>OZ014521.1:560491716-563193716 GCA_963966055.1 Lathyrus aphaca | reverse complement strand
GTTCATAGAATATAATTTTCAAATGATTTTTTGCCTGGACTTCCATCATAACCTTCTCTCCTAAAATATAGAAATGTTCTGAAAAGTTTCATATCATTTCGAGCAGTCCTCGATTTAATTTGATTTTGTGACCGAAACTAGTGTATAAAATACTATGCTTTTTTGACATAAACTTGCAATTCGATAAGTTTTACAGAAGCTAATTTTCCGATTATTTTTTGCATGGACTTCCATCATAACCTTCGATTGTAACATATATACATGATCTGAAAGGTTTCATATCATTTAGAACAATCCTCGGTTTAATTTGACTTTTTGACGAAAACTAGAATAAACTAGTGTATAATATTTATGATTTTTTGACCGAAACATGCATTTCAAAAAGTTTCATAGAATCTAATTTTCAGATGATTTTTTGCATGGACTTCCATCATAACCTTCCCTCTTAAAATATATCAATAATATGAAAAGTTTCGTATCATTTGGAATAGTCCTCGATTTAATTTGATTTTTTGACCGAAACTAGTATAAACTAGTGTATAATATACTATGATTTTTTTACCGAAACTTGCATTTCAAAAAGTTTTATAGAAACTAATTTTCGTATGATTTTTTGCAAGGTCTTCCATCATAACCTTCCCTCGTAACATATATAAATGATCTGAAAAGATTCGTATCATTTCAAACAATTTCCGATTTAATTTGAATTTTTGAACGAAACTAGTATAAAATAGTGTATAATTTATTATGATTTTTTTACCAAAACTTGCATGTCGAAAAGATTCATAGAATTTAATTTTCAAATGATTTTTTTGCATGGACTTCCATCATAACCTTCCCTCATAAAATATAGAAATGTTCTTAAAAGTTTGATATCATTTCGAGCAGTCCTCGGTTTAATTTGATTTTTTGACCGAAATTAGTGTATAATATACTATGATTTTTGATAGAAACTTGCATTTCGATAAGTTTTATAGAAGCTAATTTTCAGATGATTTTTTGCATGGACTTCCGTCATAACTTTGCCTTGTAACATATATAAATGATCTGAAAGGTTTCGTATCATTTGGAACAATCCTCGATTTAATTTGATTTTCTGACCGAAACTAATCTAAACTAGTGTATACTATACTATGATTTTTTGACCGAAACATGCATTTCAAAAAGTTTCATAAAAACTAATTTTCAGATGATTTTTTGTAAGGACTTCCATCATAACCTTCCCTCGTAACATATATAAATGATCTGAAAAGTTTCGTATCATTTCAAACAGTTTCCGATTTATTTTTATGTTTTGAACGAAACTAGTATAAAATAGTGTATAATATATTATCATTTGTTGATCGAAACTTGCATTTTGAAAAGGTTCATAGAATATAATTTTCATATGATTTTTTGCCGGACTTCCATCATAACCTTCTCTCCTAAAATATAGAAATGTTCTGAAAAGTTTCATATCATTACGAGCAGTCCTCGATTTAATTTGATTTTTTTGAATGGACTTCCATCATAACCTTCCCTCGTAAAATATAGAAATGTTAGTAAACGTTTGATATCATTTCGAGCAGTCCTCGATTTAATTTGATTTTTTGACTGAAACTAGTGTATAATATACTATGATTTTTTGACAGAAACTTGCATTTCGATAAGTTTTATAGAAGCTAATTTTCAGATTATATTTTGCATGGATTTCCGACATAACCTCGCCTTGTAACATATATAAATGATCTGAAAGGTTTCGTATCATTTGGAACAATCCTCGATTTAATTTGACTTTTTGACCGAAACTAGAATAAACTAGTGTATAATACTTATGATTTTTTGACCGAAACTTGCATTTAAAAAAGTTTCATAAAAACTAATTTTCAGATGATTTTTTGTAAGGACTTCCATCATAACCTTCCCTCGTAACATATATAAATGATCTGAAAAGTTTCGTGTCATTTCAAACAGTTTTCGATTTATTTTTATTTTTTGAACGAAACTAGTATAAAATAGTGTATAATATATTATGATTTGTTGACCGAAACTTGCATTTTGAAAAGGTTCATAGAATATAATTTTCATATGATTTTTTGCTTGGACTTCCATCATAACCTTCTCTCCTAAAATATAGAAATGTTCTGAAAAGTTTCATATCATTACGAGCAGTCCTCGATTTAATTTGATTTTTTGACTGAAACTAGTGTAAACTAGTGTATAATATACTATGCTTTTTTGACATAAACTTGCATTTTGATAAGTTTTATAGAAGCTAATTTTCAGATGATTTTTTTGCATGGACTTCCATCATAACCTCCCCTTGTAACATATATAAATGATCTGAAAGGTTTCGTATCATTTAGAACAATCCTCGGTTTATTTTGACTTTTTGACCAAAACTAGAATAAACTATTGTATAATATTAATGATTTTTTGACCGAAACTTGCATTTCAAAAAGTTTCATAAAAACTAATTTTCAGATGATTTTTTGCAAGGACATCCATCATAACCTTCCCTCGTAGGATATATAAATGATCTGAAAAGTTTCGTATCATTTCAAACAAATTCTGATTTAATTTTATTTTTTGAACGAAACTAGTATAAAATAGTGTATAATATATTATGATATATTGACCGAAACATGCATTTCGAAAAGGTTCATAGAATATAATTTTCAAATGATTTTTTGCCTGGACTTCCATCATAACCTTCTCTCCTAAAATATAGAAATGTTCTGAAAAGTTTCATATCATTTCGAGCATTCCTCGATTTAATTTGATTTTGTGACCGAAACTAGTGTAAACTAGTGTATAAAATACTATGCTTTTTTGACATAAACTTGCAATTCGATAAGTTTTACAGAAGCTAATTTTCCGATGATTTTTTGCATGGACTTCCATCATAACCTTCCCTTGTAACATATATAAATGATCTGAAAGGTTTCGTATCATTTAGAACAATCCTCGGTTTAATTTGACTTTTTGACGAAAACTAGAATAAACTAGTGTATAATATTTATGATTTTTTGACCGAAACTTGCATTTCAAAAAGTTTCATAGAATCTAATTTTCAGATGATTTTTTGCATGGACTTCCATCATAACCTTCCCTCTTAAAATATATCAATAATATGAAAAGTTTCGTATCATTTCGAACAGTCCTCGATTTAATTTGATTTTTTGACCGAAACTAGTATAAACTAGTGTATAATATACTATGATTTTTTTACCGAAACTTGCATTTCAAAAAGTTTTATAGAAACTAATTTTCATACGATTTTTTTGCAAGGTCTTCCATCATAACCTTCCCTCGTAACATATATAAATGATCTGAAAAGATTCGTATCATTTCAAATAATTTCCGATTTAATTTGAATTTTTGAACGAAACTAGTATAAAATAGTGTATAATTTATTATGATTTTTTTACCAAAACTTGCATGTCGAAAAGATTCATAGAATTTAATTTTCAAATGATTTTTTTGCATGGACTTCCATCATAACCTTCCCTCATAAAATATAGAAATGTTCTTAAAAGTTTGATATCATTTCGAGCAGTCCTCGCTTTAATTTGATTTTTTGACCGAAATTAGTGTATAATATACTATGATTTTTGATAGAAACTTGCATTTAGATAAGTTTTATAGAAGCCAATTTTCAGATGATTTTTTGCATGGACTTCCGTCATAACTTTGCCTTGTAACATATATAAATAATCTGAAAGGTTTCGTATCATTTGGAACAATCCTCGATTTAATTTGATTTTCTGACCGAAACTAATCTAAACTAGTGTATACTATACTATGATTTTTTGACCGAAACATGCATTTCAAAAAGTTTCATAAAAACTAATTTTCAGATGAATTTTTGTAAGGACTTCCATCATAACCTTCCCTCGTAACATATATAAATGATCTGAAAAGTTTCGTATCATTTCAAACAGTTTCCGATTTATTTTTATTTTTTGAACAAAACTAGTATAAAATAGTGTATAATATATTATGATTTGTTGACCGAAACTTGCATTTTGAAAAGGTTCATAGAATATAATTTTCATATGATTTTTTGCCGGACTTCCATCATAACCTTCTCTCCTAAAATATAGAAATGTTCTGAAAAGTTTCATATCATTACGAGCAGTCCTCGATTTAATTTGATTTTTTTGAATGGACTTCCATCATAACCTTCCCTCGTAAAATATAGAAATGTTAGTAAACGTTTGATATCATTTCGAGCAGTCCTCGATTTAATTTGATTTTTTGACTGAAACTAGTGTATAATATACTATGATTTTTTGACAGATACTTGCATTTCGATAAGTTTTATAGAAGCTAATTTTTAGATTATATTTTGCATGGACTTCCGACATAACCTCGCCTTGTAACATATATAAATGATCTGAAAGGTTTCGTATCATTTGGAACAATCCTCGATTTAATTTGACTTTTTGACCGAAACTAGAATAAACTAGTGTATAATACTTATGATTTTTTGACCGAAACTTGCATTTAAAAAAGTTTCATAAAAACTAATTTTCAGATGATTTTTTGTAAGGACTTCCATCATAACCTTCCCTCGTAACATATATAAATGATCTGAAAAGTTTCGTGTCATTTCAAACAGTTTTCGATTTATTTTTATTTTTTGAACAAAACTAGTATAAAATAGTGTATAATATATTATGATTTGTTGACCGAAACATGCATTTTGAAAAGGTTCATAGAATATAATTTTCATATGATTTTTTGCCTGGACTTCCATCATAACCTTCTCTCCTAAAATATAGAAATGTTCTGAAAAGTTTCATATCATTACGAGCAGTCCTCGATTTAATTTGATTTTTTGACTGAAACTAGTGTAAACTAGTGTATAATATACTATGCTTTTTTGACATAAACTTGCATTTTGATAAGTTTTATAGAAGCTAATTTTCAGATGATTTTTTTGCATGGACTTCCATCATAACCTTCCCTTGTAACATATATAAATGATCTGAAAGGTTTCGTATCATTTAGAACAATCCTCGGTTTAATTTGACTTTTTGACCAAAACTAGAATAAACTATTGTATAATATTAATGATTTTTTGACCGAAACTTGCATTTCAAAAAGTTTCATAAAAACTAATTTTCAGATGATTTTTTGCAAGGACATCCATCATAACCTTCCCTCGTAGGATATATAAATGATCTGAAAAGTTTCGTATCATTTCAAACAAATTCTGATTTAATTTTATTTTTTGAACGAAACTAGAATAAAATAGTGTATAATATATTATGATATATTGACCGAAACATGCATTTCGAAAAGGTTCATAGAATATAATTTTCAAATGATTTTTTGCCTGGACTTCCATCATAACCTTCTCTCCTAAAATATAGAAATGTTCTGAAAAGTTTCATATCATTTCGAGCAGTCCTCGATTTAATTTGATTTTGTGACCGAAACTAGTGTAAACTAGTGTATAAAATACTATGCTTTTTTGACATAAACTTGCAATTCGATAAGTTTTACAGAAGCTAATTTTCCGATGATTTTTTGCATGGACTTCCATCATAACCTTCCCTTGTAACATATATAAATGATCTGAAAGGTTTCGTATCATTTAGAACAATCCTCGGTTTAATTTGACTTTTTGACGAAAACTAGAATAAACTAGTGTATAATATTTATGATTTTTTGACCGAAACTTGCATTTCAAAAAGTTTCATAGAATCTAATTTTCAGATGATTTTTTGCATGGACTTCCATCATAACCTTCCCTCTTAAAATATATCAATAATATGAAAAGTTTCGTATCATTTCGAACAGTCCTCGATTTAATTTGATTTTTTGACCGAAACTAGTATAAACTAGTGTATAATATACTATGATTTTTTTACCGAAACTTGCATTTCAAAAAGTTTTATAGAAACTAATTTTCGTATGATTTTTTGCAAGGTCTTCCATCATAACCTTCCCTCGTAACATATATAAATGATCTGAAAAGGTTCGTATCATTTCAAACAATTTCCGATTTAATTTGAATTTTTGAACGAAACTAGTATAAAATAGTGTATAATTTATTATGATTTTTTTACCAAAACTTGCATGTCGAAAAGATTCATAGAATTTAATTTTCAAATGATTTTTTTGCATGGACTTCCATCATAACCTTCCCTCATAAAATATAGAAATGTTCTTAAAAGTTTGATATCATTTCGAGCAGTCCTCGGTTTAATTTGATTTTTTGACCGAAATTAGTGTATAATATACTATGATTTTTGATAGAAACTTGCATTTCGATAAGTTTTATAGAAGCTAATTTTCAGATGATTTTTTGCATGGACTTCCGTCATAACTTTGCCTTGTAACATATATAAATGATCTGAAAGGTTTCGTATCATTTGGAACAATCCTCGATTTAATTTGATTTTCTGACCGAAACTAATCTAAACTAGTGTATACTATACTATGATTTTTTGACCGAAACATGCATTTCAAAAAGTTTCATAAAAATTAATTTTCAGATGAATTTTTGTAAGGACTTCCATCATAACATTCCCTCGTAACATATATAAATGATCTGAAAAGTTTCGTATCATTTCAAACAGTTTCCGATTTATTTTTATTTTTTGAACGAAACTAGTATAAAATAGTGTATAATATATTATGATTTGTTGACCGAAACTTGCATTTTGAAAAGGTTCATAGAATATAATTTTCATATGATTTTTTGCCGGACTTCCATCATAACCTTCTCTCCTAAAATATAGAAATGTTCTGAAAAGTTTCATATCATTACGAGCAGTCCTCGATTTAATTTGATTTTTTTGAATGGACTTCCATCATAACCTTCCCTCGTAAAATATAGAAATGTTAGTAAACGTTTGATATCATTTCGAGCAGTCCTCGATTTAATTTGATTTTTTGACTGAAACTAGTGTATAATATACTATGATTTTTTGACAGAAACTTGCATTTCGATAAGTTTTATAGAAGCTAATTTTCAGATTATATTTTGCATGGACTTCCGACATAACCTCGCCTTGTAACATATATAAATGATCTGAAAGGTTTCGTATCATTTGGAACAATCCTCGATTTAATTTGACTTTTTGACCGAAACTAGAATAAACTAGTGTATAATACTTATGATTTTTTGACCAAAACTTGCATTTAAAAAAGTTTCATAAAAACTAATTTTCAGATGATTTTTTTTAAGGACTTCCATCATAACCTTCCCTCGTAACATATATAAATGATCTGAAAAGTTTCGTGTCATTTCAAACAATTTTCGATTTATTTTTATTTTTTGAACGAAACTAGTATAAAATAGTGTATAATATATTATGATTTGTTGACCGAAACTTGCATTTTGAAAAGGTTCATAGAATATAATTTTCATATGATTTTTTGCCTGGACTTCCATCATAACCTTCTCTCCTAAAATATAGAAATGTTCTGAAAAGTTTCATATCATTACGAGCAGTCCTCGATTTAATTTGATTTTTTGACTGAAACTAGTGTAAACTAGTGTATAATATACTATGCTTTTTTGACATAAACTTGCATTTTGATAAGTTTTATAGAAGCTAATTTTCAGATGATTTTTTTGCATGGACTTCCATCATAACCTTCCCTTGTAACATATATAAATGATCTGAAAGGTTTCGTATCATTTAGAACAATCCTCGGTTTAATTTGACTTTTTGACCAAAACTAGAATAAACTATTGTATAATATTAATGATTTTTTGACCGAAACTTGCATTTCAAAAAGTTTCATAAAAACTAATTTTCAGATGATTTTTTGCAAGGACATCCATCATAACCTTCCCTCGTAGGATATATAAATGATCTGAAAAGATTCGTATCATTTCAAACAAATTCTGATTTAATTTTATTTTTTGAACGAAACTAGTATAAAATAGTGTATAATATATTATGATATATTGACCGAAACATGCATTTCGAAAAGGTTCATAGAATATAATTTTCAAATGATTTTTTGCCTGGACTTCCATCATAACCTTCTCTCCTAAAATATAGAAATGTTCTGAAAAGTTTCATATCATTTCGAGCAGTCCTCGATTTAATTTGATTTTGTGACCGAAACTAGTGTAAACTAGTGTATAAAATACTATGCTTTTTTGACATAAACTTGCAATTCGATAAGTTTTACAGAAGCTAATTTTCCGATGATTTTTTGCATGGACTTCCATCATAACCTTCCCTTGTAACATATATAAATGATCTGAAAGGTTTCGTATCATTTAGAACAATCCTCGGTTTAATTTGACTTTTTGACGAAAACTAGAATAAACTAGTGTATAATATTTATGATTTTTTGACCGAAACTTGCATTTCAAAAAGTTTCATAGAATCTAATTTTCAGATGATTTTTTGCATGGACTTCCATCATAACCTTCCCTCTTAAAATATATCAATAATATGAAAAGTTTCGTATCATTTCGAACAGTCCTCGATTTAATTTGATTTTTTGACCGAAACTAGTATAAACTAGTGTATAATATACTATGATTTTTTTACCGAAACTTGCATTTCAAAAAGTTTTATAGAAACTAATTTTCGTATGATTTTTTGCAAGGTCTTCCATCATAACCTTCCCTCGTAACATATATAAATGATCTGAAAAGATTCGTATCATTTCAAACAATTTCCGATTTAATTTGAATTTTTGAACGAAACTAGTATAAAATAGTGTATAATTTATTATGATTTTTTTACCAAAACTTGCATGTCGAAAAGATTCATAGAATTTAATTTTCAAATGATTTTTTTGCATGGACTTCCATCATAACCTTCCCTCATAAAATATAGAAATGTTCTTAAAAGTTTGATATCATTTCGAGCAGTCCTCAGTTTAATTTGATTTTTTGACCGAAATTAGTGTATAATATACTATGATTTTTGATAGAAACTTGCATTTCGATAAGTTTTATAGAAGCTAATTTTCAGATGATTTTTTGCATGGACTTCCGTCATAACTTTGCCTTGTAACATATATAAATGATCTGAAAGGTTTCGTATCATTTGGAACAATCCTCGATTTAATTTGATTTTCTGACCGAAACTAATCTAAACTAGTGCATACTATACTATGATTTTTTCACCGAAACATGCATTTCAAAAAGTTTCATAAAAACTAATTTTTCAGATGAATTTTTGTAAGGACTTCCATCATAACCTTCCCTCGTAACATATATAAATGATCTGAAAAGTTTCGTATCATTTCAAACAGTTTCCAATTTATTTTTATTTTTTGAACGAAACTAGTATAAAATAGTGTATAATATATTAGGATTTGTTGACCGAAACTTGCATTTTGAAAAGGTTCATAGAATATAATTTTCATATGATTTTTTGCCGGACTTCCATCATAACCTTCTCTCCTAAAATATAGAAATGTTCTGAAAAGTTTCATATCATTACGAGCAGTCCTCGATTTAATTTGATTTTTTTGAATGGACTTCCATCATAACCTTCCCTCGTAAAATATAGAAATGTTAGTAAACGTTTGATATCATTTCGAGCAGTCCTCGATTTAATTTGATTTTTTGACTGAAACTAGTGTATAATACACTATGATTTTTTGACAGAAACTTGCATTTCGATAAGTTTTATAGAAGCTAATTTTCAGATTATATTTTGCATGGACTTCCGACATAACCTCGCCTTGTAACATATATAAATGATCTGAAAGGTTTCGTATCATTTGGAACAATCCTCGATTTAATTTGACTTTTTGACAGAAACTAGAATAAACTAGTGTATAATACTTATGATTTTTTGACCGAAACTTGCATTTAAAAAAGTTTCATAAAAACTAATTTTCAGATGATTTTTTGTAAGGACTTCCATCATAACCTTCCCTCGTAACATATATAAATGATCTGAAAAGTTTCGTGTCATTTCAAACAATTTTTGATTTATTTTTATTTTTTGAACGAAACTAGTATAAAATAGTGTATAATATATTATGATTTGTTGACCGAAACTTGCATTTTGAAAAGGTTCATAGAATATAATTTTCATATGATTTTTTGCCGGACTTCCATCATAACCTTCTCTCCTAAAATATAGAAATGTTCTGAAAAGTTTCATATCATTACGAGCAGTCCTCGATTTAATTTGATTTTTTTGAATGGACTTCCATCATAACCTTCCCTCGTAAAATATAGAAATGTTAGTAAACGTTTGATATCATTTCGAGCAGTCCTCGATTTAATTTGATTTTTTGACTGAAACTAGTGTATAATATACTATGATTTTTTGACAGAAACTTGCATTTCGATAAGTTTTATAGAAGCTAATTTTCAGATTATATTTTGCATGGACTTCCGACATAACCTCGCCTTGTAACATATATAAATGATCTGAAAGGTTTCGTATCATTTGGAACAATCCTCGATTTAATTTGACTTTTTGACCGAAACTAGAATAAACTAGTGTATAATACTTATGATTTTTTGACCAAAACTTGCATTTAAAAAAGTTTCATAAAAACTAATTTTCAGATGATTTTTTGTAAGGACTTCCATCATAACCTTCCCTCGTAACATATATAAATGATCTGAAAAGTTTCGTGTCATTTCAAACAATTTTCGATTTATTTTTATTTTTTGAACGAAACTAGTATAAAATAGTGTATAATATATTATGATTTGTTGACCGAAACTTGCATTTTGAAAAGGTTCATAGAATATAATTTTCATATAATTTTTTGCCTGGACTTCCATCATAACCTTCTCTCCTAAAATATAGAAATGTTCTGAAAAGATTCATATCATTACGAGCAGTCCTCGATTTAATTTGATTTTTTGACTGAAACTAGTGTAAACTAGTGTATAATATACTATGCTTTTTTGACATAAACTTGCATTTTGATAAGTTTTATAGAAGCTAATTTTCAGATGATTTTTTTGCATGGACTTCCATCATAACCTTCCCTTGTAACATATATAAATGATCTGAAAGGTTTCGTATCATTTAGAACAATCCTCGGTTTAATTTGACTTTTTGACCAAAACTAGAATAAACTATTGTATAATATTAATGATTTTTTGACCGAAACTTGCATTTCAAAAAGTTTCATAAAAACTAATTTTCAGATGATTTTTTGCAAGGACATCCATCATAACCTTCCCTCGTAGGATATATAAATGATCTGAAAAGATTCGTATCATTTCAAACAAATTCTGATTTAATTTTATTTTTTGAACGAAACTAGTATAAAATAGTGTATAATATATTATGATATATTGACCGAAACATGCATTTCGAAAAGGTTCATAGAATATAATTTTCAAATGATTTTTTGCCTGGACTTCCATCATAACCTTCTCTCCTAAAATATAGAAATGTTCTGAAAAGTTTCATATCATTTCGAGCAGTCCTCGATTTAATTTGATTTTGTGACCGAAACTAGTGTAAACTAGTGTATAAAATACTATGCTTTTTTGACATAAACTTGCAATTCGATAAGTTTTACAGAAGCTAATTTTCCGATGATTTTTTGCATGGACTTCCATCATAACCTTCCCTTGTAACATATATAAATGATCTGAAAGGTTTCGTATCATTTAGAACAATCCTCGGTTTAATTTGACTTTTTGACGAAAACTAGAATAAACTAGTGTATAATATTTATGATTTTTTGACCGAAACTTGCATTTCAAAAAGTTTCATAGAATCTAATTTTCAGATGATTTTTTGCATGGACTTCCATCATAACCTTCCCTCTTAAAATATATCAATAATATGAAAAGTTTCGTATCATTTCGAACAGTCCTCGATTTAATTTGATTTTTTGACCGAAACTAGTATAAACTAGTGTATAATATACTATGATTTTTTTACCGAAACTTGCATTTCAAAAAGTTTTATAGAAACTAATTTTCGTATGATTTTTTGCAAGGTCTTCCATCATAACCTTCCCTCGTAACATATATAAATGATCTGAAAAGATTCGTATCATTTCAAACAATTTCCGATTTAATTTGAATTTTTGAACGAAACTAGTATAAAATAGTGTATAATTTATTATGATTTTTTTACCAAAACTTGCATGCCGAAGAGATTCATAGAATTTAATTTTCAAATGATTTTTTTGCATGGACTTCCATCATAACCTTCCCTCATAAAATATAGAAATGTTCTTAAAAGTTTGATATCATTTCGAGCAGTCCTCAGTTTAATTTGATTTTTTGACCGAAATTAGTGTATAATATACTATGATTTTTGATAGAAACTTGCATTTCGATAAGTTTTATAGAAGCTAATTTTCAGATGATTTTTTGCATGGACTTCCGTTATAACTTTGCCTTGTAACATATATAAATGATCTGAAAGGTTTCGTATCATTTGGAACAATCCTCGATTTAATTTGATTTTCTGACCGAAACTAATCTAAACTAGTGCATACTATACTATGATTTTTTGACCGAAACATGCATTTCAAAAAGTTTCATAAAAACTAATTTTCAGATGAATTTTTGTAAGGACTTCCATCATAACCTTCCCTCGTAACATATATAAATGATCTGAAAAGTTTCGTATCATTTCAAACAGTTTCCAATTTATTTTTATTTTTTGAACGAAACTAGTATAAAATAGTGTATAATATATTAGGATTTGTTGACCGAAACTTGCATTTTGAAAAGGTTCATAGAATATAATTTTCATATGATTTTTTGCCGGACTTCCATCATAACCTTCTCTCCTAAAATATAGAAATGTTCTGAAAAGTTTCATATCATTACGAGCAGTCCTCGATTTAATTTGATTTTTTTGAATGGACTTCCATCATAACCTTCCCTCGTAAAATATAGAAATGTTAGTAAACGTTTGATATCATTTCGAGCAGTCCTCGATTTAATTTGATTTTTTGACTGAAACTAGTGTATAATATACTATGATTTTTTGACAGAAACTTGCATTTCGATAAGTTTTATAGAAGCTAATTTTTAGATTATATTTTGCATGGACTTCCGACATAACCTCGCCTTGTAACATATATAAATGATCTGAAAGGTTTCGTATCATTTGGAACAATCCTCGATTTAATTTGACTTTTTGACCGAAACTAGAATAAACTAGTGTATAATACTTATGATTTTTTGACCGAAACTTGCATTTAAAAAAGTTTCATAAAAACTAATTTTCAGATGATTTTTTGTAAGGACTTCCATCATAACCTTCCCTCGTAACATATATAAATGATCTGAAAAGTTTCGTGTCATTTCAAACAGTTTTCGATTTATTTTTATTTTTTGAACGAAACTAGTATAAAATAGTGTATAATATATTATGATTTGTTGACCGAAACATGCATTTTGAAAAGGTTCATAGAATATAATTTTAATATGATTTTTTGCCTGGACTTCCATCATAACCTTCTCTAATAAAATATAGAAATGTTCTGAAAAGTTTCATATCATTACGAGCAGTCCTCGATTTAATTTGATTTTTTGACTGAAACTAGTGTAAACTAGTGTATAATATACTATGCTTTTTTGACATAAACTTGCATTTTGATAAGTTTTATAGAAGCTAATTTTCAGATGATTTTTTTGCATGGACTTCCATCATAACCTTCCCTTGTAACATATATAAATGATCTGAAAGGTTTCGTATCATTTAGAACAATCCTCGGTTTAATTTGACTTTTTGACCAAAACTAGAATAAACTATTGTATAATATTAATGATTTTTTGACCGAAACTTGCATTTCAAAAAGTTTCATAAAAACTAATTTTCAGATGATTTTTTGCAAGGACATCCATCATAACCTTCCCTCGTAGGATATATAAATGATCTAAAAAGTTTCGTATCATTTCAAACAAATTCTGATTTAATTTTATTTTTTGAACGAAACTAGTATAAAATAGTGTATAATATATTATGATATATTGACCGAAACATGCATTTCGAAAAGGTTCATAGAATATAATTTTCAAATGATTTTTTGCCTGGACTTCCATCATAACCTTCTCTCCTAAAATATAGAAATGTTCTGAAAAGTTTCATATCATTTCGAGCAGTCCTCGATTTAATTTGATTTTGTGACCGAAACTAGTGTAAACTAGGGTATAAAATACTATGCTTTTTTGACATAAACTTGCAATTCGATAAGTTTTACAGAAGCTAATTTTCCGATGATTTTTTCAATGGACTTCCATCATAACCTTCCCTTGTAACATATATAAATGACCTGAAAGGTTTCATATCATTTAGAACAATCCTCGGTTTAATTTGACTTTTTGACGAAAACTAGAATAAACTAGTGTATAATATTTATGATTTTTTGACCGAAACTTGCATTTCAAAAAGTTTCATAGAATCTAATTTTCAGATGATTTTTTGGATGGACTTCCATCATAACCTTCCCTCTTAAAATATATCAATAATATGAAAAGTTTCGTATCATTTCGAACAGTTCTCGATTTAATTTGATTTTTTGACCGAAACTAGTATAAACTAGTGTATAATATACTATGATTTTTTTACCGAAACTTGCATTTCAAAAAGTTTTATAGAAACTAATTTTCGTATGATTTTTTGCAAGGTCTTCCATCATAACCTTCCCTCGTAACATATATAAATGATCTGAAAAGATTCGTATCATTTCAAACAATTTCCGATTTAATTTGAATTTTTGAACGAAACTAGTATAAAATAGTGTATAATTTATTATGATTTTTTTTACCAAAACTTGCATGTCGAAAATATTCATAGAATTTAATTTTCTAATGATTTTTTTGCATGGACTTCCATCATAACCTTCCCTCATAAAATATAGAAATGTTCTTAAAAGTTTGATATCATTTCGAGCAGTCCTCGGTTTAATTTGATTTTTTGACCGAAATTAGTGTATAATATACTATGATTTTTGATAGAAACTTGCATTTCGATAAGTTTTATAGAAGCTAATTTTCAGATGATTTTTTGCATGGACTTCCGTCATAACTTTGCCTTGTAACATATATAAATGATCTGAAAGGTTTCGTATCATTTGGAACAATCCTCGATTTAATTTGATTTTCTGACCGAAACTAATCTAAACTAGTGTATACTATAGTATGATTTTTTGACCGAAACATGCATTTCAAAAAGTTTCATAAAAACTAATTTTCAGATGATTTTTTGTAAGGACTTCCATCATAACCTTCCCTCGTAACATATATAAATGATCTGAAAAGTTTCGTATCATTTCAAACAGTTTCCGATTTATTTTTATTTTTTGAATGAAACTAGTATAAAATAGTGTATAATATATTATGATTTGTTGATCGAAACTTGCATTTTGAAAAGGTTCATAGAATATAATTTTCATATGATTTTTTGCCGGACTTCCATCATAACCTTCTCTCCTAAAATATAGAAATGTTCTGAAAAGTTTCATATCATTACGAGCAGTCCTCGATTTAATTTGATTTTTTTGAATGGACTTCCATCATAACCTTCCCTCGTAAAATATAGAAATGTTAGTAAACGTTTGATATCATTTCGAGCAGTCCTCGATTTAATTTGATTTTTTGACTGAAACTAGTGTATAATATACTATGATTTTTTGACAGAAACTTGCATTTCGATAAGTTTTATAGAAGCTAATTTTTAGATTATATTTTGCATGGACTTCCGACATAACCTCGCCTTGTAACATATATAAATGATCTGAAAGGTTTCGTATCATTTGGAACAATCCTCGATTTAATTTGACTTTTTGACCGAAACTAGAATAAACTAGTGTATAATACTTATGATTTTTTGACCGAAACTTGCATTTAAAAAAGTTTCATAAAAACTAATTTTCAGATGATTTTTTGTAAGGACTTCCATCATAACCTTCCCTCGTAACATATATAAATGATCTGAAAAGTTTCGTGTCATTTCAAACAGTTTTCGATTTATTTTTATTTTTTGAACGAAACTAGTATAAAATAGTGTATAATATATTATGATTTGTTGACCGAAACATGCATTTTGAAAAGGTTCATAGAATATAATTTTAATATGATTTTTTGCCTGGACTTCCATCATAACCTTCTCTAATAAAATATAGAAATGTTCTGAAAAGTTTCATATCATTACGAGCAGTCCTCGATTTAATTTGATTTTTTGACTGAAACTAGTGTAAACTAGTGTATAATATACTATGCTTTTTTGACATAAACTTGCATTTTGATAAGTTTTATAGAAGCTAATTTTCAGATGATTTTTTTGCATGGACTTCCATCATAACCTTCCCTTGTAACATATATAAATGATCTGAAAGGTTTCGTATCATTTAGAACAATCCTCGGTTTAATTTGACTTTTTGACCAAAACTAGAATAAACTATTGTATAATATTAATGATTTTTTGACCGAAACTTGCATTTCAAAAAGTTTCATAAAAACTAATTTTCAGATGATTTTTTGCAAGGACATCCATCATAACCTTCCCTCGTAGGATATATAAATGATCTAAAAAGTTTCGTATCATTTCAAACAAATTCTGATTTAATTTTATTTTTTGAACGAAACTAGTATAAAATAGTGTATAATATATTATGATATATTGACCGAAACATGCATTTCGAAAAGGTTCATAGAATATAATTTTCAAATGATTTTTTGCCTGGACTTCCATCATAACCTTCTCTCCTAAAATATAGAAATGTTCTGAAAAGTTTCATATCATTTCGAGCAGTCCTCGATTTAATTTGATTTTGTGACCGAAACTAGTGTAAACTAGGGTATAAAATACTATGCTTTTTTGACATAAACTTGCAATTCGATAAGTTTTACAGAAGCTAATTTTCCGATGATTTTTTCAATGGACTTCCATCATAACCTTCCCTTGTAACATATATAAATGACCTGAAAGGTTTCATATCATTTAGAACAATCCTCGGTTTAATTTGACTTTTTGACGAAAACTAGAATAAACTAGTGTATAATATTTATGATTTTTTGACCGAAACTTGCATTTCAAAAAGTTTCATAGAATCTAATTTTCAGATGATTTTTTGGATGGACTTCCATCATAACCTTCCCTCTTAAAATATATCAATAATATGAAAAGTTTCGTATCATTTCGAACAGTTCTCGATTTAATTTGATTTTTTGACCGAAACTAGTATAAACTAGTGTATAATATACTATGATTTTTTTACCGAAACTTGCATTTCAAAAAGTTTTATAGAAACTAATTTTCGTATGATTTTTTGCAAGGTCTTCCATCATAACCTTCCCTCGTAACATATATAAATGATCTGAAAAGATTCGTATCATTTCAAACAATTTCCGATTTAATTTGAATTTTTGAACGAAACTAGTATAAAATAGTGTATAATTTATTATGATTTTTTTTACCAAAACTTGCATGTCGAAAATATTCATAGAATTTAATTTTCTAATGATTTTTTTGCATGGACTTCCATCATAACCTTCCCTCATAAAATATAGAAATGTTCTTAAAAGTTTGATATCATTTCGAGCAGTCCTCGGTTTAATTTGATTTTTTGACCGAAATTAGTGTATAATATACTATGATTTTTGATAGAAACTTGCATTTCGATAAGTTTTATAGAAGCTAATTTTCAGATGATTTTTTGCATGGACTTCCGTCATAACTTTGCCTTGTAACATATATAAATGATCTGAAAGGTTTCGTATCATTTGGAACAATCCTCGATTTAATTTGATTTTCTGACCGAAACTAATCTAAACTAGTGTATACTATAGTATGATTTTTTGACCGAAACATGCATTTCAAAAAGTTTCATAAAAACTAATTTTCAGATGATTTTTTGTAAGGACTTCCATCATAACCTTCCCTCGTAACATATATAAATGATCTGAAAAGTTTCGTATCATTTCAAACAGTTTCCGATTTATTTTTATTTTTTGAATGAAACTAGTATAAAATAGTGTATAATATATTATGATTTGTTGATCGAAACTTGCATTTTGAAAAGGTTCATAGAATATAATTTTCATATGATTTTTTGCCGGACTTCCATCATAACCTTCTCTCCTAAAATATAGAAATGTTCTGAAAAGTTTCATATCATTACGAGCAGTCCTCGATTTAATTTGATTTTTTTGAATGGACTTCCATCATAACCTTCCCTCGTAAAATATAGAAATGTTAGTAAACGTTTGATATCATTTCGAGCAGTCCTCGATTTAATTTGATTTTTTGACTGAAACTAGTGTATAATATACTATGATTTTTTGACAGAAACTTGCATTTCGATAAGTTTTATAGAAGCTAATTTTTAGATTATATTTTGCATGGACTTCCGACATAACCTCGCCTTGTAACATATATAAATGATCTGAAAGGTTTCGTATCATTTGGAACAATCCTCGATTTAATTTGACTTTTTGACCGAAACTAGAATAAACTAGTGTATAATACTTATGATTTTTTGACCGAAACTTGCATTTAAAAAAGTTTCATAAAAACTAATTTTCAGATGATTTTTTGTAAGGACTTCCATCATAACCTTCCCTCGTAACATATATAAATGATCTGAAAAGTTTCGTGTCATTTCAAACAGTTTTCGATTTATTTTTATTTTTTGAACGAAACTAGTATAAAATAGTGTATAATATATTATGATTTGTTGACCGAAACATGCATTTTGAAAAGGTTCATAGAATATAATTTTAATATGATTTTTTGCCTGGACTTCCATCATAACCTTCTCTAATAAAATATAGAAATGTTCTGAAAAGTTTCATATCATTACGAGCAGTCCTCGATTTAATTTGATTTTTTGACTGAAACTAGTGTAAACTAGTGTATAATATACTATGCTTTTTTGACATAAACTTGCATTTTGATAAGTTTTATAGAAGCTAATTTTCAGATGATTTTTTTGCATGGACTTCCATCATAACCTTCCCTTGTAACATATATAAATGATCTGAAAGGTTTCGTATCATTTAGAACAATCCTCGGTTTAATTTGACTTTTTGACCAAAACTAGAATAAACTATTGTATAATATTAATGATTTTTTGACCGAAACTTGCATTTCAAAAAGTTTCATAAAAACTAATTTTCAGATGATTTTTTGCAAGGACATCCATCATAACCTTCCCTCGTAGGATATATAAATGATCTAAAAAGTTTCGTATCATTTCAAACAAATTCTGATTTAATTTTATTTTTTGAACGAAACTAGTATAAAATAGTGTATAATATATTATGATATATTGACCGAAACATGCATTTCGAAAAGGTTCATAGAATATAATTTTCAAATGATTTTTTGCCTGGACTTCCATCATAACCTTCTCTCCTAAAATATAGAAATGTTCTGAAAAGTTTCATATCATTTCGAGCAGTCCTCGATTTAATTTGATTTTGTGACCGAAACTAGTGTAAACTAGGGTATAAAATACTATGCTTTTTTGACATAAACTTGCAATTCGATAAGTTTTACAGAAGCTAATTTTCCGATGATTTTTTCAATGGACTTCCATCATAACCTTCCCTTGTAACATATATAAATGACCTGAAAGGTTTCATATCATTTAGAACAATCCTCGGTTTAATTTGACTTTTTGACGAAAACTAGAATAAACTAGTGTATAATATTTATGATTTTTTGACCGAAACTTGCATTTCAAAAAGTTTCATAGAATCTAATTTTCAGATGATTTTTTGGATGGACTTCCATCATAACCTTCCCTCTTAAAATATATCAATAATATGAAAAGTTTCGTATCATTTCGAACAGTTCTCGATTTAATTTGATTTTTTGACCGAAACTAGTATAAACTAGTGTATAATATACTATGATTTTTTTACCGAAACTTGCATTTCAAAAAGTTTTATAGAAACTAATTTTCGTATGATTTTTTGCAAGGTCTTCCATCATAACCTTCCCTCGTAACATATATAAATGATCTGAAAAGATTCGTATCATTTCAAACAATTTCCGATTTAATTTGAATTTTTGAACGAAACTAGTATAAAATAGTGTATAATTTATTATGATTTTTTTTACCAAAACTTGCATGTCGAAAATATTCATAGAATTTAATTTTCTAATGATTTTTTTGCATGGACTTCCATCATAACCTTCCCTCATAAAATATAGAAATGTTCTTAAAAGTTTGATATCATTTCGAGCAGTCCTCGGTTTAATTTGATTTTTTGACCGAAATTAGTGTATAATATACTATGATTTTTGATAGAAACTTGCATTTCGATAAGTTTTATAGAAGCTAATTTTCAGATGATTTTTTGCATGGACTTCCGTCATAACTTTGCCTTGTAACATATATAAATGATCTGAAAGGTTTCGTATCATTTGGAACAATCCTCGATTTAATTTGATTTTCTGACCGAAACTAATCTAAACTAGTGTATACTATAGTATGATTTTTTGACCGAAACATGCATTTCAAAAAGTTTCATAAAAACTAATTTTCAGATGATTTTTTGTAAGGACTTCCATCATAACCTTCCCTCGTAACATATATAAATGATCTGAAAAGTTTCGTATCATTTCAAACAGTTTCCGATTTATTTTTATTTTTTGAATGAAACTAGTATAAAATAGTGTATAATATATTATGATTTGTTGATCGAAACTTGCATTTTGAAAAGGTTCATAGAATATAATTTTCATATGATTTTTTGCCGGACTTCCATCATAACCTTCTCTCCTAAAATATAGAAATGTTCTGAAAAGTTTCATATCATTACGAGCAGTCCTCGATTTAATTTGATTTTTTTGAATGGACTTCCATCATAACCTTCCCTCGTAAAATATAGAAATGTTAGTAAACGTTTGATATCATTTCGAGCAGTCCTCGATTTAATTTGATTTTTTGACTGAAACTAGTGTATAATATACTATGATTTTTTGACAGAAACTTGCATTTCGATAAGTTTTATAGAAGCTAATTTTCAGATTATATTTTGCATGGACTTCCGACATAACCTCGCCTTGTAACATATATAAATGATCTGAAAGGTTTCGTATCATTTGGAACAATCCTCGATTTAATTTGACTTTTTGACCGAAACTAGAATAAACTAGTGTATAATACTTATGATTTTTTGACCGAAACTTGCATTTAAAAAAGTTTCATAAAAACTAATTTTCAGATGATTTTTTGTAAGGACTTCCATCATAACCTTCCCTCGTAACATATATAAATGATTTGAAAAGTTTCGTGTCATTTCAAACAGTTTTCAATTTATTTTTATTTTTTGAACGAAACTAGTATAAAATAGTGTATAATATATTATGATTTGTTGACCGAAACTTGCATTTTGAAAAGGTTCATAGAATATAATTTTCATATGATTTTTTGCCTGGACTTCCATCATAACCTTCTCTCCTAAATTATAGAAATGTTCTGAAAAGTTTCATATCATTACGAGCAGTCCTCGATTTAATTTGATTTTTTGACTGAAACTAGTGTAAACTAGTGTATAATATACTATGCTTTTTTGACATAAACTTGCATTTTGATAAGTTTTATAGAAGCTAATTTTCAGATTATTTTTTTGCATGGATATCCATCATAACCTTCCCTTGTAACATATATAAATGATCTGAAAGGTTTCGTATCATTTAGAACAATCCTCGGTTTAATTTGACTTTTTGACCAAAACTAGAATAAACTATTGTATAATATTAATGATTTTTTGACCGAAACATGCATTTCAAAAAGTTTCATAAAAACTAATTTTCAGATGATTTTTTGCAAGGACATCCATCATAACCTTCCCTCGTAGGATATATAAATGATCTGAAAAGTTTCGTATCATTTCAAACAAATTCTGATTTAATTTTATTTTTTGAACGAAACTAGTATAAAATAGTGTATAATATATTATGATATATTGACCGAAACTTGCATTTCGAAAAGGTTCATAGAATATAATTTTCAAATGATTTTTTGCCTGGACTTCCATCATAACCTTCTCTCCTAAAATATAGAAATGTTCTGAAAAGTTTCATATCATTTCGATCAGTCATCAATTTAATTTGATTTTGTGACTGAAACTAGTGTATAAAATACTATGCTTTTTTGACATAAACTTGCAATTCGATAAGTTTTATAGAAGCTAATTTTCCGATGATTTTTTGCATGGATTTCCATCATAACCTTCTCTTGTAACATATATAAATGATCTGAAAGCTTTCGTATCATTTAGAACAATCCTCGGTTTAATTTGACTTTTTGACGAAAACTAGAATAAACTAGTGTATAATATTTATGATTTTTTGACCGAAACTTGCATTTCAAAAAGTTTCATAGAATCTAATTTTCAGATGATTTTTTGCATGGACTTCCATCATAACCTTCCCTCTTAAAATATATCAATAATATGAAAAGTTTCGTATCATTTCGAATAGTCCTCGATTTAATTTGATTTTTTGACCGAAACTAGTATAAACTAGTGTATAATATACTATGATTTTTTTTACCGAAACTTGCATTTCAAAAAGTTTTATAGAAACTAATTTTCGTATGATTTTTTGCAAGGTCTTCCATCATAACCTTCCCTCGTAACATATATAAATGATCTGAAAAGATTCGTATCATTTCAAACAATTTCCGATTTAATTTGAATTTTTGAACGAAACTAGTATAAAATAGTGTATAATTTATTATGATTTTTTTACCAAAACTTGCATGTCGAAAAGATTCATAGAATTTAATTTTCAAATGATTTTTTTGCATGGACTTCCATCATAACCTTCCCTCATAAAATATAGAAATGTTCTTAAAAGTTTGATATCATTTCGAGCAGTCCTCGGTTTAATTTGATTTTTTGACCGAAATTAGTGTATAATATACTATGATTTTTGATAGAAACTTGCATTTAGATAAGTTTTATAGAAGCTAATTTTCAGATGATTTTTTGCATGGACTTCCGTCATAACTTTGCCTTGTAACATATATAAATGATCTGAAAGGTTTCGTATCATTTGGAACAATCCTCGATTTAATTTGATTTTCTGACCGAAACTAATCTAAACTAGTGTATACTATACTATGATTTTTTGACCGTACATGCATTTCAAAAAGTTTCATAAAAACTAATTTTCAGATGAATTTTTGTAAGGACTTCCATCATAACCTTCCCTCGTAACATATATAAATGATCTGAAAAGTTTCGTATCATTTCAAACAGTTTCCGATTTATTTTTATTTTTTGAACGAAACTAGTATAAAATAGTGTATAATATATTATGATTTGTTGACCGAAACTTGCATTTTGAAAAGGTTCATAGAATATAATTTTCATATGATTTTTTGCCTGGACTTCCATCATAACCTTCTCTCCTAAATTATAGAAATGTTCTGAAAAGTTTCATATCATTACGAGCAGTCCTCGATTTAATTTGATTTTTTGACTGAAACTAGTGTAAACTAGTGTATAATATACTATGCTTTTTTGACATAAACTTGCATTTTGATAAGTTTTATAGAAGCTAATTTTCAGATTATTTTTTTGCATGGATATCCATCATAACCTTCCCTTGTAACATATATAAATGATCTGAAAGGTTTCGTATCATTTAGAACAATCCTCGGTTTAATTTGACTTTTTGACCAAAACTAGAATAAACTATTGTATAATATTAATGATTTTTTGACCGAAACATGCATTTCAAAAAGTTTCATAAAAACTAATTTTCAGATGATTTTTTGCAAGGACATCCATCATAACCTTCCCTCGTAGGATATATAAATGATCTGAAAAGTTTCGTATCATTTCAAACAAATTCTGATTTAATTTTATTTTTTGAACGAAACTAGTATAAAATAGTGTATAATATATTATGATATATTGACCGAAACTTGCATTTCGAAAAGGTTCATAGAATATAATTTTCAAATGATTTTTTGCCTGGACTTCCGTCATAACCTTCCCTCATAAAATATATAAATGTTCTTAAAAGTTTGATATATTTTCGAGCAGTCCTCGGTTTAATTTGATTTTTTGACCGAAATTAGTGTATAATATACTATGATTTTTTATAGAAACTTGCATTTCGATAAGTTTTATAGAAGCTAATTTTCAGATTATTTTTTGTATGGACTTCCGTCATAACCTTGCCTTATAACATAAATAAATGATCTGAAAGGTTTCGTATCATTTGGAACAATCCTCGATTTAATTTGACTTTTTGACCGGAACTAGAATAAACTAGTGTATAATATTTATGATTTTTTGACCGAAACTTGCATTTCCAAAAGTTTCATAAAAACTAATTTTCAGATGATTTTTTGCAAGGACTTCCATCATAACCTTCCCTCGTAGGATATATAAATGATCTGAAAAGTTTCGTATCATTTCAAACAGATTCTGATTTAATTTTATTTTTTGAACGAAACTAGTATAAAATAGTGTATAATATATTATGATATGTTGACTGAAACTTGCATTTCGAAAAGGTTCATAGAATATAATTTTCAAATGATTTTTTGCCTGGACTTCCATCATAACCTTCTCTCCTAAAATATAGAAATGTTCTGAAAAGTTTCATATCATTTCGAGCAGTCCTCGATTTAATTTGATTTTGTGACCGAAACTAGTGTAAACTAGTGTATAAAATACTATGCTTTTTTGACATAAACTTGCAATTCGATAAGTTTTATAGAAGCTAATTTTCCGAAGATTTTTTGCATGGACATCCATCATAACCTTCCCTTGTAACATATATAAATGATCTGAAAGGTTTCGTATCATTTAGAACAATCCTCGGTTTAGTTTGACTTTTTGACGAAAACTAGAATAAACTGGTGTATAATATTTATGATTTTTTGACCGAAACTTGCATTTCAAAAAGTTTCATAGAATCTAATTTTCAGATGATTTTTTGCATGGACTTCCATCATAACCTTCCCTCTTAAAATATATCAATAATATGAAAAGTTTCGTATCATTTCGAACAATCCTCGATTTAATTTGATTTTTTGACCGAAACCAGTATAAACTAGTGTATAATATACTATGATTTTTTTATCGAAACTTGCATTTCAAAAAGTTTTATAGAAACTAATTTTCGTATGATTTTTTGCAAGGTCTTCCATCATAACCTTCCCTCGTAACATATATAAATGATCTGATAAGATTCGTATCATTTCAAACAATTTCCGATTTAATTTGAATTTTTGAACGAAACTAGTATAAAGTAGTGTATAATTTATTATGATTTTTTTACCAAAACTGGCATTTCGAAAAGAGTCATAGAATTTAATTTTCAAATGATTTTTTTGCAAGGACTTCCATCATAACCTTCCCTCATAAAATATATAAATGTTCTTAAAAGTTTGATATATTTTCGAGCAGTCCTCGGTTTAATTTGATTTTTTGACCGAAATTAGTGTATAATATACTATGATTTTTTATAGAAACTTGCATTTCGATAAGTTTTATAGAAGCTAATTTTCAGATGATTTTTTGTATGAACTTCCGTCATAACCTTGCCTTATAACATAAATAAATGATCTGAAAGGTTTCGTATCATTTGGAACAATCCTCGATTTAATTTGACTTTTTGACCGGAACTAGAATAAACTAGTGTATAATATTTATGATTTTTTGACCGAAACTTGCATTTCCAAAAGTTTCATAAAAACTAATTTTCAGATGATTTTTTGCAAGGACTTCCATCATAACCTTCCCTCGTAGGATATATAAATGATCTGAAAAGTTTCGTATCATTTCAAACAGATTCTGATTTAATTTTATTTTTTGAACGAAACTAGTATAAAATAGTGTATAATATATTATGATATGTTGACTGAAACTTGCATTTCGAAAAGGTTCATAGAATATAATTTTCAAATGATTTTTTGCCTGGACTTCCATCATAACCTTCTCTCCTAAAATATAGAAATGTTCTGAAAAGTTTCATATCATTTCGAGCAGTCCTCAATTTAATTTGATTTTGTGACCGAAACTAGTGTAAAGTAGTGTATAATATACTATGCTTTTTTGACATAAACTTGCATTTCGATAAGTTTTATAGAAGCTAATTTCAGATGATTTTTTGCATGGACTTCCATCATAACCTTCCCTTGTAACATATATAAATGATCTTAAAGGTTTCGTATCATTTAGAACAATCCTCGGTTTAATTTGACTTTTTGACGAAAACTAGAATAAACTAGTGTATAATATTTATGATTTTTTGACCGAAACTTGCATTTCAAAAAGTTTCATAGAATCTAATTTTCAGATGATTTTTTGCATGGACTTTCATCATAACCTTCCCTCTTAAAATATATCAATATTATGAAAAGTTTCGTATCATTTCGAACAGTCCTCGATATAATTTGATTTTTTGACCGAAACTAGTATAAACTAGTGTATAAGATACTATGATTTTTTTACCGAAACTTGCCTTTCAAAAAGTTTTATAGAAACTAATTTTTGTATGATTTATTGCAAGGTCTTCCATCATAACCTTCCCTCGTAACATATATAAATGATCTGAAAAGATTCGTATCATTTCCAACAATTTCCAATTTAATTTGAATTTTTGAACGAAACTAGTATAAAATAGTGTATAATTTATTATGATTTTTTTACCAAAAGTGGCATTTCGAAAAGATTCATAGAATTTAATTTTCAAATGATTTTTTTGCATGGACTTCCATCATAACCTTCCCTCATAAAATATATAAATGTTCTTAAAAGTTTGATATATTTTCGAGCAACCCTCGGTTTAATTTGATTTTTTGACCGAAATTAGTGTATAGTATACTATGATTTTTTATAGAAACTTGCATTTCGATAAGTTTTATAGAAGCTAATTTTCAGAGGATTTTTTGTATGGACTTCCGTCATAACCTTGCCTTGTAACATAAATAAATGATCTGAAAGGTTTCATATCATTTGGAACAATCCTCGATTTAATTTGTCTTTTTGACCGGAACTAGAATAAACTAGTGTATAATATTTATGATTTTTTGACCGAAACTTGCATTTCAAAAAGTTTCATAAAAACTAATTTTCAGATGATTTTTTGCAAGGACTTCCATCATAACCTTCCCTCGTAGGATAGATAAATGATCTGAAAAGTTTCGTATCATTTCAAACAGATTCTGATTTAATTTTATTTTTTGAACGAAACTAGTATAAAATAGTGTATAATATATTATGATATGTTGACCGAAACTTGCATTTCGAAAAGGTTCATAGAATATAATTTTCAAATGATTTTTTGCCTGGACTTCCATCATAACCTTCTCTCCTAAAATATAGAAATGTTCTGAAAAGTTTCATATATTTTCGAGCAGTCCTCGATTTAATTTGATTTTGTGACCGAAACTAGTGTAAACTAGTGTATAATATACTATGCTTTTTTTGACATAAACTTGCATTTCGATAAGTTTTATAGAAGCTAATTTTCAGATGATTTTTTGCGTGGACTTCCATCATAACCTTCCCTTGTAACATATATAAATGATCTTAAAGGTTTCATATCATTTAGAACAATCCTCGGTTTAATTTGACTTTTTGACGAAAATTAGAATAAACTAGTGTATAATATTTATGATTTTTTGACCGAAACATGCATATCAAAAAGTTTCATAGAATCTAATTTTCAGATGATTTTTTGCATGGACTTTCATCATAACCTTCCCTCTTAAAATATATCAATAATATGAAAAGTTTCGTATCATTTCGAACAGTCCTCGATTTAATTTGATTTTTTGACCGAAACTAGTATAAACTAGTGTATAATATACTATGATTTTTTTTACCGAAACTTGCATTTCAAAAAGTTTTATAGAAACTAATTTTCGTATGATTTATTGCAAGGTCTTCCATCATAACCTTCCCTCGTAACATATATAAATGATCTGAAAAGATTCGTATCATTTCAAACAATTTCCGATTTAATTTGAATTTTTGAACGAAACTAGTATAAAATAGTGTATAATTTATTATGATTTTTTTACCAAAACTGGCATTTCGAAAAGATTCATAGAATTTAATTTTCAAATGATTTTTTTGCATGGACTTCCATCATAACCTTCCCTCATAAAATATATAAATGTTCTTAAAAGTTTGATATATTTTCGAGCAGCCCTCGGTTTAATTTGATTTTTTGACCGAAATTAGTGTATAATATACTATGATTTTTTATAGAAACTTGCATTTCGATAAGTTTTATAGAAGCTAATTTTCAGAGGATTTTTTGTATGGACTTCCGTCATAACCTTGCCTTGTAACATAAATAAATGATCTGAAAGGTTTCATATCATTTGGAACAATCCTCAATTTAATTTGACTTTTTGACCGGAACTAGAATAAACTAGTGTATAATATTTATGATTTCTTGACCGAAACTTGCATTTCAAAAAGTTTCATAAAAACTAATTTTCAGATGATTTTTTACAAGGACTTCCATCATAACCTTCCCTCGTAGGATATATAAATGATCTGAAAAGTTTCGTATCATTTCAAACAGATTCTGATTTAATTTTATTTTTTGAACGAAACTAGTATAAAATAGTGTATAATATATTATGATATGTTGACCGAAACTTGCATTTCGAAAAGGTTCATAGAATATAATTTTCAAATTATTTTTTGCCTGGACTTCCATCATAACCTTCTCTCCTAAAATATAGAAATGTTCTGAAAAGTTTCATATCATTTCGAGCAGTCCTCGATTTAATTTGATTTTGTGACCGAAACTAGTGTAAACTAGTGTATAATATACTATGCTTTTTTGACATAAACTTGCATTTCGATAAGTTTTATAGAAGCTAATTTTCAGATGATTTTTTGCATGGACTTCCATCATAACCTTCCCTTGTAACATATATAAATGATCTGAAATGTTTCATATCATTTAGAACAATCCTCGGTTTAATTTGACTTTTTGACGAAAACTAGAATAAACTAGTGTATAATATTTATGATTTTTTGACCGAAACTTGCATTTCAAAAAGATTCATAGAATCTAATTTTCAGATGATTTTTTGCATGGACTTCCATCATAACCTTCCCTCTTAAAATATATCAATAATATGAAAAGTTTATTATCATTTCGAACAGTCCTCGATTTAATTTGATTTTTTGACCGAAACTAGTATAAACTAGTGTATAATATACTATGATTTTTTTTACCGAAACTTGCATTTCAAAAAGTTTTATAGAAACTAATTTTCGTATGATTTTTTGCAAGGTCTTCTATCATAACCTTCCCTCGTAACATATATAAATGATCTGAAAAGATTCGTATCATTTCAAATAGTTTCCGATTTAATTTGATTTTTTGAACGAAACAAGTATAAAATAGTGTATAATGTATTATGAATTTTTGACCAAAACTTGCATTTCGAAAAGATTAATAGAATTTAATTTTCAAATGAATTTTTTGAATGGACTTCCATCATAACCTTCCCTCGTAAAATATAGAAATGTTCTTAAACGTTTGATATCATTTCGAGCAGTCCTCGATTTAATTTGATTTTTTGACTGAAACTAGAGTAGAATATACTATGATTTTTTGACAGAAACTTGCATTTCGATAAGTTTTAGAGAAGCTAATTTTCAGATTATATTTTGCACGGACTTCCGACATAACCTCGCCTTGTAACATATATAAATGATCTGAAAGGTTTCGTATCATTTGGAACAATCCTCGATTTAATTTGACTTTTTGACCGAAACTAGAATAAACTAGTGTATAATACTTATGATTTTTTGACCGAAACTTGCATTTCAAAAAGTTTCATAAAAACTAATTTTCAGATGATTTTTTGTAAGGACCTCCATCATAACATTCCCTCGTAACATATATAAATGAACTGAAAAGTTTCGTATCATTTCAAACAGTTTCCGATTTATTTTTATTTTTTGAACGAAACTAGTATAAAATAGTGTATAATATATTATGATTTGTTGACCGAAACTTGCATTTTGAAAAGGTTCATAGAATATAATTTTCATATGATTTTTTGCCTGGACTTCCATCATAACCTTCTCTCCTAAAATATAGAAATGTTCTGAAAAGTTTCATATCATTTCGAACAGTCCTTGATTTAATTTGATTTTTTGACTGAAACTAGTATAAACTAGTGTATAATATACTATGCTTTTTTGACATAAACTTGCATTTTGATAAGTTTTATAGAAGCTAATTTTCAGATGATTTTTTTGCATGGACTTCCATCATAACCTTCCCTTGTAACATATATAAATGATCTGAAAGGTTTCGTATCATTTAGAACAATCCTCGGTTTAATTTGACTTTTTGACCAAAACTAGAATAAACTAGTGTATAATATTTATGATTTTTTGACCGAAACTTGCATTTCAAAAAGTTTCATAGAATATAATTTTCAGATGATTTTTTGCATGGACTTCCATCATAACCTTACCTCGTAAAACTTTTCAATAATCTGAAAATTTTCATTTAATTTCGAGCAGTCCTCGATTAAATTTGATTTTTTGACGGAAACTAATCTAAATTAGTGTAAAATATACTATGATTTTTTTACCGAAACATGCATTTCAAAAAGTTTTATAGAAACTAATTTTCAAATGAATTTTCGCAAGGACTTCCATCATAACCTTCCCTCGTAACATATATAAATGATCTGAAAAGTTTCGTATCATTTCAAACAGATTCCGATTTAATTTTATTTTTTGAACGAAACTAGTATAAAATAGTGTATAATATATTATGATTTTTTGACCGAAACTTGCATTTCGAAAAGGTTCATAGAATTTAATTTTCAAATGATTTTTTTGAATGGACTTCGATCATAACTTTCTCTCGTAAAATATAGAAATTTTCTGAAAAGTTTGATATCATTTCGAGAAGTCCTCGATTTAATTTGATTTTTTGACCAAAACTAGTGTAAACTAGTGTATAATATACTACGCTTTTTTGACAGAAACTTGCATTTCGATAAGTTTTATAGAAGCTAATTTTCAGATGATTTTTTGCATTGACTTCCATCATAACCTTCCCTTGTAACATATATAAATGATCTGAAAGGTTTCGTATAATTTAGAACAATCCTCGATTTAATTTGAATTTTTGACCAAAACTAGAATAAACTAGTGTATAATATTTATGATTTTTTGACCGAAACTTTCATTTCAAAAAGTTTCGTAGAATCTAATTTTCAGATGACTTTTTTGCATGGACTTCCATCATAATCTTCCCTCGTAACATATATAAATGATCTGAAAATTTTCGTATCATTCAAACAGTTTCCGATTTAATTTGATTTTTTGAACGAAACAAGTATAAAATAGTGTATAATATATTATTATTTTCTGACCAAAACTTGCATTTCGAAAAGATTAATAGAATTTCATTTTCAAATGCTTTTTTTGCATGGACTTCCATCATAACCTTACCTCGTAAAATATAGAAATGTTCTTAAAAGTTTGATATCATTTCGAGCAGTCCTCGGTTTAATTTGATTTTTTGACCGAAATTAGTGTATAATATACTATGATTTTTGATAGAAACTTGCATTTCGATAAGTTTTATAGAAGCTAATTTTCAGATGATTTTTTGCATGGACTTCAGTCATAACTTTGCCTTGTAACATATATAAATGATCTGAAAGGTTTCGTATCATTTGGAACAATCCTCTATTTAATTTGATTTTCTGACCGAAACTAATATAAACTAGTGTATAATATACTATGAATTTTTGACCGAAACTTGCATTTCAAAAAGTTTCATAAAAACTAATTTTCAGTTGATTTTTTGTAAGGACTTCCATCATAACCTTCCCTCGTAACATATATAAATGATCTGAAAAGTTTCGTATCATATCAAACAGTTTCCGATTTATTTTTATTTTTTGAACGAAACTAGTATAAAATAGTGTATAATATATTATGATTTGTTGACCGAAACTTGCATTTTGAAAAGGTTCATAGAATATAATTTTCATATGATTTTTTGCCGGACTCCAATCATAACCTTCTCTCCTAAAATATAGAAATGTTCTGAAAAGTTTCATATCATTACGAGCAGTCCTCGATTTAATTTGATTTTTTGACTGAAACTAGTGTAAACTAGTGTATAATATACTATGCTTTTTTGACATAAACTTGCATTTTGATAAGTTTTATAGAAGATAATTTTCAAATGATTTTTTTGCATGGACTTCCATCATAACCTTCCCTTGTAACATATATAAATGATCTGAAAGGTTTTGTATCATTTAGAATAAACCTCGGTTTAATTTGACTTTTTGACCAAAACTAGAATAAACTAGTGTATAATATTTATGATTTTTGGACCGAAACTTGCATTTCAAAAAGTTTCATAGAATCTAATTTTCAGATGATTTTTTGCATGGACTTCCATCATAACCTTCCCTCGTAAAATATATCAATAATATGAAAAGTTTCGTATCATTTCGAACAGTCCTCGATTTAATTTGATTTTTTGACCGAAACTAGTATAAACTAGTGTATATATACTATGATTTTTTAGCGAAACTTGCATTTCAAAATTTTTTATAGAAACTAATTTTCGTATGATTTTTTGCAAGGTCTTCTATCATAACCTTCCCTCGTAACATATATAAATGATCTGAAAAGATTCGTATCATTTCAAATAGTTTCCGATTTAATTTGATTTTTTGAACGAAACAAGTATAAAATAGTGTATAATGTATTATGAATTTTTGACCAAAACTTGCATTTCGAAAAGATTAATAGAATTTAATTTTCAAATGAATTTTTTGAATGGACTTCCATCATAACCTTCCCTCGTAAAATATAGAAATGTTCTTAAACGTTTGATATCATTTCGAGCAGTCCTCGATTTAATTTGATTTTTTGACTGAAACTAGAGTAGAATATACTATGATTTTTTGACAGAAACTTGCATTTCGATAAGTTTTAGAGAAGCTAATTTTCAGATTATATTTTGCACGGACTTCCGACATAACCTCGCCTTGTAACATATATAAATGATCTGAAAGGTTTCGTATCATTTGGAACAATCCTCGATTTAATTTGACTTTTTGACCGAAACTAGAATAAACTAGTGTATAATACTTATGATTTTTTGACCGAAACTTGCATTTCAAAAAGTTTCATAAAAACTAATTTTCAGATGATTTTTTGTAAGGACCTCCATCATAACATTCCCTCGTAACATATATAAATGAACTGAAAAGTTTCGTATCATTTCAAACAGTTTCCGATTTATTTTTATTTTTTGAACGAAACTAGTGTATAATATATTATGATTTGTTGACCGAAACTTACATTTTTAAAAGGTTCATAGAATATAATTTTCATATGATTTTTTGCCTGGACTTCCATCATAACCTTCTCTCCTAAAATATAGAAATGTTCCGAAAAGTTTCATATCATTTCGAGCAGTCCTCAATTTAATTTGAGTTTTTGACTGAAACTAGTGTATAATATACTATGCTTTTTTGACATAAACTTGCATTTTGATAAGTTTTATAGAAGCTAATTTTCAGATGATTTTTTGCATGGACTTCCATCATAAACTTCCCTTGTAACATATATAAATGATCTGAAAGGTTTCATATCATTTAGAACAATCCTCGGTTTAATTTGACCTTTTGACCAAAACTAGAATAAACTAGTGTATAATATTTATGATTTTTTTTACCGAAACTTGCATTTCAAATAGTTTCATAGAATATAATTTTCAGATGATTTTTTGCATGGACTTCCATCATAACCTTACCTCGTAAAATATTTCAATAATGTGAAAATTTTCATTTTATTTCGAGCAGTCCTCGATTAAATTTGATTTTTTGACCGAAACTAATCTAAATTAGTGTAAAATTTACTATGATTTTTTTACCGAAACATGCATTTCAAAAAGTTTTATAGAAACTAATTTTCAAATGAATTTTTGCAAGGACTTCCATTATAACCTTCCCTCGTAACATATATAAATGACCTGAAAATTTCCGTATCATTTCAAACAGATTCCGATTTAATTTTATTTTTTGAACGAAACTAGTATAAAATAGTGTATAATATATTATGATTTGTTGACCGAAACTTGCGTTTCGAAAAGGTTCATAGAATTTAATTTTCGAATGATTTTTTTGAATGGACTTCCATCATAACTTTCTCTCGTAAAATATAGAAATTTTCTGAAAAGTTTGATATCATTTCGAGAAGTCCTACATTTAATTTGAATTTTTTACCGAAACTAGTGTAAACTAGTGTATAATATACTATGCTTTTTTGACAGAAACATGCATTTCGATAAGTTTTATAGAAGCTAATTTTCAGATGATTTTTTGCATTGACTTCCATCATAACCTTCCCTTGTAACATATATAAATGATCTGAAAGGTTTCCTATAATTTAGAACAATCCTCGATTTAATTTGACTTTTTGACCAAAACTAGAATAAACTAGTGTATAATATTTATGATTTTTTGACCGAAACATTCATTTCAAAAAGTTTCGTAGAATCTAATTTTCAAATGACTTTTTTGCATGGACTTCCATCATAATCTTCCCTCGTAACATATATAAATGATCTGAAAATTTTCGTATCATTCAAACAGTTTCCGATTTAATTTGATTTTTTGAACGAAACAAGTATAAAATAGTGTATAATATATTATGATTTTCTGACCAAAACTTGCATTTCGAAAAGATTAATAGAATTTCATTTTCAAATGCTTTTTTTGCATGGACTTCCATCATAACCTTACCTCGTAAAATATAGAAATGTTCTTAAACGTTTGATATCATTTCGAGCAGTCCTCGATTTAATTTGATTTTTTGACTGAAACTAGAGTAGAATATACTATGATTTTTTGACAGAAACTTGCATTTCGATAAGTTTTAGAGAAGCTAATTTTCAGATTATATTTTGCACGGACTTCCGACATAACCTCGCCTTGTAACATATATAAATGATCTGAAAGGTTTCGTATCATTTGGAACAATCCTCGATTTAATTTGACTTTTTGACCGAAACTAGAATAAACTAGTGTATAATACTTATGATTTTTTGACCGAAACTTGCATTTCAAAAAGTTTCATAAAAACTAATTTTCAGATGATTTTTTGTAAGGACCTCCATCATAACATTCCCTCGTAACATATATAAATGAACTGAAAAGTTTCGTATCATTTCAAACAGTTTCCGATTTATTTTTATTTTTTGAACGAAACTAGTATAAAATAGTGTATAATATATTATGATTTGTTGACCGAAACTTGCATTTCGAAAAGGTTCATAGAATATAATTTTCAAATTATTTTTTGCCTGGACTTCCATCATAACCTTCTCTCCTAAAATATAGAAATGTTCTGAAAAGTTTCATATCATTTCGAGCAGTCCTCGATTTAATTTGATTTTGTGACCGAAACTAGTGTAAACTAGTGTATAATATACTATGCTTTTTTGACATAAACTTGCATTTCGATAAGTTTTATAGAAGCTAATTTTCAGATGATTTTTTGCATGGACTTCCATCATAACCTTCCCTTGTAACATATATAAATGATCTGAAATGTTTCATATCATTTAGAACAATCCTCGGTTTAATTTGACTTTTTGACGAAAACTAGAATAAACTAGTGTATAATATTTATGATTTTTTGACCGAAACTTGCATTTCAAAAAGATTCATAGAATCTAATTTTCAGATGATTTTTTGCATGGACTTCCATCATAACCTTCCTTCTTAAAATATATCAATAATATGAAAAGTTTATTATCATTTCGAACAGTCCTCGATTTAATTTGATTTTTTGACCGAAACTAGTATAAACTAGTGTATAATATACTATGATTTTTTTTACCGAAACTCGCATTTCAAAAAGTTTTATAGAAACTAATTTTCGTATGATTTTTTGCAAGGTCTTCTATCATAACCTTCCCTCGTAACATATATAAATGATCTGAAAAGATTCGTATCATTTCAAATAGTTTCCGATTTAATTTGATTTTTTGAACGAAACAAGTATAAAATAGTGTATAATGTATTATGAATTTTTGACCAAAACTTGCATTTCGAAAAGATTAATAGAATTTAATTTTCAAATGAATTTTTTGAATGGACTTCCATCATAACCTTCCCTCGTAAAATATAGAAATGTTCTTAAACGTTTGATATCATTTCGAGCAGTCCTCGATTTAATTTGATTTTTTGACTGAAACTAGAGTAGAATATACTATGATTTTTTGACAGAAACTTGCATTTCGATAAGTTTTAGAGAAGCTAATTTTCAGATTATATTTTGCACGGACTTCCGACATAACCTCGCCTTGTAACATATATAAATGATCTGAAAGGTTTCGTATCATTTGGAACAATCCTCGATTTAATTTGACTTTTTGACCGAAACTAGAATAAACTAGTGTATAATACTTATGATTTTTTGACCGAAACTTGCATTTCAAAAAGTTTCATAAAAACTAATTTTCAGATGATTTTTTGTAAGGACCTCCATCATAACATTCCCTCGTAACATATATAAATGAACTGAAAAGTTTCGTATCATTTCAAACAGTTTCCGATTTATTTTTATTTTTTGAACGAAACTAGTGTATAATATATTATGATTTGTTGACCGAAACTTACATTTTTAAAAGGTTCATAGAATATAATTTTCATATGATTTTTTGCCTGGACTTCCATCATAACCTTCTCTCCTAAAATATAGAAATGTTCCGAAAAGTTTCATATCATTTCGAGCAGTCCTCAATTTAATTTGAGTTTTTGACTGAAACTAGTGTATAATATACTATGCTTTTTTGACATAAACTTGCATTTTGATAAGTTTTATAGAAGCTAATTTTCAGATGATTTTTTGCATGGACTTCCATCATAAACTTCCCTTGTAACATATATAAATGATCTGAAAGGTTTCATATCATTTAGAACAATACTCGGTTTAATTTGACCTTTTGACCAAAACTAGAATAAACTAGTGTATAATATTTATGATTTTTTTTACCGAAACTTGCATTTCAAATAGTTTCATAGAATATAATTTTCAGATGATTTTTTGCATGGACTTCCATCATAACCTTACCTCGTAAAATATTTCAATAATGTGAAAATTTTCATTTTATTTCGAGCAGTCCTCGATTAAATTTTATTTTTTGACCGAAACTAATCTAAATTAGTGTAAAATTTACTATGATTTTTTTACCGAAACATGCATTTCAAAAAGTTTTATAGAAACTAATTTTCAAATGAATTTTTGCAAGGACTTCCATTATAACCTTCCCTCGTAACATATATAAATGACCTGAAAATTTCCGTATCATTTCAAACAGATTCCGATTTAATTTTATTTTTTGAACGAAACTAGTATAAAATAGTGTATAATATATTATGATTTGTTGACCGAAACTTGCGTTTCGAAAAGGTTCATAGAATTTAATTTTCGAATGATTTTTTTGAATGGACTTCCATCATAACTTTCTCTCGTAAAATATAGAAATTTTCTGAAAAGTTTGATATCATTTCGAGAAGTCCTACATTTAATTTGAATTTTTTACCGAAACTAGTGTAAACTAGTGTATAATATACTATGCTTTTTTGACAGAAACATGCATTTCGATAAGTTTTATAGAAGCTAATTTTCAGATGATTTTTTGCATTGACTTCCATCATAACCTTCCCTTGTAACATATATAAATGATCTGAAAGGTTTCCTATAATTTAGAACAATCCTCGATTTAATTTGACTTTTTGACCAAAACTAGAATAAACTAGTGTATAATATTTATGATTTTTTGACCGAAACATTCATTTCAAAAAGTTTCGTAGAATCTAATTTTCAAATGACTTTTTTGCATGGACTTCCATCATAATCTTCCCTCGTAACATATATAAATGATCTGAAAATTTTCGTATCATTCAAACAGTTTCCGATTTAATTTGATTTTTTGAACGAAACAAGTATAAAATAGTGTATAATATATTATGATTTTCTGACCAAAACTTGCATTTCGAAAAGATTAATAGAATTTCATTTTCAAATGCTTTTTTTGCATGGACTTCCATCATAACCTTACCTCGTAAAATATAGAAATGTTCTTAAACGTTTGATATCATTTCGAGCAGTCCTCGATTTAATTTGATTTTTTGACTGAAACTAGAGTAGAATATACTATGATTTTTTGACAGAAACTTGCATTTCGATAAGTTTTAGAGAAGCTAATTTTCAGATTATATTTTGCACGGACTTCCGACATAACCTCGCCTTGTAACATATATAAATGATCTGAAAGGTTTCGTATCATTTGGAACAATCCTCGATTTAATTTGACTTTTTGACCGAAACTAGAATAAACTAGTGTATAATACTTATGATTTTTTGACCGAAACTTGCATTTCAAAAAGTTTCATAAAAACTAATTTTCAGATGATTTTTTGTAAGGACCTCCATCATAACATTCCCTCGTAACATATATAAATGAACTGAAAAGTTTCGTATCATTTCAAACAGTTTCCGATTTATTTTTATTTTTTGAACGAAACTAGTATAAAATAGTGTATAATATATTATGATTTGTTGACCGAAACTTGCATTTCGAAAAGGTTCATAGAATATAATTTTCAAATTATTTTTTGCCTGGACTTCCATCATAACCTTCTCTCCTAAAATATAGAAATGTTCTGAAAAGTTTCATATCATTTCGAGCAGTCCTCGATTTAATTTGATTTTGTGACCGAAACTAGTGTAAACTAGTGTATAATATACTATGCTTTTTTGACATAAACTTGCATTTCGATAAGTTTTATAGAAGCTAATTTTCAGATGATTTTTTGCATGGACTTCCATCATAACCTTCCCTTGTAACATATATAAATGATCTGAAATGTTTCATATCATTTAGAACAATCCTCGGTTTAATTTGACTTTTTGACGAAAACTAGAATAAACTAGTGTATAATATTTATGATTTTTTGACCGAAACTTGCATTTCAAAAAGATTCATAGAATCTAATTTTCAGATGATTTTTTGCATGGACTTCCATCATAACCTTCCCTCTTAAAATATATCAATAATATGAAAAGTTTATTATCATTTCGAACAGTCCTCGATTTAATTTGATTTTTTGACCGAAACTAGTATAAACTAGTGTATAATATACTATGATTTTTTTTACCGAAACTTGCATTTCAAAAAGTTTTATAGAAACTAATTTTCGTATGATTTTTTGCAAGGTCTTCTATCATAACCTTCCCTCGTAACATATATAAATGATCTGAAAAGATTCGTATCATTTCAAATAGTTTCCGATTTAATTTGATTTTTTGAACGAAACAAGTATAAAATAGTGTATAATGTATTATGAATTTTTGACCAAAACTTGCATTTCGAAAAGATTAATAGAATTTAATTTTCAAATGAATTTTTTGAATGGACTTCCATCATAACCTTCCCTCGTAAAATATAGAAATGTTCTTAAACGTTTGATATCATTTCGAGCAGTCCTCGATTTAATTTGATTTTTTGACTGAAACTAGAGTAGAATATACTATGATTTTTTGACAGAAACTTGCATTTCGATAAGTTTTAGAGAAGCTAATTTTCAGATTATATTTTGCACGGACTTCCGACATAACCTCGCCTTGTAACATATATAAATGATCTGAAAGGTTTCGTATCATTTGGAACAATCCTCGATTTAATTTGACTTTTTGACCGAAACTAGAATAAACTAGTGTATAATACTTATGATTTTTTGACCGAAACTTGCATTTCAAAAAGTTTCATAAAAACTAATTTTCAGATGATTTTTTGTAAGGACCTCCATCATAACATTCCCTCGTAACATATATAAATGAACTGAAAAGTTTCGTATCATTTCAAACAGTTTCCGATTTATTTTTATTTTTTGAACGAAACTAGTATAAAATAGTGTATAATATATTATGATTTGTTGACCGAAACTTGCATTTTGAAAAGGTTCATAGAATATAATTTTCATATGATTTTTTGCCTGGACTTCCATCATAACCTTCTCTCCTAAAATATAGAAATGTTCTGAAAAGTTTCATATCATTTCGAACAGTCCTCGATTTAATTTGATTTTTTGACTGAAACTAGTATAAACTAGTGTATAATATACTATGCTTTTTTGACATAAACTTGCATTTTGATAAGTTTTATAGAAGCTAATTTTCAGATGATTTTTTTGCATGGACTTCCATCATAACCTTCCCTTGTAACATATATAAATGATCTGAAAGGTTTCGTATCATTTAGAACAATCCTCGGTTTAATTTGACTTTTTGACCAAAACTAGAATAAACTAGTGTATAATATTTATGATTTTTTGACCGAAACTTGCATTTCAAAAAGTTTCATAGAATATAATTTTCAGATGATTTTTTGCATGGACTTCCATCATAACCTTACCTCGTAAAACTTTTCAATAATCTGAAAATTTTCATTTAATTTCGAGCAGTCCTCGATTAAATTTGATTTCTTGACCGAAACTAATCTAAATTAGTGTAAAATATACTATGATTTTTTTACCGAAACATGCATTTCAAAAAGTTTTATAGAAACTAATTTTCAAATGAATTTTCGCAAGGACTTCCATCATAACCTTCCCTCGTAACATATATAAATGATCTGAAAAGTTTCGTATCATTTCAAACAGATTCCGATTTAATTTTATTTTTTGAACGAAACTAGTATAAAATAGTGTATAATATATTATGATTTTTTGACCGAAACTTGCATTTCGAAAAGGTTCATAGAATTTAATTTTCAAATGATTTTTTTGAATGGACTTCGATCATAACTTTCTCTCGTAAAATATAGAAATTTTCTGAAAAGTTTGATATCATTTCGAGAAGTCCTCGATTTAATTTGATTTTTTGACCAAAACTAGTGTAAACTAGTGTATAATATACTACGCTTTTTTGACAGAAACTTGCATTTCGATAAGTTTTATAGAAGCTAATTTTCAGAAGATTTTTTGCATTGACTTCCATCATAACCTTCCCTTGTAACATATATAAATGATCTGAAAGGTTTCGTATAATTTAGAACAATCCTCGATTTAATTTGAATTTTTGACCAAAACTAGAATAAACTAGTGTATAATATTTATGATTTTTTGACCGAAACTTTCATTTCAAAAAGTTTCGTAGAATCTAATTTTCAGATGACTTTTTTGCATGGACTTCCATCATAATCTTCCCTCGTAACATATATAAATGATCTGAAAATTTTCGTATCATTCAAACAGTTTCCGATTTAATTTGATTTTTTGAACGAAACAAGTATAAAATAGTGTATAATATATTATTATTTTCTGACCAAAACTTGCATTTCGAAAAGATTAATAGAATTTCATTTTCAAATGCTTTTTTTGCATGGACTTCCATCATAACCTTACCTCGTAAAATATAGAAATGTTCTTAAAAGTTTGATATCATTTCGAGCAGTCCTCGGTTTAATTTGATTTTTTGACCGAAATTAGTGTATAATATACTGATTTTTGATAGAAACTTGCATTTCGATAAGTTTTATAGAAGCTAATTTTCAGATGATTTTTTGCATGGACTTCAGTCATAACTTTGCCTTGTAACATATATAAATGATCTGAAAGGTTTCGTATCATTTGGAACAATCCTCTATTTAATTTGATTTTCTGACCGAAACTAATCTAAACTAGTGTATAATATACTATGAATTTTTGACCGAAACTTGCATTTCAAAAAGTTTCATAAAAACTAATTTTCAGTTGATTTTTTGTAAGGACTTCCATCATAACCTTCCCTCGTAACATATATAAATGATCTGAAAAGTTTCGTATCATATCAAACAGTTTCCGATTTATTTTTATTTTTTGAACGAAACTAGTATAAAATAGTGTATAATATATTATGATTTGTTGACCGAAACTTGCATTTTGAAAAGGTTCATAGAATATAATTTTCATATGATTTTTTGCCGGACTCCAATCATAACCTTCTCTCCTAAAATATAGAAATGTTCTGAAAAGTTTCATATCATTACGAGCAGTCCTCGATTTAATTTGATTTTTTGACTGAAACTAGTGTAAACTAGTGTATAATATACTATGCTTTTTTGACATAAACTTGCATTTTGATAAGTTTTATAGAAGATAATTTTCAAATGATTTTTTTGCATGGACTTCCATCATAACCTTCCCTTGTAACATATATAAATGATCTGAAAGGTTTTGTATCATTTAGAATAAACCTCGGTTTAATTTGACTTTTTGACCAAAACTAGAATAAACTAGTGTATAATATTTATGATTTTTGGACCGAAACTTGCATTTCAAAAAGTTTCATAGAATCTAATTTTCAGATGATTTTTTGCATGGACTTCCATCATAACCTTCCCTCGTAAAATATATCAATAATATGAAAAGTTTCGTATCATTTCGAACAGTCCTCGATTTAATTTGATTTTTTGACCGAAACTAGTATAAACTAGTGTATATATACTATGATTTTTTAGCGAAACTTGCATTTCAAAATTTTTTATAGAAACTAATTTTCGTATGATTTTTTGCAAGGTCTTCTATCATAACCTTCACTCGTAACATATATAAATGATCTGAAAAGATTCGTATCATTTCAAATAGTTTCCGATTTAATTTGATTTTTTGAACGAAACAAGTATAAAATAGTGTATAATGTATTATGAATTTTTGACCAAAACTTGCATTTCGAAAAGATTAATAGAATTTAATTTTCAAATGAATTTTTTGAATGGACTTCCATCATAACCTTCCCTCGTAAAATATAGAAATGTTCTTAAACGTTTGATATCATTTCGAGCAGTCCTCGATTTAATTTGATTTTTTGACTGAAACTAGAGTAGAATATACTATGATTTTTTGACAGAAACTTGCATTTCGATAAGTTTTAGAGAAGCTAATTTTCAGATTATATTTTGCACGGACTTCCGACATAACCTCGCCTTGTAACATATATAAATGATCTGAAAGGTTTCGTATCATTTGGAACAATCCTCGATTTAATTTGACTTTTTGACCGAAACTAGAATAAACTAGTGTATAATACTTATGATTTTTTGACCGAAACTTGCATTTCAAAAAGTTTCATAAAAACTAATTTTCAGATGATTTTTTGTAAGGACCTCCATCATAACATTCCCTCGTAACATATATAAATGAACTGAAAAGTTTCGTATCATTTCAAACAGTTTCCGATTTATTTTTATTTTTTGAACGAAACTAGTGTATAATATATTATGATTTGTTGACCGAAACTTACATTTTTAAAAGGTTCATAGAATATAATTTTCATATGATTTTTTGCCTGGACTTCCATCATAACCTTCTCTCCTAAAATATAGAAATGTTCCGAAAAGTTTCATATCATTTCGAGCAGTCCTCAATTTAATTTGAGTTTTTGACTGAAACTAGTGTATAATATACTATGCTTTTTTGACATAAACTTGCATTTTGATAAGTTTTATAGAAGCTAATTTTCAGATGATTTTTTGCATGGACTTCCATCATAAACTTCCCTTGTAACATATATAAATGATCTGAAAGGTTTCATATCATTTAGAACAATCCTCGGTTTAATTTGACCTTTTGACCAAAACTAGAATAAACTAGTGTATAATATTTATGATTTTTTTTACCGAAACTTGCATTTCAAATAGTTTCATAGAATATAATTTTCAGATGATTTTTTGCATGGACTTCCATCATAACCTTACCTCGTAAAATATTTCAATAATGTGAAAATTTTCATTTTATTTCGAGCAGTCCTCGATTAAATTTGATTTTTTGACCGAAACTAATCTAAATTAGTGTAAAATTTACTATGATTTTTTTACCGAAACATGCATTTCAAAAAGTTTTATAGAAACTAATTTTCAAATGAATTTTTGCAAGGACTTCCATTATAACCTTCCCTCGTAACATATATAAATGACCTGAAAATTTCCGTATCATTTCAAACAGATTCCGATTTAATTTTATTTTTTGAACGAAACTAGTATAAAATAGTGTATAATATATTATGATTTGTTGACCGAAACTTGCGTTTCGAAAAGGTTCATAGAATTTAATTTTCGAATGATTTTTTTGAATGGACTTCCATCATAACTTTCTCTCGTAAAATATAGAAATTTTCTGAAAAGTTTGATATCATTTCGAGAAGTCCTACATTTAATTTGAATTTTTTACCGAAACTAGTGTAAACTAGTGTATAATATACTATGCTTTTTTGACAGAAACATGCATTTCGATAAGTTTTATAGAAGCTAATTTTCAGATGATTTTTTGCATTGACTTCCATCATAACCTTCCCTTGTAACATATATAAATGATCTGAAAGGTTTCCTATAATTTAGAACAATCCTCGATTTAATTTGACTTTTTGACCAAAACTAGAATAAACTAGTGTATAATATTTATGATTTTTTGACCGAAACATTCATTTCAAAAAGTTTCGTAGAATCTAATTTTCAAATGACTTTTTTGCATGGACTTCCATCATAATCTTCCCTCGTAACATATATAAATGATCTGAAAATTTTCGTATCATTCAAACAGTTTCCGATTTAATTTGATTTTTTGAACGAAACAAGTATAAAATAGTGTATAATATATTATGATTTTCTGACCAAAACTTGCATTTCGAAAAGATTAATAGAATTTCATTTTCAAATGCTTTTTTTGCATGGACTTCCATCATAACCTTACCTCGTAAAATATAGAAATGTTCTTAAACGTTTGATATCATTTCGAGCAGTCCTCGATTTAATTTGATTTTTTGACTGAAACTAGAGTAGAATATACTATGATTTTTTGACAGAAACTTGCATTTCGATAAGTTTTAGAGAAGCTAATTTTCAGATTATATTTTGCACGGACTTCCGACATAACCTCGCCTTGTAACATATATAAATGATCTGAAAGGTTTCGTATCATTTGGAACAATCCTCGATTTAATTTGACTTTTTGACCGAAACTAGAATAAACTAGTGTATAATACTTATGATTTTTTGACCGAAACTTGCATTTCAAAAAGTTTCATAAAAACTAATTTTCAGATGATTTTTTGTAAGGACCTCCATCATAACATTCCCTCGTAACATATATAAATGAACTGAAAAGTTTCGTATCATTTCAAACAGTTTCCGATTTATTTTTATTTTTTGAACGAAACTAGTATAAAATAGTGTATAATATATTATGATTTGTTGACCGAAACTTGCATTTTGAAAAGGTTCATAGAATATAATTTTCATATGATTTTTTGCCTGGACTTCCATCATAACCTTCTCTCCTAAAATATAGAAATGTTCTGAAAAGTTTCATATCATTTCGAACAGTCCTCGATTTAATTTGATTTTTTGACTGAAACTAGTATAAACTAGTGTATAATATACTATGCTTTTTTGACATAAACTTGCATTTTGATAAGTTTTATAGAAGCTAATTTTCAGATGATTTTTTTGCATGGACTTCCATCATAACCTTCCCTTGTAACATATATAAATGATCTGAAAGGTTTCGTATCATTTAGAACAATCCTCGGTTTAATTTGACTTTTTGACCAAAACTAGAATAAACTAGTGTATAATATTTATGATTTTTTGACCGAAACTTGCATTTCAAAAAGTTTCATAGAATATAATTTTCAGATGATTTTTTGCATGGACTTCCATCATAACCTTACCTCGTAAAACTTTTCAATAATCTGAAAATTTTCATTTAATTTCGAGCAGTCCTCGATTAAATTTGATTTTTTGACCGAAACTAATCTAAATTAGTGTAAAATATACTATGATTTTTTTACCGAAACATGCATTTCAAAAAGTTTTATAGAAACTAATTTTCAAATGAATTTTCGCAAGGACTTCCATCATAACCTTCCCTCGTAACATATATAAATGATCTGAAAAGTTTCGTATCATTTCAAACAGATTCCGATTTAATTTTATTTTTTGAACGAAACTAGTATAAAATAGTGTATAATATATTATGATTTTTTGACCGAAACTTGCATTTCGAAAAGGTTCATAGAATTTAATTTTCAAATGATTTTTTTGAATGGACTTCGATCATAACTTTCTCTCGTAAAATATAGAAATTTTCTGAAAAGTTTGATATCATTTCGAGAAGTCCTCGATTTAATTTGATTTTTTGACCAAAACTAGTGTAAACTAGTGTATAATATACTACGCTTTTTTGACAGAAACTTGCATTTCGATAAGTTTTATAGAAGCTAATTTTCAGAAGATTTTTTGCATTGACTTCCATCATAACCTTCCCTTGTAACATATATAAATGATCTGAAAGGTTTCGTATAATTTAGAACAATCCTCGATTTAATTTGAATTTTTGACCAAAACTAGAATAAACTAGTGTATAATATTTATGATTTTTTGACCGAAACTTTCATTTCAAAAAGTTTCGTAGAATCTAATTTTCAGATGACTTTTTTGCATGGACTTCCATCATAATCTTCCCTCGTAACATATATAAATGATCTGAAAATTTTCGTATCATTCAAACAGTTTCCGATTTAATTTGATTTTTTGAACGAAACAAGTATAAAATAGTGTATAATATATTATTATTTTCTGACCAAAACTTGCATTTCGAAAAGATTAATAGAATTTCATTTTCAAATGCTTTTTTTGCATGGACTTCCATCATAACCTTACCTCGTAAAATATAGAAATGTTCTTAAAAGTTTGATATCATTTCGAGCAGTCCTCGGTTTAATTTGATTTTTTGACCGAAATTAGTGTATAATATACTATGATTTTTGATAGAAACTTGCATTTCGATAAGTTTTATAGAAGCTAATTTTCAGATGATTTTTTGCATGGACTTCAGTCATAACTTTGCCTTGTAACATATATAAATGATCTGAAAGGTTTCGTATCATTTGGAACAATCCTCTATTTAATTTGATTTTCTGACCGAAACTAATCTAAACTAGTGTATAATATACTATGAATTTTTGACCGAAACTTGCATTTCAAAAAGTTTCATAAAAACTAATTTTCAGTTGATTTTTTGTAAGGACTTCCATCATAACCTTCCCTCGTAACATATATAAATGATCTGAAAAGTTTCGTATCATATCAAACAGTTTCCGATTTATTTTTATTTTTTGAACGAAACTAGTATAAAATAGTGTATAATATATTATGATTTGTTGACCGAAACTTGCATTTTGAAAAGGTTCATAGAATATAATTTTCATATGATTTTTTGCCGGACTCCAATCATAACCTTCTCTCCTAAAATATAGAAATGTTCTGAAAAGTTTCATATCATTACGAGCAGTCCTCGATTTAATTTGATTTTTTGACTGAAACTAGTGTAAACTAGTGTATAATATACTATGCTTTTTTGACATAAACTTGCATTTTGATAAGTTTTATAGAAGATAATTTTCAAATGATTTTTTTGCATGGACTTCCATCATAACCTTCCCTTGTAACATATATAAATGATCTGAAAGGTTTTGTATCATTTAGAATAAACCTCGGTTTAATTTGACTTTTTGACCAAAACTAGAATAAACTAGTGTATAATATTTATGATTTTTGGACCGAAACTTGCATTTCAAAAAGTTTCATAGAATCTAATTTTCAGATGATTTTTTGCATGGACTTCCATCATAACCTTCCCTCGTAAAATATATCAATAATATGAAAAGTTTCGTATCATTTCGAACAGTCCTCGATTTAATTTGATTTTTTGACCGAAACTAGTATAAACTAGTGTATATATACTATGATTTTTTAGCGAAACTTGCATTTCAAAATTTTTTATAGAAACTAATTTTCGTATGATTTTTTGCAAGGTCTTCTATCATAACCTTCACTCGTAACATATATAAATGATCTGAAAAGATTCGTATCATTTCAAATAGTTTCCGATTTAATTTGATTTTTTGAACGAAACAAGTATAAAATAGTGTATAATGTATTATGAATTTTTGACCAAAACTTGCATTTCGAAAAGATTAATAGAATTTAATTTTCAAATGAATTTTTTGAATGGACTTCCATCATAACCTTCCCTCGTAAAATATAGAAATGTTCTTAAACGTTTGATATCATTTCGAGCAGTCCTCGATTTAATTTGATTTTTTGACTGAAACTAGAGTAGAATATACTATGATTTTTTGACAGAAACTTGCATTTCGATAAGTTTTAGAGAAGCTAATTTTCAGATTATATTTTGCACGGACTTCCGACATAACCTCGCCTTGTAACATATATAAATGATCTGAAAGGTTTCGTATCATTTGGAACAATCCTCGATTTAATTTGACTTTTTGACCGAAACTAGAATAAACTAGTGTATAATACTTATGATTTTTTGACCGAAACTTGCATTTCAAAAAGTTTCATAAAAACTAATTTTCAGATGATTTTTTGTAAGGACCTCCATCATAACATTCCCTCGTAACATATATAAATGAACTGAAAAGTTTCGTATCATTTCAAACAGTTTCCGATTTATTTTTATTTTTTGAACGAAACTAGTGTATAATATATTATGATTTGTTGACCGAAACTTACATTTTTAAAAGGTTCATAGAATATAATTTTCATATGATTTTTTGCCTGGACTTCCATCATAACCTTCTCTCCTAAAATATAGAAATGTTCCGAAAAGTTTCATATCATTTCGAGCAGTCCTCAATTTAATTTGAGTTTTTGACTGAAACTAGTGTATAATATACTATGCTTTTTTGACATAAACTTGCATTTTGATAAGTTTTATAGAAGCTAATTTTCAGATGATTTTTTGCATGGACTTCCATCATAAACTTCCCTTGTAACATATATAAATGATCTGAAAGGTTTCATATCATTTAGAACAATCCTCGGTTTAATTTGACCTTTTGACCAAAACTAGAATAAACTAGTGTATAATATTTATGATTTTTTTTACCGAAACTTGCATTTCAAATAGTTTCATAGAATATAATTTTCAGATGATTTTTTGCATGGACTTCCATCATAACCTTACCTCGTAAAATATTTCAATAATGTGAAAATTTTCATTTTATTTCGAGCAGTCCTCGATTAAATTTGATTTTTTGACCGAAACTAATCTAAATTAGTGTAAAATTTACTATGATTTTTTTACCGAAACATGCATTTCAAAAAGTTTTATAGAAACTAATTTTCAAATGAATTTTTGCAAGGACTTCCATTATAACCTTCCCTCGTAACATATATAAATGACCTGAAAATTTCCGTATCATTTCAAACAGATTCCGATTTAATTTTATTTTTTGAACGAAACTAGTATAAAATAGTGTATAATATATTATGATTTGTTGACCGAAACTTGCGTTTCGAAAAGGTTCATAGAATTTAATTTTCGAATGATTTTTTTGAATGGACTTCCATCATAACTTTCTCTCGTAAAATATAGAAATTTTCTGAAAAGTTTGATATCATTTCGAGAAGTCCTACATTTAATTTGAATTTTTTACCGAAACTAGTGTAAACTAGTGTATAATATACTATGCTTTTTTGACAGAAACATGCATTTCGATAAGTTTTATAGAAGCTAATTTTCAGATGATTTTTTGCATTGACTTCCATCATAACCTTCCCTTGTAACATATATAAATGATCTGAAAGGTTTCCTATAATTTAGAACAATCCTCGATTTAATTTGACTTTTTGACCAAAACTAGAATAAACTAGTGTATAATATTTATGATTTTTTGACCGAAACATTCATTTCAAAAAGTTTCGTAGAATCTAATTTTCAAATGACTTTTTTGCATGGACTTCCATCATAATCTTCCCTCGTAACATATATAAATGATCTGAAAATTTTCGTATCATTCAAACAGTTTCCGATTTAATTTGATTTTTTGAACGAAACAAGTATAAAATAGTGTATAATATATTATGATTTTCTGACCAAAACTTGCATTTCGAAAAGATTAATAGAATTTCATTTTCAAATGCTTTTTTTGCATGGACTTCCATCATAACCTTACCTTGTAAAATATAGAAATGTTCTTAAACGTTTGATATCATTTCGAGCAGTCCTCGATTTAATTTGATTTTTTGACTGAAACTAGAGTAGAATATACTATGATTTTTTGACAGAAACTTGCATTTCGATAAGTTTTAGAGAAGCTAATTTTCAGATTATATTTTGCACGGACTTCCGACATAACCTCGCCTTGTAACATATATAAATGATCTGAAAGGTTTCGTATCATTTGGAACAATCCTCGATTTAATTTGACTTTTTGACCGAAACTAGAATAAACTAGTGTATAATACTTATGATTTTTTGACCGAAACTTGCATTTCAAAAAGTTTCATAAAAACTAATTTTCAGATGATTTTTTGTAAGGACCTCCATCATAACATTCCCTCGTAACATATATAAATGAACTGAAAAGTTTCGTATCATTTCAAACAGTTTCCGATTTATTTTTATTTTTTGAACGAAACTAGTATAAAATAGTGTATAATATATTATGATTTGTTGACCGAAACTTGCATTTTGAAAAGGTTCATAGAATATAATTTTCATATGATTTTTTGCCTGGACTTCCATCATAACCTTCTCTCCTAAAATATAGAAATGTTCTGAAAAGTTTCATATCATTTCGAACAGTCCTCGATTTAATTTGATTTTTTGACTGAAACTAGTATAAACTAGTGTATAATATACTATGCTTTTTTGACATAAACTTGCATTTTGATAAGTTTTATAGAAGCTAATTTTCAGATGATTTTTTTGCATGGACTTCCATCATAACCTTCCCTTGTAACATATATAAATGATCTGAAAGGTTTCGTATCATTTAGAACAATCCTCGGTTTAATTTGACTTTTTGACCAAAACTAGAATAAACTAGTGTATAATATTTATGATTTTTTGACCGAAACTTGCATTTCAAAAAGTTTCATAGAATATAATTTTCAGATGATTTTTTGCATGGACTTCCATCATAACCTTACCTCGTAAAACTTTTCAATAATCTGAAAATTTTCATTTAATTTCGAGCAGTCCTCGATTAAATTTGATTTTTTGACCGAAACTAATCTAAATTAGTGTAAAATATACTATGATTTTTTTACCGAAACATGCATTTCAAAAAGTTTTATAGAAACTAATTTTCAAATGAATTTTCGCAAGGACTTCCATCATAACCTTCCCTCGTAACATATATAAATGATCTGAAAAGTTTCGTATCATTTCAAACAGATTCCGATTTAATTTTATTTTTTGAACGAAACTAGTATAAAATAGTGTATAATATATTATGATTTTTTGACCGAAACTTGCATTTCGAAAAGGTTCATAGAATTTAATTTTCAAATGATTTTTTTGAATGGACTTCGATCATAACTTTCTCTCGTAAAATATAGAAATTTTCTGAAAAGTTTGATATCATTTCGAGAAGTCCTCGATTTAATTTGATTTTTTGACCAAAACTAGTGTAAACTAGTGTATAATATACTACGCTTTTTTGACAGAAACTTGCATTTCGATAAGTTTTATAGAAGCTAATTTTCAGATGATTTTTTGCATTGACTTCCATCATAACCTTCCCTTGTAACATATATAAATGATCTGAAAGGTTTCGTATAATTTAGAACAATCCTCGATTTAATTTGAATTTTTGACCAAAACTAGAATAAACTAGTGTATAATATTTATGATTTTTTGACCGAAACTTTCATTTCAAAAAGTTTCGTAGAATCTAATTTTCAGATGACTTTTTTGCATGGACTTCCATCATAATCTTCCCTCGTAACATATATAAATGATCTGAAAATTTTCGTATCATTCAAACAGTTTCCGATTTAATTTGATTTTTTGAACGAAACAAGTATAAAATAGTGTATAATATATTATTATTTTCTGACCAAAACTTGCATTTCGAAAAGATTAATAGAATTTCATTTTCAAATGCTTTTTTTGCATGGACTTCCATCATAACCTTACCTCGTAAAATATAGAAATGTTCTTAAAAGTTTGATATCATTTCGAGCAGTCCTCGGTTTAATTTGATTTTTTGACCGAAATTAGTGTATAATATACTATGATTTTTGATAGAAACTTGCATTTCGATAAGTTTTATAGAAGCTAATTTTCAGATGATTTTTTGCATGGACTTCAGTCATAACTTTGCCTTGTAACATATATAAATGATCTGAAAGGTTTCGTATCATTTGGAACAATCCTCTATTTAATTTGATTTTCTGACCGAAACTAATCTAAACTAGTGTATAATATACTATGAATTTTTGACCGAAACTTGCATTTCAAAAAGTTTCATAAAAACTAATTTTCAGTTGATTTTTTGTAAGGACCTCCATCATAACCTTCCCTCGTAACATATATAAATGATCTGAAAAGTTTCGTATCATATCAAACAGTTTCCGATTTATTTTTATTTTTTGAACGAAACTAGTATAAAATAGTGTATAATATATTATGATTTGTTGACCGAAACTTGCATTTTGAAAAGGTTCATAGAATATAATTTTCATATGATTTTTTGCCGGACTCCAATCATAACCTTCTCTCCTAAAATATAGAAATGTTCTGAAAAGTTTCATATCATTACGAGCAGTCCTCGATTTAATTTGATTTTTTGACTGAAACTAGTGTAAACTAGTGTATAATATACTATGCTTTTTTGACATAAACTTGCATTTTGATAAGTTTTATAGAAGATAATTTTCAAATGATTTTTTTGCATGGACTTCCATCATAACCTTCCCTTGTAACATATATAAATGATCTGAAAGGTTTTGTATCATTTAGAATAAACCTCGGTTTAATTTGACTTTTTGACCAAAACTAGAATAAACTAGTGTATAATATTTATGATTTTTGGACCGAAACTTGCATTTCAAAAAGTTTCATAGAATCTAATTTTCAGATGATTTTTTGCATGGACTTCCATCATAACCTTCCCTCGTAAAATATATCAATAATATGAAAAGTTTCGTATCATTTCGAACAGTCCTCGATTTAATTTGATTTTTTGACCGAAACTAGTATAAACTAGTGTATATATACTATGATTTTTTAGCGAAACTTGCATTTCAAAATTTTTTATAGAAACTAATTTTCGTATGATTTTTTGCAAGGTCTTCTATCATAACCTTCCCTCGTAACATATATAAATGATCTGAAAAGATTCGTATCATTTCAAATAGTTTCCGATTTAATTTGATTTTTTGAACGAAACAAGTATAAAATAGTGTATAATGTATTATGAATTTTTGACCAAAACTTGCATTTCGAAAAGATTAATAGAATTTAATTTTCAAATGAATTTTTTGAATGGACTTCCATCATAACCTTCCCTCGTAAAATATAGAAATGTTCTTAAACGTTTGATATCATTTCGAGCAGTCCTCGATTTAATTTGATTTTTTGACTGAAACTAGAGTAGAATATACTATGATTTTTTGACAGAAACTTGCATTTCGATAAGTTTTAGAGAAGCTAATTTTCAGATTATATTTTGCACGGACTTCCGACATAACCTCGCCTTGTAACATATATAAATGATCTGAAAGGTTTCGTATCATTTGGAACAATCCTCGATTTAATTTGACTTTTTGACCGAAACTAGAATAAACTAGTGTATAATACTTATGATTTTTTGACCGAAACTTGCATTTCAAAAAGTTTCATAAAAACTAATTTTCAGATGATTTTTTGTAAGGACCTCCATCATAACATTCCCTCGTAACATATATAAATGAACTGAAAAGTTTCGTATCATTTCAAACAGTTTCCGATTTATTTTTATTTTTTGAACGAAACTAGTATAAAATAGTGTATAATATATTATGATTTGTTGACCGAAACTTGCATTTTGAAAAGGTTCATAGAATATAATTTTCATATGATTTTTTGCCTGGACTTCCATCATAACCTTCTCTCCTAAAATATAGAAATGTTCTGAAAAGTTTCATATCATTTCGAACAGTCCTCGATTTAATTTGATTTTTTGACTGAAACTAGTATAAACTAGTGTATAATATACTATGCTTTTTTGACATAAACTTGCATTTTGATAAGTTTTATAGAAGCTAATTTTCAGATGATTTTTTTGCATGGACTTCCATCATAACCTTCCCTTGTAACATATATAAATGATCTGAAAGGTTTCGTATCATTTAGAACAATCCTCGGTTTAATTTGACTTTTTGACCAAAACTAGAATAAACTAGTGTATAATATTTATGATTTTTTGACCGAAACTTGCATTTCAAAAAGTTTCATAGAATATAATTTTCAGATGATTTTTTGCATGGACTTCCATCATAACCTTACCTCGTAAAACTTTTCAATAATCTGAAAATTTTCATTTAATTTCGAGCAGTCCTCGATTAAATTTGATTTTTTGACCGAAACTAATCTAAATTAGTGTAAAATATACTATGATTTTTTTACCGAAACATGCATTTCAAAAAGTTTTATAGAAACTAATTTTCAAATGAATTTTCGCAAGGACTTCCATCATAACCTTCCCTCGTAACATATATAAATGATCTGAAAAGTTTCGTATCATTTCAAACAGATTCCGATTTAATTTTATTTTTTGAACGAAACTAGTATAAAATAGTGTATAATATATTATGATTTTTTGACCGAAACTTGCATTTCGAAAAGGTTCATAGAATTTAATTTTCAAATGATTTTTTTGAATGGACTTCGATCATAACTTTCTCTCGTAAAATATAGAAATTTTCTGAAAAGTTTGATATCATTTCGAGAAGTCCTCGATTGAATTTGATTTTTTGACCAAAACTAGTGTAAACTAGTGTATAATATACTACGCTTTTTTGACAGAAACTTGCATTTCGATAAGTTTTATAGAAGCTAATTTTCAGATGATTTTTTGCATTGACTTCCATCATAACCTTCCCTTGTAACATATATAAATGATCTGAAAGGTTTCGTATAATTTAGAACAATCCTCGATTTAATTTGAATTTTTGACCAAAACTAGAATAAACTAGTGTATAATATTTATGATTTTTTGACCGAAACTTTCATTTCAAAAAGTTTCGTAGAATCTAATTTTCAGATGACTTTTTTGCATGGACTTCCATCATAATCTTCCCTCGTAACATATATAAATGATCTGAAAATTTTCGTATCATTCAAACAGTTTCCGATTTAATTTGATTTTTTGAACGAAACAAGTATAAAATAGTGTATAATATATTATTATTTTCTGACCAAAACTTGCATTTCGAAAAGATTAATAGAATTTCATTTTCAAATGCTTTTTTTGCATGGACTTCCATCATAACCTTACCTCGTAAAATATAGAAATGTTCTTAAAAGTTTGATATCATTTCGAGCAGTCCTCGGTTTAATTTGATTTTTTGACCGAAATTAGTGTATAATATACTATGATTTTTGATAGAAACTTGCATTTCGATAAGTTTTATAGAAGCTAATTTTCAGATGATTTTTTGCATGGACTTCAGTCATAACTTTGCCTTGTAACATATATAAATGATCTGAAAGGTTTCGTATCATTTGGAACAATCCTCTATTTAATTTGATTTTCTGACCGAAACTAATCTAAACTAGTGTATAATATACTATGAATTTTTGACCGAAACTTGCATTTCAAAAAGTTTCATAAAAACTAATTTTCAGTTGATTTTTTGTAAGGACTTCCATCATAACCTTCCCTCGTAACATATATAAATGATCTGAAAAGTTTCGTATCATATCAAACAGTTTCCGATTTATTTTTATTTTTTGAACGAAACTAGTATAAAATAGTGTATAATATATTATGATTTGTTGACCGAAACTTGCATTTTGAAAAGGTTCATAGAATATAATTTTCATATGATTTTTTGCCGGACTCCAATCATAACCTTCTCTCCTAAAATATAGAAATGTTCTGAAAAGTTTCATATCATTACGAGCAGTCCTCGATTTAATTTGATTTTTTGACTGAAACTAGTGTAAACTAGTGTATAATATACTATGCTTTTTTGACATAAACTTGCATTTTGATAAGTTTTATAGAAGATAATTTTCAAATGATTTTTTTGCATGGACTTCCATCATAACCTTCCCTTGTAACATATATAAATGATCTGAAAGGTTTTGTATCATTTAGAATAAACCTCGGTTTAATTTGACTTTTTGACCAAAACTAGAATAAACTAGTGTATAATATTTATGATTTTTGGACCGAAACTTGCATTTCAAAAAGTTTCATAGAATCTAATTTTCAGATGATTTTTTGCATGGACTTCCATCATAACCTTCCCTCGTAAAATATATCAATAATATGAAAAGTTTCGTATCATTTCGAACAGTCCTCGATTTAATTTGATTTTTTGACCGAAACTAGTATAAACTAGTGTATATATACTATGATTTTTTAGCGAAACTTGCATTTCAAAATTTTTTATAGAAACTAATTTTCGTATGATTTTTTGCAAGGTCTTCTATCATAACCTTCCCTCGTAACATATATAAATGATCTGAAAAGATTCGTATCATTTCAAATAGTTTCCGATTTAATTTGATTTTTTGAACGAAAAAAGTATAAAATAGTGTATAATGTATTATGAATTTTTGACCAAAACTTGCATTTCGAAAAGATTAATAGAATTTAATTTTCAAATGAATTTTTTGAATGGACTTCCATCATAACCTTCCCTCGTAAAATATAGAAATGTTCTTAAACGTTTGATATCATTTCGAGCAGTCCTCGATTTAATTTGATTTTTTGACTGAAACTAGAGTAGAATATACTATGATTTTTTGACAGAAACTTGCATTTCGATAAGTTTTAGAGAAGCTAATTTTCAGATTATATTTTGCACGGACTTCCGACATAACCTCGCCTTGTAACATATATAAATGATCTGAAAGGTTTCGTATCATTTGGAACAATCCTCGATTTAATTTGACTTTTTGACCGAAACTAGAATAAACTAGTGTATAATACTTATGATTTTTTGACCGAAACTTGCATTTCAAAAAGTTTCATAAAAACTAATTTTCAGATGATTTTTTGTAAGGACCTCCATCATAACATTCCCTCGTAACATATATAAATGAACTGAAAAGTTTCGTATCATTTCAAACAGTTTCCGATTTATTTTTATTTTTTGAACGAAACTAGTGTATAATATATTATGATTTGTTGACCGAAACTTACATTTTTAAAAGGTTCATAGAATATAATTTTCATATGATTTTTTGCCTGGACTTCCATCATAACCTTCTCTCCTAAAATATAGAAATGTTCCGAAAAGTTTCATATCATTTCGAGCAGTCCTCAATTTAATTTGAGTTTTTGACTGAAACTAGTGTATAATATACTATGCTTTTTTGACATAAACTTGCATTTTGATAAGTTTTATAGAAGCTAATTTTCAGATGATTTTTTGCATGGACTTCCATCATAAACTTCCCTTGTAACATATATAAATGATCTGAAAGGTTTCATATCATTTAGAACAATCCTCGGTTTAATTTGACCTTTTGACCAAAACTAGAATAAACTAGTGTATAATATTTATGATTTTTTTTACCGAAACTTGCATTTCAAATAGTTTCATAGAATATAATTTTCAGATGATTTTTTGCATGGACTTCCATCATAACCTTACCTCGTAAAATATTTCAATAATGTGAAAATTTTCATTTTATTTCGAGCAGTCCTCGATTAAATTTGATTTTTTGACCGAAACTAATCTAAATTAGTGTAAAATTTACTATGATTTTTTTACCGAAACATGCATTTCAAAAAGTTTTATAGAAACTAATTTTCAAATGAATTTTTGCAAGGACTTCCATTATAACCTTCCCTCGTAACATATATAAATGACCTGAAAATTTCCGTATCATTTCAAACAGATTCCGATTTAATTTTATTTTTTGAACGAAACTAGTATAAAATAGTGTATAATATATTATGATTTGTTGACCGAAACTTGCGTTTCGAAAAGGTTCATAGAATTTAATTTTCGAATGATTTTTTTGAATGGACTTCCATCATAACTTTCTCTCGTAAAATATAGAAATTTTCTGAAAAGTTTGATATCATTTCGAGAAGTCCTACATTTAATTTGAATTTTTTACCGAAACTAGTGTAAACTAGTGTATAATATACTATGCTTTTTTGACAGAAACATGCATTTCGATAAGTTTTATAGAAGCTAATTTTCAGATGATTTTTTGCATTGACTTCCATCATAACCTTCCCTTGTAACATATATAAATGATCTGAAAGGTTTCCTATAATTTAGAACAATCCTCGATTTAATTTGACTTTTTGACCAAAACTAGAATAAACTAGTGTATAATATTTATGATTTTTTGACCGAAACATTCATTTCAAAAAGTTTCGTAGAATCTAATTTTCAAATGACTTTTTTGCATGGACTTCCATCATAATCTTCCCTCGTAACATATATAAATGATCTGAAAATTTTCGTATCATTCAAACAGTTTCCGATTTAATTTGATTTTTTGAACGAAACAAGTATAAAATAGTGTATAATATATTATGATTTTCTGACCAAAACTTGCATTTCGAAAAGATTAATAGAATTTCATTTTCAAATGCTTTTTTTGCATGGACTTCCATCATAACCTTACCTCGTAAAATATAGAAATGTTCTTAAACGTTTGATATCATTTCGAGCAGTCCTCGATTTAATTTGATTTTTTGACTGAAACTAGAGTAGAATATACTATGATTTTTTGACAGAAACTTGCATTTCGATAAGTTTTAGAGAAGCTAATTTTCAGATTATATTTTGCACGGACTTCCGACATAACCTCGCCTTGTAACATATATAAATGATCTGAAAGGTTTCGTATCATTTGGAACAATCCTCGATTTAATTTGACTTTTTGACCGAAACTAGAATAAACTAGTGTATAATACTTATGATTTTTTGACCGAAACTTGCATTTCAAAAAGTTTCATAAAAACTAATTTTCAGATGATTTTTTGTAAGGACCTCCATCATAACATTCCCTCGTAACATATATAAATGAACTGAAAAGTTTCGTATCATTTCAAACAGTTTCCGATTTATTTTTATTTTTTGAACGAAACTAGTATAAAATAGTGTATAATATATTATGATTTGTTGACCGAAACTTGCATTTTGAAAAGGTTCATAGAATATAATTTTCATATGATTTTTTGCCTGGACTTCCATCATAACCTTCTCTCCTAAAATATAGAAATGTTCTGAAAAGTTTCATATCATTTCGAACAGTCCTCGATTTAATTTGATTTTTTGACTGAAACTAGTATAAACTAGTGTATAATATACTATGCTTTTTTGACATAAACTTGCATTTTGATAAGTTTTATAGAAGCTAATTTTCAGATGATTTTTTTGCATGGACTTCCATCATAACCTTCCCTTGTAACATATATAAATGATCTGAAAGGTTTCGTATCATTTAGAACAATCCTCGGTTTAATTTGACTTTTTGACCAAAACTAGAATAAACTAGTGTATAATATTTATGATTTTTTGACCGAAACTTGCATTTCAAAAAGTTTCATAGAATATAATTTTCAGATGATTTTTTGCATGGACTTCCATCATAACCTTACCTCGTAAAACTTTTCAATAATCTGAAAATTTTCATTTAATTTCGAGCAGTCCTCGATTAAATTTGATTTTTTGACCGAAACTAATCTAAATTAGTGTAAAATATACTATGATTTTTTTACCGAAACATGCATTTCAAAAAGTTTTATAGAAACTAATTTTCAAATGAATTTTCGCAAGGACTTCCATCATAACCTTCCCTCGTAACATATATAAATGATCTGAAAAGTTTCGTATCATTTCAAACAGATTCCGATTTAATTTTATTTTTTGAACGAAACTAGTATAAAATAGTGTATAATATATTATGATTTTTTGACCGAAACTTGCATTTCGAAAAGGTTCATAGAATTTAATTTTCAAATGATTTTTTTTGAATGGACTTCGATCATAACTTTCTCTCGTAAAATATAGAAATTTTCTGAAAAGTTTGATATCATTTCGAGAAGTCCTCGATTTAATTTGATTTTTTGACCAAAACTAGTGTAAACTAGTGTATAATATACTACGCTTTTTTGACAGAAACTTGCATTTCGATAAGTTTTATAGAAGCTAATTTTCAGATGATTTTTTGCATTGACTTCCATCATAACCTTCCCTTGTAACATATATAAATGATCTGAAAGGTTTCGTATAATTTAGAACAATCCTCGATTTAATTTGAATTTTTGACCAAAACTAGAATAAACTAGTGTATAATATTTATGATTTTTTGACCGAAACTTTCATTTCAAAAAGTTTCGTAGAATCTAATTTTCAGATGACTTTTTTGCATGGACTTCCATCATAATCTTCCCTCGTAACATATATAAATGATCTGAAAATTTTCGTATCATTCAAACAGTTTCCGATTTAATTTGATTTTTTGAACGAAACAAGTATAAAATAGTGTATAATATATTATTATTTTCTGACCAAAACTTGCATTTCGAAAAGATTAATAGAATTTCATTTTCAAATGCTTTTTTTGCATGGACTTCCATCATAACCTTACCTCGTAAAATATAGAAATGTTCTTAAAAGTTTGATATCATTTCGAGCAGTCCTCGGTTTAATTTGATTTTTTGACCGAAATTAGTGTATAATATACTATGATTTTTGATAGAAACTTGCATTTCGATAAGTTTTATAGAAGCTAATTTTCAGATGATTTTTTGCATGGACTTCAGTCATAACTTTGCCTTGTAACATATATAAATGATCTGAAAGGTTTCGTATCATTTGGAACAATCCTCGATTTAATTTGATTTTCTGACCGAAACTAATCTAAACTATTGTATAATATACTATGATTTTTTGACCGAAACTTGCATTTAAAAAAGTTTCATAAAAACTAATTTTCAGATGATTTTTTGTAAGAACTTCCATCATAACCTTCCCTCGTAACATATATAAATGATCTGAAAAGTTTCGTATCATTTCAAACAGTTTCCGATTTATTTTTATTTTTTGAACGAAACTAGTATAAAATAGTGTATAATATATTATGATTTGTTGACCGAAACTTGCATTTTGAAAAGGTTCATAGAATAAAATTTTCATATGATTTTTTGCTAGACTTCCATCATAACCTTGTCTCCTAAAATATAGAAATGTTCTGAAAAGTTTCATATCATTACGAGCAGTCCTCGATTTAATTTGATTTTTTGACTGAAACTAGTGTATAATATACTATGCTTTTTTGACATAAACTTGCATTTTGATAAGTTTTATAGAAGCTAATTTTCAGATGATTTTTTGCATGGACTTCCATCATAACCTTCCCTTGTAACATATATAAATGATCTGAAAGGTTTCGTATCATTTAGAACAATCCTCGGTTTAATTTGACTTTTTGACCAAAACTAGAATAAACTAGTGTATAATATTTATGATTTTTGGACCGAAACTTGCATTTCAAAAAGTTTCATAGAATCTAATTTTCAGATGATTTTTTGCATGGACTTCCATCATAACCTTCCCTTGTAAAATATATCAATAATATGAAAAGTTTCGTATCATTTCGAACAGTCCTCGATTTAATTTGATTTTTTGACCGAAACTAGTATAAAATAGTGTATAATATACTATGATTTTTTTACCGAAACTTGCATTTCAAAAAGTTTTATAGAAACTAATTTTCGTATGATTTTTTGCAAGGTCTTCTATCATAACCTTCCCTCGTAACATATATAAATGATCTGAAAAGATTCGTATCATTTCAAATAGTTTCCGATTTAATTTGATTTTTTGAACGAAACAAGTATAAAATAGTGTATAATGTATTATGAATTTTTGACCAAAACTTGCATTTCGAAAAGATTAATAGAATTTCATTTTCAAATGCTTTTTTTGCATGGACTTCCATCATAACCTTACCTCGTAAAATATAGAAATGTTCTTAAAAGTTTGATATCATTTCGAGCAGTCCTCGGTTTAATTTGATTTTTTGACCGAAATTAGTGTATAATATACTATGATTTTTGATAGAAACTTGCATTTCGATAAGTTTTATAGAAGCTAATTTTCAGATGATTTTTTGCATGGACTTCAGTCATAACTTTGCCTTGTAACATATATAAATGATCTGAAAGGTTTCGTATCATTTGGAACAATCCTCTATTTAATTTGATTTTCTGACCGAAACTAATCTAAACTAGTGTATAATATACTATGAATTTTTGACCGAAACTTGCATTTCAAAAAGTTTCATAAAAACTAATTTTCAGTTGATTTTTTGTAAGGACTTCCATCATAACCTTCCCTCGTAACATATATAAATGATCTGAAAAGTTTCGTATCATATCAAACAGTTTCCGATTTATTTTTATTTTTTGAACGAAACTAGTATAAAATAGTGTATAATATATTATGATTTGTTGACCGAAACTTGCATTTTGAAAAGGTTCATAGAATATAATTTTCATATGATTTTTTGCCGGACTCCAATCATAACCTTCTCTCCTAAAATATAGAAATGTTCTGAAAAGTTTCATATCATTACGAGCAGTCCTCGATTTAATTTGATTTTTTGACTGAAACTAGTGTAAACTAGTGTATAATATACTATGCTTTTTTGACATAAACTTGCATTTTGATAAGTTTTATAGAAGATAATTTTCAAATGATTTTTTTGCATGGACTTCCATCATAACCTTCCCTTGTAACATATATAAATGATCTGAAAGGTTTTGTATCATTTAGAATAAACCTCGGTTTAATTTGACTTTTTGACCAAAACTAGAATAAACTAGTGTATAATATTTATGATTTTTGGACCGAAACTTGCATTTCAAAAAGTTTCATAGAATCTAATTTTCAGATGATTTTTTGCATGGACTTCCATCATAACCTTCCCTCGTAAAATATATCAATAATATGAAAAGTTTCGTATCATTTCGAACAGTCCTCGATTTAATTTGATTTTTTGACCGAAACTAGTATAAACTAGTGTATATATACTATGATTTTTTAGCGAAACTTGCATTTCAAAAATTTTTATAGAAACTAATTTTCGTATGATTTTTTGCAAGGTCTTCTATCATAAACTTCCCTCGTAACATATATAAATGATCTGAAAAGATTCGTATCATTTCAAATAGTTTCCGATTTAATTTGATTTTTTGAACGAAACAAGTATAAAATAGTGTATAATGTATTATGAATTTTTGACCAAAACTTGCATTTCGAAAAGATTAATAGAATTTAATTTTCAAATGAATTTTTTGAATGGACTTCCATCATAACCTTCCCTCGTAAAATATAGAAATGTTCTTAAACGTTTGATATCATTTCGAGCAGTCCTCGATTTAATTTGATTTTTTGACTGAAACTAGAGTAGAATATACTATGATTTTTTGACAGAAACTTGCATTTCGATAAGTTTTAGAGAAGCTAATTTTCAGATTATATTTTGCACGGACTTCCGACATAACCTCGCCTTGTAACATATATAAATGATCTGAAAGGTTTCGTATCATTTGGAACAATCCTCGATTTAATTTGACTTTTTGACCGAAACTAGAATAAACTAGTGTATAATACTTATGATTTTTTGACCGAAACTTGCATTTCAAAAAGTTTCATAAAAACTAATTTTCAGATGATTTTTTGTAAGGACCTCCATCATAACATTCCCTCGTAACATATATAAATGAACTGAAAAGTTTCGTATCATTTCAAACAGTTTCCGATTTATTTTTATTTTTTGAACGAAACTAGTGTATAATATATTATGATTTGTTGACCGAAACTTACATTTTTAAAAGGTTCATAGAATATAATTTTCATATGATTTTTTGCCTGGACTTCCATCATAACCTTCTCTCCTAAAATATAGAAATGTTCCGAAAAGTTTCATATCATTTCGAGCAGTCCTCAATTTAATTTGAGTTTTTGACTGAAACTAGTGTATAATATACTATGCTTTTTTGACATAAACTTGCATTTTGATAAGTTTTATAGAAGCTAATTTTCAGATGATTTTTTGCATGGACTTCCATCATAAACTTCCCTTGTAACATATATAAATGATCTGAAAGGTTTCATATCATTTAGAACAATCCTCGGTTTAATTTGACCTTTTGACCAAAACTAGAATAAACTAGTGTATAATATTTATGATTTTTTTTACCGAAACTTGCATTTCAAATAGTTTCATAGAATATAATTTTCAGATGATTTTTTGCATGGACTTCCATCATAACCTTACCTCGTAAAATATTTCAATAATGTGAAAATTTTCATTTTATTTCGAGCAGTCCTCGATTAAATTTGATTTTTTGACCGAAACTAATCTAAATTAGTGTAAAATTTACTATGATTTTTTTACCGAAACATGCATTTCAAAAAGTTTTATAGAAACTAATTTTCAAATGAATTTTTGCAAGGACTTCCATTATAACCTTCCCTCGTAACATATATAAATGACCTGAAAATTTCCGTATCATTTCAAACAGATTCCGATTTAATTTTATTTTTTGAACGAAACTAGTATAAAATAGTGTATAATATATTATGATTTGTTGACCGAAACTTGCGTTTCGAAAAGGTTCATAGAATTTAATTTTCGAATGATTTTTTTGAATGGACTTCCATCATAACTTTCTCTCGTAAAATATAGAAATTTTCTGAAAAGTTTGATATCATTTCGAGAAGTCCTACATTTAATTTGAATTTTTTACCGAAACTAGTGTAAACTAGTGTATAATATACTATGCTTTTTTGACAGAAACATGCATTTCGATAAGTTTTATAGAAGCTAATTTTCAGATGATTTTTTGCATTGACTTCCATCATAACCTTCCCTTGTAACATATATAAATGATCTGAAAGGTTTCGTATAATTTAGAACAATCCTCGATTTAATTTGACTTTTTGACCAAAACTAGAATAAACTAGTGTATAATATTTATGATTTTTTGACCGAAACATTCATTTCAAAAAGTTTCGTAGAATCTAATTTTCAAATGACTTTTTTGCATGGACTTCCATCATAATCTTCCCTCGTAACATATATAAATGATCTGAAAATTTTCGTATCATTCAAACAGTTTCCGATTTAATTTGATTTTTTGAACGAAACAAGTATAAAATAGTGTATAATATATTATGATTTTTTGACCAAAACTTGCATTTCGAAAAGATTAATAGAATTTAATTTTCAAATGATTTTTTGCATGGACTTCCATCATAACCTTACCTCGTAAAATATAGAAATGTTCTTAAAAGTTTGATATCATTTCGAGCAGTCCTCGGTTTAATTTGATTTTTTGACCAAAATTAGTGTATAATATACTATGATTTTTGATAGAAACTTGCATTTCGATAAGTTTTATAGAAGCTAATTTTCAGATGATTTTTTGCATGGACTTCCATCATAACTTTGCCTTGTAACATATATAAATGATCTGAAAGGTTTCGTATCATTTGGAACAATCCTCGATTTAATTTGATTTTCTGACCGAAACTAATCTAAACTAGTGTATAATATACTATGATTTTTTGACCGAAACTTGCATTTAAAAAAGTTTCATAAAAACTAATTTTCAGATGATTTTTTGTAAGAACTTCCATCATAACCTTCCCTCGTAACATATATAAATGATCTGAAAAGTTTCGTATCATTTCAAACAGTTTCCGATTTATTTTTATTTTTTGAACGAAACTAGTATAAAATAGTGTATAATATATTATGATTTGTTGACCGAAACTTGCATTTTGAAAAGGTTCATAGAATAAAATTTTCATATGATTTTTTGCTAGACTTCCATCATAACCTTGTCTCCTAAAATATAGAAATGTTCTGAAAAGTTTCATATCATTACGAGCAGTCCTCGATTTATTTTGATTTTTTGACTGAAACTAGTGTATAATATACTATGCTTTTTTGACATAAACTTGCATTTTGATAAGTTTTATAGAAGCTAATTTTCAGAAGATTTTTTGCATGGACTTCCATCATAACCTTCCCTTGTAACATATATAAATGATCTGAAAGGTTTCGTATCATTTAGAACAATCCTCGGTTTAATTTGACTTTTTGACCAAAACTAGAATAAACTAGTGTATAATATTTATGATTTTTGGACCGAAACTTGCATTTCAAAAAGTTTCATAGAATCTAATTTTCAGATGATTTTTTGCATGGACTTCCATCATAACCTTCCCTTGTAAAATATATCAATAATATGAAAAGTTTCGTATCATTTCGAACAGTCCTCGATTTAATTTGATTTTTTGACCGAAACTAGTATAAACTAGTGTATATATACTATGATTTTTTTAGCGAAACTTGCATTTCAAAAAGTTTTATAGAAACTAATTTTCGTATGATTTTTTGCAAGGTCTTCTATCATAACCTTCCCTCGTAACATATATAAATGATCTGAAAAGATTCGTATCATTTCAAACAGTTTCCGATTTAATTTGATTTTTTGAACGAAACAAGTATAAAATAGTGTATAATGTATTATGAATTTTTGACCAAAACTTGCATTTCGAAAAGATTAATAGAATTTAATTTTCAAATGAATTTTTTGAATGGACTTCCATCATAACCTTCCCTCGTAAAATATAGAAATGTTCTTAAACGTTTGATATCATTTCGAGCAGTCCTCGATTTAATTTGATTTTTTGACTGAAACTAGAGTATAATATACTATGATTTTTTGACAGAAACTTGCATTTCGATAAGTTTTATAGAAGCTAATTTTCAGATTATATTTTGCATGGACTTCCGACATAACCTCGCCTTGTAACATATATAAATGATCTGAAAGGTTTCGTATCATTTGGAACAATCCTCGATTTAATTTGACTTTTTGACCGAAACTAGAATAAACTAGTGTATAATACTTATGATTTTTTGACCGAAACTTGCATTTCAAAAAGTTTCATAAAAACTAATTTTCAGATGATTTTTTGTAAGGACCTCCATCATAACATTCCCTCGTAACATATATAAATGAACTGAAAAGTTTCGTATCATTTCAAACAGTTTCCGATTTATTTTTATTTTTTGAACGAAACTAGTGTATAATATATTATGATTTGTTGACCGAAACTTGCATTTTGAAAAGGTTCATAGAATATAATTTTCATATGATTTTTTGCCTGGACTTCCATCATAACCTTCTCTCCTAAAATATAGAAATGTTCCGAAAAGTTTCATATCATTTCGAGCAGTCCTCAATTTAATTTGAGTTTTTGACTGAAACTAGTGTATAATATACTATGCATTTTTGACGTAAACTTGCATTTTGATAAGTTTTATAGAAGCTAATTTTCAGATGATTTTTTGCATGGACTTCCATCATAAACTTCCCTTGTAACATATATAAATGATCTGAAAGGTTTCATATCATTTAGAACAATCCTCGGTTTAATTTGACCTTTTGACCAAAACTAGAATAAACTAGTGTATAATATTTATGATTTTTTTACCGAAACTTGCATTTCAAAAAGTTTCATAGAATATAATTTTCAGATGATTTTTTGCATGGACTTCCATCATAACCTTACCTCATAAAATATTTCAATAATGTGAAAATTTTCATTTTATTTCGAGCAGTCCTCGATTAAATTTGATTTTTTGACCGAAACTAATCTAAATCAGTGTAAAATATACTATGATTTTTTTTACCGAAACATGCATTTCAAAAAGTTTTATAGAAACTGATTTTCAAATGAATTTTTGCAAGGACTTCCATCATAACCTTCCCTCGTAACATATATAAATGATCTGAAAATTTTCGTATCATTTCAAACAGATTCCGATTTAATTTTATTTTTTGAACGAAACTAGTATAAAATAGTGTATAATATATTATGATTTGTTGACCGAAACTTGCATTTCGAAAAGGTTCATAGAATTTAATTTTCGAATGATTTTTTTGAATGGACTTCCATCATAACTTTCTCTCGTAAAATATAGAAATTTTCTGAAAAGTTTGATATCATTTCGAGAAGTCCTACATTTAATTTGAATTTTTGACCGAAACTAGTGTAAACTAGTGTATAATATACTATGCTTTTTTAACAGAAACATGCATTTCGATAAGTTTTATAGAAGCTAATTTTCAGATGATTTTTTGCATTGACTTCCATCATAACCTTCCCTTGTAACATATATAAATGATCTGAAAGGTTTCGTATAATTTAGAACAATCCTCGATTTAATTTGACTTTTTGACCAAAACTAGAATAAACTAGTGTATAATATTTATGATTTTTTGACCGAAACATTCATTTCAAAAAGTTTCGTAGAATCTAATTTTCAAATGACTTTTTTGCATGGACTTCCATCATAATCTTCCCTCGTAACATATATAAATGATCTGAAAATTTTCGTATCATTCAAACAGTTTCCGATTTAATTTGATTTTTTGAACGAAACAAGTATAAAATAGTGTATAATATATTATGATTTTTTGACCAAAACTTGCATTTCGAAAAGATTAATAGAATTTAATTTTCAAATGATTTTTTTGCATGGACTTCCATCATAACCTTACCTCGTAAAATATAGAAATGTTCTTAAAAGTTTGATATCATTTCGAGCAGTCCTCGGTTTAATTTGATTTTTTGACCAAAATTAGTGTATAATATACTATGATTTTTGATAGAAACTTGCATTTCGATAAGTTTTATAGAAGCTAATTTTCAGATGATTTTTTGCATGGACTTCCATCATAACTTTGCCTTGTAACATATATAAATGATCTGAAAGGTTTCGTATCATTTGGAACAATCCTCGATTTAATTTGATTTTCTGACCGAAACTAATCTAAACTAGTGTATAATATACTATGATTTTTTGACCGAAACTTGCATTTAAAAAAGTTTCATAAAAACTAATTTTCAGATGATTTTTTGTAAGGACTTCCATCATAACCTTCCCTCGTAACATATATAAATGATCTGAAAAGTTTCGTATCATTTCAAACAGTTTCCGATTTATTTTTATTTTTTGAACGAAATTAGTATAAAATAGTGTATAATATATTATGATTTGTTGACCGAAACTTGCATTTTGAAAAGGTTCATAGAATAAAATTTTCATATGATTTTTTGCCGGACTTCCATCATAACCTTGTCTCCTAAAATATAGAAATGTTCTGAAAAGTTTCATATCATTACGAGCAGTCCTCGATTTAATTTGATTTTTTGACTGAAACTAGTGTAAACTAGTGTATAATATACTATGCTTTTTTGACATAAACTTGCATTTTGATAAGTTTTATAGAAGCTAATTTTCAGATGATTTTTTGCATGGACTTCCATCATAACCTTCCCTTGTAACATATATAAATGATCTGAAAGGTTTCGTATCATTTAGAACAATCCTCGGTTTAATTTGACTTTTTGACCAAAACTAGAATAAACTAGTGTATAATATTTATGATTTTTTGACCGAAACTTGCATTTCAAAAAGTTTCATAGAATCTAATTTTCAGATGATTTTTTGCATGGACTTCCATCATAACCTTCCCTCGTAAAATATATCAATAATATGAAAAGTTTCGTATCATTTCGATCAGTCCTCGATTTAATTTGATTTTATGACCGAAACTAGTATAAACTAGTGTATAATATACTATGATTTTTTTACAGAAACTTTCATTTCAAAAAGTTTTATAGAAACTAATTTTCGTATGATTTTTTGCAAGGTCTTCTATCATAACCTTCCCTCGTAACATATATAAATGATCTGAAAAGATTCGTATCATTTCAAACAGTTTCCGATTTAATTTGATTTTTTGAACGAAACAAGTATAAAATAGTGTATAATATATTATGATTTTTTGACCAAAACTTGCATTTCGAAAAGATTAATAGAATTTAATTTTCAAATGAATTTTTTGAATGGACTTCCATCATAACCTTCCCTCGTAAAATATAGAAATGTTCTTAACCGTTTGATATCATTTCGAGCAGTCCTCGATTTAATTTGATTTTTTGACTGAAACTAGAGTATAATATACTATGATTTTTTGACAGAAACTTGCATTTCGATAAGTTTTATAGAAGCTAATTTTCAGATTATATTTTGCATGGACTTCCGACATAACCTCGCCTTGTAACATATATAAATGATCTGAAAGGTTTCGTATCATTTGGAACAATCCTCGATTTTATTTGACTTTTTGACCGAAACTAGAATAAACTAGTGTATAATACTTATGATTTTTTGACCGAAACTTGCATTTCAAAAAGTTTCATAAAAACTAATTTTCAGATGATTTTTTGTAAGGACCTCCATCATAACACTCCCTCGTAACATATATAAATGAACTGAAAAGTTTCGTATCATTTCAAACAGTTTCCGATTTATTTTTATTTTTTGAACGAAACTAGTGTATAATATATTATGATTTGTTGACCGAAACTTGCATTTTGAAAAGGTTCATAGAATATAATTTTCATATGATTTTTTTCCTGGACTTCCATCATAACCTTCTCTCCTAAAATATAGAAATGTTCCGAAAAGTTTCATATCATTTCGAGCAGTCCTCAATTTAATTTGAGTTTTTGACTGAAACTAGTGTATAATATACTATGCATTTTTGACGTAAACTTGCATTTTGATAAGTTTTATAGAAGCTAATTTTCAGATGATTTTTTGCATGGACTTCCATCATAAACTTCCCTTGTAACATATATAAATGATCTGAAAGGTTTCATATCATTTAGAACAATCCTCGGTTTAATTTGACCTTTTGACCAAAACTAGAATAAACTAGTGTATAATATTTATGATTTTTTTACCGAAACTTGCATTTCAAAAAGTTTCATAGAATATAATTTTCAGATGATTTTTTGCATGGACTTCCATCATAACCTTACCTCATAAAATATTTCAATAATGTGAAAATTTTCATTTTATTTCGAGCAGTCCTCGATTAAATTTGATTTTTTGACCGAAACTAATCTAAATTAGTGTAAAATATACTGATTTTTTTTACCGAAACATGCATTTCAAAAAGTTTTATAAAAACTGATTTTCAAATGAATTTTTGCAAGGACTTCCATCATAACCTTCCCTCGTAACATATATAAATGATCTGAAAATTTTCGTATCATTTCAAACAGATTCCGATTTAATTTTATTTTTTGAACGAAACTAGTATAAAATAGTGTATAATATATTATGATTTGTTGACCGAAACTTGCATTTCGAAAAGGTTCATAGAATTTAATTTTCGAATGATTTTTTTGAATGGACTTCCATCATAACTTTCTCTCGTAAAATATAGAAATTTTCTGAAAAGTTTGATATCATTTCGAGAAGTCCTACATTTAATTTGAATTTTTGACCGAAACTAGTGTAAACTAGTGTATAATATACTATGCTTTTTTGACAGAAACATGCATTTCGATAAGTTTTATAGAAGCTAATTTTCAGATGATTTTTTGCATTGACTTCCATCATAACCTTCCCTTGTAACATATATAAATGATCTGAAAGGTTTCGTATAATTTAGAACAATCCTCGATTTAATTTGACTTTTTGACCAAATTCTAGAATAAACTAGTGTATAATATTTATGATTTTTTGACCGAAACATTCATTTCAAAAAGTTTCGTAGAATCTAATTTTCAAATGACTTTTTTGCATGGACTTCCATCATAATCTTCCCTCGTAACATATATAAATGATCTGAAAATTTTCGTATCATTCAAACAGTTTCCGATTTAATTTGATTTTTTGAACGAAACAAGTATAAAATAGTGTATAATATATTATGATTTTTTGACCAAAACTTGCATTTCGAAAAGATTAATAGAATTTAATTTTCAAATGATTTTTTTGCATGGACTTCCATCATAACCTTACCTCGTAAAATATAGAAATGTTCTTAAAAGTTTGATATCATTTCGAGCAGTCCTCGGTTTAATTTGATTTTTTGACCAAAATTAGTGTATAATATACTATGATTTTTGATAGAAACTTGCATTTCGATAAGTTTTATAGAAGCTAATTTTCAGATGATTTTTTGCATGGACTTCCATCATAACTTTGCCTTGTAACATATATAAATGATCTGAAAGGTTTCGTATCATTTGGAACAATCCTCGATTTAATTTGATTTTCTGACCGAAACTAATCTAAACTAGTGTATAATATACTATGATTTTTTGACCGAAACATGCATTTAAAAAAGTTTCATAAAAACTAATTTTCAGATGATTTTTTGTAAGGACTTCCATCATAACCTTCCCTCGTAACATATATAAATGATCTGAAAATTTTTCATATCATTTCAAACAGTTTCTGATTTATTTTTATTTTTTGAACGAAACTAGTATAAAATAGTGTATAATATATTATGATTTGTTGACCGAAACTTGCATTTTGAAAAGGTTCATAGAATAAAATTTTCATATGATTTTTTGCCGGACTTCCATCATAACCTTGTCTCCTAAAATATAGAAATGTTCTGAAAAGTTTCATATCATTTCGAGAAGTCCTACATTTAATTTGAATTTTTGACCGAAACTAGTGTAAACTAGTGTATAATATACTATGCTTTTTTAACAGAAACATGCATTTCGATAAGTTTTATAGAAGCTAATTTTCAGATGATTTTTTGCATGGACTTCCATCATAACCTTCCCTTGTAACATATATAAATGATCTGAAAGGTTTCGTATCATTTAGAACAATCCTCGGTTTAATTTGACTTTTTGACCAAAACTAGAATAAACTAGTGTATAATATTTATGATTTTTTGACCGAAACTTGCATTTCAAAAAGTTTCATAGAATCTAATTTTCAGATGATTTTTTGCATGGACTTCCATCATAACCTTCCCTCGTAAAATATATCAATAATATGAAAAGTTTCGAATCATTTCGATCAGTCCTCGATTTAATTTGATTTTTTGACCGAAACTAGTATAAACTAGTGTATAATATACTATGATTTTTTTACCGAAACTTTCATTTCAAAAAGTTTTATAGAAACTAATTTTCGTATGATTTTTTGCAAGGTCTTCTATCATAACCTTCCCTCGTAACATATATAAATGATCTGAAAAGATTCGTATCATTTCAAACAGTTTCCGATTTAATTTGATTTTTTGAACGAAACAAGTATAAAATAGTGTATAATATATTATGATTTTTTGACCAAAACTTGCATTTCGAAAAGATTAATAGAATTTAATTTTCAAATGAATTTTTTGAATGGACTTCCATCATAACCTTCCCTCGTAAAATATAGAAATGTTCTTAAGCGTTTGATATCATTTCGAGCAGTCCTCGATTTAATTTGATTTTTTGACTGAAACTAGAGTATAATATACTATGATCTTTTGACAGAAACTTGCATTTCGATAAGTTTTATAGAAGCTAATTTTCAGATTATATTTTGCATGGACTTCCGACATAACCTCTCCTTGTAACATATATAAATGATCTGAAAGGTTTCGTATCATTTGGAACAATCCTCGATTTTATTTGACTTTTTGACCGAAACTAGAATAAACTAGTGTATAATACTTATGATTTTTTGACCGAAACTTGCATTTCAAAAAGTTTCATAAAAACTAATTTTCAGATGATTTTTTGTAAGGACCTCCATCATAACACTCCCTCGAAATATATATAAATGAACTGAAAAGTTTCGTATCATTTCAAACATTTTCTTATTTATTTTTATTTTTTGAACGAAACTAGTGTATAATATATTATGATTTGTTGACCGAAACTTGCATTTTGAAAAGGTTCATAGAATATAATTTTCATATGATTTTTTGCCTGGACTTCCATCATAACCTTCTCTCCTAAAATATAGAAATGTTCCGAAAAGTTTCATATCATTTCGAGCAGTCCTCAATTTAATTTGAGTTTTTGACTGAAACTAGTGTATAATATACTATGCATTTTTGACGTAAACTTGCATTTTGATAAGTTTTATAGAAGCTAATTTTCAGATGATTTTTTGCATGGACTTCCATCATAAACTTCCCTTGTAACATATATAAATGATCTGAAAGGTTTCATATCATTTAGAACAATCCTCGGTTTAATTTGACCTTTTGACCAAAACTAGAATAAACTAGTGTATAATATTTATGATTTTTTTACCGAAACTTGCATTTCAAAAAGTTTCATAGAATATAATTTTCAGATGATTTTTTGCATGGACTTCCATCATAACCTTACCTCATAAAATATTTCAATAATGTGAAAATTTTCATTTTATTTCGAGCAGTCCTCGATTAAATTTGATTTTTTGACCGAAACTAATCTAAATTAGTGTAAAATATACTATGATTTTTTTTACCGAAACATGCATTTCAAAAAGTTTTATAGAAACTGATTTTCAAATGAATTTTTGCAAGGACTTCCATCATAACCTTCCCTCGTAACATATATAAATGATCTGAAAATTTTCGTATCATTTCAAACAGATTCCGATTTAATTTTATTTTTTGAACGAAACTAGTATAAAATAGTGTATAATATATTATGATTTGTTGACCGAAACTTGCATTTCGAAAAGGTTCATAGAATTTAATTTTCGAATGATTTTTTTGAATGGACTTCCATCATAACTTTCTCTCGTAAAATATAGAAATTTTCTGAAAAGTTTGATATCATTTCGAGAAGTCCTACATTTAATTTGAATTTTTGACCGAAACTAGTGTAAACTAGTGTATAATATACTATGCTTTTTTAACAGAAACATGCATTTCGATAAGTTTTATAGAAGCTAATTTTCAGATGATTTTTTGCATTGACTTCCATCATAACCTTCCCTTGTAACATATATGAATGATCTGAAAGGTTTCGTATAATTTAGAACAATCCTCGATTTAATTTGACTTTTTGACCAAAACTAGAATAAACTAGTGTATAATATTTATGATTTTTTGACCGAAACATTCATTTCAAAAAGTTTCGTAGAATCTAATTTTCAAGGACTTCCATCATAATCTTCCCTCGTAACATATATAAATGATCTGAAAATTTTCGTATCATTCAAACAGTTTCCGATTTAATTTGATTTTTTGAACGAAACAAGTATAAAATAGTGTAATATATTATGATTTTTTGACCAAAACTTGCATTTCGAAAAGATTAATAGAATTTAATTTTCAAATGATTTTTTTGCATGGACTTCCATCATAACCTTACCTCGTAAAATATAGAAATGTTCTTAAAAGTTTGATATCATTTCGAGCAGTCCTCGGTTTAATTTGTTTTTTTGACCAAAATTAGTGTATAATATACTATGATTTTTGATAGAAACTTGCATTTCGATAAGTTTTATAGAAGCTAATTTTCAGATGATTTTTTGCATGGACTTCCATCATAACTTTGCCTTGTAACGTATATAAATGATCTGAAAGGTTTCGTATCATTTGGAACAATCCTCGATTTAATTTGATTTTCTGACCGAAACTAATCTAAACTAGTGTATAATATACTATGATTTTTTGACCGAAACTTGCATTTAAAAAAGTTTCATAAAAACTAATTTTCAGATGATTTTTTTTAAGGACTTCCATAATAACCTTCCCTCGTACATATATAAATGATCTGAAAAGTTTCGTATCATTTCAAACAGTTTCTGATTTATTTTTATTTTTTGAACGAAACTAGTATAAAATAGTGTATAATATATTATGATTTGTTGACCGAAACTTGCATTTTGAAAAGGTTCATAGAATAAAATTTTCATATGATTTTTTGCCGGACTTCCATCATAACCTTGTCTCCTAAAATATAGAAATGTTCTGAAAAGTTTCATATCATTACGAGCAGTCCTCGATTTAATTTGATTTTTTGACTGAAACTAGTGTAAACTAGTGTATAATATACTATGCTTTTTTGACATAAACTTGCATTTTGATAAGTTTTATAGAAGCTAATTTTCAGATGATTTTTTGCATGGACTTCCATCATAACCTTCCCTTGTAACATATATAAATGATCTGAAAGGTTTCATATCATTTAGAACAATCCTCGATTTAATTTGACCTTTTGACCAAAACTAGAATAAACTAGTGTATAATATTTATGATTTTTTGACCGAAACTTGCATTTCAAAAAGTTTCATAGAATCTAATTTTCAGATGATTTTTTGCATGGACTTCCATCATAACCTTCCCTCATAAAATATATCAATAATATGAAAAGTTTCGTATCATTTCGAACAGTCCTCGATTTAATTTGATTTTTTGACCGAAACTAGTATAAACTAGTGTATAATATACTATGATTTTTTTACTGAAACTTGCATTTCAAAAAGTTTTATAGATACTAATTTTCGTATGATTTTTTGCAAGGTCTTCTATCATAACCTTCCCTCGTAACATATATAAATGATCTGAAAAGATTCGTATCATTTCAAACAGTTTCCGATTTAATTTGATTTTTTGAACGAAACAAGTATAAAATAGTGTATAATATATTATGATTTTTTGACCAAAACTTGCATTTCGAAAAGATTAATAGAATTTAATTTTCAAATGAATTTTTTGAATGGACTTCCATCATAACCTTCCCTCGTAAAATATAGAAATGTTCTTAAGCGTTTGATATCATTTCGAGCAGTCCTCGATTTAATTTGATTTTTTGACTGAAACTAGAGTATAATATACTATGATTTTTTGACAGAAACTTGCATTTTGATAAGTTTTATAGAAGCTAATTTTCAGATTATATTTTGCATGGACTTCCGACATAACCTCACCTTGTAACATATATAAATGATCTGAAAGGTTTCGTATCATTTGGAACAATCCTCGATTTAATTTGACTTTTTGACCGAAACTAGAATAAACTAGTGAATAATACTTATGATTTTTTGACCGAAACTTGCATTTCAAAAAGTTTCATAAAAACTAATTTTCAGATGATTTTTTGTAAGGACCTCCATCATAACCTTCCCTCGTAACATATATAAATGATCTGAAAAGTTTCGTATCATTTCAAACAGTTTCCGATTTATTTTTATTTTTTGAACGAAACTAGTGTATAATATATTATATGATTTGTTGACCGAAACTTGCATTTTGAAAAGGTTCATAGAATATAATTTTCATATGATTTTTTTCCTGGACTTCCATCATAACCTTCTCTCCTAAAATATAGAAATGTTCTGAAAAGTTTCATATCATTTCGAGCAGTCCTCAATTTAATTTGAATTTTTGACTGAAACTAGTGTATAATATACTATGCTTTTTTGACATAAACTTGCATTTTGATAAGTTTTATAGAAGCTAATTTTCAGATGATTTTTTGCATGGACTTCCATCATAACCTTCCCTTGTAACATATATAAATGATCTGAAAGGTTTCGTATAATTTAGAACAATCCTCGATTTAATTTGACTTTTTGACCAAAACTAGAATAAACTAGTGTATAATATTTATGATTTTTTGACCGAAACTTTCATTTCAAAAAGTTTCGTAGAATCTAATTTTCAAATGACTTTTTTGCATGGACTTCCATCATAATCTTCCCTCGTAACATATATAAATGATCTGAAAATTTTCGTATCATTCAAACAGTTTCCGATTTAATTTGATTTTTTGAACGAAACAAGTATAAAATAGTGTATAATATATTATGATTTTTTGACCAAAACTTGCATTTCGAAAAGATTAATAGAATTTAATTTTCAAATGATTTTTTTGCATGAACTTCCATCATAACCTTACCTCGTAAAATATAGAAATGTTCTTAAAAGTGTGATATCATTTCGAGCAGTCCTCGGTTTAATTTGATTTTTTGACCAAAATTAGTGTATAATATACTATGATTTTTGATAGAAACTTGCATTTCAATAAGTTTTATAGAAGCTAATTTTCAGATGATTTTTTGCATGGACTTCCATCATAACTTTGCCTTGTAACGTATATAAATGATCTGAAAGGTTTCGTATCATTTGGAACAATCCTCGATTTAATTTGATTTTCTGACCGAAACTAATCTAAACTAGTGTATAATATACTATGATTTTTTGACCGAAACTTGCATTTAAAAAAGTTTCATAAAAACTAATTTTCAGATGATTTTTTTTAAGGACTTCCATAATAACCTTCCCTCGTACATATATAAATGATCTGAAAAGTTTCGTATCATTTCAAACAGTTTCTGATTTATTTTTATTTTTTGAACGAAACTAGTATAAAATAGTGTATAATATATTATGATTTGTTGACCGAAACTTGCATTTTGAAAAGGTTCATAGAATAAAATTTTCATATGATTTTTTGCCGGACTTCCATCATAACCTTGTCTCCTAAAATATAGAAATGTTCTGAAAAGTTTCATATCATTACGAGCAGTCCTCGATTTAATTTGATTTTTTGACTGAAACTAGTGTAAACTAGTGTATAATATACTATGCTTTTTTGACATAAACTTGCATTTTGATAAGTTTTATAGAAGCTAATTTTCAGATGATTTTTTGCATGGACTTCCATCATAACCTTCCCTTGTAACATATATAAATGATCTGAAAGGTTTCATATCATTTAGAACAATCCTCGATTTAATTTGACCTTTTGACCAAAACTAGAATAAACTAGTGTATAATATTTATGATTTTTTGACCGAAACTTGCATTTCAAAAAGTTTCATAGAATCTAATTTTCAGATGATTTTTTGCATGGACTTCCATCATAACCTTCCCTCATAAAATATATCAATAATATGAAAAGTTTCGTATCATTTCGAACAGTCCTCGATTTAATTTGATTTTTTGACCGAAACTAGTATAAACTAGTGTATAATATACTATGATTTTTTTACTGAAACTTGCATTTCAAAAAGTTTTATAGATACTAATTTTCGTATGATTTTTTGCAAGGTCTTCTATCATAACCTTCCCTCGTAACATATATAAATGATCTGAAAAGATTCGTATCATTTCAAACAGTTTCCGATTTAATTTGATTTTTTGAACGAAACAAGTATAAAATAGTGTATAATATATTATGATTTTTTGACCAAAACTTGCATTTCGAAAAGATTAATAGAATTTAATTTTCAAATGAATTTTTTGAATGGACTTCCATCATAACCTTCCCTCGTAAAATATAGAAATGTTCTTAAGCGTTTGATATCATTTCGAGCAGTCCTCGATTTAATTTGATTTTTTGACTGAAACTAGAGTATAATATACTATGATTTTTTGACAGAAACTTGCATTTTGATAAGTTTTATAGAAGCTAATTTTCAGATTATATTTTGCATGGACTTCCGACATAACCTCACCTTGTAACATATATAAATGATCTGAAAGGTTTCGTATCATTTGGAACAATCCTCGATTTAATTTGACTTTTTGACCGAAACTAGAATAAACTAGTGAATAATACTTATGATTTTTTGACCGAAACTTGCATTTCAAAAAGTTTCATAAAAACTAATTTTCAGATGATTTTTTGTAAGGACCTCCATCATAACCTTCCCTCGTAACATATATAAATGATCTGAAAAGTTTCGTATCATTTCAAACAGTTTCCGATTTATTTTTATTTTTTGAACGAAACTAGTGTATAATATATTATATGATTTGTTGACCGAAACTTGCATTTTGAAAAGGTTCATAGAATATAATTTTCATATGATTTTTTTCCTGGACTTCCATCATAACCTTCTCTCCTAAAATATAGAAATGTTCTGAAAAGTTTCATATCATTTCGAGCAGTCCTCAATTTAATTTGAATTTTTGACTGAAACTAGTGTATAATATACTATGCTTTTTTGACATAAACTTGCATTTTGATAAGTTTTATAGAAGCTAATTTTCAGATGATTTTTTGCATGGACTTCCATCATAACCTTCCCTTGTAACATATATAAATGATCTGAAAGGTTTCGTATAATTTAGAACAATCCTCGATTTAATTTGACTTTTTGACCAAAACTAGAATAAACTAGTGTATAATATTTATGATTTTTTGACCGAAACTTTCATTTCAAAAAGTTTCGTAGAATCTAATTTTCAAATGACTTTTTTGCATGGACTTCCATCATAATCTTCCCTCGTAACATATATAAATGATCTGAAAATTTTCGTATCATTCAAACAGTTTCCGATTTAATTTGATTTTTTGAACGAAACAAGTATAAAATAGTGTATAATATATTATGATTTTTTGACCAAAACTTGCATTTCGAAAAGATTAATAGAATTTAATTTTCAAATGATTTTTTTGCATGAACTTCCATCATAACCTTACCTCGTAAAATATAGAAATGTTCTTAAAAGTGTGATATCATTTCGAGCAGTCCTCGGTTTAATTTGATTTTTTGACCAAAATTAGTGTATAATATACTATGATTTTTGATAGAAACTTGCATTTCAATAAGTTTTATAGAAGCTAATTTTCAGATGATTTTTTGCATGGACTTCCATCATAACTTTGCCTTGTAACGTATATAAATGATCTGAAAGGTTTCGTATCATTTGGAACAATCCTCGATTTAATTTGATTTTCTGACCGAAACTAATCTAAACTAGTGTATAATATACTATGATTTTTTGACCGAAACTTGCATTTAAAAAAGTTTCATAAAAACTAATTTTCAGATGATTTTTTTTAAGGACTTCCATAATAACCTTCCCTCGTACATATATAAATGATCTGAAAAGTTTCGTATCATTTCAAACAGTTTCTGATTTATTTTTATTTTTTGAACGAAACTAGTATAAAATAGTGTATAATATATTATGATTTGTTGACCGAAACTTGCATTTTGAAAAGGTTCATAGAATAAAATTTTCATATGATTTTTTGCCGGACTTCCATCATAACCTTGTCTCCTAAAATATAGAAATGTTCTGAAAAGTTTCATATCATTACGAGCAGTCCTCGATTTAATTTGATTTTTTGACTGAAACTAGTGTAAACTAGTGTATAATATACTATGCTTTTTTGACATAAACTTGCATTTTGATAAGTTTTATAGAAGCTAATTTTCAGATGATTTTTTGCATGGACTTCCATCATAACCTTCCCTTGTAACATATATAAATGATCTGAAAGGTTTCATATCATTTAGAACAATCCTCGATTTAATTTGACCTTTTGACCAAAACTAGAATAAACTAGTGTATAATATTTATGATTTTTTGACCGAAACTTGCATTTCAAAAAGTTTCATAGAATCTAATTTTCAGATGATTTTTTGCATGGACTTCCATCATAACCTTCCCTCATAAAATATATCAATAATATGAAAAGTTTCGTATCATTTCGAACAGTCCTCGATTTAATTTGATTTTTTGACCGAAACTAGTATAAACTAGTGTATAATATACTATGATTTTTTTACCGAAACTTGCATTTCAAAAAGTTTTATAGATACTAATTTTCGTATGATTTTTTGCAAGGTCTTCTATCATAACCTTCCCTCGTAACATATATAAATGATCTGAAAAGATTCGTATCATTTCAAACAGTTTCCGATTTAATTTGATTTTTTGAACGAAACAAGTATAAAATAGTGTATAATATATTATGATTTTTTGACCAAAACTTGCATTTCGAAAAGATTAATAGAATTTAATTTTCAAATGAATTTTTTGAATGGACTTCCATCATAACCTTCCCTCGTAAAATATAGAAATGTTCTTAAGCGTTTGATATCATTTCGAGCAGTCCTCGATTTAATTTGATTTTTTGACTGAAACTAGAGTATAATATACTATGATTTTTTGACAGAAACTTGCATTTCGATAAGTTTTATAGAAGCTAATTTTCAGATTATATTTTGCATGAACTTCCGACATAACCTCGCCTTGTAACATATATAAATGATCTGAAAGGTTTCGTATCATTTGGAACAATCCTCGATTTAATTTGACTTTTTGACCGAAACTAGAATAAACTAGTGTATAATACTTATGATTTTTTGACCGAAACTTGCATTTCAAAAAGTTTCATAAAAACTAATTTTCAGATGATTTTTTGTAAGGACCTCCATCATAACCTTCCCTCGTAACATATATAAATGATCTGAAAAGTTTCATATCATTTCAAACAGTTTCCGATTTATTTTTATTTTTTGAACGAAACTAGTGTATAATATATTATGATTTGTTGACCGAAACTTGCATTTTGAAAAGGTTCATAGAATATAATTTTCATATGATTTTTTGCCTGGACTTCCATCATAAACTTCTCTCCTAAAATATAGAAATGTTCCGAAAAGTTTCATATCATTTCGAGCAGTCCTCAATTTAATTTGAGTTTTTGACTGAAACTAGTGTATAATATACTATGCTTTTTTGACATAAACTTGCATTTTGATAAGTCTTATAGAAGCTAATTTTCTGATGATTTTTTGCATGGACTTCCATCATAACCTTCCCTTGTAACATATATAAATGATCTGAAAGGTTTCGTATCATTTAGAACAATCCTCGGTTTAATTTGACTTTTTGACTAAAACTAGAATAAACTAGTGTATAATATTTATGATTTTTTGACCGAAACATGCATTTCAAAAAGTTTCATAGAATATAATTTTCAGATGATTTTTTGCATGGACTTCCATCATAACCTTACCTCGTAAAATATTTCAATAATGTGAAAATTTTCATTTTATTTCGAGCAGTCATCGATTAAATTTGATTTTTTGACCCAAACTAATCTAAATTAGTGTAAAATATACTATGATTTTTTTACCGAAACATGCATTTCAAAAAGTTTTATAGAAACTAATTTTCAAATGAATTTTTGCAAGGACTTCCATCATAACCTTCCCTCGTAACATATATAAATGATTTGAAAAGTTTCGTATCATTTCAAACAGATTCCGAATTAATTTTATTTTTTGAACGAAACTAGTATAAAATAGTGTATAATATATTATGATTTGTTGACCGAAACTTGCATTTCGAAAAGGTTCATAGAATTTAATTTTCAAATGATTTTTTGAATGGACTTCCATCATAACTTTCTCTCGTAAAATATAGAAATTTTCTGAAAAGTTTGATATCATTTCGAGAAGTCCTACATTTAATTTGAATTTTTGACCGAAACTAGTGTAAACTAGTGTATAATATACTATGCTTTTTTGACAGAAACATGCATTTCGATAAGTTTTATAGAAGCTAATTTTCAGATGATTTTTTGCATTGACTTCCATCATAACCTTCCCTTGTAACATATATAAATGATCTGAAAGGTTTCGTATAATTTAGAACAATCCTCGATTTAATTTGACTTTTTGACCAAAACTAGAATAAACTAGTGTATAATATTTATGATTTTTTGACCGAAACTTTCATTTCAAAAAGTTTCGTAGAATCTAATTTTCAAATGACTTTTTTGCATGGACTTCCATCATAATCTTCCCTCGTAACATATATAAATGATCTGAAAATTTTCGTATCATTCAAACAGTTTCCGATTTAATTTGATTTTTTGAACGAAACAAGTATAAAATAGTGTATAATATATTATGATTTTTTGACCAAAACTTGCATTTCGAAAAGATTAATAGAATTTAATTTTCAAATGATTTTTTTGCATGGACTTCCATCATAACCTTACCTCGTAAAATATAGAAATGTTCTTAAAAGTTTGATATCATTTCGAGCAGTCCTCGGTTTAATTTGATTTTTTGACCAAAATTAGTGTATAATATACTATGATTTTTGATAGAAACTTGCATTTCGATAAGTTTTATAGAAGCTAATTTTCAGATGATTTTTTGCATGGACTTCCATCATAAATTTGCCTTGTAACATATATAAATGATCTGAAAGGTTTCGTATCATTTGGAACAATCCTCGATTTAATTTGATTTTCTGACCGAAACTAATCTAAACTAGTGTATAATATACTATGATTTTTTGACCGAAACTTGCATTTAAAAAAGTTTCATAAAAACTAATTTTCAGATGATTTTTTGTAAGGACTTCCATCATAACCTTCTCTCGTAACATATATAAATGATCTGAAAAGTTTCGTATCATTTCAAACAGTTTCCGATTTATTTTTATTTTTTGAACGAAACTAGTATAAAATAGTGTATAATATATTATGATTTGTTGACCGAAACTTGCATTTTGAAAAGGTTCATAGAATAAAATTTTCATATGATTTTTTTCCGAACTTCCATCATAACCTTGTCTCCTAAAATATAGAAATGTTCTGAAAAGTTTCATATCATTACGAGCAGTCCTCGATTTAATTTGATTTTTTGACTGAAACTAGTGTAAACTAGTGTATAATATACTATGCTTTTTTGACATAAACTTGCATTTTGATAAGTTTTATAGAAGCTAATTTTCAGATGATTTTTTGCATGGACTTCCATCATAACCTTCCCTTGTAACATATATAAATGATCTGTAAGGTTTCGTATCATTTAGAACAATCCTCGGTTTAATTTGACTTTTTGACCAAAACTAGAATAAACTAGTGTATAATATTTATGATTTTTTGACCGAAACTTGCATTTCAAAAAGTTTCATAGAATCTAATTTTCAGATGATTTTTTGCATGGACTTCCATCATACCTTCCCTCGTAAAATATATCAATAATATGAAAAGTTTCGTATCATTTCGATCAGTCCTCGATTTAATTTGATTTTTTGACCGAAACTAGTATAAACTAGTGTATAATATACTATGATTTTTTTACCGAAACTTGCATTTCAAAAAGTTTTATAGAAACTAATTTTCGTATGATTTTTTGCAAGGTCTTCTATCATAACCTTCCCTCGTAACATATATAAATGATCTGAAAAGATTCGTATCATTTCAAACAGTTTCCGATTTAATTTGATTTTTTGAACGAAACAAGTATAAAATAGTGTATAATATATTATGATTTTTTGACCAAAACTTGCATTTCGAAAAGATTAATAGAATTTAATTTTCAAATGAATTTTTTGAATGGACTTCCATCATACCCTTCCCTCGTAAAATATAGAAATGTTCTTAAGCGTTTGATATCATTTCGAGCAGTCCTCGATTTAATTTGATTTTTTGACTGAAACTAGAGTATAATATACTATGATTTTTTGACAGAAACTTGCATTTTGATAAGTTTTATAGAAGCTAATTTTCAGATTATATTTTGCATGGACTTCCGACATAACCTCACCTTGTAACATATATAAATGATCTGAAAGGTTTCGTATCATTTGGAACAATCCTCGATTTAATTTGACTTTTTGACCGAAACTAGAATAAACTAGTGAATAATACTTATGATTTTTTGACCGAAACTTGCATTTCAAAAAGTTTCATAAAAACTAATTTTCAGATGATTTTTTGTAAGGACCTCCATCATAACCTTCCCTCGTAACATATATAAATGATCTGAAAAGTTTCATATCATTTCAAACAGTTTCCGATTTATTTTTATTTTTTGAACGAAACTAGTGTATAATATATTATGATTTGTTGACCGAAACTTGCATTTTGAAAAGGTTCATAGAATATAATTTTCATATGATTTTTTGCCTGGACTTCCATCATAAACTTCTCTCCTAAAATATAGAAATGTTCCGAAAAGTTTCATATCATTTCGAGCAGTCCTCAATTTAATTTGAGTTTTTGACTGAAACTAGTGTATAATATACTATGCTTTTTTGACATAAACTTGCATTTTGATAAGTCTTATAGAAGCTAATTTTCTGATGATTTTTTGCATGGACTTCCATCATAACCTTCCCTTGTAACATATATAAATGATCTGAAAGGTTTCGTATCATTTAGAACAATCCTCGGTTTAATTTGACTTTTTGACTAAAACTAGAATAAACTAGTGTATAATATTTATGATTTTTTGACCGAAACATGCATTTCAAAAAGTTTCATAGAATATAATTTTCAGATGATTTTTTGCATGGACTTCCATCATAACCTTACCTCGTAAAATATTTCAATAATGTGAAAATTTTCATTTTATTTCGAGCAGTCCTCGATTAAATTTGATTTTTTGACCCAAACTAATCTAAATTAGTGTAAAATATACTATGATTTTTTTACCGAAACATGCATTTCAAAAAGTTTTATAGAAACTAATTTTCAAATGAATTTTTGCAAGGACTTCCATCATAACCTTCCCTCGTAACATATATAAATGATTTGAAAAGTTTCGTATCATTTCAAACAGATTCCGAATTAATTTTATTTTTTGAACGAAACTAGTATAAAATAGTGTATAATATATTATGATTTGTTGACCGAAACTTGCATTTCGAAAAGGTTCATAGAATTTAATTTTCAAATGATTTTTTGAATGGACTTCCATCATAACTTTCTCTCGTAAAATATAGAAATTTTCTGAAAAGTTTGATATCATTTCGAGAAGTCCTACATTTAATTTGAATTTTTGACCGAAACTAGTGTAAACTAGTGTATAATATACTATGCTTTTTTGACAGAAACATGCATTTCGATAAGTTTTATAGAAGCTAATTTTCAGATGATTTTTTGCATTGACTTCCATCATAACCTTCCCTTGTAACATATATAAATGATCTGAAAGGTTTCGTATAATTTAGAACAATCCTCGATTTAATTTGACTTTTTGACCAAAACTAGAATAAACTAGTGTATAATATTTATGATTTTTTGACCGAAACTTTCATTTCAAAAAGTTTCGTAGAATCTAATTTTCAAATGACTTTTTTGCATGGACTTCCATCATAATCTTCCCTCGTAACATATATAAATGATCTGAAAATTTTCGTATCATTCAAACAGTTTCCGATTTAATTTGATTTTTTGAACGAAACAAGTATAAAATAGTGTATAATATATTATGATTTTTTGACCAAAACTTGCATTTCGAAAAGATTAATAGAATTTAATTTTCAAATGATTTTTTTGCATGGACTTCCATCATAACCTTACCTCGTAAAATATAGAAATGTTCTTAAAAGTTTGATATCATTTCGAGCAGTCCTCGGTTTAATTTGATTTTTTGACCAAAATTAGTGTATAATATACTATGATTTTTGATAGAAACTTGCATTTCGATAAGTTTTATAGAAGCTAATTTTCAGATGATTTTTTGCATGGACTTCCATCATAAATTTGCCTTGTAACATATATAAATGATCTGAAAGGTTTCGTATCATTTGGAACAATCCTCGATTTAATTTGATTTTCTGACCGAAACTAATCTAAACTAGTGTATAATATACTATGATTTTTTGACCGAAACTTGCATTTAAAAAAGTTTCATAAAAACTAATTTTCAGATGATTTTTTGTAAGGACTTCCATCATAACCTTCTCTCGTAACATATATAAATGATCTGAAAAGTTTCGTATCATTTCAAACAGTTTCCGATTTATTTTTATTTTTTGAACGAAACTAGTATAAAATAGTGTATAATATATTATGATTTGTTGACCGAAACTTGCATTTTGAAAAGGTTCATAGAATAAAATTTTCATATGATTTTTTTCCGAACTTCCATCATAACCTTGTCTCCTAAAATATAGAAATGTTCTGAAAAGTTTCATATCATTACGAGCAGTCCTCGATTTAATTTGATTTTTTGACTGAAACTAGTGTAAACTAGTGTATAATATACTATGCTTTTTTGACATAAACTTGCATTTTGATAAGTTTTATAGAAGCTAATTTTCAGATGATTTTTTGCATGGACTTCCATCATAACCTTCCCTTGTAACATATATAAATGATCTGTAAGGTTTCGTATCATTTAGAACAATCCTCGGTTTAATTTGACTTTTTGACCAAAACTAGAATAAACTAGTGTATAATATTTATGATTTTTTGACCGAAACTTGCATTTCAAAAAGTTTCATAGAATCTAATTTTCAGATGATTTTTTGCATGGACTTCCATCATACCTTCCCTCGTAAAATATATCAATAATATGAAAAGTTTCGTATCATTTCGATCAGTCCTCGATTTAATTTGATTTTTTGACCGAAACTAGTATAAACTAGTGTATAATATACTATGATTTTTTTACCGAAACTTGCATTTCAAAAAGTTTTATAGAAACTAATTTTCGTATGATTTTTTGCAAGGTCTTCTATCATAACCTTCCCTCGTAACATATATAAATGATCTGAAAAGATTCGTATCATTTCAAACAGTTTCCGATTTAATTTGATTTTTTGAACGAAACAAGTATAAAATAGTGTATAATATATTATGATTTTTTGACCAAAACTTGCATTTCGAAAAGATTAATAGAATTTAATTTTCAAATGAATTTTTTGAATGGACTTCCATCATACCCTTCCCTCGTAAAATATAGAAATGTTCTTAAGCGTTTGATATCATTTCGAGCAGTCCTCGATTTAATTTGATTTTTTGACTGAAACTAGAGTATAATATACTATGATTTTTTGACAGAAACTTGCATTTTGATAAGTTTTATAGAAGCTAATTTTCAGATTATATTTTGCATGGACTTCCGACATAACCTCACCTTGTAACATATATAAATGATCTGAAAGGTTTCGTATCATTTGGAACAATCCTCGATTTAATTTGACTTTTTGACCGAAACTAGAATAAACTAGTGAATAATACTTATGATTTTTTGACCGAAACTTGCATTTCAAAAAGTTTCATAAAAACTAATTTTCAGATGATTTTTTGTAAGGACCTCCATCATAACCTTCCCTCGTAACATATATAAATGATCTGAAAAGTTTCATATCATTTCAAACAGTTTCCGATTTATTTTTATTTTTTGAACGAAACTAGTGTATAATATATTATGATTTGTTGACCGAAACTTGCATTTTGAAAAGGTTCATAGAATATAATTTTCATATGATTTTTTGCCTGGACTTCCATCATAAACTTCTCTCCTAAAATATAGAAATGTTCCGAAAAGTTTCATATCATTTCGAGCAGTCCTCAATTTAATTTGAGTTTTTGACTGAAACTAGTGTATAATATACTATGCTTTTTTGACATAAACTTGCATTTTGATAAGTCTTATAGAAGCTAATTTTCTGATGATTTTTTGCATGGACTTCCATCATAACCTTCCCTTGTAACATATATAAATGATCTGAAAGGTTTCGTATCATTTAGAACAATCCTCGGTTTAATTTGACTTTTTGACTAAAACTAGAATAAACTAGTGTATAATATTTATGATTTTTTGACCGAAACATGCATTTCAAAAAGTTTCATAGAATATAATTTTCAGATGATTTTTTGCATGGACTTCCATCATAACCTTACCTCGTAAAATATTTCAATAATGTGAAAATTTTCATTTTATTTCGAGCAGTCCTCGATTAAATTTGATTTTTTGACCCAAACTAATCTAAATTAGTGTAAAATATACTATGATTTTTTTACCGAAACATGCATTTCAAAAAGTTTTATAGAAACTAATTTTCAAATGAATTTTTGCAAGGACTTCCATCATAACCTTCCCTCGTAACATATATAAATGATTTGAAAAGTTTCGTATCATTTCAAACAGATTCCGAATTAATTTTATTTTTTGAACGAAACTAGTATAAAATAGTGTATAATATATTATGATTTGTTGACCGAAACTTGCATTTCGAAAAGGTTCATAGAATTTAATTTTCAAATGATTTTTTGAATGGACTTCCATCATAACTTTCTCTCGTAAAATATAGAAATTTTCTGAAAAGTTTGATATCATTTCGAGAAGTCCTACATTTAATTTGAATTTTTGACCGAAACTAGTGTAAACTAGTGTATAATATACTATGCTTTTTTGACAGAAAATGCATTTCGATAAGTTTTATAGAAGCTAATTTTCAGATGATTTTTTGCATTGACTTCCATCATAACCTTCCCTTGTAACATATATAAATGATCTGAAAGGTTTCGTATAATTTAGAACAATCCTCGATTTAATTTGACTTTTTGACCAAAACTAGAATAAACTAGTGTATAATATTTATGATTTTTTGACCGAAACTTTCATTTCAAAAAGTTTCGTAGAATCTAATTTTCAAATGACTTTTTTGCATGGACTTCCATCATAATCTTCCCTCGTAACATATATAAATGATCTGAAAATTTTCGTATCATTCAAACAGTTTCCGATTTAATTTGATTTTTTGAACGAAACAAGTATAAAATAGTGTATAATATATTATGATTTTTTGACCAAAACTTGCATTTCGAAAAGATTAATAGAATTTAATTTTCAAATGATTTTTTTGCATGGACTTCCATCATAACCTTACCTCGTAAAATATAGAAATGTTCTTAAAAGTTTGATATCATTTCGAGCAGTCCTCGGTTTAATTTGATTTTTTGACCAAAATTAGTGTATAATATACTATGATTTTTGATAGAAACTTGCATTTCGATAAGTTTTATAGAAGCTAATTTTCAGATGATTTTTTGCATGGACTTCCATCATAAATTTGCCTTGTAACATATATAAATGATCTGAAAGGTTTCGTATCATTTGGAACAATCCTCGATTTAATTTGATTTTCTGACCGAAACTAATCTAAACTAGTGTATAATATACTATGATTTTTTGACCGAAACTTGCATTTAAAAAAGTTTCATAAAAACTAATTTTCAGATGATTTTTTGTAAGGACTTCCATCATAACCTTCTCTCGTAACATATATAAATGATCTGAAAAGTTTCGTATCATTTCAAACAGTTTCCGATTTATTTTTATTTTTTGAACGAAACTAGTATAAAATAGTGTATAATATATTATGATTTGTTGACCGAAACTTGCATTTTGAAAAGGTTCATAGAATAAAATTTTCATATGATTTTTTTCCGAACTTCCATCATAACCTTGTCTCCTAAAATATAGAAATGTTCTGAAAAGTTTCATATCATTACGAGCAGTCCTCGATTTAATTTGATTTTTTGACTGAAACTAGTGTAAACTAGTGTATAATATACTATGCTTTTTTGACATAAACTTGCATTTTGATAAGTTTTATAGAAGCTAATTTTCAGATGATTTTTTGCATGGACTTCCATCATAACCTTCCCTTGTAACATATATAAATGATCTGTAAGGTTTCGTATCATTTAGAACAATCCTCGGTTTAATTTGACTTTTTGACCAAAACTAGAATAAACTAGTGTATAATATTTATGATTTTTTGACCGAAACTTGCATTTCAAAAAGTTTCATAGAATCTAATTTTCAGATGATTTTTTGCATGGACTTCCATCATACCTTCCCTCGTAAAATATATCAATAATATGAAAAGTTTCGTATCATTTCGATCAGTCCTCGATTTAATTTGATTTTTTGACCGAAACTAGTATAAACTAGTGTATAATATACTATGATTTTTTTACCGAAACTTGCATTTCAAAAAGTTTTATAGAAACTAATTTTCGTATGATTTTTTGCAAGGTCTTCTATCATAACCTTCCCTCGTAACATATATAAATGATCTGAAAAGATTCGTATCATTTCAAACAGTTTCCGATTTAATTTGATTTTTTGAACGAAACAAGTATAAAATAGTGTATAATATATTATGATTTTTTGACCAAAACTTGCATTTCGAAAAGATTAATAGAATTTAATTTTCAAATGAATTTTTTGAATGGACTTCCATCATACCCTTCCCTCGTAAAATATAGAAATGTTCTTAAGCGTTTGATATCATTTCGAGCAGTCCTCGATTTAATTTGATTTTTTGACTGAAACTAGAGTATAATATACTATGATTTTTTGACAGAAACTTGCATTTTGATAAGTTTTATAGAATCTAATTTTCAGATTATATTTTGCATGGACTTCCGACATAACCTCACCTTGTAACATATATAAATGATCTGAAAGGTTTCGTATCATTTGGAACAATCCTCGATTTAATTTGACTTTTTGACCGAAACTAGAATAAACTAGTGAATAATACTTATGATTTTTTGACCGAAACTTGCATTTCAAAAAGTTTCATAAAAACTAATTTTCAGATGATTTTTTGTAAGGACCTCCATCATAACCTTCCCTCGTAACATATATAAATGATCTGAAAAGTTTCATATCATTTCAAACAGTTTCCGATTTATTTTTATTTTTTGAACGAAACTAGTGTATAATATATTATATGATTTGTTGACCGAAACTTGCATTTTGAAAAGGTTCATAGAATATAATTTTCATATGATTTTTTTCCTGGACTTCCATCATAACCTTCTCTCCTAAAATATAGAAATGTTCTGAAAAGTTTCATATCATTTCGAGCAGTCCTCAATTTAATTTGAGTTTTTGACTGAAACTAGTGTATAATATACTATGCTTTTTTGACATAAACTTGCATTTTGATAAGTTTTATAGAAGCTAATTTTCAGATGATTTTTTGCATGGACTTCCATCATAACCTTCCCTTGTAACATATATAAATGATCTGAAAGGTTTCGTATAATTTAGAACAATCCTCGATTTAATTTGACTTTTTGACCAAAACTAGAATAAACTAGTGTATAATATTTATGATTTTTTGACCGAAACTTTCATTTCAAAAAGTTTCGTAGAATCTAATTTTCAAATGACTTTTTTGCATGGACTTCCATCATAATCTTCCCTCGTAACATATATAAATGATCTGAAAATTTTCGTATCATTCAAACAGTTTCCGATTTAATTTGATTTTTTGAACGAAACAAGTATAAAATAGTGTATAATATATTATGATTTTTGGACCAAAACTTCCATTTCGAAAAGATTAATAGAATTTAATGTTCAAATGATTTTTTTGCATGGACTTCCATCATAACCTTACCTCGTAAAATATAGAAATGTTCTTAAAAGTTTGATATCATTTCGAGCAGTCCTCGGTTTAATTTGATTTTTTGACCAAAATTAGTGTATAATATACTATGATTTTTGATAGAAACTTGCATTTCGATAAGTTTTATAGAAGCTAATTTTCAGATAATTTTTTGCATGGACTTCCATCATAACTTTGCCTTGTAACATATATAAATGATCTGAAAGGTTTCGTATCATTTGGAACAATCCTCGATTTAATTTGATTTTCTGACCGAAACTAATCTAAACTAGTGTATAATATACTATGATTTTATGACCGAAACTTTCATTTAAAAAAGTTTCATAAAAACTAATTTTTAGATGATTTTTTGTAAGGACTTCCATCATAACCTTCCCTCGTAACATATATAAATGATCTGAAAAGTTTCGTATCATTTCAAACAGTTTCCGATTTATTTTTATTTTTTGAACGAAACTAGTATAAAATAGTGTATAATATATTATGATTTGTTGACCGAAACTTGCATTTTGAAAAGGTTCATAGAATAAAATTTTCATATGATTTTTTGCCGGACTTCCATCATAACCTTGTCTCCTAAAATATAGAAATGTTCTGAAAAGTATCATATCATTACGAGCAGTCCTCGATTTAATTTGATTTTTTGACTGAAACTAGTGTAAACTAGTGTATAATATACTATGTTTTTTTGACATAAACTTGCATTTTGATAAGTTTTATAGAAGCTAATTTTCAGATGATTTTTTGCATGGACTTCCATCATAACCTTCCCTTGTAACATATATAAATGATCTGAAAGGTTTCGTATCATTTAGAACAATCCTCGGTTTAATTTGACTTTTTGACCAAAACTAGAATAAACTAGTGTATAATATTTATGATTTTTTGACCGAAACTTGCATTTCAAAAAGTTTCATAGAATCTAATTTTCAGATGATTTTTTGCATGGACTTCCATCATAACCTTCCCTCGTAAAATATATCAATAATATGAAAAGTTTCGTATCATTTCGAACAGTCCTCGATTTAATTTGATTTTTTGACCGAAACTAGTATAAACTAGTGTATATATACTATGATTTTTTTTAGCGAAACTTGCATTTCAAAAAGTTTTATAGAAACTAATTTTCGTATGATTTTTTGCAAGGTCTTCTATCATAACCTTCCCTCGTAACATATATAAATGATCTGAAAAGATTCATATCATTTCAAACAGTTTCCGATTTAATTTGATCTTTTGAACGAAATAAGTATAAAATAGTGTATAATGTATTATGATTTTTTGACCAAAACTTGCATTTCGAAAAGATTAATAGAATTTAATTTTCAAATGAATTTTTTGAATGGACTTCCATCATAACCTTCCCTCGTAAAATATAGAAATGTTCTTAAACGTTTGATATCATTTCGAGCAGTCCTCGATTTAATTTGATTTTTTGACTGAAACTAAAGTATAATATACTATGATTTTTTGACAGAAACTTGCATTTCGATAAGTTTTATAGAAGCTAATTTTCAGATTATATTTTGCATGGACTTCCGACATAACCTCGCCTTGTAACATATATAAATGATCTGAAAGGTTTCGTATCATTTGGAAGAATCCTCGATTTAATTTGACTTTTTGACCGAAACTAGAATAAACTAGTGTATAATACTTATGATTTTTTGACCGAAACGTGCATTTCAAAAAGTTTCATAAAAACTAATTTTCAGATGATTTTTTGTAAGGACCTCCATCATAACCTTCCCTCGTAACATATATAAATGATCTGAAAAGTTTCGTATCATTTCAAACAGTTTCCGATTTATTTTTATTTTTTGAACGAAACTAGTGTATAATATATTATGATTTGTTGACCGAAACTTGCATTTTGAAAAGGTTCATAGAATATAATTTTCATATGATTTTTTGCCTGGACTTCCATCATAACCTTCTCTCCTAAAATATAGAAATGTTCCGAAAAGTTTCATATCATTTCGAGCAGTCCTCAATTTAATTTGAGTTTTTGACTGAAACTAGTGTATAATATACTATGCTTTTTTTGACATAAACTAGCATTTTGATAAGTTTTATAGAAGCTAATTTTCAGATGATTTTTTGCATGGACTTCCATCATAACCTTCCCTTGTAACATATATAAATGATCTGAAAGGTTTCGTATCATTTAGAACAATCCTCGGTTTAATTTGACTTTTTGACCAAAACTAGAATAAACTAGTGTATAATATTTATGATTTTTTGACCGAAACTTGCATTTCAAAAAGTTTCATAGAATCTAATTTTCAGATGAGTTTTTGCATGGACTTCCATCATAACCTTCCCTCGTAAAATATATCAATAATATGAAAAGTTTCGTATCATTTCGATCAGTCCTCGATTTAATTTGATTTTTTGACCGAAACTAGTATAAACTAGTGTATAATATACTATGATTTTTTTACCGAAACTTGCATTTCAAAAAGTTTTATAGAAACTAATTTTCGTATGATTTTTTGCAAGGTCTTCTATCATAACCTTCCCTCGTAACATATATAAATGATCTGAAAAGATTCGTATCATTTCAAACAGTTTCCGATTTAATTTGATTTTTTGAACGAAACAAGTATAAAATAGTGTATAATATATTATGATTTTTTGACCAAAACTTGCATTTCGAAAAGATTAATAGAATTTAATTTTCAAATGAATTTTTTGAATGGACTTCCATCATAACCTTCCCTCGTAAAATATAGAAATGTTCTTAAGCGTTTGATATCATTTCGAGCAGTCCTCGATTTAATTTGATTTTTTGACTGAAACTAGAGTATAATATACTATGATTTTTTGACAGAAACTTGCATTTCGATAAGTTTTATAGAAGCTAATTTTCAGATTATATTTTGCATGGACTTCCGACATAACCTCGCCTTGTAACATATATAAATGATCTGAAAGGTTTCGTATCATTTGGAACAATCCTCGATTTAATTTGACTTTTTGACCGAAACTAGAATAAACTAGTGTATAATACTTATGATTTTTTGACCGAAACTTGCATTTCAAAAAGTTTCATAAAAACTAATTTTCAGATGATTTTTTGTAAGGACCTCCATCATAACCTTCCCTCGTAACATATATAAATGATCTGAAAAGTTTCGTATCATTTCAAACAGTTTCCGATTTATTTTTATTTTTTGAACGAAATTAGTGTATAATATATTATATGATTTGTTGACCGAAACTTGCATTTTGAAAAGGTTCATAGAATATAATTTTCATATGTTATTTTTCCTGGACTTCCATCATAACCTTCTCTCCTAAAATATAGAAATGTTCTGAAAAGTTTCATATCATTTCGAGCAGTCCTCAATTTAATTTGAGTTTTTGACTGAAACTAGTGTATAATATACTATGCTTTTTTGACATAAACTTGCATTTTGATAAGTTTTATAGAAGCTAATTTTCAGATGATTTTTTGCATGGACTTCCATCATAACCTTCCCTTGTAACATATATAAATGATCTGAAAGGTTTCGTATAATTTAGAACAATCCTCGATTTAATTTGACTTTTTGACCAAAACTAGAATAAACTAGTGTATAATATTTATGATTTTTTGACCGAAACTTTCATTTCAAAAAGTTTCGTAGAATCTAATTTTCAAATGACTTTTTTGCATGGACTTCCATCATAATCTTCCCTCGTAACATATATAAATGATCTGAAAATTTTCGTATCATTCAAACAGTTTCCGATTTAATTTGATTTTTTGAACGAAACAAGTATAAAATAGTGTATAATATATTATGATTTTTGGACCAAAACTTGCATTTCGAAAAGATTAATAGAATTTAATTTTCAAATGATTTTTTTGCATGGACTTCCATCATAACCTTACCTCGTAAAATATAGAAATGTTCTTAAAAGTTTGATATCATTTCGAGCAGTCCTCGGTTTAATTTGATTTTTTGACCAAAATTAGTGTATAATATACTATGATTTTTGATAGAAACTTGCATTTCGATAAGTTTTATAGAAGCTAATTTTCAGATGATTTTTTGCATGGACTTCCATCATAACTTTGCCTTGTAACATATATAAATGATCTGAAAGGTTTCGTATCATTTGGAACAATCCTCGATTTAATTTGATTTTCTGACCGAAACTAATCTAAACTAGTGTATAATATACTTTGATTTTTTGACCGAAACTAGCATTTAAAAAAGTTTCATAAAAACTAATTTTCAGATGATTTTTTGTAAGGACTTCCATCATAACCTTCCCTCGTAACATATATAAATGATCTGAAACGTTTCGTATCATTTCAAACAGTTTCCGATTTATTTTTATTTTTTGAACGAAACTAGTATAAAATAGTGTATAATATATTATGATTTGTTGACCGAAACTTGCATTTTGAAAAGGTTCATAGAATAAAATTTTCATATGATTTTTTGCCGGACTTCCATCATAACCTTGTCTCCTAAAATATAGAAATGTTCTGAAAAGTTTCATATCATTACGAGCAGTCCTCGATTTAATTTGATTTTTTGACTGAAACTAGTGTAAACTAGTGTATAATATACTATGCTTTTTTGACATAAACTTGCATTTTGATAAGTTTTATAGAAGCTAATTTTCAGATGATTTTTTGCATGGACTTCCATCATAACCTTCCCTTGTAACATATATAAATGATCTGAATGGTTTCGTATCATTTAGAACAATCCTCGGTTTAATTTGACTTTTTGACCAAAACTAGAATAAACTAGTGTATAATATTTATGATTTTTTGACCTAAACTTGCATTTCAAAAAGTTTCATAGAATCTAATTTTCAGATGATTTTTTGCATGGACTTCCATCATAACCTTCCCTCGTAAAATATATCAATAATATGAAAAGTTTCGTATCATTTCGAACAGTCCTCGATTTAATTTGATTTTTTGACCGAAACTAGTATAAACTAGTGTATAATATACTATGATTTTTTTACCGAAACTTGCATTTCAAAAAGTTTTATAGAAACTAATTTTCGTATGATTTTTTGCAAGGTCTTCTATCATAACCTTCCCTCGTAACATATATAAATGATATGAAAAGATTCGTATCATTTCAAACAGTTTCCGATTTAATTTGATTTTTTGAACGAAACAAGTATAAAATAGTGTATAATATATTATGATTTTTTGACCAAAACTTGCATTTCGAAAAGATTAATAGAATTTAATTTTCAAATGATTTTTTTGAATGGACTTCCATCATAACCTTCCCTCGTAAAATATAGAAATGTTCTTAAGCGTTTGATATCATTTCGAGCAGTCCTCGATTTAATTTGAATTTTTGACTGAAACTAGAGTATAATATACTATGATTTTTTGACAGAAACTTGCATTTCGATAAGTTTTATAGAAGCTAATTTTCAGATTATATTTTGCATGGACTTCCGACATAACCTCGCCTTGTAACATATATAAATGATCTGAAAGGTTTCGTATCATTTGGAACAATCCTCGATTTAATTTGACTTTTTGACCGAAACTAGAATAAACTAGTGTATAATACTTATGATTTTTTGACCGAAACTTGCATTTCAAAAAGTTTCATAAAAACTAATTTTCAGATGATTTTTTGTAAGGACCTCCATCATAACCTTCCCTCGTAACATATATAAATGATCTGAAAAGTTTCGTATCATTTCAAACAGTTTCCGATTTATTTTTATTTTTTGAACGAAACTAGTGTATAATATATTATGATTTGTTGACCGAAACTTTCATTTTGAAAAGGTTCATAGAATATAATTTTCATATGATTTTTTGCCTGGACTTCCATCATAACCTTCTCTCCTAAAATATAGAAATGTTCTGAAAAGTTTCATATCATTACGAGCAGTCCTCGATTTAATTTGATTTTTTGACTGAAACTAGTGTAAACTAGTGTATAATATACTATGCTTTTTTGACATAAACTTGCATTTTGATAAGTTTTATAGAAGCTAATTTTCAGATGATTTTTTGCATGGACTTCCATCATAACCTTCCCTTGTAACATATATAAATGATCAGAAAGGTTTCGTATCATTTAGAACAATCCTCGGTTTAATTTGACTTTTTGACCAAAATTAGAATAAACTAGTGTATAATATTTATGATTTTTTGACCGAAACTTGCATTTCAAAAAGTTTCATAGAATCTAATTTTCAGATGATTTTTTGCATGGACTTCCATCATAACCTTCCCTCGTAAAATATATCAATAATATGAAAAGTTTCGTATCATTTCGATCAGTCCTCGATTTAATTTGATTTTTTGACCGAAACTAGTATAAACTAGTGTATAATATACTATGATTTTTTTACCGAAACTTGCATTTCAAAAAGTTTTATAGAAACTAATTTTCGTATGATTTTTTGCAAGGTCTTCTATCATAACCTTCCCTCGTAACATATATAAATGATATGAAAAGATTCGTATCATTTCAAACAGTTTCCGATTTAATTTGATTTTTTGAACGAAACAAGTATAAAATAGTGTATAATATATTATGATTTTTTGACCAAAACTTGCATTTCGAAAAGATTAATAGAATTTAATTTTCAAATGATTTTTTTGAATGGACTTCCATCATAACCTTCCCTCGTAAAATATAGAAATGTTCTTAAGCGTTTGATATCATTTCGAGCAGTCCTCGATTTAATTTGAATTTTTGACTGAAACTAGAGTATAATATACTATGATTTTTTGACAGAAACTTGCATTTCGATAAGTTTTATAGAAGCTAATTTTCAGATTATATTTTGCATGGACTTCCGACATAACCTCGCCTTGTAACATATATAAATGATCTGAAAGGTTTTGTATCATTTGGAATAATCCTCGATTTAATTTGACTTTTTGACCGAAACTAGAATAAACTAGTGTATAATACTTATGATTTTTTGACCGAAACTTGCATTTCAAAAAGTTTCATAAAAACTAATTTTCAGATGATTTTTTGTAAGGACCTCCATCATAACCTTCCCTCGTAACATATATAAATGATCTGAAAAGTTTCGTATCATTTCAAACAGTTTCCGATTTATTTTTATTTTTTGAACGAAACTAGTGTATAATATATTATGATTTGTTGACCGAAACTTTCATTTTGAAAAGGTTCATAGAATATAATTTTCATATGATTTTTTGCCTGGACTTCCATCATAACCTTCTCTCCTAAAATATAGAAATGTTCTGAAAAGTTTCATATCATTACGAGCAGTCCTCGATTTAATTTGATTTTTTGACTGAAACTAGTGTAAACTAGTGTATAATATACTATGCTTTTTTGACATAAACTTGCATTTTGATAAGTTTTATAGAAGCTAATTTTCAGATGATTTTTTGCATGGACTTCCATCATAACCTTCCCTTGTAACATATATAAATGATCAGAAAGGTTTCGTATCATTTAGAACAATCCTCGGTTTAATTTGACTTTTTGACCAAAATTAGAATAAACTAGTGTATAATATTTATGATTTTTTGACCGAAACTTGCATTTCAAAAAGTTTCATAGAATCTAATTTTCAGATGATTTTTTGCATGGACTTCCATCATAACCTTCCCTCGTAAAATATATCAATAATATGAAAAGTTTCGTATCATTTCGATCAGTCCTCGATTTAATTTGATTTTTTGACCGAAACTAGTATAAACTAGTGTATAATATACTATGATTTTTTTACCGAAACTTGCATTTCAAAAAGTTTTATAGAAACTAATTTTCGTATGATTTTTTGCAAGGTCTTCTATCATAACCTTCCCTCGTAACATATATAAATGATATGAAAAGATTCGTATCATTTCAAACAGTTTCCGATTTAATTTGATTTTTTGAACGAAACAAGTATAAAATAGTGTATAATATATTATGATTTTTTGACCAAAACTTGCATTTCGAAAAGATTAATAGAATTTAATTTTCAAATGATTTTTTTGAATGGACTTCCATCATAACCTTCCCTCGTAAAATATAGAAATGTTCTTAAGCGTTTGATATCATTTCGAGCAGTCCTCGATTTAATTTGAATTTTTGACTGAAACTAGAGTATAATATACTATGATTTTTTGACAGAAACTTGCATTTCGATAAGTTTTATAGAAGCTAATTTTCAGATTATATTTTGCATGGACTTCCGACATAACCTCGCCTTGTAACATATATAAATGATCTGAAAGGTTTCGTATCATTTGGAACAATCCTCGATTTAATTTGACTTTTTGACCGAAACTAGAATAAACTAGTGTATAATACTTATGATTTTTTGACCGAAACTTGCATTTCAAAAAGTTTCATAAAAACTAATTTTCAGATGATTTTTTGTAAGGACCTGCATCATAACCTTCCCTCGTAACATATATAAATGATCTGAAAAGTTTCGTATCATTTCAAACAGTTTCCGATTTATTTTTATTTTTTGAACGAAACTAGTGTATAATATATTATGATTTGTTGACCGAAACTTTCATTTTGAAAAGGTTCATAGAATATAATTTTCATATGATTTTTTGCCTGGACTTCCATCATAACCTTCTCTCCTAAAATATAGAAATGTTCTGAAAAGTTTCATATCATTACGAGCAGTCCTCGATTTAATTTGATTTTTTGACTGAAACTAGTGTAAACTAGTGTATAATATACTATGCTTTTTTGACATAAACTTGCATTTTGATAAGTTTTATAGAAGCTAATTTTCAGATGATTTTTTGCATGGACTTCCATCATAACCTTCCCTTGTAACATATATAAATGATCAGAAAGGTTTCGTATCATTTAGAACAATCCTCGGTTTAATTTGACTTTTTGACCAAAACTAGAATAAACTAGTGTATAATATTTATGATTTTTTGACCTAAACTTGCATTTCAAAAAGTTTCATAGAATCTAATTTTCAGATGATTTTTTGCATGGACTTCCATCATAACCTTCCCTCGTAAAATATATCAATAATATGAAAAGTTTCGTATCATTTCGATCAGTCCTCGATTTAATTTGATTTTTTGACCAAAACTAGTATAAACTAGTGTATAATATACTATGATTTTTTTTACCGAAACTTGCATTTCAAAAAGTTTTATAGAAACTAATTTTCGTATGATTTTTTGCAAGGTCTTCTATCATAACCTTCCCTCGTAACATATATAAATGATATGAAAATATTCGTATCATTTCAAACAGTTTCCGATTTAATTTAATTTTTTGAACGAAATAAGTATAAAATAGTGTATAATATATTATGATTTTTTGACCAAAACTTGCATTTCGAAAAGATTAATAGAATTTAATTTTCAAATGATTTTTTTGAATGGACTTCCATCATAACCTTCCCTCGTAAAATATAAAAATGTTCTTAAGCGTTTGATATCATTTCGAGCAGTCCTCGATTTAATTTGAATTTTTGACTGAAACTAGAGTATAATATACTATGATTTTTTGACAGAAACTTGCATTTCGATAAGTTTTATAGAATCTAATTTTCAGATGATTTTTTGCATGGACTTCCATCATAACCTTCCCTTGTAACATATATAAATGATCAGAAAGGTTTCGTATCATTTGGAACAATCCTCGGTTTAATTTGACTTTTTGACCGAAACTAGAATAAACTAGTGTATAATACTTATGATTTTTTGACCGAAACTTGCATTTCAAAAAGTTTCATAAAAACTAATTTTCAGATGATTTTTTGTAAGGACCTCCATCATAACCTTCCCTCGTAACATATATAAATGATCTGAAAAGTTTCGTATCATTTCAAACAGTTTCCGATTTATTTTTATTTTTTGAACGAAACTAGTGTATAATATATTATGATTTGTTGACCGAAACTTTCATTTTGAAAAGGTTCATAGAATATAATTTTCATATGATTTTTTGCCTGGACTTCCATCATAACCTTCTCTCCTAAAATATAGAAATGTTCTGAAAAGTTTCATATCATTACGAGCAGTCCTCGATTTAATTTGATTTTTTGACTGAAACTAGTGTAAACTAGTGTATAATATACTATGCTTTTTTGACATAAACTTGCATTTTGATAAGTTTTATAGAAGCTAATTTTCAGATGATTTTTTGCATGGACTTCCATCATAACCTTCCCTTGTAACATATATAAATGATCAGAAAGGTTTCGTATCATTTAGAACAATCCTCGGTTTAATTTGACTTTTTGACCAAAACTAGAATAAACTAGTGTATAATATTTATGATTTTTTGACCTAAACTTGCATTTCAAAAAGTTTCATAGAATCTAATTTTCAGATGATTTTTTGCATGGACTTCCATCATAACCTTCCCTCGTAAAATATATCAATAATATGAAAAGTTTCGTATCATTTCGAACAGTCCTCGATTTAATTTGATTTTTTGACCGAAACTAGTATAAACTAGTGTATAATATACTATGATTTTTTTACCGAAACTTGCATTTCAAAAAGTTTTATAGAAACTAATTTTCGTATGATTTTTTGCAAGGTCTTCTATCATAACCTTCCCTCGTAATATATATAAATGATATGAAAAGATTCGTATCATTTCAAACAGTTTCCGATTTAATTTGATTTTTTGAACGAAACAAGTATAAAATAGTGTATAATATATTATGATTTTTTGACCAAAACTTGCATTTCGAAAAGATTAATAGAATTTAATTTTCAAATGATTTTTTTGAATGGACTTCCATCATAACCTTCCCTCGTAAAATATAGAAATGTTCTTAAGCGTTTGATATCATTTCGAGCAGTCCTCGATTTAATTTGAATTTTTGACTGAAACTAGAGTATAATATACTATGATTTTTTGACAGAAACTTGCATTTCGATAAGTTTTATAGAAGCTAATTTTCAGATTATATTTTGCATGGACTTCGACATAACCTCGCCTTGTAAATATATAAATGATCTGAAAGGTTTCGTATCATTTGGAACAATCCTCGATTTAATTTGACTTTTTGACCGAAACTAGAATAAACTAGTGTATAATACTTATGATTTTTTGACCGAAACTTGCATTTCAAAAAGTTTCATAAAAACTAATTTTCAGATGATTTTTTGTAAGGACCTCCATCATAACCTTCCCTCGTAACATATATAAATGATCTGAAAAGTTTCGTATCATTTCAAACAGTTTCCGATTTATTTTTATTTTTTGAACGAAACTAGTGTATAATATATTATGATTTGTTGACCGAAACTTTCATTTTGAAAAGGTTCATAGAATATAATTTTCATATGATTTTTTGCCTGGACTTCCATCATAACCTTCTCTCCTAAAATATAGAAATGTTCTGAAAAGTTTCATATCATTACGAGCAGTCCTCGATTTAATTTGATTTTTTGACTGAAACTAGTGTAAACTAGTGTATAATATACTATGCTTTTTTGACATAAACTTGCATTTTGATAAGTTTTATAGAAGCTAATTTTCAGATGATTTTTTGCATGGACTTCCATCATAACCTTCCCTTGTAACATATATAAATGATCAGAAAGGTTTCGTATCATTTAGAACAATCCTCGGTTTAATTTGACTTTTTGACCAAAACTAGAATAAACTAGTGTATAATATTTATGATTTTTTGACCTAAACTTGCATTTCAAAAAGTTTCATAGAATCTAATTTTCAGATGATTTTTTGCATGGACTTCCATCATAACCTTCCCTCGTAAAATATATCAATAATATGAAAAGTTTCGTATCATTTCGAACAGTCCTCGATTTAATTTGATTTTTTGACCGAAACTAGTATAAACTAGTGTATAATATACTATGATTTTTTTACCGAAACTTGCATTTCAAAAAGTTTTATAGAAACTAATTTTCATATGATTTTTTGCAAGGTCTTCTATCATAACCTTCCCTCGTAATATATATAAATGATATGAAAAGATTCGTATCATTTCAAACAGTTTCCGATTTAATTTGATTTTTTGAACGAAACAAGTATAAAATAGTGTATAATATATTATGATTTTTTGACCAAAACTTGCATTTCGAAAAGATTAATAGAATTTAATTTTCAAATGATTTTTTTGAATGGACTTCCATCATAACCTTCCCTCGTAAAATATAGAAATGTTCTTAAGCGTTTGATATCATTTCGAGCAGTCCTCGATTTAATTTGAATTTTTGACTGAAACTAGAGTATAATATACTATGATTTTTTGACAGAAACTTGCATTTCGATAAGTTTTATAGAAGCTAATTTTCAGATTATATTTTGCATGGACTTCGACATAACCTCGCCTTGTAAATATATAAATGATCTGAAAGGTTTCGTATCATTTGGAACAATCCTCGATTTAATTTGACTTTTTGACCGAAACTAGAATAAACTAGTGTATAATACTTATGATTTTTTGACCGAAACTTGCATTTCAAAAAGTTTCATAAAAACTAATTTTCAGATGATTTTTTGTAAGGACCTCCATCATAACCTTCCCTCGTAACATATATAAATGATCTGAAAAGTTTCGTATCATTTCAAACAGTTTCCGATTTATTTTTATTTTTTGAACGAAACTAGTGTATAATATATTATGATTTGTTGACCGAAACTTTCATTTTGAAAAGGTTCATAGAATATAATTTTCATATGATTTTTTGCCTGGACTTCCATCATAACCTTCTCTCCTAAAATATAGAAATGTTCTGAAAAGTTTCATATCATTACGAGCAGTCCTCGATTTAATTTGATTTTTTGACTGAAACTAGTGTAAACTAGTGTATAATATACTATGCTTTTTTGACATAAACTTGCATTTTGATAAGTTTTATAGAAGCTAATTTTCAGATGATTTTTTGCATGGACTTCCATCATAACCTTCCCTTGTAACATATATAAATGATCAGAAAGGTTTCGTATCATTTAGAACAATCCTCGGTTTAATTTGACTTTTTGACCAAAACTAGAATAAACTAGTGTATAATATTTATGATTTTTTGACCTAAACTTGCATTTCAAAAAGTTTCATAGAATCTAATTTTCAGATGATTTTTTGCATGGACTTCCATCATAACCTTCCCTCGTAAAATATATCAATAATATGAAAAGTTTCGTATCATTTCGATCAGTCCTCGATTTAATTTGATTTTTTGACCGAAACTAGTATAAACTAGTGTATAATATACTATGATTTTTTTTACCGAAACTTGCATTTCAAAAAGTTTTATAGAAACTAATTTTCGTATGATTTTTTGCAAGGTCTTCTATCATAACCTTCCCTCGTAACATATATAAATGATATGAAAATATTCGTATCATTTCAAACAGTTTCCGATTTAATTTGATTTTTTGAACGAAACAAGTATAAAATAGTGTATAATATATTATGATTTTTTGACCAAAACTTGCATTTCGAAAAGATTAATAGAATTTAATTTTCAAATGATTTTTTTGAATGGACTTCCATCATAACCTTCCCTCGTAAAATATAGAAATGTTCTTAAGCGTTTGATATCATTTCGAGCAGTCCTCGATTTAATTTGAATTTTTGACTGAAACTAGAGTATAATATACTATGATTTTTTGACAGAAACTTGCATTTCGATAAGTTTTATAGAAGCTAATTTTCAGATTATATTTTGCATGGACTTCCGACATAACCTCGCCTTGTAACATATATAAATGATCTGAAAGGTTTCGTATCATTTGGAACAATCCTCGATTTAATTTGACTTTTTGACTGAAACTAGAATAAACTAGTGTATAATACTTATGATTTTTTGACCGAAACTTGCATTTCAATAAGTTTCATAAAAACTAATTTTCAGATGATTTTTTGTAAGGACCTCCATCATAACCTTCCCTCGTAACATATATAAATGATCTGAAAAGTTTCGTATCATTTCAAACAGTTTCCGATTTATTTTTATTTTTTGAACGAAACTAGTGTATAATATATTATGATTTGTTGACCGAAACTTTCATTTTGAAAAGGTTCATAGAATATAATTTTCATATGATTTTTTGCCTGGACTTCCATCATAACCTTCTCTCCTAAAATATAGAAATGTTCTGAAAAGTTTCATATCATTACGAGCAGTCCTCGATTTAATTTGATTTTTTGACTGAAACTAGTGTAAACTAGTGTATAATATACTATGCTTTTTTGACATAAACTTGCATTTTGATAAGTTTTATAGAAGCTAATTTTCAGATGATTTTTTGCATGGACTTCCATCATAACCTTCCCTTGTAACATATATAAATGATCAGAAAGGTTTCGTATCATTTAGAACAATCCTCGGTTTAATTTGACTTTTTGACCAAAACTAGAATAAACTAGTGTATAATATTTATGATTTTTTGACCTAAACTTGCATTTCAAAAAGTTTCATAGAATCTAATTTTCAGATGATTTTTTGCATGGACTTCCATCATAACCTTCCCTCGTAAAATATATCAATAATATGAAAAGTTTCGTATCATTTCGAACAGTCCTCGATTTAATTTGATTTTTTGACCGAAACTAGTATAAACTAGTGTATAATATACTATGATTTTTTTACCGAAACTTGCATTTCAAAAAGTTTTATAGAAACTAATTTTCATATGATTTTTTGCAAGGTCTTCTATCATAACCTTCCCTCGTAATATATATAAATGATATGAAAAGATTCGTATCATTTCAAACAGTTTCCGATTTAATTTGATTTTTTGAACGAAACAAGTATAAAATAGTGTATAATATATTATGATTTTTTGACCAAAACTTGCATTTCGAAAAGATTAATAGAATTTAATTTTCAAATGATTTTTTTGAATGGACTTCCATCATAACCTTCCCTCGTAAAATATAGAAATGTTCTTAAGCGTTTGATATCATTTCGAGCAGTCCTCGATTTAATTTGAATTTTTGACTGAAACTAGAGTATAATATACTATGATTTTTTGACAGAAACTTGCATTTCGATAAGTTTTATAGAAGCTAATTTTCAGATTATATTTTGCATGGACTTCCGACATAACCTCGCCTTGTAACATATATAAATGATCTGAAAGGTTTCGTATCATTTGGAACAATCCTCGATTTAATTTGACTTTTTGACCGAAACTAGAATAAACTAGTGTATAATACTTATGATTTTTTGACCGAAACTTGCATTTCAAAAAGTTTCATAAAAACTAATTTTCAGATGATTTTTTGTAAGGACCTCCATCATAACCTTCCCTCGTAACATATATAAATGATCTGAAAAGTTTCGTATCATTTCAAACAGTTTCCGATTTATTTTTATTTTTTGAACGAAACTAGTGTATAATATATTATGATTTGTTGACCGAAACTTTCATTTTGAAAAGGTTCATAGAATATAATTTTCATATGATTTTTTGCCTGGACTTCCATCATAACCTTCTCTCCTAAAATATAGAAATGTTCTGAAAAGTTTCATATCATTACGAGCAGTCCTCGATTTAATTTGATTTTTTGACTGAAACTAGTGTAAACTAGTGTATAATATACTATGCTTTTTTGACATAAACTTGCATTTTGATAAGTTTTATAGAAGCTAATTTTCAGATGATTTTTTGCATGGACTTCCATCATAACCTTCCCTTGTAACATATATAAATGATCAGAAAGGTTTCGTATCATTTAGAACAATCCTCGGTTTAATTTGACTTTTTGACCAAAATTAGAATAAACTAGTGTATAATATTTATGATTTTTTGACCGAAACTTGCATTTCAAAAAGTTTCATAGAATCTAATTTTCAGATGATTTTTTGCATGGACTTCCATCATAACCTTCCCTCGTAAAATATATCAATAATATTAAAAGTTTCGTATCATTTCGATCAGTCCTCGATTTAATTTGATTTTTTGACCGAAACTAGTATAAACTAGTGTATAATATACTATGATTTTTTTACCGAAACTTGCATTTCAAAAAGTTTTATAGAAACTAATTTTCGTATGATTTTTTGCAAGGTCTTCTATCATAACCTTCCCTCGTAACATATATAAATGATATGAAAAGATTCGTATCATTTCAAACAGTTTCCGATTTAATTTGATTTTTTGAACGAAACAAGTATAAAATAGTGTATAATATATTATGATTTTTTGATCAAAACTTGCATTTCGAAAAGATTAATAGAATTTAATTTTCAAATGATTTTTTTGAATGGACTTCCATCATAACCTTCCCTCGTAAAATATAGAAATGTTCTTAAGCGTTTGATATCATTTCGAGCAGTCCTCGATTTAATTTGAATTTTTGACTGAAACTAGAGTATAATATACTATGATTTTTTGACAGAAACTTGCATTTCGATAAGTTTTATAGAAGCTAATTTTCAGATTATATTTTGCATGGACTTCCGACATAACCTCGCCTTGTAACATATATAAATGATCTGAAAGGTTTCGTATCATTTGGAACAATCCTCGATTTAATTTGACTTTTTGACCGAAACTAGAATAAACTAGTGTATAATACTTATGATTTTTTGACCGAAACTTGCATTTCAAAAAGTTTCATAAAAACTAATTTTCAGATGATTTTTTGTAAGGACCTCCATCATAAACTTCCCTCGTAACATATATAAATGATCTGAAAAGTTTCGTATCATTTCAAACAGTTTCCGATTTATTTTTATTTTTTGAACGAAACTAGTGTATAATATATTATGATTTGTTGACCGAAACTTTCATTTTGAAAAGGTTCATAGAATATAATTTTCATATGATTTTTTGCCTGGACTTCCATCATAACCTTCTCTCCTAAAATATAGAAATGTTCTGAAAAGTTTCATATCATTACGAGCAGTCCTCGATTTAATTTGATTTTTTGACTGAAACTAGTGTAAACTAGTGTATAATATACTATGCTTTTTTGACATAAACTTGCATTTTGATAAGTTTTATAGAAGCTAATTTTCAGATGATTTTTTGCAAGGACTTCCATCATAACCTTCCCTTGTAACATATATAAATAATCTGAAAGGTTTCGTATCATTTAGAACAATCCTCGGTTTAATTTGACTTTTTGACCAAAACTAGAATAAACTAGTGTATAATATTTATGATTTTTTGACCTAAACTTGCATTTCAAAAAGTTTCATAGAATCTAATTTTCTGATGATTTTTTGCATGGACTTCCATCATAACCTTCCCTCGTAAAATATATCAATAATATGAAAAGTTTCGTATCATTTCGATCAGTCCTCGATTTAATTTGATTTTTTGACCGAAACTAGTATAAACTAGTGTATAATATACTATGATTTTTTTACCGAAACTTGCATTTCAAAAAGTTTTATAGAAACTAATTTTCGTATGATTTTTTGCAAGGTCTTCTATCATAACCTTCCCTCGTAACATATATAAATGATATGAAAAGATTCGTATCATTTCAAACAGTTTCCGATTTAATTTGATTTTTTGAACGAAACAAGTATAAAATAGTGTATAATATATTATGATTTTTTGACCAAAACTTGCATTTCGAAAAGATTAATAGAATTTAATTTTCAAATGATTTTTTTGAATGGACTTCCATCATAACCTTCCCTCGTAAAATATAGAAATGTTCTTAAGCGTTTGATATCATTTCGAGCAGTCCTCGATTTAATTTGAATTTTTGACTGAAACTAGAGTATAATATACTATGATTTTTTGACAGAAACTTGCATTTCGATAAGTTTTATAGAAGCTAATTTTCAGATTATATTTTGCATGGACTTCCGACATAACCTCGCCTTGTAACATATATAAATGATCTGAAAGGTTTCGTATCATTTGGAACAATCCTCGATTTAATTTGACTTTTTGACTGAAACTAGAATAAACTAGTGTATAATACTTATGATTTTTTGACCGAAACTTGCATTTCAAAAAGTTTCATAAAAACTAATTTTCAGATGATTTTTTGTAAGGACCTCCATCATAACCTTCCCTCGTAACATATATAAATGATCTGAAAAGTTTCGTATCATTTCAAACAGTTTCCGATTTATTTTTATTTTTTGAACGAAACTAGTGTATAATATATTATGATTTGTTAACCGAAACTTTCATTTTGAAAAGGTTCATAGAATATAATTTTCATATGATTTTTTGCCTGGACTTCCATCATAACCTTCTCTCCTAAAATATAGAAATGTTCTGAAAAGTTTCATATCATTACGAGCAGTCCTCGATTTAATTTGATTTTTTGACTGAAACTAGTGTAAACTAGTGTATAATATACTATGCTTTTTTGACATAAACTTGCATTTTGATAAGTTTTATAGAAGCTAATTTTCAGATGATTTTTTGCAAGGACTTCCATCATAACCTTCCCTTGTAACATATATAAATAATCTGAAAGGTTTCGTATCATTTAGAACAATCCTCGGTTTAATTTGCTTTTTGACCAAAACTAGAATAAACTAGTGAAGAATATTTATGATTTTTTGACCTAAACTTGCATTTCAAAAAGTTTCATAGAATCTAATTTTCAGATGATTTTTTGCATGGACTTCCATCATAACCTTCCCTCGTAAAATATATCAATAATATGGAAAGTTTCGTATCATTTCGAACAGTCCTCGATTTAATTTGATTTTTTGACCGAAACTAGTATAAACTAGTGTATAATATACTATGATTTTTTTTACCGAAACTTGCATTTCAAAAAGTTTTATAGAAACTAATTTTCGTATGATTTTTTGCAAGGTCTTCTATCATAACCTTCCCTCGTAACATATATAAATGATATGAAAAGATTCGTATCATTTCAAACAATTTCTGATTTAGTTTGATTTTTTGAACGAAACAAGTATAAATAGTGTATAATATATTATGATTTTTTGACCAAAACTTGCATTTCGAAAAGATTAATAGAATTTAATTTTCAAATGATTTTTTTGAATGGACTTCTATCATAACCTTCCCTCGTAAAATATAGAAATGTTCTTAAGCGTTTGATATCATTTCGAGCAGTCCTTGATTTAATTTGATTTTTTGACTGAAACTAGTGTATAATATACTATGATTTTTTGACAGAAACTTGCATTTCGATAAGTTTTATAGAAGCTAATTTACAGATTATATTTTGCATGGACTTCAGACATAACCTCGCCTTGTAACATATATAAATGATCTGAAAGGTTTCGTATCATTTGGAACAATCCTCGATTTAATTTGACTTTTTGACCGAAACTAGAATAAACTAGTGTATAATACTTATGATTTTTTGACCGAAACTTGCATTTCAAAAAGTTTCATAAAAACTAAATTTCAGAAGATTTTTTGTAAGGATTTCCATCATAACCTTCCCTCGTAACATATATAAATGATCTGAAAATTTTCGTATCATTTCAAACAGTTTCCGATTTATTTTTATTTTTTGAACGAAACTAGTATAAAATAGTGTAGAATATATTATGATTTGTTGACCGAAACTTGCATTTTGAAAAGGTTCATAGAATATAATTTTCATATGATTTTTTGCCTGGACATCCATCATAACCTTCTCTCCTAAAATATAGAAATGTTCTGAAAAGTTTCATATCATTACGAGCAGTCCTAGATTTAATTTGATTTTTTGAATGAAACTAGTGTAAACTAGTGTATAATATACTATGCTTTTTTGACATAAACTTGCATTTTGATAAGTTTTATAGAAGCTAATTTTCAGATGATTTTTTGCATGGACTTCCATCATAACCTTCCCTTGTAACATATATAAATGATCTGAAAGGTTTCGTATCATTTAGAACAATCCTCGGTTTAATTTGAATTTTTGACCAAAACTAGAATAAACTAGTGTATAATATTTATGATTTTTTGACCGAAACTTGCATTTCAAAAAGTTTCATAGAATCTAATTTTCAGATGATTTTTTGCATGGACTTCCATCATAACCTTCCCTCGTAAAATATATCAATAATATGAAAAGTTTCGTATCATTTCGAACAGTCCTCGATTTAATTTGATTTTTTGACCGAAACTAGTATAAACTAGTGTATAATATACTATGATTTTTTTACCGAAACTTGCATTTCAAAAAGTTTTATAGAAACTAATTTTCGTATGATTTTTTGCAAGGTCTTCTATCATAACCTTCCCTCATAACATATATAAATGATCTAAAAAGATTCGTATCATTTCAAACAGTTTCCGATTTAATTTGATTTTTTGAACGAAACAAGTATAAAATAGTGTATAATATATTATGATTTTTTGACCAAAACTTGCATTTCGAAAAGATTAATAGAATTTAATTTTCAAATGATTTTTTTGAATGGACTTCCATCATAACCTTCCTTCGTAAAATATAGAAATGTTCTTAAGCGTTTGATATCATTTCGAGCAGTCCTCGATTTAATTTGAATTTTTGACTGAAACTAGAGTATAATATACTATGATTTTTTGACAGAAACTTGCATTTCGATAAGTTTTATAGAAGCTAATTTTCAGATTATATTTTGCATGGACTTCCGACATAACCTCGCCTTGTAACATATATAAATGATCTGAAAGGTTTCGTATCATTTGGAACAATCCTCGATTTAATTTGACTTTTTGACCGAAACTAGAATAAACTAGTGTATAATACTTATGATTTTTTGACCGAAACTTGCATTTCAAAAAGTTTCATAAAAACTAATTTTCAGATGATTTTTTGTAAGGACCTCCATCATAACCTTCCCTCGTAACATATATAAATGATCTGAAAAGTTTCGTATCATTTCAAACAGTTTCCGATTTATTTTTATTTTTTGAACGAAACTAGTGTATAATATATTATGATTTGTTGACCGAAACTTTCATTTTGAAAAGGTTCATAGAATATAATTTTCATATGATTTTTTGCCTGGACTTCCATCAGAACCTTCTCTCCTAAAATATAGAAATGTTCTGAAAAGTTTCATATCATTACGAGCAGTCCTCGATTTAATTTGATTTTTTGACTGAAACTAGTGTAAACTAGTGTATAATATACTATGCTTTTTTGACATAAACTTGCATTTTGATAAGTTTTATAGAAGCTAATTTTCAGATGATTTTTTGCAAGGACTTCCATCATAACCTTCCCTTGTAACATATATAAATAATCTGAAAGGTTTCGTATAATTTAGAACAATCCTCGGGTTAATTTGACTTTTTGACCATAACTAGAATAAACTAGTGTATAATATTTATGATTTTTTGACCTAAACTTGCATTTCAAAAAGTTTCATAGAATCTAATTTTCAGATGATTTTTTGCATGGACTTCCATCATAACCTTCCCTCGTAAAATATATCAATAATATGAAAAGTTTCGTATCATTTCGAACAGTCCTCGATTTAATTTGATTTTTTGACCGAAACTAGTATAAACTAGTGTAGAATATACTATGATTTTTTTACCGAAACTTGCATTTCAAAAAGTTTTATAGAAACTAATTTTCGTATGATTTTTTGCAAGGTCTTCTATCATAACCTTCCCTCATAACATATATAAATGATATGAAAAGATTCGTATCATTTCAAACAGTTTCCGATTTAATTTGATTTTTTGAACGAAACAAGTATAAAATAGTGTATAATATATTATGATTTTTTGACCAAAACTTGCATTTCGAAAAGATTAATAGAATTTAATTTTCAAATGATTTTTTTGAATGGACTTCCATCATAACCTTCCCTCGTAAAATATAGAAATGTTCTTAAGCGTTTGATATCATTTCGAGCAGTCCTCGATTTAATTTGAATTTTTGACTGAAACTAGAGTATAATATACTATGATTTTTTGACAGAAACTTGCATTTCGATAAGTTTTATAGAAGCTAATTTTCAGATTATATTTTGCATGGACTTCCGACATAACCTCGCCTTGTAACATATATAAATGATCTGAAAGGTTTCGTATCATTTGGAACAATCCTCGATTTAATTTGACTTTTTGACCGAAACTAGAATAAACTAGTGTATAATACTTATGATTTTTTGACCGAAACTTGCATTTCAAAAAGTTTCATAAAAACTAATTTTCAGATGATTTTTTTGTAAGGACCTCCATCATAACCTTCCCTCGTAACATATATAAATGATCTGAAAAGTTTCGTATCATTTCAAACTGTTTCCGATTTATTTTTATTTTTTGAACGAAACTAGTGTATAATATATTATGATTTGTTGACCGAAACTTTCATTTTGAAAAGGTTCATAGAATATAATTTTCATATGATTTTTTGCCTGGACTTCCATCATAACCTTCTCTCCTAAAATATAGAAATGTTCTGAAAAGTTTCATATCATTACAAGCAGTCCTCGATTTAATTTGATTTTTTGACTGAAACTAGTGTAAACTAGTGTATAATATACTATGCTTTTTTGACATAAACTTGCATTTTGATAAGTTTTATAGAAGCTAATTTTCAGATGATTTTTTGCATGGACTTCCATCATAACCTTCCCTTGTAACATATATAAATGATCAAAAAGGTTTCGTATCATTTAGAACAATCCTCGGTTTAATTTGACATTTTGACCAAAATTAGAATAAACTAGTGTATAATATTTATGATTTTTTGACCGAAACTTGCATTTCAAAAAGTTTCATAGAATCTAATTTTCAGATGATTTTTTGCATGGACTTCCATCATAACCTTCCCTCGTAAAATATATCAATAATACGAAAAGTTTCGTATCATTTCGATCAGTCCTCGATTTAACTTGATTTTTTGACCGAAACTAGTATAAACTAGTGTATAATATACTATGATTTTTTTACCGAAACTTGCATTTCAAAAAGTTTTATAGAAACTAATTTTCGTATGATTTTTTGCAAGGTCTTCTATCATAACCTTCCCTCGTAACATATATAAATGATATGAAAAGATTCGTATCATTTCAAACAGTTTCCGATTTAATTTGATTTTTTGAACGAAACAAGTATAAAATAGTGTATAATATATTATGATTTTTTGACCAAAACTTGCATTTCGAAAAGATTAATAGAATTTAATTTTCAAATGATTTTTTTGAATGGACTTCCATCATAACCTTCCCTCGTAAAATATAGATATGTTCTTAAATGTTTGATATCATTTCGAGCAGTCCTCGATTTAATTTGATTTTTTGACTGAAACTAGAGTATAATATACTATGATTTTTTGACAGAAACTTGCATTTCGATAAGTTTAATAGAAGCTAATTTTCAGATTATATTTTGCATGGACTTCCGACATAACCTCGCCTTGTAACATATATAAATGATCTGAAAGGTTTCGTATCATTTGGAACAATCCTCGATTTAATTTCACTTTTTGACTGAAACTAGAATAAACTAGTGTATAATACTTATGATTTTTTGACCGAAACTTGCATTTCAAAAAGTTTCATAAAAACTAATTTTCAGATGATTTTTTGTAAGGACTTCCTTCATAATCTTCCCTCGTAACATATATAAATGATCTGAAAAGTTTCGTATCATTTCAAACAATTTAAGGTTTAATTTTATTTTTTGAACGAAACTAGTATAAAATAGTGTATAATATATTATGATTTGTTTACCGAAACTTGCATTTCGAAAAGGTTCATAGAATATAATTTTCAAATGATTTTTTGCTTGGACTTCCTTCATAACCTTCTCTCGTAAAATATAGAAATGTTCTGAAAAGTTTCATATCATTTCGAGCAGTCCTCGATTTAATTTGATTTTTTGACCGAAACTAGTGTAAACTAGTGTATAATATACTATGCTTTTTTGACAAAAACTTGCATTTCGATAAGTTTTACAGAAGCTAATTTTCAGATTATTTTTTGCAGGGACTACCATCATAACCTTCCCTTGTAACATATATAAATGATCTGAAAGGTTTCGTATAATTTAGAACAATCCTCGATTTAATTTGACTTTTTGACCGGAACTAGAATAAACTAGTGTATAATACTTATGATTTTTTGACCGAAACTTGCATTTCAAAAAGTTTCAAAGAATATAATTTTCAGATGATTTTTTGCATGGACTTCCATCATAACCCTCCCTCGTAAAATATATCAATAATGCGAAAAGTTTCATTTCATTTCGAGCAGTCCTCGATTAAATTTGATTTTTTGACCGAAACTAATCTAAACTAGTGTAAAATATACTATGATTTTTTGACCGAAACATGCATTTCAAAAAGTTTTATAGAAACTAATTTTAAGAGGAATGTTTGCAAGGACTTCCATCATAACCTTCCCTCGTAACATATATAAATGATTTGAAAAGTTTCGTATCATTTCAAACAGTTTCCGATTTAATTTGATTTTTTTGAACGAAACTAGTATAAAATAGTGTATAATATATTATGATTTTTTTTTACCAAAACTTGCATTTCGAAAATATCCATAGAATTTAATTTTCAAATGATTTTTTTGCATGGACTTCCATCATAACCTTCCCTCATAAAATATATAAATGTTCTTAAAAGTTTGATATCATCTCGAGCAGTCCTCGATTTAATTTATTTTTTTGACCGAAACTTGTGTATAATATACTATGATTTTTTGACAGAAACTTGCATTTCAATATATTTTATAGAAGCTAATTTTCAGATGATTTTTTGCATGGACTTCCGTCATAACCTTGCCATGTAACATATATAAATGATCTGAAAGGTTTCGTATCATTTGGAACAATCCTCGATTTAACTTGACTTTTTGACCAGAACTAGAATAAACTAGTGTATAATATTTATGATTTTTTGACCGAAACTTGCATTTCAAAAATTTTTATAGAAACTAATTTTCAGATGATTTTTGTAAGGACTTCCTTCATAATCTTCCCTCGTAACATATATAAATGATCTGAAAAGTTTCGTATCATTTCAAACAATTTCTGATTTAATTTTATTTTTTGAACGAAACTAGTATAAAATAGTGTATAATATGTTATGATTTGTTGACCGAAACATGCATTTTGAAAAGGTTCATATAATATAATTTTCAAATGATTTTTTTCTTGGACATCCATCATAACCTTCTCTCGTAAAATATAGAAATGTTCTGAAAAGTTTTATATCATTTCGAGCAGTCCTCGATTTAATTTGATTTTTTGACCGAAACTAGTGTAAACTAGTGTATAATATACTATGCTTTTTTGACAGAAACTTGCATTTCGATAAGTTTTATAGAAGCTAATTTTCAGATGATTTTTTGCATGGACTTCCATCATAACCTTCCCTTGTAACATATATAAATGATCTGAAAGGTTTCGTATCATTTAGAACAATCCTCGATTTAATTTGACTTTTTACCAAAACTAGAATAAACTAGTGTATAATATTTATGATTTTCTGACCGAAACATTCATTTCAAAAAGTTTCATAGAATCTAATTTTCAGATGATTTTTTTGCATGGACTTCCATCATAACCTTCCCTCATAAAATATATCAATAATCTGAAAAGTTTCGTATCATTTCGAACAGTCCTCGATAAAATTTGATTTTTTGACCGAAACTAGTATAAACTAGTGTATAATATACTATGATTTTATTTACCGAAACTTGCATTTCAAAAATGTTTATATAATCTAATTTTCGTACGATTTTTTGCAAGGTCTTCCATCATAACCTTCCCTCGTAACATTTATAAATGATCTGAAAATTTTCGTATCATTTCAAACAGTTTCCGATTTAATTTGATTTTTTGAACGAAACAAGTAGAAAATAGTGTATAATAAATTATGATTTTTTGACCAAAACTTGCATTTCGAAAAGATTAATAGACTTTAATTTTCAAATGATTTTTTTGCATGGACTTCCATCATAACCTTCCCTCTTAAAATATATAAATTTTCTTAAAAGTTTGATATCATTCCGTGCAGTCCTCGATTTAATTTGATTTTTTGACCGAAACTAGTGTATAATATACTATAATTTTTTACAAAAACTTGCATTTCGATAAGTTTTACAGAAGCTAATTTTCAGATTATTTTTTGCATGGACTACCATCATAACCTTGCCTTGTAACACATATAAATGATCTGAAAGGTTTCGTATCATTTGGAACAATCCTCGATTTAATTTGACTTTTTGACCGGAACTAGAATAAACTAGTGTATAATACTTATGATTTTTTGACCGAAACTTGCATTTCAAAAAGTTTCATAGAATATAATTTTCAGATGATTTTTTGCATGGACTTCCATCATAACCCTCCCTCGTAAAATATGTCAATAATGTGAAAAGTTTCATTTCATTTCGAGCAGTCCTCGATTAAATTTGATTTTTTGTCCGAAACTATTCTAAACTAGTGTAAAATATACTATGATTTTTTGACCGAAACATGCATTTCAAAAAGTTTTATAGAAACTAATTTTAAGAAGAATTTTTGCAAGGACTTCCATCACAACCTTCCCTCGTAACATATATAAATGATCTGAAAATTTTCGTATCATTTCAAACAGTTTCCGATTTAATTTGATTTTTTGAACGAAACATGTAGAAAATAGTGTATAATATATTATGATTTTATTACCAAAACTTGCATTTCGAAAATAACCATAGAATTTAATTTTCAAATGATTTTTTTGCATGGACTTCCATCATAACCTTCCCTCTTAAAATATAGAAATTTTCTTAAAAGTTTGATATCATTCCGTGCAGTCCTCGATTTAATTTGATTTTTTGTCCGAAACTAGTGTATAATATACTATAATTTCTTACAGAAACTTGCATTTCGATAAGTTTTACAGAAGCTAATTTTCAGATTATTTTTTGCATGGACTACCATCATAACCTTGCCTTGTAACATATATAAATGATCTGAAAGATTTCGTATCATTTGGAACAATCCTCGATTTAATTTGACTTTTTGACCGGAACTAGAATAAACTAGTGAATAATACTTATGATTTTTTGACCGAAACTTGCATTTCAAAAAGTTTCATAGAATATAATTTTCAGATGATTTTTTGCATGGACTTCCATCATAACCCTTCCTCGTAAAATATATCAATAATGCGAAAAGTTTCATTTCATTTCGAGCAGTCCTCGATTAAATTTGATTTTTTGTCCGAAACTAATCTAAACTAGTGTAAAATATACTATGATTTTTTGACCGAAACATGCATTTAAAAAAGTTTTATAGAAACTAATTTTAAGAGGAATGTTTGCAAGGACTTCCATCATAACCTTCCCTCGTAACATATATAAATGATTTGAAAAGTTTCGTATCATTTCTAACAGTTTTCGATTTAATTTGATTTTTTTGAACGAAACTAGTATAAAATAGTGTATAATATATTATGATTTTTTTTTACCAAAATTTGCATTTCGAAAATATCCATAGAATTTAATTTTCAAATGATTTTTTTGCATGGACTTCCATCATAACCTTCCCTCATAAAATATATAAATGTTCTTAGAAGTTTGATATCATCTCGAGCAGTCCTCGATTTATTTTGATTTTTTGACCGAAACTAGTGTATAATATACTATGATTTTTTGACAGAAACTTGTATTTCGATAAATTTTATAGAAGCTAATTTTCAGATGATTTTTGGCATGGACTTCCATCATAACCTTGCCATGTATCATATATAAATGATCTCAAAGGTTTCATATCATTTGGAACAATCCTCGATTTAATTTGACTTTTTGACCGGAACTAGAATAAACTAGTGTATAATATTTATGATTTTTTGACCCAAACATGCATTTCAAAAAGTTTTATAGAATATAATTTTCAGATGATTTTTTGCATGGACTTCCATCACAACCCTCCCTCGTAAAATATATCAATAATCTGAAAAGTTTCATTTCATTTCGAGAAGTTCTCAATTAAATTTGATTTTTTGTCCGAAACTAATCTAAACTAGTGTAAAATATACTATGATTTTTTGACCGAAACATGCATTTCAAAAAGTTTTATAGAAACTAATTTTAAGAGGAATTTTTGCAAGGACTTCCATCATAACCTTCCCTCTTAACATATATAAATGATCTGAAAATTTTCGTATCATTTCAAACAGTTTCCGATTTAATTTAATTTTTTGAACGAAACATGTAGAAAATAGTGTATAATATATTATGATTTTATTACCAAAACTTGCATTTCGAAAATATCCATAGAATTTAATTTTCAAATGATTTTTTTGCATGGACTTCCATCATAACCTTCCCTCTTAAAATATAGAAATTTTCTTAAAAGTTTGATATCATTCCGTGCAGTCCTCGATTTAATTTGATTTTTTGTCCGAAACTAGTGTATAATATACTATAATTTCTTACAGAAACTTGCATTTCGATAAGTTTTACAGAAGCTAATTTTCAGATTATTTTTTGCATGGACTACCATCATAACCTTGCCTTGTAACATATATAAATGATCTGAAAGATTTCGTATCATTTGGAACAATCCTCGATTTAATTTGACTTTTTGACCGGAACTAGAATAAACTAGTGAATAATACTTATGATTTTTTGACCGAAACTTGCATTTCAAAAAGTTTCATAGAATATAATTTTCAGATGATTTTTTGCATGGACTTCCATCACAACCCTCCCTCGTAAAATATATCAATAATCTGAAAAGTTTCATTTCATTTCGAGAAGTCCTCAATTAAATTTGATTTTTTGTCCGAAACTAATCTAAACTAGTGTAAAATATACTATGATTTTTTGACCAAAACATGCATTTCAAAACGTTTTATAGAAACTAATTTTAAGAGGAAGTTTTGCAAGAACTTCCATCATAACCTTCCCTCGTAACATATATAAATGATTTGAAAAGTTTCGTATCATTTCAAACAGTTTCCGATTTAATTTGATTTTTTAAACGAAACAAGTAGAAAATAATGTATAATAAATTAGAAACTAATTTTAAGAGGAAGTTTTGCATGGACTTCCATCATAACTTTGCCTTGTAACATATATAAATGATCTGAAAGATTTCGTATCATTTGGAACAATCCTCGATTTAATTTGACTTTTTGACCGGAACTAGAATAAACTAGTGAATAATACTTATGATTTTTTGACCGAAACTTGCATTTCAAAAAGTTTCATAGAATATAATTTTCAGATGATTTTTTGCATGGACTTCCATCACAACCCTCCCTCGTAAAATATATCAATAATCTGAAAAGTTTCATTTCATTTCGAGAAGTCCTCAATTAAATTTGATTTTTTGTCCGAAACTAATCTAAACTAGTGTAAAATATACTATGATTTTTTGACCAAAACATGCATTTCAAAACGTTTTATAGAAACTAATTTTAAGAGGAAGCAAGAACTTCAATCATAACCTTCCCTCGTAACATATATAAATGATTTGAAAAGTTTCGTATCATTTCAAACAGTTTCCGATTTAATTTGATTTTTTGAACGAAACAAGTAGAAAATAATGTATAATAAATTATGATTTTTTGACCAAAACTTGCATTTCGAAAAGATTAATAGAATTTAAATTTTCAAATGATTTTTTTGCATGGACTTCCATCATAACCTTCCCTATTAAAATATAGAAATTTTCTTAAAAGTTTGATATCATTCCATGCAGTCCTCGATTTAATTTGATTTTTTGACCGAAACTAGTGTATAATATACTATAATTGTTTTACAGAAACTTGCATTTCGATAAGTTTTATAAAAGCTAATTTTCTGATTATTTTTTGCATGGACTACCATCATAACCTTGCCTTGTAACATATATAAATGATCTGAAAGGTTTCGTATCATTTGGAACAATCCTCGATTTAATTTGACTTTTTGACCGGAACTAGAATAAACTAGTGTATAATACTTATGATTTTTTGACCGAAACTTGCATTTCAAAAAGTTTCATAGAATATAATTTTCAGATGATTTTTTGCATGGACTTCCATCATAACCCTCCCTCGTAAAATATATCAATAATGTGAAAAGTTTCATTTCATTTCGAGCAGTCCTCGATTAAATTTGATTTTTTGTCCGAAACTAATCTAAACTAGTGTAAAATATACTATGATTTTTTGACCGAAACATGCATTTCAAAAAGTTTTATAGAAACTAATTTTAAGAGGAATTTTTGCAAGGACTTCCATCATAACCTTCCCTCTTAACATATATAAATGATCTGAAAATTTTCGTATCATTTCAAACAGTTTCCGATTTAATTTAATTTTTTGAACGAAACATGTAGAAAATAGTGTATAATATATTATGATTTTATTACCAAAACTTGCATTTCGAAAATATCCATAGAATTTAATTTTCAAATGATTTTTTTGCATGGACTTCCATCATAACCTTCCCTCTTAAAATATAGAAATTTTCTTAAAAGTTTGATATCATTCCGTGCAGTCCTCGATTTAATTTGATTTTTTGTACGAAACTAGTGTATAATATACTATAATTTCTTACAGAAACTTGCATTTCTATAAGTTTTACAGAAGCTAATTTTCAGATTATTTTTTGCATGGACTACCATCATAACCTTGCCTTGTAACATATATAAATGATCTGAAAGATTTCGTATCATTTGGAACAATCCTCGATTTAATTTGACTTTTTGACCGGAACTAGAATAAACTAGTGAATAATACTTATGATTTTTTGACCGAAACTTGCATTTCAAAAAGTTTCATAGAATATAATTTTCAGATGATTTTTTGCATGGACTTCCATCACAACCCTCCCTCGTAAAATATATCAATAATCTGAAAAGTTTCATTACATTTCGAGAAGTCCTCAATTAAATTTGATTTTTTGTCCGAAACTAATCTAAACTAGTGTAAAATATACTATGATTTTTTGACCAAAACATGCATTTCAAAACGTTTTATAGAAACTAATTTTAAGAGGAAGTTTTGCAAGGACTTCCATCATAACCTTCCCTCGTAACATATATAAATGATTTGAAAAGTTTCGTATCATTTCAAACAGTTTCCGATTTAATTTGATTTTTTGAACGAAACAAGTAGAAAATAATGTATAATAAATTATGATTTTTTGACCAAAACTTGCATTTCGAAAAGATTAATAGAATTTAAATTTCAAATGATTTTTTTGCATGGACTTCCATCAAAACCTTCCCTATTAAAATATAGAAATTTTCTTAAAAGTTTGATATCATTCCATGCAGACCTCGATTTAATTTGATTTTTTGACCGAAACTAGTGTATAATATACTATAATTGTTTTACAGAAACTTGCATTTCGATAAGTTTTATAGAAGCTAATTTTCTGATTATTTTTTGCATGGACTACCATCATAACCTTGCCTTGTAACATATATAAATGATCTGAAAGGTTTCGTATCATTTGGAACAATGCTCAATTTAATTTAACTTTTTGACCGGAACTAGAATAAACTAGTGTATAATACTTATGATTTTTTGACCGAAACTTGCATTTCAAAAAGTTTCATAGAATATAATTTTCAGATGATTTTTTGCATGGACTTCCATCATAACCCTCTCTCGTAAAATATATCAATAATGTGAAAAGTTTCATTTCATTTCGAGCAGTCCTCGATTAAATTTGATTTTTTGTCCGAAACTAATCTAAACTAGTGTAAAATATACTATGATTTTTTGACCGAAACATGCATTTCAAAAAGTTTTATAGAAACTAATTTTAAGAGGAATTTTTGCAAGGACTTCCATCATAACCTTCCCTCTTAACATATATAAATGATCTGAAAATTTTCGTATCATTTCAAACAGTTTCCGATTTAATTTGATTTTTTGAACGAAACAAGTAGAAAATAATGTATAATATATTATGATTTTATTACCAACACTTGCATTTCGAAAATATCCATAGAATTTAATTTTCAAATGATTTTTTTGCATGGACTTCCATCATAACCTTCCCTCTTAAAATATAGAAATTTTCTTAAAAGTTTGATATCATTCCGTGCAGTCCTCGATTTAATTTGATTTTTTGTCCGAAACTAGTGTATAATATACTCTAATTCCTTACAGAAACTTGCATTTCGATAAGTTTTACAGAAGCTAATTTTCAGATTATTTTTTGCATGGACTACCATCATAACCTTGCCTTGTAACATATATAAATGATCTGAAAGGTTTCGTATCATTTGGAACAATCCTCGATTTAATTTGACTTTTTGACCGGAACTAGAATAAACTAGTGTATAATACTTATGATTTTTTGACCGAAACTTGCATTTCAAAAAGTTTCATAGAATATAATTTTCAGATGATTTTTTGCATGGACTTCCATCATAACCCTCCCTCGTAAAATATATCAATAATGTGAAAAGTTTCATTTCATTTCGAGCAGTCCTCGATTAAATTTGATTTTTTGTCCGAAACTAATCTAAACTAGTGTAAAATATACTATGATTTTTTGACCGAAACATGCATTTCAAAAAGTTTTATAGAAACTAATTTTAAGAGGAATTTTTGCAAGGACTTCCATCATAACCTTCCCTCTTAACATATATAAATGATCTGAAAATTTTCGTGTCATTTCAAACAGTTTCCGATTTAATTTAATTTTTTGAACGAAACATGTAGAAAATAGTGTATAATATATTATGATTTTATTACCAAAACTTGCATTTCGAAAATATCCATAGAATTTAATTTTCAAATGATTTTTTTGCATGGACTTCCATCATAACCTTCCCTCGTAACATATATAAATGATCTGAAAATTTTCGTATCTTTTCAAACAGTTTTCGATTTAATTTGATTTTTTGAACGAAACATGTAGAAAATAGTGTATAATATATTATGATTTTATTACCAAAACTTGCATTTCGAAAATATCCATAGAATTTAATTTTCAAATGATTTTTTTGCATGGACTTCCATCATAACCTTCCCTCTTAAAATATAGAAATTTTCTTAAAAGTTTGATATCATTCCGTGCAGTCCTCGATTTAATTTGATTTTTTGTCCGAAACTAGTGTATAATATACTATAATTTCTTACAGAAACTTGCATTTCGATAAGTTTTACAGAAGCTAATTTTCAGATTATTTTTTGCATGGACTACCATCATAACCTTGCCTTGTAACATATATAAATGATCTGAAAGATTTCGTATCATTTGGAACAATCCTCGATTTAATTTGACTTTTTGACCGGAACTAGAATAAACTAGTGAATAATACTTATGATTTTTTGACCGAAACTTGCATTTCAAAAAGTTTCATAGAATATAATTTTCAGATGATTTTTTGCATGGACTTCCATCATAACCCTTCCTCGTAAAATATATCAATAATGCGAAAAGTTTCATTTCATTTCGAGCAGTCCTCGATTAAATTTGATTTTTTGTCCGAAACTAATCTAAACTAGTGTAAAATATACTATGATTTTTTGACCGAAACATGCATTTAAAAAAGTTTTATAGAAACTAATTTTAAGAGGAATGTTTGCAAGGACTTCCATCATAACCTTCCCTCGTAACATATATAAATGATTTGAAAAGTTTCGTATCATTTCTAAAAGTTTTCGATTTAATTTGATTTTTTTGAACGAAACTAGTATAAAATAGTGTATAATATATTATGATTTTTTTTACCAAAATTTGCATTTCGAAAATATCCATAGAATTTAATTTTCAAATGATTTTTTTGCATGGACTTCCATCATAACCTTCCCTCATAAAATATATAAATGTTCTTAGAAGTTTGATATCATCTCGAGCAGTCCTCGATTTATTTTGATTTTTTGACCGAAACTAGTGTATAATATACTATGATTTTTTGACAGAAACTTGTATTTCGATAAATTTTATAGAAGCTAATTTTCAGATTATTTTTGGCATGGACTTCCATCATAACCTTGCCATGTAACATATATAAATGATCTCAAAGGTTTCATATCATTTGGAACAATCCTCGATTGAATTTGACTTTTTGACCGGAACTAGAATAAACTAGTGTATAATATTTATGATTTTTTGACCCAAACATGCATTTCAAAAAGTTTTATAGAATATAATTTTCAGATGATTTTTTGCATGGACTTCCATCACAACCCTCCCTCGTAAAATATATCAATAATCTGAAAAGTTTCATTTCATTTCGAGAAGTTCTCAATTAAATTTGATTTTTTGTCCGAAACTAATCTAAACTAGTGTAAAATATACTATGATTTTTTGACCGAAACATGCATTTCAAAAAGTTTTATAGAAACTAATTTTAAGAGGAATTTTTGCAAGGACTTCCATCATAACCTTCCCTCTTAACATATATAAATGATCTGAAAATTTTCGTATCATTTCAAACAGTTTCCGATTTAATTTAATTTTTTGAACGAAACATGTAGAAAATAGTGTATAATATATTATGATTTTATTACCAAAACTTGCATTTCGAAAATATCCATAGAATTTAATTTTCAAATGATTTTTTTGCATGGACTTCCATCATAACCTTCCCTCTTAAAATATAGAAATTTTCTTAAAAGTTTGATATCATTCCGTGCAGTCCTCGATTTAATTTGATTTTTTGTCCGAAACTAGTGTATAATATACTATAATTTCTTACAGAAACTTGCATTTCGATAAGTTTTACAGAAGCTAATTTTCAGATTATTTTTTGCATGGACTACCATCATAACCTTGCCTTGTAACATATATAAATGATCTGAAAGATTTCGTATCATTTGGAACAATCCTCGATTTAATTTGACTTTTTGACCGGAACTAGAATAAACTAGTGAATAATACTTATGATTTTTTGACCGAAACTTGCATTTCAAAAAGTTTCATAGAATATAATTTTCAGATGATTTTTTGCATGGACTTCCATCACAACCCTCCCTCGTAAAATATATCAATAATCTGAAAAGTTTCATTTCATTTCGAGAAGTCCTCAATTAAATTTGATTTTTTGTCCGAAACTAATCTAAACTAGTGTAAAATATACTATGATTTTTTGACCAAAACATGCATTTCAAAACGTTTTATAGAAACTAATTTTAAGAGGAAGTTTTGCAAGAACTTCCATCATAACCTTCCCTCGTAACATATATAAATGATTTGAAAAGTTTCGTATCATTTCAAACAGTTTCCGATTTAATTTGATTTTTTAAACGAAACAAGTAGAAAATAATGTATAATAAATTAGAAACTAATTTTAAGAGGAAGTTTTGCATGGACTTCCATCATAACTTTGCCTTGTAACATATATAAATGATCTGAAAGATTTCGTATCATTTGGAACAATCCTCGATTTAATTTGACTTTTTGACCGGAACTAGAATAAACTAGTGAATAATACTTATGATTTTTTGACCGAAACTTGCATTTCAAAAAGTTTCATAGAATATAATTTTCAGATGATTTTTTGCATGGACTTCCATCACAACCCTCCCTCGTAAAATATATCAATAATCTGAAAAGTTTCATTTCATTTCGAGAAGTCCTCAATTAAATTTGATTTTTTGTCCGAAACTAATCTAAACTAGTGTAAAATATACTATGATTTTTTGACCAAAACATGCATTTCAAAACGTTTTATAGAAACTAATTTTAAGAGGAAGCAAGAACTTCAATCATAACCTTCCCTCGTAACATATATAAATGATTTGAAAAGTTTCGTATCATTTCAAACAGTTTCCGATTTAATTTGATTTTTTGAACGAAACAAGTAGAAAATAATGTATAATAAATTATGATTTTTTGACCAAAACTTGCATTTCGAAAAGATTAATAGAATTTAAATTTTCAAATGATTTTTTTGCATGGACTTCCATCATAACCTTCCCTATTAAAATATAGAAATTTTCTTAAAAGTTTGATATCATTCCATGCAGTCCTCGATTTAATTTGATTTTTTGACCGAAACTAGTGTATAATATACTATAATTGTTTTACAGAAACTTGCATTTCGATAAGTTTTATAAAAGCTAATTTTCTGATTATTTTTTGCATGGACTACCATCATAACCTTGCCTTGTAACATATATAAATGATCTGAAAGGTTTCGTATCATTTGGAACAATCCTCGATTTAATTTGACTTTTTGACCGGAACTAGAATAAACTAGTGTATAATACTTATGATTTTTTGACCGAAACTTGCATTTCAAAAAGTTTCATAGAATATAATTTTCAGATGATTTTTTGCATGGACTTCCATCATAACCCTCCCTCGTAAAATATATCAATAATGTGAAAAGTTTCATTTCATTTCGAGCAGTCCTCGATTAAATTTGATTTTTTGTCCGAAACTAATCTAAACTAGTGTAAAATATACTATGATTTTTTGACCGAAACATGCATTTCAAAAAGTTTTATAGAAACTAATTTTAAGAGGAATTTTTGCAAGGACTTCCATCATAACCTTCCCTCTTAACATATATAAATGATCTGAAAATTTTCGTATCATTTCAAACAGTTTCCGATTTAATTTAATTTTTTGAACGAAACATGTAGAAAATAGTGTATAATATATTATGATTTTATTACCAAAACTTGCATTTCGAAAATATCCATAGAATTTAATTTTCAAATGATTTTTTTGCATGGACTTCCATCATAACCTTCCCTCTTAAAATATAGAAATTTTCTTAAAAGTTTGATATCATTCCGTGCAGTCCTCGATTTAATTTGATTTTTTGTACGAAACTAGTGTATAATATACTATAATTTCTTACAGAAACTTGCATTTCTATATGTTTTACAGAAGCTAATTTTCAGATTATTTTTTGCATGGACTACCATCATAACCTTGCCTTGTAACATATATAAATGATCTGAAAGATTTCGTATCATTTGGAACAATCCTCGATTTAATTTGACTTTTTGACCGGAACTAGAATAAACTAGTGAATAATACTTATGATTTTTTGACCGAAACTTGCATTTCAAAAAGTTTCATAGAATATAATTTTCAGATGATTTTTTGCATGGACTTCCATCACAACCCTCCCTCGTAAAATATATCAATAATCTGAAAAGTTTCATTTCATTTCGAGAAGTCCTCAATTAAATTTGATTTTTTGTCCGAAACTAATCTAAACTAGTGTAAAATATACTATGATTTTTTGACCAAAACATGCATTTCAAAACGTTTTATAGAAACTAATTTTAAGAGGAAGTTTTGCAAGGACTTCCATCATAACCTTCCCTCGTAACATATATAAATGATTTGAAAAGTTTCGTATCATTTCAAACAGTTTCCGATTTAATTTGATTTTTTGAACGAAACAAGTAGAAAATAATGTATAATAAATTATGATTTTTTGACCAAAACTTGCATTTCGAAAAGATTAATAGAATTTAAATTTCAAATGATTTTTTTGCATGGACTTCCATCAAAACCTTCCCTATTAAAATATAGAAATTTTCTTAAAAGTTTGATATCATTCCATGCAGACCTCGATTTAATTTGATTTTTTGACCGAAACTAGTGTATAATATACTATAATTGTTTTACAGAAACTTGCATTTCGATAAGTTTTATAGAAGCTAATTTTCTGATTATTTTTTGCATGGACTACCATCATAACCTTGCCTTGTAACATATATAAATGATCTGAAAGGTTTCGTATCATTTGGAACAATGCTCAATTTAATTTAACTTTTTGACCGGAACTAGGATAAACTAGTGTATAATACTTATGATTTTTTGACCGAAACTTGCATTTCAAAAAGTTTCATAGAATATAATTTTCAGATGATTTTTTGCATGGACTTCCATCATAACCCTCGCTCGTAAAATATATCAATAATGTGAAAAGTTTCATTTCATTTCGAGCAGTCCTCGATTAAATTTGATTTTTTGTCCGAAACTAATCTAAACTAGTGTAAAATATACTATGATTTTTTGACCGAAACATGCATTTCAAAAAGTTTTATAGAAACTAATTTTAAGAGGAATTTTTGCAAGGACTTCCATCATAACCTTCCCTCTTAACATATATAAATGATCTGAAAATTTTCGTATCATTTCAAACAGTTTCCGATTTAATTTGATTTTTTGAACGAAACAAGTAGAAAATAATGTATAATATATTATGATTTTATTACCAACACTTGCATTTCGAAAATATCCATAGAATTTAATTTTCAAATGATTTTTTTGCATGGACTTCCATCATAACCTTCCCTCTTAAAATATAGAAATTTTCTTAAAAGTTTGATATCATTCCGTGCAGTCCTCGATTTAATTTGATTTTTTGTCCGAAACTAGTGTATAATATACTCTAATTTCTTACAGAAACTTGCATTTCGATAAGTTTTACAGAAGCTAATTTTCAGATTATTTTTTGCATGGACTGCCATCATAACCTTGCCTTGTAACATATATAAATGATCTGAAAGGTTTCGTATCATTTGGAACAATCCTCGATTTAATTTGACTTTTTGACCGGAACTAGAATAAACTAGTGTATAATACTTATGATTTTTTGACCGAAACTTGCATTTCAAAAAGTTTCATAGAATATAATTTTCAGATGATTTTTTGCATGGACTTCCATCATAACCCTCCCTCGTAAAATATATCAATAATGTGAAAAGTTTCATTTCATTTCGAGCAGTCCTCGATTAAATTTGATTTTTTGTCCGAAACTAATCTAAACTAGTGTAAAATATACTATGATTTTTTGACCGAAACATGCATTTCAAAAAGTTTTATAGAAACTAATTTTAAGAGGAATTTTTGCAAGGACTTCCATCATAACCTTCCCTCTTAACATATATAAATGATCTGAAAATTTTCGTATCATTTCAAACAGTTTCCGATTTAATTTAATTTTTTGAACGAAACATGTAGAAAATAGTGTATAATATATTATGATTTTATTACCAAAACTTGCATTTCGAAAATATCCATAGAATTTAATTTTCAAATGATTTTTTTGCATGGACTTCCATCATAACCTTCCCTCTTAAAATATAGAAATTTTCTTAAAAGTTTGATATCATTCCGTGCAGTCCTCGATTTAATTTGATTTTTTGTACGAAACTAGTGTATAATATACTATAATTTCTTACAGAAACTTGCATTTCTATATGTTTTACAGAAGCTAATTTTCAGATTATTTTTTGCATGGACTACCATCATAACCTTGCCTTGTAACATATATAAATGATCTGAAAGATTTCGTATCATTTGGAACAATCCTCGATTTAATTTGACTTTTTGACCGGAACTAGAATAAACTAGTGAATAATACTTATGATTTTTTGACCGAAACTTGCATTTCAAAAAGTTTCATAGAATATAATTTTCAGATGATTTTTTGCATGGACTTCCATCACAACCCTCCCTCGTAAAATATATCAATAATCTGAAAAGTTTCATTTCATTTCGAGAAGTCCTCAATTAAATTTGATTTTTTGTCCGAAACTAATCTAAACTAGTGTAAAATATACTATGATTTTTTGACCAAAACATGCATTTCAAAACGTTTTATAGAAACTAATTTTAAGAGGAAGTTTTGCAAGGACTTCCATCATAACCTTCCCTCGTAACATATATAAATGATTTGAAAAGTTTCGTATCATTTCAAACAGTTTCCGATTTAATTTGATTTTTTGAACGAAACAAGTAGAAAATAATGTATAATAAATTATGATTTTTTGACCAAAACTTGCATTTCGAAAAGATTAATAGAATTTAAATTTCAAATGATTTTTTTGCATGGACTTCCATCAAAACCTTCCCTATTAAAATATAGAAATTTTCTTAAAAGTTTGATATCATTCCATGCAGACCTCGATTTAATTTGATTTTTTGACCGAAACTAGTGTATAATATACTATAATTGTTTTACAGAAACTTGCATTTCGATAAGTTTTATAGAAGCTAATTTTCTGATTATTTTTTGCATGGACTACCATCATAACCTTGCCTTGTAACATATATAAATGATCTGAAAGGTTTCGTATCATTTGGAACAATGCTCAATTTAATTTAACTTTTTGACCGGAACTAGAATAAACTAGTGTATAATACTTATGATTTTTTGACCGAAACTTGCATTTCAAAAAGTTTCATAGAATATAATTTTCAGATGATTTTTTGCATGGACTTCCATCATAACCCTCTCTCGTAAAATATATCAATAATGTGAAAAGTTTCATTTCATTTCGAGCAGTCCTCGATTAAATTTGATTTTTTGTCCGAAACTAATCTAAACTAGTGTAAAATATACTATGATTTTTTGACCGAAACATGCATTTCAAAAAGTTTTATAGAAACTAATTTTAAGAGGAATTTTTGCAAGGACTTCCATCATAACCTTCCCTCTTAACATATATAAATGATCTGAAAATTTTCGTATCATTTCAAACAGTTTCCGATTTAATTTGATTTTTTGAACGAAACAAGTAGAAAATAATGTATAATATATTATGATTTTATTACCAACACTTGCATTTCGAAAATATCCATAGAATTTAATTTTCAAATGATTTTTTTGCATGGACTTCCATCATAACCTTCCCTCTTAAAATATAGAAATTTTCTTAAAAGTTTGATATCATTCCGTGCAGTCCTCGATTTAATTTGATTTTTTGTCCGAAACTAGTGTATAATATACTCTAATTTCTTACAGAAACTTGCATTTCGATAAGTTTTACAGAAGCTAATTTTCAGATTATTTTTTGCATGGACTGCCATCATAACCTTGCCTTGTAACATATATAAATGATCTGAAAGGTTTCGTATCATTTGGAACAATCCTCGATTTAATTTGACTTTTTGACCGGAACTAGAATAAACTAGTGTATAATACTTATGATTTTTTGACCGAAACTTGCATTTCAAAAAGTTTCATAGAATATAATTTTCAGATGATTTTTTGCATGGACTTCCATCATAACCCTCCCTCGTAAAATATATCAATAATGTGAAAAGTTTCATTTCATTTCGAGCAGTCCTCGATTAAATTTGATTTTTTGTCCGAAACTAATCTAAACTAGTGTAAAATATACTATGATTTTTTGACCGAAACATGCATTTCAAAAAGTTTTATAGAAACTAATTTTAAGAGGAATTTTTGCAAGGACTTCCATCATAACCTTCCCTCTTAACATATATAAATGATCTGAAAATTTTCGTATCATTTCAAACAGTTTCCGATTTAATTTAATTTTTTGAACGAAACATGTAGAAAATAGTGTATAATATATTATGATTTTATTACCAAAACTTGCATTTCGAAAATATCCATAGAATTTAATTTTCAAATGATTTTTTTGCATGGACTTCCATCATAACCTTCCCTCTTAAAATATAGAAATTTTCTAAAAGTTTGATATCATTCCGTGCAGTCCTCGATTTAATTTGATTTTTTGTCCGAAACTAGTGTATAATATACTATAATTTCTTACAGAAACTTGCATTTCGATAAGTTTTACAGAAGCTAATTTTCAGATTATTTTTTGCATGGACTACCATCATAACCTTGCCTTGTAACATATATAAATGATCTGAAAGATTTCGTATCATTTGGAACAATCCTCGATTTAATTTGACTTTTTGACCGGAACTAGAATAAACTAGTGAATAATACTTATGATTTTTTGACCGAAACTTGCATTTCAAAAAGTTTCATAGAATATAATTTTCAGATGATTTTTTGCATGGACTTCCATCACAACCCTCCCTCGTAAAATATATCAATAATCTGAAAAGTTTCATTTCATTTCGAGAAGTCCTCAATTAAATTTGATTTTTTGTCCGAAACTAATCTAAACTAGTGTAAAATATACTATGATTTTTTGACCAAAACATGCATTTCAAAACGTTTTATAGAAACTAATTTTAAGAGGAAGTTTTGCAAGGACTTCCATCATAACCTTCCCTCGTAACATATATAAATGATTTGAAAAGTTTCGTATCATTTCAAACAGTTTCCGATTTAATTTGATTTTTTGAAGAAACAAGTAGAAAATAATGTATAATAAATTATGATTTTTGACCAAAACTTGCATTTCGAAAAGATTTATAGAATTTAAATTTCAAATGATTTTTTTGCATGGACTTCCATCATAACCTTCCCTATTAAAATATAGAAATTTTCTTAAAAGTTTGATATCATTCCATGCAGACCTCGATTTAATTTGATTTTTTGACCAAAACTAGTGTATAATATACTATAATTGTTTTACAGAAACTTGCATTTCGATAAGTTTTATAGAAGCTAATTTTCTGATTATTTTTTGCATGGACTACCATCATAACCTTGCCTTGTAACATATATAAATGATCTGAAAGGTTTCGTATCATTTGGAACAATGCTCGATTTAATTTAACTTTTTGACCGGAACTAGAATAAACTAGTGTATAATACTTATGATTTTTTGACCGAAACTTGCATTTCAAAAAGTTTCATAGAATATAATTTTCAGATGATTTTTTGCATGGACTTCCATCATAACCCTCCCTCGTAAAATATATCAATAATATGAAAAGTTTCATTTCATTTCGAGCAGTCCTCGATTAAATTTGATTTTTTGTCCGAAACTAATCTAAACTAGTGTAAAATATACTATGATTTTTTGACCGAAACATGCATTTCAAAAAGTTTTATAGAAACTAATTTTAAGAGGAATTTTTGCAAGGACTTCCATCATAACCTTCCCTCTTAACATATATAAATGATCTGAAAATTTTCGTATCATTTCAAACAGTTTCCGATTTAATTTAATTTTTTGAACGAAACATGTAAAAAATAGTGTATAATATATTATGATTTTATTACCAACACTTGCATTTCGAAAATATCCATAGAATTTAATTTTCAAATGATTTTTTTGCATGGACTTCCATCATAACCTTCCCTCTTAAAATATAGAAATTTTCTTAAAAGTTTGATATCATTCCGTGCAGTCCTCGATTTAATTTGATTTTTTGTCCGAAACTAGTGTATAATATACTCTAATTTCTTACAGAAACTTGCATTTCGATAAGTTTTACAGAAGCTAATTTTCAGATTATTTTTTGCATGGACTACCATCATAACCTTGCCTTGTAACACATATAAATGATCTGAAAGGTTTCGTATCATTTGGAACAATCCTCGATTTAATTTGACTTTTTGACCGAAACTAGAATAAACTAGTGTATAATACTTATGACTTTTTGACCGAAACTTGCATTTCAAAAAGTTTCATAGAATATAATTTTCAGATGATTTTTTGCATGGACTTCCATCATAACCCTCCCTCGTAAAATATGTCAATAATGTGAAAAGTTTCATTTCATTTCGAGCAGTCCTCGATTAAATTTGATTTTTTGTCCGAAACTAATCTAAACTAGTGTAAAATATACTATGATTTTTTGATCGAAACATGCATTTCAAAAAGTTTTATAGAAACTAATTTTAAGAAGAATTTTTGCAAGGACTTCCATCACAACCTTCCCTCGTAACATATATAAATGATCTGAAAATTTTCGTATCATTTCAAACAGTTTCCGATTTAATTTGATTTTTTGAACGAAACATGTAGAAAATAGTGTATAATATATTATGATTTTATTACCAAAACTTGCATTTCGAAAATATCCATAGAATTTAATTTTCAAATGATTTTTTTGCATGGACTTCCATCATAACCTTCCCTCTTAAAATATAGAAATTTTCTTAAAAGTTTGATATCATTCCGTGCAGTCCTCGATTTAATTTGATTTTTTGTCCGAAACTAGTGTATAATATACTATAATTTCTTACAGAAACTTGCATTTCGATAAGTGTTACAGAAGCTAATTTTCAGATTATTTTTTGCATGGACTACCATCATAACTTTGCCTTGTAACATATATAAATGATCTGAAAGATTTCGTATCATTTGGAACAATCCTCGATTTAATTTGACTTTTTGACCGGAACTAGAATAAACTAGTATATAATACTTATGATTTTTTGACCGAAACTTGCATTTCAAAAAGTTTCATAGAATATAATTTTCAGATGATTTTTTGCATGGACTTCCATCATAACCCTTCCTCGTAAAATATATCAATAATGCGAAAAGTTTCATTTCATTTCGAGCAGTCCTCGATTAAATTTGATTTTTTGTCCGAAACTAATCTAAACTAGTGTAAAATATACTATGATTTTTTGACCAAAACATGCATTTCAAAACGTTTTATAGAAACTAATTTTAAGAGGAAGTTTTGCAAGGACTTCCATCATAACCTTCCCTCGTAACATATATAAATGATTTGAAAAGTTTCGTATCATTTCAAACAGTTTCCGATTTAATTTGATTTTTTGAACGAAACAAGTAGAAAATAATGTATAATAAATTATGATTTTTTGACCAAAACTTGCATTTCGAAAAGATTAATAGAATTTAAATTTCAAATGATTTTTTTGCATGGACTTCCATCATAACCTTCCCTATTAAAATATAGAAATTTTCTTAAAAGTTTGATATCATTCCATGCAGACCTCGATTTAATTTGATTTTTTGACCAAAACTAGTGTATAATATACTATAATTGTTTTACAGAAACTTGCATTTCGATAAGTTTTATAGAAGCTAATTTTCTGATTATTTTTTGCATGGACTACCATCATAACCTTGCCTTGTAACATATATAAATGATCTGAAAGGTTTCGTATCATTTGGAACAATGCTCGATTTAATTTAACTTTTTGACCGGAACTAGAATAAACTAGTGTATAATACTTATGATTTTTTGACCGAAACTTGCATTTCAAAAAGTTTCATAGAATATAATTTTCAGATGATTTTTTGCATGGACTTCCATCATAACCCTCCCTCGTAAAATATGTCAATAATGTGAAAAGTTTCATTTCATTTCGAGCAGTCCTCGATTAAATTTGATTTTTTGTCCGAAACTAATCTAAACTAGTGTAAAATATACTATGATTTTTTGACCGAAACATGCATTTCAAAAAGTTTTATAGAAACTAATTTTAAGAGGAATTTTTGCAAGGACTTCCATCATAACCTTCCCTCTTAACATATATAAATGATCTGAAAATTTTCGTATCATTTCAAACAGTTTCCGATTTAATTTAATTTTTTGAACGAAACATGTAGAAAATAGTGTATAATATATTATGATTTTATTACCAACACTTGCATTTCGAAAATATCCATAGAATTTAATTTTCAAATGATTTTTTTGCATGGACTTCCATCATAACCTTCCCTCTTAAAATATAGAAATTTTCTTAAAAGTTTGATATCATTCCGTGCAGTCCTCGATTTAATTTGATTTTTTGTCCGAAACTAGTGTATAATATACTCTAATTTCTTACAGAAACTTGCATTTCGATAAGTTTTACAGAAGCTAATTTTCAGATTATTTTTTGCATGGACTACCATCATAACCTTGCCTTGTAACACATATAAATGATCTGAAAGGTTTAGTATCATTTGGAACAATCCTCGATTTAATTTGACTTTTTGACCGGAACTAGAATAAACTAGTGTATAATACTTATGATTTTTTGACCGAAACTTGCATTTCAAAAAGTTTCATAGAATATAATTTTCAGATGATTTTTTGCATGGACTTCCATCATAACCCTCCCTCGTAAAATATGTCAATAATGTGAAAAGTTTCATTTCATTTCGAGCAGTCCTCGATTAAATTTGATTTTTTGTCCGAAACTAATCTAAACTAGTGTAAAATATACTATGATTTTTTGATCGAAACATGCATTTCAAAAAGTTTTATAGAAACTAATTTTAAGAAGAATTTTTGCAAGGACTTCCATCACAACCTTCCCTCGTAACATATATAAATGATCTGAAAATTTTCGTATCATTTCAAACAGTTTCCGATTTAATTTGATTTTTTGAACGAAACATGTAGAAAATAGTGTATAATATATTATGATTTTATTACCAAAACTTGCATTTCGAAAATATCCATAGAATTTAATTTTCAAATGATTTTTTTGCATGGACTTCCATCATAACCTTCCCTCTTAAAATATAGAAATTTTCTTAAAAGTTTGATATCATTCCGTGCAGTCCTCGATTTAATTTGATTTTTTGTCCGAAACTAGTGTATAATATACTATAATTTCTTACAGAAACTTGCATTTCGATAAGTGTTACAGAAGCTAATTTTCAGATTATTTTTTGCATGGACTACCATCATAACTTTGCCTTGTAACATATATAAATGATCTGAAAGATTTCGTATCATTTGGAACAATCCTCGATTTAATTTGACTTTTTGACCGGAACTAGAATAAACTAGTATATAATACTTATGATTTTTTGACCGAAACTTGCATTTCAAAAAGTTTCATAGAATATAATTTTCAGATGATTTTTTGCATGGACTTCCATCATAACCCTCCCTCGTAAAATATGTCAATAATGTGAAAAGTTTCATTTCATTTCGAGCAGTCCTCGATTAAATTTGATTTTTTGTCCGAAACTAATCTAAACTAGTGTAAAATATACTATGATTTTTTGACCGAAACATGCATTTCAAAACGTTTTATAGAAACTAATTTTAAGAGGAAGTTTTGCAAGGACTTCCATCATAACCTTCCCTCGTAACATATATAAATGATTTGAAAAGTTTCGTATCATTTCAAACAGTTTCCGATTTAATTTGATTTTTTGAACGAAACAAGTAGAAAATAATGTATAATAAATTATGATTTTTTGACCAAAACTTGCATTTCGAAAAGATTAATAGAATTTAAATTTCAAATGATTTTTTTGCATGGACTTCCATCATAACCTTCCCTATTAAAATATAGAAATTTTCTTAAAAGTTTGATATCATTCCATGCAGACCTCGATTTAATTTGATTTTTTGACCAAAACTAGTGTATAATATACTATAATTGTTTTACAGAAACTTGCATTTCGATAAGTTTTATAGAAGCTAATTTTCTGATTATTTTTTGCATGGACTACCATCATAACCTTGCCTTGTAACATATATAAATGATCTGAAAGGTTTCGTATCATTTGGAACAATGCTCGATTTAATTTAACTTTTTGACCGGAACTAGAATAAACTAGTGTATAATACTTATGATTTTTTGACCGAAACTTGCATTTCAAAAAGTTTCATAGAATATAATTTTCAGATGATTTTTTGCATGGACTTCCATCATAACCCTCCCTCGTAAAATATATCAATAATGTGAAAAGTTTCATTTCATTTCGAGCAGTCCTCGATTAAATTTGATTTTTTGTCCGAAACTAATCTAAACTAGTGTAAAATATACTATGATTTTTTGACCGAAACATGCATTTCAAAAAGTTTTATAGAAACTAATTTTAAGAGGAATTTTTGCAAGGACTTCCATCATAACCTTCCCTCTTAACATATATAAATGATCTGAAAATTTTCGTATCATTTCAAACAGTTTCCGATTTAATTTAATTTTTTGAACGAAACATGTAGAAAATAGTGTATAATATATTATGATTTTATTACCAACACTTGCATTTCGAAAATATCCATAGAATTTAATTTTCAAATGATTTTTTTGCATGGACTTCCATCATAACCTTCCCTCTTAAAATATAGAAATTTTCTTAAAAGTTTGATATCATTCCGTGCAGTCCTCGATTTAATTTGATTTTTTGTCCGAAACTAGTGTATAATATACTCTAATTTCTTACAGAAACTTGCATTTCGATAAGTTTTACAGAAGCTAATTTTCAGATTATTTTTAGCATTGACTACCATCATAACCTTGCCTTGTAACACATATAAATGATCTGAAAGGTTTCGTATCATTTGGAACAATCCTCGATTTAATTTGACTTTTTGACCGGAACTAGAATAAACTAGTGTATAATACTTATGATTTTTTGACCGAAACTTGCATTTCAAAAAGTTTCATAGAATATAATTTTCAGATGATTTTTTGCATGGACTTCCATCATAACCCTCCCTCGTAAAATATGTCAATAATGTGAAAAGTTTCATTTCATTTCGAGCAGTCCTCGATTAAATTTGATTTTTTGTCCGAAACTAATCTAAACTAGTGTAAAATATACTATGATTTTTTTATCGAAACATGCATTTCAAAAAGTTTTATAGAAACTAATTTTAAGAAGAATTTTTGCAAGGACTTCCATCACAACCTTCCCTCGTAACATATATAAATGATCTGAAAATTTTCGTATCATTTCAAACAGTTTCCGATTTAATTTGATTTTTTGAACGAAACATGTAGAAAATAGTGTATAATATATTATGATTTTATTACCAAAACTTGCATTTCGAAAATATCCATAGAATTTAATTTTCAAATGATTTTTTTGCATGGACTTCCATCATAACCTTCCCTCTTAAAATATAGAAATTTTCTTAAAAGTTTGATATCATTCCGTGCAGTCCTCGATTTAATTTGATTTTTTGTCCGAAACTAGTGTATAATATACTATAATTTCTTACAGAAACTTGCATTTCGATAAGTGTTACAGAAGCTAATTTTCAGATTATTTTTGGCATGGACTACCATCATAACTTTGCCTTGTAACATATATAAATGATCTGAAAGATTTCGTATCATTTGGAACAATCCTCGATTTAATTTGACTTTTTGACCGGAACTAGAATAAACTAGTATATAATACTTATGATTTTTTGACCGAAACTTGCATTTCAAAAAGTTTCATAGAATATAATTTTCAGATGATTTTTTGCATGGACTTCCATCATAACCCTTCCTCGTAAAATATATCAATAATGCGAAAAGTTTCATTTCATTTCGAGCAGTCCTCGATTAAATTTGATTTTTTGTCCGAAACTAATCTAAACTAGTGTAAAATATACTATGATTTTTTGACCGAAACATGCATTTAAAAAAGTTTTATAGAAACTAATTTTAAGAGGAATGTTTGCAAGGACTTCCATCATAACCTTCCCTCGTAACATATATAAATGATTTGAAAAGTTTCGTATCATTTCTAACAGTTTTCGATTTAATTTGATTTTTTTGAACGAAACTAGTATAAAATAGTGTATAATATATTATGATTTTTTTTACCAAAATTTGCATTTCGAAAATATCCATAGAATTTAATTTTCAAATGATTTTTTTGCATGGACTTCCATCATAACCTTCCCTCATAAAATATATAAATGTTCTTAGAAGTTTGATATCATCTCGAGCAGTCCTCGATTTATTTTGATTTTTTGACCGAAACTAGTGTATAATATACTATGATTTTTTGACAGAAACTTGTATTTCGATAAATTTTATAGAAGCTAATTTTCAGATGATTTTTGGCATGGACTTCCATCATAACCTTGCCATGTAACATATATAAATGATCTCAAAGGTTTCGTATCATTTGGAACAATCCTCGATTTAATTTGACTTTTTGACCGGAACTAGAATAAACTAGTGTATAATATTTATGATTTTTTGACCCAAACATGCATTTCAAAAAGTTTTATAGAATATAATTTTCAGATGATTTTTTGCATGGACTTCCATCACAACCCTCCCTCGTAAAATATATCAATAATCTGAAAAGTTTCATTTCATTTCGAGAAGTTCTCAATTAAATTTGATTTTTTGTCCGAAACTAATCTAAACTAGTGTAAAATATACTATGATTTTTTGACCGAAACATGCATTTCAAAAAGTTTTATAGAAACTAATTTTAAGAGGAATTTTTGCAACGACTTCCATCATAACCTTCCCTCTTAACATATATAAATGATCTGAAAATTTTCGTATCATTTCAAACAGTTTCCGATTTAATTTAATTTTTTGAACGAAACATGTAGAAAATAGTGTATAATATATTATGATTTTATTACCAAAACTTGCATTTCGAAAATATCCATAGAATTTAATTTTCAAATGATTTTTTTGCATGGACTTCCATCATAACCTTCCCTCTTAAAATATAGAAATTTTCTTAAAAGTTTGATATCATTCCGTGCAGTCCTCGATTTAATTTGATTTTTTGTCCGAAACTAGTGTATAATATACTATAATTTCTTACAGAAACTTGCATTTCGATAAGTTTTACAGAAGCTAATTTTCAGATTATTTTTTGCATGGACTACCATCATAACCTTGCCTTGTAACATATATAAATGATCTGAAAGATTTCGTATCATTTGGAACAATCCTCGATTTAATTTGACTTTTTGACCGGAACTAGAATAAACTAGTGAATAATACTTATGATTTTTTGACCGAAACTTGCATTTCAAAAAGTTTCATAGAATATAATTTTCAGATGATTTTTTGCATGGACTTCCATCATAACCCTCCCTCGTAAAATATATCAATAATCTGAAAAGTTTCATTTCATTTCGAGCAGTCCTCGATTAAATTTGATTTTTTGTCCGAAACTAATCTAAACTAGTGTAAAATATACTATGATTTTTTGACCGAAACATGCATTTCAAAACGTTTTATAGAAACTAATTTTAAGAGGAAGTTTTGCAAGAACTTCCATCATAACCTTCCCTCGTAACATATATAAATGATTTGAAAAGTTTCGTATCATTTCAAACAGTTTCCGATTTAATTTGATTTTTTAAACGAAACAAGTAGAAAATAATGTATAATAAATTAGAAACTAATTTTAAGAGGAAGTTTTGCATGGACTTCCATCATAACTTTGCCTTGTAACATATATAAATGATCTGAAAGATTTCGTATCATTTGGAACAATCCTCGATTTAATTTGACTTTTTGACCGGAACTAGAATAAACTAGTGAATAATACTTATGATTTTTTGACCGAAACTTGCATTTCAAAAAGTTTCATAGAATATAATTTTCAGATGATTTTTTGCATGGACTTCCATCACAACCCTCCCTCGTAAAATATATCAATAAACTGAAAAGTTTCATTTCATTTCGAGAAGTCCTCAATTAAATTTGATTTTTTGTCCGAAACTAATCTAAACTAGTGTAAAATATACTATGATTTTTTGACCAAAACATGCATTTCAAAACGTTTTATAGAAACTAATTTTAAGAGGAAGCAAGAACTTCCATCATAACCTTCCCTCGTAACATATATAAATGATTTGAAAAGTTTCGTATCATTTCAAACAGTTTCCGATTTAATTTGATTTTTTGAACGAAACAAGTAGAAAATAATGTATAATAAATTATGATTTTTTGACCAAAACTTGCATTTCGAAAAGATTAATAGAATTTAAATTTTCAAATGATTTTTTTGCATGGACTTCCATCATAACCTTCCCTATTAAAATATAGAAATTTTCTTAAAAGTTTGATATCATTCCATGCAGACCTCGATTTAATTTGATTTTTTGACCGAAACTAGTGTATAATATACTATAATTGTTTTACAGAAACTTGCATTTCGATAAGTTTTATAGAAGCTAATTTTCTGATTGTTTTTTGCATGGACTACCATCATAACCTTGCCTTGTAACATATATAAATGATCTGAAAGGTTTCGTATCATTTGGAACAATGCTCGATTTAATTTAACTTTTTGACCGGAACTAGAATAAACTAGTGTATAATACTTATGATTTTTTGACCGAAACTTGCATTTCAAAAAGTTTCATAGAATATAATTTTCAGATGATTTTTTGCATGGACTTCCATCATAACCCTCCCTCGTAAAATATATCAATAATGTGAAAAGTTTCATTTCATTTCGAGCAGTCCTCGATTAAATTTGATTTTTTGTCCGAAACTAATCTAAACTAGTGTAAAATATACTATGATTTTTTGACCGAAACATGCATTTCAAAAAGTTTTATAGAAACTAATTTTAAGAGGAATTTTTGCAAGGACTTCCATCATAACCTTCCCTCTTAACATATATAAATGATCTGAAAATTTTCGCATCATTTCAAACAGTTTCCGATTTAATTTAATTTTTTGAACGAAACATGTAGAAAATAGTGTATAATATATTATGATTTTATTACCAACACTTGCATTTCGAAAATATCCATAGAATTTAATTTTCAAATGATTTTTTTGCATGGACTTCCATCATAACCTTCCCTCTTAAAATATAGAAATTTTCTTAAAAGTTTGATATCATTCCGTGCAGTCCTCGATTTAATTTGATTTTTTGTCCGAAACTAGTGTATAATATACTTTAATTTCTTACAGAAACTTGCATTTCGATAAGTTTTACAGAAGCTAATTTTCAGATTATTTTTAGCATTGACTACCATCATAACCTTGCCTTGTAACACATATAAATGATCTGAAAGGTTTCGTATCATTTGGAACAATCCTCGATTTAATTTGACTTTTTGACCGGAACTAGAATAAACTAGTGTATAATACTTATGATTTTTTGACCGAAACTTGCATTTCAAAAAGTTTCATAGAATATAATTTTCAGATGATTTTTTGCATGGACTTCCATCATAATCCTCCCTCGTAAAATATGTCAATAATGTGAAAAGTTTCATTTCATTTCGAGCAGTCCTCGATTAAATTTGATTTTTTGTCCGAAACTAATCTAAACTAGTGTAAAATATACTATGATTTTTTGATCGAAACATGCATTTCAAAAAGTTTTATAGAAACTAATTTTAAGAAGAATTTTTGCAAGGACTTCCATCATAACCTTCCCTCTTAACATATATAAATGATCTGAAAATTTTCGTATCATTTCAAACAGTTTCCGATTTAATTTGATTTTTTGAACGAAACATGTAGAAAATAGTGTATAATATATTATGATTTTATTACCAAAACTTGCATTTCGAAAATATCCATAGAATTTAATTTTCAAATGATTTTTTTGCATGGACTTCCATCATAACCTTCCCTCTTAAAATATAGAAATTTTCTTAAAAGTTTGATATCATTCCGTGCAGTCCTCGATTTAATTTGAGTTTTTTGTCCGAAACTAGTGTATAATATACTATAATTTCTTACAGTAACTTGCATTTCGATAAGTGTTACAGAAGCTAATTTTCAGATTATTTTTTGCATGGACTACCATCATAACTTTGCCTTGTAACATATATAAATGATCTGAAAGATTTCGTATCATTTGGAACAATCCTCGATTTAATTTGACTTTTTGACCGGAACTAGAATAAACTAGTATATAATACTTATGATTTTTTGACCGAAACTTGCATTTCAAAAAGTTTCATAGAATATAATTTTCAGATGATTTTTTGCATGGACTTCCATCATAACCCTTCCTCGTAAAATATATCAATAATGCGAAAAGTTTCATTTCATTTCGAGCAGTCCTCGATTAAATTTGATTTTTTGTCCGAAACTAATCTAAACTAGTGTAAAATATACTATGATTTTTTGACTGAAACATGCATTTAAAAAAGTTTTATAGAAAGTAATTTTAAGAGGAATGTTTGCAAGGACTTCCATCATAACCTTCCCTCGTAACATATATAAATGATTTGAAAAGTTTCGTATCATTTCTAACAGTTTTCGATTTAATTTGATTTTTTTGAACGAAACTAGTATAAAATAGTGTATAATATATTATGATTTTTTTTACCAAAATTTGCATTTCGAAAATATCCATAGAATTTAATTTTCAAATGATTTTTTTGCATGGACTTCCATCATAACCTTCCCACATAAAATATATAAATGTTCTTAGAAGTTTGATATCATCTCGAGCAGTCCTCGATTTATTTTGATTTTTTGACCGAAACTAGTGTATAATATACTATGATTTTTTGACAGAAACTTGTATTTCGATAAATTTTATAGAAGCTAATTTTCAGATGATTTTTGGCATGGACTTCCATCATAACCTTGCCATGTAACATATATAAATGATCTCAAAGGTTTCGTATCATTTGGAACAATCCTCGATTTAATTTGACTTTTTGACCGGAACTAGAATAAACTAGTGTATAATATTTATGATTTTTTGACCCAAACATGCATTTCAAAAAGTTTTATAGAATATAATTTTCCGATGATTTTTTGCATGGACTTCCATCACAACCCTCCCTCGTAAAATATATCAATAATCTGAAAAGTTTCATTTCATTTTGAGAAGTTCTCAATTAAATTTGATTTTTTGTCCGAAACTAATCTAAACTAGTGTAAAATATACTATGATTTTTTGACCTAAACATGCATTTCAAAAAGTTTTATAGAAACTAATTTTAAGAGGAATTTTTGCAAGGACTTCCATCATAACCTTCCCTCTTAACATATATAAATGATCTGAAAATTTTCGTATCATTTCAAACAGTTTCCGATTTAATTTAATTTTTTGAACGAAACATGTAGAAAATAGTGTATAATATATTATGATTTTATTACCAAAACTTGCATTTCGAAAATATCCATAGAATTTAATTTTCAAATGATTTTTTTGCATGGACTTCCATCATAACCTTCCCTCTTAAAATATAGAAATTTTCTTAAAAGTTTGATATCATTCCGTGCAGTCCTCGATTTAATTTGATTTTTTGTCCGAAACTAGTGTATAATATACTATAATTTCTTACAGAAACTTGCATTTCGATAAGTTTTACAGAAGCTAATTTTCAGATTATTTTTTGCATGGACTACCATCATAACCTTGCCTTGTAACATATATAAATGATCTGAAAGATTTCGTATCATTTGGAACAATCCTCGATTTAATTTGACTTTTTGACCGGAACTAGAATAAACTAGTGAATAATACTTATGATTTTTTGACCGAAACTTGCATTTCAAAAAGTTTCATAGAATATAATTTTCAGATGATTTTTTGCATGGACTTCCATCATAACCCTCCCTCGTAAAATATATCAATAATCTGAAAAGTTTCATTTCATTTCGAGCAGTCCTCGATTAAATTTGATTTTTTGTCCGAAACTAATCTAAACTAGTGTAAAATATACTATGATTTTTTGACCGAAACATGCATTTCAAAACGTTTTATAGAAACTAATTTTAAGAGGAAGTTTTGCAAGAACTTCCATCATAACCTTCCCTCGTAACATATATAAATGATTTGAAAAGTTTCGTATCATTTCAAACAGTTTCCGATTTAATTTGATTTTTTAAACGAAACAAGTAGAAAATAATGTATAATAAATTAGAAACTAATTTTAAGAGGAAGTTTTGCATGGACTTCCATCATAACTTTGCCTTGTAACATATATAAATGATCTGAAAGATTTCGTATCATTTGGAACAATCCTCGATTTAATTTGACTTTTTGACCGGAACTAGAATAAACTAGTGAATAATACTTATGATTTTTTGACCGAAACTTGCATTTCAAAAAGTTTCATAGAATATAATTTTCAGATGATTTTTTGCATGGACTTCCATCACAACCCTCCCTCGTAAAATATATCAATAATCTGAAAAGTTTCATTTCATTTCGAGAAGTCCTCAATTAAATTTGATTTTTTGTCCGAAACTAATCTAAACTAGTGTAAAATATACTATGATTTTTTGACCGAAACATGCATTTCAAAACGTTTTATAGAAACTAATTTTAAGAGGAAGTTTTGCAAGGACTTCCATCATAACCTTCCCTCGTAACATATATAAATGATTTGAAAAGTTTCGTATCATTTCAAACAGTTTCCGATTTAATTTGATTTTTTGAACGAAACAAGTAGAAAATAATGTATAATAAATTATGATTTTTTGACCAAAACTTGCATTTCGAAAAGATTAATAGAATTTAAATTTCAAATGATTTTTTTGCATGGACTTCCATCATAACCTTCCCTATTAAAATATCGAAATTTTCTTAAAAGTTTGATATCATTCCGTGCAGTCCTTGATTTAATTTGATTTTTTGACCGAAACTAGTGTATAATATACTTTAATTGTTTTACAGAAACTTGCATTTCGATAAGTTTTATTGAAGCTAATTTTCAGATTATTTTTTGCATGGACTACCATCATAACCTTGCCTTGTAACATATATAAATGATCTGAAAGGTTTCGTATCATTTGGAACAATCCTCGATTTAATTTGACTTTTTGACCGGAACTAGAATAAACTAGTGTATAATACTTATGATTTTTTGACCGAAACTTGCATTTAAAAAAGTTTCATAGAATATAATTTTCAGATGATTTTTTGCATGGACTTCCATCATAACCCTCCCTCGTAAAATATATCAATAATGTGAAAAGTTTCATTTCATTTCGAGCAGTCCTCGATTAAATTTGATTTTTTGTCCGAAACTAATCTAAACTAGTGTAAAATATACTATGATTTTTTGACCGAAACATGCATTTCAAAAAGTTTTATAGAAACTAATTTTAAGAGGAATTTTTGCAAGGACTTCCATAAAAACCTTCCCTCGTAACATATATAAATGATCTGAAAATTTTCGTATCTTTTCAAACAGTTTCCGATTTAATTTAATTTTTTGAACGAAACATGTAGAAAATAGTGTATAATATATTATGATTTTATTACCAACACTTGCATTTCGAAAATATCCATAGAATTTAATTTTCAAATGATTTTTTTGCATGGACTTCCATCATAACCTTCCCTCTTAAAATATAGAAATTTTCTTAAAAGTTTGATATCATTCCGTGCAGTCCTCGATTTAATTTGATTTTTTGTCCGAAACTAGTGTATAATATACTTTAATTTCTTACAGAAACTTGCATTTCGATAAGTTTTACAGAAGCTAATTTTCAGATTATTTTTAGCATTGACTACCATCATAACCTTGCCTTGTAACACATATAAATGATCTGAAAGGTTTCGTATCATTTGGAACAATCCTCGATTTAATTTGACTTTTTGACCGGAACTAGAATAAACTAGTGTATAATACTTATGATTTTTTGACCGAAACTTGCATTTCAAAAAGTTTCATAGAATATAATTTTCAGATGATTTTTTGCATGGACTTCCATCATAACCCTCCCTCGTAAAATATGTCAATAATGTGAAAAGTTTCATTTCATTTCGAGCAGTCCTCGATTAAATTTGATTTTTTGTCCGAAACTAATCTAAACTAGTGTAAAATATACTATGATTTTTTGATCGAAACATGCATTTCAAAAAGTTTTATAGAAACTAATTTTAAGAAGAATTTTTGCAAGGACTTCCATCATAACCTTCCCTCTTAACATATATAAATGATCTGAAAATTTTCGTATCATTTCAAACAGTTTCCGATTTAATTTGATTTTTTGAACGAAACATGTAGAAAATAGTGTATAATATATTATGATTTTATTACCAAAACTTGCATTTCGAAAATATCCATAGAATTTAATTTTCAAATGATTTTTTTGCATGGACTTCCATCATAACCTTCCCTCTTAAAATATAGAAATTTTCTTAAAAGTTTGATATCATTCCGTGCAGTCCTCGATTTAATTTGAGTTTTTTGTCCGAAACTAGTGTATAATATACTATAATTTCTTACAGTAACTTGCATTTCGATAAGTGTTACAGAAGCTAATTTTCAGATTATTTTTTGCATGGACTACCATCATAACTTTGCCTTGTAACATATATAAATGATCTGAAAGATTTCGTATCATTTGGAACAATCCTCGATTTAATTTGACTTTTTGACCGGAACTAGAATAAACTAGTATATAATACTTATGATTTTTTGACCGAAACTTGCATTTCAAAAAGTTTCATAGAATATAATTTTCAGATGATTTTTTGCATGGACTTCCATCATAACCCTTCCTCGTAAAATATATCAATAATGCGAAAAGTTTCATTTCATTTCGAGCAGTCCTCGATTAAATTTGATTTTTTGTCCGAAACTAATCTAAACTAGTGTAAAATATACTATGATTTTTTGACCGAAACATGCATTTAAAAAAGTTTTATAGAAACTAATTTTAAGAGGAATGTTTGCAAGGACTTCCATCATAACCTTCCCTCGTAACATATATAAATGATTTGAAAAGTTTCGTATCATTTCTAACAGTTTTCGATTTAATTTGATTTTTTTGAACGAAACTAGTATAAAATAGTGTATAATATATTATGATTTTTTTTACCAAAATTTGCATTTCGAAAATATCCATAGAATTTAATTTTCAAATGATTTTTTTGCATGGACTTCCATCATAACCTTCCCTCATAAAATATATAAATGTTCTTAGAAGTTTGATATCATCTCGAGCAGTCCTCGATTTATTTTGATTTTTTGACCGAAACTAGTGTATAATATACTATGATTTTTTGACAGAAACTTGTATTTCGATAAATTTTATAGAAGCTAATTTTCAGATGATTTTTGGCATGGACTTCCATCATAACCTTGCCATGTAACATATATAAATGATCTCAAAGGTTTCGTATCATTTGGAACAATCCTCGATTTAATTTGACTTTTTGACCGGAACTAGAATAAACTAGTGTATAATATTTATGATTTTTTGACCCAAACATGCATTTCAAAAAGTTTTATAGAATATAATTTTCCGATGATTTTTTGCATGGACTTCCATCACAACCCTCCCTCGTAAAATATATCAATAATCTGAAAAGTTTCATTTCATTTTGAGAAGTTCTCAATTAAATTTGATTTTTTGTCCGAAACTAATCTAAACTAGTGTAAAATATACTATGATTTTTTGACCTAAACATGCATTTCAAAAAGTTTTATAGAAACTAATTTTAAGAGGAATTTTTGCAAGGACTTCCATCATAACCTTCCCTCTTAACATATATAAATGATCTGAAAATTTTCGTATCATTTCAAACAGTTTCCGATTTAATTTAATTTTTTGAACGAAACATGTAGAAAATAGTGTATAATATATTATGATTTTATTACCAAAACTTGCATTTCGAAAATATCCATAGAATTTAATTTTCAAATGATTTTTTTGCATGGACTTCCATCATAACCTTCCCTCTTAAAATATAGAAATTTTCTTAAAAGTTTGATATCATTCCGTGCAGTCCTCGATTTAATTTGATTTTTTGTCCGAAACTAGTGTATAATATACTATAATTTCTTACAGAAACTTGCATTTCGATAAGTTTTACAGAAGCTAATTTTCAGATTATTTTTTGCATGGACTACCATCATAACCTTGCCTTGTAACATATATAAATGATCTGAAAGATTTTGTATCATTTGGAACAATCCTCGATTTAATTTGACTTTTTGACCGGAACTAGAATAAACTAGTGAATAATACTTATGATTTTTTGACCGAAACTTGCATTTCAAAAAGTTTCATAGAATATAATTTTCAGATGATTTTTTGCATGGACTTCCATCATAACCCTCCCTCGTAAAATATATCAATAATCTGAAAAGTTTCATTTCATTTCGAGCAGTCCTCGATTAAATTTGATTTTTTGTCCGAAACTAATCTAAACTAGTGTAAAATATACTATGATTTTTTGACCGAAACATGCATTTCAAAACGTTTTATAGAAACTAATTTTAAGAGGAAGTTTTGCAAGAACTTCCATCATAACCTTCCCTCGTAACATATATAAATGATTTGAAAAGTTTCGTATCATTTCAAACAGTTTCCGATTTAATTTGATTTTTTAAACGAAACAAGTAGAAAATAATGTATAATAAATTAGAAACTAATTTTAAGAGGAAGTTTTGCATGGACTTCCATCATAACTTTGCCTTGTAACATATATAAATGATCTGAAAGATTTCGTATCATTTGGAACAATCCTCGATTTAATTTGACTTTTTGACCGGAACTAGAATAAACTAGTGAATAATACTTATGATTTTTTGACCGAAACTTGCATTTCAAAAAGTTTCATAGAATATAATTTTCAGATGATTTTTTGCATGGACTTCCATCACAACCCTCCCTCGTAAAATATATCAATAATCTGAAAAGTTTCATTTCATTTCGAGAAGTCCTCAATTAAATTTGATTTTTTGTCCGAAACTAATCTAAACTAGTGTAAAATATACTATGATTTTTTGACCGAAACATGCATTTCAAAACGTTTTATAGAAACTAATTTTAAGAGGAAGTTTTGCAAGGACTTCCATCATAACCTTCCCTCGTAACATATATAAATGATTTGAAAAGTTTCGTATCATTTCAAACAGTTTCCGATTTAATTTGATTTTTTGAACGAAACAAGTAGAAAATAATGTATAATAAATTATGATTTTTTGACCAAAACTTGCATTTCGAAAAGATTAATAGAATTTAAATTTCAAATGATTTTTTTGCATGGACTTCCATCATAACCTTCCCTATTAAAATATCGAAATTTTCTTAAAAGTTTGATATCATTCCGTGCAGTCCTTGATTTAATTTGATTTTTTGACCGAAACTAGTGTATAATATACTTTAATTGTTTTACAGAAACTTGCATTTCGATAAGTTTTATTGAAGCTAATTTTCAGATTATTTTTTGCATGGACTACCATCATAACCTTGCCTTGTAACATATATAAATGATCTGAAAGGTTTCGTATCATTTGGAACAATCCTCGATTTAATTTGACTTTTTGACCGGAACTAGAATAAACTAGTGTATAATACTTATGATTTTTTGACCGAAACTTGCATTTAAAAAAGTTTCATAGAATATAATTTTCAGATGATTTTTTGCATGGACTTCCATCATAACCCTCCCTCGTAAAATATATCAATAATGTGAAAAGTTTCATTTCATTTCGAGCAGTCCTTGATTAAATTTGATTTTTTGTCCGAAACTAATCTAAACTAGTGTAAAATATACTATGATTTTTTGACCGAAACATGCATTTCAAAAAGTTTTATAGAAACTAATTTTAAGAGGAATTTTTGCAAGGACTTCCATCATAACCTTCCCTCGTAACATATATAAATGATCTGAAAATTTTCGTATCTTTTCAAACAGTTTTCGATTTAATTTGATTTTTTGAACGAAACATGTAGAAAATAGTGTATAATATATTATGATTTTATTACCAAAACTTGCATTTCGAAAATATCCATAGAATTTAATTTTCAAATGATTTTTTTGCATGGACTTCCATCATAACCTTCCCTCTTAAAATATAGAAATTTTCTTAAAAGTTTGATATCATTCCGTGCAGTCCTCGATTTAATTTGATTTTTTGTCCGAAACTAGTGTATAATATACTATAATTTCATACAGAAACTTGCATTTCGATAAGTTTTACAGAAGCTAATTTTCAGATTATTTTTTGCATGGACTACCATCATAACCTTGCCTTGTAACATATATAAATGATCTGAAAGATTTCGTATCATTTGGAACAATCCTCGATTTAATTTGACTTTTTGACCGGAACTAGAATAAACTAGTATATAATACTTATGATTTTTTGACCGAAACTTGCATTTCAAATAGTTTCATAGAATATAATTTTCAGATGATTTTTTGCATGGACTTCCATCATAACCCTTCCTCTTAAAATATATCAATAATGCGAAAAGTTTCATTTCATTTCGAGCAGTCCTCGATTAAATTTGATTTTTTGTCCGAAACTAATCTAAACTAGTGTAAAATATACTATGATTTTTTGACCGAAACATGCATTTCAAAAAGTTTTATAGAAACTAATTTTAAGAGGAATGTTTGCAAGGACTTCCATCATAACCTTCCCTCGTAACATATATAAATGATTTGAAAAGTTTCGTATCATTTCTAACAGTTTCCGATTTAATTTGATTTTTTTGAACGAAACTAGTATAAAATAGTGTATAATATATTATGATTTTTTTTACCAAAACTTGCATTTCGAAAATATATATTGAATTTAATTTTCAAATGATTTTTTTGCATGGACTTCCATCATAACCTTCCCTCATAAAATATATAAATGTTCTTAGAAGTTTGATATCATCTCGAGCAGTCCTCGATTTATTTTGATTTTTTGACCGAAACTAGTGTATAATATACTATGATTTTTTGACAGAAACTTGTATTTCGATAAATTTTATAGAGGCTAATTTTCAGATGATTTTTGGCATGGACTTCCATCATAACCTTGCCATGTAACATATATAAATGATCTCAAAGGTTTCGTATCATTTGGAACAATCCTCGATTTAATTTGAATTTTTGACCGGAACTAGAATAAACTAGTGTATAATATTTATGATTTTTTGACCGAAACTTGCATTTCAAAAAGTTTTATAGAAACTAATTTTCAGATGATTTTTTGTAAGGACTAACATCATAATCTTCCCTCGTAACATATATAAATGATCTGAAAAGTTTCGTATCATTTCAAACTGTTTTCGATTTAATTTTATTTTTTGAACGAAACTAGCATAAAATAGTGTATAATATATTATGATTTTTTGACCGAAACTTGCATTTCGAAAAGGTTCATAGAATATAATTTTCAAATGATTTTTTGCCCGGACTTTCATCATAACCTTCTCTCTTAAAATATAGAAATGTTTTGAAAAGATACATATCATTTCGAGCAGTCCTCGATTTAATTTGATTTTTTGACCGAAACTAGTGTATAAATGATCTGAAATGTTTCGTATCATTTGGAACAATCCTCGATTTAATTTGACTTTTTGACTGGAACTAGAATAAACTAGTGTATAATACTTATGATTTTTTGACTGAAACTTGCATTTCATAAAGTTTCATAGAATATAATTTTCAGATGATTTTTTGCATGGACTTCCATCATAACCCTCCCTCGTAAAATATATCAATAATCTGAAAAGTTTCATTTCATTTCGAGAAGTCCTCGATTAAATTTGATTTTTTGTCCGAAACTAATCTAAACTAGTGTAAAATATACTATGATTTTTTGACCAAAACATGCATTTCAAAACGTTTTATAGAAACTAATTTTAAGAGGAAGTTTTGCAAGGACTTCCATCATAACCTTCCCTCGTAACATATATAAATGATTTGAAAAGTTTCGTATCATTTCAAACAGTTTCCGATTTAATTTGATTTTTTGAACGAAACAAGTAGAAAATAATGTATAATAAATTATGATTTTTTGACCAAAACTTGCATTTCGAAAAGATTAATAGAATTTAAATTTCAAATGATTTTTTTGCATGGACTTCCATCATAACCTTCCCTATTAAAATATCGAAATTTTCTTAAAAGTTTGATATCATTCCGTGCAGTCCTTGATTTAATTTGATTTTTTAACCGAAACTAGTGTATAATATACTTTAATTGTTTTACAGAAACTTGCATTTCGATAAGTTTTATAGAAGCTAATTTTCAGATTATTTTTTGCATGGACTACCATCATAACCTTGCCTTGTAACATATATAAATGATCTGAAAGGTTTCGTATCATTTGGAACAATCCTCGATTTAATTTGACTTTTTGACCGGAACTAGAATAAACTAGTGTATAATACTTATGATTTTTTGACCGAAACTTGCATTTAAAAAAGTTTCATAGAATATAATTTTCAGATGATTTTTTGCATGGACTTCCATCATAACCCTCCCTCGTAAAATATATCAATAATGTGAAAAGTTTCATTTCATTTCGAGCAGTCCTCGATTAAATTTGATTTTTTGTCCGAAACTAATCTAAACTAGTGTAAAATATACTATGATTTTTTGACCGAAACATGCATTTCAAAAAGTTTTATAGAAACTAATTTTAAGAGGAATTTTTGCAAGGACTTCCATCATAACCTTCCCTCGTAACATATATAAATGATCTGAAAATTTTCGTATCTTTTCAAACAGTTTTCGATTTAATTTGATTTTTTGAACGAAACATGTAGAAAATAGTGTATAATATATTATGATTTTATTACCAAAACTTGCATTTCGAAAATATCCATAGAATTTAATTTTCAAATGATTTTTTTGCATGGACTTCCATCATAACCTTCCCTCTTAAAATATAGAAATTTTCTTAAAAGTTTGATATCATTCCGTGCAGTCCTCGATTTAATTTGATTTTTTGTCCGAAACTAGTGTATAATATACTATAATTTCATACAGAAACTTGCATTTCGATAAGTTTTACAGAAGCTAATTTTCAGATTATTTTTTGCATGGACTACCATCATAACCTTGCCTTGTAACATATATAAATGATCTGAAAGATTTCGTATCATTTGGAACAATCCTCGATTTAATTTGACTTTTTGACCGGAACTAGAATAAACTAGTATATAATACTTATGATTTTTTGACCGAAACTTGCATTTCAAATAGTTTCATAGAATATAATTTTCAGATGATTTTTTGCATGGACTTCCATCATAACCCTTCCTCTTAAAATATATCAATAATGCGAAAAGTTTCATTTCATTTCGAGCAGTCCTCGATTAAATTTGATTTTTTGTCCGAAACTAATCTAAACTAGTGTAAAATATACTATGATTTTTTGACCGAAACATGCATTTCAAAAAGTTTTATAGAAACTAATTTTAAGAGGAATGTTTGCAAGGACTTCCATCATAACCTTCCCTCGTAACATATATAAATGATTTGAAAAGTTTCGTATCATTTCTAACAGTTTCCGATTTAATTTGATTTTTTTGAACGAAACTAGTATAAAATAGTGTATAATATATTATGATTTTTTTTACCAAAACTTGCATTTCGAAAATATATATTGAATTTAATTTTCAAATGATTTTTTTGCATGGACTTCCATCATAACCTTCCCTCATAAAATATATAAATGTTCTTAGAAGTTTGATATCATCTCGAGCAGTCCTCGATTTATTTTGATTTTTTGACCGAAACTAGTGTATAATATACTATGATTTTTTGACAGAAACTTGTATTTCGATAAATTTTATAGAGGCTAATTTTCAGATGATTTTTGGCATGGACTTCCATCATAACCTTGCCATGTAACATATATAAATGATCTCAAAGGTTTCGTATCATTTGGAACAATCCTCGATTTAATTTGACTTTTTGACCGGAACTAGAATAAACTAGTGTATAATATTTATGATTTTTTGACCGAAACTTGCATTTCAAAAAGTTTTATAGAAACTAATTTTCAGATGATTTTTTGTAAGGACTAACATCATAATCTTCCCTCGTAACATATATAAATGATCTGAAAAGTTTCGTATCATTTCAAACTGTTTCCGATTTAATTTTATTTTTTGAACGAAACTAGCATAAAATAGTGTATAATATATTATGATTTTTTGACCGAAACTTGCATTTCGAAAAGGTTCATAGAATATAATTTTCAAATGATTTTTTGCCCGGACTTTCATCATAACCTTCTCTCTTAAAATATAGAAATGTTTTGAAAAGATACATATCATTTCGAGCAGTCCTCGATTTAATTTGATTTTTTGACCGAAACTAGTGTATAAATGATCTGAAAGGTTTCGTATCATTTGGAACAATCCTCGATTTAATTTGACTTTTTGACCGGAACTAGAATAAACTAGTGTATAATACTTATGATTTTTTGACCGAAACTTGCATTTCAAAAAGTTTCATAGAATATAATTTTCAGATGATTTTTTTCATGGACTTCCATCATAACCCTCCCTCGTAAAATATATCAATAATCTGAAAAGATCCATTTCATTTCGAGCAGTCCTCGATTAAATTTGATTTTTTGTCCGAAACTAATCTAAACTAGTGTAAAATATACTATGATTTTTTGACCAAAACATGCATTTCAAAACGTTTTATAGAAACTAATTTTAAGAGGAAGTTTTGCATGGACTTCCATCATAACCTTCCCTCGTAACATATATAAATGATTTGAAAAGTTTCGTATCATTTCAAACAGTTTCCGATTTAATTTTAATTTTTGAACGAAACAAGTAGAAAATAATGTATAATAAATTATGATTTTTTGACCAAAACTTGCATTTCGAAAAGATTAATAGAATTTAAATTTCAAATGATTTTTTTTCATGGACTTCCATCATAACCTTCCCTATTAAAATATAGAAATTTTCTTAAAAGATTGATATCATTCCGTGCAGTCCTCGATTTAATTTGATTTTTTAACCGAAACTAGTGTCTAATATACTATAATTGTTTTACAGAAACTTGCATTTCAATAAGTTTTATAGAAGCTAATTTCAGATTATTTTTTGCATGGACTACCATCATAACCTTGCCTTGTAACATATATAAATGATCTGAAATGTTTCGTATCATTTGGAACAATCCTCGATTTAATTTGACTTTTTGACTGGAACTAGAATAAACTAGTGTATAATACTTATGATTTTTTGACTGAAACTTGCATTTCATAAAGTTTCATAGAATATAATTTTCAGATGATTTTTTGCATGGACTTCCATCATAACCCTCCCTCGTAAAATATATCAATAATCTGAAAAGTTTCATTTCATTTCGAGCAGTCCTCGATTAAATTTGATTTTTTGTCCGAAACTAATCTAAACTAGTGTAAAATATACTATGATTTTTTAACCGAAACATGCATTTCAAAAAGTTTTATAGAAACTAATTTTAAGAGGAATGTTTGCAAGGACTTCCATCATAACTTTCCCTCGTAACATATATAAATGATTTGAAAAGTTTCGTATCATTTCTAACAGTTTCCGATTTAATTTGATTTTTTTGAACGAAACTAGTATAAAATAGTGTATAATATATTATGATTTTTTTTACCAAAACTTGCATTTCGAAAATATATATTGAATTTAATTTTCAAATGATTTTTTTGAATGGACTTCCATCATAACCTTCCCTCATAAAATATATAAATGTTCTTAGAAGTTTGATATCATCTCGAGCAGTCCTCGATTTATTTTGATTTTTTGACCGAAACTAGTGTATAATATACTATGATTTTTTGACAGAAACTTGTATTTCGATAAATTTTATTGAAGCTAATTTTCAGATGATTTTTGGCATGGACTTCCATCATAACCTTGCCATGTAACATATATAAATGATCTCAAAGGTTTCGTATCATTTGGAACAATCCTCGATTTAATTTGACTTTTTGACCGGAACTAGAATAAACTAGTGTATAATATTTATGATTTTTTGACCGAAACTTGCATTTCAAAAAGTTTTATAGAAACTAATTTTCAGATGATTTTTTGTAAGGACTAACATCATAATCTTCCCTCGTAACATATATAAATGATCTGAAAAGTTTCGTATCATTTCAAACAGTTTCCGATTTAATTTTATTTTTTGAACGAAACTAGCATAAAATAGTGTATAATATATTATGATTTTTTGACCGAAACTTGCATTTCGAAAAGGTTCATAGAATATAATTTTCAAATGATTTTTTGCCCGGACTTTCATCATAACCTTCTCTCTTAAAATATAGAAATGTTTTGAAAAGTTTCATATCATTTCGAGCAGTCCTCGATTTAATTTGATTTTTTGACCGAAACTAGTGTATAAATGATCTGAAAGGTTTCGTATCATTTGGAACAATCCTCGATTTAATTTGACTTTTTGAGCGGAACTAGAATAAACTAGTGTATAATACTTATGATTTTTTGACCGAAACTTGCATTTCAAAAAGTTTCATAGAATATAATTTTCAGATGATTTTTTGCATGGACTTCCATCATAACCCTCCCTCGTAAAATATATCAATAATCTGAAAAGTTTCATTTCATTTCGAGCAGTCCTCGATTAAATTTGATTTTTTGTCCGAAACTAATCTAAACTAGTGTAAAATATACTATGATTTTTTGACCAAAACATGCATTTCAAAACGTTTTATAGAAACTAATTTTAAGAGGAAGTTTTGCATGGACTTCCATCATAACCTTCCCTCGTAACATATATAAATGATTTGAAAAGTTTCGTATCATTTCAAACAGTTTCCGATTTAATTTTATTTTTTGAACGAAACAAGTAGAAAATAATGTATAATAAATTATGATTTTTTGACCAAAACATGCATTTCGAAAAGATTAATAGAATTTAAATTTCAAATGATTTTTTTCATGGACTTCCATCATAACCTTCCCTATTAAAATATAGAAATTTTCTTAAAAGATTGATATCATTCCGTGCAGTCCTCGATTTAATTTGATTTTTTAACCGAAACTAGTGTCTAATATACTATAATTGTTTTACAGAAACTTGCATTTCAATAAGTTTTATAGAAGCTAATTTCAGATTATTTTTTGCATGGACTACCATCATAACCTTGCCTTGTAACATATATAAATGATCTGAAATGTTTCGTATCATTTGGAACAATCCTCGATTTAATTTGACTTTTTGACTGGAACTAGAATAAACTAGTGTATAATACTTATGATTTTTTGACTGAAACTTGCATTTCATAAAGTTTCATAGAATATAATTTTCAGATGATTTTTTGCATGGACTTCCATCATAACCCTCCCTCGTAAAATATATCAATAATCTGAAAAGTTTCATTTCATTTCGAGCAGTCCTCGATTAAATTTGATTTTTTGTCCGAAACTAATCTAAACTAGTGTAAAATATACTATGATTTTTTGACCGAAACATGCATTTCAAAAAGTTTTATAGAAACTAATTTTAAGAGGAATGTTTGCAAGGACTTCCATCATAACCTTCCCTCGTAACATATATAAATGATTTGAAAAGTTTCGTATCATTTCTAACAGTTTCCGATTTAATTTGATTTTTTTGAACGAAACTAGTATAAAATAGTGTATAATATATTATGATTTTTTTTACCAAAACTTGCATTTCGAAAATATATATTGAATTTAATTTTCAAATGATTTTTTTGAATGGACTTCCATCATAACCTTCCCTCATAAAATATATAAATGTTCTTAGAAGTTTGATATCATCTTGAGCAGTCCTCGATTTATTTTGATTTTTTGACCGAAACTAGTGTATAATATACTATGATTTTTTGACAGAAACTTGTATTTCGATAAATTTTATTGAAGCTAATTTTCAGATGATTTTTGGCATGGACTTCCATCATAACCTTGCCATGTAACATATATAAATGATCTCAAAGGTTTCGTATCATTTGGAACAATCCTCGATTTAATTTGACTTTTTGACCGGAACTAGAATAAACTAGTGTATAATATTTATGATTTTTTGACCGAAACTTGCATTTCAAAAAGTTTTATAGAAACTAATTTTCAGATGATTTTTTGTAAGGACTAACATCATAATCTTCCCTCGTAACATATATAAATGATCTGAAAAGTTTCGTATCATTTCAAACAGTTTCCGATTTAATTTTATTTTTTGAACGAAACTAGCATAAAATAGTGTATAATATATTATGATTTTTTGACCGAAACTTGCATTTCGAAAAGGTTCATAGAATATAATTTTCAAATGATTTTTTGCCCGGACTTTCATCATAACCTTCTCTCTTAAAATATAGAAATGTTTTGAAAAGTTTCATATCATTTCGAGCAGTCCTCGATTTAATTTGATTTTTTGACCGAAACTAGTGTATAAATGATCTGAAAGGTTTCGTATCATTTGGAACAATCCTCGATTTAATTTGACTTTTTGACCGGAACTAGAATAAACTAGTGTATAATACTTATGATTTTTTGACCGAAACTTGCATTTCAAAAAGTTTCATAGAATATAATTTTCAGATGATTTTTTGCATGGACTTCCATCATAACCCTCCCTCGTAAAATATATCAATAATGTGAAAAGTTTCATTTCATTTCGAGCAGTCCTCGATTAAATTTGATTTTTTGTCCGAAACTAATCTAAACTAGTGTAAAATATACTATGATTTTTTGACCGAAACATGCATTTCAAAAAGTTTTATAGAAACTAATTTTAAGAGGAATTTTTGCAAGGACTTCCATCATAACCTTCCCTCGTAACATATATAAATGATCTGAAAATTTTCGTATCTTTTCAAACAGTTTTCGATTTAATTTGATTTTTTGAACGAAACATGTAGAAAATAGTGTATAATATATTATGATTTTATTACCAAAACTTGCATTTCGAAAATATCCATAGAATTTAATTTTCAAATGATTTTTTTGCATGGACTTCCATCATAACCTTCCCTCTTAAAATATAGAAATTTTCTTAAAAGTTTGATATCATTCCGTGCAGTCCTCGATTTAATTTGATTTTTTGTCCGAAACTAGTGTATAATATACTATAATTTCATACAGAAACTTGCATTTCGATAAGTTTTACAGAAGCTAATTTTCAGATTATTTTTTGCATGGACTACCATCATAACCTTGCCTTGTAACATATATAAATGATCTGAAAGATTTCGTATCATTTGGAACAATCCTCGATTTAATTTGACTTTTTGACCGGAACTAGAATAAACTAGTATATAATACTTATGATTTTTTGACCGAAACTTGCATTTCAAATAGTTTCATAGAATATAATTTTCAGATGATTTTTTGCATGGACTTCCATCATAACCCTCCCTCGTAAAATATATCATTAATCTGAAAAGTTTCATTTCATTTCGAGCAGTCCTCGATTAAATTTGACCGAAACATGCATTTCAAAACGTTTTATAGAAACTAATTTTAAGAGGAAGTTTTGCATGGACTTCCATCATAACCTTCCCTCGTAACATATATTAATGATTTGAAAAGTTTCGTATCATTTCAAACAGTTTCCGATTTAATTTTATTTTTTGAACGAAACAAGTAGAAAATAATGTATAATAAATTATGATTTTTTGACCAAAACTTGCATTTCGAAAAGATTAATAGAATTTAAATTTCAAATGATTTTTTTCATGGACTTCCATCATAACCTTCCCTATTAAAATATAGAAATTTTCTTAAAAGATTGATATCATTCCGTGCAGTCCTCGATTTAATTTGATTTTTTAACCGAAACTAGTGTCTAATATACTATAATTGTTTTACAGAAACTTGCATTTCAATAAGTTTTATAGAAGCTAATTTCAGATTATTTTTTGCATGGACTACCATCATAACCTTGCCTTGTAACATATATAAATGATCTGAAAGGTTTCGTATCATTTGGAACAATCCTCGATTTAATTTGACTTTTTGACCGGAACTAGAATAAATTAGTGTATAATACTTATGATTTTTTGACTGAAACTTGCATTTCATAAAGTTTCATAGAATATAATTTTCAGATGATTTTTTGCATGGACTTCCATCATAACCCTCCCTCGTAAAATATATCAATAATCTGAAAAGTTTCATTTCATTTCGAGCAGTCCTCGATTAAATTTGATTTTTTGTCTGAAACTAATCTAAACTAGTGTAAAATATACTATGAGTTTTTTGACCGAAACATGCATTTCAAAACGTTTTATAGAAACTAATTTTAAAAGGAAATTTTGCAAGGACTTCCATCATAACCTTCCATCGTAACATATATAAATGATTTGAAAAGTTTCGTATCATTTCAAACAGTTTCCGATTTAATTTGATTTTTTGAACGAAACAAGTAGAAAATAATGTATAATAAATTATGATTTTTTGACCAAAACTTGCATTTCGAAAAGATTAATAGATTTTAATTTTCAAATGATTTTTTTGCATGGACTTCCATCATAACCTTCCCTATTAAAATATAGAAATTTTCTTAAATGTTTGATATCATTCCGTGCAGTCCTCGATTTAATTTGATTTTTTGACCGAAACTAGTGTATAATATACTATAATTTTTTACAGAAACTTGCATTTCGATAAGTTTTATAGAAGCTAATTTTCAGATTATTTTTTGCATGGACTATCATCATAACCTTGCCTTGTAACATATATAAATGATCTGAAAGGTTTCGTATCATTTGGAACAATCCTCGATTTAATTTGACTTTTTAACCGGAACTAGAATAAACTAGTGTATAATACTTATGATTTTTTGACCGAAACTTGCATTTCAAAAAGTTTCATAGAATATAATTTTCAGATGATTTTTTGCATGGACTTCCATCATAACCCTCCCTCGTATAATATATCAATAATCTGAAAAGATTCATTTCATTTCGAGCAGTCCTCGATTAAATTTGATTTTTTGTCCGAAACTAATCTAAACTAGTGTAAAATATACTATGATTTTTTGACCGAAACATGCATTTCAAAAGGTTTTATAGAAACTAATTTTAAGAGGAAGTTTTGCAAGGACTTCCATCAAAACCTTCCCTCGTAACATATATTAATGATTTGAAAAGTTTCGTATCATTTCAAACAGTTTCCGATTTAATTTGATTTTTTGAACGAAACAAGTAGAAAATAATGTATAATAAATTATGATTTTTTGACCAAAGATTGCATTTCGAAAAGATTAATAGAATTTAATTTTCAAATGATTTTTTTGCATGGACTTCCATCATAACCTTCCCTCTTAAAATATAGAAATTTTCTTAAACGTTTGATATCATTCTGTGCAGTCCTCGATTTAATTTGATTTTTTGACCGAAACTAGTGTATAATATACTATTATTTTTTTTTACAGAAACTTGCATTTCGAAAAGTTTTATAGAAGCTAATTTTCAGATTATTTTTTGCATGGACTACCATCATAACCTTGCCATGTAACATATATAAATGATCTGAAAGGTTTCGTATCATTTGGAACAATCCTCGATTTAATTTGACTTTTTGACCGGAACTAGAATAAACTAGTGTATAATACTTATGATTTTTTGACCGAAACTTGAATTTCAAAAAGTTTCATAGAATATAATTTTCAAATGATTTTTTGCATGGACTTCCATCATAACCCTCCCTCGTAAAATATATCATTAATCTAAAAAGTTTCATTTCATTTCGAGCAGTCCTCGATTAAATTTGATTTTTTGTCCGAAACTAATCTAAACTAGTGTAAAATATACTATGATTTTTTGACCGAAACATGCATTTCAAAACGTTTTATAGAAACTAATTTTAAGAGGATGTTTTGCAAGGACTTCCATCATAACCTTCCCTCGTAACATATATTAATGATTTGAAAAGTTTCGTATCATTTCAAACAGTTTCCGATTTAATTTGATTTTTTGAACGAAACAAGTAGAAAATAATGTATAATAAATTATGATTTTTTGACCAAAACTTGCATTTCGAAAAGATTAACAGAATTTAATTTTCAAATGATTTTTTTGCGTGGACTTCCATCATAACCTTCCCTCTTAAAATATAGAAATTTTCTTAAATGTTTGATATCATTCTGTGCAGTCCTCGATTTAATTTGATTTTTTTTACCGAAACTAGTGTATAATATACTATAATTTTTTTACAGAAACTTGCATTTCGATAAGTTTTATAGAAGCTAATTTTCAGATTATTTTTTTCATGGACTACCATCATAACCTTGCCTTGTAACATATATAAATGATCTGAAAGGTTTCGTATCATTTGGAACAATCCTCGATTTAATTTGACTTTTTGACCGGAACTAGAATAAACTAGTGTATAATACTTATGATTTTTTGACCGAAACTTGAATTTCAAAAAGTTTCATAGAATATAATTTCCAGATGATTTTTTGCATGGACTTCCATCATAACCCTCCCTCGTAAAATATATCATTAATCTGAAAAGTTTCATTTCATTTCGAGCAGTCCTCGATTAAATTTGATTTTTTGTCCGAAACTAATCTAAACTAGTGTAAAATATACTATGATTTTTTGACCGAAACATGCATTTCAAAACGTTTTATAGAAACTAATTTTAAGAGGTAGTTTTGCAAGGACTTCCATCATAACCTTCCCTCGTAACATATATTAATGATTTGAAAAGTTTCGTATCATTTCAAACAGTTTCCGATTTAATTTGATTTTTTGAACGAAACAAGTAGAAAATAATGTATAATAAATTATGATTTTTTGACCAAAACTTGCATTTCGAAAAGATTAATAGAATTTAATTTTCAAATGATTTTTTTGCATGGACTTCCATCATAACCTTCCCTCTTAAAATATAGAAATTTTCTTAAACGTTTGATATCATTCTGTGCAGTCCTCGATTTAATTTGATTTTTTGACCGAAACTAGTGTATAATATACTATTATTTTTTTTACAGAAACTTGCATTTCGAAAAGTTTTATAGAAGCTAATTTTCAGATTATTTTTTGCATGGACTACCATCATAACCTTGCCTTGTAACATATATAAATGATCTGAAAGGTTTCGTATCATTTGGAACAATCCTCGATTTAATTTGACTTTTTGACCGGAACTAGAATAAACTAGTGTATAATACTTATGATTTTTTGACCGAAACTTGAATTTCAAAAAGTTTCATAGAATATAATTTTCAGATGATTTTTTGTATGGACTTCCATCATAACCCTCCCTCGTAAAATATATCATTAATCTGAAAAGTTTCATTTCATTTCGAGCAGTCCTCGATTAAATTTGATTTTTTGTCCGAAACTAATCTAAACTAGTGTAAAATATACTATGATTTTTTGACCGAAACATGCATTTCAAAACGTTTTATAGAAACTAATTTTAAGAGGATGTTTTGCAAGGACTTCCATCATAACCTTCCCTCGTAACATATATTAATGATTTGAAAAGTTTCGTATCATTTCAAACAGTTTCCGATTTAATTTGATTTTTTGAACGAAACAAGTAGAAAATAATGTATAATAAATTATGATTTTTTGACCAAAACTTGCATTTCGAAAAGATTAATAGAATTTAATTTTCAAATGATTTTTTTGCATGGACTTCCATCATAACCTTCCCTCTTAAAATATAGAAATTTTCTTAAATGTTTGATATCATTCTGTGCAGTCCTCGATTTAATTTGATTTTTTGACCGAAACTAGTGTATAATATACTATAATTTTTTTACAGAAACTTGCATTTCGATAAGTTTTATAGAAGCTAATTTTCAGATTATTTTTTTCATGGACTACCATCATAACCTTGCCTTGTAACATATATAAATGATCTGAAAGGTTTCGTATCATTTGGAACAATCCTCGATTTAATTTGACTTTTTGACCGGAACTAGAATAAACTAGTGTATAATACTTATGATTTTTTGACCGAAACTTGCATTTCAAAAAGTTTCATAGAATATAATTTTCAGATGATTTTTTGCATGGACTTCCATCATAACCATCCCTCGTAAAATATATCAATAATCTGAAAAGTTTCATTTCATTTCGAGCAGTCCTTGATTAAATTTGATTTTTTGTCCGAAACTAATCTAAACTAGTGTAAAATATACTATGATTTTTTGACCGAAACATGCATTTCAAAACGTTTTATAGAAACTAATTTTAAGAGGAAGTTTTGCAAGGACTTCCATCATAACCTTCCCTCGTAACATATATAAATGATCTGAAAAGTTTCGTATCATTTCAAACAGTTTCCGATTTAATTTGATTTTTTGAACGAAACAAGTAGAAAATAATGTATAATAAATTATGATTTTTTGACCAAAACTTGCATTTCGAAAAGATTAATAGAATTTAATTTTCAAATGATTTTTTTGCATGGACTTCCATCATAACCTTCCCTCTTAAAATATAGAAATTTTCTTAAACGTTTGATATCATTCCGTGCAGTCCTCGATTTAATTTGATTTTTTGACCGAAACTAGTGTATAATATACTATAATTTTTTTACAGAAACTTGCATTTCGATAAGTTTTATAGAAGCTAATTTTCAGATTATTTTTTGCATGGACTACCATCATAACCTTGCCTTGTAACATATATAAGTGATCTGAAAGGTTTCGTATCATTTGGAACAATCCTCGATTTAATTTGACTTTTTGACCGGAACTAGATTAACTAGTGTATAATACTTATGATTTTTTTGACCGTGAAATTCTGTGATCAGGTATGAGATGTCCTAAGAGATGTCCCAACACTTAATAGGACATTTGACAAATTTAACCAAAACTTAAACAGCAAGAAAAGTAAACAACACAGAAGTTTGTTAACCCAGTTCAGTGTATAACCACACCTACATCTGGAGGCTACCAAGCCAGGAGGAAATCCACTATTAGTAATATTAATTCTAGACTTAAACCACCCTGTTTAATCTATCACTTAATACTTACCCAATGCAATTTCTACCTAAGACACACTTAGATAAGAGTACCCTACTCACTCCCCCTCAATCACACAGTGATCAAGTTTACAAGTTTACAGAAATTGAAGACATCCTTCAAACAATACAGCTTGATCTTACTTCACAGTTTCAATCAAGTCACAAATTCACTTTTGCTTAAAAGCTTATAAAGTGGTACATAAAACAACCTGCTATTAAAAACACTAGACACCCTATTTGGTCTTCTGAAATTCGTACTCAATTCTATGAGTTTCTGTTGCTTAAATAGGTATCTGAATTTTGGGCTTTCTGTAGAATGATCCAGCCCTAATGTGCAGCAACTGTCACCTTGAATTTAGGGTTTGTTACTTCCTATATTCTAGGTGATTTAGGTCTTCTGTTTTAATCTGAATCTTCAATATAAAACACCCTACAGATGCGCCTTGTTCTGTTTTTATCCATCATTAATTAATTCCAGATACTTCTCCTTAAATATCTCTGATCTGTTAATCAATAATTAATTCTGGAAGCAGGTCTGAGATGTCTCAACATCTGTTGGGACATCCTGAAAAACTGAACTAAAGTTATTTACACAATGTCCCAACATCTGGTGGGACATCCTGAAATAAGTTCACATACTCTGTTTGCTAATGTCCCAACATCTGATAGGACATTCTGAACTGAATTTAACATTTCTTGTTTGGTCAAAAATTCTGCCAATTCTTAAACATCTACAAACTCCCCCTTTGGCTAATTTTTGGCTAACATCTTTTCTGGTTTTCAGAGTGCAGCAGAAGTTCTTTTTATCAGAGTATAGCATTACTTTTCCGTTGATTCTTATTTGAGATTACTCCCCCTCAAACAAATATGTGTCCAGTCTTGTTGCAACAGAAATACACACTGATTCAGTTCAGACAGAAACAAACAGATTTCATTCAAAAATTAAACAGCAGTACAAATTTGTTGTTGTTCTCCCCCTTGGTAGACACAAAATTAGGGGCCAAAGACACTATTACTGTCATTACATTGATGTCATTACATTTGCCTCACATACATTGATCACTCAGATTCATCACTCTCAGTTGCTTCCTCCACTTCAGTGTCTTCATCTTTATCAGCTTCACTTTCTTCATCAGCCTCACTGTCTTCACCAGATGCAGCATTCTGATCTTCTTCACTTTCCAACCTTTTAATGATTTCCTCAAGCTTCTGCTTTCTAGCTTCAAGCTCTTTGCAGGTGCCTTTGAGTTCAGCAATTAAAGTCTTCCTGGAGATTGGATTCTTAGCAGTGGAGGGACCAGCAGATGTCCCAGAAGGAGCTTCAACATCTGCAGCATGGTGACTTAGGAATAATTTGTAGTGAAAAACCAGGGGGCTCTCTCTCTTGCAGACTGTGTCCTTCTCATTTAAAATTCCAGGGTATTGACTTAGAACAATACCATACAGCAATGAAGGAAAAGCTATTGGTAGCTTTGTTGCAGAAGAGCTGGCATGCTTCATGGTTTGATCAAAGATGAAAGCTCCATAGTCCATTTTGGTTTGAGTTCCAACAGCATATATAAATCTGGCTAGACCAGTTGAGATTGAGGAAGTGTGGTTTGTAGGCACCCAATTAGCAGTTCCAATTCTGTTCAGCATGGCATACTTTCTGGTAAGCATGCTCACAGAGAGTTTTCCCTTCACAGGCCATGCCTTGACCTGGTTTGCAGTGATCACTTTACAGACTTGATTATCTGTCTTACCTAATTCATTGGGTCCATCTGTTTCTCTTCCTAGATACTCATTGATGATTTGAGGAGAAAACTGTACACATTTACCTCGAACAAAAACTTTTCTAAACTCAGAAGACTTACCATTTGAGCAATCCTCCTGAAGATTCACAATGAACTCTTTGACAAGAAGTTCATAGCAGGGAGATAGGTCTGAGACTGTTTTGAATAGTCCTGCAGCAGAGATGAGGTCTATCAGTTCTGTGCACTCAAGTGCATTGCTGCTTAGTTCTCTTTCCAAGGCAACCCTTCTTTGGTACACATATTTCCACCTGTTGACACTGGAGACATGATGGAATGATATGTTGTCCAAGGGAGCTTCTGGAACAACAGTTGAAGCTCTAGTTGGTGCTGGTTTCTTCTTGGGAGGAGATGTTGGGACATCTGATCCAACATCTGAATTTGATGGTGTTGCAGCTTTTCTCTTCTGGGTTTGAACTTTGCTCCATGGTTTTGTAGGACCAAAGGTAGCTTTAGCTTTTCCTTTCTTTGGACTAGCCTTCTTCTTCTCAGGGATGACAGGTTCAACTTGCATCTTTCCTTTCCTGGACCTTAGTCTTTTAGCAATGCTGGGTTTCACAGATGATATGATCTCTGCATCAGAGTCCTGCTCCAGATTGACCACTGGAGGAGATTGAGCAGCCTCCTCTTCAGTTGGTTGATCAGCAGGGATTTGATCTTCATTTGAGCCTTGAGCCTGTTCTTCAGAGACCTCTTCATCATTTTCTTTTGAGGCTTTGTCCTCAGTTTGTTCTAGATCAACATCAGATGAGTTCTTTTTCTTACCTTCAGATGTTCCAACATCTGTTGGGACATCTTGTTCTGCAGCAGTGTCCTCTGTATCTTGAGCTGGTTCTTCTTGAGGTGCGGGAATGGTGTTCAAAGGAACAGAGATCCCTATCACCACTCTTTGTTCAGAGAAAACTTGGTTGACAATCTCCTTGATGGAATCATCAACATATTTGGAGTATCTTGAGGACATGTTAGCAGGAGAGGGAATGCCTTTAGCTTTGCTTCTGATTTGATCTTTACATCTCTTTGGTGTTCTTGCCTTTTTAGTGTGAGAGGCGCTTCCCCTGAGCTCGTCCAATGGTGTTGATGACATTGGCACAACAGAGATTGGAGTGGCATGAACCACGTCTTCCTTGTTGAGAATTTCCTCAGCTGTTTTAGGGTTTTGAGACATTGTTGAAGAAGATGAAAGAAAAACTTTAGGGTTTATGATCTCAGGAGAATAGCTGGTGAATGTGATTCCATTATGATGGTATGATGAGAATCTTGATAGCTTCTTATAAGTAGTTACTAAATATGTAGCTGTTACAGTCCAAATGATTATGGATGGAATTCCCAAGGATCTAGACCAGACTAGCTTTGCCATCTGGAACTTATGCCATGCAATGTCATATGACATGTTGGCACATCTCATTAACTGCTAAATATCACATAAACAGATTCCAAGTTTACCCCTTAAATTCTCAAATTGAGTAGCATCCAATGCTTTGGTAAAGATATCAGCTAATTGCAAATCTGTAGCTACATGCTCCAATGAAATCACCTTTTCTTCTACAAGATCTCTGATGAAGTGATGTCTGATATCAATATGCTTAGTCCTGTTGTGTTGGATAGGATTCTTAGATATGTTGATTGCACTTAAGTTGTCACAGTACAATGTCATGACATCCTGTGGGACATTGTACTCAGTGAGCATCTGCTTCATCCAAACCAACTGAGAACAACTGCTACCTGCTGCTATGTACTCAGCTTCAGCTGTAGATAAGGATACACAATTCTGTTTCTTACTGAACCAAGAAATCAGATTGTTTCCTAGAAAGAAGCATCCTCCTGAAGTGCTTTTTCTGTCATCAGCACTTCCTGCCCAATCAGCATCACAGAAGCCAGTGAGAATTGGTTTGCACCCATGAAAGTACATTATGCCATAGTCACAGGTACCATTAACATATTTAAGGATTCTCTTGACTTGATTGAGATGACTGACTTTTGGATCAGCTTGATATCTTGCACAAACTCCTACTGCAAATGCAATGTCTGGTCTGCTAGCAGTCAAGTATAACAAGCTTCCAATCATGCTTCTATATAAACTTTGATCTACATTCTCACCCTTTTCATCTTTAGTCAGCTTTAAATGTGTGGGAGCAGGAGTTCTTTTATGAGAAGCATTTTCCATTCCAAATTTCTTCACTATGTTCTTGGAGTACTTACTTTGGGAAATAAACATTGAGTCTTCCATTTGCTTTACTTGCAGACCAAGAAAGTAGGTTAATTCACCTACTAGACTCATTTCAAATTCAGATTCCATCTGCTTGACAAAATTTTTGACCATCTTATCAGACATCCCACCAAACACAATGTCATCAACATATATTTGTGCAATCATGACATTTCCTTCTTCATCTTTAACAAATAGGGTTTTATCAATCCCACCTTTTCTGTATCCTTGCTTGATAAGAAATGTGGTCAGTCTTTCATACCATGCCCTTGGAGCTTGCTTCAGACCATAAAGAGCCTTCTTGAGTTTGTAAACATGATTTGGACAGCTTGGATCAACAAATCCTTTAGGCTGTTCTACATATACTTCTTCATTAAGATAGCCATTTAAAAAGGCACTTTTCACATCCATTTGAAATAGCTTGAACTTCAAGATACAAGCAATTCCCAACAATAGTCTGATTGATTCAAGCCTTGCTACTGGTGCAAAGGTTTCATCAAAGTCCACCCCTTCAATTTGAGTGTATCCTTGAGCTACAAGTCTAGCTTTGTTCTTTGTAACAACTCCTTGTTCATTTGACTTGTTCTTATACACCCATTTTGTTCCAATTATATTTATATCATCAGGTCTAGGAACAAGATTCCACACTTCATTCCTTGTGAATTGACCTAATTCCTCTTGCATAGCACAAATCCAGTATTCATCAGTGAGAGCTTCCTTGACATTTTTAGGTTCTATTTTGGAGACAAAACAAGAACCTGAAATCACTTCTCTTGATCTAGTACTCACACCTCTGTTGGGATCACCAATTATCAAATCTTTGGGATGATCTTTTTGTATTCTGATGGAAGGAGGTTTACTTGATTCTTCTGTCCTTGTATCAGTTTGAGTGAAGTTATATTGATCATTCTTTTCTTCAGCTTTAATCTTGATATCAACAGATGTTCCAACATCTTCTGGGACATCTGTAGGAGCATCATCAATTATCACATTTATGGATTCCATGATAACCTTGGTTCTAGAATTAAATACTCTATATGCTCTGCTGTTTATGGAGTATCCAAGGAAAATCCCTTCATCACTTTTAGGATCCATTTTTCTTCTTTGCTCCCTATCTGCCAGAATATAACAGATACTTCCAAAAACATGAAAGTACTTAACTGTGGGTTTTCTGCCCTTCCATACTTCATATATTGTGGACAAAGTTCCTTTCCTTAAAGTAACTCTATTATGGATGTAACAGGCAGTGTTCATAGCTTCAGCCCAAAAGTATAGAGGCAACTTTTTAGCATGAATCATAGCTCTTGCTGATTCTTGAATGGTTCTATTCTTCCTTTCAACAATCCCATTCTGTTGAGGAGTGATAGGTGAAGAATACTCATGATTAATTCCTTCTGAAGAACAGAAATCTAAGAACTTTTGATTCTCAAATTCTTTTCCATGATCACTCCTAATTCTGATCACACAGCTGGATTTTTCCCTTTGCAATCTTTGACATAATTCTTTGAATACATCAAATACATCTGACTTTTCTTTGATGAAGTTTATCCATGTATATCTTGAAAAGTCATCAACCACAACATAGGCATACCTCTTACCACCAAGACTTTCAACCTGCATAGGTCCCATAAGATCCATATGTAGAAGTTCCAAAACTTTGGAAGTTGTCAGATGTTGGAGCTTTGGATGGGACATCTTGGTTTGCTTGCCTATTTGACATTCACCACATATTTTGCCATCATCAATCTTCAGATTAGGAATACCTCTTACAGCATCCATAGATATGATCTTCTTTATGCCTCTGAAATGAAGATGACCTAGTCTTTGATGCCACAGTTTCACTTCTTCTTCTTTAGCTAGAGAGCAGGTTGAAGTGAGACTGAGATTTTGGGATTCCCACATGTAACAGTTGTCTTTAGATCTGGCTCCTTTCATGACAACCTCTTGTTCTTTGTTAGTCACTATACATTCAGATTTTGTAAAGTTTACACTGTATCCTTGATCACATAGTTGACTTATGCTGATCAGGTTAGCAGTTAAACCTTTAACTAGCAGCACATCATCTAGTCTTGGAACATCTTGACAATCCAAGGTTCCAACTCCCTTGATTTCTCCTTTAGCTCCATCTCCAAAGGTAACATACCTGGATGAATGTGATTTTAAGTTTACTAGCAAATTCTTCAATCCAGTCATGTGTCTTGAGCATCCACTGTCAAAGTACCAGTCTTCTTTAGCTGATACTCTCAGAGATGTATGTGCTATGTATGCAGTACTTTTCTTTGACCAGATGAGTTGAGATTTCTTTTGATGTCTCTGCCCTGTGTGTTGTTCAGCTGATCTCCAAGCTTGATTGTTGATCTGGTTCTTGGGTATGTGGCTTTGATCAGTCTGAATATCAGCTTTTGGTCTCCAAACCTTCTTGATGACCTCTGTCTTCTGCTTAGAAGGTTGCTGATTTCTTTGATGTCTATGCAGCACTTTCTTGGTACCTTCTACTTTCTGATTAGAAGGTTGCTGATACATCTGATTTGGATATCCATGTAGCTTATAACAGTGAGGTTTGATATGCCCAAATCTTCCACAGTGATGGCATCTCCATCTTTGATACTTCTTCTTCATTTTGTTCTTTCCAGAATGTTGAGACATCTGTTGGAACATTATGTTTGTCTTTGTGTTCTGATGTTGGAGCATCTGTTGGGACATCTTGTTTGACTGTGTAGTTTTTGAAGTAGTTTTGCTAGAGCTGGCTTCATCTCTGTTATATCCCAGTCCACTTTTGTCCCCTGAATGTTTATTATTGCTGAGAATAACATCCAGTGTGTTTGAGCTGCTGTTCAACATTCTAACAGATTTGGACATATGTTCCAATTTAGAGTTGAGAAGGCTTATTTCACTTTTTAAGGTGTCAATGATCTCCTGATCATTTGCTTTGTCATCTTCTAATGTCTCATTCTGCTTCTTTAGCTTTATAACTTCACTGCATATTTCAGAGCTTCTTTTGTATAGATCTTTGAATGCTTGCTCAAGTTCCTCATAAGTAAGTTCTCCACAACTGGAATCACTATCATATTCACACAGTCCAGCTAAAGCAGTAATATGCTTAGCTGATTCTTCTTCTGACTCTCCTGAGTCTTCATCAGACCAGGTCACAGAGAGTCCTTTCTTTTGCCTCTTTAAGTAGGTAGGACATTCAAACTTGATGTGTCCATATCCTTCACATTCATGACATTTGACTCCTTTATCTTGACTGGTCTTTTCAGCATACTTTAATCTTTTGTTAGCATCATAAGGTCTTCTGTTCTCAGAGTTTGTGTTTCTTCCACTAGGTTTGGATTTGCCTTCCATTCCTCTGAGAATTTGTTTGAACTGTTTTCCAAGCAAGGCAAGGTTTTCTGATAAGCTTTTATCATTTGCTGATTCATCATCCTCTTCTTCATCTGTATTTGACACTAAGGTTATGCTTTTGTTCTTTTTGGCATTTGTGTCATTCATTCCCATCTCAAAAGTTTGAAGGGAACCAATGAGTTCTTCAACTTTCATGGAGCATATGTCTTGAGCTTCTTCTATTGCAGTGACTTTCATATCAAATCTTTTTGGCAAAGATCTGAGAATATTTCTTACAAGCTTTTCATCAGTCATCTTTTCTCCCAAAGCTCCAGAAGTATTGGCTATATCCAAGATGTTCATATAGAACTCATGAATTGATTCATCTTCCTTCATTCTCAAGTTTTCAAACTTGGTGGTGAGAAGTTGAAGTCTTGACATTTTTACTTTTGATGTTCCTTCATGAGTTGTTTTGAGAGTATCCCAAACATCTTTGGCCAGCTCACAATGATGCACAAGTCTGAAAATATTCCTATCAATGCCATTGAATAAAGCATTTAAGGCTTTTGAGTTGCCTAGTGCTGAGTCTTCTTCCTCCTTACTCCATTCTTCTTCAGGTTTCAGCACTTTTGATCCATCTTTGGTGTCTTGGATAGGGTAATCCCATCCAACATTGATTGCTCTCCATGCCCTGTTGTCAAGTGACCTTAAGAATGCAATCATTCTTGGCTTCCAGTAGTCATAATTAGATCCATCCAGTATAGGTGGTCTATTTACTGACCCTAAATCTCTGTCCATGTTACAGAATTTGTATTCCCTAGATCTCACCCAGTATAAACAGGCAGGTTGCCTGCTCTGATGCCAATTGAAATTCTGTGATCAGGTATGAGATGTCCTAAGAGATGTCCCAACACTTAATAGGACATTTGACAAATTTAACCAAAACTTAAACAGCAAGAAAAGTAAACAACACAGAAGTTTGTTAACCCAGTTCAGTGTATAACCACACCTACATCTGGAGGCTACCAAGCCAGGAGGAAATCCACTATTAGTAATATTAATTCTAGACTTAAACCACCCTGTTTAATCTATCACTTAATACTTACCCAATGCAATTTCTACCTAAGACACACTTAGATAAGAGTACCCTACTCACTCCCCCTCAATCACACAGTGATCAAGTTTACAAGTTTACAGAAATTGAAGACATCCTTCAAACAATACAGCTTGATCTTACTTCACAGTTTCAATCAAGTCACAAATGCACTTTTGCTTAAAAGCTTATAAAGTGGTACATAAAACAACCTGCTATTAAAAACACTAGACACCCTATTTGGTCTTCTGAAATTCGTACTCAATTCTATGAGTTTCTGTTGCTTAAATAGGTATCTGAATTTTGGGCTTTCTGTAGAATGATCCAGCCCTAATGTGCAGCAACTGTCACCTTGAATTTAGGGTTTGTTACTTCCTATATTCTAGGTGATTTAGGTCTTCTGTTTTAATCTGAATCTTCAATATAAAACACCCTACAGATGCGCCTTGTTCTGTTTTTATCCATCATTAATTAATTCCAGATACTTCTCCTTAAATATCTCTGATCTGTTAATCAATAATTAATTCTGGAAGCAGGTCTGAGATGTCTCAACATCTGTTGGGACATCCTGAAAAACTGAACTAAAGTTATTTACACAATGTCCCAACATCTGGTAGGACATCCTGAAATAAGTTCACATACTCTGTTTGCTAATGTCCCAACATCTGATAGGACATTCTGAACTGAATTTAACATTTCTTGTTTGGTCAAAAATTCTGCAAATTCTTAAACATCTACAGACCGAAACTTGCATTTCAAAAAGTTTCATAGAATATAATTTTTCAGATGATTTTTTGCATGGACTTGCATCATAACCCTCCCTCATAAAATATATCAATAATCTGAAAAGTTTCATTTCATTTCGAGCAGTCCTCGATTAAATTTGATTTTTTGTCCGAAACTAATCTAAACAAGTGTAAAATTACTATGATTTTTTGACCGAAACAAGCATTTCAAAAAGTTTTATAGAAACTAATTTTAAGAGGAATTTTTGCAAGGACTTCCATCATAACCTTCCCACGTAACATATATAAATGATTTGATAAGTTTCGTATCATTTAAAACAGTTTCCGATTTAATTTGATTTTTTGAACGAAACTAGTATAAAATAGTGTATAATATATTATGATTTTTTTTACCAAAACTTGCATTTCGAAAATATTCATAGAATTTAATTTTCAAATGATTTTCTTACATGGACTTCCATCATAACCTTCCCTCATAAAATATATAAATGTTCTTAGAAGTTTGATATCATCTCGAGCAGTCCTCGATTTAATTTGATTTTTTGACCGAAACTAGTGTATAATATACTATAATTTTTTTACAGAAACTTGCATTTCGATAAGTTTTATAGAAGCTAATTTTCAGATTATTTTTTGCATGGACTACCATTATAACCTTGCCTTGTAACATATATAAATGATCTGAAAGGTTTCGTATCATTTGGAACAATCCTCGATTTAATTTGACTTTTTGACCGGAACTAGAATAAACTAGAGTATAATACTAATGATTTTTTGACCGAAACTTGCATTTCAAAAAGTTTCATAAAATATAATTTTCAGATGATTTTTTGCATGGACTTCCATCATAACCCTCCCTCATAAAATATATCAATAATCTGAAAAGTTTCATTTCATTTCGAGCAGTCCTCGATTAAATTTGATTTTTTGTCCGAAACTAATCTAAACTAGTGTAAAATATACTATGATTTTTTGACCGAAACATGCATTTCAAAACGTTTTATAGAAACTAATTTTAAGAGGAAGTTTTGCAAGGACTTCCATCATAACCTTCCCTCGTAACATATATTAATGATTTGAAAAGTTTCGTATCATTTCAAACAGTTTCCGATTTAATTTGATTTTTTGAACGAAACAAGTAGAAAATAATGTATAATAAATTATGATTTTTTGACCAAAACTTGCATTTCGAAAAGATTAATAGAATTTAATTTTCAAATGATTTTTTTGCATGGACTTCCATCATAACCTTCCCTCTTAAAATATAGAAATTTTCTTAAACGTTTGATATCATTCTGTGCAGTCCTCGATTTAATTTGATTTTTTGCCCGAAACTAGTGTATAATATACTATTATTTTTTTTTACAGAAACTTGCATTTCGAAAAGTTTTATAGAAGCTAATTTTCAGATTATTTTTTGCATGGACTACCATCATAACCTTGCCTTGTAACATATATAAATGATCTGAAAGGTTTCGTATCATTTGGAACAATCCTCGATTTAATTTGACTTTTTGACCGGAACTAGAATAAACTAGTGTATAATACTTATGATGTTTTGACCGAAACATGAATTTCAAAAAGTTTCATAGAATATAATATTCAGATGATTTTTTGCATGGACTTCCATCATAACCCTCCCTCGTAAAATATATCATTAATCTGAAAAGTTTCATTTCATTTCGAGCAGTCCTCGATTAAATTTGATTTTTTGTCCGAAACTAATCTAAACTAGTGTAAAATATACTATGATTTTTTGACCGAAACATGCATTTCAAAACGTTTTATAGAAACTAATTTTAAGAGGATGTTTTGCAAGGACTTCCATCATAACCTTCCCTCGTAACATATATTAATGATTTGAAAAGTTTCGTATCATTTCAAACAGTTTCCGATTTAATTTGATTTTTTGAACGAAACAAGTATAAAATAATGTATAATAAATTATGATTTTTTGACCAAAACTTGCATTTCGAAAAGATTAATAGAATTTAATTTTCAAATGATTTTTTTGCATGGACTTCCATCATAACCTTCCCTCTTAAAATATAGAAATTTTCTTAAACGTTTGATATCATTCTGTGCAGTCCTCGATTTAATTTGATTTTTTGACCGAAACTAGTGTATAATATACTATAATTTTTTTACAGAAACTTGCATTTCGATAAGTTTTATAGAAGCTAATTTTCAGATTATTTTTTGCATGGACTACCATCATAACCTTGCCTTGTAACATATATAAATGATCTGAAAGGTTTTGTATCATTTGGAACAATCCTCGATTTAATTTGACTTTTTGACCGGAACTAGAATAAACTAGTGTAAAATACTTATGATTTTTTTGACCGAAACTTGCATTTCAAAAAGTTTCATAGAATATAATTTTTCAGATGATTTTTTGCATGGACTTGCATCATAACCCTCCCTCGTAAAATATATCAATAATCTGAAAAGTTTCATTTCATTTCGAGCAGTCCTCGATTAAATTTGATTTTTTGTCCGAAACTAATCTAAACTAGTGTAAAATATACTATGATTTTTTGACCGAAACATGCATTTCAAAACGTTTTATAGAAACTAATTTTAAGAGGAAGTTTTTCAAGGACTTCCATCATAACCTTCCCACGTAGCATATATAAATGATTTGATAAGTTTCGTATCATTTAAAACAGTTTCCGATTTAATTTGATTTTTTGAACGAAACTAGTATAAAATAGTGTATAATATATTATGATTTTTTTTACCAAAACTTGCATTTCGAAAATATTCATAGAATTTAATTTTCAAATGATTTTCTTACATGGACTTCCATCATAACCTTCCCTCATAAAATATATAAATGTTCTTAGAAGTTTGATATCATCTCGAGCAGTCCTCGATTTAATTTGATTTTTTGACCGAAACTAGTGTATAATATACTATAATTTTTTTACAGAAACTTGCATTTCGATAAGTTTTATAGAAGCTAATTTTCAGATTATTTTTTGCATGGACTACCATTATAACCTTGCCTTGTAACATATATAAATGATCTGAAAGGTTTCGTATCATTTGGAACAATCCTCGATTTAATTTGACTTTTTGACCGGAACTAGAATAAACTAGAGTATAATACTAATGATTTTTTGACCGAAACTTGCATTTCAAAAAGTTTCATAGAATATAATTTTCAGATGATTTTTTGCATGGACTTCCATCATAACCCTCCCTCATAAAATATATCAATAATCTGAAAAGTTTCATTTCATTTCGAGCAGTCCTCGATTAAATTTGATTTTTTGTCCGAAACTAATCTAAACTAGTGTAAAATATACTATGATTTTTTGACCGAAACATGCATATCAAAACGTTTTATAGAAACTAATTTTAAGAGGAAGTTTTGCAAGGACTTCCATCATAACCTTCCCTCGTAACATATATTAATGATTTGAAAAGTTTCGTATCATTTCAAACAGTTTCCGATTTAATTTGATTTTTTGAACGAAACAAGTAGAAAATAATGTATAATAAATTATGATTTTTTGACCAAAACTTGCATTTCGAAAAGATTAATAGAATTTAATTTTCAAATGATTTTTTTGCATGGACTTCCATCATAACCTTCCCTCTTAAAATATAGAAATTTTCTTAAACGTTTGATATCATTCTGTGCAGTCCTCGATTTAATTTGATTTTTTGCCCGAAACTAGTGTATAATATACTATTATTTTTTTTTACAGAAACTTGCATTTCGAAAAGTTTTATAGAAGCTAATTTTCAGATTATTTTTTGCATGGACTACCATCATAACCTTGCCTTGTAACATATATAAATGATCTGAAAGGTTTCGTATCATTTGGAACAATCCTCGATTTAATTTGACTTTTTGACCGGAACTAGAATAAACTAGTGTATAATACTTATGATGTTTTGACCGAAACATGAATTTCAAAAAGTTTCATAGAATATAATATTCAGATGATTTTTTGCATGGACTTCCATCATAACCCTCCCTCGTAAAATATATCATTAATCTGAAAAGTTTCATTTCATTTCGAGCAGTCCTCGATTAAATTTGATTTTTTGTCCGAAACTAATCTAAACTAGTGTAAAATATACTATGATTTTTTGACCGAAACATGCATTTCAAAACGTTTTATAGAAACTAATTTTAAGAGGATGTTTTGCAAGGACTTCCATCATAACCTTCCCTCGTAACATATATTAATGATTTGAAAAGTTTCGTATCATTTCAAACAGTTTCCGATTTAATTTGATTTTTTGAACGAAACAAGTATAAAATAATGTATAATAAATTATGATTTTTTGACCAAAACTTGCATTTCGAAAAGATTAATAGAATTTAATTTTCAAATGATTTTTTTGCATGGACTTCCATCATAACCTTCCCTCTTAAAATATAGAAATTTTCTTAAACGTTTGATATCATTCTGTGCAGTCCTCGATTTAATTTGATTTTTTGACCGAAACTAGTGTATAATATACTATAATTTTTTTACAGAAACTTGCATTTCGATAAGTTTTATAGAAGCTAATTTTCAGATTATTTTTTGCATGGACTACCATCATAACCTTGCCTTGTAACATATATAAATGATCTGAAAGGTTTTGTATCATTTGGAACAATCCTCGATTTAATTTGACTTTTTGACCGGAACTAGAATAAACTAGTGTAAAATACTTATGATTTTTTTGACCGAAACTTGCATTTCAAAAAGTTTCATAGAATATAATTTTTCAGATGATTTTTTGCATGGACTTGCATCATAACCCTCCCTCGTAAAATATATCAATAATCTGAAAAGTTTCATTTCATTTCGAGCAGTCCTCGATTAAATTTGATTTTTTGTCCGAAACTAATCTAAACTAGTGTAAAATATACTATGATTTTTTGACCGAAACATGCATTTCAAAACGTTTTATAGAAACTAATTTTAAGAGGAAGTTTTTCAAGGACTTCCATCATAACCTTCCCACGTAGCATATATAAATGATTTGATAAGTTTCGTATCATTTAAAACAGTTTCCGATTTAATTTGATTTTTTGAACGAAACTAGTATAAAATAGTGTATAATATATTATGATTTTTTTTACCAAAACTTGCATTTCGAAAATATTCATAGAATTTAATTTTCAAATGATTTTCTTACATGGACTTCCATCATAACCTTCCCTCATAAAATATATAAATGTTCTTAGAAGTTTGATATCATCTCGAGCAGTCCTCGATTTAATTTGATTTTTTGACCGAAACTAGTGTATAATATACTATAATTTTTTTACAGAAACTTGCATTTCGATAAGTTTTATAGAAGCTAATTTTCAGATTATTTTTTGCATGGACTACCATTATAACCTTGCCTTGTAACATATATAAATGATCTGAAAGGTTTCGTATCATTTGGAACAATCCTCGATTTAATTTGACTTTTTGACCGGAACTAGAATAAACTAGAGTATAATACTAATGATTTTTTGACCGAAACTTGCATTTCAAAAAGTTTCATAGAATATAATTTTCAGATGATTTTTTGCATGGACTTCCATCATAACCCTCCCTCATAAAATATATCAATAATCTGAAAAGTTTCATTTCATTTCGAGCAGTCCTCGATTAAATTTGATTTTTTGTCCGAAACTAATCTAAACTAGTGTAAAATATACTATGATTTTTTGACCGAAACATGCATTTCAAAACGTTTTATAGAAACTAATTTTAAGAGGAAGTTTTGCAAGGACTTCCATCATAACCTTCCCTCGTAACATATATTAATGATTTGAAAAGTTTCGTATCATTTCAAACAGTTTCCGATTTAATTTGATTTTTTGAACGAAACAAGTAGAAAATAATGTATAATAAATTATGATTTTTTGACCAAAACTTGCATTTCGAAAAGATTAATAGAATTTAATTTTCAAATGATTTTTTTGCATGGACTTCCATCATAACCTTCCCTCTTAAAATATAGAAATTTTCTTAAACGTTTGATATCATTCTGTGCAGTCCTCGATTTAATTTGATTTTTTGCCCGAAACTAGTGTATAATATACTATTATTTTTTTTTACAGAAACTTGCATTTCGAAAAGTTTTATAGAAGCTAATTTTCAGATTATTTTTTGCATGGACTACCATCATAACCTTGCCTTGTAACATATATAAATGATCTGAAAGGTTTCGTATCATTTGGAACAATCCTCGATTTAATTTGACTTTTTGACCGGAACTAGAATAAACTAGTGTATAATACTTATGATTTTTTGACCGAAACATGAATTTCAAAAAGTTTCATAGAATATAATATTCAGATGATTTTTTGCATGGACTTCCATCATAACCCTCCCTCGTAAAATATATCATTAATCTGAAAAGTTTCATTTCATTTCGAGCAGTCCTCGATTAAATTTGATTTTTTGTCCGAAACTAATCTAAACTAGTGTAAAATATACTATGATTTTTTGACCGAAACATGCATTTCAAAACGTTTTATAGAAACTAATTTTAAGAGGATGTTTTGCAAGGACTTCCATCATAACCTTCCCTCGTAACATATATTAATGATTTGAAAAGTTTCGTATCATTTCAAACAGTTTCCGATTTAATTTGATTTTTTGAACGAAACAAGTATAAAATAATGTATAATAAATTATGATTTTTTGACCAAAACTTGCATTTCGAAAGGATTAATAGAATTTAATTTTCAAATGATTTTTTTGCATGGACTTCCATCATAACCTTCCCTCTTAAAATATAGAAATTTTCTTAAACGTTTGATATCATTCTGTGCAGTCCTCGATTTAATTTGATTTTTTGACCGAAACTAGTGTATAATATACTATAATTTTTTTACAGAAACTTGCATTTCGATAAGTTTTATAGAAGCTAATTTTCAGATTATTTTTTGCATGGACTACCATCATAACCTTGCCTTGTAACATATATAAATGATCTGAAAGGTTTTGTATCATTTGGAACAATCCTCGATTTAATTTGACTTTTTGACCGGAACTAGAATAAACTAGTGTAAAATACTTATGATTTTTTTGACCGAAACTTGCATTTCAAAAAGTTTCATAGAATATAATTTTTCAGATGATTTTTTGCATGGACTTGCATCATAACCCTCCCTCGTAAAATATATCAATAATCTGAAAAGTTTCATTTCATTTCGAGCAGTCCTCGATTAAATTTGATTTTTTGTCCGAAACTAATCTAAACTAGTGTAAAATATACTATGATTTTTTGACCGAAACATGCATTTCAAAACGTTTTATAGAAACTAATTTTAAGAGGAAGTTTTTCAAGGACTTCCATCATAACCTTCCCACGTAACATATATAAATGATTTGATAAGTTTCGTATCATTTAAAACAGTTTCCGATTTAATTTGATTTTTTGAACGAAACTAGTATAAAATAGTGTATAATATATTATGATTTTTTTTTCCAAAACTTGCATTTCGAAAATATTCATAGAATTTAATTTTCAAATGATTTTCTTACATGGACTTCCATCATAACCTTCCCTCATAAAATATATAAATGTTCTTAGAAGTTTGATATCATCTCGAGCAGTCCTCGATTTAATTTGATTTTTTGACCGAAACTAGTGTATAATATACTATAATTTTTTTACAGAAACTTGCATTTCGATAAGTTTTATAGAAGCTAATTTTCAGATTATTTTTTGCATGGACTACCATTATAACCTTGCCTTGTAACATATATAAATGATCTGAAAGGTTTCGTATCATTTGGAACAATCCTCGATTTAATTTGACTTTTTGACCGGAACTAGAATAAACTAGAGTATAATACTAATGATTTTTTGACCGAAACTTGCATTTCAAAAAGTTTCATAGAATATAATTTTCATATGATTTTTTGCATGGACTTCCATCATAACCCTCCCTCATAAAATATATCAATAATCTGAAAAGTTTCATTTCATTTCGAGCAGTCCTCGATTAAATTTGATTTTTTGTCCGAAACTAATCTAAACTAGTGTAAAATATACTATGATTTTTTGACCGAAACATGCATTTCAAAACGTTTTATAGAAACTAATTTTAAGAGGAAGTTTTTCAAGGACTTCCATCATAACCTTCCCTCGTAACATATATAAATGATTTGAAAAGTTTCGTATCATTTCAAATAGTTTCTGATTTAATTTGATTTTTTGAACGAAACAAGTAGAAAATAATGTATAATAAATTATGATTTTTTGACCAAAACTTGCATTTCGAAAAGATTAATAGAATTTAATTTTCAAATGATTTTTTTGCATGGACTTCCATCATAACCTTCCCTCTTAAAATATAGAAATTTTCTTAAACGTTTGATATCATTCTGTGCAATCCTCGATTTAATTTGATTTTTTGACCGAAACTAGTGTATAATATACTATAATTTTTTTACAGAAACTTGCATTTCGATAAGTTTTATAGAAGCTAATTTTCAGATTATTTATTGCATGGACTACCATCATAACCTTGCCTTGTAACATATATAAATTATCTGAAAGGTTTCGTATCATTTGGAACAATCCTCGATTTAATTTGACTTTTTGACCAGAACTAGAATAAACTAGAGTATAATACTAATGATTTTTTGACCGAAACTTGCATTTCAAAAAGTTTCATAGAATATAATTTTCAGATGATTTTTTGCATGGACTTCCATCATAACCCTCCCTCATAAAATATATCAATAATCTGAAAAGTTTCATTTCATTTCGAGCAGTCCTCGATTAAATTTGATTTTTTGTCCGAAACTAATCTAAACTAGTGTAAAATATACTATGATTTTTTGACCGAAACATGCATTTCAAAACGTTTTATAGAAACTAATTTTAAGAGGAAGTTTTGCAAGGACTTCCATCATAACCTTCCCTCGTAACATATATAAATGATTTGAAAAGTTTCGTATCATTTCAAATAGTTTCTGATTTAATTTGATTTTTTGAACGAAACAAGTAGAAAATAATGTATAATAAATAATGATTTTTTGACCAAAACTTGCATTTCGAAAAGATTAATAGAATTTAATTTTCAAATGATTTTTTTGCATGGACTTCCATCATAACCTTCCATCTTAAAATATAGAAATTTTCTTAAAAGTTTGATATCATTCCGTGCAGTCCTCGATTTAATTTGATTTTTTGACCGAAACTAGTGTATAATATACTATAATTTTTTTACAGAAACTTGCATTTCGATAAGTTTTATAGAAGCTAATTTTCAGATTATTTTTTGCATGGACTACCATCATAACCTTGCCTTGTAACATATATAAATGATCTGAAAGGTTTCGTATCATTTGGAACAATCCTCGATTTAATTTGACTTTTTGACCGGAACTAGAATAAACTAGTGTATAATACTTATGATTTTTTGACCGAAACTTGCATTTCAAAAAGTTTCATAGAATAGAATTTTCAGATGATTTTTTGCATGGACTTCCATCATAACCCTCCCTCGAAAAATATATCAATAATATGAAAAGTTTCATTTCATTTCGAGCAGTCCTCGCTTAAATTTGATTTTTGTCCGAAACTAATCTAAACTAGTGTAAAATATACTATGATTTTTTGACCGAAACATGCATTTCAAAACGTTTTATAGAAACTAATTTTAAGAGGAAGTTTTGCAAGGACTTCCATCATAACCTTCCCTCGTAACATATATAAATGATTTGAAAAGTTTCGTATCGTTTCAAACAGTTTCCGATTTAATTTGATTTTTTGAACGAAATAAGTAGAAAATAATGTAAAATGAATTTTGATTTTTTGACAAAAACTTGCATTTCGAAAAGATTAATAGAATTTAATTTTCAAATGATATTTTTGCATGGACTTCCATCATAACCTTCCATCTTAAAATATAGAAATTTTCTTAAAAGTTTGATATCATTCCGTGCAGTCCTCGATTTAATTTGATTTTTTGACCGAAACTAGTGTATAATATACTATAATTTTTTTACAGAAACTTGCATTTCGATAAGTTTTATAGAAGCTAATTTTCAGATTATTTTTTGCATGGACTACCATCATAACCTTGCCTTGTAACATATATAAATGATATGAAAGGTTTCGTATCATTTGGAACAATCCTCGATTTAATTTGACTTTTTGACCGGAACTAGAATAAACTAGTGTATAATACTTATGATTTTTTGACCGAAACTTGCATTTCAAAAAGTTTCATAGAATAGAATTTTCAGATGATTTTTTGCATGGACTTCCATCATAACCCTCCCTCGAAAAATATATCAATAATATGAAAAGTTTCATTTCATTTCGAGCAGTCCTCGCTTAAATTTGATTTTTTGTCCGAAACTAATCTAAACTAGTGTAAAATATACTATGATTTTTTGACCGAAACATGCATTTCAAAACGTTTTATAGAAACTAATTTTAAGAGGAAGTTTTGCAAGGACTTCCATCATAACCTTCCCTCGTAACATATATAAATGATTTGAAAAGTTTCGTATCGTTTCAAACAGTTTCCGATTTAATTTGATTTTTTGAACGAAATAAGTAGAAAATAATGTAAAATAAATTTTGATTTTTTGACAAAAACTTGCATTTCGAAAAGATTAATAGAATTTAATTTTCAAATGATTTTTTTGCATGGACTTCCATCATAACCTTCCCTCTTAAAATATATAAATTTTCTTAAACGTTTGATATCATTCTGTGCAGTCCTCGATTTAATTTGATTTTTTGACCAAAACTAGTGTATAATATACTATAATTTTTTTACAGAAACTTGCATTTCGATAAGTTTTATAGAAGCTAATTTTCAGATTATTTTTTGCATGGACTACCATCATAACCTTGCCTTGTAACATATATAAATGATCTGAAAGGTTTCGTATCATTTGGAACAATCCTCGATTTAATTTGACTTTTTGACCGGAACTAGAATAAACTAGAGTATAATACTAATGATTTTTTGACCGAAACTTGCATTTCAAAAAGTTTCATAGAATATAATTTTCAGATGATTTTTTGCATGGACTTCCATCATAACCCTCCCTCGTAAAATATATCAATAATCTGAAAAGTTTCATTTCATTTCGAGCAGTCCTCGATTAAATTTGATTTTTTGTCCGAAACTAATCTAAACTAGTGTAAAATATACTATGATTTTTTGACCGAAACATGCATTTCAAAACGTTTTATAGAAACTAATTTTAAGAGGAAGTTTTGCAAGGACTTCCATCATAACCTTCCTTCGTAACATATATAAATGATTTGAAAAGTTTCGTATCATTTCAAACAGTTTCCGATTTAATTTGATTTTTTGAAAGAAATAAGTAGAAAATAATGTAAAATGAATTTTGATTTTTTGACAAAAACTTGCATTTCGAAAAGATTAATAGAATTTAATTTTCAAATGATATTTTTGCATGGACTTCCATCATAACCTTCCATCTTAAAATATAGAAATTTTCTTAAAAGTTTGATATCATTCCGTGCAGTCCTCGATTTAATTTGATTTTTTGACCGAAACTAGTGTATAATATACTATAATTTTTTTACAGAAACTTGCATTTCGATAAGTTTTATAGAAGCTAATTTTCAGATTATTTTTTGCATGGACTACCATCATAACCTTGCCTTGTAACATATATAAATGATCTGAAAGGTTTCGTATCATTTGGAACAATCCTCGATTTAATTTGACTTTTTGACCGGAACTAGAATAAACTAGTGTATAATACTTATGATTTTTTGACCGAAACTTGCATTTCAAAAAGTTTCATAGAATAGAATTTTCAGATGATTTTTTGCATGGACTTCCATCATAACCCTCCCTCGAAAAATATATCAATAATATGAAAAGTTTCATTTCATTTCGAGCAGTCCTCGCTTAAATTTGATTTTTTGTCCGAAACTAATCTAAACTAGTGTAAAATATACTATGATTTTTTGACCGAAACATGCATTTCAAAACGTTTTATAGAAACTAATTTTAAGAGGAAGTTTTGCAAGGACTTCCATCATAACCTTCCCTCGTAACATATATAAATGATTTGAAAAGTTTCGTATCGTTTCAAACAGTTTCCGATTTAATTTGATTTTTTGAACGAAATAAGTAGAAAATAATGTAAAATAAATTTTGATTTTTTGACAAAAACTTGCATTTCGAAAAGATTAATAGAATTTAATTTTCAAATGATATTTTTGCATGGACTTCCATCATAACCTTCCATCTTAAAATATAGAAATTTTCTTAAAAGTTTGATATCATTCCGTGCAGTCCTCGATTTAATTTGATTTTTTGACCGAAACTAGTGTATAATATACTATAATTTTTTTACAGAAACTTGCATTTCGATAAGTTTTATAGAAGCTAATTTTCAGATTATTTTTTGCATGGACTACCATCATAACCTTGCCTTGTAACATATATAAATGATCTGAAAGGTTTCGTATCATTTGGAACAATCCTCGATTTAATTTGACTTTTTGACCGGAACTAGAATAAACTAGTGTATAATACTTATGATGTTTTGTCCGAAACTTGCATTTCAAAAAGTGTCATAGAATATAATTTTTCAGATGATTTTTTGCATGGACTTCCAACATAACCCTCCCTCGTAAAATATATCAATAATCTGAAAAGTTTCATTTCATTTCGAGCAGTCCTCGATTAAATTTGATTTTTTGTCCGAAACTAATCTAAACTAGTGTAAAATTACTATGATTTTTTGACCGACACATGCATTTCAAAAAGTTTTATAGAAACTAATTTTAAGAAGAATTTTTGCAAGGACTTCCATCATAACCTTCCCACGTAACATATATAAATGATTTGATAAGTTTCATATCATTTAAAACAGTTTCCGATTTAATTTGATTTTTTGAACGAAACTAGTATAAAATAGTGTATAATATGTTATGATTTTTTTTACCAAAACTTGCATTTCGAAAATATTCATAGAATTTAATTTTCAAATGATTTTCTTACATGGACTTCCATCATAACCTTCCCTCATAAAATATATAAATGTTCTTAGAAGTTTGATATCATCTCAAGCAGTCCTCGATTTAATTTGATTTTTTGACCGAAACTAGTGTATAATATACTATGATATTTTTAACAGAAACTTGCATTTCGATAAATTTTATAGAAGCTAATATTCAGATGATTTTTTGCATGGACTTCCGTCATAACCTTGCCATGTAACATATATAAATGATCTCATAGGATTCGTATCATTTGGAACAATCCTCAATTTAATTTGACTTTTTGACCGGAACTAGAAAAAACTAGTGTATAATATTTATGATCTTTTGACCGAAACTTGCATTTCAAAAAGTTTTATAGAAACTAATTTTCAGATGATTTTTTGTAAGGACTAACATCATAATCTTCCCTCGTAACATATATAAATGATCTGAAAAGTTTCGTATCATTTCATACAGTTTCCGATTTAATTTTATATTTTGAACGAAACTAGTATAAAATACTGTATAATATATTATGATTTTTTGACCGAAACTTGCATTTCGAAAAGGTTCATAGAATATAATTTTCAAATGATTTTTTGCCAGGACTTCCATCATAACCTTCTCTCGTAAAATATAGAAATGTTTTGAAAAGTTTCATATCATTTCGAGTAGTCCTCGATTTAATTTGTTTTTTTGACCGAAACTAGTGTAAACTAGTGTATAATATATTATGCTTTTTTGACAGAAACTTGCATTTCGATAAGTTTTATAGAAGCTAATTTTCAGATGATTTTTTGCATGGACTTCCATCATAACCTTCCCTTGTAACAATAATAAATGATCTGAAAGGTTTCGTATCATTTAGAACAATCCTCGATTTAATTTGACTTTTTAACCAAAACTAGAATAAACTAGTGTATAATATTTAGGATTTTTTGACCGAAACTTTCATTTCAAAATGTTTCATAGAATCTAATTTTCAGATGATTTTTTTACATGGACTTCCATCAAAACCTTCCCTCATAAAATATATCAATAATCTGAAAAGTTTCGTATCATTTTGAACAATCCTCGATTAAATTTGATTTTTTGACCGAAACTAGTATAAACTAGTGTATAATATACTATGATTTTTTTTACCAAAACTTGCATTTCAAAAATGTTTATATAAACTAATTATCGTACGATTTTTTGCAAGGTCTTCCATCATAACCTTCCCTCGTAACATATATAAATGATCTGAAAATTTTCGTATCATTTCAAACAGTTTCCGATTTAATTTGATTTTTTGAACGAAACAAGTAGAAAATAGTGTATAATAAATTATGATTTTTTGACCAAAACTTGCATTTCGAAAAGATTAATAGAATTTAATTTTCAAATGATTTTTTTGCATGGACTTCCATCATAACCTTCCCTCTTAAAATATAGAAATTTTCTTAAAAGTTTGATATCATTCTGTGCAGTCCTCGATTTAATTTGATTTTTTGACCGAAACTAGTGTATAATATACTATAATTTTTTTACAGAAACTTGCATTTTGATAAGTTTAATAGAAGCTAATTTTCAGATTATTTTTTGCATGGACTACCATCATAACCTTGCCTTGTAACATATATAAATGATCTAAAAGGTTTCGTATCATTTGGTACAATCCTCGATTTAATTTGACTTTTTGACCGGAACTAGAATAAACTAGTGTATAATACTTATGATTTTTTGACCGAAATTTGCATTTCAAAAAGTTTCATAGAATATAATTTTCAGATTATTTTTTGCATGGACTTTCAACATAACCCTCCCTCGTAAAATACATCAATAATCTAAAAAGTTTCATTTCATTTCGAGCAGTCCTCGATTAAATTTGATTTTTTGTCCGAAACTAATCTAAACAAGTGTAAAATATACTATGATTTTTTGACCGAAACATGCATTTCAAAACGTTTTATAGAAACTAATTTTAAGAAGAATTTTTGCAAGGACTTCCATCATAACCTTCCCTCGTAACATATATAAATGATTTGAAAAGTTCCGTATCATTTCAAACAGTTTCCGATTTAATTTGATTTTTTGAACGAAACAAGTAGAAAATAATGTATAATAAATAATGATTTTTTGACCAAAACTTGCATTTCGAAAAGATTAATAGAATTTAATTTTAAAATTTTTTTTTGCATGGACTTCCATCATAACCTTCCCTCTTAAAATATAGAAATTTTCTTAAACGTTTGATATCACTCCGTGCAGTCCTCGATTTAATTTGATTTTTTTACCGAAACTAGTGTATAATATACTATAATTTTTTATAGAAACTTGCATTTCGATAAGTTTTATAGAAGCTAATTTTCATATTATTCTTTTGCATGGACTACCATCATAACCTTTCCTTGTAACATATATAAATGATCTGAAAGGTTTCATATCAATTGGAACAATCCTCGATTTAATTTGACTTTTTGACCGGAACTAGAATAAACTAGTGTATAATAGTTATGATTTTTTGACCGAAACTTGCATTTCAAAAAGTTTCATAGAATATAATTTTCAGATAATTTTTTGCATGGACTTCCAACATAACCCTCCCTCGTAAAATATATCAATAATCTGAAAAGTTTCATTTCATTTCGAGCAGTCCTCGATTAAATTTGATTTTTTGTCCGAAACTTGCATTTCAAAACATTTTATAGAAACTAATTTTTAGAGGAGTTTTTGCAAGGACTTCCATCATAACTTTCCCTCGTAACATATATAAATGATTTGAAAAGTTTCGTATCATTTCAAACAGTTTCCGATTTAATTTGATTTTTTGAACGAAACAAGTAGAAAATAGTGTATAATAAATTATGATTTTTTGACTTAAACTTGCATTTCGAAAAGATTAATAGAATTTAATTTTCAAAAGATTTTTTTGCATGGACTTCCATCATAACCTTCCCTCTTAAAATATAGAAATTTTCTTAAAAGTTTGATATCATTGCGTGCAATCCTCGATTTAATTTGTTTTTTTGACCGAAACTAGTGTATAATATACTATAATTTTTTACAGAAACTTGCATTTCGATATGTTTTATAGAAGCTAATTTTCAGATTATTTTTTGCATGGACTACCATCATAACCTTGCCTTGTAACATATATAAATGATCTGAAAGGTTTCGTATCATTTGGTACAATCTTCGATTTAATTTGACTTTTTGACCGGAACTAGAATAAACTAGTGTATAATACTTATGATTTTTTGACCGAAACTTGCATTTCAAAAAGTGTCATAGAATATAATTTTTCAGATGATTTTTTGCATGGACTTCCAACATAACCCTCCCTCGTAAAATACATCAATAATCTGAAAAGTTTCATTTCATTTCGAGCAGTCCTCGATTAAATTTGATTTTTTGTCCGAAACTAATCTAAACTAGTGTAAAATTACTATGATTTTTTGACCGACACATGCATTTCAAAAAGTTTTATAGAAACTAATTTTAAGAAGAATTTTTGCAAGGACTTCCATCATAACCTTCCCACGTAACATATATAAATGATTTCAAAAGATTCATATCATTTCAAACAGTTTCCGATTTAATTTGATTTTTTGAACGAAACTAGTATAAAATAGTGTATAATATATTATGATTTTTTTTACCAAAACTTGCATTTCGAAAATATTCATAGAATTTAATTTTCAAATGATTTTTTTACATGGACTTCCATCATAACCTTCCCTCATAAAATATATAAATGTTCTTAGAAGTTTGATATCATCTCGCGCAGTCCTCGATTTAATTTGATTTTTTGACCGAAACTAGTGTATAATATACTATGATTTTTTTAACAGAAACTTGCATTTCGATAAATTTTATAGAAGCTAATTTTCAGATGATTTTTTGCATGGACTTCCGTCATAACCTTTCCATGTAACATATATAAATGATCTGAAAGGTTTCGTATCATTTGGAACAATCCTCGATTTAATTTGACTTTTTGACCGGAACTAGAATAAACTAGTGTATAATAAATATGATCTTTTGACCGAAACTTGCATTTCAAAAAGTTTTATAGAAACTAATTTTCAGATGATTTTTTGTAAGGACTAACATCATAATCTTCCCTCGTAACATATATAAATGATCTGAAAAGTTTCGTATCATTTCAAACAGTTTCCGATTAAATTTTATTTTTTGTCCGAAACTTGCATTTCAAAACATTTTATAGAAACTAATTTTTAGAGGAGTTTTTGCAAGGACTTCCATCATAACTTTCCCCCGTAACATATATAAATGATTTGAAAAGTTTCGTATCATTTCAAACAGTTTCCGATTTAATTTGATTTTTTGAACGAAACAAGTAGAAAATAGTGTATAATAAATTATGATTTTTTGACTTAAACTTGCATTTCGAAATGATTAATAGAATTTAATTTTCAAAAGATTTTTTTGCATGGACTTCCATCATAACCTTCCCTCTTAAAATATAGAAATTTTCTTAAAAGTTTGATATCATTGCGTGCAATCCTCGATTTAATTTGTTTTTTTGACCGAAACTAGTGTATAATATACTATAATTTTTAACAGAAACTTGCATTTCGATATGTTTTATAGAAGCTAATTTTCAGATTATTTTTTGCATGGACTACCATCATAACCTTGCCTTGTAACATATATAAATGATCTGAAAGGTTTCGTATCATTTGGAACAATCCTCGATTTAATTTGACTTTTTGACCGGAACTAGAATAAACAAGTGTATAATACTTATGATGTTTTGACCGAAACTTGCATTTCAAAAAGTTTCATAGAATATAAATTCAGATGATTTTTTGCATGGACTTCCATCATAACCCTCCCTCGTAAAATATATCAATAATCTGAAAAGTTTCATTTCATTTCGAGCAGTCCTCGATTAAATTTGATTATTTGTCCGAAACTAATCTAAACTAGTGTAAAATTACTATGATTTTTTGACCGAAACATGCATTTCAAAAAGTTTTATAGAAACTAATTTTAAGAGGAATTTTTGCAAGGACTTCCATCATAACCTTCCCACGTAACATATATAAATGATTTCAAAAGTTTCATATCATTTCAAACAGTTTCCGATTTAATTTGATTTTTTGAACGAAACTAGTATAAAATAGTGTATAATATATTATGATTTTTTTACCAAAACTTGCATTTCGAAAATATTCATAGAATTTAATTTTCAAATGATTTTTTTACATGGACTTCCATCATAACCTTCCCTCATAAAATATATAAATGTTCTTAGAGTTTGATATCATCTCGAGCAGTCCTCGATTTAATTTGATTTTTTGACCGAAACTAGTGTATAATATACTATGATTTTTTTAACAGAAACTTGCATTTCGATAAATTTTATAGAAGCTAATTTTCAGATGATTTTTTGCATGGACTTCCGTCATAACCTTTCCATGTAACATATATAAATGATCTGAAAGGTTTCGTATCATTTGGAACAATCCTCGATTTAATTTGACTTTACCGGAACTAGAATAAACTAGTGTATAATATTTATGATCTTTTGACCGAAACTTGCATTTCAAAAAGTTTTATAGAAACTAATTTTCAGATGATTTTTTGTAAGGACTAACATCATAATCTTCCCTCGTAACATATATAAATGATCTGAAAAGTTTCGTATCATTTCAAACAGTTTCCGATTAAATTTTATTTTTTGTCCGAAACTTGCATTTCAAAACATTTTATAGAAACTAATTTTTAGAGGAGTTTTTGCAAGGACTTCCATCATAACTTTCCCCCGTAACATATATAAATGATTTGAAAAGTTTCGTATCATTTCAAACAGTTTCCGATTTAATTTGATTTTTTGAACGAAACAAGTAGAAAATAGTGTATAATAAATTACGATTTTTTGACTTAAACTTGCATTTCGAAAAGATTAATAGAATTTAATTTTCAAAATAATTTTTTGCATGGACTTCCATCATAACCTTCCCTCTTAAAATATAGAAATTTTCTTAAAAGTTTGATATCATTGCGTGCAATCCTCGATTTAATTTGTTTTTTTGACCGAAACTAGTGTATAATATACTATAATTTTTAACAGAAACTTGCATTTCGATATGTTTTATAGAAGCTAATTTTCAGATTATTTTTTGCATGGAATACCATCATAACCTTGCCTTGTAACATATATAAATGATCTGAAAGGTTTCGTATCATTTGGAACAATCCTCGATTTAATTTGACTTTTTGACAGGAACTAGAATAAACAAGTGTATAATACTTATGATTTTTTGACCGAAACTTGCATTTCAAAAAGTTTCATAGAATATAAATTCAGATGATTTTTTGCATGGACTTCCATCATAACCCTCCCTCGTAAAATATATCAATAATCTGAAAAGTTTCATTTCATTTCGAGCAGTCCTCGATTAAATTTGATTATTTGTCCGAAACTAATCTAAACTAGTGTAAAATTACTATGATTTTTTGACCGAAACATGCATTTCAAAAAGTTTTATAGAAACTAATTTTAAGAGGAATTTTTGCAAGGACTTCCATCATAACCTTCCCACGTAACATATATAAATGATTTCAAAAGTTTCATATCATTTCAAACAGTTTCCGATTTAATTTGATTTTTTGAACGAAACTAGTATAAAATAGTGTATAATATATTATGATTTTTTTTACCAAAACTTGCATTTCGAAAATATTCATAGAATTTAATTTTCAAATGATTTTTTTACATGGACTTCCATCATAACCTTCCCTCATAAAATATATAAATGTTCTTAGAAGTTTGATATCATCTCGAGCAGTCCTCGATTTAATTTGATTTTTTGACCGAAACTAGTGTATAATATACTATGATTTTTTTAACAGAAACTTGCATTTCGATAAATTTTATAGAAGCTAATTTTCAGATGATTTTTTGCATGGACTTCCGTCATAACCTTTCCATGTAACATATATAAATGATCTGAAAGGTTTCGTATCATTTGGAACAATCCTCAATTTAATTTGACTTTTTGACCGGAACTAGAATAAACTAGTGTATAATATTTATGATCTTTTGACCGAAACTTGCATGTAAAAAAGTTTTATAGAAACTAATTTTCAGATGATTTTTTGTAAGGACTAACATCATAATCTTCCCTCGTAACATATATAAATGATCTGAAAAGTTTCGTATCATTTCAAACAGTTTCCGATTTAATTTTATTTTTTGAACGAAACTAGTATAAAATAGTGTATAATATATTATGATTTTTTGACCGAAACTTGCATTTCGAAAAGGTTCATAGAATATAATTTTCAAATGATTTTTTTCCTGGACTCCCATCATAACCTTCTCTCGTAAAATATAGAAATGTTTTGAAAAGTTTCATATCATTTCGAGCAGTCCTCGATTTAATTTGATTTTTTGACCGAAACTAGTGTAAACTAGTGTATAATATACTATGCTTTTTTAACAGAAACTTGCATTTCGATAATTTTTATAGAAGCTAATTTTCAGATGATTTTTTGCATGGACTTCCATCATAACCTTCCCATGTAACAATAATAAATGATCTGAAAGGTTTCGTATCATTTAGAACAATCCTCGATTTAATTTGACTTTTTAACCAAAACTAGAATAAACTAGTGTAGAATATTTAGGATTTTTGACCGAAACTTTCATTTCAAAAAAGTTTCATAGAATCTAATTTTCAGATGATTTTTTTACATGGACTTCCATCATAACCTTCCTTCATAAAATATATCAATAATCTGAAAAGTTTCATATCATTTCGAACAATCCTCGATTAAATTTGATTTTTTGACCGAAACTAGTATAAACTAGTGTATAATATACTATGATTTTTTTACCGAAACTTGCATTTCAAAAATGTTTATATAAGCTAATTATCGTACGATTTTTTGCAAGGTCTTCCATCATATCCTTCCCTCGTAACATATATAAATGATCTGAAAATTTTCGTATCATTTCAAACAGTTTCCGATTTAATTTGATTTTTTGAACGAAACAAGTAGAAAATAGTGTATAATAAATTATGATTTTTTGACCAAAACTTGCATTTCGAAAAGATTAATTGAATTTAATTTTCAAATGATTTTTTTGCATGGATTTCCATCATAACCTTCCCTCTTAAAATATAGAAATTTTCTTAAAAGTTTGATATCATTCCGTGCAGTCCTCGATTTAATTTGATTTTTTGACCGAAACTAGTGTATAATATACTATAATTTTTTTATAGAAACTTGCATTTGATAAATTTTATAGAAGCTAATTTTCAGATTATTTTTTGCATGGACTACCATCATAACCTTGCCTTGTAACATATATAAATGATCTGAAAGATTTCGTATCATTTGGAACAATCCTCGATTTAATTTGAATTTTTGACCGGAACTAGAATAAACTAGTGTATAATACTTATGATTTTTTGACCGAAACTTGCATTTCAAAAATTTTCATAGAATATAATTTTCAGATGATTTTTTGCTTGGACATTCAACATAACCCTCCCTCGTAAAATATATCAATAATCTGAAAAGTTTCATTTCATTTCGAGCAGTCCTCGATTAAATTTGATTTTTTGTCCGAAACTAATCTAAACGAGTGTATAATATTCTATGATTTTTTTGACCGAAACTTGCATTTCAAAACGTTTTATAGAAACTAATTTTAAGAGGAATTTTTGCAAGGACTTCCATCATAAATTTCCCTCGTAACATATATAAATGATCTGAAAAGTTTCGTATCATTTCAAACAGTTTTCGATTTAATTTGATTTTGTGAACGAAACAAGTAGAAAATAGTGTATAATAAATTATGATTTTTTGACCAAAACTTGCGTTTCGAAAAGATTAATAGAATTTAATTTTCAAATGATTTTTTTGCATGGACTTCCATCATAACCTTCCCTCTTAAAATATTGAAATTTTCTTAAAAGTTTGATATCATTCCGTGCAGTCCTCGATTTAATTTGATTTTTTGACCGAAACTAGTGTATAATATACCATAATTTTTTACAGAAACTTGCATTTCGATAAGTTTTATAGAAGCTAATTTTCAGATTATTTTTTGCATGGACTACCATCATAACCTTGCCTTGTAACATATATAAATGCTCTGAAAGGTTTCGTATCATTTGGTACAATCTTCGATTTAATTTGACTTTTTGACCGGAACTAGAATAAACTAGTGTATAATAGTTATGATTTTTTGACCGAAACTTGCATTTCAAAAAGTTTCATAGAATATAATTTTCAGATGATTTTTTGCATGGACTTCCATCATAACCCTCCCTCGTAAAATACATCAATAATCTGAAAAGTTTCATTTCATTTCGAGCAATCCTCGATTAAATTTGATTTTTTGTCCAAAACTAATCTAAACTAGTGTAAAATATACTATGTTTTTTTGACCGAAACATGCATTTCAAAACGTTTTATAGAAACTAATTTTAAGAGGAATTTTTGCAAGGACTTCCATCATAAACTTCCCTCGTAACATATATAAATGATTTGAAAAGTTTCGTATCATTTCAAACAGTTTCCGATTTAATTTGATTTTTTGAACGAAACAAGTAGAAAATAATTTATAATAAATTATGATTTTTTGACCAAAACTTGCATTTCGAAAAGATTAATAGAATTTAATTTTCAAATTTTTTTTTGCATGGACTTCCATCATAACCTTCCCTCTTAAAATATAGAAATTTTCTTAAAAGTTTGATATCATTCCGTGCAATCCTCGATTTAATTTGTTTTTTTGACCGAAACTAGTGTATAATATACTATAATTTTTTTTTACAGAAACTTGCATTTCGATAAGTTTTATAGAAGCTAATTTTTCAGATTATTTTTTGCATGGACTACCATCATAACCTTGCCTTGTAACATATATAAATGATCTAAAAGGTTTCGTATCATTTGGACAATCCTCGATTTAATTTGACTTTTTGACCGGAACTAGAATAAACTAGTGTATAATACTTATGAATTTTTGACCGAAACTTGCATTTCAAAAAGTTTCATAGAATATAATTTTTAGATGATTTTTTTGCATGGACTTCCATCATAACCCTACCTCGTAAAATATATCAATAATCTGAAAAGTTTCATTTCATTTCGAGAAGTCCTCGATTAAATTTGATTTTTTGTCCGAAACTAATCTAAACTAGTGTAAAATATACTATGATTTTTTGACCGAAACTAATTTTAAGAGGAATTTTTGCAAGGACTTCCATCATAACCTTCCCTCGTAACATATATAAATGATTTGAAACGTTTCGTATCATTTCAAACAGTTTCCGATTTAATTTGATTTTTTGAACGAAACTAGTATAAAATAGTGTATAATATATTATGATTTTTTTACCAAAACTTGCATTTCGAAAATATTCATAGAATTTAATTTTCAAATGATTTTTTTGCATGGACTTCCATCATAACCTTCCCTCATAAAATATATAAATGTTCTTAAAAGTTTGATATCATCTCGAGCAGTCCTCTATTTAATTTGATTTTTTGACCGAAACTAGTTTATAATATACAATGATTTTTTTGACAGAAACTTGCATTTCGATAAATTTTATAGAAGCTAATTTTCAGATGATTTTTTGCATGGACTTCCGTCATAACCTTGCCATGTAACATATATAATTGATCTCAAAGGTTTCATATCATTTGGAACAATCCTCGATTTTATTTGACTTTTTGACCGGAACTAGAATAAACTAGTGTATAATATTTATGATTTTTTGACCGAAACTTGCATTTCAAAAAGTTTTATAGAAACTAATTTTAAGATGTTTTTTTGTAAGGACTAACATCATAATCTTCCCTCGTAACATATATAAATGATCTTCAAAGTTTCGTATCGTTTCAAACATTTTCCGATTTAATATTATTTTTTGAACGAAACTAGTATAAAATAGTGTATAATATATTATGATATTTTGACCGAAACTTGCATTTCGAAAAGGTTCATAGAATATAATTTACAAATGATTTTTTGCCAGGACTTCCATCATAACCTTCTCTCGTAAAATATAGAAATGTTTTGAATAGTTTCATATCATTTCGAGCAGTCCTCGATTTAATTTGTTTTTTTGACCGAAACTAGTGTAAACTAGTGTATAATATATTATGCTTTTTTGACAGAAACTTGCATTTCGATAAGTTTTATAGAAACTAATTTTCAGATGATTTTTTGCATGGACTTCCATCATAACCTTCCCTTGTAACAATAATAAATGATCTGAAAGGTTTCGTATCATTTAGAACAATCCTCGATTTAATTTGACTTTTTAACCAAAACTAGAATAAACTAGTGTATAATATTTAGGATTTTTTGACCGAAACTTTCATTTCAAAATGTTTCATAGAATCTAATTTTCAGATGATTTTTTTACATGGACTTCCATCAAAACCTTCCCTCATAAAATATATCAATAATCTGAAAAGTTTTGTATCATTTCGAACAATCCTCGATTAAATTTGATTTTTTGACCGAAACTAGTATAAACTAGTGTATAATATACTATGATTTTTTTTTACCAAAACTTGCATTTCAAAAATGTTTATATAAACTAATTATCGTACGATTTTTTGCAAGGTCTTCCATCATAACCTTCCCTCGTAACATATATAAATGATCTGAAAATTTTCGTATCATTTCAAACAGTTTCCGATTTAATTTGATTTTTTGAACGAAACAAGTAGAAAATAGTGTATAATAAATTATGATTTTTCGACCAAAACTTGCATTTCGAAAAGATTAATAGAATTTAATTTTCAAATGATTTTTTTGCATGGACTTCCATCATAACCTTCCCTCTTAAAATATAGAAATTTTCTTAAAAGTTTGATATCATTCTGTGCAGTCCTCGATTTAATTTGATTTTTTGACCGAAACTAGTGTATAATATACTATAATTTTTTTACAGAAATTTGCATTTTGATAAGTTTAATAGAAGCTAATTTTCAGATTATTTTTTGCATGGACTACCATCATAACCTTGCCTTGTAACATATATAAATGATCTAAAAGGTTTCGTATCATTTGGTACAATCCTCGATTTAATTTGACTTTTTGACCGGAACTAGAATAAACTAGTGTATAATACTTATGATTTTTTGACCGAAACTGTCATTTCAAAAAGTTTCATAGAATATAATTTTCAGATGATTTTTTGCATGGACTTTCAACATAACCCTCCCTCGTAAAATATATCAATAATCTGAAAAGTTTAATTTCATTTCGAGCAGTCCTCGATTAAATATTTTTTTTGTCCGAAACTAATCTAAACTAGTGTATAATATACTATCATTTTTTGACCTAAACTTGCATTTAAAAAACGTTTTATAGAAACTAATTTTATGACGAATTTTTGCAAGGACTTCCATCATAACTTTCCCTCGTAACATATATAAATGATCTGAAAAGTTTCGTATCATTTCAAACAGTTTCCAATTTAATTTGATTTTTTGAACGAAACAAGTAGAAAATAGTGTATAATAAATTATGATTTTTTGACCAAAACTTGCATTTCGAAAAGATTAATAGAATTTAATTTTAAAATTTTTTTTTGCATGGACTTCCATCATAACCTTCCCTCTTAAAATATAGATATTTTCTTAAACGTTTGATATCACTCCGTGCAGTCCTCGATTTAATTTGATTTTTTGACCGAAACTAGTGTATAATATACCATAATTTTTTATAGAAACTTGCATTTCGATAAGTTTTATAGAAGCTAATTTTCAGATTATTTTTTGCATGGACTACCATCATAACCTTGCCTTGTAACATATATAAATGATCTGAAAGGTTTCGTATCATTTGATACAATCTTCGATTTAATTTGACTTTTTGACCAGAACTAGAATAAACTAGTGTATAATACTTATGATTTTTTGACCGAAACTTGCATTTCAAAAAGTTTCATAGAATATAATTTTCAGATGATTTTTTGCATGGACTTCCATCATAACCCTCCCTCGTAAAATACATCAATAATCTAAAAAGTTTCATTTCATTTCGAGCAGTCCTCGATTAAATTTGATTTTTAGTCTGAAACTAATCTAAACAAGTGTAAAATATACTATGATTTTTTGACCGAAACATGCATTTCAAAACGTTTTATAGAAACTAATTTTAAGAAGAATTTTTGCAAGGACTTCCATCATAACCTTCCCTCATAACATATATAAATGATTTGAAAAGTTCCGTATCATTTCAAACAGTTTCCGATTTAATTTGATTTTTTGAACGAAACAAGTAGAAAATAATGTATAATAAATAATGATTTTTTGACCAAAACTTGCATTTCGAAAAGATTAATAGAATTTAATTTTAAAATTTTTTTTTGCATGGACTTCCATCATAACCTTCCATCTTAAAATATAGAAATTTTCTTAAACGTTTGATATCACTCCGTGCAGTCCTCGATTTAATTTGATTTTTTGACCGAAACTAGTGTATAATATACTATAATTTTTTTACAGAAACTTGCATTTCGATAAGTTTTATAGAAGCTAATTTTCATATTATTCTTTTGCATGGACTGTAACACCCTTCTAAATACCCCAAATTATTATAATTAAAATAACAATATATTCATCAGAGTAATTATGCCCCGAAGGGTGTCACACAATCATTTCACAACAATTATCAAAACATCCTGTCATGCTCATTTATTTAATCAAAATAAGGTTCTTTTGCATAATTCGCAGCGGAATAAAATTCAACATCAATGTAAAACATGTAACACACTACATGTAAATCATTCAACAACCAATCTCAAATTAATTAAAACATCCCCTCCCGATGTTACATCTATCAGAGCATGACCCATAAGAAACTACCCTAGACTCCAAGCATTAGCTTCTACTCAACTCATTTCTCGTTACCTGAAAAATAGATGTAAGGGTGAGTTCCTCAATCAATATAATAAGCATTATAAAACAACATGTAATGCCAAGTAATTAACACATTAATTCACCCTAATCAGGCTACGCCTTCAGCAACATCAATAACACAACACACAACACATATAATACTGGAATACATCCAATCATATTATATGCTATACATTCATTATGCAATGAGACTCTATGCATGCGGTACCGACTATGTTGTGAACATATAGTTCAACCTCACCGTCCAAATCCAGGCACGGCTACCAAGCTCACTAGTCCCACTCATTTGAGACATAGTGACTCACTCACTAATTCCTCACCATGGGAATTAGCTACCACCCCAAATGGGCCATGCTATGCAAGCTACTCATCTGGCATGCAACAACCAACAACAATCAAAATGATTCACTCACTAATTCCTCACCATGGAATTAGCTACCACCCGAAGGCCACAATATGCATGCTAATCACCTAGCAATGCAACATCAACAAAATCAAGAATAGACACATGCTCACACTCTAAGCCATAATACAGTCTATTCACAAATGTATACGTTCACATCATCATGTATACCATCACACATTATCAACATAATTAGTCACAAAAGCATATCCTATCATGCCACATAATCAAACACAGTATTAGCACACTCTACTAATACTTTTACCACTCAAAACAACGGGAAATGATCCCTATCACATCATATCTCAGCTAAGTCGCATCACTCAGCCTAATAACCAAAACTGCACAACAGTAGCACAGAAAAATCACAATTCTGCCCAGACGCGTATTGCCCGTGTCCATACGCGTATTGCCCAAACATGACCAAGTCCATACGCGTAACGCCCACTCTCATACGCGTATTGCGCATTGCCTCGCTCAACTCATACGCGTATTACCTATTCCATACGCGTATGCTACACGTAACAATCTCCCATTACGCGTACCAACAGAGACCATTTTACGTTCAAAATACCATCTTTTCCACCCATACGCGTAAGGCTTCCTCCATACGCGTACCAGCCATCTCATACGCGTATTGCCTAGTGCCATACGCGTATGACCAGAAACCAGAACTCTCAGATCTGCTATGGCTTTCTCTGTTACGAAACCTATCCGATCCAACCTTCCACAGTCCAAATTACACAAAATAATCGTCCATATCATCTACACGAATCATATCCTATTCATCTTCACCAATCCTAACATTGTCCCTTCTAATTCCTACGAATTCTGTTCAATTATCATTCAATTTCATTCATCCAATATTTCACAAACTCATCATGCATCAATCAAATTAGAGGTACAACCAATGGTTATCACTACCCAGTACATATTATCATATAATACCCTTTAACCGATGATAAACCCCCCTTACCTGAGTTAATCCGGTAGCCTCCGAGCTCTAAGCTTTTCCTTCCTTCAACCTTCGTTCTCTGGCTTTTTGCCCTTTCTGCCTCCTTTCCCTTTTTCACGTGAAATAACCTTTTTACCAAAAACAAATGGGACTTTTCTCATTTCCAACTTATATATTATTCCAATAAATAATTATCCCAATAATTATTATTCCAAAATAATAATAATAATAATAATAATTCAATTATTTAATTAAATCAATAAATATATTATTAACTTAATTTAAATAATTATTATATTATTATCGGGGTGTTACAACTCTCCCCCACTAAAAGAGTTTTCGTCCTCGAAAACATACCTCAATCGAACAACTCCGGATAAGACTCCTTCATCTGGCTCTCCAGTTCCCAAGTCACATTGCCACCTGCTGGTCCTCCCCATGCTACCTTCACCAAGGCAATCTCTTTACCTCGCAACTGCTTCAACTCTCGATCCTCGATCCTCATAGGTGATGTCTCAACAGTCAGGTTATCTCTCACCTGTACATCATCTACTTGGACAACATGCGACGGATCATGAATGTATCTCCTCAACTGAGACACATGAAAAACATCATGCAAATTCGCGAGCGACGGCGGTAAAGCGATACGATAAGCTACCTCTCCTATCCTCTCCAAAATCTGATAAGGACCAATAAATCGAGGTGTCAATTTCTTCGACTTCAAGGCTCGACCAACACCAGTTATCGGAGTAACACGAAGAAACACATGATCTCCCTCTTGGAACTCAAGTGACTTCCTCCTCTTGTCATGATAACTCTTTTGACGACTCTGAGCAATTCTCATCTTATCCTGAATCATCTTAATCTTTCCCGTAGTTTGTTGAACAATCTCCGGTCCAACCACAGCACTCTCACCGGACTCATACCAACATAAAGGTGTCCGACATCTCCTACCATACAAAGCTTCAAACGGTGCCATACCAATGCTCGAATGAAAACTATTGTTGTAGGTAAACTCAATCAAAGGTAAATAACAATCCCAAGCACCTCCATTCTCCAAAACACAAGCCCTCAAAAGATCCTCTAGTGACTGAATCGTCCTCTCAGTCTGACCATCAGTCTGCGGATGATATGCAGAACTCAATCTCAGCTTAGTTCCCAAAGCCTTCTGCAAACCTTCCCAAAACTTCGATGTAAATCTAGGATCTCTGTCCGAAACAATACTAGACGGAATACCATGCAAACTTACAATCTTCTCAATATACAACTCAGCTAGCCTCTCTAACGGATAATCCATTCTGATCGGAATGAAATGAGCCGACTTCGTCAATCTATCCACAATCACCCAAATAGCCTCAAAATTCTTACTTGTTCTCGGCAAACCAGAAACAAAATCCATACTGATACTGTCCCACTTCCACTCTGGAATAGCCAACGGTTGCATTAGCCCAGACGGCTTCTGATGCTCAATCTTCGACTTCTGACAAGTCAAACAAGAATACACAAAACTTGCAATTTCTCTTTTCATTCCCGGCCACCAAAATAACCCTTTCAAATCATGGTACATCTTCGTAGCTCCAGGATGAATACTCAAGCCACTACGATGTCCTTCCTCAAGGATACTCTTCTTAAGTTTTGTAACATCCGGAATACACACCCGACTACCAAATTTCAAAATACCATTCTCATCAACTCTGAATTCACCACCTTGACCTTGATTCACTAAAGTCAACTTATCAACCAAAAGTGCATCGGATTTCTGACCCTCTCTGATCTCGTCCAGAATACCACTCGTTAACTTCAACATTCCCAGTTTAACACTATTGTGAGTACTCTCACACACCAAACTCAGATCTCTAAACTGCTCAATTAAGTCCAATTCCTTAACCATTAACATAGACATATGTAATGATTTCCGACTCAATGCATCAGCTACTACATTTGCTTTACCCGGATGGTAATTCAAACCAAAATCATAATCCTTCAGAAATTCTAACCATCTCCTCTGTCTCATATTCAGCTCTTTCTGATCAAACAAATACTTTAAACTCTTATGGTCACTGAAAACTTCAAATCTTGAACCGTACAAATAATGCCTCCATAACTTCAGAACAAATACCACAGCTGCCAGCTCTAAATCATGTGTCGGATAATTCCTCTCGTGAACCCTTAGCTGTCTCGAAGCATAAGCTATAACCTGCTTATTCTGCATCAACACACCACCTAAACCCAACAATGAAGCATCACAATAAACCTCAAATAGTTCCGACGAACTCGGTAATATCAGGATAGGAGCAGTAGTTAACCTTCTCTTTAACTCTTGGAAACCTTCTTCACATTTTGAGTCCCAAACAAACGCTTGCCCCTTTCTAGTCAACATTGTCAACGGTAACGCCAACTTAGAAAATCCCTCAATGAACTTCCTATAATACCCAGCCAAACCAAGGAAACTTCGAATCTCAGTAACAGACTTAGGAGTTTCCCACTTGGACACCGCTTCTATCTTAGAAGGATCAACAGCAACACCACCTCTGGAAATCACATGACCAAGAAAACTAACTTCTTCTAACCAAAATTCACACTTAGACAGTTTAGCAAATAACTTCTTTTCTCGCAGAACTCCTAAAACCTCTCTCAAATGTTCAGCATGCTCTTCTTCAGATTTCGAATACACCAAAATGTCATCAATAAACACCACAACAAACTGATCTAGGTACGGATGGAAAATCCTATTCATATACTCCATAAATACTCCAGGTGCATTAGTCACACCAAAAGGCATTACAGAATACTCATAATGTCCATACCTTGTTCTGAAGGCAGTCTTCTGAATATCCTCAGTTTTCACACGTATCTGATGATATCCCGATCTCAAATCTATTTTGCTGAACACTCTCGCACCAACCAACTGATCCATTAAATCATCAATCCTCGGCAAAGGATACCGATTCTTGATCGTCACTTTATTCAGTTGCCTGTAATCTACACACAACCTCATAGTACCTTCTTTTTTCTTAACCAACAACACTGGTGCACCCCACGGCGACACACTCGGACGAATAAATTTCTTATCTAACAGATCTTCCAGCTGACTCTTCAATTCAGCTAGCTCAACAGCAGACATACGATAAGGAGCCATCGATATCGGTCTAGTACCAGGTACCAAGTCAATCGAGAACTCAACTTCACGCTCTGGCGGCAATTCATTCACCTCTTCCGGAAACACATCAGGAAAATCACACACCACAGCTAGATCGCCAATCACCAGTTTATCTTTAGCCTCCAAGGTCGCTAACAGCATAAATAACTCTGCCCCATCTGCCACTTCCTCACTTACTTGTCTTGCTGATAGAAACAAACTCTTTCCTTCCTCAATCTCAGGAAATATCACAGTCTTATCAAAACAATTGATATAGACTCGGTTAAACACCAACCAGTTCATACCCAGAATAACATCAATCTGCACTAATGGAAGACACACAAGGTCTATCCCAAAGTCTCTACCAAAAATACTCAAAGGACATTTCAAACAAACCGAAGTAGTAGTCACCGAACCCTTCGCAGGAGTATCAATCACCATACTACCCCGCATCTCAGATATCTCTAACTTAAGTTTCACAGCACAATCCAAGGATATAAAAGAATGAGTCGCACCTGTGTCAATAATAGCTACAAGAGGAAAGCCATTAATATAACACGTACCTCGGATCAAACGATCATCTGTAGAAGTCTCAGAACCCGATAAAGCAAAAACCTTGCCTCCTGACTGATTCTCTTTCTTCGGCTTAGGACACTGTGGGCTGATATGACCCACTTCTCCACAGTTGAAGCAAGTCACAGTCTTCAACCGGCAATCTGCAGCCAAATGACCACCTTTCCCACATTTGAAACACTTCTTCTCATTACTGGTACACTCATGGATACGATGTCCAGCCTGACCACATCTGTAACACTTAACAGGAGCACTAGAGTCTCCCCCACTAGGCCTCTTCATCCCACTCTGCCTCTGAAAACCTTTGCCAGCTGCATACGGTTTCCCACGATCAATCTGATTCTTACCTTTTCTATCAACCTTCTGCTGATAGCTCTCAGCTCTGGCCTTGGAATCCTGTTCGAAAATCCTGCAACAGTCAACCAAATCAGAAAACACTCTAATCCTTTGATATCCAATAGCCTGCTTGATCTCGGGACGCAACCCGTTCTCAAACTTCACACACTTTGAAAATTCCCCAGCAGCCTCAGCATAGGGAGTATAATACTTCGACAGTTCTGTGAACTTAGCAGCATACTCCGTAACAGACCTGTTACCCTGCTTCAATTCCAAGAACTCTATCTCCTTCTTTCCTCTGACATCCTCGGGAAAATACTTCCTCAGAAATCTCTCTCTGAACATAGCCCAAGTAATCTCAGCATTTCCGGCAGTTTCCAACTCAGTGCGGGTAGCAACCCACCAATCGTCAGCTTCTTCTGACAGCATATGTGTACCGAACCTGACCTTCTGGTTATCAGCACACTCAGTTACTCTGAAGATCCTCTCTATCTCCTTCAACCACTTCTGAGCACCATCTGGATCGTATGCTCCTTTGAACATTGGAGGATTGTTCTTCTGGAACTCACTCAACTGACGAGCAGCTCCCATTCCCATAACATTCGGATTTCCTCCAAGTACTCCAGCTAGCATACCCAGAGCCTCAGCAATCGCAGCATCATCTCTACCTCTTCCAGCCATCTCTATTCTGAAACCCAACAACTAAAACAATAAGTACTGATAGGGTTACACAACACCTATCCCGTACAAGGGAAACAGAATAATTACGACTCGACACGACCGACTATGCTCTGATACCACTAATGTAACACCCTTCTAAATACCCCAAATTATTATAATTAAAATAACAATATATTCATCAGAGTAATTATGCCCCGAAGGGTGTCACACAATCATTTCACAACAATTATCAAAACATCCTGTCATGCTCATTTATTTAATCAAAATAAGGTTCTTTTGCATAATTCGCAGCGGAATAAAATTCAACATCAATGTAAAACATGTAACACACTACATGTAAATCATTCAACAACCAATCTCAAATTAATTAAAACATCCCCTCCCGATGTTACATCTATCAGAGCATGACCCATAAGAAACTACCCTAGACTCCAAGCATTAGCTTCTACTCAACTCATTTCTCGTTACCTGAAAAATAGATGTAAGGGTGAGTTCCTCAATCAATATAATAAGCATTATAAAACAACATGTAATGCCAAGTAATTAACACATTAATTCACCCTAATCAGGCTACGCCTTCAGCAACATCAATAACACAACACACAACACATATAATACTGGAATACATCCAATCATATTATATGCTATACATTCATTATGCAATGAGACTCTATGCATGCGGTACCGACTATGTTGTGAACATATAGTTCAACCTCACCGTCCAAATCCAGGCACGGCTACCAAGCTCACTAGTCCCACTCATTTGAGACATAGTGACTCACTCACTAATTCCTCACCATGGGAATTAGCTACCACCCCAAATGGGCCATGCTATGCAAGCTACTCATCTGGCATGCAACAACCAACAACAATCAAAATGATTCACTCACTAATTCCTCACCATGGAATTAGCTACCACCCGAAGGCCACAATATGCATGCTAATCACCTAGCAATGCAACATCAACAAAATCAAGAATAGACACATGCTCACACTCTAAGCCATAATACAGTCTATTCACAAATGTATACGTTCACATCATCATGTATACCATCACACATTATCAACATAATTAGTCACAAAAGCATATCCTATCATGCCACATAATCAAACACAGTATTAGCACACTCTACTAATACTTTTACCACTCAAAACAACGGGAAATGATCCCTATCACATCATATCTCAGCTAAGTCGCATCACTCAGCCTAATAACCAAAACTGCACAACAGTAGCACAGAAAAATCACAATTCTGCCCAGACGCGTATTGCCCATGTCCATACGCGTATTGCCCAAACATGACCAAGTCCATACGCGTAACGCCCACTCTCATACGCGTATTGCGCATTGCCTCGCTCAACTCATACGCGTATTACCTATTCCATACGCGTATGCTACACGTAACAATCTCCCATTACGCGTACCAACAGAGACCATTTTACGTTCAAAATACCATCTTTTCCACCCATACGCGTAAGGCTTCCTCCATACGCGTACCAGCCATCTCATACGCGTATTGCCTAGTGCCATACGCGTATGACCAGAAACCAGAACTCTCAGATCTGCTATGGCTTTCTCTGTTACGAAACCTATCCGATCCAACCTTCCACAGTCCAAATTACACAAAATAATCGTCCATATCATCTACACGAATCATATCCTATTCATCTTCACCAATCCTAACATTGTCCCTTCTAATTCCTACGAATTCTGTTCAATTATCATTCAATTTCATTCATCCAATATTTCACAAACTCATCATGCATCAATCAAATTAGAGGTACAACCAATGGTTATCACTACCCAGTACATATTATCATATAATACCCTTTAACCGATGATAAACCCCCCTTACCTGAGTTAATCCGGTAGCCTCCGAGCTCTAAGCTTTTCCTTCCTTCAACCTTCGTTCTCTGGCTTTTTGCCCTTTCTGCCTCCTTTCCCTTTTTCACGTGAAATAACCTTTTTACCAAAAACAAATGGGACTTTTCTCATTTCCAACTTATATATTATTCCAATAAATAATTATCCCAATAATTATTATTCCAAAATAATAATAATAATAATAATAATTCAATTATTTAATTAAATCAATAAATATATTATTAACTTAATTTAAATAATTATTATATTATTATCGGGGTGTTACATGGACTACCATCATAACCTTTCCTTGTAACATATATAAATGATCTGAAAGGTTTCATATCAATTGGAACAATCCTCGATTTAATTTGACTTTTTATCCGGAACTAGAATAAACTAGTGTATAATAGTTATGATTTTTTGACCGAAACTTGCATTTCAAAAAGTTTCATAGAATATAATTTTCAGATAATTTTTTGCATGGACTTCCAACATAACCCTCCCTCGTAAAATATATCAATAATCTGAAAAGTTTCATTTCATTTCGAGCAGTCCTCGATTAAATTTGATTTTTTGTCCGAAACTTGCATTTCAAAACATTTTATAGAAACTAATTTTTAGAGGAGTTTTTGCAAGGACTTCCATCATAACTTTCCCCCGTAACATATATAAATGATTTGAAAAGTTTCGTATCATTTCAAACAGTTTCCGATTTAATTTGATTTTTTGAACGAAACAAGTAGAAAATAGTGTATAATAAATTATGATTTTTTGACTTAAACTGGCATTTCGAAAAGATTAATAGAATTTAATTTTCAAAAGATTTTTTTGCATGGACTTCCATCATAACCTTCCCTCTTAAAATATAGAAATTTTCTTAAAAGTTTGATATCATTGCGTGCAATCCTCGATTTAATTTGTTTTTTTGACCGAAACTAGTGTATAATATACTATAATTTTTAACAGAAACTTGCATTTCGATATGTTTTATAGAAGCTAATTTTCAGATTATTTTTTGCATGGACTACCATCATAACCTTGCCTTGTAACATATATAAATGATCTGAAAGGTTTCGTATCATTTGGAACAATCCTCGATTTAATTTGACTTTTTGACCGGAACTAGAATAAACAAGTGTATAATACTTATGATTTTTTGACCGAAACTTGCATTTCAAAAAGTTTCATAGAATATAAATTCAGATGATTTTTTGCATGGACTTCCATCATAACCCTCCCTCGTAAAATATATCAATAATCTGAAAAGTTTCATTTCATTTCGAGCAGTCCTCGATTAAATTTGATTTTTTGTCCGAAACTAATCTAAACTAGTGTAAAATTACTATGATTTTTTGACCGAAACATGCATTTCAAAAAGTTTTATAGAAACTAATTTTAAGAGGAATTTTTGCAAGGACTTCCATCATAACCTTCCCACGTAACATATATAAATGATTTCAAAAGTTTCATATCATTTCAAACAGTTTCCGATTTAATTTGATTTTTTGAACGAAACTAGTATAAAATAGTGTATAATATATTATGATTTTTTTTACCAAAACTTGCATTTCGAAAATATTCATAGAATTTAATTTTCAAATGATTTTTTTACATGGACTTCCATCATAACCTTCCCTCATAAAATATATAAATGTTCTTAGAGTTTGATATCATCTCGAGCAGTCCTCAATTTAATTTGATTTTTTGACCGAAACTAGTGTATAATATACTATGATTTTTTTAACAGAAACTTGCATTTCGATAAATTTTATAGAAGCTAATTTTCAGATGATTTTTTGCATGGACTTCCGTCATAACCTTTCCATGTAACATATATAAATGATCTGAAAGGTTTCGTATCATTTGGAACAATCCTCGATTTAATTTGACTTTTTGACCGGAACTAGAATAAACTAGTGTATAATATTTATGATCTTTTGACCGAAACTTGCATTTCAAAAAGTTTTATAGAAACTAATTTTCAGATGATTTTTTGTAAGGACTAACATCATAATCTTCCCTCGTAACATATATAAATGATCTGAAAAGTTTCGTATCATTTCAAACAGTTTCCGATTAAATTTTATTTTTTGTCCGAAACTTGCATTTCAAAACATTTTATAGAAACTAATTTTTAGTGGAGTTTTTGCAAGGACTTCCATCATAACTTTCCCCCGTAACATATATAAATGATTTGAAAAGTTTCGTATCATTTCAAACAGTTTCCGATTTAATTTGATTTTTTGAATGAAACAAGTAGAAAATAGTGTATAATAAATTATGATTTTTTGACTTAAACTTGCATTTCGAAAAGATTAATAGAATTTAATTTTCAAAATATTTTTTTGCATGGACTTCCATCATAACCTTCCCTCTTAAAATATAGAAATTTTCTTAAAAGTTTGATATCATTGCGTGCAATCCTCGATTTAATTTGTTTTTTTGACCGAAACTAGTGTATAATATACTATAATTTTTAACAGAAACTTGCATTTCGATATGTTTTATAGAAGCTAATTTTCAGATTATTTTTTGCATGGACTACCATCATAACCTTGCCTTGTAACATATATAAATGATCTGAAAGGTTTCGTATCATTTGGAACAATCCTCGATTTAATTTGACTTTTTGACCGGAACTAGAATAAACAAGTGTATAATACTTATGATTTTTTGACCGAAACTTGCATTTCAAAAAGTTTCATAGTTTATAAATTCAGATGATTTTTTGCATGGACTTCCATCATAACCCTCCCTCGTAAAATATATCAATAATCTGAAAAGTTTCATTTCATTTCGAGCAGTCCTCGATTAAATTTGATTATTTGTCCGAAACTAATCTAAACTAGTGTAAAATTACTTCGATTTTTTGACCGAAACATGCATTTCAAAAAGTTTTATAGAAACTAATTTTAAGAGGAATTTTTGCAAGGACTTCCATCATAACCTTCCCACGTAACATATATAAATGATTTCAAAAGTTTCATATCATTTCAAACAGTTTCCGATTTAATTTGATTTTTTGAACGAAACTAGTATAAAATAGTGTATAATATATTATGATTTTTTTTACCAAAACTTGCATTTCGAAAATATTCATAGAATTTAATTTTCAAATGATTTTTTTACATGGACTTCCATCATAACCTTCCCTCATAAAATATATATAAATGTTCTTAGAAGTTTGATATCATCTCGAGCAGTCCTCGATTTAATTTGATTTTTTGACCGAAACTAGTGTATAATATACTATGATTTTTTTAACAGAAACTTGCATTTCGATAAATTTTATAGAAGCTAATTTTCAGATGATTTTTTGCATGGACTTCCGTCATAACCTTTCCATGTAACATATATAAATGATCTGAAAGGTTTCGTATCATTTGGAACAATCCTCGATTTAATTTGACTTTTTGACCGGAACTAGAATAAACTAGTGTATAATATTTATGATCTTTTGACCGAAACTTGCATTTCAAAAAGTTTTATAGAAACTAATTTTCAGATGATTTTTTGTAAGGACTAACATCATAATCTTCCCTCGTAACATATATAAATGATCTGAAAAGTTTCGTATCATTTCAAACAGTTTCCGATTTAATTTTATTTTTTGAACGAAACTAGTATAAAATAGTGTATAATATATTATGATTTTTTGACCGAAACTTGCATTTCGAAAAGGTTCATAGAATATAATTTTCAAATGATTTTTTTCCTGGACTCCCATCATAACCTTCTCTCGTAAAATATAGAAATGTTTTGAAAAGTTTCATATCATTTCGAGCAGTCCTCGATTTAATTTGATTTTTTGACCGAAACTAGTGTAAACTAGTGTATAATATACTATGCTTTTTTAACAGAAACTTGCATTTCGATAAGTTTTATAGAAGCTAATTTTCAGATGATTTTTTGCATGGACTTCCATCATAACCTTCCCATGTAACAATAATAAATGATCTGAAAGGTTTCGTATCATTTAGAACAATCCTCGATTTAATTTGACTTTTTAACCAAAACTAGAATAAACTAGTGTAGAATATTTAGGATTTTTGACCGAAACTTTCATTTCAAAAAAGTTTCATAGAATCTAATTTTCAGATGATTTTTTTACATGGACTTCCATCATAACCTTCCTTCATAAAATATATCAATAATCTGAAAAGTTTCGTATCATTTCGAACAATCCTCGATTAAATTTGATTTTTTGACCGAAACTAGTATAAACTAGTGTATAATATACTATGATTTTTTTACCGAAACTTGCATTTCAAAAATGTTTATATAAACTAATTATCGTACGATTTTTTGCAAGGTCTTCCATCATAACCTTCCCTTGTAACATATATAAATGATCTGAAAATTTTCGTATCATTTCAAACAGTTTCCGATTTAATTTGATTTTTTGAACGAAACAAGTAGAAAATAGTGTATAATAAATTATGATTTTTTGACCAAAACTTGCATTTCGAAAAGATTAATTGAATTTAATTTTTAAATGATTTTTTTGCATGGACTTCCATCATAACCTTCCCTCTTAAAATATTGAAATTTTCTTAAAAGTTTGATATCATTCCGTGCAGTCCTCGATTTAATTTGATTTTTTGACCGAAACTAGTGTATAATATACCATAATTTTTTACAGAAACTTGCATTTCGATAAGTTTTATAGAAGCTAATTTTCAGATTATTTTTTGCATGGACTACCATCATAACCTTGCCTTGTAACATATATAAATGATCTGAAAGGTTTCGTATCATTTGGTACAATCTTCGATTTAATTTGACTTTTTGACCGGAACTAGAATAAACTAGTGTATGATAGTTATGATTTTTTGACCGAAACTTGCATTTCAAAAAGTTTCATAGAATATAATTTTCAGATGATTTTTTGCATGGACTTCCATCATAACCCTCCCTCGTAAAATACATCAATAATCTGAAAAGTTTCATTTCATTTCGAGCAATCCTCGATTAAATTTGATTTTTTGTCCAAAACTAATCTAAACTAGTGTAAAATATACTATGTTTTTTTGACCGAAACATGCATTTCAAAACGTTTTATAGAAACTAATTTTAAGAGGAATTTTTGCAAGGACTTCCATCATAAACTTCCCTCGTAACATATATAAATGATTTGAAAAGTTTCGTATCATTTCAAACAGTTTCCGATTTAATTTGATTTTTTGAACGAAACAAGTAGAAAATAATGTATAATAAATTATGATTTTTTGACCAAAACTTGCATTTCGAAAAGATTAATAGAATTTAATTTTCAAATTTTTTTTTGCATGGACTTCCATCATAACCTTCCCTCTTAAAATATAGAAATTTTCTTAAACGTTTGATATCATTCCGTGCAGTCCTCGATTTAATTTGATTTTTGACCGAAACAAGTATATAATATACTATAATTTTTTACAGAAACTTGCATTTCGATAAGTTTTATAGAAGCTAATTTTCAGATTATTTTTTGCATGGACTACCATCATAACCTTGCCTTGTAACATATATAAATGATCTGAAAGATTTCGTATCATTTGGAACAATCCTCGATTTAATTTGACTTTTTCACCGGAACTAGAATAAACTAGTGTATAATACTTATGATTTTTTGACCGAAACTTGCATTTCAAAAAGTTTCATAGAATATAATTTTCAGATGATTTTTTGCATGGACTTCCAACATAAGCATCCCTCGTAAAATATATCAATAATCTGAAAAGTTTCATTTCATTTCGAGCAGTCCTCGATTAAATATTATTTTTTGTCCGAAACTAATCTAAACTAGTGTATAATATACTATGATTTTTGACCGAAACATGCATTTCAAACCATTTTATAGAAACTAATTTTAAGAGGAATTTTTGCAAGGATTCCATCATAACTTTCCCTCGTAACATATAAATGATTTGAAAAGTTTCGTATCATTTCAAACAGTTTCCGATTTAATTTGATTTTTTGAACGAAACAAGTAGAAAATAGTGTATAATAAATTATGATTTTTTGACCAAAACTTGCATTTCGAAAAGATTAATAGAATTTAATTTTCAAAAGATTTTTTTGCATGGACTTCCATCATAACCTTCCCTCTTAAAATATAGAAATTTTCTTAAAAGTTTGATATCATTCCGTGCAATTCTCGATTTAATTTGTTTTTTTGACCGAAACTAGTGTATAATATACTATAATTTTTTTTACAGAAACTTGCATTTTGATAAGTTTTATAGAAGCTAATTTTCAGATTATTTTTTGCATGGACTACCATCATAACCTTGCCTTGTAACATATATAAATGATCTGAAAGGTTTCGTATCATTTGGAACAATCCTCGATTTAATTTGACTTTTTGACCGGAACTAGAATAAACTAGTGTATAATACTTATGAATTTTTGACCGAAACTTGCATTTCAAAAAGTTTCATAGAATATAATTTTTAGATGATTTTTTTGCATGGACTTCCATCATAACCCTACCTCGTAAAATATATCAATAATCTGAAAAGTTTCATTTCATTTCGAGAAGTCCTCGATTAAATTTGATTTTTTGTCCGAAACTAATCTAAACTAGTGTAAAATATACTATGATTTTTTGACCGAAACTAATTTTAAGAGGAATTTTTGCAAGGACTTCCATCATAACCTTCCCTCGTAACATATATAAATGATTTGAAACGTTTCGTATCATTTCAAACAGTTTCCGATTTAATTTGATTTTTTGAACGAAACTAGTATAAAATAGTGTATAATATATTATGATTTTTTTACCAAAACTTGCATTTCGAAAATATTCATAGAATTTAATTTTCAAATGATTTTTTTGCATGGACTTCCATCATAACCTTCCCTCATAAAATATATATAAATGTTCTTAGAAGTTTGATATCATCTCGAGCAGTCCTCGATTTAATTTGATTTTTTGACCGAAACTAGTGTATAATATACTATGATTTTTTTAACAGAAACTTGCATTTCGATAAATTTTATAGAAGCTAATTTTCAGATGATTTTTTGCATGGACTTCCGTCATAACCTTTCCATGTAACATATATAAATGATCTGAAAGGTTTCGTATCATTTGGAACAATCCTCGATTTAATTTGACTTTTTGACCGGAACTAGAATAAACTAGTGTATAATATTTATGATCTTTTGACCGAAACTTGCATTTCAAAAAGTTTTATAGAAACTAATTTTCAGATGATTTTTTGTAAGGACTAACATCATAATCTTCCCTCGTAACATATATAAATGATCTGAAAAGTTTCGTATCATTTCAAACAGTTTCCGATTTAATTTTATTTTTTGAACGAAACTAGTATAAAATAGTGTATAATATATTATGATTTTTTGACCGAAACTTGCATTTCGAAAAGGTTCATAGAATATAATTTTCAAATGATTTTTTTCCTGGACTCCCATCATAACCTTCTCTCGTAAAATATAGAAATGTTCTAAAAAGTTTCATAACATTTCGACCAGTCCTCGATTTAATTTGATTTTTTGACCGAAACTAGTGTAAACTAGTGTATAATATACTATGCTTTTTTGACAGAAACTTGCATTTCGATAAGTTTTATAGAAGCTAATTTTCAGATGATTTTTTGCATGGACTTCCATCATAACCTTCCCTTGTAACAATAATAAATGATCTGAAAGGTTTCGTATCATTTAGAACAATCCTCGATTTAATTTGACTTTTTAACCAAAACTAGAATAAACTAGTGTATAATATTTAGGATTTTTGACCGAAACTTTCATTTCAAAAAGTTTCATAGAATCTAATTTTCAGATGATTTTTTTTGCAAGGACTTCCGTCATAACCTTCCCTCATAAAATATATCAATAATCTGAAAAGTTTCGTATCATTTCGAACAATCCTCGATTAAATTTGATTTTTTGACCGAAACTAGTATAAACTAGTGATAATATACTATGATTTTTTTTTACCGAAACTTGCATTTCAAAAATGTTTATATAAACTAATTATCGTACGATTTTTTGCAAGGACTTCCATCATAACCTTCCCTCGTAACATATATAAATGATTTGAAAATTTTCGTATCATTTCAAACAGTTTCCGATTTAATTTGATTTTTTGAACGAAACAAGTAGAAAATAGTGTATAATAAATTATGATTTTTTGACCAAAACTTGCATTTCGAAAATATTAATAGAATTTAATTTCCAAATTTTTTTTTGCATGGACTTCCATCATAACCTTCCCTCTTAAAATATAGAAATTTTCTTAAACGTTTGATATCATTCCGTGCAGTCCTCGATTTAATTTGATTTTTGACCGAAACTAGTGTATAATATACTATAATTTTTTACAGAAACTTGCATTTCGATAAGTTTTATAGAAGCTAATTTTCAGATTATTTTTTGCATGGACTACCATCATAACCTTGCCTTGTAACATATATAAATGATCTGAAAGGTTTCGTATCATTTGGAACAATCCTCGATTTAATTTGACTTTTTCACCGGAACTAGAATAAACTAGTGTATAATACTTATGATTTTTTGACCGAAACTTGCATTTCAAAAAGTTTCATAGAATATAATTTTCAGATGATTTTTTGCATGGACTTCCAACATAACCATCCCTCGTAAAATATATCAATAATCTGAAAAGTTTCATTTCATTTCGAGCAGTCCTCGATTAAATATTATTTTTTGTCCGAAACTAATCTAAACTAGTGTATAATATACTATGATTTTTGACCGAAACATGCATTTCAAACCATTTTATAGAAACTAATTTTAAGAGGAATTTTTGCAAGGACTCCATCATAACTTTCCCTCGTAACATATAAATGATTTGAAAAGTTTCGTATCATTTCAAACAGTTTCCGATTTAATTTGATTTTTTGAACGAAACAAGTAGAAAATAGTGTATAATAAATTATGATTTTTTGACCAAAACTTCCATTTCGAAAAGATTAATAGAATTTAATTTTCAAAAGATTTTTTTGCATGGACTTCCATCATAACCTTCCCTCTTAAAATATAGAAATTTTCTTAAAAGTTTGATATCATTCCGTGCAATCGTCGATTTAATTTGGTTTTTTGACCGAAACTAGTGTATAATATACTATAATTTTTTACAGAAACTTGCATTTCGATAAGTTTTATAGAAACTAATTTTCAGATTATTTTTAGCATGGACTACCATCATAACCTTGCCTTGTAACATATATAAATGATCTGAAAGGTTTCATATCATTTGGAACAATCCTCGATTTAATTTGACTTTTTGACCGGAACTAGAATAAACTAGTGTATAATACTTATGAATTTTTGACCGAAACTTGCATTTCAAAAAGTTTCATAGAATATAATTTTCAGATGATTTTTTTGCATGGACTTCCATCATAACCCTACCTCGTAAAATATATCAATAATCTGAAAAGTTTCATTTCATTTCGAGAAGTCCTCGATTAAATTTGATTTTTTGTCCGAAACTAATCTAAACTAGTGTAAAATATACTATGATTTTTTGACCGAAACTAATTTTAAGAGGAATTTTTGCAAGGACTTCCATCATAACCTTCCATCGTAACATATATAAATGATTTGAAACGTTTCGTATCATTTCAAACAGTTTCCGATTTAATTTGATTTTTTGAACGAAACTAGTATAAAATAGTGTATAATATATTATGATTTTTTTTACCAAAACTTGCATTTCGAAAATATTCATAGAATTTAATTTTCAAATGATTTTTTTGCATGGACTTCCATCATAACCTTCCCTCATAAAATATATAAATGTTCTTAAAAGTTTGATATCATCTCGAGCAGTCCTCTATTTAATTTGATTTTTTGACCGAAACTAGTTTATAATATACTATGATTTTTTGACAGAAACTTGCATTTCGATAAATTTTATAGAAGCTAATTTTCAGATGATTTTTTGCATGGACTTCCGTCATAACCTTGCCATGTAACATATATAAATGATCTCAAAGGTTTCATATCATTTGGAACAATCCTCGATTTAATTTGACTTTTTGACCGGAACTAGAATAAACTAGTGTATAATATTTATGATTTTTTGACCGAAACTTGCATTTCAAAAAGTTTTATAGAAACTAATTTTAAGATGTTTTTTTGTAAGGACTAACATCATAATCTTCCCTCGTAACATATATAAATGATCTGAAAAGTTTCGTATCATTTCAAACATTTTCCGATTTAATTTTATTTTTTGAACGAAACTAGTATAAAATAGTGTATAATATATTATGATATTTTGACCGAAACTTGCATTTCGAAAAGGTTCATAGAATATAATTTCAAATGAATTTTTGCTTGGACTTCCATCATAACCCTACCTCGTAAAATATATCAATAATCTGAAAAGTTTCATTTCATTTCGAGAAGTCCTCGATTAAATTTGATTTTTTGTCCGAAACTAATCTAAACTAGTGTAAAATATACTATGATTTTTTGACCTAAACTAATTTTAAGAGGAATTTTTGCAAGGACTTCCATCATAACCTTCCATCGTAACATATATAAATGATTTGAAACGTTTCGTATCATTTCAAACAGTTTCCGATTTAATTTGATTTTTTGAACGAAACTAGTATAAAATAGTGTATAATATATTATGATTTTTTTTACCAAAACTTGCATTTCGAAAATATTCATAGAATTTAATTTTCAAATGATTTTTTTGCATGGACTTCCATCATAACCTTCCCTCATAAAATATATAAATGTTCTTAAAAGTTTGATATCATCTCGAGCAGTCCTCTATTTAATTTGATTTTTTGACCGAAACTAGTTTATAATATACTATGATTTTTTGACAGAAACTTGCATTTCGATAAATTTTATAGAAGCTAATTTTCAGATGATTTTTTGCATGGACTTCCGTCATAACCTTGCCATGTAACATATATAAATGATCTCAAAGGTTTCATATCATTTGGAACAATCCTCGATTTAATTTGACTTTTTGACCGGAACTAGAATAAACTAGTGTATAATATTTATGATTTTTTGACCGAAACTTGCATTTCAAAAAGTTTTATAGAAACTAATTTTAAGATGTTTTTTTGTAAGGACTAACATCATAATCTTCCCTCGTAACATATATAAATGATCTGAAAAGTTTCGTATCATTTCAAACATTTTCCGATTTAATTTTATTTTTTGAACGAAACTAGTATAAAATAGTGTATAATATATTATGATATTTTGACCGAAACTTGCATTTCGAAAAGGTTCATAGAATATAATTTCAAATGAATTTTTGCTTGGACTTCCATCATAACCTTCTCTCGTAAAATATAGAAATGTTCTAAAAAGTTTCATAACATTTCGACCAGTCCTTGATTTAATTTGATTTTTTGACCGAAACTAGTGTAAACTAGTGTATAATATACTATGCTTTTTTGACAGAAACTTGCATTTCGATAAGTTTTATAGAAGCTAATTTTCAGATGATTTTTTGCATGGACTTCCATCATAACCTTCCCTTGTAACATATATAAATGATCTGAAAGGTTTCGTATCATTTAGAACAATCCTCGATTTAATTTGACTTTTTAACCAAAACTAGAATAAACTAGTGTATAATATTTAGGATTTTTGACCGAAACATTCATTTCAAAAAGTTTCATAGAATCTAATTTTCAGATGATTTTTTTTGCAAGGACTTCCGTCATAACCTTCCCTCATAAAATATATCAATAATCTGAAAAGTTTCGTATCATTTCGAACAGTCCTAGATTAAATTTGATTTTTTGACCGAAACTAGTATAAACTAGTGATAATATACTATGATTTTTTTTCACCGAAACATGCATTTCAAAAATGTTTATATAAACTAATTTTCGTACGATTTTTTGCAAGGACTTCCATCATAACCTTCCCTCGTAACATATATAAATGATTTGAAAAGTTTCGTATCATTTCAAACAGTTTCCGATATAATTTGATTTTTTGAACGAAACAAGTAGAAAATAATGTATAATAAATTATGATTTTTTGACCAAAACTTGCATTTCGAAAAGATTAATAGAATTTAATTTCCAAATTTTTTTTTGCATGGACTTCCATCATAACCTTCCCTCTTAAAATATAGAAATTTTCTTAAACATTTGATATCATTCCGTGCAGTCCTCGATTTAATTTGATTTTTGACCGAAACTAGTGTATAATATACTATAATTTTTTACAGAAACTTGCATTTCGATAAGTTTTATAGAAGCTAATTTTCAGATTATTTTTTGCATGGACTACCATCATAACCTTGCCTTGTAACATATATAAATGATCTGAAAGGTTTCGTATCATTTGGAACAATCCTCGATTTAATTTGACTTTTTCACCGGAACTAGAATAAACTAGTGTATAATACTTATGATTTTTTGACCGAAACTTGCATTTCAAAAAGTTTCATAGAATATAATTTTCAGATGATTTTTTGCATGGACTTTCAACATAACCCTCCCTCGTAAAATATATCAATAATCTGAAAAGTTTCATTTCATTTCGAGCAGTCCTCGATTAAATATTATTTTTTGTCCGAAACTAATCTAAACTAGTGTATAATATACTATGATTTTTGACCAAAACATGCATTTCAAACCATTTTATAGAAACTAATTTTAAGAGGAATTTTTGCAAGGATTCCATCATAACTTTCCCTCGTAACATATAAATGATCTGAAAAGTTTCGTATCATTTCAAACAGTTTCCGATTTAATTTGATTTTTTGAACGAAACAAGTAGAAAATAGTGTATAATAAATTATGATTTTTTGACCAAAACTTGTATTTCGAAAAGATTAATAGAATTTAATTTTCAAAAGATTTTTTTGCATGGACTTCCATCATAACCTTCCCTCTTAAAATATAGAAATTTTCTTAAAAGTTTGATATCATTCCGTGCAATCGTCGATTTAATTTGGTTTTTTGACCGAAACTAGTGTATAATATACTATAATTTTTTACAGAAACTTGCATTTCGATAAGTTTTATAGAAACTAATTTTCAGATTATTTTTAGCATGGACTACCATCATAACCTTGCCTTGTAACATATATAAATGATCTGAAAGGTTTCATATCATTTGGAACAATCCTCGATTTAATTTGACTTTTTGACCGGAACTAGAATAAACTAGTGTATAATACTTATGAATTTTTGACCGAAACTTGCATTTCAAAAAGTTTCATAGAATATAATTTTCAGATGATTTTTTTGCATGGACTTCCATCATAACCCTACCTCGTAAAATATATCAATAATCTGAAAAGTTTCATTTCATTTCGAGAAGTCCTCGATTAAATTTGATTTTTTGTCCGAAACTAATCTAAACTAGTGTAAAATATACTATGATTTTTTGACCGAAACTAATTTTAAGAGGAATTTTTGCAAGGACTTCCATCATAACCTTCCATCGTAACATATATAAATGATTTGAAACGTTTCGTATCATTTCAAACAGTTTCCGATTTAATTTGATTTTTTGAACGAAACTAGTATAAAATAGTGTATAATATATTATGATTTTTTTTACCAAAACTTGCATTTCGAAAATATTCATAGAATTTAATTTTCAAATGATTTTTTTGCATGGACTTCCATCATAACCTTCCCTCATAAAATATATAAATGTTCTTAAAAGTTTGATATCATCTCGAGCAGTCCTCTATTTAATTTGATTTTTTGACCGAAACTAGTTTATAATATACTATGATTTTTTTGACAGAAACTTGCATTTCGATAAATTTTATAGAAGCTAATTTTCAGATGATTTTTTGCATGGACTTCCGTCATAACCTTGCCATGTAACATATATAAATGATCTCAAAGGTTTCATATCATTTGGAACAATCCTCGATTTAATTTGACTTTTTGACCGGAACTAGAATAAACTAGTGTATAATATTTATGATTTTTTGACCGAAACTTGCATTTCAAAAAGTTTTATAGAAACTAATTTTAAGATGTTTTTTTGTAAGGACTAACATCATAATCTTCCCTCGTAACATATATAAATGATCTGAAAAGTTTCGTATCATTTCAAACATTTTCCGATTTAATTTTATTTTTTGAACGAAACTAGTATAAAATAGTGTATAATATATTATGATATTTTGACCGAAACTTGCATTTCGAAAAGGTTCATAGAATATAATTTCAAATGAATTTTTGCTTGGACTTCCATCATAACCTTCTCTCGTAAAATATAGAAATGTTCTAAAAAGTTTCATAACATTTCGACCAGTCCTTGATTTAATTTGATTTTTTGACCGAAACTAGTGTAAACTAGTGTATAATATACTATGCTTTTTTGACAGAAACTTGCATTTCGATAAGTTTTATAGAAGCTAATTTTCAGATGATTTTTTGCATGGACTTCCATCATAACCTTCCCTTGTAACATATATAAATGATCTGAAAGGTTTCGTATCATTTAGAACAATCCTCGATTTAATTTGACTTTTTAACCAAAACTAGAATAAACTAGTGTATAATATTTAGGATTTTTGACCGAAACATTCATTTCAAAAAGTTTCATAGAATCTAATTTTCAGATGATTTTTTTTGCAAGGACTTCCGTCATAACCTTCCCTCATAAAATATATCAATAATCTGAAAAGTTTCGTATCATTTCGAACAGTCCTCGATTAAATTTGATTTTTTGACCGAAACTAGTATAAACTAGTGATAATATACTATGATTTTTTTTCACCGAAACATGCATTTCAAAAATGTTTATATAAACTAATTTTCGTACGATTTTTTGCAAGGACTTCCATCATAACCTTCCCTCGTAACATATATAAATGATTTGAAAAGTTTCGTATCATTTCAAACAGTTTCCGATATAATTTGATTTTTTGAACGAAACAAGTAGAAAATAATGTATAATAAATTATGATTTTTTGACCAAAACTTGCATTTCGAAAAGATTAATAGAATTTAATTTCCAAATTTTTTTTTGCATGGACTTCCATCATAACCTTCCCTCTTAAAATATAGAAATTTTCTTAAACATTTGATATCATTCCGTGCAGTCCTCGATTTAATTTGATTTTTGACCGAAACTAGTGTATAATATACTATAATTTTTTACAGAAACTTGCATTTCGATAAGTTTTATAGAAGCTAATTTTCAGATTATTTTTTGCATGGACTACCATCATAACCTTGCCTTGTAACATATATAAATGATCTGAAAGGTTTCGTATCATTTGGAACAATCCTCGATTTAATTTGACTTTTTCACCGGAACTAGAATAAACTAGTGTATAATACTTATGATTTTTTAACCGAAACTTGCATTTCAAAAAGTTTCATAGAATATAATTTTCAGATGATTTTTTGCATGGACTTTCAACATAACCCTCCCTCGTAAAATATATCAATAATCTGAAAAGTTTCATTTCATTTCGAGCAGTCCTCGATTAAATATTATTTTTTGTCCGAAACTAATCTAAACTAGTGTATAATATACTATGATTTTTGACCAAAACATGCATTTCAAACCATTTTATAGAAACTAATTTTAAGAGGAATTTTTGCAAGGATTCCATCATAACTTTCCCTCGTAACATATAAATGATCTGAAAAGTTTCGTATCATTTCAAACAGTTTCCGATTTAATTTGATTTTTTGAACGAAACAAGTAGAAAATAGTGTATAATAAATTATGATTTTTTGACCAAAACTTGTATTTCGAAAAGATTAATAGAATTTAATTTTCAAAAGATTTTTTTGCATGGACTTCCATCATAACCTTCCCTCTTAAAATATAGAAATTTTCTTAAAAGTTTGATATCATTCCGTGCAATCGTCGATTTAATTTGGTTTTTTGACCGAAACTAGTGTATAATATACTATAATTTTTTACAGAAACTTGCATTTCGATAAGTTTTATAGAAACTAATTTTCAGATTATTTTTAGCATGGACTACCATCATAACCTTGCCTTGTAACATATATAAATGATCTGAAAGGTTTCATATCATTTGGAACAATCCTCGATTTAATTTGACTTTTTGACCGGAACTAGAATAAATTAGTGTATAATACTTATGAATTTTTGACCGAAACTTGCATTTCAAAAAGTTTCATAGAATATAATTTTCAGATGATTTTTTTGCATGGACTTCCATCATAACCCTACCTCGTAAAATATATCAATAATCTGAAAAGTTTCATTTCATTTCGAGAAGTCCTCGATTAAATTTGATTTTTTGTCCGAAACTAATCTAAACTAGTGTAAAATATACTATGATTTTTTGACCGAAACTAATTTTAAGAGGAATTTTTGCAAGGACTTCCATCATAACCTTCCATCGTAACATATATAAATGATTTGAAACGTTTCGTATCATTTCAAACAGTTTCCGATTTAATTTGATTTTTTGAACGAAACTAGTATAAAATAGTGTATAATATATTATGATTTTTTTTACCAAAACTTGCATTTCGAAAATATTCATAGAATTTAATTTTCAAATGATTTTTTTGCATGGACTTCCATCATAACCTTCCCTCATAAAATATATAAATGTTCTTAAAAGTTTGATATCATCTCGAGCAGTCCTCTATTTAATTTGATTTTTTGACCGAAACTAGTTTATAATATACTATGATTTTTTTGACAGAAACTTGCATTTCGATAAATTTTATAGAAGCTAATTTTCAGATGATTTTTTGCATGGACTTCCGTCATAACCTTGCCATGTAACATATATAAATGATCTCAAAGGTTTCATATCATTTGGAACAATCCTCGATTTAATTTGACTTTTTGACCGGAACTAGAATAAACTAGTGTATAATATTTATGATTTTTTGACCGAAACTTGCATTTCAAAAAGTTTTATAGAAACTAATTTTAAGATGTTTTTTTGTAAGGACTAACATCATAATCTTCCCTCGTAACATATATAAATGATCTGAAAAGTTTCGTATCATTTCAAACATTTTCCGATTTAATTTTATTTTTTGAACGAAACTAGTATAAAATAGTGTATAATATATTATGATATTTTGACCGAAACTTGCATTTCGAAAAGGTTCATAGAATATAATTTCAAATGAATTTTTGCTTGGACTTCCATCATAACCTTCTCTCGTAAAATATAGAAATGTTCTAAAAAGTTTCATAACATTTCGACCAGTCCTTGATTTAATTTGATTTTTTGACCGAAACTAGTGTAAACTAGTGTATAATATACTATGCTTTTTTGACAGAAACTTGCATTTCGATAAGTTTTATAGAAGCTAATTTTCAGATGATTTTTTGCATGGACTTCCATCATAACCTTCCCTTGTAACATATATAAATAATCTGAAAGGTTTCGTATCATTTAGAACAATCCTCGATTTAATTTGACTTTTTAACCAAAACTAGAATAAACTAGTGTATAATATTTAGGATTTTTGACCGAAACTTTCATTTCAAAAAGTTTCATAGAATCTAATTTTCAGATGATTTTTTTTGCAAGGACTTCCGTCATAACCTTCCCTCATAAAATATATCAATAATCTGAAAAGTTTCGTATCATTTCGAACAGTCCTCGATTAAATTTGATTTTTTGACCGAAACTAGTATAAACTAGTGATAATATACTATGATTTTTTTTCACCGAAACATGCATTTCAAAAATGTTTATATAAACTAATTTTCGTACGATTTTTTGCAAGGACTTCCATCATAACCTTCCCTCGTAACATATATAAATGATTTGAAAAGTTTCGTATCATTTCAAACAGTTTCCGATATAATTTGATTTTTTGAACGAAACAAGTAGAAAATAATGTATAATAAATTATGATTTTTTGACCAAAACTTGCATTTCGAAAAGATTAATAGAATTTAATTTTCAAATTTTTTTTGCATGGACTTCCATCATAACCTTCCCTCTTAAAATATAGAAATTTTCTTAAACGTTTGATATCATTCCGTGCAGTCCTAGATTTAATTTGATTTTTGACCGAAACTAGTGTATAATATACTATAATATTTTACAGAAACTTGCATTTCGATAAGTTTTATAGAAGCTAATTTTCAGATTATTTTTTGCATGGACTACCATCATAACCTTGCCTTGTAACATATATAAATGATCTGAAAGGTTTCGTATCATTTGGAACAATCCTCGATTTAATTTGACTTTTTCACTGGAACTAGAATAAACTAGTGTATAATACTTATGATTTTTTAACCGAAACTTGCATTTCAAAAAGTTTCATAGAATATAATTTTCAGATGATTTTTTGCATGGACTTCCAACATAACCCTCCCTCGTAAAATATATCAATAATCTGAAAAGTTTCATTTCATTTCGAGCAGTCCTCGATTAAATATTATTTTTTGTCCGAAACTAATCTAAACTAGTGTATAATATACTATGATTTTTGACCAAAACATGCATTTCAAACCATTTTATAGAAACTAATTTTAAGAGGAATTTTTGCAAGGATTCCATCATAACTTTCCCTCGTAACATATAAATGATCTGAAAAGTTTCGTATCATTTCAAACAGTTTCCGATTTAATTTGATTTTTTGAACGAAACAAGTAGAAAATAGTGTATAATAAATTATGATTTTTTGACCAAAACTTGTATTTCGAAAAGATTAATAGAATTTAATTTTCAAAAGATTTTTTTGCATGGACTTCCATCATAACCTTCCCTCTTAAAATATAGAAATTTTCTTAAAAGTTTGATATCATTCCGTGCAATCGTCGATTTAATTTGGTTTTTTGACCGAAACTAGTGTATAATATACTATAATTTTTTACAGAAACTTGCATTTCAATAAGTTTTATAGAAGCTAATTTTCAGATTATTTTTAGCATGGACTACCATCATAACCTTGCCTTGTAACATATATAAATGATCTGAAAGGTTTCGTATCATTTGGAACAATCCTCGATTTAATTTGACTTTTTCACCGGAACTAGAATAAACTAGTGTATAATACTTATGATTTTTTGACCGAAACTTGCATTTCAAAAAGTTTCATAGAATATAATTTTCAGATGATTTTTTTGCATGGACTTCCATCATAACCCTACCTCGTAAAATATATCAATAATCTGAAAAGTTTCATTTCATTTCGAGAAGTCCTCGATTAAATTTGATTTTTTGTCCGAAACTAATCTAAACTAGTGTAAAATATACTATGATTTATTGACCGAAACTAATTTTAAGAGGAATTTTTGCAAGGACTTCCATCATAACCTTCCCTCGTAACATATATAAATGATTTGAAACGTTTCGTATCATTTCAAACAGTTTCCGATTTAATTTGATTTTTTGAACGAAACTAGTATAAAATAGTGTATAATATATTATGATTTTTTTACCAAAACTTGCATTTCGAAAATATTCATAGAATTTAATTTTCAAATGATTTTTTTTGCATGGACTTCCATCATAACCTTCCCTCATAAAATATATAAATGTTCTTCAAAGTTTGATATCATCTCGAACAGTCCTCTATTGAATTTGATTTTTTGACCGAAACTAGTTTATAATATACTATGATTTTTTTGACAGAAACTTGCATTTCGATAAATTTTATAGAAGCTAATTTTCAGATGATTTTTTGCATGGACTTCTGTCATAACCTTGCCATGTAACATATATAAATGATCTCAAAGGTTTCGTATCATTTGGAACAATCCTCAATTTAATTTGACTTTTTGACCGGAACTAGAATAAATTAGTGTATAATATTTATGATTTTTTGACCTAAACTTGCATTTCAAAAAGTTTTATAGAAACTAATTTTAAGATGTTTTTTTGTAAGGACTAACATCATAATCTTCCCTCGTAACATATATAAATGATCTTAAAAGTTTCGTATCATTTCAAATAGTTTCCGATTTAATTTTATTTTTTGAACGAAACTAGTATAAAATAGTGTATAATATATTATGATATTTTGACCGAAACTTGCATTTCGAAAAGGTTCATAGAATATAATTTCAAATGAATTTTTGCTTGGACTTCCATCATAACCTTCTCTCGTAAAATATAGAAATGTTCTAAAAAGTTTCATAACATTTCGACCAGACCTCGATTTAATTTGATTTTTTGACCGAAACTAGTGTAAACTAGTGTATAATATACTATGCTTTTTTGACAGAAACTTGCATTTCGAAAAGTTTTATAGAAGCTAATTTTCAGATGATTTTTTGCATGGACTTCCATCATAACCTTCCCTTGTAACATATATAAATTATCTGAAAGGTTTCGTATCATTTAGAACAATCCTCGATTTAATTTGACTTTTTAACCAAAACTAGAATAAACTAGTGTATAATATTTAGGATTTTTGACCGAAACTTTCATTTCAAAAAGTTTCATAGAATCTAATTTTCAGATGATTTTTTTTGCAAGGACTTCCGTCATAACCTTCCCTCATAAAATATATCAATAATCTGAAAAGTTTCGTATTATTTCGAACAGTCCTCGATTAAATTTGATTTTTTGACCGAAACTAGTATAAACTAGTGATAATATACTATGATTTTTTTTCACCGAAACATGCATTTCAAAAATGTTTATATAAACTAATTTTCGTACGATTTTTTGCAAGGACTTCCATCATAACCTTCCCTCGTAACATATATAAATGATTTGAAAAGTTTCGTATCATTTCAAACAGTTTCCGATATAATTTGATTTTTTGAACGAAACAAGTAGAAAATAATGTATAATAAATTATGATTTTTTGACCAAAACTTGCATTTCGAAAAGATTAATAGAATTTAATTTTCAAATTTTTTTTTGCATGGACTTCCATCATAACCTTCCCTCTTAAAATATAGAAATTTTCTTAAACGTTTGATATCATTCCGTGCAGTCCTCGATTTAATTTGATTTTTGACCGAAACTAGTGTATAATATACTATAATTTTTTACAGAAACTTGCATTTCGATAAGTTTTATAGAAGCTAATTTTCAGATTATTTTTTGCATGGACTACCATCATAACCTTGCCTTGTAACATATATAAATGATCTGAAAGGTTTCGTATCATTTGGAACAATCCTCGATTTAATTTGACTTTTTCACCGGAACTAGTTTATAATATACTATGATTTTTTTGACAGAAACTTGCATTTCGATAAATTTTATAGAAGCTAATTTTCAGATGATTTTTTGCATGGACTTCTGTCATAACCTTGCCATGTAACATATATAAATGATCTCAAAGGTTTCGTATCATTTGGAACAATCCTCGATTTAATTTGACTTTTTGACCGGAACTAGAATAAATTAGTGTATAATATTTATGATTTTTTGACCTAAACTTGCATTTCAAAAAGTTTTATAGAAACTAATTTTAAGATGTTTTTTTGTAAGGACTAACATCATAATCTTCCCTCGTAACATATATAAATGATCTTAAAAGTTTCGTATCATTTCAAATAGTTTCCGATTTAATTTTATTTTTTGAACGAAACTAGTATAAAATAGTGTATAATATATTATGATATTTTGACCGAAACTTGCATTTCGAAAAGGTTCATAGAATATAATTTCAAATGAATTTTTGCTTGGACTTCCATCATAACCTTCTCTCGTAAAATATAGAAATGTTCTAAAAAGTTTCATAACATTTCGACCAGACCTCGATTTAATTTGATTTTTTGACCGAAACTAGTGTAAACTAGTGTATAATATACTATGCTTTTTTGACAGAAACTTGCATTTCGAAAAGTTTTATAGAAGCTAATTTTCAGATGATTTTTTGCATGGACTTCCATCATAACCTTCCCTTGTAACATATATAAATTATCTGAAAGGTTTCGTATCATTTAGAACAATCCTCGATTTAATTTGACTTTTTAACCAAAACTAGAATAAACTAGTGTATAATATTTAGGATTTTTGACCGAAACTTTCATTTAAAAAAGTTTCATAGAATCTAATTTTCAGATGATTTTTTTTGCAAGGACTTCCGTCATAACCTTCTCTCATAAAATATATCAATAATCTGAAAAGTTTCGTATTATTTCGAACAGTCCTCGATTAAATTTGATTTTTTGACCGAAACTAGTATAAACTAGTGATAATATACTATGATTTTTTTTCACCGAAACATGCATTTCAAAAATGTTTATATAAACTAATTTTCGTACGATTTTTTGCAAGGACTTCCATCATAACCTTCCCTCGTAACATATATAAATGATTTGAAAAGTTTCGTATCATTTCAAACAGTTTCCGATATAATTTGATTTTTTGAACGAAACAAGTAGAAAATAATGTATAATAAATTATGATTTTTTGACCAAAACTTGCATTTCGAAAAGATTAATAGAATTTAATTTTCAAATTTTTTTTTGCATGGACTTCCATCATAACCTTCCCTCTTAAAATATAGAAATTTTCTTAAACGTTTGATATCATTCCGTGCAGTCCTCGATTTTATTTGATTTTTGACCGAAACTAGTGTATAATATACTATAATTTTTTACAGAAACTTGCATTTCGAAAATATTCATAGAATTTAATTTTCAAATGATTTTTTTTGCATGGACTACCATCATAACCTTGCCTTGTAACATATATAAATGATCTGAAAGGTTTCGTATCATTTGGAACAATCCTCGATTTAATTTGACTTTTTGACCGAAACTAGTTTATAATATACTATGATTTTTTTGACAGAAACTTGCATTTCGATAAATTTTATAGAAGCTAATTTTCAGATGATTTTTTGCATGGACTTCTGTCATAACCTTGCCATGTAACATATATAAATGATCTCAAAGGTTTCGTATCATTTGGAACAATCCTCAATTTAATTTGACTTTTTGACCGGAACTAGAATAAATTAGTGTATAATATTTATGATTTTTTGACCTAAACTTGCATTTCAAAAAGTTTTATAGAAACTAATTTTAAGATGTTTTTTTGTAAGGACTAACATCATAATCTTCCCTCGTAACATATATAAATGATCTTAAAAGTTTCGTATCATTTCAAATAGTTTCCGGTTTAATTTTATTTTTTGAACGAAACTAGTATAAAATAGTGTATAATATATTATGATATTTTGACCGAAACTTGCATTTCGAAAAGGTTCATAGAATATAATTTCAAATGAATTTTTGCTTGGACTTCCATCATAACCTTCTCTCGTAAAATATAGAAATGTTCTAAAAAGTTTCATAACATTTCGACCAGACCTCGATTTAATTTGATTTTTTGACCGAAACTAGTGTAAACTAGTGTATAATATACTATGCTTTTTTGACAGAAACTTGCATTTCGAAAAGTTTTATAGAAGCTAATTTTCAGATGATTTTTTGCATGGACTTCCATCATAACCTTCCCTTGTAACATATATAAATGATCTGAAAGGTTTCGTATCATTTAGAACAATCCTCGATTTAATTTGACTTTTTAACCAAAACTAGAATAAACTAGTGTATAATATTTAGGATTTTTGACCGAAACTTTCATTTCAAAAAGTTTCATAGAATCTAATTTTCAGATGATTTTTTTTGCAAGGACTTCCGTCATAACCTTCCCTCATAAAATATATCAATAATCTGAAAAGTTTCGTATTATTTCGAACAGTCCTCGATTAAATTTGATTTTTTGACCGAAACTAGTATAAACTAGTGATAATATACTATGATTTTTTTCCACCGAAACATGCATTTCAAAAATGTTTATATAAACTAATTTTCGTACGATTTTTTGCAAGGACTTCCATCATAACCTTCCCTCCTAACATATATAAATGATTTGAAAAGTTTCGTATCATTTCAAACAGTTTCCGATATAATTTGATTTTTTGAACGAAAAAAGTAGAAAATAATGTATAATAAATTATGATTTTTTGACCAAAACTTGCATTTCGAAAAGATTAATAGAATTTAATTTTCAAATTTTTTTTTGCATGGACTTCCATCATAACCTTCCCTCTTAAAATATAGAAATTTTCTTAAACGTTTGATATTATTCCGTGCAGTCCTCGATTTAATTTGATTTTTGACCGAAACTAGTGTATAATATACTATAATTTTTTTACAGAAACTTGCATTTCGATAAGTTTTATAGAAGCTAATTTTCAGATTATTTTTTGCATGGACTACCATCATAACCTTGCCTTGTAACATATATAAATGATCTGAAAGGTTTCGTATCATTTGGAACAATCCTCGATTTAATTTGACTTTTTCATCGGAACTAGAATAAACTAGTGTATAATACTTATGATTTTTTAACCGAAACTTGCATTTCAAAAAGTTTCATAGAATATAATTTTCAGATGATTTTTTGCATGGACTTCCAACATAACCCTCCCTCATAAAATATATCAATAATCTGAAAAGTTTCATTTCATTTCGAGCAGTCCTCGATTAAATATTATTTTTTGTCCGAAACTAATCTAAACTAGTGTATAAAATACTATGATTTTTGACCAAAACATGCATTTCAAACCATTTTATAGAAACTAATTTTAAGAGGAATTTTTGCAAGGATTCCATCATAACTTTCCCTCGTAACATATAAATGATCTGAAAAGTTTCGTATCATTTCAAACAGTTTCCGATTTAATTTGATTTTTTGAACGAAACAAGTAGAAAATAGTGTATAATAAATTATGATTTTTTGACCAAAACTTGCATTTAGAAAAGATTAATAGAATTTAATTTTCAAAAGATTTTTTTGCATGGACTTCCATCATAACCTTCCCTCTTAAAATATAGAAATTTTCTTAAAAGTTTGATATCATTCCGTGCAATCGTCGATTTAATTTGGTTTTTTGACCGAAACTAGTGTATAATATACTATAATTTTTTACAGAAACTTGCATTTCGATAAGTTTTATAGAAGCTAATTTTCAGATTATTTTTAGCATGGACTACCATCATAACCTTGCCTTGTAACATATATAAATGATCTGAAAGGTTTCGTATCATTTGGAACAATCCTCGATTTAATTTGACTTTTTGACCGGAACTAGAATAAACTAGTGTATAATACTTATGAATTTTTGACCGAAACTTGCATTTCAAAAAGTTTCATAGAATATAATTTTCAGATGATTTTTTTGCATGGACTTCCATCATAACCCTACCTCGTAAAATATATCAATAATCTGAAAAGTTTCATTTCATTTCGAGAAGTCCTCGATTAAATTTGATTTTTTTTTCCGAAACTAATCTAAACTAGTGTAAAATATACTATGATTTTTTGACCGAAACTAATTTTAAGAGGAATTTTTGCAAGGACTTCCATCATAACCTTCCCTCGTAACATATATAAATGATTTGAAACGTTTCGTATCATTTCAAACAGTTTCCGATTTAATTTGATTTTTTGAACGAAACTAGTATAAAATAGTGTATAATATATTATGATTTTTTTTACCAAAACTTGCATTTCGAAAATATTCATAGAATTTAATTTTCAAATGATTTTTTTGCATGGACTTCCATCATAACCTTCCCTCATAAAATATATAAATGTTCTTAAAAGTTTGATATCATCTCGAGCAGTCCTCTATTTAATTTGATTTTTTGACCGAAACTAGTTTATAATATACTATGATTTTTTTGACAGAAACTTGCATTTCGATAAATTTTATAGAAGCTAATTTTCAGATGATTTTTTGCATGGACTTCTGTCATAACCTTGCCATGTAACATATATAAATGATCTCAAAGGTTTCGTATCATTTGGAACAATCCTCGATTTAATTTGACTTTTTGACCGGAACTAGAATAAATTAGTGTATAATATTTATGATTTTTTGACCTAAACTTGCATTTCAAAAAGTTTTATAGAAACTAATTTTAAGATGTTTTTTTGTAAGGACTAACATCATAATCTTCCCTCGTAACATATATAAATGATCTTAAAAGTTTCGTATCATTTCAAATAGTTTCCGATTTAATTTTATTTTTTGAACGAAACTAGTATAAAATAGTGTATAATATATTATGATATTTTGACCGAAACTTGCATTTCGAAAAGGTTCATAGAATATAATTTCAAATGAATTTTTGCTTGGACTTCCATCATAACCTTCTCTCGTAAAATATAGAAATGTTCTAAAAAGTTTCATAACATTTTGACCAGACCTCGATTTAATTTGATTTTTTGACCGAAACTAGTGTAAACTAGTGTATAATATACTATGCTTTTTTACAGAAACTTGCATTTCGAAAAGTTTTATAGAAGCTAATTTTCAGATGATTTTTTGCATGGACTTCCATCATAACCTTCCCTTGTAACATATATAAATGATCTGAAAGGTTTCGTATCATTTAGAACAATCCTCGATTTAATTTGACTTTTTAACCAAAACTAGAATAAACTAGTGTATAATATTTAGGATTTTTGACCGAAACTTTCATTTCAAAAAGTTTCATAGAATCTAATTTTCAGATGATTTTTTTTGCAAGGACTTCCGTCATAACCTTCCCTCATAAAATATATCAATAATCTGAAAAGTTTCGTATTATTTCGAACAGTCCTCGATTAAATTTGATTTTTTGACCGAAACTAGTATAAACTAGTGATAATATACTATGATTTTTTTCCACCGAAACATGCATTTAAAAAATGTTTATATAAACTAATTTTCGTACGATTTTTTGCAAGGACTTCCATCATAACCTTCCCTCGTAACATATATAAATGATTTGAAAAGTTTCGTATCATTTCAAACAGTTTCCGATATAATTTGATTTTTTGAACGAAACAAGTAGAAAATAATGTATAATAAATTATGATTTTTTGACCAAAACTTGCATTTCGAAAAGATTAATAGAATTTAATTTTCAAATTTTTTTTTGCATGGACTTCCATCATAACCTTCCCTCTTAAAATATAGAAATTTTCTTAAACGTTTGATATCATTCCGTGCAGTCCTCGATTTAATTTGATTTTTGACCGAAACTAGTGTATAATATACTATAATTTTTTACAGAAACTTGCATTTCGATAAGTTTTATAGAAGCTAATTTTCAGATTATTTTTAGCATGGACTACCATCATAACCTTGCCTTGTAACATATATAAATGATCTGAAAGGTTTCGTATCATTTGGAACAATCCTCGATTTAATTTGACTTTTTGACCGGAACTAGAATAAACTAGTGTATAATACTTATGAATTTTTGACCGAAACTTGCATTTCAAAAAGTTTCATAGAATATAATTTTCAGATGATTTTTTTGCATGGACTTCCATCATAACCCTACCTCGTAAAATATATCAATAATCTGAAAAGTTTCATTTCATTTCGAGAAGTCCTCGATTAAATTTGATTTTTTGTCCGAAACTAATCTAAACTAGTGTAAAATATACTATGATTTTTTGACCGAAACTAATTTTAAGAGGAATTTTTGCAAGGACTTCCATCATAACCTTCCCTCGTAACATATATAAATGATTTGAAACGTTTCGTATCATTTCAAACAGTTTCCGATTTAATTTGATTTTTTGAACGAAACTAGTATAAAATAGTGTATAATATATTATGATTTTTTTTACCAAAACTTGCATTTCGAAAATATTCATAGAATTTAATTTTCAAATGATTTTTTTGCATGGACTTCCATCATAACCTTCCCTCATAAAATATATAAATATTCTTAAAAGTTTGATATCATCTCGAGCAGTCCTCTATTTAATTTGATTTTTTGACCGAAACTAGTTTATAATATACTATGATTTTTTTGACAGAAACTTGCATTTCGATAAATTTTATAGAAGCTAATTTTCAGATGATTTTTTGCATGGACTTCTGTCATAACCTTGCCATGTAACATATATAAATGATCTCAAAGGTTTCGTATCATTTGGAACAATCCTCGATTTAATTTGACTTTTTGACCGGAACTAGAATAAATTAGTGTATAATATTTATGATTTTTTGACCTAAACTTGCATTTCAAAAAGTTTTATAGAAACTAATTTTAAGATGTTTTTTTGTAAGGACTAACATCATAATCTTCCCTCGTAACATATATAAATGATCTTAAAAGTTTCGTATCATTTCAAATAGTTTCCGATTTAATTTTATTTTTTGAACGAAACTAGTATAAAATAGTGTATAATATATTATGATATTTTGACCGAAACTTGCATTTCGAAAAGGTTCATAGAATATAATTTCAAATGAATTTTTGCTTGGACTTCCATCATAACCTTCTCTCGTAAAATATAGAAATGTTCTAAAAAGTTTCATAACATTTCGACCAGACCTCGATTTAATTTGATTTTTTGACCGAAACTAGTGTAAACTAGTGTATAATATACTATGCTTTTTTGACAGAAACTTGCATTTCGAAAAGTTTTATAGAAGCTAATTTTCAGATGATTTTTTGCATGGACTTCCATCATAACCTTCCCTTGTAACATATATAAATGATCTGAAAGGTTTCGTATCATTTAGAACAATCCTCGATTTAATTTGACTTTTTAACCAAAACTAGAATAAACTAGTGTATAATATTTAGGATTTTTGACCGAAACTTTCATTTCAAAAAGTTTCATAGAATCTAATTTTCAGATGATTTTTTTTGCAAGGACTTCCGTCATAACCTTCCCTCATAAAATATATCAATAATCTGAAAAGTTTCGTATTATTTCGAACAGTCCTCGATTAAATTTGATTTTTTGACCGAAACTAGTATAAACTAGTGATAATATACTATGATTTTTTTCCACCGAAACATGCATTTAAAAAATGTTTATATAAACTAATTTTCGTACGATTTTTTGCAAGGACTTCCATCATAACCTTCCCTCGTAACATATATAAATGATTTGAAAAGTTTCGTATCATTTCAAACAGTTTCCGATATAATTTGATTTTTTGAACGAAACAAGTAGAAAATAATGTATAATAAATTATGATTTTTTGACCAAAACTTGCATTTCGAAAAGATTAATAGAATTTAATTTTCAAATTTTTTTTTGCATGGACTTCCATCATAACCTTCCCTCTTAAAATATAGAAATTTTCTTAAACGTTTGATATTATTCCGTGCAGTCCTCGATTTAATTTGATTTTTGACCGAAACTAGTGTATAATATACTATAATTTTTTACAGAAACTTGCATTTCGATAAGTTTTATAGAAGCTAATTTTCAGATTATTTTTTGCATGGACTACCATCATAACCTTGCCTTGTAACATATATAAATGATCTGAAAGGTTTCGTATCATTTGGAACAATCCTCGATTTAATTTGACTTTTTCACCGGAACTAGAATAAACTAGTGTATAATACTTATGATTTTTTAACCGAAACTTGCATTTCAAAAAGTTTCATAGAATATAATTTTCAGATGATTTTTTGCATGGACTTCCAACATAACCCTCCCTCGTAAAATATATCAATAATCTGAAAAGTTTCATTTCATTTCGAGCAGTCCTCGATTAAATATTATTTTTTGTCCGAAACTAATCTAAACTAGTGTATAATATACTATGATTTTTGACCAAAACATGCATTTCAAACCATTTTATAGAAACTAATTTTAAGAGGAATTTTTGCAAGGATTCCATCATAACTTTCCCTCGTAACATATAAATGATCTGAAAAGTTTCGTATCATTTCAAACAGTTTCCGATTTAATTTGATTTTTTGAACGAAACAAGTAGAAAATAGTGTATAATAAATTATGATTTTTTGACCAAAACTTGCATTTAGAAAAGATTAATAGAATTTAATTTTCAAAAGATTTTTTTGCATGGACTTCCATCATAACCTTCCCTCTTAAAATATAGAAATTTTCTTAAAAGTTTGATATCATTCCGTGCAATCGTCGATTTAATTTGGTTTTTTGACCGAAACTAGTGTATAATATACTATAATTTTTTACAGAAACTTGCATTTCGATAAGTTTTATAGAAGCTAATTTTCAGATTATTTTTAGCATGGACTACCATCATAACCTTGCCTTGTAACATATATAAATGATCTGAAAGGTTTCGTATCATTTGGAACAATCCTCGATTTAATTTGACTTTTTGACCGGAACTAGAATAAACTAGTGTATAATACTTATGAATTTTTGACCGAAACTTGCATTTCAAAAAGTTTCATAGAATATAATTTTCAGATGATTTTTTTGCATGGACTTCCATCATAACCCTACCTCGTAAAATATATCAATAATCTGAAAAGTTTCATTTCATTTCGAGAAGTCCTCGATTAAATTTGATTTTTTTTTTCCGAAACTAATCTAAACTAGTGTAAAATATACTATGATTTTTTGACCGAAACTAATTTTAAGAGGAATTTTTGCAAGGACTTCCATCATAACCTTCCCTCGTAACATATATAAATGATTTGAAACGTTTCGTATCATTTCAAACAGTTTCCGATTTAATTTGATTTTTTGAACGAAACTAGTATAAAATAGTGTATAATATATTATGATTTTTTTTACCAAAACTTGCATTTCGAAAATATTCATAGAATTTAATTTTCAAATGATTTTTTTGCATGGACTTCCATCATAACCTTCCCTCATAAAATATATAAATGTTCTTAAAAGTTTGATATCATCTCGAGCAGTCCTCTATTTAATTTGATTTTTTGACCGAAACTAGTTTATAATATACTATGATTTTTTTGACAGAAACTTGCATTTCGATAAATTTTATAGAAGCTAATTTTCAGATGATTTTTTGCATGGACTTCTGTCATAACCTTGCCATGTAACATATATAAATGATCTCAAAGGTTTCGTATCATTTGGAACAATCCTCGATTTAATTTGACTTTTTGACCGGAACTAGAATAAATTAGTGTATAATATTTATGATTTTTTGACCTAAACTTGCATTTCAAAAAGTTTTATAGAAACTAATTTTAAGATGTTTTTTTGTAAGGACTAACATCATAATCTTCCCTCGTAACATATATAAATGATCTTAAAAGTTTCGTATCATTTCAAATAGTTTCCGATTTAATTTTATTTTTTGAACGAAACTAGTATAAAATAGTGTATAATATATTATGATATTTTGACCGAAACTTGCATTTCGAAAAGGTTCATAGAATATAATTTCAAATGAATTTTTGCTTGGACTTCCATCATAACCTTCTCTCGTAAAATATAGAAATGTTCTAAAAAGTTTCATAACATTTCGACCAGACCTCGATTTAATTTGATTTTTTGACCGAAACTAGTGTAAACTAGTGTATAATATACTATGCTTTTTTGACAGAAACTTGCATTTCGAAAAGTTTTATAGAAGCTAATTTTCAGATGATTTTTTGCATGGACTTCCATCATAACCTTCCCTTGTAACATATATAAATGATCTGAAAGGTTTCGTATCATTTAGAACAATCCTCGATTTAATTTGACTTTTTAACCAAAACTAGAATAAACTAGTGTATAATATTTAGGATTTTTGACCGAAACTTTCATTTCAAAAAGTTTCATAGAATCTAATTTTCAGATGATTTTTTTTGCAAGGACTTCCGTCATAACCTTCCCTCATAAAATATATCAATAATCTGAAAAGTTTCGTATTATTTCGAACAGTCCTCGATTAAATTTGATTTTTTGACCGAAACTAGTATAAACTAGTGATAATATACTATGATTTTTTTCCACCGAAACATGCATTTAAAAAATGTTTATATAAACTAATTTTCGTACGATTTTTTGCAAGGACTTCCATCATAACCTTCCCTCGTAACATATATAAATGATTTGAAAAGTTTCGTATCATTTCAAACAGTTTCCGATATAATTTGATTTTTTGAACGAAACAAGTAGAAAATAATGTATAATAAATTATGATTTTTTGACCAAAACTTGCATTTCGAAAAGATTAATAGAATTTAATTTTCAAATTTTTTTTTGCATGGACTTCCATCATAACCTTCCCTCTTAAAATATAGAAATTTTCTTAAACGTTTGATATCATTCCGTGCAGTCCTCGATTTAATTTGATTTTTGACCGAAACTAGTGTATAATATACTATAATTTTTTACAGAAACTTGCATTTCGATAAGTTTTATAGAAGCTAATTTTCAGATTATTTTTAGCATGGACTACCATCATAACCTTGCCTTGTAACATATATAAATGATCTGAAAGGTTTCGTATCATTTGGAACAATCCTCGATTTAATTTGACTTTTTGACCGGAACTAGAATAAACTAGTGTATAATACTTATGAATTTTTGACCGAAACTTGCATTTCAAAAAGTTTCATAGAATATAATTTTCAGATGATTTTTTTGCATGGACTTCCATCATAACCCTACCTCGTAAAATATATCAATAATCTGAAAAGTTTCATTTCATTTCGAGAAGTCCTCGATTAAATTTGATTTTTTGTCCGAAACTAATCTAAACTAGTGTAAAATATACTATGATTTTTTGACCGAAACTAATTTTAAGAGGAATTTTTGCAAGGACTTCCATCATAACCTTCCCTCGTAACATATATAAATGATTTGAAACGTTTCGTATCATTTCAAACAGTTTCCGATTTAATTTGATTTTTTGAACGAAACTAGTATAAAATAGTGTATAATATATTATGATTTTTTTTACCAAAACTTGCATTTCGAAAATATTCATAGAATTTAATTTTCAAATGATTTTTTTGCATGGACTTCCATCATAACCTTCCCTCATAAAATATATAAATATTCTTAAAAGTTTGATATCATCTCGAGCAGTCCTCTATTTAATTTGATTTTTTGACCGAAACTAGTTTATAATATACTATGATTTTTTTGACAGAAACTTGCATTTCGATAAATTTTATAGAAGCTAATTTTCAGATGATTTTTTGCATGGACTTCTGTCATAACCTTGCCATGTAACATATATAAATGATCTCAAAGGTTTCGTATCATTTGGAACAATCCTCGATTTAATTTGACTTTTTGACCGGAACTAGAATAAATTAGTGTATAATATTTATGATTTTTTGACCTAAACTTGCATTTCAAAAAGTTTTATAGAAACTAATTTTAAGATGTTTTTTTGTAAGGACTAACATCATAATCTTCCCTCGTAACATATATAAATGATCTTAAAAGTTTCGTATCATTTCAAATAGTTTCCGATTTAATTTTATTTTTTGAACGAAACTAGTATAAAATAGTGTATAATATATTATGATATTTTGACCGAAACTTGCATTTCGAAAAGGTTCATAGAATATAATTTCAAATGAATTTTTGCTTGGACTTCCATCATAACCTTCTCTCGTAAAATATAGAAATGTTCTAAAAAGTTTCATAACATTTCGACCAGACCTCGATTTAATTTGATTTTTTGACCGAAACTAGTGTAAACTAGTGTATAATATACTATGCTTTTTTGACAGAAACTTGCATTTCGAAAAGTTTTATAGAAGCTAATTTTCAGATGATTTTTTGCATGGACTTCCATCATAACCTTCCCTTGTAACATATATAAATGATCTGAAAGGTTTCGTATCATTTAGAACAATCCTCGATTTAATTTGACTTTTTAACCAAAACTAGAATAAACTAGTGTATAATATTTAGGATTTTTGACCGAAACTTTCATTTCAAAAAGTTTCATAGAATCTAATTTTCAGATGATTTTTTTTGCAAGGACTTCCGTCATAACCTTCCCTCATAAAATATATCAATAATCTGAAAAGTTTCGTATTATTTCGAACAGTCCTCGATTAAATTTGATTTTTTGACCGAAACTAGTATAAACTAGTGATAATATACTATGATTTTTTTCCACCGAAACATGCATTTAAAAAATGTTTATATAAACTAATTTTCGTACGATTTTTTGCAAGGACTTCCATCATAACCTTCCCTCGTAACATATATAAATGATTTGAAAAGTTTCGTATCATTTCAAACAGTTTCCGATATAATTTGATTTTTTGAACGAAACAAGTAGAAAATAATGTATAATAAATTATGATTTTTTGACCAAAACTTGCATTTCGAAAAGATTAATAGAATTTAATTTTCAAATTTTTTTTTGCATGGACTTCCATCATAACCTTCCCTCTTAAAATATAGAAATTTTCTTAAACGTTTGATATTATTCCGTGCAGTCCTCGATTTAATTTGATTTTTGACCGAAACTAGTGTATAATATACTATAATTTTTTACAGAAACTTGCATTTCGATAAGTTTTATAGAAGCTAATTTTCAGATTATTTTTTGCATGGACTACCATCATAACCTTGCCTTGTAACATATATAAATGATCTGAAAGGTTTCGTATCATTTGGAACAATCCTCGATTTAATTTGACTTTTTCACCGGAACTAGAATAAACTAGTGTATAATACTTATGATTTTTTAACCGAAACTTGCATTTCAAAAAGTTTCATAGAATATAATTTTCAGATGATTTTTTGCATGGACTTCCAACATAACCCTCCCTCGTAAAATATATCAATAATCTGAAAAGTTTCATTTCATTTCGAGCAGTCCTCGATTAAATATTATTTTTTGTCCGAAACTAATCTAAACTAGTGTATAATATACTATGATTTTTGACCAAAACATGCATTTCAAACCATTTTATAGAAACTAATTTTAAGAGGAATTTTTGCAAGGATTCCATCATAACTTTCCCTCGTAACATATAAATGATCTGAAAAGTTTCGTATCATTTCAAACAGTTTCCGATTTAATTTGATTTTTTGAACGAAACAAGTAGAAAATAGTGTATAATAAATTATGATTTTTTGACCAAAACTTGCATTTAGAAAAGATTAATAGAATTTAATTTTCAAAAGATTTTTTTGCATGGACTTCCATCATAACCTTCCCTCTTAAAATATAGAAATTTTCTTAAAAGTTTGATATCATTCCGTGCAATCGTCGATTTAATTTGGTTTTTTGACCGAAACTAGTGTATAATATACTATAATTTTTTACAGAAACTTGCATTTCGATAAGTTTTATAGAAGCTAATTTTCAGATTATTTTTAGCATGGACTACCATCATAACCTTGCCTTGTAACATATATAAATGATCTGAAAGGTTTCGTATCATTTGGAACAATCCTCAATTTAATTTGACTTTTTGACCGGAACTAGAATAAACTAGTGTATAATACTTATGATTTTTTGACCGAAACTTGCATTTCAAAAAGTTTCATAGAATATAATTTTCAGATGATTTTTTTGCATGGACTTCCATCATAACCCTACCTCGTAAAATATATCAATAATCTGAAAAGTTTCGTATCATTTCAAACAGTTTCCGATATAATTTGATTTTTTGAACGAAACAAGTAGAAAATAATGTATAATAAATTATGATTTTTTGACCAAAACTTGCATTTCGAAAATATTAATAGAATTTAATTTTCAAATTTTTTTTTGCATGGACTTCCATCATAACCTTCCCTCTTAAAATATAGAAATTTTCTTAAATGTTTGATATCATTCCGTGCAGTCCTCGATTTAATTTGATTTTTGACCGAAACTAGTGTATAATATACTATAATTTTTTACAGAAACTTGCATTTCGATAAGTTTTATAGAAGCTAATTTTCAGATTATTTTTTGCATGGACTACCATCATAACCTTGCCTTGTAACATATATAAATGATCTGAAAGGTTTCGTATCATTTGGAACAATCCTCGATTTAATTTGACTTTTTCACCGGAACTAGAATAAACTAGTGTATAATACTTATGATTTTTTAACCGAAACTTGCATTTCAAAAAGTTTCATAGAATATAATTTTCAGATGATTTTTTGCATGGACTTCCAACATAACCCTCCCTCGTAAAATATATCAATAATCTGAAAAGTTTCATTTCATTTCGAGCAGTCCTCGATTAAATATTATTTTTTGTCCGAAACTAATCTAAACTAGTGTATAATATACTATGATTTTTGACTAAAACATGCATTTCAAACCATTTTATAGAAACTAATTTTAAGAGGAATTTTTGCAAGGATTCCATCATAACTTTCCCTCGTAACATATAAATGATCTGAAAAGTTTCGTATCATTTCAAACAGTTTCCGATTTAATTTGATTTTTTGAACGAAACAAGTAGAAAATAGTGTATAATAAATTATGATTTTTTGACCAAAACTTGCATTTCGAAAAGATTAATAGAATTTAATTTTCAAAAGATTTTTTTGCATGGACTTCCATCATAACCTTCCCTCTTAAAATATAGAAATTTTCTTAAAAGTTTGATATCATTCCGTGCAATCGTCGATTTAATTTGGTTTTTTGACCGAAACTAGTGTATAATATACTATAATTTTTTACAGAAACTTGCATTTCGATAAGTTTTATAGAAGCTAATTTTCAGATTATTTTTAGCATGGACTACCATCATAACCTTGCCTTGTACAATATATAAATGATCTGAAAGGTTTCGTATCATTTGGAACAATCCTCGATTTAATTTGACTTTTTGACCGGAAGTAGAATAAACTAGTGTATAATACTTATGAATTTTTGACCGAAACTTGCATTTCAAAAAGTTTCATAGAATATAATTTTCAGATGATTTTTTTGCATGGACTTCCATCATAACCCTCCCTCGTAAAATATATCAATAATCTGAAAAGTTTCATTTCATTTCGAGCAGTCCTCGATTAAATTTGATTTTTTGTCTGAAACTAATCCAAACTAGTGTAAAATATACTATGATTTTTTGACCGAAACTAATTTTAAGAGGAATTTTTGCAAGGACTTCCATCATAACCTTCCCTCGTAACATATATAAATGATTTGAAACGATTCGTATAATTTCAAACAGTTTCCGATTTAATTTGATTTTTTGAACGAAACTAGTATAAAATACTGTATAATATATTATGATTTTTTTACCAAAACTTGCATTTCGAAAATATTCATAGAATTTAATTTTCAAATGATTTTTTTGCATGGACTTCCATCATAACCTTCCCTCATAAAATATATAAATGTTCTTAAAAGTTTGATATCATCTCGAGCAGTCCTCTATTTAATTTGATTTTTTGACCGAAACTAGTTTATAATATACTATGATTTTTTTGACAGAAACTTGCATTTCGATAAATTTTATAGAAGCTAATTTTCAGATGATTTTTTGCATGGACTTCCGTCATAACCTTGCCATGTAACATATATAAATGATATCAAAGGTTTCGTATCATTTGGAACAATCCTCAATTTAATTTGACTTTTTGACCGGAACTAGAATAAACTAGTGTATAATATTTATGATTTTTTGACCGAAACTTGCATTTCAAAAAGTTTTATAGAAACTAATTTTCAGATGTTTTTTTGTAAGGACTAACATCATAATCTTCCCTCGTAACATATATAAATGATCTTAAAAGTTTCGTATCATTTCAAACAGTTTCCGATTTAATTTTATTTTTTGAACGAAACTAGTATAAAATAGTGTATAATATATTATGATATTTTGACCGAAACTTGCCTTTCGAAAAGGTTCATAGAATATAATTTCAAATGAATTTTTGCTTGGACTTCCATCATAACCTTCTCTCGTAAAATATAGAAATGTTCTAAAAAGTTTCATAACATTTCGACCAGTCCTCGATTTAATTTGATTTTTTGACCGAAACTAGTGTAAACTAGTGTATAATATACTATGCTTTTTTGACAGAAACTTGCATTTCGATAAGTTTTATAGAAGCTAATTTTCAGATGATTTTTTGCATGGACTTCCATCATAACCTTCCCTTGTAAAATATATAAATGATCTGAAAGGTTTCGTATCATTTAGAACAATCCTCGATTTAATTTGACTTTTTAACCAAAACTAGAATAAACTAGTGTATAATATTTAGGATTTTTTGACCGAAACTTTCATTTCAAAAAGTTTCATAGAATCTAATTTTCAAATGATTTTTTTTGCAAGGACTTCCGTCATAACCTTCCCTCATAAAATATATCAATAATCTGAAAAGTTTCGTATCATTTCGAACAGTCCTCGATTAAATTTGATTTTTTGACCGAAACTAGTATAAACTAGTGATAATATACTATGATTTTTTTCACCGAAACTTGCATTTCAAAAATGTTTATATAAACTAATTTTCGTACGATTTTTTGCAAGGTCTTCCATCATAACCTTCCCTCGTAACATATATAAATGATCTGAAAATTTTCGTATCATTTCAAACAGTTTCCGATTTAATTTGATTTTTTGAACGAAACAAGTAGAAAATAGTGTATAATAAATTATGATTTTTTGACCAAAACATGCATTTCGAAAAGATTAATAGAATTTAATTTTCAAAAGATTTTTTTGCATGGACTTCCATCATAACCTTCCCTCTTAAAATATAGAAATTTTCTTAAAAGTTTGATATCATTCCGTGCAATCCTCGATTTAATTTGTTTTTTTGACCGAAACTAGTGTATAATATACTATAATTTTTTACAGAAACTTGCATTTCGATAAGTTTTATAGAAGCTAATTTTCAGATTATTTTTTGCATGGACTACCATCATAACCTTGCCTTGTAACATATATAAATGATCTGAAAGGTTTCGTATCATTTGGAACAATCCTCGATTTAATTTGACTTTTTCACCGGAACTAGAATAAACTAGTGTATAATACTTATGATTTTTTAACCGAAACTTGCATTTCAAAAAGTTTCATAGAATATAATTTTCAGATGATTTTTTGCATGGACTTCCAACATAACCCTCCCTCGTAAAATATATCAATAATCTGAAAAGATTCATTTCATTTCGAGCAGTCCTCGATTAAATATTATTTTTTGTCCGAAACTAATCTAAACTAGTGTATAATATACTATGATTTTTGACCAAAACATGCATTTCAAACCATTTTATAGAAACTAATTTTAAGAGGAATTTTTGCAAGGATTCCACCATAACTTTCCCTCGTAACATATAAATGATCTGAAAAGTTTCGTATCATTTCAAACAGTTTCCGATTTAATTTGATTTTTTGAACGAAACAAGTAGAAAATAGTGTATAATAAATTATGATTTTTTGACCAAAACTTGCATTTCGAAAAGATTAATAGAATTTAATTTTCAAAAGATTTTTTTGCATGGACTTCCATCATAACCTTCCCTCTTAAAATATAGAAATTTTCTTAAAAGTTTGATATCATTCCGTGCAATCGTCGATTTAATTTGGTTTTTTGACCGAAACTAGTGTATAATATACTATAATTTTTTACAGAAACTTGCATTTCAATAAGTTTTATAGAAGCTAATTTTCAGATTATTTTTAGCATGGACTACCATCATAACCTTGCCTTGTACAATATATAAATGATCTGAAAGGTTTCGTATCATTTGGAACAATCCTCGATTTAATTTGACTTTTTGACCGGAACTAGAATAAACTAGTGTAAAATACTTATGAATTTTTGACCGAAACTTGCATTTCAAAAAGTTTCATAGAATATAATTTTCAGATGATTTTTTTGCATGGACTTCCATCATAACCCTCCCTCGTAAAATATATCAATAATCTGAAAAGTTTCATTTCATTTCGAGCAGTCCTCGATTAAATTTGATTTTTTGTCTGAAACTAATCCAAACTAGTGTAAAATATACTATGATTTTTTGACCGAAACTAATTTTAAGAGGAATTTTTGCAAGGACTTCCATCATAACCTTCCCTCGTAACATATATAAATGATTTGAAACGATTCGTATAATTTCAAACAGTTTCCGATTTAATTTGATTTTTTGAACGAAACTAGTATAAAATACTGTATAATATATTATGATTTTTTTACCAAAACTTGCATTTCGAAAATATTCATAGAATTTAATTTTCAAATGATTTTTTTGCATGGACTTCCATCATAACCTTCCCTCATAAAATATATAAATGTTTTTAAAAGTTTGATATCATCTCGAGCAGTCCTCTATTTAATTTGATTTTTTGACCGAAACTAGTTTATAATATACTATGATTTTTTTGACAGAAACTTGCATTTCGATAAATTTTATAGAAGCTAATTTTCAGATGATTTTTTGCATGGACTTCCGTCATAACCTTGCCATGTAACATATATAAATGATATCAAAGGTTTCGTATCATTTGGAACAATCCTCAATTTAATTTGACTTTTTGACCGGAACTAGAATAAACTAGTGTATAATATTTATGATTTTTTGACCGAAACTTGCATTTCAAAAAGTTTTATAGAAACTAATTTTCAGATGTTTTTTTGTAAGGACTAACATCATAATCTTCCCTCGTAACATATATAAATGATCTTAAAAGTTTCGTATCATTTCAAACAGTTTCCGATTTAATTTTATTTTTTGAACGAAACTAGTATAAAATAGTGTATAATATATTATGATATTTTGACCGAAACTTGCCTTTCGAAAAGGTTCATAGAATATAATTTCAAATGAATTTTTGCTTGGACTTCCATCATAACCTTCTCTCGTAAAATATAGAAATGTTCTAAAAAGTTTCATAACATTTCGACCAGTCCTCGATTTAATTTGATTTTTTGACCGAAACTAGTGTAAACTAGTGTATAATATACTATGCTTTTTTGACAGAAACTTGCATTTCGATAAGTTTTATAGAAGCTAATTTTCAGATGATTTTTTGCATGGACTTCCATCATAACCTTCCCTTGTAACATATATAAATGATCTGAAAGGTTTCGTATCATTTAGAACAATCCTCGATTTAATTTGACTTTTTAACCAAAACTAGAATAAACTAGTGTATAATATTTAGGATTTTTTGACCGAAACTTTCATTTCAAAAAGTTTCATAGAATCTAATTTTCAAATGATTTTTTTTGCAAGGACTTCCGTCATAACCTTCCCTCATAAAATATATCAATAATCTGAAAAGTTTCGTATCATTTCGAACAGTCCTCGATTAAATTTGATTTTTTGACCGAAACTAGTATAAACTAGTGATAATATACTATGATTTTTTTCACCGAAACTTGCATTTCAAAAATGTTTATATAAACTAATTTTCGTACGATTTTTTGCAAGGTCTTCCATCATAACCTTCCCTCGTAACATATATAAATGATCTGAAAATTTTTGTATCATTTCAAACAGTTTCCGATTTAATTTGATTTTTTGAACGAAACAAGTAGAAAATAGTGTATAATAAATTATGATTTTTTGACCAAAACTTGCATTTCGAAAAGATTAATAGAATTTAATTTTCAAAAGATTTTTTTGCATGGACTTCCATCATAACCTTCCCTCTTAAAATATAGAAATTTTCTTAAAAGTTTGATATCATTCCGTGCAATCCTCGATTTAATTTGTTTTTTTGACCGAAACTAGTGTATAATATACTATAATTTTTTACAGAAACTTGCATTTCGATAAGTTTTATAGAAGCTAATTTTCAGATTATTTTTTGCATGGACTACCATCATAACCTTGCCTTGTAACATATATAAATGATCTGAAAGGTTTCGTATCATTTGGAACAATCCTCGATTTAATTTGACTTTTTCACCGGAACTAGAATAAACTAGTGTATAATACTTATGATTTTTTAACCGAAACTTGCATTTCAAAAAGTTTCATAGAATATAATTTTCAGATGATTTTTTGCATGGACTTCTAACATAACCCTCCCTCGTAAAATATATCAATAATCTGAAAAGTTTCATTTCATTTCGAGCAGTCCTCGATTAAATATTATTTTTTGTCCGAAACTAATCTAAACTAGTGTATAATATACTATGATTTTTGACCAAAACATGCATTTCAAACCATTTTATAGAAACTAATTTTAAGAGGAATTTTTGCAAGGATTCCACCATAACTTTCCCTCGTAACATATAAATGATCTGAAAAGTTTCGTATCATTTCAAACAGTTTCCGATTTAATTTGATTTTTTGAACGAAACAAGTAGAAAATAGTGTATAATAAATTATGATTTTTTGACCAAAACTTGCATTTCGAAAAGATTAATAGAATTTAATTTTCAAAAGATTTTTTTGCATGGACTTCCATCATAACCTTCCCTCTTAAAATATAGAAATTTTCTTAAAAGTTTGATATCATTCCGTGCAATCGTCGATTTAATTTGGTTTTTTGACCGAAACTAGTGTATAATATACTATAATTTTTTACAGAAACTTGCATTTCAATAAGTTTTATAGAAGCTAATTTTCAGATTATTTTTAGCATGGACTACCATCATAACCTTGCCTTGTACAATATATAAATGATCTGAAAGGTTTCGTATCATTTGGAACAATCCTCGATTTAATTTGACTTTTTGACCGGAACTAGAATAAACTAGTGTATAATACTTATGAATTTTTGACCGAAACTTGCATTTCAAAAAGTTTCATAGAATATAATTTTCAGATGATTTTTTTGCATGGACTTCCATCATAACCCTCCCTCGTAAAATATATCAATAATCTGAAAAGTTTCATTTCATTTCGAGCAGTCCTCGATTAAATTTGATTTTTTGTCTGAAACTAATCCAAACTAGTGTAAAATATACTATGATTTTTTGACCGAAACTAATTTTAAGAGGAATTTTTGCAAGGACTTCCATCATAACCTTCCCTCGTAACATATATAAATGATTTGAAACGATTCGTATAATTTCAAACAGTTTCCGATTTAATTTGATTTTTTGAACGAAACTAGTATAAAATACTGTATAATATATTATGATTTTTTTACCAAAACTTGCATTTCGAAAATATTCATAGAATTTAATTTTCAAATGATTTTTTTGCATGGACTTCCATCATAACCTTCCCTCATAAAATATATAAATGTTTTTAAAAGTTTGATATCATCTCGAGCAGTCCTCTATTTAATTTGATTTTTTGACCGAAACTAGTTTATAATATACTATGATTTTTTTGACAGAAACTTGCATTTCGATAAATTTTATAGAAGCTAATTTTCAGATGATTTTTTGCATGGACTTCCGTCATAACCTTGCCATGTAACATATATAAATGATATCAAAGGTTTCGTATCATTTGGAACAATCCTCAATTTAATTTGACTTTTTGACCGGAACTAGAATAAACTAGTGTATAATATTTATGATTTTTTGACCGAAACTTGCATTTCAAAAAGTTTTATAGAAACTAATTTTCAGATGTTTTTTTGTAAGGACTAACATCATAATCTTCCCTCGTAACATATATAAATGATCTTAAAAGTTTCGTATCATTTCAAACAGTTTCCGATTTAATTTTATTTTTTGAACGAAACTAGTATAAAATAGTGTATAATATATTATGATATTTTGACCGAAACTTGCCTTTCGAAAAGGTTCATAGAATATAATTTCAAATGAATTTTTGCTTGGACTTCCATCATAACCTTCTCTCGTAAAATATAGAAATGTTCTAAAAAGTTTCATAACATTTCGACCAGTCCTCGATTTAATTTGATTTTTTGACCGAAACTAGTGTAAACTAGTGTATAATATACTATGCTTTTTTGACAGAAACTTGCATTTCGATAAGTTTTATAGAAGCTAATTTTCAGATGATTTTTTGCATGGACTTCCATCATAACCTTCCCTTGTAACATATATAAATGATCTGAAAGGTTTCGTATCATTTAGAACAATCCTCGATTTAATTTGACTTTTTAACCAAAACTAGAATAAACTAGTGTATAATATTTAGGATTTTTTGACCGAAACTTTCATTTCAAAAAGTTTCATAGAATCTAATTTTCAAATGATTTTTTTTGCAAGGACTTCCGTCATAACCTTCCCTCATAAAATATATCAATAATCTGAAAAGTTTCGTATCATTTCGAACAGTCCTCGATTAAATTTGATTTTTTGACCGAAACTAGTATAAACTAGTGATAATATACTATGATTTTTTTCACCGAAACTTGCATTTCAAAAATGTTTATATAAACTAATTTTCGTACGATTTTTTGCAAGGTCTTCCATCATAACCTTCCCTCGTAACATATATAAATGATCTGAAAATTTTTGTATCATTTCAAACAGTTTCCGATTTAATTTGATTTTTTGAACGAAACAAGTAGAAAATAGTGTATAATAAATTATGATTTTTTGACCAAAACTTGCATTTCGAAAAGATTAATAGAATTTAATTTTCAAAAGATTTTTTTGCATGGACTTCCATCATAACCTTCCCTCTTAAAATATAGAAATTTTCTTAAAAGTTTGATATCATTCCGTGCAATCCTCGATTTAATTTGTTTTTTTGACCGAAACTAGTGTATAATATACTATAAATTTTTACAGAAACTTGCATTTCGATAAGTTTTATAGAAGCTAATTTTCAGATTATTTTTTGCATGGACTACCATCATAACCTTGCCTTGTAACATATATAAATGATCTGAAAGATTTCGTATCATTTGGAACAATCCTCGATTTAATTTGACTTTTTGACCGGAACTAGAATAAACTAGTGTATAATACTTATGATTTTTTGACCGAAACTTGCATTTCAAAAAGTTTCATAGAATATAATTTTCAGATGATTTTTTGCATGGACTTCCAACATAACCCTCCCTCGTAAAATATATCAATAATCTGAAAAGTTTCATTTCATTTCGAGCAGTCCTCGATTAAATTTGATTTTTTGTCCGAAACTAATCTAAACTAGTGTATAATATACTATGATTTTTTGACCGAAACATGCATTTCAAACCATTTTATAGAAACTAATTTTAAGAGGAATTTTTGCAAGGATTCCATCATAACTTTCCCTCGTAACATATATAAATGATTTGAAAAGTTTCGTATCATTTCAAACAGTTTCTGATTTAATTTGATTTTTTGAACGAAACAAGTAGAAAATAGTGTATAATAACTTATGATTTTTTGACCAAAACTTGCATTTCGAAAAGATTAATAGAATTTAATTTTCAAAAGATTTTCTTGCATGGACTTCCATCATAACCTTCCCTCTTAAAATATAGAAATTTTCTTAAAAGTTTGATATCATTCCGTGCAGTCCTCGATTTAATTTGATTTTTTGACCGAAACTAGTGTATAATATACCATAATTTTGTACAGAAACTTGCATTTCGATAAGTTTTATAGAAGCTAATTTTCAGATTATTTTTTGCATGGACTACCATCATAACCTTGCCTTGTAACATATATAAATGATCTGAAAGGTTTCGTATCATTTGGTACAATCTTCGATTTAATTTGACTTTTTGACTGGAACTAGAATAAACTAGTGTATAATACTTATGATTTTTTGACCGAAACTTGCATTTCAAAAAGTTTCATAGAATATAATTTTCAGATGATTTTTTGCATGGACTTCCATCATAACCCTCCCTCGTAAAATACATCAATAATCTGAAAAGTTTCATTTCATTTCGAGCAATCCTCGATTAAATTTGATTTTTTGTCCAAAACTAATCTAAACTAGTGTAAAATATACTATTATTTTTTGACCGAAACTTGCTTTTCAAAACGTTTTATAGAAACTAATTTTAAGAGGAATTTTTGCAAGGACTTCCATCATAAATTTCCCTCGTAACATATATAAATGATCTGAAAAGTTTCGTATCATTTCAAACAGTTTTCGATTTAATTTGATTTTTTGAACGAAACAAGTAGAAAATAGTGTATAATAAATTATGATTTTTTGACCAAAACTTGCGTTTCGAAAAGATTAATAGAATTTAATTTTCAAATGATTTTTTTGCATGGACTTCCATCATAACCATCCCTCTTAAAATATTGAAATTTTCTTAAAAGTTTGATATCATTCCGTGCAGTCCTCGATTTAATTTGATTTTTTGACCGAAACTAGTGTATAATATACCATAATTTTGTACAGAAACTTGCATTTCGATAAGTTTTATAGAAGCTAATTTTCAGATTATTTTTTGCATGGACTACCATCATAACCTTGCCTTGTAACATATATAAATGATCTGAAAGGTTTCGTATCATTTGGTACAATCTTCGATTTAATTTGACTTTTTCACCGGAACTAGAATAAACTAGTGTATAATACTTATGATTTTTTGACCGAAACTTGCATTTCAAAAAGTTTCATAGAATATAATTTTCAGATGATTTTTTGCATGGACTTCCAACATAACCCTCCCTCGTAAAATATATCAATAATCTGAAAAGTTTCATTTCATTTCGAGCAGTCCTCGATTAAATTTGATTTTTGTCCGAAACTAATCTAAACTAGTGTATAATATACTATGATTTTTTGACCGAAACATGCATTTCAAACCATTTTATAGAACCTAATTTTAAGAGGAATTTTTGCAAGGATTCCATCATAACTTTCCCTCATAACATATATAAATGATTTGAAAAGTTTCGTATCATTTCAAACAGTTTCCGATTTAATTTGATTTTTTGAACGAAACAAGTAGAAAATAGTGTATAATAAATTATGATTTTTTGACCAAAACTTGCATTTCGAAAAGATTAATAGAATTTAATTTTCAAAAGATTTTTTTGCATGGACTTCCATCATAACCTTCCCTCTTAAAATATAGAAATTTTCTTAAAAGTTTGATATCATTCCGTGCAATCCTCGATTTAATTTGTTTTTTTGACCGAAACTAGTGTATAATATACTATAAATTTTTACAGAAACTTGCATTTCGATAAGTTTTATAGAAGCTAATTTTCAGATTATTTTTTGCATGGACTACCATCATAACCTTGCCTTGTAACATATATAAATGATCTGAAAGATTTCGTATCATTTGGAACAATCCTCGATTTAATTTGACTTTTTGACCGGAACTAGAATAAACTAGTGTATAATACTTATGATTTTTTGACCGAAACTTGCATTTCAAAAAGTTTCATAGAATATAATTTTCAGATGATTTTTTGCATGGACTTCCAACATAACCCTCCCTCGTAAAATATATCAATAATCTGAAAAGTTTCATTTCATTTCGAGCAATCCTCGATTAAATTTGATTTTTTGTCCAAAACTAATCTAAACTAGTGTAAAATATACTATTATTTTTTGACCGAAACTTGCTTTTCAAAACGTTTTATAGAAACTAATTTTAAGAGGAATTTTTGCAAGGACTTCCATCATAAATTTCCCTCGTAACATATATAAATGATCTGAAAAGTTTCGTATCATTTCAAACAGTTTTCGATTTAATTTGATTTTTTGAACGAAACAAGTAGAAAATAGTGTATAATAAATTATGATTTTTTGACCAAAACTTGCGTTTCGAAAAGATTAATAGAATTTAATTTTCAAATGATTTTTTTGCATGGACTTCCATCATAACCATCCCTCTTAAAATATTGAAATTTTCTTAAAAGTTTGATATCATTCCGTGCAGTCCTCGATTTAATTTGATTTTTTGACCGAAACTAGTGTATAATATACCATAATTTTGTACAGAAACTTGCATTTCGATAAGTTTTATAGAAGCTAATTTTCAGATTATTTTTTGCATGGACTACCATCATAACCTTGCCTTGTAACATATATAAATGATCTGAAAGGTTTCGTATCATTTGGTACAATCTTCGATTTAATTTGACTTTTTCACCGGAACTAGAATAAACTAGTGTATAATACTTATGATTTTTTGACCGAAACTTGCATTTCAAAAAGTTTCATAGAATATAATTTTCAGATGATTTTTTGCATGGACTTCCAACATAACCCTCCCTCGTAAAATATATCAATAATCTGAAAAGTTTCATTTCATTTCGAGCAGTCCTCGATTAAATTTGATTTTTGTCCGAAACTAATCTAAACTAGTGTATAATATACTATGATTTTTTGACCGAAACATGCATTTCAAACCATTTTATAGAACCTAATTTTAAGAGGAATTTTTGCAAGGATTCCATCATAACTTTCCCTCATAACATATATAAATGATTTGAAAAGTTTCGTATCATTTCAAACAGTTTCCGATTTAATTTGATTTTTTGAACGAAACAAGTAGAAAATAGTGTATAATAAATTATGATTTTTTGACCAAAACTTGCATTTCGAAAAGATTAATAGAATTTAATTTTCAAAAGATTTTTTTGCATGGACTTCCATCATAACCTTCCCTCTTAAAATATAGAAATTTTCTTAAAAGTTTGATATCATTCCGTGCAATCCTCGATTTAATTTGTTTTTTTGACCGAAACTAGTGTATAATATACTATAAATTTTTACAGAAACTTGCATTTCGATAAGTTTTATAGAAGCTAATTTTCAGATTATTTTTTGCATGGACTACCATCATAACCTTGCCTTGTAACATATATAAATGATCTGAAAGATTTCGTATCATTTGGAACAATCCTCGATTTAATTTGACTTTTTGACCGGAACTAGAATAAACTAGTGTATAATACTTATGATTTTTTGACCGAAACTTGCATTTCAAAAAGTTTCATAGAATATAATTTTCAGATGATTTTTTGCATGGACTTCCAACATAACCCTCCCTCGTAAAATATATCAATAATCTGAAAAGTTTCATTTCATTTCGAGCAGTCCTCGATTAAATTTGATTTTTTGTCCGAAACTAATCTAAACTAGTGTATAATATACTATGATTTTTTGACCGAAACATGCATTTCAAACCATTTTATAGAAACTAATTTTAAGAGGAATTTTTGCAAGGATTCCATCATAACTTTCCCTCGTAACATATATAAATGATTTGAAAAGATTCGTATCATTTCAAACAGTTTCTGATTTAATTTGATTTTTTGAACGAAACAAGTAGAAAATAGTGTATAATAACTTATGATTTTTTGACCAAAACTTGCATTTCGAAAAGATTAATAGAATTTAATTTTCAAAAGATTTTCTTGCATGGACTTCCATCATAACCTTCCCTCTTAAAATATAGAAATTTTCTTAAAAGTTTGATATCATTCCGTGCAGTCCTCGATTTAATTTGATTTTTTGACCGAAACTAGTGTATAATATACCATAATTTTGTACAGAAACTTGCATTTCGATAAGTTTTATAGAAGCTAATTTTCAGATTATTTTTTGCATGGACTACCATCATAACCTTGCCTTGTAACATATATAAATGATCTGAAAGGTTTCGTATCATTTGGTACAATCTTCGATTTAATTTGACTTTTTGACTGGAACTAGAATAAACTAGTGTATAATACTTATGATTTTTTGACCGAAACTTGCATTTCAAAAAGATTCATAGAATATAATTTTCAGATGATTTTTTGCATGGACTTCCATCATAACCCTCCCTCGTAAAATACATCAATAATCTGAAAAGTTTCATTTCATTTCGAGCAATCCTCGATTAAATTTGATTTTTTGTCCAAAACTAATCTAAACTAGTGTAAAATATACTATTATTTTTTGACCGAAACTTGCTTTTCAAAACGTTTTATAGAAACTAATTTTAAGAGGAATTTTTGCAAGGACTTCCATCATAAATTTCCCTCGTAACATATATAAATGATCTGAAAAGTTTCGTATCATTTCAAACAGTTTTCGATTTAATTTGATTTTTTGAACGAAACAAGTAGAAAATAGTGTATAATAAATTATGATTTTTTGACCAAAACTTGCGTTTCGAAAAGATTAATAGAATTTAATTTTCAAATGATTTTTTTGCATGGACTTCCATCATAACCATCCCTCTTAAAATATTGAAATTTTCTTAAAAGTTTGATATCATTCCGTGCAGTCCTCGATTTAATTTGATTTTTTGACCGAAACTAGTGTATAATATACCATAATTTTGTACAGAAACTTGCATTTCGATAAGTTTTATAGAAGCTAATTTTCAGATTATTTTTTGCATGGACTACCATCATAACCTTGCCTTGTAACATATATAAATGATCTGAAAGGTTTCGTATCATTTGGTACAATCTTCGATTTAATTTGACTTTTTCACCGGAACTAGAATAAACTAGTGTATAATACTTATGATTTTTTGACCGAAACTTGCATTTCAAAAAGTTTCATAGAATATAATCTTCAGATGATTTTTTGCATGGACTTCCAACATAACCCTCCCTCGTAAAATATATCAATAATCTGAAAAGTTTCATTTCATTTCGAGCAGTCCTCGATTAAATTTGATTTTTGTCCGAAACTAATCTAAACTAGTGTATAATATACTATGATTTTTTGACCGAAACATGCATTTCAAACCATTTTATAGAAACTAATTTTAAGAGGAATTTTTGCAAGGATTCCATCATAACCTTCCCTCGTAACATATATAAATGATTCGAAAAGCTCCGTATCATTTCAAACAGTTTCCGATTTAATTTGATTTTTTGAACGAAACAAGTAGAAAATAATGTATAATAAATTATGATTTTTTGACCAAAACTTGCATTTCGAAAAGATTAATAGAATTTAATTTTCAATTTTTTTTTTGCATGGACTTCCATCATAACCTTCCCTCTTAAAATATAGAAATTTTCTTAAACGTTTGATATCATTCCGTGCAGTCCTCGATTTAATTTGATTTTTTGACCGAAACTAGTGTATAATATACTATATTTTTTTACAGAAACTTGCATTTCGATAAGTTTTATAGAAGCTAATTTTCAGATTATTTTTTGCATGGACTACCATCATAACCTTGCCTTGTAACATACATAAATGATCTGAAAGGTTTCGTATCATTTGGAACAATCCTCGATTTAATTTGACTTTTTCACCGGAACTAGAATAAACTAGTGTATAATACTTATGATTTTTTGACCGAAACTTGCATTTCAAAAAGTTTCATAGAATATAATTTTCAGAAGATTTTTTGCATGGACTTCCAACATAACCCTCCCTCGTAAAATATATCAATAATCTGAAAAGTTTCATTTCATTTCGAGCAGTCCTCGATTAAATTTGATTTTTGTCCGAAACTAATCTAAACTAGTGTATAATATACTATGATTTTTTGACCGAAACATGCATTTCAAACCATTTTATAGAAACTAATTTTAAGAGGAATTTTTGCAAGGATTCCATCATAACTTTCCCTCGTAACATATATAAATGATTTGAAAAGTTTCGTATCATTTCAAACAGTTTCCGATATAATTTGATTTTTTGAACGAAACAAGTAGAAAATAGTGTAAAATAAATTATGATTTTTTGACCAAAACTTGCATTTCGAAAAGATTAATAGAATTTAATTTTCAAAAGATTTTCTTGCATGGACTTCCATCATAACCTTCCCTCTTAAAATATAGAAATTTTCTTAAAAGTTTGATATCATTCCGTGCAATCCTCGATTTAATTTGTTTTTTTGACCGAAACTAGTGTATAATATACTACAATTTTTTACAGAAACTTGCATTTCGATATGTTTTATAGAAGCTAATTTTCAGATTATTTTTTGCATGGACTACCATCATAACCTTGCCTTGTAACATATATAAATGATCTGAAAGGTTTCGTATCATTTCGAGCAGTCCTCGATTAAGTTTGATTTTTTGTCCGAAACTAATCTAAACTAATGTAAAATATACTGATTTTTTGACCGAAACTAATTTTAAAAGGAATTTTTGCAAGGACTTCCATCATAACCTTCCCTCGTAACATATATAAATGATTTGAAATGATTCGTATCATTTCAAACAGTTTCCGATTTAATTTGATTTTTTGAACGAAACTAGTATAAAATAGTGTATAATATATTATGATTTTTTTACCAAAACTTGCATTTCGAAAATATTCATAGAATTTAATTTTCAAATGATTTTTTTGCATGGACTTCCATCATAACCTTCCCTCATAAAATATAAAAATGTTCTTAAAAGTTTGATATCATCTCAAGCAGTCCTCGATTTAATTTGATTTTCTGACCGAAACTAGTGTATAATATACTATGATTTTTTTGACAGAAACTTGCATTTCGATAAATTTTATAGAAGCTAATTTTCAGATGATATTTTGCATGGACTTCCGTCATAACCTTGCCATGTAACATATATAAATGATCTCAAAGGTTTCGTATCATTTGGAACAATCCTCGATTTAATTTGACTTTTTGACCGGAACTAGAATAAACTAGTGTATAATATTTATGATTTTTTGAACGAAACTTGCATTTCAAAAAGTTTTTATAGAAACTAATTTTCAGATGTTTTTTTGTAAGGACTAACATCATAATCTTCCCTCGTAACATATATAAATGATCTTAAAAGTTTCGTATCATTTCAAACAGTTTCCGATTTAATTTTATTTTTTGAACGAAACTAGTATAAAATAGTGTATAATATATTATGATATTTTGACCGAAACTTGCATTTCGAAAAGGTTCATAGAATATAATTTCAAATGAATTTTTGCTTGGACTTCCATCATAACCTTCTCTCGTAAAATATAGAAATGTTATAAAAAGTTTCATAACATTTCGACCAGTCCTCGATTTAATTTGATTTTTTGACCGAAACTAGTGTATAATATACTATGCTTTTTTGACAGAAACTTGCATTTCGATAAGTTTTATAGAAGCTAATTTTCAGATGATCTTTTGCATGGACTTCCATCACAACCTTCCCTTGTAACATATATAAATGATCTGAAAGGTTTCGTATCATTTAGAACAATCCTCGATTTAATTTGACTTTTTAACCAAAACTAGAATAAACTAGTGTATAATACTTAGGATTTTTTGACCGAAACTTTCATTTCAAAAAGTTTCATAGAATCTAATTTTCAGATGATTTTTTTTGCAAGGACTTCCGTCATAACCTTCCCTCATAAAATATATCAATAATCTGAAAAGTTTCGTATCATTTCGAACAGTCCTCGATTAAATTTGATTTTTTGACCGAAACTAGTATAAACTAGTGATAATATACTATGATTTTTTTTCACCGAAACTTGCATTTCAAAAATGTTTATATAAACTAATTTTCGTACGATTTTTTGCAAGGTCTTCCATAATAAACTTCCCTCGTAACATATATAAATGATCTGAAAATTTTCGTATCATTTCAAATAGTTTCCGATTTAATTTGATTTTTTGAACGAAACAAGTAGAAAATAGTGTATAATAAATTATGATTTTTTGACCAAAACTTGCATTTCGAAAAGATTAATAGAATTTAATTTTCAAAAGATTTTTTTGCATGGACTTCCATCATAACCTTCCCTCTTAAAATATAGAAATTTTCTTAAAAGTTTGATATCATTCCGTGCAATCCTCGATTAAATTTGTTTTTTTGACCGAAACTAGTGTATAATATACTATAATTTTTTACAGAAACTTGCATTTCGATAAGTTTTATCGAAGCTAATTTTCAGATTATTTTTTGCATGGACTACCATCATAACCTTGCCTTGTAACATATATAAATGATCTGAAAGGTTTCGTATCATTTGGAACAATCCTCGATTTAATTTGACTTTTTGACCGGAACTAGAATAAACTAGTGTATAATACTTATGAATTTTTGACCAAAACTTGCATTTCAAAAAGTTTCATAGAATATAATTTTTAGATGATTTTTTTGCTTGGACTTCCATCATAACCCTCCCTCGTAAAATATATCAATAATCTGAAAAGTTTCATTTCATTTCGAGCAGTCCTCGATTAAATTTGATTTTTTGTCCGAAACTAATCTAAACTAGTGTAAAATATACTATGATTTTTTGACCGAAACTAATTTTAAGAGGAATTTTTGCAAGGACTTCCATCATAACCTTCCCTCGTAACATATATAAATGATTTGAAACGATTCGTATCATTTCAAACAGTTTCCGATTTAATTTGATTTTTTGAACGAAACTAGTATAAAATAGTGTATAATATATTATGATTTTTTTACCAAAACTTGCATTTCGAAAATATTCATAGAATTTAATTTTCAAATGATTTTTTTGCATGGACTTCCATCATAACCTTCCCTCATAAAATATAAAAATGTTCTTAAAAGTTTGATATCATCTCAAGCAGTCCTCGATTTAATTTGATTTTTTGACCGAAACTAGTGTATAATATACTATGATTTTTTTGACAGAAACTTGCATTTCGAGAAATTTTATAGAAGCTAATTTTCAGATGATTTTTTGCATGGACTTCCGTCATAACCTTGCCATGTAACATATATAAATGATCTCAAAGGTTTCGTATCATTTGGAACAATCCTCAATTTAATTTGACTTTTTGACCGAAACTAGAATAAACTAGTGTATAATATTTATGATTTTTTGACCGAAACTTGCATTTCAAAAAGTTTTATAGAATTTAATTTTCAGATGTTTTTTTGTAAGGACTAACATCATAATCTTCCCTCGTAACATATATAAATGATCTTAAAAGTTTCGTATCATTTCAAACAGTTTCCGATTTAATTTTATTTTTTGAACGAAACTAGTATAAAATAGTGTATAATATATTATGATATTTTGACCGAAACTTGCATTTCGAAAAGGTTCATAGAATATAATTTCAAATGAATTTTTGCTTGGACTTCCATCATAACCTTCTCTCGTAAAATATAGAAATGTTCTAAAAAGTTTCATAACATTTCGACCAGTCCTCGATTTAATTTGATTTTTTGACCGAAACTAGTGTAAACTAGTGTATAATATACTATGCTTTTTTGACAGAAACTTGCATTTCGATAAGTTTTATAGAAGCTAATTTTCAGATGATTTTTTGCATGGACTTCCATCATAACCTTCCCTTGTAACATATATAAATGATCTGAAAGGTTTCGTATCATTTAGAACAATCCTCGATTTAATTTGACTTTTTAACCAAAACTAGAATAAACTAGTGTATAATATTTAGGATTTTTTGACCGAAACTTTCATTTCAAAAAGTTTCATAGAATCTAATTTTCAGATGATTTTTTTTGCAAGGACTTCCGTCATAACCTTCCCTCATAAAATATATCAATAATCTGAAAAGTTTCGTATCATTTCGACCAGTCCTCGATTAAATTTGATTTTTTGACCGAAACTAGTATAAACTAGTGATAATATACTATGATTTTTTTTCACCGAAACTTGCATTTCAAAAATGTTTATATAAACTAATTTTCGTACGATTTTTTGCAAGGTCTTCCATCATAACCTTCCCTCGTAACATATATAAATGATCTGAAAATTTTCGTATCATTTCAAATAGTTTCCGATTTAATTTGATTTTTTGAACGAAACAAGTAGAAAATAGTGTATAATAAATTATGATTTTTTGACCAAAACATGCATTTCGAAAAGATTAATAGAATTTAATTTTTAAAAGATTTTTTTGCATGGACTTCCATCATAACCTTCCCTCTTAAAATATAGAAATTTTCTTAAAAGTTTGATATCATTCCGTGCAATCCTCGATTTAATTTGTTTTTTTGACCGAAACTAGTGTATAATATACTATAATTTTTTACAGAAACTTGCATTTCGATAAGTTTTATAGAAGCTAATTTTCAGATTATTTTTTGCATGGACTACCATCATAACCTTGCCTTGTAACATATATAAATGATCTGAAAGGTTTCGTATCATTTGGAACAATCCTCGATTTAATTTGACTTTTTGACCGGAACTAGAATAAACTAGTGTATAATACTTATGAATTTTTGACCGAAACTTGCATTTCAAAAAGTTTCATAGAATATAATTTTCAGATGATTTTTTTGCTTGGACTTCCATCATAACCCTCCCTCGTAAAATATATCAATAATCTGAAAAGTTTCATTTCATTTCGAGCAGTCCTCGATTAAATTTGATTTTTTGTCCGAAACTAATCTAAACTAGTGTAAAATATACTATGATTTTTTGACCGAAACTAATTTTAAGAGGAATTTTTGCAAGGACTTCCATCATAACCTTCCCTCGTAACATATATAAATGATTTGAAACGATTCGTATCATTTCAAACAGTTTCCGATTTAATTTGATTTTTTGAACGAAACTAGTATAAAATAGTGTATAATATATTATGATTTTTTTACCAAAACTTGCATTTCGAAAATATTCATAGAATTTAATTTTCAAATGATTTTTTTGCATGGACTTCCATCATAACCTTCCCTCATAAAATATAAAAATGTTCTTAAAAGTTTGATATCATCTCAAGCAGTCCTCGATTTAATTTGATTTTTTGACCGAAACTAGTGTATAATATACTATGATTTTTTTGACAGAAATTTGCATTTCGATAAATTTTATAGAAACTAATTTTCAGATGATTTTTTGCATGGACTTCCGTCATAACCTTGCCATGTAACATATATAAATGATCTCAAAGGTTTCGTATCATTTGGAACAATCCTCAATTTAATTTGACTTTTTGACCGGAACTAGAATAAACTAGTGTATAATATTTATGATTTTTTGACCGAAACTTGCATTTCAAAAAGTTTTATAGAAACTAATTTTCAGATGTTTTTTTGTAAGGACTAACATCATAATCTTCCCTCGTAACATATATAAATGATCTTAAAAGTTTCGTATCATTTCAAACAGTTTCCTATTTAATTTTATTTTTTGAACGAAACTAGTATAAAATAGTGTATAATATATTATGATATTTTGACCGAAACTTGCATTTCGAAAAGGTTCATAGAATATAATTTCAAATGAATTTTTGCTTGGACTTCCATCATAACCTTCTCTCGTAAAATATAGAAATGTTCTAAAAAGTTTCATAACATTTCGACCAGTCCTCGATTTAATTTGATTTTTTGACCGAAACTAGTGTAAACTAGTGTATAATATACTATGCTTTTTTGACAGAAACTTGCATTTCGATAAGTTTTATAGAAGCTAATTTTCAGATGATTTTTTGCATGGACTTCCATCATAACCTTCCCTTGTAACATATATAAATGATCTGAAAGGTTTCGTATCATTTAGAACAATCCTCGATTTAATTTGACTTTTTAACCAAAACTATAATAAACTAGTGTATAATATTTAGGATTTTTTGACCGAAACTTTCATTTCAAAAAGTTTCATAGAATCTAATTTTCAGATGATTTTTTTTGCAAGGACTTCCGTCATAACCTTCCCTCATAAAATATATCAATAATCTGAAAAGTTTCGTATCATTTCGAACAGTCCTCGATTAAATTTGATTTTTTGACCGAAACTAGTATAAACTAGTGATAATATACTACGATTTTTTTTCACCGAAACTTGCATTTCAAAAATGTTTATATAAACTAATTTTCGTACGATTTTTTGCAAGGTCTTCCATCATAACCTTCCCTCGTAACATATATAAATGATCTGAAAATTTTCGTATCATTTCAAACAGTTTCCTATTTAATTTGATTTTTTGAACGAAACAAGTAGAAAATAGTGTATAATAAATTATGATTTTTTGACCAAAACTTGCATTTCGAAAAGATTAATAGAATTTAATTTTCAAAAGATTTTTTTGCATGGACTTCCATCATAACCTTCCCTCTTAAAATATAGAAATTTTCTTAAAAGTTTGATATCATTCCGTGCAATCCTCGATTTAATTTGTTTTTTTGACCGAAACTAGTGTATAATATACTATAATTTTTTACAGAAACTTGCATTTCGATAAGTTTTATAGAAGCTAATTTTCAGATTATTTTTTGCATGGACTACCATCATAACCTTGCCTTGTAACATATATAAATGATCTGAAAGGTTTCGTATCATTTGGAACAATCCTCGATTTAATTTGACTTTTTGACCGGAACTAGAATAAACTAGTGTATAATACTTATGAATTTTTGACCGAAACTTGCATTTCAAAAAGTTTCATAGAATATAATTTTCAGATGATTTTTTTGCTTGGACTTCCATCATAACCCTCCCTCGTAAAATATATCAATAATCTGAAAAGTTTCATTTCATTTCGAGCAGTCCTCGATTAAATTTGATTTTTTGTCCGAAACTAATCTAAACTAGTGTAAAATATACTATGATTTTTTGACCGAAACTAATTTTAAGAGGAATTTTTGCAAGGACTTCCATCATAACCTTCCCTCGTAACATATATAAATGATTTGAAACGATTCGTATCATTTCAAACAGTTTCCGATTTAATTTGATTTTTTGAACGAAACTAGTATAAAATAGTGTATAATATATTATGATTTTTTTACCAAAACTTGCATTTCGAAAATATTCATAGAATTTAATTTTCAAATGATTTTTTTGCATGGACTTCCATCATAACCTTCCCTCATAAAATATAAAAATGTTCTTAAAAGTTTGATATCATCTCAAGCAGTCCTCGATTTAATTTGATTTTTTGACCGAAACTAGTGTATAATATACTATGATTTTTTTGACAGAAATTTGCATTTCGATAAATTTTATAGAAACTAATTTTCAGATGATTTTTTGCATGGACTTCCGTCATAACCTTGCCATGTAACATATATAAATGATCTCAAAGGTTTCGTATCATTTGGAACAATCCTCAATTTAATTTGACTTTTTGACCGGAACTAGAATAAACTAGTGTATAATATTTATGATTTTTTGACCGAAACTTGCATTTCAAAAAGTTTTATAGAAACTAATTTTCAGATGTTTTTTTGTAAGGACTAACATCATAATCTTCCCTCGTAACATATATAAATGATCTTAAAAGTTTCGTATCATTTCAAACAGTTTCCTATTTAATTTTATTTTTTGAACGAAACTAGTATAAAATAGTGTATAATATATTATGATATTTTGACCGAAACTTGCATTTCGAAAAGGTTCATAGAATATAATTTCAAATGAATTTTTGCTTGGACTTCCATCATAACCTTCTCTCGTAAAATATAGAAATGTTCTAAAAAGTTTCATAACATTTCGACCAGTCCTCGATTTAATTTGATTTTTTGACCGAAACTAGTGTAAACTAGTGTATAATATACTATGCTTTTTTGACAGAAACTTGCATTTCGATAAGTTTTATAGAAGCTAATTTTCAGATGATTTTTTGCATGGACTTCCATCATAACCTTCCCTTGTAACATATATAAATGATCTGAAAGGTTTCGTATCATTTAGAACAATCCTCGATTTAATTTGACTTTTTAACCAAAACTATAATAAACTAGTGTATAATATTTAGGATTTTTTGACCGAAACTTTCATTTCAAAAAGTTTCATAGAATCTAATTTTCAGATGATTTTTTTTGCAAGGACTTCCGTCATAACCTTCCCTCATAAAATATATCAATAATCTGAAAAGTTTCGTATCATTTCGAACAGTCCTCGATTAAATTTGATTTTTTGACCGAAACTAGTATAAACTAGTGATAATATACTACGATTTTTTTTCACCGAAACTTGCATTTCAAAAATGTTTATATAAACTAATTTTCGTACGATTTTTTGCAAGGTCTTCCATCATAACCTTCCCTCGTAACATATATAAATGATCTGAAAATTTTCGTATCATTTCAAACAGTTTCCTATTTAATTTGATTTTTTGAACGAAACAAGTAGAAAATAGTGTATAATAAATTATGATTTTTTGACCAAAACTTGCATTTCGAAAAGATTAATAGAATTTAATTTTCAAAAGATTTTTTTGCATGGACTTCCATCATAACCTTCCCTCTTAAAATATAGAAATTTTCTTAAAAGTTTGATATCATTCCGTGCAATCCTCGATTTAATTTGTTTTTTTGACCGAAACTAGTGTATAATATACTATAATTTTTTACAGAAACTTGCATTTCGATAAGTTTTATAGAAGCTAATTTTCAGATTATTTTTTGCATGGACTACCATCATAACCTTGCCTTGTAACATATATAAATGATCTGAAAGGTTTCGTATCATTTGGAACAATCCTCGATTTAATTTGACTTTTTGACCGGAACTAGAATAAACTAGTGTATAATACTTATGAATTTTTGACCGAAACTTGCATTTCAAAAAGTTTCATAGAATATAATTTTCAGATGATTTTTTTGCTTGGACTTCCATCATAACCCTCCCTCGTAAAATATATCAATAATCTGAAAAGTTTCATTTCATTTCGAGCAGTCCTCGATTAAATTTGATTTTTTGTCCGAAACTAATCTAAACTAGTGTAAAATATACTATGATTTTTTGACCGAAACTAATTTTAAGAGGAATTTTTGCAAGGACTTCCATCATAACCTTCCCTCGTAACATATATAAATGATTTGAAACGATTCGTATCATTTCAAACAGTTTCCGATTTAATTTGATTTTTTGAACGAAACTAGTATAAAATAGTGTATAATATATTATGATTTTTTTACCAAAACTTGCATTTCGAAAATATTCGTAGAATTTAATTTTCAAATGATTTTTTTGCATGGACTTCCATCATAACCTTCCCTCATAAAATATAAAAATGTTCTTAAAAGTTTGATATCATCTCAAGCAGTCCTCAATTTAATTTGATTTTTTGACCGAAACTAGTGTATAATATACTATGATTTTTTTGACAGAAACTTGCATTTCGATAAATTTTATAGAAGCTAATTTTCAGATGATTTTTTGCATGGACTTCCATCATAACCTTGCCATGTAACATATATAAATGATCTCAAAGGTTTCGTATCATTTGGAACAATCCTCAATTTAATTTGACTTTTTGACCGAAACTAGAATAAACTAGTGTATAATATTTATGATTTTTTGACCGAAACTTGCATTTCAAAAAGTTTTATAGAATTTAATTTTCAGATGTTTTTTTGTAAGGACTAACATCATAATCTTCCCTCGTAACATATATAAATGATCTTAAAAGTTTCGTATCATTTCAAACAGTTTCCGATTTAATTTTATTTTTTGAACGAAACTAGTATAAAATAGTGTATAATATATTATGATATTTTGACCGAAACTTGCATTTCGAAAAGGTTCATAGAATATAATTTCAAATGAATTTTTGCTTGGACTTCCATCATAACCTTCTCTCGTAAAATATAGAAATGTTCTAAAAAGTTTCATAACATTTCGACCAGTCCTCGATTTAATTTGATTTTTTGACCGAAACTAGTGTAAACTAGTGTATAATATACTATGCTTTTTTGACAGAAACTTGCATTTCGATAAGTTTTATAGAAGCTAATTTTCAGATGATTTTTTGCATGGACTTCCATCATAACCTTCCCTTGTAACATATATAAATGATCTGAAAGGTTTCGTATCATTTAGAACAATCCTCGATTTAATTTGACTTTTTAACCAAAACTAGAATAAACTAGTGTATAATATTTAGGATTTTTTGACCGAAACTTTCATTTCAAAAAGTTTCATAGAATCTAATTTTCAGATGATTTTTTTTGTAAGGACTTCCGTCATAACCTTCCCTCATAAAATATATCAATAATCTGAAAAGTTTCGTATCATTTCGACCAGTCCTCGATTAAATTTGATTTTTTGACCGAAACTAGTATAAACTAGTGATAATATACTATGATTTTTTTTCACCGAAACATGCATTTCAAAAATGTTTATATAAACTAATTTTCGTACGATTTTTTGCAAGGTCTTCCATCATAACCTTCCCTCGTAACATATATAAATGATCTGAAAATTTTCGTATCATTTCAAACAGTTTCCTATTTAATTTGATTTTTTGAACGAAACAAGTAGAAAATAGTGTATAATAAATTATGATTTTTTGACCAAAACTTGCATTTCGAAAAGATTAATAGAATTTAATTTTCAAAAGATTTTTTTGCATGGACTTCCATCATAACCTTCCCTCTTAAAATATAGAAATTTTCTTAAAAGTTTGATATCATTCCGTGCAATCCTCGATTTAATTTGTTTTTTGACCGAAACTAGTGTATAATATACTATAATTTTTTACAGAAACTTGCATTTCGATAAGTTTTATAGAAGCTAATTTTCAGATTATTTTTTGCATGGACTACCATCATAACCTTGCCTTGTAACATATATAAATGATTTGAAAGGTTTCGTATTATTTGGAACAATCCTCGATTTAATTTGACTTTTTGACCGGAACTAGAATAAACTAGTGTATAATACTTATGAATTTTTGACCGAAACTTGCATTTCAAAAAGTTTCATAGAATATAATTTTCAGATGATTTTTTTGCATGGACTTCCATCATAACCCTCCCTCGTAAAATATATCAATAATCTGAAAAGTTTCATTTCATTTCGAGCAGTCCTCGATTAAATTTGATTTTTTGTCCGAAACTAATCTAAACTAGTGTAAAATATACTATGATTTTTTGACCGAAACTAATTTTAAGAGGAATTTTTGCAAGGACTTCCATCATAACCTTCCCTCGTAACATATATAAATGATTTGAAACGATTCGTATCATTTCAAACAGTTTCCGATTTAATTTGATTTTTTGAACGAAACTAGTATAAAATAGTGTATAATATATTATGATTTTTTTACCAAAACTTGCATTTCGAAAATATTCATAGAATTTAATTTTCAAATGATTTTTTTGCATGGACTTCCATCATAACCTTCCCTCATAAAATATAAAAATGTTCTTAAAAGTTTGATATCATCTCAAGCAGTCCTCGATTTAATTTGATGTTTTGACCGAAACTAGTGTATAATATACTATGATTTTTTTGACAGAAACTTGCATTTCGATAAATTTTATAGAAACTAATTTTCAGATGATTTTTTGCATGGACTTCCGTCATAACCTTGCCATGTAACATATATAAATGATCTCAAAGGTTTCGTATCATTTGGAACAATCCTCAATTTAATTTGACTTTTTGACCGGAACTAGAATAAACTAGTGTATAATATTTATGATTTTTTGACCGAAACTTGCATTTCAAAAAGTTTTATAGAAACTAATTTTCAGATGTTTTTTTGTAAGGACTAACATCATAATCTTCCCTCGTAACATATATAAATGATCTTAAAAGTTTCGTATCATTTCAAACAGTTTCCTATTTAATTTTATTTTTTGAACGAAACTAGTATAAAATAGTGTATAATATATTATGATATTTTGACCGAAACTTGCATTTCGAAAAGGTTCATAGAATATAATTTCAAATGAATTTTTGCTTGGACTTCCATCATAACCTTCTCTCGTAAAATATAGAAATGTTCTAAAAAGTTTCATAACATTTCGACCAGTCCTCGATTTAATTTGATTTTTTGACCGAAACTAGTGTAAACTAGTGTATAATATACTATGCTTTTTTGACAGAAACTTGCATTTCGATAAGTTTTATAGAAGCTAATTTTCAGATGATTTTTTGCATGGACTTCCATCATAACCTTCCCTTGTAACATATATAAATGATCTGAAAGGTTTCGTATCATTTAGAACAATCCTCGATTTAATTTGACTTTTTAACCAAAACTATAATAAACTAGTGTATAATATTTAGGATTTTTTGACCGAAACTTTCATTTCAAAAAGTTTCATAGAATCTAATTTTCAGATGATTTTTTTTGCAAGGACTTCCGTCATAACCTTCCCTCATAAAATATATCAATAATCTGAAAAGTTTCGTATCATTTCGAACAGTCCTCGATTAAATTTGATTTTTTGACCGAAACTAGTATAAACTAGTGATAATATACTATGATTTTTTTTCACCGAAACATGCATTTCAAAAATGTTTATATAAACTAATTTTCGTACGATTTTTTGCAAGGTCTTCCATCATAACCTTCCCTCGTAACATATATAAATGATCTGAAAATTTTCGTATCATTTCAAACAGTTTCCGATTTAATTTGATTTTTTGAACGAAACAAGTAGAAAATAGTGTATAATAAATTATGATTTTTTGACCAAAACTTGCATTTCGAAAAGATTAATAGAATTTAATTTTCAAAAGATTTTTTTGCATGGACTTCCATCATAACCTTCCCTCTTAAAATATAGAAATTTTCTTAAAAGTTTGATATCATTCCGTGCAATCCTCGATTTAATTTGTTTTTTTGACCGAAACTAGTGTATAATATACTATAATTTTTTACAGAAACTTGCATTTCGATAAGTTTTATAGAAGCTAATTTTCAGATTATTTTTTGCATGGACTACCATCATAACCTTGCCTTGTAACATATATAAATGATCTGAAAGGTTTCGTATTATTTGGAACAATCCTCGATTTAATTTGACTTTTTGACCGGAACTAGAATAAACTAGTGTATAATACTTATGAATTTTTGACCGAAACTTGCATTTCAAAAAGTTTCATAGAATATAATTTTCAGATGATTTTTTTGCATGGACTTCCATCATAACCCTCCCTCGTAAAATATATCAATAATCTGAAAAGTTTCATTTCATTTCGAGCAGTCCTCGATTAAATTTGATTTTTTGTCCGAAACTAATCTAAACTAGTGTAAAATATACTATGATTTTTTGACCGAAACTAATTTTAAGAGGAATTTTTGCAAGGACTTCCATCATAACCTTCCCTCGTAACATATATAAATGATTTGAAACGATTCGTATCATTTCAAACAGTTTCCGATTTAATTTGATTTTTTGAACGAAACTAGTATAAAATAGTGTATAATATATTATGATTTTTTTACCAAAACTTGCATTTCGAAAATATTCATAGAATTTAATTTTCAAATGATTTTTTTGCATGGACTTCCATCATAACCTTCCCTCATAAAATATAAAAATGTTCTTAAAAGTTTGATATCATCTCAAGCAGTCCTCGATTTAATTTGATTTTTTGACCGAAACTAGTGTATAATATACTATGATTTTTTTGACAGAAACTTGCATTTCGATAAATTTTATAGAAGCTAATTTTCAGATGATTTTTTGCATGGACTTCCGTCATAACCTTGCCATGTAACATATATAAATGATCTCAAAGGTTTCGTATCATTTGGAACAATCCTCAATTTAATTTGACTTTTTGACCGGAACTAGAATAAACTAGTGTATAATATTTATGATTTTTTGACCGAAACTTGCATTTCAAAAAGTTTTATAGAAACTAATTTTCAGATGTTTTTTTGTAAGGACTAACATCATAATCTTCCCTCGTAACATATATAAATGATCTTAAAAGTTTCGTATCATTTCAAACAGTTTCCTATTTAATTTAATTTTTTGAACTAAACTAGTATAAAATAGTGTATAATATATTATGATATTTTGACCGAAACTTGCATTTCGAAAAGGTTTATAGAATATAATTTCAAATGAATTTTTGCTTGGACTTCCATCATAACCTTCTCTCGTAAAATATAGAAATGTTCTAAAAAGTTTCATAACATTTCGACCAGTCCTCGATTTAATTTGATTTTTTGACCGAAACTAGTGTAAACTAGTGTATAATATACTATGCTTTTTTGACAGAAACTTGCATTTCGATAAGTTTTATAGAAGCTAATTTTCAGATGATTTTTTGCATGGACTTCCATCATAACCTTCCCTTGTAACATATATAAATGATCTGAAAGGTTTCGTATCATTTAGAACAATCCTCGATTTAATTTGACTTTTTAACCAAAACTAGAATAAACTAGTGTATAATATTTAGGATTTTTTGACCGAAACTTTCATTTCAAAAAGTTTCATAGAATCTAATTTTCAGATGATTTTTTTTGCAAGGACTTCCGTCATAACCTTCCCTCATAAAATATATCAATAATCTGAAAATTTTCGTATCATTTCGAACAGTCCTCGATTAAATTTGATTTTTTGACCGAAACTAGTATAAACTAGTGATAATATACTATGATTTTTTTTCACCGAAACATGCATTTCAAAAATGTTTATATAAACTAATTTTCGTACGATTTTTTGCAAGGTCTTCCATCATAACCTTCCCTCGTAACATATATAAATGATCTGAAAATTTTCGTATCATTTCAAATAGTTTCCGATTTAATTTGATTTTTTGAACGAAACAAGTAGAAAATAGTGTATAATAAATTATGATTTTTTGACCAAAACTTGCATTTCGAAAAGATTAATAGAATTTAATTTTCAAAAGATTTTTTTGCATGGACTTCCATCATAACCTTCCCTCTTAAAATATAGAAATTTTCTTAAAAGTTTGATATCATTCCGTGCAATCCTCGATTTAATTTGTTTTTTTGACCGAAACTAGTGTATAATATACTATAATTTTTTACAGAAACTTGCATTTCGATAAGTTTTATAGAAGCTAATTTTCAGATTATTTTTTGCATGGACTACCATCATAACCTTGCCTTGTAACATATATAAATGATCTGAAAGGTTTCGTATTATTTGGAACAATCCTCGATTTAATTTGACTTTTTGACCGGAACTAGAATAAACTAGTGTATAATACTTATGAATTTTTGACCGAAACTTGCATTTCAAAAAGTTTCATAGAATATAATTTTCAGATGATTTTTTTGCATGGACTTCCATCATAACCCTCCCTCGTAAAATATATCAATAATCTGAAAAGTTTCATTTCATTTCGAGCAGTCCTCGATTAAATTTGATTTTTTGTCCGAAACTAATCTAAACTAGTGTAAAATATACTATGATTTTTTGACCGAAACTAATTTTAAGAGGAATTTTTGCAAGGACTTCCATCATAAACTTCCCTCGTAACATATATAAATGATTTGAAACGATTCGTATCATTTCAAACAGTTTCCGATTTAATTTGATTTTTTGAACGAAACTAGTATAAAATATGTATAATATATTATGATTTTTTTACCAAAACTTGCATTTCGAAAATATTCATAGAATTTAATTTTCAAATGATTTTTTTGCATGGACTTCCATCATAACCTTCCCTCATAAAATATAAAAATGTTCTTAAAAGTTTGATATCATCTCAAGCAGTCCTCGATTTAATTTGATTTTTTGACCGAAACTAGTGTATAATATACTATGATTTTTTTGACAGAAACTTGCATTTCGATAAATTTTATAGAAACTAATTTTCAGATGATTTTTTGCATGGACTTCCGTCATAACCTTGCCATGTAACATATATAAATGATCTCAAAGGTTTCGTATCATTTGGAACAATCCTCAATTTAATTTGACTTTTTGACCGGAACTAGAATAAACTAGTGTATAATATTTATGATTTTTTGACCGAAACTTGCATTTCAAAAAGTTTTATAGAAACTAATTTTCAGATGTTTTTTTGTAAGGACTAACATCATAATCTTCCCTCGTAACATATATAAATGATCTTAAAAGTTTCGTATCATTTCAAACAGTTTCCTATTTAATTTTATTTTTTGAACGAAACTAGTATAAAATAGTGTATAATATATTATGATATTTTGACCGAAACTTGCATTTCGAAAAGGTTCATAGAATATAATTTCAAATGAATTTTTGCTTGGACTTCCATCATAACCTTCTCTCGTAAAATATAGAAATGTTCTAAAAAGTTTCATAACATTTCGACCAGTCCTCGATTTAATTTGATTTTTTGACCGAAACTAGTGTAAACTAGTGTATAATATACTATGCTTTTTTGACAGAAACTTGCATTTCGATAAGTTTTATAGAAGCTAATTTTCAGATGATTTTTTGCATGGACTTCCATCATAACCTTCCCTTGTAACATATATAAATGATCTGAAAGGTTTCGTATCATTTAGAACAATCCTCGATTTAATTTGACTTTTTAACCAAAACTATAATAAACTAGTGTATAATATTTAGGATTTTTTGACCGAAACTTTCATTTCAAAAAGTTTCATAGAATCTAATTTTCAGATGATTTTTTTTGCAAGGACTTCCGTCATAACCTTCCCTCATAAAATATATCATTAATCTGAAAAGTTTCGTATCATTTCGAACAGTCCTCGATTAAATTTGATTTTTTGACCGAAACTAGTATAAACTAGTGATAATATACTATGATTTTTTTTCACCGAAACATGCATTTCAAAAATGTTTATATAAACTAATTTTCGTACGATTTTTTGCAAGGTCTTCCATCATAACCTTCCCTCGTAACATATATAAATGATCTGAAAATTTTCGTATCATTTCAAACAGTTTCCGATTTAATTTGATTTTTTGAACGAAACAAGTAGAAAATAGTGTATAATAAATTATGATTTTTTGACCAAAACTTGCATTTCGAAAAGATTAATAGAATTTAATTTTCAAAAGATTTTTTTGCATGGACTTCCATCATAACCTTCCCTCTTAAAATATAGAAATTTTCTTAAAAGTTTGATATCATTCCGTGCAATCCTCGATTTAATTTGTTTTTTTGACCGAAACTAGTGTATAATATACTATAATTTTTTACAGAAACTTGCATTTCGATAAGTTTTATAGAAGCTAATTTTCAGATTATTTTTTGCATGGACTACCATCATAACCTTGCCTTGTAACATATATAAATGATCTGAAAGGTTTCGTATTATTTGGAACAATCCTCGATTTAATTTGACTTTTTGACCGGAACTAGAATAAACTAGTGTATAATACTTATGAATTTTTGACCGAAACTTGCATTTCAAAAAGTTTCATAGAATATAATTTTCAGATGATTTTTTTGCATGGACTTCCATCATAACCCTCCCTCGTAAAATATATCAATAATCTGAAAAGTTTCATTTCATTTCGAGCAGTCCTCGATTAAATTTGATTTTTTGTCCGAAACTAATCTAAACTAGTGTAAAATATACTATGATTTTTTGACCGAAACTAATTTTAAGAGGAATTTTTGCAAGGACTTCCATCATAAACTTCCCTCGTAACATATATAAATGATTTGAAACGATTCGTATCATTTCAAACAGTTTCCGATTTAATTTGATTTTTTGAACGAAACTAGTATAAAATATGTATAATATATTATGATTTTTTTACCAAAACTTGCATTTCGAAAATATTCATAGAATTTAATTTTCAAATGATTTTTTTGCATGGACTTCCATCATAACCTTCCCTCATAAAATATAAAAATGTTCTTAAAAGTTTGATATCATCTCAAGCAGTCCTCGATTTAATTTGATTTTTTGACCGAAACTAGTGTATAATATACTATGATTTTTTTGACAGAAACTTGCATTTCGATAAATTTTATAGAAACTAATTTTCAGATGATTTTTTGCATGGACTTCCGTCATAACCTTGCCATGTAACATATATAAATGATCTCAAAGGTTTCGTATCATTTGGAACAATCCTCAATTTAATTTGACTTTTTGACCGGAACTAGAATAAACTAGTGTATAATATTTATGATTTTTTGACCGAAACTTGCATTTCAAAAAGTTTTATAGAAACTAATTTTCAGATGTTTTTTTGTAAGGACTAACATCATAATCTTCCCTCGTAACATATATAAATGATCTTAAAAGTTTCGTATCATTTCAAACAGTTTCCTATTTAATTTTATTTTTTGAACGAAACTAGTATAAAATAGTGTATAATATATTATGATATTTTGACCGAAACTTGCATTTCGAAAAGGTTCATAGAATATAATTTCAAATGATTTTTTGCTTGGACTTCCATCATAACCTTCTCTCGTAAAATATAGAAATGTTCTAAAAAGTTTCATAACATTTCGACCAGTCCTCGATTTAATTTGATTTTTTGACCGAAACTAGTGTAAACTAGTGTATAATATACTATGCTTTTTTGACAGAAACTTGCATTTCGATAAGTTTTATAGAAGCTAATTTTCAGATGATTTTTTGCATGGACTTCCATCATAACCTTCCCTTGTAACATATATAAATGATCTGAAAGGTTTCGTATCATTTAGAACAATCCTCGATTTAATTTGACTTTTTAACCAAAACTATAATAAACTAGTGTATAATATTTAGGATTTTTTGACCGAAACTTTCATTTCAAAAAGTTTCATAGAATCTAATTTTCAGATGATTTTTTTTGCAAGGACTTCCGTCATAACCTTCCATCATAAAATATATCAATAATCTGAAAAGTTTCGTATCATTTCGAACAGTCCTCGATTAAATTTGATTTTTTGACCGAAACTAGTATAAACTAGTGATAATATACTATGATTTTTTTTCACCGAAACATGCATTTCAAAAATGTTTATATAAACTAATTTTCGTACGATTTTTTGCAAGGTCTTCCATCATAACCTTCCCTCGTAACATATATAAATGATCTGAAAATTTTCGTATCATTTCAAACAGTTTCCGATTTAATTTGATTTTTTGAACGAAACAAGTAGAAAATAGTGTATAATAAATTATGATTTTTTGACCAAAACTTGCATTTCGAAAAGATTAATAGAATTTAATTTTCAAAAGATTTTTTTGCATGGACTTCCATCATAACCTTCCCTCTTAAAATATAGAAATTTTCTTAAAAGTTTGATATCATTCCGTGCAATCCTCGATTTAATTTGTTTTTTTGACCGAAACTAGTGTATAATATACTATAATTTTTTACAGAAACTTGCATTTCGATAAGTTTTATAGAAGCTAATTTTCAGATTATTTTTTGCATGGACTACCATCATAACCTTGCCTTGTAACATATATAAATGATCTGAAAGGTTTCGTATTATTTGGAACAATCCTCGATTTAATTTGACTTTTTGACCGGAACTAGAATAAACTAGTGTATAATACTTATGAATTTTTGACCGAAACTTGCATTTCAAAAAGTTTCATAGAATATAATTTTCAGATGATTTTTTTGCATGGACTTCCATCATAACCCTCCCTCGTAAAATATATCAATAATCTGAAAAGTTTCATTTCATTTCGAGCAGTCCTCGATTAAATTTGATTTTTTGTCCGAAACTAATCTAAACTAGTGTAAAATATACTATGATTTTTTGACCGAAACTAATTTTAAGAGGAATTTTTGCAAGGACTTCCATCATAAACTTCCCTCGTAACATATATAAATGATTTGAAACGATTCGTATCATTTCAAACAGTTTCCGATTTAATTTGATTTTTTGAACGAAACTAGTATAAAATATGTATAATATATTATGATTTTTTTACCAAAACTTGCATTTCGAAAATATTCATAGAATTTAATTTTCAAATGATTTTTTTGCATGGACTTCCATCATAACCTTCCCTCATAAAATATAAAAATGTTCTTAAAAGTTTGATATCATCTCAAGCAGTCCTCGATTTAATTTGATTTTTTGACCGAAACTAGTGTATAATATACTATGATTTTTTTGACAGAAACTTGCATTTCGATAAATTTTATAGAAACTAATTTTCAGATGATTTTTTGCATGGACTTCCGTCATAACCTTGCCATGTAACATATATAAATGATCTCAAAGGTTTCGTATCATTTGGAACAATCCTCAATTTAATTTGACTTTTTGACCGGAACTAGAATAAACTAGTGTATAATATTTATGATTTTTTGACCGAAACTTGCATTTCAAAAAGTTTTATAGAAACTAATTTTCAGATGTTTTTTTGTAAGGACTAACATCATAATCTTCCCTCGTAACATATATAAATGATCTTAAAAGTTTCGTATCATTTCAAACAGTTTCCTATTTAATTTTATTTTTTGAACGAAACTAGTATAAAATAGTGTATAATATATTATGATATTTTGACCGAAACTTGCATTTCGAAAAGGTTCATAGAATATAATTTCAAATGAATTTTTGCTTGGACTTCCATCATAACCTTCTCTCGTAAAATATAGAAATGTTCTAAAAAGTTTCATAACATTTCGACCAGTCCTCGATTTAATTTGATTTTTTGACCGAAACTAGTGTAAACTAGTGTATAATATACTATGCTTTTTTGACAGAAACTTGCATTTCGATAAGTTTTATAGAAGCTAATTTTCAGATGATTTTTTGCATGGACTTCCATCATAACCTTCCCTTGTAACATATATAAATGATCTGAAAGGTTTCGTATCATTTAGAACAATCCTCGATTTAATTTGACTTTTTAACCAAAACTATAATAAACTAGTGTATAATATTTAGGATTTTTTGACCGAAACTTTCATTTCAAAAAGTTTCATAGAATCTAATTTTCAGATGATTTTTTTTGCAAGGACTTCCGTCATAACCTTCCCTCATAAAATATATCAATAATCTGAAAAGTTTCGTATCATTTCGAACAGTCCTCGATTAAATTTGATTTTTTGACCGAAACTAGTATAAACTAGTGATAATATACTATGATTTTTTTTCACCGAAACATGCATTTCAAAAATGTTTATATAAACTAATTTTCGTACGATTTTTTGCAAGGTCTTCCATCATAACCTTCCCTCGTAACATATATAAATGATCTGAAAATTTTCGTATCATTTCAAACAGTTTCCGATTTAATTTGATTTTTTGAACGAAACAAGTAGAAAATAGTGTATAATAAATTATGATTTTTTGACCAAAACTTGCATTTCGAAAAGATTAATAGAATTTAATTTTCAAAAGATTTTTTTGCATGGACTTCCATCATAACCTTCCCTCTTAAAATATAGAAATTTTCTTAAAAGTTTGATATCATTCCGTGCAATCCTCGATTTAATTTGTTTTTTTGACCGAAACTAGTGTATAATATACTATAATTTTTTACAGAAACTTGCATTTCGATAAGTTTTATAGAAGCTAATTTTCAGATTATTTTTTGCATGGACTACCATCATAACCTTGCCTTGTAACATATATAAATGATCTGAAAGGTTTCGTATTATTTGGAACAATCCTCGATTTAATTTGACTTTTTGACCGGAACTAGAATAAACTAGTGTATAATACTTATGAATTTTTGACCGAAACTTGCATTTCAAAAAGTTTCATAGAATATAATTTTCAGATGATTTTTTTGCATGGACTTCCATCATAACCCTCCCTCGTAAAATATATCAATAATCTGAAAAGTTTCATTTCATTTCGAGCAGTCCTCGATTAAATTTGATTTTTTGTCCGAAACTAATCTAAACTAGTGTAAAATATACTATGATTTTTTGACCGAAACTAATTTTAAGAGGAATTTTTGCAAGGACTTCCATCATAACCTTCCCTCGTAACATATATAAATGATTTGAAACGATTCGTATCATTTCAAACAGTTTCCGATTTAATTTGATTTTTTGAACGAAACTAGTATAAAATAGTGTATAATATATTATGATTTTTTTACCAAAACTTGCATTTCGAAAATATTCATAGAATTTAATTTTCAAATGATTTTTTTGCATGGACTTCCATCATAACCTTCCCTCATAAAATATAAAAATGTTCTTAAAAGTTTGATATCATCTCAAGCAGTCCTCGATTTAATTTGATTTTTTGACCGAAACTAGTGTATAATATACTATGATTTTTTTGACAGAAACTTGCATTTCGATAAATTTTATAGAAACTAATTTTCAGATGATTTTTTGCATGGACTTCCGTCATAACCTTGCCATGTAACATATATAAATGATCTCAAAGGTTTCGTATCATTTGGAACAATCCTCAATTTAATTTGACTTTTTGACCGGATCTAGAATAAACTAGTGTATAATATTTATGATTTTTTGACCGAAACTTGCATTTCAAAAAGTTTTATAGAAACTAATTTTCAGATGTTTTTTTGTAAGGACTAACATCATAATCTTCCCTCGTAACATATATAAATGATCTTAAAAGTTTCGTATCATTTCAAACAGTTTCCTATTTAATTTTATTTTTTGAACGAAACTAGTATAAAATAGTGTATAATATATTATGATATTTTGACCGAAACTTGCATTTCGAAAAGGTTCATAGAATATAATTTCAAATGAATTTTTGCTTGGACTTCCATCATAACCTTCTCTCGTAAAATATAGAAATGTTCTAAAAAGTTTCATAACATTTCGACCAGTCCTCGATTTAATTTGATTTTTTGACCGAAACTAGTGTAAACTAGTGTATAATATACTATGCTTTTTTGACAGAAACTTGCATTTCGATAAGTTTTATAGAAGCTAATTTTCAGATGATTTTTTGCATGGACTTCCATCATAACCTTCCCTTGTAACATATATAAATGATCTGAAAGGTTTCGTATCATTTAGAACAATCCTCGATTTAATTTGACTTTTTAACCAAAACTATAATAAACTAGTGTATAATATTTAGGATTTTTTGACCGAAACTTTCATTTCAAAAAGTTTCATAGAATCTAATTTTCAGATGATTTTTTTTGCAAGGACTTCCGTCATAACCTTCCCTCATAAAATATATCAATAATCTGAAAAGTTTCGTATCATTTCGAACAGTCCTCGATTAAATTTGATTTTTTGACCGAAACTAGTATAAACTAGTGATAATATACTATGATTTTTTTTCACCGAAACATGCATTTCAAAAATGTTTATATAAACTAATTTTCGTACGATTTTTTGCAAGGTCTTCCATCATAACCTTCCCTCGTAACATATATAAATGATCTGAAAATTTTCGTATCATTTCAAACAGTTTCCGATTTAATTTGATTTTTTGAACGAAACAAGTAGAAAATAGTGTATAATAAATTATGATTTTTTGACCAAAACTTGCATTTCGAAAAGATTAATAGAATTTAATTTTCAAAATATTTTTTTGCATGGACTTCCATCATAACCTTCCCTCTTAAAATATAGAAATTTTCTTAAAAGTTTGATATCATTCCGTGCAATCCTCGATTTAATTTGTTTTTTTGACCGAAACTAGTGTATAATATACTATAATTTTTTACAGAAACTTGCATTTCGATAAGTTTTATAGAAGCTAATTTTCAGATTATTTTTTGCATGGACTACCATCATAACCTTGCCTTGTAACATATATAAATGATCTGAAAGGTTTCGTATTATTTGGAACAATCCTCGATTTAATTTGACTTTTTGACCGGAACTAGAATAAACTAGTGTATAATACTTATGAATTTTTGACCGAAACTTGCATTTCAAAAAGTTTCATAGAATATAATTTTCAGATGATTTTTTTGCATGGACTTCCATCATAACCCTCCCTCGTAAAATATATCAATAATCTGAAAAGTTTCATTTCATTTCGAGCAGTCCTCGATTAAATTTGATTTTTTGTCCGAAACTAATCTAAACTAGTGTAAAATATACTATGATTTTTTGACCGAAACTAATTTTAAGAGGAATTTTTGCAAGGACTTCCATCATAACCTTCCCTCGTAACATATATAAATGATTTGAAACGATTCGTATCATTTCAAACAGTTTCCGATTTAATTTGATTTTTTGAACGAAACTAGTATAAAATAGTGTATAATATATTATGATTTTTTTACCAAAACTTGCATTTCGAAAATATTCATAGAATTTAATTTTCAAATGATTTTTTTGCATGGACTTCCATCATAACCTTCCCTCATAAAATATAAAAATGTTCTTAAAAGTTTGATATCATCTCAAGCAGTCCTCGATTTAATTTGATTTTTTGACCGAAACTAGTGTATAATATACTATGATTTTTTTGACAGAAACTTGCATTTCGATAAATTTTATAGAAACTAATTTTCAGATGATTTTTTGCATGGACTTCCGTCATAACCTTGCCATGTAACATATATAAATGATCTCAAAGGTTTCGTATCATTTGGAACAATCCTCAATTTAATTTGACTTTTTGACCGGAACTAGAATAAACTAGTGTATAATATTTATGATTTTTTGACCGAAACTTGCATTTCAAAAAGTTTTATAGAAACTAATTTTCAGATGTTTTTTTGTAAGGACTAACATCATAATCTTCCCTCGTAACATATATAAATGATCTTAAAAGTTTCGTATCATTTCAAACAGTTTCCTATTTAATTTTATTTTTTGAACGAAACTAGTATAAAATAGTGTATAATATATTATGATATTTTGACCGAAACTTGCATTTCGAAAAGGTTCATAGAATATAATTTCAAATGAATTTTTGCTTGGACTTCCATCATAACCTTCTCTCGTAAAATATAGAAATGTTCTAAAAAGTTTCATAACATTTCGACCAGTCCTCGATTTAATTTGATTTTTTGACCGAAACTAGTGTAAACTAGTGTATAATATACTATGCTTTTTTGACAGAAACTTGCATTTCGATAAGTTTTATAGAAGCTAATTTTCAGATGATTTTTTGCATGGACTTCCATCATAACCTTCCCTTGTAACATATATAAATGATCTGAAAGGTTTCGTATCATTTAGAACAATCCTCGATTTAATTTGACTTTTTAACCAAAACTATAATAAACTAGTGTATAATATTTAGGATTTTTTGACCGAAACTTTCATTTCAAAAAGTTTCATAGAATCTAATTTTCAGATGATTTTTTTTGCAAGGACTTCCGTCATAACCTTCCCTCATAAAATATATCAATAATCTGAAAAGTTTCGTATCATTTCGAACAGTCCTCGATTAAATTTGATTTTTTGACCGAAACTAGTATAAACTAGTGATAATATACTATGATTTTTTTTCACCGAAACATGCATTTCAAAAATGTTTATATAAACTAATTTTCGTACGATTTTTTGCAAGGTCTTCCATCATAACCTTCCCTCGTAACATATATAAATGATCTGAAAATTTTCGTATCATTTCAAACAGTTTCCGATTTAATTTGATTTTTTGAACGAAACAAGTAGAAAATAGTGTATAATAAATTATGATTTTTTGACCAAAACTTGCATTTCGAAAAGATTAATAGAATTTAATTTTCAAAAGATTTTTTTGCATGGACTTCCATCATAACCTTCCCTCTTAAAATATAGAAATTTTCTTAAAAGTTTGATATCATTCCGTGCAATCCTCGATTTAATTTGTTTTTTTGACCGAAACTAGTGTATAATATACTATAATTTTTTACAGAAACTTGCATTTCGATAAGTTTTATAGAAGCTAATTTTCAGATTATTTTTTGCATGGACTACCATCATAACCTTGCCTTGTAACATATATAAATGATCTGAAAGGTTTCGTATTATTTGGAACAATCCTCGATTTAATTTGACTTTTTGACCGGAACTAGAATAAACTAGTGTATAATACTTATGAATTTTTGACCGAAACTTGCATTTCAAAAAGTTTCATAGAATATAATTTTCAGATGATTTTTTTGCATGGACTTCCATCATAACCCTCCCTCGTAAAATATATCAATAATCTGAAAAGTTTCATTTCATTTCGAGCAGTCCTCGATTAAATTTGATTTTTTGTCCGAAACTAATCTAAACTAGTGTAAAATATACTATGATTTTTTGACCGAAACTAATTTTAAGAGGAATTTTTGCAAGGACTTCCATCATAACCTTCCCTCGTAACATATATAAATGATTTGAAACGATTCGTATCATTTCAAACAGTTTCCGATTTAATTTGATTTTTTGAACGAAACTAGTATAAAATAGTGTATAATATATTATGATTTTTTTACCAAAACTTGCATTTCGAAAATATTCATAGAATTTAATTTTCAAATGATTTTTTTGCATGGACTTCCATCATAACCTTCCCTCATAAAATATAAAAATGTTCTTAAAAGTTTGATATCATCTCAAGCAGTCCTCGATTTAATTTGATTTTTTGACCGAAACTAGTGTATAATATACTATGATTTTTTTGACAGAAACTTGCATTTCGATAAATTTTATAGAAACTAATTTTCAGATGATTTTTTGCATGGACTTCCGTCATAACCTTGCCATGTAACATATATAAATGATCTCAAAGGTTTCGTATCATTTGGAACAATCCTCAATTTAATTTGACTTTTTGACCGGAACTAGAATAAACTAGTGTATAATATTTATGATTTTTTGACCGAAACTTGCATTTCAAAAAGTTTTATAGAAACTAATTTTCAGATGTTTTTTTGTAAGGACTAACATCATAATCTTCCCTCGTAACATATATAAATGATCTTAAAAGTTTCGTATCATTTCAAACAGTTTCCTATTTAATTTTATTTTTTGAACGAAACTAGTATAAAATAGTGTATAATATATTATGATATTTTGACCGAAACTTGCATTTCGAAAAGGTTCATAGAATATAATTTCAAATGAATTTTTGCTTGGACTTCCATCATAACCTTCTCTCGTAAAATATAGAAATGTTCTAAAAAGTTTCATAACATTTCGACCAGTCCTCGATTTAATTTGATATTTTGACCGAAACTAGTGTAAACTAGTGTATAATATACTATGCTTTTTTGACAGAAACTTGCATTTCGATAAGTTTTATAGAAGCTAATTTTCAGATGATTTTTTGCATGGACTTCCATCATTACCTTCCCTTGTAACATATATAAATGATCTGAAAGGTTTCGTATCATTTAGAACAATCCTCGATTTAATTTGACTTTTTAACCAAAACTATAATAAACTAGTGTATAATATTTAGGATTTTTTGACCGAAACTTTCATTTCAAAAAGTTTCATAGAATCTAATTTTCAGATGATTTTTTTTGCAAGGACTTCCGTCATAACCTTCCCTCATAAAATATATCAATAATCTGAAAAGTTTCGTATCATTTCGAACAGTCCTCGATTAAATTTGATTTTTTGACCGAAACTAGTATAAACTAGTGATAATATACTATGATTTTTTTTCACCGAAACATGCATTTCAAAAATGTTTATATAAACTAATTTTCGTACGATTTTTTGCAAGGTCTTCCATCATAACCTTCCCTCGTAACATATATAAATGATCTGAAAATTTTCGTATCATTTCAAACAGTTTCCGATTTAATTTGATTTTTTGAACGAAACAAGTAGAAAATAGTGTATAATAAATTATGATTTTTTGACCAAAACTTGCATTTCGAAAAGATTAATAGAATTTAATTTTCAAAAGATTTTTTTGCATGGACTTCCATCATAACCTTCCCTCTTAAAATATAGAAATTTTCTTAAAAGTTTGATATCATTCCGTGCAATCCTCGATTTAATTTGTTTTTTTGACCGAAACTAGTGTATAATATACTATAATTTTTTACAGAAACTTGCATTTCGATAAGTTTTATAGAAGCTAATTTTCAGATTATTTTTTGCATGGACTACCATCATAACCTTGCCTTGTAACATATATAAATGATCTGAAAGGTTTCGTATTATTTGGAACAATCCTCGATTTAATTTGACTTTTTGACCGGAACTAGAATAAACTAGTGTATAATACTTATGAATTTTTGACCGAAACTTGCATTTCAAAAAGTTTCATAGAATATAATTTTCAGATGATTTTTTTGCATGGACTTCCATCATAACCCTCCCTCGTAAAATATATCAATAATCTGAAAAGTTTCATTTCATTTCGAGCAGTCCTCGATTAAATTTGATTTTTTGTCCGAAACTAATCTAAACTAGTGTAAAATATACTATGATTTTTTGACCGAAACTAATTTTAAGAGGAATTTTTGCAAGGACTTCCATCATAACCTTCCCTCGTAACATATATAAATGATTTGAAACGATTCGTATCATTTCAAACAGTTTCCGATTTAATTTGATTTTTTGAACGAAACTAGTATAAAATAGTGTATAATATATTATGATTTTTTTACCAAAACTTGCATTTCGAAAATATTCATAGAATTTAATTTTCAAATGATTTTTTTGCATGGACTTCCATCATAACCTTCCCTCATAAAATATAAAAATGTTCTTAAAAGTTTGATATCATCTCAAGCAGTCCTCGATTTAATTTGATTTTTTGACCGAAACTAGTGTATAATATACTATGATTTTTTTGACAGAAACTTGCATTTCGATAAATTTTATAGAAACTAATTTTCAGATGATTTTTTGCATGGACTTCCGTCATAACCTTGCCATGTAACATATATAAATGATCTCAAAGGTTTCGTATCATTTGGAACAATCCTCAATTTAATTTGACTTTTTGACCGGAACTAGAATAAACTATTGTATAATATTTATGATTTTTTGACCGAAACATGCATTTCAAAAAGTTTTATAGAAACTAATTTTCAGATGTTTTTTTGTAAGGACTAACATCATAATCTTCCCTCGTAACATATATAAATGATCTTAAAAGTTTCGTATCATTTCAAACAGTTTCCTATTTAATTTTATTTTTTGAACGAAACTAGTATAAAATAGTGTATAATATATTATGATATTTTGACCGAAACTTGCATTTCGAAAAGGTTCATAGAATATAATTTCAAATGAATTTTTGCTTGGACTTCCATCATAACCTTCTCTCGTAAAATATAGAAATGTTCTAAAAAGTTTCATAACATTTCGACCAGTCCTCGATTTAATTTGATTTTTTGACCGAAACTAGTGTAAACTAGTGTATAATATACTATGCTTTTTTGACAGAAACTTGCATTTCGATAAGTTTTATAGAAGCTAATTTTCAGATGATTTTTTGCATGGACTTCCATCATAACCTTCCCTTGTAACATATATAAATGATCTGAAAGGTTTCGTATCATTTAGAACAATCCTCGATTTAATTTGACTTTTTAACCAAAACTATAATAAACTAGTGTATAATATTTAGGATTTTTTGACCGAAACTTTCATTTCAAAAAGTTTCATAGAATCTAATTTTCAGATGATTTTTTTTGCAAGGACTTCCGTCATAACCTTCCCTCATAAAATATATCAATAATCTGAAAAGTTTCGTATCATTTCGAACAGTCCTCGATTAAATTTGATTTTTTGACCGAAACTAGTATAAACTAGTGATAATATACTATGATTTTTTTTCACCGAAACATGCATTTCAAAAATGTTTATATAAACTAATTTTCGTACGATTTTTTGCAAGGTCTTCCATCATAACCTTCCCTCGTAACATATATAAATGATCTGAAAATTTTCGTATCATTTCAAACAGTTTCCTATTTAATTTGATTTTTTGAACGAAACAAGTAGAAAATAGTGTATAATAAATTATGATTTTTTGACCAAAACTTGCATTTCGAAAAGATTAATAGAATTTAATTTTCAAAAGATTTTTTTGCATGGACTTCCATCATAACCTTCCCTCTTAAAATATAGAAATTTTCTTAAAAGTTTGATATCATTCCGTGCAATCCTCGATTTAATTTGTTTTTTTGACCGAAACTAGTGTATAATATACTATAATTTTTTACAGAAACTTGCATTTCGATAAGTTTTATAGAAGCTAATTTTCAGATTATTTTTTGCATGGACTACCATCATAACCTTGCCTTGTAACATATATAAATGATTTGAAAGGTTTCGTATTATTTGGAACAATCCTCGATTTAATTTGACTTTTTGACCGGAACTAGAATAAACTAGTGTATAATACTTATGAATTTTTGACCGAAACTTGCATTTCAAAAAGTTTCATAGAATATAATTTTCAGATGATTTTTTTGCATGGACTTCCATCATAACCCTCCCTCGTAAAATATATCAATAATCTGAAAAGTTTCATTTCATTTCGAGCAGTCCTCGATTAAATTTGATTTTTTGTCCGAAACTAATCTAAACTAGTGTAAAATATACTATGATTTTTTGACCGAAACTAATTTTAAGAGGAATTTTTGCAAGGACTTCCATCATAACCTTCCCTCGTAACATATATAAATGATTTGAAACGATTCGTATCATTTCAAACAGTTTCCGATTTAATTTGATTTTTTGAACGAAACTAGTATAAAATAGTGTATAATATATTATGATTTTTTTACCAAAACTTGCATTTCGAAAATATTCATAGAATTTAATTTTCAAATGATTTTTTTGCATGGACTTCCATCATAACCTTCCCTCATAAAATATAAAAATGTTCTTAAAAGTTTGATATCATCTCAAGCAGTCCTCGATTTAATTTGATTTTTTGACCGAAACTAGTGTATAATATACTATGATTTTTTTGACAGAAACTTGCATTTCGATAAATTTTATAGAAACTAATTTTCAGATGATTTTTTGCATGGACTTCCGTCATAACCTTGCCATGTAACATATATAAATGATCTCAAAGGTTTCGTATCATTTGGAACAATCCTCAATTTAATTTGACTTTTTGACCGGAACTAGAATAAACTAGTGTATAATATTTATGATTTTTTGACCGAAACATGCATTTCAAAAAGTTTTATAGAAACTAATTTTCAGATGTTTTTTTGTAAGGACTAACATCATAATCTTCCCTCGTAACATATATAAATGATCTTAAAAGTTTCGTATCATTTCAAACAGTTTCCTATTTAATTTTATTTTTTGAACGAAACTAGTATAAAATAGTGTATAATATATTATGATATTTTGACCGAAACTTGCATTTCGAAAAGGTTCATAGAATATAATTTCAAATGAATTTTTGCTTGGACTTCCATCATAACCTTCTCTCGTAAAATATAGAAATGTTCTAAAAAGTTTCATAACATTTCGACCAGTCCTCGATTTAATTTGATTTTTTGACCGAAACTAGTGTAAACTAGTGTATAATATACTATGCTTTTTTGACAGAAACTTGCATTTCGATAAGTTTTATAGAAGCTAATTTTCAGATGATTTTTTGCATGGACTTCCATCATTACCTTCCCTTGTAACATATATAAATGATCTGAAAGGTTTCGTATCATTTAGAACAATCCTCGATTTAATTTGACTTTTTAACCAAAACTATAATAAACTAGTGTATAATATTTAGGATTTTTTGACCGAAACTTTCATTTCAAAAAGTTTCATAGAATCTAATTTTCAGATGATTTTTTTTGCAAGGACTTCCGTCATAACCTTCCCTCATAAAATATATCAATAATCTGAAAAGTTTCGTATCATTTCGAACAGTCCTCGATTAAATTTGATTTTTTGACCGAAACTAGTATAAACTAGTGATAATATACTATGATTTTTTTTCACCGAAACATGCATTTCAAAAATGTTTATATAAACTAATTTTCGTACGATTTTTTGCAAGGTCTTCCATCATAACCTTCCCTCGTAACATATATAAATGATCTGAAAATTTTCGTATCATTTCAAACAGTTTCCTATTTAATTTGATTTTTTGAACGAAACAAGTAGAAAATAGTGTATAATAAATTATGATTTTTTGACCAAAACTTGCATTTCGAAAAGATTAATAGAATTTAATTTTCAAAAGATTTTTTTGCATGGACTTCCATCATAACCTTCCCTCTTAAAATATAGAAATTTTCTTAAAAGTTTGATATCATTCCGTGCAATCCTCGATTTAATTTGTTTTTTTGACCGAAACTAGTGTATAATATACTATAATTTTTTACAGAAACTTGCATTTCGATAAGTTTTATAGAAGCTAATTTTCAGATTATTTTTTGCATGGACTACCATCATAACCTTGCCTTGTAACATATATAAATGATTTGAAAGGTTTCGTATTATTTGGAACAATCCTCGATTTAATTTGACTTTTTGACCGGAACTAGAATAAACTAGTGTATAATACTTATGAATTTTTGACCGAAACTTGCATTTCAAAAAGTTTCATAGAATATAATTTTCAGATGATTTTTTTGCATGGACTTCCATCATAACCCTCCCTCGTAAAATATATCAATAATCTGAAAAGTTTCATTTCATTTCGAGCAGTCCTCGATTAAATTTGATTTTTTGTCCGAAACTAATCTAAACTAGTGTAAAATATACTATGATTTTTTGACCGAAACTAATTTTAAGAGGAATTTTTGCAAGGACTTCCATCATAACCTTCCCTCGTAACATATATAAATGATTTGAAACGATTCGTATCATTTCAAACAGTTTCCGATTTAATTTGATTTTTTGAACGAAACTAGTATAAAATAGTGTATAATATATTATGATTTTTTTACCAAAACTTGCATTTCGAAAATATTCATAGAATTTAATTTTCAAATGATTTTTTTGCATGGACTTCCATCATAACCTTCCCTCATAAAATATAAAAATGTTCTTAAAAGTTTGATATCATCTCAAGCAGTCCTCGATTTAATTTGATTTTTTGACCGAAACTAGTGTATAATATACTATGATTTTTTTGACAGAAACTTGCATTTCGATAAATTTTATAGAAACTAATTTTCAGATGATTTTTTGCATGGACTTCCGTCATAACCTTGCCATGTAACATATATAAATGATCTCAAAGGTTTCGTATCATTTGGAACAATCCTCAATTTAATTTGACTTTTTGACCGGAACTAGAATAAACTAGTGTATAATATTTATGATTTTTTGACCGAAACTTGCATTTCAAAAAGTTTTATAGAAACTAATTTTCAGATGTTTTTTTGTAAGGACTAACATCATAATCTTCCCTCGTAACATATATAAATGATCTTAAAAGTTTCGTATCATTTCAAACAGTTTCCTATTTAATTTTATTTTTTGAACGAAACTAGTATAAAATAGTGTATAATATATTATGATATTTTGACCGAAACTTGCATTTCGAAAAGGTTCATAGAATATAATTTCAAATGAATTTTTGCTTGGACTTCCATCATAACCTTCTCTCGTAAAATATAGAAATGTTCTAAAAAGTTTCATAACATTTCGACCAGTCCTCGATTTAATTTGATTTTTTGACCGAAACTAGTGTAAACTAGTGTATAATATACTATGCTTTTTTGACAGAAACTTGCATTTCGATAAGTTTTATAGAAGCTAATTTTCAGATGATTTTTTGCATGGACTTCCATCATTACCTTCCCTTGTAACATATATAAATGATCTGAAAGGTTTCGTATCATTTAGAACAATCCTCGATTTAATTTGACTTTTTAACCAAAACTATAATAAACTAGTGTATAATATTTAGGATTTTTTGACCGAAACTTTCATTTCAAAAAGTTTCATAGAATCTAATTTTCAGATGATTTTTTTTGCAAGGACTTCCGTCATAACCTTCCCTCATAAAATATATCAATAATCTGAAAAGTTTCGTATCATTTCGAACAGTCCTCGATTAAATTTGATTTTTTGACCGAAACTAGTATAAACTAGTGATAATATACTATGATTTTTTTTCACCGAAACATGCATTTCAAAAATGTTTATATAAACTAATTTTCGTACGATTTTTTGCAAGGTCTTCCATCATAACCTTCCCTCGTAACATATATAAATGATCTGAAAATTTTCGTATCATTTCAAACAGTTTCCGATTTAATTTGATTTTTTGAACGAAACAAGTAGAAAATAGTGTATAATAAATTATGATTTTTTGACCAAAACTTGCATTTCGAAAAGATTAATAGAATTTAATTTTCAAAAGATTTTTTTGCATGGACTTCCATCATAACCTTCCCTCTTAAAATATAGAAATTTTCTTAAAAGTTTGATATCATTCCGTGCAATCCTCGATTTAATTTGTTTTTTTGACCGAAACTAGTGTATAATATACTATAATTTTTTACAGAAACTTGCATTTCGATAAGTTTTATAGAAGCTAATTTTCAGATTATTTTTTGCATGGACTACCATCATAACCTTGCCTTGTAACATATATAAATGATTTGAAAGGTTTCGTATTATTTGGAACAATCCTCGATTTAATTTGACTTTTTGACCGGAACTAGAATAAACTAGTGTATAATACTTATGAATTTTTGACCGAAACTTGCATTTCAAAAAGTTTCATAGAATATAATTTTCAGATGATTTTTTTGCATGGACTTCCATCATAACCCTCCCTCGTAAAATATATCAATAATCTGAAAAGTTTCATTTCATTTCGAGCAGTCCTCGATTAAATTTGATTTTTTGTCCGAAACTAATCTAAACTAGTGTAAAATATACTATGATTTTTTGACCGAAACTAATTTTAAGAGGAATTTTTGCAAGGACTTCCATCATAACCTTCCCTCGTAACATATATAAATGATTTGAAACGATTCGTATCATTTCAAACAGTTTCCGATTTAATTTGATTTTTTGAACGAAACTAGTATAAAATAGTGTATAATATATTATGATTTTTTTACCAAAACTTGCATTTCGAAAATATTCATAGAATTTAATTTTCAAATGATTTTTTTGCATGGACTTCCATCATAACCTTCCCTCATAAAATATAAAAATGTTCTTAAAAGTTTGATATCATCTCAAGCAGTCCTCGATTTAATTTGATTTTTTGACCGAAACTAGTGTATAATATACTATGATTTTTTTGACAGAAACTTGCATTTCGATAAATTTTATAGAAACTAATTTTCAGATGATTTTTTGCATGGACTTCCGTCATAACCTTGCCATGTAACATATATAAATGATCTCAAAGGTTTCGTATCATTTGGAACAATCCTCAATTTAATTTGACTTTTTGACCGGAACTAGAATAAACTAGTGTATAATATTTATGATTTTTTGACCGAAACTTGCATTTCAAAAAGTTTTATAGAAACTAATTTTCAGATGTTTTTTTGTAAGGACTAACATCATAATCTTCCCTCGTAACATATATAAATGATCTTAAAAGTTTCGTATCATTTCAAACAGTTTCCTATTTAATTTTATTTTTTGAACGAAACTAGTATAAAATAGTGTATAATATATTATGATATTTTGACCGAAACTTGCATTTCGAAAAGGTTCATAGAATATAATTTCAAATGAATTTTTGCTTGGACTTCCATCATAACCTTCTCTCGTAAAATATAGAAATGTTCTAAAAAGTTTCATAACATTTCGACCAGTCCTCGATTTAATTTGATTTTTTGACCGAAACTAGTGTAAACTAGTGTATAATATACTATGCTTTTTTGACAGAAACTTGCATTTCGATAAGTTTTATAGAAGCTAATTTTCAGATGATTTTTTGCATGGACTTCCATCATTACCTTCCCTTGTAACATATATAAATGATCTGAAAGGTTTCGTATCATTTAGAACAATCCTCGATTTAATTTGACTTTTTAACCAAAACTATAATAAACTAGTGTATAATATTTAGGATTTTTTGACCGAAACTTTCATTTCAAAAAGTTTCATAGAATCTAATTTTCAGATGATTTTTTTTGCAAGGACTTCCGTCATAACCTTCCCTCATAAAATATATCAATAATCTGAAAAGTTTCGTATCATTTCGAACAGTCCTCGATTAAATTTGATTTTTTGACCGAAACTAGTATAAACTAGTGATAATATACTATGATTTTTTTTCACCGAAACATGCATTTCAAAAATGTTTATATAAACTAATTTTCGTACGATTTTTTGCAAGGTCTTCCATCATAACCTTCCCTCGTAACATATATAAATGATCTGAAAATTTTCGTATCATTTCAAACAGTTTCCGATTTAATTTGATTTTTTGAACGAAACAAGTAGAAAATAGTGTATAATAAATTATGATTTTTTGACCAAAACTTGCATTTCGAAAAGATTAATAGAATTTAATTTTCAAAAGATTTTTTTGCATGGACTTCCATCATAACCTTCCCTCTTAAAATATAGAAATTTTCTTAAAAGTTTGATATCATTCCGTGCAATCCTCGATTTAATTTGTTTTTTTGACCGAAACTAGTGTATAATATACTATAATTTTTTACAGAAACTTGCATTTCGATAAGTTTTATAGAAGCTAATTTTCAGATTATTTTTTGCATGGACTACCATCATAACCTTGCCTTGTAACATATATAAATGATCTGAAAGGTTTCGTATTATTTGGAACAATCCTCGATTTAATTTGACTTTTTGACCGGAACTAGAATAAACTAGTGTATAATACTTATGAATTTTTGACCGAAACTTGCATTTCAAAAAGTTTCATAGAATATAATTTTCAGATGATTTTTTTGCATGGACTTCCATCATAACCCTCCCTCGTAAAATATATCAATAATCTGAAAAGTTTCATTTCATTTCGAGCAGTCCTCGATTAAATTTGATTTTTTGTCCGAAACTAATCTAAACTAGTGTAAAATATACTATGATTTTTTGACCGAAACTAATTTTAAGAGGAATTTTTGCAAGGACTTCCATCATAACCTTCCCTCGTAACATATATAAATGATTTGAAACGATTCGTATCATTTCAAACAGTTTCCGATTTAATTTGATTTTTTGAACGAAACTAGTATAAAATAGTGTATAATATATTATGATTTTTTTACCAAAACTTGCATTTCGAAAATATTCATAGAATTTAATTTTCAAATGATTTTTTTGCATGGACTTCCATCATAACCTTCCCTCATAAAATATAAAAATGTTCTTAAAAGTTTGATATCATCTCAAGCAGTCCTCGATTTAATTTGATTTTTTGACCGAAACTAGTGTATAATATACTATGATTTTTTTGACAGAAACTTGCATTTCGATAAATTTTATAGAAACTAATTTTCAGATGATTTTTTGCATGGACTTCCGTCATAACCTTGCCATGTAACATATATAAATGATCTCAAAGGTTTCGTATCATTTGGAACAATCCTCAATTTAATTTGACTTTTTGACCGGAACTAGAATAAACTAGTGTATAATATTTATGATTTTTTGACCGAAACTTGCATTTCAAAAAGTTTTATAGAAACTAATTTTCAGATGTTTTTTTGTAAGGACTAACATCATAATCTTCCCTCGTAACATATATAAATGATCTTAAAAGTTTCGTATCATTTCAAACAGTTTCCTATTTAATTTTATTTTTTGAACGAAACTAGTATAAAATAGTGTATAATATATTATGATATTTTGACCGAAACTTGCATTTCGAAAAGGTTCATAGAATATAATTTCAAATGAATTTTTGCTTGGACTTCCATCATAACCTTCTCTCGTAAAATATAGAAATGTTCTAAAAAGTTTCATAACATTTCGACCAGTCCTCGATTTAATTTGATTTTTTGACCGAAACTAGTGTAAACTAGTGTATAATATACTATGCTTTTTTGACAGAAACTTGCATTTCGATAAGTTTTATAGAAGCTAATTTTCAGATGATTTTTTGCATGGACTTCCATCATTACCTTCCCTTGTAACATATATAAATGATCTGAAAGGTTTCGTATCATTTAGAACAATCCTCGATTTAATTTGACTTTTTAACCAAAACTATAATAAACTAGTGTATAATATTTAGGATTTTTTGACCGAAACTTTCATTTCAAAAAGTTTCATAGAATCTAATTTTCAGATGATTTTTTTTGCAAGGACTTCCGTCATAACCTTCCCTCATAAAATATATCAATAATCTGAAAAGTTTCGTATCATTTCGAACAGTCCTCGATTAAATTTGATTTTTTGACCGAAACTAGTATAAACTAGTGATAATATACTATGATTTTTTTTCACCGAAACATGCATTTCAAAAATGTTTATATAAACTAATTTTCGTACGATTTTTTGCAAGGTCTTCCATCATAACCTTCCCTCGTAACATATATAAATGATCTGAAAATTTTCGTATCATTTCAAACAGTTTCCGATTTAATTTGATTTTTTGAACGAAACAAGTAGAAAATAGTGTATAATAAATTATGATTTTTTGACCAAAACTTGCATTTCGAAAAGATTAATAGAATTTAATTTTCAAAAGATTTTTTTGCATGGACTTCCATCATAACCTTCCCTCTTAAAATATAGAAATTTTCTTAAAAGTTTGATATCATTCCGTGCAATCCTCGATTTAATTTGTTTTTTTGACCGAAACTAGTGTATAATATACTATAATTTTTTACAGAAACTTGCATTTCGATAAGTTTTATAGAAGCTAATTTTCAGATTATTTTTTGCATGGACTACCATCATAACCTTGCCTTGTAACATATATAAATGATCTGAAAGGTTTCGTATTATTTGGAACAATCCTCGATTTAATTTGACTTTTTGACCGGAACTAGAATAAACTAGTGTATAATACTTATGAATTTTTGACCGAAACTTGCATTTCAAAAAGTTTCATAGAATATAATTTTCAGATGATTTTTTTGCATGGACTTCCATCATAACCCTCCCTCGTAAAATATATCAATAATCTGAAAAGTTTCATTTCATTTCGAGCAGTCCTCGATTAAATTTGATTTTTTGTCCGAAACTAATCTAAACTAGTGTAAAATATACTATGATTTTTTGACCGAAACTAATTTTAAGAGGAATTTTTGCAAGGACTTCCATCATAACCTTCCCTCGTAACATATATAAATGATTTGAAACGATTCGTATCATTTCAAACAGTTTCCGATTTAATTTGATTTTTTGAACGAAACTAGTATAAAATAGTGTATAATATATTATGATTTTTTTACCAAAACTTGCATTTCGAAAATATTCATAGAATTTAATTTTCAAATGATTTTTTTGCATGGACTTCCATCATAACCTTCCCTCATAAAATATAAAAATGTTCTTAAAAGTTTGATATCATCTCAAGCAGTCCTCGATTTAATTTGATTTTTTGACCGAAACTAGTGTATAATATACTATGATTTTTTTGAGAGAAACTTGCATTTCGATAAATTTTATAGAAACTAATTTTCAGATGATTTTTTGCATGGACTTCCGTCATAACCTTGCCATGTAACATATATAAATGATCTCAAAGGTTTCGTATCATTTGGAACAATCCTCAATTTAATTTGACTTTTTGACCGGAACTAGAATAAACTAGTGTATAATATTTATGATTTTTTGACCGAAACTTGCATTTCAAAAAGTTTTATAGAAACTAATTTTCAGATGTTTTTTTGTAAGGACTAACATCATAATCTTCCCTCGTAACATATATAAATGATCTTAAAAGTTTCGTATCATTTCAAACAGTTTCCTATTTAATTTTATTTTTTGAACGAAACTAGTATAAAATAGTGTATAATATATTATGATATTTTGACCGAAACTTGCATTTCGAAAAGGTTCATAGAATATAATTTCAAATGAATTTTTGCTTGGACTTCCATCATAACCTTCTCTCGTAAAATATAGAAATGTTCTAAAAAGTTTCATAACATTTCGACCAGTCCTCGATTTAATTTGATTTTTTGACCGAAACTAGTGTAAACTAGTGTATAATATACTATGCTTTTTTGACAGAAACTTGCATTTCGATAAGTTTTATAGAAGCTAATTTTCAGATGATTTTTTGCATGGACTTCCATCATAACCTTCCCTTGTAACATATATAAATGATCTGAAAGGTTTCGTATCATTTAGAACAATCCTCGATTTAATTTGACTTTTTAACCAAAACTATAATAAACTAGTGTATAATATTTAGGATTTTTTGACCGAAACTTTCATTTCAAAAAGTTTCATAGAATCTAATTTTCAGATGATTTTTTTTGCAAGGACTTCCGTCATAACCTTCCCTCATAAAATATATCAATAATCTGAAAAGTTTCGTATCATTTCGAACAGTCCTCGATTAAATTTGATTTTTTGACCGAAACTAGTATAAACTAGTGATAATATACTATGATTTTTTTTCACCGAAACATGCATTTCAAAAATGTTTATATAAACTAATTTTCGTACGATTTTTTGCAAGGTCTTCCATCATAACCTTCCCTCGTAACATATATAAATGATCTGAAAATTTTCGTATCATTTCAAACAGTTTCCGATTTAATTTGATTTTTTGAACGAAACAAGTAGAAAATAGTGTATAATAAATTATGATTTTTTGACCAAAACTTGCATTTCGAAAAGATTAATAGAATTTAATTTTCAAAAGATTTTTTTGCATGGACTTCCATCATAACCTTCCCTCTTAAAATATAGAAATTTTCTTAAAAGTTTGATATCATTCCGTGCAATCCTCGATTTAATTTGTTTTTTTGACCGAAACTAGTGTATAATATACTATAATTTTTTACAGAAACTTGCATTTCGATAAGTTTTATAGAAGCTAATTTTCAGATTATTTTTTGCATGGACTACCATCATAACCTTGCCTTGTAACATATATAAATGATCTGAAAGGTTTCGTATTATTTGGAACAATCCTCGATTTAATTTGACTTTTTGACCGGTACTAGAATAAACTAGTGTATAATACTTATGAATTTTTGACCGAAACTTGCATTTCAAAAAGTTTCATAGAATATAATTTTCAGATGATTTTTTTGCATGGACTTCCATCATAACCCTCCCTCGTAAAATATATCAATAATCTGAAAAGTTTCATTTCATTTCGAGCAGTCCTCGATTAAATTTGATTTTTTGTCCGAAACTAATCTAAACTAGTGTAAAATATACTATGATTTTTTGACCGAAACTAATTTTAAAAGGAATTTTTGCAAGGACTTCCATCATAACCTTCCCTCGTAACATATATAAATGATTTGAAACGATTCGTATCATTTCAAACAGTTTCCGATTTAATTTGATTTTTTGAACGAAACTAGTATAAAATAGTGTATAATATATTATGATTTTTTTACCAAAACTTGCATTTCGAAAATATTCATAGAATTTAATTTTCAAATGATTTTTTTGCATGGACTTCCATCATAACCTTCCCTCATAAAATATAAAAATGTTCTTAAAAGTTTGATATCATCTCAAGCAGTCCTCGATTTAATTTGATTTTTTGACCGAAACTAGTGTATAATATACTATGATTTTTTTGACAGAAACTTGCATTTCGATAAATTTTATAGAAGCTAATTTTCAGATGATTTTTTGCATGGACTTCCGTCATAACCTTGCCATGTAACATATATAAATGATCTCAAAGGTTTCGTATCATTTGGAACAATCCTCAATTTAATTTGACTTTTTGACCGGAACTAGAATAAACTAGTGTATAATATTTATGATTTTTTGACCGAAACTTGCATTTCAAAAAGTTTTATAGAAACTAATTTTCAGATGTTTTTTTGTAAGGACTAACATCATAATATTCCCTCGTAACATATATAAATGATCTTAAAAGTTTCGTATCATTTCAAACAGTTTCCTATTTAATTTTATTTTTTGAACGAAACTAGTATAAAATAGTGTATAATATATTATGATATTTTGACCGAAACTTGCATTTCGAAAAGGTTCATAGAATATAATTTCAAATGAATTTTTGCTTGGACTTCCATCATAACCTTCTCTCGTAAAATATAGAAATGTTCTAAAAAGTTTCATAACATTTCGACCAGTCCTCGATTTAATTTGATTTTTTGACCGAAACTAGTGTAAACTAGTGTATAATATACTATGCTTTTTTGACAGAAACTTGCATTTCGATAAGTTTTATAGAAGCTAATTTTCAGATGATTTTTTGCATGGACTTCCATCATAACCTTCCCTTGTAACATATATAAATGATCTGAAAGGTTTCGTATCATTTAGAACAATCCTCGATTTAATTTGACTTTTTAACCAAAACTATAATAAACTAGTGTATAATATTTAGGATTTTTTGACCGAAACTTTCATTTCAAAAAGTTTCATAGAATCTAATTTTCAGATGATTTTTTTTGCAAGGACTTCCGTCATAACCTTCCCTCATAAAATATATCAATAATCTGAAAAGTTTCGTATCATTTCGAACAGTCCTCGATTAAATTTGATTTTTTGACCGAAACTAGTATAAACTAGTGATAATATACTATGATTTTTTTTCACCGAAACATGCATTTCAAAAATGTTTATATAAACTAATTTTCGTACGATTTTTTGCAAGGTCTTCCATCATAACCTTCCCTCGTAACATATATAAATGATCTGAAAATTTTCGTATCATTTCAAACAGTTTCCGATTTAATTTGATTTTTTGAACGAAACAAGTAGAAAATAGTGTATAATAAATTATGATTTTTTGACCAAAACTTGCATTTCGAAAAGATTAATAGAATTTAATTTTCAAAAGATTTTTTTGCATGGACTTCCATCATAACCTTCCCTCTTAAAATATAGAAATTTTCTTAAAAGTTTGATATCATTCCGTGCAATCCTCGATTTAATTTGTTTTTTTGACCGAAACTAGTGTATAATATACTATAATTTTTTACAGAAACTTGCATTTCGATAAGTTTTATAGAAGCTAATTTTCAGATTATTTTTTGCATGGACTACCATCATAACCTTGCCTTGTAACATATATAAATGATCTGAAAGGTTTCGTATTATTTGGAACAATCCTCGATTTAATTTGACTTTTTGACCGGAACTAGAATAAACTAGTGTATAATACTTATGAATTTTTGACCGAAACTTGCATTTCAAAAAGTTTCATAGAATATAATTTTCAGATGATTTTTTTGCATGGACTTCCATCATAACCCTCCCTCGTAAAATATATCAATAATCTGAAAAGTTTCATTTCATTTCGAGCAGTCCTCGATTAAATTTGATTTTTTGTCCGAAACTAATCTAAACTAGTGTAAAATATACTATGATTTTTTGACCGAAACTAATTTTAAAAGGAATTTTTGCAAGGACTTCCATCATAACCTTCCCTCGTAACATATATAAATGATTTGAAACGATTCGTATCATTTCAAACAGTTTCCGATTTAATTTGATTTTTTGAACGAAACTAGTATAAAATAGTGTATAATATATTATGATTTTTTTACCAAAACTTGCATTTCGAAAATATTCATAGAATTTAATTTTCAAATGATTTTTTTGCATGGACTTCCATCATAACCTTCCCTCATAAAATATAAAAATGTTCTTAAAAGTTTGATATCATCTCAAGCAGTCCTCGATTTAATTTGATTTTTTGACCGAAACTAGTGTATAATATACTATGATTTTTTTGACAGAAACTTGCATTTCGATAAATTTTATAGAAGCTAATTTTCAGATGATTTTTTGCATGGACTTCCGTCATAACCTTGCCATGTAACATATATAAATGATCTCAAAGGTTTCGTATCATTTGGAACAATCCTCAATTTAATTTGACTTTTTGACCGGAACTAGAATAAACTAGTGTATAATATTTATGATTTTTTGACCGAAACTTGCATTTCAAAAAGTTTTATAGAAACTAATTTTCAGATGTTTTTTTGTAAGGACTAACATCATAATCTTCCCTCGTAACATATATAAATGATCTTAAAAGTTTCGTATCATTTCAAACAGTTTCCTATTTAATTTTATTTTTTGAACTAAACTAGTATAAAATAGTGTATAATATATTATGATATTTTGACCGAAACTTGCATTTCGAAAAGGTTCATAGAATATAATTTCAAATGAATTTTTGCTTGGACTTCCATCATAACCTTCTCTCGTAAAATATAGAAATGTTCTAAAAAGTTTCATAACATTTCGACCAGTCCTCGATTTAATTTGATTTTTTGACCGAAACTAGTGTAAACTAGTGTATAATATACTATGCTTTTTTGACAGAAACTTGCATTTCGATAAGTTTTATAGAAGCTAATTTTCAGATGATTTTTTGCATGGACTTCCATCATAACCTTCCCTTGTAACATATATAAATGATCTGAAAGGTTTCGTATCATTTAGAACAATCCTCGATTTAATTTGACTTTTTAACCAAAACTAGAATAAACTAGTGTATAATATTTAGGATTTTTTGACCGAAACATTCATTTCAAAAAGATTCATAGAATCTAATTTTCAGATGATTTTTTTTGCAAGGACTTCCGTCATAACCTTCCCTCATAAAATATATCAATAATCTGAAAAGTTTCGTATCATTTCGAACAGTCCTCGATTAAATTTGATTTTTTGACTGAAACTAGTATAAACTAGTGATAATATACTATGATTTTTTTTCACCGAAACATGCATTTCAAAAATGTTTATATAAACTAATTTTCGTACGATTTTTTGCAAGGTCTTCCATCATAACCTTCCCTCGTAACATATATAAATGATCTGAAAATTTTCGTATCATTTCAAACAGTTTCCTATTTAATTTGATTTTTTGAACGAAACAAGTAGAAAATAGTGTATAATAAATTATGATTTTTTGACCAAAACTTGCATTTCGAAAAGATTAATAGAATTTAATTTTCAAAAGATTTTTTTGCATGGACTTCCATCATAACCTTCCCTCTTAAAATATAGAAATTTTCTTAAAAGTTTGATATCATTCCGTGCAATCCTCGATTTAATTTGTTTTTTTGACCGAAACTAGTGTATAATATACTATAATTTTTTACAGAAACTTGCATTTCGATAAGTTTTATAGAAGCTAATTTTCAGATTATTTTTTGCATGGACTACCATCATAACCTTGCCTTGTAACATATATAAATGATCTGAAAGGTTTCGTATTATTTGGAACAATCCTCGATTTAATTTGACTTTTTGACCGGAACTAGAATAAACTAGTGTATAATACTTATGAATTTTTGACCGAAACTTGCATTTCAAAAAGTTTCATAGAATATAATTTTCAGATGATTTTTTTGCATGGACTTCCATCATAACCCTCCCTCGTAAAATATATCAATAATCTGAAAAGTTTCATTTCATTTCGAGCAGTCCTCGATTAAATTTGATTTTTTGTCCGAAACTAATCTAAACTAGTGTAAAATATACTATGATTTTTTGACCGAAACTAATTTTAAGAGGAATTTTTGCAAGGACTTCCATCATAACCTTCCCTCGTAACATATATAAATGATTTGAAACGATTCGTATCATTTCAAACAGTTTCCGATTTAATTTGATTTTTTGAACGAAACTAGTATAAAATAGTGTATAATATATTATGATTTTTTTACCAAAACTTGCATTTCGAAAATATTCATAGAATTTAATTTTCAAATGATTTTTTTGCATGGACTTCCATCATAACCTTCCCTCATAAAATATAAAAATGTTCTTAAAAGTTTGATATCATCTCAAGCAGTCCTCGATTTAATTTGATTTTTTGACCGAAACTAGTGTATAATATACTATGATTTTTTTGACAGAAACTTGCATTTCGATAAATTTTATAGAAGCTAATTTTCAGATGATTTTTTGCATGGACTTCCGTCATAACCTTGCCATGTAACATATATAAATGATCTCAAAGGTTTCGTATCATTTGGAACAATCCTCAATTTAATTTGACTTTTTGACCAGAACTAGAATAAACTAGTGTATAATATTTATGATTTTTTGACCGAAACTTGCATTTCAAAAAGTTTTATAGAAACTAATTTTCAGATGTTTTTTTGTAAGGACTAACATCATAATCTTCCCTCGTAACATATATAAATGATCTTAAAAGTTTCGTATCATTTCAAACAGTTTCCTATTTAATTTTATTTTTTGAACTAAACTAGTATAAAATAGTGTATAATATATTATGATATTTTGACCGAAACTTGCATTTCGAAAAGGTTCATAGAATATAATTTCAAATGAATTTTTGCTTGGACTTCCATCATAACCTTCTCTCGTAAAATATAGAAATGTTCTAAAAAGTTTCATAACATTTCGACCAGTCCTCGATTTAATTTGATTTTTTGACCGAAACTAGTGTAAACTAGTGTATAATATACTATGCTTTTTTGACAGAAACTTGCATTTCGATAAGTTTTATAGAAGCTAATTTTCAGATGATTTTTTGCATGGACTTCCATCATAACCTTCCCTTGTAACATATATAAATGATCTGAAAGGTTTCGTATCATTTAGAACAATCCTCGATTTAATTTGACTTTTTAACCAAAACTATAATAAACTAGTGTATAATATTTAGGATTTTTTGACCGAAACTTTCATTTCAAAAAGTTTCATAGAATCTAATTTTCAGATGATTTTTTTTGCAAGGACTTCCGTCATAACCTTCCCTCATAAAATATATCAATAATCTGAAAAGTTTCGTATCATTTCGAACAGTCCTCGATTAAATTTGATTTTTTGACCGAAACTAGTATAAACTAGTGATAATATACTATGATTTTTTTTCACCGAAACATGCATTTCAAAAATGTTTATATAAACTAATTTTCGTACGATTTTTTGCAAGGTCTTCCATCATAACCTTCCCTCGTAACATATATAAATGATCTGAAAATTTTCGTATCATTTCAAACAGTTTCCTATTTAATTTGATTTTTTGAACGAAACAAGTAGAAAATAGTGTATAATAAATTATGATTTTTTGACCAAAACTTGCATTTCGAAAAGATTAATAGAATTTAATTTTCAAAAGATTTTTTTGCATGGACTTCCATCATAACCTTCCCTCTTAAAATATAGAAATTTTCTTAAAAGTTTGATATCATTCCGTGCAATCCTCGATTTAATTTGTTTTTTTGACCGAAACTAGTGTATAATATACTATAATTTTTTACAGAAACTTGCATTTCGATAAGTTTTATAGAAGCTAATTTTCAGATTATTTTTTGCATGGACTACCATCATAACCTTGCCTTGTAACATATATAAATGATCTGAAAGGTTTCGTATTATTTGGAACAATCCTCGATTTAATTTGACTTTTTGACCGGAACTAGAATAAACTAGTGTATAATACTTATGAATTTTTGACCGAAACTTGCATTTCAAAAAGTTTCATAGAATATAATTTTCAGATGATTTTTTTGCATGGACTTCCATCATAACCCTCCCTCGTAAAATATATCAATAATCTGAAAAGTTTCATTTCATTTCGAGCAGTCCTCGATTAAATTTGATTTTTTGTCCGAAACTAATCTAAACTAGTGTAAAATATACTATGATTTTTTGACCGAAACTAATTTTAAGAGGAATTTTTGCAAGGACTTCCATCATAACCTTCCCTCGTAACATATATAAATGATTTGAAACGATTCGTATCATTTCAAACAGTTTCCGATTTAATTTGATTTTTTGAACGAAACTAGTATAAAATAGTGTATAATATATTATGATTTTTTTACCAAAACTTGCATTTCGAAAATATTCATAGAATTTAATTTTCAAATGATTTTTTTGCATGGACTTCCATCATAACCTTCCCTCATAAAATATAAAAATGTTCTTAAAAGTTTGATATCATCTCAAGCAGTCCTCGATTTAATTTGATTTTTTGACCGAAACTAGTGTATAATATACTATGATTTTTTTGACAGAAACTTGCATTTCGATAAATTTTATAGAAGCTAATTTTCAGATGATTTTTTGCATGGACTTCCGTCATAACCTTGCCATGTAACATATATAAATGATCTCAAAGGTTTCGTATCATTTGGAACAATCCTCAATTTAATTTGACTTTTTGACCGGAACTAGAATAAACTAGTGTATAATATTTATGATTTTTTGACCGAAACTTGCATTTCAAAAAGTTTTATAGAAACTAATTTTCAGATGTTTTTTTGTAAGGACTAACATCATAATCTTCCCTCGTAACATATATAAATGATCTTAAAAGTTTCGTATCATTTCAAACAGTTTCCTATTTAATTTTATTTTTTGAACTAAACTAGTATAAAATAGTGTATAATATATTATGATATTTTGACCGAAACTTGCATTTCGAAAAGGTTTATAGAATATAATTTCAAATGAATTTTTGCTTGGACTTCCATCATAACCTTCTCTCGTAAAATATAGAAATGTTCTAAAAAGTTTCATAACATTTCGACCAGTCCTCGATTTAATTTGATTTTTTGACCGAAACTAGTGTAAACTAGTGTATAATATACTATGCTTTTTTGACAGAAACTTGCATTTCGATAAGTTTTATAGAAGCTAATTTTCAGATGATTTTTTGCATGGACTTCCATCATAACCTTCCCTTGTAACATATATAAATGATCTGAAAGGTTTCGTATCATTTAGAACAATCCTCGATTTAATTTGACTTTTTAACCAAAACTAGAATAAACTAGTGTATAATATTTAGGATTTTTTGACCGAAACTTTCATTTCAAAAAGTTTCATAGAATCTAATTTTCAGATGATTTTTTTTGCAAGGACTTCCGTCATAACCTTCCCTCATAAAATATATCAATAATCTGAAAAGTTTCGTATCATTTCGAACAGTCCTCGATTAAATTTGATTTTTTGACCGAAACTAGTATAAACTAGTGATAATATACTATGATTTTTTTTCACCGAAACATGCATTTCAAAAATGTTTATATAAACTAATTTTCGTACGATTTTTTGCAAGGTCTTCCATCATAACCTTCCCTCGTAACATATATAAATGATCTGAAAATTTTCGTATCTGTCGTACCCCGAAAAATACGACCTCACGCGATCCGAATGAACGGAGTCACGCGCCGGACGAACTGAAGAGTCGCCACCTAATTCTATTTATTCCCAAAGAGGGAAAGGGGAGATATAGATACAACCCGGGAGGAAAAGGATGAGGACAAAGGTCAACGGAACCATTGCCTGGGTTCGGGAGTCGGTTATGCAGGGGGAAGGTATTAGCACCCCCTACATCCATCGTACTCGATGGGAACCATCTAAGTTAACGCGCGAGAAAGGATTTCTATGCTAAAACGAATTGCTTGCTAGAGGGAAATGAGTTGAATTATAAATTAGATTGAACCTAGGTGCTCGGCAAGGATTGAGATCCTCGTGCCTACGTACTCCCGTGTGCAATGGGAAAGTCAGAGCCTCGTAGTTCGGCCTACTAAGGGTAATGGATGTTGATTTTATTACCTTTCTTCGATGAAAGGGTTTAGGAGTTGAAATGTACTAAAGACTATGGATAGTTTATCTCGCCCAACAAGATGAACGTCTTGCGTCGAAATAATCGGAGCGAGTAACGAAAGCTCGTTATCCCCCTTTCTACCGCTTAAGGCTCGTGGCGTACAAATCTTCTCGTATTATTAAAGTGTTTTATTTCCTAAAGCCGCTTGACGTTGGATCAAGGGTTTGGATCTAATCGGAATATTTTGGTTTTTTGAGGTTTAGAGGGTAAATGCAAGTTGGAGGTTATTTTTGTGGTTTTTTAGCGAAGCACGAAGCGCTCGGCTCGCAAAGGTGAGGATCCTAATAAACGAAAATAACTGAAAAATAAAGTGCGAGTGTGCAAGTGCAATCGCCTGGCGTTGGACCAAGGATTCATAATTAAATAAAATACGAGAAATAAAATGCGTACAAAATAAAGGGAGAGGGGTACAAAATAAATACAGGGGATTGCGAGAAATAAAGAGGTCTCGTTGTAATTAGCCCAAGAGAAAGCGTGTGTGCAGTGTGTTTGAACTATTCGAAGGCGTTCAGCCTGTTTGAATCGGGACACAACTATTCGGAGGCGTTGGACCTTTTTCGAACACAACTATTCGAAGGCGTTGGACCTTTTAATCGAGCGCAACTATTCGAAGGCGTTGGACCTTTTGGGACGCGACGAAATTTTGTTCGTTTACTGCCTTAGAATCGGTTCAAAATGGGAACCATTCTATAAGGAGTCGAATCGTAATAATTTTTTTTAATGCAAAAATAATTGAATAAATAAATGAATAAATAAATGAATTGAATTGTTAGAAAAATAAAATAATGAATAATGAATTAAATAATTAAATGAAATAAATAATTTAAGAATATGAAATAAATTACATTGATGTTTATTTATCGAAATAATGAAATAATGAAAAATTAATTACAAGGAGGGCCTCATATTGACCGAAGATCACCGATTTAGATCGGGCGAAAAATCGGCCGTTTGTTATATCATTGGCCCTAAAAAAAAAAAAAAGAAATGAAAATGATTCACTACCAAATTTTTTAAGACATTTTCTTAAGTAAATAGGTCACTAACAAAGAAACTGAAATAAAAACGTATAAGAATGACTATATAAACAAAATCACAACAAGTTCTAACATTATTAAATAGTAATCGTCAAAATAAAAAAAATGTAGAAAAACAAGAATATAAAACAGAAAGGGTGCACTGTGTAATATTAAGGTGCAGAAACAAACAACATCAATGTGGGCTTAAAGCCCAAACAAAACTTAGTCAAAAGGGTTCTAAGAAAATAGACAAAACAATGAGGGTTTTAAATGAAATAAAATAAACAAAGAAAATCAGTTTTAATTGGATTAATAGGTATAAACAGAAAAAGAATTAAAATAGCCAAAAAAAACTTGAGATTCACAGGTTCATAAACACAGTTTCAGAAGGTAAATAAATACTCACCCTGTTCTCAAACAAAAACACCAGCGGCCACTTTCACTCGACCCGGTTCCTTCTTCTTCGGATCGTGCTTCTCACTCGCAATGAGGGTCAACGAAAACTCTCCAAAGACGTTTACGTTTGTGGCTCGCTTCGTCTCTCTGCTTCAGTATCAAAACGCTCGCAGATCTCTCTCAATCGCCGGTTGTGTAGTGGTCTTCGCGGCTGGTAGTCTCGGTTGGAACCGGCGGCGAAGGGGTTGCGACGCGGTTCAGTATTTTGATGATGATTCGTCATGAGCTACGTCGATTCAGCTTTGGATCCGCGATTTCACGCGGTGGTTTTGCTGTTTTCGAGTTGGTTTTCGCTGCGGTTTTCCGTGTTTAGACGGCGGTTTATGGTTGGTTCCGCGGAGGAGTTTTACGAGGTGGGTTGCGGATGGAAGGCTTTCTGTGGTGCTGTTGGTTTTGCGGTTTAAAACGAAAGTGAAGGGTTTACGATAAAGAGAGGCGAGAGCTGGTTCGGATTTTTGGTCAAGGTTTCATCAATTGTTTTCGAGCGTGAGCTTCAGTTTGGCTTCAGTGTCAGCTTTTGAGCGCAGATGGTGGTTCTGAGATGGTGAGGCTATGGCATTGGCTTCGGATTTGTTTCGTCGCGGGTTGTGGTGGATTTTGGGTGAGTTCGGTTTATTTGTTTCTGGTGATATGAGTGAAAGTCTGTGTTGTTGTTTTTTTGGATTCGTGAAAAATGTGTGCTTACTGATTTTCGGTGGCTAGTGTGCGAATCGTGTGAAATATTTTTGTTTTGAGTGATGCGAACTTGGTGTGTGTTGTTGATTTATTTACAGGTTGGTGTATGATTTGATGAAGCTATTTGTGGTTGAAGATCTGAAAGGTGGATAAAGGATGAACACGATTTGTATTGTTTTTGTTGTTATTCAGTATTTGCAGTAGGCTGAAACTTGAAGATGAATATTGGAATTTGTGAAAGGGTAACGAAATTTTTCTGAACTTTATTGGTTATTCAAGTTTTTGGGTTTTCGATTTTTCTGTGTTTGGTTTTGATGATTTTTTTCTGCATTCTCTGCCTCTCCTTTCAGTCAATGAAAAAGCCAAATATAAAGAAATGCTATGAGGGCAATTGAGGAAAGATTTGCAAGCTGTGAAAATTGGAATCTTCCCATGTGCTGTCCGTTATTTTGTGTATATTTTGTGAGTGGAAGAGATAACTTTTTGTACAGGATAATAGTGATAGTGGAAAAGTTGTTACGTGAGGTAGTGGGGGTATGGAACAAGCTATGCAGCACAAACTTTTCTTTATCTATTCATTATAACAATAATAATAATAATAATAGGTATAATAATCATTATAAGAATAAGATAATAAAAAAAAAAAATAATAGTAATAAAAAAATAAAAATAATAATAACAAGTATAATAATAAGTAATAATAATAATAATGGTAATGGTACTAATAACAAAAGAGAAAATAATAGATGATGATAATAATAAAAAATTTAACTTTGGGACAGGTAAATATTTAAGAAAATTGGAGAAAAATAATAATAACAATGATACGTGAAATAAAGATGTAGGTAATAATAACCGAAATAGTGATAAGAGTAATAATGGGAAATAATTTTCTTAGAAATGGTAATAGTAATGAAAATAATAACATAGACAGTAATAATAAAAATAATAGAATAGAAATGGTAATAAAAAAAATGATAAAAAAAATGAGATATTTTTATTTTGCGCAGAAAAAGGTAAGTGGGCTAACAATAATGGGCTTAAAAAAGAAAGGGAATTGTTTCGAATCAAAAAGTTTATAAAAATGATGGAGATAAACAGATGAGATGTCTCCACCTAAACATACTGTCTTTTGTTTAATTTGATCTCTCGCACAGACCAAGAATTTAGAAATAAATGACATATTTTTTGTATTTTTATAGTATCAGACAGAAAATAAAATGGTACGCATTTTTTTGGAATTTCTAAAAAAAAGATGAAACAGTAAAATAAATGGCGCGGGTAGGACAAATTTGGGGTATGACAGATGCCCCTATCGAATTGGTTTAGACCGAATAAGGTGAACTGGCTCGCATTCAACCTTTCAAGGTATAAGACAATTAGATACTAAAAGACTCCGAATTTGTCCGACAAAGAAAGAAATTGCGAAAATAATAAATGAAATAAATTGGAAAAGATGGGTGACACAGCAAGAAACAAATTGACAAAATAAATCACTTATCATCAGAGGATGATAAGGCAACTGACTGAAAATAAAATCGCTATCACCAAAAGAGTGATAAAGCGACCCCGACACCAAAAGAATGCTGAGCAACAGAAAATTAAACAATCGCTATCATCAAAAGGATGATAAGGCGACCCCGACACCAAAAGGATGCTGAGAACAGAAAATTAAACAATCGTTATCACCAAAAGGATGATAAGGCGACCCCGACACCAAAAGGATGCTGAGAAACAGAAAATTAAACAATCGCTATCATCAAAAGGATGATAAGGCGACCCCGACACCAAAAGGATGACGAGTGACTGAAAATTAAACAATTGCTATCATCAAAAGGATGATAAGGCGACCCCGACACCAAAAGAATGAGGAGTGACTGAAAATTAAACAATCGCTATCATCAAAAGGATGATAAGGCGACCCCGACACCAAAAGGATGACGAGTGACTGAAAATTAAATAATCGCTATCATCAAAAGGATGATAAGGCGACCCCAACACCAAAAGGATGTTGAGTAAAACAGTCGCTATCACCAAAAGGATGATAAGGCGACCCCGACACCAAAAGGATGACGAGTAACAGAAAATTAAATAATCTGGAAGAGAAATATCCACCAGAGACGTCCACTGAATAACACCTATGCGAATCTTTGGAATCTTTGGTCGACCCTGGATTCTGGCTTCTGCTGGGGACAGGCCTGGAATCTTGGGTTGATCCTGGATCCTGATTTATGCACGTATGCGTGATTGTTTTGAGATGGTATTCCATGGAGATACGATGCAAATGTTTATGCACTGAGATGTAAATTAAAACTGTTGGGAAAAAAAATAAAAAAGTCTGATTTATTTGGGCATGCATATGATGCACATGTTGCAAACAATTGATGTAAATGATGCTTATGATGCTGATGATGCATAATGGTGCATATGAGCGATTGAAAAAGAAAGGTGCCAGCTTGGTGGACTTTTGGTCTGGTAGTTGCCAATAGTAATTGGACTTTGGGTGGGTGGAGGGCTTGATTCCCCGACACTTGATCTTCAAAGGTGAATGGTCAGAAGATGTATCTGAATGCTCTAAGCTGATGAGCGAAGCGACTTAATTGACACATGAAGACTGATTTTGCTTTGAATGATTGCCAATGTCTGGCAAGGTCTGTTTGCTCAGCTGGGGAGAAGAAAGAGGAAGACTTGCTCCTTGTTTGCTTGCCCCTGCCTGTAAGGTATCTGAAATAAAATTGACGGGGAAGCTTTGACAATGGCCACGACATGACCTGCCCCTGATTGCGCCTTTGAAGGTGATCTTGCCCCTGACTGAGCTGTTGAGAATAATTTTGCCCCTGATTGAGCTGTTTTTGAAATAAATTGCCCCTGATTGGGATTGTACCGATGTCAAGCACTGAATTGCAATTAAACTATTCATACACAAATGGTAATGTTAATGTAAAGTTCATGTAAGTTTTGAAAAGTCAATTTATTTGAATGCTGTGAAAGTGTGACGAATGGACCGTTAGCCCAAACGAGGTGTTGATTTAGAAAGTGCGTGAAAGATGCAGCAAGAATATTGTGCAAACAAGATTGAATATTAGCAAATATATGGGAGTCAATTTACGCAACCTTGTTGGTAGCATGTTTTCAGAATAAACCCTGCCTCAATTAGGACTTTCGAGGGTTGTAATGTGGTCTGGTTAACGGTTTTGAGAAACAAAGGTATAAGGCTCAAATGATTTGTACCCACCCCTTCTTCGTGATGTTCTCCAGTCCTACATTCAGTTAACTCTACACATGCATTTATTTTGACTTTGCAAGAGTGAAGATGAAGCTTCAAAGTTTGCTTGAAGTGGCAGTCATCTTATTTTGTTAGTGACCCTTTGATTCTTTGATTGGTGGTCACTGATTTTTTGCTTTTGCTGAGGATTTGAATTCCTCTTTTGATTGTTTCGACTAAGTCTCCCTTTGGGTGCTCAACTTAGTATTTTTTCTTTTCTATTTTTTTTTTGCTTGAATATTGTGACTGCCAAGTCATTTGTTGATGGTCCTCTGACGGGATGTCTCATCTTGCAATTCGAAGGTGTAGTCATGTTAACTGAACAACTACCCTGCCCCGGGTTAAATGTAAGGGTTGTATCCGAAAGAAACTCCTACTTCTAGGCTCAAAGTGGTTGACTAGGGATTAACTCCTTATATCTCCAGTGTTTGGGGATTTGAAAGAATGCCTGTACATCATTGACGAGGTTTTATCCGAAAGCATACCGCAACAGTTATGGGTATTTTGTTTTCATCATCCTCCCTCAAATATTTGATAAAGTGAAGTGAGAGAATATTTTTGTGATTTTTGTGATAAATGATAAATGATGAGCGAATGCGAATAGATTGATTCAAAACATGCATAAACATAACATTAACATAACCAAGTACAAACGATAACAATGTTCAGAGCAAATAGTATTTAAACAAACATTACAAAATAACAGGAATGCGGCAATAATAAATGGCACTGGCTGCCTTGATTTGAGGAATGAACTTCTCTTGATTGAATGTTTCAAATTTGGAGACTACTCAGCTTTGGTCTTCGGCAACTTCTTCGAAAGCATTTGTTGAGGGGCCACTTGTGGCGACACTGGATTGCTCTGGATATTCAGACCCTTCTGAGTAAAGGTGAGATCCTTAGAGTTGATTAGGTCCTGAATTTTGTGCTTGAATGATTTGCAATTCTCAATCGTGTGACCTGGAGCACCCTTGTGGTATTCACAGCGAGCATTGGCATCATAATCTTGAGCGTTACCAGTTTGAGGTGGCATGTCCTTCAACACAAGAGTTCCTTTTGCCATCAGTCCGTTGAAGATTTCTCCATATGACATAGGCAATGGATCAAAGTGTCTCTCCGATCCTCTTTTTTGATATGGTGGACGCTGTTGAGGAGCGCGTTGTTGTTGACCGGGCCGTTGTTGATAAGCCGGTTGCTGGTATGGATAAGCCGGTTGCTGATATGGATATGCCGGTTGCTGGCATGTTCTAGGTCCATATTGCGCAGCTGCACCCATTGGAGGTGGACGTGGTTGATAAGCCATCGGAGGCGGAAGCAGAGCTTGAATAGCTGGATGAACGGGCATTGAAGGAACAGGCTGATGAGACACAACCATCCTGGCCAAGGCTTGCATGGCCTCATGAATACGATCGATCTTGCTCTTGATTGAGTCAATCTCTCCCCTCATAGAAGCTTGTTCTTGTCGAATCTGATCCATCAGTCTTCTAGTGTTGGCTCAAGTTAAATACGGTCGTCTAACTCGATACGGGTGTCGGGAAACCAGCTTGATTTACTGAAGATGGAGGAACATGAAAATAAGTTTTCGGTTTTTGGAATGAAATGCAAGATGAATAAATGATGCAAATGTAATGATATGCAATGTCAGAATCCAGGATCACAAGATCAAGGTCTCATGAGTCCAAGGTACAGATGGAAGATACTCTGATCAGGAACTCACTGGGTAGACTCTAAGGTTTAGGGATCCCAAAGTTATCAACTCATATGGCTGTTCATCACACGCGCCATAAGCATGACGGTTGATTGACTCCGCCATATGAATCTATTTTGGGTGAGATCTTCGTATCGACAACCCACGAGAGCAAATTTTCTCGGGAGTCCATACTACGTGATCACCGACACTAGGTTTAAAACAAAGTCCTGGAGTTATGGAACTTTCTCAACTGTTTGATGCACGTGTCAATTTCATACATTCTTGACAGTCAATCAACTCCATTGAGTAAGTCTATTCCAAGTGAGGTTTTCGTATCGAGCCACGCGAGGGCGAACCCTGGTGCCCAATACTACGCAACCATTAACCGATGTTTTAACCAAAAGGGTTCTAAAGGCCCTCAGAGTCGACGACTTTAATGAAAACAACTGAGCACACACGCCAAGAGCTTGACGGTTGTCAGTATTTCCATTAAAATCTACTCCGAGTGAGGTTTTCGTATCGACAACCCACGAGAGAGGTTCTCTCGGGAGCCCATACTACACAACCTCGCTAACTTAAGTTTGTACTCGAAAGCCCGGGTATAGAGCTTTTCCCTCAAGTTTCTTTTGCAAAGTATCGATCCAAATTATAGTACCAAGGAGCCACAAGATATATAAAATGGAATGCGATAAAGAAAGCGATGAAAATAAACAAGCAAGGCATAAAAGCAAACATTCAAACAAGCGCGGGAACCTAGACTAGGCTCGACTCGCATAGGGGTGAACCAGTCGCCAGCTGTCGTACCCCGAAAAATACGACCTCACGCGATCCGAATGAACGGAGTCACGCGCCGGACGAACTGAAGAGTCGCCACCTAATTCTATTTATTCCCAAAGAGGGAAAGGGGAGATATAGATATAACCCGGGAGGAAAAGGATGAGGACAAAGGTCAACGGAACCATTGCCTGGGTTCGGGAGTCGGTTATGCAGGGGGAAGGTATTAGCACCCCCTACATCCATCGTACTCGATGGGAACCATCTAAGTTAACGCGCGAGAAAGGATGTCTATGCTAAAACGAATTGCTTGCTAGAGGGAAATGAGTTGAATTATAAATTAGATTGAACCTAGGTGCTCGGCAAGGATTGAGATCCTCGTGCCTACGTACTCCCGTGTGCAATGGGAAAGTCAGAGCCTCGTAGTTCGGCCTACTAAGGGTAATGGATGTTGATTTTATTACCTTTCTTCGATGAAAGGGTTTAGGAGTTGAAATGTACTAAAGACTATGGATAGTTTATCTCGCCCAACAAGACGAGCGTCTTGCGTCGAAATAATCGGAGCGAGTAACGAAAGCTCGTTATCCCCCTTTCTACCGCTTAAGGCTCGTGGCGTACAAATCTTCTCGTATTATTAAAGTGTTTTATTTCCTAAAGCCGCTTGACGTTGGATCAAGGGTTTGGATCTAATCGGAATATTTTGGTTTTTTGAGGTTTAGAGGGTAAATGCAAGTTGGAGGTTATTTTTGTGGTTTTTTAGCGAAGCACGAAGCGCTCGGCTCGCAAAGGTGAGGATCCTAATAAACGAAAATAACTGAAAAATAAAGTGCGAGTGTGCAAGTGCAATCGCCTGGCGTTGGACCAAGGATTCAGAATTAAATAAAATACGAGAAATAAAATGCGTACAAAATAAAGGGAGAGGGGTACAAAATAAATACAGGGGATTGCGAGAAATAAAGAGGTCTCGTTGTAATTAGCCCAAGAGAAAGCGTGTGTGCAGTGTGTTTGAACTATTCGAAGGCGTTCAGCCTGTTTGAATCGGGACACAACTATTCGGAGGCGTTGGACCTTTTTCGAACACAACTATTCGAAGGCGTTGGACCTTTTAATCGAGCGCAACTATTCGAAGGCGTTGGACCTTTTGGGACGCGACGAAATTTTGTTCGTTTACTGCCTTAGAATCGGTTCAAAATGGGAACCATTCTATAAGGAGTCGAATCGTAATAATTTTTTTTAATGCAAAAATAATTGAATAAATAAATGAATAAATAAATGAATTGAATTGTTAGAAAAATAAAATAATGAATAATGAATTAAATAATTAAATGAAATAAATAATTTAAGAATATGAAATAAATTACATTGATGTTTATTTATCGAAATAATGAAATAATGAAAAATTAATTACAAGGAGGGCCTCATATTGACCGAAGATCACCGATTTAGATGGGGCGAAAAATCGGCCGTTTGTTATATCATTGGCCCTAAAAAAAAAAATAAAGAAATGAAAATGATTCACTACCAAATTTTTTAAGACATTTTCTTAAGTAAATAGGTCACTAACAAAGAAACTGAAATAAAAACGTATAAGAATTACTATATAAACAAAATCACAACAAGTTCTAACATTATTAAATAGTAATCGTCAAAATAAAAAAAATGTAGAAAAACAAGAATTTAAACAGAAAGGGTGCACTGTGTAATATTAAGGTGCAGAAACAAACAACATCAATGTGGGCTTAAAGCCCAAACAAAACTTAGTCAAAAGGGTTCTAAGAAAATAGACAAAACAATGAGGGTTTTAAATGAAATAAAATAAACAAAGAAAATCAGTTTTAATGGGATTAATAGGTATAAACAGAAAAAGAATTAAAATAGCCAAAAAAAACTTGAGATTCACAGGTTCATAAACACAGTTTCAGAAGGTAAATAAATACTCACCCTGTTCTCAAACAAAAACACCAGCGGCCACTTTCACTCGACCCGGTTCCTTCTTCTTCGGATCGTGCTTCTCACTCGCAATGAGGGTCAACGAAAACTCTCCAAAGACGTTTACGTTTGTGGCTCGCTTCGTCTCTCTACTTCAGTATCAAAACGCTCGCAGATCTCTCTCAATCGCCGGTTGTGTAGTGGTCTTCGCGGCTGGTAGTCTCGGTTGGAACCGGCGGCGAAGGGGTTGCGACGCGGTTCAGTATTTTGATGATGATTCGTCATGAGCTACGTCGATTCAGCTTTGGATCCGCGATTTCACGCGGTGGTTTTGCTGTTTTCGAGTTGGTTTTCGCTGCGGTTTTCCGTGTTTAGACGGCGGTTTATGGTTGGTTCCGCGGAGGAGTTTTACGAGGTGGGTTGCGGATGGAAGGCTTTCTGTGGTGCTGTTGGTTTTGCGGTTTAAAACGAAAGTGAAGGGTTTACGATAAAGAGAGGCGAGAGCTGGTTCGGATTTTTGGTCAAGGTTTCATCAATTGTTTTCGAGCGTGAGCTTCAGTTTGGCTTCAGTGTCAGCTTTTGAGCGCAGATGGTGGTTCTGAGATGGTGAGGCTATGGCATTGGCTTCGGATTTGTTTCGTCGCGGGTTGTGGTGGATTTTGGGTGAGTTCGGTTTATTTGTTTCTGGTGATATGAGTGAAAGTCTGTGTTGTTGTTTTTTTGGATTCGTGAAAAATGTGTGCTTACTGATTTTCGGTGGCTAGTGTGCGAATCGTGTGAAATATTTTTGTTTTGAGTGATGCGAACTTGGTGTGTGTTGTTGATTTATTTACAGGTTGGTGTATGATTTGATGAAGCTATTTGTGGTTGAAGATCTGAAAGGTGGATAAAGGATGAACACGATTTGTATTGTTTTTGTTGTTATTCAGTATTTGCAGTAGGCTGAAACTTGAAGATGAATATTGGAATTTGTGAAAGGGTAACGAAATTTTTCTGAACTTTATTGGTTATTCAAGTTTTTGGGTTTTCGATTTTTCTGTGTTTGGTTTTGATGATTTTTTTCTGCATTCTCTGCCTCTCCTTTCAGTCAATGAAAAAGCCAAATATAAAGAAATGCTATGAGGGCAATTGAGGAAAGATTTGCAAGCTGTGAAAATTGGAATCTTCCCATGTGCTGTCCGTTATTTTGTGTATATTTTGTGAGTGGAAGAGATAACTTTTTGTACAGGATAATAGTGATAGTGGAAAAGTTGTTACGTGAGGTAGTGGGGGTATGGAACAAGCTATGCAGCACAAACTTTTCTTTATCTATTCATTATAACAATAATAATAATAATAATAGGTATAATAATCATTATAAGAATAAGATAATAAAAAAAAAAATAATAGTAATAAAAAAATAAAAATAATAATAACAAGTATAATAATAAGTAATAATAATAATAATGGTAATGGTACTAATAACAAAAGAGAAAATAATAGATGATGATAATAATAAAAAATTTAACTTTGGGACAGGTAAATATTTAAGAAAATTGGAGAAAAATAATAATAACAATGATACGTGAAATAAAGATGTAGGTAATAATAACCGAAATAGTGATAAGAGTAATAATGGGAAATAATTTTCTTAGAAATGGTAATAGTAATGAAAATAATAACATAGACAGTAATAATAAAAATAATAGAATAGAAATGGTAATAAAAAAAATGATAAAAAAAATGAGATATTTTTATTTTGCGCAGAAAAAGGTAAGTGGGCTAACAATAATGGGCTTAAAAAAGAAAGGGAATTGTTTCGAATCAAAAAGTTTATAAAAATGATGGAGATAAACAGATGAGATGTCTCCACCCAAACATACTGTCTTTTGTTTAATTTGATCTCTCGCACAGACCAAGAATTTAGAAATAAATGACATATTTTTTGTATTTTTATAGTATCAGACAGAAAATAAAATGGTACGCATTTTTTTGGAATTTCTAAAAAAAAGATGAAACAGTAAAATAAATGGCGCGGGTAGGACAAATTTGGGGTATGACAGTATCATTTCAAACAGTTTCCGATTTAATTTGATTTTTTGAACGAAACAAGTAGAAAATAGTGTATAATAAATTATGATTTTTTGACCAAAACTTGCATTTCGAAAAGATTAATAGAATTTAATTTTCAAAAGATTTTTTTGCATGGACTTCCATCATAACCTTCCCTCTTAAAATATAGAAATTTTCTTAAAAGTTTGATATCATTCCGTGCAATCCTCGATTTAATTTGTTTTTTTGACCGAAACTAGTGTATAATATACTATAATTTTTTACAGAAACTTGCATTTCGATAAGTTTTATAGAAGCTAATTTTCAGATTATTTTTTGCATGGACTACCATCATAACCTTGCCTTGTAACATATATAAATGATCTGAAAGGTTTCGTATCATTTGGAACAATCCTCGATTTAATTTGACTTTTTGACTGGAACTAGAATAAACTAGTGTATAATACTTATGATTTTTTGACCGAAACTTGCATTTCAAAAAGTTTCATAGAATATAATTTTCAGATGATTTTTTTGCATGGACTTCCATCATAACCCTCCCTCGTAAAATATATCAATAATCTGAAAAGTTTCATTTCATTTCGAGCAGTCCTCGATTAAATTTGATTTTTTGTCCGAAACTAATCTAAACTAGTGTAAAATATACTATGATTTTTTGACCGAAACTAATTTTAAGAGGAATTTTTGCAAGGACTTCCATCATAACCTTCCCTCGTAACATATATAAATGATTTGAAACGATTCGTATCATTTCAAACAGTTTCCGATTTAATTTGATTTTTTGAACGAAACTAGTATAAAATAGTGTATAATATATTATGATTTTTTTACCAAAACTTGCATTTCGAAAATATTCATAGAATTTAATTTTCAAATGATTTTTTTGCATGGACTTCCATCATAACCTTCCCTCATAAAATATAAAAATGTTCTTAAAAGTTTGATATCATCTCAAGCAGTCCTCGATTTAATTTGATTTTTTGACCGAAACTAGTGTATAATATACTATCATTTTTTGACAGAAACTTGCATTTCGATAAATTTTATAGAAGCTAATTTTCAGATGATTTTTTGCATGGACTTCCGTCATAACCTTGCCATGTAACATATATAAATGATCTCAAAGGTTCCGTATCATTTGGAACAATCCTCAATTTAATTTGACTTTTTGACCGGAACTAGAATAAACTAGTGTATAATATTTATGATTTTTTGACCGAAACTTGCATTTCAAAAAGTTTTATAGAAACTAATTTTCAGATGTTTTTTTGTAAGGACTAACATCATAATCTTCCCTCGTAACATATATAAATGATCTTAAAAGTTTCGTATCATTTCAAACAGTTTCCGATTTAATTTTATTTTTTGAACGAAACTAGTATAAAATAGTGTATAATATATTATGATATTTTGACCGAAACTTGCATTTCGAAAAGGTTCATAGAATATAATTTCAAATGAATTTTTGCTTGGACTTCCATCATAACCATCTCTCGTAAAATATAGAAATGTTCTAAAAAGTTTCATAACATTTCGACCAGTCCTCGATTTAATTTGATTTTTTGACCGAAACTAGTGTAAACTAGTGTATAATATACTATGCTTTTTTGACAGAAACTTGCATTTCGATAAGTTTTATAGAAGCTAATTTTCAGATGATTTTTTGCATGGACTTCCATCATAACCTTCCCTTGTAACAAATATAAATGATCTGAAAGGTTTCGTATCATTTAGAACAATCCTCGATTTAATTTGACTTTTTAACCAAAACTAGAATAAACTAGTGTATAATATTTAGGATTTTTTGACCGAAACTTTCATTTCAAAAAGTTTCATAGAATCTAATTTTCAGATGATTTTTTTTGCAAGGACTTCCGTCATAACCTTCCCTCATAAAATATATCAATAATCTGAAAAGTTTAGTATCATTTCGAACAGTTCTCGATTAAATTTGATTTTTTGACCGAAACTAGTATAAACTAGTGATAATATACTATGATTTTTTTTCACCGAAACTTGCATTTCAAAAATGTTTATATAAAATAATTTTCGTACGATTTTTTGCAAGGTCTTCCATCATAACCTTCCCTCGTAACATATATAAATGATCTGAAAATTTTCGTATCATTTCAAACAGTTTCCGATTTAATTTGATTTTTTGAACGAAACAAGTAGAAAATAGTGTATAAAAAATTATGATTTTTTGACCAAAACTTGCATTTCGAAAAGATTAATAGAATTTAATTTTCAAATGATTTTTTTGCATGGATTTCCATCAAAACCTTCCCTCTTAAAATATATAAATTTTCTTAAAAGTTTGATATCATTCCGTGCAGTCCTCGATTTAATTTGATTTTTTGACCGAAACTAGTGTATAATATACTATAATTTTTTTACAGAAACATGTATTTCGATAAGTTTTATAGAAGCTAATTTTCAGATTATTTTTTGCATGGACTACCATCATAACCTTGCCTTGTAACATATATAAATGATCTGAAAGATTTCGTATCATTTGGAACAATCCTCGATTTAATTTGACTTTTTGACCTGAACTAGAATAAACTAGTGTATAATACTTATGATTTTTTGACCGAAACTTGCATTTCAAAAAGTTTCATAGAATATAATTTTCAGATGATTTTTTGCATTGACTTTCAACATAACCCTCCCTCGTAAAATATATCAATAATCTGAAAAGTTTCATTTCATTTCGAGCAGTCCTCGATTAAATTTGATTTTTTGTCCGAAACTAATCTAAACTAGTGTATAATATACTATGATTTTTTGACCGAAACTTGCATTTCAAAACGTTTTATAGAAACTAATTTTAAGAGGAATTTTTGCAAGGACTTCCATCATAAATTTCCCTCGTAACATATATAAATGATCTGAAAAGTTTCGTATCATTTCAAACAGTTTTCGATTTAATTTGATTTTTTGAACGAAACAAGTAGAAAATAGTGTATAATAAATTATGATTTGTTGACCAAAACTTGCGTTTCGAAAAGATTAATAGAATTTAATTTTCAAATGATTTTTTTGCATGGACTTCCATCATAACCTTCCCTCTTAAAATATTGAAATTTTCTTAAAAGTTTGATATCATTCCGTGCAGTCCTCGATTTAATTTGATTTTTTGACCGAAACTAGTGTATAATATACCATAATATTTTACAGAAACTTGCATTTCGATAAGTTTTATAGAAGCTAATTTTCAGATTATTTTTTGCATGGACTACCATCATAACTTTGCCTTGTAACATATATAAATGATCTGAAAGGTTTCGTATCATTTGGTACAATCTTCGATTTAATTTGACTTTTTGACCGGAACTAGAATAAACTAGTGTATAATACTTATGATTTTTTGACCGAAACTTGCATTTCAAAAAGTTTCATAGAATATAATTTTCAGATGATTTTTTGCATGGACTTCCATCATAACCCTCCCTCGTAAAATACATCAATAATCTGAAAAGTTTCATTTCATTTCGAGCAATCCTCGATTAAATTTGATTTTTTGTCCAAAACTAATCTAAACTAGTGTAAAATATACTATGATTTTTTGACCGAAACATGCATTTCAAAACGTTTTATAGAAACTAATTTTAAGAGGAATTTTTGCAAGGACTTCCATCATAACCTTCCCTCGTAACATATATAAATGATTTGAAAAGTTTCGTATCATTTCAAACAGTTTCAGATTTAATTTGATTTTTTGAACGAAACAAGTAGAAAATAATGTATAATAAATTATGATTTTTTGACCAAAACTTACATTTCGAAAAGATTAATAGAATTTAATTTTCAAATTTTTTTTTGCATGGACTTCCATCATAACCTTCCCTCTTAAAATATATAAATTTTCTTAAACGTTTGATATCATTCCGTGCAGTCCTCGATTTAATTTGATTTTTTGACCGAAACTAGTGTATAATATACTATAATTTTTTTACAGAAACTTGCATTTCGATAAGTTTTATAGAAGCTATTTTTCAGATTATTTTTTGCATGGACTACCATCATAACCTTGCCTTGTAACATATATAAATGATCTGAAAGGTTTCGTATCATTTGGAACAATCCTGATTTAATTTGACTTTTTCACCGGAACTAGAATAAACTAGTGTATAATACTTATGATTTTTTGACCGAAACTTGCATTTCAAAAAGTTTCATAGAATATAATTTTCAGATGATTTTTTGCATGGACTTCCAACATAACCCTCCCTCGTAAAATATATCAATAATCTGAAAAGTTTCATTTCATTTCGAGCAGTCCTCGATTAAATTTGATTTTTTGTCCGAAACTAATCTAAACTAGTGTATAATATACTATGATTTTTTGACCGAAACATGCATTTCAAACCATTTTATAGAAACTAATTTTAAGAGGAATTTTTGCAAGGATTCCATCATAACTTTCCCTCGTAACATATATAAATGATTTGAAAAGTTTCGTAACATTTCAAATAGTTTCCGATTTAATTTGATTTTTTGAACGAAACAAGTAGAAAATAGTGTATAATAAATTATGATTTTTTGACCAAAATTTGCATTTCGAAAAGATTAATAGAATTTAATTTTCAAAAGATTTTTTTGCATGGACTTCCATCATAACCTTCCCTCTTAAAATATAGAAATTTTCTTAAAAGTTTGATATCATTCCGTGTAATCCTCGATTTAATTTGTTTTTTTGACCGAAACTAGTGTATAATATACTATAATTTTTTTACAGAAACTTGCATTTCGATAAGTTTTATAGAAGCTAATTTTCAAATTATTTTTTGCATGGATTACCATCATAACCTTGCCTTGTAACATATATAAATAATCTGAAAGGTTTCGTATCATTTGGAACAATCCTCGATTTAATTTGACTTTTTGACCGGAACTAGAATAAACTAGTGTATAATACTTATGAATTTTTGACCAAAACATGCATTTCAAAAAGTTTCATAGAATATAATTTTCAGATGATTTTTTTGCATGGACTTCCATCATAACCCTCCCTCGTAAAATATATCAATAATCTGAAAAGTTTCATTTCATTTCGAGCAGTCCTCGATTAAATTTTATTTTTTGTCCGAAACTAATCTAAACTAGTGTAAAATATACTATGATTTTTTGACCGAAACTAATTTTAAGAGGAATTTTTGCAAGGACTTCCATCATAACCTTCCCTCGTAACATATATAAATGATTTGAAACGATTCGTATCATTTCAAACAGTTTCCGATTTAATTTGATTTTTTGAATGAAACTAGTATAAAATAGTGTATAATATATTATGATTTTTTTACCAAAACTTGCATTTCGAAAATATTCATAGAATTTAATTTTCAAATGATTTTTTTGCATGGACTTCCATCATAACCTTCCCTCATAAAATATATAAATGTTCTTAAAAGTTTGATATCATCTCAAGCAGTCCTCGATTTAATTTGATTTTTTGACCGAAACTAGTGTATAATATACTATGATTTTTTTGACAGAAACTTGCATTTCGATAAATTTTATGGAAGCTAATTTTCAGATGATTTTTTGCATGGACTTCCGTCATAACCTTGCCATGTAACATATATAAATGATCTCAAAGGTTTCGTATCATTTGGAACAATCCTCAATTTAATTTGACTTTTTGACCGGAACTAGAATAAACTAGTGTATAATATTTATGATTTTTTGACCGAAACTTGCATTTCAAAAAGTTTTATAGAAACTAATTTTCAGATGTTTTTTTGTAAGGACTAACATCATAATCTTCCCTCGTAACATATATAAATGATCTTAAAAGTTTCGTATCATTTCAAACAGTTTCCGATTTAATTTTATTTTTGAACGAAACTAGTATAAAATAGTGTATAATATATTATGATATTTTGACCGAAACTTGCATTTCGAAAAGGTTCATAGAATATAATTTCAAATGAATTTTTGCTTGGACTTCCATCATAACCTTCTCTCGTAAAATATAGAAATGTTCTAAAAAGTTTCATAACATTTCGACCAGTCCTCGATTTAATTTGATTTTTTGACCGAAACAAGTGTAAACTAGTGTATAATATACTATGCTTTTTTGACAGAAACTTGCATTTCGATAAGTTTTATAGAAGCTAATTTTCAGATGATTTTTTGCATGGACTTCCATCATAACCTTCCCTTGTAACATATATAAATGATCTGAAAGGTTTCGTATCATTTAGAACAATCCTCGATTTAATTTGACTTTTTAACCAAAACTAGAATAAACTAGTGTATAATATTTAGGATTTTTTGACCGAAACTTTCATTTCAAAAAGTTTCATAGAATCTAATTTTCAGATGATTTTTTTTGCAAGGACTTCCGTCATAACCTTCCCTCATAAAATATATCAATAATCTGAAAAGTTTCGTATCATTTTGAACAGTCCTCGATTAAATTTGATTTTTTGACCGAAACTAGTATAAACTAGTGATAATATACTATGATTTTTTTTCACCGAAACTTGCATTTCAAAAATGTTTATATAAACTAATTTTTGTACTATTTTTTGCAAGGTCTTCCATCATAACCTTCCCTCGTAACATATATAAATGATCTGAAAATTTTCGTATCATTTCAAACAGTTTCCGATTTAATTTGATTTTTTGAACGAAACAAGTAGAAAATAGTGTATAATAAATTATGATTTTTTGACCAAAACTTGCATTTCGAAAAGATTAATAGAATTTAATTTTCAAATGATTTTTTTGCATGGATTTCCATCATAACCTTCCCTCTTAAAATATAGAAATTTTCTTAAAAGTTTGATATCATTCCGTGCAGTCCTCGATTTAATTTGATTTTTTGACCGAAACTAGTGTATAATATACCATAATTTTGTACAGAAACTTGCATTTCGATAAGTTTTATAGAAGCTAATTTTCAGATTATTTTTTGCATGGACTACCATCATAACCTTGCCTTGTAACATATATAAATGATCTGAAAGGTTTCGTATCATTTGGTACAATCTTCGATTTAATTTGACTTTTTGACCGGAACTAGAATAAACTAGTGTATAATACTTATGATTTTTTGACCGAAACTTGCATTTCAAAAAGTTTCATAGAATATAATTTTCAGATGATTTTTTGCATGGACTTCCATCATCACCCTCCCTCGTAAAATACATCAATAATCTGAAAAGTTTCATTTCATTTCGAGCAATCCTCGATTAAATTTGATTTTTTGTCCAAAACTAATCTAAACTAGTGTAAAATATACTATGATTTTTTGACCGAAACATGCATTTCAAAACGTTTTATAGAAACTAATTTTAAGAGGAATTTTTGCAAGGACTTCCATCATAACCTTCCCTCGTAACATATATAAATGATTTGAAAAGTTTCGTATCATTTCAAACAGTTTCCGATTTAATTTGATTTTTTGAACGAAACAAGTAGAAAATAATGTATAATAAATTATGATTTTTTGACCAAAACTTACATTTCGAAAAGATTAATAGAATTTAATTTTCAAATTTTTTTTTGCATGGACTTCCATCATAACCTTCCCTCTTAAAATATATAAATTTTCTTAAACGTTTGATATCATTCCGTGCAGTCCTCGATTTAATTTGATTTTTTGACCGAAACTAGTGTATAATATACTATAATTTTTTTACAGAAACTTGCATTTCGATAAGTTTTATAGAAGCTAATTTTCAGATTATTTTTTGCATGGACTACCATCATAACCTTGCCTTGTAACATATATAAATGATCTGAAAGGTTTCGTATCATTTCGAACAATCCTCGATTTAATTTGACTTTTTCACCGGAACTAGAATAAACTAGTTTATAATACTTATGATTTTTTGACCGAAACTTGCATTTCAAAAAGTTTCATAGAATATAATTTTCAGATGATTTTTTGCATGGACTTCCAACATAACCCTCCCTCGTAAAATATATCAATAATCTGAAAAGTTTCATTTCATTTCGAGCAGTCCTCGATTAAATTTGATTTTTTGTCCGAAACTAATCTAAACTAGTGTATAATATACTATGATTTTTTGACCGAAACTTGCATTTCAAAACGTTTTATAGAAACTAATTTTAAGAGGAATTTTTGCAAGGACATCCATCATAAATTTCCCTCGTAACATATATAAATGATCTGAAAAGTTTCGTATCATTTCAAACAGTTTTCGATTTAATTTGATTTTTTGAACAAAACAAGTAGAAAATAGTGTATAATAAATTATGATTTTTTGACCAAAACTTGCGTTTCGAAAAGATTAATAGAATTTAATTTTCAAATGATTTTTTTGCATGGACTTCCATCATAACCTTCCCTCTTAAAATATTGTAATTTTCTTAAAAGTTTGATATCATTCCGTGCAGTCCTCGATTTAATTTGATTTTTTGACCGAAACTAGTGTATAATATACCATAATTTTTTACAGAAACTTGCATTTCGATAAGTTTTATAGAAGCTAATTTTCAGATTATTTTTTGCATGGACTACCATCATAACCTTGCCATGTAACATATATAAATGATCTGAAAGGTTTCGTATCATTTGGTACAATCTTCGATTTAATTTGACTTTTTGACCGGAACTAGAATAAACTAGTGTATAATACTTATGATTTTTTGACCGAAACTTGCATTTCAAAAAGTTTCATAGAATATAATTTTCAGATGATTTTTTGCATGGACTTCCATCATAACCCTCCCTCGTAAAATACATCAATAATCTGAAAAGTTTCATTTCATTTCGAGTAATCCTCGATTAAATTTGATTTTTTGTCCAAAACTAATCTAAACTAGTGTAAAATATACTATGATTTTTTGACCGAAACATGCATTTCAAAACGTTTTATAGAAACTAATTTTAAGAGGAATTTTTGCAAGGACTTCCATCATAACCTTCCCTCGTAACATATATAAATGATTTGAAAAGTTTCGTATCATTTCAAACAGTTTCCGATTTAATTTAATTTTTTGAACGAAACAAGTAGAAAATAATGTATAATAATTATGATTTTTTGACCAAAACTTGCATTTCGAAAAGATTAATAGAATTTAATTTTCAAATTTTTTTTGCATGGACTTCCATCATAACCTTCCCTCTTAAAATATAGAAATTTTCTTAAACGTTTGATATCATTCCGTGCAGTCCTCGATTTAATTTGATTTTTTGACCGAAACTAGTGTATAATATACTATAATTTTTTACAGAAACTTGCATTTCGATAAGTTTTATAGAAGCTAATTTTCAGATTATTTTTTGCATGAACTATCATCATAACCTTGCCTTGTAACATATATAAATGATCTGAAAGGTTTCGTATCATTTGGAACAATCCTCGATTTAATTTGACTTTTTCACCGGAACTAGAATAAACTAGTGTATAATACTTATGATTTTTTGACCGAAACTTGCATTTCAAAAAGTTTCATAGAATATAATTTTCAGATGATTTTTTGCATGGACTTCCATCATCACCCTCCCTCGTAAAATACATCAATAATCTGAAAAGTTTCATTTCATTTCGAGCAATCCTCGATTAAATTTGATTTTTTGTCCAAAACTAATCTAAACTAGTGTAAAATATACTATGATTTTTTGACCGAAACATGCATTTCAAAACGTTTTATAGAAACTAATTTTAAGAGGAATTTTTGCAAGGACTTCCATCATAACCTTCCCTCGTAACATATATAAATGATTTGAAAAGTTTCGTATCATTTCAAACAGTTTCCGATTTAATTTGATTTTTTGAACGAAACAAGTAGAAAATAATGTATAATAAATTATGATTTTTTGACCAAAACTTACATTTCGAAAAGATTAATAGAATTTAATTTTCAAATTTTTTTTTGCATGGACTTCCATCATAACCTTCCCTCTTAAAATATATAAATTTTCTTAAACGTTTGATATCATTCCGTGCAGTCCTCGATTTAATTTGATTTTTTGACCGAAACTAGTGTATAATATACTATAATTTTTTTACAGAAACTTGCATTTCGATAAGTTTTATAGAAGCTAATTTTCAGATTATTTTTTGCATGGACTACCATCATAACCTTGCCTTGTAACATATATAAATGATCTGAAAGGTTTCGTATCATTTCGAACAATCCTCGATTTAATTTGACTTTTTCACCGGAACTAGAATAAACTAGTTTATAATACTTATGATTTTTTGACCGAAACTTGCATTTCAAAAAGTTTCATAGAATATAATTTTCAGATGATTTTTTGCATGGACTTCCAACATAACCCTCCCTCGTAAAATATATCAATAATCTGAAAAGTTTCATTTCATTTCGAGCAGTCCTCGATTAAATTTGATTTTTTGTCCGAAACTAATCTAAACTAGTGTATAATATACTATGATTTTTTGACCGAAACTTGCATTTCAAAACGTTTTATAGAAACTAATTTTAAGAGGAATTTTTGCAAGGACTTCCATCATAACCTTCCCTCGTAACATATATAAATGATCTGAAAAGTTTCGTATCATTTCAAATAGTTTTCGATTTAATTTGATTTTTTGAACAAAACAAGTAGAAAATAGTGTATAATAAATTATGATTTTTTGACCAAAACTTGCGTTTCGAAAAGATTAATAGAATTTAATTTTCAAATGATTTTTTTGCATGGACTTCCATCATAACCTTCCCACTTAAAATATTGTAATTTTCTTAAAAGTTTGATATCATTCCGTGCAGTCCTCGATTTAATTTGATTTTTTGACCGAAACTAGTGTATAATATACCATAATTTTTTACAGAAACTTGCATTTCGATAAGTTTTATAGAAGCTAATTTTCAGATTATTTTTTGCATGGACTACCATCATAACCTTGCCATGTAACATATATAAATGATCTGAAAGGTTTCGTATCATTTGGTACAATCTTCGATTTAATTTGACTTTTTGACCGGAACTAGAATAAACTAGTGTATAATACTTATGATTTTTTGACCGAAACTTGCATTTCAAAAAGTTTCATAGAATATAATTTTCAGATGATTTTTTGCATGGACTTCCATCATAACCCTCCCTCGTAAAATACATCAATAATTTGAAAAGTTTCATTTCATTTCGAGTAATCCTCGATTAAATTTGATTTTTTGTCCAAAACTAATCTAAACTAGTGTAAAATATACTATGATTTTTTGACCGAAACATGCATTTCAAAACGTTTTATAGAAACTAATTTTAAGAGGAATTTTTGCAAGGACTTCCATCATAACCTTCCCTCGTAACATATATAAATGATTTGAAAAGTTTCGTATCATTTCAAACAGTTTCCGATTTAATTTAATTTTTTGAACGAAACAAGTAGAAAATAATGTATAATAATTATGATTTTTTGACCAAAACTTGCATTTCGAAAAGATTAATAGAATTTAATTTTCAAATTTTTTTTGCATGGACTTCCATCATAACCTTCCCTCTTAAAATATAGAAATTTTCTTAAACGTTTGATATCATTCCGTGCAGTCCTCGATTTAATTTGATTTTTTGACCGAAACTAGTGTATAATATACTATAATTTTTTACAGAAACTTGCATTTCGATAAGTTTTATAAAAGCTAATTTTCAGATTATTTTTTGCATGAACTATCATCATAACCTTGCCTTGTAACATATATAAATGATCTGAAAGGTTTCGTATCATTTGGAACAATCCTCGATTTAATTTGACTTTTTCACCGGAACTAGAATAAACTAGTGTATAATACTTATGATTTTTTGACCGAAACTTGCATTTCAAAAAGTTTCATAGAATATAATTTTCAGATTATTTTTTGCATGGACTTCCAACATAACCCTCCCTCGTAAAATATATCAATAATCTGAAAAGTTTCATTTCATTTCGAGCAGTCCTCGATTAAATTTGATTTTTTGTCCGAAACTAATCTAAACTAGTGTATAATATACTATGATTTTTTGACCGAAACTTGCATTTCAAAACGTTTTATAGAAACTAATTTTAAGAGGAATTTTTGCAAGGACTTCCATCATAAATTTCCCTCGTAACATATATAAATGATCTGAAAAGTTTCGTATCATTTCAAACAGTTTTCGATTTAATTTGATTTTTTGAACGAAACAAGTAGAAAATAGTGTATAATAAATTATGATTTTTTGACCAAAACATGCGTTTCGAAAAGATTAATAGAATTTAATTTTCAAATTTTTTTTTGCATGGACTTCCATCATAACCTTCCCTCTTAAAATATAGAAATTTTCTTAAACGTTTGATATCATTCCGTGCAGTCCTCGATTTAATTTGATTTTTTGACCGAAACTAGTGTATAATATACTATAATTTTTTACAGAAACTTGCATTTCGATAAGTTTTATAGAAGCTAATTTTCAGATTATTTTTTGCATGAACTATCATCATAACCTTGCCTTGTAACATATATAAATGATCTGAAAGGTTTCGTATCATTTGGAACAATCCTCGATTTAATTTGACTTTTTCACCGGAACTAGAATAAACTAGTGTATAATACTTATGATTTTTTGACCGAAACTTGCTTTTCAAAAAGTTTCATAGAATATAATTTTCAGATGATTTTTTGCATGGACTTCCATCATAACCCTCCCTCGTAAAATACATCAATAATCTGAAAAGTTTCATTTCATTTCGAGTAATCCTCGATTAAATTTGATTTTTTGTCCAAAACTAATCTAAACTAGTGTAAAATATACTATGATTTTTTGACCGAAACATGCATTTCAAAACGTTTTATAGAAACTAATTTTAAGAGGAATTTTTGCAAGGACTTCCATCATAACCTTCCCTCGTAACATATATAAATGATTTGAAAAGTTTCGTATCATTTCAAACAGTTTCCGATTTAATTTGATTTTTTGAACGAAACAAGTAGAAAATAATGTATAATAATTATGATTTTTTGACCAAAACTTGCATTTCGAAAAGATTAATAGAATTTAATTTTCAAATTTTTTTTGCATGGACTTCCATCATAACCTTCCCTCTTAAAATATAGAAATTTTCTTAAACGTTTGATATCATTCCGTGCAGTCCTCGATTTAATTTGATTTTTTGACCGAAACTAGTGTATAATATACTATAATTTTTTACAGAAACTTGCATTTCGATAAGTTTTATAGAAGCTAATTTTCAGATTATTTTTTGCATGAACTATCATCATAACCTTGCCTTGTAACATATATAAATGATCTGAAAGGTTTCGTATCATTTGGAACAATCCTCGATTTAATTTTACTTTTTCACCGGAACTAGAATAAACTAGTGTATAATACTTATGATTTTTTGACCGAAACTTGCATTTCAAAAAGTTTCATAGAATATAATTTTCAGATTATTTTTTGCATGGACTTCCAACATAACCCTCCCTCGTAAAATATATCAATAATCTGAAAAGTTTCATTTCATTTCGAGCAGTCCTCGATTAAATTTGATTTTTTGTCCGAAACTAATCTAAACTAGTGTATAATATACTATGATTTTTTGACCGAAACTTGCATTTCAAAACGTTTTATAGAAACTAATTTTAAGAGGAATTTTTGCAAGGACTTCCATCATAAATTTCCCTCGTAACATATATAAATGATCTGAAAAGTTTCGTATCATTTCAAACAGTTTTCGATTTAATTTGATTTTTTGAACGAAACAAGTAGAAAATAGTGTATAATAAATTATGATTTTTTGACCAAAACATGCGTTTCGAAAAGATTAATAGAATTTAATTTTCAAATTTTTTTTTGCATGGACTTCCATCATAACCTTCCCTCTTAAAATATAGAAATTTTCTTAAACGTTTGATATCATTCCGTGCAGTCCTCGATTTAATTTGATTTTTTGACCGAAACTAGTGTATAATATACTATAATTTTTTACAGAAACTTGCATTTCGATAAGTTTTATAGAAGCTAATTTTCAGATTATTTTTTGCATGAACTATCATCATAACCTTGCCTTGTAACATATATAAATGATCTGAAAGGTTTCGTATCATTTGGAACAATCCTCGATTTAATTTGACTTTTTCACCGGAACTAGAATAAACTAGTGTATAATACTTATGATTTTTTGACCGAAACTTGCTTTTCAAAAAGTTTCATAGAATATAATTTTCAGATGATTTTTTGCATGGACTTCCATCATAACCCTCCCTCGTAAAATACATCAATAATCTGAAAAGTTTCATTTCATTTCGAGTAATCCTCGATTAAATTTGATTTTTTGTCCAAAACTAATCTAAACTAGTGTAAAATATACTATGATTTTTTGACCGAAACATGCATTTCAAAACGTTTTATAGAAACTAATTTTAAGAGGAATTTTTGCAAGGACTTCCATCATAACCTTCCCTCGTAACATATATAAATGATTTGAAAAGTTTCGTATCATTTCAAACAGTTTCCGATTTAATTTAATTTTTTGAACGAAACAAGTAGAAAATAATGTATAATAATTATGATTTTTTGACCAAAACTTGCATTTCGAAAAGATTAATAGAATTTAATTTTCAAATTTTTTTTGCATGGACTTCCATCATAACCTTCCCTCTTAAAATATAGAAATTTTCTTAAACGTTTGATATCATTCCGTGCAGTCCTCGATTTAATTTGATTTTTTGACCGAAACTAGTGTATAATATACTATAATTTTTTACAGAAACTTGCATTTCGATAAGTTTTATAGAAGCTAATTTTCAGATTATTTTTTGCATGAACTATCATCATAACCTTGCCTTGTAACATATATAAATGATCTGAAAGGTTTCGTATCATTTGGAACAATCCTCGATTTAATTTGACTTTTTCACCGGAACTAGAATAAACTAGTGTATAATACTTATGATTTTTTGACCGAAACTTGCATTTCAAAAAGTTTCATAGAATATAATTTTCAGATGATTTTTTGCATGGACTTCCATCATCACCCTCCCTCGTAAAATACATCAATAATCTGAAAAGTTTCATTTCATTTCGAGCAATCCTCGATTAAATTTGATTTTTTGTCCAAAACTAATCTAAACTAGTGTAAAATATACTATGATTTTTTGACCGAAACATGCATTTCAAAACGTTTTATAGAAACTAATTTTAAGAGGAATTTTTGCAAGGACTTCCATCATAACCTTCCCTCGTAACATATATAAATGATTTGAAAAGTTTCGTATCATTTCAAACAGTTTCCGATTTAATTTAATTTTTTGAACGAAACAAGTAGAAAATAATGTATAATAATTATGATTTTTTGACCAAAACTTGCATTTCGAAAAGATTAATAGAATTTAATTTTCAAATTTTTTTTGCATGGACTTCCATCATAACCTTCCCTCTTAAAATATATAAATTTTCTTAAACGTTTGATATCATTCCGTGCAGTCCTCGATTTAATTTGATTTTTTGACCGAAACTAGTGTATAATATACTATAATTTTTTACAGAAACTTGCATTTCGATAAGTTTTATAGAAGCTAATTTTCAGATTATTTTTTGCATGAACTATCATCATAACCTTGCCTTGTAACATATATAAATGATCTGAAAGGTTTCGTATCATTTGGAACAATCCTCGATTTAATTTGACTTTTTCACCGGAACTAGAATAAACTAGTGTATAATACTTATGATTTTTTGACCGAAACTTGCATTTCAAAAAGTTTCATAGAATATAATTTTCAGATTATTTTTTGCATGGACTTCCAACATAACCCTCCCTCGTAAAATATATCAATAATCTGAAAAGTTTCATTTCATTTCGAGCAGTCCTCGATTAAATTTGATTTTTTGTCCGAAACTAATCTAAACTAGTGTATAATATACTATGATTTTTTGACCGAAACTTGCATTTCAAAACGTTTTATAGAAACTAATTTTAAGAGGAATTTTTGCAAGGACTTCCATCATAAATTTCCCTCGTAACATATATAAATGATCTGAAAAGTTTCGTATCATTTCAAACAGTTTTCGATTTAATTTGATTTTTTGAACGAAACAAGTAGAAAATAGTGTATAATAAATTATGATTTTTTGACCAAAACATGCGTTTCGAAAAGATTAATAGAATTTAATTTTCAAATTTTTTTTTGCATGGACTTCCATCATAACCTTCCCTCTTAAAATATAGAAATTTTCTTAAACGTTTGATATCATTCCGTGCAGTCCTCGATTTAATTTGATTTTTTGACCGAAACTAGTGTATAATATACTATAATTTTTTACAGAAACTTGCATTTCGATAAGTTTTATAGAAGCTAATTTTCAGATTATTTTTTGCATGAACTATCATCATAACCTTGCCTTGTAACATATATAAATGATCTGAAAGGTTTCGTATCATTTGGAACAATCCTCGATTTAATTTGACTTTTTCACCGGAACTAGAATAAACTAGTGTATAATACTTATGATTTTTTGACCGAAACTTGCTTTTCAAAAAGTTTCATAGAATATAATTTTCAGATGATTTTTTGCATGGACTTCCATCATAACCCTCCCTCGTAAAATACATCAATAATCTGAAAAGTTTCATTTCATTTCGAGTAATCCTCGATTAAATTTGATTTTTTGTCCAAAACTAATCTAAACTAGTGTAAAATATACTATGATTTTTTGACCGAAACATGCATTTCAAAACGTTTTATAGAAACTAATTTTAAGAGGAATTTTTGCAAGGACTTCCATCATAACCTTCCCTCGTAACATATATAAATGATTTGAAAAGTTTCGTATCATTTCAAACAGTTTCCGATTTAATTTGATTTTTTGAACGAAACAAGTAGAAAATAATGTATAATAATTATGATTTTTTGACCAAAACTTGCATTTCGAAAAGATTAATAGAATTTAATTTTCAAATTTTTTTTGCATGGACTTCCATCATAACCTTCCCTCTTAAAATATAGAAATTTTCTTAAACGTTTGATATCATTCCGTGCAGTCCTCGATTTAATTTGATTTTTTGACCGAAACTAGTGTATAATATACTATAATTTTTTACAGAAACTTGCATTTCGATAAGTTTTATAGAAGCTAATTTTCAGATTATTTTTTGCATGAACTATCATCATAACCTTGCCTTGTAACATATATAAATGATCTGAAAGGTTTCGTATCATTTGGAACAATCCTCGATTTAATTTTACTTTTTCACCGGAACTAGAATAAACTAGTGTATAATACTTATGATTTTTTGACCGAAACTTGCATTTCAAAAAGTTTCATAGAATATAATTTTCAGATTATTTTTTGCATGGACTTCCAACATAACCCTCCCTCGTAAAATATATCAATAATCTGAAAAGTTTCATTTCATTTCGAGCAGTCCTCGATTAAATTTGATTTTTTGTCCGAAACTAATCTAAACTAGTGTATAATATACTATGATTTTTTGACCGAAACTTGCATTTCAAAACGTTTTATAGAAACTAATTTTAAGAGGAATTTTTGCAAGGACTTCCATCATAAATTTCCCTCGTAACATATATAAATGATCTGAAAAGTTTCGTATCATTTCAAACAGTTTTCGATTTAATTTGATTTTTTGAACGAAACAAGTAGAAAATAGTGTATAATAAATTATGATTTTTTGACCAAAACATGCGTTTCGAAAAGATTAATAGAATTTAATTTTCAAATTTTTTTTTGCATGGACTTCCATCATAACCTTCCCTCTTAAAATATAGAAATTTTCTTAAACGTTTGATATCATTCCGTGCAGTCCTCGATTTAATTTGATTTTTTGACCGAAACTAGTGTATAATATACTATAATTTTTTACAGAAACTTGCATTTCGATAAGTTTTATAGAAGCTAATTTTCAGATTATTTTTTGCATGAACTATCATCATAACCTTGCCTTGTAACATATATAAATGATCTGAAAGGTTTCGTATCATTTGGAACAATCCTCGATTTAATTTGACTTTTTCACCGGAACTAGAATAAACTAGTGTATAATACTTATGATTTTTTGACCGAAACTTGCTTTTCAAAAAGTTTCATAGAATATAATTTTCAGATGATTTTTTGCATGGACTTCCATCATAACCCTCCCTCGTAAAATACATCAATAATCTGAAAAGTTTCATTTCATTTCGAGTAATCCTCGATTAAATTTGATTTTTTGTCCAAAACTAATCTAAACTAGTGTAAAATATACTATGATTTTTTGACCGAAACATGCATTTCAAAACGTTTTATAGAAACTAATTTTAAGAGGAATTTTTGCAAGGACTTCCATCATAACCTTCCCTCGTAACATATATAAATGATTTGAAAAGTTTCGTATCATTTCAAACAGTTTCCGATTTAATTTAATTTTTTGAACGAAACAAGTAGAAAATAATGTATAATAATTATGATTTTTTGACCAAAACTTGCATTTCGAAAAGATTAATAGAATTTAATTTTCAAATTTTTTTTGCATGGACTTCCATCATAACCTTCCCTCTTAAAATATAGAAATTTTCTTAAACGTTTGATATCATTCCGTGCAGTCCTCGATTTAATTTGATTTTTTGACCGAAACTAGTGTATAATATACTATAATTTTTTACAGAAACTTGCATTTCGATAAGTTTTATAGAAGCTAATTTTCAGATTATTTTTTGCATGAACTATCATCATAACCTTGCCTTGTAACATATATAAATGATCTGAAAGGTTTCGTATCATTTGGAACAATCCTCGATTTAATTTGACTTTTTCACCGGAACTAGAATAAACTAGTGTATAATACTTATGATTTTTTGACCGAAACTTGCATTTCAAAAAGTTTCATAGAATATAATTTTCAGATGATTTTTTGCATGGACTTCCATCATCACCCTCCCTCGTAAAATACATCAATAATCTGAAAAGTTTCATTTCATTTCGAGCAATCCTCGATTAAATTTGATTTTTTGTCCAAAACTAATCTAAACTAGTGTAAAATATACTATGATTTTTTGACCGAAACATGCATTTCAAAACGTTTTATAGAAACTAATTTTAAGAGGAATTTTTGCAAGGACTTCCATCATAACCTTCCCTCGTAACATATATAAATGATTTGAAAAGTTTCGTATCATTTCAAACAGTTTCCGATTTAATTTAATTTTTTGAACGAAACAAGTAGAAAATAATGTATAATAATTATGATTTTTTGACCAAAACTTGCATTTCGAAAAGATTAATAGAATTTAATTTTCAAATTTTTTTTGCATGGACTTCCATCATAACCTTCCCTCTTAAAATATATAAATTTTCTTAAACGTTTGATATCATTCCGTGCAGTCCTCGATTTAATTTGATTTTTTGACCGAAACTAGTGTATAATATACTATAATTTTTTACAGAAACTTGCATTTCGATAAGTTTTATAGAAGCTAATTTTCAGATTATTTTTTGCATGAACTATCATCATAACCTTGCCTTGTAACATATATAAATGATCTGAAAGGTTTCGTATCATTTGGAACAATCCTCGATTTAATTTGACTTTTTCACCGGAACTAGAATAAACTAGTGTATAATACTTATGATTTTTTGACCGAAACTTGCATTTCAAAAAGTTTCATAGAATATAATTTTCAGATTATTTTTTGCATGGACTTCCAACATAACCCTCCCTCGTAAAATATATCAATAATCTGAAAAGTTTCATTTCATTTCGAGCAGTCCTCGATTAAATTTGATTTTTTGTCCGAAACTAATCTAAACTAGTGTATAATATACTATGATTTTTTGACCGAAACTTGCATTTCAAAACGTTTTATAGAAACTAATTTTAAGAGGAATTTTTGCAAGGACTTCCATCATAAATTTCCCTCGTAACATATATAAATGATCTGAAAAGTTTCGTATCATTTCAAACAGTTTTCGATTTAATTTGATTTTTTGAACGAAACAAGTAGAAAATAGTGTATAATAAATTATGATTTTTTGACCAAAACATGCGTTTCGAAAAGATTAATAGAATTTAATTTTCAAATTTTTTTTTGCATGGACTTCCATCATAACCTTCCCTCTTAAAATATAGAAATTTTCTTAAACGTTTGATATCATTCCGTGCAGTCCTCGATTTAATTTGATTTTTTGACCGAAACTAGTGTATAATATACTATAATTTTTTACAGAAACTTGCATTTCGATAAGTTTTATAGAAGCTAATTTTCAGATTATTTTTTGCATGAACTATCATCATAACCTTGCCTTGTAACATATATAAATGATCTGAAAGGTTTCGTATCATTTGGAACAATCCTCGATTTAATTTGACTTTTTCACCGGAACTAGAATAAACTAGTGTATAATACTTATGATTTTTTGACCGAAACTTGCTTTTCAAAAAGTTTCATAGAATATAATTTTCAGATGATTTTTTGCATGGACTTCCATCATAACCCTCCCTCGTAAAATACATCAATAATCTGAAAAGTTTCATTTCATTTCGAGTAATCCTCGATTAAATTTGATTTTTTGTCCAAAACTAATCTAAACTAGTGTAAAATATACTATGATTTTTTGACCGAAACATGCATTTCAAAACGTTTTATAGAAACTAATTTTAAGAGGAATTTTTGCAAGGACTTCCATCATAACCTTCCCTCGTAACATATATAAATGATTTGAAAAGTTTCGTATCATTTCAAACAGTTTCCGATTTAATTTAATTTTTTGAACGAAACAAGTAGAAAATAATGTATAATAATTATGATTTTTTGACCAAAACTTGCATTTCGAAAAGATTAATAGAATTTAATTTTCAAATTTTTTTTGCATGGACTTCCATCATAACCTTCCCTCTTAAAATATAGAAATTTTCTTAAACGTTTGATATCATTCCGTGCAGTCCTCGATTTAATTTGATTTTTTGACCGAAACTAGTGTATAATATACTATAATTTTTTACAGAAACTTGCATTTCGATAAGTTTTATAGAAGCTAATTTTCAGATTATTTTTTGCATGAACTATCATCATAACCTTGCCTTGTAACATATATAAATGATCTGAAAGGTTTCGTATCATTTGGAACAATCCTCGATTTAATTTGACTTTTTCACCGGAACTAGAATAAACTAGTGTATAATACTTATGATTTTTTGACCGAAACTTGCATTTCAAAAAGTTTCATAGAATATAATTTTCAGATGATTTTTTGCATGGACTTCCATCATCACCCTCCCTCGTAAAATACATCAATAATCTGAAAAGTTTCATTTCATTTCGAGCAATCCTCGATTAAATTTGATTTTTTGTCCAAAACTAATCTAAACTAGTGTAAAATATACTATGATTTTTTGACCGAAACATGCATTTCAAAACGTTTTATAGAAACTAATTTTAAGAGGAATTTTTGCAAGGACTTCCATCATAACCTTCCCTCGTAACATATATAAATGATTTGAAAAGTTTCGTATCATTTCAAACAGTTTCCGATTTAATTTGATTTTTTGAACGAAACAAGTAGAAAATAATGTATAATAAATTATGATTTTTTGACCAAAACTTACATTTCGAAAAGATTAATAGAATTTAATTTTCAAATTTTTTTTTGCATGGACTTCCATCATAACCTTCCCTCTTAAAATATATAAATTTTCTTAAACGTTTGATATCATTCCGTGCAGTCCTCGATTTAATTTGATTTTTTGACCGAAACTAGTGTATAATATACTATAATTTTTTTACAGAAACTTGCATTTCGATAAGTTTTATAGAAGCTAATTTTCAGATTATTTTTTGCATGGACTACCATCATAACCTTGCCTTGTAACATATATAAATGATCTGAAAGGTTTCGTATCATTTCGAACAATCCTCGATTTAATTTGACTTTTTCACCGGAACTAGAATAAACTAGTTTATAATACTTATGATTTTTTGACCGAAACTTGCATTTCAAAAAGTTTCATAGAATATAATTTTCAGATGATTTTTTGCATGGACTTCCAACATAACCCTCCCTCGTAAAATATATCAATAATCTGAAAAGTTTCATTTCATTTCGAGCAGTCCTCGATTAAATTTGATTTTTTGTCCGAAACTAATCTAAACTAGTGTATAATATACTATGATTTTTTGACCGAAACTTGCATTTCAAAACGTTTTATAGAAACTAATTTTAAGAGGAATTTTTGCAAGGACATCCATCATAAATTTCCCTCGTAACATATATAAATGATCTGAAAAGTTTCGTATCATTTCAAATAGTTTTCGATTTAATTTGATTTTTTGAACAAAACAAGTAGAAAATAGTGTATAATAAATTATGATTTTTTGACCAAAACTTGCGTTTCGAAAAGATTAATAGAATTTAATTTTCAAATGATTTTTTTGCATGGACTTCCATCATAACCTTCCCTCTTAAAATATTGTAATTTTCTTAAAAGTTTGATATCATTTCGTGCAGTCCTCGATTTAATTTGATTTTTTGACCGAAACTAGTGTATAATATACCATAATTTTTTACAGAAACTTGCATTTCGATAAGTTTTATAGAAGCTAATTTTCAGATTATTTTTTGCATGGACTACCATCATAACCTTGCCATGTAACATATATAAATGATCTGAAAGGTTTCGTATCATTTGGTACAATCTTCGATTTAATTTGACTTTTTGACCGGAACTAGAATAAACTAGTGTATAATACTTATGATTTTTTGACCGAAACTTGCATTTCAAAAAGTTTCATAGAATATAATTTTCAGATGATTTTTTGCATGGACTTCCATCATAACCCTCCCTCGTAAAATACATCAATAATTTGAAAAGTTTCATTTCATTTCGAGTAATCCTCGATTAAATTTGATTTTTTGTCCAAAACTAATCTAAACTAGTGTAAAATATACTATGATTTTTTGACCGAAACTTGCATTTCAAAACGTTTTATATAAACTAATTTTAAGAGGAATTTTTGCAAGGACATCCATCATAAATTTCCCTCGTAACATATATAAATGATCTGAAAAGTTTCGTATCATTTCAAATAGTTTTCGATTTAATTTGATTTTTTGAACAAAACAAGTAGAAAATAGTGTATAATAAATTATGATTTTTTGACCAAAACTTGCGTTTCGAAAAGATTAATAGAATTTAATTTTCAAATGATTTTTTTGCATGGACTTCCATCATAACCTTCCCTCTTAAAATATTGTAATTTTCTTAAACGTTTGATATCATTCCGTGCAGTCCTCGATTTAATTTGATTTTTTGACCGAAACTAGTGTATAATATACTATAATTTTTTACAGAAACTTGCATTTCGATAAGTTTTATAAAAGCTAATTTTCAGATTATTTTTTGCATGAACTATCATCATAACCTTGCCTTGTAACATATATAAATGATCTGAAAGGTTTCGTATCATTTGGAACAATCCTCGATTTAATTTGACTTTTTCACCGGAACTAGAATAAACTAGTGTATAATACTTATGATTTTTTGACCGAAACTTGCATTTCAAAAAGTTTCATAGAATATAATTTTCAGATTATTTTTTGCATGGACTTCCAACATAACCCTCCCTCGTAAAATATATCAATAATCTGAAAAGTTTCATTTCATTTCGAGCAGTCCTCGATTAAATTTGATTTTTTGTCCGAAACTAATCTAAACTAAGTGTATAATATACTATGATTTTTTGACCGAAACTTGCATTTCAAAACGTTTTATATAAACTAATTTTAAGAGGAATTTTTGCAAGGACTTCCATCATAAATTTCCCTCGTAACATATATAAATGATCTGAAAAGTTTCGTATCATTTCAAACAGTTTTCGATTTAATTTGATTTTTTGAACGAAACAAGTAGAAAATAGTGTATAATAAATTATGATTTTTTGACCAAAACTTGCGTTTCGAAAAGATTAATAGAATTTAATTTTCAAATTTTTTTTTGCATGGACTTCCATCATAACCTTCCCTCTTAAAATATAGAAATTTTCTTAAACGTTTGATATCATTCCGTGCAGTCCTCGATTTAATTTGATTTTTTGACCGAAACTAGTGTATAATATACTATAATTTTTTACAGAAACTTGCATTTCGATAAGTTTTATAGAAGCTAATTTTCAGATTATTTTTTGCATGAACTATCATCATAACCTTGCCTTGTAACATATATAAATGATCTGAAAGGTTTCGTATCATTTGGAACAATCCTCGATTTAATTTGACTTTTTCACCGGAACTAGAATAAACTAGTGTATAATACTTATGATTTTTTGACCGAAACTTGCTTTTCAAAAAGTTTCATAGAATATAATTTTCAGATGATTTTTTGCATTGACTTCCATCATAACCCTCCCTCGTAAAATACATCAATAATCTGAAAAGTTTCATTTCATTTCGAGTAATCCTCGATTAAATTTGATTTTTTGTCCAAAACTAATCTAAACTAGTGTAAAATATACTATGATTTTTTGACCGAAACATGCATTTCAAAACGTTTTATAGAAACTAATTTTAAGAGGAATTTTTGCAAGGACTTCCATCATAACCTTCCCTCGTAACATATATAAATGATTTGAAAAGTTTCGTATCATTTCAAACAGTTTTCGATTTAATTTGATTTTTTGAACGAAACAAGTAGAAAATAATGTATAATAATTATGATTTTTTGACCAAAACTTGCATTTCGAAAAGATTAATAGAATTTAATTTTCAAATTTTTTTTGCATGGACTTCCATCATAACCTTCCCTCTTAAAATATAGAAATTTTCTTAAACGTTTGATATCATTCCGTGCAGTCCTCGATTTAATTTGATTTTTTGACCGAAACTAGTGTATAATATACTATAATTTTTTACAGAAACTTGCATTTCGATAAGTTTTATAGAAGCTAATTTTCAGATTATTTTTTGCATGGACTACCATCATAACCTTGCCATGTAACATATATAAATGATCTGAAAGGTTTCGTATCATTTGGTACAATCTTCGATTTAATTTGACTTTTTGACCGGAACTAGAATAAACTAGTGTATAATACTTATGATTTTTTGACCGAAACTTGCATTTCAAAAAGTTTCATAGAATATAATTTTCAGATGATTTTTTGCATGGACTTCCATCATAACCCTCCCTCGTAAAATACATCAATAATTTGAAAAGTTTCATTTCATTTCGAGTAATCCTCGATTAAATTTGATTTTTTGTCCAAAACTAATCTAAACTAGTGTAAAATATACTATGATTTTTTGACCGAAACATGCATTTCAAAACGTTTTATAGAAACTAATTTTAAGAGGAATTTTTGCAAGGACTTCCATCATAACCTTCCCTCGTAACATATATAAATGATTTGAAAAGTTTCGTATCATTTCAAACAGTTTCCGATTTAATTTAATTTTTTGAACGAAACAAGTAGAAAATAATGTATAATAATTATGATTTTTTGACCAAAACTTGCATTTCGAAAAGATTAATAGAATTTAATTTTCAAATTTTTTTTGCATGGACTTCCATCATAACCTTCCCTCTTAAAATATAGAAATTTTCTTAAACGTTTGATATCATTCCGTGCAGTCCTCGATTTAATTTGATTTTTTGACCGAAACTAGTGTATAATATACTATAATTTTTTACAGAAACTTGCATTTCGATAAGTTTTATAAAAGCTAATTTTCTGATTATTTTTTGCATGAACTATCATCATAACCTTGCCTTGTAACATATATAAATGATCTGAAAGGTTTCGTATCATTTGGAACAATCCTCGATTTAATTTGACTTTTTCACCGGAACTAGAATAAACTAGTGTATAATACTTATGATTTTTTGACCGAAACTTGCATTTCAAAAAGTTTCATAGAATATAATTTTCAGATTATTTTTTGCATGGACTTCCAACATAACCCTCCCTCGTAAAATATATCAATAATCTGAAAAGTTTCATTTCATTTCGAGCAGTCCTCGATTAAATTTGATTTTTTGTCCGAAACTAATCTAAACTAGTGTATAATATACTATGATTTTTTGACCGAAACTTGCATTTCAAAACGTTTTATAGAAACTAATTTTAAGAGGAATTTTTGCAAGGACTTCCATCATAAATTTCCCTCGTAACATATATAAATGATCTGAAAAGTTTCGTATCATTTCAAACAGTTTTCGATTTAATTTGATTTTTTGAACGAAACAAGTAGAAAATAGTGTATAATAAATTATGATTTTTTGACCAAAACTTGCGTTTCGAAAAGATTAATAGAATTTAATTTTCAAATTTTTTTTTGCATGGACTTCCATCATAACCTTCCCTCTTAAAATATAGAAATTTTCTTAAACGTTTGATATCATTCCGTGCAGTCCTCGATTTAATTTGATTTTTTGACCGAAACTAGTGTATAATATACTATAATTTTTTACAAAAACTTGCATTTCGATAAGTTTTATAGAAGCTAATTTTCAGATTATTTTTTGCATGAACTATCATCATAACCTTGCCTTGTAACATATATAAATGATCTGAAAGGTTTCGTATCATTTGGAACAATCCTCGATTTAATTTGACTTTTTCACCGGAACTAGAATAAACTAGTGTATAATACTTATGATTTTTTGACCGAAACTTGCTTTTCAAAAAGTTTCATAGAATATAATTTTCAGATGATTTTTTGCATGGACTTCCATCATAACCCTCCCTCGTAAAATACATCAATAATCTGAAAAGTTTCATTTCATTTCGAGTAATCCTCGATTAAATTTGATTTTTTGTCCAAAACTAATCTAAACTAGTGTAAAATATACTATGATTTTTTGACCGAAACATGCATTTCAAAACGTTTTATAGAAACTAATTTTAAGAGGAATTTTTGCAAGGACTTCCATCATAACCTTCCCTCGTAACATATATAAATGATTTGAAAAGTTTCGTATCATTTCAAACAGTTTCCGATTTAATTTGATTTTTTGAACGAAACAAGTAGAAAATAATGTATAATAATTATGATTTTTTGACCAAAACTTGCATTTCGAAAAGATTAATAGAATTTAATTTTCAAATTTTTTTTGCATGGACTTCCATCATAACCTTCCCTCTTAAAATATAGAAATTTTCTTAAACGTTTGATATCATTCCGTGCAGTCCTCGATTTAATTTGATTTTTTGACCGAAACTAGTGTATAATATACTATAATTTTTTACAGAAACTTGCATTTCGATAAGTTTTATAGAAGCTAATTTTCAGATTATTTTTTGCATGAACTATCATCATAACCTTGCCTTGTAACATATATAAATGATCTGAAAGGTTTCGTATCATTTGGAACAATCCTCGATTTAATTTGACTTTTTCACCGGAACTAGAATAAACTAGTGTATAATACTTATGATTTTTTGACCGAAACTTGCATTTCAAAAAGTTTCATAGAATATAATTTTCAGATGATTTTTTGCATGGACTTCCATCATAACCCTCCCTCGTAAAATACATCAATAATCTGAAAAGTTTCATTTCATTTCGAGTAATCCTCGATTAAATTTGATTTTTTGTCCAAAACTAATCTAAACTAGTGTAAAATATACTATGATTTTTTGACCGAAACATGCATTTCAAAACGTTTTATAGAAACTAATTTTAAGAGGAATTTTTGCAAGGACTTCCATCATAACCTTCCCTCGTAACATATATAAATGATTTGAAAAGTTTCGTATCATTTCAAACAGTTTCCGATTTAATTTAATTTTTTGAACGAAACAAGTAGAAAATAATGTATAATAATTATGATTTTTTGACCAAAACTTGCATTTCGAAAAGATTAATAGAATTTAATTTTCAAATTTTTTTTGCATGGACTTCCATCATAACCTTCCCTCTTAAAATATAGAAATTTTCTTAAACGTTTGATATCATTCCGTGCAGTCCTCGATTTAATTTGATTTTTTGACCGAAACTAGTGTATAATATACTATAATTTTTTACAGAAACTTGCATTTCGATAAGTTTTATAGAAGCTAATTTTCAGATTATTTTTTGCATGAACTATCATCATAACCTTGCCTTGTAACATATAAAAATGATCTGAAAGGTTTCGTATCATTTGGAACAATCCTCGATTTAATTTGACTTTTTCACCGGAACTAGAATAAACTAGTGTATAATACTTATGATTTTTTGACCGAAACTTGCATTTCAAAAAGTTTCATAGAATATAATTTTCAGATGATTTTTTGCATGGACTTCCAACATAACCCTCCCTCGTAAAATATATCAATAATCTGAAAAGTTTCATTTCATTTCGAGCAGTCCTCGATTAAATTTGATTTTTTGTCCGAAACTAATCTAAACTAGTGTATAATATACTATGATTTTTTGACCGAAACTTGCATTTCAAAACGTTTTATAGAAACTAATTTTAAGAGGAATTTTTGCAAGGACTTCCATCATAAATTTCCCTCGTAACATATATAAATGATCTGAAAAGTTTCGTATCATTTCAAACAGTTTTCGATTTAATTTGATTTTTTGAACGAAACAAGTAGAAAATAGTGTATAATAAATTATGATTTTTTGACCAAAACTTGCGTTTCGAAAAGATTAATAGAATTTAATTTTCAAATTTTTTTTTGCATGGACTTCCATCATAACCTTCCCTCTTAAAATATAGAAATTTTCTTAAACGTTTGATATCATTCCGTGCAGTCCTCGATTTAATTTGATTTTTTGACCGAAACTAGTGTATAATATACTATAATTTTTTATAGAAACTTGCATTTCGATAAGTTTTATAGAAGCTAATTTTCAGATTTTTTTTTGCATGAACTATCATCATAACCTTGCCTTGTAACATATATAAATGATCTGAAAGGTTTCGTATCATTTGGAACAATCCTCGATTTAATTTGACTTTTTCACCGGAACTAGAATAAACTAGTGTATAATACTTATGATTTTTTGACCGAAACTTGCATTTCAAAAAGTTTCATAGAATATAATTTTCAGATGATTTTTTGCATGGACTTCCATCATAACCCTCCCTCGTAAAATACATCAATAATCTGAAAAGTTTCATTTCATTTCGAGTAATCCTCGATTAAATTTGATTTTTTGTCCAAAACTAATCTAAACTAGTGTAAAATATACTATGATTTTTTGACCGAAACATGCATTTCAAAACGTTTTATAGAAACTAATTTTAAGAGGAATTTTTGCAAGGACTTCCATCATAACCTTCCCTCGTAACATATATAAATGATTTGAAAAGTTTCGTATCATTTCAAACAGTTTCCGATTTAATTTAATTTTTTGAACGAAACAAGTAGAAAATAATGTATAATAATTATGATTTTTTGACCAAAACTTGCATTTCGAAAAGATTAATAGAATTTAATTTTCAAATTTTTTTTGCATGGACTTCCATCATAACCTTCCCTCTTAAAATATAGAAATTTTCTTAAAAGTTTGATATCATTCCGTGCAGTCCTCGATTTAATTTGATTTTTTGACCGAAACTAGTGTATAATATACTATAATTTTTTACAGAAACTTGCATTTCGATAAGTTTTATAGAAGCTAATTTTCAGATTATTTTTTGCATGAACTATCATCATAACCTTGCCTTGTAACATATATAAATGATCTGAAAGGTTTCGTATCATTTGGAACAATCCTCGATTTAATTTGACTTTTTCACCGGAACTAGAATAAACTAGTGTATAATACTTATGATTTTTTGACCGAAACTTGCTTTTCAAAAAGTTTCATAGAATATAATTTTCAGATGATTTTTTGCATGGACTTCCATCATAACCCTCCCTCGTAAAATACATCAATAATCTGAAAAGTTTCATTTCATTTCGAGTAATCCTCGATTAAATTTGATTTTTTGTCCAAAACTAATCTAAACTAGTGTAAAATATACTATGATTTTTTGACCGAAACATGCATTTCAAAACGTTTTATAGAAACTAATTTTAAGAGGAATTTTTGCAAGGACTTCCATCATAACCTTCCCTCGTAACATATATAAATGATTTGAAAAGTTTCGTATCATTTCAAACAGTTTCCGATTTAATTTGATTTTTTGAACGAAACAAGTAGAAAATAATGTATAATAATTATGATTTTTTGACCAAAACTTGCATTTCGAAAAGATTAATAGAATTTAATTTTCAAATTTTTTTTGCATGGACTTCCATCATAACCTTCCCTCTTAAAATATAGAAATTTTCTTAAACGTTTGATATCATTCCGTGCAGTCCTCGATTTAATTTGATTTTTTGACCGAAACTAGTGTATAATATACTATAATTTTTTACAGAAACTTGCATTTCGATAAGTTTTATAGAAGCTAATTTTCAGATTATTTTTTGCATGAACTATCATCATAACCTTGCCTTGTAACATATATAAATGATCTGAAAGGTTTCGTATCATTTGGAACAATCCTCGATTTAATTTGACTTTTTCACCGGATCTAGAATAAACTAGTGTATAATACTTATGATTTTTTGACCGAAACTTGCATTTCAAAAAGTTTCATAGAATATAATTTTCAGATGATTTTTTGCATGGACTTCCAACGTAACCCTCCCTCGTAAAATATATCAATAATCTGAAAAGTTTCATTTCATTTCGAGTAATCCTCGATTAAATTTGATTTTTTGTCCGAAACTAATCTAAACTAGTGTATAATATACTATGATTTTTTGACCGAAACTTGCAGTTCAAAACGTTTTATAGAAACTAATTTTAAGAGGAATTTTTGCAAGGACTTCCATCATAAATTTCCCTCGTAACATATATAAATGATCTGAAAAGTTTCGTATCATTTCAAACAGTTTTCGATTTAATTTGATTTTTTGAACGAAACAAGTAGAAAATAGTGTATAATAAATTATGATTTTTTGACCAAAACTTGCGTTTCGAAAAGATTAATAGAATTTAATTTTCAAATGATTTTTTTGCATGGACTTCCATCATAACCTTCCCTCTTAAAATATTGAAATTTTCTTAAAAGTTTGATATCATTTCGTGCAGTCCTCGATTTAATTTGATTTTTTGACCGAAACTAGTGTATAATATACTATAATTTTTTACAGAAACTTGCATTTCGATAAGTTTTATAGAAGCTAATTTTCAGATTATTTTTTGCATGGACTACCATCATAACCTTGCCTTGTAACATATATAAATGATCTGAAAGGTTTCGTATCATTTGGAACAATCCTCGATTTAATTTGACTTTTTCACCGGAACTAGAATAAACTAGTGTATAATACTTATGATTTTTTGACCGAAACTTGCATTTCAAAAAGTTTCATAGAATATAATTTTCAGATGATTTTTTGCATGGACTTCCAACATAACCCTCCCTCGTAAAATATATAAATAATCTGAAAAGTTTGATTTCATTTCGAGCAGTCCTCGATTAAATTTGATTTTTTGTCCGAAACTAATCTAAACTAGTGTATAATATACTATGATTTTTTGACCGAAACATGCATTTCAAAACGTTTTATAGAAACTAATTTTAAGAGGAATTTTTGCAAGGACTTCCATCATAACTTTCCCTCGTAACATATATAAATGATTTGAAAAGTTTCGTATCATTTCAAACAGTTTCCGATTTAAATTGATTTTTTGAACGAAACAAGTAGAAAATAGTGTATAATAAATTATGATTTTTTGACCAAAACTTGCGTTTCGAAAAGATTAATAGAATTTAATTTTCAAAAGATTTTTTTGCATGGATTTCCATCATAACCTTCTGTTCGCGGTGGTTTCTGGCGAACAACCTCTGGTTAACCAATCTCTTCAGAAAACTGGGTTACGTGCAGGACCAACCAAACAAGTCCTGGGATACATGTGCATTGTTTCTGTCGAAATCTTCTTAGAATTTGGTGACTGGTTTGTGGTTTGTTTTATCAGTATTGTCAAAGTATTAAGAACTTTGATTTTGCAAGTAAAGTAAAGTTTGAATCTTAAAGACGAAACAAAGTTAAAAATTAAAACAAGAACAAAGAAACTGTCGAAGGCTGTAAACTTGCAGAAAAAGTAAATAACATTTAAAATGACATGAACTTGAAGAATAAACAAGTAATTTAAAATGACTTTGAAATATAACTGGTGTTTTAAACGTACATTGTTCCAAATACTAGACTCATTTTCTCTCACACTGGGTACTTAGAGCTTTTACAGGAATTTTGTACAAATTTTCACACACACAATTCTACAACAACTACCCTATTTATATACAAATAAAATAACTGCCTAAAACGGAAAAATCCTAACTATTTGACACTTGTCAATCTGCATGTACTCTTCTTTCCTTGAAGCTTCCACGCGTCCAACTTCCAACTGTTGTAACTTTTGAATTCGAATTCTTCCTCTCTGTGACGAAACGCTGCATCTCCTCATTTTGTCGAAACCCTTTTAAAGGAGAAAACTCTTCAGCACTTGTCAAACCATATCTTTTCTTAAAAACTCCTTCTGTCGAAACCCTTAGTCACAAAACTCTCCAAACTATTCTGCCAGAACATCATGTTTAATTTCTGTCGAAAACAATGAAACTTTAAAAACTTGTCAACAATTCTTGGGCTTTCCTCCTGATGCTATCTTTCGACAAAGATGACCCTGAAGCCTGAATTTTCACCTTGTCGAAATTATGGGTTTACAAATTGCCCCCCAGCAAAGATATTTTCGACTATCAAAGGAGAAATGTCTTTTGCTGTCGAAATGACCTTTGACTTCCAGTTGCATTTATTATAAAGTGATTTTTGTTGAGTCCCAAGGAAACACAATGATTTTCACTTTAATGAAACGTCACATCTAGCCCACGTTTCACACAATCTCCCATGACCCTATATTGTAGGCAAATCATGGTTCACTACCAACCGCCACTTTCCATCTCCACCAATGGATTAACATGCATGTTTCCCTTTTCCCAACTGAAAAAGTCTTTTCATTTTCTTTTTTTTATTATTCATTTATTTCAAACTCTATAAATACCACTTTCAACAACATTTCACACTTTCCATTCTCTCTACTCTTCTTTTACCCAAACGTGAAAACTCCATTTTCAAGCCTTTCAGAGCTCTTGCTTCTTCACCATCTTCAATCAATGGCTCCTCCCAAGACCACCACTGGGCAGAGTTCAAAGAAGACAAAGAAAACCAAGGATCTTCCTCCTGCTCACGTACTGTCTGGGCCTACACAAACTCAGCATCAACAGTACTTCCCAGAACCCCCAAATGAAAGGGAAAAGGCAAGCATTTACAGGTCACAGGTAATAATCCCTATCTCTATTTCTGGAATCCATCATGCTATGTTAGGCCCCATTTTTGATCCTGCTATGGACCCTAACCGTTTAAAAGAATTTTACCCTTGCTATTCTGCCTCCAAACCCATAGCAGCTAATAAAAACCCTAAACCTGTCGAAGCCTCATCAAAAGAACCTGAAGTCCTTATGGCTTCGACAGAGATAGATCTGTCTTATCTGAATCAAAATAGGATTTTTAGAAGTCCCCCTTTGACAAAAGATCCCTCTGAGTACCAAACATGGCTAACTAGAGTCGAAAAATCCAAAGAAAAATTTTGGAAGAAAACTGGAATTTATGACTTAATCCAGTTGTCGAAAGAAGGTCCCCGCTACTGCCAAAACATGCTGTTGGCCTCCTTGTATTTTTGGGACAGTACCTACAACACCTTCCACTTACCCTGTGGAATGCTAACTCCCACCCTCTTCGACATAGCAGCCATAACTGGCCTTAGTCCTTTAGGGGAGATATTCAACCCTGAGCACTTGAACAAAGACCCTATAGGCTTCGACACAAAACATGCTGGGTATTCTGTTTTTATAGCCCATCACCAAGGTGAAAACCATGAAGAAGTCTCTGATAAAGAGCACATTGCCTTCCTTAGCCTGTGGTTGTCCAAATTTGTCTTCTGTACAAGGTCCCTTCAAGTGGCTAGAAGTTTCATCATTATGGCTAATCAGCTTCATAATGGAGTTGCATTCTGCCTGAGTGAGTTACTTCTAGCAAACCTTTATGAATCTCTAAGTGAAAGTGTCAGCAATCTCAAATCCCTCAAAGAAAAAGGTAACATCAGTCTCACAGGCCCCTTTTGGCTTCTACAACTATGGCTAAATGCCACTTTTGAAAACTTCATCCCTGTCAAAATGTTTGTTGTCGAAGAAACAGTAAAGGAAAGGCGTGTCGAATGGCCTAGGTTGGTTCAACTGACCCCCACTGATGAGACTGTAAGCCTTCAACAAGCATTTACTGGCTACATCATGATGTTCGCCAAACGCTATAAATTTTCTCCTTCAATGGCACCTTTCGCCAATAGACACATAGGTCCAAGATGGTTCACCAGAAGACTCCCTGTAGAGAACCAGAAAGATGAAGATTCCTACATCTCCATTTGGGAAGCTTTTCTTATGCCCAGACACTTCTTTTCTCATCATAGCCTCAACAATACAAAAGTATCACTCATTGTATACCAACCCAATCTGGTAGCCAGGCAGTTTGGATTAATCCAGACGAAGACAAAGCCCATCTACCACAAAAAAGGTGCTATCATTTTCTACAACTCATTTCACCATTTCGACAAGAGCTTAGAACTGTACAACAAATTTTTCGACCCAACTCTGGAGGTCTATCCCACCATCTTTATACCAAACTTCCTCTGCACTGAAGAGTTCGACGTCTGGTGGAAGGAATACTACATCAACAAATTTTTCGACGTAGCAACTTTCACTGCTCTTCTAACAAATGCTTTTACTTTTGTGCAGGACAAAAAGAAAAAAGGTACAGATCAGCATATCAAAGAAGTTCACAAGTTTCAAATGTATTTTGAAACTATTTACAGGCCTGATGATCTTCGTCGAACCATAGCTGAAGCAGCAGTATCTTTAAAATACAAATTCACAGAAAAATTGAATAAGTTGTGGTTTCCTACATCTCTTCCACCACATGCACACTATGATTTTGCTTTCACCACTTTTCCTCCAAAATTCCCTCCACTCCCTTCTGCAGAATTTGGAGTGGCCTTGAGTCCTCCATTTCCAGATTGGTTTGTATGTGGATCATATTTAAAACTGCTTCGGGAAAGCAACAAAAAACCTGCCGAACGCGTGGTTGCGACGAAGTATCATCTGCACAACTTCACTGGGCACCTTCATATTGGGATAGAACATGTTACCATAGACGAACCCATTCTTGAAGGTGTCGAAGAGACTATATTTTTCTTTCTTATTTCTAACTTCTTTCATTATTATATCAATGTTCATGCAACTTTTTCTTTTCAGCTGTTAGAATTGTCAGGAAGACTACTGGCGAAGGAACTTCTTCAAAAACAGTCGAAAAAACCCCTTCCACAACAAAAAAGGTTTCGACACAAACAGAACATCCCTCCTTATTTGTATACTTCATATTTCTTATACTAAACATTTCTTCTTTTTCTCTTATAGGTAACTCGTACCCCAGCAAAGAAAAGGAAAACAGAAGAAAAAGAAACAAGCGTCGAAGAATCTGAAGACGAATCCCCTGAACCCCAGCCTTTGAAAAGAAACAAAGGTTTAAAAATTAAAACAGTGGCGTCTCAAAGATCTCTGGTCCAAAGACGAACCCCACCTGCCAGTCCAGTCAACAAAGTTCCTTCAAGGAGCGAAAGAAGTGGGGACTCAAGTGCCCATACTGAAATTCCTCAGGTAATCATTTCGACAAACACCAAACCAACCTTGACTGAATGTATCTTTATCTTACAGTTCTGCTTTTGTTTTTTTTTTTTTTTAGGTTGTTATTGATGTCGAAGAGACCTCTGCAATCCCAGAAGAGCATGCTCCCTCTAATTCTGAGAGGACTCTGGCTGAAAGACTCCAGGATGATGCCACCCCAGATGCAGGGATCCATGGGCCTCAAACCTTGGATGAATTCGACCTTAGTGACTCTGAGTCTTCCGACAACAACTCTCCCTTTCGACCAGACCCCACTGCGGAACCAGTAATTCCAGACCAAGATGCACCACTTCCACCACCAGCTGATATACCAGAAGTTAATGAAAATGCTTCTGTTCAGGATGTACAAGTCCCAGGTTCGACTGATACCACCATGGCTGACAAAGAGACTGTCGAAGAAGAGGTCACTCTGTCTAATCAGCCAGAAGTTAACTTGAGCATTGGAGGAACTTCTCAAAACATTCCTTCTTCATCAAAGGCTCCTGTCGAAACCTCTTTGGGTACTGATTCGACAAGTTTATCATATGAAGAAATTGAGAGTTTGAAGGTTAGAAAACCCTTTGAGTATTTAAAAGCCTTGCTCGACACCAGGTATAACTTCCAAGATTCTTCTGCCAGTGGTTCGACAGCTTCAGGGGCCACTTCTGACCTTCAACCAATCAATGTCATCATGGATGAGATCAAGACAAGGATACTTGGAGTTGACCTGTTTGAAGTTTTGGCTAAAGATGCTTCTGCTCAACATGATCTAAAGAAACTCCTGAAGAGTGCCAACTTACTGGAGGCTTCGACTGAAGAAAGCCATTTGGTGATGGATTTAATATCTTTGATTGACTCTGCTAGCGCTGATCTGGTTCGACAGAAAGAATTCTCCCAAAAGATCAAAGCCAAGTCTGAGGAGCAGATGTCAGCATGGAATACAGTGGCTTCTTCGACAGAAAGGATTTCAGGGCTGAATAAACTTTCTGACGAATACACTAAAGCTGCTGCTGAGTGTGAAAGCAATATTCAAACCTACCAAGCCCAGATTGCTGATCTCCAAAGAAAGATCCTCCAAGAAAAAGAACGCCAGGCCTCTCTTCAGAAACCAAATCAGGAAGCTATAGATAGTGAACTCCAGAAAGGGCTACAATATGCAGAGACTGCTCAGCAACTTCACAGGGAGCTTGACGAAATGGCTGTCAGCAAGAGCCTTTGTGAGCGTCGAATTCAACTCCAACAGAAAAAATTCGACGAGCTTAAAGCCACATTCCTTCGACAGTGACTCTGTAATAGAACTTAGGAATTTTATTCGTTTTAAGGATATTTTCTTTTTTAGCACTTTTTCTATGTAATGCTATTTTACGCCATTTATTTGGCGAAGACAAGTTTCATTTGCAATTTTAATTTGTTATGATTTTTATTTCCTGCAATGTTGGTCTATACTTCTTTAAGTACTTTCCATTTATTTTCATCACTCTTCTATCTCCTTCTATCTCTTCGACTTCGTATGCACCATTGGAAAAAACTCTTAGAATTTTAAAAGGTCCTTCCCACTTAGGGGACCATTTTCCCATCACTCTGTCTTTCTTCTCCATGGGCAAGATCACTTTCCAAACTAACTCATTTACTAAAAAGGCTTTGAATTTTACTTTTTTGTTATAAAACTTTTCAACTCTCTCTTTCTGCCTTCTTATTAATTCCAAAGCATGCAACCTTTCTTCGTCTAAATCAACCAACTCATCCATCATCATATTCCAATAAATTTCAGATGGAATTTCATGATGTCTTTGAATTCGTATTGACTGTAAACATATTTCGACAGGCAATACTGCATCATGTCCATAGGTTAATTTAAATGGGGTAGAATTAGTTGCTTCCTTAGGAGATGTTCGACAAGCCCAAAGGATTTGATCCAGGGTCTTATGCCAATTTCTGGGTTTTTTACCCACATGCTTCTTTATCAGATTTATTACCACTTTGTTGGCTGCTTCGACCTGGCCATTTGCTTGGGCATAATATGGTGTCGAAGTCAACAACTTAAAACCTGTCTCTCTTGCAAATGCTTGCATATTTCTGCCAGTAAACACAGATCCTTGATCAGTGGTTATGGTCTCTGGTATTCCAAACCTATACATTATGTGCTTCTGAATGAAATCTATGACTGCTTCCTGATCTACATTTGCCAAAGGTATGGCTTCAATCCACTTAGTGAAATAATCTACTCCTACTAAAATGTACTTCTGCCCTTTTGAAGAGGCTGGTCGAATCTCACCAATCAAATCTAAAGCCCAACCTCTGAATGGCCAAGGCTTTATGATAGAATGTAACTCACTTGCTGGCACATGAGGTATGCCTGCATGGATTTGACATTCCTGGCAACCCTTTGCGAATTCGACACAATCTTTCAACATGGTTGGCCAATACACTCCTTGTCGAAATAATAGCCATTTCATTTTATGCCCTGCTTGGTGAGCACCACATGCACCACTGTGCACATTCGACAAAGCTATATAAGCCTCAGTCTCTCCTAGGCATTTTAGTAGAACTCCTTCTGCAGTCTTTTTAAACAGTTCATTTCCAAAGAGCACATAGCTTATGGCCCTATACTTTACCTTTCTTTCGACAGTCTGATTTGGATTTTGTAAATAATCTTTGATGGGTTTTCTCCAATCTCCAACTTCTAAATCACTTACATTGAAAATCTCAAAGTTTTCTTCATCACCATATCCCAATCTCATTGTCTCCAAATCAGATGGGGCCAGCTTAGTAGATAAAACTTTACCTCTCACTTCGACAACCTTCAACAGATTTTCTTTCGACACTTTATACCCTGAAGCCACCTGAGCTAAGTCATTTGCTTCTTGATTTTCTAATCTGGGAATATGTCTAAAAACTACACTGTCGAATCTCTTGAGGAGTCTGTTAGCTATCACAAAGTACATGATCAAATTTTCTTTGACACATTTGTACTCTTTCGTCAATTGTTTTATCACTAACTCAGAGTCACCCATTATTTCGACCCCTGTTGCCCCCAGTTCCAACAAGATTTCAAGTCCAGCAATTAAGGCCTCATATTCTGCCTCATTGTTTGAACAGAATCCTTCTATTTTGTACTTGAACTTTGTTGGAACTTTATTGGGAGAAATAATTAATACCCCAACACCTGTTCCATTTTTATGACTGGAACCATCAAAATATAACCTCCAAGGCTCTTTTTCGACATAATTTGTCTCCTCTCCAAGTATGTAGTGGTCAGCTATAAAATCAGCAACTACTTGCCCCTTAACAGCTTTTAGAGGCATATATTTTAAAGAGTATTCAGTCAAAGCTAAAGCCCATTTTCCAATTCGACTATGTAAAATAGACTTAGACAACATATGTTTTATTACGTCGAAATGAGAAGATATGTGTACATCAACAGGTTTTATATAATGCTTCAATTTTGTACAAGAGAAATATACACATAAACATAATTTCTCTATCATACTATATCTAGTTTCAGCATCATTTAAGACTCTGCTGAGATAATAAATGGCTCTTTCGACGCCATCTTCATCTTCTTGACAAAGCATACTTCCTAATGTTCTGTCAGATGCTGATATGTAGAGCCTCATGCTTCTTTTTCGACAAGGAGATATTAGGACTGGGGGATTTGCCAAATACTCCTTGATCTTGTCGAAAGCAATTTGCTGCTCTTGCCCCCAAGTGAAACCCTCTTTCTTCAGTCGAAGCAAGGGTGAGAAGGCCTGGGTCTTTCCACTAAGGTTGGAGATAAATCTTCTGAGGAAGTTGATTTTCCCTAGTAGAGACTGCAATTCCTTCTTTGTCGATGGCGCTTTTGCTTCCATTATTGCTTTAGCTTTGTTTTCATTAATTTCAATCCCCTTTTTGTGGACCACAAAGCCTAAGAAATCCCCAGCCTGCACACCAAAAGCACATTTAAGAGGATTCATTTTCAAACCAAACTTCCTCATCCTTTCAAAGGACTGTCGAAGATGGTTAATATGGTCGAAGCCTGAAGCAGATTTAATCACAATGTCATCTATATAAATTTGCATAAACGTTTCAATGAAATCGTGAAAAATAGAATTCATAGCCCTTTGGTAAGTAGCTCCAGCATTTTTCAAACCAAAGGGCATTACTACCCACTCATATGTTCCTATTGCTCCTGGACAACGAAAAGCTGTTTTTGGAACGTCTTCTTCAGCAATGAAAATCTGGTTATAACCAGAATAGCCATCAAGCATACTTAAATACTCATGGCCTGCTGCAGAATCCACTAGCATTTCTGCTACTGGCATAGGATACTCATCCTTAGGGGTGGCTGAGTTTAGATCTCTAAAATCAATACACACCCTTAGTGTGCCATTTTTCTTAATCACAGGAACAATATTAGCAATCCATTCGACATACCTTGTTGCACGGATGAATTTGCATTTTAGAAGTCTTTCGACCTCTTCTTTGATCTTCGACAGAATTTCAGGTGCAAAGCGTCTGGGGGTCTGTTTTATTGGCTTCTTCCCTTCCAGAATTGGCAACTTCAATTCCACCAAACTTCTGTCTAAACCAGGCATTTCGTCATAATCCCATGCGAAACAGTCCTTAAACTCATTCAGCAGTTGGATTATTTCTATTCTGAGTTGAGGATTCAACTTGGCACTGATGTAAGTGGGCCTTTTTTCTGCCCCCAGTCCCAGATTAATCTCCTCTAAAGGATCTTGCGCCACCATTTTCAAATTGGTGGAAGTTGGATCCTTTTCGAACCCTAAAGGCTCGTCATCATAAATGGCATCAAGTCTTTGGTTCTGCCATTCACCATTCGAGTCTTCTTCAAAACTCTGATTTGCATGTTGCTCCTCAATATTTTCTTGAGGATGTTGCCCTTCGACAACCTGAGTGCTGGCTTCGACAGCCATATTTCTAACTTCAGCCTCAAGGGCCGTTCTGAGTTGTTTTTCGGCTATATAAGCCGAAATCCTTTTCATTGCTGAAACTTCAGTCATTTTCACTGAATTCACTTCCCCATCCAGTTGGGTTTACATGGGCAGCTCCCCAAGTGTAATTTGTTTCCCCAATTATTTCCTTATCCCACTGAAAACCATGTGTAGGATGGAGGTACATGGAACAGTAAGCATTGTCGGAAGCTGTTAGGTCGAAAGCAGCAGGATTGCATGGTGCTATGTGGGCTAGATTTTTGTCGAAGTTACGACTAGTGACATTATTCACGTCAGTTGTGAAGTAACTCTGATCTGCTTCTATGTTTTCAACAATCCCATCTGGCCTCCAGATTGCTATTCTTTGATGCATGGAGGATGGCACAGCCCCAATCCCATGGATCCACTCTCTTCCCAACAGCAAGTTGTAATTTGCCTTTGATGCTATCACCACAAACATTGTAGGCCTGGTGATGGATCCTACAGTCAAATTCAATTGTATTACTCCCAGTGTTGTTCCCACTTTACCTTCATAGTTGGACAACACCATATTGTGAGGCTTAGTGTCGGAGTCATCTTTTCCAATTCTCTTTATCATGTAATGAGGAATTAAATTTACAGCCGCTCCGCCATCTATCAGAATCTTGTTGACGCCCACACCTTCTACCTTTCCTTTTATGAAGAGAGGCTTTAAGTGAGCCTTCATTACATCATCTGGCTTTTCGAAGAAGGCATTTTGCTCTTCGACGCAGCCATTGTTCATTATGTAGTAGCATACAGGTTTCAAGCTTATGCTATCATCTATTACATCATCCTCTTCATCTTCGACTTCCATTATCCTGTCGAAGTCTCTGGGCAGTACAGAAACCACATTGCAAGTTACGTCGAAAGAAGCATCTGATTCTGAACCAAATTCATCTGTGACTTCTTCGTCCACTGGCATTCTATTGTTTGTTTTCTGCACCTCTGTGGTGTCACCAGGTCCTTTCTTCTGAATGATTTCTTTTTCTGCCAGAGGCATCCCCTTGTTTGTAATCTGCACACATTCGCTTGATTCAGCTCTCTTCTGCCCAACCCTTTGGTGTTCTACTGTTCCCTTTTCAATTTTCTTCTGCCTTTGGAATCTTCTCCATTGGGATCTGGACATAGGATTCTTCCCTTTGTAGTTTTCAGAGACATATTTTGGCCTTGCCTCCTTTTTAACTTCCATTGAAGGACCTCTGTTCACTTCAAAACTCTTCCATCTCTTCTGACCTTGGGCATCCCTTATAGGCTGAACCCATTTGTCATCGTTTGGCCTGTTGGATGGTTTGTAAGTGTTGAAACGTCTTTCTCCCACCCCTTGATTGTGATGCTTCCCTCTTCTTGGGTCGAATCTTTCGTTTCTGGTCGGTGGGACTGTTCCCCAATTTCCTTTCCTCTGGGTCTTTTCTGCTGCTTCTAAGTCATCAGCTGCTTTCTTGTCGAACACAGCACTGCATCTTGGGCAAAGCATGACTTCTGCATTCTTCCTTTGACACCTCTGGATGAATTCGACAAGACTTTCATTTTCTTCTGGGTAAACCAGCTTCTGATGCTTCTCTTGATGTCTCTTTCCCTTGCTTGTGTCTGGTCCCACCTTCTGAGTGACTTCCACCATGTGAATCCCAGCATTCTGTTCAGTTGTGATCTTCAATTTATTCATTTTTTCGACCAGCATGATTTCCTCTGGGATGTCCTCCTTTGACTGACTCACATTGCCTTTTGGGTGTAAACCCTTGTAGATGTAGTTGCAGCAGTGTGCAACCCTTTCGACAGGATGCCCTCCAGTTCTGATGGTACCAATGTTTATTGGTTCGACAGTGGGGGAATGGTCATCAGTCCCTGCTGTTTTGATCTCCTCTTGACCAAGGCCCTCAGTGGCCTCTTTCTGAACAATGAGGGTTTTGTCACCCTCCTCTTCGTCATCCTTTTTGAAGGAATCTCCCCACCCTGTGGGTTTGATTTTGTTGATATCTGCTTTGGAGCTTGGTGGTGCTGAATATTTCACCATGAAATCGAACTTTCCATTTGACTCTCCCAAAGTATCCCAGATCACCCCCTGCTCAGCATCTCTTTCGTAGTTTTTCTTGTCGAAGCTTCTTCCCACTTTGACTGCATTTCTTTCGTCGAAACCTTCAGTAGTTTCGCTAGCATTATCACTGTCGAAGTCTTCAGAAACTTTGACTTCTTTCTCTTCAGTCTGGTCAGCAAGATCATCACCTTCTTCCACCACATTTACATGGGTGTCGAAACCTTCAGCAGCTTCTATCATGGTGAAGTTGGTGTCGAAGCTTTCAGTAACTTCCACCATTTCAAAATTTTCTTCAGCCACGATCTCCATTTCGACCACATTTACCATTTCTGGTTCAGCATAATTGGCCTCTACCACCTGCATAGGATTAGAGTCAATCCTCATCTGCTGCTTGGCTTTGTCTCCAAACTTCAGCCTTCCATTTTGGATTGCGTTCTGGACAAGATCCCTGAAAAGGTAACATTGAGAAGTTTTATGACCCAAGAAATTATGGTATTTACAAAAACCTCTCTTTTTCTGTTGGTCTACAGGAGGCTCCTTCGTGCCTGCTGGTTTTATTAACTGACCATCTTTGACTAATAAATCAAATATTTCATCACACTTAGTGATGTCGAATGTATAGGTTCTTTTAGGGAACCTGTCATTCTTTTCTACTTCGACTGGATTTTTTCCATTCGACGGGGCTAAAACTTTACAAGAATATGGAGGGCCTTGTTTTAATTCTGCCAGATCAATTTCTTGCTGGTCGAAGATGACTTGTTCGTTTTCGTCATAATCATCTTCATGAATTACTCCTACATAGGCCACTCTTTCCTTCTTGTTTTTGTTTGATCTGAATTTTTCATTTTTTAGTCTTTCTATTTGCCTCACTCTGTCTGCCAGTTGTGCCATATCTCTCAAGTACTGGGTATCCAGTTTCTTCCTTATGGAATAATCTAGACCCCCTGCAGCCATTTCGACTAGTTCTTGTTCCGGCACTTGCGTAAAGCATCTGGCTTTTAGTAATCTAAACCTATTCAAATAGTCATCTATAGGTTCAGAAAACTTTCTTTTGACACTTGCCAACTCCTTCAAACTTATCTTGGTTTGTCCCATATAAAATTGTTCATGGAACAATCTTTCTAATTGGGTCCAAGTAAAAATTGAAGTTGCAGGAAGTGATGTGAACCAAGTGAACGCATTTTTTGTTAAAGAACTTGGGAAATATTTCATCCTTAGGTTCTCATTATTCGCAATTTCTCCTGCTTCTATCAAGTAACGTGCCACGTGTTCTATGGTGGACTCACTAGTATCCCCTGAAAATTTTGTAAATTTGGGGACTTTCCACCTTGGTGGTAATTCTTGTTGTAAGACAAATTCAGACAAAGGGGAAGTATAACTAGGCCTTTGTAATCCTACGTTTACTCCATTTTGTGCCATTATTCTCTCAACCATGGTGGCAATATTGTTTTCGACAGGCATGTCATTGTAACGCATTCTCTGCTGTAACACTTCGTCAGCATTTTGATTTCTCTGGACTATTATCCTTCTTGGTTCCTGTCGAATAGGCTCTTCTACATTAGGCTGTTCGACTATTACCTCTTGCCTCCTGGGATTTTCATGAGGATTTCCTAAGGGCCTTTGGTTTATAGTAAGTTCTTCTTCGACAACCCTATTGGCAGGGGCCTGATTTAATTGCATTCTTTGCTGTACTTGCGGGACTCCGAAAAAGTCAGCAATGCGTGCCATCTGTTCTGCCAATATTTGGTTTGTTTGGGTAGTGTTCTGTATTAAGGGATTGAACACTTCTCCCATTTGTTGTGTCAAAGCCTGCACCATATCATGATTGCTTTCATCCATCTGTTGACGAATTACTTGTGCAGAATGGTTTGTCATAGCGGGCATATGGAAACCTGGTGGAATTTGATTCATTCTATTTCCATTTCCACCATATCCTGATCCCTGCAATGGTGATGACACTTGAACCATGGCATCAGAGAATAATGGTGACGAATTATGTAGGCTTGCCATCATTGAAGTTGGCATTCCATATGGTTGTTCCCTCCCAGTCAAAGGCTGAGAATAATTCAGATATGGCCTGAATGTATTTCCTCCAGGGGGAGGGGTTCCCAAAGGTCTAGCGTGTCCCATGGTGGAAGAACTAGGCGCATTCTGGGATCCTGAACCTGTTGGTATGGGATCCCCCAAAGGAGGCCTAATCTGTTCTAAAACAGGGCCAGACGCTGGTATTGGTCCTGACGAAGGGATAGGGTTGGAAACTGATATTGTTTCGTCAGGATTATTTGAAGTATTTGGCAAGTTAGCCATGTTTCTTCTTCTTGTTCTCTTTGGTCTTTCTACGTCGGTTACGGCTAGTTTACCGCTTCTAAGAATCATACAACGTAGCAAGGAACAATTTGTCTAAGAATTTCTATTAGATTTTATCAAATGCACTGGTCCCACCGGGCGTGCCAATTTGTTCGCGGTGGTTTCTGGCGAACAACCTCTGGTTAACCAATCTCTTCAGAAAACTGGGTTACGTGCAGGACCAACCAAACAAGTCCTGGGATACATGTGCATTGTTTCTGTCGAAATCTTCTTAGAATTTGGTGACTGGTTTGTGGTTTGTTTTATCAGTATTGTCAAAGTATTAAGAACTTTGATTTTGCAAGTAAAGTAAAGTTTGAATCTTAAAGACGAAACAAAGTTAAAAATTAAAACAAGAACAAAGAAACTGTCGAAGGCTGTAAACTTGCAGAAAAAGTAAATAACATTTAAAATGACATGAACTTGAAGAATAAACAAGTAATTTAAAATGACTTTGAAATATAACTGGTGTTTTAAACGTACATTGTTCCAAATACTAGACTCATTTTCTCTCACACTGGGTACTTAGAGCTTTTACAGGAATTTTGTACAAATTTTCACACACACAATTCTACAACAACTACCCTATTTATATACAAATAAAATAACTGCCTAAAACGGAAAAATCCTAACTATTTGACACTTGTCAATCTGCATGTACTCTTCTTTCCTTGAAGCTTCCACGCGTCCAACTTCCAACTGTTGTAACTTTTGAATTCGAATTCTTCCTCTCTGTGACGAAACGCTGCATCTCCTCATTTTGTCGAAACCCTTTTAAAGGAGAAAACTCTTCAGCACTTGTCAAACCATATCTTTTCTTAAAAACTCCTTCTGTCGAAACCCTTAGTCACAAAACTCTCCAAACTATTCTGCCAGAACATCATGTTTAATTTCTGTCGAAAACAATGAAACTTTAAAAACTTGTCAACAATTCTTGGGCTTTCCTCCTGATGCTATCTTTCGACAAAGATGACCCTGAAGCCTGAATTTTCACCTTGTCGAAATTATGGGTTTACACCTTCCCTCTTAAAATATTGTAATTTTCTTAAAAGTTTGATATCATTCCGTGCAGTCCTCGATTTAATTTGATTTTTTGACCGAAACTAGTGTATAATATACCATAATTTTTTACAGAAACTTGCATTTCGATAAGTTTTATAGAAGCTAATTTTCAGATTATTTTTTGCATGGACTACCATCATAACCTTGCCTTGTAACATATCTAAATGATCTGAAAGGTTTCGTATCATTTGGAACAATCCTCGATTTAATTTGACTTTTTCACCGGAACTAGAATAAACTAGTGTATAATACTTATGATTTTTTGACCGAAACTTGCATTTCAAAAAGTTTCATAGAATATAATTTTCAGATGATTTTTTGCATGGACTTCCATCATAACCCTCCCTCGTAAAATACATCAATAATCTGAAAAGTTTCATTTCATTTCGAGCAATCCTCGATTAAATTTGATTTTTTGTCCGAAACTAATCTAAACTAGTGTAAAATATACTATGATTTTTTGACCGAAACATGCATTTCAAAACGTTTTATAGAAACTAATTTTAAGAGGAATTTTTGCAAGGACTTCCATCATAACCTTCCCTCGTAACATATATAAATGATCTGAAAAGTTTCGTATCATTTCAAACAGTTTCGATTTAATTTGATTTTTTGAACGAAACAAGTAGAAAATAATGTATAATAAATTATGATTTTTTGACCAAAACTTGCGTTTCGAAAAGATTAATAGAATTTAATTTTCAAATTTTTTTTTGAATGGACTTCCATCATAACCTTCCCTCTTAAAATATTGTAATTTTCTTAAAAGTTTGATATCATTCCGTGCAGTCCTCGATTTAATTTGATTTTTTGACCGAAAATAGTGTATAATATACTATAATTTTTTACAGAAACTTGCATTTCGATAAGTTTTATAGAAGCTAATTTTCAGATTATTTTTTGCATGGACTACCATCATAACCTTGCCTTGTAACATATATAAATGATCTGAAAGGTTTTGTATCATTTGGAACTATCCTCGATTTAATTTGACTTTTTCACCGGAACTAGAATAAACTAGTGTATAATACTTATGATTTTTTGACTGAAACTTGCATTTCAAAAAGTTTCATAGAATATAATTTTCAGATGATTTTTTGCATGGACTTCCAACATAACCCTCCCTCGTAAAATATATCAATAATCTGAAAAGATTCATTTCATTTCGAGCAGTCCTCGATTAAATTTGATTTTTTGTCCGAAACTAATCTAAACTAGTGTATAATATACTATGATTTTTTGACCGAAACTTGCATTTCAAAACGTTTTATAGAAACTAATTTTAAGAGGAATTTTTGCAAGGACTTCCCTCATAAATTTCCCTCGTAACATATATAAATGATCTGAAAAGTTTCGTATCATTTCAAACAGTTTCGATTTAATTTGATTTTTTGAACGAAACAAGTAGAAAATAGTGTATAATAAATTATGATTTTTTGACCAAAACTTGCGTTTCGAAAAGATTAATAGAATTTAATTTTCAAATGATTTTTTTGCATGGACTTCCATCATAACCTTCCCTCTTAAAATATTGTAATTTTCTTAAAAGTTTGATATCATTCCGTGCAGTCCTCGATTTAATTTGATTTTTTGACCGAAACTAGTGTATAATATACCATAATTTTTTACAGAAACTTGCATTTCGATAAGTTTTATAGAAGCTAATTTTCAGAAGATTTTTTGCACGGACTACCATCATAACCTTGCCTTGTAACATATATAAATGATCTGAAAGGTTTCGTATCATTTGGTACAATCTTTGATTTAATTTGACTTTTTGACCGGAACTAGAATAAACTAGTGTATAATACTTATGATTTTTTGACCGAAACTTGCATTTCAAAAAGTTTCATAGAATATAATTTTCAGATGATTTTTTGCATGGACTTCCATCATAACCCTCCCTCGTAAAATACATCAATAATCTGAAAAGTTTCATTTCATTTCGAGCAATCCTCGATTAAATTTGATTTTTTGTCCGAAACTAATCTAAACTAGTGTAAAATATACTATGATTTTTTGACCGAAACATGCATTTCAAAACGTTTTATAGAAACTAATTTTAAGAGGAATTTTTGCAAGGACTTCCATCATAACCTTCCCTCGTAACATATATAAATGATCTGAAAAGTTTCGTATCATTTCAAACAGTTTCGATTTAATTTGATTTTTTGAACGAAACAAGTAGAAAATAATGTATAATAAATTATGATTTTTTGACCAAAACTTGCTTTTCGAAAAGATTAATAGAATTTAATTTTCAAATTTTTTTTTGCATGGACTTCCATCATAACCTTCCCTCTTAAAATATTGTAATTTTCTTAAAAGTTTGATATCATTCCGTGCAGTCCTCGATTTAATTTGATTTTTTGACCGAAAATAGTGTATAATATACTATAATTTTTTACAGAAACTTGCATTTCAATAAGTTTTATAGAAGCTAATTTTCAGATTATTTTTTGCATGGACTACCATCATAACCTTGCCTTGTAACATATATAAATGATCTGAAAGGTTTCGTATCATTTGGAACAATCCTCGATTTAATTTGACTTTTTCACCGGAACTAGAATAAACTAGTGTATAATACTTATGATTTTTTGACTGAAACTTGCATTTCAAAAAGTTTCATAGAATATAATTTTCAGATGATTTTTTGCATGGACTTCCAACATAACCCTCCCTCGTAAAATATATCAATAATCTGAAAAGATTCATTTCATTTCGAGCAGTCCTCGATTAAATTTGATTTTTTGTCCGAAACTAATCTAAACTAGTGTATAATATACTATGATTTTTTGACCGAAACTTGCATTTCAAAACGTTTTATAGAAACTAATTTTAAGAGGAATTTTTGCAAGGACTTCCCTCATAAATTTCCCTCGTAACATATATAAATGATCTGAAAAGTTTCGTATCATTTCAAACAGTTTAGATTTAATTTGATTTTTTGAACGAAACAAGTAGAAAATAGTGTATAATAAATTATGATTTTTTGACCAAAACTTGCGTTTCGAAAAGATTAATAGAATTTAATTTTCAAATGATTTTTTTGCATGGACTTCCATCATAACCTTCCCTCTTAAAATATTGTAATTTTCTTAAAAGTTTGATATCATTCCGTGCAGTCCTCGATTTAATTTGATTTTTTGACCGAAACTAGTGTATAATATACTATAATTTTTTACAGAAACTTGCATTTCGATAAGTTTTATAGAAGCTAATTTTCAGATTATTTTTTGCATGGACTACCATCATAACCTTGCCTTGTAACATATATAAATGATCTGAAAGATTTCGTATCATTTGGAACAATCCTCGATTTAATTTGACTTTTTCACCGGAACTAGAATAAACTAGTGTATAATACTTATGATTTTTTGACCGAAACTTGCATTTCAAAAAGTTTCATAGAATATAATTTTCAGATGATTTTTTGCATGGACTTTCAACATAACCCTCCCTCGTAAAATATATCAATAATCTGAAAAGTTTCATTTCATTTCGAGCAGTCCTCGATTAAATTTGATTTTTTGTCCGAAACTAATATAAACTAGTGTATAATATACTATGATTTTTTGACCGAAACTTGCATTTCAAAACTTTTTATTGAAACTAATTTTTAGAGGAATTTTTGCAAGGACTTCCATCATAAATTTCCCTCGTAACATATATAAATGATCTGAAAAGTTTCGTATCATTTCAAACAGTTTTCGATTTAATTTGATTTTTTGAACGAAACAAGTAGAAAATAGTGTATAATAAATTATGATTTTTTGACCAAAACTTGCGTTTCGAAAAGATTAATAGAATTTAATTTTCAAATGATTTTTTTGCATGGACTTCCATCATAACCTTCCCTCTTAAAATATTGAAATTTTCTTAAAATTTTGATATCATTTCGTGCAGTCCTCGATTTAATTTGATTTTTTGACCGAAACTAGTGTATAATATACTATAATTTTTTACAGAAACTTGCATTTCGATAAGTTTTATAGAAGCTAATTTTCAGATTATTTTTTGCATGGACTACCATCATAACCTTGCCTTGTAACATATATAAATGATCTGAAAGGTTTCGTATCATTTGGAACAATCCTCGATTTAATTTGACTTTTTCACCGGAACTAGAATAAACTAGTGTATAATACTTATGATTTTTTGACCGAAACTTGCATTTCAAAAAGTTTCATAGAATATAATTTTCAGATGATTTTTTGCATGGACTTCCAACATAACCCTCCCTCGTAAAATATATAAATAATCTGAAAAGTTTGATTTCATTTCGAGCAGTCCTCGATTAAATTTGATTTTTTGTCCGAAACTAATCTAAACTAGTGTATAATATACTATGATTTTTTGACCGAAACATGCATTTCAAACCATTTTATAGAAACTAATTTTAAGAGGAATTTTTGCAAGGATTCCATCATAACTTTCCCTCGTAACATATATAAATGATTTGAAAAGTTTCGTATCATTTCAAACAGTTTCCGATTTAAATTGATTTTTTGAACGAAACAAGTAAAAAATAGTGTATAATAAATTATGATTTTTTGACCAAAACTTGCGTTTCGAAAAGATTAATAGAATTTAATTTTCAAAAGATTTTTTTGCATGGATTTCCATCATAACCTTCCCTCTTAAAATATTGAAATTTTCTTAATAGTTTGATATCATTCCGTGCAGTCCTCGATTTAATTTGATTTTTTGACCGAAACTAGTGTATAATATACTATAATTTTTTACAGAAACGTGCATTTCGATAAGTTTTATAGAAGCTAATTTTCAGATTATTTTTTGCATGGACTACCATCATAACCTTGCCTTGTAACATATCTAAATGATCTGAAAGGTTTCGTATCATTTGGAACAATCCTCGATTTAATTTGACTTTTTCACCGGAACTAGAATAAACTAGTGTATAATACTTATGATTTTTTGACCGAAACTTGCATTTCAAAAAGTTTCATAGAATATAATTTTCAGATGATTTTTTTGCATGGACTTCCATCATAACCCTCCCTCGTAAAATATATCAATAATCTGAAAAGTTTCATTTCATTTCGAGCAGTCCTCGATTAAATTTGATTTTTTGTCCGAAACTAATCTAAACTAGTGTAAAATATACTATGATTTTTTGACCGAAACTAATTTTAAGAGGAATTTTTGCAAGGACTTCCATCATACCCTTCCCTCGTAACATATATAAATGATTTGAAACGATTCGTATCATTTCAAACAGTTTCCGATTTAATTTGATTTTTTGAACGAAACTAGTATAAAATAGTGTATAATATATTATGATTTTTTTACCAAAACTTGCATTTCGAAAATATTCATAGAATTTAATTTTCAAAAGATTTTTTTGCATGGACTTCCATCATAACCTTCCCTCATAAATTATATAAATGTTCTTAAAAGTTTGATATCATCTCAAGCAGTCATCGATTTAATTTGATTTTTTGACCGAAACTAGTGTATAATATACTATGATTTTTTTGACAGAAACTTGCATTTCGATAAATTTTATGGAAGCTAATTTTCAGATGATTTTTTGCATGGACTTCCGTCATAACCTTGCCATGTAACATATATAAATGATCTCAAAGGTTTCGTATCATTTGGAACAATCCTCTATTTAATTTGACTTTTTGATCGGAACTAGAATAAACTAGTGTATAATATTTATGATTTTTTGACCGAAACTTGCATTTCAAAAAGTTTTATAGAAACTAATTTTCAGATGTTTTTTTGTAAGGACTAACATCATAATCTTCCCTCGTAACATATATAAATGATCTTAAAAGTTTCGTATCATTTCAAACAGTTTCCGATTTAATTTTATTTTTTGAACGAAACTAGTATAAAATAGTGTATAATATATTATGATATTTTGACCGAAACTTGCATTTCGAAAAGGTTCATAGAATATAATTTCAAATGAATTTTTGCTTGGACTTCCATCATAACCTTCTCTCGTAAAATATAGAAATGTTCTAAAAAGTTTATAACATTTCGACCAGTCCTCGATTTAATTTGATTTTTTGTACGAAACTAGTGTAAACTAGTGTATAATATACTATGCTTTTTTGACAGAAACTTGCATTTCGATAAGTTTTATAGAAGCTAATTTTCAGATGATTTTTTGCATGGACTTCCATCATAACCTTCCCTTGTAACATATATAAATGATCTGAAAGGTTTTGTATCATTTAGAACAATCCTCGATTTAATTTGACTTTTTAACCAAAACTAGAATAAACTAGTGTATAATATTTAGGATTTTTTGACCGAAACTTTCATTTCAAAAAGTTTCATAGAATCTAATTTTCAGATGATTTTTTTTGCAAGGACTTCCGTCATAACCTTCCCTCATAAAATATATCAATAATCTGAAATGTTTCGTATCATTTCGAACAGTTCTCGATTAAATTTGATTTTTTGACCGAAACTAGTATAAACTAGTGATAATATACTATGATTTTTTTTCACCGAAACTTGCATTTCAAAAATGTTTATATAAACTAATTTTCGTACGATTTTTTGCAAGGTCTTCCATCATAACCTTCCCTCGTAACATATATAAATGATCTGAAAATTTTCGTATCATTTCAAACAGTTTCCGATTTAATTTGATTTTTTGAACGAAACAAGTAGAAAATAGTGTATAATAAATTATGATTTTTTGACCAAAACTTGCGTTTCGAAAAGATTAATAGAATTTAATTTTCAAAATATTTTTTTGCATGGATTTCCATCATAACCTTCCCTCTTAAAATATTGAAATTTTCTTAATAGTTTGATATCATTCCGTGCAGTCCTCGATTTAATTTGATTTTTTGACCGAAACTAGTGTATAATATACTATAATTTTTTACAGAAACTTGCATTTCGATAAGTTTTATAGAAGCTAATTTTCAGATTATTTTTTGCATGGACTACCATCATAACCTTGCCTTGTAACATATCTAAATGATCTGAAAGGTTTCGTATCATTTGGAACAATCCTCGATTTAATTTGACTTTTTCACCGGAACTAGAATAAACTAGTGTATAATACTTATGATTTTTTGACCGAAACTTGCATTTCAAAAAGTTTCATAGAATATAATTTTCAGATGATTTTTTGCATGGACTTTCAACATAACCCTCCCTCGTAAAATATATCAATAATCTGAAAAGTTTCATTTCATTTCGAGCAGTCCTCGATTAAATTTGATTTTTTGTCCGAAACTAATCTAAACTATTGTATAATATACTATGATTTTTTGACCGAAACTTGCATTTCAAAACTTTTAATAGAAACTAATTTTAAGAGGAATTTTTGCAAGGACTTCCTTCATAAATTTCCCTCGTAACATATATAAATGATCTGAAAAGTTTCGTATCATTTCAAACAGTTTTCTATTTAATTTGATTTTTTGAACGAAACAAGTAGAAAATAGTGTATAATAAATTATGATTTTTTGACCAAAACTTGCGTTTCGAAAAGATTAATAGAATTTAATTTTCAAATAATTTTTTTGCATGGACTTCCATCATAACCTTCCCTCTTAAAATATTGAAATTTTCTAAAAAGTTTGATATCATTCCGTGCAGTCCTTGATTTAATTTGATTTTTTGACCGAAACTAGTGTATAATATACCATAATTTTTTACAGAAACTTGCATTTCGATAAGTTTTATAGAAGCTAATTTTCAGATTATTTTTTGCATGGACTACCATCATAACCTTGCCTGGTAACATATATAAATGATCTGAAAGGTTTCGTATCATTTGGTACAATCTTTAATTTAATTTGACTTTTTGACCGGAACTAGAATAAACTAGTGTATAATACTTATGATTTTTTGACCGAAACTTGCATTTCAAAAAGTTTCATAGAATATAATTTTCAGATGATTTTTTGCATGGACTTCCATCATAACCCTCCCTCGTAAAATACATCAATAATCTGAAAAGTTTCATTTCATTTCGAGCTATCCTCGATTAAATTTGATTTTTTGTCCAAAACTAATCTAAACTAGTGTAAAATATACTATGATTTTTTGACCGAAACATGCATTTCAAAACGTTTTATAGAAACTAATTTTAAGAGGAATTTTTGCAAGGACTTCGATCATAACCTTCCCTCGTAACATATATAAATGATTTGAAAAGTTTCGTATCATTTCAAACAGTTTCCTATTTTATTTGATTTTTTGAACGAAACAAGTAGAAAATAATGTATAATAAATTATGATTTTTTGACCAAAACTTGCATTTCGAAAAGATTAATAGAATTTAATTTTCAAATTTTTTTTGGCATGGACTTCCATCATAACCTTCCCTCTTAAAATATAGAAATTTTCTTAAACGTTTGATATCATTCCGTGCAGTCCTCGATTTAATTTGATTTTTTGACCGAAACTAGTGTATAATATACTATAATTTTTTACAAAAACTTGCATTTCGATAAGTTTTATAGAAGCTAATTTTCAGATTATTTTTTGCATGGACTACCATCATAACCTTGCCTTGTAACATATATAAATGATCTGAAAGGTTTCGTACCATTTGGAACAATCCTCGATTTAATTTGACTTTTTCACCGGAACTAGAATAAACTAGTGTATAATACTTATGATTTTTTGACCGAAACTTGCATTTCAAAAAGTTTCATAGAATATAATTTTCAGATGATTTTTTGCATGGACTTTCAACATAACCCTCCCTCGTAAAATATATCAATAATCTGAAAAGTTTCATTTCATTTCGAGCAGTCCTCGATTAAATTTGATTTTTTGTCCGAAACTAATCTAAACTATTGTATAATATACTATGATTTTTTGACCGAAACTTGCATTTCAAAACTTTTAATAGAAACTAATTTTAAGAGGAATTTTTGCAAGGACTTCCTTCATAAATTTCCCTCGTAACATATATAAATGATCTGAAAAGTTTCGTATCATTTCAAACAGTTTTCTATTTAATTTGATTTTTTGAACGAAACAAGTAGAAAATAGTGTATAATAAATTATGATTTTTTGACCAAAACTTGCGTTTCGAAAAGATTAATAGAATTTAATTTTCAAATAATTTTTTTGCATGGACTTCCATCATAACCTTCCCTCTTAAAATATTGAAATTTTCTAAAAAGTTTGATATCATTCCGTGCAGTCCTTGATTTAATTTGATTTTTTGACCGAAACTAGTGTATAATATACCATAATTTTTTACAGAAACTTGCATTTCGATAAGTTTTATAGAAGCTAATTTTCAGATTATTTTTTGCATGGACTACCATCATAACCTTGCCTGGTAACATATATAAATGATCTGAAAGGTTTCGTATCATTTGGTACAATCTTTAATTTAATTTGACTTTTTGACCGGAACTAGAATAAACTAGTGTATAATACTTATGATTTTTTGACCGAAACTTGCATTTCAAAAAGTTTCATAGAATATAATTTTCAGATGATTTTTTGCATGGACTTCCAACATAACCCTCCCTCGTAAAATATATCAATAATCTAAAAAGTTTCATTTCATTTCGAGCAGTCCTCGATTAAATTTGATTTTTTGTCCGAAACTAATCTAAACTAGTGTATAATATACTATGATTTTTTGACCAAAACATGCATTTCAAACCATTTTATAGAAACTAATTTTAAGAGGAATTTTTGCAAGGATTCCATCATAACTTTCCCTCATAACATATATAAATGATTTGAAAAGTTTCGTATCATTTCAAACAGTTTCCGATTTAATTTGATTTTTTGAACGAAACAAGTAGAAAATAGTGTATAATAAATTATGATTTTTTGACCAAAACTTGCATTTCGAAAAGATTAATAGAATTTAATTTTCAAAAGATTTTTTTGCATGGACTTCCATCATAACCTTCCCTCTTAAAATATAGAAATTTTCTTAAAAGTTTGATATCATTCCGTGCAATCCTCGATTTAATTTGTTTTTTTGACCGAAACTAGTGTATAATATACTATAATTTTTTACAGAAACTTGCATTTCGATAAGTTTTATAGAAGCTAATTTTCAGATTATTTTTTGCATGGACTACCATCATAACCTTGCCTTGTAACATATATAAATGACCTGAAAGGTTTCGTATCATTTGGAACAATCCTCGATTTAATTTGACTTTTTGACCGGAACTAGAATAAACTAGTGTATAATACTTATGATTTTTTGACCGAAACTTGCATTTCAAAAAGTTTCATAGAATATAATTTTCAGATGATTTTTTTGCATGGACTTCCATCATAACCCTCCCTCGTAAAATATATCAATAATCTGAAAAGTTTCATTTCATTTCGAGCAGTCCTCGATTAAATTTGATTTTTTGTCTGAAACTAATCTAAACTAGTGTAAAATATACTATGATTTTTTGACCGAAACTAATTTTAAGAGGAATTTTTTCAAGGACTTCCATCATAACCTTCCCTCGTAACATATATAAATGATTTGAAACGATTCGTATCATTTCAAACAGTTTCCGATTTAATTTGATTTTTTGAACGAAACTAGTATAAAATAGTGTATAATATATTATGATTTTTTTACCAAAACTTGCATTTCGAAAATATTCATAGAATTTAATTTTCAAATGATTTTTTGCATGGACTTCCATCATAACCTTCCCTCATAAAATATATAAATGTTCTTAAAAGTTTGATATCATCTCAAGCAGTCCTCGATTTAATTTGATTTTTTGACCGAAACTAGTGTATAATATACTATGATTTTTTTGACAGAAACTTGCATTTCGATAAATTTTATGGAAGCTAATTTTCAGATGATTTTTTGCATGGACTTCCGTCATAACCTTGCCATGTAACATATATAAATGATCTCAAAGGTTTCGTATCATTTGGAACAATCCTCAATTTAATTTGACTTTTTGACCGGAACTAGAATAAACTAGTGTATAATATTTATGATTTTTTGACCGAAACTTGCATTTCAAAAAGTTTTATAGAAACTAATTTTCAGATGATTTTTTGTAAGGACTAACATCATAATCTTCCCTCGTAACATATATAAATGATCTTAAAAGTTTCGTATCATTTCAAACAGTTTCCGATTTAATTTTATTTTTTGAACGAAACTAGTATAAAATAGTGTATAATATATATGATATTTTGACCGAAACTTGCATTTCGAAAAGGTTCATAGAATATAATTTCAAATGAATTTTTGCTTGGACTTCCATCATAACCTTCTCTCGTAAAATATAGAAATGTTCTAAAAAGTTTCATAACATTTCGACCAGTCCTCGATTTAATTTGATTTTTTGACCGAAACTAGTGTAAACTAGTGTATAATATACTATGCTTTTTTGACAGAAACTTGCATTTCGATAAGTTTTATAGAAGCTAATTTTCAGATGATTTTTTGCATGGACTTCCATCATAACCTTCCCTTGTAACATATATAAAAGATCTGAAAGGTTTCGTATCATTTAGAACAATCCTCGATTTAATTTGACTTTTTAACCAAAACTAGAATAAACTAGTGTATAATATTTAGGATTTTTTGACCGAAACTTTCATTTCAAAAAGTTTCATAGAATCTAATTTTCAGATGATTTTTTTTGCAAGGACTTCAGTCATAACCTTCCCTCATAAAATATATCAATAATCTGAAAAGTTTCGTATCATTTCGAACAGTCCTCGATTAAATTTGAATTTTTGACCGAAACTAGTATAAACTAGTGATAATATACTATGATTTTTTTTCACCGAAACTTGCATTTCAAAAATGTTTATATAAACTTATTTTCGTACGATTTTTTGCAAGGTCTTCCATCATAACCTTCCCTCGTAAAATATATAAATGATCTGAAAATTTTCGTATCATTTCAAACAGTTTCCGAATTAATTTGATTTTTTTAACGAAACAAGTAGAAAATAGTGTATAATAAATTATGATTTTTTGACCAAAACTTGCATTTCGAAAAGATTAATAGAATTTAATTTTCAAATTATTTTTTTGCATGGATTTCCATCATAACCTTCCCTCTTAAAATATAGAAATTTTCTTAAAAGTTCGATATCATTCCGTGCAGTCCTCGATTTAATTTGATTTTTTGACCGAAACTAGTGTATAATATACTATAATTTTTTTACAGAAACTTGCATTTCGATAAGTTTTATAGAAGCTAATTTTCAGATTATTTTTTGCATGGACTACCATCATAACCTTGCCTTGTAACATATATAAATTATCTGAAAGATTTCGTATCATTTGGAACAATCCCCGATTTAATTTGACTTTTTGACCGGAACTAGAATAAACTAGTGTATAATACTTATGATTTTTTGACCGAAACTTGCATTTCAAAAAGTTTCATAGAATATAATTTTCAGATGATTTTTTGCATGGACTTTCAACATAACCCTCCCTCGTAAAATATATCAATAATCTAAAAAGTTTCATTTCATTTCGAGCAGTCCTCGATTAAATTTGATTTTTTGTCCGAAACTAATCTAAACTAGTGTATAATATACTATGATTTTTTGACCGAAACTTGCATTTCAAAACGTTTTATAGAAACTAATTTTAAGAGGAATTTTTGCACGGACTTCCATCATAAATTTCCCTCGTAACATATATAAATGATCTGAAAAGTTTCGTATCATTTCAAACAGTTTTCGATTTAATTTGATTTTTTGAACGAAACAAGTAGAAAATAGTGTATAATAAATTATGATTTTTTGACCAAAACTTGCGTTTCGAAAAGATTAATAGAATTTAATTTTCAAATGATTTTTTTGAATGGACTTCCATCATAACCTTCCCTCTTAAAATATAGAAATTTTCTTAAACGTTTGATATCATTCCGTGTAGTCCTCGATTTAATTTGTTTTTTTGACTGAAACTAGTGTGTAATATACCATAATTTTTTACAGAAACTTGCATTTCGATAAGTTTTATAGAAGCTAATTTTCAGATTATTTTTTGCATGGACTACCATCATAACCTTGCCTTGTAACATATATAAATGATCTGAAAGGTTTCGTATCATTTGGAACAATCCTCGGTTTAATTTGACTTTTTGACCGGAACTAGAATAAACTTGTGTATAATACTTATGAATTTTTGACCGAAACTTGCATTTCAAAAAGTTTCATAGAATATAATTTTCAGATGATTTTTTGCATGGACTTCCATCATAACCCTCCCTCGAAAATACATCAATAATCTGTAAAGTTTCATTTCATTTCGAGCAGTCCTCGATTAAATTTGATTTTTTGTCCGAAACTAATCTAAACTAGTGTAAATATACTATGATTTTTTGACCGAAACTAATTTTAAGAGGAATTTTTGCAAGGACTTCCATCATAACCTTCCCTAGTAACATATATAAATGATTTGAAACGATTCGTATCATTTCAAACATTTTCCGATTTAATTTGATTTTTTTAACGAAAATAGTATAAAATAGTGTATAATATATTATGATTTTTTTACCAAAACTTGCATTTCGAAAATATTCATAGAATTTTATTTTCAAATGATTTTTTTGCATGGACTTCCATCATAACCTTCCCTCATAAAATATATAAATGTTCTTAAAAGTTTGATATCATCTCAAGCAGTCCTCGATTAAATTTGATTTTTTGCATGGACTTCCATCATAACCTTCCCTTGTAACATATATAAATGATCTGAAAGGTTTCGTATCATTTAGAACAATCCTCGATTTAATTTGACTTTTTAACCAAAACTAGAATAAACTAGTGTATAATATTTAGGATTTTTTGACAGAAACTTTCATTTCAAAAAGATTCATAGAATCTAATTTTCAGATGATTTATTTTGCAAGGACTTCCGTCATAACCTTCCCTCATAAAATATATCAATAATCTGAAAAGTTTCGTATCATTTCGAACAGTCCTCGATTAAATTTGATTTTTTGACCGAAACTAGTATAAACTAGTGATAATATACTATGATTTTTTTTCACCGAAACTTGCATTTCAAAAATGTTTGTATAAACTAATTTTCGTACGATTTTTTGCAAGGTCTTCCATCATAACCTTCCCTCGTAACATATATAAATGATCTGAAAATTTTCGTATCATTTCAAACAGTTTCCGATTTAATTTGATTTTTTGAACGAAACAAGTAGAAAATAGTGTATAATAAATTATGATTTTTTGACCAAAACTTGCATTTCGAAAAGATTAATAGAATTTAATTTTCAAATGATTTTTTTGCATGGATTTCCATCATAACCTTCCCTCTTAAAATATAGAAATTTTCTTAAACGTTTGATATCATTCCGTGCAGTCCTCGATTTAATTTGATTTTTTGACCGAAACTAGTGTATAATATACTATAATTTTTTTACAGAAACTTGCATTTCGATAAGTTTTATAGAAGCTAATTTTCAGATTATTTTTTGCATGGACTACCATCATAACCTTGCCTTGTAACATATATAAATTATCTGAAAGGTTTCGTATAATTTGGAACAATCCTCGATTTAATTTGACTTTTTGACCGGAACTAGAATAAACTAGTGTATAATACTTATGAATTTTTGACCGAAACTTGCATTTCAAAAAGTTTCATAGAATATAATTTTCTGATGATTTTTTTTGCATGGACTTCCATCATAACCCTACCTCGTAAAATATATCAATAATCTGAAAAGTTTCATTTCATTTCGAGCAGTCCTCGATTAAATTTGATTTTTTGTCCGAAACTAATCTAAACTAGTGTAAAATATACTATGATTTTTTGACCGAAACTAATTTTAAGAGGAATTTTTGCAAGGACTTCCATCATAACCTTCCCTCGTAACATATATAAATGATTTGAAACGATTCGTATCATTTCAAACATTTTCCGATTTAATTTGATTTTTTGAACGAAACTAGTATAAAATAGTGTATAATATATTATGATTTTTTTACCAAAACTTGCATTTCGAAAATATTCATAGAATTTAATTTTCAAATGATTTTTTTGCATGGACTTCCATCATAACCTTCCCTCATAAAATATATAAATGTTCTTAAAAGTTTGATATCATCTCAAGCAGTCCTCGATTAAATTTGATTTTTTGTCCGAAACTAATCTAAACTAGTGTATAATATACTATTATTTTTTGACCGAAACTTGCATTTCAAAAAGTTTTATAGAAACTAATTTTAAGAGGAATTTTTGCAAGGACTTCCATCATAAATTTCCCTCGTAACATATATAAATGATCTGAAAAGTTTCGTATCATTTCAAACAGTTTTCGATTTAATTTGATTTTTTGAACGAAACAAGTAGAAAATAGTGTATAATAAATTATGATTTTTTGACCAAAACTTGCGTTTCGAAAAGATTAATAGAATTTAATTTTCAAATTATTTTTTTGCATGGACTTCCATCATAACCTTCCCTCTTAAAATATTGTAATTTTCTTAAAAGTTCGATATCATTCCGTGCAGTCCTCGATTTAATTTGATTTTTTGACCGAAACTAGTGTATAATATACCATAATTTTTTACAGAAACTTGCATTTCGATAAGTTTTATAGAAGCTAATTTTTAGATTATTTTTTGCATGGACTACCATCATAACCTTGCCTTGTAACATATATAAATGATCTAAAAGGTTTCGTATCATTTGGTACAATCTTCGATTTAATTTGACTTTTTGACCGGAACTAGAATAAACTAGTGTATAATACTTATGATTTTTTGACCGAAACTTGCATTTCAAAAAGTTTCATAGAATATAATTTTCAGATGATTTTTTTTGCATGGACTTCCATCATAACCCTACCTCGTAAAATATATCAATAATCTGAAAAGTTTCATTTCATTTCGAGCAGTCCTCGATTAAATTTGATTTTTTGTCCGAAACTAATCTAAACTAGTGTAAAATATACTATGATTTTTTGACCGAAACTAATTTTAAGAGGAATTTTTGCAAGGACTTCCATCATAACCTTCCCTCGTAACATATATAAATGATTTGAAACGATTCGTATCATTTCAAACATTTTCCGATTTAATTTGATTTTTTGAACGAAACTAGTATAAAATAGTGTATAATATATTATGATTTTTTTACCAAAACTTGCATTTCGAAAATATTCATAGAATTTAATTTTCAAATGATTTTTTTGCATGGACTTCCATCATAACCTTCCCTCATAAAATATATAAATGTTCTTAAAAGTTTGATATCATCTCAAGCAGTCCTCGATTAAATTTGATTTTTTGTCCGAAACTAATCTAAACTAGTGTATAATATACTATAATTTTTTGACCGAAACTTGCATTTCAAAACGTTTTATAGAAACTAATTTTAAGAGGAATTTTTGCAAGGACTTCCATCATAAATTTCCCTCGTAACATATATAAATGATCTGAAAAGTTTCGTATCATTTCAAACAGTTTTCGATTTAATTTGATTTTTTGAACGAAACAAGTAGAAAATAGTGTATAATAAATTATGATTTTTTGACCAAAACTTGCGTTTCGAAAAGATTAATAGAATTTAATTTTCAAATTATTTTTTTGCATGGACTTCCATCATAACCTTCCCTCTTAAAATATTGAAATTTTCTTAAAAGTTCGATATCATTCCGTGCAGTCCTCGATTTAATTTGATTTTTTGACCGAAACTAGTGTATAATATACCATAATTTTTTACAGAAACTTGCATTTCGATAAGTTTTATAGAAGCTAATTTTCAGATTATTTTTTGCATGGACTACCATCATAACCTTGCCTTGTAACATATATAAATGATCTAAAAGGTTTCGTATCATTTGGTACAATCTTCGATTTAATTTGACTTTTTGACCGGAACTAGAATAAACTAGTGTATAATACTTACGATTTTTTGACCGAAACTTGCATTTCAAAAAGTTTCATAGAATATAATTTTCAGATGATTTTTTTTGCATGGACTTCCATCATAACCCTACCTCGTAAAATACATCAATAATCTGAAAAGTTTCATTTCATTTCGAGCAGTCCTCGATTAAATTTGATTTTTTGTCCAAAACTAATCTAAACTAGTGTAAAATATACTATGATTTTTTGACCGAAACTAATTTTAAGAGGAATTTTTGCAAGGACTTCCATCATAACCTTCCCTCGTAACATATATAAATGATTTGAAACGATTCGTATCATTTCAAACATTTTCCGATTTAATTTGATTTTTTGAACGAAACTAGTATAAAATAGTGTATAATATATTATGATTTTTTTACCAAAACTTGCATTTCGAAAATATTCATAGAATTTAATTTTCAAATGATGTTTTTTGCATGGACTTCCATCATAACCTTCCCTCATAAAATATATAAATGTTCTTAAAAGTTTGATATCATCTCAAGCAGTCCTCGATTAAATTTGATTTTTTGTCCGAAACTAATCTAAACTAGTGTATAATATACTATTATTTTTTGACCGAAACTTGCATTTCAAAACGTTTTATAGAAACTAATTTTAAGAGGAATTTTTGCAAGGACTTCCATCATAAATTTCCCTCGTAACATATATAAATGATCTGAAAAGTTTCGTATCATTTCAAACAGTTTTCGATTTAATTTGATTTTTTGAACGAAACAAGTAGAAAATAGTGTATAATAAATTATGATATTTTGACCAAAACATGCGTTTCGAAAAGATTAATAGAATTTAATTTTCAAATTATTTTTTTGCATGGACTTCCATCATAACCTTCCCTCTTAAAATATAGAAATTTTCTTAAACGTTCGATATCATTCCGTGCAGTCCTCGATTTAATTTGATTTTTTGACCGAAACTAGTGTATAATATACCATAATTTTTTACAGAAACTTGCATTTCGATAAGTTTTATAGAAGCTAATTTTCAGATTATTTTTTGCATGGACTACCATCATAACCTTGCCTTGTAACATATATAAATTATCTGAAAGGTTTCGTATCATTTGGTACAATCTTCGATTTAATTTGACTTTTTGACCGGAACTAGAATAAACTAGTGTATAATACTTATGATTTTTTGACCGAAACTTGCATTTCAAAAAGTTTCATAGAATATAATTTTCAGATGATTTTTTTTGCATGGACTTCCATCATAACCCTACCTCGTAAAATATATCAATAATCTGAAAAGTTTCATTTCATTTCGAGCAGTCCTCGATTAAATTTGATTTTTTGTCCAAAACTAATCTAAACTAGTGTAAAATATACTATGATTTTTTGACCGAAACTAATTTTAAGAGGAATTTTTGCAAGGACTTCCATCATAACCTTCCCTCGTAACATATATAAATGATTTGAAACGATTCGTATCATTTCAAACATTTTCCGATTTAATTTGATTTTTTGAACGAAACTAGTATAAAATAGTGTATAATATATTATGAATTTTTTACCAAAACTTGTATTTCGAAAATATTCATAGAATTTAATTTTCAAATGATGTTTTTTGCATGGACTTCCATCATAACCTTCCCTCATAAAATATATAAATGTTCTTAAAAGTTTGATATCATCTCAAGCAGTCCTCGATTAAATTTGATTTTTTGTCCGAAACTAATCTAAACTAGTGTATAATATACTATTATTTTTTGACCGAAACTTGCATTTCAAAACGTTTTATAGAAACTAATTTTAAGAGGAATTTTTGCAAGGACTTCCATCATAAATTTCCCTCGTAACATATATAAATGATCTGAAAAGTTTCGTATCATTTCAAACAGTTTTCGATTTAATTTGATTTTTTGAACGAAACAAGTAGAAAATAGTGTATAATAAATTATGATATTTTGACCAAAACTTGCGTTTCGAAAAGATTAATAGAATTTAATTTTCAAATTATTTTTTTGCATGGACTTCCATCATAACCTTCCCTCTTAAAATATTGTAATTTTCTTAAAAGTTCGATATCATTCCGTGCAGTCCTCGATTTAATTTGATTTTTTGACCGAAACTAGTGTATAATATACCATAATTTTTTACAGAAACTTGCATTTCGATAAGTTTTATAGAAGCTAATTTTTAGATTATTTTTTGCATGGACTACCATCATAACCTTGCCTTGTAACATATATAAATGATCTAAAAGGTTTCGTATCATTTGGTACAATCTTCGATTTAATTTGACTTTTTGACCGGAACTAGAATAAACTAGTGTATAATACTTATGATTTTTTGACCGAAACTTGCATTTCAAAAAGTTTCATAGAATATAATTTTCAGATGATTTTTTTTGCATGGACTTCCATCATAACCCTACCTCGTAAAATATATCAATAATCTGAAAAGTTTCATTTCATTTCGAGCAGTCCTCGATTAAATTTGATTTTTTGTCCGAAACTAATCTAAACTAAGTGTAAAATATACTATGATTTTTTGACCGAAACTAATTTTAAGAGGAATTTTTGCAAGGACTTCCATCATAACCTTCCCTCGTAACATATATAAATGATTTGAAACGATTCGTATCATTTCAAACATTTTCCGATTTAATTTGATTTTTTGAACGAAACTAGTATAAAATAGTGTATAATATATTATGAATTTTTTACCAAAACTTGTATTTCGAAAATATTCATAGAATTTAATTTTCAAATGATGTTTTTTGCATGGACTTCCATCATAACCTTCCCTCATAAAATATATAAATGTTCTTAAAAGTTTGATATCATCTCAAGCAGTCCTCGATTAAATTTGATTTTTTGTCCGAAACTAATCTAAACTAGTGTATAATATACTATTATTTTTTGACCGAAACTTGCATTTCAAAACGTTTTATAGAAACTAATTTTAAGAGGAATTTTTGCAAGGACTTCCATCATAAATTTCCCTCGTAACATATATAAATGATCTGAAAAGTTTCGTATCATTTCAAACAGTTTTCGATTTAATTTGATTTTTTGAACGAAACAAGTAGAAAATAGTGTATAATAAATTATGATATTTTGACCAAAACTTGCGTTTCGAAAAGATTAATAGAATTTAATTTTCAAATTATTTTTTTGCATGGACTTCCATCATAACCTTCCCTCTTAAAATATTGTAATTTTCTTAAAAGTTCGATATCATTCCGTGCAGTCCTCGATTTAATTTGATTTTTTGACCGAAACTAGTGTATAATATACCATAATTTTTTACAGAAACTTGCATTTCGATAAGTTTTATAGAAGCTAATTTTTAGATTATTTTTTGCATGGACTACCATCATAACCTTGCCTTGTAACATATATAAATGATCTAAAAGGTTTCGTATCATTTGGTACAATCTTCGATTTAATTTGACTTTTTGACCGGAACTAGAATAAACTAGTGTATAATACTTATGATTTTTTGACCGAAACTTGCATTTCAAAAAGTTTCATAGAATATAATTTTCAGATGATTTTTTTTGCATGGACTTCCATCATAACCCTACCTCGTAAAATATATCAATAATCTGAAAAGTTTCATTTCATTTCGAGCAGTCCTCGATTAAATTTGATTTTTTGTCCGAAACTAATCTAAACTAAGTGTAAAATATACTATGATTTTTTGACCGAAACTAATTTTAAGAGGAATTTTTGCAAGGACTTCCATCATAACCTTCCCTCGTAACATATATAAATGATTTGAAACGATTCGTATCATTTCAAACATTTTCCGATTTAATTTGATTTTTTGAACGAAACTAGTATAAAATAGTGTATAATATATTATGATTTTTTTACCAAAACTTGCATTTCGAAAATATTCATAGAATTTAATTTTCAAATGATTTTTTTGCATGGACTTCCATCATAACCTTCCCTCATAAAATATATAAATGTTCTTAAAAGTTTGATATCATCTCAAGCAGTCCTCGATTAAATTTGATTTTTTGTCCGAAACTAATCTAAACTAGTGTATAATATACTAATATTTTTTGACCGAAACTTGCATTTCAAAACGTTTTATAGAAACTAATTTTAAGAGGAATTTTTGCAAGGACTTCCATTATAAATTTCCCTCGTAACATATATAAATGATCTGAAAAGTTTCGTATCATTTCAAACAGTTTTCGATTTAATTTGATTTTTTGAACGAAACAAGTAGAAAATAGTGTATAATAAATTATGATTTTTTGACCAAAACTTGCGTTTCGAAAAGATTAATAGAATTTAATTTTCAAATTATTTTTTTGCATGGACTTCCATCATAACCTTCCCTCTTAAAATATTGAAATTTTCTTAAAAGTTCGATATCATTCCGTGCAGTCCTCGATTTAATTTGATTTTTTGACCGAAACTAGTGTATAATATACCATAATTTTTTACAGAAACTTGCATTTCGATAAGTTTTATAGAAGCTAATTTTCAGATTATTTTTTGCATGGACTACCATCATAACCTTGCCTTGTAACATATATAAATGATCTAAAAGGTTTCGTATCATTTGGTACAATCTTCGATTTAATTTGACTTTTTGACCGGAACTAGAATAAACTAGTGTATAATACTTATGATTTTTTGAACGAAACTTGCATTTCAAAAAGTTTCATAGAATATAATTTTCAGATGATTTTTTTTGCATGGACTTCCATCATAACCCTACCTCGTAAAATATATCAATAATCTGAAAAGTTTCATTTCATTTCGAGCAGTCCTCGATTAAATTTGATTTTTTGTCCAAAACTAATCTAAACTAGTGTAAAATATACTATGATTTTTTGACCGAAACTAATTTTAAGAGGAATTTTTGCAAGGACTTCCATCATAACCTTCCCTCGTAACATATATAAATGATTTGAAACGATTCGTATCATTTCAAACATTTTCCGATTTAATTTGATTTTTTGAACGAAACTAGTATAAAATAGTGTATAATATATTATGATTTTTTTACCAAAACTTGCATTTCGAAAATATTCATAGAATTTAATTTTCAAATGATGTTTTTTGCATGGACTTCCATCATAACCTTCCCTCATAAAATATATAAATGTTCTTAAAAGTTTGATATCATCTCAAGCAGTCCTCGATTAAATTTGATTTTTTGTCCGAAACTAATCTAAACTAGTGTATAATATACTATTATTTTTTGACCGAAACTTGCATTTCAAAACGTTTTATAGAAACTAATTTTAAGAGGAATTTTTGCAAGGACTTCCATCATAAATTTCCCTCGTAACATATATAAATGATCTGAAAAGTTTCGTATCATTTCAAACAGTTTTCGATTTAATTTGATTTTTTGAACGAAACAAGTAGAAAATAGTGTATAATAAATTATGATATTTTGACCAAAACTTGCGTTTCGAAAAGATTAATAGAATTTAATTTTCAAATTATTTTTTTGCATGGACTTCCATCATAACCTTCCCTCTTAAAATATAGAAATTTTCTTAAACGTTCGATATCATTCCGTGCAGTCCTCGATTTAATTTGATTTTTTGACCGAAACTAGTGTATAATATACCATAATTTTTTACAGAAACTTGCATTTCGATAAGTTTTATAGAAGCTAATTTTCAGATTATTTTTTGCATGGACTACCATCATAACCTTGCCTTGTAACATATATAAATTATCTGAAAGGTTTCGTATCATTTGGTACAATCTTCGATTTAATTTGACTTTTTGACCGGAACTAGAATAAACTAGTGTATAATACTTATGATTTTTTGACCGAAACTTGCATTTCAAAAAGTTTCATAGAATATAATTTTCAGATGATTTTTTTTGCATGGACTTCCATCATAACCCTACCTCGTAAAATATATCAATAATCTGAAAAGTTTCATTTCATTTCGAGCAGTCCTCGATTAAATTTGATTTTTTGTCCAAAACTAATCTAAACTAGTGTAAAATATACTATGATTTTTTGACCGAAACTAATTTTAAGAGGAATTTTTGCAAGGACTTCCATCATAACCTTCCCTCGTAACATATATAAATGATTTGAAACGATTCGTATCATTTCAAACATTTTCCGATTTAATTTGATTTTTTGAACGAAACTAGTATAAAATAGTGTATAATATATTATGATTTTTTTACCAAAACTTGCATTTCGAAAATATTCATAGAATTTAATTTTCAAATGATGTTTTTTGCATGGACTTCCATCATAACCTTCCCTCATAAAATATATAAATGTTCTTAAAAGTTTGATATCATCTCAAGCAGTCCTCGATTAAATTTGATTTTTTGTCCGAAACTAATCTAAACTAGTGTATAATATACTATTATTTTTTGACCGAAACTTGCATTTCAAAACGTTTTATAGAAACTAATTTTAAGAGGAATTTTTGCAAGGACTTCCATCATAAATTTCCCTCGTAACATATATAAATGATCTGAAAAGTTTCGTATCATTTCAAACAGTTTTCGATTTAATTTGATTTTTTGAACGAAACAAGTAGAAAATAGTGTATAATAAATTATGATTTTTTGACCAAAACTTGCGTTTCGAAAAGATTAATAGAATTTAATTTTCAAATTATTTTTTTGCATGGACTTCCATCATAACCTTCCCTCTTAAAATATTGTAATTTTCTTAAAAGTTCGATATCATTCCGTGCAGTCCTCGATTTAATTTGATTTTTTGACCGAAACTAGTGTATAATATACCATAATTTTTTACAGAAACTTGCATTTCGATAAGTTTTATAGAAGCTAATTTTTAGATTATTTTTTGCATGGACTACCATCATAACCTTGCCTTGTAACATATATAAATGATCTAAAAGGTTTCGTATCATTTGGTACAATCTTCGATTTAATTTGACTTTTTGACCGGAACTAGAATAAACTAGTGTATAATACTTATGATTTTTTGACCGAAACTTGCATTTCAAAAAGTTTCATAGAATATAATTTTCAGATGATTTTTTTTGCATGGACTTCCATCATAACCCTACCTCGTAAAATATATCAATAATCTGAAAAGTTTCATTTCATTTCGAGCAGTCCTCGATTAAATTTGATTTTTTGTCCGAAACTAATCTAAACTAGTGTAAAATATACTATGATTTTTTGACCGAAACTAATTTTAAGAGGAATTTTTGCAAGGACTTCCATCATAACCTTCCCTCGTAACATATATAAATGATTTGAAACGATTCGTATCATTTCAAACATTTTCCGATTTAATTTGATTTTTTGAACGAAACTAGTATAAAATAGTGTATAATATATTATGATTTTTTTACCAAAACTTGCATTTCGAAAATATTCATAGAATTTAATTTTCAAATGATTTTTTTGCATGGACTTCCATCATAACCTTCCCTCATAAAATATATAAATGTTCTTAAAAGTTTGATATCATCTCAAGCAGTCCTCGATTAAATTTGATTTTTTGTCCGAAACTAATCTAAACTAGTGTATAATATACTATTATTTTTTGACCGAAACTTGCATTTCAAAACGTTTTATAGAAACTAATTTTAAGAGGAATTTTTGCAAGGACTTCCATCATAAATTTCCCTCGTAACATATATAAATGATCTGAAAAGTTTCGTATCATTTCAAACAATTTTCGATTTAATTTGATTTTTTGAACGAAACAAGTAGAAAATAGTGTATAATAAATTATGATTTTTTGACCAAAACTTGCGTTTCGAAAAGATTAATAGAATTTAATTTTCAAATTATTTTTTTGCATGGACTTCCATCATAACCTTCCCTCTTAAAATATTGAAATTTTCTTAAAAGTTCGATATCATTCCGTGCAGTCCTCGATTTAATTTGATTTTTTGACCGAAACTAGTGTATAATATACCATAATTTTTTACAGAAACTTGCATTTCGATAAGTTTTATAGAAGCTAATTTTCAGATTATTTTTTGCATGGACTACCATCATAACCTTGCCTTGTAACATATATAAATGATCTAAAAGGTTTCGTATCATTTGGTACAATCTTCGATTTAATTTGACTTTTTGACCAGAACTAGAATAAACTAGTGTATAATACTTATGATTTTTTGACCGAAACTTGCATTTCAAAAAGTTTCATAGAATATAATTTTCAGATGATTTTTTTTGCATGGACTTCCATCATAACCCTACCTCGTAAAATATATCAATAATCTGAAAAGTTTCATTTCATTTCGAGCAGTCCTCGATTAAATTTGATTTTTTGTCCAAAACTAATCTAAACTAGTGTAAAATATACTATGATTTTTTGACCGAAACTAATTTTAAGAGGAATTTTTGCAAGGACTTCCATCATAACCTTCCCTCGTAACATATATAAATGATTTGAAACGATTCGTATCATTTCAAACATTTTCCGATTTAATTTGATTTTTTGAACGAAACTAGTATAAAATAGTGTATAATATATTATGATTTTTTTACCAAAACTTGCATTTCGAAAATATTCATAGAATTTAATTTTCAAATGATGTTTTTTGCATGGACTTCCATCATAACCTTCCCTCATAAAATATATAAATGTTCTTAAAAGTTTGATATCATCTCAAGCAGTCCTCGATTAAATTTGATTTTTTGTCCGAAACTAATCTAAACTAGTGTATAATATACTATTATTTTTTGACCGAAACTTGCATTTCAAAACGTTTTATAGAAACTAATTTTAAGAGGAATTTTTGCAAGGACTTCCATCATAAATTTCCCTCGTAACATATATAAATGATCTGAAAAGTTTCGTATCATTTCAAACAGTTTTCGATTTAATTTGATTTTTTGAACGAAACAAGTAGAAAATAGTGTATAATAAATTATGATTTTTTGACCAAAACTTGCGTTTCGAAAAGATTAATAGAATTTAATTTTCAAATTATTTTTTTGCATGGACTTCCATCATAACCTTCCCTCTTAAAATATTGAAATTTTCTTAAAAGTTCGATATCATTCCGTGCAGTCCTCGATTTAATTTGATTTTTTGACCGAAACTAGTGTATAATATACCATAATTTTTTACAGAAACTTGCATATCGATAAGTTTTATAGAAGCTAATTTTCAGATTATTTTTTGCATGGACTACCATCATAACCTTGCCTTGTAACATATATAAATGATCTAAAAGGTTTCGTATCATTTGGTACAATCTTCGATTTAATTTGACTTTTTGACCGGAACTAGAATAAACTAGTGTATAATACTTATGATTTTTTGACCGAAACTTGCATTTCAAAAAGTTTCATAGAATATAATTTTCAGATGATTTTTTGCATTGACTTCCATCATAACCCTCCCTCGTAAAATACATCAATAATCTGAAAAGTTTCATTTCATTTCGAGCAATCCTCGATTAAATTTGATTTTTTGTCCAAAACTAATCTAAACTAGTGTAAAATATACTATGATTTTTTGACCGAAACATGCATTTCAAAACGTTTTATAGAAACTAATTTTAAGAGGAATTTTTGCATGGACTTCCATCATAAACTTCCCTCGTAACATATATAAATGATTTGAAAAGTTTCGTATCATTTCAAACAGTTTCCGATTTAATTTGATTTTTTGAACGAAACAAGTAGAAAATAATGTATAATAAATTATGATTTTTTGACCAAAACTTGCATTTCGAAAAGATTAATAGAATTTAATTTTCAAATTTTTTTTTGCATGGACTTCCATCATAACCTTCCCTCTTAAAATATAGAAATTTTCTTAAACGTTTGATATCATTCCGTGCAGTCCTCGATTTAATTTGATTTTTTGACCGAAACTAGTGTATAATATACTATAATTTTTTACAGAAACTTGCATTTCGATAAGTTTTATAGAAGCTAATTTTCAGATTATTTTTTGCATGGACTACCATCATAACCTTGCCTTGTAACATATATAAATGATCTGAAAGGTTTCGTATCATTTGGAACAATCCTCGATTTAATTTGACTTTTTCACCGGAACTAGAATAAACTAGTGTATAATACTTATGATTTTTTGACCGAAACTTGCATTTCAAAAAGTTTCATAGAATATAATTTTCAGATGATTTTTTGCATGGACTTCCAACATAACCCTCCCTCGTAAAATATATCAATAATCTGAAAAGTTTCATTTCATTTCGAGCAGTCCTCGATTAAATTTGATTTTTTGTCCGAAACTAATCTAAACTAGTGTATAATATACTATGATTTTTTGACCAAAACATGCATTTCAAAACATTTTAAAGAAACTAATTTTAAGAGGAATTTTTGCAAGGATTCCATCATAACTTTCCCTCGTAACATATATAAATGATTTGAAAAGTTTCGTATCATTTCAAACAGTTTCCGATTTAATTTGATTTTTTGAACGAAACAAGTAGAAAATAGTGTATAATAAATTATGATTTTTTGACCAAAACTTGCATTTCAAAAAGATTAATAGAATTTAATTTTCAAAAGATTTTTTTGCATGGACTTTCATCATAACCTTCCCTCTTAAAATATAGAAATTTTCTGAAAATTTTGATATCATTCCGTGCAATCCTCGATTTAATTTGTTTTTTTGACCGAAACTAGTGTATAATATACTATAATTTTTTACAGAAACTTGCATTTCGATATGTTTTATAGTAGCTAATTTTCAGATTATTTTTTGCATGGACTACCCTCATAACCTTGCCTTGTAACATATATAAATGATCTGAAAGGTTTCGTATCATTTGGAACAATCCTCGATTTAATTTGACTTTTTCACCGGAACTAGAATAAACTAGTGTATAATACTTATGAGTTTTTGACCGAAACTTGCATTTCAAAAAGTTTCATAGAATATAATTTTCAGATAATTTTTTGCATTGACTTCCATCATAACCCTCCCTCATAAAATACATCAATTATCTGAAAAGTTTCATTTCATTTCGAGCAATCCTAGATTAAATTTGATTTTTTGTCCAAAACTAATCTAAACTAGTGTAAAATATACTATGATTTTTTGACCGAAACATGCATTTCAAAACGTTTTATAGAAACTAATTTTAAGAGGAATTTTTGTAAGGACTTCCATCATAACCTTCCCTCGTAACATATATAAATGATTTGAAAAGTTTCGTATCATTTCAAACAGTTTCCGATTTAATTTATTTTTTGAACGAAACAAGTAGAAAATAATGTATAATAAATTATGATTTTTTGATCAAAACTTGCATTTCGAAAAGATTAATAGAATTTAATTTTCCAATTTTTTTTTGCATGGACTTCCATCATAACCTTCCCTCTTAAAATATAGAAATTTTCTTAAACGTTTGATATCATTCCGTACAGTCCTCGATTTAATTTGATTTTTTGACCGAAACTAGTGTATAATATACTATAATTTTTTACAGAAACTTGCATTTCGATAAGTTTTATAGAAGCTAATTTTCAGATTATTTTTTACATGGACTACCATCATAACCTTGCCTTGTAACATATATAAATGATCTGAAAGGTTTCATATCATTTGGAACAATCCTCGATTTAATTTGACTTTTTCACCGGAACTAGAATAAACTAGTGTATAATACTTATGATTTTTTGACCGAAACTTGCATTTCAAAAAGTTTCATAGAATATAATTTTCAGATGATTTTTTGCATGGACTTCCAACATAACCCTCCCTCGTAAAATATATCAATAATCTGAAAAGTTTCATTTCATTTCGAGCAGTCCTCGATTAAATTTGATTTTTTGTCCGAAACTAATCTAAACTAGTGTATAATATACTATGATTTTTTGACCGAAACATGCATTTCAAAACGTTTTATAGAAACTAATTTTAAGAGGAATTTTTGCATGGACTTCCATCATAAACTTCCCTCGTAACATATATAAATGATTTGAAAAGTTTCGTATCATTTCAAACAGTTTCCGATTTAATTTGATTTTTTGAACGAAACAAGTAGAAAATAATGTATAATAAATTATGATTTTTTGACCAAAACTTGCATTTCGAAAAGATTAATAGAATTTAATTTTCAAATTTTTTTTTGCATGGACTTCCATCATAACCTTCCCTCTTAAAATATATAAATTTTCTTAAACGTTTGATATCATTCCGTGCAGTCCTCGATTTAATTTGATTTTTTGACCGAAACTAGTGTATAATATACTATAATTTTTTACAGAAACTTGCATTTCGATAAGTTTTATAGAAGCTAATTTTCAGATTATTTTTTGCATGGACTACCATCATAACCTTGCCTTGTAACATATATAAATGATCTGAAAGGTTTCGTATCATTTGGAACAATCCTCGATTTAATTTGACTTTTTCACCGGAACTAGAATAAACTAGTGTATAATATTTAGGATTTTTTGACCGAAACTTGCATTTCAAAAAGTTTCATAGAATATAATTTTCAGATGATTTTTTGCATTGACTTCCATCATAACCCTCCCTCGTAAAATACATCAATAATCTGAAAAGTTTCATTTCATTTCGAGCAATCCTCGATTAAATTTGATTTTTTGTCCAAAACTAATCTAAACTAGTGTAAAATATACTATGATTTTTTGACCGAAACATGCATTTCAAAACGTTTTATAGAAACTAATTTTAAGAGGAATTTTTGCATGGACTTCCATCATAAACTTCCCTCGTAACATATATAAATGATTTGAAAAGTTTCGTATCATTTCAAACAGTTTCCGATTTAATTTGATTTTTTGAACGAAACAAGTAGAAAATAGTGTATAATAAATTATGATTTTTTGACCAAAACTTGCATTTCAAAAAGATTAATAGAATTTAATTTTCAAAAGATTTTTTTGCATGGACTTTCATCATAACCTTCCCTCTTAAAATATAGAAATTTTCTGAAAATTTTGATATCATTCCGTGCAATCCTCGATTTAATTTGTTTTTTTGACCGAAACTAGTGTATAATATACTATAATTTTTTACAGAAACTTGCATTTCGATATGTTTTATAGTAGCTAATTTTCAGATTATTTTTTGCATGGACTACCCTCATAACCTTGCCTTGTAACATATATAAATGATCTGAAAGGTTTCGTATCATTTGGAACAATCCTCGATTTAATTTGACTTTTTCACCGGAACTAGAATAAACTAGTGTATAATACTTATGAGTTTTTGACCGAAACTTGCATTTCAAAAAGTTTCATAGAATATAATTTTCAGATAATTTTTTGCATTGACTTCCATCATAACCCTCCCTCATAAAATACATCAATTATCTGAAAAGTTTCATTTCATTTCGAGCAATCCTAGATTAAATTTGATTTTTTGTCCAAAACTAATCTAAACTAGTGTAAAATATACTATGATTTTTTGACCGAAACATGCATTTCAAAACGTTTTATAGAAACTAATTTTAAGAGGAATTTTTGTAAGGACTTCCATCATAACCTTCCCTCGTAACATATATAAATGATTTGAAAAGTTTCGTATCATTTCAAACAGTTTCCGATTTAATTTATTTTTTGAACGAAACAAGTAGAAAATAATGTATAATAAATTATGATTTTTTGATCAAAACTTGCATTTCGAAAAGATTAATAGAATTTAATTTTCCAATTTTTTTTTGCATGGACTTCCATCATAACCTTCCCTCTTAAAATATAGAAATTTTCTTAAACGTTTGATATCATTCCGTACAGTCCTCGATTTAATTTGATTTTTTGACCGAAACTAGTGTATAATATACTATAATTTTTTACAGAAACTTGCATTTCGATAAGTTTTATAGAAGCTAATTTTCAGATTATTTTTTACATGGACTACCATCATAACCTTGCCTTGTAACATATATAAATGATCTGAAAGGTTTCATATCATTTGGAACAATCCTCGATTTAATTTGACTTTTTCACCGGAACTAGAATAAACTAGTGTATAATACTTATGATTTTTTGACCGAAACTTGCATTTCAAAAAGTTTCATAGAATATAATTTTCAGATGATTTTTTGCATGGACTTCCAACATAACCCTCCCTCGTAAAATATATCAATAATCTGAAAAGTTTCATTTCATTTCGAGCAGTCCTCGATTAAATTTGATTTTTTGTCCGAAACTAATCTAAACTAGTGTATAATATACTATGATTTTTTGACCGAAACATGCATTTCAAAACATTTTAAAGAAACTAATTTTAAGAGGAATTTTTGCAAGGATTCCATCATAAATTTCCCTCGTAACATATATAAATGATTTGAAAAGTTTCGTATCATTTCAAACAGTTTCCGATTTAATTTGATTTTTTGAACGAAACAAGTAGAAAATAGTGTATAATAAATTATGATTTTTTGACCAAAACTTGCATTTCGAAAAGATTAATAGAATTTAATTTTCAAAAGATTTTTTTGCATGGACTTCCATCATAACCTTCCCTCTTAAAATATAGAAATTTTCTTAAAAGTTTGATATCATTCCGTGCAATCCTCGATTTAATTTGTTTTTTTGACCGAAACTAGTGTATAATATACTATAATTTTTTACAGAAACTTGCATTTCGATATGTTTTATAGAAGCTAATTTTCAGATTATTTTTTGCATGGACTACCATCATAACCTTGCCTGGTAACATATATAAATGATCTGAAAGGTTTCATATCATTTGGAACAATCCTCGATTTAATTTGACTTTTTAACCAAAACTAGAATAAACTAGTGTATAATATTTAGGATTTTTTGACCGAAACTTTCATTTCAAAAAGTTTCATAGAATCTAATTTTCAGATGATTTATTTTGCAAGGACTTCCGTCATAACCTTCCCTCATAAAATATATCAATAATCTGAAAAGTTTCGTATCATTTCGAACAGTCCTCGTTTAAATTTGATTTTTTGACCGAAACTAGTATAAACTAGTGATAATATACTATGATTTTTTTTCACCGAAACTTGCATTTCAAAAATGTTTATATAAACTAATTTTCGTACAATTTTTTGCAAGGTCTTCCATCATAACCTTCCCTCGTAACATATATAAATGATCTGAAAATTTTCGTATCATTTCAAACAGTTTCCGATTTAATTTGATTTTTTGAACGAAACAAGTACAAAATAGTGTATAATAAATTATGATTTTTTGACCAAAACTGGCATTTCGAAAAGATTAATAGAATTTAATTTTCAAATGATTTTTTTGCATGGATTTCCATCATAACCTTCCCTCTTAAAATATAGAAATTTTCTTAAACGTTTGATATCATTCCGTGCAGTCCTCGATTTAATTTGATTTTTTGACCGAAACTAGTGTATAATATACTATAATTTTTTTACAGAAACATGCATTTCGATAAGTTTTATAGAAGCTAATTTTCAGATTATTTTTTGCATGGACTACCATCATAACCTTGCCTTGTAACATATATAAATTATCTGAAAGATTTCGTATCATTTGGAACAATCTTCGATTTAATTTGACTTTTTGACCGGAACTAGAATAAACTAGTGTATAATACTTATGATTTTTTGACCGAAACTTGCATTTCAAAAAGTTTCATAGAATATAATTTTCAGATGATTTTTTGCATGGACTTTCAACATAACCCTCCCTCGTAAAATATATCAATAATCTGAAAAGTTTCATTTCATTTCGAGCAGTCCTCGATTAAATTTGATTTTTTGTCCGAAACTAATCTAAACTAGTGTATAATATACTATGATTTTTTGACCGAAACATGAATTTCAAAACATTTTAAAGAAACTAATTTTAAGAGGAATTTTTGCAAGGATTCCATCATAAATTTCCCTCGTAACATATATAAATGATTTGAAAAGTTTCGTATCATTTCAAACAGTTTCCGATTTAATTTGATTTTTTGAACGAAACAAGTAGAAAATAGTGTATAATAAATTATGATTTTTTGACCAAAACTTGCATTTCGAAAAGATTAATAGAATTTAATTTTCAAAAGATTTTTTTGCATGGACTTCCATCATAACCTTCCCTCTTAAAATATAGAAATTTTCTTAAAAGTTTGATATCATTCCGTGCAATCCTCGATTTAATTTGTTTTTTTGACCGAAACTAGTGTATAATATACTATAATTTTTTACAGAAACTTGCATTTCGATATGTTTTATAGAAGCTAATTTTCAGATTATTTTTTGCATGGACTACCATCATAACCTTGCCTGGTAACATATATAAATGATCTGAAAGGTTTCGTATCATTTGGAACAATCCTCGATTTAATTTGACTTTTTAACCAAAACTAGAATAAACTAGTGTATAATATTTAGGATTTTTTGACCGAAACTTTCATTTCAAAAAGTTTCATAGAATCTAATTTTCAGATGATTTATTTTGCAAGGACTTCCGTCATAACCTTCCCTCATAAAATATATCAATAATCTGAAAAGTTTCGTATCATTTCGAACAGTCCTCGTTTAAATTTGATTTTTTGACCGAAACTAGTATAAACTAGTGATAATATACTATGATTTTTTTTCACCGAAACTTGCATTTCAAAAATGTTTATATAAACTAATTTTCGTACAATTTTTTGCAAGGTCTTCCATCATAACCTTCCCTCGTAACATATATAAATGATCTGAAAATTTTCGTATCATTTCAAACAGTTTCCGATTTAATTTGATTTTTTGAACGAAACAAGTACAAAATAGTGTATAATAAATTATGATTTTTTGACCAAAACTGGCATTTCGAAAAGATTAATAGAATTTAATTTTCAAATGATTTTTTTGCATGGATTTCCATCATAACCTTCCCTCTTAAAATATAGAAATTTTCTTAAACGTTTGATATCATTCCGTGCAGTCCTCGATTTAATTTGATTTTTTGACCGAAACTAGTGTATAATATACTATAATTTTTTTACAGAAACATGCATTTCGATAAGTTTTATAGAAGCTAATTTTCAGATTATTTTTTGCATGGACTACCATCATAACCTTGCCTTGTAACATATATAAATTATCTGAAAGATTTCGTATCATTTGGAACAATCTTCGATTTAATTTGACTTTTTGACCGGAACTAGAATAAACTAGTGTATAATACTTATGATTTTTTGACCGAAACTTGCATTTCAAAAAGTTTCATAGAATATAATTTTCAGATGATTTTTTGCATGGACTTTCAACATAACCCTCCCTCGTAAAATATATCAATAATCTGAAAAGTTTCATTTCATTTCGAGCAGTCCTCGATTAAATTTGATTTTTTGTCCGAAACTAATCTAAACTAGTGTATAATATACTATGATTTTTTGACCGAAACATGAATTTCAAAACATTTTAAAGAAACTAATTTTAAGAGGAATTTTTGCAAGGATTCCATCATAAATTTCCCTCGTAACATATATAAATGATTTGAAAAGTTTCGTATCATTTCAAACAGTTTCCGATTTAATTTGATTTTTTGAACGAAACAAGTAGAAAATAGTGTATAATAAATTATGATTTTTTGACCAAAACTTGCATTTCGAAAAGATTAATAGAATTTAATTTTCAAAAGATTTTTTTGCATGGACTTCCATCATAACCTTCCCTCTTAAAATATAGAAATTTTCTTAAAAGTTTGATATCATTCCGTGCAATCCTCGATTTAATTTGTTTTTTTGACCGAAACTAGTGTATAATATACTATAATTTTTTACAGAAACTTGCATTTCGATATGTTTTATAGAAGCTAATTTTCAGATTATTTTTTGCATGGACTACCATCATAACCTTGCCTGGTAACATATATAAATGATCTGAAAGGTTTCGTATCATTTGGAACAATCCTCGATTTAATTTGACTTTTTAACCAAAACTAGAATAAACTAGTGTATAATATTTAGGATTTTTTGACCGAAACTTTCATTTCAAAAAGTTTCATAGAATCTAATTTTCAGATGATTTATTTTGCAAGGACTTCCGTCATAACCTTCCCTCATAAAATATATCAATAATCTGAAAAGTTTCGTATCATTTCGAACAGTCCTCGTTTAAATTTGATTTTTTGACCGAAACTAGTATAAACTAGTGATAATATACTATGATTTTTTTTCACCGAAACTTGCATTTCAAAAATGTTTATATAAACTAATTTTCGTACAATTTTTTGCAAGGTCTTCCATCATAACCTTCCCTCGTAACATATATAAATGATCTGAAAATTTTCGTATCATTTCAAACAGTTTCCGATTTAATTTGATTTTTTGAACGAAACAAGTACAAAATAGTGTATAATAAATTATGATTTTTTGACCAAAACTGGCATTTCGAAAAGATTAATAGAATTTAATTTTCAAATGATTTTTTTGCATGGATTTCCATCATAACCTTCCCTCTTAAAATATAGAAATTTTCTTAAACGTTTGATATCATTCCGTGCAGTCCTCGATTTAATTTGATTTTTTGACCGAAACTAGTGTATAATATACTATAATTTTTTTACAGAAACATGCATTTCGATAAGTTTTATAGAAGCTAATTTTCAGATTATTTTTTGCATGGACTACCATCATAACCTTGCCTTGTAACATATATAAATTATCTGAAAGATTTCGTATCATTTGGAACAATCTTCGATTTAATTTGACTTTTTGACCGGAACTAGAATAAACTAGTGTATAATACTTATGATTTTTTGACCGAAACTTGCATTTCAAAAAGTTTCATAGAATATAATTTTCAGATTATTTTTTGCATGGACTTTCAACATAACCCTCCCTCGTAAAATATATCAATAATCTGAAAAGTTTCATTTCATTTCGAGCAGTCCTCGATTAAATTTGATTTTTTGTCCGAAACTAATCTAAACTAGTGTATAATATACTATGATTTTTTGACCGAAACTTGCATTTCAAAACGTTTTATAGAAACTAATTTTAAGAGGAATTTTTGCAAGGACTTCCATCATAAATTTCCCTCGTAACATATATAAATGATCTGAAAAGTTTCGTATCATTTCAAACAGTTTCCGATTTAATTTGATTTTTTGAACGAAACAAGTAGAAAATAATGTATAATAAATTATGATTTTTTGACCAAAACTTGCATTTCGAAAAGATTAATAGAATTTAATTTTCAAATTTTTTTTTGCATGGACTTCCATCATAACCTTCCCTCTTAAAATATAGAAATTTTCTTAAACGTTTGATATCATTCCGTGCAGTCCTCGATTTAATTTGATTTTTTGACCGAAACTAGTGTATAATATACTATAATTTTTTACAGAAACTTGCATATCGATAAGTTTTATAGAAGCTAATTTTCAGATTATTTTTTGCATGGACTACCATCATAACCTTGCCTTGTAACATATATAAATGATCTAAAATGTTTCGTATCATTTGGTACAATCTTCGATTTAATTTGACTTTTTGACCGGAACTAGAATAAACTAGTGTATAATACTTATGATTTTTTGACCGAAACTTGCATTTCAAAAAGTTTCATAGAATATAATTTTCAGATGATTTTTTGCATTGACTTCCATCATAACCCTCCCTCGTAAAATACATCAATAATCTGAAAAGTTTCATTTCATTTCGAGCAATCCTCGATTAAATTTGATTTTTTGTCCAAACTAATCTAAACTAGTGTAAAATATACTATGATTTTTTGACCGAAACATGCATTTCAAAACGTTTTATAGAAACTAATTTTAAGAGGAATTTTTGCATGGACTTCCATCATAAACTTCCCTCGTAACATATATAAATGATTTGAAAAGTTTCGTATCATTTCAAACAGTTTCCGATTTAATTTGATTTTTTGAACGAAACAAGTAGAAAATAATGTATAATAAATTATGATTTTTTGACCAAAACTTGCATTTCGAAAAGATTAATAGAATTTAATTTTCAAATTTTTTTTTGCATGGACTTCCATCATAACCTTCCCTCTTAAAATATAGAAATTTTCTTAAACGTTTGATATCATTCCGTGCAGTCCTCGATTTAATTTGATTTTTTGACCGAAACTAGTGTATAATATACTATAATTTTTTACAGAAACTTGCATTTCGATAAGTTTTATAGAAGCTAATTTTCAGATTATTTTTTGCATGGACTACCATCATAACCTTGCCTTGTAACATATATAAATGATCTGAAAGGTTTCGTATCATTTGGAACAATCCTCGATTTAATTTGACTTTTTCACCGGAACTAGAATAAACTAGTGTATAATACTTATGATTTTTTGACCGAAACTTGCATTTCAAAAAGTTTCATAGAATATAATTTTCAGATGATTTTTTGCATGGACTTCCAACATAACCCTCCCTCGTAAAATATATCAATAATCTGAAAAGTTTCATTTCATTTCGAGCAGTCCTCGATTAAATTTGATTTTTTGTCCGAAACTAATCTAAACTAGTGTATAATATACTATGATTTTTTGACCAAAACATGCATTTCAAAACATTTTAAAGAAACTAATTTTAAGAGGAATTTTTGCAAGGATTCCATCATAACTTTCCCTCGTAACATATATAAATGATTTGAAAAGTTTCGTATCATTTCAAACAGTTTCCGATTTAATTTGATTTTTTGAACGAAACAAGTAGAAAATAGTGTATAATAAATTATGATTTTTTGACCAAAACTTGCATTTCAAAAAGATTAATAGAATTTAATTTTCAAAAGATTTTTTTGCATGGACTTTCATCATAACCTTCCCTCTTAAAATATAGAAATTTTCTGAAAATTTTGATATCATTCCGTGCAATCCTCGATTTAATTTGTTTTTTTGACCGAAACTAGTGTATAATATACTATAATTTTTTACAGAAACTTGCATTTCGATATGTTTTATAGTAGCTAATTTTCAGATTATTTTTTGCATGGACTACCCTCATAACCTTGCCTTGTAACATATATAAATGATCTGAAAGGTTTCGTATCATTTGGAACAATCCTCGATTTAATTTGACTTTTTCACCGGAACTAGAATAAACTAGTGTATAATACTTATGAGTTTTTGACCGAAACTTGCATTTCAAAAAGTTTCATAGAATATAATTTTCAGATAATTTTTTGCATTGACTTCCATCATAACCCTCCCTCATAAAATACATCAATTATCTGAAAAGTTTCATTTCATTTCGAGCAATCCTAGATTAAATTTGATTTTTTGTCCAAAACTAATCTAAACTAGTGTAAAATATACTATGATTTTTTGACCGAAACATGCATTTCAAAACGTTTTATAGAAACTAATTTTAAGAGGAATTTTTGCAAGGACTTCCATCATAACCTTCCCTCGTAACATATATAAATGATTTGAAAAGTTTCGTATCATTTCAAACAGTTTCCGATTTAATTTATTTTTTGAACGAAACAAGTAGAAAATAATGTATAATAAATTATGATTTTTTGATCAAAACTTGCATTTCGAAAAGATTAATAGAATTTAATTTTCCAATTTTTTTTTGCATGGACTTCCATCATAACCTTCCCTCTTAAAATATAGAAATTTTCTTAAACGTTTGATATCATTCCGTACAGTCCTCGATTTAATTTGATTTTTTGACAGAAACTAGTGTATAATATACTATAATTTTTTACAGAAACTTGCATTTCGATAAGTTTTATAGAAGCTAATTTTCAGATTATTTTTTACATGGACTACCATCATAACCTTGCCTTGTAACATATATAAATGATCTGAAAGGTTTCATATCATTTGGAACAATCCTCGATTTAATTTGACTTTTTCACCGGAACTAGAATAAACTAGTGTATAATACTTATGATTTTTTGACCGAAACTTGCATTTCAAAAAGTTTCATAGAATATAATTTTCAGATGATTTTTTGCATGGACTTCCAACATAACCCTCCCTCGTAAAATATATCAATAATCTGAAAAGTTTCATTTCATTTCGAGCAGTCCTCGATTAAATTTGATTTTTTGTCCGAAACTAATCTAAACTAGTGTATAATATACTATGATTTTTTGACCGAAACATGCATTTCAAAACATTTTAAAGAAACTAATTTTAAGAGGAATTTTTGCAAGGATTCCATCATAAATTTCCCTCGTAACATATATAAATGATCTGAAAAGTTTCGTATCATTTCAAACAGTTTCCGATTTAATTTGATTTTTTGAACGAAACAAGTAGAAAATAGTGTATAATAAATTATGATTTTTTGACCAAAACTTGCATTTCGAAAAGATTAATAGAATTTAATTTTCAAAAGATTTTTTTGCATGGACTTCCATCATAACCTTCCCTCTTAAAATATAGAAATTTTCTTAAAAGTTTGATATCATTCCGTGCAATCCTCGATTTAATTTGTTTTTTTGACCGAAACTAGTGTATAATATACTATAATTTTTTACAGAAACTTGCATTTCGATATGTTTTATAGAAGCTAATTTTCAGATTATTTTTTGCATGGACTACCATCATAACCTTGCCTGGTAACATATATAAATGATCTGAAAGGTTTCGTATCATTTGGAACAATCCTCGATTTAATTTGACTTTTTAACCAAAACTAGAATAAACTAGTGTATAATATTTAGGATTTTTTGACCGAAACTTTCATTTCAAAAAGTTTCATAGAATCTAATTTTCAGATGATTTATTTTGCAAGGACTTCCGTCATAACCTTCCCTCATAAAATATATCAATAATCTGAAAAGTTTCGTATCATTTCGAACAGTCCTCGTTTAAATTTGATTTTTTGACCGAAACTAGTATAAACTAGTGATAATATACTATGATTTTTTTTCACCGAAACTTGCATTTCAAAAATGTTTATATAAACTAATTTTCGTACAATTTTTTGCAAGGTCTTCCATCATAACCTTCCCTCGTAACATATATAAATGATCTGAAAATTTTCGTATCATTTCAAACAGTTTCCGATTTAATTTGATTTTTTGAACGAAACAAGTACAAAATAGTGTATAATAAATTATGATTTTTTGACCAAAACTGGCATTTCGAAAAGATTAATAGAATTTAATTTTCAAATGATTTTTTTGCATGGATTTCCATCATAACCTTCCCTCTTAAAATATAGAAATTTTCTTAAACGTTTGATATCATTCCGTGCAGTCCTCGATTTAATTTGATTTTTTGACCGAAACTAGTGTATAATATACTATAATTTTTTTACAGAAACATGCATTTCGATAAGTTTTATAGAAGCTAATTTTCAGATTATTTTTTGCATGGACTACCATCATAACCTTGCCTTGTAACATATATAAATTATCTGAAAGATTTCGTATCATTTGGAACAATCTTCGATTTAATTTGACTTTTTGACCGGAACTAGAATAAACTAGTGTATAATACTTATGATTTTTTGACCGAAACTTGCATTTCAAAAAGTTTCATAGAATATAATTTTCAGATGATTTTTTGCATGGACTTTCAACATAACCCTCCCTCGTAAAATATATCAATAATCTGAAAAGTTTCATTTCATTTCGAGCAGTCCTCGATTAAATATGATTTTTTGTCCGAAACTAATCTAAACTAGTGTATAATATACTATGATTTTTTGACCGAAACTTGCATTTCAAAACGTTTTATAGAAACTAATTTTAAGAGGAATTTTTGCAAGGACTTCCATCATAAATTTCCCTCGTAACATATATAAATGATCTGAAAAGTTTCGTATCATTTCAAACAGTTTTCGATTTAATTTGATTTTTTGAACGAAACAAGTAGAAAATAGTGTATAATAAATTATGATTTTTTGAACAAAACTTGCGTTTCGAAAAGATTAATAGAATTTAATTTTCAAATGATTTTTTTGCCTGGACTTCCATCATAACCTTCCCTCTTAAAATATTGAAATTTTCTTAAAAGTTTGATATCATTCCGTGCAGTCCTCGATTTAATTTGATTTTTTGACCGAAACTAGTGTATAATATACCATAATTTTTTACAGAAACTTGCATTTCGATAAGTTTTATAGAAGTTAATTTTCAGATTATTTTTTGCATGAACTACCATCATAACCTTGCCTTGTAACATATATAAATGATCTAAAAGGTTTCGTATCATTTGGTACAATCCTCGATTTAATTTGACTTTTTGACCGGAACTAGAATAAACTAGTGTATAATATTTAGGATTTTTTGACCGAAACATTCATTTCAAAAAGTTTCATAGAATATAATTTTCAGATGATTTTTTGCATGGACTTCCAACATACCCCTCCCTCGTAAAATATATCAATAATCTGAAAAGTTTCATTTCATTTCGAGCAGTCCTCGATTAAATTTGATTTTTTGTCCGAAACTAATCTAAACTAGTGTATAATATACTATGATTTTTTGACCGAAACATGCATTTCAAAACATTTTAAAGAAACTAATTTTAAGAGGAATTTTTGCAAGGATTCCATCATAAATTTCCCTCGTAACATATATAAATGATTTGAAAAGTTTCGTATCATTTCAAACAGTTTCCGATTTAATTTGATTTTTTGAACGAAACAAGTAGAAAATAGTGTATAATAAATTATGATTTTTTGACCAAAACTTGCATTTCGAAAAGATTAATAGAATTTAATTTTCAAAAGATTTTTTTGCATGGACTTCCATCATAACCTTCCCTCTTAAAATATAGAAATTTTCTTAAAAGTTTGATATCATTCCGTGCAATCCTCGATTTAATTTGTTTTTTTGACCGAAACTAGTGTATAATATACTATAATTTTTTACAGAAACTTGCATTTCGATATGTTTTATAGAAGCTAATTTTCAGATTATTTTTTGCATGGACTACCATCATAACCTTGCCTGGTAACATATATAAATGATCTGAAAGGTTTCGTATCATTTGGAACAATCCTCGATTTAATTTGACTTTTTAACCAAAACTAGAATAAACTAGTGTATAATATTTAGGATTTTTTGACCGAAACTTTCATTTCAAAAAGTTTCATAGAATCTAATTTTCAGATGATTTATTTTGCAAGGACTTCCGTCATAACCTTCCCTCATAAAATATATCAATAATCTGAAAAGTTTCGTATCATTTCGAACAGTCCTCGTTTAAATTTGATTTTTTGACCGAAACTAGTATAAACTAGTGATAATATACTATGAATTTTTTTCACCGAAACTTGCATTTCAAAAATGTTTATATAAACTAATTTTCGTACAATTTTTTGCAAGGTCTTCCATCATAACCTTCCCTCGTAACATATATAAATGATCTGAAAATTTTCGTATCATTTCAAACAGTTTCCGATTTAATTTGATTTTTTGAACGAAACAAGTACAAAATAGTGTATAATAAATTATGATTTTTTGACCAAAACTGGCATTTCGAAAAGATTAATAGAATTTAATTTTCAAATGATTTTTTTGCATGGATTTCCATCATAACCTTCCCTCTTAAAATATAGAAATTTTCTTAAACGTTTGATATCATTCCGTGCAGTCCTCGATTTAATTTGATTTTTTGACCGAAACTAGTGTATAATATACTATAATTTTTTTACAGAAACATGCATTTCGATAAGTTTTATAGAAGCTAATTTTCAGATTATTTTTTGCATGGACTACCATCATAACCTTGCCTTGTAACATATATAAATTATCTGAAAGATTTCGTATCATTTGGAACAATCTTCGATTTAATTTGACTTTTTGACCGGAACTAGAATAAACTAGTGTATAATACTTATGATTTTTTGACCGAAACTTGCATTTCAAAAAGTTTCATAGAATATAATTTTCAGATGATTTTTTGCATGGACTTTCAACATAACCCTCCCTCGTAAAATATATCAATAATCTGAAAAGTTTCATTTCATTTCGAGCAGTCCTCGATTAAATTTGATTTTTTGTCCGAAACTAATCTAAACTAGTGTATAATATACTATGATTTTTTGACCGAAACATGCATTTCAAAACGTTTTATAGAAACTAATTTTAAGAGGAATTTTTGCAAGGACTTCCATCATAAATTTCCCTCGTAACATATATAAATGATCTGAAAAGTTTCGTATCATTTCAAACAGTTTTCGATTTAATTTGATTTTTTGAACGAAACAAGTAGAAAATAGTGTATAATAAATTATGATTTTTTGACCAAAACTTGCATTTCGAAAAGATTAATAGAATTTAATTTTCAAAAGATTTTTTTGCATGGACTTCCATCATAACCTTCCCTCTTAAAATATAGAAATTTTCTTAAAAGTTTGATATCATTCCGTGCAATCCTCGATTTAATTTGTTTTTTTGACCGAAACTAGTGTATAATATACTTTAATTTTTTACAGAAACTTGCATTTCGATATGTTTTATAGAAGCTAATTTTCAGATTATTTTTTGCATGGACTACCATCATAACCTTGCCTGGTAACATATATAAATGATCTGAAAGGTTTCGTATCATTTGGAACAATCCTCGATTTAATTTGACTTTTTAACCAAAACTAGAATAAACTAGTGTATAATATTTAGGATTTTTTGACCGAAACTTTCATTTCAAAAAGTTTCATAGAATCTAATTTTCAGATGATTTATTTTGCAAGGACTTCCGTCATAACCTTCCCTCATAAAATATATCAATAATCTGAAAAGTTTCGTATCATTTCGAACAGTCCTCGTTTAAATTTGATTTTTTGACCGAAACTAGTATAAACTAGTGATAATATACTATGATTTTTTTTCACCGAAACTTGCATTTCAAAAATGTTTATATAAACTAATTTTCGTACAATTTTTTGCAAGGTCTTCCATCATAACCTTCCCTCGTAACATATATAAATGATCTGAAAATTTTCGTATCATTTCAAACAGTTTCCGATTTAATTTGATTTTTTGAACGAAACAAGTACAAAATAGTGTATAATAAATTATGATTTTTTGACCAAAACTGGCATTTCGAAAAGATTAATAGAATTTAATTTTCAAATGATTTTTGTTGCATGGATTTCCATCATAACCTTCCCTCTTAAAATATAGAAATTTTCTTAAACGTTTGATATCATTCCGTGCAGTCCTCGATTTAATTTGATTTTTTGACCGAAACTAGTGTATAATATACTATAATTTTTTTACAGAAACATGCATTTCGATAAGTTTTATAGAAGCTAATTTTCAGATTATTTTTTGCATGGACTACCATCATAACCTTGCCTTGTAACATATATAAATTATCTGAAAGATTTCGTATCATTTGGAACAATCTTCGATTTAATTTGACTTTTTGACCGGAACTAGAATAAACTAGTGTATAATACTTATGATTTTTTGACTGAAACTTGCATTTCAAAAAGTTTCATAGAATATAATTTTCAGATGATTTTTTGCATGGACTTTCAACATAACCCTCCCTCGTAAAATATATCAATAATCTGAAAAGTTTCATTTCATTTCGAGCAGTCCTCGATTAAATTTGATTTTTTGTCCGAAACTAATCTAAACTAGTGTATAATATACTATGATTTTTTGACCGAAACTTGCATTTCAAAACGTTTTATAGAAACTAATTTTAAGAGGAATTTTTGCAAGGACTTCCATCATAAATTTCCCTCGTAACATATATAAATGATCTGAAAAGTTTCGTATCATTTCAAACAGTTTTCGATTTAATTTGATTTTTTGAGCGAAACAAGTAGAAAATAGTGTATAATAAATTATGATTTTTTGACCAAAACTTGCATTTCGAAAAGATTAATAGAATTTAATTTTCAAAAGATTTTTTTGCATGGACTTCCATCATAACCTTCCCTCTTAAAATATAGAAATTTTCTTAAAAGTTTGATATCATTCCGTGCAATCCTCGATTTAATTTGTTTTTTTGACCGAAACTAGTGTATAATATACTATAATTTTTTACAGAAACTTGCATTTCGATATGTTTTATAGAAGCTAATTTTCAGATTATTTTTTGCATGGACTACCATCATAACCTTGCCTGGTAACATATATAAATGATCTGAAAGGTTTCGTATCATTTGGAACAATCCTCGATTTAATTTGACTTTTTAACCAAAACTAGAATAAACTAGTGTATAATATTTAGGATTTTTTGACCGAAACTTTCATTTCAAAAAGTTTCATAGAATCTAATTTTCAGATGATTTATTTTGCAAGGACTTCCGTCATAACCTTCCCTCATAAAATATATCAATAATCTGAAAAGTTTCGTATCATTTCGAACAGTCCTCGTTTAAATTTGATTTTTTGACCGAAACTAGTATAAACTAGTGATAATATACTATGATTTTTTTCCACCGAAACTTGCATTTCAAAAATGTTTATATAAACTAATTTTCGTACAATTTTTTGCAAGGTCTTCCATCATAACCTTCCCTCGTAACATATATAAATGATCTGAAAATTTTCGTATCATTTCAAACAGTTTCCGATTTAATTTGATTTTTTGAACGAAACAAGTACAAAATAGTGTATAATAAATTATGATTTTTTGACCAAAACTGGCATTTCGAAAAGATTAATAGAATTTAATTTTCAAATGATTTTTTTGCATGGATTTCCATCATAACCTTCCCTCTTAAAATATAGAAATTTTCTTAAACGTTTGATATCATTCCGTGCAGTCCTCGATTTAATTTGATTTTTTGACCGAAACTAGTGTATAATATACTATAATTTTTTTACAGAAACATGCATTTCGATAAGTTTTATAGAAGCTAATTTTCAGATTATTTTTTGCATGGACTACCATCATAACCTTGCCTTGTAACATATATAAATTATCTGAAAGATTTCGTATCATTTGGAACAATCTTCGATTTAATTTGACTTTTTGACCGGAACTAGAATAAACTAGTGTATAATACTTATGATTTTTTGACCGAAACTTGCATTTCAAAAAGTTTCATAGAATATAATTTTCAGATGATTTTTTGCATGGACTTTCAACATAACCCTCCCTCGTAAAATATATCAATAATCTGAAAAGTTTCATTTCATTTCGAGCAGTCCTCGATTAAATTTGATTTTTTGTCCGAAACTAATCTAAACTAGTGTATAATATACTATGATTTTTTGACCGAAACTTGCATTTCAAAACGTTTTATAGAAACTAATTTTAAGAGGAATTTTTGCAAGGACTTCCATCATAAATTTCCCTCGTAACATATATAAATGATCTGAAAAGTTTCGTATCATTTCAAACAGTTTTCGATTTAATTTGATTTTTTGAACGAAACAAGTAGAAAATAGTGTATAATAAATTATGATTTTTTGACCAAAACTTGCATTTCGAAAAGATTAATAGAATTTAATTTTCAAAAGATTTTTTTGCATGGACTTCCATCATAACCTTCCCTCTTAAAATATAGAAATTTTCTTAAAAGTTTGATATCATTCCGTGCAATCCTCGATTTAATTTGTTTTTTTGACCGAAACTAGTGTATAATATACTATAATTTTTTACAGAAACTTGCATTTCGATATGTTTTATAGAAGCTAATTTTCAGATTATTTTTTGCATGGACTACCATCATAACCTTGCCTGGTAACATATATAAATGATCTGAAAGGTTTCGTATCATTTGGAACAATCCTCGATTTAATTTGACTTTTTAACCAAAACTAGAATAAACTAGTGTATAATATTTAGGATTTTTTGACCGAAACTTTCATTTCAAAAAGTTTCATAGAATCTAATTTTCAGATGATTTATTTTGCAAGGACTTCCGTCATAACCTTCCCTCATAAAATATATCAATAATCTGAAAAGTTTCGTATCATTTCGAACAGTCCTCGTTTAAATTTGATTTTTTGACCGAAACTAGTATAAACTAGTGATAATATACTATGATTTTTTTTCACCGAAACTTGCATTTCAAAAATGTTTATATAAACTAATTTTCGTACAATTTTTTGCAAGGTCTTCCATCATAACCTTCCCTCGTAACATATATAAATGATCTGAAAATTTTCGTATCATTTCAAACAGTTTCCGATTTAATTTGATTTTTTGAACGAAACAAGTACAAAATAGTGTATAATAAATTATGATTTTTTGACCAAAACTGGCATTTCGAAAAGATTAATAGAATTTAATTTTCAAATGATTTTTTTGCATGGATTTCCATCATAACCTTCCCTCTTAAAATATAGAAATTTTCTTAAACGTTTGATATCATTCCGTGCAGTCCTCGATTTAATTTGATTTTTTGACCGAAACTAGTGTATAATATACTATAATTTTTTTACAGAAACATGCATTTCGATAAGTTTTATAGAAGCTAATTTTCAGATTATTTTTTGCATGGACTACCATCATAACCTTGCCTTGTAACATATATAAATTATCTGAAAGATTTCGTATCATTTGGAACAATCTTCGATTTAATTTGACTTTTTGACCGGAACTAGAATAAACTAGTGTATAATACTTATGATTTTTTGACCGAAACTTGCATTTCAAAAAGTTTCATAGAATATAATTTTCAGATGATTTTTTGCATGGACTTTCAACATAACCCTCCCTCGTAAAATATATCAATAATCTGAAAAGTTTCATTTCATTTCGAGCAGTCCTCGATTAAATTTGATTTTTTGTCCGAAACTAATCTAAACTAGTGTATAATATACTATGATTTTTTGACCGAAACTTGCATTTCAAAACGTTTTATAGAAACTAATTTTAAGAGGAATTTTTGCAAGGACTTCCATCATAAATTTCCCTCGTAACATATATAAATGATCTGAAAAGTTTCGTATCATTTCAAACAGTTTTCGATTTAATTTGATTTTTTGAACGAAACAAGTAGAAAATAGTGTATAATAAATTATGATTTTTTGACCAAAACTTGCATTTCGAAAAGATTAATAGAATTTAATTTTCAAAAGATTTTTTTGCATGGACTTCCATCATAACCTTCCCTCTTAAAATATAGAAATTTTCTTAAAAGTTTGATATCATTCCGTGCAATCCTCGATTTAATTTGTTTTTTTGACCGAAACTAGTGTATAATATACTATAATTTTTTACAGAAACTTGCATTTCGATATGTTTTATAGAAGCTAATTTTCAGATTATTTTTTGCATGGACTACCATCATAACCTTGCCTGGTAACATATATAAATGATCTGAAAGGTTTCGTATCATTTGGAACAATCCTCGATTTAATTTGACTTTTTAACCAAAACTAGAATAAACTAGTGTATAATATTTAGGATTTTTTGACCGAAACTTTCATTTCAAAAAGTTTCATAGAATCTAATTTTCAGATGATTTATTTTGCAAGGACTTCCGTCATAACCTTCCCTCATAAAATATATCAATAATCTGAAAAGTTTCGTATCATTTCGAACAGTCCTCGTTTAAATTTGATTTTTTGACCGAAACTAGTATAAACTAGTGATAATATACTATGATTTTTTTTCACCGAAACTTGCATTTCAAAAATGTTTATATAAACTAATTTTCGTACAATTTTTTGCAAGGTCTTCCATCATAACCTTCCCTCGTAACATATATAAATGATCTGAAAATTTTCGTATCATTTCAAACAGTTTCCGATTTAATTTGATTTTTTGAACGAAACAAGTACAAAATAGTGTATAATAAATTATGATTTTTTGACCAAAACTGGCATTTCGAAAAGATTAATAGAATTTAATTTTCAAATGATTTTTGTTGCATGGATTTCCATCATAACCTTCCCTCTTAAAATATAGAAATTTTCTTAAACGTTTGATATCATTCCGTGCAGTCCTCGATTTAATTTGATTTTTTGACCGAAACTAGTGTATAATATACTATAATTTTTTTACAGAAACATGCATTTCGATAAGTTTTATAGAAGCTAATTTTCAGATTATTTTTTGCATGGACTACCATCATAACCTTGCCTTGTAACATATATAAATTATTTGAAAGATTTTGTATCATTTGGAACAATCTTCGATTTAATTTGACTTTTTGACCGGAACTAGAATAAACTAGTGTATAATACTTATGATTTTTTGACCGAAACTTGCATTTCAAAAAGTTTCATAGAATATAATTTTCAGATGATTTTTTGCATGGACTTTCAACATAACCCTCCCTCGTAAAATATATCAATAATCTGAAAAGTTTCATTTCATTTCGAGCAGTCCTCGATTAAATTTGATTTTTTGTCCGAAACTAATCTAAACTAGTGTATAATATACTATGATTTTTTGACCGAAACTTGCATTTCAAAACGTTTTATAGAAACTAATTTTAAGAGGAATTTTTGCAAGGACTTCCATCATAAATTTCCCTCGTAACATATATAAATGATCTGAAAAGTTTCGTATCATTTCAAACAGTTTTCGATTTAATTTGATTTTTTGAACGAAACAAGTAGAAAATAGTGTATAATAAATTATGATTTTTTGACCAAAACTTGCATTTCGAAAAGATTAATAGAATTTAATTTTCAAAAGATTTTTTTGCATGGACTTCCATCATAACCTTCCCTCTTAAAATATAGAAATTTTCTTAAAAGTTTGATATCATTCCGTGCAATCCTCGATTTAATTTGTTTTTTTGACCGAAACTAGTGTATAATATACTATAATTTTTTACAGAAACTTGCATTTCGATATGTTTTATAGAAGCTAATTTTCAGATTATTTTTTGCATGGACTACCATCATAACCTTGCCTGGTAACATATATAAATGATCTGAAAGGTTTCGTATCATTTGGAACAATCCTCGATTTAATTTGACTTTTTAACCAAAACTAGAATAAACTAGTGTATAATATTTAGGATTTTTTGACCGAAACTTTCATTTCAAAAAGTTTCATAGAATCTAATTTTCAGATGATTTATTTTGCAAGGACTTCCGTCATAACCTTCCCTCATAAAATATATCAATAATCTGAAAAGTTTCGTATCATTTCGAACAGTCCTCGTTTAAATTTGATTTTTTGACCGAAACTAGTATAAACTAGTGATAATATACTATGATTTTTTTTCACCGAAACTTGCATTTCAAAAATGTTTATATAAACTAATTTTCGTACAATTTTTTGCAAGGTTTTCCATCATAACCTTCCCTCGTAACATATATAAATGATCTGAAAATTTTCGTATCATTTCAAACAGTTTCCGATTTAATTTGATTTTTTGAACGAAACAAGTACAAAATAGTGTATAATAAATTATGATTTTTTGACCAAAACTGGCATTTCGAAAAGATTAATAGAATTTAATTTTCAAATGATTTTTTTGCATGGATTTCCATCATAACCTTCCCTCTTAAAATATAGAAATTTTCTTAAACGTTTGATATCATTCCGTGCAGTCCTCGATTTAATTTGATTTTTTGACCGAAACTAGTGTATAATATACTATAATTTTTTTACAGAAACATGCATTTCGATAAGTTTTATAGAAGCTAATTTTCAGATTATTTTTTGCATGGACTACCATCATAACCTTGCCTTGTAACATATATAAATTATCTGAAAGATTTCGTATCATTTGGAACAATCTTCGATTTAATTTGACTTTTTGACCGGAACTAGAATAAACTAGTGTATAATACTTATGATTTTTTGACCGAAACTTGCATTTCAAAAAGTTTCATAGAATATAATTTTCAGATGATTTTTTGCATGGACTTTCAACATAACCCTCCCTCGTAAAATATATCAATAATCTGAAAAGTTTCATTTCATTTCGAGCAGTCCTCGATTAAATTTGATTTTTTGTCCGAAACTAATCTAAACTAGTGTATAATATACTATGATTTTTTGACCGAAACTTGCATTTCAAAACGTTTTATAGAAACTAATTTTAAGAGGAATTTTTGCAAGGACTTCCATCATAAATTTCCCTCGTAACATATATAAATGATCTGAAAAGTTTCGTATCATTTCAAACAGTTTTCGATTTAATTTGATTTTTTGAACGAAACAAGTAGAAAATAGTGTATAATAAATTATGATTTTTTGACCAAAACTTGCATTTCGAAAAGATTAATAGAATTTAATTTTCAAAAGATTTTTTTGCATGGACTTCCATCATAACCTTCCCTCTTAAAATATAGAAATTTTCTTAAAAGTTTGATATCATTCCGTGCAATCCTCGATTTAATTTGTTTTTTTGACCGAAACTAGTGTATAATATACTATAATTTTTTACAGAAACTTGCATTTCGATATGTTTTATAGAAGCTAATTTTCAGATTATTTTTTGCATGGACTACCATCATAACCTTGCCTGGTAACATATATAAATGATCTGAAAGGTTTCGTATCATTTGGAACAATCCTCGATTTAATTTGACTTTTTAACCAAAACTAGAATAAACTAGTGTATAATATTTAGGATTTTTTGACCGAAACTTTCATTTCAAAAAGTTTCATAGAATCTAATTTTCAGATGATTTATTTTGCAAGGACTTCCGTCATAACCTTCCCTCATAAAATATATCAATAATCTGAAAAGTTTCGTATCATTTCGAACAGTCCTCGTTTAAATTTGATTTTTTGACCGAAACTAGTATAAACTAGTGATAATATACTATGATTTTTTTTCACCGAAACTTGCATTTCAAAAATGTTTATATAAACTAATTTTCGTACAATTTTTTGCAAGGTCTTCCATCATAACCTTCCCTCGTAACATATATAAATGATCTAAAAATTTTCGTATCATTTCAAACAGTTTCCGATTTAATTTGATTTTTTGAACGAAACAAGTACAAAATAGTGTATAATAAATTATGATTTTTTGACCAAAACTGGCATTTCGAAAAGATTAATAGAATTTAATTTTCAAATGATTTTTTTGCATGGATTTCCATCATAACCTTCCCTCTTAAAATATAGAAATTTTCTTAAACGTTTGATATCATTCCGTGCAGTCCTCGATTTAATTTGATTTTTTGACCGAAACTAGTGTATAATATACTATAATTTTTTTACAGAAACATGCATTTCGATAAGTTTTATAGAAGCTAATTTTCAGATTATTTTTTGCATGGACTACCATCATAACCTTGCCTTGTAACATATATAAATTATCTGAAAGATTTCGTATCATTTGGAACAATCTTCGATTTAATTTGACTTTTTGACCGGAACTAGAATAAACTAGTGTATAATACTTATGATTTTTTGACCGAAACTTGCATTTCAAAAAGTTTCATAGAATATAATTTTCAGATGATTTTTTGCATGGACTTTCAACATAACCCTCCCTCGTAAAATATATCAATAATCTGAAAAGTTTCATTTCATTTCGAGCAGTCCTCGATTAAATTTGATTTTTTGTCCGAAACTAATCTAAACTAGTGTATAATATACTATGATTTTTTGACCGAAACTTGCATTTCAAAACGTTTTATAGAAACTAATTTTAAGAGGAATTTTTGCAAGGACTTCCATCATAAATTTCCCTCGTAACATATATAAATGATCTGAAAAGTTTCGTATCATTTCAAACAGTTTTCGATTTAATTTGATTTTTTGAACGAAACAAGTAGAAAATAGTGTATAATAAATTATGATTTTTTGACCAAAACTTGCATTTCGAAAAGATTAATAGAATTTAATTTTCAAAAGATTTTTTTGCATGGACTTCCATCATAACCTTCCCTCTTAAAATATAGAAATTTTCTTAAAAGTTTGATATCATTCCGTGCAATCCTCGATTTAATTTGTTTTTTTGACCGAAACTAGTGTATAATATACTATAATTTTTTACAGAAACTTGCATTTCGATATGTTTTATAGAAGCTAATTTTCAGATTATTTTTTGCATGGACTACCATCTTAACCTTGCCTGGTAACATATATAAATGATCTGAAAGGTTTCGTATCATTTGGAACAATCCTCGATTTAATTTGACTTTTTAACCAAAACTAGAATAAACTAGTGTATAATATTTAGGATTTTTTGACCGAAACTTTCATTTCAAAAAGTTTCATAGAATCTAATTTTCAGATGATTTATTTTGCAAGGACTTCCGTCATAACCTTCCCTCATAAAATATATCAATAATCTGAAAAGTTTCGTATCATTTCGAACAGTCCTCGTTTAAATTTGATTTTTTGACCGAAACTAGTATAAACTAGTGATAATATACTATGATTTTTTTTCACCGAAACTTGCATTTCAAAAATGTTTATATAAACTAATTTTCGTACAATTTTTTGCAAGGTCTTCCATCATAACCTTCCCTCGTAACATATATAAATGATCTGAAAATTTTCGTATCATTTCAAACAGTTTCCGATTTAATTTGATTTTTTGAACGAAACAAGTACAAAATAGTGTATAATAAATTATGATTTTTTGACCAAAACTTGCATTTCGAAAAGATTAATAGAATTTAATTTTCAAATGATTTTTTTGCATGGATTTCCATCATAACCTTCCCTCTTAAAATATAGAAATTTTCTTAAACGTTTGATATCATTCCGTGCAGTCCTCGATTTAATTTGATTTTTTGACCGAAACTAGTGTATAATATACTATAATTTTTTTACAGAAACATGCATTTCGATAAGTTTTATAGAAGCTAATTTTCAGATTATTTTTTGCATGGACTACCATCATAACCTTGCCTTGTAACATATATAAATTATCTGAAAGATTTCGTATCATTTGGAACAATCTTCGATTTAATTTGACTTTTTGACCGGAACTAGAATAAACTAGTGTATAATACTTATGATTTTTTGACCGAAACTTGCATTTCAAAAAGTTTCATAGAATATAATTTTCAGATGATTTTTTGCATGGACTTTCAACATAACCCTCCCTCGTAAAATATATCAATAATCTGAAAAGTTTCATTTCATTTCGAGCAGTCCTCGATTAAATTTGATTTTTTGTCCGAAACTAATCTAAACTAGTGTATAATATACTATGATTTTTTGACCGAAACTTGCATTTCAAAACGTTTTATAGAAACTAATTTTAAGAGGAATTTTTGCAAGGACTTCCATCATAAATTTCCCTCGTAACATATATAAATGATCTGAAAAGTTTCGTATCATTTCAAACAGTTTTCGATTTAATTTGATTTTTTGAACGAAACAAGTAGAAAATAGTGTATAATAAATTATGATTTTTTGAACAAAACTTGCGTTTCGAAAAGATTAATAGAATTTAATTTTCAAATGATTTTTTTGCCTGGACTTCCATCATAACCTTCCCTCTTAAAATATTGAAATTTTCTTAAAAGTTTGATATCATTCCGTGCAGTCCTCGATTTAATTTGATTTTTTGACCGAAACTAGTGTATAATATACCATAATTTTTTACAGAAACTTGCATTTCGATAAGTTTTATAGAAGTTAATTTTCAGATTATTTTTTGCATGAACTACCATCATAACCTTGCCTTGTAACATATATAAATGATCTGAAAGGTTTCGTATCATTTGGTACAATCCTCGATTTAATTTGACTTTTTGACCGGAACTAGAATAAACTAGTGTATAATACTTATGATTTTTTGACCGAAACTTGCATTTCAAAAAGTTTCATAGAATATAATTTTCAGATGATTTTTTGCATGGACTTTCAACATAACCCTCCCTCGTAAAATATATCAATAATCTGAAAAGTTTCATTTCATTTCGAGCAGTCCTCGATTAAATTTGATTTTTTGTCCGAAACTAATCTAAACTAGTGTATAATATACTATGATTTTTTGACCGAAACTTGCATTTCAAAACGTTTTATAGAAACTAATTTTAAGAGGAATTTTTGCAAGGACTTCCATCATAAATTTCCCTCGTAACATATATAAATGATCTGAAAAGTTTCGTATCATTTCAAACAGTTTTCGATTTAATTTGATTTTTTGAACGAAACAAGTAGAAAATAGTGTATAATAAATTATGATTTTTTGAACAAAACTTGCGTTTCGAAAAGATTAATAGAATTTAATTTTCAAATGATTTTTTTGCCTGGACTTCCATCATAACCTTCCCTCTTAAAATATTGAAATTTTCTTAAAAGTTTGATATCATTCCGTGCAGTCCTCGATTTAATTTGATTTTTTGACCGAAACTAGTGTATAATATACCATAATTTTTTACAGAAACTTGCATTTCGATAAGTTTTATAGAAGTTAATTTTCAGATTATTTTTTGCATGAACTACCATCATAACCTTGCCTTGTAACATATATAAATGATCTGAAAGGTTTCGTATCATTTGGTACAATCCTCGATTTAATTTGACTTTTTGACCGGAACTAGAATAAACTAGTGTATAATACTTATGATTTTTTGACCGAAACTTGCATTTCAAAAAGTTTCATAGAATATAATTTTCAGATGATTTTTTGCATGGACTTCCATCATAACCCTCCCTCGTAAAATACATCAATAATCTGAAAAGTTTCATTTCATTTCGAGCAATCCTCGATTAAATTTGATTTTTTGTCCAAAACTAATCTAAACTAGTGTAAAATATACTATGATTTTTTTACCGAAACTAATTTTAAGAGGAATTTTTGCAAGGACTTCCATCATAACCTTCCCTCGTAACATATATAAATGATTTGAAACGATTCGTATCATTTCAAACATTTTCCGATTTAATTTGATTTTTTGAACGAAACTAGTATAAAATAGTGTATAATATATTATGATTTTTTTACCAAAACTTGCATTTCGAAAATATTCATAGAATTTAATTTTCAAATGATTTTTTTGCATGGACTTCCATCATAACCTTCCCTCATAAAATATATAAATTTTCTTAAAAGTTTGATATCATCTCAAGCAGTCCTCGATTTAATTTGATTTTTTGACCGAAACTAGTGTATAATATACTATGTTTTTTTTTACAGAAACTTGCATTTCGATAAATTTTATAGAAGCTAATTTTCAGATGATTTTTTGCATGGACTTCCGTCATAACATCGCCATGTAACATATATAAATGATATCAAAGGTTTCGTATCATTTGGAACAATCCTCGATTTAATTTGACTTTTTGACCGGAACTAGAATAAACTAGTGTATAATATTTATGATTTTTTGACCGAAACTTGCATTTCAAAAAGTTTTATAGAAACTAATTTTCAGATGTTTTTTTGTAAGGACTAACATCATAATCTTCCCTCGTAACATATATAAATGATCTTAAAAGTTTCGTATCATTTCAAACAGTTTCCGATTTAATTTGATTTTTTGAACGAAACTAGTATAAAATAGTGTATAATATATTATGATATTTTGATCGAAACTTGCATTTCGAAAAGGTTCATAGAATATAATTTCAAATGAATTTTTGCTTGGACTTCCATCATAACCTTCTCTCGTAAAATATAGAAATGTTCTAAAAATTTTCATAACATTTCGACCAGTCCTCGATTTAATTTGATTTTTTGACCGAAACTAGTGTAAACTAGTGTATAATATACTATGCTTTTTTGACAGAAACTTGCATTTCGATAAGTTTTATAGAAGCTAATTTTCAGATGATTTTTTACATGGACTTCCATCATAACCTTCCCTTGTAACATATATAAATGATCTGAAAGGTTTCGTATCATTTGGAACAATCCTCGATTTAATTTGACTTTTTAACCAAAACTAGAATAAACTAGTGTATAATATTTAGGATTTTTTGACCGAAACTTTCATTTCAAAAAGTTTCATAGAATCTAATTTTCAGATGATTTATTTTGCAAGGACTTCCGTCATAACCTTCCCTCATAAAATATATCAATAATATGAAAAGTTTCGTATCATTTCGAACAGTCCTCGTTTAAATTTGATTTTTTGACCGAAACTAGTATAAACTAGTGATAATTGTAACGCCCCAATTTTATAAAGTATTTTTATAAAATAAATATCAAGAGTATGATGGTGTATTTTGAATAATAAGTGGATGAGGTATTTTATTTAAATAATGATAATATAATGAGGTGGTATTATTATTATAATATTGTTATTTAATAAATAAAATAAAATATAAGTTGGAGGTTTGAGGGGCAAGGTTGTAATTTGATTCTGTTATGAAAAGGGGAGAACACAATACATTTTCTCATTATCGTATTTTGACGAAGGAAAGAGGGCTCTGGAGAAAAAGGGAAAGGAGTAGGGAAATCAAGAATCGTAAAGCTTCAAGATCAAGGATTTTCAAGGATTTTGTCAAATTTGAGGTAAGGGGGAGAAAGGGTTCTTTATTGGTGATCTAACATGAAAGGGTAATTGAGAGGTCCTTACTCTCTTAGGGATTATATGAATTTGATTGTTGTTGATGAGTTCATGATATGAGTATGAATATTATGATTATTGATTGTATATTCTTGAAGTTTGATAATTAAATTCCATGATGTGTGTATTATGAGAACTTGGTCACAAATGTGGTTGTGGATGATGTAAATTGAGAAGAAGAAGATAAACTTAGAATTTTCCTAATTTAATTTGTGACGTTAGGTTGAGAAGATAATGAGGGATTAGATGCATAAAATAAGTATAAGGACAATATTTGGAGTGTTTTGGGTGATAAAAGTGAGAGATAAGTGATAGAATTCGAACTGGTATGAAATTGGGAGAGAAAAGTGAGTTTTAGAAAAAACTGAATTTTGGGGGTACAGGTGCCACAACACGGGCAGTGTTGTACAACATGGGCGGCCGTGTTGTGGCACTGGAAAATGAGTTTTTGTGGATTTTGAGGGGCGTGTCCCAGGCCACCTGACACGGGCCGTGTCAGGCAACACGGGCGGCCGTGTTAGGCCCCTGTAAATGTAATTTTTCGTCCGTTTTAAGGTGGATTTGACTCATTCTTCCAACGTAGGATTATATTAATGAAATAAGACTTTGAGGATGTTCTAATAATGAATATAGGACTTGATGATTAGTCGCATAAGAAATCCTAAGTGTTTAATTGAATTATATGAATATGTAGATTGTTATAATTGTGAATAACATGAGATATATGTATTGTTATATAGTATGCGTGTTATGTGATTAGTGGGGATATTATAACCTTATTAATATGTCGATTAGAAGATGTTGATGATGGAAATGTTTACTATAAGTCTTGCACAATTATATGAAGGAATAGTGATAAACAAAGAGGATCGTGATGATTGGTAACATAGTTGATTATATGTCTTGCTTAGACCCCATGATGTAAGTGTTGGTAGCGGTGAGGATCGGGAGGATCGTGTGGTATTATAATATATGTATAGGGAATAAATGAGAGTGGAATTAATGAGGAATTCATAAGATATGACATTTGGTAATTAGCGTGTATGAATATACGTGCTTATGTTGTTTTGCATGACTCTTAATGGTGAACCATATTAATGGTGTTAACATTGTGTATGAATATTGTTGGACTATCTATGTGACCCATGTGATGGGATATGTGTTAGATCATGAGGATCGTGTTGACATGATTGTATTCATGTGTAATTATGTTGATGTGTACTATGTGTTTAGTGATATTTATATGATGAAGTGATATATATGTTTTGATGAGGATCATGAGGATCGTAAAGCATGATGTGTTCATGTATGTCATGATATGGTATGTGTTGTTGTGTCTGCATACGCATACATTTGATGGAATAATCATGTCGTGGACGTGATTATCCGGGATTCGTTGAGAATCGTGGTTGCAGGGATGATCGTGTCTTGTTGGAGACGTTAACGATGCATTCGGGGTTCTATTTGATGAACCGTTATTGTGAGTCGGTACCGCATTTGCATTGTGTCATTGGGTCACTTTGCATTGATTGAATTAATGATGTATGACATGTGTTGATGAACTATTTGAGATATTGATTAATTGTATGATGTATGATGTGTATTTGATGTATAGAGATGAGACTACCCTGTAAGATGTTATTTGCACCGTTAATATATTGAATTGTTTTCTCACCCCTTTGTTGTTTGGTTGCGTCTGTGCTTCTTCGGAAGTACAGATGATTCAGGTACTTGAGTATGCTCGGAGTACAAGTTGTTTGGTTGAGTCCTAGGAGTCGCTCTGATACGTAACACGGGAAATGGGGATATTTGTTATTTAATTATTCTCGTTAATAATAGTTACGTATCATATTTTGTTGAAACTTATAAATTAAGTGAATCGATGAATTTGTGGATATTTGGCGAATTGCCGATTGTTGAATAAAAAGATATTTCCGCTGTTTTTAATAAATGATTATACTTTTGGTTGATTTTGAAAATGTAGCTACCCACTTGTTAATTAAACTCTGATTTATCTAAAAACTTATGTTATTTTAGAAAATGGGAAAAGTGGGTGTTACAATTGGTATCAGAGCAGGTCGGTCCGTTCGGCCAGGTTGTCGCGTGTCGTTTGTCCCGGAGTATACGATATGTGTGTTAAACACTATCGATACTTGCTTGTTTGCTAGTTGTTTGTTTGCATATGTTTGTTGAAATTAAGTGGGGGAGGAGTTATTTCTTCTCCTGAGAGTTGGCTTGTGGTGTGTTGGAATTGTAGTGTGGCAGAGGTTACTAAGGTTGACGTTGACTAAGGACTCGCTCGTGAAGCAACTTAGTTCGCAAGAAGCAAGGAACGCTATTAAAGTTGGAAAATGTGACTTATGGCCATCATGATTGTCGGCTATCTATTGGCAAATTGAGGAACTGATCACCCTCAATCCATTGCTAATAGTAGGCGGAATTGTGTTGGATGCAAAAGACATATCTTTCAGCCGAGATAGTATGTTCAGTAGACCATTTGGAGTTGAGCCAGAGCTATTAGTAGTATAAAGGAGTAGATGTAGATTCCGGTATCCATAAAAGAGATGAATTTAAGGATTGATTACGTTGATTAGATATTACTAATGGTTACTCCTCGGTGAGTAGGAAGTGAATTGGGAATGAATAGTTATGAAAAGTTGAACGTTATATCTACTGGGTATGTAGCGGAACTTTTGAGAAAGGACTCCGATGTCTGATTTGGTTGCATAGATGACATTGATTGGGAATAAGGTCACATCGATGGACCATCTGTAGAGTACGAATTATAATGGTGTTTTGAAAGATATATTAGAGGTTTAGTTATAAGGAATCGTGGAAGCAAGGGTGCCTTATGGGAAAACTCCGGTGTTATTGATATAAAAAATGAGGATATGAAGTTACATGTCGATTAGTGAATAATATGAGAATTCACAATTGAAATGGGAACAAATTGGATTTGATTGATAAAGGATTAATAGTGAGCTGGAATTCATCTGTAGTATTGTTGTTGTTGTGAGTTGGGTAGTCATGCCTACCAGAACCTTGAGTTAGTTGGGATTTTGCAAGCCTAGAGTAAGAGGAATGTGGTAATAAGAACTAGATGTTGACAGATCATGTTGGATGAATTTACTACGTTGAAGGATGTGGGATGGAGATTGAAGAAGTAAGTATTGAGTTATATTTTGGCATAGTATGATAAGAGGTGGATGAGTTTTTGAAACTATGAAGGTACAATTTTTGTGGGAATTAATTATAACCAGGTGTCTGCACAATGTAGTGATGTTGAGCTATTGCCTTAGTAGTATGGTGTATGTTGATACAACAGAGTATGGATAGTTTCATAAGTGTTTGAAATGGTGAACCGTGAGTTATGGGATGAAACAATGGAAATATAAGTATCACTGTATGTGTTGGACTATTAAGACAAAAGTAAAATAACGAGTGTACAATATTTATTTTTCTGGAATTTATGAATTCATGGTCTAATTAATGTGGAATTGGAACGTTGGAAGGATAATCCAACGAGGGAGTAGGCATAATGTGAAACTATGAGATAGTCATGAATATTGCTTAGAAGCTAGTAGTGACTGGTATGTATTAAGGTAAGTATGGAATATGAATGGTGCCTTTCAAAGTGGCTTGGATAATTTCGAGATGGTAACCTTTGGATGTTCTTGTCTATAATGGAAGTAGAGAAAAAGGATTTGGAGAATATTGGAAATTGAAATATGAGAATTAGAAAAGATGCAGTTATATACTAAGTTGTCGAGGACAATTTTTATGAGCAGGTGTAGATTGAGTTGTTCAGAGAAAGGTATGAGAAAGAGTTTGTCCGAAGTAGATATGGATCTACAATGATGGAAAAGAGTGGGATATAAGAGATTAGGATGTATTTGGACTTAGTTGGTTGTTGTTAAGGTTGGTGAAAAGTTTTCCAAGTTAGTATTCTATGGTTTCAGATAATTTACGAAAGATAAGTTGTTCGTTGAGAAGAGGGTGGTGAAGGAAGGTGCTAGAGAGCCGGAATAGGAGTTAGCTACGGTTGTAGTCTGATTTTGTTTGATTCTAACAAGCTGTGGATAGAATGTTGGATAATGATGTGATAAGTGGATAAGTTATTAGTACTGGATCGTAAATTCATAGTTGGTATTATACGATGAGGGAAGAATTATGGAGGTATCTATCTTACCCATGAATTGAAAATGGATGAGAGTAAAATTATGGGAATATCCGATAGTATTGTTGTTATGATTGAAGATTGAAGTGTTTGGTAATCACATGAACACAGTTATTTATTTGATCGGAAAGGGGGATGATGGGATGACTAAGATAATTGGAAGGTTTGAGGTAGGAAGTCGATGATTTTTCCTATGTTTACACTAATGGTTAAAGAGTTGGAAGTAAATTAACAATTAAGGGACTTGCATTCGGATTTTTGAAATATGCTAAGGGAATTATCACTGTAATTGTGATGATGGTTGGAGATGATTAAAGTTAGAATGCGAATTTCATGGAATAGATAGCTGCGAGTAATCAAAGTGCGCAGTGGAAGATTGAATTGGTGTAATTGCTTATACATAAATGGTTAGTAGAGACTCGATATATTGAATAATAAGACCTGTTGAGATATTGAGACTATTGGACATCCCGGAATGGATGGGTAGTGGTAAGAGGTTATCTACACATCGAGGATTGTGAGATATACAAAGATATTAATATATGTGATGTATGTCTGTCATTGATGGATTATAATCATGTTGTTTTGGTAGAGGAAACTAATAGGTTAGTCCGTTATCAATGTTGTGGTATCTAGAGGATGTATAGAGTGAAATTTTGAGTTTTTCCTGGTTGTCGCCTCGTTACCTACTGTGATGGTACGAGTGTGATTGACTAATTCCTACGATGGGGAATTAGGAGAGTGTTACCTACGGTGATGGTAACGACTTTCATTGTGTTCTTTTTCAGGTATATACCTGCGTGTTGAGCATTGATAAAGGTGGTGCTTGTTGTTAGGGAGGTTGTCCTGGCATCAGTGTTGTTGTTTTGAGTTGGTTGCGGAGTTGCCGGCTTGGGCAAGGGAGTGATTAGTCAGGTGCAAGAGTATATCTAAGTGATGCCATTGAGTACTATTTTCGAGGACGAAAATAAAATAAGTGGGGGAGAGTTGTAACGCCCCAATTTTATAAAGTATTTTTATAAAATAAATATCAAGAGTATGATGGTGTATTTTGAATAATAAGTGGATGAGGTATTTTATTTAAATAATGATAATATAATGAGGTGGTATTATTATTATAATATTGTTATTTAATAAATAAAATAAAATATAAGTTGGAGGTTTGAGGGGCAAGGTTGTAATTTGATTCTGTTATGAAAAGGGGAGAACACGATACATTTTCTCATTATCGTATTTTGACGAAGGAAAGAGGGCTCTGGAGAAAAAGGGAAAGGAGTAGGGAAATCAAGAATCGTAAAGCTTCAAGATCAAGGATTTTCAAGGATTTTGTCAAATTTGAGGTAAGGGGGGAGAAAGGGTTCTTTATTGGTGATCTAACATGAAAGGGTAATTGAGAGGTCCTTACTCTCTTAGGGATTATATGAATTTGATTGTTGTTGATGAGTTCATGATATGAGTATGAATATTATGATTATTGATTGTATATTCTTGAAGTTTGATAATTAAATTCCATGATGTGTGTATTATGAGAACTTGGTCACAAATGTGGTTGTGGATGATGTAAATTGAGAAGAAGAAGATAAACTTAGAATTTTCCTAATTTAATTTGTGACGTTAGGTTGAGAAGATAATGAGGGATTAGATGCATAAAATAAGTATAAGGACAATATTTGGAGTGTTTTGGGTGATAAAAGTGAGAGATAAGTGATAGAATTCGTACTGGTATGAAATTGGGAGAGAAAAGTGAGTTTTAGAAAAAACTGAATTTTGGGGGTACAGGTGCCACAACACGGGCAGTGTTGTACAACACGGGCGGCCGTGTTGTGGCACTGGAAAATGAGTTTTTGTGGATTTTGAGGGGCGTGTCCCAGGCCACCTGACACGGGCCGTGTCAGGCAACACGGGCGGCCGTGTTAGGCCCCTGTAAATGTAATTTTTCGTCCGTTTTAAGGTGGATTTGACTCATTCTTCCAACGTAGGATTATATTAATGAAATAAGACTTTGAGGATGTTCTAATAATGAATATAGGACTTGATGATTAGTCGCATAAGAAATCCTAAGTGTTTAATTGAATTATATGAATATGTAGATTGTTATAATTGTGAATAACATGAGATATATGTATTGTTATATAGTATGCGTGTTATGTGATTAGTGGGGATATTATAACCTTATTAATATGTCGATTAGAAGATGTTGATGATGGAAATGTTTACTATAAGTCTTGCACAATTATATGAAGGAATAGTGATAAATAAAGAGGATCGTGATGATTGGTAACATAGTTGATTATATGTCTTGCTTAGACCCCATGATGTAAGTGTTGGTAGCGGTGAGGATCGGGAGGATCGTGTGGTATTATAATATATGTATAGGGAATAAATGAGAGTGGAATTAATGAGGAATTCATAAGATATGACATTTGGTAATTAGCGTGTATGAATATACGTGCTTATGTTGTTTTGCATGACTCTTAATGGTGAACCATATTAATGGTGTTGACATTGTGTATGAATATTGTTGGACTATCTATGTGACCCATGTGATGGGATATGTGTTAGATCATGAGGATCGTGTTGACATGATTGTATTCATGTGTAATTATGTTGATGTGTACTATGTGTTTAGTGATATTTATATGATGAAGTGATATATATGTTTTGATGAGGATCATGAGGATCGTAAAGCATGATGTGTTCATGTATGTCATGATATGGTATGTGTTGTTGTGTCTGCATACGCATACATTTGATGGAATAATCATGTCGTGGACGTGATTATCCGGGATTCGTTGAGAATCGTGGTTGCAGGGATGATCGTGTCTTGTTGGAGACGTTAACGATGCATTCGGGGTTCTATTTGATGAACCGTTATTGTGAGTCGGTACCGCATTTGCATTGTGTCATTGGGTCACTTTGCATTGATTGAATTAATGATGTATGACATGTGTTGATGAACTATTTGAGATATTGATTAATTGTATGATGTATGATGTGTATTTGATGTATAGAGGTGAGACTACCCTGTAAGATGTTATTTGCACCGTTAATATATTGAATTGTTTTCTCACCCCTTTGTTGTTTGGTTGCGTCTGTGCTTCTTCGGAAGTACAGATGATTCAGGTACTTGAGTATGCTCGGAGTACAAGTTGTTTGGTTGAGTCCTAGGAGTCGCTCTGATACGTAACACGGGAAATGGGGATATCTGTTATTTAATTATTCTCGTTAATAATAGTTACGTATCATATTTTGTTGAAACTTATAAATTAAGTGAATCGATGAATTTGTGGATATTTGGCGAATTGCCGATTGTTGAATAAAAAGATATTTCCGCTGTTTTTAATAAATGATTATACTTTTGGTTGATTTTGAAAATGTAGCTACCCACTTGTTAATTAAACTCTGATTTATCTAAAAACTTATGTTATTTTAGAAAATGGGAAAAGTGGGTGTTACAATAATATACTATGATTTTTTTTCACCGAAACTTGCATTTCAAAAATGTTTATATAAACTAATTTTCGTACAATTTTTTGCAAGGTCTTCCATCATAACCTTCCCTCGTAACATATATAAATGATCTGAAAATTTTCGTATCATTTCAAACAGTTTCCGATTTAATTTGATTTTTTGAACGAAACAAGTACAAAATAGTGTATAATAAATTATGATTTTTTGACCAAAACTTGCATTTCGAAAAGATTAATAGAATTTAATTTTCAAATGATTTTTTTGCATGGATTTCCATCATAACCTTCCCTCTTAAAATATAGAAATTTTCTTTAAACGTTTGATATCATTCCGTGCAGTCCTCGATTTAATTTGATTTTTTGACCGAAACTAGTGTATAATATACTATAATTTTTTTTACAGAAACATGCATTTCGATAAGTTTTATAGAAGCTAATTTTCAGATTATTTTTTGCATGGACTACCATCATAACCTTGCCTTGTAACATATATAAATTATCTGAAAGATTTCGTATCATTTGGAACAATCTTCGATTTAATTTGACTTTTTGACCGGAACTAGAATAAACTAGTGTATAATACTTATGATTTTTTGACCGAAACTTGCATTTCAAAAAGTTTCATAGAATATAATTTTCAGATGATTTTTTGCATGGACTTTCAACATAACCCTCCCTCGTAAAATATATCAATAATCTGAAAAGTTTCATTTCATTTCGAGCAGTCCTCGATTAAATTTGATTTTTTGTCCGAAACTAATCTAAACTAGTGTATAATATACTATGATTTTTTGACCGAAACTTGCATTTCAAAACGTTTTATAGAAACTAATTTTAAGAGGAATTTTTGCAAGGACTTCCATCATAAATTTCCCTCGTAACATATATAAATGATCTGAAATGTTTCGTATCATTTCAAACAGTTTTTGATTTAATTTGATTTTTTGAACGAAACAAGTAGAAAATAGTGTATAATAAATTATGATTTTTTGAACAAAACTTGCGTTTCGAAAAGATTAATAGAATTTAATTTTCAAATGATTTTTTTGCCTGGACTTCCATCATAACCTTCCCTCTTAAAATATTGAAATTTTCTTAAAAGTTTGATATCATTCCGTGCAGTCCTCGATTTAATTTGATTTTTTGACCGAAACTAGTGTATAATATACCATAATTTTTTACAGAAACTTGCATTTCGATAAGTTTTATAGAAGTTAATTTTCAGATTATTTTTTGCATGAACTACCATCATAACCTTGCCTTGTAACATATATAAATGATCTGAAAGGTTTCGTATCATTTGGTACAATCCTCGATTTAATTTGACTTTTTGACCGGAACTAGAATAAACTAGTGTATAATACTTATGATTTTTTGACCGAAACTTGCATTTCAAAAAGTTTCATAGAATATAATTTTCAGATGATTTTTTGCATGGACTTCCATCATAACCCTCCCTCGTAAAATACATCAATAATCTGAAAAGTTTCATTTCATTTCGAGCAATCCTCGATTAAATTTGATTTTTTGTCCAAAACTAATCTAAACTAGTGTAAAATATACTATGATTTTTTTACCGAAACTAATTTTAAGAGGAATTTTTGCAAGGACTTCCATCATAACCTTCCCTCGTAACATATATAAATGATTTGAAACGATTCGTATCATTTCAAACATTTTCCGATTTAATTTGATTTTTTGAACGAAACTAGTATAAAATAGTGTATAATATATTATGATTTTTTTACCAAAACTTGCATTTCGAAAATATTCATAGAATTTAATTTTCAAATGATTTTTTTGCATGGACTTCCATCATAACCTTCCCTCATAAAATATATAAATGTTCTTAAAAGTTTGATATCATCTCAAGCAGTCCTCGATTTAATTTGATTTTTTGACCGAAACTAGTGTATAATATACTATGATTTTTTTGACAGAAACTTGCATTTCGATAAATTTTATAGAAGCTAATTTTCAGATGATTTTTTGCATGGACTTCCGTCATAACATCGCCATGTAACATATATAAATGATATCAAAGGTTTCGTATCATTTGGAACAATCCTCGATTTAATTTGACTTTTTGACCGGAACTAGAATAAACTAGTGTATAATATTTATGATTTTTTGACCGAAACTTGCATTTCAAAAAGTTTTATAGAAACTAATTTTCAGATGTTTTTTTGTAAGGACTAACATCATAATCTTCCCTCGTAACATATATAAATGATCTTAAAAGTTTCGTATCATTTCAAACAGTTTCCGATTTAAATTGATTTTTTGAACGAAACTAGTATAAAATAGTGTATAATATATTATGATATTTTGATCGAAACTTGCATTTCGAAAAGGTTCATAGAATATAATTTCAAATGAATTTTTGCTTGGACTTCCATCATAACCTTCTCTCGTAAAATATAGAAATGTTCTAAAAAGTTTCATAACATTTCGACCAGTCCTCGATTTAATTTGATTTTTTGACCAAAACTAGTGTAAACTAGTGTATAATATACTATGCTTTTTTGACAGAAACTTGCATTTCGATAAGTTTTATAGAAGCTAATTTTCAGATGATTTTTTGCATGGACTTCCATCATAACCTTCCCTTGTAACATATATAAATGATCTGAAAGGTTTCGTATCATTTAGAACAATCCTCGATTTAATTTGACTTTTTAACCAAAACTAGAATAAACTAGTGTATAATATTAGGGATTTTTTGACCGAAACTTTCATTTCAAAAAGTTTCATAGAATCTAATTTTCAGATGATTTATTTTGCAAGGACTTCCGTCATAACCTTCCCTCATAAAATATATCAATAATCTGAAAAGTTTCGTATCATTTCGAACAGTCCTCGTTTAAATTTGATTTTTTGACCGAAACTAGTATAAACTAGTGATAATATACTATGATTTTTTGCACCGAAACTTGCATTTCAAAAATGTTTATATAAACTAATTTTCGTACAATTTTTTGCCAGGTCTTCCATCATAACCTTCCCTCGTAACATATATAAATGATCTGAAAATTTTCGTATCATTTCAAACAGTTTCCGATTTAATTTGATTTTTTGAACGAAACAAGTACAAAATAGTGTATAATAAATTATGATTTTTTGACCAAAACTTGCATTTCGAAAAGATTAATAGAATTTAATTTTCAAATGATTTTTTTGCATGGATTTCCATCATAACCTTCCCTCTTAAAATATAGAAATTTTCTTAAACGTTTGATATCATTCCGTGCAGTCCTCGATTTAATTTGATTTTTTGACCGAAACTAGTGTATAATATACTATAATTTTTTTACAGAAACATGCATTTCGATAAGTTTTATAGAAGCTAATTTTCAGATTATTTTTTGCATGGACTACCATCATAACCTTGCCTTGTAACATATATAAATTATCCGAAAGATTTCGTATCATTTGGAACAATCTTCGATTTAATTTGACTTTTTGACCGGAACTAGAATAAACTAGTGTATAATACTTATGATTTTTTGACCGAAACTTGCATTTCAAAAAGTTTCATAGAATATAATTTTCAGATGATTTTTTGCATGGACTTTCAACATAACCCTCCCTCGTAAAATATATCAATAATCTGAAAAGTTTCATTTCATTTCGAGCAGTCCTCGATTAAATTTGATTTTTTGTCCGAAACTAATCTAAACTAGTGTATAATATACTATGATTTTTTGACCGAAACTTGCATTTCAAAACGTTTTATAGAAACTAATTTTAAGAGGAATTTTTGCAAGGACTTCCATCATAAATTTGCCTCGTAACATATATAAATGATCTGAAAAGTTTCGTATCATTTCAAACAGTTTTTGATTTAATTTGATTTTTTGAACGAAACAAGTAGAAAATAGTGTATAATAAATTATGATTTTTTGAACAAAACTTGCGTTTCGAAAAGATTAATAGAATTTAATTTTCAAATGATTTTTTTGCCTGGACTTCCATCATAACCTTCCCTCTTAAAATATTGAAATTTTCTTAAAAGTTTGATATCATTCCGTGCAGTCCTCGATTTAATTTGATTTTTTGACCGAAACTAGTGTATAATATACCATAATTTTTTACAGAAACTTGCATTTCGATAAGTTTTATAGAAGTTAATTTTCAGATTATTTTTTGCATGAACTACCATCATAACCTTGCCTTGTAACATATATAAATGATCTGAAAGGTTTCGTATCATTTGGTACAATCCTCGATTTAATTTGACTTTTTGACCGGAACTAGAATAAACTAGTGTATAATACTTATGATTTTTTGACCGAAACTTGCATTTCAAAAAGTTTCATAGAATATAATTTTAAGATGATTTTTTGCATGGACTTCCATCATAACCCTCCCTCGTAAAATACATCAATAATCTGAAAAGTTTCATTTCATTTCGAGCAATCCTCGATTAAATTTGATTTTTTGTCCAAAACTAATCTAAACTAGTGTAAAATATACTATGATTTTTTTACCGAAACTAATTTTAAGAGGAATTTTTGCAAGGACTTCCATCATAACCTTCCCTCGTAACATATATAAATGATTTGAAACGATTCGTATCATTTCAAACATTTTCCGATTTAATTTGATTTTTTGAACGAAACTAGTATAAAATAGTGTATAATATATTATGATTTTTTTACCAAAACTTGCATTTCGAAAATATTCATAGAATTTAATTTTCAAATGATTTTTTTGCATGGACTTCCATCATAACCTTCCCTCATAAAATATATAAATGTTCTTAAAAGTTTGATATCATCTCAAGCAGTCCTCGATTTAATTTGATTTTTTGACCGAAACTAGTGTATAATATACTATGATTTTTTTGACAGAAACTTGCATTTCGATAAATTTTATAGAAGCTAATTTTCAGATGATTTTTTGCATGGACTTCCGTCATAACATCGCCATGTAACATATATAAATGATATCAAAGGTTTCGTATCATTTGGAACAATCCTCGATTTAATTTGACTTTTTGACCGGAACTAGAATAAACTAGTGTATAATATTTATGATTTTTTGACCGAAACTTGCATTTCAAAAAGTTTTATAGAAACTAATTTTCAGATGTTTTTTTGTAAGGACTAACATCATAATCTTCCCTCGTAACATATATAAATGATCTTAAAAGTTTCGTATCATTTCAAACAGTTTCCGATTTAATTTGATTTTTTGAACGAAACTAGTATAAAATAGTGTATAATATATTATGATATTTTGATCGAAACTTGCATTTCGAAAAGGTTCATAGAATATAATTTCAAATGAATTTTTGCTTGGACTTCCATCATAACCTTCTCTCGTAAAATATAGAAATGTTCTAAAAATTTTCATAACATTTCGACCAGTCCTCGATTTAATTTGATTTTTTGACCGAAACTAGTGTAAACTAGTGTATAATATACTATGCTTTTTTGACAGAAACTTGCATTTCGATAAGTTTTATAGAAGCTAATTTTCAGATGATTTTTTGCATGGACTTCCATCATAACCTTCCCTTGTAACATATATAAATGATCTGAAAGGTTTCGTATCATTTGGAACAATCCTCGATTTAATTTGACTTTTTAACCAAAACTAGAATAAACTAGTGTATAATATTTAGGATTTTTTGACCGAAACTTTCATTTCAAAAAGTTTCATAGAATCTAATTTTCAGATGATTTATTTTGCAAGGACTTCCGTCATAACCTTCCCTCATAAAATATATCAATAATCTGAAAAGTTTCGTATCATTTCGAACAGTCCTCGTTTAAATTTGATTTTTTGACCGAAACTAGTATAAACTAGTGATAATTGTAACGCCCCAATTTTATAAAGTATTTTTATAAAATAAATATCAAGAGTATGATGGTGTATTTTGAATAATAAGTGGATGAGGTATTTTATTTAAATAATGATAATATAATGAGGTGGTATTATTATTATAATATTGTTATTTAATAAATAAAATAAAATATAAGTTGGAGGTTTGAGGGGCAAGGTTGTAATTTGATTCTGTTATGAAAAGGGGAGAACACGATACATTTTCTCATTATCGTATTTTGACGAAGGAAAGAGGGCTCTGGAGAAAAAGGGAAAGGAGTAGGGAAATAAAGAATCGTAAAGCTTCAAGATCAAGGATTTTCAAGGATTTTGTCAAATTTGAGGTAAGGGGGGAGAAAGGGTTCTTTATTGGTGATCTAACATGAAAGGGTAATTGAGAGGTCCTTACTCTCTTAGGGATTATATGAATTTGATTGTTGTTGATGAGTTCATGATATGAGTATGAATATTATGATTATTGATTGTATATTCTTGAAGTTTGATAATTAAATTCCATGATGTGTGTATTATGAGAACTTGGTCACAAATGTGGTTGTGGATGATGTAAATTGAGAAGAAGAAGATAAACTTAGAATTTTCCTAATTTAATTTGTGACGTTAGGTTGAGAAGATAATGAGGGATTAGATGCATAAAATAAGTATAAGGACAATATTTGGAGTGTTTTGGGTGATAAAAGTGAGAGATAAGTGATAGAATTCGAACTGGTATGAAATTGGGAGAGAAAAGTGAGTTTTAGAAAAAACTGAATTTTGGGGGTACAGGTGCCACAACACGGGCAGTGTTGTACAACACGGGCGGCCGTGTTGTGGCACTGGAAAATGAGTTTTTGTGGATTTTGAGGGGCGTGTCCCAGGCCACCTGACACGGGCCGTGTCAGGCAACACGGGCGGCCGTGTTAGGCCCCTGTAAATGTAATTTTTCGTCCGTTTTAAGGTGGATTTGACTCATTCTTCCAACGTAGGATTATATTAATGAAATAAGACTTTGAGGATGTTCTAATAATGAATATAGGACTTGATGATTAGTCGCATAAGAAATCCTAAGTGTTTAATTGAATTATATGAATATGTAGATTGTTATAATTGTGAATAACATGAGATATATGTATTGTTATATAGTATGCGTGTTATGTGATTAGTGGGGATATTATAACCTTATTAATATGTCGATTAGAAGATGTTGATGATGGAAATGTTTACTATAAGTCTTGCACAATTATATGAAGGAATAGTGATAAACAAAGAGGATCGTGATGATTGGTAACATAGTTGATTATATGTCTTGCTTAGACCCCATGATGTAAGTGTTGGTAGCGGTGAGGATCGGGAGGATCGTGTGGTATTATAATATATGTATAGGGAATAAATGAGAGTGGAATTAATGAGGAATTCATAAGATATGACATTTGGTAATTAGCGTGTATGAATATACGTGCTTATGTTGTTTTGCATGACTCTTAATGGTGAACCATATTAATGGTGTTGACATTGTGTATGAATATTGTTGGACTATCTATGTGACCCATGTGATGGGATATGTGTTAGATCATGAGGATCGTGTTGACATGATTGTATTCATGTGTAATTATGTTGATGTGTACTATGTGTTTAGTGATATTTATATGATGAAGTGATATATATGTTTTGATGAGGATCATGAGGATCGTAAAGCATGATGTGTTCATGTATGTCATGATATGGTATGTGTTGTTGTGTCTGCATACGCATACATTTGATGGAATAATCATGTCGTGGACGTGATTATCCGGGATTCGTTGAGAATCGTGGTTGCAGGGATGATCGTGTCTTGTTGGAGACGTTAACGATGCATTCGGGGTTCTATTTGATGAACCGTTATTGTGAGTCGGTACCGCATTTGCATTGTGTCATTGGGTCACTTTGCATTGATTGAATTAATGATGTATGACATGTGTTGATGAACTATTTGAGATATTGATTAATTGTATGATGTATGATGTGTATTTGATGTATAGAGGTGAGACTACCCTGTAAGATGTTATTTGCACCGTTAATATATTGAATTGTTTTCTCACCCCTTTGTTGTTTGGTTGCGTCTGTGCTTCTTCGGAAGTACAGATGATTCAGGTACTTGAGTATGCTCGGAGTACAAGTTGTTTGGTTGAGTCCTAGGAGTCGCTCTGATACGTAACACGGGAAATGGGGATATCTGTTATTTAATTATTCTCGTTAATAATAGTTACGTATCATATTTTGTTGAAACTTATAAATTAAGTGAATCGATGAATTTGTGGATATTTGGCGAATTGCCGATTGTTGAATGAAAAAGATATTTCCGCTGTTTTTAATAAATGATTATACTTTTGGTTGATTTTGAAAATGTAGCTACCCACTTGTTAATTAAACTCTGATTTATCTAAAAACTTATGTTATTTTAGAAAATGGGAAAAGTGGGTGTTACAATAATATACTATGATTTTTTTTCACCGAAACTTGCATTTCAAAAATGTTTATATAAACTAATTTTCGTACAATTTTTTGCAAGGTCTTCCATCATAACCTTCCCTCGTAACATATATAAATGATTTGAAAATTTTCGTATCATTTCAAACAGTTTCCGATTTAATTTGATTTTTTGAACGAAACAAGTACAAAATAGTGTATAATAAATTATGATTTTTTGACCAAAACTTGCATTTCGAAAAGATTAATAGAATTTAATTTTCAAATGATTTTTTTGCATGGATTTCCATCATAACCTTCCCTCTTAAAATATAGAAATTTTCTTTAAACGTTTGATATCATTCCGTGCAGTCCTCGATTTAATTTGATTTTTTGACCGAAACTAGTGTATAATATACTATAATTTTTTTACAGAAACATGCATTTCGATAAGTTTTATAGAAGCTAATTTTCAGATTATTTTTTGCATGGACTACCATCATAACCTTGCCTTGTAACATATATAAATTATCTGAAAGATTTCATATCATTTGGAACAATCTTCGATTTAATTTGACTTTTTGACCGGAACTAGAATAAACTAGTGTATAATACTTATGATTTTTTGACCGAAACTTGCATTTCAAAAAGTTTCATAGAATATAATTTTCAGATGATTTTTTGCATGGACTTTCAACATAACCCTCCCTCGTAAAATATATCAATAATCTGAAAAGTTTCATTTCATTTCGAGCAGTCCTCGATTAAATTTGATTTTTTGTCCGAAACTAATCTAAACTAGTGTATAATATACTATGATTTTTTGACCGAAACTTGCATTTCAAAACGTTTTATAGAAACTAATTTTAAGAGGAATTTTTGCAAGGACTTCCATCATAAATTTCCCTCGTAACATATATAAATGATCTGAAATGTTTCGTATCATTTCAAACAGTTTTCGATTTAATTTGATTTTTTGAACGAAACAAGTAGAAAATAGTGTATAATAAATTATGATTTTTTGAACAAAACTTGCGTTTCGAAAAGATTAATAGAATTTAATTTTCAAATGATTTTTTTGCCTGGACTTCCATCATAACCTTCCCTCTTAAAATATTGAAATTTTCTTAAAAGTTTGATATCATTCCGTGCAGTCCTCGATTTAATTTGATTTTTTGACCGAAACTAGTGTATAATATACCATAATTTTTTACAGAAACTTGCATTTCGATAAGTTTTATAGAAGTTAATTTTCAGATTATTTTTTGCATGAACTACCATCATAACCTTGCCTTGTAACATATATAAATGATCTGAAAGGTTTCGTATCATTTGGTACAATCCTCGATTTAATTTGACTTTTTGACCGGAACTAGAATAAACTAGTGTATAATACTTATGATTTTTTGACCGAAACTTGCATTTCAAAAAGTTTCATAGAATATAATTTTCAGATGATTTTTTGCATGGACTTCCATCATAACCCTCCCTCGTAAAATACATCAATAATCTGAAAAGTTTCATTTCATTTCGAGCAATCCTCGATTAAATTTGATTTTTTGTCCAAAACTAATCTAAACTAGTGTAAAATATACTATGATTTTTTTACCGAAACTAATTTTAAGAGGAATTTTTGCAAGGACTTCCATCATAACCTTCCCTCGTAACATATATAAATGATTTGAAACGATTCGTATCATTTCAAACATTTTCCGATTTAATTTGATTTTTTGAACGAAACTAGTATAAAATAGTGTATAATATATTATGATTTTTTTACCAAAACTTGCATTTCGAAAATATTCATAGAATTTAATTTTCAAATGATTTTTTTGCATGGACTTCCATCATAACCTTCCCTCATAAAATATATAAATGTTCTTAAAAGTTTGATATCATCTCAAGCAGTCCTCGATTTAATTTGATTTTTTGACCGAAACTAGTGTATAATATACTATGATTTTTTTGACAGAAACTTGCATTTCGATAAATTTTATAGAAGCTAATTTTCAGATGATTTTTTGCATGGACTTCCGTCATAACATCGCCATGTAACATATATAAATGATATCAAAGGTTTCGTATCATTTGGAACAATCCTCGATTTAATTTGACTTTTTGACCGGAACTAGAATAAACTAGTGTATAATATTTATGATTTTTTGACCCAAACTTGCATTTCAAAAAGTTTTATAGAAACTAATTTTCAGATGTTTTTTTGTAAGGACTAACATCATAATCTTCCCTCGTAACATATATAAATGATCTTAAAAGTTTCGTATCATTTCAAACAGTTTCCGATTTAATTTGATTTTTTGAACGAAACTAGTATAAAATAGTGTATAATATATTATGATATTTTGATCGAAACTTGCATTTCGAAAAGGTTCATAGAATATAATTTCAAATGAATTTTTGCTTGGACTTCCATCATAACCTTCTCTCGTAAAATATAGAAATGTTCTAAAAAGTTTCATAACATTTCGACCAGTCCTCGATTTAATTTGATTTTTTGACCGAAACTAGTGTAAACTAGTGTATAATATACTATGCTTTTTTGACAGAAACTTGCATTTCGATAAGTTTTATAGAAACTAATTTTCAGATGATTTTTTGCATGGACTTCCATCATAACCTTCCCTTGTAACATATATAAATGATCTAAAAGGTTTCGTATCATTTGGAACAATCCTCGATTTAATTTGACTTTTTAACCAAACCTAGAATAAACTAGTGTATAATATTTAGGATTTTTTGACCGAAACTTCATTTCAAAAAGTTTCATAGAATCTAATTTTCAGATGATTTATTTTGCAAGGACTTCCGTCATAACCTTCCCTCATAAAATATATCAATAATCTGAAAAGTTTTGTATCATTTCGAACAGTCCTCGTTTAAATTTGATTTTTTGACCGAAACTAGTATAAACTAGTGATAATATACTATGATTTTTTTTCACCGAAACTTGCATTTCAAAAATGTTTATATAAACTAATTTTCGTACAATTTTTTGCAAGGTCTTCCATCATAACCTTCCCTCGTAACATATATAAATGATCTGAAAATTTTCGTATCATTTCAAACAGTTTCCGATTTAATTTGATTTTTTGAACGAAACAAGTACAAAATAGTGTATAATAAATTATGATTTTTTGACCAAAACTTGCATTTCGAAAAGATTAATAGAATTTAATTTTCAAATGATTTTTTTGCATGGATTTCCATCATAACCTTCCCTCTTAAAATATAGAAATTTTCTTAAACGTTTGATATCATTCCGTGCAGTCCTCGATTTAATTTGATTTTTTGACCGAAACTAGTGTATAATATACTATAATTTTTTTACAGAAACATGCATTTCGATAAGTTTTATAGAAGCTAATTTTCAGATTATTTTTTGCATGGACTACCATCATAACCTTGCCTTGTAACATATATAAATTATCTGAAAGATTTCGTATCATTTGGAACAATCTTCGATTTAATTTGACTTTTTGACCGGAACTAGAATAAACTAGTGTATAATACTTATGATTTTTTGACCGAAACTTGCATTTCAAAAAGTTTCATAGAATATAATTTTCAGATGATTTTTTGCATGGACTTTCAACATAACCCTCCCTCGTAAAATATATCAATAATCTGAAAAGTTTCATTTCATTTCGAGCAGTCCTCGATTAAATTTGATTTTTTGTCCGAAACTAATCTAAACTAGTGTATAATATACTATGATTTTTTGACCGAAACTTGCATTTCAAAACGTTTTATAGAAACTAATTTTAAGAGGAATTTTTGCAAGGACTTCCATCATAAATTTCCCTCGTAACATATATAAATGATCTGAAATGTTTCGTATCATTTCAAACAGTTTTCGATTTAATTTGATTTTTTGAACGAAACAAGTAGAAAATAGTGTATAATAAATTATGATTTTTTGAACAAAACTTGCGTTTCGAAAAGATTAATAGAATTTAATTTTCAAATGATTTTTTTGCCTGGACTTCCATCATAACCTTCCCTCTTAAAATATTGAAATTTTCTTAAAAGTTTGATATCATTCCGTGCAGTCCTCGATTTAATTTGATTTTTTGACCGAAACTAGTGTATAATATACCATAATTTTTTACAGAAACTTGCATTTCGATAAGTTTTATAGAAGTTAATTTTCAGATTATTTTTTGCATGAACTACCATCATAACCTTGCCTTGTAACATATATAAATGATCTGAAAGGTTTCGTATCATTTGGTACAATCCTCGATTTAATTTGACTTTTTGACCGGAACTAGAATAAACTAGTGTATAATACTTATGATTTTTTGACCGAAACTTGCATTTCAAAAAGTTTCATAGAATATAATTTTCAGATGATTTTTTGCATGGACTTCCATCATAACCCTCCCTCGTAAAATACATCAATAATCTGAAAAGTTTCATTTCATTTCGAGCAATCCTCGATTAAATTTGATTTTTTGTCCAAAACTAATCTAAACTAGTGTAAAATATACTATGATTTTTTTACCGAAACTAATTTTAAGAGGAATTTTTGCAAGGACTTCCATCATAACCTTCCCTCGTAACATATATAAATGATTTGAAACGATTCGTATCATTTCAAACATTTTCCGATTTAATTTGATTTTTTGAACGAAACTAGTATAAAATAGTGTATAATATAATATGATTTTTTTACCAAAACTTGCATTTCGAAAATATTCATAGAATTTAATTTTCAAATGATTTTTTTGCATGGACTTCCATCATAACCTTCCCTCATAAAATATATAAATGTTCTTAAAAGTTTGATATCATCTCAAACAGTCCTCGATATAATTTGATTTTTTGACCGAAACTAGTGTATAATATACTATGATTTTTTTGACAGAAACTTGCATTTCGATAAATTTTATAGAAGCTAATTTTCAGATGATTTTTTGCATGGACTTCCGTCATAACATCGCCATGTAACATATATAAATGATATCAAAGGTTTCGTATCATTTGGAACAATCCTCGATTTAATTTGACTTTTTGACCGGAACTAGAATAAACTAGTGTATAATATTTATGATTTTTTGACCGAAACTTGCATTTCAAAAAGTTTTATAGAAACTAATTTTCAGATGTTTTTTTGTAAGGACTAACATCATAATCTTCCCTCGTAACATATATAAATGATCTTAAAAGTTTCGTATCATTTCAAACAGTTTCCGATTTAATTTGATTTTTTGAACGAAACTAGTATAAAATAGTGTATAATATATTATGATATTTTGATCGAAACTTGCATTTCGAAAAGGTTCATAGAATATAATTTCAAATGAATTTTTGCTTGGACTTCCATCATAACCTTCTCTCGTAAAATATAGAAATGTTCTAAAAAGTTTCATAACATTTCGACCAGTCCTCGATTTAATTTGATTTTTTGACCGAAACTAGTGTAAACTAGTGTATAATATACTATGCTTTTTTGACAGAAACTTGCATTTCGATAAGTTTTATAGAAACTAATTTTCAGATGATTTTTTGCATGGACTTCCATCATAACCTTCCCTTGTAACATATATAAATGATCTGAAAGGTTTCGTATCATTTGGAACAATCCTCGATTTAATTTGACTTTTTAACCAAACCTAGAATAAACTAGTGTATAATATTTAGGATTTTTTGACCGAAACTTCATTTCAAAAAGTTTCATAGAATCTAATTTTCAGATGATTTATTTTGCAAGGACTTCCGTCATAACCTTCCCTCATAAAATATATCAATAATCTGAAAAGTTTCGTATCATTTCGAACAGTCCTCGTTTAAATTTGATTTTTTGACCGAAACTAGTATAAACTAGTGATAATATACTATGATTTTTTTTCACCGAAACTTGCATTTCAAAAATGTTTATATAAACTAATTTTCGTACAATTTTTTGCAAGGTCTTCCATCATAACCTTCCCTCGTAACATATATAAATGATGTGAAAATTTTCGTATCATTTCAAACAGTTTCCGATTTAATTTGATTTTTTGAACGAAACAAGTACAAAATAGTGTATAATAAATTATGATTTTTTGACCAAAACTTGCATTTCGAAAAGATTAATAGAATTTAATTTTCAAATGATTTTTTTGCATGGATTTCCATCATAACCTTCCCTCTTAAAATATAGAAATTTTCTTAAACGTTTGATATCATTCCGTGCAGTCCTCGATTTAATTTGATTTTTTGACCGAAACTAGTGTATAATATACTATAATTTTTTTACAGAAACATGCATTTCGATAAGTTTTATAGAAGCTAATTTTCAGATTATTTTTTGCATGGACTACCATCATAACCTTGCCTTGTAACATATATAAATTATCTGAAAGATTTCGTATCATTTGGAACAATCTTCGATTTAATTTGACTTTTTGACCGGAACTAGAATAAACTAGTGTATAATACTTATGATTTTTTGACCGAAACTTGCATTTCAAAAAGTTTCATAGAATATAATTTTCAGATGATTTTTTGCATGGACTTTCAACATAACCCTCCCTCGTAAAATATATCAATAATCTGAAAAGTTTCATTTCATTTCGAGCAGTCCTCGATTAAATTTGATTTTTTGTCCGAAACTAATCTAAACTAGTGTATAATATACTATGATTTTTTGACCGAAACTTGCATTTCAAAACGTTTTATAGAAACTAATTTTAACAGGAATTTTTGCAAGGACTTCCATCATAAATTTCCCTCGTAACATATATAAATGATCTGAAAAGTTTCGTATCATTTCAAACAGTTTTCGATTTAATTTGATTTTTTGAACGAAACAAGTAGAAAATAGTGTATAATAAATTATGATTTTTTGAACAAAACTTGCGTTTCGAAAAGATTAATAGAATTTAATTTTCAACTGATTTTTTTGCCTGGACTTCCATCATAACCTTCCCTCTTAAAATATTGAAATTTTCTTAAAAGTTTGATATCATTCCGTGCAGTCCTCGATTTAATTTGATTTTTTGACCGAAACTAGTGTATAATATACCATAATTTTTTACAGAAACTTGCATTTCGATAAGTTTTATAGAAGTTAATTTTCAGATTATTTTTTGCATGAACTACCATCATAACCTTGCCTTGTAACATATATAAATGATCTGAAAGGTTTCGTATCATTTGGTACAATCCTCGATTTAATTTGACTTTTTGACCGGAACTAGAATAAACTAGTGTATAATACTTATGATTTTTTGACCGAAACTTGCATTTCAAAAAGTTTCATAGAATATAATTTTCAGATGATTTTTTGCATGGACTTCCATCATAACCCTCCCTCGTAAAATACATCAATAATCTGAAAAGTTTCATTTCATTTCGAGCAATCCTCGATTAAATTTGATTTTTTGTCCAAAACTAATCTAAACTAGTGTAAAATATACTATGATTTTTTTACCGAAACTAATTTTAAGAGGAATTTTTGCAAGGACTTCCATCATAACCTTCCCTCGTAACATATATAAATGATTTGAAACGATTCGTATCATTTCAAACATTTTCCGATTTAATTTGATTTTTTGAACGAAACTAGTATAAAATAGTGTATAATATAATATGATTTTTTTACCAAAACTTGCATTTCGAAAATATTCATAGAATTTAATTTTCAAATGATTTTTTTGCATGGACTTCCATTATAACCTTCCCTCATAAAATATATAAATGTTCTTAAAAGTTTGATATCATCTCAAACAGTCCTCGATTTAATTTGATTTTTTGACCGAAACTAGTGTATAATATACTATGATTTTTTTGACAGAAACTTGCATTTCGATAAATTTTATAGAAGCTAATTTTCAGATGATTTTTTGCATGGACTTCCGTCATAACATCGCCATGTAACATATATAAATGATATCAAAGGTTTCGTATCATTTGGAACAATCCTCGATTTAATTTGACTTTTTGACCGGAACTAGAATAAACTAGTGTATAATATTTATGATTTTTTGACCGAAACTTGCATTTCAAAAAGTTTTATAGAAACTAATTTTCAGATGTTTTTTTGTAAGGACTAACATCATAATCTTCCCTCGTAACATATATAAATGATCTTAAAAGTTTCGTATCATTTCAAACAGTTTCCGATTTAATTTGATTTTTTGAACGAAACTAGTATAAAATAGTGTATAATATATTATGATATTTTGATCGAAACTTGCATTTCGAAAAGGTTCATAGAATATAATTTCAAATGAATTTTTGCTTGGACTTCCATCATAACCTTCTCTCGTAAAATATAGAAATGTTCTAAAAAGTTTCATAACATTTCGACCAGTTCTCGATTTAATTTGATTTTTTGACCGAAACTAGTGTAAACTAGTGTATAATATACTATGCTTTTTTGACAGAAACTTGCATTTCGATAAGTTTTATAGAAACTAATTTTCAGATGATTTTTTGCATGGACTTCCATCATAACCTTCCCTTGTAACATATATAAATGATCTGAAAGGTTTCGTATCATTTGGAACAATCCTCGATTTAATTTGACTTTTTAACCAAACCTAGAATAAACTAGTGTATAATATTTAGGATTTTTTGACCGAAACTTCATTTCAAAAAGTTTCATAGAATCTAATTTTCAGATGATTTATTTTGCAAGGACTTCCGTCATAACCTTCCCTCATAAAATATATCAATAATCTGAAAAGTTTCGTATCATTTCGAACAGTCCTCGTTTAAATTTGATTTTTTGACCGAAACTAGTATAAACTAGTGATAATATACTATGATTTTTTTTCACCGAAACTTGCATTTCAAAAATGTTTATATAAACTAATTTTCGTACAATTTTTTGCAAGGTCTTCCATCATAACCTTCCCTCGTAACATATATAAATGATCTGAAAATTTTCGTATCATTTCAAACAGTTTCCGATTTAATTTGATTTTTTGAACGAAACAAGTACAAAATAGTGTATAATAAATTATGATTTTTTGACCAAAACTTGCATTTCAAAAAGATTAATAGAATTTAATTTTCAAATGATTTTTTTGCATGGATTTCCATCATAACCTTCCCTCTTAAAATATAGAAATTTTCTTAAACGTTTGATATCATTCCGTGCAGTCCTCGATTTAATTTGATTTTTTGACCGAAACTAGTGTATAATATACTATAATTTTTTTACAGAAACATGCATTTCGATAAGTTTTATAGAAGCTAATTTTCAGATTATTTTTTGCATGGACTACCATCATAACCTTGCCTTGTAACATATATAAATTATCTGAAAGATTTCGTATCATTTGGAACAATCTTCGATTTAATTTGACTTTTTGACCGGAACTAGAATAAACTAGTGTATAATACTTATGATTTTTTGACCGAAACTTGCATTTCAAAAAGTTTCATAGAATATAATTTTCAGATGATTTTTTGCATGGACTTTCAACATAACCCTCCCTCGTAAAATATATCAATAATCTGAAAAGTTTCATTTCATTTCGAGCAGTCCTCGATTAAATTTGATTTTTTGTCCGAAACTAATCTAAACTAGTGTATAATATACTATGATTTTTTGACCGAAACTTGCATTTCAAAACGTTTTATAGAAACTAATTTTAACAGGAATTTTTGCAAGGAATTCCATCATAAATTTCCCTCGTAACATATATAAATGATTTGAAAAGTTTCGTATCATTTCAAACAGTTTTCGATTTAATTTGATTTTTTGAACGAAACAAGTAGAAAATAGTGTATAATAAATTATGATTTTTTGAACAAAACTTGCGTTTCGAAAAGATTAATAGAATTTAATTTTCAAATGATTTTTTTGCCTGGACTTCCATCATAACCTTCCCTCTTAAAATATTGAAATTTTCTTAAAAGTTTGATATCATTCCGTGCAGTCCTCGATTTAATTTGATTTTTTGACCGAAACTAGTGTATAATATACCATAATTTTTTACAGAAACTTGCATTTCGTTAAGTTTTATAGAAGTTAATTTTCAGATTATTTTTTGCATGAACTACCATCATAAACTTGCCTTGTAACATATATAAATGATCTGAAAGGTTTCGTATCATTTGGTACAATCCTCGATTTAATTTGACTTTTTGACCGGAACTAGAATAAACTAGTGTATAATACTTATGATTTTTTGACCGAAACTTGCATTTCAAAAAGTTTCATAGAATATAATTTTCAGATGATTTTTTGCATGGACTTCCATCATAACCCTCCCTCGTAAAATACATCAATAATCTGAAAAGTTTCATTTCATTTCGAGCAATCCTCGATTAAATTTGATTTTTTGTCCAAAACTAATCTAAACTAGTGTAAATTATACTATGATTTTTTGACCGAAACTAATTTTAAGAGGAATTTTTGCAAGGACTTCCATCGTAACCTTCCCTCGTAACATATATAAATGATTTGAAACGATTCGTATCATTTCAAACATTTTCCGATTTAATTTGATTTTTTGAACGAAACTAGTATAAAATAGTGTATAATATATTATGATTTTTTTACCAAAACTTGCATTTCGAAAATATTCATAGAATTTAATTTTCAAATGATTTTTTTGCATGGACTTCCATCATAACCTTCCCTCATAAAATATATAAATGTTCTTAAAAGTTTGATATCATCTCAAGCAGTCCTCGATTTAATTTGATTTTTTGACCGAAACTAGTGTATAATATACTATGATTTTTTTGACAGAAACTTGCATTTCGATAAATTTTATAGAAGCTAATTTTCAGATGATTTTTTGCATGGACTTCCGTCATAACATCGCCATGTAACATATATAAATGATATCAAAGGTTTCGTATCATTTGGAACAATCCTCGATTTAATTTGACTTTTTGACCGGAACTAGAATAAACTAGTGTATAATATTTATGATTTTTTGACCGAAACTTGCATTTCAAAAAGTTTTATAGAAACTAATTTTCAGATGTTTTTTTGTAAGGACTAACATCATAATCTTCCCTCGTAACATATATAAATGATCTTAAAAGTTTCGTATCATTTCAAACAGTTTCCGATTTAATTTGATTTTTTGAACGAAACTAGTATAAAATAGTGTATAATATATTATGATATTTTGATCGAAACTTGCATTTCGAAAAGGTTCATAGAATATAATTTCAAATGAATTTTTGCTTGGACTTCCATCATAACCTTCTCTCGTAAAATATAGAAATGTTCTAAAAAGTTTCATAACATTTCGACCAGTCCTCGATTTAATTTGATTTTTTGACCGAAACTAGTGTAAACTAGTGTATAATATACTATGCTTTTTTGACATAAACTTGCATTTCGATAAGTTTTATAGAAGCTAATTTTCAGATGATTTTTTGCATGGACTTCCATCATAACCTTCCCTTGTAACATATATAAATGATCTGAAAGGTTTCGTATCATTTAGAACAATCCTCGATTTAATTTGACTTTTTAACCAAAACTAGAATAAACTAGTGTATAATATTTAGGATTTTTTGACCGAAACTTCATTTCAAAAAGTTTCATAGAATCTAATTTTCAGATGATTTATTTTGCAAGGACTTCCGTCATAACCTTCCCTCATAAAATATATCAATAATCTGAAAAGTTTCGTATCATTTCGAACAGTCCTCGTTTAAATTTGATTTTTTGACCGAAACTAGTATAAACTAGTGATAATATACTATGATTTTTTTTCACCGAAACTTGCATTTCAAAAATGTTTATATAAACTAATTTTCGTACAATTTTTTGCAAGGTCTTCCATCATAACCTTCCCTCGTAACATATATAAATGATGTGAAAATTTTCGTATCATTTCAAACAGTTTCCGATTTAATTTGATTTTTTGAACGAAACAAGTACAAAATAGTGTATAATAAATTATGATTTTTTGACCAAAACTTGCATTTCGAAAAGATTAATAGAATTTAATTTTCAAATGATTTTTTTGCATGGATTTCCATCATAACCTTCCCTCTTAAAATATAGAAATTTTCTTAAACGTTTGATATCATTCTGTGCAGTCCTCGATTTAATTTGATTTTTTGACCGAAACTAGTGTATAATATACTATAATTTTTTTACAGAAACATGCATTTCGATAAGTTTTATAGAAGCTAATTTTCAGATTATTTTTTGCATGGACTACCATCATAACCTTGCCTTGTAACATATATAAATTATCTGAAAGATTTCGTATCATTTGGAACAATCTTCGATTTAATTTGACTTTTTGACCGGAACTAGAATAAACTAGTGTATAATACTTATGATTTTTTGACCGAAACTTGCATTTCAAAAAGTTTCATAGAATATAATTTTCAGATGATTTTTTGCATGGACTTTCAACATAACCCTCCCTCGTAAAATATATCAATAATCTGAAAAGTTTCATTTCATTTCGAGCAGTCCTCGATTAAATTTGATTTTTTGTCCGAAACTAATCTAAACTAGTGTATAATATACTATGATTTTTTGACCGAAACTTGCATTTCAAAACGTTTTATAGAAATTAATTTTAACAGGAATTTTTGCAAGGACTTCCATCATAAATTTCCCTCGTAACATATATAAATGATCTGAAAAGTTTCGTATCATTTCTAACAGTTTTCGATTTAATTTGATTTTTTGAACGAAACAAGTAGAAAATAGTGTATAATAAATTATGATTTTTTGAACAAAACTTGCGTTTCGAAAAGATTAATAGAATTTAATTTTCAAATGATTTTTTTGCCTGGACTTCCATCATAACCATCCCTCTTAAAATATTGAAATTTTCTTAAAAGTTTGATATCATTCCGTGCAGTCCTCGATTTAATTTGATTTTTTGACCGAAACTAGTGTATAATATACCATAATTTTTTACAGAAACTTGCATTTCGATAAGTTTTATAGAAGTTAATTTTCAGATTATTTTTTGCATGAACTACCATCATAACCTTGCCTTGTAACATATATAAATGATCTGAAAGGTTTCGTATCATTTGGTACAATCCTCGATTTAATTTGACTTTTTGACCGGAACTAGAATAAACTAGTGTATAATACTTATGATTTTTTGACCGAAACTTGCATTTCAAAAAGTTTCATAGAATATAATTTTCAGATGATTTTTTGCATGGACTTCCATCATAACCCTCCCTCGTAAAATACATCAATAATCTGAAAAGTTTCATTTCATTTCGAGCAATCCTCGATTAAATTTGATTTTTTGTCCAAAACTAATCTAAACTAGTGTAAAATATACTATGATTTTTTTACCGAAACTAATTTTAAGAGGAATTTTTGCAAGGACTTCCATCATAACCTTCCCTCGTAACATATATAAATGATTTGAAACGATTCGTATCATTTCAAACATTTTCCGATTTAATTTGATTTTTTGAACGAAACTAGTATAAAATAGTGTATAATATAATATGATTTTTTTACCAAAACTTGCATTTCGAAAATATTCATAGAATTTAATTTTCAAATGATTTTTTTGCATGGACTTCCATCATAACCTTCCCTCATAAAATATATAAATGTTCTTAAAAGTTTGATATCATCTCAAACAGTCCTCGATTTAATTTGATTTTTTGACCGAAACTAGTGTATAATATACTATGATTTTTTTGACAGAAACTTGCATTTCGATAAATTTTATAGAAGCTAATTTTCAGATGATTTTTTGCATGGACTTCCGTCATAACATCGCCATGTAACATATATAAATGATATCAAAGGTTTCGTATCATTTGGAACAATCCTCGATTTAATTTGACTTTTTGACCGGAACTAGAATAAACTAGTGTATAATATTTATGATTTTTTGACCGAAACTTGCATTTCAAAAAGTTTTATAGAAACTAATTTTCAGATGTTTTTTTGTAAGGACTAACATCATAATCTTCCCTCGTAACATATATAAATGATCTTAAAAGTTTCGTATCATTTCAAACAGTTTCCGATTTAATTTGATTTTTTGAACGAAACTAGTATAAAATAGTGTATAATATATTATGATATTTTGATCGAAACTTGCATTTCGAAAAGGTTCATAGAATATAATTTCAAATGAATTTTTGCTTGGACTTCCATCATAACCTTCTCTCGTAAAATATAGAAATGTTCTAAAAAGTTTCATAACATTTCGACCAGTCCTCGATTTAATTTGATTTTTTGACCGAAACTAGTGTAAACTAGTGTATAATATACTATGCTTTTTTGACATAAACTTGCATTTCGATAAGTTTTATAGAAGCTAATTTTCAGATGATTTTTTGCATGGACTTCCATCATAACCTTCCCTTGTAACATATATAAATGATCTGAAAGGTTTCGTATCATTTAGAACAATCCTCGATTTAATTTGACTTTTTAACCAAAACTAGAATAAACTAGTGTATAATATTTAGGATTTTTTGACCGAAACTTCATTTCAAAAAGTTTCATAGAATCTAATTTTCAGATGATTTATTTTGCAAGGACTTCCGTCATAACCTTCCCTCATAAAATATATCAATAATCTGAAAAGTTTCGTATCATTTCGAACAGTCCTCGTTTAAATTTGATTTTTTGACCGAAACTAGTATAAACTAGTGATAATATACTATGATTTTTTTTCACCGAAACTTGCATTTCAAAAATGTTTATATAAACTAATTTTCGTACAATTTTTTGCAAGGTCTTCCATCATAACCTTCCCTCGTAACATATATAAATGATCTGAAAATTTTCGTATCATTTCAAACAGTTTCCGATTTAATTTGATTTTTTGAACGAAACAAGTACAAAATAGTGTATAATAAATTATGATTTTTTGACCAAAACTTGCATTTCGAAAAGATTAATAGAATTTAATTTTCAAATGATTTTTTTGCATGGATTTCCATCATAACCTTCCCTCTTAAAATATAGAAATTTTCTTAAACGTTTGATATCATTCTGTGCAGTCCTCGATTTAATTTGATTTTTTGACCGAAACTAGTGTATAATATACTATAATTTTTTTACAGAAACATGCATTTCGATAAGTTTTATAGAAGCTAATTTTCAGATTATTTTTTGCATGGACTACCATCATAACCTTGCCTTGTAACATATATAAATTATCTGAAAGATTTCGTATCATTTGGAACAATCTTCGATTTAATTTGACTTTTTGACCGGAACTAGAATAAACTAGTGTATAATACTTATGATTTTTTGACCGAAACTTGCATTTCAAAAAGTTTCATAGAATATAATTTTCAGATGATTTTTTGCATGGACTTTCAACATAACCCTCCCTCGTAAAATATATCAATAATCTGAAAAGTTTCATTTCATTTCGAGCAGTCCTCGATTAAATTTGATTTTTTGTCCGAAACTAATCTAAACTAGTGTATAATATACTATGATTTTTTGACCGAAACTTGCATTTCAAAACGTTTTATAGAAATTAATTTTAACAGGAATTTTTGCAAGGACTTCCATCATAAATTTCCCTCGTAACATATATAAATGATCTGAAAAGTTTCGTATCATTTCTAACAGTTTTCGATTTAATTTGATTTTTTGAACGAAACAAGTAGAAAATAGTGTATAATAAATTATGATTTTTTGAACAAAACTTGCGTTTCGAAAAGATTAATAGAATTTAATTTTCAAATGATTTTTTTGCCTGGACTTCCATCATAACCATCCCTCTTAAAATATTGAAATTTTCTTAAAAGTTTGATATCATTCCGTGCAGTCCTCGATTTAATTTGATTTTTTGACCGAAACTAGTGTATAATATACCATAATTTTTTACAGAAACTTGCATTTCGATAAGTTTTATAGAAGTTAATTTTCAGATTATTTTTTGCATGAACTACCATCATAACCTTGCCTTGTAACATATATAAATGATCTGAAAGGTTTCGTATCATTTGGTACAATCCTCGATTTAATTTGACTTTTTGACCGGAACTAGAATAAACTAGTGTATAATACTTATGATTTTTTGACCGAAACTTGCATTTCAAAAAGTTTCATAGAATATAATTTTCAGATGATTTTTTGCATGGACTTCCATCATAACCCTCCCTCGTAAAATACATCAATAATCTGAAAAGTTTCATTTCATTTCGAGCAATCCTCGATTAAATTTGATTTTTTGTCCAAAACTAATCTAAACTAGTGTAAAATATACTATGATTTTTTTACCGAAACTAATTTTAAGAGGAATTTTTGCAAGGACTTCCATCATAACCTTCCCTCGTAACATATATAAATGATTTGAAACGATTCGTATCATTTCAAACATTTTCCGATTTAATTTGATTTTTTGAACGAAACTAGTATAAAATAGTGTATAATATAATATGATTTTTTTACCAAAACTTGCATTTCGAAAATATTCATAGAATTTAATTTTCAAATGATTTTTTTGCATGGACTTCCATCATAACCTTCCCTCATAAAATATATAAATGTTCTTAAAAGTTTGATATCATCTCAAACAGTCCTCGATTTAATTTGATTTTTTGACCGAAACTAGTGTATAATATACTATGATTTTTTTGACAGAAACTTGCATTTCGATAAATTTTATAGAAGCTAATTTTCAGATGATTTTTTGCATGGACTTCCGTCATAACATCGCCATGTAACATATATAAATGATATCAAAGGTTTCGTATCATTTGGAACAATCCTCGATTTAATTTGACTTTTTGACCGGAACTAGAATAAACTAGTGTATAATATTTATGATTTTTTGACCGAAACTTGCATTTCAAAAAGTTTTATAGAAACTAATTTTCAGATGTTTTTTTGTAAGGACTAACATCATAATCTTCCCTCGTAACATATATAAATGATCTTAAAAGTTTCGTATCATTTCAAACAGTTTCCGATTTAATTTGATTTTTTGAACGAAACTAGTATAAAATAGTGTATAATATATTATGATATTTTGATCGAAACTTGCATTTCGAAAAGGTTCATAGAATATAATTTCAAATGAATTTTTGCTTGGACTTCCATCATAACCTTCTCTCGTAAAATATAGAAATGTTCTAAAAAGTTTCATAACATTTCGACCAGTCCTCGATTTAATTTGATTTTTTGACCGAAACTAGTGTAAACTAGTGTATAATATACTATGCTTTTTTGACATAAACTTGCATTTCGATAAGTTTTATAGAAGCTAATTTTCAGATGATTTTTTGCATGGACTTCCATCATAACCTTCCCTTGTAACATATATAAATGATCTGAAAGGTTTCGTATCATTTAGAACAATCCTCGATTTAATTTGACTTTTTAACCAAAACTAGAATAAACTAGTGTATAATATTTAGGATTTTTTGACCGAAACTTCATTTCAAAAAGTTTCATAGAATCTAATTTTCAGATGATTTATTTTGCAAGGACTTCCGTCATAACCTTCCCTCATAAAATATATCAATAATCTGAAAAGTTTCGTATCATTTCGAACAGTCCTCGTTTAAATTTGATTTTTTGACCGAAACTAGTATAAACTAGTGATAATATACTATGATTTTTTTTCACCGAAACTTGCATTTCAAAAATGTTTATATAAACTAATTTTCGTACAATTTTTTGCAAGGTCTTCCATCATAACCTTCCCTCGTAACATATATAAATGATTTGAAAATTTTCGTATCATTTCAAACAGTTTCCGATTTAATTTGATTTTTTGAACGAAACAAGTACAAAATAGTGTATAATAAATTATGATTTTTTGACCAAAACGTGCATTTCGAAAAGATTAATAGAATTTAATTTTCAAATGATTTTTTTGCATGGATTTCCATCATAACCTTCCCTCTTAAAATATAGAAATTTTCTTAAACGTTTGATATCATTCCGTGCAGTCCTCGATTTAATTTGATTTTTTGACCGAAACTAGTGTATAATATACTATAATTTTTTTACAGAAACATGCATTTCGATAAGTTTTATAGAAGCTAATTTTCAGATTATTTTTTGCATGGACTACCATCATAACCTTGCCTTGTAACATATATAAATTATCTGAAAGATTTCGTATCATTTGGAACAATCTTCGATTTAATTTGACTTTTTGACCGGAACTAGAATAAACTAGTGTATAATACTTATGATTTTTTGACCGAAACTTGCATTTCAAAAAGTTTCATAGAATATAATTTTCAGATGATTTTTTGCATGGACTTCCATCATAACCCTCCCTCGTAAAATACATCAATAATCTGAAAAGTTTCATTTCATTTCGAGCAGTCCTCGATTAAATTTGATTTTTTGTCCGAAACTAATCTAAACTAGTGTATAATATACTATGATTTTTTGACCGAAACTTGCATTTCAAAACGTTTTATAGAAACTAATTTTAACAGGAATTTTTGCAAGGACTTCCATCATAAATTTCCCTCGTAACATATATAAATGATTTGAAAAGTTTCGTATCATTTCAAACAGTTTTCGATTTAATTTGATTTTTTGAACGAAACAAGTAGAAAATAGTGTATAATAAATTATGATTTTTTGAACAAAACTTGCGTTTCGAAAAGATTAATAGAATTTAATTTTCAAATGATTTTTTTGCCTGGACTTCCATCATAACCTTCCCTCTTAAAATATTGAAATTTTCTTAAAAGTTTGATATCATTTCGTGCAGTCCTCGATTTAATTTGATTTTTTGACCGAAACTAGTGTATAATATACCATAATTTTTTACAGAAACTTGCATTTCGTTAAGTTTTATAGAAGTTAATTTTCAGATTATTTTTTGCATGAACTACCATCATAAACTTGCCTTGTAACATATATAAATGATCTGAAAGGTTTCGTATCATTTGGTACAATCCTCGATTTAATTTGACTTTTTGACCGGAACTAGAATAAACTAGTGTATAATACTTATGATTTTTTGACCGAAACTTGCATTTCAAAAAGTTTCATAGAATATAATTTTCAGATGATTTTTTGCATGGACTTCCATCATAACCCTCCCTCGTAAAATACATCAATAATCTGAAAAGTTTCATTTCATTTCGAGCAATCCTCGATTAAATTTGATTTTTTGTCCAAAACTAATCTAAACTAGTGTAAATTATACTATGATTTTTTGACCGAAACTAATTTTAAGAGGAATTTTTGCAAGGACTTCCATCGTAACCTTCCCTCGTAACATATATAAATGATTTGAAACGATTCGTATCATTTCAAACATTTTCCGATTTAATTTGATTTTTTGAACGAAACTAGTATAAAATAGTGTATAATATATTATGATTTTTTTACCAAAACTTGCATTTCGAAAATATTCATAGAATTTAATTTTCAAATGATTTTTTTGCATGGACTTCCATCATAACCTTCCCTCATAAAATATATAAATGTTCTTAAAAGTTTGATATCATCTCAAGCAGTCCTCGATTTAATTTGATTTTTTGACCGAAACTAGTGTATAATATACTATGATTTTTTTGACAGAAACTTGCATTTCGATAAATTTTATAGAAGCTAATTTTCAGATGATTTTTTGCATGGACTTCCGTCATAACATCGCCATGTAACATATATAAATGATATCAAAGGTTTCGTATCATTTGGAACAATCCTCGATTTAATTTGACTTTTTGACCGGAACTAGAATAAACTAGTGTATAATATTTATGATTTTTTGACCGAAACTTGCATTTCAAAAAGTTTTATAGAAACTAATTTTCAGATGTTTTTTTGTAAGGACTAACATCATAATCTTCCCTCGTAACATATATAAATGATCTTAAAAGTTTCGTATCATTTCAAACAGTTTCCGATTTAATTTGATTTTTTGAACGAAACTAGTATAAAATAGTGTATAATATATTATGATATTTTGATCGAAACTTGCATTTCGAAAAGGTTCATAGAATATAATTTCAAATGAATTTTTGCTTGGACTTCCATCATAACCTTCTCTCGTAAAATATAGAAATGTTCTAAAAAGTTTCATAACATTTCGACCAGTCCTCGATTTAATTTGATTTTTTGACCGAAACTAGTGTAAACTAGTGTATAATATACTATGCTTTTTTGACATAAACTTGCATTTCGATAAGTTTTATAGAAGCTAATTTTCAGATGATTTTTTGCATGGACTTCCATCATAACCTTCCCTTGTAACATATATAAATGATCTGAAAGGTTTCGTATCATTTAGAACAATCCTCGATTTAATTTGACTTTTTAACCAAAACTAGAATAAACTAGTGTATAATATTTAGGATTTTTTGACCGAAACTTCATTTCAAAAAGTTTCATAGAATCTAATTTTCAGATGATTTATTTTGCAAGGACTTCCGTCATAACCTTCCCTCATAAAATATATCAATAATCTGAAAAGTTTCGTATCATTTCGAACAGTCCTCGTTTAAATTTGATTTTTTGACCGAAACTAGTATAAACTAGTGATAATATACTATGATTTTTTTTCACCGAAACTTGCATTTCAAAAATGTTTATATAAACTAATTTTCGTACAATTTTTTGCAAGGTCTTCCATCATAACCTTCCCTCGTAACATATATAAATGATCTGAAAATTTTCGTATCATTTCAAACAGTTTCCGATTTAATTTGATTTTTTGAACGAAACAAGTACAAAATAGTGTATAATAAATTATGATTTTTTGACCAAAACTTGCATTTCGAAAAGATTAATAGAATTTAATTTTCAAATGATTTTTTTGCATGGATTTCCATCATAACCTTCCCTCTTAAAATATAGAAATTTTCTTAAACGTTTGATATCATTCTGTGCAGTCCTCGATTTAATTTGATTTTTTGACCGAAACTAGTGTATAATATACTATAATTTTTTTACAGAAACATGCATTTCGATAAGTTTTATAGAAGCTAATTTTCAGATTATTTTTTGCATGGACTACCATCATAACCTTGCCTTGTAACATATATAAATTATCTGAAAGATTTCGTATCATTTGGAACAATCTTCGATTTAATTTGACTTTTTGACCGGAACTAGAATAAACTAGTGTATAATACTTATGATTTTTTGACCGAAACTTGCATTTCAAAAAGTTTCATAGAATATAATTTTCAGATGATTTTTTGCATGGACTTTCAACATAACCCTCCCTCGTAAAATATATCAATAATCTGAAAAGTTTCATTTCATTTCGAGCAGTCCTCGATTAAATTTGATTTTTTGTCCGAAACTAATCTAAACTAGTGTATAATATACTATGATTTTTTGACCGAAACTTGCATTTCAAAACGTTTTATAGAAACTAATTTTAACAGGAATTTTTGCAAGGACTTCCATCATAAATTTCCCTCGTAACATATATAAATGATCTGAAAAGTTTCGTATCATTTCTAACAGTTTTCGATTTAATTTGATTTTTTGAACGAAACAAGTAGAAAATAGTGTATAATAAATTATGATTTTTTGAACAAAACTTGCGTTTCGAAAAGATTAATAGAATTTAATTTTCAAATGATTTTTTTGCCTGGACTTCCATCATAACCATCCCTCTTAAAATATTGAAATTTTCTTAAAAGTTTGATATCATTCCGTGCAGTCCTCGATTTAATTTGATTTTTTGACCGAAACTAGTGTATAATATACCATAATTTTTTACAGAAACTTGCATTTCGATAAGTTTTATAGAAGTTAATTTTCAGATTATTTTTTGCATGAACTACCATCATAACCTTGCCTTGTAACATATATAAATGATCTGAAAGGTTTCGTATCATTTGGTACAATCCTCGATTTAATTTGACTTTTTGACCGGAACTAGAATAAACTAGTGTATAATACTTATGATTTTTTGACCGAAACTTGCATTTCAAAAAGTTTCATAGAATATAATTTTCAGATGATTTTTTGCATGGACTTCCATCATAACCCTCCCTCGTAAAATACATCAATAATCTGAAAAGTTTCATTTCATTTCGAGCAATCCTCGATTAAATTTGATTTTTTGTCCAAAACTAATCTAAACTAGTGTAAAATATACTATGATTTTTTTACCGAAACTAATTTTAAGAGGAATTTTTGCAAGGACTTCCATCATAACCTTCCCTCGTAACATATATAAATGATTTGAAACGATTCGTATCATTTCAAACATTTTCCGATTTAATTTGATTTTTTGAACGAAACTAGTATAAAATAGTGTATAATATAATATGATTTTTTTACCAAAACTTGCATTTCGAAAATATTCATAGAATTTAATTTTCAAATGATTTTTTTGCATGGACTTCCATCATAACCTTCCCTCATAAAATATATAAATGTTCTTAAAAGTTTGATATCATCTCAAACAGTCCTCGATTTAATTTGATTTTTTGACCGAAACTAGTGTATAATATACTATGATTTTTTTGACAGAAACTTGCATTTCGATAAATTTTATAGAAGCTAATTTTCAGATGATTTTTTGCATGGACTTCCGTCATAACATCGCCATGTAACATATATAAATGATATCAAAGGTTTCGTATCATTTGGAACAATCCTCGATTTAATTTGACTTTTTGACCGGAACTAGAATAAACTAGTGTATAATATTTATGATTTTTTGACCGAAACTTGCATTTCAAAAAGTTTTATAGAAACTAATTTTCAGATGTTTTTTTGTAAGGACTAACATCATAATCTTCCCTCGTAACATATATAAATGATCTTAAAAGTTTCGTATCATTTCAAACAGTTTCCGATTTAATTTGATTTTTTGAACGAAACTAGTATAAAATAGTGTATAATATATTATGATATTTTGATCGAAACTTGCATTTCGAAAAGGTTCATAGAATATAATTTCAAATGAATTTTTGCTTGGACTTCCATCATAACCTTCTCTCGTAAAATATAGAAATGTTCTAAAAAGTTTCATAACATTTCGACCAGTCCTCGATTTAATTTGATTTTTTGACCGAAACTAGTGTAAACTAGTGTATAATATACTATGCTTTTTTGACATAAACTTGCATTTCGATAAGTTTTATAGAAGCTAATTTTCAGATGATTTTTTGCATGGACTTCCATCATAACCTTCCCTTGTAACATATATAAATGATCTGAAAGGTTTCGTATCATTTAGAACAATCCTCGATTTAATTTGACTTTTTAACCAAAACTAGAATAAACTAGTGTATAATATTTAGGATTTTTTGACCGAAACTTCATTTCAAAAAGTTTCATAGAATCTAATTTTCAGATGATTTATTTTGCAAGGACTTCCGTCATAACCTTCCCTCATAAAATATATCAATAATCTGAAAAGTTTCGTATCATTTCGAACAGTCCTCGTTTAAATTTGATTTTTTGACCGAAACTAGTATAAACTAGTGATAATATACTATGATTTTTTTTCACCGAAACTTGCATTTCAAAAATGTTTATATAAACTAATTTTCGTACAATTTTTTGCAAGGTCTTCCATCATAACCTTCCCTCGTAACATATATAAATGATCTGAAAATTTTCGTATCATTTCAAACAGTTTCCGATTTAATTTGATTTTTTGAACGAAACAAGTACAAAATAGTGTATAATAAATTATGATTTTTTGACCAAAACGTGCATTTCGAAAAGATTAATAGAATTTAATTTTCAAATGATTTTTTTGCATGGATTTCCATCATAACCTTCCCTCTTAAAATATAGAAATTTTCTTAAACGTTTGATATCATTCCGTGCAGTCCTCGATTTAATTTGATTTTTTGACCGAAACTAGTGTATAATATACTATAATTTTTTTACAGAAACATGCATTTCGATAAGTTTTATAGAAGCTAATTTTCAGATTATTTTTTGCATGGACTACCATCATAACCTTGCCTTGTAACATATATAAATTATCTGAAAGATTTCGTATCATTTGGAACAATCTTCGATTTAATTTGACTTTTTGACCGGAACTAGAATAAACTAGTGTATAATACTTATGATTTTTTGACCGAAACTTGCATTTCAAAAAGTTTCATAGAATATAATTTTCAGATGATTTTTTGCATGGACTTTCAACATAACCCTCCCTCGTAAAATATATCAATAATCTGAAAAGTTTCATTTCATTTCGAGCAGTCCTCGATTAAATTTGATTTTTTGTCCGAAACTAATCTAAACTAGTGTATAATATACTATGATTTTTTGACCGAAACTTGCATTTCAAAACGTTTTATAGAAACTAATTTTAACAGGAATTTTTGCAAGGACTTCCATCATAAATTTCCCTCGTAACATATATAAATGATTTGAAAAGTTTCGTATCATTTCAAACAGTTTTCGATTTAATTTGATTTTTTGAACGAAACAAGTAGAAAATAGTGTATAATAAATTATGATTTTTTGAACAAAACTTGCGTTTCGAAAAGATTAATAGAATTTAATTTTCAAATGATTTTTTTGCCTGGACTTCCATCATAACCTTCCCTCTTAAAATATTGAAATTTTCTTAAAAGTTTGATATCATTCCGTGCAGTCCTCGATTTAATTTGATTTTTTGACCGAAACTAGTGTATAATATACCATAATTTTTTACAGAAACTTGCATTTCGTTAAGTTTTATAGAAGTTAATTTTCAGATTATTTTTTGCATGAACTACCATCATAAACTTGCCTTGTAACATATATAAATGATCTGAAAGGTTTCGTATCATTTGGTACAATCCTCGATTTAATTTGACTTTTTGACCGGAACTAGAATAAACTAGTGTATAATACTTATGATTTTTTGACCGAAACTTGCATTTCAAAAAGTTTCATAGAATATAATTTTCAGATGATTTTTTGCATGGACTTCCATCATAACCCTCCCTCGTAAAATACATCAATAATCTGAAAAGTTTCATTTCATTTCGAGCAATCCTCGATTAAATTTGATTTTTTGTCCAAAACTAATCTAAACTAGTGTAAAATATACTATGATTTTTTGACCGAAACTAATTTTAAGAGGAATTTTTGCAAGGACTTCCATCGTAACCTTCCCTCGTAACATATATAAATGATTTGAAACGATTCGTATCATTTCAAACATTTTCCGATTTAATTTGATTTTTTGAACGAAACTAGTATAAAATAGTGTATAATATATTATGATTTTTTTACCAAAACTTGCATTTCGAAAATATTCATAGAATTTAATTTTCAAATGATTTTTTTGCATGGACTTCCATCATAACCTTCCCTCATAAAATATATAAATGTTCTTAAAAGTTTGATATCATCTCAAGCAGTCCTCGATTTAATTTGATTTTTTGACCGAAACTAGTGTATAATATACTATGATTTTTTTGACAGAAACTTGCATTTCGATAAATTTTATAGAAGCTAATTTTCAGATGATTTTTTGCATGGACTTCCGTCATAACATCGCCATGTAACATATATAAATGATATCAAAGGTTTCGTATCATTTGGAACAATCCTCGATTTAATTTGACTTTTTGACCGGAACTAGAATAAACTAGTGTATAATATTTATGATTTTTTGACCGAAACTTGCATTTCAAAAAGTTTTATAGAAACTAATTTTCAGATGTTTTTTTGTAAGGACTAACATCATAATCTTCCCTCGTAACATATATAAATGATCTTAAAAGTTTCGTATCATTTCAAACAGTTTCCGATTTAATTTGATTTTTTGAACGAAACTAGTATAAAATAGTGTATAATATATTATGATATTTTGATCGAAACATGCATTTCGAAAAGGTTCATAGAATATAATTTCAAATGAATTTTTGCTTGGACTTCCATCATAACCTTCTCTCGTAAAATATAGAAATGTTCTAAAAAGTTTCATAACATTTCGACCAGTCCTCGATTTAATTTGATTTTTTGACCGAAACTAGTGTAAACTAGTGTATAATATACTATGCTTTTTTGACATAAACTTGCATTTCGATAAGTTTTATAGAAGCTAATTTTCAGATGATTTTTTGCATGGACTTCCATCATAACCTTCCCTTGTAACATATATAAATGATCTGAAAGGTTTCGTATCATTTAGAACAATCCTCGATTTAATTTGACTTTTTAACCAAAACTAGAATAAACTAGTGTATAATATTTAGGATTTTTTGACCGAAACTTCATTTCAAAAAGTTTCATAGAATCTAATTTTCAGATGATTTATTTTGCAAGGACTTCCGTCATAACCTTCCCTCATAAAATATATCAATAATCTGAAAAGTTTCGTATCATTTCGAACAGTCCTCGTTTAAATTTGATTTTTTGACCGAAACTAGTATAAACTAGTGATAATATACTATGATTTTTTTTCACCGAAACTTGCATTTCAAAAATGTTTATATAAACTAATTTTCGTACAATTTTTTGCAAGGTCTTCCATCATAACCTTCCCTCGTAACATATATAAATGATCTGAAAATTTTCGTATCATTTCAAACAGTTTCCGATTTAATTTGATTTTTTGAACGAAACAAGTACAAAATAGTGTATAATAAATTATGATTTTTTGACCAAAACGTGCATTTCGAAAAGATTAATAGAATTTAATTTTCAAATGATTTTTTTGCATGGATTTCCATCATAACCTTCCCTCTTAAAATATAGAAATTTTCTTAAACGTTTGATATCATTCCGTGCAGTCCTCGATTTAATTTGATTTTTTGACCGAAACTAGTGTATAATATACTATAATTTTTTTACAGAAACATGCATTTCGATAAGTTTTATAGAAGCTAATTTTCAGATTATTTTTTGCATGGACTACCATCATAACCTTGCCTTGTAACATATATAAATTATCTGAAAGATTTCGTATCATTTGGAACAATCTTCGATTTAATTTGACTTTTTGACCGGAACTAGAATAAACTAGTGTATAATACTTATGATTTTTTGACCGAAACTTGCATTTCAAAAAGTTTCATAGAATATAATTTTCAGATGATTTTTTGCATGGACTTTCAACATAACCCTCCCTCGTAAAATATATCAATAATCTGAAAAGTTTCATTTCATTTCGAGCAGTCCTCGATTAAATTTGATTTTTTGTCCGAAACTAATCTAAACTAGTGTATAATATACTATGATTTTTTGACCGAAACTTACATTTCAAAACGTTTTATAGAAACTAATTTTAACAGGAATTTTTGCAAGGACTTCCATCATAAATTTCCCTCGTAACATATATAAATGATTTGAAAAGTTTCGTATCATTTCAAACAGTTTTCGATTTAATTTGATTTTTTGAACGAAACAAGTAGAAAATAGTGTATAATAAATTATGATTTTTTGAACAAAACTTGCGTTTCGAAAAGATTAATAGAATTTAATTTTCAAATGATTTTTTTGCCTGGACTTCCATCATAACCTTCCCTCTTAAAATATTGAAATTTTCTTAAAAGTTTGATATCATTCCGTGCAGTCCTCGATTTAATTTGATTTTTTGACCGAAACTAGTGTATAATATACCATAATTTTTTACAGAAACTTGCATTTCGATAAGTTTTATAGAAGTTAATTTTCAGATTATTTTTTGCATGAACTACCATCATAACCTTGCCTTGTAACATATATAAATGATCTGAAAGGTTTCGTATCATTTGGTACAATCCTCGATTTAATTTGACTTTTTGACCGGAACTAGAATAAACTAGTGTATAATACTTATGATTTTTTGACCGAAACTTGCATTTCAAAAAGTTTCATAGAATATAATTTTCAGATGATTTTTTGCATGGACTTCCATCATAACCCTCCCTCGTAAAATACATCAATTATCTGAAAAGTTTCATTTCATTTCGAGCAATCCTCGATTAAATTTGATTTTTTGTCCAAAACTAATCTAAACTAGTGTAAAATATACTATGATTTTTTTACCGAAACTAATTTTAAGAGGAATTTTTGCAAGGACTTCCATCATAACCTTCCCTCGTAACATATATAAATGATTTGAAACGATTCGTATCATTTCAAACATTTTCCGATTTAATTTGATTTTTTGAACGAAACTAGTATAAAATAGTGTATAATATAATATGATTTTTTTACCAAAACTTGCATTTCGAAAATATTCATAGAATTTAATTTTCAAATGATTTTTTTGCATGGACTTCCATCATAACCTTCCCTCATAAAATATATAAATGTTCTTAAAAGTTTGATATCATCTCAAACAGTCCTCGATTTAATTTGATTTTTTGACCGAAACTAGTGTATAATATACTATGATTTTTTTGACAGAAACTTGCATTTCGATAAATTTTATAGAAGCTAATTTTCAGATGATTTTTTGCATGGACTTCCGTCATAACATCGCCATGTAACATATATAAATGATATCAAAGGTTTCGTATCATTTGGAACAATCCTCGATTTAATTTGACTTTTTGACCGGAACTAAAATAAACTAGTGTATAATATTTATGATTTTTTTACCGAAACTTGCATTTCAAAAAGTTTTATAGAAACTAATTTTCAGATGTTTTTTTGTAAGGACTAACATCATAATCTTCCCTCGTAACATATATAAATGATCTTAAAAGTTTCGTATCATTTCAAACAGTTTCCGATTTAATTTGATTTTTTGAACGAAACTAGTATAAAATAGTGTATAATATATTATGATATTTTGATCGAAACTTGCATTTCGAAAAGGTTCATAGAATATAATTTCAAATGAATTTTTGCTTGGACTTCCATCATAACCTTCTCTCGTAAAATATAGAAATGTTCTAAAAAGTTTCATAACATTTCGACCAGTCCTCGATTTAATTTGATTTTTTGACCGAAACTAGTGTAAACTAGTGTATAATATACTATGCTTTTTTGACAGAAACTTGCATTTCGATAAGTTTTATAGAAGCTAATTTTCAGATGATTTTTTGCATGGACTTCCATCATAACCTTCCCTTGTAACATATATAAATGATCTGAAAGGTTTCGTATCATTTAGAACAATCCTCGATTTAATTTGACTTTTTAACCAAAACTAGAATAAACTAGTGTATAATATTTAGGATTTTTTGACCGAAACTTTCATTTCAAAAAGTTTCATAGAATCTAATTTTCAGATGATTTATTTTGCAAGGACTTCCGTCATAACCTTCCCTCATAAAATATATCAATAATCTGAAAAGTTTCGTATCATTTCGAACAGTCCTCGTTTAAATTTGATTTTTGACCGAAACTAGTATAAACTAGTGATAATATACTATGATTTTTTTTCACCGAAACTTGCATTTCAAAAATGTTTATATAAACTAATTTTCGTACAATTTTTTGCAAGGTCTTCCATCATAACCTTCCCTCGTAACATATATAAATGATCTGAAAATTTTCGTATCATTTCAAACAGTTTCCGATTTAATTTGATTTTTTGAACGAAACAAGTACAAAATAGTGTATAATAAATTATGATTTTTTGACCAAAACTTGCATTTCGAAAAGATTAATAGAATTTAATTTTCAAATGATTTTTTTGCATGGATTTCCATCATAACCTTCCCTCTTAAAATATAGAAATTTTCTTAAACGTTTGATATCATTCCGTGCAGTCCTCGATTTAATTTGATTTTTTGACCGAAACTAGTGTATAATATACTATAATTTTTTTACAGAAACATGCATTTCGATAAGTTTTATAGAAGCTAATTTTCAGATTATTTTTTGCATGGACTACCATCATAACCTTGCCTTGTAACATATATAAATTATCTGAAAGATTTCGTATCATTTGGAACAATCTTCGATTTAATTTGACTTTTTGACCGGAACTAGAATAAACTAGTGTATAATACTTATGATTTTTTGACCGAAACTTGCATTTCAAAAAGTTTCATAGAATATAATTTTCAGATGATTTTTTGCATGGACTTTCAACATAACCCTCCCTCGTAAAATATATCAATAATCTGAAAAGTTTCATTTCATTTCGAGCAGTCCTCGATTAAATTTGATTTTTTGTCCGAAACTAATCTAAACTAGTGTATAATATACTATGATTTTTTGACCGAAACTTGCATTTCAAAACGTTTTATAGAAACTAATTTTAACAGGAATTTTTGCAAGGACTTCCATCATAAATTTCCCTCGTAACATATATAAATGATCTGAAAAGTTTCGTATCATTTCAAACAGTTTTCGATTTAATTTGATTTTTTGAACGAAACAAGTAGAAAATAGTGTATAATAAATTATGATTTTTTGAACAAAACTTGCGTTTCGAAAAGATTAATAGAATTTAATTTTCAAATGATTTTTTTGCCTGGACTTCCATCATAACCTTCCCTCTTAAAATATTGAAATTTTCTTAAAAGTTTGATATCATTCCGTGCAGTCCTCGATTTAATTTGATTTTTTGACCGAAACTAGTGTATAATATACCATAATTTTTTACAGAAACTTGCATTTCGATAAGTTTTATAGAAGTTAATTTTCAGATTATTTTTTGCATGAACTACCATCATAACCTTGCCTTGTAACATATATAAATGATCTGAAAGGTTTCGTATCATTTGGTACAATCCTCGATTTAATTTGACTTTTTGACCGGAACTAGAATAAACTAGTGTATAATACTTATGATTTTTTGACCGAAACTTGCATTTCAAAAAGTTTCATAGAATATAATTTTCAGATGATTTTTTGCATGGACTTCCATCATAACCCTCCCTCGTAAAATACATCAATAATCTGAAAAGTTTCATTTCATTTCGAGCAATCCTCGATTAAATTTGATTTTTTGTCCAAAACTAATCTAAACTAGTGTAAAATATACTATGATTTTTTTACCGAAACTAATTTTAAGAGGAATTTTTGCAAGGACTTCCATCATAACCTTCCCTCGTAACATATATAAATGATTTGAAACGATTCGTATCATTTCAAACATTTTCCGATTTAATTTGATTTTTTGAACGAAACTAGTATAAAATAGTGTATAATATAATATGATTTTTTTACCAAAACTTGCATTTCGAAAATATTCATAGAATTTAATTTTCAAATGATTTTTTTGCATGGACTTCCATCATAACCTTCCCTCATAAAATATATAAATGTTCTTAAAAGTTTGATATCATCTCAAACAGTCCTCGATTTAATTTGATTTTTTGACCGAAACTAGTGTATAATATACTATGATTTTTTTGACAGAAACTTGCATTTCGATAAATTTTATAGAAGCTAATTTTCAGATGATTTTTTGCATGGACTTCCGTCATAACATCGCCATGTAACATATATAAATGATATTTCAAGGATTCGTATCATTTGGAACAATCCTCGATTTAATTTGACTTTTTGACCGGAACTAGAATAAACTAGTGTATAATATTTATGATTTTTTGACCGAAACTTGCATTTCAAAAAGTTTTATAGAAACTAATTTTCAGATGTTTTTTTGTAAGGACTAACATCATAATCTTCCCTCGTAACATATATAAATGATCTTAAAAGTTTCGTATCATTTCAAACAGTTTCCGATTTAATTTGATTTTTTGAACGAAACTAGTATAAAATAGTGTATAATATATTATGATATTTTGATCGAAACTTGCATTTCAAAAAGGTTCATAGAATATAATTTCAAATGAATTTTTGCTTGGACTTCCATCATAACCTTCTCTCGTAAAATATAGAAATGTTCTAAAAAGTTTCATAACATTTCGACCAGTCCTCGATTTAATTTGATTTTTTGACCGAAACTAGTGTAAACTAGTGTATAATATACTATGCTTTTTTGACAGAAACTTGCATTTCGATAAGTTTTATAGAAGCTAATTTTCAGATGATTTTTTGCATGGACTTCCATCATAACCTTCCCTTGTAACATATATAAATGATCTGAAAGGTTTCGTATCATTTAGAACAATCCTCGATTTAATTTGACTTTTTAACCAAAACTAGAATAAACTAGTGTATAATATTTAGGATTTTTTGACCGAAACTTTCATTTCAAAAAGTTTCATAGAATCTAATTTTCAGATGATTTATTTTGCAAGGACTTCCGTCATAACCTTCCCTCATAAAATATATCAATAATCTGAAAAGTTTCGTATCATTTCGAACAGTCCTCGTTTAAATTTGATTTTTGACCGAAACTAGTATAAACTAGTGATAATATACTATGATTTTTTTTCACCGAAACTTGCATTTCAAAAATGTTTATATAAACTAATTTTCGTACAATTTTTTGCAAGGTCTTCCATCATAACCTTCCCTCGTAACATATATAAATGATCTGAAAATTTTCGTATCATTTCAAACAGTTTCCGATTTAATTTGATTTTTTGAACGAAACAAGTACAAAATAGTGTATAATAAATTATGATTTTTTGACCAAAACTTGCATTTCGAAAAGATTAATAGAATTTAATTTTCAAATGATTTTTTTGCATGGATTTCCATCGTAACCTTCCCTCTTAAAATATAGAAATTTTCTTAAACGTTTGATATCATTCCGTGCAGTCCTCGATTTAATTTGATTTTTTGACCGAAACTAGTGTATAATATACTATAATTTTTTACAGAAACATGCATTTCGATAAGTTTTATAGAAGCTAATTTTCAGATTATTTTTTGCATGGACTACCATCATAACCTTGCCTTGTAACATATATAAATTATTTGAAAGATTTTGTATCATTTGGAACAATCTTCGATTTAATTTGACTTTTTGACCGGAACTAGAATAAACTAGTGTATAATACTTATGATTTTTTGACCGAAACTTGCATTTCAAAAAGTTTCATAGAATATAATTTTCAGATGATTTTTTGCATGGACTTTCAACATAACCCTCCCTCGTAAAATATATCAATAATCTGAAAAGTTTCATTTCATTTCGAGCAGTCCTCGATTAAATTTGATTTTTTGTCCGAAACTAATCTAAACTAGTGTATAATATACTATGATTTTTTGACCGAAACTTGCATTTCAAAACGTTTTATAGAAACTAATTTTAAGAGGAATTTTTGCAAGGACTTCCATCATAAATTTCCCTCGTAACATATATAAATGATCTGAAAAGTTTAGTATCATTTCAAACAGTTTTCGATTTAATTTGATTTTTTGAACGAAACAAGTAGAAAATAGTGTATAATAAATTATGATTTTTTGAACAAAACTTGCGTTTCGAAAAGATTAATAGAATTTAATTTTCAAATGATTTTTTTTCCTGGACTTCCATCATAACCTTCCCTCTTAAAATATTGAAATTTTCTTAAAAGTTTGATATCATTCCGTGCAGTCCTCGATTTAATTTGATTTTTTGACCGAAACTAGTGTATAATATACCATAATTTTTTACAGAAACTTGCATTTCGATAAGTTTTATAGAAGTTAATTTTCAGATTATTTTTTGCATGAACTACCACCATAACCTTGCCTTGTAACATATATAAATGATCTGAAAGGTTTCGTATCATTTGGTACAATCCTCGATTTAATTTGACTTTTTGACCGGAACTAGAATAAACTAGTGTATAATACTTATGATTTTTTGACCGATAATTGCATTTCAAAAAGTTTCATAGAATATAATTTTCAGATAATTTTTTGCATGGACTTCCATCATAACCCTCCCTCGTAAAATACATCAATAATCTGAAAAGTTTCATTTCATTTCGAGCAATCCCCGATTAAATTTGATTTTTTGTCCAAAACTAATCTAAACTAGTGTAAAATATACTATGATTTTTTTACCGAAACTAATTTTAAGAGGAATTTTTGCAAGGACTTCCATCATAACCTTCCCTCGTAACATATATAAATGATTTGAAACGATTCGTATCATTTCAAACATTTTCCGATTTAATTTGATTTTTTGAACGAAACTAGTATAAAATAGTGTATAATATATTATGATTTTTTTACCAAAACTTGCATTTCGAAAATATTCATAGAATTTAATTTTCAAATGATTTTTTTGCATGGACTTCCATCATAACCTTCCCTCATAAAATATATAAATGTTCTTAAAAGTTTGATATCATCTCAAGCAGTCCTCGATTTAATTTCATTTTTTGACCGAAACTAGTGTATAATATACTATGATTTTTTTGACAGAAACTTGCATTTCGATAAATTTTATAGAAGCTAATTTTCAGATGATTTTTTGCATGGACTTCCGTCATAACATCGCCATGTAACATATATAAATGATATCAAAGGTTTCGTATCATTTGGAACAATCCTCGATTTAATTTGACTTTTTGACCGGAACTAGAATAAACTAGTGTATAATATTTATGATTTTTTGACCGAAACTTGCATTTCAAAAAGTTTTATAGAAACTAATTTTCAGATGTTTTTTTGTAAGGACTAACATCATAATCTTCCCTCGTAACATATATAAATGATCTTAAAAGTTTCGTATCATTTCAAACAGTTTCCGATTTAATTTGATTTTTTGAACGAAACTAGTATAAAATAGTGTATAATATATTATGATATTTTGATCGAAACTTGCATTTCGAAAAGGTTCATAGAATATAATTTCAAATGAATTTTTGCTTGGACTTCCATCATAACCTTCTCTCGTAAAATATAGAAATGTTCTAAAAAGTTTCATAACATTTCGACCAGTCCTCGATTTAATTTGATTTTTTGACCGAAACTAGTGTAAACTAGTGTATAATATACTATGCTTTTTTGACAGAAACTTGCATTTCGATAAGTTTTATAGAAGCTAATTTTCAGATGATTTTTTGCATGGACTTCCATCATAACCTTCCCTTGTAACATATATAAATGATCTGAAAGGTTTCGTATCATTTAGAACAATCCTCGATTTAATTTGACTTTTTAACCAAAACTAGAATAAACTAGTGTATAATATTTAGGATTTTTTGACCGAAACTTTCATTTCAAAAAGTTTCATAGAATCTAATTTTCAGATGATTTATTTTGCAAGGACTTCCGTCATAACCTTCCCTCATAAAATATATCAATAATCTGAAAAGTTTCGTATCATTTCGAACAGTCCTCGTTTAAATTTGATTTTTGACCGAAACTAGTATAAACTAGTGATAATATACTATGATTTTTTTTCACCGAAACTTGCATTTCAAAAATGTTTATATAAACTAATTTTCGTACAATTTTTTGCAAGGTCTTCCATCATAACCTTCCCTCGTAACATATATAAATGATCTGAAAATTTTCGTATCATTTCAAACAGTTTCCGATTTAATTTGATTTTTTGAACGAAACAAGTACAAAATAGTGTATAATAAATTATGATTTTTTGACCAAAACTTGCATTTCGAAAAGATTAATAGAATTTAATTTTCAAATGATTTTTTTGCATGGATTTCCATCATAACCTTCCCTCTTAAAATATAGAAATTTTCTTAAACGTTTGATTTCATTCCGTGCAGTCCTCGATTTAATTTGATTTTTTGACCGAAACTAGTGTATAATATACTATAATTTTTTTACAGAAACATGCATTTCGAGAAGTTTTATAGAAGCTAATTTTCAGATTATTTTTTGCATGGACTACCATCATAACCTTGCCTTGTAACATATATAAATTATCTGAAAGATTTCGTATCATTTGGAACAATCTTCGATTTAATTTGACTTTTTGACCGGAACTAGAATAAACTAGTGTATAATACTTATGATTTTTTGACCGAAACTTGCATTTCAAAAAGTTTCATAGAATATAATTTTCAGATGATTTTTTGCATGGACTTTCAACATAACCCTCCCTCGTAAAATATATCAATAATCTGAAAAGTTTCATTTCATTTCGAGCAGTCCTCGATTAAATTTGATTTTTTGTCCGAAACTAATCTAAACTAGTGTATAATATACTATGATTTTTTGACCGAAACTTGCATTTCAAAACGTTTTATAGAAACTAATTTTAACAGGAATTTTTGCAAGGACTTCCATCATAAATTTCCCTCGTAACATATATAAATGATCTGAAAAGTTTCGTATCATTTCAAACAGTTTTCGATTTAATTTGATTTTTTGAACGAAACAAGTAGAAAATAGTGTATAATAAATTATGATTTTTTGAACAAAACTTGCGTTTCGAAAAGATTAATAGAATTTAATTTTCAAATGATTTTTTTGCCTGGACTTCCATCATAACCTTCCCTCTTAAAATATTGAAATTTTCTTAAAAGTTTGATATCATTCCGTGCAGTCCTCGATTTAATTTGATTTTTTGACCGAAACTAGTGTATAATATACCATAATTTTTTACAGAAACTTGCATTTCGATAAGTTTTATAGAAGTTAATTTTCAGATTATTTTTTGCATGAACTACCATCATAACCTTGCCTTGTAACATATATAAATGATCTGAAAGGTTTCGTATCATTTGGTACAATCCTCGATTTAATTTGACTTTTTGACCGGAACTAGAATAAACTAGTGTATAATACTTATGATTTTTTGACCGAAACTTGCATTTCAAAAAGTTTCATAGAATATAATTTTCAGATGATTTTTTGCATGGACTTCCATCATAACCCTCCCTCGTAAAATACATCAATAATCTGAAAAGTTTCATTTCATTTCGAGCAATCCCCGATTAAATTTGATTTTTTGTCCAAAACTAATCTAAACTAGTGTAAAATATACTATGATTTTTTTACCGAAACTAATTTTAAGAGGAATTTTTGCAAGGACTTCCATCATAACCTTCCCTCGTAACATATATAAATGATTTGAAACGATTCGTATCATTTCAAACATTTTCCGATTTAATTTGATTTTTTGAACGAAACTAGTATAAAATAGTGTATAATATATTATGATTTTTTTACCAAAACTTGCATTTCGAAAATATTCATAGAATTTAATTTTCAAATGATTTTTTTGCATGGACTTCCATCATAACCTTCCCTCATAAAATATATAAATGTTCTTAAAAGTTTGATATCATCTCAAGCAGTCCTCGATTTAATTTCATTTTTTGACCGAAACTAGTGTATAATATACTATGATTTTTTTGACAGAAACTTGCATTTCGATAAATTTTATAGAAGCTAATTTTCAGATGATTTTTTGCATGGACTTCCGTCATAACATCGCCATGTAACATATATAAATGATATCAAAGGTTTCGTATCATTTGGAACAATCCTCGATTTAATTTGACTTTTTGACCGGAACTAGAATAAACTAGTGTATAATATTTATGATTTTTTGACCGAAACTTGCATTTCAAAAAGTTTTATAGAAACTAATTTTCAGATGTTTTTTTGTAAGGACTAACATCATAATCTTCCCTCGTAACATATATAAATGATCTTAAAAGTTTCGTATCATTTCAAACAGTTTCCGATTTAATTTGATTTTTTGAACGAAACTAGTATAAAATAGTGTATAATATATTATGATATTTTGATCGAAACTTGCATTTCGAAAAGGTTCATAGAATATAATTTCAAATGAATTTTTGCTTGGACTTCCATCATAACCTTCTCTCGTAAAATATAGAAATGTTCTAAAAAGTTTCATAACATTTCGACCAGTCCTCTATTTAATTTGATTTTTTGACCGAAACTAGTGTAAACTAGTGTATAATATACTATGCTTTTTTGACAGAAACTTGCATTTCGATAAGTTTTATAGAAGCTAATTTTCAGATGATTTTTTGCATGGACTTCCATCATAACCTTCCCTTGTAACATATATAAATGATCTGAAAGGTTTCGTATCATTTAGAACAATCCTCGATTTAATTTGACTTTTTAACCAAAACTAGAATAAACTAGTGTATAATATTTAGGATTTTTTGACCGAAACTTTCATTTCAAAAAGTTTCATAGAATCTAATTTTCAGATGATTTATTTTGCAAGGACTTCCGTCATAACCTTCCCTCATAAAATATATCAATAATCTGAAAAGTTTCGTATCATTTCGAACAGTCCTCGTTTAAATTTGATTTTTGACCGAAACTAGTATAAACTAGTGATAATATACTATGATTTTTTTTCACCGAAACTTGCATTTCAAAAATGTTTATATAAACTAATTTTCGTACAATTTTTTGCAAGGTCTTCCATCATAACCTTCCCTCGTAACATATATAAATGATCTGAAAATTTTCGTATCATTTCAAACAGTTTCCGATTTAATTTGATTTTTTGAACGAAACAAGTACAAAATAGTGTATAATAAATTATGATTTTTTGACCAAAACTTGCATTTCGAAAAGATTAATAGAATTTAATTTTCAAATGATTTTTTTGCATGGATTTCCATCGTAACCTTCCCTCTTAAAATATAGAAATTTTCTTAAACGTTTGATATCATTCCGTGCAGTCCTCGATTTAATTTGATTTTTTGACCGAAACTAGTGTATAATATACTATAATTTTTTACAGAAACATGCATTTCGATAAGTTTTATAGAAGCTAATTTTCAGATTATTTTTTGCATGGACTACCATCATAACCTTGCCTTGTAACATATATAAATTATTTGAAAGATTTTGTATCATTTGGAACAATCTTCGATTTAATTTGACTTTTTGACCGGAACTAGAATAAACTAGTGTATAATACTTATGATTTTTTGACCGAAACTTGCATTTCAAAAAGTTTCATAGAATATAATTTTCAGATGATTTTTTGCATGGACTTTCAACATAACCCTCCCTCGTAAAATATATCAATAATCTGAAAAGTTTCATTTCATTTCGAGCAGTCCTCGATTAAATTTGATTTTTTGTCCGAAACTAATCTAAACTAGTGTATAATATACTATGATTTTTTGACCGAAACTTGCATTTCAAAACGTTTTATAGAAACTAATTTTAAGAGGAATTTTTGCAAGGACTTCCATCATAAATTTCCCTCGTAACATATATAAATGATCTGAAAAGTTTCGTATCATTTCAAACAGTTTTCGATTTAATTTGATTTTTTGAACGAAACAAGTAGAAAATAGTGTATAATAAATTATGATTTTTTGAACAAAACTTGCGTTTCGAAAAGATTAATAGAATATAATTTTCAAATGATTTTTTTTCCTGGACTTCCATCATAACCTTCCCTCTTAAAATATTGAAATTTTCTTAAAAGTTTGATATCATTCCGTGCAGTCCTCGATTTAATTTGATTTTTTGACCGAAACTAGTGTATAATATACCATAATTTTTTACAGAAACTTGCATTTCGATAAGTTTTATAGAAGTTAATTTTCAGATTATTTTTTGCATGAACTACCACCATAACCTTGCCTTGTAACATATATAAATGATCTGAAAGGTTTCGTATCATTTGGTACAATCCTCGATTTAATTTGACTTTTTGACCGGAACTAGAATAAACTAGTGTATAATACTTATGATTTTTTGACCGAAACTTGCATTTCAAAAAGTTTCATAGAATATAATTTTCAGATGATTTTTTGCATGGACTTCCATCATAACCCTCCCTCGTAAAATACATCAATAATCTGAAAAGTTTCATTTCATTTCGAGCAATCCCCGATTAAATTTGATTTTTTGTCCAAAACTAATCTAAACTAGTGTAAAATATACTATGATTTTTTTACCGAAACTAATTTTAAGAGGAATTTTTGCAAGGACTTCCATCATAACCTTCCCTCGTAACATATATAAATGATTTGAAACGATTCGTATCATTTCAAACATTTTCCGATTTAATTTGATTTTTTGAACGAAACTAGTATAAAATAGTGTATAATATATTATGATTTTTTTACCAAAACTTGCATTTCGAAAATATTCATAGAATTTAATTTTCAAATGATTTTTTTGCATGGACTTCCATCATAACCTTCCCTCATAAAATATATAAATGTTCTTAAAAGTTTGATATCATCTCAAGCAGTCCTCGATTTAATTTCATTTTTTGACCGAAACTAGTGTATAATATACTATGATTTTTTTGACAGAAACTTGCATTTCGATAAATTTTATAGAAGCTAATTTTCAGATGATTTTTTGCATGGACTTCCGTCATAACATCGCCATGTAACATATATAAATGATATCAAAGGTTTCGTATCATTTGGAACAATCCTCGATTTAATTTGACTTTTTGACCGGAACTAGAATAAACTAGTGTATAATATTTATGATTTTTTGACCGAAACTTGCATTTCAAAAAGTTTTATAGAAACTAATTTTCAGATGTTTTTTTGTAAGGACTAACATCATAATCTTCCCTCGTAACATATATAAATGATCTTAAAAGTTTCGTATCATTTCAAACAGTTTCCGATTTAATTTGATTTTTTGAACGAAACTAGTATAAAATAGTGTATAATATATTATGATATTTTGATCGAAACTTGCATTTCGAAAAGGTTCATAGAATATAATTTCAAATGAATTTTTGCTTGGACTTCCATCATAACCTTCTCTCGTAAAATATAGAAATGTTCTAAAAAGTTTCATAACATTTCGACCAGTCCTCGATTTAATTTGATTTTTTGACCGAAACTAGTGTAAACTAGTGTATAATATACTATGCTTTTTTGACAGAAACTTGCATTTCGATAAGTTTTATAGAAGCTAATTTTCAGATGATTTTTTGCATGGACTTCCATCATAACCTTCCCTTGTAACATATATAAATGATCTGAAAGGTTTCGTATCATTTAGAACAATCCTCGATTTAATTTGACTTTTTAACCAAAACTAGAATAAACTAGTGTATAATATTTAGGATTTTTTGACCGAAACTTTCATTTAAAAAAGTTTCATAGAATCTAATTTTTAGATGATTTATTTTGCAAGGACTTCCGTCATAACCTTCCCTCATAAAATATATCAATAATCTGAAAAGTTTCGTATCATTTCGAACAGTCCTCGTTTAAATTTGATTTTTTGACCGAAACTAGTATAAATTAGTGATAATATACTATGATTTTTTTTCACCGAAACTTGCATTTCAAAAATGTTTATATAAACTAATTTTCGTACAATTTTTTGCAAGGTCTTCCATCATAACCTTCCCTCGTAACATATATAAATGATCTGAAAATTTTCGTATCATTTCAAACAGTTTCCGATTTAATTTGATTTTTTGAACGAAACAAGTACAAAATAGTGTATAATAAATTATGATTTTTTGACCAAAACTTGCATTTCGAAAAGATTAATAGAATTTAATTTTCAAATGATTTTTTTGCATGGATTTCCATCATAACCTTCCCTCTTAAAATATAGAAATTTTCTTAAACGTTTGATATCATTTCGTGCAGTCCTCGATTTAATTTGATTTTTTGACCGAAACTAGTGTATAATATACTATAATTTTTTTACAGAAACATGCATTTCGATAAGTTTTATAGAAGCTAATTTTCAGATTATTTTTTGCATGGACTACCATCATAACCTTGCCTTGTAACATATATAAATTATTTGAAAGATTTTGTATCATTAGGAACAATCTTCGATTTAATTTGACTTTTTGACCGGAACTAGAATAAACTAGTGTATAATACTTATGATTTTTTGACCGAAACTTGCATTTCAAAAAGTTTCATAGAATATAATTTTCAGATGATTTTTTGCATGGACTTTCAACATAACCCTCCCTCGTAAAATATATCAATAATCTGAAAAGTTTCATTTCATTTCGAGCAGTCCTCGATTAAATTTGATTTTTTGTCCGAAACTAATCTAAACTAGTGTATAATATACTATGATTTTTTGACCGAAACTTGCATTTCAAAACGTTTTATAGAAACTAATTTTAAGAGGAATTTTTGCAAGGACTTCCATCATAAATTTCCCTCGTAACATATATAAATGATCTGAAAAGTTTCGTATCATTTCAAACAGTTTTCGATTTAATTTGATTTTTTGAACGAAACAAGTAGAAAATAGTGTATAATAAATTATGATTTTTTGAACAAAACTTGCGTTTCCAAAAGATTAATAGAATTTAATTTTCAAATGATTTTTTTGCCTGGACTTCCATCATAACCTTCCCTCTTAAAATATTGAAATTTTCTTAAAAGTTTGATATCATTCCGTGCAGTCCTCGATTTAATTTGATTTTTTGACCGAAACTAGTGTATAATATACCATAAATTTTTTACAGAAACTTGCATTTCGATAAGTTTTATAGAAGTTAATTTTCAGATTATTTTTTGCATGAACTACCATCATAACCTTGCCTTGTAACATATATAAATGATCTGAAAGGTTTCGTATCATTTGGTACAATCCTCGATTTAATTTGACTTTTTGACCGGAACTAGAATAAACTAGTGTATAATACTTATGATTTTTTGACCGAAACTTGCATTTCAAAAAGTTTCTTAGAATATAATTTTCAGATGATTTTTTGCATGGACTTCCATCATAACCCTCCCTCGTAAAATACATCAATAATCTGAAAAGTTTCATTTCATTTCGAGCAATCCCCGATTAAATTTGATTTTTTGTCCAAAACTAATCTAAACTAGTGTAAAATATACTATGATTTTTTGACCGAAACTAATTTTAAGAGGAATTTTTGCAAGGACTTCCATCATAACCTTCCCTCGTAACATATATAAATGATTTGAAACGATTCGTATCATTTCAAACATTTTCCGATTTAATTTGATTTTTTGAACGAAACTAGTATAAAATAGTGTATAATATATTATGATTTTTTTACCAAAACTTGCATTTCGAAAATATTCATAGAATTTAATTTTCAAATGATTTTTTTGCATGGACTTCCATCATAACCTTCCCTCATAAAATATATAAATGTTCTTAAAAGTTTGATATCATCTCAAGCAGTCCTCGATTTAATTTCATTTTTTGACCGAAACTAGTGTATAATATACTATGATTTTTTTGACAGAAACTTGCATTTCGATAAATTTTATAGAAGCTAATTTTCAGATGATTTTTTTGCATGGACTTCCGTCATAACATCGCCATGTAACATATATAAATGATATCAAAGGTTTCGTATTATTTGGAACAATCCTCGATTTAATTTGACTTTTTGACCGGAACTAGAATAAACTAGTGTATAATATTTATGATTTTTTGACCGAAACTTGCATTTCAAAAAGTTTTATAGAAACTAATTTTCAGATGTTTTTTTGTAAGGACTAACATCATAATCTTCCCTCGTAACATATATAAATGATCTTAAAAGTTTCGTATCATTTCAAACAGTTTCCGATTTAATTTGATTTTTTGAACGAAACTAGTATAAAATAGTGTATAATATATTATGATATTTTGATCGAAACTTGCATTTCGAAAAGGTTCATAGAATATAATTTCAAATGAATTTTTGCTTGGACTTCCATCATAACCTTCTCTCGTAAAATATAGAAATGTTCTAAAAAGTTTCATAACATTTCGACCAGTCCTCGATTTAATTTGATTTTTTGACCGAAACTAGTGTAAACTAGTGTATAATATACTATGCTTTTTTGACAGAAACTTGCATTTCGATAAGTTTTATAGAAGCTAATTTTCAGATGATTTTTTGCATGGACTTCCATCATAACCTTCCCTTGTAACATATATAAATGATCTGAAAGGTTTCGTATCATTTAGAACAATCCTCGATTTAATTTGACTTTTTAACCAAAACTAGAATAAACTAGTGTATAATATTTAGGATTTTTTGACCGAAACTTTCATTTCAAAAAGTTTCATAGAATCTAATTTTTAGATGATTTATTTTGCAAGGACTTCCGTCATAACCTTCCCTCATAAAATATATCAATAATCTGAAAAGTTTCGTATCATTTCGAACAGTCCTCGTTTAAATTTGATTTTTTGACCGAAACTAGTATAAACTAGTGATAATATACTATGATTTTTTTTCACCGAAACTTGCATTTCAAAAATGTTTATATAAACTAATTTTCGTACAATTTTTTGCAAGGTCTTCCATCATAACCTTCCCTCGTAACATATATAAATGATCTGAAAATTTTCGTATCATTTCAAACAGTTTCCGATTTAATTTGATTTTTTGAACGAAACAAGTACAAAATAGTGTATAATAAATTATGATTTTTTGACCAAAACTTGCATTTCGAAAAGATTAATAGAATTTAATTTTCAAATGATTTTTTTGCATGGATTTCCATCATAACCTTCCCTCTTAAAATATAGAAATTTTCTTAAACGTTTGATATCATTCTGTGCAGTCCTCGATTTAATTTGATTTTTTGACCGAAACTAGTGTATAATATACTATAATTTTTTTACAGAAACATGCATTTCGATAAGTTTTATAGAAGCTAATTTTCAGATTATTTTTTGCATGGACTACCATCATAACCTTGCCTTGTAACATATATAAATTATTTGAAAGATTTTGTATCATTTGGAACAATCTTCGATTTAATTTGACTTTTTGACCGGAACTAGAATAAACTAGTGTATAATACTTATGATTTTTTGACCGAAACTTGCATTTCAAAAAGTTTCATAGAATATAATTTTCAGATGATTTTTTGCATGGACTTTCAACATAACCCTCCCTCGTAAAATATATCAATAATCTGAAAAGTTTCATTTCATTTCGAGCAGTCCTCGATTAAATTTGATTTTTTGTCCGAAACTAATCTAAACTAGTGTATAATATACTATGATTTTTTGACCGAAACTTGCATTTCAAAACGTTTTATAGAAACTAATTTTAAGAGGAATTTTTGCAAGGACTTCCATCATAAATTTCCCTCGTAACATATATAAATGATCTGAAAAGTTTCGTATCATTTCAAACAGTTTTCGATTTAATTTGATTTTTTGAACGAAACAAGTAGAAAATAGTGTATAATAAATTATGATTTTTTGAACAAAACTTGCGTTTCGAAAAGATTAATAGAATTTAATTTTCAAATGATTTTTTTGCCTGGACTTCCATCATAACCTTCCCTCTTAAAATATTGAAATTTTCTTAAAAGTTTGATATCATTCCGTGCAGTCCTCGATTTAATTTGATTTTTTGACCGAAACTAGTGTATAATATACCATAATTTTTTACAGAAACTTGCATTTCGATAAGTTTTATAGAAGTTAATTTTCAGATTATTTTTTGCATGAACTACCATCATAACCTTTTCTTGTAACATATATAAATGATCTGAAAGGTTTCGTATCATTTGGTACAATCCTCGATTTAATTTGACTTTTTGACCGGAACTAGAATAAACTAGTGTATAATACTTATGATTTTTTGACCGAAACTTGCATTTCAAAAAGTTTCATAGAATATAATTTTCAGATGATTTTTTGCATGGACTTCCATCATAACCCTCCCTCGTAAAATACATCAATAATCTGAAAAGTTTCATTTCATTTCGAGCAATCCCCGATTAAATTTGATTTTTTGTCCAAAACTAATCTAAACTACTGTAAAATATACTATGATTTTTTGACCGAAACTAATTTTAAGAGGAATTTTTGCAAGGACTTCCATCATAACCTTCCCTCGTAACATATATAAATGATTTGAAACGATTCGTATCATTTCAAACATTTTCCGATTTAATTTGATTTTTTGAACGAAACTAGTATAAAATAGTGTATAATATATTATGATTTTTTTACCAAAACTTGCATTTCGAAAATATTCATAGAATTTAATTTTCAAATGATTTTTTTGCATGGACTTCCATCATAACCTTCCCTCATAAAATATATAAATGTTCTTAAAAGTTTGATATCATCTCAAGCAGTCCTCGATTTAATTTGATTTTTTGACCGAAACTAGTGTATAATATACTATGATTTTTTTGACAGAAACTTGCATTTCGATAAATTTTATAGAAGCTAATTTTCAGATGATTTTTTTGCATGGACTTCCGTCATAACATCGCCATGTAACATATATAAATGATATCAAAGGTTTCGTATTATTTGAAACAATCCTCGATTTAATTTGACTTTTTGACCGGAACTAGAATAAACTAGTGTATAATATTTATGATTTTTTGACCGAAACTTGCATTTCAAAAAGTTTTATAGAAACTAATTTTCAGATGTTTTTTTGTAAGGACTAACATCATAATCTTCCCTCGTAACATATATAAATGATCTTAAAAGTTTCGTATCATTTCAAACAGTTTCCGATTTAATTTGATTTTTTGAACGAAACTAGTATAAAATAGTGTATAATATATTATGATATTTTGATCGAAACTTGCATTTCGAAAAGGTTCATAGAATATAATTTCAAATGAATTTTTGCTTGGACTTCCATCATAACCTTCTCTCGTAAAATATAGAAATGTTCTAAAAAGTTTCATAACATTTCGACCAGTCCTCGATTTAATTTGATTTTTTGACCGAAACTAGTGTAAACTAGTGTATAATATACTATGCTTTTTTGACAGAAACTTGCATTTCGATAAGTTTTATAGAAGCTAATTTTCAGATGATTTTTTGCATGGACTTCCATCATAACCTTCCCTTGTAACATATATAAATGATCTGAAAGGTTTCGTATCATTTAGAACAATCCTCGATTTAATTTGACTTTTTAACCAAAACTAGAATAAACTAGTGTATAATATTTAGGATTTTTTGACCGAAACTTTCATTTCAAAAAGTTTCATAGAATCTAATTTTTAGATGATTTATTTTGCAAGGACTTCCGTCATAACCTTCCCTCATAAAATATATCAATAATCTGAAAAGTTTCGTATCATTTCGAACAGTCCTCGTTTAAATTTGATTTTTTGACCGAAACTAGTATAAACTAGTGATAATATACTATGATTTTTTTTCACCGAAACTTGCATTTCAAAAATGTTTATATAAACTAATTTTCGTACAATTTTTTGCAAGGTCTTCCATCATAACCTTCCCTCGTAACATATATAAATGATCTGAAAATTTTCGTATCATTTCAAACAGTTTCCGATTTAATTTGATTTTTTGAACGAAACAAGTACAAAATAGTGTATAATAAATTATGATTTTTTGACCAAAACTTGCATTTCGAAAAGATTAATAGAATTTAATTTTCAAATGATTTTTTTGCATGGATTTCCATCATAACCTTCCCTCTTAAAATATAGAAATTTTCTTAAACGTTTGATATCATTCCGTGCAGTCCTCGATTTAATTTGATTTTTTGACCGAAACTAGGGTATAATATACTATAATTTTTTTACAGAAACATGCATTTCGATAAGTTTTATAGAAGCTAATTTTCAGATTATTTTTTGCATGGACTACCATCATAACCTTGCCTTGTAACATATATAAATTATTTGAAAGATTTTGTATCATTTGGAACAATCTTCGATTTAATTTGACTTTTTGACCGGAACTAGAATAAACTAGTGTATAATACTTATGATTTTTTGACCGAAACTTGCATTTCAAAAAGTTTCATAGAATATAATTTTCAGATGATTTTTTGCATGGACTTTCAACATAACCCTCCCTCGTAAAATATATCAATAATCTGAAAAGTTTCATTTCATTTCGAGCAGTCCTCGATTAAATTTGATTTTTTGTCCGAAACTAATCTAAACTAGTGTATAATATACTATGATTTTTTGACCGAAACTTGCATTTCAAAACGTTTTATAGAAACTAATTTTAAGAGGAATTTTTGCAAGGACTTCCATCATAAATTTCCCTCGTAACATATATAAATGATCTGAAAAGTTTCGTATCATTTCAAACAGTTTTCGATTTAATTTGATTTTTTGAACGAAACAAGTAGAAAATAGTGTATAATAAATTATGATTTTTTGAACAAAACTTGCGTTTCGAAAAGATTAATAGAATTTAATTTTCAAATGATTTTTTTGCCTGGACTTCCATCATAACCTTCCCTCTTAAAATATTGAAATTTTCTTAAAAGTTTGATATCATTCCGTGTAGTCCTCGATTTAATTTGATTTTTTGACCGAAACTAGTGTATAATATACCATAATTTTTTACAGAAACTTGCATTTCGATAAGTTTTATAGAAGTTAATTTTCAGATTATTTTTTGCATGAACTACCATCATAACCTTGCCTTGTAACATATATAAATGATCTGAAAGGTTTCGTATCATTTGGTACAATCCTCGATTTAATTTGACTTTTTGACCGGAACTAGAATAAACTAGTGTATAATACTTATGATTTTTTGACCGAAACTTGCATTTCAAAAAGTTTCTTAGAATATAATTTTCAGATGATTTTTTGCATGGACTTCCATCATAACCCTCCCTCGTAAAATACATCAATAATCTGAAAAGTTTCATTTCATTTCGAGCAATCCCCGATTAAATTTGATTTTTTGTCCAAAACTAATCTAAACTAGTGTAAAATATACTATGATTTTTTGACCGAAACTAATTTTAAGAGGAATTTTTGCAAGGACTTCCATCATAACCTTCCCTCGTAACATATATAAATGATTTGAAACGATTCGTATCATTTCAAACATTTTCCGATTTAATTTGATTTTTTGAACGAAACTAGTATAAAATAGTGTATAATATATTATGATTTTTTTACCAAAACTTGCATTTCGAAAATATTCATAGAATTTAATTTTCAAATGATTTTTTTGCATGGACTTCTATCATAACCTTCCCTCATAAAATATATAAATGTTCTTAAAAGTTTGATATCATCTCAAGCAGTCCTCGATTTAATTTGATTTTTTGACCGAAACTAGTGTATAATATACTATGATTTTTTTGACAGAAACTTGCATTTCGATAAATTTTATAGAAGCTAATTTTCAGATGATTTTTTTGCATGGACTTCCGTCATAACATCGCCATGTAACATATATAAATGATATCAAGGGTTTCGTATTATTTGGAACAATCCTCGATTTAATTTGACTTTTTGACCGGAACTAGAATAAACTAGTGTATAATATTTATGATTTTTTGACCGAAACTTGCATTTCAAAAAGTTTTATAGAAACTAATTTTCAGATGTTTTTTTGTAAGGACTAACATCATAATCTTCCCTCGTAACATATATAAATGATCTTAAAAGTTTCGTATCATTTCAAACAGTTTCCGATTTAATTTGATTTTTTGAACGAAACTAGTATAAAATAGTGTATAATATATTATGATATTTTGATCGAAACTTGCATTTCGAAAAGGTTCATAGAATATAATTTCAAATGAATTTTTGCTTGGACTTCCATCATAACCTTCTCTCGTAAAATATAGAAATGTTCTAAAAAGTTTCATAACATTTCGACCAATCCTCGATTTAATTTGATTTTTTGACCGAAACTAGTGTAAACTAGTGTATAATATACTATGCTTTTTTGACAGAAACTTGCATTTCGATAAGTTTTATAGAAGCTAATTTTCAGATGATTTTTTGCATGGACTTCCATCATAACCTTCCCTTGTAACATATATAAATGATCTGAAAGGTTTCGTATCATTTAGAACAATCCTCGATTTAATTTGACTTTTTAACCAAAACTAGAATAAACTAGTGTATAATATTTAGGATTTTTTGACCGAAACTTTCATTTCAAAAAGTTTCATAGAATCTAATTTTTAGATGATTTATTTTGCAAGGACTTCCGTCATAACCTTCCCTCATAAAATATATCAATAATCTGAAAAGTTTCGTATCATTTCGAACAGTCCTCGTTTAAATTTGATTTTTTGACCGAAACTAGTATAAACTAGTGATAATATACTATGATTTTTTTTCACCGAAACTTGCATTTCAAAAATGTTTATATAAACTAATTTTCGTACAATTTTTTGCAAGGTCTTCCATCATAACCTTCCCTCGTAACATATATAAATGATCTGAAAATTTTCGTATCATTTCAAACAGTTTCCGATTTAATTTGATTTTTTGAACGAAACAAGTACAAAATAGTGTATAATAAATTATGATTTTTTGACCAAAACTTGCATTTCGAAAAGATTAATAGAATTTAATTTTCAAATGATTTTTTTGCATGGATTTCCATCATAACCTTCCCTCTTAAAATATAGAAATTTTCTTAAACGTTTGATATCATTCCGTGCAGTCCTCGATTTAATTTGATTTTTTGACCGAAACTAGTGTATAATATACTATAATTTTTTTACAGAAACATGCATTTCGATAAGTTTTATAGAAGCTAATTTTCAGATTATTTTTTGCATGGACTACCATCATAACCTTGCCTTGAAACATATATAAATTATTTGAAAGATTTTGTATCATTTGGAACAATCTTCGATTTAATTTGACTTTTTGACCGGAACTAGAATAAACTAGTGTATAATACTTATGATTTTTTGACCGAAACTTGCATTTCAAAAAGTTTCATAGAATATAATTTTCAGATGATTTTTTGCATGGACTTTCAACATAACCCTCCCTCGTAAAATATATCAATAATCTGAAAAGTTTCATTTCATTTCGAGCAGTCCTCGATTAAATTTGATTTTTTGTCCGAAACTAATCTAAACTAGTGTATAATATACTATGATTTTTTGACCGAAACTTGCATTTCAAAACGTTTTATAGAAACTAATTTTAAGAGGAATTTTTGCAAGGACTTCCATCATAAATTTCCCTCGTAACATATATAAATGATCTGAAAAGTTTCGTATCATTTCAAACAGTTTTCGATTTAATTTGATTTTTTGAACGAAACAAGTAGAAAATAGTGTATAATAAATTATGATTTTTTTAACAAAACTTGCGTTTCGAAAAGATTAATAGAATTTAATTTTCAAATGATTTTTTTGCCTGGACTTCCATCATAACCTTCCCTCTTAAAATATTGAAATTTTCTTAAAAGTTTGATATCATTCCGTGTAGTCCTCGATTTAATTTGATTTTTTGACCGAAACTAGTGTATAATATACCATAATTTTTTACAGAAACTTGCATTTCGATAAGTTTCATAGAAGTTAATTTTCAGATTATTTTTTGCATGAACTACCATCATAACCTTGCCTTGTAACATATATAAATGATCTGAAAGGTTTCGTATCATTTGGTACAATCCTCGATTTAATTTGACTTTTTGACCGGAACTAGAATAAACTAGTGTATAATACTTATGATTTTTTGACCGAAACTTGCATTTCAAAAAGTTTCATAGAATATAATTTTCAGATGATTTTTTGCATGGACTTCCATCATAACCCTCCCTCGTAAAATACATCAATAATCTGAAAAGTTTCATTTCATTTCGAGCAATCCTCGATTAAATTTGATTTTTTGTCCAAAACTAATCTAAACTAGTGTAAAATATACTATGATTTTTTGACCGAAACTAATTTTAAGAGGAATTTTTGCAAGGACTTCCATCATAACCTTCCCTCGTAACATATATAAATGATTTGAAACGATTCGTATCATTTCACACATTTTCCGATTTAATTTGATTTTTTGAACGAAACTAGTATAAAATAGTGTATAATATATTATGAATTTTTTACCAAAACTTGCATTTCGAAAATATTCATAGAATTTAATTTTCAAATGATTTTTTTGCATGGACTTCCATCATAACCTTCCCTCATAAAATATATAAATGTTCTTAAAAGTTTGATATCATCTCAAGCAGTCCTCGATTTAATTTGATTTTTTGACCGAAACTAGTGTATAATATACTATGATTTTTTTGACAGAAACTTGCATTTCGATAAATTTTATAGAAGCTAATTTTCAGATGATTTTTTGCATGGACTTCCGTCATAACATCGCCATGTAACATATATAAATGATATCAAAGGTTTCGTATCATTTGGAACAATCCTCGATTTAATTTGACTTTTTGACCGGAACTAGAATAAACTAGTGTATAATATTTAGGATTTTTTGACCGAAACTTGCATTTCAAAAAGTTTTATAGAAACTAATTTTCAGATGTTTTTTTGTAAGGACTAACATCATAATCTTCCCTCGTAACATATATAAATGATCTTAAAAGTTTCGTATCATTTCAAACAGTTTCCGATTTAATTTGATTTTTTGAACGAAACTAGTATAAAATAGTGTATAATATATTATGATATTTTGATCGAAACTTGCATTTCGAAAAGGTTCATAGAATATAATTTCAAATGAATTTTTGCTTGGACTTCCATCATAACCTTCTCTCGTTAAATATAGAAATGTTCTAAAAAGTTTCATAACATTTCGACCAGTCCTCGATTTAATTTGATTTTTTGACCGAAACTAGTGTAAACTAGTGTATAATATACTATGCTTTTTTGACAGAAACTTGCATTTCGATAAGTTTTATAGAAGCTAATTTTCAGATGATTTTTTGCATGGACTTCCATCATAACCTTCCCTTGTAACATATATAAATGATCTGAAAGGTTTCGTATCATTTAGAACAATCCTCGATTTAATTTGACTTTTTAACCAAAACTAGAATAAACTAGTGTATAATATTTAGGATTTTTTGACCGAAACTTTCATTTCAAAAAGTTTCATAGAATCTAATTTTTAGATGATTTATTTTGCAAGGACTTCCGTCATAACCTTCCCTCATAAAATATATCAATAATCTGAAAAGTTTCGTATCATTTCGAACAGTCCTCGTTTAAATTTGATTTTTTGACCGAAACTAGTATAAACTAGTGATAATATACTATGATTTTTTTTCACCGAAACTTGCATTTCAAAAATGTTTATATAAACTAATTTTCGTACAATTTTTTGCAAGGTCTTCCATCATAACCTTCCCTCGTAACATATATAAATGATCTGAAAATTTTCGTATCATTTCAAACAGTTTCCGATTTAATTTGATTTTTTGAACGAAACAAGTACAAAATAGTGTATAATAAATTATGATTTTTTGACCAAAACTTGCATTTCGAAAAGATTAATAGAATTTAATTTTCAAATGATTTTTTTGCATGGATTTCCATCATAACCTTCCCTCTTAAAATATAGAAATTTTCTTAAACGTTTAATATCATTCCGTGCAGTCCTCGATTTAATTTGATTTTTTGACCGAAACTAGTGTATAATATACTATAATTTTTTTACAGAAACATGCATTTCGATAAGTTTTATAGAAGCTAATTTTCAGATTATTTTTTGCATGGACTACCATCATAACCTTGCCTTGTAACATATATAAATTATTTGAAAGATTTTGTATCATTTGGAACAATCTTCGATTTAATTTGACTTTTTGACCGGAACTAGAATAAACTAGTGTATAATACTTATGATTTTTTGACCGAAACTTGCATTTCAAAAAGTTTCATAGAATATAATTTTCAGATGATTTTTTGCATGGACTTTCAACATAACCCTCCCTCGTAAAATATATCAATAATCTGAAAAGTTTCATTTCATTTCGAGCAGTCCTCGATTAAATTTGATTTTTTGTCCGAAACTAATCTAAACTAGTGTATAATATACTATGATTTTTTGACCGAAACTTGCATTTCAAAACGTTTTATAGAAACTAATTTTAAGAGGAATTTTTGCAAGGACTTCCATCATAAATTTCCCTCGTAACATATATAAATGATCTGAAAAGTTTCGTATCATTTCAAACAGTTTTCGATTTAATTTGATTTTTTGAACGAAACAAGTAGAAAATAGTGTATAATAAATTATGATTTTTTGAACAAAACTTGCGTTTCGAAAAGATTAATAGAATTTAATTTTCAAATGATTTTTTTGCCTGGACTTCCATCATAACCTTCCCTCTTAAAATATTGAAATTTTCTTAAAAGTTTGATATCATTCCGTGTAGTCCTCGATTTAATTTGATTTTTTGACCGAAACTAGTGTATAATATACCATAATTTTTTACAGAAACTTGCATTTCGATAAGTTTTATAGAAGTTAATTTTCAGATTATTTTTTGCATGAACTACCATCATAACCTTGCCTTGTAACATATATAAATGATCTGAAAGGTTTCGTATCATTTGGTACAATCCTCGATTTAATTTGACTTTTTGACCGGAACTAGAATAAACTAGTGTATAATACTTATGATTTTTTGACCGAAACTTGCATTTCAAAAAGTTTCTTAGAATATAATTTTCAGATGATTTTTTGCATGGACTTCCATCATAACCCTCCCTCGTAAAATACATCAATAATCTGAAAAGTTTCATTTCATTTCGAGCAATCCCCGATTAAATTTGATTTTTTGTCCAAAACTAATCTAAACTAGTGTAAAATATACTATGATTTTTTGACCGAAACTAATTTTAAGAGGAATTTTTGCAAGGACTTCCATCATAACCTTCCCTCGTAACATATATAAATGATTTGAAACGATTCGTATCATTTCAAACATTTTCCGATTTAATTTGATTTTTTGAACGAAACTAGTATAAAATAGTGTATAATATATTATGATTTTTTTACCAAAACTTGCATTTCGAAAATATTCATAGAATTTAATTTTCAAATGATTTTTTTGCATGGACTTCCATCATAACCTTCCCTCATAAAATATATAAATGTTCTTAAAAGTTTGATATCATCTCAAGCAGTCCTCGATTTAATTTGATTTTTTGACCGAAACTAGTGTATAATATACTATGATTTTTTTGACAGAAACTTGCATTTCGATAAATTTTATAGAAGCTAATTTTCAGATGATTTTTTTGCATGGACTTCCGTCATAACATCGCCATGTAACATATATAAATGATATCAAGGGTTTCGTATTATTTGGAACAATCCTCGATTTAATTTGACTTTTTGACCGGAACTAGAATAAACTAGTGTATAATATTTATGATTTTTTGACCGAAACTTGCATTTCAAAAAGTTTTATAGAAACTAATTTTCAGATGTTTTTTTGTAAGGACTAACATCATAATCTTCCCTCGTAACATATATAAATGATCTTAAAAGTTTCGTATCATTTCAAACAGTTTCCGATTTAATTTGATTTTTTGAACGAAACTAGTATAAAATAGTGTATAATATATTATGATATTTTGATCGAAACTTGCATTTCGAAAAGGTTCATAGAATATAATTTCAAATGAATTTTTGCTTGGACTTCCATCATAACCTTCTCTCGTAAAATATAGAAATGTTCTAAAAAGTTTCATAACATTTCGACCAGTCCTCGATTTAATTTGATTTTTTGACCGAAACTAGTGTAAACTAGTGTATAATATACTATGCTTTTTTGACAGAAACTTGCATTTCGATAAGTTTTATAGAAGCTAATTTTCAGATGATTTTTTGCATGGACTTCCATCATAACCTTCCCTTGTAACATATATAAATGATCTGAAAGGTTTCGTATCATTTAGAACAATCCTCGATTTAATTTGACTTTTTAACCAAAACTAGAATAAACTAGTGTATAATATTTAGGATTTTTTGACCGAAACTTTCATTTCAAAAAGTTTCATAGAATCTAATTTTTAGATGATTTATTTTGCAAGGACTTCCGTCATAACCTTCCCTCATAAAATATATCAATAATCTGAAAAGTTTCGTATCATTTCGAACAGTCCTCGTTTAAATTTGATTTTTTGACCGAAACTAGTATAAACTAGTGATAATATACTATGATTTTTTTTCACCGAAACTTGCATTTCAAAAATGTTTATATAAACTAATTTTCGTACAATTTTTTGCAAGGTCTTCCATCATAACCTTCCCTCGTAACATATATAAATGATCTGAAAATTTTCGTATCATTTCAAACAGTTTCCGATTTAATTTGATTTTTTGAACGAAACAAGTACAAAATAGTGTATAATAAATTATGATTTTTTGACCAAAACTTGCATTTCGAAAAGATTAATAGAATTTAATTTTCAAATGATTTTTTTGCATGGATTTCCATCATAACCTTCCCTCTTAAAATATAGAAATTTTCTTAAACGTTTGATATCATTCCGTGCAGTCCTCGATTTAATTTGATTTTTTGACCGAAACTAGTGTATAATATACTATAATTTTTTTACAGAAACATGCATTTCGATAAGTTTTATAGAAGCTAATTTTCAGATTATTTTTTGCATGGACTACCATCATAACCTTGCCTTGAAACATATATAAATTATTTGAAAGATTTTGTATCATTTGGAACAATCTTCGATTTAATTTGACTTTTTGACCGGAACTAGAATAAACTAGTGTATAATACTTATGATTTTTTGACCGAAACTTGCATTTCAAAAAGTTTCATAGAATATAATTTTCAGATGATTTTTTGCATGGACTTTCAACATAACCCTCCCTCGTAAAATATATCAATAATCTGAAAAGTTTCATTTCATTTTGAGCAGTCCTCGATTAAATTTGATTTTTTGTCCGAAACTAATCTAAACTAGTGTATAATATACTATGATTTTTTGACCGAAACTTGCATTTCAAAACGTTTTATAGAAACTAATTTTAAGAGGAATTTTTGCAAGGACTTCCATCATAAATTTCCCTCGTAACATATATAAATGATCTGAAAAGTTTCGTATCATTTCAAACAGTTTTCGATTTAATTTGATTTTTTGAACGAAACAAGTAGAAAATAGTGTATAATAAATTATGATTTTTTTAACAAAACTTGCGTTTCGAAAAGATTAATAGAATTTAATTTTCAAATGATTTTTTTGCCTGGACTTCCATCATAACCTTCCCTCTTAAAATATTGAAATTTTCTTAAAAGTTTGATATCATTCCGTGTAGTCCTCGATTTAATTTGATTTTTTGACCGAAACTAGTGTATAATATACCATAATTTTTTACAGAAACTTGCATTTCGATAAGTTTCATAGAAGTTAATTTTCAGATTATTTTTTGCATGAACTACCATCATAACCTTGCCTTGTAACATATATAAATGATCTGAAAGGTTTCGTATCATTTGGTACAATCCTCGATTTAATTTGACTTTTTGACCGGAACTAGAATAAACTAGTGTATAATACTTATGATTTTTTGACCGAAACTTGCATTTCAAAAAGTTTCATAGAATATAATTTTCAGATGATTTTTTGCATGGACTTCCATCATAACCCTCCCTCGTAAAATACATCAATAATCTGAAAAGTTTCATTTCATTTCGAGCAATCCTCGATTAAATTTGATTTTTTTGTCCAAAACTAATCTAAACTAGTGTAAAATATACTATGATTTTTTGACCGAAACTAATTTTAAGAGGAATTTTTGCAAGGACTTCCATCATAACCTTCCCTCGTAACATATATAAATGATTTGAAACGATTCGTATCATTTCAAACATTTTCCGATTTAATTTGATTTTTTGAACGAAACTAGTATAAAATAGTGTATAATATATTATGAATTTTTTACCAAAACTTGCATTTCGAAAATATTCATAGAATTTAATTTTCAAATGATTTATTTGCATGGACTTCCATCATAACCTTCCCTCATAAAATATATAAATGTTCTTAAAAGTTTGATATCATCTCAAGCAGTCCTCGATTTAATTTGATTTTTTGACCGAAACTAGTGTATAATATACTATGATTTTTTTGACAGAAACTTGCATTTCGATAAATTTTATAGAAGCTAATTTTCAGATGATTTTTTGCATGGACTTCCGTCATAACATCGCCATGTAACATATATAAATGATATCAAAGGTTTCGTATCATTTGGAACAATCCTCGATTTAATTTGACTTTTTGACCGGAACTAGAATAAACTAGTGTATAATATTTATGATTTTTTGACCGAAACTTGCATTTCAAAAAGTTTTATAGAAACTAATTTTCAGATGTTTTTTTGTAAGGACTAACATCATAATCTTCCCTCGTAACATATATAAATGATCTTAAAAGTTTCGTATCATTTCAAACAGTTTCCGATTTAATTTGATTTTTTGAACGAAACTAGTATAAAATAGTGTATAATATATTATGATATTTTGATCGAAACTTGCATTTCGAAAAGGTTCATAGAATATAATTTCAAATGAATTTTTGCTTGGACTTCCATCATAACCTTCTCTCGTAAAATATAGAAATGTTCTAAAAAGTTTCATAACATTTCGACCAGTCCTCGATTTAATTTGATTTTTTGACCGAAACTAGTGTAAACTAGTGTATAATATACTATGCTTTTTTGACAGAAACTTGCATTTCGATAAGTTTTATAGAAGCTAATTTTCAGATGATTTTTTGCATGGACTTCCATCATAACCTTCCCTTGTAACATATATAAATGATCTGAAAGGTTTCGTATCATTTAGAACAATCCTCGATTTAATTTGACTTTTTAACCAAAACTAGAATAAACTAGTGTATAATATTTAGGATTTTTTGACCGAAACTTTCATTTCAAAAAGTTTCATAGAATCTAATTTTCAGATGATTTATTTTGCAAGGACTTCCGTCATAACCTTCCCTCATAAAATATATCAATAATCTGAAAAGTTTCGTATCATTTCGAACAGTCCTCGTTTAAATTTGATTTTTTGACCGAAACTAGTATAAACTAGTGATAATATACTATGATTTTTTTTCACCGAAACTTGCATTTCAAAAATGCTTATATAAACTAATTTTCGTACATTTTTTTGCAAGGTCTTCCATCATAACCTTCCCTCGTAACATATATAAATGATCTGAAAATTTTCGTATCATTTCAAACAGTTTCCGATTTAATTTGATTTTTTGAAGGAAACAAGTACAAAATAGTGTATAATAAATTATGATTTTTGACCAAAACTTGCATTTCGAAAAGATTAATAGAATTTAATTTTCAAATGATTTTTTTGCATGGATTTCCATCATAACCTTCCCTCTTAAAATATAGAAATTTTCTTACACGTTTGATATCATTCCGTGCAGTCCTCGATTTAATTTGATTTTTTGACCGAAACTAGTGTATAATATACCATAATTTTTTACAGAAACTTGCATTTCGATAAGTTTTATAGAAGCTAATTTTCAGATTATTTTTTGCATGGACTACCATCATAACCTTGCCTTGTAACATATATAAATGATCTGAAAGGTTTCGTATCATTTGGTACAATCCTCGATTTAATTTGACTTTTTGACCGGAACTAGAATAAACTAGTGTATAATACTTATGATTTTTTGACCGAAACTTGCATTTCAAAAAGTTTCATAGAATATAATTTTCAGATGATTTTTTGCATGGACTTCCATCATAACCCTCCCTCGTAAAATACATCAATAATCTGAAAAGTTTCATTTCATTTCGAGCAATCCTCGATTAAATTTGATTTTTTGTCCAAAACTAATCTAAACTAGTGTAAAATATACTATGATTTTTTGACCGAAACTAATTTTAAGAGGAATTTTTGCAAGGACTTCCATCATAACCTTCCCTCGTAACATATATAAATGATTTGAAACGATTCGTATCATTTCAAACATTTTCCGATTTAATTTGATTTTTTGAACGAAACTAGTATAAAATAGTGTATAATATATTATGATTTTTTTACCAAAACTTGCATTTCGAAAATATTCATAGAATTTAATTTTCAAATGATTTTTTTGCATGGACTTCCATCATAACCTTCCCTCATAAAATATATAAATGTTCTTAAAAGTTTGATATCATCTCAAGCAGTCCTCGATTTAATTTGATTTTTTGACCGAAACTAGTGTATAATATACTATGATTTTTTTGACAGAAACTTGCATTTCGATAAATTTTATAGAAGCTAATTTTCAGATGATTTTTTGCATGGACTTCCGTCATAACATCGCCATGTAACATATATAAATGATATCAAAGGTTTCGTATCATTTGGAACAATCCACGATTTAATTTGACTTTTTGACCGGAACTAGAATAAACTAGTGTATAATATTTATGATTTTTTGACCGAAACTTGCATTTCAAAAAGTTTTATAGAAACTAATTTTCAGATGTTTTTTTGTAAGGACTAACATCATAATCTTCCCTCGTAACATATATAAATGATCTTAAAAGTTTCGTATCATTTCAAACAGTTTCCGATTTAATTTGATTTTTTGAACGAAACTAGTATAAAATAGTGTATAATATATTATGATATTTTGATCGAAACTTGCATTTCGAAAAGGTTCATAGAATATAATTTCAAATGAATTTTTGCTTGGACTTCCATCATAACCTTCTCTCGTAAAATATAGAAATGTTCTAAAAAGTTTCATAACATTTCGACCAGTCCTCGATTTAATTTGATTTTTTGACCGAAACTAGTGTAAACTAGTGTATAATATACTATGCTTTTTTGACAGAAACTTGCATTTCGATAAGTTTTATAGAAGCTAATTTTCAGATGATTTTTTGCATGGACTTCCATCATAACCTTCCCTTGTAACATATATAAATGATCTGAAAGGTTTCGTATCATTTAGAACAATCCTCGATTTAATTTGACTTTTTAACCAAAACTAGAATAAACTAGTGTATAATATTTAGGATTTTTTGACCGAAACTTTCATTTCAAAAAGTTTCATAGAATCTAATTTTCAGATGATTTATTTTGCAAGGACTTCCGTCATAACCTTCCCTCATAAAATATATCAATAATCTGAAAAGTTTCGTATCATTTCGAACAGTCCTCGTTTAAATTTGATTTTTTGACCGAAACTAGTATAAACTAGTGATAATATACTATGATTTTTTTTCACCGAAACATGCATTTCAAAAATGTTTATATAAACTAATTTTCGTACAATTTTTTGCAAGGTCTTCCATCATAACCTTCCCTCGTAACATATATAAATGATCTGAAAATTTTCGTATCATTTCAAACAGTTTCCGATTTAATTTGATTTTTTGAACGAAACAAGTACAAAATAGTGTATAATAAATTATGATTTTTTGACCAAAACTTGCATTTCGAAAAGATTAATAGAATTTAATTTTCAAATGATTTTTTTGCATGGATTTCCATCATAACCTTCCCTCTTAAAATATAGAAATTTTCTTAAACGTTTGATATCATTCCGTGCAGTCCTCGATTTAATTTGATTTTTTGACCGAAACTAGTGTATAATATACTATAATTTTTTTACAGAAACATGCATTTCGATAAGTTTTATAGAAGCTAATTTTCAGATTATTTTTTGCATGGACTACCATCATAACCTTGCCTTGTAACATATATAAATTATCTGAAAGATTTCGTATCATTTGGAACAATCGTCGATTTAATTTGACTTTTTGACCGGAACTAGAATAAACTAGTGTATAATACTTATGATTTTTTGACTGAAACTTGCATTTCAAAAAGTTTCATAGAATATAATTTTCAGATGATTTTTTGCATGGACTTTCAACATAACCCTCCCTCGTAAAATATATCAATAATCTGAAAAGATTCATTTCATTTCGAGCAGTCCTCGATTAAATTTGATTTTTTGTCCGAAACTAATCTAAACTAGTGTATAATATACTATGATTTTTTGACCGAAACTTGCATTTCAAAACGTTTTATAGAAACTAATTTTAAGAGGAATTTTTGCAAGGACTTCCATCATAAATTTGCCTCGTAACATATATAAATGATCTGAAAAGTTTCGTATCATTTCAAACAGTTTTCGATTTAATTTGATTTTTTGAACGAAACAAGTAGAAAATAGTGTATAATAAATTATGATTTTTTGAACAAAACTTGCGTTTCGAAAAGATTAATAGAATTTAATTTTCAAATGATTTTTTTGCCTGGACTTCCATCATAACCTTCCCTCTTAAAATATTGAAATTTTCTTAAAAGTTTGATATCATTCCGTGCAGTCCTCGATTTAATTTGATTTTTTGACCGAAACTAGTGTATAATATACCATAATTTTTTACAGAAACTTGCATTTCGATAAGTTTTATAGAAGTTAATTTTCAGATTATTTTTTGCATGAAATACCATCATAACCTTGCCTTGTAACATATATAAATGATCTGAAAGGTTTCGTATCATTTGGTACAATCCTCGATTTAATTTGACTTTTTTACCGGAACTAGAATAAACTAGTGTATAATACTTATGATTTTTTGACCGAAACTTGCATTTCAAAAAGTTTCATAGAATATAATTTTCAGATGATTTTTTGCATGGACTTCCATCATAACCCTCCCTCGTAAAATACATCAATAATCTGAAAAGTTTCATTTCATTTCGAGCAATCCTCGATTAAATTTGATTTTTTGTCCAAAACTAATCTAAACTAGTGTAAAATATACTATGATTTTTTGACCGAAACTAATTTTAAGAGGAATTTTTGCAAGGACTTCCATCATAACCTTCCCTCGTAACATATATAAATGATTTGAAACGATTCGTATCATTTCAAACATTTTCCGATTTAATTTGATTTTTTGAATGAAACTAGTATAAAATAGTGTATAATATATTATGATTTTTTTACCAAAACTTGCATTTCGAAAATATTCATAGAATTTAATTTTCAAATGATTTTTTTGCATGGACTTCCATCATAACCTTCCCTCATAAAATATATAAATGTTCTTAAAAGTTTGATATCATCTCAAGCAGTCCTCGATTTAATTTGATTTTTTGACCGAAACTAGTGTATAATATACTATGATTTTTTTGACAGAAACTTGCATTTCGATAAATTTTATAGAAGCTAATTTTCAGATGATTTTTTGCATGGACTTCCGTCATAACATCGCCATGTAACATATATAAATGATATCAAAGGTTTCGTATCATTTGGAACAATCCTCGATTTAATTTGACTTTTTGACCGGAACTAGAATAAACTAGTGTATAATATTTATGATTTTTTGACCGAAACTTGCATTTCAAAAAGTTTTATAGAAACTAATTTTCAGATGTTTTTTTGTAAGGACTAACATCATAATCTTCCCTCGTAACATATATAAATGATCTTAAAAGTTTCGTATCATTTCAAACAGTTTCCGATTTAATTTGATTTTTTGAACGAAACTAGTATAAAATAGTGTATAATATATTATGATATTTTGATCGAAACTTGCATTTCGAAAAGGTTCATAGAATATAATTTCAAATGAATTTTTGCTTGGACTTCCATCATAACCTTCTCTCGTAAAATATAGAAATGTTCTAAAAAGTTTCATAACATTTCGACCAGTCCTCGATTTAATTTGATTTTTTGACCAAAACTAGTGTAAACTAGTGTATAATATACTATGCTTTTTTGACAGAAACTTGCATTTCGATAAGTTTTATTGAAGCTAATTTTCAGATGATTTTTTGCATGGACTTCCATCATAACCTTCCCTTGTAACATATATAAATGATCTGAAAGGTTTCGTATCATTTAGAACAATCCTCGATTTAATTTGACTTTTTAACCAAAACTAGAATAAACTAGTGTATAATATTTAGGATTTTTTGACCGAAACTTTCATTTCAAAAAGTTTCATAGAATCTAATTTTCAGATGATTTATTTTGCAAGGACTTCCGTCATAACCTTCCCTCATAAAATATATCAATAATCTGAAAAGTTTCGTATCATTTCGAACAGTCCTCGTTTAAATTTGATTTTTTGACCGAAACTAGTATAAACTAGTGATAATATACTATGATTTTTTTTCACCGAAACATGCATTTCAAAAATGTTTATATAAACTAATTTTCGTACAATTTTTTGCAAGGTCTTCCATCATAACCTTCCCTCGTAACATATATAAATGATCTGAAAATTTTCGTATCATTTCAAACAGTTTCCGATTTAATTTGATTTTTTGAACGAAACAAGTACAAAATAGTGTATAATAAATTATGATTTTTTGACCTAAACTTGCATTTCGAAAAGATTAATAGAATTTAATTTTCAAATGATTTTTTTGCATGGATTTCCATCATAACCTTCCCTCTTAAAATATAGAAATTTTCTTAAACGTTTGATATCATTCCGTGCAGTCCTCGATTTAATTTGATTTTTTGACCGAAACTAGTGTATAATATACTATAATTTTTTTACAGAAACATGCATTTCGATAAGTTTTATAGAAGCTAATTTTCAGATTATTTTTTGCATGGACTACCATCATAACCTTGCCTTGTAACATATATAAATTATCTGAAAGATTTCGTATCATTTGGAACAATCGTCGATTTAATTTGACTTTTTGACCGGAACTAGAATAAACTAGTGTATAATACTTATGATTTTTTGACTGAAACTTGCATTTCAAAAAGTTTCATAGAATATAATTTTCAGATGATTTTTTGCATGGACTTTCAACATAACCCTCCCTCGTAAAATATATCAATAATCTGAAAAGATTCATTTCATTTCGAGCAGTCCTCGATTAAATTTGATTTTTTGTCCGAAACTAATCTAAACTAGTGTATAATATACTATGATTTTTTGACCGAAACTTGCATTTCAAAACGTTTTATAGAAACTAATTTTAAGAGGAATTTTTGCAAGGACTTCCATCATAAATTTGCCTCGTAACATATATAAATGATCTGAAAAGTTTCGTATCATTTCAAACAGTTTTCGATTTAATTTGATTTTTTGAACGAAACAAGTAGAAAATAGTGTATAATAAATTATGATTTTTTGAACAAAACTTGCGTTTCGAAAAGATTAATAGAATTTAATTTTCAAATGATTTTTTTGCCTGGACTTCCATCATAACCTTCCCTCTTAAAATATTGAAATTTTCTTAAAAGTTTGATATCATTCCGTGCAGTCCTCGATTTAATTTGATTTTTTGACCGAAACTAGTGTATAATATACCATAATTTTTTTACAGAAACATGCATTTCGATAAGTTTTATAGAAGCTAATTTTCAGATTATTTTTTGCATGGACTACCATCATAACCTTGCCTTGTAACATATATAAATTATCTGAAAGATTTCGTATCATTTGGAACAATCGTCGATTTAATTTGACTTTTTGACCGGAACTAGAATAAACTAGTGTATAATACTTATGATTTTTTGACTGAAACTTGCATTTCAAAAAGTTTCATAGAATATAATTTTCAGATGATTTTTTGCATGGACTTTCAACATAACCCTCCCTCGTAAAATATATCAATAATCTGAAAAGATTCATTTCATTTCGAGCAGTCCTCGATTAAATTTGATTTTTTGTCCGAAACTAATCTAAACTAGTGTATAATATACTATGATTTTTTGACCGAAACTTGCATTTCAAAACGTTTTATAGAAACTAATTTTAAGAGGAATTTTTGCAAGGACTTCCATCATAAATTTCCCTCGTAACATATATAAATGATCTGAAAAGTTTCGTATCATTTCAAACAGTTTTCGATTTAATTTGATTTTTTGAACGAAACAAGTAGAAAATAGTGTATAATAAATTATGATTTTTTGAACAAAACTTGCGTTTCGAAAAGATTAATAGAATTTAATTTTCAAATGATTTTTTTGCCTGGACTTCCATCATAACCTTCCCTCTTAAAATATTGAAATTTTCTTAAAAGTTTGATATCATTCCGTGCAGTCCTCGATTTAATTTGATTTTTTGACCGAAACTAGTGTATAATATACCATAATTTTTTACAGAAACTTGCATTTCGATAAGTTTTATAGAAGTTAATTTTCAGATTATTTTTTGCATGAACTACCATCATAACCTTGCCTTGTAACATATATAAATGATCTGAAAGGTTTCGTATCATTTGGTACAATCCTCGATTTAATTTGACTTTTTGACCGGAACTAGAATAAACTAGTGTATAATACTTATGATTTTTTGACCGAAACTTGCATTTCAAAAAGTTTCATAGAATATAATTTTCGGATGATTTTTTGCATGGACTTCCATCATAACCCTCCCTCGTAAAATACATCAATAATCTGAAAAGTTTCATTTCATTTCGAGCAATCCTCGATTAAATTTGATTTTTTGTCCAAAACTAATTTAAACTAGTGTAAAATATACTATGATTTTTTGACCGAAACTAATTTTAAGAGGAATTTTTGCAAGGACTTCCATCATAACCTTCCCTCGTAACATATATAAATGATTTGAAACGATTCGTATCATTTCAAACATTTTCCGATTTAATTTGATTTTTTGAACGAAACTAGTATAAAATAGTGTATAATATATTATGATTTTTTTACCAAAACTTGCATTTCGAAAATATTCATAGAATTTAATTTTCAAATGATTTTTTTGCATGGACTTCCATCATAACCTTCCCTCATAAAATATATAAATGTTCTTAAAAGTTTGATATCATCTCAAGCAGTCCTCGATTTAATTTGATTTTTTGACAGAAACTAGTGTATTATATACTATGATTTTTTTGACAGAAACTTGCATTTCGATAAATTTTATAGAAGCTAATTTTCAGATGATTTTTTGCATGGACTTCCGTCATAACATCGCCATGTAACATATATAAATGATATTAAAGGTTTCGTATCATTTGGAACAATCCTCGATTTAATTTGACTTTTTGACCGGAACTAGAATAAACTAGTGTATAATATTTATGATTTTTTGACCGAAACTTGCATTTCAAAAAGTTTTATAGAAACTAATTTTCAGATGTTTTTTTGTAAGGACTAACATCATAATCTTCCCTCGTAACATATATAAATGATCTTAAAAGTTTCGTATCATTTCAAACAGTTTCCGGTTTAATTTGATTTTTTGAACGAAACTAGTATAAAATAGTGTATAATATATTATGATATTTTGATCGAAACTTGCATTTCGAAAAGGTTCATAGAATATAATTTCAAATGAATTTTTGCTTGGACTTCCATCATAACCTTCTCTCGTAAAATATAGAAATGTTCTAAAAAGTTTCATAACATTTCGACCAGTCCTCGATTTAATTTGATTTTTTGACCAAAACTAGTCTAAACTAGTGTATAATATACTATGCTTTTTTGACAGAAACTTGCATTTCGATAAGTTTTATAGAAGCTAATTTTCAGATGATTTTTTGCATGGACTTCCATCATAACCTTCCCTTGTAACATATATAAATGATCTGAAAGGTTTCGTATCATTTAGAACAATCCTCGATTTAATTTGACTTTTTAACCAAAACTAGAATAAACTAGTGTATAATATTTAGGATTTTTTGACCGAAACTTTCATTTCAAAAAGTTTCATAGAATCTAATTTTCAGATGATTTATTTTGCAAGGACTTCCGTCATAACCTTCCCTCATAAAATATATCAATAATCTGAAAAGTTTCGTATCATTTCGAACAGTCCTCGTTTAAATTTGATTTTTTGACCGAAACTAGTATAAACTAGTGATAATATACTATGATTTTTTTTCACCGAAACATGCATTTCAAAAATGTTTATATAAACTAATTTTCGTACAATTTTTTGCAAGGTCTTCCATCATAACCTTCCCTCGTAACATATATAAATGATCTGAAAATTTTCGTATCATTTCAAACAGTTTCCGATTTAATTTGATTTTTTGAACGAAACAAGTACAAAATAGTGTATAATAAATTATGATTTTTTGACCAAAACTTGCATTTCGAAAAGATTAATAGAATTTAATTTTCAAATGATTTTTTTGCATGGATTTCCATCATAACCTTCCCTCTTAAAATATAGAAATTTTCTTAAACGTTTGATATCATTCCGTGCAGTCCTCGATTTAATTTGATTTTTTGACCGAAACTAGTGTATAATATACTATAATTTTTTTACAGAAACATGCATTTCGATAAGTTTTATAGAAGCTAATTTTCAGATTATTTTTTGCATGGACTACCATCATAACCTTGCCTTGTAACATATATAAATTATCTGAAAGATTTCGTATCATTTGGAACAATCGTCGATTTAATTTGACTTTTTGACCGGAACTAGAATAAACTAGTGTATAATACTTATGATTTTTTGACCGAAACTTGCATTTCAAAAAGTTTCATAGAATATAATTTTCAGATGATTTTTTGCATGGACTTTCAACATAACCCTCCCTCGTAAAATATATCAATAATCTGAAAAGTTTCATTTCATTTCGAGCAGTCCTCGATTAAATTTGATTTTTTGTCCGAAACTAATCTAAACTAGTGTATAATATACTATGATTTTTTGACCGAAACTTGCATTTCAAAACGTTTTATAGAAACTAATTTTAAGAGGAATTTTTGCAAGGACTTCCATCATAAATTTGCCTCGTAACATATATAAATGATCTGAAAAGTTTCGTATCATTTCAAACAGTTTTCGATTTAATTTGATTTTTTGAACGAAACAAGTAGAAAATAGTGTATAATAAATTATGATTTTTTGAACAAAACTTGCGTTTCGAAAAGATTAATAGAATTTAATTTTCAAATGATTTTTTTGCCTGGACTTCCATCATAACCTTCCCTCTTAAAATATTGAAATTTTCTTAAAAGTTTGATATCATTCCGTGCAGTCCTCGATTTAATTTGATTTTTTGACCGAAACTAGTGTATAATATACCATAATTTTTTACAGAAACTTGCATTTCGATAAGTTTTATAGAAGTTAATTTTCAGATTATTTTTTGCATGAACTACCATCATAACCTTGCCTTGTAACATATATAAATGATCTGAAAGGTTTCGTATCATTTGGTACAATCCTCGATTTAATTTGACTTTTTGACCGGAACTAGAATAAACTAGTGTATAATACTTATGATTTTTTGACCGAAACTTGCATTTCAAAAAGTTTCATAGAATATAATTTTCAGATGATTTTTTGCATGGACTTCCATCATAACCCTCCCTCGTAAAATACATCAATAATCTGAAAAGTTTCATTTCATTTCGAGCAATCCTCGATTAAATTTGATTTTTTGTCCAAAACTAATTTAAACTAGTGTAAAATATACTATGATTTTTTGACCGAAACTAATTTTAAGAGGAATTTTTGCAAGGACTTCCATCATAACCTTCCCTCGTAACATATATAAATGATTTGAAACGATTCGTATCATTTCAAACATTTTCCGATTTAATTTGATTTTTTGAACGAAACTAGTATAAAATAGTGTATAATATATTATGATTTTTTTACCAAAACTTGCATTTCGAAAATATTCATAGAATTTAATTTTCAAATGATTTTTTTGCATGGACTTCCATCATAACCTTCCCTCATAAAATATATAAATGTTCTTAAAAGTTTGATATCATCTCAAGCAGTCCTCGATTTAATTTGATTTTTTGACCGAAACTAGTGTATTATATACTATGATTTTTTTGACAGAAACTTGCATTTCGATAAATTTTATAGAAGCTAATTTTCAGATGATTTTTTGCATGGACTTCCGTCATAACATCGCCATGTAACATATATAAATGATATCAAAGGTTTCGTATCATTTGGAACAATCCTCGATTTAATTTGACTTTTTGACCGGAACTAGAATAAACTAGTGTATAATATTTATGATTTTTTGACCGAAACTTGCATTTCAAAAAGTTTTATAGAAACTAATTTTCAGATGTTTTTTTGTAAGGACTAACATCATAATCTTCCCTCGTAACATATATAAATGATCTTAAAAGTTTCGTATCATTTCAAACAGTTTCCGGTTTAATTTGATTTTTTGAACGAAACTAGTATAAAATAGTGTATAATATATTATGATATTTTGATCGAAACTTGCATTTCGAAAAGGTTCATAGAATATAATTTCAAATGAATTTTTGCTTGGACTTCCATCATAACCTTCTCTCGTAAAATATAGAAATGTTCTAAAAAGTTTCATAACATTTCGACCAGTCCTCGATTTAATTTGATTTTTTGACCGAAACTAGTCTAAACTAGTGTATAATATACTATGCTTTTTTGACAGAAACTTGCATTTCGATAAGTTTTATAGAAGCTAATTTTCAGATGATTTTTTGCATGGACTTCCATCATAACCTTCCCTTGTAACATATATAAATGATCTGAAAGGTTTCGTATCATTTAGAACAATCCTCGATTTAATTTGACTTTTTAACCAAAACTAGAATAAACTAGTGTATAATATTTAGGATTTTTTGACCGAAACTTTCATTTCAAAAAGTTTCATAGAATCTAATTTTCAGATGATTTATTTTGCAAGGACTTCCGTCATAACCTTCCCTCATAAAATATATCAATAATCTGAAAAGTTTCGTATCATTTCGAACAGTCCTCGTTTAAATTTGATTTTTTGACCGAAACTAGTATAAACTAGTGATAATATACTATGATTTTTTTTCACCGAAACTTGCATTTCAAAAATGTTTATATAAACTAATTTTCGTACAATTTTTTGCAAGGTCTTCCATCATAACCTTCCCTCGTAACATATATAAATGATCTGAAAATTTTCGTATCATTTCAAACAGTTTCCGATTTAATTTGATTTTTTGAACGAAACAAGTACAAAATAGTGTATAATAAATTATGATTTTTTGACCAAAACTTGCATTTCGAAAAGATTAATAGAATTTAATTTTCAAATGATTTTTTTGCATGGATTTCCATCATAACCTTCCCTCTTAAAATATAGAAATTTTCTTAAACGTTTGATATCATTCCGTGCAGTCCTCGATTTAATTTGATTTTTTGACCGAAACTAGTGTATAATATACTATAATTTTTTTACAGAAACATGCATTTCGATAAGTTTTATAGAAGCTAATTTTCAGATTATTTTTTGCATGGACTACCATCATAACCTTGCCTTGTAACATATATAAATTATCTGAAAGATTTCGTATCATTTGGAACAATCGTCGATTTAATTTGACTTTTTGACCGGAACTAGAATAAACTAGTGTATAATACTTATGATTTTTTGACCGAAACTTGCATTTCAAAAAGTTTCATAGAATATAATTTTCAGATGATTTTTTGCATGGACTTTCAACATAACCCTCCCTCGTAAAATATATCAATAATCTGAAAAGTTTCATTTCATTTCGAGCAGTCCTCGATTAAATTTGATTTTTTGTCCGAAACTAATCTAAACTAGTGTATAATATACTATGATTTTTTGACCGAAACTTGCATTTCAAAACGTTTTATAGAAACTAATTTTAAGAGGAATTTTTGCAAGGACTTCCATCATAAATTTCCCTCGTAACATATATAAATGATCTGAAAAGTTTCGTATCATTTCAAACAGTTTTCGATTTAATTTGATTTTTTGAACGAAACAAGTAGAAAATAGTGTATAATAAATTATGATTTTTTGAACAAAACTTGCGTTTCGAAAAGATTAATAGAATTTAATTTTCAAATGATTTTTTTGCCTGGACTTCCATCATAACCTTCCCTCTTAAAATATTGAAATTTTCTTAAAAGTTTGATATCATTCCGTGCAGTCCTCGATTTAATTTGATTTTTTGACCGAAACTAGTGTATAATATACCATAATTTTTTACAAAAACTTGCATTTCGATAAGTTTTATAGAAGTTAATTTTCAGATTATTTTTTGCATGAACTACCATCATAACCTTGCCTTGTAACATATATAAATGATCTGAAAGGTTTCGTATCATTTGGTACAATCCTCGATTTAATTTGACTTTTTGACCGGAACTAGAATAAACTAGTGTATAATACTTATGATTTTTTGACCGAAACTTGCATTTCAAAAAGTTTCATAGAATATAATTTTCAGATGATTTTTTGCATGGACTTCCATCATAACCCTCCCTCGTAAAATACATCAATAATCTGAAAAGTTTCATTTCATTTCGAGCAATCCTCGATTAAATTTGATTTTTTGTCCAAAACTAATCTAAACTAGTGTAAAATATACTATGATTTTTTGACCGAAACTAATTTTAAGAGGAATTTTTGCAAGGACTTCCATCGTAACCTTCCGTCGTAACATATATAAATGATTTGAAACGATTCGTATCATTTCAAACATTTTCCGATTTAATTTGATTTTTTGAACGAAACTAGTATAAAATAGTGTATAATATATTATGATTTTTTTACCAAAACTTGCATTTCGAAAATATTCATAGAATTTAATTTTCAAATGATTTTTTTGCATGGACTTCCATCATAACCTTCCCTCATAAAATATATAAATGTTCTTAAAAGTTTGATATCATCTCAAGCAGTCCTCGATTTAATTTGATTTTTTGACCGAAACTAGTGTATAATATACTATGATTTTTTTGACAGAAACTTGCATTTCGATAAATTTTATAGAAGCTAATTTTCAGATGATTTTTTGCATGGACTTCCGTCATAACATCGCCATGTAACATATATAAATGATATCAAAGGTTTCGTATCATTTGGAACAATCCACGATTTAATTTGACTTTTTGACCGGAACTAGAATAAACTAGTGTATAATATTTATGATTTTTTGACCGAAACTTGCATTTCAAAAAGTTTTATAGAAACTAATTTTCAGATGTTTTTTTGTAAGGACTAACATCATAATCTTCCCTCGTAACATATATAAATGATCTTAAAAGTTTCGTATCATTTCAAACAGTTTCCGATTTAATTTGATTTTTTGAACGAAACTAGTATAAAATAGTGTATAATATATTATGATATTTTGATCGAAACTTGCATTTCGAAAAGGTTCATAGAATATAATTTCAAATGAATTTTTGCTTGGACTTCCATCATAACCTTCTCTCGTAAAATATAGAAATGTTCTAAAAAGTTTCATAACATTTCGACCAGTCCTCGATTTAATTTGATTTTTTGACCGAAACTAGTGTAAACTAGTGTATAATATACTATGCTTTTTTGACAGAAACTTGCATTTCGATAAGTTTTATAGAAGCTAATTTTCAGATGATTTTTTGCATGGACTTCCATCATAACCTTCCCTTGTAACATATATAAATGATCTGAAAGGTTTCGTATCATTTAGAACAATCCTCGATTTAATTTGACTTTTTAACCAAAACTAGAATAAACTAGTGTATAATATTTAGGATTTTTTGACCGAAACTTTCATTTCAAAAAGTTTCATAGAATCTAATTTTCAGATGATTTATTTTGCAAGGACTTCCGTCATAACCTTCCCTCATAAAATATATCAATAATCTGAAAAGTTTCGTATCATTTCGAACAGTCCTCGTTTAAATTTGATTTTTTGACCGAAACTAGTATAAACTAGTGATAATATACTATGATTTTTTTTCACCGAAACTTGCATTTCAAAAATGTTTATATAAACTAATTTTCGTACAATTTTTTGCAAGGTCTTCCATCATAACCTTCCCTCGTAACATATATAAATGATCTGAAAATTTTCGTATCATTTCAAACAGTTTCCGATTTAATTTGATTTTTTGAACGAAACAAGTACAAAATAGTGTATAATAAATTATGATTTTTTGACCAAAACTTGCATTTCGAAAAGATTAATAGAATTTAATTTTCAAATGATTTTTTTGCATGGATTTCCATCATAACCTTCCCTCTTAAAATATAGAAATTTTCTTAAACGTTTGATATCATTCCGTGCAGTCCTCGATTTAATTTGATTTTTTGACCGAAACTAGTGTATAATATACTATAATTTTTTTACAGAAACATGCATTTCGATAAGTTTTATAGAAGCTAATTTTCAGATTATTTTTTGCATGGACTACCATCATAACCTTGCCTTGTAACATATATAAATTATCTGAAAGATTTCGTATCATTTGGAACAATCGTCGATTTAATTTGACTTTTTGACCAGAACTAGAATAAACTAGTGTATAATACTTATGATTTTTTGACTGAAACTTGCATTTCAAAAAGTTTCATAGAATATAATTTTCAGATGATTTTTTGCATGGACTTTCAACATAACCCTCCCTCGTAAAATATATCAATAATCTGAAAAGTTTCATTTCATTTCGAGCAGTCCTCGATTAAATTTGATTTTTTGTCCGAAACTAATCTAAACTAGTGTATAATATACTATGATTTTTTGACCGAAACTTGCATTTCAAAACGTTTTATAGAAACTAATTTTAAGAGGAATTTTTGCAAGGACTTCCATCATAAATTTGCCTCGTAACATATATAAATGATCTGAAAAGTTTCGTATCATTTCAAACAGTTTTCGATTTAATTTGATTTTTTGAACGAAACAAGTAGAAAATAGTGTATAATAAATTATGATTTTTTGAACAAAACTTGCGTTTCGAAAAGATTAATAGAATTTAATTTTCAAATGATTTTTTTGCCTGGACTTCCATCATAACCTTCCCTCTTAAAATATTGAAATTTTCTTAAAAGTTTGATATCATTCCGTGCAGTCCTCGATTTAATTTGATTTTTTGACCGAAACTAGTGTATAATATACCATAATTTTTTACAGAAACTTGCATTTCGATAAGTTTTATAGAAGTTAATTTTCAGATTATTTTTTGCATGAACTACCATCATAACCTTGCCTTGTAACATATATAAATGATCTGAAAGGTTTCGTATCATTTGGTACAATCCTCGATTTAATTTGACTTTTTGACCGGAACTAGAATAAACTAGTGTATAATACTTATGATTTTTTGACCGAAACTTGCATTTCAAAAAGTTTCATAGAATATAATTTTCAGATGATTTTTTGCATGGACTTCCATCATAACCCTCCCTCGTAAAATACATCAATAATCTGAAAAGTTTCATTTCATTTCGAGCAATCCTCGATTAAATTTGATTTTTTGTCCAAAACTAATCTAAACTAGTGTAAAATATACTATGATTTTTTGACCGAAACTAATTTTAAGAGGAATTTTTGCAAGGACTTCCATCATAACCTTCCCTCGTAACATATATAAATGATTTGAAACGATTCGTATCATTTCAAACATTTTCCGATTTAATTTGATTTTTTGAACGAAACTAGTATAAAATAGTGTATAATATATTATGATTTTTTTACCAAAACTTGCATTTCGAAAATATTCATAGAATTTAATTTTCAAATGATTTTTTTGCATGGAATTCCATCATAACCTTCCCTCATAAAATATATAAATGTTCTTAAAAGTTTGATATCATCTCAAGCAGTCCTCGATTTAATTTGATTTTTTGACCGAAACTAGTGTATAATATACTATGATTTTTTTGACAGAAACTTGCATTTCGATAAATTTTATAGAAGCTAATTTTCAGATGATTTTTTGCATGGACTTCCGTCATAACATCGCCATGTAACATATATAAATGATATCAAAGGTTTCGTATCATTTGGAACAATCCTCGATTTAATTTGACTTTTTGACCGGAACTAGAATAAACTAGTGTATAATATTTATGATTTTTTGACCGAAACTTGCATTTCAAAAAGTTTTATAGAAACTAATTTTCAGATGTTTTTTTGTAAGGACTAACATCATAATCTTCCCTCGTAACATATATAAATGATCTTAAAAGTTTCGTATCATTTCAAACAGTTTCCGATTTAATTTGATTTTTTGAACGAAACTAGTATAAAATAGTGTATAATATATTATGATATTTTGATCGAAACTTGCATTTCGAAAAGGTTCATAGAATATAATTTCAAATGAATTTTTGCTTGGACTTCCATCATAACCTTCTCTCGTAAAATATAGAAATGTTCTAAAAAGTTTCATAACATTTCGACCAGTCCTCGATTTAATTTGATTTTTTGACCAAAACTAGTGTAAACTAGTGTATAATATACTATGCTTTTTTGACAGAAACTTGCATTTCGATAAGTTTTATAGAAGCTAATTTTCAGATGATTTTTTGCATGGACTTCCATCATAACCTTCCCTTGTAACATATATAAATGATCTGAAAGGTTTCGTATCATTTAGAACAATCCTCGATTTAATTTGACTTTTTAACCAAAACTAGAATAAACTAGTGTATAATATTTAGGATTTTTTGACCGAAACTTTCATTTCAAAAAGTTTCATAGAATCTAATTTTCAGATGATTTATTTTGCAAGGACTTCCGTCATAACCTTCCCTCATAAAATATATCAATAATCTGAAAAGTTTCGTATCATTTCGAACAGTCCTCGTTTAAATTTGATTTTTTGACCGAAACTAGTATAAACTAGTGATAATATACTATGATTTTTTTTCACCGAAACTTGCATTTCAAAAATGTTTATATAAACTAATTTTCGTACAATTTTTTGCAAGGTCTTCCATCATAACCTTCCCTCGTAACATATATAAATGATCTGAAAATTTTCGTATCATTTCAAACAGTTTCCGATTTAATTTGATTTTTTGAACGAAACAAGTACAAAATAGTGTATAATAAATTATGATTTTTTGACCAAAACTTGCATTTCGAAAAGATTAATAGAATTTAATTTTCAAATGATTTTTTTGCATGGATTTCCATCATAACCTTCCCTCTTAAAATATAGAAATTTTCTTAAACGTTTGATATCATTCCGTGCAGTCCTCGATTTAATTTGATTTTTTGACCGAAACTAGTGTATAATATACTATAATTTTTTTACAGAAACATGCATTTCGATAAGTTTTAAAGAAGCTAATTTTCAGATTATTTTTTGCATGGACTACCATCATAACCTTGCCTTGTAACATATATAAATTATCTGAAAGATTTCGTATCATTTGGAACAATCTTCGATTTAATTTGACTTTTTGACCGGAACTAGAATAAACTAGTGTATAATACTTATGATTTTTTGACCGAAACTTGCATTTCAAAAAGTTTCATAGAATATAATTTTCAGATGATTTTTTGCATGGACTTTCAACATAACCCTCCCTCGTAAAATATATCAATAATCTGAAAAGTTTCATTTCATTTCGAGCAGTCCTCGATTAAATTTGATTTTTTGTCCGAAACTAATCTAAACTAGTGTATAATATACTATGATTTTTTGACCGAAACTTGCATTTCAAAACGTTTTATAGAAACTAATTTTAAGAGGAATTTTTGCAAGGACTTCCATCATAAATTTCCCTCGTAACATATATAAATGATCTGAAAAGTTTCGTATCATTTCAAACAGTTTTCGATTTAATTTGATTTTTTGAACGAAACAAGTAGAAAATAGTGTATAATAAATTATGATTTTTTGAACAAAACTTGCGTTTCGAAAAGATTAATAGAATTTAATTTTCAAATGATTTTTTTGCCTGGACTTCCATCATAACCTTCCCTCTTATAATATTGAAATTTTCTTAAAAGTTTGATATCATTCCGTGCAGTCCTCGATTTAATTTGATTTTTTGACCGAAACTAGTGTATAATATACCATAATTTTTTACAGAAACTTGCATTTCGATAAGTTTTATAGAAGTTAATTTTCAGATTATTTTTTGCATGAACTACCATCATAACCTTGCCTTGTAACATATATAAATGATCTGAAAGGTTTCGTATCATTTGGTACAATCCTCGATTTAATTTGACTTTTTGACCGGAACTAGAATAAACTAGTGTATAATACTTATGATTTTTTGACCGAAACTTGCATTTCAAAAAGTTTCATAGAATATAATTTTCAGATGATTTTTTGCATGGACTTCCATCATAACCCTCCCTCGTAAAATACATCAATAATCTGAAAAGTTTCATTTCATTTCGAGCAATCCTCGATTAAATTTGATTTTTTGTCCAAAACTAATCTAAACTAGTGTAAAATATACTATGATTTTTTGACCGAAACTAATTTTAAGAGGAATTTTTGCAAGGACTTCCATCATAACCTTCCCTCGTAACATATATAAATGATTTGAAACGATTTGTATCATTTCAAACATTTTCCGATTTAATTTGATTTTTTGAACGAAACTAGTATAAAATAGTGTATAATATATTATGATTTTTTTACCAAAACTTGCATTTCGAAAATATTCATAGAATTTAATTTTCAAATGATTTTTTTGCATGGAATTCCATCATAACCTTCCCTCATAAAATATATAAATGTTCTTAAAAGTTTGATATCATCTCAAGCAGTCCTCGATTTAATTTGATTTTTTGACCGAAACTAGTGTATAATATACTATGATTTTTTTGACAGAAACTTGCATTTCGATAAATTTTATAGAAGCTAATTTTCAGATGATTTTTTGCATGGACTTCCGTCATAACATCGCCATGTAACATATATAAATGATATCAAAGGTTTCGTATCATTTGGAACAATCCTCGATTTAATTTGACTTTTTGACCGGAACTAGAATAAACTAGTGTATAATATTTATGATTTTTTGACCGAAACTTGCATTTCAAAAAGTTTTATAGAAACTAATTTTCAGATGTTTTTTTGTAAGGACTAACATCATAATCTTCCCTCGTAACATATATAAATGATCTTAAAAGTTTCGTATCATTTCAAACAGTTTCCGATTTAATTTGATTTTTTGAACGAAACTAGTATAAAATAGTGTATAATATATTATGATATTTTGATCGAAACTTGCATTTCGAAAAGGTTCATAGAATATAATTTCAAATGAATTTTTGCTTGGACTTCCATCATAACCTTCTCTCGTAAAATATAGAAATGTTCTAAAAAGTTTCATAACATTTCGACCATTCCTCGATTTAATTTGATTTTTTGACCAAAACTAGTGTAAACTAGTGTATAATATACTATGCTTTTTTGACAGAAACTTGCATTTCGATAAGTTTTATAGAAGCTAATTTTCAGATGATTTTTTGCATGGACTTCCATCATAACCTTCCCTTGTAACATATATAAATGATCTGAAAGGTTTCGTATCATTTAGAACAATCCTCGATTTAATTTGACTTTTTAACCAAAACTAGAATAAACTAGTGTATAATATTTAGGATTTTTTGACCGAAACTTTCATTTCAAAAAGTTTCATAGAATCTAATTTTCAGATGATTTATTTTGCAAGGACTTCCGTCATAACCTTCCCTCATAAAATATATCAATAATCTGAAAAGTTTCGTATCATTTCGAACAGTCCTCGTTTAAATTTGATTTTTTGACCGAAACTAGTATAAACTAGTGATAATATACTATGATTTTTTTTCACCGAAACTTGCATTTCAAAAATGTTTATATAAACTAATTTTCGTACAATTTTTTGCAAGGTCTTCCATCATAACCTTCCCTCGTAACATATATAAATGATCTGAAAATTTTCGTATCATTTCAAACAGTTTCCGATTTAATTTGATTTTTTGAACGAAACAAGTACAAAATAGTGTATAATAAATTATGATTTTTTGACCAAAACTTGCATTTCGAAAAGATTAATAGAATTTAATTTTCAAATGATTTTTTTGCATGGATTTCCATCATAACCTTCCCTCTTAAAATATAGAAATTTTCTTAAACGTTTGATATCATTCCGTGCAGTCCTCGATTTAATTTGATTTTTTGACCGAAACTAGTGTATAATATACTATAATTTTTTTACAGAAACATGCATTTCGATAAGTTTTAAAGAAGCTAATTTTCAGATTATTTTTTGCATGGACTACCATCATAACCTTGCCTTGTAACATATATAAATTATCTGAAAGATTTCGTATCATTTGGAACAATCTTCGATTTAATTTGACTTTTTGACCGGAACTAGAATAAACTAGTGTATAATACTTATGATTTTTTGACCGAAACTTGCATTTCAAAAAGTTTCATAGAATATAATTTTCAGATGATTTTTTGCATGGACTTTCAACATAACCCTCCCTCGTAAAATATATCAATAATCTGAAAAGTTTCATTTCATTTCGAGCAGTCCTCGATTAAATTTGATTTTTTGTCCGAAACTAATCTAAACTAGTGTATAATATACTATGATTTTTTGACCGAAACTTGCATTTCAAAACGTTTTATAGAAACTAATTTTAAGAGGAATTTTTGCAAGGACTTCCATCATAAATTTCCCTCGTAACATATATAAATGATCTGAAAAGTTTCGTATCATTTCAAACAGTTTTCGATTTAATTTGATTTTTTGAACGAAACAAGTAGAAAATAGTGTATAATAAATTATGATTTTTTGAACAAAACTTGCGTTTCGAAAAGATTAATAGAATTTAATTTTCAAATGATTTTTTTGCCTGGACTTCCATCATAACCTTCCCTCTTATAATATTGAAATTTTCTTAAAAGTTTGATATCATTCCGTGCAGTCCTCGATTTAATTTGATTTTTTGACCGAAACTAGTGTATAATATACCATAATTTTTTACAGAAACTTGCATTTCGATAAGTTTTATAGAAGTTAATTTTCAGATTATTTTTTGCATGAACTACCATCATAACCTTGCCTTGTAACATATATAAATGATCTGAAAGGTTTCGTATCATTTGGTACAATCCTCGATTTAATTTGACTTTTTGACCGGAACTAGAATAAACTAGTGTATAATACTTATGATTTTTTGACCGAAACTTGCATTTCAAAAAGTTTCATAGAATATAATTTTCAGATGATTTTTTGCATGGACTTCCATCATAACCCTCCCTCGTAAAATACATCAATAATCTGAAAAGTTTCATTTCATTTCGAGCAATCCTCGATTAAATTTGATTTTTTGTCCAAAACTAATCTAAACTAGTGTAAAATATACTATGATTTTTTGACCGAAACTAATTTTAAGAGGAATTTTTGCAAGGACTTTCATCATAACCTTCCCTCGTAACATATATAAATGATTTGAAACGATTCGTATCATTTCAAACATTTTCCGATTTAATTTGATTTTTTGAACGAAACTAGTATAAAATAGTGTATACTATATTATGATTTTTTTACCAAAACTTGCATTTCGAAAATATTCATAGAATTTAATTTTCAAATGATTTTTTTGCATGGACTTCCATCATAACCTTCCCTCATAAAATATATAAATGTTCTTAAAAGTTTGATATCATCTCAAGCAGTCCTCGATTTAATTTGATTTTTTGACCGAAACTAGTGTATTATATACTATGATTTTTTTGACAGAAACTTGCATTTCGATAAATTTTATAGAAGCTAATTTTCAGATGATTTTTTGCATGGACTTCCGTCATAACATCGCCATGTAACATATATAAATGATATCAAAGGTTTCGTATCATTTGGAACAATCCTCGATTTAATTTGACTTTTTGACCGGAACTAGAATAAACTAGTGTATAATATTTATGATTTTTTGACCGAAACTTGCATTTCAAAAAGTTTTATAGAAACTAATTTTCAGATGTTTTTTTGTAAGGACTAACATCATAATCTTCCCTCGTAACATATATAAATGATCTTAAAAGTTTCGTATCATTTCAAACAGTTTCCGGTTTAATTTGATTTTTTGAACGAAACTAGTATAAAATAGTGTATAATATATTATGATATTTTGATCGAAACTTGCATTTCGAAAAGGTTCATAGAATATAATTTCAAATGAATTTTTGCTTGGACTTCCATCATAACCTTCTCTCGTAAAATATAGAAATGTTCTAAAAAGTTTCATAACATTTCGACCAGTCCTCGATTTAATTTGATTTTTTGACCGAAACTAGTGTAAACTAGTGTATAATATACTATGCTTTTTTGACAGAAACTTGCATTTCGATAAGTTTTATAGAAGCTAATTTTCAGATGATTTTTTGCATGGACTTCCATCATAACCTTCCCTTGTAACATATATAAATGATCTGAAAGGTTTCGTATCATTTAGAACAATCCTCGATTTAATTTGACTTTTTAACCAAAACTAGAATAAACTAGTGTATAGTATTTAGGATTTTTTGACCGAAACTTTCATTTCAAAAAGTTTCATAGAATCTAATTTTCAGATGATTTATTTTGCAAGGACTTCCGTCATAACCTTCCCTCATAAAATATATCAATAATCTGAAAAGTTTCGTATCATTTCGAACAGTCCTCATTTAAATTTGATTTTTTGACCGAAACTAGTATAAACTAGTGATAATATACTATGATTTTTTTTCACCGAAACTTGCATTTCAAAAATGTTTATATAAACTAATTTTCGTACAATTTTTTGCAAGGTCTTCCATCATAACCTTCCCTCGTAACATATATAAATGATCTGAAAATTTTCGTATCATTTCAAACAGTTTCCGATTTAATTTGATTTTTTGAACGAAACAAGTACAAAATAGTGTATAATAAATTATGATTTTTTGACCAAAACTTGCATTTCGAAAAGATTAATAGAATTTAATTTTCAAATGATTTTTTTGCATGGATTTCCATCATAACCTTCCCTCTTAAAATATAGAAATTTTCTTAAACGTTTGATATCATTCCGTGCAGTCCTCGATTTAATTTGATTTTTTGACCGAAACTAGTGTATAATATACTATAATTTTTTTTACAGAAACATGCATTTCGATAAGTTTTATAGAAGCTAATTTTCAGATTATTTTTTGCATGGACTACCATCATAACCTTGCCTTGTAACATATATAAATTATCTGAAAGATTTCGTATCATTTGGAACAATCTTCGATTTAATTTGACTTTTTGACCGGAACTAGAATAAACTAGTGTATAATATTTATGATTTTTTGACCGAAACTTGCATTTCAAAAAGTTTCATAGAATATAATTTTCAGATGATTTTTTGCATGGACTTTCAACATAACCCTCCCTCGTAAAATATATCAATAATCTGAAAAGTTTCATTTCATTTCGAGCAGTCCTCGATTAAATTTGATTTTTTGTCCGAAACTAATCTAAACTAGTGTATAATATACTATGATTTTTTGACCGAAACTTGCATTTCAAAACGTTTTATAGAAACTAATTTTAAGAGGAATTTTTGCAAGGACTTCCATCATAAATTTCCCTCGTAACATATATAAATGATCTGAAAAGTTTCGTATCATTTCAAACAGTTTTCGATTTAATTTGATTTTTTGAACGAAAAAAGTAGAAAATAGTGTATAATAAATTATGATTTTTTGAACAAAACTTGCGTTTCGAAAAGATTAATAGAATTTAATTTTCAAATGATTTTTTTGCCTGGACTTCCATCATAACCTTCCCTCTTAAAATATTGAAATTTTCTTAAAAGTTTGATATCATTCCGTGCAGTCCTCGATTTAATTTGATTTTTTGACCGAAACTAGTGTATAATATACCATAATTTTTTACAGAAACTTGCATTTCGATAAGTTTTATAGAAGTTAATTTTCAGATTATTTTTTGCATGAACTACCATCATAACCTTGCCTTGTAACATATATAAATGATCTGAAAGGTTTCGTATCATTTGGTACAATCCTCGATTTAATTTGACTTTTTGACCGGAACTAGAATAAACAAGTGTATAATACTTATGATTTTTTGACCGAAACTTGCATTTCAAAAAGTTTCATAGAATATAATTTTCAGATGATTTTTTGCATGGACTTCCATCATAACCCTCCCTCGTAAAATACATCAATAATCTGAAAAGTTTCATTTCATTTCGAGCAATCCTCGATTAAATTTGATTTTTTGTCCAAAACTAATCTAAACTAGTGTAAAATATACTATGATTTTTTGACTGAAACTAATTTTAAGAGGAATTTTTGCAAGGACTTCCATCATAACCTTCCCTCGTAACATATATAAATGATTTGAAACGATTCGTATCATTTCAAACATTTTCCGATTTAATTTGATTTTTTGAACGAAACTAGTATAAAATAGTGTATAATATATTATGATTTTTTTTACCAAAACTTGCATTTCGAAAATATTCATAGAATTTAATTTTCAAATGATTTTTTTGCATGGACTTCCATCATAACCTTCCCTCATAAAATATATAAATGTTCTTAAAAGTTTGATATCATCTCAAGCAGTCCTCGATTTAATTTGATTTTTTGACCGAAACTAGTGTATAATATACTATGATTTTTTTGACAGAAACTTGCATTTCGATAAATTTTATAGAAGCTAATTTTCAGATGATTTTTTGCATGGACTTCCGTCATAACATCGCCATGTAACATATATAAATGATATCAAAGGTTTCGTATCATTTGGAACAATCCTCGATTTAATTTGACTTTTTGACCGGAACTAGAATAAACTAGTGTATAATATTTATGATTTTTTGACCGAAACTTGCATTTCAAAAAGTTTTATAGAAACTAATTTTCAGATGTTTTTTTGTAAGGACTAACATCATAATCTTCCCTCGTAACATATATAAATGATCTTAAAAGTTTCATATCATTTCAAACAGTTTCCGATTTAATTTGATTTTTTGAACGAAACTAGTAAAAATAGTGTATAATATATTATGATATTTTGATCGAAACTTGCATTTCGAAAAGGTTCATAGAATATAATTTCAAATGAATTTTTGCTTGGACTTCCATCATAACCTTCTCTCGTAAAATATAGAAATGTTCTAAAAAGTTTCATAACATTTCGACCAGTCCTCGATTTAATTTGATTTTTTGACCGAAACTAGTGTAAACTAGTGTATAATATACTATGCTTTTTTGACAGAAACTTGCATTTCGATAAGTTTTATAGAAGCTAATTTTCAGATGATTTTTTGCATGGACTTCCATCATAACCTTCCCTTGTAACATATATAAATGATCTGAAAGGTTTCGTATCATTTAGAACAATCCTCGATTTAATTTGACTTTTTAACCAAAACTAGAATAAACTAGTGTATAATATTTAGGATTTTTTGACCGAAACTTTCATTTCAAAAAGTTTCATAGAATCTAATTTTCAGATGATTTATTTTGCAAGGACTTCCGTCATAACCTTCCCTCATAAAATATATCAATAATCTGAAAAGTTTCGTATCATTTCGAACAGTCCTCGTTTAAATTTGATTTTTTGACCGAAACTAGTATAAACTAGTGATAATATACTATGATTTTTTTTCACCGAAACTTGCATTTCAAAAATGTTTATATAAACTAATTTTCGTACAATTTTTTGCAAGGTCTTCCATCATAACCTTCCCTCGTAACATATATAAATGATCTGAAAATTTTCGTATCATTTCAAACAGTTTCCGATTTAATTTGATTTTTTGAACGAAACAAGTACAAAATAGTGTATAATAAATTATGATTTTTTGACCAAAACTTGCATTTCGAAAAGATTAATAGAATTTAATTTTCAAATGATTTTTTTGCATGGATTTCCATCATAACCTTCCCTCTTAAAATATAGAAATTTTCTTAAACGTTTGATATCATTCCGTGCAGTCCTCGATTTAATTTGATTTTTTGACCGAAACTAGTGTATAATATACTATAATTTTTTTACAGAAACATGCATTTCGATAAGTTTTATAGAAGCTAATTTTCAGATTATTTTTTGCATGGACTACCATCATAACCTTGCCTTGTAACATATATAAATTATCTGAAAGATTTTGTATCATTTGGAACAATCTTCGATTTAATTTGACTTTTTGACCGGAACTAGAATAAACTAGTGTATAATTCTTATGATTTTTTGACCGAAACTTGCATTTAAAAAAGTTTCATAGAATATAATTTTCAGATGATTTTTTGCATGGACTTTCAACATAACCCTCCCTCGTAAAATATATCAATAATCTGAAAAGTTTCATTTCATTTCGAGCAGTCCTCGATTAAATTTGATTTTTTGTCCGAAACTAATCTAAACTAGTGTATAATATACTATGATTTTTTGACCGAAACTTGCATTTCAAAACGTTTTATAGAAACTAATTTTAAGAGGAATTTTTGCAAGGACTTCCATCATAAATTTCCCTCGTAACATATATAAATGATCTGAAAAGTTTCGTATCATTTCAAACAGTTTTCGATTTAATTTGATTTTTTGAACGAAACAAGTAGAAAATAGTGTATAATAAATTATGATTTTTTGAACAAAACTTGCGTTTCGAAAAGATTAATAGAATTTAATTTTCAAATGATTTTTTTGCCTGGACTTCCATCATAACCTTCCCTCTTAAAATATTGAAATTTTCTTAAAAGTTTGATATCATTCCGTGCAGTCCTCGATTTAATTTGATTTTTTGACCGAAACTAGTGTATAATATACCATAATTTTTTACAGAAACTTGCATTTCGATAAGTTTTATAGAAGTTAATTTTCAGATTATTTTTTGCATGAACTACCATCATAACCTTGCCTTGTAACATATATAAATGATCTGAAAGGTTTCGTATCATTTGGTACAATCCTCGATTTAATTTGACTTTTTGACCGGAACTAGAATAAACTAGTGTATAATACTTATGATTTTTTGACCGAAACTAGTGTAAACTAGTGTATAATATACTATGCTTTTTTGACAGAAACTTGCATTTCGATAAGTTTTATAGAAGCTAATTTTCAGATGATTTTTTGCATGGACTTCCATCATAACCTTCCCTTGTAACATATATAAATGATCTGAAAGGTTTCGTATCATTTAGAACAATCCTCGATTTAATTTGACTTTTTAACCAAAACTAGAATAAACTAGTGTATAATATTTAGGATTTTTTGACCGAAACTTTCATTTCAAAAAGTTTCATAGAATCTAATTTTCAGATGATTTATTTTGCAAGGACTTCCGTCATAACCTTCCCTCATAAAATATATCAATAATCTGAAAAGTTTCGTATCATTTCGAACAATCCTCGTTTAAATTTGATTTTTTGACCGAAACTAGTATAAACTAGTGATAATATACTATGATTTTTTTTCACCGAAACTTGCATTTCAAAAATGTTTATATAAACTAATTTTCGTACAATTTTTTGCAAGGTCTACCATCATAACCTTCCCTCGTAACATATATAAATGATCTGAAAATTTTCGTATCATTTCAAACAGTTTCCGATTTAATTTGATTTTTTGAACGAAACAAGTACAAAATAGTGTATAATAAATTATGATTTTTTGACCAAAACTTGCATTTCGAAAAGATTAATAGAATTTAATTTTCAAATGATTTTTTTGCATGGATTTCCATCATAACCTTCCCTCTTAAAATATAGAAATTTTCTTAAACGTTTGATATCATTCCGTGCAGTCCTCGATTTAATTTGATTTTTTGACCGAAACTAGTGTATAATATACTATAATTTTTTTACAGAAACATGCATTTCGATAAGTTTTATAGAAGCTAATTTTCAGATTATTTTTTGCATGGACTACCATCATAACCTTGCCTTGTAACATATATAAATTATCTGAAAGATTTCGTATCATTTGGAAAAATCTTCGATTTAATTTGACTTTTTGACCGGAACTAGAATAAACTAGTGTATAATACTTATGATTTTTTGACCGAAGCTTGCATTTCAAAAAGTTTCATAGAATATAATTTTCAGATGATTTTTTGCATGGACTTTCAACATAACCCTCCCTCGTAAAATATATCAATAATCTGAAAAGTTTCATTTCATTTCGAGCAGTCCTCGATTAAATTTGATTTTTTGTCCGAAACTAATCTAAACTAGTGTATAATATACTATGATTTTTTGACCGAAACTTGCATTTCAAAACGTTTTATAGAAACTAATTTTAAGAGGAATTTTTGCAAGGACTTCCATCATAAATTTCCCTCGTAACATATATAAATGATCTGAAAAGTTTCGTATCATTTCAAACAGTTTTCGATTTAATTTGATTTTTTGAACGAAACAAGTAGAAAATAGTGTATAATAAATTATGATTTTTTGAACAAAACTTGCGTTTCGAAAAGATTAATAGAATTTAATTTTCAAATGATTTTTTTGCCTGGACTTCCATCATAACCTTCCCTCTTAAAATATTGAAATTTTCTTAAAAGTTTGATATCATTCCGTGCAGTCCTCGATTTAATTTGATTTTTTGACCGAAACTAGTGTATAATATACCATAATTTTTTACAGAAACTTGCATTTCGATAAGTTTTATAGAAGTTAATTTTCAGATTATTTTTTGCATGAACTACCATCATAACCTTGCCTTGTAACATATATAAATGATCTGAAAGGTTTCGTATCATTTGGTACAATCCTCGATTTAATTTGACTTTTTGACCGGAACTAGAATAAACTAGTGTATAATACTTATGATTTTTTGACCGAAACTTGCATTTCAAAAAGTTTCATAGAATATAATTTTCAGATGATTTTTTGCATGGACTTCCATCATAACCCTCCCTCGTAAAATACATCAATAATCTGAAAAGTTTCATTTCATTTCGAGCAATCCTAGATTAAATTTGATTTTTTGTCCAAAACTAATCTAAACTAGTGTAAAATATACTATGATTTTTCACCGAAACATGCATTTCAAAACGTTTTATAGAAACTAATTTTAAGAGGAATTTTTGCAAGGACTTCCATCATAACCTTCCCTCGTAACATATATAAATTATTTGAAAAGTTTCGTATCATTTCAAACAGTTTCCGATTAAATTTGATTTTTTGAACGAAACAAGTAGAAAATAATGTATAATAAATTATGATTTTTTGACAAAAACATGCATTTCGAAAAGATTAATAGAATTTAATTTTCAAATTTTTTTTTCATGGACTTCCATCATAACCTTCCCTCTTAAAATATAGAAATTTTCTTAAATGTTTGATATCATTCCGAGCAGTCCTCGATTTAATTTGATTTTTTGACCGAAACTAGTGTATAATATACTATAATTTTTTACAGAAACTTGCATTTCGATAAGTTTTATAGAAGCTAATTTTTAGATTATTTTTTGCATGGACTACCATCATAACCTTGCCTTGTAACATATATAAATGATTTGAAAGGTTTCGTATCATTTGGAACAATCCTCGATTTAATTTGACTTTTTGACCGGAACTAGAATAAACTAGTGTATAATACTTATGATTTTTTGACCGAAACTTGCATTTCAAAAAGTTTCATAGAATATAATTTTCAGATGATTTTTTGCATGGACTTCCAACATAACCCTCCCTCATAAAATATATCAATAATCTGAAAAGTTTCATTTCATTTCGAGCAGTCCTCGATTAAAATTGATTTTTTGTCCGAAACTAATCTAAACTAGTTTATAATATACTATGATTTTTTGACCGAAATATGCATTTCAAAACGTTTTATAGAAACTAATTTTAAGAGGAATTTTTGCAAGGATTCCATCATAACTTTCCCTCGTAACATATATAAATGATTTGAAAAGTTTCGTGTCATTTCAAACAGTTTCCGATTTAATTTGATTTTTTGAACGAAACAAGTAGAAAATAGTGTATAATAAATTATGATTTTTTGACCAAAACTTGCATTTCGAAAAGATTAATAGAATTTAATTTTCAAAAGATTTTTTTGCATGGACTTCCATCATAACCTTCCCTCTTAAAATATAGAAATTTTCTGAAAAGTTTGATATCATTCCGTGCAATCCTCGATTTAATTTGTTTTTTTGACCGAAAACTAGTGTATAATATACTATAATTTTTTACAGAAACTTGCATTTCGATAAGTTTTATAGAAGCAAATTTTTAGATTATTTTTTGCATGGACTACCATCATAACCTTGCCTTGTAACATATATAAATGATCTGAAAGGTTTCGTATCATTTGGAACAATCCTCGATTTAATTTGACTTTTTGACCGGAACTAGAATAAACTAGTGTATAATACTTATGAATTTTTGATCGAAACTTGCATTTCAAAAAGTTTCATAGAATATAATTTTCAGATGATTTTTTTGCATGTACTTCCATCATAGCCCTCCCTCGTAAAATATATCAATAATCTGAAAAGTTTCATTTCATTTCGAGCAGTCCTCGATTAAATTTGATTTCTTGTCCGAAACTAATCTAAACTAGTGTAAAATATACTATGATTTTTTGACCGAAACTTGCATTTCAAAACGTTTTATAGAAACTAATTTTAAGAGGAATTTTTGCAAGGACTTCCATCATAAATTTCCCTCGTAACATATATAAATGATCTGAAAAGTTTCGTATCATTTCAAACAGTTTTCGATTTAATTTGATTTTTTGAACGAAACAAGTAGAAAATAGTGTATAATAAATTATGATTTTTTGAACAAAACTTGCGTTTCGAAAAGATTAATAGAATTTAATTTTCAAATGATTTTTTTGCCTGGACTTCCATCATATCCTTCCCTCTTAAAATATTGAAATTTTCTTAAAAGTTTGATATCATTCCGTGCAGTCCTCGATTTAATTTGATTTTTTGACCGAAACTAGTGTATAATATACCATAATTTTTTTACAGAAACTTGCATTTCGATAAGTTTTATAGAAGTTAATTTTCAGATTATTTTTTGCATGAACTACCATCATAACCTTGCCTTGTAACATATATAAATGATCTGAAAGGTTTCGTATCATTTGGTACAATCCTCGATTTAATTTGAATTTTTGACCGGAACTAGAATAAACTAGTGTATAATACTTATGATTTTTTGACCGAAACTTGCATTTCAAAAAGTTTCATAGAATATAATTTTCAGATGATTTTTTGCATGGACTTCCATCATAACCCTCCCTCGTAAAATACATCAATAATCTGAAAAGTTTCATTTCATTTCGAGCAATCCTCGATTAAATTTGATTTTTTGTCCAAAACTAATCTAAACTAGTGTAAAATATACTATGATTTTTTGACCGAAACATGCATTTCAAAACGTTTTATAGAAACTAATTTTAAGAGGAATTTTTGCAAGGACTTCCATCATAACCTTCCCTCGTAACATATATAAATGATTTGAAAAGTTTCGTATCATTTCAAACAGTTTCCGATTAAATTTGATTTTTTGAACGAAACAAGTAGAAAATAATGTATAATAAATTATGATTTTTTGACAAAAACTTGCATTTCGAAAAGATTAATAGAATTTAATTTTCAAATTTTTTTTTCATGGACTTCCATCATAACCTTCCCTCTTAAAATATAGAAATTTTCTTAAATGTTTGATATCATTCCGAGCAGTCCTCGATTTAATTTGATTTTTTGACCGAAACTAGTGTATAATATACTATAATTTTTTACAGAAACTTGCATTTCGATAAGTTTTATAGAAGCTAATTTTCAGATTATTTTTTGCATGGACTACCATCATAACCTTGCCTTGTAACATATATAAATGATTTGAAAGGTTTCGTATCATTTGGAACAATCCTCGATTTAATTTGACTTTTTGACCGGAACTAGAATAAACTAGTGTATAATACTTATGATTTTTTGACCGAAACTTGCATTTCAAAAAGTTTCATAGAATATAATTTTCAGATGATTTTTTGCATGGACTTCCAACATAACCCTCCCTCATAAAATATATCAATAATCTGAAAAGTTTCATTTCATTTCGAGCAGTCCTCGATTAAATTTGATTTTTTGTCCGAAACTAATCTAAACTAGTTTATAATATACTATGATTTTTTGACCGAAATATGCATTTCAAAACGTTTTATAGAAACTAATTTTAAGAGGAATTTTTGCAAGGATTCCATCATAACTTTCCCTCGTAACATATATAAATGATTTGAAAAGTTTCGTGTCATTTCAAACAGTTTCCGATTTAATTTGATTTTTTGAACGAAACAAGTAGAAAATAGTGTATAATAAATTATGATTTTTTGACCAAAACTTGCATTTCGAAAAGATTAATAGAATTTAATTTTCAAAAGATTTTTTTGCATGGACTTCCATCATAACCTTCCCTCTTAAAATATAGAAATTTTATGAAAAGTTTGATATCATTCCGTGCAATCCTCGATTTAATTTGTTTTTTTGACCGAAAACTAGTGTATAATATACTATAATTTTTTACAGAAACTTGCATTTCGATAAGTTTTATAGAAGCAAATTTTTAGATTATTTTTTGCATGGACTACCATCATAACCTTGCCTTGTAACATATATAAATGATCTGAAAGGTTTCGTATCATTTGGAACAATCCTCGATTTAATTTGACTTTTTGACCGGAACTAGAATAAACTAGTGTATAATACTTATGAATTTTTGATCGAAACTTGCATTTCAAAAAGTTTCATAGAATATAATTTTCAGATGATTTTTTTGCATGTACTTCCATCATAGCCCTCCCTCGTAAAATATATCAATAATCTGAAAAGTTTCATTTCATTTCGATCAGTCCTCGATTAAATTTGATTTCTTGTCCGAAACTAATCTAAACTAGTGTAAAATATACTATGATTTTTTGACCGAAACTTGCATTTCAAAACGTTTTATAGAAACTAATTTTAAGAGGAATTTTTGCAAGGACTTCCATCATAAATTTCCCTCGTAACATATATAAATGATCTGAAAAGTTTCGTATCATTTCAAACAGTTTTCGATTTAATTTGATTTTTTGAACGAAACAAGTAGAAAATAGTGTATAATAAATTATGATTTTTTGAACAAAACTTGCGTTTCGAAAAGATTAATAGAATTTAATTTTCAAATGATTTTTTTGCCTGGACTTCCATCATAACCTTCCCTCTTAAAATATTGAAATTTTCTTAAAAGTTTGATATCATTCCGTGCAGTCCTCGATTTAATTTGACTTTTTGACCGAAACTAGTGTATAATATACCATAATTTTTTACAGAAACTTGCATTTCGATAAGTTTTATAGAAGTTAATTTTCAGATTATTTTTTGCATGAACTACCATCATAACCTTGCCTTGTAACATATATAAATGATCTGAAAGGTTTCGTATCATTTGGTACAATCCTCGATTTAATTTGACTTTTTGACCGGAACTAGAATAAACTAGTGTATAATACTTATGATTTTTTGACCGAAACTTGCATTTCAAAAAGTTTCATAGAATATAATTTTCAGATGATTTTTTGCATGGACTTCTATCATAACCCTCCCTCGTAAAATACATCAATAATCTGAAAAGTTTCATTTCATTTCGAGCAATCCTCGATTAAATTTGATTTTTTGTCCAAAACTAATCTAAACTAGTGTAAAATATACTATGATTTTTTGACCGAAACATGCATTTCAAAACGTTTTATAGAAACTAATTTTAAGAGGAATTTTTGCAAGGACTTCCATCATAACCTTCCCTCGTAACATATATAAATGATTTGAAAAGTTTCGTATCATTTCAAACAATTTCCGATTAAATTTGACTTTTTGAACGAAACAAGTAGAAAATAATGTATAATAAATTATGATTTTTTGACAAAAACTTGCATTTCGAAAGGATTAATAGAATTTAATTTTCAAATTTTTTTTTCATGAACTTCCATCATAACCTTCCCTCTTAAAATATAGAAATTTTCTTAAATGTTTGATATCATTCCGAGCAGTCCTCGATTTAATTTGATTTTTTGACCGAAACTAGTGTATAATATACTATAATTTTTTACAGAAACTTGCATTTCGATAAGTTTTATAGAAGCTAATTTTCAGATTATTTTTTGCATGGACTACCATCATAACCTTGCCTTGTAACATATATAAATGATTTGAAAGGTTTCGTATCATTTGGAATAATCCTCGATTTAATTTGACTTTTTGACCGGAACTAGAATAAACTAGTGTATAATACTTATGATTTTTTGACCGAAACTTGCATTTCAAAAAGTTTCATAGAATATAATTTTCAGATGATTTTTTGCATGGACTTCCAACATAACCCTCCCGCATAAAATATATCAATAATCTGAAAAGTTTCATTTCATTTCGAGCAGTCCTCGATTAAATTTGATTTTTTGTCCGAAACTAATCTAAACTAGTTTATAATATACTATGATTTTTTGACCGAAATATGCATTTCAAAACGTTTTATAGAAACTAATTTTAAGAGGAATTTTTGCAAGGATTCCATCATAACTTTCCCTCGTAACATATATAAATGATTTGAAAAGTTTCGTGTCATTTCAAACAGTTTCCGATTTAATTTGATTTTTTGATCGAAAACAAGTAGAAAATAGTGTATAATAAATTATGATTTTTTGACCAAAACTTGCATTTCGAAAAGATTAATAGAATTTAATTTTCAAAAGATTTTTTTGCATGGACTTCCATCATAACCTTCCCTCTTAAAATATAGAAATTTTCTGAAAAGTTTGATATCATTCCGTGCAATCCTCGATTTAATTTGTTTTTTTGACCGAAAACTAGTGTATAATATACTATAATTTTTTACAGAAACTTGCATTTCGATAAGTTTTATAGAAGCAAATTTTTAGATTATTTTTTGCATGGACTACCATCATAACCTTGCCTTGTAACATATATAAATGATCTGAAAGGTTTCGTATCATTTGGAACAATCCTCGATTTAATTTGACTTTTTGACCGGAACTAGAATAAACTAGTGTATAATACTTATGAATTTTTGATAGAAACTTGCATTTCAAAAAGTTTCATAGAGTATAATTTTCAGATGATTTTTTTGCATGTACTTCCATCATAGCCCTCCCTCGTAAAATATATCAATAATCTGAAAAGTTTCATTTCATTTCGAGCAGTCCTCGATTAAATTTGATTTCTTGTCCGAAACTAATCTAAACTAGTGTAAAATATACTATGATTTTTTGACCGAAACTTGCATTTCAAAAAGTTTTATAGAAACTAATTTTAAGAGGAATTTTTGCAAGGACTTCCATCATAAATTTCCCTCGTAACATATATAAATGATCTGAAAAGTTTCGTATCATTTCAAACAGTTTTCGATTTAATTTGATTTTTTGAACGAAACAAGTAGAAAATAGTGTATAATAAATTATGATTTTTTGAACAAAACTTGCGTTTCGAAAAGATTAATAGAATTTAATTTTCAAATGATTTTTTTGCCTGGACTTCCATCATAACCTTCCCTCTTAAAATATTGAAATTTTCTTAAAAGTTTGATATCATTCCGTGCAGTCCTCGATTTAATTTGACTTTTTGACCGAAACTAGTGTATAATATACCATAATTTTTTACAGAAACTTGCATTTCGATAAGTTTTATAGAAGTTAATTTTCAGATTATTTTTTGCATGAACTACCATCATAACCTTGCCTTGTAACATATATAAATGATCTGAAAGGTTTCGTATCATTTGGTACAATCCTCGATTTAATTTGACTTTTTGACCGGAACTAGAATAAACTAGTGTATAATACTTATGATTTTTTGACCGAAACTTGCATTTCAAAAAGTTTCATAGAATATAATTTTCAGATGATTTTTTGCATGGACTTCCATCATAACCCCCCCTCGTAAAATACATCAATAATCTGAAAAGTTTCATTTCATTTCGAGCAATCCTCGATTAAATTTGATTTTTTGTCCAAAACTAATCTAAACTAGTGTAAAATATACTATGATTTTTTGACCGAAACATGCATTTCAAAACGTTTTATAGAAACTAATTTTAAGAGGAATTTTTGCAAGGACTTCCATCATAACCTTCCCTCGTAACATATATAAATGATTTGAAAAGTTTCGTATCATTTCAAACAGTTTCCGATTTAATTTGATTTTTTGAACGAAACAAGTAGAAAATAATGTATGATAAATTATGATTTTTTGACAAAAACTTGCATTTCGAAAAGATTAATAGAATTTAATTTTCAAATTTTTTTTTCATGGACTTCCATCATAACCTTCCCTCTGAAAATATAGAAATTTTCTTAAATGTTTGATATCATTCCGAGCAGTCCTCGATTTAATTTGATTTTTTGACCGAAACTAGTGTAAAATATACTATAATTTTTTACAGAAACTTGCATTTCGATAAGTTTTATAGAAGCTAATTTTCAGATTTTTTTTTGCATGGACTACCATCATAACCTTTCCTTGTAACATATATAAATGATTTGAAAGGTTTCGTATCATTTGGAACAATCCTCGATTTAATTTGACTTTTTGACCGGAACTAGAATAAACTAGTGTATAATACTTATGATTTTTTGACCGGAACGTGCATTTCAAAAAGTTTCATAGAATATAATTTTCAGATGATTTTTTGCATGGACTTCCAACATAACCCTCCCTCATAAAATATATCAATAATCTGAAAAGTTTCATTTCATTTCGAGCAGTCCTCGATTAAATTTGATTTTTTGTCCGAAACTAATCTAAACTAGTTTATAATATACTATGACTTTTTGACCGAAATATGCATTTCAAAACATTTTATAGAAACTAATTTTAAGAGGAATTTTTGCAAGGATTCCATCATAACTTTCCCTCGTAACATATATAAATGATTTGAAAAGTTTCGTGTCATTTCAAACAGTTTCCGATTTAATTTGATTTTTTGAACGAAACAAGTAGAAAATAGTGTATAATAAATTATGATTTTTTGACCAAAACTTGCATTTCAAAAAGATTAATAGAATTTAATTTTCAAAAGATTTTTTTGCATGGACTTCCATCATAACCTTCCGTCTTAAAATATAGAAATTTTCTTAAAAGTTTGATATCATTCCGTGCAATCCTCGATTTAATTTGTTTTTTTGACCGAAAACTAGTGTATAATATACTATAATTTTTTACAGAAACTTGCATTTCGATAAGTTTTATAGAAGCAAATTTTTAGATTATTTTTTGCATGGACTACCATCATAACCTTGCCTTGTAACATATATAAATGATCTGAAAGGTTTCGTATCATTTGGAACAATCCTCGATTTAATTTGACTTTTTGACCGGAACTAGAATAAACTAGTGTATAATACTTATGAATTTTTGATCGAAACTTGCATTTCAAAAAGTTTCATAGAATATAATTTTCAGATGATTTTTTTGCATGTACTTCCATCAAAGCCCTCCCTCGTAAAATATATCAATAATCTGAAAAGTTTCATTTCATTTCGAGCAGTCCTCGATTAAATTTGATTTCTTGTCCGAAACTAATCTAAACTAGTGTAAAATATACTATGATTTTTTGACCGAAACTTGCATTTCAAAACGTTTTATAGAAACTAATTTTAAGAGGAATTTTTGCAAGGACTTCCATCATAAATTTCCCTCGTAACATATATAAATGATCTGAAAAGTTTCGTATCATTTCAAACAGTTTTCGATTTAATTTGATTTTTTGAACGAAACAAGTAGAAAATAGTGTATAATAAATTATGATTTTTTGAACAAAACTTGCGTTTCGAAAAGATTAATAGAATTTAATTTTCAAATGATTTTTTTGCCTGGACTTCCATCATATCCTTCCCTCTTAAAATATTGAAATTTTCTTAAAAGTTTGATATCATTCCGTGCAGTCCTCGATTTAATTTGATTTTTTGACCGAAACTAGTGTATAATATACCATAATTTTTTTACAGAAACTTGCATTTCGATAAGTTTTATAGAAGTTAATTTTCAGATTATTTTTTGCATGAACTACCATCATAACCTTGCCTTGTAACATATATAAATGATCTGAAAGGTTTCGTATCATTTGGTACAATCCTCGATTTAATTTGACTTTTTGACCGGAACTAGAATAAACTAGTGTATAATACTTATGATTTTTTGACCGAAACTTGCATTTCAAAAAGTTTCATAGAATATAATTTTCAGATGATTTTTTGCATGGACTTCCATCATAACCCTCCCTCGTAAAATACATCAATAATCTGAAAAGTTTCATTTCATTTCGAGCAATCCTCGATTAAATTTGATTTTTTGTCCAAAACTAATCTAAACTAGTGTAAAATATACTATGATTTTTTGTCCGAAACATGCATTTCAAAACGTTTTATAGAAACTAATTTTAAGAGGAATTTTTGCAAGGACTTCCATCATAACCTTCCCTCGTAACATATATAAATGATTTGAAAAGTTTCGTATCATTTCAAACAGTTTCCGATTTAATTTGATTTTTTGAACGAAACAAGTAGAAAATAATGTATAATAAATTATGATTTTTTGACAAAAACTTGCATTTCGAAAAGATTAATAGAATTTAATTTTCAAATTTTTTTTTCATGGACTTCCATCATAACCTTCCCTCTTAAAATATAGAAATTTTCTTAAATGTTTGATATCATTCCGAGCAGTCCTCGATTTAATTTGATTTTTTGACCGAAACTAGTGTATAATATACTATAATTTTTTACAGAAACTTGCATTTCGATAAGTTTTATAGAAGCTAATTTTCAGATTATTTTTTGCATGGACTACCATCATAACCTTGCCTTGTAACATATATAAATGATTTGAAAGGTTTCGTATCATTTGGAACAATCCTCGATTTAATTTGACTTTTTGACCGGAACTAGAATAAACTAGTGTATAATACTTATGATTTTTTGACCGAAACTTGCATTTCAAAAAGTTTCATAGAATATAATTTTCAGATGATTTTTTGCATGGACTTCCAACATAACCCTCCCTCATAAAATATATCAATAATCTGAAAAGTTTCATTTCATTTCGAGCAGTCCTCGATTAAATTTGATTTTTTGTCCGAAACTAATCTAAACAAGTTTATAATATACTATGATTTTTTGACCGAAATATGCATTTCAAAACATTTTATAGAAACTAATTTTAAGAGGAATTTTTGCAAGGATTCCATCATAACTTTCCCTCGTAACATATATAAATGATTTGAAAAGTTTCGTGTCATTTCAAACAGTTTCCGATTTAATTTGATTTTTTGAACGAAACAAGTAGAAAATAGTGTATAATAAATTATGATTTTTTGACCAAAACTTGCATTTCGAAAAGATTAATAGAATTTAATTTTCAAAAGATTTTTTTGCATGGACTTCCATCATAACCTTCCCTCTTAAAATATAGAAATTTTCTTAAAAGTTTGATATCATTCCGTGCAATCCTCGATTTAATTTGTTTTTTTGACCGAAAACTAATGTATAATATACTATAATTTTTTTACAGAAACTCGCATTTCGATAAGTTTTATAGAAGCAAATTTTTAGATTATTTTTTGCATGGACTACCATCATAACCTTGCCTTGTAACATATATAAATGATCTGAATGGTTTCGTATCATTTGGAACAATCCTCGATTTAATTTGACTTTTTGACCGGAACTAGAATAAACTAGTGTATAATACTTATGAATTTTTGATCGAAACTTGCATTTCAAAAAGTTTCATAGAATATAATTTTCAGATGATTTTTTTGCATATACTTCCATCATAGCCCTCCCTCGTAAAATATATCAATAATCTGAAAAGTTTCATTTCATTTCGAGCAGTCCTCGATTAAATTTGATTTCTTGTCCGAAACTAATCTAAACTAGTGTAAAATATACTATGATTTTTTGACCGAAACTTGCATTTCAAAACGTTTTATAGAAACTAATTTTAAGAGGAATTTTTGCAAGGACTTCCATCATAAATTTCCCTCGTAACATATATAAATGATCTGAAAAGTTTCGTATCATTTCAAACAGTTTTCGATTTAATTTGATTTTTTGAACGAAACAAGTAGAAAATAGTGTATAATAAATTATGATTTTTTGAACAAAACTTGCGTTTCGAAAAGATTAATAGAATTTAATTTTCAAATAATTTTTTTGCCTGGACTTCCATCATAACCTTCCCTCTTAAAATATTAAAATTTTCTTAAAAGTTTGATATCATTCCGTGCAGTCCTCGATTTAATTTGATTTTTTGACCGAAACTAGTGTATAATATACCATAATTTTTTACAGAAACTTGCATTTCGATAAGTTTTATAGAAGTTAATTTTCAGATTATTTTTTGCATGAACTACCATCATAACCTTGCCTTGTAACATATATAAATGATCTGAAAGGTTTCGTATCATTTAGTACAATCCTCGATTTAATTTGACTTTTTGACCGGAACTAGAATAAACTAGTGTATAATTCTTATGATTTTTTGACCGAAACTTGCATTTCAAAAAGTTTCATAGAATATAATTTTCAGATGATTTTTTGCATGGACTTCCATCATAACCCTCCCTCGTAAAATACATCAATAAAATGAAAAGTTTCATTTCATTTCGAGCAATCCTCGATTAAATTTGATTTTTTGTCCAAAACTAATCTAAACTAGTGTAAAATATACTATGATTTTTTGACCGAAACATGCATTTCAAAACGTTTTATAGAAACTAATTTTAAGAGGAATTTTTGCAAGGACTTCCATCATAACTTTCCCTCGTAACATATATAAATGATTTGAAAAGTTTCGTGTCATTTCAAACAGTTTCCGATTTAATTTGATTTTTTGAACGAAACAAGTAGAAAATAGTGTATAATAAATTATGATTTTTTGACCAAAACTTGCATTTCGAAAAGATTAATAGAATTTAATTTTCAAAAGATTTTTTTGCATGGACTTCCATCATAAACCTTCCCTCTTAAAATATAGAAATTTTCTTAAAAGTTTGATATCATTCCGTGCAATCCTCGATTTAATTTGTTTTTTTGACCGAAAACTAGTGTATAATATACTATAATTTCTTACAGAAACTTGCATTTCGATAAGTTTTATAGAAGCAAATTTTTAGATTATTTTTTGCATGGACTACCATCATAACCTTGCCTTGTAACATATATTAATGATCTGAAAGGTTTCGTATCATTTGGAACAATCCTCGATTTAATTTGACTTTTTGACCGGAACTAGAATAAACTAGTGTATAATACTAATGAATTTTTGATCGAAACTTGCATTTCAAAAAGTTTCATAGAATATAATTTTCAGATGATTTTTTTGCATGTACTTCCATCATAGCCCTCCCTCGTAAAATATATCAATAATCTGAAAAGTTTCATTTCATTTCGAGCAGTCCTCGATTAAATTTGATTTCTTGTCCGAAACTAATCTAAACTAGTGTAAAATATACTATGATTTTTTGACAGAAACTAATTTTAAGAGGAATTTTCGCAAGGACTTCCATCATAACCTTCCATCGTAACATATATAAATGATTTGAAACGATTCGTATCATTTCAAACAGTTTCCGATTTAATTTGATTTTTTGAACGAAACTACTATTAAATAGTGTATAATATATTATGATTTTTTTTACCAAAACTTGCATTTCGAAAATATTCATAGAATTTAATTTTCAAATGATTTTTTTGCATGGACTTCCATCATAACCTTCCCTCATAAAATATATAAATGTTCTTAAAAGTTTGATATCATCTCGAGCAGTCCTCGATTTAATTTGATTTTTTGACCGAAACTAGTGTATAATATACTATGATTTTTTTGACAGAAACTTGCATTTCGATAAATTTTATAGAAGCTAATTTTCAGATGATTTTTTTCATGGACTTCCGTCATAACCTCGCCATGTAACATATATAAATGATCTCAAAGGTTTCGTATCATTTGGAATAATCCTCGATTTAATTTGACTTTTTGACCGGAACTAGAATAAACTAGTGTATAATATCTATGATTTATTGACCGAAACTTGCATTTCAAAAAGTTTTATAGAAACTAATTTTCAGATGTTTTTTTGTAAGGACTAACATCATAATCTTCCCTCGTAACATATATAAATGATCTTAAAAGTTTCGTATCATTTCAAACAGTTTCCGATTTAATTTTATTTTTTGACCGAAACTAGTATAAATTAGTGTATAATATATTATGATATTTTGACTGAAACTTGCATTTCGAAAAGGTTCATAGAATATAATTTCAAATGATTTTTTGCCTGGACTTCCATCATAACATTCCCTCGTAAAATATAGAAATGTTCTAAAAAGTTTCATAACATTTTGAGCAGTCCTCGATTTATTTTGATTTTTTGACCAAAACTAGGGTAAACTAGATTATAATATACTATGCTTTTTTGACAGAAACTTGCATTTCGATAAGTTTTATAGAAGCTAATTTTCAGATGATTTTTTGCATGGACTACCATCATAACCTTGCCTTGTAACATATATAAATGATTTGAAAGGTTTCGTATCATTTGGAACAATCCTCGATTTAATTTGACTTTTTGACCGGAACTAGAATAAACTAGTGTATAATACTTATGATTTTTTGACCGAAACTTGCATTTCAAAAAGTTTCATAGAATATAATTTTCAGATGATTTTTTGCATGGACTTCCAACATAACCCTCCCTCATAAAATATATCAATAATCTGAAAAGTTTCATTTCATTTCGAGCAGTCCTCGATTAAATTTGATTTTTTGTCCGAAACTAATCTAAACAAGTTTATAATATACTATGATTTTTTGACCGAAATATGCATTTCAAAACATTTTATAGAAACTAATTTTAAGAGGAATTTTTGCAAGGATTCCATCATAACTTTCCCTCGTAACATATATAAATGATTTGAAAAGTTTCGTGTCATTTCAAACAGTTTCCGATTTAATTTGATTTTTTGAACGAAACAAGTAGAAAATAGTGTATAATAAATTATGATTTTTTGACCAAAACTTGCATTTCGAAAAGATTAATAGAATTTAATTTTCAAAAGATTTTTTTGCATGGACTTCCATCATAACCTTCCCTCTTAAAATATAGAAATTTTCTTAAAAGTTTGATATCATTCCGTGCAATCCTCGATTTAATTTGTTTTTTTGACCGAAAACTAATGTATAATATACTATAATTTTTTTACAGAAACTCGCATTTCGATAAGTTTTATAGAAGCAAATTTTTAGATTATTTTTTGCATGGACTACCATCATAACCTTGCCTTGTAACATATATAAATGATCTGAAAGGTTTCGTATCATTTGGAACAATCCTCGATTTAATTTGACTTTTTGACCGGAACTAGAATAAACTAGTGTATAATACTTATGAATTTTTGATCGAAACTTGCATTTCAAAAAGTTTCATAGAATATAATTTTCAGATGATTTTTTTGCATATACTTCCATCATAGCCCTCCCTCGTAAAATATATCAATAATCTGAAAAGTTTCATTTCATTTCGAGCAGTCCTCGATTAAATTTGATTTCTTGTCCGAAACTAATCTAAACTAGTGTAAAATATACTATGATTTTTTGACCGAAACTTGCATTTCAAAACGTTTTATAGAAACTAATTTTAAGAGGAATTTTTGCAAGGACTTCCATCATAAATTTCCCTCGTAACATATATAAATGATCTGAAAAGTTTCGTATCATTTCAAACAGTTTTCGATTTAATTTGATTTTTTGAACGAAACAAGTAGAAAATAGTGTATAATAAATTATGATTTTTTGAACAAAACTTGCGTTTCGAAAAGATTAATAGAATTTAATTTTCAAATAATTTTTTTGCCTGGACTTCCATCATAACCTTCCCTCTTAAAATATTAAAATTTTCTTAAAAGTTTGATATCATTCCGTGCAGTCCTCGATTTAATTTGATTTTTTGACCGAAACTAGTGTATAATATACCATAATTTTTTACAGAAACTTGCATTTCGATAAGTTTTATAGAAGTTAATTTTCAGATTATTTTTTGCATGAACTACCATCATAACCTTGCCTTGTAACATATATAAATGATCTGAAAGGTTTCGTATCATTTAGTACAATCCTCGATTTAATTTGACTTTTTGACCGGAACTAGAATAAACTAGTGTATAATTCTTATGATTTTTTGACCGAAACTTGCATTTCAAAAAGTTTCATAGAATATAATTTTCAGATGATTTTTTGCATGGACTTCCATCATAACCCTCCCTCGTAAAATACATCAATAAAATGAAAAGTTTCATTTCATTTCGAGCAATCCTCGATTAAATTTGATTTTTTGTCCAAAACTAATCTAAACTAGTGTAAAATATACTATGATTTTTTGACCGAAACATGCATTTCAAAACGTTTTATAGAAACTAATTTTAAGAGGAATTTTTGCAAGGACTTCCATCATAACTTTCCCTCGTAACATATATAAATGATTTGAAAAGTTTCGTGTCATTTCAAACAGTTTCCGATTTAATTTGATTTTTTGAACGAAACAAGTAGAAAATAGTGTATAATAAATTATGATTTTTTGACCAAAACTTGCATTTCGAAAAGATTAATAGAATTTAATTTTCAAAAGATTTTTTTGCATGGACTTCCATCATAAACCTTCCCTCTTAAAATATAGAAATTTTCTTAAAAGTTTGATATCATTCCGTGCAATCCTCGATTTAATTTGTTTTTTTGACCGAAAACTAGTGTATAATATACTATAATTTCTTACAGAAACTTGCATTTCGATAAGTTTTATAGAAGCAAATTTTTAGATTATTTTTTGCATGGACTACCATCATAACCTTGCCTTGTAACATATATTAATGATCTGAAAGGTTTCGTATCATTTGGAACAATCCTCGATTTAATTTGACTTTTTGACCGGAACTAGAATAAACTAGTGTATAATACTAATGAATTTTTGATCGAAACTTGCATTTCAAAAAGTTTCATAGAATATAATTTTCAGATGATTTTTTTGCATGTACTTCCATCATAGCCCTCCCTCGTAAAATATATCAATAATCTGAAAAGTTTCATTTCATTTCGAGCAGTCCTCGATTAAATTTGATTTCTTGTCCAAAACTAATCTAAACTAGTGTAAAATATACTATGATTTTTTGACAGAAACTAATTTTAAGAGGAATTTTCGCAAGGACTTCCATCATAACCTTCCATCGTAACATATATAAATGATTTGAAACGATTCGTATCATTTCAAACAGTTTCCGATTTAATTTGATTTTTTGAACGAAACTACTATTAAATAGTGTATAATATATTATGATTTTTTTTACCAAAACTTGCATTTCGAAAATATTCATAGAATTTAATTTTCAAATGATTTTTTTGCATGGACTTCCATCATAACCTTCCCTCATAAAATATATAAATGTTCTTAAAAGTTTGATATCATCTCGAGCAGTCCTCGATTTAATTTGATTTTTTGACCGAAACTAGTGTATAATATACTATGATTTTTTTGACAGAAACTTGCATTTCGATAAATTTTATAGAAGCTAATTTTCAGATGATTTTTTTCATGGACTTCCGTCATAACCTCGCCATGTAACATATATAAATGATCTCAAAGGTTTCGTATCATTTGGAATAATCCTCGATTTAATTTGACTTTTTGACCGGAACTAGAATAAACTAGTGTATAATATCTATGATTTATTGACCGAAACTTGCATTTCAAAAAGTTTTATAGAAACTAATTTTCAGATGTTTTTTTGTAAGGACTAACATCATAATCTTCCCTCGTAACATATATAAATGATCTTAAAAGTTTCGTATCATTTCAAACAGTTTCCGATTTAATTTTATTTTTTGACCGAAACTAGTATAAATTAGTGTATAATATATTATGATATTTTGACTGAAACTTGCATTTCGAAAAGGTTCATAGAATATAATTTCAAATGATTTTTTGCCTGGACTTCCATCATAACATTCCCTCGTAAAATATAGAAATGTTCTAAAAAGTTTCATAACATTTTGAGCAGTCCTCGATTTATTTTGATTTTTTGACCAAAACTAGGGTAAACTAGATTATAATATACTATGCTTTTTTGACAGAAACTTGCATTTCGATAAGTTTTATAGAAGCTAATTTTCAGATGATTTTTTGCATGGACTTCCATCATAACCTTCCCTTGTAACATATATAAATGATCTGAAAGGTTTCGTATCGTTTAGAACAATCCTCGATTTAATTTGACTTTTTAACCAAAACTAGAATAAACTAGTGTATAATATTTAGGATTTTTTGACCGAAACTTTCATTTCAAAAAGTTTCATAGAATCTAATTTTCAGATGATTTTTTTGCATGGACTTCCATCATAACCTTCCCTCATAAAATATATCAATAATCTGAAAAGTTTCATATCATTTCGAACAGTCCTCGATTAAATTTGATTTTTTGACCGAAACTAGTATAAACTAGTGTATAATATAATATTATTTTTTTTAACGAAACTTGCATTTCAAAAAGGTTTATATAAGCTAATTTTCGTACGATTTTTTGCAAGGTCTTCTATCATAACCTTCCCTCGTAACATATATAAATGATCTAAAAATTTTCGTATCATTTCAAACAGTTACGGATTTAATTTGATGTTTTGAACGAAACAAGTAGAAAATAGTGCTTAATATATTATGATTTTTTGACCAAAGCTTGCATTTCGAAAAGATTAATAGAATTTAATTTTCAAATGATTTTTTTGCATGGACTTCCATCATAACCTTCCCTCGTAAAATATAGAAATTTTCTTAAAAGTTTGATATCATACCGTGCAGTCCTCGATTTAATTTGATTTTTTGACCGAAACTAGTGTATAATATACTATGATTTTTTACAGAAACTTGCATTTCGATAAGTTTTATAGAAGCTAATTTTCAGATTATTTTTTGCATGGACCTCCATCATAACCTTCCCTTGTAACATATATAAATGATCTGAAAGGTTTCGTATCATCTAGAACAATCCTCGATTTAATTTGACTTTTTGACCGGAACTAGAATAAACAAGTGTATAATACTTATGATTTTTTGACCGAAACTTGCATTTCAAAAAGTTTCATAGAATATAATTTTCAGATGAATTTTTGCAAGGACTTCCATCATGACCTTCCCTCGTAAAATATATCAATAATCTGAAAAGTTTCATTTCATTTCGATCAGTCCTCGATTAAATTTGATTTTTTTTCCGAGACTAATCTAAACTAGTGTAAAATTACTATGATTATTTGACCGAAACATGCATTTAAAAAAGTTATATAGAAACTAATTTTCAAATGATTTTTTGCAAGGACTTCCATCATAACCTTCCCTCGTAACATATATAAATGATCTGAAAAGTTTCGTATCATTTAAAACAGTTTCCAATTTATTTTGATTTTTTGAACGAAACTAGTATAAAATAGTGTATAATATATTATGATTTTTTTACCAAAACTTGCATTTCGAAAATATTCATAGAATTTAATTTTCAAATGATTTTTTTACATGGACTTCCATCATAACCTTCCCTCATAAAATATATAAATGTTCTTAGAAGTTTGATATCATCTCGAGCAGTCCTCGATTTAATTTGATTTTTTGACCGAAACTAGTGTATAATATACTATGATTTTTTGACAAATACTTGCATTTCGATAAATTTTATAGAAGCTTATTTTTAGATGATTTTTTGCATGGACTTCTGTCATAACCTCGCCATGTAACATATATAAATGATCTCAAAGGTTTCGTATCATTTGGAACAATCCTCGATTTAATTTGACTTTTTGACCGGAACTAGAATAAACTAGTGTATAATATTTATGATTTTTTGACCGAAACTTGCATTTCAAAAAGTTTCATAGAATATAATTTTCAGATGATTTTTTGTAAGGACTAACATCATAATCTCCCTCGTAACATATATAAATGATCTTTAAAGTTTCGTATCATTTCAAACAGTTTCCGATTTAATTTTATTTTTTGAACGAAACTAATATAAAATAGTGTATAATATATTATGATTTTTAACCGAAACTTGCATTTCGAAAAGGTTCATAGAATATAATTTCAACTGATTTTTTGCCTGGACTTCCATCATAACCTTCTCTCGTAAAATATAGAAATGTTCTGAAAAGTTTCATATCATTTCGAGCAGTCCTCGATTTAATTTGATTTTTTGACCGAAACTAGTGTAAACTATTGTATAATATACTATGCTTTTTTGACAGAAACTTGCATTTTGATAAGTTTTATAGAAGCTAATTTTCAGATGATTTTTTGCATGGACTTCCATCATAACCTTCCCTGGTAACATATATAAATGATCTGAAAGGATTCGTATCATTTAGAACAATCCTCGATTTAATTTGACTTTTTAACCAAAACTAGAATAAACTAGTGTATAATATTTAGGATTTTTTGACCGAAACATTCATTTCAAAAAGTTTCATAGAATTTAATTTTCAGATGATTTTTTGCATGGACTTCCATCATAACCTTCCCTTATAAAATATATCAATAATCTGAAAAGTTTCGTATCATTTCGAACAGTCCTCGATTAAATTTGATTTTTTGACCGAAACTAGTATAAACTAATGTATAATATAATATTATTTTTTTTAACGAAACTTGCATTTCAAAAAGGTTTATATAAGCTAATTTTCGAACGATTTTTTGCAAGGTCTTCCATCATTATCTTCCCTCGTAACATATATAAATGATCTAAAAATTTTCGTATCATTTCAAACAGTTACCGATTTAATTTGATGTTTTGAACGAAACAAGTAGAAAATAGTGCATAATATATTATGATTTTTTGACCAAAACTTGCATTTCGAAAAGATTAATAGAATTTAATTTTCAAATGATTTTTTTGCATAGACTTCCATCATAACCTTCCCTCGTAAAATATAGAAATTTTCTTAAAAGTTTGATATCATACCGTGCAGTCCTTGCAAAAATATATCAGATGATTTTTTGCATGGACTTCCATCATAATCTTCTCTCGTAAAATATATCAATAATCTGAAAATTTTGGTTTCATTTCGTGCAGTCCTCAATTAAATTTGATATTTTGACCGAAACTAATCTAAACTAGTGTATAATATACTACGATTTTTTGACCGAAACTTGCATTTCAAAAAGTTTTATAGAAACTAATTTTCGTAGGATTTTCCTCAAGGTCTTCCATCATAACCTTCCCTCGTATAATATATAAATGATCTGAAAAGTTTCGTATCATTTCAAACAGTTTCCGATTTAATTTTATTTTTGAACGAAACTAGTATAAAATAGTTTATAATATATTATGATTTTTGTACCAAAACTTGCATTTCGAAAAGATTCATAGAATTTAATTTTCAAATGAATTTTTTCCATAAACTTCCATCATAACCTTCCCTCATAAAATTTAGAAAAGTTCTTAAAAGTTTGATATCATTTCGAGCAGTCCTCGATTTAATTTGATTTTTTGACCGAAAGTAGTGTATAATATACTATGATTTTTTGATAGAAACTTGCATTTCGATAAGTTTTGTAGAAGCTAACTTTCAGATGATTTTTTGCATGGACTTCCGTCATAAACTTTCCTTGTAACATATATAAATGATCTGAAAGGTTTCGTATCATTTGGAATAATGCTCGATTTAATTTTACTTTTTGACCGGAACTAGAATAAACTAGTGTATAAAATTTATGATATTTTGACCGAAACTTGTATTTCAAAAAGTTTCATAGAATATAATTTTAAATGATTTTTTGCAAGGACTTCCATCATTACCTTCCCTCGTAACATATATAAATGATCTGAAAAGTTTCGTATCATTTGGAACAATCCTCGATTTAATTTGACTTTTTGACCGGAACTAGAATAAACTAGTGTATAATATTTATGATTTTTTGACCGAAACTTGCATTTCAAAAAGTTTCATAGAATATAATTTTCAGATGATTTTTTGCATGGACTTCCATCATAATCTTCTCTCGTAAAATATATCAATAATCTGAAAATTTTGGTTTCATTTCGAGCAGTTCTCAATTAAATTTGATTTTTTGACCGAAACTAATCTAAATAGTGTATAATATACTACGATTTTTTGACCGAAACATGCATTTCAAAAAGTTTTATAGAAACTAATTTTCGTAGGATTTTCCTCAAGGTCTTCCATCATAACCTTCCCTCGTATAATATATAAATGATCTGAAAAGTTTCGTATTATTTCAAACAGTTTCCGATTTAATTTTATTTTTGAACGAAACTAGTATAAAATAGTTTATAATATATTATGATTTTTGTACCAAAACTTGCATTTCGAAAAGATTCATAGAATTTAATTTTCAAAAGAATTTTTTGCATGGACTTCCATCATAACCTTCCCTCATAAAAATTAGAAAAGTTCTTAAAAGTTTGATATCATTTCGAGTAGTCCTCGATTTAATTTGATTTTTTGACCTAAAGTAGTGTATAATATACTATGATTTTTTTATAGAAACTTGCATTTCGATAAGTTTTGTAGAAGCTAATTTTCAGATGATTTTTTGCATGGACTTCCGTCATAAACTTTCCTTGTAACATATATAAATGATCTGAAAGGTTTCGTATCATTTGGAATAATCCTCGATTTAATTTGACTTTTTGACCGGAACTAGAATAAACTAGTGTATAAAATTTATGATATTTTGACCGAAACTTGTATTTCAAAAAGTTTCATAGAATATAATTTTAAATGATTTTTTGCAAGGACTTCCATCATTACCTTCCCTCGTAACATATATAAATGATCTGAAATGTTTCGTATCATTTGGAACAATCTTCGATTTAATTTGACTTTTTGACCGGAACTAGAATAAACTAGTGTATAACACTTATGATTTTTTGACTGAAACTTGCATTTCAAAAAGTTTCATAGACTATAATTTTCAGATGATTTTTTGCGTGGACTTCCATCATAACCTTCTCTCGTAAAATATATCAATAATCTGAAAAGTTTCGTTTCATTTCGAGCAGTCCTCAATTAAATTTTATTTTTTGACCGAAACTAATCTAAACTAGTGTATAATATACTACGATTTTTTGACCGAAACATGCATTTCAAAAAGTTTTATAGAAACTAATTTTCATAGGATTTTTTGCAAGTTTCCATCATATCCTTCCCTCGTAACATATATAAATGATCTGAAAAGGTTCGTATCATTTCAAACAATTTCCGATTTAATTTTATTTTTTGAACGAAACTAGTATAAAATAATGTATAATATATTATGAATTTTTGACCGAAACTAGTTTATAATATATTATGATTTTTTGACAAAAACTTGCATTTCGATAAGTTTTACAGAAGCTAATTTTTAGATGATTTTTTGCATGGACTTCCGTCATATCCTTGCCTTGTAACATATATAAATGATCTGAAAGGTTTCGTATCATTTGGAACAATCCTCAATTTAATTAGAATTTTTGACAGGAACTAGAATAAACTAGTATATAATACTTATGATTTTTTGACCGAAACTTGCATTTCAAAAAGTTTCATAGTATATACTTTTTTGATGATTTTTTGCATGGACTTCCATCATAACCGTCCCTAGTAAAATATATCAATAATCTGAAAAGTTTCATTTCATTTCGAGCAGTCCTCGATTAAATTTTATTTTTTGACCGAGACTAATCAAAACTAGTGTATAATATACTAAGATTTTTTGACCGAAACTTGCATTTCAAAAATTTTTATAGAAACTAATTTTCAAATGATTTTTTGCAAGGACTTCCATCATAACCTTCCCTCGTAATATATATAAATGATCTGAAAAGTTTCGTATCATTTGAAACAGTTTTTGATTTAATTTAATTTTTTGAACGAAACTAGTATAAAATAGTGTATAGTATATTATGATTTTTTTACCAAAACTTGCATTTCGAAAAGATTCATAGAATTTAATTTTCAAATGATATTTTTGCATGGACTTCCATCATAACCTTCCCTAATAAAATATAGAAAAGTTCTTAAAATTTTGATATCTTTCAAGCATTCCTCGATTTAATTTGATTTTTTGACCAAAAGTATTGTATAATATACTATGATTTTTTGACAGAAATATGCATTAAGATAAGTTTTATAGAAGCTAATTTTAAGATGATTTATTGCATGGACTTCCGTCATAACCTTGCCTTGTAACATATATATTTGATCTGAAAGGTTTCATATCATTTGGAACAATCCTCGATTTAGTTTGACTTTTTGACCAGAACAAGAATAAACTTGTGTATAATATTTATGATTTTTTGACCGAAACTTGCATTTCATAAAGTTTCATAGAATATAATTTTCATATGATATTTTTCAAGGACTTCCGTCCTAACCTTCCCTCGTAACATATATAAATGATCTGAAAAGTTTCGTATCATTTTAAACAAATTCCGATTTAATTTTATTTTTTGAACGAAACTAGTATAAAATAGTGTATACTACATTATGATTTGTTGACTGAAACTTGCATTTTGAAAAGGCTCATAGAATATAATTTTCAAATGATTTTTTTCCTGGACTTCCATCATAACCTTCTCTCGTAAAATATAGAAATGTTCTGAAAAGTTTCAAATCATTTCGAGAAGTCCTCGATTTAATTTAATATTTTGACCGAAACCAGTGTAAACTAGTGTATAATATACTGTATTTTTTTTGACAGAAACTTGCATTTCAAAAAGGTTTATAGAAACTAATTTTCGTAGGATTTTTTGCAAGGTCTTCCATCATAAACTTCTCTCGTAACATGTATAAATGATCTGAAAAGTTTTGTATCATTTCAAACAGTTTCCGATTTAATTTGATTTTTTGAACGAAACTAGTATAAAATAGTGTATAATATATTATGATTTTTTTACCAAAACTTGCATTTCGAAAAGATTCATAGAATTTAATTTTCAAATGATATTTTTGCATGGACTTCCATCATAACCTTCCCTAAAAAAATATAGAAAAGTTCTTAAAATTTTGATATCATTTCAAGCAGTCCTCGATTTAATTTGATTTTTTGACCGAAAGTAGTGTATAATATACTATGATTTTTTTGACAGAAATATGCATTAAGATAATTTTTATAGAAGCTAATTTTAAGATGATTTTTTGCATGGACTTCCGTCATAACCTTGCCTTGTAACATATATATTTGATCTGAAAGGTTTCATATCATTTGGAACAATCCTCGATTTAGTTTGACTTTTTGACCGGAACAAGAATAAACTTGTGTATAATATTTATGATTTTTTGACCGAAACTTGCATTTCATAAAGTTTCATAGAATATAATTTTCATATGATTTTTTGCAAGGACTTCTGTCCTAACCTTCCCTCGTAACATATATAAATGATCTGAAAAGTTTCGTATCATTTTAAACAGATTCCGATTTAATTTTATTTTTTGAACGAAACTAGTATAAAATAGTGTATACTACATTATGATTTGTTGACTGAAACTTTCATTTCGAAAAGGCTCATAGAATATAATTTTCAAATGATTTTTTTCTTGAACTTCCATCATAACCTTCTCTCGTAAAATATAGAAATGTTCTGAAAAGTTTCAAATCATTTCGAGAAGTCCTCGATTTAATTTAATATTTTGACCGAAACTAGTGTAAACTAGTGTATAATATACTGTGTTTTTTGACAGAAACTTCCATTTCAAAAAGGTTTATAGAAACTAATTTTCGTAGGATTTTTTGCAAGGTCTTCCATGATAACCTTCTCTCGTAACATGTATAAATGATCTGAAAAGTTTTGTATCATTTCAAACAGTTTCCGATTTAATTTGATTTTTTGAACGAAACTAGTATAAAATAATGTATAATATATTATGAATTTTTGACCAAAACTTTCATTTCGAAAAGATTCCTAGAATTTAATTTTCAAATAATTTTTTCGCATGGACTTCTATCATAACCTTCCCTCGTAAAATATAGAAATGTTCTTAAAAGTTTGATATCATTTCGGGCGGTCCTCGATTTAATGTGAATTTTTTACCGAAACTAGTGTATAATATACTATGATTTTTTGACAAAAACTTGCATTTCGATAAGTTTTATAGAAGCTAATTTTTAGATGATTTTTGCATGGACTACCGTCATTACCTTGCCTTGTAACATATATAAATGATTTGAAAGGTTTGGTATCATTTGGAACAATCCTCAATTTAATTTGACTTTTTGACAGGAATTAGAATAAACTAGTGTATAATACTTATGATTTTTTGACAGAAACTTGCATTTCAAAAAGTTTCATAGAATATAATTTTAAGATGATTTTTTGCATGGACTTCCATCATAACCTTCCCTCGTAAAATATATCAATAATCTGAAAAGTTTCGTATCATTTCGAGCAGTCCTCGATTAAATTTGATTTTTTTACCGAAACTAATCTAAACTAGTGTATAATATACTATGATTTTTTTTACCGAAACTTGCATTTAAAAAAGGTCTATAGAAACTAATTTTCGTATGATTTTTTGCAAGGACTTCCATCATAACCTTCCCTCGTAATATATATAAATGATCTGAAAAGTTTCGTATCATTTCAAACAGTTTCCTATTTAATTTGATTTTTTGAACGAAACTAGTATAAAATAGTGTATAATATATTATGATTTTTTGACCAAAACATGCATTTCGAAAAGATTAATAGAATTTAATTTTCAAATGATTTTTTTGCATGGACTTCCATCATAACCTTCCCTTGTAAAATATAGAAATGTTCTTAAAAGTTTGATATCATTTCGAGCAGTCCTCTATTTAATATGATTTTTTGACCGAAACTATTGTATAATATACTATGATATTTTGATAGAAACTTGCATCTCGATAAGTTTTATAGAAGCTAATTTTCAGAAAATTTTTTGCATGGACTTCCGTCATTACCTTCCCTCGTAACATATATAAATGATCTGAAAAGTTTGGTATCATTTGGAACAATCCTTGATTTAATTTGACATTTTGACCGGAACTAGTATAAACTAGTGTATAATACTTATGATTTTTTGACCAAAACATGCATTTCAAAAAGTTTCATAGAATATATTTTTTAGATGATTTTTTGCATGGACTTCCATCATAACCTTCCCTCGTAAAACATATCAATAATCTGAAAAGTTTCATTTCATTTCGAGCAGTCCTCGATTAAATTTGATTTTTTGACCGAAACTAATATAAACTAGGGTATAATTTACTATGATTTTATTACCGAAACTTGCATTTCAAAAAGTTTTATAGAAACTAATTTTCAGATGATTTTTTGCAAGGACTTCCATCATAACCTTCCCTCGTAACATATATATATATATGATCTGAAAAGTTTCGTATCATTTCAAACAGTTTCCGATTTAATTTGATTTTTTGAACGAAACTAGTATAAAATAGTGTATAATATATTATGATTTTTTGACCAAAACTTGCATTTTGAAAAGATTCATAGAATTTAATTTTCAAATGATTTTTTTCCTTGGACTTCCATCATAACCTTCCCTCATAAAATATAGAAGTGTTCTTAAAAGTTTGATATCATTTCAAGCATTCCTCGATTTAATTTGATTTTTTGACCGAAAGTAGTGTATAATATACTATGATTTTTTGACCGAAACTTGCATTTCGATAAGTTTTATAGAAGCTAATTTTCAGATGATTTTTTGCATGGAATTTCGTCATAACCTTTCCTTGTAACATATATAAATGATCTGAAAGGTTTCGTATCATTTGGAACAATCCTCGATTTAATTTTACTTTTTGACCGGAACTAGAATAAACTAGTGTATAATATTTATGATTTTTTGAATGATACTTGCATTTCAAAAAGTTTCATAGAATATAATTTTAAATTATTTTTTGCAAGGACTTCCATCATTACCTTCCCTTGTAAAATATATCAATAATCTGAAAAATTTCGTATCATTTCGAGTAGTCCTCGATTAAATTTGATTTTTTGACCGAAACTAATCTAAACTAATGTATAATAAACTCTGATTTTTTGACCGAAACTTGCATTTCAAAAAGTTTTATAGAAACTAAATTTCAGATGATTTTTTGCAAGGACTTTTGTAACATCCCAAATTTGATTATGAGTATTTGTTGCTTATTTGAGGATATATGAATGAATTGACAATTGGTGGTTATGTGACCCGATGCAGTGTGGTGAAATTATTTTAATAATAAGAATAATCATGTAGTATTATTCGGATTATTGGTTATTATTTAAAATAATAGAAGTGGAAGTATGAATGTTATGTTGGTTATTTTGGAGTATAAGAGTAATTTATATAATAAGGATAAATAGTGTTTTATTATACTATTTTATTATTATTATTGAAATTATATTAAATAAAAGGGTAAGGTGGTCTTTTTGTGAAAATTATGAGGGTAAAGTGGGAAAAGACATAACTGGGATAATATATCCAAAGAGGAGAATACGATTAGTTTTCTAACATTATCGTGTTTTGGGAAAAAAGGTGCTCTGAAGGAAAAAGGGAGAGAAAGGAGAAGCTCAGAGTCAGGAGGCTGTGGAGAACCCCAGAGAAGAGTGTAAAGTGGCGAAATTCTCTAAGGTATGGGGAGTTTTCATAATCTATTATAATTTTATAGGAATTGGTTTATGAATAGATTAGGATTGATATGATTTTGGTTATTGTTAGGTTTGATGACATATATTGAGTTATAAGAGTATGAATTGGTGAATTATGATTGATAAGATGTTTTAGAATGGCGTGTTTGATGTTTGAATTGATATTGTTGTTGTATATGATTAATTTTGATTGGTAAGAAGTTTTGGGTTGCATTGGAATGAATTCGTATGAAAAATTGAGGTATTTTGGTGTAGAATTCGTAAAAACAGCAGAAAACTGCTTATATACAGGTGTTAACCGGTTAACCATTTGGTTAACCGGTTAACCAGTGAAAAATATGCGTTTTGAGCAAAAAAAATGAGGCGTTAACCAGTTAACGCTTTGGTTAACCGGTTAACACTGTATCAGTGGCACTGTTATTTTGAAAAATTCATAACTTTTGATTCCTAACTCCGATTTAGGTGTCGTTTGAAGCGTCAGAAAGCTAATGAGATGAACTTTAATTTAATGAAATAAAATGAGTGAAATGATACATTTTTAAATGATGAATATTTAGAAATAGTTGAGTTGGTTTTATGATTATAAATAGGATTCTAATGTAAGTTGACGATTTGTTGTTGTTGATGAAGGAAGTTGTTTGCTTTGTTGTTAAAAATTGGTTTTATGATTATAAACATGATGTTATTGTGAATTAACGTTTTGTTGTTGTTGATGAGGGGAGTTGTTTGGTTGTCTCATTGAATCGAATAAGTTATTTTGTTGTATGATTGATAAAGAAGTATTGTTGATATGTTGTCAGGATGAAAGAGATGATTTTATGATGATTATTTGTTGAACATGAAATGATTGGTTATGTCTTGATGAGTTGAGGTAGCTAATGAAATGAGGTTTTGACGTGTTATCACGATGGAAATATATGATTAATTGATGTTGAGGTGTTGATATGAAATGAATGATGCGCTATTGATTTCTCGATGAATTTTACGGTGTAACACATCATTTTCATGATATTCACGATGGGGCTTCGGCCTATTTATTTGCTTCAATCCCATTGTGTGGATTGAAGTGTCTCGAAGATTATGGTGTGCTCCCTTGTGGAGGGTTGATGGTCATGTATCCATCTCATGGTGAAAATGGTACCACATGCATAATTGCATATCATGATAGTTGGAATTGCATATGTCTGGATGAATTCACGATGGAGTTGTTGTTGCTGAATTTTTATAATATGTTCATGATTGTGTTGTTGTTGCTGAATTATATAGTTGAAGATGTTATGACATGCTTATGCTAATTTATTTATATTCCATATTCTAATATATTTATGATAAATTATGATTACTCACCCTGCCTGCTTGGAAATGTTGCCTCTTTCGTGGGTAACTTGCAGATGTCGAAGAATAGTCCTGCAGTGCAATAGGAGTAATTCATGAGTCTCGGAGCTTTCTTTAGTGTTTCTTAGAAGTGGTTTTGGTCTATGTGTCCTGCTCTGTGTCATGTAACACTAGGATGGGGTTTATTTGTTAAATTGTTTACAGTTATGTTATTACTTTGATAAATGTTTTCTCATTATATGATGTTGAAATTCAGGATGGTGAAAATTATGTTTATGAAGTAAAAATTATGAATTTGAAATACGAAGTTTAAATTCCGCTGCGAAATGCTTATGTTATTCCTGATGTGATTAACCCGTGTTACGGGACAGGACACTGTTGTTTGAATTATGATGAAATGTGATACCCTTTTCGATGATTACTCTTATATTATTAAAATATTTTGTTTTGGGGTAGAAGGGTGTTACAACTTTCATCATAACCTTCCCTCGTAACATATATAAATGATCTGAAAAGTTTCGTATCATTTCAAACAGTTTCCAGTTTAATTTTATTTTTTGAACAAAACTAGTATAAAATAGTGTATAATATATTATGATTTCTTTACCAAAACTTGTATTACGAAAAGATTCATAGAATTTAATTTTCAAATGATTTTTTTGCATGGACTTCCATCATAACCTTCCCTCATAAAATATAGAAATGTTCTTAAAAGTTTGATATCAATTCGAGCAGTCCTCGATTTAATTGGATTTTTGACCGAAATTAGTGTATAATATACTATGATTTTTGACAGAAACTCGCATTTCGATAAGTTTTATAGAAGCTAATATTCAGATGATTATTTGCATGGACTTCCGACATAACCTTGCCTAGTAACATATATAAATGATCTGAAAAGTTTGGTATCATTTGGAACAATCTCGATTTAATTTGACATTTTGACCGGAACTAGAATAAACTAGTGTATAATACTTATGATTTTTTGACCGAAACTTGCATTTCAAAAAGTTTCATAGAATAAAATTTTCAGATGATTTTTTGCAAGGACTTCCATCATAACCTTCCCTCATTCCGATTTAATTTTATTTTTTGAAAAAAACTGGTATAAAATAGTGTATAATATATTATGATTTATTGACCGAAACTTGCATTTCGAAAAGGTTCATAGAATATAATTTTCAAATGATTTTTTTCCTGGACTTCCATCATAACCTTCTCTCGTAAAATATAGAAATGTTCTGAAAAGTTTCATATCATTTCGATATGTCCACGATTTAATTTTATTTTTTGACCGAAACTAGTGTAAACTAGTGTATAATATACTGTACTTTTTTGACAGAAACTTGCATTTCGATAAGTTTTATAGAAGCTAATTTTCAGATGATTTTTTGCATGGACTTCCATCATAACCTTCCCTTGTAACATATATAAATGATCTAAAAGGTTTCGTATCATTTAGAACAATCTTCAATTTAATTTGACTTTTTGACCAAAACTAGAATAAACTAGTGTATAATATTTATGATTTTTTGACCGAAACTTGCATTTCAAAAAGTTTCATAGAATCTATATTTCAGATGATTTTTTGCATGGACTTCCATCATAACCTTCCCTCGTAAAATATATCAATAATCTGAAATGTTTCGTATCATTTCGAACAGTCCTCGATTAAATTTTATTTTTTGACCGAAACTAGTATAAACTAGTGTATAATATACTATGATTTTTTTACCGAAACTTGCATTTCAATAAGGTTTATTGAAACTATTTTTCGTATGATTTTTTGCAAGGTCTTCCATCATAACCTCCCCTCGTAACATATATAAATGATCTGAAAATTTTCGTATCATTTTAAACAGTTTCCGATTTAATTTGATTTTATGAACGAAACTAGTATAAAATAATGTATAATATATTATGAATTTTTGACCAAAACTTGCATTTCGAAAAGATTCATAGAATGTAATTTTCAAATGATTTTTTTGCATGGACTTCCATCATAACCTTCCCTCGTAAAATATAGAAATGTTCTTACAATTTTGATATCATTTCGAGCAGTCCTCGATTTAATTTGAATTTTTTACAGAAACTTGCATTTCGATAAGTTTTATAGAAGCTATTTTTTAGATAATTTTTTGCATGGACTTCCGTCATAACCTTGCCTTGTAACATATATAAATGATCTGAAAGGTTTCGTATCATTTGGAACAATCCTCAATTTAATTCGACTTTTTGATAGGAACTAGAATAAACTTGCGTATAATACTTATGATATTTTGACCGAAACTTGCATTTCAAAAAGTTTCAGAGAATATAATTTTCAGATGATTTTTTGCATGGACTTTCATCAGAACCTTCCCTCGTAAAATATATCAATAATCTGAAAAGTTTCGTATCATTTCGAGCAGTCCTCGATTAAATTTTATTTTTTGACCGAAACTAATCTAAACTAATGTATAATATACTATGATTTTTTGACCGAAACTTGCATTTCAAAAAGTTTTATAGAAACTAAATTTCAGATGATTTTTTGTAAGGACTTCCATCATAACCTTCCCTCGTAACATATATAAATAATTTGAAAAGTTTCATATCATTTCAAACAGTTTCCGGTTTAATTTTATTTTTTGAACAAAACTAGTATAAAATAGTGTATAATATATTATGATTTTTTGACCAAAACTTGCATTTTGAAAAGATTCATAGAATTTAATTTTCAAATGATTTTTTTGCATGGACTTCCATCATAAGCTTTCCTCATAAAATATAGAATATACTATGATTTTTGACATAAACTTGCATTTCGATAAGTTTTATAGAAGCTAATTTTCAGATGATTGTTTGCATGGACTTCCGTCATAACCTTCCCTTGTAACAAATATAAATGATATGAAAGGTATCGTATCATTTGGAACAATCCTCGATTAAATTTAATTTTTTGACCGAAACTAGTATAAACTAGTGTATAATATACTATGATTTTTTTACCAAAACTTGCATTTCAAAAAGGTTTATAGGAACTAATTTTCGTATGATTTTTTGCAAGGTTTTCCATCATAACCTTCCCTCGTAACATATATAAATGATCTGAAAAGTTTTGTATCATTTCAAACAGTTTCCGATTTAATTTGATTTTTTGAACGAAACTAGTATAAAGAAATGTATAATATATTATGATTTTTTGACCAAAACTTGCATTTCAAAAAGTTTCGTAGAATATAATTTTCAGGTTATTTTTTGCAAGGACTTCCGTCATAACCTTCCCTCGTAACATATATAAATGATCTGGAAAGTTTCGTATCATTTCAAACAAATTCCAAAACTTGCATTTCGAAAAGGTTCATAGAATATAATTTTCAAATGATTTTTTGATTGGACTTACATCATAACCTTCTCTCGTAAAATATAGAAATGTTCGGAAAAGTTTCATATCATTTCGACAAGTCCACGATTTAATTTTATTTTTTGACCGAAACTAGTGTAAACTAGTGTATAATATACTATGCTTTTTTGACAGAAACTTGCATTTCAATAAGTTTTATAGAAGCTAATTTTCAGATGATTTTTTGCATTGACTTCCATCATAACCTTACCTTGTAACATATATAAATGATCTGAAAGGTTTCGTATCATTTAGAACAATCCTCGATTTAATTTGACTTTTTGACCAAAACTAGAATAAACTAGTGTATAATACTTATGATTTTTTGACCGAAACTTGCATTTCAAAAATTTTCATAGAATATAATTTTCAGATGATTTTTTGTATGGACTTCCATCATTACTTTCCCACGTAAAATATATCAATAATCTGAAAAGTTTCGTATCATTTTGAATAGTCCTCGATTAAATTTTATTTTTTCACCGAAACTAGTATAAACTAGTGTATAATATACTATGATTTTTTTATCGAAACTTGCATTTCAAAAAGGTTTATAGAAACTAATTTTCGTATGATTTTTTGCAAGGTCTTCCATCATAACCTTCCTTCGTAACATATATAAATGATCTGAAAATTTTCGTATCATTTCAAACAGTTTCCGATTTAATTTGATTTTTTGAACGAAACTTGAATAAACTAGTGTATAATATTTATGATTTTTTGACGGAAACTTGCATTTCTAAAAGTTTCATAGAATATAATTAGCAGATGATTTTTTGCATGAACTTCCATCATAACCTTCCCTCGTAAAATATAGAAATGTTCTTAAATGTTTGATATTATTTCGAGCAGTCCTCGATTTAATTTGACTTTTTGACCGAAACTAGTGTATAATATACTATGATTTTTGACAGAAACTTGCATTTCAATGAGTTTTATAGAAGCTAATTTTCAGATGATTTTTTGCATGGATTTCCGTAATAACCTTTCCTTGTAACATATATAATTGATCTGAAAGGTTTCGTATCATTTGGAACAATCCTCGATTTAATTTGACTTTTTGACCGGAACTAGAATAAACTAGTGTATAATATTTATGATTTTTTTATCGAAACTTGCCTTTCAAAAAGTTTTATAGAATATAATTTCCAGATGATATTTGGCATGGACTTCCATCATAACCTTCCCTCGTAACATATATAAATGATCTGAAAAGCTTCGTATCAATTCAAACAGATTCCGATTTAATTTAATATTTTGAACGAAACTAATATAAAATAGTTTATAATATATTATTATTTGTTCACCGAAACTTGCATTACGAAAAGTTTCATAAAATATAATTTAGAAATGATTGTTTTCCTGGACTTCCATCATAACCTTCTATGGTAAAATATAGAAATGTTCTGAAACGTTTCATATCATTTTGATAAGTCCTCAATTTAATTTGATTTTTTTACCAAAAACTAGTGTATTATTATATACTATGCTTTTTTTACAGACACGTGCATTTCGATAAGTTTTATAGAAGCTAATATTCACATGATTTTTTGCATGGACTTCCATCATAACCTTCCCTTGTAACATATATAAATAATCTTAAAGGTTTCGTATCATTTAGAACAATCCTCGATTTAATTTGACTTTTTGACCAAAACTAGAATAAACTAGTGTATAAAATTTATGATTTTTTGACTGAAAGTAATCTAAACTAGTGTATAATATAGTATGATTTTTTGACCGAAACATGCATTTCAAAAAGTATTATAGAAACTAATTTCCGTATGATTTTTTGCAAGGTCTTCCATCATAACCTTCCCTCGTAACATATATAAATGATCTAAAAAGTTTCGTATCATTTCAAATAGTTTCCGATTTAATTTGATTTTTTGAACGAAACTAGTATAAAATAGTGTATAATATATTATGATTTTTTGACCAAAACTTGCATTTCGAAAAGATTCATAGAATTATTTTTCAAATGATTTTTTTGCATGGACTTCAATAATAACCTTCCCTCGTAAAATATAGAAATGTTCTTAAAATTTTGATATCATTTCGAGCAGTCCTCGATTTAATTTGATTTTTTGACCGAAACTAGTGTATAATATACTATGATTTTTTGACAGAAACTTGCATTTCGATAAGTTTTATAGAAGCTAATTTTCAGATGATTTTTTGCATGGAATTCCTTCATAACCTTGCCTTGTAACATATATAAATGATCTGTAAGGTTTCGTATCATTTGGAATAATCCTCGATTTAATTTGACTTTTTGACCGAAACTAGAATAAACTAGTGTATAATACTTATGATTTTTTGACCGAAACTTGCATTTCAAAAAGTTTCATAGAATATAATTTTCAGATGATTTTTTGCATGGACTTCCATCATAACCTTCCCTCGTAAAATATATCAATAATCTGAAAAGTTTCTTATCATTTCAAGCAGTCCTCGATTAAGTTTTATTTTTTGACCGAAACTAATCTAAACTAGTGTATAATATTCTGATTGTTTGACCGAAACTTGCATTTCAAATAGTTTTATAGAAACTAATTTTTAGATGATTTTTTTGCAAAGACTTCCATCATAACCTTCCCTCGTAACATATATAAATGATCCGAAAAGTTTCGTATCATTTCAAATTGTTTCCGATTTTATTTTATTTTTTGAACTAAAATACTATAAAATAGTGTATAATATATTATGATTTTTTGACCAAAACTTGCATTTCATAAAGATTCATAGAATTTAATTTTCAAATGATTTTTTTGCATGGACTTCCATCATAGCCTTCCCTCATAAAATATAGAAATGTTCCTAAAAGTTTAATATCATTTCGAGAAGTCCTCGATTTAATTTGATTTTTGACCGAAACTAGTGTATAATATACTATGATTTTTGACATAAACTTGCATTTCGATAAGTTTTATAGAAGCTAATTTTCAGATAATTTTTTGCATGTACTTCCGTCATAACCTTGCCTTGTAACATATATAAATGATCTGAAAGGTTTCGTATCATTTGGAACAATCCTCGATTTAATTTTCCTTTTTGACCGAAACTAGAATAAACTAGTGTATAATATTTATGAATTTTTGACCGAAACTTGCACTTCAAAAAGTTTCATAAAATATAATTTTCAGATGACTTTTTGCAAGGACTTTCTTCATAACCTTCCCTCGTAACATATATAAATGATCTGAAAAGTTTCGAATCATTTCAAATAGATTCCGATTTAATTTTATTTTTTGAACGAAACTAGTATAAAATAGTGTATAATATATTATGATTTGTTGTCCGAAACTTGCATTTCGAAAAAGTTCATAGAATATAATTTTCAAATGATTTTTTGCCTGGATTTCCATCATAACCTTCTCTCGGAAAATATAGAAATGTTCTGAAAAGTTTCATATCATTTCGATAAGTCCTCGATTTAATTTGATTTTTTGACCGAAACTAGTGTAAACTAGTGTATAATATACTATGCTTTTTTGACAGAAACTTGCATTTCGATAAGTTTCATAGAAACTAATTTTCAGATAATTTTTGCATGGACTTCCATCATAACCTTCCCTTGTAACATATATAAATGATCTGGAAGGTTTCGTATCATTTAGAACAATCCTCGATTTAATTTGACTTTTTGACCAAAACTAGAATAAACTAGTATAATACTTATGATTTTTTGACCGAAACTTCCATTTCAAAAAGTTTCATAGAATATAATTTTCAGATGATTTTTTGCATGGACTTCCATCATAACCTTCCCTCGTAAAATATATCAATAATCTGAAAAGTTTCTTATCATTTCAAGCAGTCCTCGATTAAATTTTATTTTTTGACCGAAACTAATATTAACTACTGTATAATATACTGATTTTTTTACCGAAACTTGCATTTCAAAAAGTTTTATAGAAACTAATTTTCAGATGATTTTTTTGCAAGGACTTCCATCATAGCCTTCCCTCGTAACATATATAAATTATCTGAAAAGTTTCGTATATTTTCAAATAGTTTCCGATTTAATTTAATTTTTGAACGAAACTAGTATAAAATAATGTATAATATATTATGATTTTTTGACCGAAACTTGCATTTCGAAAAGATTCAAGAATTTAATTTTCAAATGATTTTTTTGCATGAACTTCCATCATAACCTTCCCTCATAAAATATAGAAATGTTCTTAAAAGTTTGATATCATTTCGAGCAGTCCATGATTTAATTTGATTTTTGACCGAAACTAGTGTATAATATACTATGATTTTTGACAGAAACTTGCATTTCGATAAGTTTTATAGATGCTAATTTTCAGATGATTTTTTGCATGGACTTCCGTCATAACCTTGCCTTGTAACATATCTAAATGATCTGAATGGTTTCGTATCATTTGGAACAATCATCGATTTCATTTGACTTTTTGACCGGAACTAAAATAAACTAGTGTATAATATTTATGATTTTTTTACCGAAACTTGCATTTCAAAAAGTTTCATAGAATATAATTTTCAGATGATTTTTTGCAAGGACTTCCATCATAACCTTCCCTCGTAACATATATAAATGATCTGAAAGTTTCGTATCATTTCAAATAGATTCCGATTTAATTTTATTTTTTGAACGAAACTGGTATAAAATAGTGTATAATATATTATGATTTGTTGACCGAAACTTGCATTTCGAAAAGGTTCATATAATATAATTTTCAAATGATTTTTTTCCTGGACTTCCATCATAACCTTCTCTCGTAAAATATAGAAATGTTCTTACAAGTTTCATATCATTTCGATAAGTCCTCGATTTAATTTGATTTTTTAACCGAAACTAGTGTAAACTTGTGTATAATATACTATGCTTTTTTGACAGAAACTTGCATTTTGATAAGTTTTATAGAAGCTAATTTTCAGATGATTTTTTGCATGGAGTTCCATCATAACCTTCCCTTGTAATATATATAAATGATCCGAAAGGTTTCGTATCATTTAGAACAATCCTCGATTTAATTTGACTTTTTGACCAAAACAAGAATAAACTAGTGAATAATATTTATGATTTTTTGACCGAAACTTGCATTTATAAAAGTTTCATAGAATCTAATTTTCAGATGATTTTTTGCATGGACTTCCATCATAACCTTCCCTCGTAACATATATAAATGATCTGAAAAGTTTCGTATCATTTCAAATAGATTCCGATTTAATTTTATTTTTTGAACGAAACTAGTATAAAAGAGTGTATAATATATTATGATTTGTTGACCGAAACTTGCATTTCGAAAAGGTTCATAGAATATAATTTTCAAATGATTTTTTGCCTGGACTTCCATCATAACCTTCTCTCGTAAAATATAGAAATGTTCTGAAAAGTTTCATATCGTTTCGATAAGTCCTCGATTTAATTTGATTTTTTGACCGAAACTAGTGTAAACTTGTGTATAATATACTATGCTTTTTTGACAGAAACTTGCATTTCGATAAGTTTTATAGAAGCTAATTTTCAGATGATTTTTTGCATGGACTTCCGTCGTAACCTTGCCTTGTAACATATCTAAATGATCTGAAAGGTTTCGTATCATTTGGAAAAATCCTCGATTTAATTTGACTTTTTGACCGGAACTAGAATAAACTAGTGTATAATATTTATGATTTTTTGACCGAAACTTGCATTTCAAAAAGTTTTATAGAATATAATTTTCAGATGATTTTTTGCAAAGACTTCCATCATAACCTTCCCTCGTAACATATATAAATGATCTGAAAAGTTTTGTATCATTTCAAATAGATTCTGATTTAATTTTATATTTTGAACGAAACTAGTATAAAATAGTTTATAATATATTATGATTTGTTGACCGAAACATGCATTTCGAAAAGGTTCATAGAATATAATTTTCAAATGATTTTTTGCCTGGACTTCCATCATAACCTTCTCTCGTAAAATATAGAATTGTTCTGAAAAGTTTCATATCATTTCGATAAGTCCTCGATTTAATTTGATTTTTTGACCGAAAGTAGTGTAAACTTTTGTATAATATACTATGCTTTTTTGACAGAAACTTGCATTTCGATAAGTTTTATAGAAGCTAATTTTCAGATGATTTTTTGCATGGAGTTCCATCATAACCTTCCCTTGTAACATATATAAATGATCCGAAAGGTTTCGTATCATTTAGACCAATCCTCGATTTAATTTGACTTTTTGACCGGAACTAGAATAAACTAGTGTATAATATTTATGTTTTTTTGACCGAAACTTGCATTTCAAAAAGTTTCATAGAATATAATTTTCATATGATTTTTTGCAAAGACTTCCATCATAACCTTCCCTCGTAACATATATAAATGATCTGAAAAGTTTCCTATCATTTCAAATAGATTCCGATTTATTTTTATTTTTTGAACGAAACTACTATAAAATAGTGTATAATATATTATGATTTGTTGACCGAAACTTGCATTTCGTAAAGGTTCATAGAATATAATTTTCAAATAATTTTTTCCTGGACTTCCATCATAACCTTCTCTCATAAAATATAGAAATGTTCTTAAAAGTTTCATATCATTTCGATAAGTCCTCGATTTAATTTGATTTTTTGACCGAAACTAGTGTAAACTTGTGTAAAATATACTATGCTTTTTTTACAGAAACTTGCATTTCGATAAGTTTTATAGAAGCTAATTTTCAGATTATTTTTTGCATGGACTTCCGTCGTAACCTTGCCTTGTAACATATCTAAATGATCTGAAAGGTTTCGTATCATTTGGAACAATCCTCGATTTAATTTGACTTTTTGACCGGAACTAGAATAAACTAGTGTATAATATTTATGATTTTTTGACCGAAACTTGCATTTCAAAAAGTTTCATAGAATATAATTTTCAGATGATTTTTTGCAAAGACTTCCATCATAACCTTCCCTCGTAACATATATAAATGATCTGAAAAGTTTTGTATCATTTCAAATAGATTCTGATTTAATTTTATTTTTTGAACGAAACTAGTATAAAATAGTTTATAATATATTATGATTTGTTGACCGAAACTTGCATTTCGAAAAGGTTCATAGAATATAATTTTCAAATGATTTTTTGCCTGGACTTCCATCATAACCTTCTCTCGTAAAGTATAGAATTGTTCTGAAAAGTTTCATATCATTTCGATAAGTCCTCGATTTAATTTGATTTTTTGACCGAAAGTAGTGTAAACTTTTGTATAATATACTATGCTTTTTTGACAGAAACTTGCATTTCGATAAGTTTTATAGAAGCTAATTTTCAGATGATTTTTTGCATGGAGTTCCATCATAACCTTCCCTTGTAACATATATAAATGATCCGAAAGGTTTCGTATCATTTAGACCAATCCTCGATTTAATTTGACTTTTTGACCGGAACTAGAATAAACTAGTGTATAATATTTATGTTTTTTTGACCGAAACTTGCATTTCAAAAAGTTTCATAGAATATAATTTTCATATGATTTTTTGCAAAGACTTCCATCATAACCTTCCCTCGTAACATATATAAATGATCTGAAAAGTTTCCTATCATTTCAAATAGATTCCGATTTATTTTTATTTTTTGAACGAAACTACTATAAAATAGTGTATAATATATTATGATTTGTTGACCGAAACTTGCATTTCGTAAAGGTTCATAGAATATAATTTTCAAATAATTTTTTCCTGGACTTCCATCATAACCTTCTCTCATAAAATATAGAAATGTTCTTAAAAGTTTCATATCATTTCGATAAGTCCTCGATTTAATTTGATTTTTTGACCGAAACTAGTGTAAACTTGTGTAAAATATACTATGCTTTTTTGACAGAAACTTGCATTTCGATAAGTTTTATAGAAGCTAATTTTCAGATTATTTTTTGCATGGACTTCCGTCGTAACCTTGCCTTGTAACATATCTAAATGATCTGAAAGGTTTCGTATCATTTGGAACAATCCTCGATTTAATTTGACTTTTTGACCGGAACTAGAATAAACTAGTGTATAATATTTATGATTTTTTGACCGAAACTTGCATTTCAAAAAGTTTCATAGAATATAATTTTCAGATGATTTTTTGCAAAGACTTCCATCATAACCTTCCCTCGTAACATATATAAATGATCTGAAAAGTTTTGTATCATTTCAAATAGATTCTGATTTAATTTTATTTTTTGAACGAAACTAGTATAAAATAGTTTATAATATATTATGATTTGTTGACCGAAACATGCATTTCGAAAAGGTTCATAGAATATAATTTTCAAATGATTTTTTGCCTGGACTTCCATCATAACCTTCTCTCGTAAAGTATAGAATTGTTCTGAAAAGTTTCATATCATTTCGAGAAGTCCTCGATTTAATTTGATTTTTTGACCGAAAGTAGTGTAAACTTTTGTATAATATACTATGCTTTTTTGACAGAAACTTGCATTTCAATAAGTTTTATAGAAGGTAATTTTCAGATGATTTTTTGCATGGAGTTCCATCATAACCTTCCCTTGTAACATATATAAATGATCCGAAAGGTTTCGTATCATTTAGACCAATCCTCGATTTAATTTGACTTTTTGACCGGAACTAGAATAGACTAGTGTATAATATTTATGTTTTTTTGACCGAAACTTGCATTTCAAAAAGTTTCATAGAATATAATTTTCAAATGATTTTTTGCAAAGACTTCCATCATAACCTTCCCTCGTAACATATATAAATGATCTGAAAAGTTTCCTATCATTTCAAATAGATTCCGATATATTTTTATTTTTTGAACGAAACTACTATAAAATAGTGTATAATATATTATGACTTGTTGACCGAAACTTGCATTTCGAAAAGGTTCATAGAATATAATTTTCAAATGATTTTTTGCCTGGACTTCCATCATAACCTTCGCTCGTAAAATATAGAATTGTTCTGAAAAGTTTCATATCATTTCGATAAGTCCTCGATTTAATTTGATTTTTTGACCGAAAGTAGTGTAAACTTTTGTATAATATACTATGCTTTTTTGACAGAAACTTGCATTTCAATAAGTTTTATAGAAGCTAATTTTCAGATGATTTTTTGCATGGAGTTCCATCATAACCTTCCCTTGTAACATATATAAATGATCCGAAAGGTTTCGTATCATTTAGACCAATCCTTGATTTAATTTGACTTTTTGACCGGAACTAGAATAAACTAGTGTATAATATTTATGTTTTTTTGACCGAAACTTGCATTTCAAAAAGTTTCATAGAATATAATTTTCAGATGATTTTTTGCAAAGACTTCCATCATAACCTTCCCTCGTAACATATATAAATGATCTGAAATGTTTCCTATCATTTCAAATAGATTCCGATTTATTTTTATTTTTTGAACGAAACTACTATAAAATAGTGTATAATATATTATGATTTGTTGACCGAAACTTGCATTTCGTAAAGGTTCATAGAATATAATTTTCAAATAATTTTTTCCTGGACTTCCATCATAACCTTCTCTCATAAAATATAGAAATGTTCTTAAAAGTTTCATATCATTTCGATAAGTCCTCGATTTAATTTGATTTTTTGACCGAAACTAGTGTAAACTTGTGTATAATATACTATGTTTTTTTGACAGAAACTTGCATTTGGATAAGTTTTATAGAAGCTAATTTTCAGATGATTTTTTGCATGGACTTCCGTCGTAACCTTGCCTTGTAACATATCTAAATGATCTGAAAGGTTTCGTATCATTTGGAACAATCCTCGATTTAATTTGACTTTTTGACCGGAACTAGAATAAACTAGTGTATAATATTTATGATTTTTTGACCGAAACTTGCATTTCAAAAAGTTTCATAGAATATAATTTTCAGATGATTTTTTGCAAAGACTTCCATCATAACCTTCCCTCGTAACATATATAAATGATTTGAAAAGTTTTGTATCATTTCAAATAGATTCTGATTTAATTTTATTTTTTGAACGAAACTAGTATAAAATAGTTTAAAATATATTATGATTTGTTGACCGAAACTTGCATTTCGAAAAGGTTCATAGAATATAATTTTCAAATGATTTTTTGCCTGGACTTCCATCATAACCTTCTCTCGTAAAATATAGAATTGTTCTGAAAAGTTTCATATCATTTCGAGAAGTCCTCGATTTAATTTGATTTTTTGACCGAAAGTAGTGTAAACTTTTGTATAATATACTATGCTTTTTTGACAGAAACTTGCATTTCAATAAGTTTTATAGAAGGTAATTTTCAGATGATTTTTTGCATGGAGTTCCATCATAACCTTCCCTTGTAACATATATAAATGATCCGAAAGGTTTCGTATCATTTAGACCAATCCTCGATTTAATTTGACTTTTTGACCGGAACTAGAATAAACTAGTGTATAATATTTATGTTTTTTTGACCGAAACTTGCATTTCAAAAAGTTTCATAGAATATAATTTTCAAATGATTTTTTGCAAAGACTTCCATCATAACCTTCCCTCGTAACATATATAAATGATCTGAAAAGTTTCCTATCATTTCAAATAGATTCCGATATATTTTTATTTTTTGAACGAAACTACTATAAAATAGTGTATAATATATTATGATTTGTTGACCGAAACTTGCATTTCGAAAAGGTTCATAGAATATAATTTTCAAATGATTTTTTGCCTGGACTTCCATCATAACCTTCGCTCGTAAAATATAGAATTGTTCTGAAAAGTTTCATATCATTTCGATAAGTCCTCGATTTAATTTGATTTTTTGACCGAAAGTAGTGTAAACTTTTGTATAATATACTATGCTTTTTTGACAGAAACTTGCATTTCAATAAGTTTTATAGAAGCTAATTTTCAGATGATTTTTTGCATGGAGTTCCATCATAACCTTCCCTTGTAACATATATAAATGATCCGAAAGGTTTCGTATCATTTAGACCAATCCTTGATTTAATTTGACTTTTTGACCGGAACTAGAATAAACTAGTGTATAATATTTATGTTTTTTTGACCGAAACTTGCATTTCAAAAAGTTTCATAGAATATAATTTTCAGATGATTTTTTGCAAAGACTTCCATCATAACCTTCCCTCGTAACATATATAAATGATCTGAAATGTTTCCTATCATTTCAAATAGATTCCGATTTATTTTTATTTTTTGAACGAAACTACTATAAAATAGTGTATAATATATTATGATTTGTTGACCGAAACTTGCATTTCGTAAAGGTTCATAGAATATAATTTTCAAATAATTTTTTCCTGGACTTCCATCATAACCTTCTCTCATAAAATATAGAAATGTTCTTAAAAGTTTCATATCATTTCGATAAGTCCTCGATTTAATTTGATTTTTTGACCGAAACTAGTGTAAACTTGTGTATAATATACTATGTTTTTTTGACAGAAACTTGCATTTGGATAAGTTTTATAGAAGCTAATTTTCAGATGATTTTTTGCATGGACTTCCGTCGTAACCTTGCCTTGTAACATATCTAAATGATCTGAAAGGTTTCGTATCATTTGGAACAATCCTCGATTTAATTTGACTTTTTGACCGGAACTAGAATAAACTAGTGTATAATATTTATGATTTTTTGACCGAAACTTGCATTTCAAAAAGTTTCATAGAATATAATTTTCAGATGATTTTTTGCAAAGACTTCCATCATAACCTTCCCTCGTAACATATATAAATGATCTGAAAAGTTTTGTATCATTTCAAATAGATTCTGATTTAATTTTATTTTTTGAACGAAACTAGTATAAAATAGTTTATAATATATTATGATTTGTTGACCGAAACTTGCATTTCGAAAAGGTTCATAGAATATAATTTTCAAATGATTTTTTGCCTGGACTTCCATCATAACCTTCTCTCGTAAAATATAGAATTGTTCTGAAAAGTTTCATATCATTTCGATAAGTCCTCGATTTAATTTGATTTTTTGACCGAAAGTAGTGTAAACTTTTGTATAATATACTATGCTTTTTTGACAGAAACTTGCATTTCGATAAGTTTTATAGAAGCTAATTTTCAGATGATTTTTTGCATGGAGTTCCATCATAACCTTCCCTTGTAACATATATAAATGATCCGAAAGGTTTCGTATCATTTAGACCAATCCTCGATTTAATTTGACTTTTTGACCGGAACTAGAATAAACTAGTGTATAATATTTATGTTTTTTTGACCGAAACTTGCATTTCAAAAAGTTTCATAGAATATAATTTTCAGATGATTTTTTGCAAAGACTTCCATCATAACCTTCCCTCGTAACATATATAAATGATCTGAAAAGTTTCCTATCATTTCAAATAGATTCCGATTTATTTTTATTTTTTGAACGAAACTACTATAAAATAGTGTATAATATATTATGATTTGTTGACCGAAACTTGCATTTCGTAAAGGTTCATAGAATATAATTTTCAAATAATTTTTTCCTGGACTTCCATCATAACCTTCTCTCATAAAATATAGAAATGTTATTAAAAGTTTCATATCATTTCGATAAGTCCTCGATTTAATTTGATTTTTTGACCGAAACTAGTGTAAACTTGTGTATAATATACTATGCTTTTTTGACAGAAACTTGCATTTCGATAAGTTTTATAGAAGCTAATTTTCAGATGATTTTTTGCATGGACTTCCGTCGTAACCTTGCCTTGTAACATATCTAAATGATCTGAAAGGTTTCGTATCATTTGGAACAATCCTCGATTTAATTTGACTTTTTGACCGGAACTAGAATAAACTAGTGTATAATATTTATAATTTTTTGACCGAAACTTGCATTTCAAAAAGTTTCATAGAATATAATTTTCAGATGATTTTTTGCAAAGACTTCCATCATAACCTTCCCTCGTAACATATATAAATGATCTGAAAAGTTTTGTATCATTTCAAATAGATTCTGATTTAATTTTATTTTTTGAACGAAACTAGTATAAAATAGTTTATAATATATTATGATTTGTTGACCGAAACTTGCATTTCGAAAAGGTTCATAGAATATAATTTTCAAATGATTTTTTGCCTGGACTTCCATCATAACCTTCTCTCGTAAAATATAGAATTGTTCTGAAAAGTTTCATATCATTTCGATAAGTCCTCGATTTAATTTGATTTTTTGACCGAAAGTAGTGTAAACTTTTGTATAATATACTATGCTTTTTTGACAGAAACTTGCATTTCGATAAGTTTTATAGAAGCTAATTTTCAGATGATTTTTTGCATGGAGTTCCATCATAACCTTCCCTTGTAACATATATAAATGATCCGAAAGGTTTCGTATCATTTAGACCAATCCTCGATTTAATTTGACTTTTTGACCGGAACTAGAATAAACTAGTGTATAATATTTATGTTTTTTTGACCGAAACTTGCATTTCAAAAAGTTTCATAGAATATAATTTTCAGATGATTTTTTGCAAAGACTTCCATCATAACCTTCCCTCGTAACATATATAAATGATCTGAAAAGTTTCCTATCATTTCAAATAGATTCCGATTTATTTTTATTTTTTGAACGAAACTACTATAAAATAGTGTATAATATATTATGATTTGTTGACCGAAACTTGCATTTCGTAAAGGTTCATAGAATATAATTTTCAAATAATTTTTTCCTGGACTTCCATCATAACCTTCTCTCATAAAATATAGAAATGTTATTAAAAGTTTCATATCATTTCGATAAGTCCTCGATTTAATTTGATTTTTTGACCGAAACTAGTGTAAACTTGTGTATAATATACTATGCTTTTTTGACAGAAACTTGCATTTCGATAAGTTTTATAGAAGCTAATTTTCAGATGATTTTTTGCATGGACTTCCGTCGTAACCTTGCCTTGTAACATATCTAAATGATCTGAAAGGTTTCGTATCATTTGGAACAATCCTCGATTTAATTTGACTTTTTGACCGGAACTAGAATAAACTAGTGTATAATATTTATAATTTTTTGACCGAAACTTGCATTTCAAAAAGTTTCATAGAATATAATTTTCAGATGATTTTTTGCAAAGACTTCCATCATAACCTTCCCTCGTAACATATATAAATGATCTGAAAAGTTTTGTATCATTTCAAATAGATTCTGATTTAATTTTATTTTTTGAACGAAACTAGTATAAAATAGTTTATAATATATTATGATTTGTTGACCGAAACTTGCATTTCGAAAAGGTTCATAGAATATAATTTTCAAATGATTTTTTGCCTGGACTTCCATCATAACCTTCTCTCGTAAAATATAGAATTGTTCTGAAAAGTTTCATATCATTTCGATAAGTCCTCGATTTAATTTGATTTTTTGACCGAAAGTAGTGTAAACTTTTGTATAATATACTATGCTTTTTTGACAGAAACTTGCATTTCGATAAGTTTTATAGAAGCTAATTTTCAGATGATTTTTTGCATGGAGTTCCATCATAACCTTCCCTTGTAACATATATAAATGATCCGAAAGGTTTCGTATCATTTAGACCAATCCTCGATTTAATTTGACTTTTTGACCGGAACTAGAATAAACTAGTGTATAATATTTATGTTTTTTTGACCGAAACTTGCATTTCAAAAAGTTTCATAGAATATAATTTTCAGATGATTTTTTGCAAAGACTTCCATCATAACCTTCCCTCGTAACATATATAAATGATCTGAAAAGTTTCCTATCATTTCAAATAGATTCCGATTTATTTTTATTTTTTGAACGAAACTACTATAAAATAGTGTATAATATATTATGATTTGTTGACCGAAACTTGCATTTCGTAAAGGTTCATAGAATATAATTTTCAAATAATTTTTTCCTGGACTTCCATCATAACCTTCTCTCATAAAATATAGAAATGTTATTAAAAGTTTCATATCATTTCGATAAGTCCTCGATTTAATTTGATTTTTTGACCGAAACTAGTGTAAACTTGTGTATAATATACTATGCTTTTTTGACAGAAACTTGCATTTCGATAAGTTTTATAGAAGCTAATTTTCAGATGATTTTTTGCATGGACTTCCGTCGTAACCTTGCCTTGTCACATATCTAAATGATCTGAAAGGTTTCGTATCATTTGGAACAATCCTCGATTTAATTTGACTTTTTGACCGGAACTAGAATAAACTAGTGTATAATATTTATAATTTTTTGACCGAAACTTGCATTTCAAAAAGTTTCATAGAATATAATTTTCAGATGATTTTTTGCAAAGACTTCCATCATAACCTTCCCTCGTAACATATATAAATGATCTGAAAAGTTTTGTATCATTTCAAATAGATTCTGATTTAATTTTATTTTTTGAACGAAACTAGTATAAAATAGTTTATAATATATTATGATTTGTTGACCGAAACTTGCATTTCGAAAAGGTTCATAGAATATAATTTTCAAATGATTTTTTGCCTGGACTTCCATCATAACCTTCTCTCGTAAAATATAGAATTGTTCTGAAAAGTTTCATATCATTTCGATAAGTCCTCGATTTAATTTGATTTTTTGACCGAAAGTAGTGTAAACTTTTGTATAATATACTATGCTTTTTTGACAGAAACTTGCATTTCGATAAGTTTTATAGAAGCTAATTTTCAGATGATTTTTTGCATGGACTTCCGTCGTAACCTTGCCTTGTAACATATCTAAATGATCTGAAAGGTTTCGTATCATTTGGAACAATCCTCGATTTAATTTGACTTTTTGACCGGAACTAGAATAAACTAGTGTATAATATTTATGATTTTTTGACCGAAACTTGCATTTCAAAAAGTTTCATAGAATATAATTTTCAGATGATTTTTTGCAAAGACTTCCATCATAACCTTCCCTCGTAACATATATAAATGATCTGAAAAGTTTTGTATCATTTCAAATAGATTCTGATTTAATTTTATTTTTTGAACGAAACTAGTATGAAATAGTTTATAATATATTATGATTTGTTGACCGAAACTTGCATTTCGAAAAGGTTCATAGAATATAATTTTCAAATGATTTTTTGCCTGGACATCCATCATAACCTTCGCTCGTAAAATATAGAATTGTTCTGAAAAGCTTCATATCATTTCGATAAGTCCTCGATTTAATTTGATTTTTTGACCGAAAGTAGTGTAAACTTTTGTATAATATACTATGCTTTTTTGACAGAAACTTGCATTTCAATAAGTTTTATAGAAGCTAATTTTCAGATGATTTTTTGCATGGAGTTCCATCATAACCTTCCCTTGTAACATATATAAATGATCCGAAAGGTTTCGTATCATTTAGACCAATCCTCGATTTAATTTGACTTTTTGACCGGAACTAGAATAAACTAGTGTATAATATTTATGTTTTTTTGACCGAAACTTGCATTTCAAAAAGTTTCATAGAATATAATTTTCAGATGATTTTTTGCAAAGACTTCCATCATAACCTTCCCTCGTAACATATATAAATGATCTGAAAAGTTTCCTATCATTTCAAATAGATTCCGATTTATTTTTATTTTTTGAACGAAACTACTATAAAATAGTGTATAATATATTATGATTTGTTGACCGAAACTTGCATTTCGTAAAGGTTCATAGAATATAATTTTCAAATAATTTTTTCCTGGACTTCCATCATAACCTTCTCTCATAAAATATAGAAATGTTATTAAAAGTTTCATATCATTTCGATAAGTCCTCGATTTAATTTGATTTTTTGACCGAAACTAGTGTAAACTTGTGTATAATATACTATGCTTTTTTGACAGAAACTTGCATTTCGATAAGTTTTATAGAAGCTAATTTTCAGATGATTTTTTGCATGGACTTCCGTCGTAACCTTGCCTTGTAACATATCTAAATGATCTGAAAGGTTTCGTATCATTTGGAACAATCCTCGATTTAATTTGACTTTTTGACCGGAACTAGAATAAACTAGTGTATAATATTTATAATTTTTTGACCGAAACTTGCATTTCAAAAAGTTTCATAGAATATAATTTTCAGATGATTTTTTGCAAAGACTTCCATCATAACCTTCCCTCGTAACATATATAAATGATCTGAAAAGTTTTGTATCATTTCAAATAGATTCTGATTTAATTTTTTTTTTTGAACGAAACTAGTATAAAATAGTTTATAATATATTATGATTTGTTGACCGAAACTTGCATTTCGAAAAGGTTCATAGAATATAATTTTCAAATGATTTTTTGCCTGGACTTCCATCATAACCTTCTCTCGTAAAATATAGAATTGTTCTGAAAAGTTTCATATCATTTCGATAAGTCCTCGATTTAATTTGATTTTTTGACCGAAAGTAGTGTAAACTTTTGTATAATATACTATGCTTTTTTGACAGAAACTTGCATTTCGATAAGTTTTATAGAAGCTAATTTTCAGATGATTTTTTGCATGGACTTCCGTCGTAACCTTGCCTTGTAACATATCTAAATGATCTGAAAGGTTTTGTATCATTTGGAACAATCCTCGATTTAATTTGACTTTTTGACCGGAACTAGAATAAACTAGTGTATAATATTTATGATTTTTTGACCGAAACTTGCATTTCAAAAAGTTTCATAGAATATAATTTTCAGATGATTTTTTGCAAAGACTTCCATCATAACCTTCCCTCGTAACATATATAAATGATCTGAAAAGTTTTGTATCATTTCAAATAGATTCTGATTTAAGTTTTATTTTTTGAACGAAACTAGTATAAAATAGTTTATAATATATTATGATTTGTTGACCGAAACTTGCATTTCGAAAAGGTTCATAGAATATAATTTTCAAATGATTTTTTGCCTGGACTTCCATCATAACCTTCTCTCGTAAAATATAGAATTGTTCTGAAAAGTTTCATATCATTTCGATAAGTCCTCGATTTAATTTGATTTTTTGACCGAAAGTAGTGTAAACTTTTGTATAATATACTATGCTTTTTTGACAGAAACTTGCATTTCGATAAGTTTTATAGAAGCTAATTTTCAGATGATTTTTTGCATGGAGTTCCATCATAACCTTCCCTTGTAACATATATAAATGATCCGAAAGGTTTCGTATCATTTAGACCAATCCTCGATTTAATTTGACTTTTTGACCGGAACTAGAATAAACTAGTGTATAATATTTATGTTTTTTTGACCGAAACTTGCATTTCAAAAAGTTTCATAGAATATAATTTTCAGATGATTTTTTGCAAAGACTTCCATCATAACCTTCCCTCGTAACATATATAAATGATCTGAAAAGTTTCCTATCATTTCAAATAGATTCCGATTTATTTTTATTTTTTGAACGAAACTACTATAAAATAGTGTATAATATATTATGATTTGTTGACCGAAACTTGCATTTCGTAAAGGTTCATAGAATATAATTTTCAAATAATTTTTTCCTGGACTTCCATCATAACCTTCTCTCATAAAATATAGAAATGTTATTAAAAGTTTCATATCATTTCGATAAGTCCTCGATTTAATTTGATTTTTGACCGAAACTAGTGTAAACTTGTGTATAATATACTATGCATTTTTGACAGAAACTTGCATTTCGATAAGTTTTATAGAAGCTAATTTTCAGATGATTTTTTGCATGGACTTCCGTCGTAACCTTGCCTTGTAACATATCTAAATGATCTGAAAGGTTTCGTATCATTTGGAACAATCCTCGATTTAATTTGACTTTTTGACCGGAACTAGAATAAACTAGTGTATAATATTTATGATTTTTTGACCGAAACTTGCATTTCAAAAAGTTTCATAGAATATAATTTTCAGATGATTTTTTGCAAAGACTTCCATCATAACCTTCCCTCGTAACATATATAAATGATCTGAAAAGTTTTGTATCATTTCAAATAGATTCTGATTTAATTTTATTTTTTGAACGAAACTAGTATAAAATTGTTTATAATATATTATGATTTGTTGACCGAAACTTGCATTTCGAAAAGGTTCATAGAATATAATTTTCAAATGATTTTTTGCCTGGACTTCCATCATAACCTTCTCTCGTAAAATATAGAATTGTTCTGAAAAGTTTCATATCATTTCGATAAGTCCTCGATTTAATTTGATTTTTTGACCGAAAGTAGTGTAAACTTTTGTATAATATACTATGCTTTTTTGACAGAAACTTGCATTTCGATAAGTTTTATAGAAGCTAATTTTCAGATGATTTTTTGCATGGACTTCCGTCGTAACCTTGCCTTGTAACATATCTAAATGATCTGAAAGGTTTCGTATCATTTGGAACAATCCTCGATTTAATTTGACTTTTTGACCGGAACTAGAATAAACTAGTGTATAATATTTATGATTTTTTGACCGAAACTTGCATTTCAAAAAGTTTCATAGAATATAATTTTCAGATGATTTTTTGCAAAGACTTCCATCATAACCTTCCCTCGTAACATATATAAATGATCTGAAAAGTTTTGTATCATTTCAAATAGATTCTGATTTAATTTTATTTTTTGAACGAAACTAGTATGAAATAGTTTATAATATATTATGATTTGTTGACCGAAACTTGCATTTCGAAAAGGTTCATAGAATATAATTTTCAAATGATTTTTTGCCTGGACTTCCATCATAACCTTCGCTCGTAAAATATAGAATTGTTCTGAAAAGTTTCATATCATTTCGATAAGTCCTCGATTTAATTTGATTTTTTGACCGAAAGTAGTGTAAACTTTTGTATAATATACTATGCTTTTTTGACAGAAACTTGCATTTCAATAAGTTTTATAGAAGCTAATTTTCAGATGATTTTTTGCATGGAGTTCCATCATAACCTTCCCTTGTAACATATATAAATGATCCGAAAGGTTTCGTATCATTTAGACCAATCCTCGATTTAATTTGACTTTTTGACCGGAACTAGAATAAACTAGTGTATAATATTTATGTTTTTTTGACCGAAACTTGCATTTCAAAAAGTTTCATAGAATATAATTTTCAGATGATTTTTTGCAAAGACTTCCATCATAACCTTCCCTCGTAACATATATAAATGATCTGAAAAGTTTCCTATCATTTCAAATAGATTCCGATTTATTTTTATTTTTTGAACGAAACTACTATAAAATAGTGTATAATATATTATGATTTGTTGACCGAAACTTGCATTTCGTAAAGGTTCATAGAATATAATTTTCAAATAATTTTTTGCCTGGACTTCCATCATAACCTTCGCTCGTAAAATATAGAATTGTTCTGAAAAGTTTCATATCATTTCGATAAGTCCTCGATTTAATTTGATTTTTTGACCGAAAGTAGTGTAAACTTTTGTATAATATACTATGCTTTTTTGACAGAAACTTGCATTTCAATAAGTTTTATAGAAGCTAATTTTCAGATGATTTTTTGCATGGAGTTCCATCATAACCTTCCCTTGTAACATATATAAATGATCCGAAAGGTTTCGTATCATTTAGACCAATCCTCGATTTAATTTGACTTTTTGACCGGAACTAGAATAAACTAGTGTATAATATTTATGTTTTTTTGACCGAAACTTGCATTTCAAAAAGTTTCATAGAATATAATTTTCAGATGATTTTTTGCAAAGACTTCCATCATAACCTTCCCTCGTAACATATATAAATGATCTGAAAAGTTTCCTATCATTTCAAATAGATTCCGATTTATTTTTATTTTTTGAACGAAACTACTATAAAATAGTGTATAATATATTATGATTTGTTGACCGAAACTTGCATTTCGTAAAGGTTCATAGAATATAATTTTCAAATAATTTTTTGCCTGGACTTCCATCATAACCTTCGCTCGTAAAATATAGAATTGTTCTGAAAAGTTTCATATCATTTCGATAAGTCCTCGATTTAATTTGATTTTTTGACCGAAAGTAGTGTAAACTTTTGTATAATATACTATGCTTTTTTGACAGAAACTTGCATTTCAATAAGTTTTATAGAAGCTAATTTTCAGATGATTTTTTGCATGGAGTTCCATCATAACCTTCCCTTGTAACATATATAAATGATCCGAAAGGTTTCGTATCATTTAGACCAATCCTCGATTTAATTTGACTTTTTGACCGGAACTAGAATAAACTAGTGTATAATATTTATGTTTTTTTGACCGAAACTTGCATTTCAAAAAGTTTCATAGAATATAATTTTCAGATGATTTTTTGCAAAGACTTCCATCATAACCTTCCCTCGTAACATATATAAATGATCTGAAAAGTTTCCTATCATTTCAAATAGATTCCGATTTATTTTTATTTTTTGAACGAAACTACTATAAAATAGTGTATAATATATTATGATTTGTTGACCGAAACTTGCATTTCGTAAAGGTTCATAGAATATAATTTTCAAATAATTTTTTCCTGGACTTCCATCATAACCTTCTCTCATAAAATATAGAAATGTTATTAAAAGTTTCATATCATTTCGATAAGTCCTCGATTTAATTTGATTTTTTGACCGAAACTAGTGTAAACTTGTGTATAATATACTATGCTTTTTTGACAGAAACTTGCATTTCGATAAGTTTTATAGAAGCTAATTTTCAGATGATTTTTTGCATGGACTTCCGTCGTAACCTTGCCTTGTAACATATCTAAATGATCTGAAAGGTTTTGTATCATTTGGAACAATCCTCGATTTAATTTGACTTTTTGACCGGAACTAGAATAAACTAGTGTATAATATTTATAATTTTTTGACCGAAACTTGCATTTCAAAAAGTTTCATAGAATATAATTTTCAGATGATTTTTTGCAAAGACTTCCATCATAACCTTCCCTCGTAACATATATAAATGATCTGAAAAGTTTTGTATCATTTCAAATAGATTCTGATTTAATTTTTTTTTTGAACGAAACTAGTATAAAATAGTTTATAATATATTATGATTTGTTGACCGAAACTTGCATTTCGAAAAGGTTCATAGAATATAATTTTCAAATGATTTTTTGCCTGGACTTCCATCATAACCTTCTCTCGTAAAATATAGAATTGTTCTGAAAAGTTTCATATCATTTCGATAAGTCCTCGATTTAATTTGATTTTTTGACCGAAAGTAGTGTAAACTTTTGTATAATATACTATGCTTTTTTGACAGAAACTTGCATTTCGATAAGTTTTATAGAAGCTAATTTTCAGATGATTTTTTGCATGGACTTCCGTCGTAACCTTGCCTTGTAACATATCTAAATGATCTGAAAGGTTTTGTATCATTTGGAACAATCCTCGATTTAATTTGACTTTTTGACCGGAACTAGAATAAACTAGTGTATAATATTTATGATTTTTTGACCGAAACTTGCATTTCAAAAAGTTTCATAGAATATAATTTTCAGATGATTTTTTGCAAAGACTTCCATCATAACCTTCCCTCGTAACATATATAAATGATTTGAAAAGTTTTGTATCATTTCAAATAGATTCTGATTTAAGTTTTATTTTTTGAACGAAACTAGTATAAAATAGTTTATAATATATTATGATTTGTTGACCGAAACTTGCATTTCGAAAAGGTTCATAGAATATAATTTTCAAATGATTTTTTGCCTGGACTTCCATCATAACCTTCTCTCGTAAAATATAGAATTGTTCTGAAAAGTTTCATATCATTTTGATAAGTCCTCGATTTAATTTGATTTTTTGACCGAAAGTAGTGTAAACTTTTGTATAATATACTATGCTTTTTTGACAGAAACTTGCATTTCGATAAGTTTTATAGAAGCTAATTTTCAGATGATTTTTTGCATGGAGTTCCATCATAACCTTCCCTTGTAACATATATAAATGATCCGAAAGGTTTCGTATCATTTAGACCAATCCTCGATTTAATTTGACTTTTTGACCGGAACTAGAATAAACTAGTGTATAATATTTATGTTTTTTTGACCGAAACTTGCATTTCAAAAAGTTTCATAGAATATAATTTTCAGATGATTTTTTGCAAAGACTTCCATCATAACCTTCCCTCGTAACATATATAAATGATCTGAAAAGTTTCCTATCATTTCAAATAGATTCCGATTTATTTTTATTTTTTGAACGAAACTACTATAAAATAGTGTATAATATATTATGATTTGTTGACCGAAACTTGCATTTCGTAAAGGTTCATAGAATATAATTTTCAAATAATTTTTTCCTGGACTTCCATCATAACCTTCTCTCATAAAATATAGAAATGTTATTAAAAGTTTCATATCATTTCGATAAGTCCTCGATTTAATTTGATTTTTGACCGAAACTAGTGTAAACTTGTGTATAATATACTATGCATTTTTGACAGAAACTTGCATTTCGATAAGTTTTATAGAAGCTAATTTTCAGATGATTTTTTGCATGGACTTCCGTCGTAACCTTGCCTTGTAACATATCTAAATGATCTGAAAGGTTTCGTATCATTTGGAACAATCCTCGATTTAATTTGACTTTTTGACCGGAACTAGAATAAACTAGTGTATAATATTTATGATTTTTTGACCGAAACTTGCATTTCAAAAAGTTTCATAGAATATAATTTTCAGATGATTTTTTGCAAAGACTTCCATCATAACCTTCCCTCGTAACATATATAAATGATCTGAAAAGTTTTGTATCATTTCAAATAGATTCTGATTTAAGTTTTATTTTTTGAACGAAACTAGTATAAAATAGTTTATAATATATTATGATTTGTTGACCGAAACTTGAATTTCGAAAAGGTTCATAGAATATAATTTTCAAATGATTTTTTGCCTGGACTTCCATCATAACCTTCTCTCGTAAAATATAGAATTGTTCTGAAAAGTTTCATATCATTTTGATAAGTCCTCGATTTAATTTGATTTTTTGACCGAAAGTAGTGTAAACTTTTGTATAATATACTATGCTTTTTTGACAGAAACTTGCATTTCGATAAGTTTTATAGAAGCTAATTTTCAGATGATTTTTTGCATGGAGTTCCATCATAACCTTCCCTTGTAACATATATAAATGATCCGAAAGGTTTCGTATCATTTAGACCAATCCTCGATTTAATTTGACTTTTTGACCGGAACTAGAATAAACTAGTGTATAATATTTATGTTTTTTTGACCGAAACTTGCATTTCAAAAAGTTTCATAGAATATAATTTTCAGATGATTTTTTGCAAAGACTTCCATCATAACCTTCCCTCGTAACATATATAAATGATCTGAAAAGTTTCCTATCATTTCAAATAGATTCCGATTTATTTTTATTTTTTGAACGAAACTACTATAAAATAGTGTATAATATATTATGATTTGTTGACCGAAACTTGCATTTCGTAAAGGTTCATAGAATATAATTTTCAAATAATTTTTTCCTGGACTTCCATCATAACCTTCTCTCATAAAATATAGAAATGTTATTAAAAGTTTCATATCATTTCGATAAGTCCTCGATTTAATTTGATTTTTGACCGAAACTAGTGTAAACTTGTGTATAATATACTATGCATTTTTGACAGAAACTTGCATTTCGATAAGTTTTATAGAAGCTAATTTTCAGATGATTTTTTGCATGGACTTCCGTCGTAACCTTGCCTTGTAACATATCTAAATGATCTGAACGGTTTCGTATCATTTGGAACAATCCTCGATTTAATTTGACTTTTTGACCGGAACTAGAATAAACTAGTGTATAATATTTATGATTTTTTGACCGAAACTTGCATTTCAAAAAGTTTCATAGAATATAATTTTCAGATGATTTTTTGCAAAGACTTCCATCATAACCTTCCCTCGTAACATATATAAATGATCTGAAAAGTTTTGTATCATTTCAAATAGATTCTGATTTAATTTTATTTTTTGAACGAAACTAGTATAAAATTGTTTATAATATATTATGATTTGTTGACCGAAACTTGCATTTCGAAAAGGTTCATAGAATATAATTTTCAAATGATTTTTTGCCTGGACTTCCATCATAACCTTCTCTCGTAAAATATAGAATTGTTCTGAAAAGTTTCATATCATTTCGATAAGTCCTCGATTTAATTTGATTTTTTGACCGAAAGTAGTGTAAACTTTTGTATAATATACTATGCTTTTTTGACAGAAACTTGCATTTCGATAAGTTTTATAGAAGCTAATTTTCAGATGATTTTTTGCATGGACTTCCGTCGTAACCTTGCCTTGTAACATATCTAAATGATCTGAAAGGTTTCGTATCATTTGGAACAATCCTCGATTTAATTTGACTTTTTGACCGGAACTAGAATAAACTAGTGTATAATATTTATGATTTTTTGACCGAAACTTGCATTTCAAAAAGTTTCATAGAATATAATTTTCAGATGATTTTTTGCAAAGACTTCCATCATAACCTTCCCTCGTAACATATATAAATGATCTGAAAAGTTTTGTATCATTTCAAATAGATTCTGATTTAATTTTATTTTTTGAACGAAACTAGTATGAAATAGTTTATAATATATTATGATTTGTTGACCGAAACTTGCATTTCGAAAAGGTTCATAGAATATAATTTTCAAATGATTTTTTGCCTGGACTTCCATCATAACCTTCGCTCGTAAAATATAGAATTGTTCTGAAAAGTTTCATATCATTTCGATAAGTCCTCGATTTAATTTGATTTTTTGACCGAAAGTAGTGTAAACTTTTGTATAATATACTATGCTTTTTTGACAGAAACTTGCATTTCGATAAGTTTTATAGAAGCTAATTTTCAGATGATTTTTTGCATGGACTTCCGTCGTAACCTTGCCTTGTAACATATCTAAATGATCTGAAAGGTTTCGTATCATTTGGAACAATCCTCGATTTAATTTGACTTTTTGACCGGAACTAGAATAAACTAGTGTATAATATTTATGATTTTTTGACCGAAACTTGCATTTCAAAAAGTTTCATAGAATATAATTTTCAGATGATTTTTTGCAAAGACTTCCATCATAACCTTCCCTCGTAACATATATAAATGATCTGAAAAGTTTTGTATCATTTCAAATAGATTCTGATTTAATTTTATTTTTTGAACGAAACTAGTATGAAATAGTTTATAATATATTATGATTTGTTGACCGAAACTTGCATTTCGAAAAGGTTCATAGAATATAATTTTCAAATGATTTTTTGCCTGGACTTCCATCATAACCTTCGCTCGTAAAATATAGAATTGTTCTGAAAAGTTTCATATCATTTCGATAAGTCCTCGATTTAATTTGATTTTTTGACCGAAAGTAGTGTAAACTTTTGTATAATATACTATGCTTTTTTGACAGAAACTTGCATTTCAATAAGTTTTATAGAAGCTAATTTTCAGATGATTTTTTGCATGGAGTTCCATCATAACCTTCCCTTGTAACATATATAAATGATCCGAAAGGTTTCGTATCATTTAGACCAATCCTCGATTTAATTTGACTTTTTGACCGGAACTAGAATAAACTAGTGTATAATATTTATGTTTTTTTGACCGAAACTTGCATTTCAAAAAGTTTCATAGAATATAATTTTCAGATGATTTTTTGCAAAGACTTCAATCATAACCTTCCCCCGTAACATATATAAATGATCTGAAATGTTTCCTATCATTTCAAATAGATTCCGATTTATTTTTATTTTTTGAACGAAACTACTATAAAATAGTGTATAATATATTATGATTTGTTGACCGAAACTTGCATTTCGTAAAGGTTCATAGAATATAATTTTCAAATAATTTTTTCCTGGACTTCCATCATAACCTTCTCTCATAAAATATAGAAATGTTCTTAAAAGTTTCATATCATTTCGATAAGTCCTCGATTTAATTTGATTTTTTGACCGAAACAAGTGTAAACTTGTGTATAATATACTATGCTTTTTTGACAGAAACTTGCATTTCGATAAGTTTTATAGAAGCTAATTTTCAGATGATTTTTTGCATGGACTTCCGTCGTAACCTTGCCTTGTAACATATCTAAATGATCTGAAAGGTTTCGTATCATTTGGAACAATCCTCGATTTAATTTGACTTTTTGACCGGAACTAGAATAAACTAGTGTATAATATTTATGATTTTTTGACCGAAACTTGCATTTCAAAAAGTTTCATAGAATATAATTTTCAGATGATTTTTTGCAAAGACTTCCATCATAACCTTCCCTCGTAACATATATAAATGATCTGAAAAGTTTTGTATCATTTCAAATAGATTCTGATTTAAGTTTTATTTTTTGAACGAAACTAGTATAAAATAGTTTATAATATATTATGATTTGTTGACCGAAACTTGCATTTCGAAAAGGTTCATAGAATATAATTTTCAAATGATTTTTTGCCTGGACTTCCATCATAACCTTCTCTCGTAAAATATAGAATTGTTCTGAAAAGTTTCATATCATTTCGATAAGTCCTCGATTTAATTTGATTTTTTGACCGAAAGTAGTGTAAACTTTTGTATAATATACTATGCTTTTTTGACCGAAACTTGCATTTCGATAAGTTTTATAGAAGCTAATTTTCAGATGATTTTTTGCATGGAGTTCCATCATAACCTTCCCTTGTAACATATATAAATGATCCGAAAGGTTTCGTATCATTTAGACCAATCCTCGATTTAATTTGACTTTTTGACCGGAACTAGAATAAACTAGTGTATAATATTTATGTTTTTTTGACCGAAACTTGCATTTCAAAAAGTTTCATAGAATATAATTTTTAGATGATTTTTTGCAAAGACTTCCATCATAACCTTCCCTCGTAACATATATAAATGATCTGAAAAGTTTCCTATCATTTCAAATAGATTCCGATTTATTTTTATTTTTTGAACGAAACTACTATAAAATAGTGTATAATATATTATGATTTGTTGACCGAAACTTGCATTTCGTAAAGGTTCATAGAATATAATTTTCAAATAATTTTTTCCTGGACTTCCATCATAACCTTCTCTCATAAAATATAGAAATGTTATTAAAAGTTTCATATCATTTCGATAAGTCCTCGATTTAATTTGATTTTTGACCGAAACTAGTGTAAACTTGTGTATAATATACTATGCTTTTTTGACAGAAACTTGCATTACGATAAGTTTTATAGAAGCTAATTTTCAGATGATTTTTTGCATGGACTTCCGTCGTAACCTTGCCTTGTAACATATCTAAATGATCTGAAAGGTTTCGTATCATTTGGAACAATCCTCGATTTAATTTGACTTTTTGACCGGAACTAGAATAAACTAGTGTATAATATTTATGATTTTTTGACCGAAACTTGCATTTCAAAAAGTTTCATAGAATATAATTTTCAGATGATTTTTTGCAAAGACTTCCATCATAACCTTCCCTCGTAACATATATAAATGATCTGAAAAGTTTTGTATCATTTCAAATAGATTCTGATTTAATTTTATTTTTTGAACGAAACTAGTATAAAATAGTTTATAATATATTATGATTTGTTGACCGAAACTTGCATTTCGAAAAGGTTCATAGAATATAATTTTCAAATGATTTTTTGCCTGGACTTCCATCATAACCTTCTCTCGTAAAATATAGAATTGTTCTGAAAAGTTTCATATCATTTCGATAAGTCCTCGATTTAATTTTATTTTTTGACCGAAAGTAGTGTAAACTTTTGTATAATATACTATGCTTTTTTGACAGAAACTTGCATTTCGATAAGTTTTATAGAAGCTAATTTTCAGATGATTTTTTGCATGGACTTCCGTCGTAACCTTTCCTTGTAACATATCTAAATGATCTGAAAGGTTTCGTATCATTTGGAACAATCCTCGATTTAATTTGACTTTTTGACCGGAACTAGAATAAACTAGTGTATAATATTTATGATTTTTTGACCGAAACTTGCATTTCAAAAAGTTTCATAGAATATAATTTTCAGATGATTTTTTGCAAAGACTTCCATCATAACCTTCCCTCGTAACATATATAAATGATCTGAAAAGTTTTGTATCATTTCAAATAGATTCTGATTTAATTTTATTTTTTGAACGAAACTAGTATGAAATAGTTTATAATATATTATGATTTGTTGACCGAAACTTGCATTTCGAAAAGGTTCATAGAATATAATTTTCAAATGATTTTTTGCCTGGACTTCCATCATAACCTTCGCTCGTAAAATATAGAATTGTTCTGAAAAGTTTCATATCATTTCGATAAGTCCTCGATTTAATTTGATTTTTTGACCGAAAGTAGTGTAAACTTTTGTATAATATACTATGCTTTTTTGACAGAAACTTGCATTTCAATAAGTTTTATAGAAGCTAATTTTCAGATGATTTTTTGCATGGAGTTCCATCATAACCTTCCCTTGTAACATATATAAATGATCCGAAAGGTTTCGTATCATTTAGACCAATCCTCGATTTAATTTGACTTTTTGACCGGAACTAGAATAAACTAGTGTATAATATTTATGTTTTTTTGACCGAAACTTGCATTTCAAAAAGTTTCATAGAATATAATTTTCAGATGATTTTTTGCAAAGACTTCCATCATAACCTTCCCCCGTAACATATATAAATGATCTGAAATGTTTCCTATCATTTCAAATAGATTCCGATTTATTTTTATTTTTTGAACGAAACTACTATAAAATAGTGTATAATATATTATGATTTGTTGACCGAAACTTGCATTTCGTAAAGGTTCATAGAATATAATTTTCAAATAATTTTTTCCTGGACTTCCATCATAACCTTCTCTCATAAAATATAGAAATGTTCTTAAAAGTTTCATATCATTTCGATATGTCCTCGATTTAATTTGATTTTTTGACCGAAACAAGTGTAAACTTGTGTATAATATACTATGCTTTTTTGACAGAAACTTGCATTTCGATAAGTTTTATAGAAGCTAATTTTCAGATGATTTTTTGCATGGACTTCCGTCGTAACCTTGCCTTGTAACATATCTAAATGATCTGAAAGGTTTCGTATCATTTGGAACAATCCTCGATTTAATTTGACTTTTTGACCGGAACTAGAATAAACTAGTGTATAATATTTATGATTTTTTGACCGAAACTTGCATTTCAAAAAGTTTCATAGAATATAATTTTCAGATGATTTTTTGCAAAGACTTCCATCATAACCTTCCCTCGTAACATATATAAATGATCTGAAAAGTTTTGTATCATTTCAAATAGATTCTGATTTAATTTTATTTTTTGAACGAAACTAGTATGAAATAGTTTATAATATATTATGATTTGTTGACCGAAACTTGCATTTCGAAAAGGTTCATAGAATATAATTTTCAAATGATTTTTTGCCTGGACTTCCATCATAACCTTCGCTCGTAAAATATAGAATTGTTCTGAAAAGTTTCATATCATTTCGATAAGTCCTCGATTTAATTTGATTTTTTGACCGAAAGTAGTGTAAACTTTTGTATAATATACTATGCTTTTTTGACAGAAACTTGCATTTCAATAAGTTTTATAGAAGCTAATTTTCAGATGATTTTTTGCATGGAGTTCCATCATAACCTTCCCTTGTAACATATATAAATGATCCGAAAGGTTTCGTATCATTTAGACCAATCCTCGATTTAATTTGACTTTTTGACCGGAACTAGAATAAACTAGTGTATAATATTTATGTTTTTTTGACCGAAACTTGCATTTCAAAAAGTTTCATAGAATATAATTTTCAGATGATTTTTTGCAAAGACTTCCATCATAACCTTCCCCCGTAACATATATAAATGATCTGAAATGTTTCCTATCATTTCAAATAGATTCCGATTTATTTTTATTTTTTGAACGAAACTACTATAAAATAGTGTATAATATATTATGATTTGTTGACCGAAACTTGCATTTCGTAAAGGTTCATAGAATATAATTTTCAAATAATTTTTTCCTGGACTTCCATCATAACCTTCTCTCATAAAATATAGAAATGTTCTTAAAAGTTTCATATCATTTCGATAAGTCCTCGATTTAATTTGATTTTTTGACCGAAACAAGTGTAAACTTGTGTATAATATACTATGCTTTTTTGACAGAAACTTGCATTTCGATAAGTTTTATAGAAGCTAATTTTCAGATGATTTTTTGCATGGACTTCCGTCGTAACCTTGCCTTGTAACATATCTAAATGATCTGAAAGGTTTCGTATCATTTGGAACAATCCTCGATTTAATTTGACTTTTTGACCGGAACTAGAATAAACTAGTGTATAATATTTATGATTTTTTGACCGAAACTTGCATTTCAAAAAGTTTCATAGAATATAATTTTCAGATGATTTTTTGCAAAGACTTCCATCATAACCTTCCCTCGTAACATATATAAATGATCTGAAAAGTTTTGTATCATTTCAAATAGATTCTGATTTAAGTTTTATTTTTTGAACGAAACTAGTATAAAATAGTTTATAATATATTATGATTTGTTGACCGAAACTTGCATTTCGAAAAGGTTCATAGAATATAATTTTCAAATGATTTTTTGCCTGGACTTCCATCATAACCTTCTCTCGTAAAATATAGAATTGTTCTGAAAAGTTTCATATCATTTCGATAAGTCCTCGATTTAATTTGATTTTTTGACCGAAAGTAGTGTAAACTTTTGTATAATATACTATGCTTTTTTGACAGAAACTTGCATTTCGATAAGTTTTATAGAAGCTAATTTTCAGATGATTTTTTGCATGGAGTTCCATCATAACCTTCCCTTGTAACATATATAAATGATCCGAAAGGTTTCGTATCATTTAGACCAATCCTCGATTTAATTTGACTTTTTGACCGGAACTAGAATAAACTAGTGTATAATATTTATGGTTTTTTGACCGAAACTTGCATTTCAAAAAGTTTCATAGAATATAATTTTCAGATGATTTTTTGCAAAGACTTCCATCATAACCTTCCCTCGTAACATATATAAATGATCAGAAAAGTTTCCTATCATTTCAAATAGATTCCGATTTATTTTTATTTTTTGAACGAAACTACTATAAAATAGTGTATAATATATTATGATTTGTTGACCGAAACTTGCATTTCGTAAAGGTTCATAGAATATAATTTTCAAATAATTTTTTCCAGCACTTCCATCATAACCTTCTCTCATAAAATATAGAAATGTTATTAAAAGTTTCATATCATTTCGATAAGTCCTCGATTTAATTTGATTTTTGACCGAAACTAGTGTAAACTTGTGTATAATATACTATGCTTTTTTGACAGAAACTTGCATTTCGATAAGTTTTATAGAAGCTAATTTTCAGATGATTTTTTGCATGGACTTCCGTCGTAACCTTGCCTTGTAACATATCTAAATGATCTGAAAGGTTTCGTATCATTTGGAACAATCCTCGATTTAATTTGACTTTTTGACCGGAACTAGAATAAACTAGTGTATAATATTTATGATTTTTTGACCGAAACTTGCATTTCAAAAAGTTTCATAGAATATAATTTTCAGATGATTTTTTGCAAAGACTTCCATCATAACCTTCCCTCGTAACATATATAAATGATCTGAAAAGTTTTGTATCATTTCAAATAGATTCTGATTTAATTTTATTTTTTGAACGAAACTAGTATAAAATAGTTTATAATATATTATGATTTGTTGACCGAAACTTGCATTTCGAAAAGGTTCATAGAATATAATTTTCAAATGATTTTTTGCCTGGACTTCCATCATAACCTTCTCTCGTAAAATATAGAATTGTTCTGAAAAGTTTCATATCATTTCGATAAGTCCTCGATTTAATTTGATTTTTTGACCGAAAGTAGTGTAAACTTTTGTATAATATACTATGCTTTTTTGACAGAAACTTGCATTTCGATAAGTTTTATAGAAGCTAATTTTCAGATGATTTTTTGCATGGACTTCCGTCGTAACCTTGCCTTGTAACATATCTAAATGATCTGAAAGGTTTCGTATCATTTGGAACAATCCTCGATTTAATTTGACTTTTTGACCGGAACTAGAATAAACTAGTGTATAATATTTATGATTTTTTGACCGAAACTTGCATTTCAAAAAGTTTCATAGAATATAATTTTCAGATGATTTTTTGCAAAGACTTCCATCATAACCTTCCCTCGTAACATATATAAATGATCTGAAAAGTTTTGTATCATTTCAAATAGATTCTGATTTAAGTTTTATTTTTTGAACGAAACTAGTATAAAATAGTTTATAATATATTATGATTTGTTGACCGAAACTTGCATTTCGAAAAGGTTCATAGAATATAATTTTCAAATGATTTTTTGCCTGGACTTCCATCATAACCTTCTCTCGTAAAATATAGAATTGTTCTGAAAAGTTTCATATCATTTCGATAAGTCCTCGATTTAATTTGATTTTTTGACCGAAAGTAGTGTAAACTTTTGTATAATATACTATGCTTTTTTGACAGAAACTTGCATTTCGATAAGTTTTATAGAAGCTAATTTTCAGATGATTTTTTGCATGGAGTTCCATCATAACCTTCCCTTGTAACATATATAAATGATCCGAAAGGTTTCGTATCATTTAGACCAATCCTCGATTTAATTTGACTTTTTGACCGGAACTAGAATAAACTAGTGTATAATATTTATGTTTTTTTGACCGAAACTTGCATTTCAAAAAGTTTCATAGAATATAATTTTCAGATGATTTTTTGCAAAGACTTCCATCATAACCTTCCCTCGTAACATATATAAATGATCAGAAAAGTTTCCTATCATTTCAAATAGATTCCGATTTATTTTTATTTTTTGAACGAAACTACTATAAAACAGTGTATAATATATTATGATTTGTTGACCGAAACTTGCATTTCGTAAAGGTTCATAGAATATAATTTTCAAATAATTTTTTCCAGGACTTCCATCATAACCTTCTCTCATAAAATATAGAAATGTTATTAAAAGTTTCATATAATTTCGATAAGTCCTCGATTTAATTTGATTTTTGACCGAAACTAGTGTAAACTTGTGTATAATATACTATGCTTTTTTGACAGAAACTTGCATTTCGATAAGTTTTATAGAAGCTAATTTTCAGATGATTTTTTGCATGGACTTCCGTCGTAACCTTGCCTTGTAACATATCTAAATGATCTGAAAGGTTTCGTATCATTTGGAACAATCCTCGATTTAATTTGACTTTTTGACCGGAACTAGAATAAACTAGTGTATAATATTTATGATTTTTTGACCGAAACTTGCATTTCAAAAAGTTTCATAGAATATAATTTTCAGATGATTTTTTGCAAAGACTTCCATCATAACCTTCCCTCGTAACATATATAAATGATCTGAAAAGTTTTGTATCATTTCAAATAGATTCTGATTTAATTTTATTTTTTGAACGAAACTAGTATAAAATAGTTTATAATATATTATGATTTGTTGACCGAAACTTGCATTTCGAAAAGGTTCATAGAATATAATTTTCAAATGATTTTTTGCCTGGACTTCCATCATAACCTTCTCTCGTAAAATATAGAATTGTTCTGAAAAGTTTCATATCATTTCGATAAGTCCTCGATTTAATTTGATTTTTTGACCGAAAGTAGTGTAAACTTTTGTATAATATACTATGCTTTTTTGACAGAAACTTGCATTTCGATAAGTTTTATAGAAGCTAATTTTCAGATGATTTTTTGCATGGACTTCCGTCGTAACCTTGCCTTGTAACATATCTAAATGATCTGAAAGGTTTCGTATCATTTGGAACAATCCTCGATTTAATTTGACTTTTTGACCGGAACTAGAATAAACTAGTGTATAATATTTATGATTTTTTGACCGAAACTTGCATTTCAAAAAGTTTCATAGAATATAATTTTCAGATGATTTTTTGCAAAGACTTCCATCATAACCTTCCCTCGTAACATATATAAATGATCTGAAAAGTTTTGTATCATTTCAAATAGATTCTGATTTAAGTTTTATTTTTTGAACGAAACTAGTATAAAATAGTTTATAATATATTATGATTTGTTGACCGAAACTTGCATTTCGAAAAGGTTCATAGAATATAATTTTCAAATGATTTTTTGCCTGGACTTCCATCATAACCTTCTCTCGTAAAATATAGAATTGTTCTGAAAAGTTTCATATCATTTCGATAAGTCCTCGATTTAATTTGATTTTTTGACCGAAAGTAGTGTAAACTTTTGTATAATATACTATGCTTTTTTGACAGAAACTTGCATTTCGATAAGTTTTATAGAAGCTAATTTTCAGATGATTTTTTGCATGGAGTTCCATCATAACCTTCCCTTGTAACATATATAAATGATCCGAAAGGTTTCGTATCATTTAGACCAATCCTCGATTTAATTTGACTTTTTGACCGGAACTAGAATAAACTAGTGTATAATATTTATGTTTTTTTGACCGAAACTTGCATTTCAAAAAGTTTCATAGAATATAATTTTCAGATGATTTTTTGCAAAGACTTCCATCATAACCTTCCCTCGTAACATATATAAATGATCTGAAAAGTTTCCTATCATTTCAAATAGATTCCGATTTATTTTTATTTTTTGAACGAAACTACTATAAAATAGTGTATAATATATTATGATTTGTTGACCGAAACTTGCATTTCGTAAAGGTTCATAGAATATAATTTTCAAATAATTTTTTCCTGGACTTCCATCATAACCTTCTCTTATAAAATATAGAAATGCTATTAAAAGTTTCATATCATTTCGATAAGTCCTCGATTTAATTTGATTTTTTGACCGAAACTAGTGTAAACTTGTGTATAATATACTATGCTTTTTTGACAGAAACTTGCATTTCGATAAGTTTTATAGAAGCTAATTTTCAGATGATTTTTTGCATGGACTTCCGTCGTAACCTTCCCTTGTAACAAATCTAAATGATCTAAAAGGTTTCGTATCATTTGGAACAATCCTCGATTTAATTTGACTTTTTGACCGGAACTAGAATAAACTAGTGTATAATATTTATGATTTTTTGACCGAAACTTGCATTTCAAAAAGTTTCATAGAATATAATTTTCAGATGATTTTTTGCAAAGACTTCCATCATAACCTTCCCTCGTAACATATATAAATGATCTGAAAAGTTTTGTATCATTTCAAATAGATTCTGATTTAATTTTATTTTTTGAACGAAACTAGTATGAAATAGTTTATAATATATTATGATTTGTTGACCGAAACTTGCATTTCGAAAAGGTTCATAGAATATAATTTTAAAATGAATTTTTGCCTGGACTTCCATCATAACCTTCGCTCGTAAAATATAGAATTGTTCTGAAAAGTTTCATATCATTTCGATAAGTCCTCGATTTAATTTGATTTTTTGACCGAAAGTAGTGTAAACTTTTGTATAATATACTATGCTTTTTTGACAGAAACTTGCATTTCAATAAGTTTTATAGAAGCTAATTTTCAGATGATTTTTTGCATGGAGTTCCATCATAACCTTCCCTTGTAACATATATAAATGATCCAAAAGGTTTCGTATCATTTAGACCAATCCTCGATTTAATTTGACTTTTTGACCGGAACTAGAATAAACTAGTGTATAATATTTATGTTTTTTTGACCGAAACTTGCATTTCAAAAAGTTTCATAGAATATAATTTTCAGATGATTTTTTGCAAAGACTTCCATCATAACCTTCCCTCGTAACATATATAAATGATCTGAAAAGTTTCCTATCATTTCAAATAGATTCCGATTTATTTTTATTTTTTGAACGAAACTACTATAAAATAGTGTATAATATATTATGATTTGTTGACCGAAACTTGCATTTCGTAAAGGTTCATAGAATATAATTTTCAAATAATTTTTTCCAGGACTTCCATCATAACCTTCTCTCATAAAATATAGAAATGTTATTAAAAGTTTCATATCATTTCGATAAGTCCTCGATTTAATTTGATTTTTGACCGAAACTAGTGTAAACTTGTGTACAATATACTATGCTTTTTTGACAGAAACTTGCATTTCGATAAGTTTTATAGAAGCTAATTTTCAGATGATTTTTTGCATGGACTTCCGTCGTAACCTTGCCTTGTAACATATCTAAATGATCTGAAAGGTTTCGTATCATTTGGAACAATCCTCGATTTAATTTGACTTTTTGACCGGAACTAGAATAAACTAGTGTATAATATTTATGATTTTTTGACCGAAACTTGCATTTCAAAAAGTTTCATAGAATATAATTTTCAGATGATTTTTTGCAAAGACTTCCATCATAACCTTCCCTCGTAACATATATAAATGATCTGAAAAGTTTTGTATCATTTCAAATAGATTCTGATTTAATTTTATTTTTTGAACGAAACTAGTATAAAATAGTTTATAATATATTATGATTTGTTGACCGAAACATGCATTTCGAAAAGGTTCATAGAATATAATTTTCAAATGATTTTTTGCCTGGACTTCCATCATAACCTTCTCTCGTAAAATATAGAATTGTTCTGAAAAGTTTCATATCATTTCGATAAGTCCTCGATTTAATTTGATTTTTTGACCGAAAGTAGTGTAAACTTTTGTATAATATACTATGCTTTTTTGACAGAAACTTGCATTTCGATAAGTTTTATAGAAGCTAATTTTCAGATGATTTTTTGCATGGACTTCCATCATAACCTTCCCTTGTAACATATATAAATGATCCGAAAGGTTTCGTATCATTTAGACCAATCCTCGATTTAATTTGACTTTTTGACCGGAACTAGAATAAACTAGTGTATAATATTTATGTTTTTTTGACCGAAACTTGCATTTCAAAAAGTTTCATAGAATATAATTTTCAGATGATTTTTTGCAAAGACTTCCATCATAACCTTCCCTCGTAACATATATAAATGATCTGAAAAGTTTCCTATCATTTCAAATAGATTCCGATTTATTTTTATTTTTTGAACGAAACTACTATAAAATAGTGTATAATATATTATGATTTGTTGACCGAAACTTGCATTTCGTAAAGGTTCATAGAATATAATTTTCAAATAATTTTTTCCAGGACTTCCATCATAACCTTCTCTCATAAAATATAGAAATGTTATTAAAAGTTTCATATCATTTCGATAAGTCCTCGATTTAATTTGATTTTTGACCGAAACTAGTGTAAACTTGTGTATAATATACTATGCTTTTTTGACAGAAACTTGCATTTCGATAAGTTTTATAGAAGCTAATTTTCAGATGATTTTTTGCATGGACTTCCGTCGTAACCTTGCCTTGTAACATATCTAAATGATCTGAAAGGTTTCGTATCATTTGGAACAATCCTCGATTTAATTTGACTTTTTGACCGGAACTAGAATAAACTAGTGTATAATATTTATGATTTTTTGACCGAAACTTGCATTTCAAAAAGTTTCATAGAATATAATTTTCAGATGATTTTTTGCAAAGACTTCCATCATAACCTTCCCTCGTAACATATATAAATGATCTGAAAAGTTTTGTATCATTTCAAATAGATTCTGATTTAATTTTATTTTTTGAACGAAACTAGTATAAAATAGTTTATAATATATTATGATTTGTTGACCGAAACATGCATTTCGAAAAGGTTCATAGAATATAATTTTCAAATGATTTTTTGCCTGGACTTCCATCATAACCTTCTCTCGTAAAATATAGAATTGTTCTGAAAAGTTTCATATCATTTCGATAAGTCCTCGATTTAATTTGATTTTTTGACCGAAAGTAGTGTAAACTTTTGTATAATATACTATGCTTTTTTGACAGAAACTTGCATTTCGATAAGTTTTATAGAAGCTAATTTTCAGATGATTTTTTGCATGGACTTCCGTCGTAACCTTGCCTTGTAACATATCTAAATGATCTGAAAGGTTTCGTATCATTTGGAACAATCCTCGATTTAATTTGACTTTTTGACCGGAACTAGAATAAACTAGTGTATAATATTTATGATTTTTTGACCGAAACTTGCATTTCAAAAAATTTCATAGAATATAATTTTCAGATGATTTTTTGCAAAGACTTCCATCATAACCTTCCCTCGTAACATATATAAATGATCTGAAAAGTTTTGTATCATTTCAAATAGATTCTGATTTAATTTTATTTTTTGAACAAAACTAGTATGAAATAGTTTATAATATATTATGATTTGTTGACCGAAACTTGCATTTCGAAAAGGTTCATAGAATATAATTTTCAAATGATTTTTTGCCTGGACTTCCATCATAACCTTCGCTCGTAAAATATAGAATTGTTCTTAAAAGTTTCATATCATTTCGATAAGTCCTCGATTTAATTTGATTTTTTGACCGAAAGTAGTGTAAACTTTTGTATAATATACTATGCTTTTTTGACAGAAACTTGCATTTCAATAAGTTTTAAAGAAGCTAATTTTCAGATGATTTTTTGCATGGAGTTCCATCATAACCTTCCCTTGTAACATATATAAATGATCTGAAAGGTTTCGTATCATTTAGACCAATCCTCGATTTAATTTGACTTTTTGACCGGAACTAGAATAAACTAGTGTATAATATTTATGTTTTTTTGACCGAAACTTGCATTTCAAAAAGTTTCATAGAATATAATTTTCAGATGATTTTTTGCAAAGACTTCCATCATAACCTTCCCCCGTAACATATATAAATGATCTGAAATGTTTCCTATCATTTCAAATAGATTCCGATTTATTTTTATTTTTTGAACGAAACTACTATAAAATAGTGTATAATATATTATGATTTGTTGACCGAAACTTGCATTTCGTAAAGGTTCATAGAATATAATTTTCAAATAATTTTTTCCTGGACTTCCATCATAACCTTCTCTCATAAAATATAGAAATGTTCTTAAAAGTTTCATATCATTTCGATAAGTCCTCGATTTAATTTGATTTTTTGACCGAAACAAGTGTAAACTTGTGTATAATATACTATGCTTTTTTGACAGAAACTTGCATTTCGATAAGTTTTATAGAAGCTAATTTTCAGATGATTTTTTGCATGGACTTTCGTCGTAACCTTGCCTTGTAACATATCTAAATGATCTGAAAGGTTTCGTATCATTTGGAACAATCCTCGATTTAATTTGACTTTTTGACCGGAACTAGAATAAACTAGTGTATAATATTTATGATTTTTTGACCGAAACTTGCATTTCAAAAAGTTTCATAGAATATAATTTTCAGATGATTTTTTGCAAAGACTTCCATCATAACCTTCCCTCGTAACATATATAAATGATCTGAAAATTTTTGTATCATTTCAAATAGATTCTGATATAAGTTTTATTTTTTGAACGAAACTAGTATAAAATAGTTTATAATATATTATGATTTGTTGACCGAAACTTGCATTTCGAAAAGGTTCATAGAATATAATTTTCAAATGATTTTTTGCCTGGACTTCCATCATAACCTTCTCTCGTAAAATATAGAATTGTTCTGAAAAGTTTCATATCATTTCGATAAGTCCTCGATTTAATTTGATTTTTTGACCGAAAGTAGTGTAAACTTTTGTATAATATACTATGCTTTTTTGACAGAAACTTGCATTTCGATAAGTTTTATAGAAGCTAATTTTCAGATGATTTTTTGCATGGAGTTCCATCATAACCTTCCCTTGTAACATATATAAATGATCCGAAAGGTTTCGTATCATTTAGACCAATCCTCGATTTAATTTGACTTTTTGACCGGAACTAGAATAAACTAGTGTATAATATTTATGTTTTTTTGACCGAAACTTGCATTTCAAAAAGTTTCATAGAATATAATTTTCAGATGATTTTTTGCAAAGACTTCCATCATAACCTTCCCTCGTAACATATATAAATGATCTGAAAAGTTTCCTATCATTTCAAATAGATTCCGATTTATTTTTATTTTTTGAACGAAACTACTATAAAATAGTGTATAATATATTATGATTTGTTGACCGAAACTTGCATTTCGTAAAGGTTCATAGAATATAATTTTCAAATAATTTTTTCCAGGACTTCCATCATAACCTTCTCTCATAAAATATAGAAATGTTATTAAAAGTTTCATATCATTTCGATAAGTCCTCGATTTAATTTGATTTTTGACCGAAACTAGTGTAAACTTGTGTATAATATACTATGCTTTTTTGACAGAAACTTGCATTTCGATAAGTTTTATAGAAGCTAATTTTCAGATGATTTTTTGCATGGACTTCCGTCGTAACCTTGCCTTGTAACATATCTAAATGATCTGAAAGGTTTCGTATCATTTGGAACAATCCTCGATTTAATTTGACTTTTTGACCGGAACTAGAATAAACTAGTGTATAATATTTATGATTTTTTGACCGAAACTTGCATTTCAAAAAGTTTCATAGAATATAATTTTCAGATGATTTTTTGCAAAGACTTCCATCATAACCTTCCCTCGTAACATATATAAATGATCTGAAAAGTTTTGTATCATTTCAAATAGATTCTGATTTAATTTTATTTTTTGAACGAAACTAGTATAAAATAGTTTATAATATATTATGATTTGTTGACCGAAACATGCATTTCGAAAAGGTTCATAGAATATAATTTTCAAATGATTTTTTGCCTGGACTTCCATCATAACCTTCTCTCGTAAAATATAGAATTGTTCTGAAAAGTTTCATATCATTTCGATAAGTCCTCGATTTAATTTGATTTTTTGACCGAAAGTAGTGTAAACTTTTGTATAATATACTATGCTTTTTTGACAGAAACTTGCATTTCGATAAGTTTTATAGAAGCTAATTTTCAGATGATTTTTTGCATGGACTTCCGTCGTAACCTTGCCTTGTAACATATCTAAATGATCTGAAAGGTTTCGTATCATTTGGAACAATCCTCGATTTAATTTGACTTTTTGACCGGAACTAGAATAAACTAGTGTATAATATTTATGATTTTTTGACCGAAACTTGCATTTCAAAAAGTTTCATAGAATATAATTTTCAGATGATTTTTTGCAAAGACTTCCATCATAACCTTCCCTCGTAACATATATAAATGATCTGAAAAGTTTTGTATCATTTCAAATAGATTCTGATTTAATTTTATTTTTTGAACGAAACTAGTATGAAATAGTTTATAATATATTATGATTTGTTGACCGAAACTTGCATTTCGAAAAGGTTCATAGAATATAATTTTCAAATGATTTTTTGCCTGGACTTCCATCATAACCTTCGCTCGTAAAATATAGAATTGTTCTTAAAAGTTTCATATCATTTCGATAAGTCCTCGATTTAATTTGATTTTTTGACCGAAAGTAGTGTAAACTTTTGTATAATATACTATGCTTTTTTGACAGAAACTTGCATTTCAATAAGTTTTAAAGAAGCTAATTTTCAGATGATTTTTTGCATGGAGTTCCATCATAACCTTCCCTTGTAACATATATAAATGATCTGAAAGGTTTCGTATCATTTAGACCAATCCTCGATTTAATTTGACTTTTTGACCGGAACTAGAATAAACTAGTGTATAATATTTATGTTTTTTTGACCGAAACTTGCATTTCAAAAAGTTTCATAGAATATAATTTTCAGATGATTTTTTGCAAAGACTTCCATCATAACCTTCCCCCGTAACATATATAAATGATCTGAAATGTTTCCTATCATTTCAAATAGATTCCGATTTATTTTTATTTTTTGAACGAAACTACTATAAAATAGTGTATAATATATTATGATTTGTTGACCGAAACTTGCATTTCGTAAAGGTTCATAGAATATAATTTTCAAATAATTTTTTCCTGGACTTCCATCATAACCTTCTCTCATAAAATATAGAAATGTTCTTAAAAGTTTCATATCATTTCGATAAGTCCTCGATTTAATTTGATTTTTTGACCGAAACAAGTGTAAACTTGTGTATAATATACTATGCTTTTTTGACAGAAACTTGCATTTCGATAAGTTTTATAGAAGCTAATTTTCAGATGATTTTTTGCATGGACTTTCGTCGTAACCTTGCCTTGTAACATATCTAAATGATCTGAAAGGTTTCGTATCATTTGGAACAATCCTCGATTTAATTTGACTTTTTGACCGGAACTAGAATAAACTAGTGTATAATATTTATGATTTTTTGACCGAAACTTGCATTTCAAAAAGTTTCATAGAATATAATTTTCAGATGATTTTTTGCAAAGACTTCCATCATAACCTTCCCTCGTAACATATATAAATGATCTGAAAATTTTTGTATCATTTCAAATAGATTCTGATATAAGTTTTATTTTTTGAACGAAACTAGTATAAAATAGTTTATAATATATTATGATTTGTTGACCGAAACTTGCATTTCGAAAAGGTTCATAGAATATAATTTTAAAATGATTTTTTGCCTGGACTTCCATCATAACCTTCTCTCGTAAAATATAGAATTGTTCTGAAAAGTTTCATATCATTTCGATAAGTCCTCGATTTAATTTGATTTTTTGACCGAAAGTAGTGTAAACTTTTGTATAATATACTATGCTTTTTTGACAGAAACTTGCATTTCGATAAGTTTTATAGAAGCTAATTTTCAGATGATTTTTTGCATGGAGTTCCATCATAACCTTCCCTTGTAACATATATAAATGATCCGAAAGGTTTCGTATCATTTAGACCAATCCTCGATTTAATTTGACTTTTTGACCGGAACTAGAATAAACTAGTGTATAATATTTATGTTTTTTTGACCGAAACTTGCATTTCAAAAAGTTTCATAGAATATAATTTTCAGATGATTTTTTGCAAAGACTTCCATCATAACCTTCCCTCGTAACATATATAAATGATCTGAAAAGTTTCCTATCATTTCAAATAGATTCCGATTTATTTTTATTTTTTGAACGAAACTACTATAAAATAGTGTATAATATATTATGATTTGTTGACCGAAACTTGCATTTCGTAAAGGTTCATAGAATATAATTTTCAAATAATTTTTTCCTGGACTTCCATCATAACCTTCTCTTATAAAATATAGAAATGCTATTAAAAGTTTCATATCATTTCGATAAGTCCTCGATTTAATTTGATTTTTTGACCGAAACTAGTGTAAACTTGTGTATAATATACTATGCTTTTTTGACAGAAACTTGCATTTCGATAAGTTTTATAGAAGCTAATTTTCAGATGATTTTTTGCATGGACTTCCGTCGTAACCTTGCCTTGTAACAAATCTAAATGATCTAAAAGGTTTCGTATCATTTGGAACAATCCTCGATTTAATTTGACTTTTTGACCGGAACTAGAATAAACTAGTGTATAATATTTATGATTTTTTGACCGAAACTTGCATTTCAAAAAGTTTCATAGAATATAATTTTCAGATGATTTTTTGCAAAGACTTCCATCATAACCTTCCCTCGTAACATATATAAATGATCTAAAAAGTTTTGTATCATTTCAAATAGATTCTGATTTAATTTTATTTTTTGAACGAAACTAGTATAAAATAGTTTATAATATATTATGATTTGTTGACCGAAACTTGCATTTCGAAAAGGTTCATAGAATATAATTTTCAAATGATTTTTTGCCTGGACTTCCATCATAACCTTCTCTCGTAAAATATAGAATTGTTCTGAAAAGTTTCATATCATTTCGATAAGTCCTCGATTTAATTTGATTTTTTGACCGAAAGTAGTGTAAACTTTTGTATAATATACTATGCTTTTTTGACAGAAACTTGCATTTCAATAAGTTTTATAGAAGCTAATTTTCAGATGATTTTTTGCATGGACTTCCGTCGTAACCTTCTCTTGTAACATATATAAATGATTCGAAAGGTTTCGTATCATTTAGACCAATCCTCGATTTAATTTTACTTTTTGACCGGAACTAGAATAAACTAGTGTATAATATTTATGATTTTTTGACCGAAACTTGCATTTCAAAAAGTTTCATAGAATATAATTTTCAGATGATTTTTTGCAAAGACTTCCATCATAACCTTCCCTCGTAACATATATAAATGATCTGAAAAGTTTTGTATCATTTCAAATAGATTCTGATTTAAGTTTTATTTTTTGAACGAAACTAGTATAAAATAGTTTATAATATATTATGATTTGTTGACCGAAACTTTCATTTCGAAAAGGTCATAGAATATAATTTTCAAATGATTTTTTGCCTGGACTTCCATCATAACCTTCTCTCGTAAAATATAGAATTGTTCTGAAAAGTTTCATATCATTTCGATAAGTCCTCGATTTAATTTGATTTTTTGACCGAAAGTAGTGTAAACTTTTGTATAATATACTATGCTTTTTTGACAGAAACTTGCATTTCGATAAGTTTTATAGAAGCTAATTTTCAGATGATTTTTTGCATGGAGTTCCATCATAACCTTCCCTTGTAACATATATAAATGATCCGAAAGGTTTCGTATCATTTAGACCAATCCTCGATTTAATTTGACTTTTTGACCGGAACTAGAATAAACTAGTGTATAATATTTATGTTTTTTTGACCGAAACTTGCATTTCAAAAAGTTTCATAGAATATAATTTTCAGATGATTTTTTGCAAAGACTTCCATCATAACCTTCCCTCGTAACATATATAAATGATCTGAAAAGTTTCCTATCATTTCAAATAGATTCCAATTTATTTTTATTTTTTGAACGAAACTACTATAAAATAGTGTATAATATATTATGATTTGTTGACCGAAACTTGCATTTCGTAAAGGTTCATAGAATATAATTTTCAAATAATTTTTTCCTGGACTTCCATCATAACCTTCTCTTATAAAATATAGAAATGCTATTAAAAGTTTCATATCATTTCGATAAGTCCTCGATTTAATTTGATTTTTTGACCGAAACTAGTGTAAACTTGTGTATAATATACTATGCTTTTTTGACAGAAACTTGCATTTCGATAAGTTTTATAGAAGCTAATTTTCAGATGATTTTTTGCATGGACTTCCATCGTAACCTTGCCTTGTAACAAATCTAAATGATCTGAAAGGTTTCGTATCATTTGGAACAATCCTCGATTTAATTTGACTTTTTGACCGGAACTAGAATAAACTAGTGTATAATATTTATGATTTTTTGACCGAAACTTGCATTTCAAAAAGTTTCATAGAATATAATTTTCAGATGATTTTTTGCAAAGACTTCCATCATAACCTTCCCTCGTAACATATATAAATGATCTAAAAAGTTTTGTATCATTTCAAATAGATTCTGATTTAATTTTATTTTTTGAACGAAACTAGTATAAAATAGTTTATAATATATTATGATTTGTTGACCGAAACTTGCATTTCGAAAAGGTTCATAGAATATAATTTTCAAATGATTTTTTGCCTGGACTTCCATCATAACCTTCTCTCGTAAAATATAGAATTGTTCTGAAAAGTTTCATATCATTTCGATAAGTCCTCGATTTAATTTGATTTTTTGACCGAAAGTAGTGTAAACTTTTGTATAATATACTATGCTTTTTTGAAAGAAACTTGCATTTCAATAAGTTTTATAGAAGCTAATTTTCAGATGATTTTTTGCATGGACTTCCGTCGTAACCTTCCCTTGTAACATATATAAATGATCCGAAAGGTTTCGTATCATTTAGACCAATCCTCGATTTAATTTTACTTTTTGACCGGAACTAGAATAAACTAGTGTATAATATTTATGATTTTTTGACCGAAACTTGCATTTCAAAAAGTTTCATAGAATATAATTTTCAGATTATTTTTTGCAAAGACTTCCATCATAACCTTCCCTCGTAACATATATAAATGATCTGAAAAGTTTTGTAACATTTCAAATAGATTCTGATTTAATTTTATTTTTTGAACGAAACTAGTATAAAATAGTTTATAATATATTATGATTTGTTGACCGAAACTTGCATTTCGAAAAGGTTCATAGAATATAATTTTCAAATGATTTTTTGCCTGGACTTCCATCATAACCTTCTCTCGTAAAATATAGAATTGTTCTGAAAAGTTTCATATCATTTCGATAAGTCCTCGATTTAATTTAATTTTTTGACCGAAAGTAGTGTAAACTTTTGTATAATATACTATGCTTTTTTGACAGAAACTTGCATTTCAATAAGTTTTATAGAAGCTAATTTTCAGATGATTTTTTGCATGGAGTTCCATCATAACCTTCCCTTGTAACATATATAAATGATCCGAAAGGTTTCGTATCATTTAGACCAATCCTCGATTTAATTTGACTTTTTGACCGGAACTAGAATAAACTAGTGTATAATATTTATGTTTTTTTGACCGAAACTTGCATTTCAAAAAGTTTCATAGAATATAATTTTCAGATGATTTTTTGCAAAGACTTTCATCATAACCTTCCCTCGTAACATATATAAATGATCTGAAAAGTTTTCTATTATTTCAAATAGATTCCGATTTATTTTTATTTTTTGAACGAAACTACTATAAAATAGTGTATAATATATTATGATTTGTTGACCGAAACTTGCATTTCGTAAAGGTTCATAGAATATAATTTTCAAATAATTTTTTCCTGGACTTCCATCATAACCTTCTCTCATAAAATATAGAAATGTTCTTAAAAGTTTCATATCATTTCGATAAGTCCTCGATTTAATTTGATTTTTTGACCGAAACTAGTGTAAACTTGTGTATAATATACTATGCTTTTTTGACAGAAACTTGCATTTCGATAAGTTTTATAGAAGCTAATTTTCAGATGATTTTTTGCATGGACTTCCGTCGTAACCTTGCCTTGTAACAAATCTAAATGATCTGAAAGGTTTCGTATCATTTGGAACAATCCTCGATTTAATTTGACTTTTTGACCGGAACTAGAATAAACTAGTGTATAATATTTATGATTTTTTGACCGAAACTTGCATTTCAAAAAGTTTCATAGAATATAATTTTCAGATGATTTTTTGCAAAGACTTCCATCATAACCTTCCCTCGTAACATATATAAATGATCTGAAAAGTTTTGTATCATTTCAAATAGATTCTGATTTAAGTTTTATTTTTTGAACGAAACTAGTATAAAATAGTTTATAATATATTATGATTTGTTGACCGAAACTTTCATTTCGAAAAGGTTCATAGAATATAATTTTCAAATGATTTTTTGCCTGGACTTCCATCATAACCTTCTCTCGTAAAATATAGAATTGTTCTGAAAAGTTTCATATCATTTTGATAAGTCCTCGATTTAATTTGATTTTTTGACCGAAAGTAGTGTAAACTTTTGTATAATATACTATGCTTTTTTGACAGAAACTTGCATTTCGATAAGTTTTATAGAAGCTAATTTTCAGATGATTTTTTGCATGGAGTTCCATCATAACCTTCCCTTGTAACATATATAAATGATCCGAAAGGTTTCGTATCATTTAGACCAATCCTCGATTTAATTTGACTTTTTGACCGGAACTAGAATAAACTAGTGTATAATATTTATGTTTTTTTGACCGAAACTTGCATTTCAAAAAGTTTCATAGAATATAATTTTCAGATGATTTTTTGCAAAGACTTCCATCATAACCTTCCCTCGTAACATATATAAATGATCTGAAAAGTTTCCTATCATTTCAAATAGATTCCGATTTATTTTTATTTTTTGAACGAAACTACTATAAAATAGTGTATAATATATTATGATTTGTTGACCGAAACTTGCATTTCGTAAAGGTTCATAGAATATAATTTTCAAATAATTTTTTCCTGGACTTCCATCATAACCTTCTCTTATAAAATATAGAAATGCTATTAAAAGTTTCATATCATTTCGATAAGTCCTCGATTTAATTTGATTTTTTGACCGAAACTAGTGTAAACTTGTGTATAATATACTATGCTTTTTTGACAGAAACTTGCATTTCGATAAGTTTTATAGAAGCTAATTTTCAGATGATTTTTTGCATGGACTTCCGTCGTAACCTTGCCTTGTAACAAATCTAAATGATCTGAAAGGTTTCGTATCATTTGGAACAATCCTCGATTTAATTTGACTTTTTGACCGGAACTAGAATAAACTAGTGTATAATATTTATGATTTTTTGACCGAAACTTGCATTTCAAAAAGTTTCATAGAATATAATTTTCAGATGATTTTTTGCAAAGACTTCCATCATAACCTTCCCTCGTAACATATATAAATGATCTAAAAAGTTTTGTATCATTTCAAATAGATTCTGATTTAATTTTATTTTTTGAACGAAACTAGTATAAAATAGTTTATAATATATTATGATTTGTTGACCGAAACTTGCATTTCGAAAAGGTTCATAGAATATAATTTTCAAATGATTTTTTGCCTGGACTTCCATCATAACCTTCTCTCGTAAAATATAGAATTGTTCTGAAAAGTTTCATATCATTTCGATAAGTCCTCGATTTAATTTGATTTTTTGACCGAAAGTAGTGTAAACTTGTGTATAATATACTATGCTTTTTTGACAGAAACTTGCATTACGATAAGTTTTATAGAAGCTAATTTTCAGATGATTTTTTGCATGGACTTCCGTCGTAACCTTGCCTTGTAACATATCTAAATGATCTGAAAGGTTTCGTATCATTTGGAACAATCCTCGATTTAATTTGACTTTTTGACCGGAACTAGAATAAACTAGTGTATAATATTTATGATTTTTTGACCGAAACTTGCATTTCAAAAAGTTTCATAGAATATAATTTTCAGATGATTTTTTGCAAAGACTTCCATCATAACCTTCCCTCGTAACATATATAAATGATCTGAAAAGTTTTGTAACATTTCAAATAGATTGTGATTTAATTTTATTTTTTGAACGAAACTAGTATAAAATAGTTTATAATATATTATGATTTGTTGACCGAAACTTGCATTTCGAAAAGGTTCATAGAATATAATTTTCAAATGATTTTTTGCCTGGACTTCCATCATAACCTTCTCTCGTAAAATATAGAATTGTTCTGAAAAGTTTCATATCATTTCGATAAGTCCTCGATTTAATTTAATTTTTTGACCGAAAGTAGTGTAAACTTTTGTATAATATACTATGCTTTTTTGACAGAAACTTGCATTTCAATAAGTTTTATAGAAGCTAATTTTCAGATGATTTTTTGCATGGAGTTCCATCATAACCTTCCCTTGTAACATATATAAATGATCCGAAAGGTTTCGTATCATTTAGACCAATCCTCGATTTAATTTGACTTTTTGACCGGAACTAGAATAAACTAGTGTATAATATTTATGTTTTTTTGACCGAAACTTGCATTTCAAAAAGTTTCATAGAATATAATTTTCAGATGATTTTTTGCAAAGACTTTCATCATAACCTTCCCTCGTAACATATATAAATGATCTGAAAAGTTTTCTATTATTTCAAATAGATTCCGATTTATTTTTATTTTTTGAACGAAACTACTATAAAATAGTGTATAATATATTATGATTTGTTGACCGAAACTTGCATTTCGTAAAGGTTCATAGAATATAATTTTCAAATAATTTTTTCCTGGACTTCCATCATAACCTTCTCTCATAAAATATAGAAATGTTCTTAAAAGTTTCATATCATTTCGATAAGTCCTCGATTTAATTTGATTTTTTGACCGAAACTAGTGTAAACTTGTGTATAATATACTATGCTTTTTTGACAGAAACTTGCATTTCGATAAGTTTTATAGAAGCTAATTTTCAGATGATTTTTTGCATGGACTTCCGTCGTAACCTTGCCTTGTAACAAATCTAAATGATCTGAAAGGTTTCGTATCATTTGGAACAATCCTCGATTTAATTTGACTTTTTGACCGGAACTAGAATAAACTAGTGTATAATATTTATGATTTTTTGACCGAAACTTGCATTTCAAAAAGTTTCATAGAATATAATTTTCAGATGATTTTTTGCAAAGACTTCCATCATAACCTTCCCTCGTAACATATATAAATGATCTGAAAAGTTTTGTAACATTTCAAATAGATTGTGATTTAATTTTATTTTTTGAACGAAACTAGTATAAAATAGTTTATAATATATTATGATTTGTTGACCGAAACTTGCATTTCGAAAAGGTTCATAGAATATAATTTTCAAATGATTTTTTGCCTGGACTTCCATCATAACCTTCTCTCGTAAAATATAGAATTGTTCTGAAAAGTTTCATATCATTTCGATAAGTCCTCGATTTAATTTAATTTTTTGACCGAAAGTAGTGTAAACTTTTGTATAATATACTATGCTTTTTTGACAGAAACTTGCATTTCAATAAGTTTTATAGAAGCTAATTTTCAGATGATTTTTTGCATGGAGTTCCATCATAACCTTCCCTTGTAACATATATAAATGATCCGAAAGGTTTCGTATCATTTAGACCAATCCTCGATTTAATTTGACTTTTTGACCGGAACTAGAATAAACTAGTGTATAATATTTATGTTTTTTTGACCGAAACTTGCATTTCAAAAAGTTTCATAGAATATAATTTTCAGATGATTTTTTGCAAAGACTTTCATCATAACCTTCCCTCGTAACATATATAAATGATCTGAAAAGTTTTCTATTATTTCAAATAGATTCCGATTTATTTTTATTTTTTGAACGAAACTACTATAAAATAGTGTATAATATATTATGATTTGTTGACCGAAACTTGCATTTCGTAAAGGTTCATAGAATATAATTTTCAAATAATTTTTTCCTGGACTTCCATCATAACCTTCTCTCATAAAATATAGAAATGTTCTTAAAAGTTTCATATCATTTCGATAAGTCCTCGATTTAATTTGATTTTTTGACCGAAACTAGTGTAAACTTGTGTATAATATACTATGCTTTTTTGACAGAAACTTGCATTTCGATAAGTTTTATAGAAGCTAATTTTCAGATGATTTTTTGCATGGACTTCCGTCGTAACCTTGCCTTGTAACAAATCTAAATGATCTGAAAGGTTTCGTATCATTTGGAACAATCCTCGATTTAATTTGACTTTTTGACCGGAACTAGAATAAACTAGTGTATAATATTTATGATTTTTTGACCGAAACTTGCATTTCAAAAAGTTTCATAGAATATAATTTTCAGATGATTTTTTGCAAAGACTTCCATCATAACCTTCCCTCGTAACATATATAAATGATCTGAAAAGTTTTGTATCATTTCAAATAGATTCTGATTTAAGTTTTATTTTTTGAACGAAACTAGTATAAAATAGTTTATAATATATTATGATTTGTTGACCGAAACTTTCATTTCGAAAAGGTTCATAGAATATAATTTTCAAATGATTTTTTGCCTGGACTTCCATCATAACCTTCTCTCGTAAAATATAGAATTGTTCTGAAAAGTTTCATATCATTTCGATAAGTCCTCGATTTAATTTGATTTTTTGACCGAAAGTAGTGTAAACTTTTGTATAATATACTATGCTTTTTTGACAGAAACTTGCATTTCGATAAGTTTTATAGAAGCTAATTTTCAGATGATTTTTTGCATGGAGTTCCATCATAACCTTCCCTTGTAACATATATAAATGATCCGAAAGGTTTCGTATCATTTGGAACAATCCTCGATTTAATTTGACTTTTTGACCGGAACTAGAATAAACTAGTGTATAATATTTATGATTTTTTGACCGAAACTTGCATTTCAAAAAGTTTCATAGAATATAATTTTCAGATGATTTTTTGCAAAGACTTCCATCATAACCTTCCCTCGTAACATATATAAATGATCTGAAAAGTTTTGTAACATTTCAAATAGATTGTGATTTAATTTTATTTTTTGAACGAAACTAGTATAAAATAGTTTATAATATATTATGATTTGTTGACCGAAACTTGCATTTCGAAAAGGTTCATAGAATATAATTTTCAAATGATTTTTTGCCTGGACTTCCATCATAACCTTCTCTCGTAAAATATAGAATTGTTCTGAAAAGTTTCATATCATTTCGATAAGTCCTCGATTTAATTTAATTTTTTGACCGAAAGTAGTGTAAACTTTTGTATAATATACTATGCTTTTTTGACAGAAACTTGCATTTCAATAAGTTTTATAGAAGCTAATTTTCAGATGATTTTTTGCATGGAGTTCCATCATAACCTTCCCTTGTAACATATATAAATGATCCGAAAGGTTTCGTATCATTTAGACCAATCCTCGATTTAATTTGACTTTTTGACCGGAACTAGAATAAACTAGTGTATAATATTTATGTTTTTTTGACCGAAACTTGCATTTCAAAAAGTTTCATAGAATATAATTTTCAGATGATTTTTTGCAAAGACTTTCATCATAACCTTCCCTCGTAACATATATAAATGATCTGAAAAGTTTTCTATTATTTCAAATAGATTCCGATTTATTTTTATTTTTTGAACGAAACTACTATAAAATAGTGTATAATATATTATGATTTGTTGACCGAAACTTGCATTTCGTAAAGGTTCATAGAATATAATTTTCAAATAATTTTTTCCTGGACTTCCATCATAACCTTCTCTCATAAAATATAGAAATGTTCTTAAAAGTTTCATATCATTTCGATAAGTCCTCGATTTAATTTGATTTTTTGACCGAAACTAGTGTAAACTTGTGTATAATATACTATGCTTTTTTGACAGAAACTTGCATTTCGATAAGTTTTATAGAAGCTAATTTTCAGATGATTTTTTGCATGGACTTCCGTCGTAACCTTGCCTTGTAACAAATCTAAATGATCTGAAAGGTTTCGTATCATTTGGAACAATCCTCGATTTAATTTGACTTTTTGACCGGAACTAGAATAAACTAGTGTATAATATTTATGATTTTTTGACCGAAACTTGCATTTCAAAAAGTTTCATAGAATATAATTTTCAGATGATTTTTTGCAAAGACTTCCATCATAACCTTCCCTCGTAACATATATAAATGATCTGAAAAGTTTTGTATCATTTCAAATAGATTCTGATTTAAGTTTTATTTTTTGAACGAAACTAGTATAAAATAGTTTATAATATATTATGATTTGTTGACCGAAACTTTCATTTCGAAAAGGTTCATAGAATATAATTTTCAAATGATTTTTTGCCTGGACTTCCATCATAACCTTCTCTCGTAAAATATAGAATTGTTCTGAAAAGTTTCATATCATTTCGATAAGTCCTCGATTTAATTTGATTTTTTGACCGAAAGTAGTGTAAACTTTTGTATAATATACTATGCTTTTTTGACAGAAACTTGCATTTCGATAAGTTTTATAGAAGCTAATTTTCAGATGATTTTTTGCATGGAGTTCCATCATAACCTTCCCTTGTAACATATATAAATGATCCGAAAGGTTTCGTATCATTTAGACCAATCCTCGATTTAATTTGACTTTTTGACCGGAACTAGAATAAACTAGTGTATAATATTTATGTTTTTTTGACCGAAACTTGCATTTCAAAAAGTTTCATAGAATATAATTTTCAGATGATTTTTTGCAAAGACTTCCATCATAACCTTCCCTCGTAACATATATAAATGATCTGAAAAGTTTCCTATCATTTCAAATAGATTCCGATTTATTTTTATTTTTTGAACGAAACTACTATAAAATAGTGTATAATATATTATGATTTGTTGATCGAAACTTGCATTTCGTAAAGGTTCATAGAATATAATTTTCAAATAATTTTTTCCTGGACTTCCATCATAACCTTCTCTTATAAAATATAGAAATGCTATTAAAAGTTTCATATCATTTCGATAAGTCCTCGATTTAATTTGATTTTTTGACCGAAACTAGTGTAAACTTGTGTATAATATACTATGCTTTTTTGACAGAAACTTGCATTTCGATAAGTTTTATAGAAGCTAATTTTCAGATGATTTTTTGCATGGACTTCCGTCGTAACCTTGCCTTGTAACAAATCTAAATGATCTGAAAGGTTTCGTATCATTTGGAACAATCCTCGATTTAATTTGACTTTTTGACCGGAACTAGAATAAACTAGTGTATAATATTTATGATTTTTTGACCGAAACTTGCATTTCAAAAAGTTTCATAGAATATAATTTTCAGATGATTTTTTGCAAAGACTTCCATCATAACCTTCCCTCGTAACATATATAAATGATCTAAAAAGTTTTGTATCATTTCAAATAGATTCTGATTTAATTTTATTTTTTGAACGAAACTAGTATAAAATAGTTTATAATATATTATGATTTGTTGACCGAAACTTGCATTTCGAAAAGGTTCATAGAATATAATTTTCAAATGATTTTTTGCCTGGACTTCCATCATAACCTTCTCTCGTAAAATATAGAATTGTTCTGAAAAGTTTCATATCATTTCGATAAGTCCTCGATTTAATTTGATTTTTTGACCGAAAGTAGTGTAAACTTGTGTATAATATACTATGCTTTTTTGACAGAAACTTGCATTACGATAAGTTTTATAGAAGCTAATTTTCAGATGATTTTTTGCATGGACTTCCGTCGTAACCTTGCCTTGTAACATATCTAAATGATCTGAAAGGTTTCGTATCATTTGGAACAATCCTCGATTTAATTTGACTTTTTGACCGGAACTAGAATAAACTAGTGTATAATATTTATGATTTTTTGACCGAAACTTGCATTTCAAAAAGTTTCATAGAATATAATTTTCAGATGATTTTTTGCAAAGACTTCCATCATAACCTTCCCTCGTAACATATATAAATGATCTGAAAAGTTTTGTAACATTTCAAATAGATTGTGATTTAATTTTATTTTTTGAACGAAACTAGTATAAAATAGTTTATAATATATTATGATTTGTTGACCGAAACTTGCATTTCGAAAAGGTTCATAGAATATAATTTTCAAATGATTTTTTGCCTGGACTTCCATCATAACCTTCTCTCGTAAAATATAGAATTGTTCTGAAAAGTTTCATATCATTTCGATAAGTCCTCGATTTAATTTAATTTTTTGACCGAAAGTAGTGTAAACTTTTGTATAATATACTATGCTTTTTTGACAGAAACTTGCATTTCAATAAGTTTTATAGAAGCTAATTTTCAGATGATTTTTTGCATGGAGTTCCATCATAACCTTCCCTTGTAACATATATAAATGATCCGAAAGGTTTCGTATCATTTAGACCAATCCTCGATTTAATTTGACTTTTTGACCGGAACTAGAATAAACTAGTGTATAATATTTATGTTTTTTTGACCGAAACTTGCATTTCAAAAAGTTTCATAGAATATAATTTTCAGATGATTTTTTGCAAAGACTTTCATCATAACCTTCCCTCGTAACATATATAAATGATCTGAAAAGTTTTCTATTATTTCAAATAGATTCCGATTTATTTTTATTTTTTGAACGAAACTACTATAAAATAGTGTATAATATATTATGATTTGTTGACCGAAACTTGCATTTCGTAAAGGTTCATAGAATATAATTTTCAAATAATTTTTTCCTGGACTTCCATCATAACCTTCTCTCATAAAATATAGAAATGTTCTTAAAAGTTTCATATCATTTCGATAAGTCCTCGATTTAATTTGATTTTTTGACCGAAACTAGTGTAAACTTGTGTATAATATACTATGCTTTTTTGACAGAAACTTGCATTTCGATAAGTTTTATAGAAGCTAATTTTCAGATGATTTTTTGCATGGACTTCCGTCGTAACCTTGCCTTGTAACATATCTAAATGATCTGAAAGGTTTCGTATCATTTGGAACAATCCTCGATTTAATTTGACTTTTTGACCGGAACTAGAATAAACTAGTGTATAATATTTATGATTTTTTGACCAAAACTTGCATTTCAAAAAGTTTCATAGAATATAATTTTCAGATGATTTTTTGCAAAGACTTCCATCATAACCTTCCCTCATAACATATATAAATGATCTGAAAAGTTTTGTATCATTTCAAATAGATTCTGATTTAAGTTTTATTTTTTGAACGAAACTAGTATAAAATAGTTTATAATATATTATGATTTGTTGACCGAAACTTGCATTTCGAAAAGGTTCATAGAATATAATTTTCAAATGATTTTTTGCCTGGACTTCCATCATAACCTTCTCTCGTAAAATATAGAATTGTTCTGAAAAGTTTCATATCATTTCGATAAGTCCTCGATTTAATTTGATTTTTTGACCGAAAGTAGTGTAAACTTTTGTATAATATACTATGCTTTTTTGACAGAAACTTGCATTTCGATAAGTTTTATAGAAGCTAATTTTCAGATGATTTTTTGCATGGAGTTCCATCATAACCTTCCCTTGTAACATATATAAATGATCCGAAAGGTTTCGTATCATTTAGACCAATCCTCGATTTAATTTGACTTTTTGACCGGAACTAGAATAAACTAGTGTATAATATTTATGTTTTTTTGACCGAAACTTGCATTTCAAAAAGTTTCATATAATATAATTTTCAGATGATTTTTTGCAAAGACTTCCATCATAACCTTCCCTCGTAACATATATAAATGATCTGAAAAGTTTCCTATCATTTCAAATAGATTCCGATTTATTTTTATTTTTTGAACGAAACTACTATAAAATAGTGTATAATATATTATGATTTGTTGACAGAAACTTGCATTTCGTAAAGGTTCATAGAATATAATTTTCAAATAATTTTTTCCTGGACTTCCATCATAACCTTCTCTCATAAAATATAGAAATGTTCTTAAAAGTTTCATATCATTTCGATAAGTCCTCGATTTAATTTGATTTTTTGACCGAAACTAGTGTAAACTTGTGTATAATATACTATGCTTTTTTGACAGAAACTTGCATTTCGATAAGTTTTATAGAAGCTAATTTTCAGATGATTTTTTGCATGGACTTCCGTCGTAACCTTGCCTTGTAACATATCTAAATGATCTGAAAGGTTTCGTATCATTTGGAACAATCCTCGATTTAATTTGACTTTTTGACCGGAACTAGAATAAACTAGTGTATAATATTTATGATTTTTTGACCGAAACTTGCATTTCAAAAAGTTTCATAGAATATAATTTTCAGATGATTTTTTGCAAAGACTTCCATCATAACCTTCCCTCGTAACATATATAAATGATCTGAAAAGTTTTGTATCATTTCAAATAGATTCTGATTTAATTTTATTTTTTGAACGAAACTAGTATAAAATAGTTTATAATATATTATGATTTGTTGACCGAAACTTGCATTTCGAAAAGGTTCATAGAATATAATTTTCAAATGATTTTTTGCCTGGACTTCCATCATAACCTTCTCTCGTAAAATATAGAATTGTTCTGAAAAGTTTCATATCATTTCGATAAGTCCTCGATTTAATTTGATTTTTTGACCGAAAGTAGTGTAAACTTTTGTATAATATACTATGCTTTTTTGACAGAAACTTGCATTTCGATAAGTTTTATAGAAGCTAATTTTCAGATGATTTTTTGCATGGAGTTCCATCATAACCTTCCCTTGTAACATATATAAATGATCCGAAAGGTTTCGTATCATTTAGACCAATCCTCGATTTAATTTGACTTTTTGACCGGAACTAGAATAAACTAGTGTATAATATTTATGTTTTTTTGACCGAAACTTGCATTTCAAAAAGTTTCATATAATATAATTTTCAGATGATTTTTTGCAAAGACTTCCATCATAACCTTCCCTCGTAACATATATAAATGATCTGAAAAGTTTCCTATCATTTCAAATAGATTCCGATTTATTTTTATTTTTTGAACGAAACTACTATAAAATAGTGTATAATATATTATGATTTGTTGACCGAAACTTGCATTTCGTAAAGGTTCATAGAATATAATTTTCAAATAATTTTTTCCTGGACTTCCATCATAACCTTCTCTCATAAAATATAGAAATGTTCTTAAAAGTTTCATATCATTTCGATAAGTCCTCGATTTAATTTGATTTTTTGACCGAAACTAGTGTAAACTTGTGTATAATATACTATGCTTTTTTGACAGAAACTTGCATTTCGATAAGTTTTATAGAAGCTAATTTTCAGATGATTTTTTGCATGGACTTCCGTCGTAACCTTGCCTTGTAACATATCTAAATGATCTGAAAGGTTTCGTATCATTTGGAACAATCCTCGATTTAATTTGACTTTTTGACCGGAACTAGAATAAACTAGTGTATAATATTTATGATTTTTTGACCGAAACTTGCATTTCAAAAAGTTTCATAGAATATAATTTTCAGATGATTTTTTGCAAAGACTTCCATCATAACCTTCCCTCGTAACATATATAAATGATCTGAAAAGTTTTGTATCATTTCAAATAGATTCTGATTTAATTTTATTTTTTGAACGAAACTAGTATAAAATAGTTTATAATATATTATGATTTGTTGACCGAAACTTGCATTTCGAAAAGGTTCATAGAATATAATTTTCAAATGATTTTTTGCCTGGACTTCCATCATAACCTTCTCTCGTAAAATATAGAATTGTTCTGAAAAGTTTCATATCATTTCGATAAGTCCTCGATTTAATTTGATTTTTTGACCGAAAGTAGTGTAAACTTTTGTATAATATACTATGCTTTTTTGACAGAAACTTGCATTTCGATAAGTTTTATAGAAGCTAATTTTCAGATGATTTTTTGCATGGAGTTCCATCATAACCTTCCCTTGTAACATATATAAATGATCCGAAAGGTTTCGTATCATTTAGACCAATCCTCGATTTAATTTGACTTTTTGACCGGAACTAGAATAAACTAGTGTATAATATTTATGTTTTTTTGACCGAAACTTGCATTTCAAAAAGTTTCATATAATATAATTTTCAGATGATTTTTTGCAAAGACTTCCATCATAACCTTCCCTCGTAACATATATAAATGATCTGAAAAGTTTCCTATCATTTCAAATAGATTCCGATTTATTTTTATTTTTTGAACGAAACTACTATAAAATAGTGTATAATATATTATGATTTGTTGACAGAAACTTGCATTTCGTAAAGGTTCATAGAATATAATTTTCAAATAATTTTTTCCTGGACTTCCATCATAACCTTCTCTCATAAAATATAGAAATGTTCTTAAAAGTTTCATATCATTTCGATAAGTCCTCGATTTAATTTGATTTTTTGACCGAAACTAGTGTAAACTTGTGTATAATATACTATGCTTTTTTGACAGAAACTTGCATTTCGATAAGTTTTATAGAAGCTAATTTTCAGATGATTTTTTGCATGGACTTCCGTCGTAACCTTGCCTTGTAACATATCTAAATGATCTGAAAGGTTTCGTATCATTTGGAACAATCCTCGATTTAATTTGACTTTTTGACCGGAACTAGAATAAACTAGTGTATAATATTTATGATTTTTTGACCGAAACTTGCATTTCAAAAAGTTTCATAGAATATAATTTTCAGATGATTTTTTGCAAAGACTTCCATCATAACCTTCCCTCGTAACATATATAAATGATCTGAAAAGTTTTGTATCATTTCAAATAGATTCTGATTTAATTTTATTTTTTGAACGAAACTAGTATAAAATAGTTTATAATATATTATGATTTGTTGACCGAAACTTGCATTTCGAAAAGGTTCATAGAATATAATTTTCAAATGATTTTTTGCCTGGACTTCCATCATAACCTTCTCTCGTAAAATATAGAATTGTTCTGAAAAGTTTCATATCATTTCGATAAGTCCTCGATTTAATTTGATTTTTTGACCGAAAGTAGTGTAAACTTTTGTATAATATACTATGCTTTTTTGACAGAAACTTGCATTTCGATAAGTTTTATAGAAGCTAATTTTCAGATGATTTTTTGCATGGAGTTCCATCATAACCTTCCCTTGTAACATATATAAATGATCCGAAAGGTTTCGTATCATTTAGACCAATCCTCGATTTAATTTGACTTTTTGACCGGAACTAGAATAAACTAGTGTATAATATTTATGTTTTTTTGACCGAAACTTGCATTTCAAAAAGTTTCATATAATATAATTTTCAGATGATTTTTTGCAAAGACTTCCATCATAACCTTCCCTCGTAACATATATAAATGATCTGAAAAGTTTCCTATCATTTCAAATAGATTCCGATTTATTTTTATTTTTTGAACGAAACTACTATAAAATAGTGTATAATATATTATGATTTGTTGACAGAAACTTGCATTTCGTAAAGGTTCATAGAATATAATTTTCAAATAATTTTTTCCTGGACTTCCATCATAACCTTCTCTCATAAAATATAGAAATGTTCTTAAAAGTTTCATATCATTTCGATAAGTCCTCGATTTAATTTGATTTTTTGACCGAAACTAGTGTAAACTTGTGTATAATATACTATGCTTTTTTGACAGAAACTTGCATTTCGATAAGTTTTATAGAAGCTAATTTTCAGATGATTTTTTGCATGGACTTCCGTCGTAACCTTGCCTTGTAACATATCTAAATGATCTGAAAGGTTTCGTATCATTTGGAACAATCCTCGATTTAATTTGACTTTTTGACCGGAACTAGAATAAACTAGTGTATAATATTTATGATTTTTTGACCGAAACTTGCATTTCAAAAAGTTTCATAGAATATAATTTTCAGATGATTTTTTGCAAAGACTTCCATCATAACCTTCCCTCGTAACATATATAAATGATCTGAAAAGTTTTGTATCATTTCAAATAGATTCTGATTTAATTTTATTTTTTGAACGAAACTAGTATAAAATAGTTTATAATATATTATGATTTGTTGACCGAAACTTGCATTTCGAAAAGGTTCATAGAATATAATTTTCAAATGATTTTTTGCCTGGACTTCCATCATAACCTTCTCTCGTAAAATATAGAATTGTTCTGAAAAGTTTCATATCATTTCGATAAGTCCTCGATTTAATTTGATTTTTTGACCGAAAGTAGTGTAAACTTTTGTATAATATACTATGCTTTTTTGACAGAAACTTGCATTTCAATAAGTTTTATAGAAGCTAATTTTCAGATGATTTTTTGCATGGAGTTCCATCATAACCTTCCCTTGTAACATATATAAATGATCCGAAAGGTTTCGTATCATTTAGACCAATCCTCGATTTAATTTGACTTTTTGACCGGAACTAGAATAAACTAGTGTATAATATTTATGTTTTTTTGACCGAAACTTGCATTTCAAAAAGTTTCATAGAATATAATTTTCAGATGATTTTTTGCAAAGACTTTCATCATAACCTTCCCTCGTAACATATATAAATGATCTGAAAAGTTTTCTATTATTTCAAATAGATTCCGATTTATTTTTATTTTTTGAACGAAACTACTATAAAATAGTGTATAATATATTATGATTTGTTGACCGAAACTTGCATTTCGTAAAGGTTAATAGAATATAATTTTCAAATAATTTTTTCCTGGACTTCCATCATAACCTTCTCTCATAAAATATAGAAATGTTCTTAAAAGTTTCATATCATTTCGATAAGTCCTCGATTTAATTTGATTTTTTGACCGAAACTAGTGTAAACTTGTGTATAATATACTATGCTTTTTTGACAGAAACTTGCATTTCGATAAGTTTTATAGAAGCTAATTTTCAGATGATTTTTTGCATGGACTTCCGTCGTAACCTTGCCTTGTAACATATCTAAATGATCTGAAAGGTTTCGTATCATTTGGAACAATCCTCGATTTAATTTGACTTTTTGACCGGAACTAGAATAAACTAGTGTATAATATTTATGATTTTTTGACCGAAACTTGCATTTCAAAAAGTTTCATAGAATATAATTTTCAGATGATTTTTTGCAAAGACTTCCATCATAACCTTCCCTCATAACATATATAAATGATCTGAAAAGTTTTGTATCATTTCAAATAGATTCTGATTTAAGTTTTATTTTTTGAACGAAACTAGTATAAAATAGTTTATAATATATTATGATTTGTTGACCGAAACTTGCATTTCGAAAAGGTTCATAGAATATAATTTTCAAATGATTTTTTGCCTGGACTTCCATCATAACCTTCTCTCGTAAAATATAGAATTGTTCTGAAAAGTTTCATATCATTTCGATAAGTCCTCGATTTAATTTGATTTTTTGACCGAAAGTAGTGTAAACTTTTGTATAATATACTATGCTTTTTTGACAGAAACTTGCATTTCGATAAGTTTTATAAAAGCTAATTTTCAGATGATTTTTTGCATGGAGTTCCATCATAACCTTCCCTTGTAACATATATAAATGATCCGAAAGGTTTCGTATCATTTAGACCAATCCTCGATTTAATTTGACTTTTTGACCGGAACTAGAATAAACTAGTGTATAATATTTATGTTTTTTTGACCGAAACTTGCATTTCAAAAAGTTTCATATAATATAATTTTCAGATGATTTTTTGCAAAGACTTCCATCATAACCTTCCCTCGTAACATATATAAATGATCTGAAAAGTTTCCTATCATTTCAAATAGATTCCGATTTATTTTTATTTTTTGAACGAAACTACTACAAAATAGTGTATAATATATTATGATTTGTTGACAGAAACTTGCATTTCGTAAAGGTTCATAGAATATAATTTTCAAATAATTTTTTCCTGGACTTCCATCATAACCTTCTCTCATAAAATATAGAAATGTTCTTAAAAGTTTCATATCATTTCGATAAGTCCTCGATTTAATTTGATTTTTTGACCGAAACTAGTGTAAACTTGTGTATAATATACTATGCTTTTTTGACAGAAACTTGCATTTCGATAAGTTTTATAGAAGCTAATTTTCAGATGATTTTTTGCATGGACTTCCGTCGTAACCTTGCCTTGTAACATATCTAAATGATCTGAAAGGTTTCGTATCATTTGGAACAATCCTCGATTTAATTTGACTTTTTGACCGGAACTAGAATAAACTAGTGTATAATATTTATTATTTTTTGACCGAAACTTGCATTTCAAAAAGTTTCATAGAATATAATTTTCAGATGATTTTTTGCAAAGACTTCCATCATAACCTTCCCTCGTAACATATATAAATGATCTGAAAAGTTTTGTATCATTTCAAATAGATTCTGATTTAATTTTATTTTTTGAACGAAACTAGTATAAAATAGTTTATAATATATTATGATTTGTTGACCGAAACTTGCATTTCGAAAAGGTTCATAGAATATAATTTTCAAATGATTTTTTGCCTGGACTTCCATCATAACCTTCTCTCGTAAAATATAGAATTGTTCTGAAAAGTTTCATATCATTTCGATAAGTCCTCGATTTAATTTGATTTTTTGACCGAAAGTAGTGTAAACTTTTGTATAATATACTATGCTTTTTTGACAGAAACTTGCATTTCGATAAGTTTTATAGAAGCTAATTTTCAGATGATTTTTTGCATGGAGTTCCATCATAACCTTCCCTTGTAACATATATAAATGATCCGAAAGGTTTCGTATCATTTAGACCAATCCTCGATTTAATTTGACTTTTTGACCGGAACTAGAATAAACTAGTGTATAATATTTATGTTTTTTTGACCGAAACTTGCATTTCAAAAAGATTCATAGAATATAATTTTCAGATGATTTTTTGCAAAGACTTCCATCATAACCTTCCCTCGTAACATATATAAATGATCTGAAAAGTTTCCTATCATTTCAAATAGATTCCGATTTATTTTTATTTTTTGATCGAAACTACTATAAAATAGTGTATAATATATTATGATTTGTTGACCGAAACTTGCATTTCGTAAAGGTTCATAGAATATAATTTTCAAATAATTTTTTCCTGGACTTCCATCATAACCTTCTCTCATAAAATATAGAAATGTTATTAAAAGTTTCATATCATTTCGATAAGTACTCGATTTAATTTGATTTTTTGACCGAAACTAGTGTAAACTTGTGTATAATATACTATGCTTTTTTGACAGAAACTTGCATTTCGATAAGTTTTATAGAAGCTAATTTTGAGATGATATTTTGCATGGACTTCCGTCGTAACCTTGCCTTGTAACATATCTAAATGATCTGAAAGGTTTCGTATCATTTGGAACAATCCTCGATTTAATTTGACTTTTTGACCGGAACTAGAATAAACTAGTGTATAATATTTATGATTTTTTGACCGAAACTTGCATTTCAAAAAGTTTCATAGAATATAATTTTCAGATGATTTTTTGCAAAGACTTCCATCATAACCTTCCCTCGTAATATATATAAATGATCTGAAAAGTTTCGTATCATTTCAAATAGATTCCGATTTAATTTTATTTTTTGAACGAAACTAGTATAAAATAGTTTATAATATATTATGATTTGTTGACCGAAACTTGCATTTCGAAAAGGTTCATAGAATATAATTTTCAAATGATTTTTTGCCTGGACTTCCATCATAACCTTCTCTCGTAAAATATAGAATTGTTCTGAAAAGTTTCATATCATTTCGATAAGTCCTCGATTTAATTTGATTTTTTGACCGAAAGTAGTGTAAACTTTTGTATAATATACTATGCTTTTTTGACAGAAACTTGCATTTCGATAAGTTTTATAGAAGCTAATTTTCAGATGATTTTTTGCATGGAGTTCCATCATAACCTTCCCTTGTAACATATATAAATGATCCGAAAGGTTTCGTATCATTTAGACCAATCCTCGATTTAATTTGACTTTTTGACCGGAACTAGAATAAACTAGTGTATAATATTTATGTTTTTTTGACCGAAACTTGCATTTCAAAAAGTTTCATATAATATAATTTTCAGATGATTTTTTGCAAAGACTTCCATCATAACCTTCCCTCGTAACATATATAAATGATCTGAAAAGTTTCCTATCATTTCAAATAGATTCCGATTTATTTTTATTTTTTGAACGAAACTACTACAAAATAGTGTATAATATATTATGATTTGTTGACAGAAACTTGCATTTCGTAAAGGTTCATAGAATATAATTTTCAAATAATTTTTTCCTGGACTTCCATCATAACCTTCTCTCATAAAATATAGAAATGTTCTTAAAAGTTTCATATCATTTCGATAAGTCCTCGATTTAATTTGATTTTTTGACCGAAACTAGTGTAAACTTGTGTATAATATACTATGCTTTTTTGACAGAAACTTGCATTTCGATAAGTTTTATAGAAGCTAATTTTCAGATGATTTTTTGCATGGACTTCCGTCGTAACCTTGCCTTGTAACATATCTAAATGATCTGAAAGGTTTCGTATCATTTGGAACAATCCTCGATTTAATTTGACTTTTTGACCGGAACTAGAATAAACTAGTGTATAATATTTATTATTTTTTGACCGAAACTTGCATTTCAAAAAGATTCATAGAATATAATTTTCAGATGATTTTTTGCAAAGACTTCCATCATAACCTTCCCTCGTAACATATATAAATGATCTGAAAAGTTTTGTATCATTTCAAATAGATTCTGATTTAATTTTATTTTTTGAACGAAACTAGTATAAAATAGTTTATAATATATTATGATTTGTTGACCGAAACTTGCATTTCGAAAAGGTTCATAGAATATAATTTTCAAATGATTTTTTGCCTGGACTTCCATCATAACCTTCTCTCGTAAAATATAGAATTGTTCTGAAAAGTTTCATATCATTTCGATAAGTCCTCGATTTAATTTGATTTTTTGACCGAAAGTAGTGTAAACTTTTGTATAATATACTATGCTTTTTTGACAGAAACTTGCATTTCGATAAGTTTTATAGAAGCTAATTTTCAGATGATTTTTTGCATGGAGTTCCATCATAACCTTCCCTTGTAACATATATAAATGATCCGAAAGGTTTCGTATCATTTAGACCAATCCTCGATTTAATTTGACTTTTTGACCGGAACTAGAATAAACTAGTGTATAATATTTATGTTTTTTTGACCGAAACTTGCATTTCAAAAAGATTCATAGAATATAATTTTCAGATGATTTTTTGCAAAGACTTCCATCATAACCTTCCCTCGTAACATATATAAATGATCTGAAAAGTTTCCTATCATTTCAAATAGATTCCGATTTATTTTTATTTTTTGATCGAAACTACTATAAAATAGTGTATAATATATTATGATTTGTTGACCGAAACTTGCATTTCGTAAAGGTTCATAGAATATAATTTTCAAATAATTTTTTCCTGGACTTCCATCATAACCTTCTCTCATAAAATATAGAAATGTTATTAAAAGTTTCATATCATTTCGATAAGTACTCGATTTAATTTGATTTTTTGACCGAAACTAGTGTAAACTTGTGTATAATATACTATGCTTTTTTGACAGAAACTTGCATTTCGATAAGTTTTATAGAAGCTAATTTTCAGATGATATTTTGCATGGACTTCCGTCGTAACCTTGCCTTGTAACATATCTAAATGATCTGAAAGGTTTCGTATCATTTGGAACAATCCTCGATTTAATTTGACTTTTTGACCGGAACTAGAATAAACTAGTGTATAATATTTATGATTTTTTGACCGAAACTTGCATTTCAAAAAGTTTCATAGAATATAATTTTCAGATGATTTTTTGCAAAGACTTCCATCATAACCTTCCCTCGTAATATATATAAATGATCTGAAAAGTTTCGTATCATTTCAAATAGATTCCGATTTAATTTTATTTTTTGAACGAAACTAGTATAAAATAGTTTATAATATATTATGATTTGTTGACCGAAACTTGCATTTCGAAAAGGTTCATAGAATATAATTTTCAAATGATTTTTTGCCTGGACTTCCATCATAACCTTCTCTCGTAAAATATAGAATTGTTCTGAAAAGTTTCATATCATTTCGATAAGTCCTCGATTTAATTTGATTTTTTGACCGAAAGTAGTGTAAACTTTTGTATAATATACTATGCTTTTTTGACAGAAACTTGCATTTCGATAAGTTTTATAGAAGCTAATTTTCAGATGATTTTTTGCATGGAGTTCCATCATAACCTTCCCTTGTAACATATATAAATGATCCGAAAGGTTTCGTATCATTTAGACCAATCCTCGATTTAATTTGACTTTTTGACCGGAACTAGAATAAACTAGTGTATAATATTTATGTTTTTTTGACCGAAACTTGCATTTCAAAAAGTTTCATATAATATAATTTTCAGATGATTTTTTGCAAAGACTTCCATCATAACCTTCCCTCGTAACATATATAAATGATCTGAAAAGTTTCCTATCATTTCAAATAGATTCCGATTTATTTTTATTTTTTGAACGAAACTACTACAAAATAGTGTATAATATATTATGATTTGTTGACAGAAACTTGCATTTCGTAAAGGTTCATAGAATATAATTTTCAAATAATTTTTTCCTGGACTTCCATCATAACCTTCTCTCATAAAATATAGAAATGTTCTTAAAAGTTTCATATCATTTCGATAAGTCCTCGATTTAATTTGATTTTTTGACCGAAACTAGTGTAAACTTGTGTATAATATACTATGCTTTTTTGACAGAAACTTGCATTTCGATAAGTTTTATAGAAGCTAATTTTCAGATGATTTTTTGCATGGACTTCCGTCGTAACCTTGCCTTGTAACATATCTAAATGATCTGAAAGGTTTCGTATCATTTGGAACAATCCTCGATTTAATTTGACTTTTTGACCGGAACTAGAATAAACTAGTGTATAATATTTATTATTTTTTGACCGAAACTTGCATTTCAAAAAGTTTCATAGAATATAATTTTCAGATGATTTTTTGCAAAGACTTCCATCATAACCTTCCCTCGTAACATATATAAATGATCTGAAAAGTTTTGTATCATTTCAAATAGATTCTGATTTAATTTTATTTTTTGAACGAAACTAGTATAAAATAGTTTATAATATATTATGATTTGTTGACCGAAACTTGCATTTCGAAAAGGTTCATAGAATATAATTTTCAAATGATTTTTTGCCTGGACTTCCATCATAACCTTCTCTCGTAAAATATAGAATTGTTCTGAAAAGTTTCATATCATTTCGATAAGTCCTCGATTTAATTTGATTTTTTGACCGAAAGTAGTGTAAACTTTTGTATAATATACTATGCTTTTTTGACAGAAACTTGCATTTCGATAAGTTTTATAGAAGCTAATTTTCAGATGATTTTTTGCATGGAGTTCCATCATAACCTTCCCTTGTAACATATATAAATGATCCGAAAGGTTTCGTATCATTTAGACCAATCCTCGATTTAATTTGACTTTTTGACCGGAACTAGAATAAACTAGTGTATAATATTTATGTTTTTTTGACCGAAACTTGCATTTCAAAAAGATTCATAGAATATAATTTTCAGATGATTTTTTGCAAAGACTTCCATCATAACCTTCCCTCGTAACATATATAAATGATCTGAAAAGTTTCCTATCATTTCAAATAGATTCCGATTTATTTTTATTTTTTGATCGAAACTACTATAAAATAGTGTATAATATATTATGATTTGTTGACCGAAACTTGCATTTCGTAAAGGTTCATAGAATATAATTTTCAAATAATTTTTTCCTGGACTTCCATCATAACCTTCTCTCATAAAATATAGAAATGTTATTAAAAGTTTCATATCATTTCGATAAGTACTCGATTTAATTTGATTTTTTGACCGAAACTAGTGTAAACTTGTGTATAATATACTATGCTTTTTTGACAGAAACTTGCATTTCGATAAGTTTTATAGAAGCTAATTTTCAGATGATATTTTGCATGGACTTCCGTCGTAACCTTGCCTTGTAACATATCTAAATGATCTGAAAGGTTTCGTATCATTTGGAACAATCCTCGATTTAATTTGACTTTTTGACCGGAACTAGAATAAACTAGTGTATAATATTTATGATTTTTTGACCGAAACTTGCATTTCAAAAAGTTTCATAGAATATAATTTTCAGATGATTTTTTGCAAAGACTTCCATCATAACCTTCCCTCGTAATATATATAAATGATCTGAAAAGTTTCGTATCATTTCAAATAGATTCCGATTTAATTTTATTTTTTGAACGAAACTAGTATAAAATAGTTTATAATATATTATGATTTGTTGACCGAAACTTGCATTTCGAAAAGGTTCATAGAATATAATTTTCAAATGATTTTTTGCCTGGACTTCCATCATAACCTTCTCTCGTAAAATATAGAATTGTTCTGAAAAGTTTCATATCATTTCGATAAGTCCTCGATTTAATTTGATTTTTTGACCGAAAGTAGTGTAAACTTTTGTATAATATACTATGCTTTTTTGACAGAAACTTGCATTTCGATAAGTTTTATAGAAGCTAATTTTCAGATGATTTTTTGCATGGAGTTCCATCATAACCTTCCCTTGTAACATATATAAATGATCCGAAAGGTTTCGTATCATTTAGACCAATCCTCGATTTAATTTGACTTTTTGACCGGAACTAGAATAAACTAGTGTATAATATTTATGTTTTTTTGACCGAAACTTGCATTTCAAAAAGTTTCATATAATATAATTTTCAGATGATTTTTTGCAAAGACTTCCATCATAACCTTCCCTCGTAACATATATAAATGATCTGAAAAGTTTCCTATCATTTCAAATAGATTCCGATTTATTTTTATTTTTTGAACGAAACTACTACAAAATAGTGTATAATATATTATGATTTGTTGACAGAAACTTGCATTTCGTAAAGGTTCATAGAATATAATTTTCAAATAATTTTTTCCTGGACTTCCATCATAACCTTCTCTCATAAAATATAGAAATGTTCTTAAAAGTTTCATATCATTTCGATAAGTCCTCGATTTAATTTGATTTTTTGACCGAAACTAGTGTAAACTTGTGTATAATATACTATGCTTTTTTGACAGAAACTTGCATTTCGATAAGTTTTATAGAAGCTAATTTTCAGATGATTTTTTGCATGGACTTCCGTCGTAACCTTGCCTTGTAACATATCTAAATGATCTGAAAGGTTTCGTATCATTTGGAACAATCCTCGATTTAATTTGACTTTTTGACCGGAACTAGAATAAACTAGTGTATAATATTTATTATTTTTTGACCGAAACTTGCATTTCAAAAAGTTTCATAGAATATAATTTTCAGATGATTTTTTGCAAAGACTTCCATCATAACCTTCCCTCGTAACATATATAAATGATCTGAAAAGTTTTGTATCATTTCAAATAGATTCTGATTTAATTTTATTTTTTGAACGAAACTAGTATAAAATAGTTTATAATATATTATGATTTGTTGACCGAAACTTGCATTTCGAAAAGGTTCATAGAATATAATTTTCAAATGATTTTTTGCCTGGACTTCCATCATAACCTTCTCTCGTAAAATATAGAATTGTTCTGAAAAGTTTCATATCATTTCGATAAGTCCTCGATTTAATTTGATTTTTTGACCGAAAGTAGTGTAAACTTTTGTATAATATACTATGCTTTTTTGACAGAAACTTGCATTTCGATAAGTTTTATAGAAGCTAATTTTCAGATGATTTTTTGCATGGAGTTCCATCATAACCTTCCCTTGTAACATATATAAATGATCCGAAAGGTTTCGTATCATTTAGACCAATCCTCGATTTAATTTGACTTTTTGACCGGAACTAGAATAAACTAGTGTATAATATTTATGTTTTTTTGACCGAAACTTGCATTTCAAAAAGATTCATAGAATATAATTTTCAGATGATTTTTTGCAAAGACTTCCATCATAACCTTCCCTCGTAACATATATAAATGATCTGAAAAGTTTCCTATCATTTCAAATAGATTCCGATTTATTTTTATTTTTTGATCGAAACTACTATAAAATAGTGTATAATATATTATGATTTGTTGACCGAAACTTGCATTTCGTAAAGGTTCATAGAATATAATTTTCAAATAATTTTTTCCTGGACTTCCATCATAACCTTCTCTCATAAAATATAGAAATGTTATTAAAAGTTTCATATCATTTCGATAAGTACTCGATTTAATTTGATTTTTTGACCGAAACTAGTGTAAACTTGTGTATAATATACTATGCTTTTTTGACAGAAACTTGCATTTCGATAAGTTTTATAGAAGCTAATTTTCAGATGATATTTTGCATGGACTTCCGTCGTAACCTTGCCTTGTAACATATCTAAATGATCTGAAAGGTTTCGTATCATTTGGAACAATCCTCGATTTAATTTGACTTTTTGACCGGAACTAGAATAAACTAGTGTATAATATTTATGATTTTTTGACCGAAACTTGCATTTCAAAAAGTTTCATAGAATATAATTTTCAGATGATTTTTTGCAAAGACTTCCATCATAACCTTCCCTCGTAATATATATAAATGATCTGAAAAGTTTCGTATCATTTCAAATAGATTCCGATTTAATTTTATTTTTTGAACGAAACTAGTATAAAATAGTTTATAATATATTATGATTTGTTGACCGAAACTTGCATTTCGAAAAGGTTCATAGAATATAATTTTCAAATGATTTTTTGCCTGGACTTCCATCATAACCTTCTCTCGTAAAATATAGAATTGTTCTGAAAAGTTTCATATCATTTCGATAAGTCCTCGATTTAATTTGATTTTTTGACCGAAAGTAGTGTAAACTTTTGTATAATATACTATGCTTTTTTGACAGAAACTTGCATTTCGATAAGTTTTATAGAAGCTAATTTTCAGATGATTTTTTGCATGGAGTTCCATCATAACCTTCCCTTGTAACATATATAAATGATCCGAAAGGTTTCGTATCATTTAGACCAATCCTCGATTTAATTTGACTTTTTGACCGGAACTAGAATAAACTAGTGTATAATATTTATGTTTTTTTGACCGAAACTTGCATTTCAAAAAGTTTCATAGAATATAATTTTCAGATGATTTTTTGCAAAGACTTCCATCATAACCTTCCCTCGTAACATATATAAATGATCTGAAAAGTTTCCTATCATTTCAAATAGATTCCGATTTATTTTTATTTTTTGAACGAAACTACTATAAAATAGTGTATAATATATTATGATTTGTTGACCGAAACTTGCATTTCGTAAAGGTTCATAGAATATAATTTTCAAATAATTTTTTCCAGGACTTCCATCATAACCTTCTCTCATAAAATATAGAAATGTTATTAAAAGTTTCATATCATTTCGATAAGTCCTCGATTTAATTTGATTTTTGACCGAAACTAGTGTAAACTTGTGTATAATATACTATGCTTTTTTGACAGAAACTTGCATTTCGATAAGTTTTATAGAAGCTAATTTTCAGATGATTTTTTGCATGGACTTCCGTCGTAACCTTGCCTTGTAACATATCTAAATGATCTGAAAGGTTTCGTATCATTTGGAACAATCCTCGATTTAATTTGACTTTTTGACCGGAACTAGAATAAACTAGTGTATAATATTTATGATTTTTTGACCGAAACTTGCATTTCAAAAAGTTTCATAGAATATAATTTTCAGATGATTTTTTGCAAAGACTTCCATCATAACCTTCCCTCGTAACATATATAAATGATCTGAAAAGTTTTGTATCATTTCAAATAGATTCTGATTTAATTTTATTTTTTGAACGAAACTAATATAAAATAGTTTATAACATATTATGATTTGTTGACCGAAACATGCATTTCGAAAAGGTTCATAGAATATAATTTTCAAATGATTTTTTGCCTGGACTTCCATCATAACCTTCTCTCGTAAAATATAGAATTGTTCTGAAAAGTTTCATATCATTTCGATAAGTCCTCGATTTAATTTGATTTTTTGACCGAAAGTAGTGTAAACTTTTGTATAATATACTATGCTTTTTTGACAGAAACTTGCATTTCGATAAGTTTTATAGAAGCTAATTTTCAGATGATTTTTTGCATGGAGTTCCATCATAACCTTCCCTTGTAACATATATAAATGATCCGAAAGGTTTCGTATCATTTAGACCAATCCTCGATTTAATTTGACTTTTTGACCGGAACTAGAATAAACTAGTGTATAATATTTATGTTTTTTTGACCGAAACTTGCATTTCAAAAAGTTTCATAGAATATAATTTTCAGATGATTTTTTGCAAAGACTTCCACCATAACCTTCCCTCGTAACATATATAAATGATCTGAAAAGTTTCCTATCATTTCAAATAGATTCCGATTTATTTTTATTTTTTGAACGAAACTACTATAAAATAGTGTATAATATATTATGATTTGTTGACCGAAACTTGCATTTCGTAAAGGTTCATAGAATATAATTTTCAAATAATTTTTTCCTGGACTTCCATCATAACCTTCTCTCATAAAATATAGAAATGTTCTTAAAAGTTTCATATCATTTCGATAAGTCCTCGATTTAATTTGATTTTTTGACCGAAACTAGTGTAAACTTGTGCATAATATACTATGCTTTTTTGACAGAAACTTGCATTTCGATAAGTTTTATAGAAGCTAATTTTCAGATGATTTTTTGCATGGAGTTCCATCATAACCTTCCCTTGTAACATATATAAATGATCCAAAAGGTTTGGTATAATTTAGAACAATCCTCGATTTAATTTGACTTTTTGACCAAAACAAGTATAAACTAGTGAATAATATTTATGATTTTTTGACCGAAACTTGCATTTCAAAAAGTTTCATAGAATCTAATTTTCAGATTATTTTTTGCATGGACTTCCATCATAACCTTCCCTCGTAAAATATATCAATAATCTATAAAGTTTCGTATCATTTTGAATAGTCCTCGATTAAATTTTATTTTTTGACCGAAACTAGTATTAACTAGTGTATAATATACTATGATTTTTTTACTGAAAATTGCATTCCAAAAAGGTATCATTTCAAACAGTTTCCGATTTAATTTGATTTTTTGAACGAAACTAGTATAAAATAGTGTATAATATATTATGATTTTTTGACCAAAACTTGCATTTCGAAAAGATTCATAGAATTTAATTTTCAAATAATTTTTTTGCATGGACTTACATCATAATATTCCCTCGTAAAATATAGAAATGTTCTTAAAAGTTTGATATAATTTCGAGCAATCCTCAATTTAATTTGATTTTTTGACCGAAACTAGTGTATAATATACTATGATTTTTAGACAGAAACTTGCATTTCGATAAGTTTTATATAAGCTAATTTTCAAATGATTTTTTGCTTGGACTTCCGTCATAACCTTGCCTTGTAACATATATAAATAATCTGAAAGGTTTCCTATCATTTGGAACAATCCTCCATTTAATTTGACTTTTTGACCGGAACTTGCATTTCAAATAGTTTCATAGAATTTAATTTTCAGATGATTTTTTGCATGGACTTCCATCATAACCTTCCCTCGTAAGATATATCAATAATCTGAAAAGTTTCGTACCATTTCGAGCAGTGCTCGATTAAATTTTATTTTTTGACCGAAACTGATATAAACTAGTGTATAATATACTTGATTTTTTGACTGAAACTTGCATTTCAAAAAGTTTTATAGAAATTAATATTCAGATGATTTTTTTGCAAGGACTTCCCTCATAACCTTCCCTTGTAACATATATAAATAATCTGAAAATTTTCGTAACATTTCAAACAGTTTCCGATTTAATTTTATTTTTTGAAAGAAACTAGTATAAAATAGTGTATAATATATTATGATTTTTTGACCAAAAGTTGCATTTCGAAAAGATTCATAGAATTTAATTTTCAAATGATTTTTTTTCATGAACTTCCATCATAACCTTCCCTCATAAAATATAGAAATAATCTTAAATGTTTGATATCATTTCGAGCAGTCCTCGATTTAATTTGATTTTTGACCGAAACTAGTGTATAATATACTATGATTTTTGACAAAAACTTGCATTTCGATAAGTTTTATAGAAGCTAATTTTCAGATGATTTTTTGCATGGACTTCCGTCGTACCCTTGCCTTGTAACATATCTAAATGCTCTGAAAGGTTTCGTATCATTTGGAACAATCCTCGATTTAATTTGACTTTTTGACCGGAACTAGAATAAACTAGTGTATAATATTTATGATTTTTTTACCGAAACTTGCATTTCAAAAAGTTTCATAGAATATAATTTTCAGATGATTTTTTGCAAAGACTTCCATCATAACCTTCCCTCGTAACATATATAAATGATCTGAAAAGTATCGTATCATTTCAAATAGATTCCGATTTAATTTTATTTTTTGAACGAAACTAGTATAAAATAGTGTATAATATATTATGATTTGTTGACCGAAACTTGAATTTCGAAAAGGTTCATAGAATATAATTTTCAAATGATTTTTTGCCTGGACTTCCATCATAACCTTCTCTCGTAAAATATAGAAATGTTCTGAAAAGTTTCATATCATTTCGATAAGTCCTCGATTTAATTTGATTTTTTGACCGAAACTAGTGTAAACTTGTGTATAATATACTATGCTTTTTTGACAGAAACTTGCATTTTGATAAGTTTTATAGAAGCTAATTTCCAGATGATTTTTTGCATGGAGTTCCATCATAACCATCCCTTGTAACATATATAAATGATCTGAAAGGTTTCGTATCATTTAGAACAATCCTCGATTTAATTTGACATTTTGACCAAAACAAGAATAAACTAGTGAATAATATTTATGATTTTTTGACCGAAACTTGCATTTCAAATAGTTTCATAGAATTTAATTTTCAGATGATTTTTTGCATGGACTTCCATCATAACCTTCCCTTGTAAAATATATCAATAATCTGAAAATTTTCGTATCATTTTGAATAGTCCTCGATTAAATTTTATTTTTTGACCGAAACTAGTATTAACTAGTGTATAATATACTATGATTTTTTTACTGAAACTTGCATTCCAAAAAGGTATATAGAAACTAATTTTCGTATGATTTTTTGCAAGGTCTTCCATCATAACCTTCCCTCGTAACATATATAAATGATCTGAAAATTTTCGTATCATTTCAAACAGTTTCTGATTTAATTTGATTTTTTCAACGAAACTAGTATAAAACAGTGTATAATATATTATGATTTTTTGACCAAAACTTGCATTTCGAAAAGATTCATAGAATTTAATTTTCAAATAATTTTTTTTGCATGGACTTCCATCATAATCTTCCCTCGTAAAATATAGAAATGTTCTTAAAAGTTTGATATCATTTCGAGCAGTCCTCAATTTAATTTGATTTTTTGACCGAAACTAGTGTATAATATACTATGATTTTTTGACAGAAACTTGCATTTTGATAAGTTTTATAGAAGCTAATTTCCAGATGATTTTTTGCATGGACTTCCGTCATAACCTTTCCTTGTAACATATATAAATGATCTAAAAGGTTTCGTATCATTTGGAACAATCCTCAATTTAATTTGACTTTTTGACCGGAACTAGAATAAACTAGTGTATAATACTTATGAATTTTTTGACCGAAACTTGCATTTCAAAAAGTTTCATAGAATTTAATTTTCATATGATTTTTTGCATGGACTTCCATCATAAACTTCCCTCGTAAAATATATCAATAATGTGAAAAGTTTCGTATCATTTCGAGCAGTCCTCGATTAAATTTTTTTTTACCGAAACTAATATAAACTAGTGTATAATATACTTGATTTTTTGACCGAAACTTGCATTTCAAAAAGTTTTATAGAAACTAATTTTAAGATGATTTTTTTTGCAAGGACTTCCATCATAACCTTCCCTCGTAACATATATAAATGATCTGAAAAGTTTCGTATCATTTCAAACAGTTTCCAATTTAATTTGATTTTTGGAACGAAACTAGTATAAAATAGTGTATAATATATTATGATTTTTTGACCAAAACTTGCATTTCGAAAAGATTCATAGAATTTAATTTTCAAATAATTTTTTTTGCATGGACTTCCATCATAATCTTCCCTCGTAAAATATAGAAATGTTCTTAAAAGTTTGATATCATTTCGAGCAGTCCTCAATTTAATTTGATTTTTTGACCGAAACTAGTGTATAATATACTATAATTTTTTGACAGAAACTTCCATTTCGATAAGTTTTATAGAAGCTAATTTTCAGATGATTTTTTGCATGGACTTCCGTCATAACCTTTCCTTGTAACATATATAAATGATCTAAAAGGTTTCGTATCATTTGGAACAATCCTCAATTTAATTTGACTTTTTGACCGGAACTAGAATAAACTAGTGTATAATACTTATGATTTTTTGATCGAAACTTGCATTTCAAAAAGTTTCATAGAATTTAATTTTCAGATGATTTTTTGCATGGACTTCCATCATAACCTTCCCTCGTAAAATATATCAATAATGTGAAAAGTTTCGTATCATTTCGAGCAGTCCTCGATTAAATTTTATTTTTTTACCGAAACTAATATAAACTAGTGTATAATATACTTGATTTTTTGACCGAAACTTGCATTTCAAAAAGTTTTATAGAAACTAATTTTCAGATGATTTTTTTGCAAGGACTTCCATCATAACCTTCCCTCGTAACATATATAAATGATCTGAAAAGTTTCGTATCATTTCAAACAATTTCCGATTTTATTTTATTTTTTGAACGAAACTAGAATAAAACAGTGTATAATATATTATGATTTTTTGACCAAAACTTGCATTTCGAAAAGATTCATAGAATTTAATTTTCAAATAAATTTTTTGCATGGACTTCCATCATAATCTTCCCTCATAAAATATAGAAATGTTCTTAAAAGTTTGATATCATTTCGAGCAGTCCTCAATTTAATTTAATTTTTTGACCGAAACTAGTGTATAATATACTATAATTTTTTGACAGAAACTTGCATTTCGATAAGTTTTATAGAAGCTAATTTTCAGATGATTTTTTTCATGGACTTCCGTCATAACCTTGCCTTGTAACATATATAAATAATCTGAAAGGTTTCCTAACATTTGGAACAATCCTCAATTTAATTTGACTATTTGACCAGAACTAGAATAAACTAGTGTATAATACTTATGATTTTTTGATCGAAACTTGCATTTCAAAAAGTTTCATAGAATTTAATTTTCAGATAATTTTTTGCATGGACTTCCATCATAACCTTCCCTCGTAACATATATAAATGATCTGAAAAGTTTCGTATCATTTCAAATAGATTCCGATTTAATTTTATTTTTTGAACGAAACTAGTATAAAATAGTTTATAATATATTATGATTTGTTGACCGAAACTTGCATTTCGAAAAGGTTCATATAATATAATTTTCAAATGATTTTTTGCTTGGACTTGCATCATAACCTTCTCTCGTAAAATATAGAAATGTTCTGAAAAGTTTCATATCATTTCGATAAGTCCTCGATTTAATTTGATTTTTTGACCGAAACTAGTGTAAACTTGTGTATAATATACTATGCTTTTTTGACAGAAACTTGCATTTTGATAAGTTTTATAGAAGCTAATTTCCAGATGAGTTTTTTGCATGGAGTTCCATCATAACCATCCCTTGTAACATATATAAATGATCAAAAAGGTTTCGTATCATTTAGAACAATCCTCGATTTAATTTGACTTTTTGACCAAAACAAGAATAAACTAGTGAATAATATTTATGATTTTTTGACCGAAACTTGCATTTCAAATAGTTTCATAGAATTTAATTTTCAGATGATTTTTTGCATGGACTTCCATCATAACCTTCCCTTGTAAAATATATCAATAATCTGAAAATTTTCGTATCATTTTGAATAGTCCTCGATTAAATTTTATTTTTTGACCGAAACTAGTATTAACTAGTGTATAATATACTATGATTTTTTTACTGAAACTTGCATTCCAAAAAGGTATATAGAAACTAATTTTCGTATGATTTTTTGCAAGGTCTTCCATCATAACCTTCCCTCGTAACATATATAAATGATCTGAAAATTTTCGTATCATTTCAAACAGTTTCTGATTTAATTTGATTTTTTGAACGAAACTAGTATAAAACAGTGTATAATATATTATGATTTTTTGACCAAAACTTGCATTTCGAAAAGATTCATAGAATTTAATTTTCAAATAATTTTTTTTGCATGGACTTCCATCATAATCTTCCCTCGTAAAATATAGAAATGTTCTTAAAAGTTTGATATCATTTCGAGCAGTCCTCAATTTAATTTGATTTTTTGACCGAAACTAGTGTATAATATACTATGATTTTTTGACAGAAACTTGCATTTTGATAAGTTTTATAGAAGCTAATTTCCAGATGATTTTTTGCATGGACTTCCGTCATAACCTTTCCTTGTAACATATATAAATGATCTAAAAGGTTTCGTATCATTTGGAACAATCCTCAATTTAATTTGACTTTTTGACCGGAACTAGAATAAACTAGTGTATAATACTTATGAATTTTTTGACCGAAACTTGCATTTCAAAAAGTTTCATAGAATTTAATTTTCATATGATTTTTTGCATGGACTTCCATCATAAACTTCCCTCGTAAAATATATCAATAATGTGAAAAGTTTCGTATCATTTCGAGCAGTCCTAGATTAAATTTTTTTTTTACCGAAACTAATATAAACTAGTGTATAATATACTTGATTTTTTGACCGAAACTTGCATTTCAAAAAGTTTTATAGAAACTAATTTTCAGATGATTTTTTTTGCAAGGACTTCCATCATAACCTTCCCTCGTAACATATATAAATGATCTGAAAAGTTTCGTATCATTTCAAACAGTTTCCAATTTAATTTGATTTTTGGAACGAAACTAGTATAAAACAGTGTATAATATATTATGATTTTTTGACCAAAACTTGCATTTCGAAAAGATTCATAGAATTTAATTTTCAAATAATTTTTTTTGCATGGACTTCCATCATAATCTTCCCTCGTAAAATATAGAAATGTTCTTAAAAGTTTGATATCATTTCGAGCAGTCCTCAATTTAATTTGATTTTTTGACCGAAACTAGTGTATAATATACTATGATTTTTTGACAGAAACTTGCATTTTGATAAGTTTTATAGAAGCTAATTTCCAGATGATTTTTTGCATGGACTTCCGTCATAACCTTTCCTTGTAACATATATAAATGATCTAAAAGGTTTCGTATCATTTGGAACAATCCTCAATTTAATTTGACTTTTTGACCGGAACTAGAATAAACTAGTGTATAATACTTATGAATTTTTTGACCGAAACTTGCATTTCAAAAAGTTTCATAGAATTTAATTTTCATATGATTTTTTGCATGGACTTCCATCATAAACTTCCCTCGTAAAATATATCAATAATGTGAAAAGTTTCGTATCATTTCGAGCAGTCCTAGATTAAATTTTTTTTTTACCGAAACTAATATAAACTAGTGTATAATATACTTGATTTTTTGACCGAAACTTGCATTTCAAAAAGTTTTATAGAAACTAATTTTCAGATGATTTTTTTTGCAAGGACTTCCATCATAACCTTCCCTCGTAACATATATAAATGATCTGAAAAGTTTCGTATCATTTCAAACAGTTTCCAATTTAATTTGATTTTTGGAACGAAACTAGTATAAAACAGTGTATAATATATTATGATTTTTTGACCAAAACTTGCATTTCGAAAAGATTCATAGAATTTAATTTTCAAATAATTTTTTTTGCATGGACTTCCATCATAATCTTCCCTCGTAAAATATAGAAATGTTCTTAAAAGTTTGATATCATTTCGAGCAGTCCTCAATTTAATTTGATTTTTTGACCGAAACTAGTGTATAATATACTATGATTTTTTGACAGAAACTTGCATTTTGATAAGTTTTATAGAAGCTAATTTCCAGATGATTTTTTGCATGGACTTCCGTCATAACCTTTCCTTGTAACATATATAAATGATCTAAAAGGTTTCTTATCATTTGGAACAATCCTCAATTTAATTTGACTTTTTGACCGGAACTAGAATAAACTAGTGTATAATACTTATGAATTTTTTGACCGAAACTTGCATTTCAAAAAGTTTCATAGAATTTAATTTTCATATGATTTTTTGCATGGACTTCCATCATAAACTTCCCTCGTAAAATATATCAATAATGTGAAAAGTTTCGTATCATTTCGAGCAGTCCTCGATTAAATTTTATTTTTTTACCGAAACTAATATAAACTAGTGTATAATATACTTGATTTTTTGACCGAAACTTGCATTTCAAAAAGTTTTATAGAAACTAATTTTCAGATGATTTTTTTGCAAGGACTTCCATCATAACCTTCCCTCGTAACATATATAAATGATCTGAAAAGTTTCGTATCATTTCAAACAATTTCCGATTTAATTTTATTTTTTGAACGAAACTAGAATAAAACAGTGTATAATATATTATGATTTTTTGACCAAAACTTGCATTTCGAAAAGATTCATAGAATTTAATTTTCAAATAAATTTTTTGCATGGACTTCCATCATAATCTTCCCTCATAAAATATAGAAATGTTCTTAAAAGTTTGATATCATTTCGAGCAGTCCTCAATTTAATTTTATTTTTTGACCCAAACTAGTGTATAATATACTATAATTTTTTGACAGAAACTTGCATTTCGATAAGTTTTATAGAAGCTAATTTTCAGATGATTTTTTTCATGGACTTCCGTCATAACCTTGCCTTGTAACATATAGGGTTAAATATGTTATTGGTCCCTCTAAATATCTCATTTTTTGAATTAGGTCCCTCTAAATATTTTCTTCAAACATTGGTCCTCCAAAACTTTTCCGTTTCGAAATTTAGTCCCTACCGTTAGTTTGAACTAACGGATGCTGAGTTGGCATGCCATGTGTGAAAACTGTGTGAAAACTGTTCATCATCATTGTCATCATTCTGCTGCTTCCTAAATGTTCACCACAAACTACTATAACAACTCAACAAAATACCAATGGTCCAAATCAACACATACAAAAGTAGAATCCAATCCAGAAAATACTCAACAATTTTCAATCAGAAAGATATAAAGCTAACGAATAATCATTTATCTCTCCAAATTACAAAAATCCAAATTTCAGTAGAATTAATCTTAAACTTCATTTGGGAATCAAGAAGAAGCAATTTCATCACTAAAAAAACTAAAATGTTTCCAATCACTGTAGAATTAATCTCAGCACATTGTAGAATTCACATATGTATCAAACCATTCTAGTTTTTATCCAAGGAAATCCATTAGCAGTAATCAAACAAGTAAAAAGAAAAATTTAATATGAGAAAGGGTGAAAAATTCAATATTATGGAATATTAAAAGAAAATAGTTGTTGAAGTAAAATATAAAAAGAAAAACAAGAAAAATATGTGTTGAACCTGTGGCCTATGCAATTGAAAATAAAAAATTGCAAGTTAACATAGGGTTTACAGAAACAAAATTGAGAATGAAAAGATTTAGAACCAAACAGAAAGTGAAGATTTATTACAAATAACAATGCAAAATAGAGAAAGTGAAGGTGATAGAGAGAGGAAGAAATTACCATCAGGCTTGGACTGAGAGGATCCAGCACAACCCATTGAAGAGGGAGAGGAGAGAGAAAGAAGAGAGAGAAAGAGGTGAAAGTAGAGAGTGAGAAGTGAGAAATGAGGTTATTGAAAAGAGTCAATGACGTAGCTTTTTCATAAGGTGTGTGTACACACACTCTCAACACAAGCGAGTTTTTTTTTCATTTATTAATCAATTATCACACTACCCTCTAAAAATTAAAATTTAATTGGAAATTATATTTTATAATTATTTAAAATATTTTTTATTTTACATTATAAATAATATTTTCAATTTATAATTAATCTGTTTTAATATTATTTTTTAATTTAATTAAATCTGGTTATTTTTTATTATTTTCTTTATTTTAAATATTATCAATTGTTTTATTTTACAATATTAATTTTTAATATATTATCAAACTTATTATTAATAGTATTTTTAAATATTAATATTAATAAAATTATATAATTTTTAATTTAAATATTTAAAATTTGATTTAAAATTTGATAATATTTAATCAAATTAGATCAGATTTTTCTAACTATATTCAAAATAAAATTGAGCATTAAATAATTTTATCTTTAAATTATATGATTTTCTTAATCTTAAATTTGATTTTCCACACATATCAAGATAGGTAAAATAAATATTTTTATAAGTGTTTTTTTTACCTTAAAGTCTTCCCCACCTTGAAATGATGCACCACCCTTCTATAAGTTAGTATATGATTTGACTACGTATCCACTGCTGCATTCACACGTGGGTTCTTTCAGTTACAACATGGTATTCCAACTCAGCATCCGTTAGTTCAAACTAACGTGAGGGACTAAATTTCGAAACGGAAAAGTTTTGGAGGACCAATGTTTGAAGAAAATATTTAGAGGGACTTAATTCAAAAAATGAGATATTTAGAGGGACCAATAACATATTTAACCCTAACATATATAAATAATCTGAAAGGTTTCCTAACATTTGGAACAATCCTCAATTTAATTTGACTATTTGACTAGAACTAGAATAAACTAGTGTATAATACTTATGATTTTTTGATCGAAACTTGCATTTCAAAAAGTTTCATAGAATTTAATTTTCAGATAATTTTTTGCATGGACTTCCATCATAACCTTCCCTCGTAACATATATAAATGATCTGAAAAGTTTCGTATCATTTCAAATAGATTCCGATTTAATTTTATTTTTTGAACGAAACTAGTATAAAATAGTTTATAATATATTATGATTTGTTGACCGAAACTTGCATTTCGAAAAGATTCATATAATATAATTTTCAAATGATTTTTTGCTTGGACTTCCATCATAACCTTCTCTCGTAAAATATAGAAATGTTCTGAAAAGTTTCATATCATTTCGATAAGTCCTCGATTTAATTTGATTTTTTGACCGAAACTAGTGTAAACTTGTGTATAATATACTATGCTTTTTTGACAGAAACTTGCATTTTGATAAGTTTTATAGAAGCTAATTTCCAGATGATTTTTTGCATGGAGTTCCATCATAACCATCCCTTGTAACATATATAAATGATCTGAAAGGTTTCGTATCATTTAGAACAATCCTCGATTTAATTTGACTTTTTGACCAAATCAAGAATAAACTAGTGAATAATATTTATGATTTTTTGACCGAAACTTGCATTTCAAATAGTTTCATAGAATTTAATTTTCAGATGATTTTTTGCATGGACTTCCATCATAACCTTCCCTTGTAAAATATATCAATAATCTGAAAATTTTCGTATCATTTTGAATAGTCCTCGATTAAATTTTATTTTTTGACCGAAACTAGTATTAACTAGTGTATAATATACTATGATTTTTTTTACTGAAACTTGCATTCCAAAAAGGTATATAGAAACTAATTTTCGTATGATTTTTTGCAAGGTCTTCCATCATAACCTTCCCTCGTAACATATATAAATGATCTGAAAATGTTCGTATCATTTCAAACAGTTTCTGATTTAATTTGATTTTTTGAACGAAACTAGTATAAAACAGTGTATAATATATTATGATTTTTTGACCAAAACTTGCATTTCGAAAAGATTCATAGAATTTAATTTTCAAATAATTTTTTTTGCATGGACTTCCATCATAATCTTCCCTCGTAAAATATAGAAATGTTCTTAAAAGTTTGATATCATTTCGAGCAGTCCTCAATTTAATTTGATTTTTTGACCGAAACTAGTGTATAATATACTATGATTTTTTGACAGAAACTTGCATTTTGATAAGTTTTATAGAAGCTAATTTCCAGATGATTTTTTGCATGGACTTCCGTCATAACCTTTCCTTGTAACATATATAAATGATCTAAAAGGTTTCGTATCATTTGGAACAATCCTCAATTTAATTTGACTTTTTGACCGGAACTAGAATAAACTAGTGTATAATACTTATGAATTTTTTGACCGAAACTTGCATTTCAAAAAGTTTCATAGAATTTAATTTTCATATGATTTTTTTCATGGACTTCCATCATAAACTTCCCTCGTAAAATATATCAATAATGTGAAAAGTTTCGTATCATTTCGAGCAGTCCTCGATTAAATTTTTTTTTTACCGAAACTAATATAAACTAGTGTATAATATACTTGATTTTTTGACCGAAACTTGCATTTCAAAAAGTTTTATAGAAACTAATTTTCAGATGATTTTTTTTGCAAGGACTTCCATCATAACCTTCCCTCGTAACATATATAAATGATCTGAAAAGTTTCGTATCATTTCAAACAGTTTCCAATTTAATTTGATTTTTGGAACGAAACTAGTATAAAACAGTGTATAATATATTATGATTTTTTGACCAAAACTTGCATTTCGAAAAGATTCATAGAATTTAATTTTCAAATAATTTTTTTTGCATGGACTTCCATCATAATCTTCCCTCGTAAAATATAGAAATGTTCTTAAAAGTTTGATATCATTTCGAGCAGTCCTCAATTTAATTTGATTTTTTGACCGAAACTAGTGTATAATATACTATGATTTTTTGACAGAAACATCCATTTCGATAAGTTTTATAGAAGCTAATTTTCAGATGATTTTTTGCATGGACTTCCGTCATAACCTTTCCTTGTAACATATATAAATGATCTAAAAGGTTTCGTATCATTTGGAACAATCCTCAATTTAATTTGACTTTTTGACCGGAACTAGAATAAACTAGTGTATAATACTTATGATTTTTTGATCGAAACTTGCATTTCAAAAAGTTTCATAGAATTTAATTTTCAGATGATTTTTTGCATGGACTTCCATCATAACCTTCCCTCGTAAAATATATCAATAATGTGAAAAGTTTCGTATCATTTCGAGCAGTCCTCGATTAAATTTTATTTTTTTACCGAAACTAATATAAACTAGTGTATAATATACTTGATTTTTTGACCGAAACTTGCATTTCAAAAAGTTTTATAGAAACTAATTTTCAGATGATTTTTTTGCAAGGACTTCCATCATAACCTTCCCTCGTAACATATATAAATGATCTGAAAAGTTTCGTATCATTTCAAACAATTTCCGATTTAATTTTATTTTTTGAACGAAACTAGAATAAAACAGTGTATAATATATTATGATTTTTTGACAAAAACATGCATTTCGAAAAGATTCATAGAATTTAATTTTCAAATAAATTTTTTGCATGGACTTCCATCATAATCTTCCCTCATAAAATATAGAAATGTTCTTAAAAGTTTGATATCATTTCGAGCAGTCCTCAATTTAATTTTATTTTTTGACCGAAACTAGTGTATAATATACTATAATTTTTTGACAGAAACTTGCATTTCGATAAGTTTTATAGAAGCTAATTTTCAGATGATTTTTTTCATGGACTTCCGTCATAACCTTGCCTTGTAACATATATAAATAATCTGAAAGGTTTCCTAACATTTGGAACAATCCTCAATTTAATTTGACTATTTGACCAGAACTAGAATAAACTAGTGTATAATACTTATGATTTTTTGATCGAAACTTGCATTTCAAAAAGTTTCATAGAATTTAATTTTCAGATAATTTTTTGCATGGACTTCCATCATAACCTTCCCTCGTAACATATATAAATGATCTGAAAAGTTTCGTATCATTTCAAATAGATTCCGCCTCAATTTTATTTTTTGAACGAAACTAGTATAAAATAGTGTATAATATATTATGATTTGTTGACCGAAACTTGCATTTCGAAAAGGTTCATATAATATAATTTTCAAATGATTTTTTGCTTGGACTTCCATCATAACCTTCTCTCGTAAAATATAGAAATGTTTTGAAAAGTTTCATATCATTTCGATAAGTCCTCGATTTAATTTGATTTTTTGACCGAAACTAGTGTAAACTTGTGTATAATATACTATGTTTTTTTGACAGAAACTTGCATTTTGATAAGTTTTATAGAAGCTAATTTTCAGATGATTTTTTGCATGGAGTTCCATCATAACCTTCCCTTGTAACATATATAAATGATCTGAAAGGTTTCGTATCATTTAGAACAATCCTCGATTTAATTTGACTTTTTGACCAAAACAAGAATAAACTAGTGAATAATATTTATGATTTTTTGACCGAAACTTGCATTTCAAATAGTTTCATAGAATTTAATTTTCAGATGATTTTTTGCTTGGACTTCCATCATAACCTTCCCTTGTAAAATATATCAATAATCTGAAAATTTTCGTATCATTTTGAATAGTCCTCGATTAAATTTTATTTTTTGACCGAAACTAGTATTAACTAGTGTATAATATACTATGATATTTTTACTGAAACTTGCATTCCAAAAAGGTATATAGAAACTAATTTTCTTATGATTTTTTGCAAGGTCTTCCATCATAACATTCCAAAAAGATTCGTATCATTTCAAACAGTTTCTGATTTAATTTGATTTTTTGAACGAAACTAGTATAAAACAGTGTATAATATATTATGATTTTTTGACCAAAACTTGCATTTCGAAAAGATTCATAGAATTTAATTTTCAAATAATTTTTTTTGCATGGACTTCCATCATAATCTTCCCTCGTAAAATATAGAAATGTTCTTAAAAGTTTGATATCATTTCGAGCAGTCCTCAATTTAATTTGATTTTTTGACCGAAACTAGTGTATAATATACTATGATTTTTTGACAGAAACTTGCATTTTGATAAGTTTTATAGAAGCTAATTTCCAGATGATTTTTTGCATGGACTTCTGTCATAACCTTTCCTTGTAACATATATAAATGATCTAAAAGGTTTCGTATCATTTGGAACAATCCTCAATTTAATTTGACTTTTTGACCGGAACTAGAATAAACTAGTGTATAATACTTATGAATTTTTTGACCGAAACTTGCATTTCAAAAAGTTTCATAGAATTTAATTTTCAGATGATTTTTTGCATGGACTTCCATCATAACCTTCCCTCGTAAAATATATCAATAATGTGAAAAGTTTCGTATCATTTCGAGCAGTCCTCGATTAAATTTGATTTTTTTACCGAAACTAATCTAAACTAGTGTATAATATACTATGATTTTTTTTACCGAAACTTGCATTTAAAAAAGGTCTATAGAAACTATTTTTCGTATGATTTTTTGCAAGGACTTCCATCATAACCTTCCCTCGTAATATATATAAATGATCTGAAAAGTTTCGTATCATTTCAAACAGTTTCCTATTTAATTTGATTTTTTGAACGAAACTAGTATAAAATAGTGTATAATATATTATGATTTTTTGACCAAAACATGCATTTCGAAAAGATTAATGGAATTTAATTTTCAAATGATTTTTTTCCTTGGACTTCCATCATAACCTTCCCTCATAAAATATAGAAGTGTTCTTAAAAGTTTGATATCATTTCAAGCATTCCTCGATTTAATTTGATTTTTTGACCGAAAGTAGTATATAATATACTATGATTTTTTGACCGAAACTTGCATTTCGATAAGTTTTATAGAAGCTAATTTTCAGATGATTTTTTGCATGGAATTTCGTCATAACCTTTCCTTGTAACATATATAAATGATCTGAAAGGTTTCGTATCATTTGGAACAATCCTCGATTTAATTTTACTTTTTGACCGGAACTAGAATAAACTAGTGTATAATATTTATGATTTTTTGAATAAACTTGCATTTCAAAAAGTTTCATAGAATATAATTTTAAATTATTTTTTGCAAGGACTTCCATCATTACCTTCCCTTGTAAAATATATCAATAATCTGAAAAATTTCGTATCATTTCGAGTAGTCCTCGATTAAATTTGATTTTTTGACCGAAACTAATCTAAACTAATGTATAATAAACTCTGATTTTTTGACCGAAACTTGCATTTCAAAAAGTTTTATAGAAACTAAATTTCAGATGATTTTTTGCAAGGACTTTTGTAACATCCCAAATTTGATTATGAGTATTTGTTGCTTATTTGAGGATATATGAATGAATTGACAATTGGTGGTTATGTGACCCGATGCAGTGTGGTGAAATTATTTTAATAATAAGAATAATCATGTAGTATTATTCGGATTATTGGTTATTATTTAAAATAATAGAAGTGGAAGTATGAATGTTATGTTGGTTATTTTGGAGTATAAGAGTAATTTATATAATGAGGATAAATAGTGTTTTATTATACTATTTTATTATTATTATTGAAATTATATTAAAGAAAATGGTAAGGTGGTCTTTTTGTGAAAATTATGAGGGTAAAGTGGGAAAAGACATAACTGGGATAATATATCCAAAGAGGAGAATACGATTAGTTTTCTAACATTATCGTGTTTTGGGAAAAAAGGTGCTCTGAAGGAAAAAGGGAGAGAAAGGAGAAGCTCAGAGTCAGGAGGCTGTGGAGAACCCTAGAGAAGAGTGTAAAGTGGCGAAATTCTCTAAGGTATGGGGAGTTTTCATAATCTATTATAATTTTATAGGAATTGGTTTATGAATAGATTAGGATTGATATGATTTTGGTTATTGTTAGGTTTGATGACATATATTGAGTTATAAGAGTATGAATTGGTGAATTATGATTGATAAGATGTTTTAGAATGGCGTGTTTGATGTTTGAATTGATATTGTTGTTGTATATGATTAATTTTGATTGGTAAGAAGTTTTGGGTTGCATTGGAATGAATTCGTATGAAAAATTGAGGTATTTTGGTGTAGAATTCGTAAAAACAGCAGAAAACTGCTTATATACAGGTGTTAACCGGTTAACCATTTGGTTAACCGGTTAACCAGTGAAAAATATGCGTTTTGAGCAAAAAAAATGAGGCGTTAACCAGTTAACGCTTTGGTTAACCGGTTAACACTGTATCAGTGGCACTGTTATTTTGAAAAATTCATAACTTTTGATTCCTAACTCCGATTTAGGTGTCGTTTGAAGCGTCAGAAAGCTAATGAGATGAACTTTAATTTAATGAAATAAAATGAGTGAAATGATACATTTTTAAATGATGAATATTTAGAAATAGTTGAGTTGGTTTTATGATTATAAATAGGATTCTAATGTAAGTTGACGATTTGTTGTTGTTGATGAAGGAAGTTGTTTGCTTTGTTGTTAAAAATTGGTTTTATGATTATAAACATGATGTTATTGTGAATTAACATTTTGTTGTTGTTGATGAGGGGAGTTGTTTGGTTGTCTCATTGAATCGAATAAGTTATTTTGTTGTATGATTGATAAAGAAGTATTGTTGATATGTTGTCAGGATGAAAGAGATGATTTTATGATGATTATTTGTTGAACATGAAATGATTGGTTATGTCTTGATGAGTTGAGGTAGCTAATGAAATGAGGTTTTGACGTGTTATTACGATGGAAATATATGATTAATTGATGTTGAGGTGTTGATATGAAATGAATGATGCGCTATTGATTTCTCGATGAATTTTACGGTGTAACACATCATTTTCATGATATTCACGATGGGGCTTCGGCCTATTTATTTGCTTCAATCCCATTGTGTGGATTGAAGTGTCTCGAAGATTATGGTGTGCTCCCTTGTGGAGGGTTGATGGTCATGTATCCATCTCATGGTGAAAATGGTACCACATGCATAATTGCATATCATGATAGTTGGAATTGCATATGTCTGGATGAATTCACGATGGAGTTGTTGTTGCTGAATTTTTATAATATGTTCATGATTGTGTTGTTGTTGCTGAATTATATAGTTGAAGATGTTATGACATGCTTATGCTAATTTATTTATATTCCATATTCTAATATATTTATGATAAATTATGATTACTCACCCTGCCTGCTTGGAAATGTTGCCTCTTTCGTGGGTAACTTGCAGATGTCGAAGAATAGTCCTGCAGTGCAATAGGAGTAATTCATGAGTCTCGGAGCTTTCTTTAGTGTTTCTTAGAAGTGGTTTTGGTCTATGTGTCCTGCTCTGTGTCATGTAACACTAGGATGGGGTTTATTTGTTAAATTGTTTACAGTTATGTTATTACTTTGATAAATGTTTTCTCATTATATGATGTTGAAATTCAGGATGGTGAAAATTATGTTTATGAAGTAAAAATTATGAATTTGAAATACGAAGTTTAAATTCCGCTGCGAAATGCTTATGTTATTCCTGATGTGATTAACCCGTGTTACGGGACAGGACACTGTTTGTTTGAATTATGATGAAATGTGATACCCTTTTCGATGATTACTCTGATATTATTAAAATATTTTGTTTTGGGGTAGAAGGGTGTTACAACTTTCATCATAACCTTCCCTCGTAACATATATAAATGATCTGAAAAGTTTCGTATCATTTCAAACAGTTTCCAGTTTAATTTTATTTTTTGAACAAAACTAGTATAAAATAGTGTATAATATATTATGATTTTTTTACCAAAACTTGTATTACGAAAAGATTCATAGAATTTAATTTTCAAATTATTTTTTTGCATGGACTTCCATCATAACCTTCCCTCATAAAATATAGAAATGTTCTTAAAAGTTTGATATCAATTCGAGCAGTCCTCGATTTAATTGGATTTTTGACCGAAATTAGTGTATAACATACTATGATTTTTGACAGAAACTCGCATTTCGATAAGTTTTATAGAAGCTAATATTCAGATGATTATTTGCTTGGACTTCCGACATAACCTTGCCTAGTAACATATATAAATGATCTGAAAAGTTTGGTATCATTTGGAACAATCTCGATTTAATTTGACATTTTGACCGGAACTAGAATAAACTAGTGTATAATACTTATGATTTTTTGACCGAAACTTGCATTTCAAAAAGTTTCATAGAATAAAATTTTCAGATGATTTTTTGCAAGGACTTCCATCATAACCTTCCCTCATTCCGATTTAATTTTATTTTTTGAAAAAAACTGGTATAAAATAGTGTATAATATATTATGATTTATTGACCGAAACTTGCATTTCGAAAAGGTTCATAGAATATAATTTTCAAATGATTTTTTTCCTGGACTTCCATCATAACCTTCTCTCGTAAAATATAGAAATGTTCTGAAAAGTTTCATATCATTTCGATAAGTCCACGATTTAATTTTATTTTTTGACCGAAACTAGTGTAAACTAGTGTATAATATACTGTGCTTTTTGACAGAAACTTGCATTTCGATAAGTTTTATAGAAGATGATTTTTAGATGATTTTTTGCATGGACTTCCATCATAACCTTCCCTTGTAACATATATAAATGATCTAAAAGGTTTCGTATCATTTAGAACAATCCTCAATTTAATTTGACTTTTTGACCAAAACTAGAATAAACTAGTGTATAATATTTATGATTTTTTGACCGAAACTTGCATTTCAAAAAGTTTCATAGAATCTATATTTCAGATGATTTTTTGCATGGACTTCCATCATAACCTTCCCTCGTAAAATATATCAATAATCTGAAATGTTTCGTATCATTTCGAACAGTCCTCGATTAAATTTTATTTTTTGACCGAAACTAGTATAAACTAGTGTATAATATACTATGATTTTTTACCGAAACTTGCATTTCAATAAGGTTTATTGAAACTATTTTTCGTATGATTTTTTGCAAGGTCTTCCATCATAACCTCCCCTCGTAACATATATAAATGATCTGAAAATTTTCGTATCATTTTAAACAGTTTCCGATTTAATTTGATTTTATGAACGAAACTAGTATAAAATAATGTATAATATATTATGAATTTTTGACCAAAACTTGCATTTCGAAAAGATTCATAGAATGTAATTTTCAAATGATTTTTTTGCATGGACTTCCATCATAACCTTCCCTCGTAAAATATAGAAATGTTCTTACAATTTTGATATCATTTCGAGCAGTCCTCGATTTAATTTGAATTTTTTACAGAAACTTTCATTTCGATAAGTTTATAGAATCTATTTTTTAGATAATTTTTTGCATGGACTTCCGTCATAACCTTGCCTTGTAACATATATAAATGATCTGAAAGGTTTCGTATCATTTGGAACAATCCTCAATTTAATTCGACTTTTTGATAGGAACTAGAATAAACTTGCGTATAATACTTATGATATTTTGACCGAAACTTGCATTTCAAAAAGTTTCAGAGAATATAATTTTCATATGATTTTTTACATGGACTTTCATCAGAACCTTCCCTCGTAAAATATATCAATAATCTGAAAAGTTTCGTATCATTTCGAGCAGTCCTCGATTAAATTTTATTTTTTGACCGAAACTAATCTAAACTAATGTATAATATACTATGATTTTTTGACCGAAACTTGCATTTCAAAAAGTTTTATAGAAACTAAATTTCAGATGATTTTTTGTAAGGACTTCCATCATAACTTTCCCTCGTAACATATATAAATAATTTGAAAAGTTTCATATCATTTCAAACAGTGTCCGGTTTAATTTTATTTTTAGAACAAAACTAGTATAAAATAGTGTATAATATATTATGATTTTTTGACCAAAACATGCATTTTGAAAAGATTCATAGAATTTAATTTTCAAATGATTTTTTTGCATGGACTTCCATCATAAGCTTTCCTCATAAAATATAGAATATACTATGATTTTTGACATAAACTTGCATTTCGATAAGTTTTATAGAAGCTAATTTTCAGATGATTGTTTGCATGGACTTCCGTCATAACCTTCCCTTGTAACAAATATAAATGATATGAAAGGTATCGTATCATTTGGAACAATCCTCGATTAAATTTAATTTTTTGACCGAAACTAGTATAAACTAGTGTATAATATACTATGATTTTTTTACCAAAACTTGCATTTCAAAAAGGTTTATAGGAACTAATTTTCGTATGATTTTTTGCAAGGTTTTCCATCCTAACCTTCCCTCGTAACATATATAAATGATCTGAAAAGTTTTGTATCATTTCAAACAGTTTCCGATTTAATTTGATTTTTTGAACGAAACTAGTATAAAGAAATGTATAATATATTATGATTTTTTGACCAAAACTTGCATGTCAAAAAGTTTCGTAGAATATAATTTTCAGATGATTTTTTGCAAGGACTTTCGTCATAACCTTCCCTCGTAACATATATAAATGATCTGGAAAGTTTCGTATCATTTCAAACAAATTCCGAAACTTGCATTTCGAAAAGGTTCATAGAATATAATTTTCAAATGATTTTTTGATTGGACTTACATCATAACCTTCTCTCGTAAAATATAGAAATGTTCGGAAAAGTTTCATATCATTTCGAAAAGTCCACGATTTAATTTTATTTTTTGACCGAAACTAGTGTAAACTAGTGTATAATATACTATGCTTTTTTGACAGAAACTTGCATTTCAATAAGTTTTATAGAAGCTAATTTTCAGATGATTTTTTGCATTGACTTCCATCATAACCTTACCTTGTAACATATATAAATGATCTGAAAGGTTTCGTATCATTTAGAACAATCCTCGATTTAATTTGACTTTTTGACCAAAACTAGAATAAACTAGTGTATAATACTTATGATTTTTTGACCGAAACTTGCATTTCAAAAATTTTCATAGAATATAATTTTCAGATGATTTTTTGTATGGACTTCCATCATAACCTTCCCACGTAAAATATATCAATAATCTGAAAAGTTTCGTATCATTTGGAATAGTCCTCGATTAAATTTTAATTTTTGACCGAAACTAGTATAAACTAGTGTATAATATACTATGATTTTTTTATCGAAACTTGCATTTCAAAAAGGTTTATAAAACTAATTTTCGTATGATTTTTTGCAAGGTCTTCCATCATAACCTTCCTTCGTAACATATATAAATGATCTGAAAATTTTCGTATCATTTCAAACAGTTTCCGATTTAATTTGATTTTTTGAACGAAACTTGAATAAACTAGTGTATAATATTTATGATTTTTTGACGGAAACTTGCATTTCTAAAAGTTTCATAGAATATAATTAGCAGATGATTTTTTGCATGAACTTCCATCATAACCTTACCTCGTAAAATATAGAAATGTTCTTAAATGTTTGATATCATTTCGAGTAGTTCTCGATTTAATTTGACTTTTTGACCGAAACTAGTGTATAATATACTATAATTTTTGACAGAAACTTGCATTTCAATGAGTTTTATAGAAGCTAATTTTCAGATGATTTTTTGCATGGATTTCCGTAATAACCTTTCCTTGTAACATATACAATTGATCTGAAAGGTTTCGTATCATTTGGAACAATCCTCGATTTAATTTGACTTTTTGACCGGAACTAGAATAAACTAGTGTATAATATTTATGATTTTTTTACCGAAACTTGCCTTTCAAAAAGTTTTATAGAATATAATTTCCAGATGATATTTTGCATGGACTTCCATCATAACCTTCCCTCGTAACATATATAAATGATCTGAAAAGCTTCGTATCAATTCAAACAGATTCCGATTTAATTTAATATTTTGAACGAAACTAATATAAAATAGTTTATAATATATTATGATTTGTTCACCGAAACTTGCATTACGAAAAGTTTCATAAAATATAATTTAGAAATGATTGTTTTCCTGGACTTCCATCATAACCTTCTATCGTAAAATATAGAAATGTTCTGAAACGTTTCATATCATTTTGATAAGTCCTCAATTTAATTTGATTTTTTGACCAAAAACTAGTGTATTATTATATACTATGCTTTTTTTACAGACACGTGCATTTCGATAAGTTTTATAGAAGCTAATATTCACATGATTTTTTGCATGGACTTCCATCATAACCTTCCCTTGTAACATATATAAATAATCTTAAAGGTTTCGTATCATTTAGAACAATCCTCGATTTAATTTGACTTTTTGACCAAAACTAGAATAAACTAGTGTATAAAATTTATGATTTTTTGACTGAAACTAATCTAAACTAGTGTATAATATAGTATGATTTTTTGACCGAAACATGCATTTCAAAGAGTATTATAGAAACTAATTTCCTTATGATTTTTTTCAAGGTCTTCCATCATAACCTTCCCTCGTAACATATATAAATGATCTAAAAAGTTTCGTATCATTTCAAATAGTTTCCGATTTAATTTGATTTTTTGAACGAAACTAGTATAAAATAGTGTATAATATATTATGATTTTTTGACCAAAACTTGCATTTCGAAAAGATTCATAGAATTATTTTTCAAATGATTTTTTTGCATGGACTTCAATAATAACCTTCCCTCGTAAAATATAGAAATGTTCTTAAAATTTTGATATCATTTCGAGCAGTCCTCGATTTAATTTGATTTTTTGACCGAAACTAGTGTATAATATACTATGATTTTTTGACAGAAACTTGCATTTCGATAAGTTTTATAGAAGCTAATTTTCAGATGATTTTTTGCATGGACTTCCTTCATAACCTTGCCTTGTAACATATATAAATGATCTGAAAGGTTTCGTATCATTTGGAATAATCCTCGATTTAATTTGACTTTTTGATCGAAACTAGAATAAACTAGTGTACAATACTTATGATTTTTTGACCGAAACTTGCATTTCAAAAAGTTTCATAGAATATAATTTTCAGATGATTTTTTGCATGGACTTCCATCATAACCTTCCCTCGTAAAATATATCAATAATCTGAAAAGTTTCTTATCATTTCAAGCAGTCCTCGATTAAGTTTTATTTTTTGACCGAAACTAATCTAAACTAGTGTATAATATTCTGATTGTTTGACCGAAACTTGCATTTCAAATAGTTTTATAGAAACTAATTTTTAGATGATTTTTTTGCAAAGACTTCCATTATAACCTTCCCTCGTAACATATATAAATGATCCGAAAAGTTTCGTATCATTTCAAATTGTTTCCGATTTTATTTTATTTTTTGAATTAAAATAGTATAAAATAGTGTATAATATATTATGATTTTTTGACCAAAACTTGCATTTCGAAAAGATTCATAGAATTTAATTTTCAAATGATTTTTTTGCATGGACTTCCATCATAGCCTTCCCTCATAAAATATAGAAATGTTCCTAAAAGTTTGATATCATTTCGAGAAGTCCTCGATTTAATTTGATTTTTGACCGAAACTAGTGTATAATATACTATGATTTTTTGACAGAAACTTGCATTTCGATAAGTTTTATAGAAGCTAATTTTCAGATGATTTTTTGCATGGACTTCCTTCATAACCTTGCCTTGTAACATATATAAATGATCTGAAAGGTTTCGTATCATTTGGAATAATCTTTGATTTAATTTGACTTTTTGATCGAAACTAGAATAAACTAGTGTATAATACTTATGATTTTTTGACCGAAACTTGCATTTCAAAAAGTTTCATAGAATATAATTTTCAGATGATTTTTTGCATGGACTTCCATCATAACCTTCCCTCGTAAAATATATCAATAATCTGAAAAGTTTCTTATCATTTCAAGCAGTCCTCGATTAAGTTTTATTTTTTGACCGAAACTAATCTAAACTAGTGTATAATATTCTGATTGTTTGACCGAAACTTGCATTTCAAATAGTTTTATAGAAACTAATTTTTAGATGATTTTTTTGCAAAGACTTCCATCATAACCTTCCCTCGTAACATATATAAATGATCCGAAAAGTTTCGTATCATTTCAAATTGTTTCCGATTTTATTTTATTTTTTGAATTAAAATAGTATAAAATAGTGTATAATATATTATGATTTTTTGACCAAAACTTGCATTTCGAAAAGATTCATAGAATTTAATTTTCAAATGATTTTTTTGCATGGACTTCCATCATAGCCTTCCCTCATAAAATATAGAAATTTTCCTAAAAGTTTGATATCATTTCGAGAAGTCCTCGATTTAATTTGATTTTTGACCGAAACTAGTGTATAATATACTATGATTTTTGACAGAAACTTGCATTTCGATAAGTTTTATAGAAGCTAATTTTCAGATGATTTTTTGCATGTACTTCCGTCATAACCTTGCCTTGTAACATATATAAATGATCTGAAAGGTTTCGTATCATTTGGAACAATCCTCAATTTAATTTGACTTTTTGACCGGAACTAGAATAAACTAGTGTATAATATTTATGAATTTTTGACCGAAACTTGCACTTCAAAAAGTTTCATAAAATATAATTTTTAGATGACTTTTTGCAAGGACTTTCTTCATAACCTTCCCTCGTAACATATATAAATGATCTGAAAAGTTTCGTATCATTTCAAATAGATTCCTATTTAATTTTATTTTTTGAACGAAACTAGTATAAAATAGTGTATAATATATTATGATTTGTTGTCCGAAACTTGCATTTCGAAAAAGTTCATAGAATATAATTTTCAAATGATTTTTTGCCTGGATTTCCATCATAACCTTCTCTCGGAAAATATAGAAATGTTCTAAAAAGTTTCATATCATTTCGATAAGTCCTCGATTTAATTTGATTTTTTGACCGAAAGTAGTGTAAACTAGTGTATAATATACTATGCTTTTTTGACAGAAACTTGCATTTCGATAAGTTTTATAGAAGCTAATTTTCAGATAATTTTTTGCATGGACTTCCATCATAACCTTCCCTTGTAACATATATAAATGATCTGGAAGGTTTCGTATCATTTAGAACAATCCTCGATTTAATTTGACTTTTTGACCAAAACTAGAATAAACTAATGGATAATATTTATGATTTTTTGACCGAAACTTGCATTTCAAAAAGTTTCATAGAGTCTAATTTTTATATGATTTTTTGCATGGACTTCCATCATAACCTTCCCACGTAAAATATATCAATAATCTGAAAAGTTTCGTATCATTTTGAAGTGTCCTCGATTAAATTTGATTTTTTGACCGAAACTAGTATTAACTAGTGTATAATATACTTTGATTTTTTTAGCGAAACTTGCATTTCAAAAAGGTATATAGAAACTAATTTTCGTATGATTTTTTGCAAGGTCTTCCATCATAACCTTCCTTCGTAACATATATAAATGATCTGAAAATTTTCGTATCATTTCAATCAGTTTCCGATTTAATTTGATTTTTTGAACGAAACTAGTATAAAATAGTGTATAATATATTATGATTTTTATACCAAATCTTGCATTTCGAAAAGATTCATAGAATTTTATTTTCATATAATTTTTTTGCATGGACTTCCATCAAAACCTTCCCTCGTAAAATATAGAAAAGTTCTTAAAAGTTTGATATCATTTCGAGCAGTCCTCAATTTAATTTGAGTTTTTGGCAGAAACTTGCATTTCGATAAGTTTTATAGAAGCTAATTTTCAGATGATTTTTTGCATGGACTTCCTTCATAACCTTGCCTTGTAACATATATAAATGATTTGAAAGGTTTCGTATCATTTGGAATAATCCTCGATTTAATTTGACTTTTTGACCGAAACTAGAATAAACTAGTATAATACTTATGATTTTTGACCGAAACTTCCATTTCAAAAAGTTTCATAGAATATAATTTTCAGATGATTTTTTGCATGGACTTCCATCATAACCTTCCCTCGTAAAATATATCAATAATCTGAAAAGTTTCTTATCATTTCAAGCAGTCCTCGATTAAATTTTATTTTTTGACCGAAACTAATATTAACTACTGTATAATATACTGATTTTTTTACCGAAACATGCATTTCAAAAAGTTTTATAGAAACTAATTTTCAGATGATTTTTTTGCAAGGACTTCCATCATAGCCTTCCCTCGTAACATATATAAATTATCTGAAAAGTTTCGTATATTTTCAAATAGTTTCCGATTTAATTTAATTTTTGAACGAAACTAGTATAAAATAGTGTATAATATATTATGATTTTTTGACCAAAACTTGCATTTCGAAAAGATTCAAGAATTTAATTTTCAAATGATTTTTTTGCATGAACTTCCATCATAACCTTCCCTCATAAAATATAGAAATGTTCTTAAAAGTTTGATATCATTTCGAGCAGTCCATGATTTAATTTGATTTTTGACCGAAACTAGTGTATAATATACTATGATTTTTGACAGAAACTTGCATTTCGATAAGTTTTATAGATGCTAATTTTCAGATGATTTTTTGCATGGACTTCCGTCATAACCTTGCCTTGTAACATATCTAAATGATCTGAATGGTTTCGTATCATTTGGAACAATCATCGATTTCATTTGACTTTTTGACCGGAACTAAAATAAACTAGTGTATAATATTTATGATTTTTTTAACGAAACTTGCATTTCAAAAAGTTTCATAGAATATAATTTTCAGATGATTTTTTGCAAGGACTTCCATCATAACCTTCCCTCGTAACATATATAAATGATCTGAAAAGTTTCGTATCATTTCAAATAGATTCCGATTTAATTTTATTTTTTGAACGAAACTGGTATAAAATAGTGTATAATATATTATGATTTGTTGACCGAAACTTGCATTTCGAAAAGGTTCATATAATATAATTTTCAAATGATTTTTTTCCTGGACTTCCATCATAACCTTCTCTCGTAAAATATAGAAATGTTCTTACAAGTTTCATATCATTTCGATAAGTCCTCGATTTAATTTGATTTTTTAACCGAAACTAGTGTAAACTTGTGTATAATATACTATGCTTTTTTGACAGAAACTTGCATTTTGATAAAATTTATAGAAGCTAATTTTCAGATGATTTTTTGCATGGAGTTCCTTCATAACCTTCCCTTGTAACATATATAAATGATCCGAAAGGTTTCGTATCATTTAGAACAATCCTCGATTTAATTTGACTTTTTGACCAAAACAAGAATAAACTAGTGAATAATATTTATGATTTTTTGACCGAAACTTGCATTTATAAAAGTTTCATAGAATCTAATTTTCAGATGATTTTTTGCATGGACTCCCATCATAACCTTCCCTCGTAACATATATAAATGATCTGAAAAGTTTCGTATCATTTCAAATAGATTCCGATTTAATTTTATTTTTTGAACGAAACTAGTATAAAAGAGTGTATAATATATTATGATTTGTTGACCGAAACTTGCATTTCGAAAAGGTTCATAGAATATAATTTTCAAATGATTTTTTGCCTGGACTTCCATCATAACCTTCTCTCGTAAAATATAGAAATGTTCTGAAAAGTTTCATATCATTTCGATAAGTCCTCGATTTAATTTGATTTTTTGACCGAAACTAGTGTAAACTTGTGTATAATATACTATGCTTTTTTGACAGAAACTTGCATTTCGATAAGTTTTATAGAAGCTAATTTTCAGATGATTTTTTGCATGGACTTCCGTCGTAACCTTGCCTTGTAACATATCTAAATGATCTGAAAGGTTTCGTATAATTTAGAACAATCCTCGATTTAATTTGACTTTTTGACCAAAACAAGTATAAACTAGTGAATAATATTTATGATTTTTTGACCGAAACTTGCATTTCAAAAAGTTTCATAGAATCTGATTTTCAAATAATTTTTTGCATGAACTTCCATCATAACCTTCCCACATAAAATATAGAAATGTTCTTAAAAGTTTGATATCATTTCGAGTAGTCCATGATTTAATTTGATTTTTGACCGAAACTAGTGTATAATATACTATGATTTTTGACAGAAACTTGCATTTCGATAAGTTTTATAGATGCTAATTTTCAGATGATTTTTTGCATGGACTTCCGTCATAACCTTGCCTTGTAACATATCTAAATGATCTGAATGGTTTCGTATCATTTGGAACATTCATCGATTTCATTTGACTTTTTGACCGGAACTAAAATAAACTAGTGTATAATATTTATGATTTTTTTACCGAAACTTGCATTTCAAAAAGTTTCATAGAATATAATTTTCAGATGATTTTTTGCAAGGACTTCCATCATAACCTTCCCACGTAACATATATAAATGATCTGAAAAGTTTCGTATCATTTCAAATAGATTCCGATTTAATTTTATTTTTTGAATGAAACTGGTATAAAATAGTGTATAATATATTATGATTTGTTGACCGAAACTTGCATTTCGAAAACGTTCATATAATATAATTTTCAGATGATTTTTTTCCTGGACTTCCATCATAACCTTCTCTCGTAAAATATAGAAATGTTCTTACAAGTTTCATATCATTTCGATAAGTCCTCGATTTAATTTGATTTTTTAACCGAAACTAGTGTAAACTTGTGTATAATATACTATGCTTTTTTGACAGAAACTTGCATTTTGATAAGTTTTATAGAAGCTAATTTTCAGATGATTTTTTGCATGGAGTTCCTTCATAACCTTCCCTTGTAACATATATAAATGATCCGAAAGGTTTCGTATCATTTAGAACAATCCTCGATTTAATTTGACTTTTTGACCAAAACAAGAATAAACTAGTGAATAATATTTATGATTTTTTGACCGAAACTTGCATTTATAAAGGTTTCATAGAATCTAATTTTCAGATGATTTTTTGCATGGACTTCCATCATAACCTTCCCTCGTAACATATATAAATGATCTGAAAAGTTTCGTATCATTTCAAATAGATTCCGATTTAATTTTATTTTTTGAACGAAACTAGTATAAAAGAGTGTATAATATATTATGATTTGTTGACCGAAACTTGCATTTCGAAAAGGTTCATAGAATATAATTTTCAAATGATTTTTTGCCTGGACTTCCATCATAACCTTCTCTCGTAAAATATAGAAATGTTCTGAAAAGTTTCATATCATTTCGATAAGTCCTCGATTTAATTTGATTTTTTGACCGAAACTAGTGTAAACTTGTGTATAATATACTATGCTTTTTTGACAGAAACTTGCATTTCGATAAGTTTTATAGAAGCTAATTTTCAGATGATTTTTTGCATGGACTTCCGTCGTAACCTTGCCTTGTAACATATCTAAATGATCTGAAAGGTTTCGTATCACTTGGAACAATCCTCGATTTAATTTGACTTTTTGACCGGAACTAGAATAAACTAGTGTATAATATTTATGATTTTTTGACCGAAACTTGCATTTCAAAAAGTTTCATAGAATATAATTTTCAGATGATTTTTTGCAAAGACTTCCATCATAACCTTCCCTCGTAACATATATAAATGATCTGAAAAGTTTTGTATCATTTCAAATAGATTCTGATTGAATTTTATTTTTTGAACGAAACTAGTATAAAATAGTTTATAATATATTATGATTTGTTGACCGAAACTTGCATTTCGAAAAGTTTCATAGAATATAATTTTCAAATGATTTTTTGCCTGGACTTCCATCATAACCTTCTCTCGTAAAATATAGAATTGTTCTGAAAAGTTTCATATCATTTCGATAAGTCCTCGATTTAATTTGATTTTTTGACCGAAAGTAGTGTCAACTTTTGTATAATATACTATGCTTTTTTGACAGAAACTTGCATTTCGATAAGTTTTATAGAAGCTAATTTTCAGATGATTTTTTGCATGGAGTTCCATCATAACCTTCCCTTGTAACATATATAAATGATCCGAAAGGTTTCGTATCATTTAGACCAATCCTCGATTTAATTTGACTTTTTGACCGGAACTAGAATAAACTAGTGTATAATATTTATGTTTTTTTGACCGAAACTTGCATTTCAAAAAGTTTCATAGAATATAATTTTCAGATGATTTTTTGCAAAGACTTCCATCATAACCTTCCCTCGTAACATATATAAATGATCTTAAAAGTTTCCTATCATTTCAAATAGATTCCGATTTATTTTTATTTTTTGAACGAAACTACTATAAAATAGTGTATAATATATTATGATTTGTTGACCGAAACTTGCATTTCGTAAAGGTTCATAGAATATAATTTTCAATTAATTTTTTCCTGGACTTCCATCATAACCTTCTCTCATAAAATATAGAAATGTTCTTAAAAGTTTCATATCATTTCGATAAGTCCTCGATTTAATTTGATTTTTTGACCGAAACTAGTGTAAACTTTTGTATAATATACTATGCTTTTTTGACAGAAACTTGCATTTCGATAAGTTTTATAGAAGCTAATTTTCAGATGATTTTTTGCATGGAGTTCCATCATAACCTTCCCTTGTAACATATATAAATGATCCGAAAGGTTTCGTATCATTTGGACCAATCCTCGATTTAATTTTACTTTTTGACCGGAACTAGAATAAACTAGTTTATAATATTTATGATTTTTTGACCGAAACTTGCATTTCAAAAAGTTTCATAGAATATAATTTTCAGATGATTTTTTGCAAAGACTTCCATCATAACCTTCCCTCGTAACATATATAAATGATCTGAAAAGTTTTGTATCATTTCAAATAGATTCTGATTTAATTTTATTTTTTGAACGAAACTAGTATAAAATAGTTTATAATATATTATGATTTGTTGACCGAAACTTGCATTTCGAAAAGGTTCATAGAATATAATTTTCAAATGATTTTTTGCCTGGACTTCCATCATAACCTTCTCTCGTAAAATATAGAATTGTTCTGAAATGTTTCATATCATTTCGATAAGTCCTCGATTTAATTTGATTTTTTGACCGAAAGTAGTGTCAACTTTTGTATAATATACTATGCTTTTTTGACAGAAACTTGCATTTCGATAAGTTTTATAGAAGCTAATTTTCAGATGATTTTTTGCATGGAGTTCAATCATAACCTTCCCTTGTAACATATATAAATGATCCGAAAGGTTTCGTATCATTTAGACCAATCCTCGATTTAATTTGACTTTTTGACCGGAACTAGAATAAACTAGTGTATAATATTTATGTTTTTTTGACCGAAACGTGCATTTCAAAAAGTTTCATAGAATATAATTTTCAGATGATTTTTTGCAAAGACTTCCATCATAACCTTCCCTCGTAACATATATAAATGATCTTAAAAGTTTCCTATCATTTCAAATAGATTCCGATTTATTTTTATTTTTTGAACGAAACTACTATAAAATAGTGTATAATATATTATGATTTGTTGACCGAAACTTGCATTTCGTAAAGGTTCATAGAATATAATTTTCAAATAATTTTTTCCTGGACTTCCATCATAACCTTCTCTCATAAAATATAGAAATGTTCTTAAAAGTTTCATATCATTTCGATAAGTCCTCGATTTAATTTGATTTTTTGACCGAAACTAGTGTAAACTTTTGTATAATATACTATGCTTTTTTGACAGAAACTTGCATTTCGATAAGTTTTATAGAAGCTAATTTTCAGATGATTTTTTGCATGGAGTTCCATCATAACCTTCCCTTGTAACATATATAAATGATCCGAAAGGTTTCGTATCATTTGGACCAATCCTCGATTTAATTTTACTTTTTGACCGAAACTAGAATAAACTAGTTTATAATATTTATGATTTTTTGACCGAAACTTGCATTTCAAAAAGTTTCATAGAATATAATTTTCAGATGATTTTTTGCAAAGACTTCCATCATAACCTTCCCTCGTTACATATATAAATGATCTGAAAAGTTTTGTATCATTTCAAATAGATTCTGATTTAATTTTATTTTTTGAACGAAACTAGTATAAAATAGTTTATAATATATTATGATTTGTTGACCGAAACTTGCATTTCGAAAAGGTTCATAGAATATAATTTTCAAATGATTTTTTGCCTGGACTTCCATCATAACCTTCTCTCGTAAAATATAGAATTGTTCTGAAAAGTTTCATATCATTTCGATAAGTCCTCGATTTAATTTGATTTTTTGACCGAAAGTAGTGTCAACTTTTGTATAATATACTATGCTTTTTTGACAGAAACTTGCATTTCGATAAGTTTTATAGAAGCTAATTTTCAGATGATTTTTTGCATGGAGTTCCATCATAACCTTCCCTTGTAACATATATAAATGATCCGAAAGGTTTCGTATCATTTAGACCAATCCTCGATTTAATTTGACTTTTTGACCGGAACTAGAATAAACTAGTGTATAATATTTATGTTTTTTTGACCGAAACTTGCATTTCAAAAAGTTTCATAGAATATAATTTTCAGATGATTTTTTGCAAAGACTTCCATCATAACCTTCCCTCGTAACATATATAAATGATCTTAAAAGTTTCCTATCATTTCAAATAGATTCCGATTTATTTTTATTTTTTGAACGAAACTACTATAAAATAGTGTATAATATATTATGATTTGTTGACCGAAACTTGCATTTCGTAAAGGTTCATAGAATATAATTTTCAATTAATTTTTTCCTGGACTTCCATCATAACCTTCTCTCATAAAATATAGAAATGTTCTTAAAAGTTTCATATCATTTCGATAAGTCCTCGATTTAATTTGATTTTTTGACCGAAACTAGTGTAAACTTTTGTATAATATACTATGCTTTTTTGACAGAAACTTGCATTTCGATAAGTTTTATAGAAGCTAATTTTCAGATGATTTTTTGCATGGAGTTCCATCATAACCTTCCCTTGTAACATATATAAATGATCCGAAAGGTTTCGTATCATTTGGACCAATCCTCGATTTAATTTTACTTTTTGACCGGAACTAGAATAAACTAGTTTATAATATTTATGATTTTTTGACCGAAACTTGCATTTCAAAAAGTTTCATAGAATATAATTTTCAGATGATTTTTTGCAAAGACTTCCATCATAACCTTCCCTCGTAACATATATAAATGATCTGAAAAGTTTTGTATCATTTCAAATAGATTCTGATTTAATTTTATTTTTTGAACGAAACTAGTATAAAATAGTTTATAATATATTATGATTTGTTGACCGAAACTTGCATTTCGAAAAGGTTCATAGAATATAATTTTCAAATGATTTTTTGCCTGGACTTCCATCATAACCTTCTCTCGTAAAATATAGAATTGTTCTGAAATGTTTCATATCATTTCGATAAGTCCTCGATTTAATTTGATTTTTTGACCGAAAGTAGTGTCAACTTTTGTATAATATACTATGCTTTTTTGACAGAAACTTGCATTTCGATAAGTTTTATAGAAGCTAATTTTCAGATGATTTTTTGCATGGAGTTCAATCATAACCTTCCCTTGTAACATATATAAATGATCCGAAAGGTTTCGTATCATTTAGACCAATCCTCGATTTAATTTGACTTTTTGACCGGAACTAGAATAAACTAGTGTATAATATTTATGTTTTTTTGACCGAAACGTGCATTTCAAAAAGTTTCATAGAATATAATTTTCAGATGATTTTTTGCAAAGACTTCCATCATAACCTTCCCTCGTAACATATATAAATGATCTTAAAAGTTTCCTATCATTTCAAATAGATTCCGATTTATTTTTATTTTTTGAACGAAACTACTATAAAATAGTGTATAATATATTATGATTTGTTGACCGAAACTTGCATTTCGTAAAGGTTCATAGAATATAATTTTCAAATAATTTTTTCCTGGACTTCCATCATAACCTTCTCTCATAAAATATAGAAATGTTCTTAAAAGTTTCATATCATTTCGATAAGTCCTCGATTTAATTTGATTTTTTGACCGAAACTAGTGTAAACTTTTGTATAATATACTATGCTTTTTTGACAGAAACTTGCATTTCGATAAGTTTTATAGAAGCTAATTTTCAGATGATTTTTTGCATGGAGTTCCATCATAACCTTCCCTTGTAACATATATAAATGATCCGAAAGGTTTCGTATCATTTGGACCAATCCTCGATTTAATTTTACTTTTTGACCGAAACTAGAATAAACTAGTTTATAATATTTATGATTTTTTGACCGAAACTTGCATTTCAAAAAGTTTCATAGAATATAATTTTCAGATGATTTTTTGCAAAGACTTCCATCATAACCTTCCCTCGTTACATATATAAATGATCTGAAAAGTTTTGTATCATTTCAAATAGATTCTGATTTAATTTTATTTTTTGAACGAAACTAGTATAAAATAGTTTATAATATATTATGATTTGTTGACCGAAACTTGCATTTCGAAAAGGTTCATAGAATATAATTTTCAAATGATTTTTTGCCTGGACTTCCATCATAACCTTCTCTCGTAAAATATAGAATTGTTCTGAAAAGTTTCATATCATTTCGATAAGTCCTCGATTTAATTTGATTTTTTGACCGAAAGTAGTGTCAACTTTTGTATAATATACTATGCTTTTTTGACAGAAACTTGCATTTCGATAAGTTTTATAGAAGCTAATTTTCAGATGATTTTTTGCATGGAGTTCCATCATAACCTTCCCTTGTAACATATATAAATGATCCGAAAGGTTTCGTATCATTTAGACCAATCCTCGATTTAATTTGACTTTTTGACCGGAACTAGAATAAACTAGTGTATAATATTTATGTTTTTTTGACCGAAACTTGCATTTCAAAAAGTTTCATAGAATATAATTTTCAGATGATTTTTTGCAAAGACTTCCATCATAACCTTCCCTCGTAACATATATAAATGATCTTAAAAGTTTCCTATCATTTCAAATAGATTCCGATTTATTTTTATTTTTTGAACGAAACTACTATAAAATAGTGTATAATATATTATGATTTGTTGACCGAAACTTGCATTTCGTAAAGGTTCATAGAATATAATTTTCAATTAATTTTTTCCTGGACTTCCATCATAACCTTCTCTCATAAAATATAGAAATGTTCTTAAAAGTTTCATATCATTTCGATAAGTCCTCGATTTAATTTGATTTTTTGACCGAAACTAGTGTAAACTTTTGTATAATATACTATGCTTTTTTGACAGAAACTTGCATTTCGATAAGTTTTATAGAAGCTAATTTTCAGATGATTTTTTGCATGGAGTTCCATCATAACCTTCCCTTGTAACATATATAAATGATCCGAAAGGTTTCGTATCATTTGGACCAATCCTCGATTTAATTTTACTTTTTGACCGGAACTAGAATAAACTAGTTTATAATATTTATGATTTTTTGACCGAAACTTGCATTTCAAAAAGTTTCATAGAATATAATTTTCAGATGATTTTTTGCAAAGACTTCCATCATAACCTTCCCTCGTAACATATATAAATGATCTGAAAAGTTTTGTATCATTTCAAATAGATTCTGATTTAATTTTATTTTTTGAACGAAACTAGTATAAAATAGTTTATAATATATTATGATTTGTTGACCGAAACTTGCATTTCGAAAAGGTTCATAGAATATAATTTTCAAATGATTTTTTGCCTGGACTTCCATCATAACCTTCTCTCGTAAAATATAGAATTGTTCTGAAATGTTTCATATCATTTCGATAAGTCCTCGATTTAATTTGATTTTTTGACCGAAAGTAGTGTCAACTTTTGTATAATATACTATGCTTTTTTGACAGAAACTTGCATTTCGATAAGTTTTATAGAAGCTAATTTTCAGATGATTTTTTGCATGGAGTTCAATCATAACCTTCCCTTGTAACATATATAAATGATCCGAAAGGTTTCGTATCATTTAGACCAATCCTCGATTTAATTTGACTTTTTGACCGGAACTAGAATAAACTAGTGTATAATATTTATGTTTTTTTGACCGAAACGTGCATTTCAAAAAGTTTCATAGAATATAATTTTCAGATGATTTTTTGCAAAGACTTCCATCATAACCTTCCCTCGTAACATATATAAATGATCTTAAAAGTTTCCTATCATTTCAAATAGATTCCGATTTATTTTTATTTTTTGAACGAAACTACTATAAAATAGTGTATAATATATTATGATTTGTTGACCGAAACTTGCATTTCGTAAAGGTTCATAGAATATAATTTTCAAATAATTTTTTCCTGGACTTCCATCATAACCTTCTCTCATAAAATATAGAAATGTTCTTAAAAGTTTCATATCATTTCGATAAGTCCTCGATTTAATTTGATTTTTTGACCGAAACTAGTGTAAACTTTTGTATAATATACTATGCTTTTTTGACAGAAACTTGCATTTCGATAAGTTTTATAGAAGCTAATTTTCAGATGATTTTTTGCATGGAGTTCCATCATAACCTTCCCTTGTAACATATATAAATGATCCGAAAGGTTTCGTATCATTTGGACCAATCCTCGATTTAATTTTACTTTTTGACCGAAACTAGAATAAACTAGTTTATAATATTTATGATTTTTTGACCGAAACTTGCATTTCAAAAAGTTTCATAGAATATAATTTTCAGATGATTTTTTGCAAAGACTTCCATCATAACCTTCCCTCGTTACATATATAAATGATCTGAAAAGTTTTGTATCATTTCAAATAGATTCTGATTTAATTTTATTTTTTGAACGAAACTAGTATAAAATAGTTTATAATATATTATGATTTGTTGACCGAAACTTGCATTTCGAAAAGGTTCATAGAATATAATTTTCAAATGATTTTTTGCCTGGACTTCCATCATAACCTTCTCTCGTAAAATATAGAATTGTTCTGAAAAGTTTCATATCATTTCGATAAGTCCTCGATTTAATTTGATTTTTTGACCGAAAGTAGTGTCAACTTTTGTATAATATACTATGCTTTTTTGACAGAAACTTGCATTTCGATAAGTTTTATAGAAGCTAATTTTCAGATGATTTTTTGCATGGAGTTCCATCATAACCTTCCCTTGTAACATATATAAATGATCCGAAAGGTTTCGTATCATTTAGACCAATCCTCGATTTAATTTGACTTTTTGACCGGAACTAGAATAAACTAGTGTATAATATTTATGTTTTTTTGACCGAAACTTGCATTTCAAAAAGTTTCATAGAATATAATTTTCAGATGATTTTTTGCAAAGACTTCCATCATAACCTTCCCTCGTAACATATATAAATGATCTTAAAAGTTTCCTATCATTTCAAATAGATTCCGATTTATTTTTATTTTTTGAACGAAACTACTATAAAATAGTGTATAATATATTATGATTTGTTGACCGAAACTTGCATTTCGTAAAGGTTCATAGAATATAATTTTCAAATAATTTTTTCCTGGACTTCCATCATAACCTTCTCTCATAAAATATAGAAATGTTCTTAAAAGTTTCATATCATTTCGATAAGTCCTCGATTTAATTTGATTTTTTGACCGAAACTAGTGTAAACTTTTGTATAATATACTATGCTTTTTTGACAGAAACTTGCATTTCGATAAGTTTTATAGAAGCTAATTTTCAGATGATTTTTTGCATGGACTTCCGTCGTAACCTTGCCTTGTAACATATCTAAATGATCTGAAAGGTTTCGTATCATTTGGAACAATCCTCGATTTAATTTGACTTTTTGACCGGAACTAGAATAAACTAGTGTATAATATTTATGATTTTTTGACCGAAACTTGCATTTCAAAAAGTTTCAGAGAATATAATTTTCAGATGATTTTTTGCAAAGACTTCCATCATAACCTTCCCTCGTAACATATATAAATGATCTGAAAAGTTTACTATCATTTCAAATAGATTCCGATTTATTTTTATTTTTTGAACGAAACTACTATAAAATAGTGTATAATATATTATGATTTGTTGACCGAAACTTGCATTTCGTAAAGGTTCATAGAATATAATTTTCAAATAATTTTTTCCTGGACTTCCATCATAACCTTCTCTCATAAAATATAGAAATGTTCTTAAAAGTTTCATATCATTTCGATAAGTCCTCGATTTAATTTGATTTTTTGACCGAAACTAGTGTAAACTTTTGTATAATATACTATGCTTTTTTGACAGAAACTTGCATTTCGATAAGTTTTATAGAAGCTAATTTTCAGATGATTTTTTGCATGGAGTTCCATCATAACCTTCCCTTGTAACATATATAAATGATCCGAAAGGTTTCGTATCATTTGGACCAATCCTCGATTTAATTTTACTTTTTGACCGGAACTAGAATAAACTAGTTTATAATATTTATGATTTTTTGACCGAAACTTGCATTTCAAAAAGTTTCATAGAATATAATTTTCAGATGATTTTTTGCAAAGACTTCCATCATAACCTTCCCTCGTAACATATATAAATGATCTGAAAAGTTTTGTATCATTTCAAATAGATTCTGATTTAATTTTATTTTTTGAACGAAACTAGTATAAAATAGTTTATAATATATTATGATTTGTTGACCGAAACTTGCATTTCGAAAAGGTTCATAGAATATAATTTTCAAATGATTTTTTGCCTGGACTTCCATCATAACCTTCTCTCGTAAAATATAGAATTGTTCTGAAAAGTTTCATATCATTTCGATAAGTCCTCGATTTAATTTGATTTTTTGACCGAAAGTAGTGTCAACTTTTGTATAATATACTATGCTTTTTTGACAGAAACTTGCATTTCGATAAGTTTTATAGAAGCTAATTTTCAGATGATTTTTTGCATGGAGTTCCATCATAACCTTCCCTTGTAACATATATAAATGATCCGAAAGGTTTCGTATCATTTAGACCAATCCTCGATTTAATTTGACTTTTTGACCGGAACTAGAATAAACTAGTGTATAATATTTATGTTTTTTTGACCGAAACTTGCATTTCAAAAAGTTTCATAGAATATAATTTTCAGATGATTTTTTGCAAAGACTTCCATCATAACCTTCCCTCGTAACATATATAAATGATCTTAAAAGTTTCCTATCATTTCAAATAGATTCCGATTTATTTTTATTTTTTGAACGAAACTACTATAAAATAGTGTATAATATATTATGATTTGTTGACCGAAACTTGCATTTCGTAAAGGTTCATAGAATATAATTTTCAAATAATTTTTTCCTGGACTTCCATCATAACCTTCTCTCATAAAATATAGAAATGTTCTTAAAAGTTTCATATCATTTCGATAAGTCCTCGATTTAATTTGATTTTTTGACCGAAACTAGTGTAAACTTTTGTATAATATACTATGCTTTTTTGACAGAAACTTGCATTTCGATAAGTTTTATAGAAGCTAATTTTCAGATGATTTTTTGCATGGAGTTCCATCATAACCTTCCCTTGTAACATATATAAATGATCCGAAAGGTTTCGTATCATTTGGACCAATCCTCGATTTAATTTTACTTTTTGACCGAAACTAGAATAAACTAGTTTATAATATTTATGATTTTTTGACCGAAACTTGCATTTCAAAAAGTTTCATAGAATATAATTTTCAGATGATTTTTTGCAAAGACTTCCATCATAACCTTCCCTCGTTACATATATAAATGATCTGAAAAGTTTTGTATCATTTCAAATAGATTCTGATTTAATTTTATTTTTTGAACGAAACTAGTATAAAATAGTTTATAATATATTATGATTTGTTGACCGAAACTTGCATTTCGAAAAGGTTCATAGAATATAATTTTCAAATGATTTTTTGCCTGGACTTCCATCATAACCTTCTCTCGTAAAATATAGAATTATTCTGAAAAGTTTCATATCATTTCGATAAGTCCTCGATTTAATTTGATTTTTTGACCGAAAGTAGTGTCAACTTTTGTATAATATACTATGCTTTTTTGACAGAAACTTGCATTTCGATAAGTTTTATAGAAGCTAATTTTCAGATGATTTTTTGCATGGAGTTCCATCATAACCTTCCCTTGTAACATATATAAATGATCCGAAAGGTTTCGTATCATTTAGACCAATCCTCGATTTAATTTGACTTTTTGACCGGAACTAGAATAAACTAGTGTATAATATTTATGTTTTTTTGACCGAAACTTGCATTTCAAAAAGTTTCATAGAATATAATTTTCAGATGATTTTTTGCAAAGACTTCCATCATAACCTTCCCTCGTAACATATATAAATGATCTTAAAAGTTTCCTATCATTTCAAATAGATTCCGATTTATTTTTATTTTTTGAACGAAACTACTATAAAATAGTGTATAATATATTATGATTTGTTGACCGAAACTTGCATTTCGTAAAGGTTCATAGAATATAATTTTCAAATAATTTTTTCCTGGACTTCCATCATAACCTTCTCTCATAAAATATAGAAATGTTCTTAAAAGTTTCATATCATTTCGATAAGTCCTCGATTTAATTTGATTTTTTGACCGAAACTAGTGTAAACTTTTGTATAATATACTATGCTTTTTTGACAGAAACTTGCATTTCGATAAGTTTTATAGAAGCTAATTTTCAGATGATTTTTTGCATGGACTTCCGTCGTAACCTTGCCTTGTAACATATCTAAATGATCTGAAAGGTTTCGTATCATTTGGAACAATCCTCGATTTAATTTGACTTTTTGACCGGAACTAGAATAAACTAGTGTATAATATTTATGATTTTTTGACCGAAACTTGCATTTCAAAAAGTTTCAGAGAATATAATTTTCAGATGATTTTTTGCAAAGACTTCCATCATAACCTTCCCTCGTAACATATATAAATGATCTGAAAAGTTTACTATCATTTCAAATAGATTCCGATTTATTTTTATTTTTTGAACGAAACTACTATAAAATAGTGTATAATATATTATGATTTGTTGACCGAAACTTGCATTTCGTAAAGGTTCATAGAATATAATTTTCAAATAATTTTTTCCTGGACTTCCATCATAACCTTCTCTCATAAAATATAGAAATGTTCTTAAAAGTTTCATATCATTTCGATAAGTCCTCGATTTAATTTGATTTTTTGACCGAAACTAGTGTAAACTTTTGTATAATATACTATGCTTTTTTGACAGAAACTTGCATTTCGATAAGTTTTATAGAAGCTAATTTTCAGATGATTTTTTGCATGGAGTTCCATCATAACCTTCCCTTGTAACATATATAAATGATCCGAAAGGTTTCGTATCATTTGGACCAATCCTCGATTTAATTTTACTTTTTGACCGGAACTAGAATAAACTAGTTTATAATATTTATGATTTTTTGACCGAAACTTGCATTTCAAAAAGTTTCATAGAATATAATTTTCAGATGATTTTTTGCAAAGACTTCCATCATAACCTTCCCTCGTAACATATATAAATGATCTGAAAAGTTTTGTATCATTTCAAATAGATTCTGATTTAATTTTATTTTTTGAACGAAACTAGTATAAAATAGTTTATAATATATTATGATTTGTTGACCGAAACTTGCATTTCGAAAAGGTTCATAGAATATAATTTTCAAATGATTTTTTGCCTGGACTTCCATCATAACCTTCTCTCGTAAAATATAGAATTGTTCTGAAAAGTTTCATATCATTTCGATAAGTCCTCGATTTAATTTGATTTTTTGACCGAAAGTAGTGTCAACTTTTGTATAATATACTATGCTTTTTTGACAGAAACTTGCATTTCGATAAGTTTTATAGAAGCTAATTTTCAGATGATTTTTTGCATGGAGTTCCATCATAACCTTCCCTTGTAACATATATAAATGATCCGAAAGGTTTCGTATCATTTAGACCAATCCTCGATTTAATTTGACTTTTTGACCGGAACTAGAATAAACTAGTGTATAATATTTATGTTTTTTTGACCGAAACTTGCATTTCAAAAAGTTTCATAGAATATAATTTTCAGATGATTTTTTGCAAAGACTTCCATCATAACCTTCCCTCGTAACATATATAAATGATCTTAAAAGTTTCCTATCATTTCAAATAGATTCCGATTTATTTTTATTTTTTGAACGAAACTACTATAAAATAGTGTATAATATATTATGATTTGTTGACCGAAACTTGCATTTCGTAAAGGTTCATAGAATATAATTTTCAAATAATTTTTTCCTGGACTTCCATCATAACCTTCTCTCATAAAATATAGAAATGTTCTTAAAAGTTTCATATCATTTCGATAAGTCCTCGATTTAATTTGATTTTTTGACCGAAACTAGTGTAAACTTTTGTATAATATACTATGCTTTTTTGACAGAAACTTGCATTTCGATAAGTTTTATAGAAGCTAATTTTCAGATGATTTTTTGCATGGACTTCCGTCGTAACCTTGCCTTGTAACATATCTAAATGATCTGAAAGGTTTCGTATCATTTGGAACAATCCTCGATTTAATTTGACTTTTTGACCGGAACTAGAATAAACTAGTGTATAATATTTATGATTTTTTGACCGAAACTTGCATTTCAAAAAGTTTCAGAGAATATAATTTTCAGATGATTTTTTGCAAAGACTTCCATCATAACCTTCCCTCGTAACATATATAAATGATCTGAAAAGTTTACTATCATTTCAAATAGATTCCGATTTATTTTTAGTTTTTGAACGAAACTACTATAAAATAGTGTATAATATATTATGATTTGTTGACCGAAACTTGCATTTCGTAAAGGTTCATAGAATATAATTTTCAAATAATTTTTTCCTGGACTTCCATCATAACCTTCTCTCATAAAATATAGAAATGTTCTTAAAAGTTTCATATCATTTCGATAAGTCCTCGATTTAATTTGATTTTTTGACCGAAACTAGTGTAAACTTTTGTATAATATACTATGCTTTTTTGACAGAAACTTGCATTTCGATAAGTTTTATAGAAGCTAATTTTCAGATGATTTTTTGCATGGAGTTCCATCATAACCTTCCCTTGTAACATATATAAATGATCCGAAAGGTTTCGTATCATTTGGACCAATCCTCGATTTAATTTTACTTTTTGACCGGAACTAGAATAAACTAGTTTATAATATTTATGATTTTTTGACCGAAACTTGCATTTCAAAAAGTTTCATAGAATATAATTTTCAGATGATTTTTTGCAAAGACTTCCATCATAACCTTCCCTCGTAACATATATAAATGATCTGAAAAGTTTTGTATCATTTCAAATAGATTCTGATTTAATTTTATTTTTTGAACGAAACTAGTATAAAATAGTTTATAATATATTATGATTTGTTGACCGAAACTTGCATTTCGAAAAGGTTCATAGAATATAATTTTCAAATGATTTTTTGCCTGGACTTCCATCATAACCTTCTCTCGTAAAATATAGAATTGTTCTGAAAAGTTTCATATCATTTCGATAAGTCCTCGATTTAATTTGATTTTTTGACCGAAAGTAGTGTCAACTTTTGTATAATATACTATGCTTTTTTGACAGAAACTTGCATTTCGATAAGTTTTATAGAAGCTAATTTTCAGATGATTTTTTGCATGGAGTTCCATCATAACCTTCCCTTGTAACATATATAAATGATCCGAAAGGTTTCGTATCATTTAGACCAATCCTCGATTTAATTTGACTTTTTGACCGGAACTAGAATAAACTAGTGTATAATATTTATGTTTTTTTGACCGAAACTTGCATTTCAAAAAGTTTCATAGAATATAATTTTCAGATGATTTTTTGCAAAGACTTCCATCATAACCTTCCCTCGTAACATATATAAATGATCTTAAAAGTTTCCTATCATTTCAAATAGATTCCGATTTATTTTTATTTTTTGAACGAAACTACTATAAAATAGTGTATAATATATTATGATTTGTTGACCGAAACTTGCATTTCGTAAAGGTCATAGAATATAATTTTCAAATAATTTTTTCCTGGACTTCCATCATAACCTTCTCTCATAAAATATAGAAATGTTCTTAAAAGTTTCATATCATTTCGATAAGTCCTCGATTTAATTTGATTTTTTGACCGAAACTAGTGTAAACTTTTGTATAATATACTATGCTTTTTTGACAGAAACTTGCATTTCGATAAGTTTTATAGAAGCTAATTTTCAGATGATTTTTTGCATGGAGTTCCATCATAACCTTCCCTTGTAACATATATAAATGATCCGAAAGGTTTCGTATCATTTGGACCAATCCTCGATTTAATTTTACTTTTTGACCGGAACTAGAATAAACTAGTTTATAATATTTATGATTTTTTGACCGAAACTTGCATTTCAAAAAGTTTCATAGAATATAATTTTCAGATGATTTTTTGCAAAGACTTCCATCATAACCTTCCCTCGTAACATATATAAATGATCTGAAAAGTTTTGTATCATTTCAAATAGATTCTTATTTAATTTTATTTTTTGAACGAAACTAGTATAAAATAGTTTATAATATATTATGATTTGTTGACCGAAACTTGCATTTCGAAAAGGTTCATAGAATATAATTTTCAAATGATTTTTTGCCTGGACTTCCATCATAACCTTCTCTCGTAAAATATAGAATTGTTCTGAAAAGTTCCATATCATTTCGATAAGTCCTCGATTTAATTTGATTTTTTGACCGAAAGTAGTGTAAACTTTTGTATAATATACTATGCTTTTTTGACAGAAACTTGCATTTCGATAAGTTTTATAGAAGCTAATTTTCAGATGATTTTTTGCATGGAGTTCCATCATAACCTTCCCTTGTAACATATATAAATGATCCGAAAGGTTTCGTATCATTTAGACCAATCCTCGATTTAATTTGACTTTTTGACCGGAACTAGAATAAACTAGTGTATAATATTTATGTTTTTTTGACCGAAACTTGCATTTCAAAAAGTTTCATAGAATATAATTTTCAGATGATTTTTTGCAAAGACTTCCATCATAACCTTCCCTCGTAACATATATAAATGATCTGAAAAGTTTCCTATCATTTCAAATAGATTCCGATTTATTTTTATTTTTTGAACGAAACTACTATAAAATAGTGTATAATATATTATGATTTGTTGACCGAAACTTGCATTTCGTAAAGGTTCATAGAATATAATTTTCAAATAATTTTTTCCTGGACTTCCATCATAACCTTCTCTCATAAAATATAGAAATGTTCTTAAAAGTTTCATATCATTTCGATAAGTCCTCGATTTAATTTGATTTTTTGACCGAAACTAGTGTAAACTTGTGTATAATATACTATGCTTTTTTGACAGAAACTTGCATTTCGATAAGTTTTATAGAAGCTAATTTTCAGATGATTTTTTGCATGGACTTCCGTCGTAACCTTGCCTTGTAACATATCTAAATGATCTGAAAGGTTTCGTATCATTTGGAACAATCCTCGATTTAATTTGACTTTTTGACCGGAACTAGAATAAACTAGTGTATAATATTTATGATTTTTTGACCGAAACTTGCATTTCAAAAAGTTTCAGAGAATATAATTTTCAGATGATTTTTTGCAAAGACTTCCATCATATCCTTCCCTCGTAACATATATAAATGATCTGAAAAGTTTTGTATCATTTCAAATAGATTCTGATTTAATTTTATTTTTTGAACGAAACTAGTATAAAATAGTTTATAAGATATTATGATTTGTTGACCGAAACTTGCATTTCGAAAAGGTTCATAGAATATAATTTTCAAATGATTTTTTGCCTGGACTTCCATCATAACCTTCTCTCGTAAAATATAGAATTGTTCTGAAAAGTTTCATATCATTTCGATAAGTCCTCGATTTAATTTGATTTTTTGACCGAAAGTAGTGTCAACTTTTGTATAATATACTATGCTTTTTTGACAGAAACATGCATTTCGATAAGTTTTATAGAAGCTAATTTTCAGATGATTTTTTGCATGGAGTTCCATCATAACCTTCCCTTGTAACATATATAAATGATCCGAAAGGTTTCGTATCATTTAGACCAATCCTCGATTTAATTTGACTTTTTGACCGGAACTAGAATAAACTAGTGTATAATATTTATGTTTTTTTGACCGAAACTTGCATTTCAAAAAGTTTCATAGAATATAATTTTCAGATGATTTTTTGCAAAGACTTCCATCATAACCTTCCCTCGTAACATATATAAATGATCTTAAAAGTTTCCTATCATTTCAAATAGATTCCGATTTATTTTTATTTTTTGAACGAAACTACTATAAAATAGTGTATAATATATTATGATTTGTTGACCGAAACTTGCATTTCGTAAAGGTTCATAGAATATAATTTTCAAATAATTTTTTCCTGGACTTCCATCATAACCTTCTCTCATAAAATATAGAAATGTTCTTAAAAGTTTCATATCATTTCGATAAGTCCTCGATTTAATTTGATTTTTTGACCGAAACTAGTGTAAACTTGTGTATAATATACTATGCTTTTTTGACAGAAACTTGCATTTCGATAAGTTTTATAGAAGCTAATTTTCAGATGATTTTTTGCATGGACTTCCGTCGTAACCTTGCCTTGTAACATATCTAAATGATCTGAAAGGTTTCGTATCATTTGGAACAATCCTCGATTTAATTTGACTTTTTGACCGGAACTAGAATAAACTAGTGTATAATATTTATGATTTTTTGACCGAAACTTGCATTTCAAAAAGTTTCAGAGAATATAATTTTCAGATGATTTTTTGCAAAGACTTCCATCATATCCTTCCCTCGTAACATATATAAATGATCTGAAAAGTTTTGTATCATTTCAAATAGATTCTGATTTAATTTTATTTTTTGAACGAAACTAGTATAAAATAGTTTATAATATATTATGATTTGTTGACCGAAACTTGCATTTCGAAAAGGTTCATAGAATATAATTTTCAAATGATTTTTTGCCTGGACTTCCATCATAACCTTCTCTCGTAAAATATAGAATTGTTCTGAAAAGTTTCATATCATTTCGATAAGTCCTCGATTTAATTTGATTTTTTGACCGAAAGTAGTGTCAACTTTTGTATAATATACTATGCTTTTTTGACAGAAACTTGCATTTCGATAAGTTTTATAGAAGCTAATTTTCAGATGATTTTTTGCATGGAGTTCCATCATAACCTTCCCTTGTAACATATATAAATGATCCGAAAGGTTTCGTATCATTTAGACCAATCCTCGATTTAATTTGACTTTTTGACCGGAACTAGAATAAACTAGTGTATAATATTTATGTTTTTTTGACCGAAACTTGCATTTCAAAAAGTTTCATAGAATATAATTTTCAGATGATTTTTTGCAAAGACTTCCATCATAACCTTCCCTCGTAACATATATAAATGATCTTAAAAGTTTCCTATCATTTCAAATAGATTCCGATTTATTTTTATTTTTTGAACGAAACTACTATAAAATAGTGTATAATATATTATGATTTGTTGACCGAAACTTGCATTTCGTAAAGGTTCATAGAATATAATTTTCAAATAATTTTTTCCTGGACTTCCATCATAACCTTCTCTCATAAAATATAGAAATGTTCTTAAAAGTTTCATATCATTTCGATAAGTCCTCGATTTAATTTGATTTTTTGACCGAAACTAGTGTAAACTTTTGTATAATATACTATGCTTTTTTGACAGAAACTTGCATTTCGATAAGTTTTATAGAAGCTAATTTTCAGATGATTTTTTGCATGGAGTTCCATCATAACCTTCCCTTGTAACATATATAAATGATCCGAAAGGTTTCGTATCATTTGGACCAATCCTCGATTTAATTTTACTTTTTGACCGGAACTAGAATAAACTAGTTTATAATATTTATGATTTTTTGACCGAAACTTGCATTTCAAAAAGTTTCATAGAATATAATTTTCAGATGATTTTTTGCAAAGACTTCCATCATAACCTTCCCTCGTAACATATATAAATGATCTGAAAAGTTTTGTATCATTTCAAATAGATTCTGATTTAATTTTATTTTTTGAACGAAACTAGTATAAAATAGTTTATAATATATTATGATTTGTTGACCGAAACTTGCATTTCGAAAAGGTTCATAGAATATAATTTTCAAATGATTTTTTGCCTGGACTTCCATCATAACCTTCTCTCGTAAAATATAGAATTGTTCTGAAAAGTTCCATATCATTTCGATAAGTCCTCGATTTAATTTGATTTTTTGACCGAAAGTAGTGTAAACCTTTGTATAATATACTATGCTTTTTTGACAGAAACTTGCATTTCGATAAGTTTTATAGAAGCTAATTTTCAGATGATTTTTTGCATGGAGTTCCATCATAACCTTCCCTTGTAACATATATAAATGATCCGAAAGGTTTCGTATCATTTAGACCAATCCTCGATTTAATTTGACTTTTTGACCGGAACTAGAATAAACTAGTGTATAATATTTATGTTTTTTTGACCGAAACTTGCATTTCAAAAAGTTTCATAGAATATAATTTTCAGATGATTTTTTGCAAAGACTTCCATCATAACCTTCCCTCGTAACATATATAAATGATCTGAAAAGTTTCCTATCATTTCAAATAGATTCCGATTTATTTTTATTTTTTGAACGAAACTACTATAAAATAGTGTATAATATATTATGATTTGTTGACCGAAACTTGCATTTCGTAAAGGTTCATAGAATATAATTTTCAAATTATTTTTTCCTGGACTTCCATCATAACCTTCTCTCATAAAATATAGAAATGTTCTTAAAAGTTTCATATCATTTCGATAAGTCCTCGATTTAATTTGATTTTTTGACCGAAACTAGTGTAAACTTGTGTATAATATACTATGCTTTTTTGACAGAAACTTGCATTTCGATAAGTTTTATAGAAGCTAATTTTCAGATGATTTTTTGCATGGACTTCCGTCGTAACCTTGCCTTGTAACATATCTAAATGATCTGAAAGGTTTCGTATCATTTGGAACAATCCTCGATTTAATTTGACTTTTTGACCGGAACTAGAATAAACTAGTGTATAATATTTATGATTTTTTGACCGAAACTTGCATTTCAAAAAGTTTCAGAGAATATAATTTTCAGATGATTTTTTGCAAAGACTTCCATCATATCCTTCCCTCGTAACATATATAAATGATCTGAAAAGTTTTGTATCATTTCAAATAGATTCTGATTTAATTTTATTTTTTGAACGAAACTAGTATAAAATAGTTTATAAGATATTATGATTTGTTGACCGAAACTTGCATTTCGAAAAGGTTCATAGAATATAATTTTCAAATGATTTTTTGCCTGGACTTCCATCATAACCTTCTCTCGTAAAATATAGAATTGTTCTGAAAAGTTTCATATCATTTCGATAAGTCCTCGATTTAATTTGATTTTTTGACCGAAAGTAGTGTCAACTTTTGTATAATATACTATGCTTTTTTGACAGAAACATGCATTTCGATAAGTTTTATAGAAGCTAATTTTCAGATGATTTTTTGCATGGAGTTCCATCATAACCTTCCCTTGTAACATATATAAATGATCCGAAAGGTTTCGTATCATTTAGACCAATCCTCGATTTAATTTGACTTTTTGACCGGAACTAGAATAAACTAGTGTATAATATTTATGTTTTTTTGACCGAAACTTGCATTTCAAAAAGTTTCATAGAATATAATTTTCAGATGATTTTTTGCAAAGACTTCCATCATAACCTTCCCTCGTAACATATATAAATGATCTTAAAAGTTTCCTATCATTTCAAATAGATTCCGATTTATTTTTATTTTTTGAACGAAACTACTATAAAATAGTGTATAATATATTATGATTTGTTGACCGAAACTTGCATTTCGTAAAGGTTCATAGAATATAATTTTCAAATAATTTTTTCCTGGACTTCCATCATAACCTTCTCTCATAAAATATAGAAATGTTCTTAAAAGTTTCATATCATTTCGATAAGTCCTCGATTTAATTTGATTTTTTGACCGAAACTAGTGTAAACTTGTGTATAATATACTATGCTTTTTTGACAGAAACTTGCATTTCGATAAGTTTTATAGAAGCTAATTTTCAGATGATTTTTTGCATGGACTTCCGTCGTAACCTTGCCTTGTAACATATCTAAATGATCTGAAAGGTTTCGTATCATTTGGAACAATCCTCGATTTAATTTGACTTTTTGACCGGAACTAGAATAAACTAGTGTATAATATTTATGATTTTTTGACCGAAACTTGCATTTCAAAAAGTTTCAGAGAATATAATTTTCAGATGATTTTTTGCAAAGACTTCCATCATATCCTTCCCTCGTAACATATATAAATGATCTGAAAAGTTTTGTATCATTTCAAATAGATTCTGATTTAATTTTATTTTTTGAACGAAACTAGTATAAAATAGTTTATAATATATTATGATTTGTTGACCGAAACTTGCATTTCGAAAAGGTTCATAGAATATAATTTTCAAATGATTTTTTGCCTGGACTTCCATCATAACCTTCTCTCGTAAAATATAGAATTGTTCTGAAAAGTTTCATATCATTTCGATAAGTCCTCGATTTAATTTGATTTTTTGACCGAAAGTAGTGTCAACTTTTGTATAATATACTATGCTTTTTTGACAGAAACTGTCATTTCGATAAGTTTTATAGAAGCTAATTTTCAGATGATTTTTTGCATGGAGTTCCATCATAACCTTCCCTTGTAACATATATAAATGATCCGAAAGGTTTCGTATCATTTAGACCAATCCTCGATTTAATTTGACTTTTTGACCGGAACTAGAATAAACTAGTGTATAATATTTATGTTTTTTTGACCGAAACTTGCATTTCAAAAAGTTTCATAGAATATAATTTTCAGATGATTTTTTGCAAAGACTTCCATCATAACCTTCCCTCGTAACATATATAAATGATCTTAAAAGTTTCCTATCATTTCAAATAGATTCCGATTTATTTTTATTTTTTGAACGAAACTACTATAAAATAGTGTATAATATATTATGATTTGTTGACCGAAACTTGCATTTCGTAAAGGTTCATAGAATATAATTTTCAAATAATTTTTTCCTGGACTTCCATCATAACCTTCTCTCATAAAATATAGAAATGTTCTTAAAAGTTTCATATCATTTCGATAAGTCCTCGATTTAATTTGATTTTTTGACCGAAACTAGTGTAAACTTTTGTATAATATACTATGCTTTTTTGACAGAAACTTGCATTTCGATAAGTTTTATAGAAGCTAATTTTCAGATGATTTTTTGCATGGAGTTCCATCATAACCTTCCCTTGTAACATATATAAATGATCCGAAAGGTTTCGTATCATTTGGACCAATCCTCGATTTAATTTTACTTTTTGACCGGAACTAGAATAAACTAGTTTATAATATTTATGATTTTTTGACCGAAACTTGCATTTCAAAAAGTTTCATAGAATATAATTTTCAGATGATTTTTTGCAAAGACTTCCATCATAACCTTCCCTCGTAACATATATAAATGATCTGAAAAGTTTTGTATCATTTCAAATAGATTCTGATTTAATTTTATTTTTTGAACGAAACTAGTATAAAATAGTTTATAATATATTATGATTTGTTGACCGAAACTTGCATTTCGAAAAGGTTCATAGAATATAATTTTCAAATGATTTTTTGCCTGGACTTCCATCATAACCTTCTCTCGTAAAATATAGAATTGTTCTGAAAAGTTCCATATCATTTCGATAAGTCCTCGATTTAATTTGATTTTTTGACCGAAAGTAGTGTAAACTTTTGTATAATATACTATTGCTTTTTTGACAGAAACTTGCATTTCGATAAGTTTTATAGAAGCTAATTTTCAGATGATTTTTTGCATGGAGTTCCATCATAACCTTCCCTTGTAACATATATAAATGATCCGAAAGGTTTCGTATCATTTAGACCAATCCTCGATTTAATTTGACTTTTTGACCGGAACTAGAATAAACTAGTGTATAATATTTATGTTTTTTTGACCGAAACTTGCATTTCAAAAAGTTTCATAGAATATAATTTTCAGATGATTTTTTGCAAAGACTTCCATCATAACCTTCCCTCGTAACATATATAAATGATCTGAAAAGTTTCCTATCATTTCAAATAGATTCCGATTTATTTTTATTTTTTGAACGAAACTACTATAAAATAGTGTATAATATATTATGATTTGTTGACCGAAACTTGCATTTCGTAAAGGTTCATAGAATATAATTTTCAAATAATTTTTTCCTGGACTTCCATCATAACCTTCTCTCATAAAATATAGAAATGTTCTTAAAAGTTTCATATCATTTCGATAAGTCCTCGATTTAATTTGATTTTTTGACCGAAAGTAGTGTAAACTTGTGTATAATATACTATGCTTTTTTGACAGAAACTTGCATTTCGATAAGTTTTATAGAAGCTAATTTTCAGATGATTTTTTGCATGGACTTCCGTCGTAACCTTGCCTTGTAACATATCTAAATGATCTGAAAGGTTTCGTATCATTTGGAACAATCCTCGATTTAATTTGACTTTTTGACCGGAACTAGAATAAACTAGTGTATAATATTTATGATTTTTTGACCGAAACTTGCATTTCAAAAAGTTTCAGAGAATATAATTTTCAGATGATTTTTTGCAAAGACTTCCATCATATCCTTCCCTCGTAACATATATAAATGATCTGAAAAGTTTTGTATCATTTCAAATAGATTCTGATTTAATTTTATTTTTTGAAAGAAACTAGTATAAAATAGTTTATAAGATATTATGATTTGTTGACCGAAACTTGCATTTCGAAAAGGTTCATAGAATATAATTTTCAAATGATTTTTTTCCTGGACTTCCATCATAACCTTCTCTCGTAAAATATAGAATTGTTCTGAAAAGTTTCATATCATTTCGATAAGTCCTCGATTTAATTTGATTTTTTGACCGAAAGTAGTGTAAACTTTTGTATAATATACTATGCTTTTTTGACAGAAACTTGCATTTCGATAAGTTTTATAGAAGCTAATTTTCAGATGATTTTTTGCATGGAGTTCCATCATAACCTTCCCTTGTAACATATATAAATGATCCGAAAGGTTTCGTATCATTTAGACCAATCCTCGATTTAATTTTACTTTTTGACCGGAACTAGAATAAACTAGTGTATAATATTTATGTTTTTTTGACCGAAACTTGCATTTCAAAAAGTTTCATAGAATATAATTTTCAGATGATTTTTTGCAAAGACTTCCATCATAACCTTCCCTCGTAACATATATAAATGATCTGAAAAGTTTCCTATCATTTCAAATAGATTCCGATTTATTTTTATTTTTTGAACGAAACTACTATAAAATAGTGTATAATATATTATGATTTGTTGACCGAAACTTGCATTTCGTAAAGGTTCATAGAATATAATTTTCAAATAATTTTTTCCTGGACTTCCATCATAACCTTCTCTCATAAAATATAGAAATGTTCTTAAAAGTTTCATATCATTTCGATAAGTCCTCGATTTAATTTGATTTTTTGACCGAAACTAGTGTAAACTTGTGTATAATATACTATGCTTTTTTGACAGAAACTTGCATTTCGATAAGTTTTATAGAAGCTAATTTTCAGATGATTTTTTGCATGGACTTCCGTCGTAACCTTGCCTTGTAACATATCTAAATGATCTGAAAGGTTTCGTATCATTTGGAACAATCCTCGATTTAATTTGACTTTTTGACCGGAACTAGAATAAACTAGTGTATAATATTTATGATTTTTTGACCGAAACTTGCATTTCAAAAAGTTTCATAGAATATAATTTTCAGATGATTTTTTGCAAAGACTTCCATCATAACCTTCCCTCGTAACATATATAAATGATCTGAAAAGTTTTGTATCATTTCAAATAGATTCTGAATTAATTTTATTTTTTGAACGAAACTAGTATAAAATAGTTTATAATATATTATGATTTGTTGACCGAAACTTGCATTTCGAAAAGGTTCATAGAATATAATTTTCAAATGATTTTTTGCCTGGACTTCCATCATAACCTTCTCTCGTAAAATATAGAATTGTTCTGAAAAGTTTCATATCATTTCGATAAGTCCTCGATTTAATTTGATTTTTTGACCGAAAGTAGTGTAAACTTTTGTATAATATACTATGCTTTTTTGACAGAAACTTGCATTTCAATAAGTTTTATAGAAGCTAATTTTCAGATGATTTTTTGCATGGAGTTCGATCATAACCTTCCCTTGTAACATATATAAATGATCCGAAAGGTTTCGTATCATTTAGACCAATCCTCAATTTAATTTGACTTTTTGACCGGAACTAGAATAAACTAGTGTATAATATTTATGTTTTTTTGACCGAAACTTGCATTTCAAAAAGTTTCATATAATATAATTTTCAGATGATTTTTTGCAAAGACTTCCATCATAACCTTCCCTCGTAACATATATAAATGATCTGAAAAGTTTCCTATCATTTCAAATAGATTCCGATTTATTTTTATTTTTTGAACGAAACTACTATAAAATAGTGTATAATATATTATGATTTGTTGACCGAAACTTGCATTTCGTAAAGGTTCATAGAATATAATTTTCAAATAATTTTTTCCTGGACTTCCATCATAACCTTCTCTCATAAAATATAGAAATGTTCTTAAAAGTTTCATATCATTTCGATAAGTCCTCGATTTAATTTGATTTTTTGACCGAAACTAGTGTAAACTTGTGTATAATATACTATGCTTTTTTGACAGAAACTTGCATTTCGATAAGTTTTATAGAAGCTAATTTTCAGATGATTTTTTGCATGGACTTCCGTCGTAACCTTGCCTTGTAACATATCTAAATGATCTGAAAGGTTTCGTATCATTTGGAACAATCCTCGATTTAATTTGACTTTTTGACCGGAACTAGAATAAACTAGTGTATAATATTTATGATTTTTTGACCGAAACTTGCATTTCAAAAAGTTTCAGAGAATATAATTTTCAGATGATTTTTTGCAAAGACTTCCATCATATCCTTCCCTCGTAACATATATAAATGATCTGAAAAGTTTTGTATCATTTCAAATAGATTCTGATTTAATTTTATTTTTTGAACGAAACTAGTATAAAATAGTTTATAATATATTATGATTTGTTGACCGAAACTTGCATTTCGAAAAGGTTCATAGAATATAATTTTCAAATGATTTTTTGCCTGGACTTCCATCATAACCTTCTCTCGTAAAATATAGAATTGTTCTGAAAAGTTTCATATCATTTCGATAAGTCCTCGATTTAATTTGATTTTTTGACCGAAAGTAGTGTAAACTTTTGTATAATATACTATGCTTTTTTGACAGAAACTTGCATTTCGATAAGTTTTATAGAAGCTAATTTTCAGATGATTTTTTGCATGGAGTTCCATCATAACCTTCCCTTGTAACATATATAAATGATCCGAAAGGTTTCGTATCATTTAGACCAATCCTCGATTTAATTTGACTTTTTGACCGGAACTAGAATAAACTAGTGTATAATATTTATGTTTTTTTGACCGAAACTTGCATTTCAAAAAGTTTCATAGAATATAATTTTCAGATGATTTTTTGCAAAGACTTCCATCATAACCTTCCCTCGTAACATATATAAATGATCTGAAAAGTTTCCTATCATTTCAAATAGATTCCGATTTATTTTTATTTTTTAAACGAAACTACTATAAAATAGTGTATAATATATTATGATTTGTTGACCGAAACTTGCATTTCGTAAAGGTTCATAGAATATAATTTTCAAATAATTTTTTCCTGGACTTCCATCATAACCTTCTCTCGTAAAATATAGAAATGTTCTTAAAAGTTTCATATCATTTCGATAAGTCCTCGATTTAATTTGATTTTTTGACCGAAACTAGTGTAAACTTGTGTATAATATACTATGCTTTTTTGACAGAAACTTGCATTTCGATAAGTTTTATAGAAGCTAATTTTCAGATGATTTTTTGCATGGAGTTCCATCATAACCTTCCCTTGTAACATATATAAATGATCCAAAAGGTTTGGTATAATTTTGACCAAAACAAGTATAAACTAGTGAATAATATTTATGATTTTTTGACCGAAACTTGCATTTCAAAAAGTTTCATAGAATATAATTTTCAGATTATTTTTTGCATGGAATTCCATCATAACCTTCCCTCGTAAAATATATCAATAATCTATAAAGTTTCGTATCATTTTGAATAGTCCTCGATTAAATTTTATTTTTTGACCGAAACTAGTATTAACTAGTGTATAATATACTATGTTTTTTTTATTGAAAATTGCATTCCAAAAAGGTATATAGAAACTAATTTTCGTATGATTTTTTCCAAGGTCTTCCATCATAACCTACCCTCGTAACATATATAAATGATCTGAAAATTTTCGTATCATTTCAAACAGTTTCCGATTTAATTTGATTTTTTGAACGAAACTACTATAAAACAGTGTATAATATATTATGATTTTTTGACCAAAACTTGCATTTCGAAAAGATTCATAGAATTTAATTTTCAAATAATTTTTTTGCATGGACTTACATCATAATATTCCCTCGTAAAATATAGAAATGTTCTTAAAAGTTTGATATCATTTCGAGCAATCCTCAATTTAATTTGATTTTTTTACCGAAACTAGTGTATAATATACTATGATTTTTAGACAGAAACTTGCATTTCGAGAAGTTTTATATAAGCTAATTTTCAAATGATTTTTTGCTTGGACTTCCGTCATAACCTTGCCTTGTAACATATATAAATAATCTGAAAGGTTTCCTATCATTTTGAACAATCCTCCATTTAATTTGACTTTTTGACCGGAACTAGAATAAACTAGTGTATAATACTTATGAATTTTTTGACCGAAACTTGCATTTAAAAAAGTTTCATAGAATTTAATTTTCAGATGATTTTTTGCATGGACTTCCATCATAACCTTCCCGCGTAAGATATATCAATAATCTGAAAAGTTTCGTACCATTTCGAGCAGTGCTCGATTAAATTTTATTTTTTGACCGAAACTGATATAAACTAGTGTATAATATACTTGATTTTTTGACCGAAACTTGCATTTCAAAAAGTTTTATAGAAACTAATTTTCAGATGATTTTTTTTGCAAGGACTTCCATCATAACCTTCCCTCGTAACATATATAAATGATCTGAAAAGTTTCGTATCATTTCAAACAGTTTCCAATTTAATTTTATTTTTGGAACGAAACTAGTATAAAACAGTGTATAATATATTATGATTTTTTGACCAAAACTTGCATTTCGAAAAGATTCATAGAATTTAATTTTCAAATAATTTTTTTGCATAGACTTCCATCATAATCTTCCCTCGTAAAATATAGAAATGTTCTTAAAAGTTTGATATCATTTCGAGCAGTCCTCAATTTAATTTGATTTTTTGACCGAAACTAGTGTATAATATACTATGATTTTTTGACAGAAACTTCCATTTCGATAAGTTTTATAGAAGCTAATTTTCAGATGATTTTTTGCATGGACTTCCGTCATAACCTTTCCTTGTAACATATATAAATGATCTAAAAGGTTTCGTATCATTTGGAACAATCCTCAATTTAATTTGACTTTTTGACCGGAACTAGAATAAACTAGTGTATAATACTTATGATTTTTTGATCGAAACTTGCATTTCAAAAAGTTTCATAGAATTTAATTTTCAGATGATTTTTTGCATGGACTTCCATCATAACCTTCCCTCGTAAAATATATCAATAATGTGAAAAGTTTCGTATCATTTCGAGCAGTCCTCGATTAAATTTTATTTTTTTACCGAAACTAATATAAACTAGTGTATAATATACTTGATTTTTTGACCGAAACTTGCATTTCAAAAAGTTTTATAGAAACTAATTTTCAGATGATTTTTTTGCAAGGACTTCCATCATAACCTTCCCTCGTAACATATATAAATGATCTGAAAAGTTTCGTATCATTTCAAACAATTTCCGATTTAATTTTATTTTTTGAACGAAACTAGAATAAAACAGTGTATAATATATTATGATTTTTTGACCAAAACTTGCATTTCGAAAAGATTCATAGAATTTAATTTTCAAATAATTTTTTTGCATGGACTTCCATCATAATCTTCCCTCATAAAATATAGAAATGTTCTTAAAAGTTTGATATCATTTCGAGCAGTCCTCAATTTAATTTGATTTTTTGACCGAAACTAGTGTATAATATACTATAATTTTTTGACAGAAACTTGCATTTCGATAAGTTTTATAGAAGCTAATTTTCAGATGATTTTTTGCATGGAGTTCCATCATAACCATCCCTTGTAACATATATAAATGATCTGAAAGGTTTCGTATCATTTAGAACAATCCTCGATTTAATTTGACTTTTTGACCAAAACAAGAATAAACTAGTGAATAATATTTATGATTTTTTGACCGAAACTTGCATTTCAAATAGTTTCATAGAATTTAATTTTCAGATGATTTTTTGCATGGACTTCCATCATAACCTTCCCTCGTAACATATATAAATGATCTGAAAAGTTTCGTATCATTTCAAATAGATTCCGATTTAATTTTATTTTTTGAACGAAACTAGTATAAAATAGTGTATAATATATTATGATTTGTTGACCGAAACTTGCATTTCGAAAAGGTTCATATAATATAATTTTCAAATGATTTTTTGCTTGGACTTCCATCATAACCTTCTCTCGTAAAATATAGAAATGTTCTAAAAAGTTTCATATCATTTCGATAATTCCTCGATTTAATTTGATTTTTTGACCGAAACTAGTGTAAACTTGTGTATAATATACTATGCTTTTTTGACAGAAACTTGCATTTTGATAAGTTTTATAGAAGCTAATTTTCAGATGATTTTTTGCATGGAGTTCCATCATAACCTTCCCTTGTAACATATATAAATGATCTGAAAGGTTTCGTATCATTTAGAACAATCCTCGATTTAATTTGACTTTTTGACCAAAACAAGAATAAACTAGTGAATAATATTTATGATTTTTTGACCGAAACTTGCATTTCAAAAAGTTTCATAGAATTTAATTTTCAGATGATTTTTTGCATGGACTTCCATCATAAACTTCCCTCGTAAAATATATCAATAATGTGAAAAGTTTCGTATCATTTCGAGCAGTCCTCGATTAAATTTTTTTTTTTACCGAAACTAATATAAACTAGTGTATAATATACTTGATTTTTTGACCGAAACTTGCATTTCAAAAAGTTTTATAGAAACTAATTTTCAGATGATTTTTTTTGCAAGGACTTCCATCATAACCTTCCCTCGTAACATATATAAATGATCTGAAAAGTTTCGTATCATTTCAAACAGTTTCCAATTTAATTTTATTTTTGGAACGAAACTAGTATAAAACAGTGTATAATATATTATGATTTTTTGACCAAAACTTGCATTTCGAAAAGATTCATAGAATTTAATTTTCAAATAATTTTTTTGCATGGACTTACATCATAATATTCCCTCGTAAAATATAGAAATGTTCTTAAAAGTTTGATATCATTTCGAGCAATCCTCAATTTAATTTGATTTTTTGACCGAAACTAGTGTATAATATACTATGATTTTTAGACAGAAACTTGCATTTCGAGAAGTTTTATATAAGCTAATTTTCAAATGATTTTTTGCTTGGACTTCCGTCATAACCTTGCCTTGTAACATATATAAATAATCTGAAAGGTTTCCTATCATTTTGAACAATCCTCCATTTAATTTGACTTTTTGACCGGAACTAGAATAAACTAGTGTATAATACTTATGAATTTTTTGATCGAAACTTGCATTTAAAAAAGTTTCATAGAATTTAATTTTCAGATGATTTTTTGCAATGACTTCCATCATAACCTTCCCTCGTAAGATATATCAATAATCTGAAAAGTTTCGTACCATTTCGAGCAGTGCTCGATTAAATTTTATTTTTTGGCCGAAACTGATATAAACTAGTGTATAATATACTTGATTTTTTGACTGAAACTTGCATTTCAAAAAGTTTTATAGAAATTAATTTTCAGATGATTTTTTTGCAAGGACTTCCCTCATAACCTTCCCTTGTAACATATCTAAATAATCTGAAAATTTTCGTAACATTTCAAACAGTTTCCGATTTAATTTTATTTTTTGAAAGAAACTAGTATAAAATAGTGTATAATATATTATGATTTTTTGACCAAAAGTTGCATTTCGAAAAGATTCATAGAATTTAATTTTCAAATGATTTTTTTTCATGAACTTCCATCATAACCTTCCCTCATAAAATATATTAATAATCTTAAATGTTTGATATCATTTCGAGAAGTCCTCGATTTAATTTGATTTTTGACCGAAACTAGTGTATAATATACTATGATTTTTGACAAAAACTTGCATTTCGATAAGTTTTATAGAAGCTAATTTTCAGATGATTTTTTGCATGGACTTCCGTCGTAACCTTGCCTTGTAACATATCTAAATGCTCTGAAAGGTTTCGTATCATTTGGAACAATCCTCGATTTAATTTGACTTTTTGACCGGAACTAGAATAAACTAGTGTATAATATTTATGATTTTTTCACCGAAACTTGCATTTCAAAAAGTTTCATAGAATATAATTTTCAGATGATTTTTTGCAAAGACTTCCATCATAACCTTCCCTCGTAACATATATAAATGATCTGAAAAGTTTCGTATCATTTCAAATAGATTCCGATTTAATTTTATTTTTTGAACGAAACTAGTATAAAATAGTGTATAATATATTATGATTTGTTGACCGAAACTTGCATTTCGAAAAGGTTCATATAATATAATTTTCAAATGATTTTTTGCTTGGACTTCCATCATAACCTTCTCTCGTAAAATATAGAAATGTTCTGAAAAGTTTCATATCATTTCGATAATTCCTCGATTTAATTTGATTTTTTGACCGAAACTAGTGTAAACTTGTGTATAATATACTATGCTTTTTTGACAGAAACTTGCATTTTGATAAGTTTTATAGAAGCTAATTTTCAGATGATTTTTTGCATGGAGTCCCATCATAACCTTCCCTTGTAACATATATAAATGATCTGAAAGGTTTCGTATCATTTAGAACAATCCTCGATTTAATTTGACTTTTTGACCAAAACAAGAATAAACTAGTGAATAATATTTATGATTTTTTGACCGAAACTTGCATTTCAAAAAGTTTCATAGAATTTAATTTTCAGATGATTTTTTGCATGGACTTCCATCATAAACTTCCCTCGTAAAATATATCAATAATGTGAAAAGTTTCGTATCATTTCGAGCAGTCCTCGATTAAATTTTTTTTTTACCGAAACTAATATAAACTAGTGTATAATATACTTGATTTTTTGACCGAAACTTGCATTTCAAAAAGTTTTATAGAAACTAATTTTCAGATGATTTTTTTTGCAAGGACTTCCATCATAACCTTCCCTCGTAACATATATAAATGATCTGAAAAGTTTCGTATCATTTCAAACAGTTTCCAATTTAATTTTATTTTTGGAACGAAACTAGTATAAAACAGTGTATAATATATTATGATTTTTTGACCAAAACTTGCATTTCGAAAAGATTCATAGAATTTAATTTTCAAATAATTTTTTTGCATGGACTTACATCATAATATTCCCTCGTAAAATATAGAAATGTTCTTAAAAGTTTGATATCATTTCGAGCAATCCTCAATTTAATTTGATTTTTTGACCGAAACTAGTGTATAATATACTATGATTTTTAGACAGAAACTTGCATTTCGAGAAGTTTTATATAAGCTAATTTTCAAATGATTTTTTGCTTGGACTTCCGTCATAACCTTGCCTTGTAACATATATAAATAATCTGAAAGGTTTCCTATCATTTTGAACAATCCTCCATTTAATTTGACTTTTTGACCGGAACTAGAATAAACTAGTGTATAATACTTATGAATTTTTTGACCGAAACTTGCATTTAAAAAAGTTTCATAGAATTTAATTTTCAGATGATTTTTTGCATGGACTTCCATCATAACCTTCCCTCGTAAGATATATCAATAATCTGAAAAGTTTCGTACCATTTCGAGCAGTGCTCGATTAAATTTTATTTTTTGGCCGAAACTGATATAAACTAGTGTATAATATACTTGATTTTTTGACTGAAACTTGCATTTCAAAAAGTTTTATAGAAATTAATTTTCAGATGATTTTTTTGCAAGGACTTCCCTCATAACCTTCCCTTGTAACATATAAATAATCTGAAAATTTTCGTAACATTTCAAACAGTTTCCGATTTAATTTTATTTTTTGAAAGAAACTAGTATAAAATAGTGTATAATATATTATGATTTTTTGACCAAAAGATGCATTTCGAAAAGATTCATAGAATTTAATTTTCAAATGATTTTTTTTCATGAACTTCCATCATAACCTTCCCTCATAAAATATATTAATAATCTTAAATGTTTGATATCATTTCGAGCAGTCCTCGATTTAATTTGATTTTTGACCGAAACTAGTGTATAATATACTATGATTTTTGACAAAAACTTGCATTTCGATAAGTTTTATAGAAGCTAATTTTCAGATGATTTTTTGCATGGACTTCCGTCGTAACCTTGCCTTGTAACATATCTAAATGCTCTGAAAGGTTTCGTATCATTTGGAACAATCCTCGATTTAATTTGACTTTTTGACCGGAACTAGAATAAACTAGTGTATAATATTTATGATTTTTTGACCGAAACTTGCATTTCAAAAAGTTTCATAGAATATAATTTTCAGATGATTTTTTGCAAAGACTTCCATCATAACCTTCCCTCGTAACATATATAAATGATCTGAAAAGTTTCGTATCATTTCAAATAGATTCCGATTTAATTTTATTTTTTGAACGAAACTAGTATAAAATAGTGTATAATATATTATGATTTGTTGACAGAAACTTGCATTTCGAAAAGGTTCATAGAATATAATTTTCAAATGATTTTTTGCCTGGACTTCCATCATAACCTTCTCTCGTAAAATATAGAAATGTTCTGAAAAGTTTCATAACATTTCGATAATTCCTCGATTTAATTTGATTTTTTGACCGAAACTAGTGTAAACTTGTGTATAATATACTATGCTTTTTTGACAGAAACTTGCATTTTGATAAGTTTTATAGAAGCTAATTTCCAGATGATTTTTTGCATGGAGTTCCATCATAACCATCCCTTGTAACATATATAAATGATCTGAAAGGTTTCGTATCATTTAGAACAATCCTCGATTTAATTTGACTTTTTGACCAAAACAAGAATAAACTAGTGAATAATATTTATGATTTTTTGACCGAAACTTGCATTTCAAATAGTTTCATAGAATTTAATTTTCAGATGATTTTTTGCATGGACTTCCATCATAACCTTCCCTTGTAAAATATATCAATAATCTGAAAATTTTCGTATCATTTTGAATAGTCCTCGATTAAATTTTATTTTTTGACCGAAACTAGTATTAACTAGTGTATAATATACTATGATTTTTTTACTGAAACTTGCATTCCAAAAAGGTATATAGAAACTAATTTTCGTATGATTTTTTGCAAGGTCTTCCATCATAACCTTCCCTCGTAACATATATAAATGATCTGAAAATTTTCGTATCATTTCAAACAGTTTCTGATTAAATTTGATTTTTTGAATGAAACTAGTATAAAACAGTGAATAATATATTATGATTTTTTGACCAAAACTTGCATTTCGAAAAGATTCATAGAATTTAATTTTCAAATAATTTTTTTGCATGGACTTCCATCATAATCTTCCCTCGTAAAATATAGAAATGTTCTTAAAAGTTTGATATCATTTCGAGCAGTCCTCAATTTAATTTGATTTTTTGACCGAAACTAGTGTATAATATACTATGATTTTTTGACAGAAACTTGCATTTTGATAAGTTTTATAGAAGCTAATTTCCAGATGATTTTTTGCATGGACTTCCGTCATAACCTTTCCTTGTAACATATATAAATGATCTAAAAGGTTTCGTATCATTTGGAACAATCCTCAATTTAATTTGACTTTTTGACCGGAACTAGAATAAACTAGTGTATAATACTTATGAATTTTTTGACCGAAACTTGCATTTCAAAAAGTTTCATAGAATTTAATTTTCAGATGATTTTTTGCATGGACTTCCATCATAAACTTCCCTCGTAAAATATATCAATAATGTGAAAAGTTTCGTATCATTTCGAGCAGTCCTCGATTAAATTTTTTTTTTACCGAAACTAATATAAACTAGTGTATAATATACTTGATTTTTTGACCGAAACTTGCATTTCAAAAAGGTTTATAGAAACTAATTTTCAGATGATTTTTTTTGCAAGGACTTCCATCATAACCTTCCCTCGTAACATATATAAATGATCTGAAAAGTTTCGTATCATTTCAAACAGTTTCCAATTTAATTTTATTTTTGGAACGAAACTAGTATAAAACAGTGTATAATATATTATGATTTTTTGACCAAAACTTGCATTTCGAAAAGATTCATAGAATTTAATTTTCAAATAATTTTTTTGCATGGACTTCCATCATAATCTTCCCTCGTAAAATATAGAAATGTTCTTAAAAGTTTGATATCATTTCGAGCAGTCCTCAATTTAATTTGATTTTTTGACCGAAACTAGTGTATAATATACTATGATTTTTTGACAGAAACTTCCATTTCGATAAGTTTTATAGAAGCTAATTTTCAGATGATTTTTTGCATGGACTTCCGTCATAACCTTTCCTTGTAACATATATAAATGATCTAAAAGGTTTCGTATCATTTGGAACAATCCTCAATTTAATTTTACTTTTTGACCGGAACTAGAATAAACTAGTGCATAATACTTATGATTTTTTGATCGAAACTTGCATTTCAAAAAGTTTCATAGAATTTAATTTTCAGATGATTTTTTGCATGGACTTCCATCATAACCTTCCCTCGTAAAATATATCAATAATGTGAAAAGTTTCGTATCATTTCGAGCAGTCCTCGATTAAATTTTATTTTTTTACCGAAACTAATATAAACTAGTGTATAATATACTTGATTTTTTGACCGAAACTTGCATTTCAAAAAGTTTTATAGAAACTAATTTTCAGATGATTTTTTTGCAAGGACTTCCATCATAACCTTCCCTCGTAACATATATAAATGATCTGAAAAGTTTCGTATCATTTCAAACAATTTCCGATTTAATTTTATTTTTTGAACGAAACTAGAATAAAACAGTGTATAATATATTATGATTTTTTGACCAAAACTTGCATTTCGAAAAGATTCATAGAATTTAATTTTCAAATAATTTTTTTGCATGGACTTCCATCATAATCTTCCCTCATAAAATATAGAAATGTTCTTAAAAGTTTGATATCATTTCGAGCAGTCCTCAATTTAATTTGATTTTTTGACCGAAACTAGTGTATAATATACTATAATTTTTTGACAGAAACTTGCATTTCGATAAGTTTTATAGAAGCTAATTTTCAGATGATTTTTTTCATGGACTTCCGTCATAACCTTGCCTTGTAACATATATAAATAATCTGAAAGGTTTCCTATCATTTGGAACAATCCTCAATTTAATTTGACTATTTGACCAGAACTAGAATACACTAGTGTATAATACTTATGATTTTTTGATCGAAACTTGCATTTCAAAAAGTTTCATAGAATTTAATTTTCAGATAATTTTTTGCATGGACTTCCATCATAACCTTCCCTCGCAACATATATAAATGATCTGAAAAGTTTCGTATCATTTCAAATAGATTCCGATTTAATTTTATTTTTTGAACGAAACTAGTATAAAATAGTGTATAATATATTATGATTTGTTGACCGAAACTTGCATTTCGAAAAGGTTCATATAATATAATTTTCAAATGATTTTTTGCTTGGACTTCCATCATAACCTTCTCTCGTAAAATATAGAAATGTTCTGAAAAGTTTCATATCATTTCGATAATTCCTCGATTTAATTTGATTTTTTGACCGAAACTAGTGTAAACTTGTGTATAATATACTATGCTTTTTTGACAGAAACTTGCATTTTGATAAGTTTTATAGAAGCTAATTTTCAGATGATTTTTTGCATGGAGTCCCATCATAACCTTCCCTTGTAACATATATAAATGATCTGAAAGGTTTCGTATCATTTAGAACAATCCTCGATTTAATTTGACTTTTTGACCAAAACAAGAATAAACTAGTGAATAATATTTATGATTTTTTGACCGAAACTTGCATTTCAAAAAGTTTCATAGAATTTAATTTTCAGATGATTTTTTGCATGGACTTCCATCATAAACTTCCCTCGTAAAATATATCAATAATGTGAAAAGTTTCGTATCATTTCGAGCAGTCCTCGATTAAATTTTTTTTTTACCGAAACTAATATAAACTAGTGTATAATATACTTGATTTTTTGACCGAAACTTGCATTTCAAAAAGTTTTATAGAAACTAATTTTCAGATGATTTTTTTTGCAAGGACTTCCATCATAACCTTCCCTCGTAACATATATAAATGATCTGAAAAGTTTCGTATCATTTCAAACAGTTTCCAATTTAATTTTATTTTTGGAACGAAACTAGTATAAAACAGTGTATAATATATTATGATTTTTTGACCAAAACTTGCATTTCGAAAAGATTCATAGAATTTAATTTTCAAATAATTTTTTTGCATGGACTTACATCATAATATTCCCTCGTAAAATATAGAAATGTTCTTAAAAGTTTGATATCATTTCGAGCAATCCTCAATTTAATTTGATTTTTTGACCGAAACTAGTGTATAATATACTATGATTTTTAGACAGAAACTTGCATTTCGAGAAGTTTTATATAAGCTAATTTTCAAATGATTTTTTGCTTGGACTTCCGTCATAACCTTGCCTTGTAACATATATAAATAATCTGAAAGGTTTCCTATCATTTTGAACAATCCTCCATTTAATTTGACTTTTTGACCGGAACTAGAATAAACTAGTGTATAATACTTATGAATTTTTTGACCGAAACTTGCATTTAAAAAAGTTTCATAGAATTTAATTTTCAGATGATTTTTTGCATGGACTTCCATCATAACCTTCCCTCGTAAGATATATCAATAATCTGAAAAGTTTCGTACCATTTCGAGCAGTGCTCGATTAAATTTTATTTTTTGGCCGAAACTGATATAAACTAGTGTATAATATACTTGATTTTTTGACTGAAACTTGCATTTCAAAAAGTTTTATAGAAATTAATTTTCAGATGATTTTTTTGCAAGGACTTCCCTCATAACCTTCCCTTGTAACATATAAATAATCTGAAAATTTTCGTAACATTTCAAACAGTTTCCGATTTAATTTTATTTTTTGAAAGAAACTAGTATAAAATAGTGTATAATATATTATGATTTTTTGACCAAAAGATGCATTTCGAAAAGATTCATAGAATTTAATTTTCAAATGATTTTTTTTCATGAACTTCCATCATAACCTTCCCTCATAAAATATATTAATAATCTTAAATGTTTGATATCATTTCGAGCAGTCCTCGATTTAATTTGATTTTTGACCGAAACTAGTGTATAATATACTATGATTTTTGACAAAAACTTGCATTTCGATAAGTTTTATAGAAGCTAATTTTCAGATGATTTTTTGCATGGACTTCCGTCGTAACCTTGCCTTGTAACATATCTAAATGCTCTGAAAGGTTTCGTATCATTTGGAACAATCCTCGATTTAATTTGACTTTTTGACCGGAACTAGAATAAACTAGTGTATAATATTTATGATTTTTTGACCGAAACTTGCATTTCAAAAAGTTTCATAGAATATAATTTTCAGATGATTTTTTGCAAAGACTTCCATCATAACCTTCCCTCGTAACATATATAAATGATCTGAAAAGTTTCGTATCATTTCAAATAGATTCCGATTTAATTTTATTTTTTGAACGAAACTAGTATAAAATAGTGTATAATATATTATGATTTGTTGACAGAAACTTGCATTTCGAAAAGGTTCATAGAATATAATTTTCAAATGATTTTTTGCCTGGACTTCCATCATAACCTTCTCTCGTAAAATATAGAAATGTTCTGAAAAGTTTCATAACATTTCGATAATTCCTCGATTTAATTTGATTTTTTGACCGAAACTAGTGTAAACTTGTGTATAATATACTATGCTTTTTTGACAGAAACTTGCATTTTGATAAGTTTTATAGAAGCTAATTTCCAGATGATTTTTTGCATGGAGTTCCATCATAACCATCCCTTGTAACATATATAAATGATCTGAAAGGTTTCGTATCATTTAGAACAATCCTCGATTTAATTTGACTTTTTGACCAAAACAAGAATAAACTAGTGAATAATATTTATGATTTTTTGACCGAAACTTGCATTTCAAATAGTTTCATAGAATTTAATTTTCAGATGATTTTTTGCATGGACTTCCATCATAACCTTCCCTTGTAAAATATATCAATAATCTGAAAATTTTCGTATCATTTTGAATAGTCCTCGATTAAATTTTATTTTTTGACCGAAACTAGTATTAACTAGTGTATAATATACTATGATTTTTTTACTGAAACTTGCATTCCAAAAAGGTATATAGAAACTAATTTTCGTATGATTTTTTGCAAGGTCTTCCATCATAACCTTCCCTCGTAACATATATAAATGATCTGAAAATTTTCGTATCATTTCAAACAGTTTCTGATTAAATTTGATTTTTTGAATGAAACTAGTATAAAACAGTGAATAATATATTATGATTTTTTGACCAAAACTTGCATTTCGAAAAGATTCATAGAATTTAATTTTCAAATAATTTTTTTGCATGGACTTCCATCATAATCTTCCCTCGTAAAATATAGAAATGTTCTTAAAAGTTTGATATCATTTCGAGCAGTCCTCAATTTAATTTGATTTTTTGACCGAAACTAGTGTATAATATACTATGATTTTTTGACAGAAACTTGCATTTTGATAAGTTTTATAGAAGCTAATTTCCAGATGATTTTTTGCATGGACTTCCGTCATAACCTTTCCTTGTAACATATATAAATGATCTAAAAGGTTTCGTATCATTTGGAACAATCCTCAATTTAATTTGACTTTTTGACCGGAACTAGAATAAACTAGTGTATAATACTTATGAATTTTTTGACCGAAACTTGCATTTCAAAAAGTTTCATAGAATTTAATTTTCAGATGATTTTTTGCATGGACTTCCATCATAAACTTCCCTCGTAAAATATATCAATAATGTGAAAAGTTTCGTATCATTTCGAGCAGTCCTCGATTAAATTTTTTTTTTACCGAAACTAATATAAACTAGTGTATAATATACTTGATTTTTTGACCGAAACTTGCATTTCAAAAAGGTTTATAGAAACTAATTTTCAGATGATTTTTTTTGCAAGGACTTCCATCATAACCTTCCCTCGTAACATATATAAATGATCTGAAAAGTTTCGTATCATTTCAAACAGTTTCCAATTTAATTTTATTTTTGGAACGAAACTAGTATAAAACAGTGTATAATATATTATGATTTTTTGACCAAAACTTGCATTTCGAAAAGATTCATAGAATTTAATTTTCAAATAATTTTTTTGCATGGACTTCCATCATAATCTTCCCTCGTAAAATATAGAAATGTTCTTAAAAGTTTGATATCATTTCGAGCAGTCCTCAATTTAATTTGATTTTTTGACCGAAACTAGTGTATAATATACTATGATTTTTTGACAGAAACTTCCATTTCGATAAGTTTTATAGAAGCTAATTTTCAGATGATTTTTTGCATGGACTTCCGTCATAACCTTTCCTTGTAACATATATAAATGATCTAAAAGGTTTCGTATCATTTGGAACAATCCTCAATTTAATTTTACTTTTTGACCGGAACTAGAATAAACTAGTGCATAATACTTATGATTTTTTGATCGAAACTTGCATTTCAAAAAGTTTCATAGAATTTAATTTTCAGATGATTTTTTGCATGGACTTCCATCATAACCTTCCCTCGTAAAATATATCAATAATGTGAAAAGTTTCGTATCATTTCGAGCAGTCCTCGATTAAATTTTATTTTTTTACCGAAACTAATATAAACTAGTGTATAATATACTTGATTTTTTGACCGAAACTTGCATTTCAAAAAGTTTTATAGAAACTAATTTTCAGATGATTTTTTTGCAAGGACTTCCATCATAACCTTCCCTCGTAACATATATAAATGATCTGAAAAGTTTCGTATCATTTCAAACAATTTCCGATTTAATTTTATTTTTTGAACGAAACTAGAATAAAACAGTGTATAATATATTATGATTTTTTGACCAAAACTTGCATTTCGAAAAGATTCATAGAATTTAATTTTCAAATAATTTTTTTGCATGGACTTCCATCATAATCTTCCCTCATAAAATATAGAAATGTTCTTAAAAGTTTGATATCATTTCGAGCAGTCCTCAATTTAATTTGATTTTTTGACCGAAACTAGTGTATAATATACTATAATTTTTTGACAGAAACTTGCATTTCGATAAGTTTTATAGAAGCTAATTTTCAGATGATTTTTTTCATGGACTTCCGTCATAACCTTGCCTTGTAACATATATAAATAATCTGAAAGGTTTCCTATCATTTGGAACAATCCTCAATTTAATTTGACTATTTGACCAGAACTAGAATAAACTAGTGTATAATACTTATGATTTTTTGATCGAAACTTGCATTTCAAAAAGTTTCATAGAATTTAATTTTCAGATAATTTTTTGCATGGACTTCCATCATAACCTTCCCTCGCAACATATATAAATGATCTGAAAAGTTTCGTATCATTTCAAATAGATTCCGATTTAATTTTATTTTTTGAACGAAACTAGTATAAAATAGTGTATAATATATTATGATTTGTTGACCGAAACTTGCATTTCGAAAAGGTTCATATAATATAATTTTCAAATGATTTTTTGCTTGGACTTCCATCATAACCTTCTCTCGTAAAATATAGAAATGTTCTGAAAAGTTTCATATCATTTCGATAATTCCTCGATTTAATTTGATTTTTTGACCGAAACTAGTGTAAACTTGTGTATAATATACTATGCTTTTTTGACAGAAACTTGCATTTTGATAAGTTTTATAGAAGCTAATTTCCAGATGATTTTTTGCATGGAGTTCCATCATAACCATCCCTTGTAACATATATAAATGATCTGAAAGGTTTCGTATCATTTAGAACAATCCTCGATTTAATTTGACTTTTTGACCAAAACAAGAATAAACTAGTGAATAATATTTATGATTTTTTGACCGAAACTTGCATTTCAAATAGTTTCATAGAATTTAATTTTCAGATGATTTTTTGCATGGACTTCCATCATAACCTTCCCTTGTAAAATATATCAATAATCTGAAAATTTTCGTATCATTTTGAATAGTCCTCGATTAAATTTTATTTTTTGACCGAAACTAGTATTAACTAGTGTATAATATACTATGATTTTTTTACTGAAACTTGCATTCCAAAAAGGTATATAGAAACTAATTTTCGTATGATTTTTTGCAAGGTCTTCCATCATAACCTTCCCTCGTAACATATATAAATGATCTGAAAATTTTCGTATCATTTCAAACAGTTTCTGATTAAATTTGATTTTTTGAATGAAACTAGTATAAAACAGTGAATAATATATTATGATTTTTTGACCAAAACTTGCATTTCGAAAAGATTCATAGAATTTAATTTTCAAATAATTTTTTTGCATGGACTTCCATCATAATCTTCCCTCGTAAAATATAGAAATGTTCTTAAAAGTTTGATATCATTTCGAGCAGTCCTCAATTTAATTTGATTTTTTGACCGAAACTAGTGTATAATATACTATGATTTTTTGACAGAAACTTGCATTTTGATAAGTTTTATAGAAGCTAATTTCCAGATGATTTTTTGCATGGACTTCCGTCATAACCTTTCCTTGTAACATATATAAATGATCTAAAAGGTTTCGTATCATTTGGAACAATCCTCAATTTAATTTGACTTTTTGACCGGAACTAGAATAAACTAGTGTATAATACTTATGAATTTTTTGACCGAAACTTGCATTTCAAAAAGTTTCATAGAATTTAATTTTCAGATGATTTTTTGCATGGACTTCCATCATAAACTTCCCTCGTAAAATATATCAATAATGTGAAAAGTTTCGTATCATTTCGAGCAGTCCTCGATTAAATTTTTTTTTTACCGAAACTAATATAAACTAGTGTATAATATACTTGATTTTTTGACCGAAACTTGCATTTCAAAAAGGTTTATAGAAACTAATTTTCAGATGATTTTTTTTGCAAGGACTTCCATCATAACCTTCCCTCGTAACATATATAAATGATCTGAAAAGTTTCGTATCATTTCAAACAGTTTCCAATTTAATTTTATTTTTGGAACGAAACTAGTATAAAACAGTGTATAATATATTATGATTTTTTGACCAAAACTTGCATTTCGAAAAGATTCATAGAATTTAATTTTCAAATAATTTTTTTGCATGGACTTCCATCATAATCTTCCCTCGTAAAATATAGAAATGTTCTTAAAAGTTTGATATCATTTCGAGCAGTCCGCAATTTAATTTGATTTTTTGACCGAAACTAGTGTATAATATTACTATGATTTTTTGACAGAAACTTCCATTTCGATAAGTTTTATAGAAGCTAATTTTCAGATGATTTTTTGCATGGACTTCCGTCATAACCTTTCCTTGTAACATATATAAATGATCTAAAAGGTTTCGTATCATTTGGAACAATCCTCAATTTAATTTTACTTTTTGACCGGAACTAGAATAAACTAGTGCATAATACTTATGATTTTTTGATCGAAACTTGCATTTCAAAAAGTTTCATAGAATTTAATTTTCAGATGATTTTTTGCATGGACTTCCATCATAACCTTCCCTCGTAAAATATATCAATAATGTGAAAAGTTTCGTATCATTTCGAGCAGTCCTCGATTAAATTTTATTTTTTTACCGAAACTAATATAAACTAGTGTATAATATACTTGATTTTTTGACCGAAACTTGCATTTCAAAAAGTTTTATAGAAACTAATTTTCAGATGATTTTTTTGCAAGGACTTCCATCATAACCTTCCCTCGTAACATATATAAATGATCTGAAAAGTTTCGTATCATTTCAAACAATTTCCGATTTAATTTTATTTTTTGAACGAAACTAGAATAAAACAGTGTATAATATATTATGATTTTTTGACCAAAACTTGCATTTCGAAAAGATTCATAGAATTTAATTTTCAAATAATTTTTTTGCATGGACTTCCATCATAATCTTCCCTCATAAAATATAGAAATGTTCTTAAAAGTTTGATATCATTTCGAGCAGTCCTCAATTTAATTTGATTTTTTGACCGAAACTAGTGTATAATATACTATAATTTTTTGACAGAAACTTGCATTTCGATAAGTTTTATAGAAGCTAATTTTCAGATGATTTTTTTCATGGACTTCCGTCATAACCTTGCCTTGTAACATATATAAATAATCTGAAAGGTTTCCTATCATTTGGAACAATCCTCAATTTAATTTGACTATTTGACCAGAACTAGAATAAACTAGTGTATAATACTTATGATTTTTTGATCGAAACTTGCATTTCAAAAAGTTTCATAGAATTTAATTTTCAGATAATTTTTTGCATGGACTTCCATCATAACCTTCCCTCGCAACATATATAAATGATCTGAAAAGTTTCGTATCATTTCAAATAGATTCCGATTTAATTTTATTTTTTGAACGAAACTAGTATAAAATAGTGTATAATATATTATGATTTGTTGACCGAAACTTGCATTTCGAAAAGGTTCATATAATATAATTTTCAAATGATTTTTTGCTTGGACTTCCATCATAACCTTCTCTCGTAAAATATAGAAATGTTCTGAAAAGTTTCATATCATTTCGATAATTCCTCGATTTAATTTGATTTTTTGACCGAAACTAGTGTAAACTTGTGTATAATATACTATGCTTTTTTGACAGAAACTTGCATTTTGATAAGTTTTATAGAAGCTAATTTTCAGATGATTTTTTGCATGGAGTTCCATCATAACCTTCCCTTGTAACATATATAAATGATCTGAAAGGTTTCGTATCATTTAGAACAATCCTCGATTTAATTTGACTTTTTGACCAAAACAAGAATAAACTAGTGAATAATATTTATGATTTTTTGACCGAAACTTGAATTTCAAATAGTTTCATAGAATTTAATTTTCAGATGATTTTTTGCATGGACTTCCATCATAACCTTCCCTTGTAAAATATATCAATAATCTGAAAATTTTCGTATCATTTTGAATAGTCCTCGATTAAATTTTATTTTTTGACCGGAACTAGTATTAACTAGTGTATAATATACTATGATTTTTTTTAAAATATAGAAATGTTCTTAAAAGGTTGATATCATTTCGAGCAGTCCTCAATTTAATTTGATTTTTTGACCGAAACTAGTGTATAATATACTATAATTTTTTGACAGAAACTTGCATTTCGATAAGTTTTATAGAAGCTAATTTTCAGATGATTTTTTTCATGGACTTCCGTCATAACCTTGCCTTGTAACATATATAAATAATCTGAAAGGTTTCCTATCATTTGGAACAATCCTCAATTTAATTTGACTATTTGACCAGAACTAGAATAAACTAGTGTATAATACTTATGATTTTTTGATTGAAACTTGCATTTCAAAAAGTTTCATAGAATTTAATTTTCAGATAATTTTTTGCATGGACTTCCATCATAACCTTCCCTCGTCACATATATAAATGATCTGAAAAGTTTCGTATCATTTCAAATAGATTCCGATTTAATTTTATTTTTTGAACGAAACTAGTATAAAATAGTGTATAATATATTATGATTTGTTGACCGAAACTTGCATTTCGAAAAGGTTCATATAATATAATTTTCAAATGATTTTTTGCTTGGACTTCCATCATAACCTTCTCTCGTAAAATATAGAAATGTTATGAAAAGTTTCATATCATTTCGATAATTCCTCGATTTAATTTGATTTTTTGACCGAAACTAGTGTAAACTTGTGTATAATATACTATGCTTTTTTGACAGAAACTTGCATTTTGATAAGTTTTATAGAAGCTAATTTTCAGATGATTTTTTGCATGGAGTTCCATCATAACCTTCCCTTGTAACATATATAAATGATCTGAAAGGTTTCGTATCATTTAGAACAATCCTCGATTTAATTTGACTTTTTGACCAAAACAAGAATAAACTAGTGAATAATAATTATGATTTTTTGACCGAAACTTGAATTTCAAATAGTTTCATAGAATTTAATTTTCAGATGATTTTTTGCATGGACTTCCATCATAACCTTCCCTTGTAAAATATATCAATAATCTGAAAATTTTCGTATCATTTTGAATAGTCCTCGATTAAATTTTATTTTTTGACCGGAACTAGTATTAACTAGTGTATAATATACTATGATTTTTTTACTGAAACTTGCATTCCAAAAAGGTATATAGAAACTAATTTTCGTATGATTTTTTGCAAGGTCTTCCATCATAACCTTCCCTCGTAACATATATAAATGATCTGAAAATTTTCGTATCATTTCAAACAGTTTCTGATTTAATTTGATTTTTTGAACGAAACTAGTATAAAACAGTGAATAATATATTATGATTTTTTGACCAAAACTTGCATTTCGAAAAGATTCATAGAATTTAATTTTCAAATAATTTTTTTTGCATGGACTTCCATCATAATCTTCCCTCGTAAAATATAGAAATGTTCTTAAAAGTTTGATATCATTTCGAGCAGTCCTCAATTTAATTTGATTTCTTGACCGAAACTAGTGTATAATATACTATGATTTTTTGACAGAAACTTGCATTTTGATAAGTTTTATAGAAGCTAATTTCCAGATGATTTTTTGCATGGACTTCCGTCATAACCTTTCCTTGTAACATATATAAATGATCTAAAAGGTTTCGTATCATTTGGAACAATCCTCAATTTAATTTGACTTTTTGACCGGAACTAGAATAAACTAGTGTATAATACTTATGAATTTTTTGACCGAAACTTGCATTTCAAAAAGTTTCATAGAATTTAATTTTCAGATGATTTTTTGCATGGACTTCCATCATAAACTTCCCTCGTAAAATATATCAATAATGTGAAAAGTTTCGTATCATTTCGAGCATCCTCGATTAAATTTTTTTTTTACCGAAACTAATATAAACTAGTGTATAATATACTTGATTTTTTGAGCGAAACTTGCATTTCAAAAAGTTTTATAGAAACTAATTTTCAGATGATTTTTTTTGCAAGGACATCCATCATAACCTTCCCTCGTAACATATATAAATGATCTGAAAAGTTTCGTATCATTTCAAACAGTTTCCAATTTAATTTTATTTTTGGAACGAAACTAGTATAAAACAGTGTATAATATATTATGATTTTTTGACCAAAACTTGCATTTCGAAAAGATTCATAGAATTTAATTTTCAAATAATTTTTTTGCATGGACTTCCATTATAATCTTCCCTCGTAAAATATAGAAATGTTCTTAAAAGTTTGATATCATTTCGAGCAGTCCTCAATTTAATTTGATTTTTTGACCGAAACTAGTGTATAATATACTATGATTTTTTGACAGAAACTTCCATTTCGATAAGTTTTATAGAAGCTAATTTTCAGATGATTTTTTGAATGGACTTCCGTCATAACCTTTCCTTGTAACATATATAAATGATCTAAAAGGTTTCGTATCATTTGGAACAATCCTCAATTTAATTTGACTTTTTGACCGGAACTAGAATAAACTAGTGTATAATACTTATGATTTTTTGATCGAAACTTGCATTTCAAAAAGTTTCATAGAATTTAATTTTCAGATGATTTTTTGCATGGACTTCCATCATAACCTTCCCTCGTAAAATATATCAATAATGTGACAAGTTTCGTATCATTTCGAGCAGTCCTCGATTAAATTTTATTTTTTTACCGAAACTAATATAAACTAGTGTATAATATACTTGATTTTTTGACCGAAACTTGCATTTCAAAAAGTTTTATAGAAACTAATTTTCAGATGATTTTTTTGCAAGGACTTCCATCATAACCTTCCCTCGTAACATATATAAATGATCTGAAAAGTTTCGTATCATTTCAAACAATTTCCGATTTAATTTTATTTTTTGAACGAAACTAGAATAAAACAGTGTATAATATATTATGATTTTTTGACCAAAACTTGCATTTCGAAAAGATTCATAGAATTTAATTTTCAAATAATTTTTTTGCATGGACTTCCATCATAATCTTCCCTCATAAAATATAGAAATGTTCTTAAAAGTTTGATATCATTTCGAGCAGTCCTCAATTTAATTTGATTTTTTGACCGAAACTAGTGTATAATATACTATAATTTTTTGACAGAAACTTGCATTTCGATAAGTTTTATAGAAGCTAATTTTCAGATGATTTTTTTCATGGACTTCCGTCATAACCTTGCCTTGTAACATATATAAATAATCTGAAAGGTTTCCTATCATTTGGAACAATCCTCAATTTAATTTGACTATTTGACCAGAACTAGAATAAACTAGTGTATAATACTTATGATTTTTTGATCGAAACTTGCATTTCAAAAAGTTTCATAGAATTTAATTTTCAGATAATTTTTTGCATGGACTTCCATCATAACCTTCCCTCGTCACATATATAAATGATCTGAAAAGTTTCGTATCATTTCAAATAGATTCCGATTTAATTTTATTTTTTGAACGAAACTAGTATAAAATAGTGTATAATATATTATGATTTGTTGACCGAAACTTGCATTTCGAAAAGGTTCATATAATATAATTTTCAAATGATTTTTTGCTTGGACTTCCATCATAACCTTCTCTCGTAAAATATAGAAATGTTATGAAAAGTTTCATATCGTTTCGATAATTCCTCGATTTAATTTGATTTTTTGACCGAAACTAGTGTAAACTTGTGTATAATATACTATGCTTTTTTGACAGAAACTTGCATTTTGATAAGTTTTATAGAAGCTAATTTTCAGATGATTTTTTGCATGGAGTTCCATCATAACCTTCCCTTGTAACATATATAAATGATCTGAAAGGTTTCGTATCATTTAGAACAATCCTCGATTTAATTTGACTTTTTGACCAAAACAAGAATAAACTAGTGAATAATATTTATGATTTTTTAACCGAAACTTGCATTTCAAATAGTTTCATAGAATTTAATTTTCAGATGATTTTTTGCATGGACTTCCATCATAACCTTCCCTTGTAAAATATATCAATAATCTGAAAATTTTCGTATCATTTTGAATAGTCCTCGATTAAATTTTATTTTTTGACCGAAACTAGTATTAACTAGTGTATAATATACTATGATTTTTTTACTGAAACTTGCATTCTAAAAAGGTATATAGAAACTAATTTTCGTATGATTTTTTGCAAGGTCTTCCATCATAACCTTCCCTCGTAACATATATAAATGATCTGAAAATTTTCGTATCATTTCAAACAGTTTCTGATTTAATTTGATTTTTTGAACGAAACTATTATAAAACAGTGTATAATATATTATGATTTTTTGACCAAAACTTGCATTTCGAAAAGATTCATAGAATTTAATTTTCAAATAATTTTTTTTGCATGGACTTCCATCATAATCTTCCCTCGTAAAATATAGAAATGTTCTTAAAAGTTTGATATCATTTCGAGCAGTCCTCAATTTAATTTGATTTTTTGACCGAAACTAGTGTATAATATACTATGATTTTTTGACAGAAACTTGCATTTTGATAAGTTTTATAGAAGCTAATTTCCAGATGATTTTTTGCATGGACTTCCGTCATAACCTTTCCTTGTAACATATATAAATGATCTAAAAGGTTTCGTATCATTTGGAACAATCCTCAATTTAATTTGACTTTTTGGCCGGAACTAGAATAAACTAGTGTATAATACTTATGAATTTTTTGACCGAAACTTGCATTTCAAAAAGTTTCATAGAATTTAATTTTCAGATGATTTTTTGCATGGACTTCCATCATAACCTTCCCTCGTAAAATATATCAATAATGTGAAAAGTTTTGTATCATTTCGAGCAGTCCTCGATTAAATTTTTTTTTTACCGAAACTAATATAAACTAGTGTATAATATACTTGATTTTTTGACCGAAACTTGCATTTCAAAAAGTTTTATAGAAACTAATTTTCAGATGATTTTTTTTGCAAGGACTTCCATCATAACCTTCCCTCGTAACATATATAAATGATCTGAAAAGTTTCGTATCATTTCAAACAGTTTCCAATTTAATTTTATTTTTGGAACGAAACTAGTATAAAACAGTGTATAATATATTATGATTTTTTGACCAAAACTTGCATTTCGAAAAGATTCATAGAATTTAATTTTCAAATAATTTTTTTGCATGGACTTCCATCATAATCTTCCCTCGTAAAATATAGAAATGTTCTTAAAAGTTTGATATCATTTCGAGTAGTCCTCAATTTAATTTGATTTTTTGACCGAAACTAGTGTATAATATACTATGATTTTTTGACAGAAACTTCCATTTTGATAAGTTTTATAGAAGCTAATTTTCAGATGATTTTTTGCATGGACTTCCGTCATAACCTTTCCTTGTAACATATATAAATGATCTAAAAGGTTTCGTATCATTTGGAACAATCCTCAATTTAATTTGACTTTTTGACCGGAACTAGAATAAACTAGTGTATAATACTTATGATTTTTTGATCGAAACTTGCATTTCAAAAAGTTTCATAGAATTTAATTTTCAGATGATTTTTTGCATGGACTTCCATCATAACCTTCCCTCGTAAAATATATCAATAATGTGAAAAGTTTCGTATCATTTCGAGCAGTCCTCGATTAAATTTTATTTTTTTACCGAAACTAATATAAACTAGTGTATAATATACTTGATTTTTTGACCGAAACTTGCATTTCAAAAAGTTTTATAGAAACTAATTTTCAGATGATTTTTTTGCAAGGACTTCCATCATAACCTTCCCTCGTAACATATATAAATGATCTGAAAAGTTTCGTATCATTTCAAACAATTTCCGATTTAATTTAATTTTTTGAACGAAACTAGAATAAAACAGTGTATAATATATTATGATTTTTTGACCAAAACTTGCATTTCGAAAAGATTCATAGAATTTAATTTTCAAATAATTTTTTTGCATGGACTTCCATCATAATCTTCCCTCATAAAATATAGAAATGTTCTTAAAAGTTTGATATCATTTCGAGCAGTCCTCAATTTAATTTGATTTTTTGACCGAAACTAGTGTATAATATACTATAATTTTTTGACAGAAACTTGCATTTCGATAAGTTTTATAGAAGCTAATTTTCAGATGATTTTTTTCATGGACTTCCGTCATAACCTTGCCTTGTAACATATATAAATAATCTGAAAGGTTTCCTATCATTTGGAACAATCCTCAATTTAATTTGACTATTTGACCAGAACTAGAATAAACTAGTGTATAATACTTATGATTTTTTGATCGAAACTTGCATTTCAAAAAGTTTCATAGAATTTAATTTTCAGATAATTTTTTGCATGGACTTCCATCATAACCTTCCCTCGTCACATATATAAATGATCTGAAAAGTTTCGTATCATTTCAAATAGATTCCGATTTAATTTTATTTTTTGAACGAAACTAGTATAAAATAGTGTATAATATATTATGATTTGTTGACCGAAACTTGCATTTCGAAAAGGTTCATATAATATAATTTTCAAATGATTTTTTGCTTGGACTTCCATCATAACCTTCTCTCGTAAAATATAGAAATGTTATGAAAAGTTTCATATCATTTCGATAATTCCTCGATTTAATTTGATTTTTTGACCGAAACTAGTGTAAACTTGTGTATAATATACTATGCTTTTTTGACAGAAACTTGCATTTTGATAAGTTTTATAGAAGCTAATTTTCAGATGATTTTTTGCATGGAGTTCCATCATAACCTTCCCTTGTAACATATATAAATGATCTGAAAGGTTTCGTATCATTTAGAACAATCCTCGATTTAATTTGACTTTTTGACCAAAACAAGAATAAACTAGTGAATAATATTTATGATTTTTTAACCGAAACTTGCATTTCAAATAGTTTCATAGAATTTAATTTTCAGATGATTTTCTGCATGGACTTCCATCATAACCTTCCCTTGTAAAATATATCAATAATCTGAAAATTTTCGTATCATTTTGAATAGTCCTCGATTAAATTTTATTTTTTGACCGAAACTAGTATTAACTAGTGTATAATATACTATGATTTTTTTACTGAAACTTGCATTCTAAAAAGGTATATAGAAACTAATTTTCGTATGATTTTTTGCAAGGTCTTCCATCATAACCTTCCCTCGTAACATATATAAATGATCTGAAAATTTTCGTATCATTTCAAACAGTTTCTGATTTAATTTGATTTTTTGAACGAAACTATTATAAAACAGTGTATAATATATTATGATTTTTTGACCAAAACTTGCATTTCGAAAAGATTCATAGAATTTAATTTTCAAATAATTTTTTTGCATGGACTTCCATCATAATCTTCCCTCGTAAAATATAGAAATGTTCTTAAAAGTTTGATATCATTTCGAGTAGTCCTCAATTTAATTTGATTTTTTGACCGAAACTAGTGTATAATATACTATGATTTTTTGACAGAAACTTCCATTTTGATAAGTTTTATAGAAGCTAATTTCCAGATGATTTTTTGCATGGACTTCCGTCATAACCTTTCCTTGTAACATATATAAATGATCTAAAAGGTTTCGTATCATTTGGAACAATCCTCAATTTAATTTGACTTTTTGACCGGAACTAGAATAAACTAGTGGATAATACTTATGATTTTTTGATCGAAACTTGCATTTCAAAAAGTTTCATAGAATTTAATTTTCAGATGATTTTTTGCATGGACTTCCATCATAACCTTCCCTCGTAAAATATATCAATAATGTGAAAAGTTTCGTATCATTTCGAGCAGTCCTCGATTAAATTTTATTTTTTTACCGAAACTAATATAAACTAGTGTATAATATACTTGATTTTTTGACCGAAACTTGCATTTCAAAAAGTTTTATAGAAACTAATTTTCAGATGATTTTTTTGCAAGGACTTCCATCATAACCTTCCCTCGTAACATATATAAATGATCTGAAAAGTTTCGTATCATTTCAAACAATTTCCGATTTAATTTTATTTTTTGAACGAAACTAGAATAAAACAGTGTATAATATATTATGATTTTTTGACCAAAACTTGCATTTCGAAAAGATTCATAGAATTTAATTTTCAAATAATTTTTTTGCATGGACTTCCATCATAATCTTCCCTCATAAAATATAGAAATGTTCTTAAAAGTTTGATATCATTTCGAGCAGTCCTCAATTTAATTTGATTTTTTGACCGAAACTAGTGTATAATATACTATAATTTTTTGACAGAAACTTGCATTTCGATAAGTTTTATAGAAGCTAATTTTCAGATGATTTTTTTCATGGACTTCCGTCATAACCTTGCCTTGTAACATATATAAATAATCTGAAAGGTTTCCTATCATTTGGAACAATCCTCAATTTAATTTGACTATTTGACCAGAACTAGAATAAACTAGTGTATAATACTTATGATTTTTTGATCGAAACTTGCATTTCAAAAAGTTTCATAGAATTTAATTTTCAGATAATTTTTTGCATGGACTTCCATCATAACCTTCCCTCGTCACATATATAAATGATCTGAAAAGTTTCGTATCATTTCAAATAGATTCCGATTTAATTTTATTTTTTGAACGAAACTAGTATAAAATAGTGTATAATATATTATGATTTGTTGACCGAAACTTGCATTTCGAAAAGGTTCATATAATATAATTTTCAAATGATTTTTTGCTTGGACTTCCATCATAACCTTCTCTCGTAAAATATAGAAATGTTATGAAAAGTTTCATATCATTTCGATAATTCCTCGATTTAATTTGATTTTTTGACCGAAACTAGTGTAAACTTGTGTATAATATACTATGCTTTTTTGACAGAAACTTGCATTTTGATAAGTTTTATAGAAGCTAATTTTCAGATGATTTTTTGCATGGAGTTCCATCATAACCTTCCCTTGTAACATATATAAATGATCTGAAAGGTTTCGTATCATTTAGAACAATCCTCGATTTAATTTGACTTTTTGACCAAAACAAGAATAAACTAGTGAATAATATTTATGATTTTTTAACCGAAACTTGCATTTCAAATAGTTTCATAGAATTTAATTTTCAGATGATTTTTTGCATGGACTTCCATCATAACCTTCCCTTGTAAAATATATCAATAATCTGAAAATTTTCGTATCATTTTGAATAGTCCTCGATTAAATTTTATTTTTTGACCGAAACTAGTATTAACTAGTGTATAATATACTATGATTTTTTTACTGAAACTTGCATTCTAAAAAGGTATATAGAAACTAATTTTCGTATGATTTTTTGCAAGGTCTTCCATCATAACCTTCCCTCGTAACATATATAAATGATCTGAAAATTTTCGTATCATTTCAAACAGTTTCTGATTTAATTTGATTTTTTGAACGAAACTATTATAAAACAGTGTATAATATATTATGATTTTTTGACCAAAACTTGCATTTCGAAAAGATTCATAGAATTTAATTTTCAAATAATTTTTTTTGCATGGACTTCCATCATAATCTTCCCTCGTAAAATATAGAAATGTTCTTAAAAGTTTGATATCATTTCGAGCAGTCCTCAATTTAATTTGATTTTTTGACCGAAACTAGTGTATAATATACTATGATTTTTTGACAGAAACTTGCATTTTGATAAGTTTTATAGAAGCTAATTTCCAGATGATTTTTTGCATGGACTTCCGTCATAACCTTTCCTTGTAACATATATAAATGATCTAAAAGGTTTCGTATCATTTGGAACAATCCTCAATTTAATTTGACTTTTTGGCCGGAACTAGAATAAACTAGTGTATAATACTTATGAATTTTTTGACCGAAACTTGCATTTCAAAAAGTTTCATAGAATTTAATTTTCAGATGATTTTTTGCATGGACTTCCATCATAACCTTCCCTCGTAAAATATATCAATAATGTGAAAAGTTTTGTATCATTTCGAGCAGTCCTCGATTAAATTTTTTTTTACCGAAACTAATATAAACTAGTGTATAATATACTTGATTTTTTGACCGAAACTTGCATTTCAAAAAGTTTTATAGAAACTAATTTTCAGATGATTTTTTTTGCAAGGACTTCCATCATAACCTTCCCTCGTAACATATATAAATGATCTGAAAAGTTTCGTATCATTTCAAACAGTTTCCAATTTAATTTTATTTTTGGAACGAAACTAGTATAAAACAGTGTATAATATATTATGATTTTTTGACCAAAACTTGCATTTCGAAAAGATTCATAGAATTTAATTTTCAAATAATTTTTTTGCATGGACTTCCATCATAATCTTCCCTCGTAAAATATAGAAATGTTCTTAAAAGTTTGATATCATTTCGAGTAGTCCTCAATTTAATTTGATTTTTTGACCGAAACTAGTGTATAATATACTATGATTTTTTGACAGAAACTTCCATTTTGATAAGTTTTATAGAAGCTAATTTTCAAATGATTTTTTGCATGGACTTCCGTCATAACCTTTCCTTGTAACATATATAAATGATCTAAAAGGTTTCGTATCATTTGGAACAATCCTCAATTTAATTTGACTTTTTGACCGGAACTAGAATAAACTAGTGTATAATACTTATGATTTTTTGATCGAAACTTGCATTTCAAAAAGTTTCATAGAATTTAATTTTCAGATGATTTTTTGCATGGACTTCCATCATAACCTTCCCTCGTAAAATATATCAATAATGTGAAAAGTTTCGTATCATTTCGAGCAGTCCTCGATTAAATTTTATTTTTTTACCGAAACTAATATAAACTAGTGTATAATATACTTGATTTTTTGACCGAAACTTGCATTTCAAAAAGTTTTATAGAAACTAATTTTCAGATGATTTTTTTGCAAGGACTTCCATCATAACCTTCCCTCGTAACATATATAAATGATCTGAAAAGTTTCGTATCATTTCAAACAATTTCCGATTTAATTTTATTTTTTGAACGAAACTAGAATAAAACAGTGTATAATATATTATGATTTTTTGAACAAAACTTGCATTTCGAAAAGATTCATAGAATTTAATTTTCAAATAATTTTTTTGCATGGACTTCCATCATAATCTTCCCTCATAAAATATAGAAATGTTCTTAAAAGTTTGATATCATTTCGAGCAGTCCTCAATTTAATTTGATTTTTTGACCGAAACTAGTGTATAATATACTATAATTTTTTGACAGAAACTTGCATTTCGATAAGTTTTATAGAAGCTAATTTTCAGATGATTTTTTTCATGGACTTCCGTCATAACCTTGCCTTGTAACATATATAAATAATCTGAAAGGTTTCCTATCATTTGGAACAATCCTCAATTTAATTTGACTATTTGACCAGAACTAGAATAAACTAGTGTATAATACTTATGATTTTTTGATCGAAACTTGCATTTCAAAAAGTTTCATAGAATTTAATTTTCAGATAATTTTTTGCATGGACTTCCATCATAACCTTCCCTCGTCACATATATAAATGATCTGAAAAGTTTCGTATCATTTCAAATAGATTCCGATTTAATTTTATTTTTTGAACGAAACTAGTATAAAATAGTGTATAATATATTATGATTTGTTGACCGAAACTTGCATTTCGAAAAGGTTCATATAATATAATTTTCAAATGATTTTTTGCTTGGACTTCCATCATAACCTTCTCTCGTAAAATATAGAAATGTTATGAAAAGTTTCATATCATTTCGATAATTCCTCGATTTAATTTGATTTTTTGACCGAAACTAGTGTAAACTTGTGTATAATATACTATGCTTTTTTGACAGAAACTTGCATTTTGATAAGTTTTATAGAAGCTAATTTTCAGATGATTTTTTGCATGGAGTTCCATCATAACCTTCCCTTGTAACATATATAAATGATCTGAAAGGTTTCGTATCATTTAGAACAATCCTCGATTTAATTTGACTTTTTGACCAAAACAAGAATAAACTAGTGAATAATATTTATGATTTTTTAACCGAAACTTGCATTTCAAATAGTTTCATAGAATTTAATTTTCAGATGATTTTTTGCATGGACTTCCATCATAACCTTCCCTTGTAAAATATATCAATAATCTGAAAATTTTCGTATCATTTTGAATAGTCCTCGATTAAATTTTATTTTTTGACCGAAACTAGTATTAACTAGTGTATAATATACTATGATTTTTTTACTGAAACTTGCATTCTAAAAAGGTATATAGAAACTAATTTTCGTATGATTTTTTGCAAGGTCTTCCATCATAACCTTCCCTCGTAACATATATAAATGATCTGAAAATTTTCGTATCATTTCAAACAGTTTCTGATTTAATTTGATTTTTTGAACGAAACTATTATAAAACAGTGTATAATATATTATGATTTTTTGACCAAAACTTGCATTTCGAAAAGATTCATAGAATTTAATTTTCAAATAATTTTTTTTGCATGGACTTCCATCATAATCTTCCCTCGTAAAATATAGAAATGTTCTTAAAAGTTTGATATCATTTCGAGCAGTCCTCAATTTAATTTGATTTTTTGACCGAAACTAGTGTATAATATACTATGATTTTTTGACAGAAACTTGCATTTTGATAAGTTTTATAGAAGCTAATTTCCAGATGATTTTTTGCATGGACTTCCGTCATAACCTTTCCTTGTAACATATATAAATGATCTAAAAGGTTTCGTATCATTTGGAACAATCCTCAATTTAATTTGACTTTTTGGCCGGAACTAGAATAAACTAGTGTATAATACTTATGAATTTTTTGACCGAAACTTGCATTTCAAAAAGTTTCATAGAATTTAATTTTCAGATGATTTTTTGCATGGACTTCCATCATAACCTTCCCTCGTAAAATATATCAATAATGTGAAAAGTTTTGTATCAATTCGAGCAGTCCTCGATTAAATTTTTTTTTTACCGAAACTAATATAAACTAGTGTATAATATACTTGATTTTTTGACCGAAACTTGCATTTCAAAAAGTTTTATAGAAACTAATTTTCAGATGATTTTTTTTGCAAGGACTTCCATCATAACCTTCCCTCGTAACATATATAAATGATCTGAAAAGTTTCGTATCATTTCAAACAATTTTCGATTTAATTTTATTTTTTGAACGAAACTAGAATAAAACAGTGTATAATATATTATGATTTTTTGACCAAAACTTGCATTTCGAAAAGATTCATAGAATTTAATTTTCAAATAATTTTTTTGCATGGACTTCCATCATAATCTTCCCTCATAAAATATAGAAATGTTCTTAAAAGTTTGATATCATTTCGAGCAGTCCTCAATTTAATTTGATTTTTTGACCGAAACTAGTGTATAATATACTATAATTTTTTGACAGAAACTTGCATTTCGATAAGTTTTATAGAAGCTAATTTTCAGATGATTTTTTTCATGGACTTCCGTCATAACCTTGCCTTGTAACATATATAAATAATCTGAAAGGTTTCCTATCATTTGGAACAATCCTCAATTTAATTTGACTATTTGACCAGAACTAGAATAAACTAGTGTATAATACTTATGATTTTTTGATCGAAACTTGCATTTCAAAAAGTTTCATAGAATTTAATTTTCAGATAATTTTTTGCATGGACTTCCATCATTACCTTCCCTCGTCACATATATAAATGATCTGAAAAGTTTCGTATCATTTCAAATAGATTCCGATTTAATTTTATTTTTTGAACGAAACTAGTATAAAATAGTGTATAATATATTATGATTTGTTGACCGAAACTTGCATTTCGAAAAGGTTCATATAATATAATTTTCAAATGATTTTTTGCTTGGACTTCCATCATAACCTTCTCTCGTAAAATATAGAAATGTTATGAAAAGTTTCATATCATTTCGATAATTCCTCGATTTAATTTGATTTTTTGACCGAAACTAGTGTAAACTTGTGTATAATATACTATGTTTTTTTGACAGAAACTTGCATTTTGATAAGTTTTATAGAAGCTAATTTTCAGATGATTTTTTGCATGGAGTTCCATCATAACCTTCCCTTGTTACATATATAAATGATCTGAAAGGTTTCGTATCATTTAGAACAATCCTCGATTTAATTTGACTTTTTGACCAAAACAAGAATAAACTAGTGAATAATATTTATGATTTTTTGACCGAAACTTGCATTTCAAAAAGTTTCATAGAATTTAATTTTCATATGATTTTTTGCATGGACTTCCATCATAACCTTCCCTCGTAAAATATATCAATAATGTGAAAAGTTTCGTATCATTTCGAGCAGTCCTCGATTAAATTTTTTTTTTACCGAAACTAATATAAACTAGTGTATAATATACTTGATTTTTTGACCGAAACTTGCATTTCAAAAAGTTTGATAGAAACTAATTTTCAGATGATTTTTTTTGCAAGGACTTCCATCATAACCTTCCCTCGTAACATATATAAATGATCTGAAAAGTTTCGTATCATTTCAAACAGTTTCCAATTTAATTTTATTTTTGGAACGAAACTAGTATAAAACAGTGTATAATATATTATGATTTTTGACCAAAACTTGCATTTCGAAAAGATTCATAGAATTTAATTTTCAAATAATTTTTTTGCATGGACTTCCATCATAATCTTCCCTCGTAAAATATAGAAATGTTCTTAAAAGTTTGATATCATTTCGAGCAGTCCTCAATTTAATTTGATTTTTTGACCGAAACTAGTGTATAATATACTATGATTTATTGACAGAAACTTCCATTTCGATAAGTTTTATAGAAACTAATTTTCGGATGATTTTTTGCATGGACTTCCGTCATAACCTTTCCTTGTAACATATATAAATGATCTAAAAGGTTTCGTATCATTTGGAACAATCCTCAATTTAATTTGACTTTTTGACCGGAACTAGAATAAACTAGTGTATAATACTTATGATTTTTTGATCGAAACTTGCATTTCAAAAAGTTTCATAGAATTTAATTTTCAGATAATTTTTTGCATGGACTTCCATCATAACCTTCCCTCGTAACATATATAAATGATCTGAAAAGTTTCGTATCATTTAAAATAGATTCCGATTTAATTTTATTTTTTGAACGAAACTAGTATAAAATAGTGTATAATATATTATGATTTGTTGACCGAAACTTGCATTTCAAAAAGTTTCATAAAATTTAATTTTCAGATGATTTTTTGAATGGACTTCCGTCATAACCTTCCCTCGTAAAATATATCAATAATGTGAAAAGTTTCGTATCATTTCGAGCATTCCTCGATTAAATTTTATTTTTTTACCGAAACTAATATAAACTAGTGTATAATATACTTGATTTTTTGACCGAAACTTGCATTTCAAAAAGTTTTATAGAAACTAATTTTCAGATGATTTTTTTGCAAGGACTTCCATCATAACCTTCCCTCGTAACATATATAAATGATCTGAAAAGTTTCGTATCATTTCAAACAATTTCCGATTTAATTTTATTTTTTGAACGAAACTAGAATAAAATAGTGTATAATATATTATGATTTTTTGACCAAAACTTGCATTTCGAAAAGATTCATAGAATTTAATTTTCAAATAATTTTTTTGCATGGACTTCCATCATAATCTTCCCTCATAAAATATAGAAATGTTCTTAAAAGTTTGATATCATTTCGAGCAGTCCTCAATTTAATTTGATTTTTTCACCGAAACTAGTGTATAATATACTATAATTTTTTGACAGAAACTTGCATTTCGATAAGTTTTATAGAAGCTAATTTTCAGATGATTTTTTTCATGGACTTCCGTCATAACCTTGCCTTGTAACATATATAAATAATCTGAAAGGTTTCCTATCATTTGGAACAATCCTCAATTTAATTTGACTATTTGACCAGAACTAGAATAAACTAGTGTATAATACTTATGATTTTTTGATCGAAACTTGCATTTCAAAAAGTTTCATAGAATTTAATTTTCAGATAATTTTTTGCATGGACTTCCATCATAACCTTCCCTCGTAACATATATAAATGATCTGAAAAGTTTCGTATCATTTAAAATAGATTCCGATTTAATTTTATTTTTTGAACGAAACTAGTATAAAATAGTGTATAATATATTATGATTTGTTGACCGAAACTTGCATTTCGAAAAGGTTCATATAATATAATTTTCAAATGATTTTTTGCTTGGACTTCCATCATAACCTTCTCTCGTAAAATATAGAAATGTTCTGAAAAGTTTCATATCATTTCGATAAGTCCTCGATTTAATTTGATTTTTTGACCGAAACTAGTGTAAACTTGTGTATAATATACTATGCTTTTTTGACAGAAACTTGCATTTTGATAAGTTTTATAGAAGCTAATTTTCAGATGATTTTTTGCATGGAGTTCCATCATAACCTTCCCTTGTAACATATATAAATGATCTGAAAGGTTTCGTATCATTTAGAACAATCGTCAATTTAATTTGACTTTTTGACCAAAACAAGAATAAACTAGTGAATAATATTTATGATTTTTTGACCGAAACTTGCATTTCAAATAGTTTCATAGAATTTAATTTTCAGATGATTTTTTGCAATGACTTCCGTCATAACCTTCCCTTGTAAAATATATCAATAATCTGAAAATTTTCGTATCATTTTGAATAGTCCTCGATTAAATTTTATTTTATGACCGAAACTAGTATTAACTAGTGTATAATATACTATGGTTTTTTTACTGAAACTTTCATTCCAAAAAGGTATATAGAAACTAATTTTCGTATGATTTTTTGCAAGGTCTTCCATCACAACCTTCCCTCGTTACATATATAAATGATCTGAAAATTTTCGTATCATTTCAAACAGTTTCTGATTTAATTTGATTTTTTGAACGAAACTAGTATAAAACAGTGTATAATATATTATGATTTTTTGACCAAAACTTGCATTTCGAAAAGATTCATAGAATTTAATTTTCAAATAATTTTTTTTGCATGGACTTCCATCATAATCTTCCCTCGTAAAATATAGAAATGTTCTTAAAAGTTTGATATCATTTCGAGCAGTCCTCAATTTAATTTGATTTTTTGACCGAAACTAGTGTATAATATACTATGATTTTTTGACAGAAACTTGCATTTTGATAAGTTTTATAGAAGCTAAGTTCCAGATGATTTTTTGCATGGACTTCCGTCATAACCTTTCCTTGTAACATATATAAATGATCTAAAAGGTTTCGTATCATTTGGAACAATCCTCAATTTAATTTGACTTTTTGACCGGAACTAGAATAAACTAGTGTATAATACTTATGAATTTTTTGACCGAAACTTGCATTTCAAAAAGTTTCATAGAATTTAATTTTCAGATGATTTTTTGCATGGACTTCCATCATAACCTTCCCTTGTAAAATATATCAATAATGTGAAAAGTTTCGTATCATTTCGAGCAGTCCTCGATTAAATTTTTTTTTACCGAAACTAATATAAACTAGTGTATAATATACTTGATTTTTTGACCGAAACTTGCATTTCAAAAAGTTTTATAGAAACTAATTTTCAGATGATTTTTTTTGCAAGGACTTCCATCATAACCTTCCCTCGTAACATATATAAATGATCTGAAAAGTTTCGTATCATTTCAAACAGTTTCCAATTTAATTTTATTTTTGGAACGAAACTAGTATAAAATAGTGTATAATATATTATGATTTTTTGACCAAAACTAGCATTTCGAAAAGATTCATAGAATTTAATTTTCAAATAATTTTTTTGCATGGACTTCCATCATAATCTTCCCTCGTAAAATATAGAAATGTTCTTAAAAGTTTGATATCATTTCGAGCAGTCCTCAATTTAATTTGATTTTTTGACCGAAACTAGTGTATAATATACTATGATTTATTGACAGAAACTTCCATTTCGATAAGTTTTATAGAAACTAATTTTCAGATGATTTTTTGCATGGACTTCCGTCATAACCTTTCCTTGTAACATATATAAATGATCTAAAAGGTTTCGTATCATTTGGAACAATCCTCAATTTAATTTGACTTTTTGACCGGAACTAGAATAAACTAGTGTATAATACTTATGATTTTTTGATTGAAACTTGCATTTCAAAAAGTTTCATAGAATTTAATTTTCAGATGATTTTTTGAATGGACTTCCATCATAACCTTCCCTCGTAAAATATATCAATAATGTGAAAAGTTTCGTATCATTTCGAGCAGTCCTCGATTAAATTTTATTTTTTTACCGAAACTAATATAAACTAGTGTATAATATACTTGATTTTTTGACCGAAACTTGCATTTCAAAAAGTTTTATAGAAACTAATTTTCAGATGATTTTTTTGCAAGGACTTCCATCATAACCTTCCCTCGTAACATATATAAATGATCTGAAAATTTTCGTATCATTTCAAACAATTTCCGATTTAATTTTATTTTTTGAACGAAACTAGAATAAAACAGTGTATAATATATTATGATTTTTTGACCAAAACTTGCATTTCGAAAAGATTCATAGAATTTAATTTTCAAATAATTTTTTTGCATGGACTTCCATCATAATCTTCCCTCATAAAATATAGAAATGTTCTTAAAAGTTTGATATCATTTCGAGCAGTCCTCAACTTAATTTGATTTTTTGACCGAAACTAGTGTATAATATACTATAATTTTTTGACAGAAACTTGCATTTCGATAAGTTTTATAGAAGCTAATTTTCAGATGATTTTTTTCATGGACTTCCGTCATAACCTTGCCTTGTAACATATATAAATAATCTGAAAGGTTTCCTATCATTTGGAACAATCATCAATTTAATTTGACTATTTGACCAGAACTAGAATAAACTAGTGTATAATACTTATGATTTTTTGATCGAAACTTGCATTTCAAAAAGTTTCATAGAATTTAATTTTCAGATAATTTTTTGCATGGACTTCCATCATAACCTTCCCTCGTAACATATATAAATGATCTGAAAAGTTTCGTATCATTTAAAATAGATTCCGATTTAATTTTATTTATTGAACGAAACTAGTATAAAATAGTGTATAATATATTATGATTAGTTGACCGAAACTTGCATTTCGAAAAGGTTCATATAATATAATTTTCAAATGATTTTTTGCTTGGACTTCCATCATAACCTTCTCTCGTAAAATATAGAAATGTTCTGAAAAGTTTCATATCATTTCGATAAGTCCTCGATTTAATTTGAATTTTTGACCGAAACTAGTGTAAACTTGTGTATAATATACTATGCTTTTTTGACAGAAACTTGCATTTCGATAAGTTTTATAGAAGCTAATTTTCAGATGAGTTTTTGCATGGACTTCCATCATAACCTTCCCTTGTAACATATATAAATGATCCGAAAGGTTTCGTATCATTTAGAACAATCCTCGATTTAATTTGACTTTTTGACCAAAACTAGAATAAACTAGTGAATAATATTTATGATTTTTTGACCGAAACTTTCATTTCAAAAAGTTTCATAGAATCTAATTTTAAGATGATTTTTTGTATGGACTTCCATCATAACCTTCCCTCGTAAAATATATCAATAATCTTAAAAGTTTCGTATCATTTTGAATAGTCCTCGATTAAATTTTATTTTTTGACCGAAACTAGTATTAACTAGTGTATAATATACTATGATTTTTTTACCGAAACTTGCATTCCAAAAAGGTTTATACAAACTAATTTTCGTATGATTTTTTGCAAGGTCTTCCATCATAACCTTCCCTCGTAACATATATAAATGATCTGAAATGTTTCGTATCATTTCATACAGTTTCCGATTTAATTTGATTTTTTGAAGAAACTAGTATAAAACATTGAATAATATATTATGATTTTTTGACCAAAACTTGCATTTCGAAAAGATTCATAGAAATTAATTTTCAAATAAGTTTTTTTTGCATGGACTTCCATCATAATCTTCCCTCGTAAAATATAGAAATGTTCTTAAAAGTTTGATATCATTTCGAGCAGTCCTCAATTTAATTTGATTTTTTGACCGAAACTAGTGTATAATATACTATGATTTATTGACAGAAACTTCCATTTCGATAAGTTTTATAGAAACTAATTTTCAGATGATTTTTTGCATGGACTTCCGTCATAACCTTTCCTGGTAACATATATAAATGATCTAAAAGGTTTCGTATCATTTGGAACAATCCTCAATTTAATTTGACTTTTTGACCGGAACTAGAATAAACTAGTGTATAATACTTATGATTTTTTGATCGAAACTTGCATTTCAAAAAGTTTCATGGAATTTAATTTTCAGATGATTTTTTGAATGGACTTCCATCATAACCTTCCCTCGTAACATATATAAATGATCTGAAAAGTTTCGTATCATTTAAAATAGATTCCGATTTAATTTTATTTTTTGAACGAAACTAGTATAAAATAGTGTATAATATATTATGATTTGTTGACCGAAACATGCATTTCGAAAAGGTTCATATAATATAATTTTCAAATGATTTTTTGCTTGGACTTCCATCATAACCTTCTCTCGTAAAATATAGAAATGTTCTGAAAAGTTTCATATCATTTCGATAAGTCCTCGATTTAATTTGATTTTTTGACCGAAACTAGTGTAAACTTGTGTATAATATACTATGCTTTTTTGACAGAAACTTGCATTTCGATAAGTTTTATAGAAGCTAATTTTCAGATGAGTTTTTGCATGGACTTCCATCATAACCTTCCATTGTAACATATATAAATGATCCGAAAGGTTTCGTATCATTTAGAACAATCCTCGATTTAATTTAACTTTTTGACCAAAACTAGAATAAACTAGTGAATAATATTTATGATTTTTTGACCAAAACTAGCATTTCGAAAAGATTCATAGAATTTAATTTTCAAATAATTTTTTTGCATGGACTTCCATCATAATCTTCCCTCGTAAAATATAGAAATGTTCTTAAAAGTTTGATATCATTTCGAGCAGTCCTCAATTTAATTTGATTTTTTGACCGAAACTAGTGTATAATATACTATGATTTATTGACAGAAACTTCCATTTCGATAAGTTTTATAGAAACTAATTTTCAGATGATTTTTTGCATGGACTTCCGTCATAACCTTTCCTTGTAACATATATAAATGATCTAAAAGGTTTCGTATCATTTGGAACAATCCTCAATTTAATTTGACTTTTTGACCGGAACTAGAATAAACTAGTGTATAATACTTATGATTTTTTGATCGAAACTTGCATTTCAAAAAGTTTCATGGAATTTAATTTTCAGATGATTTTTTGAATGGACTTCCGTCATAACCTTCCCTCGTAAAATATATCAATAATGTGAAAAGTTTCGTATCATTTCGAGCATTCCTCGATTAAATTTTATTTTTTTACCGAAACTAATATAAACTAGTGTATAATATACTTGATTTTTTGACCGAAACATGCATTTCAAAAAGTTTTATAGAAACTAATTTTCAGATGATTTTTTTGCAAGGACTTCCATCATAACCTTCCCTCGTAACATATATAAATGATCTGAAATGTTTCGTATCATTTCAAACAATTTCCGATTTAATTTTATTTTTTGAACGAAACTAGAATAAAACAGTGTATAATATATTATGATTTTTTGACCAAAACTTGCATTTCGAAAAGATTCATAGAATTTAATTTTCAAATAATTTTTTTGCATGGACTTCCATCATAATCTTCCCTCATAAAATATAGAAATGTTCTTAAAAGTTTGATATCATTTCGAGCAGTCCTCAACTTAATTTGATTTTTTGACCGAAACTAGTGTATAATATACTATAATTTTTTGACAGAAACTTGCATTTCGATAAGTTTTATAGAAGCTAATTTTCAGATGATTTTTTTCATGGACTTCCGTCATAACCTTTCCTTGTAACATATATAAATGATCTAAAAGGTTTCGTATCATTTGGAACAATCCTCAATTTAATTTGACTTTTTGACCGGAACTAGAATAAACTAGTGTATAATACTTATGATTTTTTGATCGAAACTTGCATTTCAAAAAGTTTCATAGAATTTAATTTTCAGATGATTTTTTGCATGGACTTCCATCATAACCTTCCCTCGTAACATATATCAATAATGTGAAAAGTTTCGTATCATTTAAAATAGATTCCGATTTAATTTTATTTTTTGAACGAAACTAGTATAAAATAGTGTATAACATATTATGATTTGTTGACCGAAACTTGCATTTCGAAAAGGTTCATATAATATAATTTTCAAATGATTTTTTGCTTGGACTTCCATCATAACCTTCTCTCGTAAAATATAGAAATGTTCTGAAAAGTTTCATATCATTTCGATAAGTCCTCGATTTAATTTGATTTTTTGACCGAAACTAGTGTAAACTTGTGTATAATATACTATGCTTTTTTGACAGAAACTTGCATTTCGATGAGTTTTATAGAAGCTAATTTTCAGATGAGTTTTTGCATGGACTTCCATCATAACCTTCCATGGTAACATATATAAATGATCCGAAAGGTTTCGTATCATTTAGAACAATCCTCGATTTAATTTGACTTTTTGACCAAAACTAGAATAAACTAGTGAATAATATTTATGATTTTTTGACCGAAACTTTCATTTCAAAAAGTTTCATAGAATCTAATTTTAAGATGATTTTTTGTATGGACTTCCATCATAACCTTCGCTCGTAAAATATATCAATAATCTTAAAAGTTTCGTATCATTTTGAATAGTCCTCGATTAAATTTTATTTTTTGACCGAAACTAGTATTAACTAGTGTATAATATACTATGATTTTTTTACCGAAACTTGCATTCCAAAAAGGTTTATAGAAACTAATTTTTGTATGATTTTTTGCAAGGTCTTCCATCATAACCTTCCCTCGTAACATATATAAATGATCTGAAAAGTTTCGTATCATTTCAAACAGTTTCCGATTTAATTTTATTTTTTGAACGAAACTAGTATAAAACAGTGTATAATATATTATGATTTTTTGACCAAAACTTGCATTTCGAAAAGATTCATAGAATTTAATTTTCAAATAATTTTTTTGCATGGACTTCCATCATAATCTTCCCTCGTAAAATATAGAAATGTTCTTAAAAGTTTGATATCATTTCGAGCAGTCCTCAATTTAATTTGATTTTTTGACCGAAACTAGTGTATAATATACTATGATTTTTTGACAGAAACTTCCATTTCGATAAGTTTTATAGAAGCTAATTTTCAGATGATTTTTTGCATGGACTTCCGTCATAACCTTTCCTTGTAACATATATAAATGATCTAAAAGGTTTCGTATCATTTGGAACAATCCTCAATTTAATTTGACTTTTTGACCGGAACTAGAATAAACTAGTGTATAATACTTATGATTTTTTGATCGAAACTTGTATTTCAAAAAGTTTCATAGAATTTATTTTTCAGATGATTTTTTGCATGGACTTCCATCATAACCTTCCCTCGTAACATATATCAATAATGTGAAAAGTTTCGTATCATTTCAAATAGATTCCGATTTAATTTTATATTTTGAACGAAACTAGTATAAAATAGTGTATAACATATTATGATTTGTTGACCGAAACTTGCATTTCGAAAAGGTTCATATAATATAATTTTCAAATGATTTTTTGCTTGGACTTCCATCATAACCTTCTCTCGTAAAATATAGAAATGTTCTGAAAAGTTTCATATCATTTCGATAAGTCCTCGATTTAATTTGATTTTTTGACCGAAACTAGTGTAAACTTGTGTATAATATACTATGCTTTTTTGACAGAAACTTGCATTTCGATAAGTTTTATAGAAGCTAATTTTCAGATGAGTTTTTGCATGGACTTCCATCATAACATTCCATTGTAACATATATAAATGATCCGAAAGGTTTCGTATCATTTAGAACAATCCTCGATTTAATTTGACTTTTTGACCAAAACTAGAATAAACTAGTGAATAATATTTATGATTTTTTCACCGAAACTTTCATTTCAAAAAGTTTCATTGAATATAATTTTAAGATGATTTTTTGTATGGACTTCCATCATAACCTTCCCTCGTAAAAAAAATCAATAATCTTAAAAGTTTCGTATCATTTTGAATATTCCTCGATTAAATTTTATTTTTTGACCGAAACTAGTATTAACTAGTGTATAATATACTATGATATTTTTACTGAAACTTGCATTCCAAAAAGGTATATAGAAACTAATTTTCGTATGATTTTTTGCAAGGTCTTCCATCATAACCTTCCCTCGTAACATATATAAATGATCTGAAAAGTTTCGTATCATTTCAAACAGTTTCCGATTTAATTTGATTTTTTGAACGAAACTAGTATAAAACATTGTATAATATATTATGATTTTTTGACCTAAACTTGCATTTCGAAAAGATTCATAGAATTTAATTTTCAAATAATTTTTTTTGCATGGACTTCCATCATAATCTTCCCTCGTAAAATATAGAAATGTTCTTAAAAGTTTGATATCATTTCGAGCAGTCCTCAATTTAATTTGATTTTTTAACCGAAACTAGTGTATAATATACTATGATTTTTTGACAGAAACTTCCATTTCGATAAGTTTTATAGAAGCTAATTTTCAGATAATTTTTTGCATGGACTTCCGTCATAACCTTTCCTTGTAACATATATAAATGATCTAAAAGGTTTCGTATCATTTGGAACAATCCTCAATTTAATTTGACTTTTTGACCGGAACTAGAATAAACTAGTGTATAATACTTATGAATTTTTTGACCGAAACTTGCATTTCAAAAAGTTTCATAGAATTTAATTTTCAGATGAATTTTTGCATGGACTTCCATCATAACCTCCCCTCGTAAAATATATCAATAATGTGAAAAGTTTCGTATCATTTCGAGCAGTCCTCGATTAAATTTTTTTTTTTACCGAAACTAATATAAACTAGTGTATAATATACTTGATTTTTTGACCGAAACTTGCATTTCAAAAAGTTTTATAGAAACTAATTTTCAGATGATTTTTTTTGCAAGGACTTCCATCATAACCTTCCCTCGTAACATATATAAATGATCTGAAAAGTTTCGTATCATTTCAAACAGTTTCCGATTTAATTTTATTTTTTGAACGAAACTAGTATAAAACAGTGTATAATATATTATGATTTTTTGACCAAAACTTGCATTTCGAAAAGATTCATAGAATTTAATTTTCAAATAATTTTTTTGCATGGACTTCCATCATAATCTTCCCTCGTAAAATATAGAAATGTTCTTAAAAGTTTGATATCATTTCGAGCAGTCCTCAATTTAATTTGATTTTTTGACCGAAACTAGTGTATAATATACTATGATTTTTTGACAGAAACTTCCATTTCGATAAGTTTTATAGAAGCTAATTTTCAGATGATTTTTTGCATGGACTTCCGTCATAACCTTTCCTTGTAACATATATAAATGATCTAAAAGGTTTCGTATCATTTGGAACAATCCTCAATTTAATTTGACTTTTTGACCGGAACTAGAATAACCTTGTGTATAATACTTATGATTTTTTGATCGAAACTTGCATTTCAAAAAGTTTCATAGAATTTAATTTTCAGATGATTTTTTGCATGGACTTCCATCATAACCTTCCCTCGTAACATATATCAATAATGTGAAAAGTTTCGTATCATTTCAAATAGATTCCGATTTAATTTTATATTTTGAACGAAACTAGTATAAAATAGTGTATAACATATTATGATTTGTTGACCGAAACTTGCATTTCGAAAAGGTTCATATAATATAATTTTCAAATGATTTTTTGCTTGGACTTCCATCATAACCTTCTCTCGTAAAATATAGAAATGTTATGAAAAGTTTCATATCATTTCGATAAGTCCTCGATTTAATTTGATTTTTTGACCGAAACTAGTGTAAACTTGTGTATAATATACTATGCTTTTTTGACAGAAACTTGCATTTCGATAAGTTTTATAGAAGCTAATTTTCAGATGAGTTTTTGCATGGACTTCCATCATAACATTCCATTGTAACATATATAAATGATCCGAAAGGTTCCGTATCATTTAGAACAATCCTCGATTTAATTTGACTTTTTGACCAAAACTAGAATAAACTAGTGAATAATATTTATGATTTTTTCACCGAAACTTTCATTTCAAAAAGTTTCATTGAATCTAATTTTAAGATGATTTTTTGTATGGACTTCCATCATAACCTTCCCTCGTAAAAAAAATCAATAATCTTAAAAGTTTCGTATCATTTTGAATAGTCCTCGATTAAATTTTATTTTTTGACCGAAACTAGTATTAACTAGTGTATAATATACTATGATTTTTTTACTGAAACTTGCATTCCAAAAAGGTATATAGAAACTAATTTTCGTATGATTTTTTGCAAGGTCTTCCATCATAACCTTCCCTCGTAACATATATAAATGATCTGAAAAGTTTCGTATCATTTCAAATAGTTTCCGATTTAATTTGATTTTTTGAACAAAACTAGTATAAAATAGTGTATAATATATTATGATTTTTTGACCTAAACTTGCATTTCGAAAAGATTCATAGAATTTAATTTTCAAATAATTTTTTTTGCATGGACTTCCATCATAATCTTCCCTCGTAAAATATAGAAATGTTCTTAAAAGTTTGATATCATTTCGAGCAGTCCTCAATTTAATTTGATTTTTTGACCGAAACTAGTGTATAATATACTATGATTTTTTGACAGAAACTTCCATTTCGATAAGTTTTATAGAAGCTAATTTTCAGATGATTTTTTGCATGGACTTCCGTCATAACCTTTCCTTGTAACATATATAAATGATCTAAAAGGTTTCGTATCATTTGGAACAATCCTCAATTTAAGTTGGCTTTTTGACCGGAACTAGAATAAACTAGTGTATAATACTTATGAATTTTTTGACCGAAACTTGCATTTCAAAAAGTTTCATAGAATTTAATTTTCAGATGATTTTTTGCATGGACTTCCATCATAACCTTCCCTCGTAAAATATATCAATAATGTGAAAAGTTTCGTATCATTTCGAGCAGTCCTCGATTAAATTTTTTTTTTTACCGAAACTAATATAAACTAGTGTATAATATACTTGATTTTTTGACCGAAACTTGCATTTCAAAAAGTTTTATAGAAACTAATTTTCAGATGATTTTTTTTGCAAGGACTTCCATCATAACCTTCCCTCGTAACATATATAAATGATCTGAAAAGTTTCGTATCATTTCAAACAGTTTCCGATTTAATTTTATTTTTTGAACGAAACTAGTATAAAACAGTGTATAATATATTATGATTTTTTGACCAAAACTTGCATTTCGAAAAGATTCATAGAATTTAATTTTCAAATAATTTTTTTGCATGGACTTCCATCATAATCTTCCCTCGTAAAATATAGAAATGTTCTTAAAAGTTTGATATCATTTCGAGCAGTCCTCAATTTAATTTGATTTTTTGACCGAAACTAGTGTATAATATACTATGATTTTTTGACAGAAACTTCCATTTCGATAAGTTTTATAGAAGCTAATTTTCAGATGATTTTTTGCATGGACTTCCGTCATAACCTTTCCTTGTAACATATATAAATGATCTAAAAGGTTTCGTATCATTTGGAACAATCCTCAATTTAATTTGACTTTTTGACCGGAACTAGAATAACCTTGTGTATAATACTTATGATTTTTTGATCGAAACTTGCATTTCAAAAAGTTTCATAGAATTTAATTTTCAGATGATTTTTTGCATGGACTTCCATCATAACCTTCCCTCGTAACATATATCAATAATGTGAAAAGTTTCGTATCATTTCAAATAGATTCCGATTTAATTTTATATTTTGAACGAAACTAGTATAAAATAGTGTATAACATATTATGATTTGTTGACCGAAACTTGCATTTCGAAAAGGTTCATATAATATAATTTTCAAATGATTTTTTGCTTGGACTTCCATCATAACCTTCTCTCGTAAAATATAGAAATGTTATGAAAAGTTTCATATCATTTCGATAAGTCCTCGATTTAATTTGATTTTTTGACCGAAACTAGTGTAAACTTGTGTATAATATACTATGCTTTTTTGACAGAAACTTGCATTTCGATAAGTTTTATAGAAGCTAATTTTCAGATGAGTTTTTGCATGGACTTCCATCATAACATTCCATTGTAACATATATAAATGATCCGAAAGGTTCCGTATCATTTAGAACAATCCTCGATTTAATTTGACTTTTTGACCAAAACTAGAATAAACTAGTGAATAATATTTATGATTTTTTCACCGAAACTTTCATTTCAAAAAGTTTCATTGAATCTAATTTTAAGATGATTTTTTGTATGGACTTCCATCATAACCTTCCCTCGTAAAAAAAATCAATAATCTTAAAAGTTTCGTATCATTTTGAATAGTCCTCGATTAAATTTTATTTTTTGACCGAAACTAGTATTAACTAGTGTATAATATACTATGATTTTTTTACTGAAACTTGCATTCCAAAAAGGTATATAGAAACTAATTTTCGTATGATTTTTTGCAAGGTCTTCCATCATAACCTTCCCTCGTAACATATATAAATGATCTGAAAAGTTTCGTATCATTTCAAATAGTTTCCGATTTAATTTGATTTTTTGAACAAAACTAGTATAAAATAGTGTATAATATATTATGATTTTTTGACCTAAACTTGCATTTCGAAAAGATTCATAGAATTTAATTTTCAAATAATTTTTTTTGCATGGACTTCCATCATAATCTTCCCTCGTAAAATATAGAAATGTTCTTAAAAGTTTGATATCATTTCGAGCAGTCCTCAATTTAATTTGATTTTTTGACCGAAACTAGTGTATAATATACTATGATTTTTTGACAGAAACTTCCATTTCGATAAGTTTTATAGAAGCTAATTTTCAGATGATTTTTTGCATGGACTTCCGTCATAACCTTTCCTTGTAACATATATAAATGATCTAAAAGGTTTCGTATCATTTGGAACAATCCTCAATTTAAGTTGGCTTTTTGACCGGAACTAGAATAAACTAGTGTATAATACTTATGAATTTTTTGACCGAAACTTGCATTTCAAAAAGTTTCATAGAATTTAATTTTCAGATGATTTTTTGCATGGACTTCCATCATAACCTTCCCTCGTAAAATATATCAATAATGTGAAAAGTTTCGTATCATTTCGAGCAGTCCTCGATTAAATTTTTTTTTTTTACCGAAACTAATATAAACTAGTGTATAATATACTTGATTTTTTGACCGAAACTTGCATTTCAAAAATTTTTTATAGAAACTAATTTTCAGATGATTTTTTTTGCAAGGACTTCCATCATAACATTCCCTCGTAACATATATAAATTATCTGAAAAGTTTCGTATCATTTCAAACAGTTTCCGATTTAATTTTATTTTTTGAACGAAACTAGTATAAAACAGTGTATAATATATTATGATTTTTTGACCAAAACTTGCATTTCGAAAAGATTCATAGAATTTAATTTTCAAATAATTTTTTTGCATGGACTTCCATCTTAATCTTCCCTCGTAAAATATAGAAATGTTCTTAAAAGTTTGATATCATTTCGAGCAGTCCTCAATTTAATTTGATTTTTTGACCGAAACTAGTGTATAATATACTATGATTTTTTGACAGAAACTTCCATTTCGATAAGTTTTATAGAAGCTAATTTTCAGATGATTTTTTGCATGGACTTCGGTCATAACCTTTCCTTGTAACATATATAAATGATCTAAAAGGTTTCGTATCATTTGGAACAATCCTCAATTTAATTTGACTTTTTGACCGGAACTAGAATAAACTAGTGTATAATACTTATGATTTTTTGATCGAAACTTGCATTTCAAAAAGTTTCATAGAATTTAATTTTCAGATGATTTTTTGCATGGACTTCCATCATAACCTTCCCTCGTAACATATATCAATAATGTGAAAAGTTTCGTATCATTTCAAATAGATTCCGATTTAATTTTATATTTTGAACGAAACTAGTATAAAATAGTGTATAACATATTATGATTTGTTGACCGAAACTTGCATTTCGAAAAGGTTCATATAATATAATTTTCAAATGATTTTTTGCTTGGACTTCCATCATAACCTTCTCTCGTAAAATATAGAAATGTTCTGAAAAGTTTCATATCATTTCGATAAGTCCTCGATTTAATTTGATTTTTTGACCGAAACTAGTGTAAACTTGTGTATAATATACTATGCTTTTTTGACAGAAACTTGCATTTCGATAAGTTTTATAGAAGCTAATTTTCAGATGAGTTTTTGCATGGACTTCCATCATAACATTCCATTGTAACATATATAAATGATCCGAAAGGATCCGTATCATTTAGAACAATCCTCGATTTAATTTGACTTTTTGACCAAAACTAGAATAAACTAGTGAATAATATTTATGATTTTTTCACCGAAACTTTCATTTCAAAAAGTTTCATTGAATCTAATTTTAAGATGATTTTTTGTATGGACTTCCATCATAACCTTCCCTCGTAAAAAAAATCAATAATCTTAAAAGTTTCGTATCATTTTGAATAGTCCTCGATTAAATTTTATTTTTTGACCGAAACTAGTATTAACTAGTGTATAATATACTATGATTTTTTTACTGAAACTTGCATTCCAAAAAGGTATATAGAAACTAATTTTCGTATGATTTTTTGCAAGGTCTTCCATCATAACCTTCCCTCGTAACATATATAAATGATCTGAAAAGTTTCGTATCATTTCAAACAGTTTCCGATTTAATTTGATTTTTTGAACGAAACTAGTATAAAACAGTGTATAATATATTATGATTTTTTGACCTAAACTTGCATTTCGAAAAGATTCATAGAATTTAATTTTCAAATAATTTTTTTTGCATGGACTTCCATCATAATCTTCCCTCGTAAAATATAGAAATGTTCTTAAAAGTTAGATATCATTTCGAGCAGTCCTCAATTTAATTTGATTTTTTGACCGAAACTAGTGTATAATATACTATGATTTTTTGACAGAAACTTCCATTTCGATAAGTTTTATAGAAGCTAATTTTCAGATAATTTTTTGCATGGACTTCCGTCATAACCTTTCCTTGTAACATATATAAATGATCTAAAAGGTTTTGTATCATTTGGAACAATCCTCAATTTAATTTGACTTTTTGACCGGAACTAGAATAAACTAGTGTATAATACTTATGAATTTTTTGACCGAAACTTGCATTTCAAAAAGTTTCATAGAATTTAATTTTCAGATGAATTTTTGCATGGACTTCCATCATAACCTCCCCTCGTAAAATATATCAATAATGTGAAAAGTTTCGTATCATTTCGAGCAGTCCTCGATTAAATTTTTTTTTTTACCGAAACTAATATAAACTAGTGTATAATATACTTGATTTTTTGACCGAAACTTGCATTTCAAAAAGTTTTATAGAAACTAATTTTCAGATGATTTTTTTTGCAAGGACTTCCATCATAACCTTCCCTCGTAACATATATAAATGATCTGAAAAGTTTCGTATCATTTCAAACAGTTTCCGATTTAATTTTATTTTTTGAACGAAACTAGTATAAAACAGTGTATAATATATTATGATTTTTTGACCAAAACTTGCATTTCGAAAAGATTCATAGAATTTAATTTTCAAATAATTTTTTTGCATGGACTTCCATCATAATCTTCCCTCGTAAAATATAGAAATGTTCTTAAAAGTTTGATATCATTTCGAGCAGTCCTCAATTTAATTTGATTTTTTGACCGAAACTAGTGTATAATATACTATGATTTTTTGACAGAAACTTCCATTTTGATAAGTTTTATAGAAGCTAATTTTCAGATGATTTTTTGCATGGACTTCCGTCATAACCTTTCCTTGTAACATATATAAATGATCTAAAAGGTTTCGTATCATTTGGAACAATCCTCAATTTAATTTGACTTTTTGACCGGAACTAGAATAAACTAGTGTATAATACTTATGATTTTTTGATCGAAACTTGCATTTCAAAAAGTTTCATAGAATTCAATTTTCAGATGATTTTTTGCATGGACTTCCATCATAACCTTCCCCCGTAACATATATAAATGATCTGAAAAGTTTCGTATCATTTCAAATAGATTCCGATTTAATTTTATTTTTTGAACGAAACTAGTATAAAATAGTGTATAATATATTATGATTTGTTGACCGAAACTTGCATTTCTAAAAGGTTCATATAATATAATTTTCAAATGATTTTTTGCTTGGACTTCCATCATAACCTTCTCTCGTAAAATAGAGAAATGTTCTGAAAAGTTTCAAATCATTTCGATAAGTCCTCGATTTAATTTGATTTTTTGACCGAAACTAGTGTAAACTTGTGTATAATATACTATGCTTTTTTGACAGAAACTTGCATTTCGATAAGTTTTATAGAAGCTAATTTTCAGATGAGTTTTTGCATGGACTTCCATCATAACATTCCATTGTAACATATATAAATGATCCGAAAGGTTTCGTATCATTTAGAACAATCCTCGATTTAATTTGACTTTTTGACCAAAACTAGAATAAACTAGTGAATAATATTTATGATTTTTTCACCGAAACTTTCATTTCAAAAAGTTTCATTGAATCTAATTTTAAGATGATTTTTTGTATGGACTTCCATCATAACCTTCCCTCGTAAAATATATCAATAATCTTAAAAGTTTCGTATCATTTTGAATAGTCCTCGATTAAATTTTATTTTTTGACCGAAACTAGTATTAACTAGTGTATAATATACTATGATTTTTTTACTGAAACTTGCATTCCAAAAAGGTATATAGAAACTAATTTTCGTATGATTTTTTGCAAGGTCTTCCATCATAACCTTCCCTCGTAACATATATAAATGATCTGAAAAGTTTCGTATCATTTCAAACAGTTTCCGATTTAATTTGATTTTTTGAACGAAACTAGTATAAAATAGTGTATAATATATTATGATTTTTTGACCTAAACTTGCATTTCGAAAAGATTCATAGAATTTAATTTTCAAATAATTTTTTTTGCATGGACTTCCATCATAATCTTCCCTCGTAAAATATAGAAATGTTCTTAAAAGTTTGATATCATTTCGAGCAGTCCTCAATTTAATTTGATTTTTTGACCGAAACTAGTGTATAATGTACTATGATTTTTTGACAGAAACTTGCATTTTGATAAGTTTTATAGAAGCTAATTTCCAGATGATTTTTTGCATGGACTTCCGTCATAACCTTTCCTTGTAACATATATAAATGATCTAAAAGGTTTCGTATCATTTGGAACAATCCTCAATTTAATTTGACTTTTTGACCGGAACTAGAATAAACTAGTGTATAATACTTATGAATTTTTTGACCGAAACTTGCATTTCAAAAAGTTTCATAGAATTTAATTTTCAGATGATTTTTTGCATGGACTTCCATCATAACCTTCCCTCGTAAAATATATCAATAATGTGAAAAGTTTCGTATCATTTCGAGCAGTCCTCGATTAAATTTTTTTTTTACCGAAACTAATATAAACTAGTGTATAATATACTTGATTTTTTTACCGAAACTTGCATTTCAAAAAGTTTTATAGAAACTAATTTTCAGATGATTTTTTTTGCAAGGACTTCCATCATAACCTTCCCTCGTAACATATATAAATGATCTGAAAAGTTTCGTATCATTTCAAACAGTTTCCAATTTAATTTTATTTTTTGAACGAAACTAGTATAAAACAGTGTATAATATATTATGATTTTTTGACCAAAACTTGCATTTCGAAAAGATTCATAGAATTTAATTTTCAAATAATTTTTTTGCATGGACTTCCATCATAATCTTCCCTCGTAAAATATAGAAATGTTCTTAAAAGTTTGATATCATTTCGAGCAGTCCTCAATTTAATTTGATTTTTTGACCGAAACTAGTGTATAATATACTATGATTTTTTGACAGAAACTTCCATTTCGATAAGTTTTATAGAAGCTAATTTTCAGATGATTTTTTGCATGTACTTCCGTCATAACCTTGCCTTGTAACATATATAAATGATCTAAAAGGTTTCGTATCATTTGGAACAATCCTCAATTTAATTTGACTTTTTGACCGGAACTAGAATAAACTAGTGTATAATACTTATGAATTTTTTGACCGAAACTTGCATTTCAAAAAGTTTCATAGAATTTAATTTTCAGATGATTTTTTGCATGGACTTCCATCATAACCTTCCCTCGTAAAATATATCAATAATGTGAAAAGTTTCGTATCATTTCGAGCAGTCCTCGATTAAATTTTTTTTTTACCGAAACTAATATAAACTAGTGTATAATATACTTGATTTTTTGACCGAAACTTGCATTTCAAAAAGTTTTATAGAAACTAATTTTCAGATGATTTTTTTTGCAAGGACTTCCATCATAACCTTCCCTCGTAACATATATAAATGATCTGAAAAGTTTCGTATCATTTCAAACAGTTTCCAATTTAATTTTATTTTTTGAACGAAACTAGTATAAAACAGTGTATAATATATTATGATTTTTTGACCAAAACTTGCATTTCGAAAAGATTCATAGAATTTAATTTTCAAATAATTTTTTTGCATGGACTTCCATCATAATCTTCCCTCGTAAAATATAGAAATGTTCTTAAAAGTTTGATATCATTTCGAGCAGTCCTCAATTTAATTTGATTTTTTGACCGAAACTAGTGTATAATATACTATGATTTTTTGACAGAAACTTCCATTTCGATAAGTTTTATAGAAGCTAATTTTCAGATGATTTTTTGCATGGACTTCCGTCATAACCTTTCCTTGTAACATATATAAATGATCTAAAAGGTTTCGTATCATTTGGAACAATCCTCAATTTAATTTGACTTTTTGACCGGAACTAGAATAAACTAATGTATAATACTTATGATTTTTTGATCGAAACTTGCATTTCAAAAAGTTTCATAGAATTCAATTTTCAGATAATTTTTTGCATGGACTTCCATCATAACCTTCCCCCGTAACATATATAAATGATCTGAAATGTTTCGTATCATTTCAAATAGATTCCGATTTAATTTTATTTTTTGAACGAAACTAGTATAAAATAGTGTATAATATATTATGATTTGTTGACCGAAACTTGCATTTCTAAAAGGTTCATATAATATAATTTTCAAATGATTTTTTGCTTGGACTTCCATCATAACCTTCTCTCGTAAAATATAGAAATGTTCTGAAAAGTTTCAAATCATTTCGATAAGTCCTCGATTTAATTTGATTTTTTGACCGAAACTAGTGTAAACTTGTGTATAATATACTATGCTTTTTTGACAGAAACTTGCATTTCGATAAGTTTTATAGAAGCTAATTTTCAGATGAGTTTTTGCATGGACTTCCATCATAACATTCCATTGTAACATATATAAATGATCCGAAAGGTTTCGTATCATTTAGAACAATCCTCGATTTAATTTGACTTTTTGACCAAAACTAGAATAAACTAGTGAATAATATTTATGATTTTTCACCGAAACTTTCATTTCAAAAAGTTTCATTGAATCTAATTTTAAGATGATTTTTTGTATGGACTTCCATCATAACCTTCCCTCGTAAAATATATCAATAATCTTAAAAGTTTCGTATCATTTTGAATAGTCCTCGATTAAATTTTATTTTTTGACCGAAACTAGTATTAACTAGTGTATAATATACTATGATTTTTTTACTGAAACTTGCATTCCAAAAAGGTATATAGAAACTAATTTTCGTATGATTTTTTGCAAGGTCTTCCATCATAACCTTCCCTTGTAACATATATAAATGATCTGAAAAGTTTCGTATCATTTCAAACAGTTTCCGATTTAATTTGATTTTTTGAACGAAACTAGTATAAAATAGTGTATAATATATTATGATTTTTTGACCTAAACTTGCATTTCGAAAAGATTCATAGAATTTAATTTTCAAATAATTTTTTTTGCATGGACTTCCATCATAATCTTCCCTCGTAAAATATAGAAATGTTCTTAAAAGTTTGATATCATTTCGAGCAGTCCTCAATTTAATTTGATTTTTTGACCGAAACTAGTGTATAATATACTATGATTTTTTGACAGAAACTTGCATTTTGATAAGTTTTATAGAAGCTAATTTCCAGATGATTTTTTGCATGGACTTCCGTCATAACCTTTCCTTGTAACATATATAAATGATCTAAAAGGTTTCGTATCATTTGGAACAATCCTCAATTTAATTTGACTTTTTGACCGGAACTAGAATAAACTAGTGTATAATACTTATGAATTTTTTGACCGAAACTTGCATTTCAAAAAGTTTCATAGAATTTAATTTTCAGATGATTTTTTGCATGGACTTCCATCATAACCTTCCCTCGTAAAATATATCAATAATGTGAAAAGTTTCGTATCATTTCGAGCAGTCCTCGATTAAATTTTTTTTTTACCGAAACTAATATAAACTAGTGTATAATATACTTGATTTTTTTACCGAAACTTGCATTTCAAAAAGTTTTATAGAAACTAATTTTCAGATGATTTTTTTTGCAAGGACTTCCATCATAACCTTCCCTCGTAACATATATAAATGATCTGAAAAGTTTCGTATCATTTCAAACAGTTTCCAATTTAATTTTATTTTTTGAACGAAACTAGTATAAAACAGTGTATAATATATTATGATTTTTTGACCAAAACTTGCATTTCGAAAAGATTCATAGAATTTAATTTTCAAATAATTTTTTTGCATGGACTTCCATCATAATCTTCCCTCGTAAAATATAGAAATGTTCTTAAAAGTTTGATATCATTTCGAGCAGTCCTCAATTTAATTTGATTTTTTGACCGAAACTAGTGTATAATATACTATGATTTTTTGACAGAAACTTCCATTTCGATAAGTTTTATAGAAGCTAATTTTCAGATGATTTTTTGCATGTACTTCCGTCATAACCTTGCCTTGTAACATATATAAATGATCTAAAAGGTTTCGTATCATTTGGAACAATCCTCAATTTAATTTGACTTTTTGACCGGAACTAGAATAAACTAGTGTATAATACTTATGAATTTTTTGACCGAAACTTGCATTTCAAAAAGTTTCATAGAATTTAATTTTCAGATGATTTTTTGCATGGACTTCCATCATAACCTTCCCTCGTAAAATATATCAATAATGAGAAAAGTTTCGTATCATTTCGAGCAGTCCTCGATTAAATTTTTTTTTTTACCGAAACTAATATAAACTAGTGTATAATATACTTGATTTTTTGACCGAAACTTGCATTTCAAAAAGTTTTATAGAAACTAATTTTCAGATGATTTTTTTTGCAAGGACTTCCATCATAACCTTCCCTCGTAACATATATAAATGATCTGAAAAGTTTCGTATCATTTCAAACAGTTTCCGATTTAATTTTATTTTTTGAACGAAACTAGTATAAAACAGTGTATAATATATTATGATTTTTTGATCAAAACTTGCATTTCGAAAAGATTCATAGAATTTAATTTTCAAATAATTTTTTTGCATGGACTTCCATCATAATCTTCCCTCGTAAAATATAGAAATGTTCTTAAAAGTTTGATATCATTTCGAGCAGTCCTCAATTTAATTTGATTTTTTGACCGAAACTAGTGTATAATATACTATGATTTTTTGACAGAAACTTCCATTTCGATAAGTTTTATAGAAGCTAATTTTCAGATGTTTTTTTTCATGGACTTCCGTCATAACCTTGCCTTGTAACATATATAAATAATCTGAAAGGTTTCCTATCATTTGGAACAATCCTCAATTTAATTTGACTATTTGACCAGAACTAGAATAAACTAGTGTATAATACTTATGATATTTTGATCGAAACTTGCATTTCAAAAAGTTTCATAGAATTCAATTTTCAGATAATTTTTTGCATGGACTTCCATCATAACCTTCCCCCGTAACATATATAAATGATCTGAAAAGTTTCGTATCATTTCAAATAGATTCCGATTTAATTTTATTTTTTGAACGAAACTAGTATAAAATAGTGTATAATATATTATGATTTGTTGACCGAAACTTGCATTTCAAAAAGTTTCATAGAATTTAATTTTCAGATGATTTTTTGCATGGACTTCCATCATAACCTTCTCTCGTAAAATATAGAAATAATGTGAAAAGTTTCGTATCATTTCGAGCAGTCCTCGATTAAATTTTTTTTTTACCGAAACTAATATAAACTAGTGTATAATATACTTGATTTTTTGACCGAAACTTGCATTTCAAAAAGTTTTATAGAAACTAATTTTCAGATGATTTTTTTTGCAAGGACTTCCATCATAACCTTCCCTCGTAACATATATAAATGATCTGAAAAGTTTCGTATCATTTCAAACAGTTTCCGATTTAATTTTATTTTTTTAACGAAACTAGTATAAAACAGTGTATAATATATTATGATTTTTTGACCAAAACTTGCATTTCGAAAAGATTCATAGAATTTAATTTTCAAATAATTTTTTTGCATGGACTTCCATCATAATCTTCCCTCGTAAAATATAGAAATGTTCTTAAAAGTTTGATATCATTTCGAGCAGTCCTCAATTTAATTTGATTTTTTGACCGAAACTAGTGTATAATATACTATGATTTTTTGACAGAAACTTCCATTTCGATAAGTTTTATAGAAGCTAATTTTCAGATGATTTTTTGCATGTACTTCCGTCATAACCTTGCCTTGTAACATATATAAATGATCTAAAAGGTTTCGTATCATTTGGAACAATCCTCAATTTAATTTGACTTTTTGACCGGAACTAGAATAAACTAGTGTATAATACTTATGATTTTTTGATCGAAACTTGCATTTCAAAAAGTTTCATAGAATTTAATTTTCAGATGATTTTTTGCATGGACTTCCATCATAACCTTCCCTCGTAAAATATATCAATAATGTGAAAATTTTCGTATCATTTCGAGCAGTCCTCGATTAAATTTTATTTTTTTACCGAAACTAATATAAACTAGTGTATAATATACTTGATTTTTTGACCGAAACTTGCATTTCAAAAAGTTTTATAGAAACTAATTTTCAGATGATTTTTTTGCAAGGACTTCCATCATAACCTTCCCTCGTAACATATATAAATGATCTGAAATGTTTCGTATCATTTCAAGCAATTTCCGATTTAATTTTATTTTTTGAACGAAACTAGAATAAAACAGTGTATAATATATTATGATTTTTTGACCAAAACATGCATTTCGAAAAGATTCATAGAATTTAATTTTCAAATAATTTTTTTGCATGGACTTCCATCATAATCTTCCCTCATAAAATATAGAAATGTTCTTAAAAGTTTGATATCATTTCGAGCAGTCCTCAATTTAATTTGATTTTTTGACCGAAACTAGTGTATAATATACTATAATTTTTTGACAGAAACTTGCATTTCGATAAGTTTTATAGAAGCTAATTTTCAGATGATTTTTTTCATGGACTTCCGTCATAACCTTGCCTTGTAACATATATAAATAATCTGAAAGGTTTCCTATCATTTGGAACAATCCTCAATTTAATTTGACTATTTGACCAGAACTAGAATAAACTAGTGTATAATACTTATGATTTTTTGATCGAAACTTGCTTTTCAAAAAGTTTCATAGAATTTAATTTTCAGATAATTTTTTGCATGGACTTCCATCATAACCTTCCCTCGTAACATATATAAATGATCTGAAAAGTTTCGTATCATTTCAAATAGATTCCGATTTAATTTTATTTTTTGAACGAAACTAGTATAAAATAGTGTATAATATATTATGATTTGTTGACCGAAACTTGCATTTCGAAAAGGTTCATATAATATAATTTTCAAATGATTTTTTGCTTGGACTTCCATCATAACCTTCTTTCGTAAAATATAGAAATGTTCTGAAAAGTTTCATATCATTTTGATAAGTCCTCGATTTAATTTGATTTTTTGACCGAAACTAGTGTAAACTTGTGTATAATATACTATGCTTTTTTGACAGAAACTTGCATTTTGATAAGTTTTATAGAAGCTAATTTTCAGATGATTTTTTGCATGGAGTTCCATCATAACCTTCCCTTGTAACATATATAAATGATCTGAAAGGTTTCGTATCATTTAGAACAATCCTCGATTTACTTTGACTTTTTGAACAAAACAAGAATAAACTAGTGTATAATACTTATGAATTTTTTGACCGAAACTTGCATTTCAAAAAGTTTCATAGAATTTAATTTTCAGATGATTTTTTGCATGGACTTCCATCATAACCTTCCCTCGTAAAATATATCAATAATGTGAAAAGTTTCGTATCATTTCGAGCAGTCCTCGATTAAATTTTTTTTTTTACCGAAACTAATATAAACTAGTGTATAATATACTTGATTTTTTGACCGAAACTTGCATTTCAAAAAGTTTTATAGAAACTAATTTTCAGATGATTTTTTTTGCAAGGACTTCCATCATAACCTTCCCTCGTAACATATATAAATGATCTGAAAAGTTTCGTATCATTTCAAACAGTTTCCGATTTAATTTTATTTTTTTAACGAAACTAGTATAAAACAGTGTATAATATATTATGATTTTTTGACCAAAACTTGCATTTCGAAAAGATTCATAGAATTTAATTTTCAAATAATTTTTTTGCATGGACTTCCATCATAATCTTCCCTCGTAAAATATAGAAATGTTCTTAAAAGTTTGATATCATTTCGAGCAGTCCTCAATTTAATTTGATTTTTTGACCGAAACTAGTGTATAATATACTATGATTTTTTGACAGAAACTTCCATTTCGATAAGTTTTATAGAAGCTAATTTTCAGATGATTTTTTGCATGTACTTCCGTCATAACCTTGCCTTGTAACATATATAAATGATCTAAAAGGTTTCGTATCATTTGGAACAATCCTCAATTTAATTTGACTTTTTGACCGGAACTAGAATAAACTAGTGTATAATACTTATGAATTTTTTGACCGAAACTTGCATTTCAAAAAGTTTCATAGAATTTAATTTTCAGATGATTTTTTGCATGGACTTCCATCATAACCTTCCCTCGTAAAATATATCAATAATGTGAAAAGTTTCGTATCATTTCGAGCAGTCCTCGATTAAATTTTTTTTTTTACCGAAACTAATATAAACTAGTGTATAATATACTTGATTTTTTGACTGAAACTTGCATTTCAAAAAGTTTTATAGAAACTAATTTTCAGATGATTTTTTTTGCAAGGACTTCCATCATAACCTTCCCTCGTAACATATATAAATGATCTGAAAAGTTTCGTATCATTTCAAACAGTTTCCGATTTAATTTTATTTTTTGAACGAAACTAGTATAAAACAGTGTATAATATATTATGATTTTTTGACCAAAACTTGCATTTCGAAAAGATTCATAGAATTTAATTTTCAAATAATTTTTTTGCATGGACTTCCATCATAATCTTCCCTCGTAAAATATAGAAATGTTCTTAAAAGTTTGATATCATTTCGAGCAGTCCTCAATTTAATTTGATTTTTTGACCGAAACTAGTGTATAATATACTATGATTTTTTGACAGAAACTTCCATTTCGATAAGTTTTATAGAAGCTAATTTTCAGATGATTTTTTGCATGGACTTCCGTCATAACCTTTCCTTGTAACATATATAAATGATCTAAAAGGTTTCGTATCATTTGGAACAATCCTCAATTTAATTTGACTTTTTGACCGGAACTAGAATAAACTAGTGTATAATACTTATGATTTTTTGATCGAAACTTGCATTTCAAAAAGTTTCATAGAATTTAATTTTCAGATGATTTTTTGCATGGACTTCCATCATAACCTTCCCTCGTAAAATATATCAATAATGTGAAAAGTTTCGTATCATTTCGAGCAGTCCTCGATTAAATTTTATTTTTTTACCGAAACTAATATAAACTAGTGTATAATATACTTGATTTTTTGACCGAAACTTGCATTTCAAAAAGTTTTATAGAAACTAATTTTCAGATGATTTTTTTTGCAAGGACTTCCATCATAACCTTCCCTCGTAACATATATAAATGATCTGAAAAGTTTCGTATCATTTCAAACAGTTTCCGATTTAATTTTATTTTTTGAACGAAACTAGTATAAAACAGTGTATAATATATTATGATTTTTTGATCAAAACTTGCATTTCGAAAAGATTCATAGAATTTAATTTTCAAATAATTTTTTTGCATGGACTTCCATCATAATCTTCCCTCGTAAAATATAGAAATGTTCTTAAAAGTTTGATATCATTTCGAGCAGTCCTCAATTTAATTTGATTTTTTGACCGAAACTAGTGTATAATATACTATGATTTTTTGACAGAAACTTCCATTTCGATAAGTTTTATAGAAGCTAATTTTCAGATGTTTTTTTTCATGGACTTCCGTCATAACCTTGCCTTGTAACATATATAAATAATCTGAAAGGTTTCCTATCATTTGGAACAATCCTCAATTTAATTTGACTATTTGACCAGAACTAGAATAAACTAGTGTATAATACTTATGATATTTTGATCGAAACTTGCATTTCAAAAAGTTTCATAGAATTCAATTTTCAGATAATTTTTTGCATGGACTTCCATCATAACCTTCCCCCGTAACATATATAAATGATCTGAAAAGTTTCGTATCATTTCAAATAGATTCCGATTTAATTTTATTTTTTGAACGAAACTAGTATAAAATAGTGTATAATATATTATGATTTGTTGACCGAAACTTGCATTTCAAAAAGTTTCATAGAATTTAATTTTCAGATGATTTTTTGCATGGACTTCCATCATAACCTTCTCTCGTAAAATATAGAAATAATGTGAAAAGTTTCGTATCATTTCGAGCAGTCCTCGATTAAATTTTTTTTTTACCGAAACTAATATAAACTAGTGTATAATATACTTGATTTTTTGACCGAAACTTGCATTTCAAAAAGTTTTATAGAAACTAATTTTCAGATGATTTTTTTTGCAAGGACTTCCATCATAACCTTCCCTCGTAACATATATAAATGATCTGAAAAGTTTCGTATCATTTCAAACAGTTTCCGATTTAATTTTATTTTTTTAACGAAACTAGTATAAAACAGTGTATAATATATTATGATTTTTTGACCAAAACTTGCATTTCGAAAAGATTCATAGAATTTAATTTTCAAATAATTTTTTTGCATGGACTTCCATCATAATCTTCCCTCGTAAAATATAGAAATGTTCTTAAAAGTTTGATATCATTTCGAGCAGTCCTCAATTTAATTTGATTTTTTGACCGAAACTAGTGTATAATATACTATGATTTTTTGACAGAAACTTCCATTTCGATAAGTTTTATAGAAGCTAATTTTCAGATGATTTTTTGCATGTACTTCCGTCATAACCTTGCCTTGTAACATATATAAATGATCTAAAAGGTTTCGTATCATTTGGAACAATCCTCAATTTAATTTGACTTTTTGACCGGAACTAGAATAAACTAGTGTATAATACTTATGATTTTTTGATCGAAACTTGCATTTCAAAAAGTTTCATAGAATTTAATTTTCAGATGATTTTTTGCATGGACTTCCATCATAACCTTCCCTCGTAAAATATATCAATAATGTGAAAATTTTCGTATCATTTCGAGCAGTCCTCGATTAAATTTTATTTTTTTACCGAAACTAATATAAACTAGTGTATAATATACTTGATTTTTTGACCGAAACTTGCATTTCAAAAAGTTTTATAGAAACTAATTTTCAGATGATTTTTTTGCAAGGACTTCCATCATAACCTTCCCTCGTAACATATATAAATGATCTGAAATGTTTCGTATCATTTCAAGCAATTTCCGATTTAATTTTATTTTTTGAACGAAACTAGAATAAAACAGTGTATAATATATTATGATTTTTTGACCAAAACATGCATTTCGAAAAGATTCATAGAATTTAATTTTCAAATAATTTTTTTGCATGGACTTCCATCATAATCTTCCCTCATAAAATATAGAAATGTTCTTAAAAGTTTGATATCATTTCGAGCAGTCCTCAATTTAATTTGATTTTTTGACCGAAACTAGTGTATAATATACTATAATTTTTTGACAGAAACTTGCATTTCGATAAGTTTTATAGAAGCTAATTTTCAGATGATTTTTTTCATGGACTTCCGTCATAACCTTGCCTTGTAACATATATAAATAATCTGAAAGGTTTCCTATCATTTGGAACAATCCTCAATTTAATTTGACTATTTGACCAGAACTAGAATAAACTAGTGTATAATACTTATGATTTTTTGATCGAAACTTGCTTTTCAAAAAGTTTCATAGAATTTAATTTTCAGATAATTTTTTGCATGGACTTCCATCATAACCTTCCCTCGTAACATATATAAATGATCTGAAAAGTTTCGTATCATTTCAAATAGATTCCGATTTAATTTTATTTTTTGAACGAAACTAGTATAAAATAGTGTATAATATATTATGATTTGTTGACCGAAACTTGCATTTCGAAAAGGTTCATATAATATAATTTTCAAATGATTTTTTGCTTGGACTTCCATCATAACCTTCTTTCGTAAAATATAGAAATGTTCTGAAAAGTTTCATATCATTTTGATAAGTCCTCGATTTAATTTGATTTTTTGACCGAAACTAGTGTAAACTTGTGTATAATATACTATGCTTTTTTGACAGAAACTTGCATTTTGATAAGTTTTATAGAAGCTAATTTTCAGATGATTTTTTGCATGGAGTTCCATCATAACCTTCCCTTGTAACATATATAAATGATCTGAAAGGTTTCGTATCATTTAGAACAATCCTCGATTTACTTTGACTTTTTGAACAAAACAAGAATAAACTAGTGTATAATACTTATGAATTTTTTGACCGAAACTTGCATTTCAAAAAGTTTCATAGAATTTAATTTTCAGATGATTTTTTGCATGGACTTCCATCATAACCTTCCCTCGTAAAATATATCAATAATGTGAAAAGTTTCGTATCATTTCGAGCAGTCCTCGATTAAATTTTTTTTTTTACCGAAACTAATATAAACTAGTGTATAATATACTTGATTTTTTGACCGAAACTTGCATTTCAAAAAGTTTTATAGAAACTAATTTTCAGATGATTTTTTTTGCAAGGACTTCCATCATAACCTTCCCTCGTAACATATATAAATGATCTGAAAAGTTTCGTATCATTTCAAACAGTTTCCGATTTAATTTTATTTTTTTAACGAAACTAGTATAAAACAGTGTATAATATATTATGATTTTTTGACCAAAACTTGCATTTCGAAAAGATTCATAGAATTTAATTTTCAAATAATTTTTTTGCATGGACTTCCATCATAATCTTCCCTCGTAAAATATAGAAATGTTCTTAAAAGTTTGATATCATTTCGAGCAGTCCTCAATTTAATTTGATTTTTTGACCGAAACTAGTGTATAATATACTATGATTTTTTGACAGAAACTTCCATTTCGATAAGTTTTATAGAAGCTAATTTTCAGATGATTTTTTGCATGTACTTCCGTCATAACCTTGCCTTGTAACATATATAAATGATCTAAAAGGTTTCGTATCATTTGGAACAATCCTCAATTTAATTTGACTTTTTGACCGGAACTAGAATAAACTAGTGTATAATACTTATGAATTTTTTGACCGAAACTTGCATTTCAAAAAGTTTCATAGAATTTAATTTTCAGATGATTTTTTGCATGGACTTCCATCATAACCTTCCCTCGTAAAATATATCAATAATGTGAAAAGTTTCGTATCATTTCGAGCAGTCCTCGATTAAATTTTTTTTTTTACCGAAACTAATATAAACTAGTGTATAATATACTTGATTTTTTGACTGAAACTTGCATTTCAAAAAGTTTTATAGAAACTAATTTTCAGATGATTTTTTTTGCAAGGACTTCCATCATAACCTTCCCTCGTAACATATATAAATGATCTGAAAAGTTTCGTATCATTTCAAACAGTTTCCGATTTAATTTTATTTTTTGAACGAAACTAGTATAAAACAGTGTATAATATATTATGATTTTTTGACCAAAACTTGCATTTCGAAAAGATTCATAGAATTTAATTTTCAAATAATTTTTTTGCATGGACTTCCATCATAATCTTCCCTCGTAAAATATAGAAATGTTCTTAAAAGTTTGATATCATTTCGAGCAGTCCTCAATTTAATTTGATTTTTTGACCGAAACTAGTGTATAATATACTATGATTTTTTGACAGAAACTTCCATTTCGATAAGTTTTATAGAAGCTAATTTTCAGATGATTTTTTGCATGGACTTCCGTCATAACCTTTCCTTGTAACATATATAAATGATCTAAAAGGTTTCGTATCATTTGGAACAATCCTCAATTTAATTTGACTTTTTGACCGGAACTAGAATAAACTAGTGTATAATACTTATGATTTTTTGATCGAAACTTGCATTTCAAAAAGTTTCATAGAATTTAATTTTCAGATGATTTTTTGCATGGACTTCCATCATAACCTTCCCTCGTAAAATATATCAATAATGTGAAAAGTTTCGTATCATTTCGAGCAGTCCTCGATTAAATTTTATTTTTTTACCGAAACTAATATAAACTAGTGTATAATATACTTGATTTTTTGACCGAAACTTGCATTTCAAAAAGTTTTATAGAAACTAATTTTCAGATGATTTTTTTGCAAGGACTTCCATCATAACCTTCCCTCGTAACATATATAAATGATCTGAAATGTTTCGTATCATTTCAAGCAATTTCCGATTTAATTTTATTTTTTGAACGAAACTAGAATAAAACAGTGTATAATATATTATGATTTTTTGACCAAAACTTGCATTTCGAAAAGATTCATAGAATTTAATTTTCAAATAATTTTTTTGCATGGACTTCCATCATAATCTTCCCTCATAAAATATAGAAATGTTCTTAAAAGTTTGATATCATTTCGAGCAGTCCTCAATTTAATTTGATTTTTTGACCGAAACTAGTGTATAATATACTATAATTTTTTGACAGAAACTTGCATTTCGATAAGTTTTATAGAAGCTAATTTTCAGATGATTTTTTTCATGGACTTCCGTCATAACCTTGCCTTGTAACATATATAAATAATCTGAAAGGTTTCCTATCATTTGGAACAATCCTCAATTTAATTTGACTATTTGACCAGAACTAGAATAAACTAGTGTATAATACTTATGATTTTTTGATCGAAACTTGCATTTCAAAAAGTTTCATAGAATTTAATTTTCAGATAATTTTTTGCATGGACTTCCATCATAACCTTCCCTCGTAACATATATAAATGATCTGAAAAGTTTCGTATCATTTCAAATAGATTCCGATTTAATTTTATTTTTTGAACGAAACTAGTATAAAATAGTGTATAATATATTATGATTTGTTGACCGAAACTTGCATTTCGAAAAGGTTCATATAATATAATTTTCAAATGATTTTTTGCTTGGACTTCCATCATAACCTTCTTTCGTAAAATATAGAAATGTTCTGAAAAGTTTCATATCATTTTGATAAGTCCTCGATTTAATTTGATTTTTTGACCGAAACTAGTGTAAACTTGTGTATAATATACTATGCTTTTTTGACAGAAATTTGCATTTTGATAAGTTTTATAGAAGCTAATTTTCAGATGATTTTTTGCATGGAGTTCCATCATAACCTTCCCTTGTAACATATATAAATGATCTGAAAGGTTTCGTATCATTTAGAACAATCCTCGATTTACTTTGACTTTTTGAACAAAACAAGAATAAACTAGTGTATAATACTTATGAATTTTTTGACCGAAACTTGCATTTCAAAAAGTTTCATAGAATTTAATTTTCAGATGATTTTTTGCATGGACTTCCATCATAACCTTCCCTCGTAAAATATATCAATAATGTGAAAAGTTTCGTATCATTTCGAGCAGTCCTCGATTAAATTTTTTTTTTTACCGAAACTAATATAAACTAGTGTATAATATACTTGATTTTTTGACCGAAACTTGCATTTCAAAAAGTTTTATAGAAACTAATTTTCAGATGATTTTTTTTGCAAGGACTTCCATCATAACCTTCCCTCGTAACATATATAAATGATCTGAAAAGTTTCGTATCATTTCAAACAGTTTCCGATTTAATTTTATTTTTTTAACGAAACTAGTATAAAACAGTGTATAATATATTATGATTTTTTGACCAAAACTTGCATTTCGAAAAGATTCATAGAATTTAATTTTCAAATAATTTTTTTGCATGGACTTCCATCATAATCTTCCCTCGTAAAATATAGAAATGTTCTTAAAAGTTTGATATCATTTCGAGTAGTCCTCAATTTAATTTGATTTTTTGACCGAAACTAGTGTATAATATACTATGATTTTTTGACAGAAACTTCCATTTCGATAAGTTTTATAGAAGCTAATTTTCAGATGATTTTTTGCATGTACTTCCGTCATAACCTTGCCTTGTAACATATATAAATGATCTAAAAGGTTTCGTATCATTTGGAACAATCCTCAATTTAATTTGACTTTTTGACCGGAACTAGAATAAACTAGTGTATAATACTTATGAATTTTTTGACCGAAACTTGCATTTCAAAAAGTTTCATAGAATTTAATTTTCAGATGATTTTTTGCATGGACTTCCATCATAACCTTCCCTCGTAAAATATATCAATAATGTGAAAAGTTTCGTATCATTTCGAGCAGTCCTCGATTAAATTTTTTTTTTTACCGAAACTAATATAAACTAGTGTATAATATACTTGATTTTTTGACCGAAACTTGCATTTCAAAAAGTTTTATAGAAACTAATTTTCAGATGATTTTTTTTGCAAGGACTTCCATCATAACCTTCCCTCGTAACATATATAAATGATCTGAAAAGTTTCGTATCATTTCAAACAGTTTCCGATTTAATTTTATTTTTTGAACGAAACTAGTATAAAACAGTGTATAATATATTATGATTTTTTGACCAAAACTTGCATTTCGAAAAGATTCATAGAATTTAATTTTCAAATAATTTTTTTGCATGGACTTCCATCATAATCTTCCCTCGTAAAATATAGAAATGTTCTTAAAAGTTTGATATCATTTCGAGCAGTCCTCAATTTAATTTGATTTTTTGACCGAAACTAGTGTATAATATACTATGATTTTTTGACAGAAACTTCCATTTCGATAAGTTTTATAGAAGCTAATTTTCAGATGATTTTTTGCATGGACTTCCGTCATAACCTTTCCTTGTAACATATATAAATGATCTAAAAGGTTTCGTATCATTTGGAACAATCCTCAATTTAATTTGACTTTTTGACCGGAACTAGAATAAACTAGTGTATAATACTTATGATTTTTTGATCGAAACTTGCATTTCAAAAAGTTTCATAGAATTTAATTTTCAGATGATTTTTTGCATGGACTTCCATCATAACCTTCCCTCGTAAAATATATCAATAATGTGAAAAGTTTCGTATCATTTCGAGCAGTCCTCGATTAAATTTTATTTTTTTACCGAAACTAATATAAACTAGTGTATAATATACTTGATTTTTTGACCGAAACTTGCATTTCAAAAAGTTTTATAGAAACTAATTTTCAGATGATTTTTTTGCAAGGACTTCCATCATAACCTTCCCTCGTAACATATATAAATGATCTGAAATGTTTCGTATCATTTCAAGCAATTTCCGATTTAATTTTATTTTTTGAACGAAACTAGAATAAAACAGTGTATAATATATTATGATTTTTTGACCAAAACTTGCATTTCGAAAAGATTCATAGAATTTAATTTTCAAATAATTTTTTTGCATGGACTTCCATCATAATCTTCCCTCATAAAATATAGAAATGTTCTTAAATGTTTGATATCATTTCGAGCAGTCCTCAATTTAATTTGATTTTTTGACCGAAACTAGTGTATAATATACTATAATTTTTTGACAGAAACTTGCATTTCGATAAGTTTTATAGAAGCTAATTTTCAGATGATTTTTTTCATGGACTTCCGTCATAACCTTGCCTTGTAACATATATAAATAATCTGAAAGGTTTCCTATCATTTGGAACAATCCTCAATTTAATTTGACTATTTGACCAGAACTAGAATAAACTAGTGTATAATACTTATGATTTTTTGATCGAAACTTGCATTTCAAAAAGTTTCATAGAATTTAATATTCAGATAATTTTTTGCATGGACTTCCATCATAACCTTCCCTCGTAACATATATAAATGATCTGAAAAGTTTCGTATCATTTCAAATAGATTCCGATTTAATTTTATTTTTTGAACGAAACTAGTATAAAATAGTGTATAATATATATGATTTGTTGACCGAAACTTGCATTTCGAAAAGGTTCATATAATATAATTTTCAAATGATTTTTTGCTTGGACTTCCATCATAACCTTCTCTCGTAAAATATAGAAATGTTCTGAAAAGTTTCATATCATTTCGATAAGTCCTCGATTTAATTTGATTTTTTGACCGAAACTAGTGTAAACTTGTGTATAATATACTATGCTTTTTTGACAGAAACTTGCATTTTGATAAGTTTTATAGAAGCTAATTTTCAGATGATTTTTTGCATGGAGTTCCATCATAACCTTCCCTTGTAACATATATAAATGATCTGAAAGGTTTCGTATCATTTAGAACAATCCTCGATTTAATTTGACTTTTTGACCAAAACAAGAATAAACTAGTGTATAATACTTATGAATTTTTTGACCGAAACTTGCATTTCAAAAAGTTTCATAGAATTTAATTTTCAGATGATTTTTTGCATGGACTTCCATCATAACCTTCCCTCGTAAAATATATCAATAATGTGAAAAGTTTCGTATCATTTCGAGCAGTCCTCGATTAAATTTTTTTTTTACCGAAACTAATATAAACTAGTGTATAATATACTTGATTTTTTGACCGAAACTTGCATTTCAAAAAGTTTTATAGAAACTAATTTTCAGATGATTTTTTTTGCAAGGACTTCCATCATAACCTTCCCTCGTAACATATATAAATGATCTGAAAAGTTTCGTATCATTTCAAACAGTTTCCGATTTAATTTTATTTTTTGAACGAAACTAGTATAAAACAGTGTAGAATATATTATGATTTTTTGACCAAAACTTGCATTTCGAAAAGATTCATAGAATTTAATTTTCAAATAATTTTTTTGCATGGACTTCCATCATAATCTTCCCTCGTAAAATATAGAAATGTTCTTAAAAGTTTGATATCATTTCGAGCAGTCCTCAATTTAATTTGATTTTTTGACCGAAACTAGTGTATAATATACTATGATTTTTTGACAGAAACTTCCATTTCGATAAGTTTTATAGAAGCTAATTTTCAGATGATTTTTTGCATGTACTTCCGTCATAACCTTTCCTTGTAACATATATAAATGATCTAAAAGGTTTCGTATCATTTGGAACAATCCTCAATTTAATTTGACTTTTTGACCGGAACTAGAATAAACTAGTGTATAATACTTATGATTTTTTGATCGAAACTTGCATTTCAAAAAGTTTCATAGAATTTAATTTTCAGATGATTTTTTGCATGGACTTCCATCATAACCTTCCCTCGTAAAATATATCAATAATGTGAAAAGTTTCGTATCATTTCGAGCAGTCCTCGATTAAATTTTATTTTTTTACCGAAACTAATATAAACTAGTGTATAATATACTTGATTTTTTGACCGAAACTTGCATTTCAAAAAGTTTTATAGAAACTAATTTTCAGATGATTTTTTTGCAAGGACTTCCATCATAACCTTCCCTCGTAACATATATAAATGATCTGAAATGTTTCGTATCATTTCAAGCAATTTCCGATTTAATTTTATTTTTTGAACGAAACTAGAATAAAACAGTGTATAATATATTATGATTTTTTGACCAAAACTTGCATTTCGAAAAGATTCATAGAATTTAATTTTCAAATAATTTTTTTGCATGGACTTCCATCATAATCTTCCCTCATAAAATATAGAAATGTTCTTAAATGTTTGATATCATTTCGAGCAGTCCTCAATTTAATTTGATTTTTTGACCGAAACTAGTGTATATATACTATAATTTTTTGACAGAAACTTGCATTTCGATAAGTTTTATAGAAGCTAATTTTCAGATGATTTTTTTCATGGACTTCCGTCATAACCTTGCCTTGTAACATATATAAATAATCTGAAAGGTTTCCTATCATTTGGAACAATCCTCAATTTAATTTGACTATTTGACCAGAACTAGAATAAACTAGTGTATAATACTTATGATTTTTTGATCGAAACTTGCATTTCAAAAAGTTTCATAGAATTTAATTTTCAGATAATTTTTTGCATGGACTTCCATCATAACCTTCCCTCGTAACATATATAAATGATCTGAAAAGTTTCGTATCATTTCAAATAGATTCCGATTTAATTTTATTTTTTGAACGAAACTAGTATAAAATAGTGTATAATATATTATGATTTGTTGACCGAAACTTGCATTTCGAAAAGGTTCATATAATATAATTTTCAAATGATTTTTTGCTTGGACTTCCATCATAACCTTCTCTCGTAAAATATAGAAATGTTCTGAAAAGTTTCATATCATTTCGATAAGTCCTCGATTTAATTTGATTTTTTGACCGAAACTAGTGTAAACTTGTGTATAATATACTATGCTTTTTTGACAGAAACTTGCATTTTGATAAGTTTTATAGAAGCTAATTTTCAGATGATTTTTTGCATGGAGTTCCATCATAACCTTCCCTTGTAACATATATAAATGATCTGAAAGGTTTCGTATCATTTAGAACAATCCTCGATTTAATTTGACTTTTTGACCAAAACAAGAATAAACTAGTGTATAATACTTATGAATTTTTTGACCGAAACTTGCATTTCAAAAAGTTTCATAGAATTTAATTTTCAGATGATTTTTTGCATGGACTTCCATCATAACCTTCCCTCGTAAAATATATCAATAATGTGAAAAGTTTCGTATCATTTCGAGCAGTCCTCGATTAAATTTTTTTTTTACCGAAACTAATATAAACTAGTGTATAATATACTTGATTTTTTGACCGAAACTTGCATTTCAAAAAGTTTTATAGAAACTAATTTTCAGATGATTTTTTTGCAAGGACTTCCATCATAACCTTCCCTCGTAACATATATAAATGATCTGAAAAGTTTCGTATCATTTCAAACAGTTTCCGATTTAATTTTATTTTTTGAACGAAACTAGTATAAAACAGTGTAGAATATATTATGATTTTTTGGACAAAACTTGCATTTCGAAAAGATTCATAGAATTTAATTTTCAAATAATTTTTTTGCATGGACTTCCATCATAATCTTCCCTCGTAAAATATAGAAATGTTCTTAAAAGTTTGATATCATTTCGAGCAGTCCTCAATTTAATTTGATTTTTTGACCGTAACTAGTGTATAATATACTATGATTTTTTGACAGAAACTTCCATTTCGATAAGTTTTATAGAAGCTAATTTTCAGATGTTTTTTTTCATGGACTTCCGTCATAACCTTGCCTTGTAACATATATAAATAATCTGAAAGGTTTCCTATCATTTGGAACAATCCTCAATTTAATTTGACTATTTGACCAGAACTAGAATAAACTAGTGTATAATACTTATGATTTTTTGATCGAAACTTGCATTTCAAAAAGTTTCATAGAATTCAATTTTCAAATAATTTTTTGCATGGACTTCCATCATAACCTTCCCTCGTAACATATATAAATGATCTGAAAAGTTTCGTATCATTTCAAATAGATTCCGATTTAATTTTATTTTTTGAACGAAACTAGTATAAAATAGTGTATAATATATTATGATTTGTTGACCGAAACTTGCATTTCGAAAAGGTTCATATAATATAATTTTCAAATGATTTTTTGCTTGGACTTCCATCATAACCTTCTCTCGTAAAATATAGAAATGTTCTGAAAAGTTTCATATCATTTCGATAAGTCCTCGATTTAATTTGATTTTTTGACCGAAACTAGTGTAAACTTGTGTATAATATACTATGCTTTTTTGACAGAAACTTGCATTTTGATAAGTTTTATAGAAGCTAATTTTCAGATGATTTTTTGCATGGAGTTCCATCATAACCTTCCCTTGTAACATATATAAATGATCTGAAAGGTTTCGTATCATTTAGAACAATCCTCGATTTAATTTGACTTTTTGACCAAAACAAGAATAAACTAGTGTATAATACTTATGAATTTTTTGACCGAAACTTGCATTTCAAAAAGTTTCATAGAATTTAATTTTCAGATGATTTTTTGCATGGACTTCCATCATAACCTTCCCTCGTAAAATATATCAATAATGTGAAAAGTTTCGTATCATTTCGAGCAGTCCTCGATTAAATTTTTTTTTTACCGAAACTAATATAAACTAGTGTATAATATACTTGATTTTTTGACCGAAACTTGCATTTCAAAAAGTTTTATAGAAACTAATTTTCAGATGATTTTTTTGCAAGGACTTCCATCATAACCTTCCCTCGTAACATATATAAATGATCTGAAAAGTTTCGTATCATTTCAAACAGTTTCCGATTTAATTTTATTTTTTGAACGAAACTAGTATAAAACAGTGTAGAATATATTATGATTTTTTGGACAAAACTTGCATTTCGAAAAGATTCATAGAATTTAATTTTCAAATAATTTTTTTGCATGGACTTCCATCATAATCTTCCCTCGTAAAATATAGAAATGTTCTTAAAAGTTTGATATCATTTCGAGCAGTCCTCAATTTAATTTGATTTTTTGACCGTAACTAGTGTATAATATACTATGATTTTTTGACAGAAACTTCCATTTCGATAAGTTTTATAGAAGCTAATTTTCAGATGTTTTTTTTCATGGACTTCCGTCATAACCTTGCCTTGTAACATATATAAATAATCTGAAAGGTTTCCTATCATTTGGAACAATCCTCAATTTAATTTGACTATTTGACCAGAACTAGAATAAACTAGTGTATAATACTTATGATTTTTTGATCGAAACTTGCATTTCAAAAAGTTTCATAGAATTCAATTTTCAAATAATTTTTTGCATGGACTTCCATCATAACCTTCCCTCGTAACATATATAAATGATCTGAAAAGTTTCGTATCATTTCAAATAGATTCCGATTTAATTTTATTTTTTGAACGAAACTAGTATAAAATAGTGTATAATATATTATGATTTGTTGACCGAAACTTGCATTTCTAAAAGGTTCATATAATATAATTTTCAAATGATTTTTTGCTTGGACTTCCATCATAACCTTCTCTCGTAAAATATAGAAATGTTCTGAAAAGTTTCAAATCATTTTGATAAGTCCTCGATTTAATTTGATTTTTTGACCGAAACTAGTGTAAACTTGTGTATAATATACTACGCTTTTTTGACAGAAACTTGCATTTTGATAAGTTTTATAGAAGCTAATTTTCAGATGATTTTTTGCATGGAGTTCCATCATAACCTTCCCTTGTAACATATATAAATGATCTGAAAGGTTTCGTATCATTTAGAACAATCCTCGATTTAATTTGACTTTTTGACCAAAACAAGAATAAACTAGTGTATAATACTTATGAATTTTTTGACCGAAACTTGCATTTCAAAAAGTTTCATAGAATTTAATTTTCAGATGATTTTTTGCATGGACTTCCATCATAACCTTCCCTCGTAAAATATATCAATAATGTGAAAAGTTTCGTATCATTTCGAGCAGTCCTCGATTAAATTTTTTTTTTACCGAAACTAATATAAACTAGTGTATAATATACTTGATTTTTTGACCGAAACTTGCATTTCAAAAAGTTTTATAGAAACTAATTTTCAGATGATTTTTTTTGCAAGGACTTCCATCATAACCTTCCCTCGTAACATATATAAATGATCTGAAAAGTTTCGTATCATTTCAAACAGTTTCCGATTTAATTTTATTTTTTGAACGAAACTAGTATAAAACAGTGTAGAATATATTATGATTTTTTGACCAAAACTTGCATTTCGAAAAGATTCATAGAATTTAATTTTCAAATAATTTTTTTGCATGGACTTCCATCATAATCTTCCCTCGTAAAATATAGAAATGTTCTTAAAAGTTTGATATCATTTCGAGCAGTCCTCAATTTAATTTGATTTTTTGACCGAAACTAGTGTATAATATACTATGATTTTTTGACAGAAACTTCCATTTCGATAAGTTTTATAGAAGCTAATTTTCAGATGATTTTTTGCATGTACTTCCGTCATAACCTTTCCTTGTAACATATATAAATGATCTAAAAGGTTTCGTATCATTTGGAACAATCCTCAATTTAATTTGACTTTTTGACCGGAACTAGAATAAACTAGTGTATAATACTTATGATTTTTTGATCGAAACTTGCATTTCAAAAAGTTTCATAGAATTTAATTTTCAGATGATTTTTTGCATGGACTTCCATCATAACCTTCCCTCGTAAAATATATCAATAATGTGAAAAGTTTCGTATCATTTCGAGCAGTCCTCGATTAAATTTTATTTTTTTACCGAAACTAATATAAACTAGTGTATAATATACTTGATTTTTTGACCGAAACTTGCATTTCAAAAAGTTTTATAGAAACTAATTTTCAGATGATTTTTTTGCAAGGACTTCCATCATAACCTTCCCTCGTAACATATATAAATGATCTGAAATGTTTCGTATCATTTCAAGCAATTTCCGATTTAATTTTATTTTTTGAACGAAACTAGAATAAAACAGTGTATAATATATTATGATTTTTTGACCAAAACTTGCATTTCGAAAAGATTCATAGAATTTAATTTTCAAATAATTTTTTTGCATGGACTTCCATCATAATCTTCCCTCATAAAATATAGAAATGTTCTTAAATGTTTGATATCATTTCGAGCAGTCCTCAATTTAATTTGATTTTTTGACCGAAACTAGTGTATATATACTATAATTTTTTGACAGAAACTTGCATTTCGATAAGTTTTATAGAAGCTAATTTTCAGATGATTTTTTTCATGGACTTCCGTCATAACCTTGCCTTGTAACATATATAAATAATCTGAAAGGTTTCCTATCATTTGGAACAATCCTCAATTTAATTTGACTATTTGACCAGAACTAGAATAAACTAGTGTATAATACTTATGATTTTTTGATCGAAACTTGCATTTCAAAAAGTTTCATAGAATTTAATTTTCAGATAATTTTTTGCATGGACTTCCATCATAACCTTCCCTCGTAACATATATAAATGATCTGAAAAGTTTCGTATCATTTCAAATAGATTCCGATTTAATTTTATTTTTTGAACGAAACTAGTATAAAATAGTGTATAATATATTATGATTTGTTGACCGAAACTTGCATTTCGAAAAGGTTCATATAATATAATTTTCAAATGATTTTTTGCTTGGACTTCCATCATAACCTTCTCTCGTAAAATATAGAAATGTTCTGAAAAGTTTCATATCATTTCGATAAGTCCTCGATTTAATTTGATTTTTTGACCGAAACTAGTGTAAACTTGTGTATAATATACTATGCTTTTTTGACAGAAACTTGCATTTTGATAAGTTTTATAGAAGCTAATTTTCAGATGATTTTTTGCATGGAGTTCCATCATAACCTTCCCTTGTAACATATATAAATGATCTGAAAGGTTTCGTATCATTTAGAACAATCCTCGATTTAATTTGACTTTTTGACCAAAACAAGAATAAACTAGTGTATAATACTTATGAATTTTTTGACCGAAACTTGCATTTCAAAAAGTTTCATAGAATTTAATTTTCAGATGATTTTTTGCATGGACTTCCATCATAACCTTCCCTCGTAAAATATATCAATAATGTGAAAAGTTTCGTATCATTTCGAGCAGTCCTCGATTAAATTTTTTTTTTACCGAAACTAATATAAACTAGTGTATAATATACTTGATTTTTTGACCGAAACTTGCATTTCAAAAAGTTTTATAGAAACTAATTTTCAGATGATTTTTTTGCAAGGACTTCCATCATAACCTTCCCTCGTAACATATATAAATGATCTGAAAAGTTTCGTATCATTTCAAACAGTTTCCGATTTAATTTTATTTTTTGAACGAAACTAGTATAAAACAGTGTAGAATATATTATGATTTTTTGGACAAAACTTGCATTTCGAAAAGATTCATAGAATTTAATTTTCAAATAATTTTTTTGCATGGACTTCCATCATAATCTTCCCTCGTAAAATATAGAAATGTTCTTAAAAGTTTGATATCATTTCGAGCAGTCCTCAATTTAATTTGATTTTTTGACCGTAACTAGTGTATAATATACTATGATTTTTTGACAGAAACTTCCATTTCGATAAGTTTTATAGAAGCTAATTTTCAGATGTTTTTTTTCATGGACTTCCGTCATAACCTTGCCTTGTAACATATATAAATAATCTGAAAGGTTTCCTATCATTTGGAACAATCCTCAATTTAATTTGACTATTTGACCAGAACTAGAATAAACTAGTGTATAATACTTATGATTTTTTGATCGAAACTTGCATTTCAAAAAGTTTCATAGAATTCAATTTTCAAATAATTTTTTGCATGGACTTCCATCATAACCTTCCCTCGTAACATATATAAATGATCTGAAAAGTTTCGTATCATTTCAAATAGATTCCGATTTAATTTTATTTTTTGAACGAAACTAGTATAAAATAGTGTATAATATATTATGATTTGTTGACCGAAACTTGCATTTCTAAAAGGTTCATATAATATAATTTTCAAATGATTTTTTGCTTGGACTTCCATCATAACCTTCTCTCGTAAAATATAGAAATGTTCTGAAAAGTTTCAAATCATTTTGATAAGTCCTCGATTTAATTTGATTTTTTGACCGAAACTAGTGTAAACTTGTGTATAATATACTACGCTTTTTTGACAGAAACTTGCATTTTGATAAGTTTTATAGAAGCTAATTTTCAGATGATTTTTTGCATGGAGTTCCATCATAACCTTCCCTTGTAACATATATAAATGATCTGAAAGGTTTCGTATCATTTAGAACAATCCTCGATTTAATTTGACTTTTTGACCAAAACAAGAATAAACTAGTGTATAATACTTATGAATTTTTTGACCGAAACTTGCATTTCAAAAAGTTTCATAGAATTTAATTTTCAGATGATTTTTTGCATGGACTTCCATCATAACCTTCCCTCGTAAAATATATCAATAAAGTGAAAAGTTTCGTAACATTTCGAGCAGTCCTCGATTAAATTTTTTTTTTTACCGAAACTAATATAAACTAGTGTATAATATACTTGATTTTTTGACCGAAACTTGCATTTCAAAAAGTTTTATAGAAACTAATTTTCAGATGATTTTTTTTGCAAGGACTTCCATCATAACCTTCCCTCGTAACATATATAAATGATCTGAAATGTTTCGTATCATTTCAAGCAATTTCCGATTTAATTTTATTTTTTGAACGAAACTAGAATAAAACAGTGTATAATATATTATGATTTTTTGACCAAAACTTGCATTTCGAAAAGATTCATAGAATTTAATTTTCAAATAATTTTTTTGCATGGACTTCCATCATAATCTTCCCTCGTAAAATATAGAAATGTTCTTAAAAGTTTGATATCATTTCGAGCAGTCCTCAATTTAATTTGATTTTTTGACCGAAACTAGTGTATAATATACTATAATTTTTTGACAGAAACTTGCATTTCGATAAGTTTTATAGAAGCTAATTTTCAGATGATTTTTTTCATGGACTTCCGTCATAACCTTGCCTTGTAACATATATAAATAATCTGAAAGGTTTCCTATCATTTGGAACAATCCTCAATTTAATTTGACTATTTGACCAGAACTAGAATAAACTAGTGTATAATACTTATGATTTTTTGATCGAAACTTGCATTTCAAAAAGTTTCATAGAATTTAATTTTCAGATAATTTTTTGCATGGACTTCCATCATAACCTTCCCTCGTAACATATATAAATGATCTGAAAAGTTTCGTATCATTTCAAATAGATTCCGATTTAATTTTATTTTTTGAACGAAACTAGTATAAAATAGTGTATAATATATTATGATTTGTTGACCGAAACTTGCATTTCGAAAAGGTTCAGATAATATAATTTTCAAATGATTTTTTGCTTGGACTTCCATCATAACCTTCTCTCGTAAAATATAGAAATGTTCTGAAAAGTTTCATATCATTTCGATAAGTCCTCGATTTAATTTGATTTTTTGACCGAAACAAGTGTAAACTTGTGTATAATATACTATGCTTTTTTGACAGAAACTTGCATTTTGATAAGTTTTATAGAAGCTAATTTTCAGATGATTTTTTGCATGGAGTTCCATCATAACCTTCCCTTGTAACATATATAAATGATCTGAAAGGTTTCGTATCATTTAGAACAATCCTCGATTTAATTTGACTTTTTGACCAAAACAAGAATAAACTAGTGTATAATACTTATGAATTTTTTGACCGAAACTTGCATTTCAAAAAGTTTCATAGAATTTAATTTTCAGATGATTTTTTGCATGGACTTCCATCATAACCTTCCCTCGTAAAATATATCAATAATGTGAAAAGTTTCGTATCATTTCGAGCAGTCCTCGATTAAATATTTTTTTTTACCGAAACTAATATAAACTAGTGTATAATATACTTGATTTTTTGACCGAAACTTGCATTTAAAAAAGATTTATAGAAACTAATTTTCAGATGATTTTTTTTGCAAGGACTTCCATCATAACCTTCCCTCGTAACATATATAAATGATCTGAAAAGTTTCGTATCATTTCAAACAGTTTCCGATTTAATTTTATTTTTTGAACGAAACTAGTATAAAACAGTGTAGAATATATTATGATTTTTTGACCAAAACTTGCATTTCGAAAAGATTCATAGAATTTAATTTTCAAATAATTTTTTTGCATGGACTTCCATCATAATCTTCCCTCGTAAAATATAGAAATGTTCTTAAAAGTTTGATATCATTTCGAGCAGTCCTCAATTTAATTTAATTTTTTGACCGAAACTAGTGTATAATATACTATGATTTTTTGACAGAAACTTCCATTTCGATAAGTTTTATAGAAGCTAATTTTCAGATGTTTTTTTTCATGGACTTCCGTCATAACCTTTCCTTGTAACATATATAAATAATCTGAAAGGTTTCCTATCATTTGGAACAATCCTCAATTTAATTTGACTATTTGACCAGAACTAGAATAAACTAGTGTATAATACTTATGATTTTTTGATCGAAACTTGCATTTCAAAAAGTTTCATAGAATTCAATTTTCAGATAATTTTTTGCATGGACTTCCATCATAACCTTCCCTCGTAACATATATAAATGATCTGAAAAGTTTCGTATCATTTCAAATAGATTTCGATTTAATTTTATTTTTTGAACGAAACTAGTATAAAATAGTGTATAATATATTATGATTTGTTGACCGAAACTTGCATTTCTAAAAGGTTCATATAATATAATTTTCAAATGATTTTTTGCTTGGACTTCCATCATAACCTTCTCTCGTAAAATATAGAAATGTTCTGAAAAGATTCAAATCATTTTGATAAGTCCTCGATTTAATTTGATTTTTTGACCGAAACTAGTGTAAACTTGTGTATAATATACTACGCTTTTTTGACAGAAACTTGCATTTTGATAAGTTTTATAGAAGCTAATTTTCAGATAATTTTTTGCATGGAGTTCCATCATAACCTTCCCTTGTAACATATATAAATGATCTGAAAGGTTTCGTATCATTTAGAACAATCCTCGATTTAATTTGACTTTTTGACCAAAACAAGAATAAACTAGTGTATAATACTTATGAATTTTTTGACCGAAACTTGCATTTCAAAAAGTTTCATAGAATTTAATTTTCAGATGATTTTTTGCATGGACTTCCATCATAACCTTCCCTCGTAAAATATATCAATAATGTGAAAAGTTTCGTAACATTTCGAGCAGTCCTCGATTAAATTTTTTTTTTTACCGAAACTAATATAAACTAGTGTATAATATACTTGATTTTTTGACCGAAACTTGCATTTCAAAAAGTTTTATAGAAACTAATTTTCAGATGATTTTTTTTGCAAGGACTTCCATCATAACCTTCCCTCGTAACATATATAAATGATCTGAAATGTTTCGTATCATTTCAAGCAATTTCCGATTTAATTTTATTTTTTGAACGAAACTAGAATAAAACAGTGTATAATATATTATGATTTTTTGACCAAAACATGCATTTCGAAAAGATTCATAGAATTTAATTTTCAAATAATTTTTTTGCATGGACTTCCATCATAATCTTCCCTCGTAAAATATAGAAATGTTCTTAAAAGTTTGATATCATTTCGAGCAGTCCTCAATTTAATTTGATTTTTTGACCGAAACTAGTGTATAATATACTATAATTTTTTGACAGAAACTTGCATTTCGATAAGTTTTATAGAAGCTAATTTTCAGATGATTTTTTTCATGGACTTCCGTCATAACCTTGCCTTGTAACATATATAAATAATCTGAAAGGTTTCCTATCATTTGGAACAATCCTCAATTTAATTTGACTATTTGACCAGAACTAGAATAAACTAGTGTATAATACTTATGATTTTTTGATCGAAACTTGCATTTCAAAAAGTTTCATAGAATTTAATTTTCAGATAATTTTTTGCATGGACTTCCATCATAACCTTCCCTCGTAACATATATAAATGATCTGAAAAGTTTCGTATCATTTCAAATAGATTCCGATTTAATTTTATTTTTTGAACGAAACTAGTATAAAATAGTGTATAATATATTATGATTTGTTGACCGAAACTTGCATTTCGAAAAGGTTCAGATAATATAATTTTCAAATGATTTTTTGCTTGGACTTCCATCATAACCTTCTCTCGTAAAATATAGAAATGTTCTGAAAAGTTTCATATCATTTCGATAAGTCCTCGATTTAATTTGATTTTTTGACCGAAACTAGTGTAAACTTGTGTATAATATACTATGCTTTTTTGACAGAAACTTGCATTTTGATAAGTTTTATAGAAGCTAATTTTCAGATGATTTTTTGCATGGAGTTCCATCATAACCTTCCCTTGTAACATATATAAATGATCTGAAAGGTTTCGTATCATTTAGAACAATCCTCGATTTAATTTGACTTTTTGACCAAAACAAGAATAAACTAGTGTATAATACTTATGAATTTTTTGACCGAAACTTGCATTTCAAAAAGTTTCATAGAATTTAATTTTCAGATGATTTTTTGCATGGACTTCCATCATAACCTTCCCTCGTAAAATATATCAATAATGTGAAAAGTTTCGTATCATTTCGAGCAGTCCTCGATTAAATTTTTTTTTTTACCGAAACTAATATAAACTAGTGTATAATATACTTGATTTTTTGACCGAAACTTGCATTTAAAAAAGTTTTATAGAAACTAATTTTCAGATGATTTTTTTTGCAAGGACTTCCATCATAACCTTCCCTCGTAACATATATAAATGATCTGAAAAGTTTCGTATCATTTCAAACAGTTTCCGATTTAATTTTATTTTTTGAACGAAACTAGTATAAAACAGTGTAGAATATATTATGATTTTTTGACCAAAACTTGCATTTCGAAAAGATTCATAGAATTTAATTTTCAAATAATTTTTTTGCATGGAATTCCATCATAATCTTCCCTCGTAAAATATAGAAATGTTCTTAAAAGTTTGATATCATTTCGAGCAGTCCTCAATTTAATTTAATTTTTTGACCGAAACTAGTGTATAATATACTATGATTTTTTGACAGAAACTTCCATTTCGATAAGTTTTATAGAAGCTAATTTTCAGATGTTTTTTTTCATGGACTTCCGTCATAACCTTGCCTTGTAACATATATAAATAATCTGAAAGGTTTCCTATCATTTGGAACAATCCTCAATTTAATTTGACTATTTGACCAGAACTAGAATAAACTAGTGTATAATACTTATGATTTTTTGATCGAAACTTGCATTTCAAAAAGTTTCATAGAATTCAATTTTCAGATAATTTTTTGCATGGACTTCCATCATAACCTTCCCTCGTAACATATATAAATGATCTGAAAAGTTTCGTATCATTTCAAATAGATTCCGATTTAATTTTATTTTTTGAACGAAACTAGTATAAAATAGTGTATAATATATTATGATTTGTTGACCGAAACTTGCATTTCTAAAAGGTTCATATAATATAATTTTCAAATGATTTTTTGCTTGGACTTCCATCATAACCTTCTCTCGTAAAATATAGAAATGTTCTGAAAAGTTTCAAATCATTTTGATAAGTCCTCGATTTAATTTGATTTTTTGACCGAAACTAGTGTAAACTTGTGTATAATATACTACGCTTTTTTGACAGAAACTTGCATTTTGATAAGTTTTATAGAAGCTAATTTTCAGATTATTTTTTGCATGGAGTTCCATCATAACCTTCCCTTGTAACATATATAAATTATCTGAAAGGTTTCGTATCATTTAGAACAATCCTCGATTTAATTTGACTTTTTGACCAAAACAAGAATAAACTAGTGTATAATACTTATGAATTTTTTGACCGAAACTTGCATTTCAAAAAGTTTCATAGAATTTAATTTTCAGATGATTTTTTGCATGGACTTCCATCATAACCTTCCCTCGTAAAATATATCAATAATGTGAAAAGTTTCGTAACATTTCGAGCAGTCCTCGATTAAATTTTTTTTTTTACCGAAACTAATATAAACTAGTGTATAATATACTTGATTTTTTGACCGAAACTTGCATTTCAAAAAGTTTTATAGAAACTAATTTTCAGATGATTTTTTTTGCAAGGACTTCCATCATAACCTTCCCTCGTAACATATATAAATGATCTGAAATGTTTCGTATCATTTCAAGCAATTTCCGATTTAATTTTATTTTTTGAACGAAACTAGAATAAAACAGTGTATAATATATTATGATTTTTTGACCAAAACTTGCATTTCGAAAAGATTCATAGAATTTAATTTTCAAATAATTTTTTTGCATGGACTTCCATCATAATCTTCCCTCGTAAAATATAGAAATGTTCTTAAAAGTTTGATATCATTTCGAGCAGTCCTCAATTTAATTTGATTTTTTGACCGAAACTAGTGTATAATATACTATAATTTTTTGACAGAAACTTGCATTTCGATAAGTTTTATAGAAGCTAATTTTCAGATGATTTTTTTCATGGACTTCCGTCATAACCTTGCCTTGTAACATATATAAATAATCTGAAAGGTTTCCTATCATTTGGAACAATCCTCAATTTAATTTGACTATTTGACCAGAACTAGAATAAACTAGTGTATAATACTTATGATTTTTTGATCGAAACTTGCATTTCAAAAAGTTTCATAGAATTTAATTTTCAGATAATTTTTTGCATGGACTTCCATCATAACCTTCCCTCGTAACATATATAAATGATCTGAAAAGTTTCGTATCATTTCAAATAGATTCCGATTTAATTTTATTTTTTGAACGAAACTAGTATAAAATAGTGTATAATATATTATGATTTGTTGACCGAAACTTGCATTTCGAAAAGGTTCAGATAATATAATTTTCAAATGATTTTTTGCTTGGACTTCCATCATAACCTTCTCTCGTAAAATATAGAAATGTTCTGAAAAGTTTCATATCATTTCGATAAGTCCTCGATTTAATTTGATTTTTTGACCGAAACTAGTGTAAACTTGTGTATAATATACTATGCTTTTTTGACAGAAACTTGCATTTTGATAAGTTTTATAGAAGCTAATTTTCAGATGATTTTTTGCATGGAGTTCCATCATAACCTTCCCTTGTAACATATATAAATGATCTGAAAGGTTTCGTATCATTTAGAACAATCCTCGATTTAATTTGACTTTTTGACCAAAACAAGAATAAACTAGTGTATAATACTTATGAATTTTTTGACCGAAACTTGCATTTCAAAAAGTTTCATAGAATTTAATTTTCAGATGATTTTTTGCATGGACTTCCATCATAACCTTCCCTCGTAAAATATATCAATAATGTGAAAAGTTTCGTATCATTTCGAGCAGTCCTCGATTAAATTTTTTTTTTTACCGAAACTAATATAAACTAGTGTATAATATACTTGATTTTTTGACCGAAACTTGCATTTAAAAAAGTTTTATAGAAACTAATTTTCAGATGATTTTTTTTGCAAGGACTTCCATCATAACCTTCCCTCGTAACATATATAAATGATCTGAAAAGTTTCGTATCATTTCAAACAGTTTCCGATTTAATTTTATTTTTTGAACGAAACTAGTATAAAACAGTGTAGAATATATTATGATTTTTTGACCAAAACTTGCATTTCGAAAAGATTCATAGAATTTAATTTTCAAATAATTTTTTTGCATGGAATTCCATCATAATCTTCCCTCGTAAAATATAGAAATGTTCTTAAAAGTTTGATATCATTTCGAGCAGTCCTCAATTTAATTTAATTTTTTGACCGAAACTAGTGTATAATATACTATGATTTTTTGACAGAAACTTCCATTTCGATAAGTTTTATAGAAGCTAATTTTCAGATGTTTTTTTTCATGGACTTCCGTCATAACCTTGCCTTGTAACATATATAAATAATCTGAAAGGTTTCCTATCATTTGGAACAATCCTCAATTTAATTTGACTATTTGACCAGAACTAGAATAAACTAGTGTATAATACTTATGATTTTTTGATCGAAACTTGCATTTCAAAAAGTTTCATAGAATTCAATTTTCAGATAATTTTTTGCATGGACTTCCATCATAACCTTCCCTCGTAACATATATAAATGATCTGAAAAGTTTCGTATCATTTCAAATAGATTCCGATTTAATTTTATTTTTTGAACGAAACTAGTATAAAATAGTGTATAATATATTATGATTTGTTGACCGAAACTTGCATTTCTAAAAGGTTCATATAATATAATTTTCAAATGATTTTTTGCTTGGACTTCCATCATAACCTTCTCTCGTAAAATATAGAAATGTTCTGAAAAGTTTCAAATCATTTTGATAAGTCCTCGATTTAATTTGATTTTTTGACCGAAACTAGTGTAAACTTGTGTATAATATACTACGCTTTTTTGACAGAAACTTGCATTTTGATAAGTTTTATAGAAGCTAATTTTCAGATTATTTTTTGCATGGAGTTCCATCATAACCTTCCCTTGTAACATATATAAATTATCTGAAAGGTTTCGTATCATTTAGAACAATCCTCGATTTAATTTGACTTTTTGACCAAAACAAGAATAAACTAGTGTATAATACTTATGAATTTTTTGACCGAAACTTGCATTTCAAAAAGTTTCATAGAATTTAATTTTCAGATGATTTTTTGCATGGACTTCCATCATAACCTTCCCTCGTAAAATATATCAATAATGTGAAAAGTTTCGTAACATTTCGAGCAGTCCTCGATTAAATTTTTTTTTTTACCGAAACTAATATAAACTAGTGTATAATATACTTGATTTTTTGACCGAAACTTGCATTTCAAAAAGTTTTATAGAAACTAATTTTCAGATGATTTTTTTTGCAAGGACTTCCATCATAACCTTCCCTCGTAACATATATAAATGATCTGAAATGTTTCATATCATTTCAAGCAATTTCCGATTTAATTTTATTTTTTGAACGAAACTAGAATAAAACAGTGTATAATATATTATGATTTTTTGACCAAAACTTGCATTTCGAAAAGATTCATAGAATTTAATTTTCAAATAATTTTTTTGCATGGACTTCCATCATAATCTTCCCTCGTAAAATATAGAAATGTTCTTAAAAGTTTGATATCATTTCGAGCAGTCCTCAATTTAATTTGATTTTTTGACCGAAACTAGTGTATAATATACTATAATTTTTTGACAGAAACTTGCATTTCGATAAGTTTTATAGAAGCTAATTTTCAGATGATTTTTTTCATGGACTTCCGTCATAACCTTGCCTTGTAACATATATAAATAATCTGAAAGGTTTCCTATCATTTGGAACAATCCTCAATTTAATTTGACTATTTGACCAGAACTAGAATAAACTAGTGTATAATACTTATGATTTTTTGATCGAAACTTGCATTTCAAAAAGTTTCATAGAATTTAATTTTCAGATAATTTTTTGCATGGACTTCCATCATAACCTTCCCTCGTAACATATATAAATGATCTGAAAAGTTTCGTATCATTTAAAATAGATTCCGATTTAATTTTATTTTTTGAACGAAACTAGTATAAAATAGTGTATAATATATTATGATTTGTTGACCGAAACATGCATTTCGAAAAGGTTCATGTAATATAATTTTCAAATGATTTTTTGCTTGGACTTCCATCATAACCTTCTCTCGTAAAATATAGAAATGTTCTGAAAAGTTTCATATCATTTCGATAAGTCCTCGATTTAATTTGATTTTTTGACCGAAACTAGTGTAAACTTGTGTATAATATACTATGCTTTTTTGACAGAAACTTGCATTTTGATAAGTTTTATAGAAGCTAATTTTCAGATGATTTTTTGCATGGAGTTCCATCATAACCTTCCCTTGTAACATATATAAATGATCTGAAAGGTTTCGTATCATTTAGAACAATCCTCGATTTAATTTGACTTTTTGACCAAAACAAGAATAAACTAGTGTATAATACTTATGAATTTTTTGACCGAAACTTGCATTTCAAAAAGTTTCATAGAATTTAATTTTCAGATGATTTTTTGCATGGACTTCCATCATAACCTTCCCTCGTAAAATATATCAATAATGTGAAAAGTTTCGTATCATTTCGAGCAGTCCTCGATTAAATTTTTTTTTTTACCGAAACTAATATAAACTAGTGTATAATATACTTGATTTTTTGACCGAAACTTGCATTTAAAAAAGTTTTATAGAAACTAATTTTCAGATGATTTTTTTTGCAAGGACTTCCATCATAACCTTCCCTCGTAACATATATAAATGATCTGAAAAGTTTCGTATCATTTCAAACAGTTTCCGATTTAATTTTATTTTTTGAACGAAACTAGTATAAAACAGTGTAGAATATATTATGATTTTTTGACCAAAACTTGCATTTCGAAAAGATTCATAGAATTTAATTTTCAAATAATTTTTTTGCATGGAATTCCATCATAATCTTCCCTCGTAAAATATAGAAATGTTCTTAAAAGTTTGATATCATTTCGAGCAGTCCTCAATTTAATTTAATTTTTTGACCGAAACTAGTGTATAATATACTATGATTTTTTGACAGAAACTTCCATTTCGATAAGTTTTATAGAAGCTAATTTTCAGATGTTTTTTTTCATGGACTTCCGTCATAACCTTGCCTTGTAACATATATAAATAATCTGAAAGGTTTCCTATCATTTGGAACAATCCTCAATTTAATTTGACTATTTGACCAGAACTAGAATAAACTAGTGTATAATACTTATGATTTTTTGATCGAAACTTGCATTTCAAAAAGTTTCATAGAATTCAATTTTCAGATAATTTTTTGCATGGACTTCCATCATAACCTTCCCTCGTAACATATATAAATGATCTGAAAAGTTTCGTATCATTTCAAATAGATTCCGATTTAATTTTATTTTTTGAACGAAACTAGTATAAAATAGTGTATAATATATTATGATTTGTTGACCGAAACTTGCATTTCTAAAAGGTTCATATAATATAATTTTCAAATGATTTTTTGCTTGGACTTCCATCATAACCTTCTCTCGTAAAATATAGAAATGTTCTGAAAAGTTTCAAATCATTTTGATAAGTCCTCGATTTAATTTGATTTTTTGACCGAAACTAGTGTAAACTTGTGTATAATATACTACGCTTTTTTGACAGAAACTTGCATTTTGATAAGTTTTATAGAAGCTAATTTTCAGATTATTTTTTGCATGGAGTTCCATCATAACCTTCCCTTGTAACATATATAAATTATCTGAAAGGTTTCGTATCATTTAGAACAATCCTCGATTTAATTTGACTTTTTGACCAAAACAAGAATAAACTAGTGTATAATACTTATGAATTTTTTGACCGAAACTTGCATTTCAAAAAGTTTCATAGAATTTAATTTTCAGATGATTTTTTGCATGGACTTCCATCATAACCTTCCCTCGTAAAATATATCAATAATGTGAAAAGTTTCGTAACATTTCGAGCAGTCCTCGATTAAATTTTTTTTTTTACCGAAACTAATATAAACTAGTGTATAATATACTTGATTTTTTGACCGAAACTTGCATTTCAAAAAGTTTTATAGAAACTAATTTTCAGATGATTTTTTTTGCAAGGACTTCCATCATAACCTTCCCTCGTAACATATATAAATGATCTGAAATGTTTCATATCATTTCAAGCAATTTCCGATTTAATTTTATTTTTTGAACGAAACTAGAATAAAACAGTGTATAATATATTATGATTTTTTGACCAAAACTTGCATTTCGAAAAGATTCATAGAATTTAATTTTCAAATAATTTTTTTGCATGGACTTCCATCATAATCTTCCCTCGTAAAATATAGAAATGTTCTTAAAAGTTTGATATCATTTCGAGCAGTCCTCAATTTAATTTGATTTTTTGACCGAAACTAGTGTATAATATACTATAATTTTTTGACAGAAACTTGCATTTCGATAAGTTTTATAGAAGCTAATTTTCAGATGATTTTTTTCATGGACTTCCGTCATAACCTTGCCTTGTAACATATATAAATAATCTGAAAGGTTTCCTATCATTTGGAACAATCCTCAATTTAATTTGACTATTTGACCAGAACTAGAATAAACTAGTGTATAATACTTATGATTTTTTGATCGAAACTTGCATTTCAAAAAGTTTCATAGAATTTAATTTTCAGATAATTTTTTGCATGGACTTCCATCATAACCTTCCCTCGTAACATATATAAATGATCTGAAAAGTTTCGTATCATTTCAAATAGATTCCGATTTAATTTTATTTTTTGAACGAAACTAGTATAAAATAGTGTATAATATATTATGATTTGTTGACCGAAACTTGCATTTCGAAAAGGTTCAGATAATATAATTTTCAAATGATTTTTTGCTTGGACTTCCATCAGAACCTTCTCTCGTAAAATATAGAAATGTTCTGAAAAGTTTCATATCATTTCGATAAGTCCTCGATTTAATTTGATTTTTTGACCGAAACTAGTGTAAACTTGTGTATAATATACTATGCTTTTTTGACAGAAACTTGCATTTTGATAAGTTTTATAGAAGCTAATTTTCAGATGATTTTTTGCATGGAGTTCCATCATAACCTTCCCTTGTAACATATATAAATGATCTGAAAGGTTTCGTATCATTTAGAACAATCCTCGATTTAATTTGACTTTTTGACCAAAACAAGAATAAACTAGTGTATAATACTTATGAATTTTTTGACCGAAACTTGCATTTCAAAAAGTTTCATAGAATTTAATTTTCAGATGATTTTTTGCATGGACTTCCATCATAACCTTCCCTCGTAAAATATATCAATAATGTGAAAAGTTTCGTATCATTTCGAGCAGTCCTCGATTAAATTTTTTTTTTTACCGAAACTAATATAAACTAGTGTATAATATACTTTATTTTTTGACCGAAACTTGCATTTAAAAAAGATTTATAGAAACTAATTTTCAGATGATTTTTTTTGCAAGGACTTCCATCATAACCTTCCCTCGTAACATATATAAATGATCTGAAAAGTTTCGTATCATTTCAAACAGTTTCCGATTTAATTTTATTTTTTGAACGAAACTAGTATAAAACAGTGTAGAATATATTATGATTTTTTGACCAAAACTTGCATTTCGAAAAGATTCATAGAATTTAATTTTCAAATAATTTTTTTGCATGGAATTCCATCATAATCTTCCCTCGTAAAATATAGAAATGTTCTTAAAAGTTTGATATCATTTCGAGCAGTCCTCAATTTAATTTGATTTTTTGACCGAAACTAGTGTATAATATACTATGATTTTTTGACAGAAACTTCCATTTCGATAAGTTTTATAGAAGCTAATTTTCAGATGTTTTTTTTCATGGACTTCCGTCATAACCTTGCCTTGTAACATATATAAATAATCTGAAAGGTTTCCTATCATTTGGAACAATCCTCAATTTAATTTGACTTTTTGACCGGAACTAGAATAAACTAGTGTATAATACTTATGATTTTTTGATCGAAACTTGCATTTCAAAAAGTTTCATAGAATTCAATTTTCAGATAATTTTTTGCATGGACTTCCATCATAACCTTCCCTCGTAACATATATAAATGATCTGAAAAGTTTCGTATCATTTCAAATAGATTCCGATTTAATTTTATTTTTTGAACGAAACTAGTATAAAATAGTGTATAATATATTATGATTTGTTGACCGAAACTTGCATTTCGAAAAGGTTCATATAATATAATTTTCAAATGATTTTTTGCTTGGACTTCCATCATAACCTTCTCTCGTAAAATATAGAAATGTTCTGAAAAGTTTCATATCATTTCGATAAGTCCTCGATTTAATTTGATTTTTTGACTGAAACTAGTGTAAACTTGTGTATAATATACTATGCTTTTTTGACAGAAACTTGCATTTCGATAAGTTTTATAGAAGCTAATTTTCAGATGAGTTTTTGCATGGACTTCCATCGTAACATTCCATTGTAACATATATAAATGATCCGAAAGGTTTCGTATCATTTAGAACAATCCTCGATTTAATTTGACTTTTTGACCAAAACTAGAATAAACTAGTGAATAATATTTATGATTTTTTCACCGAAACTTTCATTTCAAAAAGTTTCATTGAATCTAATTTTAAGATGATTTTTTGTATGGACTTCCATCATAACCTTCCCTCGTAAAATATATCAATAATCTTAAAAGTTTCGTATCATTTTGAATATTCCTCGATTAAATTTTATTTTTTGACCGAAACTAGTATTAACTAGTGTATAATATACTATGATTTTTTTTACCGAAACTTGCATTCCAAAAAGGTTTATAGAAACTAATTTTCGTATGATTTTTTGCAAGGTCTTCCATCATAACCTTCCCTCGTAACATATATAAATGATCTGAAAAGTTTCGTATCATTTCAAACAGTTTCCGATTTAATTTGATTTTTTGAACGAAACTAGTATAAAACATTGAATAATATATTATGATTTTTTGACCTAAACTTGCATTTCGAAAAGATTCATAGAAATTAATTTTCAAATAAGTTTTTTTTGCATGGACTTCCATCATAATCTTCCCTCGTAAAATATAGAAATGTTCTTAAAAGTTTGATATCATTTCGAGCAGTCCTCAATTTAATTTGATTTTTTGACCGAAACTAGTGTATAATATACTATGATTTTTTGACAGAAACTTGCATTTCGATAAGTTTTATAGAAGCTAATTTCCAGATGATTTTTTGCATGGACTTCCGTCATAACCTTTCCTTGTAACATATATAAATGATCTAAAAGGTTTCGTATCATTTGGAACAATCCTCAATTTAATTTGACTTTTTGACCGGAACTAGAATAAACTAGTGTATAATACTTATGAATTTTTTGACCGAAACTTGCATTTCAAAAAGTTTCATAGAATTTATTTTTCAGATGATTTTTTGCATGGACTTCCATCATAACCTTCCTTCGTAAAATATATCAATAATGTGAAAAGTTTCGTATCATTTCGAGCAGTCCACGATTAAAATTTTTTTTTTTACCGAAACTAATATAAACTAGTGTATAATATACTTGATTTTTTGACAGAAACTTGCATTTCAAAAAGTTTTATAGAAACTAATTTTCAGATGATTTTTTTTGCAAGGACTTCCATCATAACCTTCCCTCGTAACATATATAAATGATCTGAAAAGTTTCGTATCATTTCAAACAGTTTCCGATTTAATTTTATTTTTTGAACGAAACTAGTATAAAACAGTGTATAATATATTATGAGTTTTTGACCAAAACTTGCATTTCGAAAAGATTCATAGAATTTAATTTTCAAATAATTTTTTTGCATGGACTTCCATCATAATCTTCCCTCGTAAAATATAGAAATGTTCTTAAAAGTTTGATATCATTTCGAGCAGTCCTCAATTTAATTTGATTTTTTGACCGAAACTAGTGTATAATATACTATGATTTTTTGACAGAAACTTCCATTTCGATAAGTTTTATAGAAGCTAATTTTCAGATGATTTTTTTCATGGACTTCCGTCATAACCTTGCCTTGTAACATATATGAATGATCTAAAAGGTTTCGTATCATTTGGAACAATCCTCAATTTAATTTGACTTTTTGACCGGAACTAGAATAAACTAGTGTATAATACTTATGATTTTTTGATCGAAACTTGCATTTCAAAAAGTTTCATAGAATTTAATTTTCAGATGATTTTTTGCATGGACTTCCATCATAAACTTCCCTCGTAACATATATCAATAATGTGAAAAGTTTCGTATCATTTCAAATAGATTCCGATTTAATTTTATTTTTTGAACGAAACTAGTATAAAATAGTGTATAATATATTATGATTTGTTGACCGAAACTTGCATTTCGAAAAGGTTCATATAATATAATTTTCAAATGATTTTTTGCTTGGACTTCCATCATAACCTTCTCTCGTAAAATATAGAAATGTTCTGAAAAGTTTCATATCATTTCGATAAGTCCTCGATTTAATTTGATTTTTTGACCGAAACTAGTGTAAACTTGTGTATAATATACTATGCTTTTTTGACAGAAACTTGCATTTCGATAAGTTTTATAGAAGCTAATTTTCAGATGAGTTTTTGCATGGACTTCCATCATAACATTCCATTGTAACATATATAAATGATCCGAAAGGTTTCGTATCATTTAGAACAATCCTCGATTTAATTTGACTTTTTGACCAAAACTAGAATAAACTAGTGAATAATATTTATGATTTTTTCACCGAAACTTTCATTTCAAAAAGTTTCATTGAATCTAATTTTAAGATGATTTTTTGTATGGACTTCCATCATAACCTTCCCTCGTAAAATATATCAATAATCTTAAAAGTTTCGTATCATTTTGAATATTCCTCGATTAAATTTTATTTTTTGACCGAAACTAGTATTAACTGGTGTATAATATACTATGATTTTTTTACCGAAACTTGCATTCCAAAAATGTTTATAGAAACTAATTTTCGTATGATTTTTTGCAAGGTCTTCCATCATAACCTTCCCTCGTAACATATATAAATGATCTGAAAAGTTTCGTATCATTTCAAACAGTTTCCGATTTAATTTGATTTTTTGAACGAAACTAGTATAAAACATTGAATAATATATTATGATTTTTTGACCTAAACTTGCATTTCGAAAAGATTCATAGAAATTAATTTTCAAATAAGTTTTTTTTGCATGGACTTCCATCATAATCTTCCCTCGTAAAATATAGAAATGTTCTTAAAAGTTTGATATCATTTCGAGCAGTCCTCAATTTAATTTGATTTTTTGACCGAAACTAGTGTATAATATACTATGATTTTTTGACAGAAACTTGCATTTCGATAAGTTTTATAGAAGCTAATTTCCAGATGATTTTTTGCATGGACTTCCGTCATAACCTTTCCTTGTAACATATATAAATGATCTAAAAGGTTTCGTATCATTTGGAACAATCCTCAATTTAATTTGACTTTTTGACCGGAACTAGAATAAACTAGTGTATAATACTTATGAATTTTTTGACCGAAACTTGCATTTCAAAAAGTTTCATAGAATTTATTTTTCAGATGATTTTTTGCATGGACTTCCATCATAACCTTCCTTCGTAAAATATATCAATAATGTGAAAAGTTTCGTATCATTTCGAGCAGTCCACGATTAAAATTTTTTTTTTTACCGAAACTAATATAAACTAGTGTATAATATACTTGATTTTTTGACAGAAACTTGCATTTCAAAAAGTTTTATAGAAACTAATTTTCAGATGATTTTTTTTGCAAGGACTTCCATCATAACCTTCCCTCGTAACATATATAAATGATCTGAAAAGTTTCGTATCATTTCAAACAGTTTCCGATTTAATTTTATTTTTTGAACGAAACTAGTATAAAACAGTGTATAATATATTATGAGTTTTTGACCAAAACTTGCATTTCGAAAAGATTCATAGAATTTAATTTTCAAATAATTTTTTTGCATGGACTTCCATCATAATCTTCCCTCGTAAAATATAGAAATGTTCTTAAAAGTTTGATATCATTTCGAGCAGTCCTCAATTTAATTTGATTTTTTGACCGAAACTAGTGTATAATATACTATGATTTTTTGACAGAAACTTCCATTTCGATAAGTTTTATAGAAGCTAATTTTCAGATGATTTTTTTCATGGACTTCCGTCATAACCTTGCCTTGTAACATATATGAATGATCTAAAAGGTTTCGTATCATTTGGAACAATCCTCAATTTAATTTGACTTTTTGACCGGAACTAGAATAAACTAGTGTATAATACTTATGATTTTTTGATCGAAACTTGCATTTCAAAAAGTTTCATAGAATTTAATTTTCAGATGATTTTTTGCATGGACTTCCATCATAAACTTCCCTCGTAACATATATCAATAATGTGAAAAGTTTCGTATCATTTCAAATAGATTCCGATTTAATTTTATTTTTTGAACGAAACTAGTATAAAATAGTGTATAATATATTATGATTTGTTGACCGAAACTTGCATTTCGAAAAGGTTCATATAATATAATTTTCAAATGATTTTTTGCTTGGACTTCCATCATAACCTTCTCTCGTAAAATATAGAAATGTTCTGAAAAGTTTCATATCATTTCGATAAGTCCTCGATTTAATTTGATTTTTTGACCGAAACTAGTGTAAACTTGTGTATAATATACTATGCTTTTTTGACAGAAACTTGCATTTCGATAAGTTTTATAGAAGCTAATTTTCAGATGAGTTTTTGCATGGACTTCCATCATAACATTCCATTGTAACATATATAAATGATCCGAAAGGTTTCGTATCATTTAGAACAATCCTCGATTTAATTTGACTTTTTGACCAAAACTAGAATAAACTAGTGAATAATATTTATGATTTTTTCACCGAAACTTTCATTTCAAAAAGTTTCATTGAATCTAATTTTAAGATGATTTTTTGTATGGACTTCCATCATAACCTTCCCTCGTAAAATATATCAATAATCTTAAAAGTTTCGTATCATTTTGAATATTCCTCGATTAAATTTTATTTTTTGACCGAAACTAGTATTAACTGGTGTATAATATACTATGATTTTTTTACCGAAACTTGCATTCCAAAAATGTTTATAGAAACTAATTTTCGTATGATTTTTTGCAAGGTCTTCCATCATAACCTTCCCTCGTAACATATATAAATGATCTGAAAAGTTTCGTATCATTTCAAACAGTTTCCGATTTAATTTGATTTTTTGAACGAAACTAGTATAAAACATTGAATAATATATTATGATTTTTTGACCTAAACTTGCATTTCGAAAAGATTCATAGAAATTAATTTTCAAATAAGTTTTTTTTGCATGGACTTCCATCATAATCTTCCCTCGTAAAATATAGAAATGTTCTTAAAAGTTTGATATCATTTCGAGCAGTCCTCAATTTAATTTGATTTTTTGACCGAAACTAGTGTATAATATACTATGATTTTTTGACAGAAACTTGCATTTCGATAAGTTTTATAGAAGCTAATTTCCAGATGATTTTTTGCATGGACTTCCGTCATAACCTTTCCTTGTAACATATATAAATGATCTAAAAGGTTTCGTATCATTTGGAACAATCCTCAATTTAATTTGACTTTTTGACCGGAACTAGAATAAACTAGTGTATAATACTTATGAATTTTTTGACCGAAACTTGCATTTCAAAAAGTTTCATAGAATTTATTTTTCAGATGATTTTTTGCATGGACTTCCATCATAACCTTCCTTCGTAAAATATATCAATAATGTGAAAAGTTTCGTATCATTTCGAGCAGTCCACGATTAAAATTTTTTTTTTACCGAAACTAATATAAACTAGTGTATAATATACTTGATTTTTTGACAGAAACTTGCATTTCAAAAAGTTTTATAGAAACTAATTTTCAGATGATTTTTTTTGCAAGGACTTCCATCATAACCTTCCCTCGTAACATATATAAATGATCTGAAAAGTTTCGTATCATTTCAAACAGTTTCCGATTTAATTTTATTTTTTGAACGAAACTAGTATAAAACAGTGTATAATATATTATGAGTTTTTAACCAAAACTTGCATTTCGAAAAGATTCATAGAATTTAATTTTCAAATAATTTTTTTGCATGGACTTCCATCATAATCTTCCCTCGTAAAATATAGAAATGTTCTTAAAAGTTTGATATCATTTCGAGCAGTCCTCAATTTAATTTGATTTTTTGACCGAAACTTGTGTATAATATACTATGATTTTTTGACAGAAACTTCCATTTCGATAAGTTTTATAGAAGCTAATTTTCAGATGATTTTTTTCATGGACTTCCGTCATAACTTTGCCTTGTAACATATATGAATGATCTAAAAGGTTTCGTATCATTTGGAACAATCCTCAATTTAATTTGACTTTTTGACCGGAACTAGAATAAACTAGTGTATAATACTTATGATTTTTTGATCGAAACTTGCATTTCAAAAAGTTTCATAGAATTTAATTTTCAGATGATTTTTTGCATGGACTTCCATCATAACCTTCCCTCGTAACATATATCAATAATGTGAAAAGTTTCGTATCATTTCAAATAGATTCCGATTTAATTTTATTTTTTGAACGAAACTAGTATAAAATAGTGTATAATATATTATGATTTGTTGACCGAAACTTGCATTTCGAAAAGGTTCATATAATATAATTTTCAAATGATTTTTTGCTTGGACTTCCATCATAACCTTCTCTCGTAAAATATAGAAATGTTCTGAAAAGTTTCATATCATTTCGATAAGTCCTCGATTTAATTTGATTTTTTGACCGAAACTAGTGTAAACTTGTGTATAATATACTATGCTTTTTTGACAGAAACTTGCATTTCGATAAGTTTTATAGAAGCTAATTTTCAGATGAGTTTTTGCATGGACTTCCATCATAACATTCCATTGTAACATATATAAATGATCCGAAAGGTTTCGTATCATTTAGAACAATCCTCGATTTAATTTGACTTTTTGACCAAAACTAGAATAAACTAGTGAATAATATTTATGATTTTTTCACCGAAACTTTCATTTCAAAAAGTTTCATTGAATCTAATTTTAAGATGATTTTTTGTATGGACTTCCATCATAACCTTCCCTCGTAAAATATATCAATAATCTTAAAAGTTTCGTATCATTTTGAATATTCCTCGATTAAATTTTATTTTTTGACCGAAACTAGTATTAACTAATGTATAATATACTATGATTTTTTTACCAAAACTTGCATTCCAAAAAGGTTTATAGAAACTAATTTTCGTATGATTTTTTGCAAGGTCTTCCATCATAACCTTCCCTCGTAACATATATAAATGATCTGAAAAGTTTCGTATCCTTTCAAACAGTTTCCGATTTAATTTGATTTTTTGAACGAAACTAGTATAAAACATTGAATAATATATTATGGTTTTTTGACCTAAACTTGCATTTCGAAAAGATTCATAGAAATTAATTTTCAAATAAGTTTTTTTTGCATGGACTTCCATCATAATCTTCCCTCGTAAAATATAGAAATGTTCTTAAAAGTTTGATATCATTTCGAGCAGTCCTCAATTTAATTTGATTTTTTGACCGAAACTAGTGTATAATATACTATGATTTTTTGACAGAAACTTGCATTTCGATAAGTTTTATAGAAGTTAATTTCCAGATGATTTTTTGCATGGACTTCCGTCATAACCTTTCCTTGTAACATATATAAATGATCTAAAAGGTTTCGTATCATTTGGAACAATCCTCAATTTAATTTGACTTTTTGACCGGAACTAGAATAAACTAGTGTATAATACTTATGAATTTTTTGACCGAAACTTGCATTTCAAAAAGTTTCATAGAATTTATTTTTCAGATGATTTTTTGCATGGACTTCCATCATAACCTTCCTTCGTAAAATATATCAATAATGTGAAAAGTTTCGTATCATTTCGAGCAGTCCACGATTAAAATTTTTTTTTTTACCGAAACTAATATAAACTAGTGTATAATATACTTGATTTTTTGACAGAAACTTGCATTTCAAAAAGTTTTATAGAAACTAATTTTCAGATGATTTTTTTTGCAAGGACTTCCATCATAACCTTCCCTCGTAACATATATAAATGATCTGAAAAGTTTCGTATCATTTCAAACAGTTTCCGATTTAATTTTATTTTTTGAACGAAACTAGTATAAAACAGTGTATAATATATTATGATTTTTTGACCGAAACTTGCATTTCGAAAAGATTCATAGAATTTAATTTTCAAATAATTTTTTTGCATGGACTTCCATCATAATCTTCCCTCGTAAAATATAGAAATGTTCTTAAAAGTTTGATATCATTTCGAGCAGTCCTCAATTTAATTTGATTTTTTGACCGAAACTAGTGTATAATATACTATGATTTTTTGACAGAAACTTCCATTTCGATAAGTTTTATAGAAGCTAATTTTCAGATGATTTTTTTCATGGACTTCCGTCATAACCTTGCCTTGTAACATATATAAATGATCTAAAAGGTTTCGTATCATTTGGAACAATCCTCAATTTAATTTGACTTTTTGACCGGAACTAGAATAAACTAGTGTATAATACTTATGATTTTTTGATCGAAACTTGCATTTCAAAAAGTTTCATAGAATTTAATTTTCAGATGATTTTTTGCATGGACTTCCATCATAACCTTCCCTCGTAACATATATAAATGATCTGAAAAGTTTCGTATCATTTAAAATAGATTCCGATTTAATTTTATTTTTTGAACGAAACTAGTATAAAATAGTGTATAATATATTATGATTTGTTGACCGAAACTTGCATTTCGAAAAGGTTCATATAATATAATTTTCAAATGATTTTTTGCTTGGACTTCCATCATAACCTTCTCTCGTAAAATATAGAAATGTTCTGAAAAGTTTCATATCATTTCGATAAGTCCTCGATTTAATTTGATTTTTTGACCGAAACTAGTGTAAACTTGTGTATAATATACTATGCTTTTTTGACAGAAACTTGCATTTCGATAAGTTTTATAGAAGCTAATTTTCAGATGAGTTTTTGCATGGACTTCCATCATAACATTCCATTGTAACATATATAAATGATCCGAAAGGTTTCGTATCATTTAGAACAATCCTCGATTTAATTTGACTTTTTGACCAAAACTAGAATAAACTAGTGAATAATATTTATGATTTTTTCACCGAAACTTTCATTTCAAAAAGTTTCATTGAATCTAATTTTAAGATGATTTTTTTTATGGACTTCCATCATAACCTTCCCTCGTAAAATATATCAATAATCTTAAAAGTTTCGTATCATTTTGAATATTCCTCGATTAAATTTTATTTTTTGACCGAAACTAGTATTAACTAGTGTATAATATACTATGATTTTTTTACCAAAACTTGCATTCCAAAAAGGTTTATAGAAACTAATTTTCGTATGATTTTTTGCAAGGTCTTCCATCATAACCTTCCCTCGTAACATATATAAATGATCTGAAAAGTTTCGTATCCTTTCAAACAGTTTCCGATTTAATTTGATTTTTTGAACGAAACTAGTATAAAACATTGAATAATATATTATGGTTTTTTGACCTAAACTTGCATTTCGAAAAGATTCATAGAAATTAATTTTCAAATAAGTTTTTTTTGCATGGACTTCCATCATAATCTTCCCTCGTAAAATATAGAAATGTTCTTAAAAGTTTGATATCATTTCGAGCAGTCCTCAATTTAATTTGATTTTTTGACCGAAACTAGTGTATAATATACTATGATTTTTTGACAGAAACTTGCATTTCGATAAGTTTTATAGAAGTTAATTTCCAGATGATTTTTTGCATGGACTTCCGTCATAACCTTTCCTTGTAACATATATAAATGATCTAAAAGGTTTCGTATCATTTGGAACAATCCTCAATTTAATTTGACTTTTTGACCGGAACTAGAATAAACTAGTGTATAATACTTATGAATTTTTTGACCGAAACTTGCATTTCAAAAAGTTTCATAGAATTTATTTTTCAGATGATTTTTTGCATGGACTTCCATCATAACCTTCCTTCGTAAAATATATCAATAATGTGAAAAGTTTGGTATCAATTCGAGCAGTCCACGATTAAATTTTTTTTTTTTACCGAAACTAATATAAACTAGTGTATAATATACTTGATTTTTTGACAGAAACTTGCATTTCAAAAAGTTTTATAGAAACTAATTTTCAGATGATTTTTTTTGCAAGGACTTCCATCATAACCTTCCTTCGTAACATATATAAATGATCTGAAAAGTTTCGTATCATTTCAAACAGTTTCCGATTTAATTTTATTTTTTGAACGAAACTAGTATAAAACAGTGTATAATATATTATGATTTTTTGACCGAAACTTGCATTTCGAAAAGATTCATAGAATTTAATTTTCAAATAATTTTTTTGCATGGACTTCCATCATAATCTTCCCTCGTAAAATATAGAAATGTTCTTAAAAGTTTGATATCATTTCGAGCAGTCCTCAATTTAATTTGATTTTTTGACCGAAACTAGTGTATAATATACTATGATTTTTTGACAGAAACTTCCATTTCGATAAGTTTTATAGAAGCTAATTTTCAGATGATTTTTTTCATGGACTTCCGTCATAACCTTGCCTTGTAACATATATAAATGATCTAAAAGGTTTCGTATCATTTGGAACAATCCTCAATTTAATTTGACTTTTTGACCGGAACTAGAATAAACTAGTGTATAATACTTATGATTTTTTGATCGAAACTTGCATTTCAAAAAGTTTCATAGAATTTAATTTTCAGATGATTTTTTGCATGGACTTCCATCATAACCTTCCCTCGTAACATATATAAATGATCTGAAAAGTTTCGTATCATTTAAAATAGATTCCGATTTAATTTTATTTTTTGAACGAAACTAGTATAAAATAGTGTATAATATATTATGATTTGTTGACCGAAACTTGCATTTCGAAAAGGTTCATATAATATAATTTTCAAATGATTTTTTGCTTGGACTTCCATCATAACCTTCTCTCGTAAAATATAGAAATGTTCTTAAAAGTTTCATATCATTTCGATAAGTCCTCGATTTAATTTGATTTTTTGACCGAAACTAGTGTAAACTTGTGTATAATATACTATGCTTTTTTGACAGAAACTTGCATTTCGATAAGTTTTATAGAAGCTAATTTTCAGATGAGTTTTTGCATGGACTTCCATCATAACATTCCATTGTAACATATATAAATGATCCGAAAGGTTTCGTATCATTTAGAACAATCCTCGATTTAATTTGACTTTTTGACCAAAACTAGAATAAACTAGTGAATAATATTTATGATTTTTTCACCGAAACATTCATTTCAAAAAGTTTCATTGAATCTAATTTTAAGATGATTTTTTGTATGGACTTCCATCATAACCTTCCCTCGTAAAATATATCAATAATCTTAAAAGTTTCGTATCATTTTGAATATTCCTCGATTAAATTTTATTTTTTGACCGAAACTAGTATTAACTAGTGTATAATATACTATGATTTTTTTACCAAAACTTGCATTCCAAAAAGGTTTATAGAAACTAATTTTCGTATGATTTTTTGCAAGGTCTTCCATCATAACCTTCCCTCGTAACATATATAAATGATCTGAAAAGTTTCGTATCCTTTCAAACAGTTTCCGATTTAATTTGATTTTTTGAACGAAACTAGTATAAAACATTGAATAATATATTATGGTTTTTTGACCTAAACTTGCATTTCGAAAAGATTCATAGAAATTAATTTTCAAATAAGTTTTTTTTGCATGGACTTCCATCATAATCTTCCCTCGTAAAATATAGAAATGTTCTTAAAAGTTTGATATCATTTCGAGCAGTCCTCAATTTAATTTGATTTTTTGACCGAAACTAGTGTATAATATACTATGATTTTTTGACAGAAACTTGCATTTCGATAAGTTTTATAGAAGTTAATTTCCAGATGATTTTTTGCATGGACTTCCGTCATAACCTTTCCTTGTAACATATATAAATGATCTAAAAGGTTTCGTATCATTTGGAACAATCCTCAATTTAATTTGACTTTTTGACCGGAACTAGAATAAACTAGTGTATAATACTTATGAATTTTTTGACCGAAACTTGCATTTCAAAAAGTTTCATAGAATTTATTTTTCAGATGATTTTTTGCATGGACTTCCATCATAACCTTCCTTCGTAAAATATATCAATAATGTGAAATGTTTCGTATCATTTCGAGCAGTCCACGATTAAATTTTTTTTTTTTACCGAAACTAATATAAACTAGTGTATAATATACTTGATTTTTTGACAGAAACTTGCATTTCAAAAAGTTTTATAGAAACTAATTTTCAGATGATTTTTTTTGCAAGGACTTCCATCATAACCTTCCTTCGTAACATATATAAATGATCTGAAAAGTTTCGTATCATTTCAAACAGTTTCCGATTTAATTTTATTTTTTGAACGAAACTAGTATAAAACAGTGTATAATATATTATGATTTTTTGACCGAAACTTGCATTTCGAAAAGATTCATAGAATTTAATTTTCAAATAATTTTTTTGCATGGACTTCCATCATAATCTTCCCTCGTAAAATATAGAAATGTTCTTAAAAGTTTGATATCATTTCGAGCAGTCCTCAATTTAATTTGATTTTTTGACCGAAACTAGTGTATAATATACTATGATTTTTTGACAGAAACTTCCATTTCGATAAGTTTTATAGAAGCTAATTTTCAGATGATTTTTTTCATGGACTTCCGTCATAACCTTGCCTTGTAACATATATAAATGATCTAAAAGGTTTCGTATCATTTGGAACAATCCTCAATTTAATTTGACTTTTTGACCGGAACTAGAATAAACTAGTGTATAATACTTATGATTTTTTGATCGAAACTTGCATTTCAAAAAGTTTCATAGAATTTAATTTTCAGATGATTTTTTGCATGGACTTCCATCATAACCTTCCCTCGTAACATATATAAATGATCTGAAAAGTTTCGTATCATTTAAAATAGATTCCGATTTAATTTTATTTTTTGAACGAAACTAGTATAAAATAGTGTATAATATATTATGATTTGTTGACCGAAACATGCATTTCGAAAAGGTTCATATAATATAATTTTCAAATGATTTTTTGCTTGGACTTCCATCATAACCTTCTCTCGTAAAATATAGAAATGTTCTGAAAAGTTTCATATCATTTCGATAAGTCCTCGATTTAATTTGATTTTTTGACCGAAACTAGTGTAAACTTGTGTATAATATACTATGCTTTTTTGACAGAAACTTGCATTTCGATAAGTTTTATAGAAGCTAATTTTCAGATGAGTTTTTGCATGGACTTCCATCATAACATTCCATTGTAACATATATAAATGATCCGAAAGGTTTCGTATCATTTAGAACAATCCTCGATTTAATTTGACTTTTTGACCAAAACTAGAATAAACTAGTGAATAATATTTATGATTTTTTCACCGAAACTTTCATTTCAAAAAGTTTCATTGAATCTAATTTTAAGATGATTTTTTGTATGGACTTCCATCATAACCTTCCCTCGTAAAATATATCAATAATCTTAAAAGTTTCGTATCATTTTGAATATTCCTCGATTAAATTTTATTTTTTGACCGAAACTAGTATTAACTAGTGTATAATATACTATGATTTTTTTACCGAAACTTGCATTCCAAAAAGGTTTATAGAAACTAATTTTCGTATGATTTTTTGCAAGGTCTTCCATCATAACCTTCCCTCGTAACATATATAAATGATCTGAAAAGTTTCGTATCCTTTCAAACAGTTTCCGATTTAATTTGATTTTTTGAACGAAACTAGTATAAAACAGTGTATAATATATTATGGTTTTTTGACCGAAACTTGCATTTCGAAAAGATTCATAGAATTTAATTTTCAAATAATTTTTTTGCATGGACTTCCATCATAATCTTCCCTCGTAAAATATAGAAATGTTCTTAAAAGTTTGATATCATTTCGAGCAGTCCTCAATTTAATTTGATTTTTTGACCGAAACTAGTGTATAATATACTATGATTTTTTGACAGAAACTTCCATTTCGATAAGTTTTATAGAAGCTAATTTTCAGATGATTTTTTTCATGGACTTCCGTCATAACCTTGCCTTGTAACATATATGAATGATCTAAAAGGTTTCGTATCATTTGGAACAATCCTCAATTTAATTTGACTTTTTGACCGGAACTAGAATAAACTAGTGTATAATACTTATGATTTTTTGATCGAAACTTGCATTTCAAAAAGTTTCATAGAATTTAATTTTCAGATGATTTTTTGCATGGACTTCCATCATAAACTTCCCTCGTAACATATATCAATAATGTGAAAAGTTTCGTATCATTTCAAATAGATTCCGATTTAATTTTATTTTTTGAACGAAACTAGTATAAAATAGTGTATAATATATTATGATTTGTTGACCGAAACTTGCATTTCGAAAAGGTTCATATAATATAATTTTCAAATGATTTTTTGCTTGGACTTCCATCATAACCTTCTCTCGTAAAATATAGAAATGTTCTGAAAAGTTTCATATCATTTCGATAAGTCCTCGATTTAATTTGATTTTTTGACCGAAACTAGTGTAAACTTGTGTATAATATACTATGCTTTTTTGACAGAAACTTGCATTTCGATAAGTTTTATAGAAGCTAATTTTCAGATGAGTTTTTGCATGGACTTCCATCATAACATTCCATTGTAACATATATAAATGATCCGAAAGGTTTCGTATCATTTAGAACAATCCTCGATTTAATTTGACTTTTTGACCAAAACTAGAATAAACTAGTGAATAATATTTATGATTTTTTCACCGAAACTTTCATTTCAAAAAGTTTCATTGAATCTAATTTTAAGATGATTTTTTGTATGGACTTCCATCATAACCTTCCCTCGTAAAATATATCAATAATCTTAAAAGTTTCGTATCATTTTGAATATTCCTCGATTAAATTTTATTTTTTGACCGAAACTAGTATTAACTGGTGTATAATATACTATGATTTTTTTACCGAAACTTGCATTCCAAAAAGGTTTATAGAAACTAATTTTCGTATGATTTTTTGCAAGGTCTTCCATCATAACCTTCCCTCGTAACATATATAAATGATCTGAAAAGTTTCGTATCCTTTCAAACAGTTTCCGATTTAATTTGATTTTTTGAACGAAACTAGTATAAAACATTGAATAATATATTATGGTTTTTTGACCTAAACTTGCATTTCGAAAAGATTCATAGAAATTAATTTTCAAATAAGTTTTTTTTGCATGGACTTCCATCATAATCTTCCCTCGTAAAATATAGAAATGTTCTTAAAAGTTTGATATCATTTCGAGCAGTCCTCAATTTAATTTGATTTTTTGACCGAAACTAGTGTATAATATACTATGATTTTTTGACAGAAACTTGCATTTCGATAAGTTTTATAGAAGCTAATTTCCAGATGATTTTTTGCATGGACTTCCGTCATAACCTTTCCTTGTAACATATATAAATGATCTAAAAGGTTTCGTATCATTTGGAACAATCCTCAATTTAATTTGACTTTTTGACCGGAACTAGAATAAACTAGTGTATAATACTTATGAATTTTTTGACCGAAACTTGCATTTCAAAAAGTTTCATAGAATTTATTTTTCAGATGATTTTTTGCATGGACTTCCATCATAACCTTCCTTCGTAAAATATATCAATAATGTGAAAAGTTTCGTATCATTTCGAGCAGTCCACGATTAAAATTTTTTTTTTACCGAAACTAATATAAACTAGTGTATAATATACTTGATTTTTTGACAGAAACTTGCATTTCAAAAAGTTTTATAGAAACTAATTTTCAGATGATTTTTTTTGCAAGGACTTCCATCATAACCTTCCCTCGTAACATATATAAATGATCTGAAAAGTTTCGTATCATTTCAAACAGTTTCCGATTTAATTTTATTTTTTGAACGAAACTAGTATAAAACAGTGTATAATATATTATGAGTTTTTAACCAAAACTTGCATTTCGAAAAGATTCATAGAATTTAATTTTCAAATAATTTTTTTGCATGGACTTCCATCATAATCTTCCCTCGTAAAATATAGAAATGTTCTTAAAAGTTTGATATCATTTCGAGCAGTCCTCGATTTAATTTGATTTTTTGACCGAAACTTGTGTATAATATACTATGATTTTTTGACAGAAACTTCCATTTCGATAAGTTTTATAGAAGCTAATTTTCAGATGATTTTTTTCATGGACTTCCGTCATAACTTTGCCTTGTAACATATATGAATGATCTAAAAGGTTTCGTATCATTTGGAACAATCCTCAATTTAATTTGACTTTTTGACCGGAACTAGAATAAACTAGTGTATAATACTTATGATTTTTTGATCGAAACTTGCATTTCAAAAAGTTTCATAGAATTTAATTTTCAGATGATTTTTTGCATGGACTTCCATCATAACCTTCCCTCGTAACATATATCAATAATGTGAAAAGTTTCGTATCATTTCAAATAGATTCCGATTTAATTTTATTTTTTGAACGAAACTAGTATAAAATAGTGTATAATATATTATGATTTGTTGACCGAAACTTGCATTTCGAAAAGGTTCATATAATATAATTTTCAAATGATTTTTTGCTTGGACTTCCATCATAACCTTCTCTCGTAAAATATAGAAATGTTCTGAAAAGTTTCATATCATTTCGATAAGTCCTCGATTTAATTTGATTTTTTGACCGAAACTAGTGTAAACTTGTGTATAATATACTATGCTTTTTTGACAGAAACTTGCATTTCGATAAGTTTTATAGAAGCTAATTTTCAGATGAGTTTTTGCATGGACTTCCATCATAACATTCCATTGTAACATATATAAATGATCCGAAAGGTTTCGTATCATTTAGAACAATCCTCGATTTAATTTGACTTTTTGACCAAAACTAGAATAAACTAGTGAATAATATTTATGATTTTTTCACCGAAACTTTCATTTCAAAAAGTTTCATTGAATCTAATTTTAAGATGATTTTTTGTATGGACTTCCATCATAACCTTCCCTCGTAAAATATATCAATAATCTTAAAAGTTTCGTATCATTTTGAATATTCCTCGATTAAATTTTATTTTTTGACCGAAACTAGTATTAACTAATGTATAATATACTATGATTTTTTTACCAAAACTTGCATTCCAAAAAGGTTTATAGAAACTAATTTTCGTATGATTTTTTGCAAGGTCTTCCATCATAACCTTCCCTCGTAACATATATAAATGATCTGAAAAGTTTCGTATCCTTTCAAACAGTTTCCGATTTAATTTGATTTTTTGAACGAAACTAGTATAAAACATTGAATAATATATTATGGTTTTTTGACCTAAACTTGCATTTCGAAAAGATTCATAGAAATTAATTTTCAAATAAGTTTTTTTTGCATGGACTTCCATCATAATCTTCCCTCGTAAAATATAGAAATGTTCTTAAAAGTTTGATATCATTTCGAGCAGTCCTCAATTTAATTTGATTTTTTGACCGAAACTAGTGTATAATATACTATGATTTTTTGACAGAAACTTGCATTTCGATAAGTTTTATAGAAGTTAATTTCCAGATGATTTTTTGCATGGACTTCCGTCATAACCTTTCCTTGTAACATATATAAATGATCTAAAAGGTTTCGTATCATTTGGAACAATCCTCAATTTAATTTGACTTTTTGACCGGAACTAGAATAAACTAGTGTATAATACTTATGAATTTTTTGACCGAAACTTGCATTTCAAAAAGTTTCATAGAATTTATTTTTCAGATGATTTTTTGCATGGACTTCCATCATAACCTTCCTTCGTAAAATATATCAATAATGTGAAAAGTTTCGTATCATTTCGAGCAGTCCACGATTAAAATTTTTTTTTTTACCGAAACTAATATAAACTAGTGTATAATATACTTGATTTTTTGACAGAAACTTGCATTTCAAAAAGTTTTATAGAAACTAATTTTCAGATGATTTTTTTTGCAAGGACTTCCATCATAACCTTCCCTCGTAACATATATAAATGATCTGAAAAGTTTCGTATCATTTCAAACAGTTTCCGATTTAATTTTATTTTTTGAACGAAACTAGTATAAAACAGTGTATAATATATTATGATTTTTTGACCGAAACTTGCATTTCGAAAAGATTCATATAATTTAATTTTCAAATAATTTTTTTGCATGGACTTCCATCATAATCTTCCCTCGTAAAATATAGAAATGTTCTTAAAAGTTTGATATCATTTCGAGCAGTCCTCAATTTAATTTGATTTTTTGACCGAAACTAGTGTATAATATACTATGATTTTTTGACAGAAACTTCCATTTCGATAAGTTTTATAGAAGCTAATTTTCAGATGATTTTTTTCATGGACTTCCGTCATAACCTTGCCTTGTAACATATATAAATGATCTAAAAGGTTTCGTATCATTTGGAACAATCCTCAATTTAATTTGACTTTTTGACCGGAACTAGAATAAACTAGTGTATAATACTTATGATTTTTTGATCGAAACTTGCATTTCAAAAAGTTTCATAGAATTTAATTTTCAGATGATTTTTTGCATGGACTTCCATCATAACCTTCCCTCGTAACATATATAAATGATCTGAAAAGTTTCGTATCATTTAAAATAGATTCCGATTTAATTTTATTTTTTGAACGAAACTAGTATAAAATAGTGTATAATATATTATGATTTGTTGACCGAAACATGCATTTCGAAAAGGTTCATATAATATAATTTTCAAATGATTTTTTGCTTGGACTTCCATCATAACCTTCTCTCGTAAAATATAGAAATGTTCTGAAAAGTTTCATATCATTTCGATAAGTCCTCGATTTAATTTGATTTTTTGACCGAAACTAGTGTAAACTTGTGTATAATATACTATGCTTTTTTGACAGAAACTTGCATTTCGATAAGTTTTATAGAAGCTAATTTTCAGATGAGTTTTTGCATGGACTTCCATCATAACATTCCATTGTAACATATATAAATGATCCGAAAGGTTTCGTATCATTTAGAACAATCCTCGATTTAATTTGACTTTTTGACCAAAACTAGAATAAACTAGTGAATAATATTTATGATTTTTTCACCGAAACTTTCATTTCAAAAAGTTTCATTGAATCTAATTTTAAGATGATTTTTTGTATGGACTTCCATCATAACCTTCCCTCGTAAAATATATCAATAATCTTAAAAGTTTCGTATCATTTTGAATATTCCTCGATTAAATTTTATTTTTTGACCGAAACTAGTATTAACTAGTGTATAATATACTATGATTTTTTTACCGAAACTTGCATTCCAAAAAGGTTTATAGAAACTAATTTTCGTATGATTTTTTGCAAGGTCTTCCATCATAACCTTCCCTCGTAACATATATAAATGATCTGAAAAGTTTCGTATCCTTTCAAACAGTTTCCGATTTAATTTGATTTTTTGAACGAAACTAGTATAAAACATTGAATAATATATTATGGTTTTTTGACCGAAACTTGCATTTCGAAAAGATTCATAGAATTTAATTTTCAAATAATTTTTTTGCATGGACTTCCATCATAATCTTCCCTCGTAAAATATAGAAATGTTCTTAAAAGTTTGATATCATTTCGAGCAGTCCTCAATTTAATTTGATTTTTTGACCGAAACTAGTGTATAATATACTATGATTTTTTGACAGAAACTTCCATTTCGATAAGTTTTATAGAAGCTAATTTTCAGATGATTTTTTTCATGGACTTCCGTCATAACCTTGCCTTGTAACATATATAAATGATCTAAAAGGTTTCGTATCATTTGGAACAATCCTCAATTTAATTTGACTTTTTGACCGGAACTAGAATAAACTAGTGTATAATACTTATGATTTTTTGATCGAAACTTGCATTTCAAAAAGTTTCATAGAATTTAATTTTCAGATGATTTTTTGCATGGACTTCCATCATAACCTTCCCTCGTAACATATATAAATGATCCGAAAAGTTTCGTATCATTTAAAATAGATTCCGATTTAATTTTATTTTTTGAACGAAACTAGTATAAAATAGTGTATAATATATTATGATTTGTTGACCGAAACTTGCATTTCGAAAAGGTTCATATAATATAATTTTCAAATGATTTTTTGCTTGGACTTCCATCATAACCTTCTCTCGTAAAATATAGAAATGTTCTGAAAAGTTTCATATCATTTCGATAAGTCCTCGATTTAATTTGATTTTTTGACCGAAACTAGTGTAAACTTGTGTATAATATACTATGCTTTTTTGACAGAAACTTGCATTTCGATAAGTTTTATAGAAGCTAATTTTCAGATGAGTTTTTGCATGGACTTCCATCATAACATTCCATTGTAACATATATAAATGATCCGAAAGGTTTCGTATCATTTAGAACAATCCTCGATTTAATTTGACTTTTTGACCAAAACTAGAATAAACTAGTGAATAATATTTATGATTTTTTCACCGAAACTTTCATTTCAAAAAGTTTCATTGAATCTAATTTTAAGATGATTTTTTGTATGGACTTCCATCATAACCTTCCCTCGTAAAATATATCAATAATCTTAAAAGTTTCGTATCATTTTGAATATTCCTCGATTAAATTTTATTTTTTGACCGAAACTAGTATTAACTAGTGTATAATATACTATGATTTTTTTACCAAAACTTGCATTCCAAAAAGGTTTATAGAAACTAATTTTCGTATGATTTTTTGCAAGGTCTTCCATCATAACCTTCCCTCGTAACATATATAAATGATCTGAAAAGTTTCGTATCCTTTCAAACAGTTTCCGATTTAATTTGATTTTTTGAACGAAACTAGTATAAAACATTGAATAATATATTATGGTTTTTTGACCTAAACTTGCATTTCGAAAAGATTCATAGAAATTAATTTTCAAATAAGTTTTTTTTGCATGGACTTCCATCATAATCTTCCCTCGTAAAATATAGAAATGTTCTTAAAAGTTTGATATCATTTCGAGCAGTCCTCAATTTAATTTGATTTTTTGACCGAAACTAGTGTATAATATACTATGATTTTTTGACAGAAACTTGCATTTCGATAAGTTTTATAGAAGTTAATTTCCAGATGATTTTTTGCATGGACTTCCGTCATAACCTTTCCTTGTAACATATATAAATGATCTAAAAGGTTTCGTATCATTTGGAACAATCCTCAATTTAATTTGACTTTTTGACCGGAACTAGAATAAACTAGTGTATAATACTTATGAATTTTTTGACCGAAACTTGCATTTCAAAAAGTTTCATAGAATTTATTTTTCAGATGATTTTTTGCATGGACTTCCATCATAACCTTCCTTCGTAAAATATATCAATAATGTGAAAAGTTTCGTATCATTTCGAGCAGTCCACGATTAAATTTTTTTTTTTTACCGAAACTAATATAAACTAGTGTATAATATACTTGATTTTTTGACAGAAACTTGCATTTCAAAAAGTTTTATAGAAACTAATTTTCAGATGATTTTTTTTGCAAGGACTTCCATCATAACCTTCCTTCGTAACATATATAAATGATCTGAAAAGTTTCGTATCATTTCAAACAGTTTCCGATTTAATTTTATTTTTTGAACGAAACTAGTATAAAACAGTGTATAATATATTATGATTTTTTGACCGAAACTTGCATTTCGAAAAGATTCATAGAATTTAATTTTCAAATAATTTTTTTGCATGGACTTCCATCATAATCTTCCCTCGTAAAATATAGAAATGTTCTTAAAAGTTTGATATCATTTCGAGCAGTCCTCAATTTAATTTGATTTTTTGACCGAAACTAGTGTATAATATACTATGATTTTTTGACAGAAACTTCCATTTCGATAAGTTTTATAGAAGCTAATTTTCAGATGATTTTTTTCATGGACTTCCGTCATAACCTTGCCTTGTAACATATATAAATGATCTAAAAGGTTTCGTATCATTTGGAACAATCCTCAATTTAATTTGACTTTTTGACCGGAACTAGAATAAACTAGTGTATAATACTTATGATTTTTTGATCGAAACTTGCATTTCAAAAAGTTTCATAGAATTTAATTTTCAGATGATTTTTTGCATGGACTTCCATCATAACCTTCCCTCGTAACATATATAAATGATCTGAAAAGTTTCGTATCATTTAAAATAGATTCCGATTTAATTTTATTTTTTGAACGAAACTAGTATAAAATAGTGTATAATATATTATGATTTGTTGACCGAAACATGCATTTCGAAAAGGTTCATATAATATAATTTTCAAATGATTTTTTGCTTGGACTTCCATCATAACCTTCTCTCGTAAAATATAGAAATGTTCTGAAAAGTTTCATATCATTTCGATAAGTCCTCGATTTAATTTGATTTTTTGACCGAAACTAGTGTAAACTTGTGTATAATATACTATGCTTTTTTGACAGAAACTTGCATTTCGATAAGTTTTATAGAAGCTAATTTTCAGATGAGTTTTTGCATGGACTTCCATCATAACATTCCATTGTAACATATATAAATGATCCGAAAGGTTTCGTATCATTTAGAACAATCCTCGATTTAATTTGACTTTTTGACCAAAACTAGAATAAACTAGTGAATAATATTTATGATTTTTTCACCGAAACTTTCATTTCAAAAAGTTTCATTGAATCTAATTTTAAGATGATTTTTTGTATGGACTTCCATCATAACCTTCCCTCGTAAAATATATCAATAATCTTAAAAGTTTCGTATCATTTTGAATATTCCTCGATTAAATTTTATTTTTTGACCGAAACTAGTATTAACTAGTGTATAATATACTATGATTTTTTTACCAAAACTTGCATTCCAAAAAGGTTTATAGAAACTAATTTTCGTATGATTTTTTGCAAGGTCTTCCATCATAACCTTCCCTCGTAACATATATAAATGATCTGAAAAGTTTCGTATCCTTTCAAACAGTTTCCGATTTAATTTGATTTTTTGAACGAAACTAGTATAAAACATTGAATAATATATTATGGTTTTTTGACCTAAACTTGCATTTCGAAAAGATTCATAGAAATTAATTTTCAAATAAGTTTTTTTTGCATGGACTTCCATCATAATCTTCCCTCGTAAAATATAGAAATGTTCTTAAAAGTTTGATATCATTTCGAGCAGTCCTCAATTTAATTTGATTTTTTGACCGAAACTAGTGTATAATATACTATGATTTTTTGACAGAAACTTGCATTTCGATAAGTTTTATAGAAGTTAATTTCCAGATGATTTTTTGCATGGACTTCCGTCATAACCTTTCCTTGTAACATATATAAATGATCTAAAAGGTTTCGTATCATTTGGAACAATCCTCAATTTAATTTGACTTTTTGACCGGAACTAGAATAAACTAGTGTATAATACTTATGAATTTTTTGACCGAAACTTGCATTTCAAAAAGTTTCATAGAATTTATTTTTCAGATGATTTTTTGCATGGACTTCCATCATAACCTTCCTTCGTAAAATATATCAATAATGTGAAAAGTTTCGTATCATTTCGAGCAGTCCACGATTAAATTTTTTTTTTTTACCGAAACTAATATAAACTAGTGTATAATATACTTGATTTTTTGACAGAAACTTGCATTTCAAAAAGTTTTATAGAAACTAATTTTCAGATGATTTTTTTTGCAAGGACTTCCATCATAACCTTCCTTCGTAACATATATAAATGATCTGAAAAGTTTCGTATCATTTCAAACAGTTTCCGATTTAATTTTATTTTTTGAACGAAACTAGTATAAAACAGTGTATAATATATTATGATTTTTTGACCGAAACTTGCATTTCGAAAAGATTCATAGAATTTAATTTTCAAATAATTTTTTTGCATGGACTTCCATCATAATCTTCCCTCGTAAAATATAGAAATGTTCTTAAAAGTTTGATATCATTTCGAGCAGTCCTCAATTTAATTTGATTTTTTGACCGAAACTAGTGTATAATATACTATGATTTTTTGACAGAAACTTCCATTTCGATAAGTTTTATAGAAGCTAATTTTCAGATGATTTTTTTCATGGACTTCCGTCATAACCTTGCCTTGTAACATATATAAATGATCTAAAAGGTTTCGTATCATTTGGAACAATCCTCAATTTAATTTGACTTTTTGATCGGAACTAGAATAAACTAGTGTATAATACTTATGATTTTTTGATCGAAACTTGCATTTCAAAAAGTTTCATAGAATTTAATTTTCAGATGATTTTTTGCATGGACTTCCATCATAACCTTCCCTCGTAACATATATAAATGATCTGAAAAGTTTCGTATCATTTAAAATAGATTCCGATTTAATTTTATTTTTTGAACGAAACTAGTATAAAATAGTGTATAATATATTATGATTTGTTGACCGAAACTTGCATTTCGAAAAGGTTCATATAATATAATTTTCAAATGATTTTTTGCTTGGACTTCCATCATAACCTTCTCTCGTAAAATATAGAAATGTTCTGAAAAGTTTCATATCATTTCGATAAGTCCTCGATTTAATTTGATTTTTTGACCGAAACTAGTGTAAACTTGTGTATAATATACTATGCTTTTTTGACAGAAACTTGCATTTCGATAAGTTTTATAGAAGCTAATTTTCAGATGAGTTTTTGCATGGACTTCCATCATAACATTCCATTGTAACATATATAAATGATCCGAAAGGTTTCGTATCATTTAGAACAATCCTCGATTTAATTTGACTTTTTGACCAAAACTAGAATAAACTAGTGAATAATATTTATGATTTTTTCACCGAAACTTTCATTTCAAAAAGTTTCATTGAATCTAATTTTAAGATGATTTTTTGTATGGACTTCCATCATAACCTTCCCTCGTAAAATATATCAATAATCTTAAAAGTTTCGTATCATTTTGAATATTCCTCGATTAAATTTTATTTTTTGACCGAAACTAGTATTAACTAGTGTATAATATACTATGATTTTTTTACCGAAACTTGCATTCCAAAAAGGTTTATAGAAACTAATTTTCGTATGATTTTTTGCAAGGTCTTCCATCATAACCTTCCCTCGTAACATATATAAATGATCTGAAAAGTTTCGTATCCTTTCAAACAGTTTCCGATTTAATTTGATTTTTTGAACGAAACTAGTATAAAACATTGAATAATATATTATGGTTTTTTGACCTAAACTTGCATTTCGAAAAGATTCATAGAAATTAATTTTCAAATAATTTTTTTGCATGGACTTCCATCATAATCTTCCCTCGTAAAATATAGAAATGTTCTTAAAAGTTTGATATCATTTCGAGCAGTCCTCAATTTAATTTGATTTTTTGACCGAAACTAGTGTATAATATACTATGATTTTTTGACAGAAACTTCCATTTCGATAAGTTTTATAGAAGCTAATTTTCAGATGATTTTTTTCATGGACTTCCGTCATAACCTTGCCTTGTAACATATATAAATGATCTAAAAGGTTTCGTATCATTTGGAACAATCCTCAATTTAATTTGACTTTTTGACCGGAACTAGAATAAACTAGTGTATAATACTTATGATTTTTTGATCGAAACTTGCATTTCAAAAAGTTTCATAGAATTTAATTTTCAGATGATTTTTTGCATGGACTTCCATCATAACCTTCCCTCGTAACATATATAAATGATCTGAAAAGTTTCGTATCATTTAAAATAGATTCCGATTTAATTTTATTTTTTGAACGAAACTAGTATAAAATAGTGTATAATATATTATGATTTGTTGACCGAAACTTGCATTTCGAAAAGGTTCATATAATATAATTTTCAAATGATTTTTTGCTTGGACTTCCATCATAACCTTCTCTCGTAAAATATAGAAATGTTCTGAAAAGTTTCATATCATTTCGATAAGTCCTCGATTTAATTTGATTTTTTGACCGAAACTAGTGTAAACTTGTGTATAATATACTATGCTTTTTTGACAGAAACTTGCATTTCGATAAGTTTTATAGAAGCTAATTTTCAGATGAGTTTTTGCATGGACTTCCATCATAACATTCCATTGTAACATATATAAATGATCCGAAAGGTTTCGTATCATTTAGAACAATCCTCGATTTAATTTGACTTTTTGACCAAAACTAGAATAAACTAGTGAATAATATTTATGATTTTTTCACCGAAACTTTCATTTCAAAAAGTTTCATTGAATCTAATTTTAAGATGATTTTTTGTATGGACTTCCATCATAACCTTCCCTCGTAAAATATATCAATAATCTTAAAAGTTTCGTATCATTTTGAATATTCCTCGATTAAATTTTATTTTTTGACCGAAACTAGTATTAACTAGTGTATAATATACTATGATTTTTTTACCGAAACTTGCATTCCAAAAAGGTTTATAGAAACTAATTTTCGTATGATTTTTTGCAAGGTCTTCCATCATAACCTTCCCTCGTAACATATATAAATGATCTGAAAAGTTTCGTATCCTTTCAAACAGTTTCCGATTTAATTTGATTTTTTGAACGAAACTAGTATAAAACATTGAATAATATATTATGGTTTTTTGACCTAAACTTGCATTTCGAAAAGATTCATAGAAATTAATTTTCAAATAAGTTTTTTTTGCATGGACTTCCATCATAATCTTCCCTCGTAAAATATAGAAATGTTCTTAAAAGTTTGATATCATTTCGAGCAGTCCTCAATTTAATTTGATTTTTTGACCGAAACTAGTGTATAATATACTATGATTTTTTGACAGAAACTTCCATTTCGATAAGTTTTATAGAAGCTAATTTTCAGATGATTTTTTTCATGGACTTCCGTCATAACCTTGCCTTGTAACATATATAAATGATCTAAAAGGTTTCGTATCATTTGGAACAATCCTCAATTTAATTTGACTTTTTGACCGGAACTAGAATAAACTAGTGTATAATACTTATGATTTTTTGATCGAAACTTGCATTTCAAAAAGTTTCATAGAATTTAATTTTCAGATGATTTTTTGCATGGACTTCCATCATAACCTTCCCTCGTAACATATATAAATGATCTGAAAAGTTTCGTATCATTTAAAATAGATTCCGATTTAATTTTATTTTTTGAACGAAACTAGTATAAAATAGTGTATAATATATTATGATTTGTTGACCGAAACTTGCATTTCGAAAAGGTTCATATAATATAATTTTCAAATGATTTTTTGCTTGGACTTCCATCATAACCTTCTCTCGTAAAATATAGAAATGTTCTGAAAAGTTTCATATCATTTCGATAAGTCCTCGATTTAATTTGATTTTTTGACCGAAACTAGTGTAAACTTGTGTATAATATACTATGCTTTTTTGACAGAAACTTGCATTTCGATAAGTTTTATAGAAGCTAATTTTCAGATGAGTTTTTGCATGGACTTCCATCATAACATTCCATTGTAACATATATAAATGATCCGAAAGGTTTCGTATCATTTAGAACAATCCTCGATTTAATTTGACTTTTTGACCAAAACTAGAATAAACTAGTGAATAATATTTATGATTTTTTCACCGAAACTTTCATTTCAAAAAGTTTCATTGAATCTAATTTTAAGATGATTTTTTGTATGGACTTCCATCATAACCTTCCCTCGTAAAATATATCAATAATCTTAAAAGTTTCGTATCATTTTGAATATTCCTCGATTAAATTTTATTTTTTGACCGAAACTAGTATTAACTAGTGTATAATATACTATGATTTTTTTACCGAAACTTGCATTCCAAAAAGGTTTATAGAAACTAATTTTCGTATGATTTTTTGCAAGGTCTTCCATCATAACCTTCCCTCGTAACATATATAAATGATCTGAAAAGTTTCGTATCCTTTCAAACAGTTTCCGATTTAATTTGATTTTTTGAACGAAACTAGTATAAAACATTGAATAATATATTATGGTTTTTTGACCTAAACTTGCATTTCGAAAAGATTCATAGAAATTAATTTTCAAATAAGTTTTTTTTGCATGGACTTCCATCATAATCTTCCCTCGTAAAATATAGAAATGTTCTTAAAAGTTTGATATCATTTCGAGCAGTCCTCAATTTAATTTGATTTTTTGACCGAAACTAGTGTATAATATACTATGATTTTTTGACAGAAACTTCCATTTCGATAAGTTTTATAGAAGCTAATTTTCAGATGATTTTTTTCATGGACTTCCGTCATAACCTTGCCTTGTAACATATATAAATGATCTAAAAGGTTTCGTATCATTTGGAACAATCCTCAATTTAATTTGACTTTTTGACCGGAACTAGAATAAACTAGTGTATAATACTTATGATTTTTTGATCGAAACTTGCATTTCAAAAAGTTTCATAGAATTTAATTTTCAGATGATTTTTTGCATGGACTTCCATCATAACCTTCCCTCGTAACATATATAAATGATCTGAAAAGTTTCGTATCATTTAAAATAGATTCCGATTTAATTTTATTTTTTGAACGAAACTAGTATAAAATAGTGTATAATATATTATGATTTGTTGACCGAAACTTGCATTTCGAAAAGGTTCATATAATATAATTTTCAAATGATTTTTTGCTTGGACTTCCATCATAACCTTCTCTCGTAAAATATAGAAATGTTCTGAAAAGTTTCATATCATTTCGATAAGTCCTCGATTTAATTTGATTTTTTGACCGAAACTAGTGTAAACTTGTGTATAATATACTATGCTTTTTTGACAGAAACTTGCATTTCGATAAGTTTTATAGAAGCTAATTTTCAGATGAGTTTTTGCATGGACTTCCATCATAACATTCCATTGTAACATATATAAATGATCCGAAAGGTTTCGTATCATTTAGAACAATCCTCGATTTAATTTGACTTTTTGACCAAAACTAGAATAAACTAGTGAATAATATTTATGATTTTTTCACCGAAACTTTCATTTCAAAAAGTTTCATTGAATCTAATTTTAAGATGATTTTTTGTATGGACTTCCATCATAACCTTCCCTCGTAAAATATATCAATAATCTTAAAAGTTTCGTATCATTTTGAATATTCCTCGATTAAATTTTATTTTTTGACCGAAACTAGTATTAACTAGTGTATAATATACTATGATTTTTTTACCGAAACTTGCATTCCAAAAAGGTTTATAGAAACTAATTTTCGTATGATTTTTTGCAAGGTCTTCCATCATAACCTTCCCTCGTAACATATATAAATGATCTGAAAAGTTTCGTATCCTTTCAAACAGTTTCCGATTTAATTTGATTTTTTGAACGAAACTAGTATAAAACATTGAATAATATATTATGGTTTTTTGACCTAAACTTGCATTTCGAAAAGATTCATAGAAATTAATTTTCAAATAAGTTTTTTTTGCATGGACTTCCATCATAATCTTCCCTCGTAAAATATAGAAATGTTCTTAAAAGTTTGATATCATTTCGAGCAGTCCTCAATTTAATTTGATTTTTTGACCGAAACTAGTGTATAATATACTATGATTTTTTGACAGAAACTTCCATTTCGATAAGTTTTATAGAAGCTAATTTTCAGATGATTTTTTTCATGGACTTCCGTCATAACCTTGCCTTGTAACATATATAAATGATCTAAAAGGTTTCGTATCATTTGGAACAATCCTCAATTTAATTTGACTTTTTGACCGGAACTAGAATAAACTAGTGTATAATACTTATGATTTTTTGATCGAAACTTGCATTTCAAAAAGTTTCATAGAATTTAATTTTCAGATGATTTTTTGCATGGACTTCCATCATAACCTTCCCTCGTAACATATATAAATGATCTGAAAAGTTTCGTATCATTTAAAATAGATTCCGATTTAATTTTATTTTTTGAACGAAACTAGTATAAAATAGTGTATAATATATTATGATTTGTTGACCGAAACTTGCATTTCGAAAAGGTTCATATAATATAATTTTCAAATGATTTTTTGCTTGGACTTCCATCATAACCTTCTCTCGTAAAATATAGAAATGTTCTGAAAAGTTTCATATCATTTCGATAAGTCCTCGATTTAATTTGATTTTTTGACCGAAACTAGTGTAAACTTGTGTATAATATACTATGCTTTTTTGACAGAAACTTGCATTTCGATAAGTTTTATAGAAGCTAATTTTCAGATGAGTTTTTGCATGGACTTCCATCATAACATTCCATTGTAACATATATAAATGATCCGAAAGGTTTCGTATCATTTAGAACAATCCTCGATTTAATTTGACTTTTTGACCAAAACTAGAATAAACTAGTGAATAATATTTATGATTTTTTCACCGAAACTTTCATTTCAAAAAGTTTCATTGAATCTAATTTTAAGATGATTTTTTGTATGGACTTCCATCATAACCTTCCCTCGTAAAATATATCAATAATCTTAAAAGTTTCGTATCATTTTGAATATTCCTCGATTAAATTTTATTTTTTGACCGAAACTAGTATTAACTAGTGTATAATATACTATGATTTTTTTACCGAAACTTGCATTCCAAAAAGGTTTATAGAAACTAATTTTCGTATGATTTTTTGCAAGGTCTTCCATCATAACCTTCCCTCGTAACATATATAAATGATCTGAAAAGTTTCGTATCCTTTCAAACAGTTTCCGATTTAATTTGATTTTTTGAACGAAACTAGTATAAAACATTGAATAATATATTATGGTTTTTTGACCTAAACTTGCATTTCGAAAAGATTCATAGAAATTAATTTTCAAATAAGTTTTTTTTGCATGGACTTCCATCATAATCTTCCCTCGTAAAATATAGAAATGTTCTTAAAAGTTTGATATCATTTCGAGCAGTCCTCAATTTAATTTGATTTTTTGACCGAAACTAGTGTATAATATACTATGATTTTTTGACAGAAACTTCCATTTCGATAAGTTTTATAGAAGCTAATTTTCAGATGATTTTTTTCATGGACTTCCGTCATAACCTTGCCTTGTAACATATATAAATGATCTAAAAGGTTTCGTATCATTTGGAACAATCCTCAATTTAATTTGACTTTTTGACCGGAACTAGAATAAACTAGTGTATAATACTTATGATTTTTTGATCGAAACTTGCATTTCAAAAAGTTTCATAGAATTTAATTTTCAGATGATTTTTTGCATGGACTTCCATCATAACCTTCCCTCGTAACATATATAAATGATCTGAAAAGTTTCGTATCATTTAAAATAGATTCCGATTTAATTTTATTTTTTGAACGAAACTAGTATAAAATAGTGTATAATATATTATGATTTGTTGACCGAAACTTGCATTTCGAAAAGGTTCATATAATATAATTTTCAAATGATTTTTTGCTTGGACTTCCATCATAACCTTCTCTCGTAAAATATAGAAATGTTCTGAAAAGTTTCATATCATTTCGATAAGTCCTCGATTTAATTTGATTTTTTGACCGAAACTAGTGTAAACTTGTGTATAATATACTATGCTTTTTTGACAGAAACTTGCATTTCGATAAGTTTTATAGAAGCTAATTTTCAGATGAGTTTTTGCATGGACTTCCATCATAACATTCCATTGTAACATATATAAATGATCCGAAAGGTTTCGTATCATTTAGAACAATCCTCGATTTAATTTGACTTTTTGACCAAAACTAGAATAAACTAGTGAATAATATTTATGATTTTTTCACCGAAACTTTCATTTCAAAAAGTTTCATTGAATCTAATTTTAAGATGATTTTTTGTATGGACTTCCATCATAACCTTCCCTCGTAAAATATATCAATAATCTTAAAAGTTTCGTATCATTTTGAATATTCCTCGATTAAATTTTATTTTTTGACCGAAACTAGTATTAACTAGTGTATAATATACTATGATTTTTTTACCGAAACTTGCATTCCAAAAAGGTTTATAGAAACTAATTTTCGTATGATTTTTTGCAAGGTCTTCCATCATAACCTTCCCTCGTAACATATATAAATGATCTGAAAAGTTTCGTATCCTTTCAAACAGTTTCCGATTTAATTTGATTTTTTGAATGAAACTAGTATAAAACATTGAATAATATATTATGGTTTTTTGACCTAAACTTGCATTTCGAAAAGATTCATAGAAATTAATTTTCAAATAAGTTTTTTTTGCATGGACTTCCATCATAATCTTCCCTCGTAAAATATAGAAATGTTCTTAAAAGTTTGATATCATTTCGAGCAGTCCTCAATTTAATTTGATTTTTTGACCGAAACTAGTGTATAATATACTATGATTTTTTGACAGAAACTTCCATTTCGATAAGTTTTATAGAAGCTAATTTTCAGATGATTTTTTTCATGGACTTCCGTCATAACCTTGCCTTGTAACATATATAAATGATCTAAAAGGTTTCGTATCATTTGGAACAATCCTCAATTTAATTTGACTTTTTGACCGGAACTAGAATAAACTAGTGTATAATACTTATGATTTTTTGATCGAAACTTGCATTTCAAAAAGTTTCATAGAATTTAATTTTCAGATGATTTTTTGCATGGACTTCCATCATAACCTTCCCTCGTAACATATATAAATGATCTGAAAAGTTTCGTATCATTTAAAATAGATTCCGATTTAATTTTATTTTTTGAACGAAACTAGTATAAAATAGTGTATAATATATTATGATTTGTTGACCGAAACTTGCATTTCGAAAAGGTTCATATAATATAATTTTCAAATGATTTTTTGCTTGGACTTCCATCATAACCTTCTCTCGTAAAATATAGAAATGTTCTGAAAAGTTTCATATCATTTCGATAAGTCCTCGATTTAATTTGATTTTTTGACCGAAACTAGTGTAAACTTGTGTATAATATACTATGCTTTTTTGACAGAAACTTGCATTTCGATAAGTTTTATAGAAGCTAATTTTCAGATGAGTTTTTGCATGGACTTCCATCATAACATTCCATTGTAACATATATAAATGATCCGAAAGGTTTCGTATCATTTAGAACAATCCTCGATTTAATTTGACTTTTTGACCAAAACTAGAATAAACTAGTGAATAATATTTATGATTTTTTCACCGAAACTTTCATTTCAAAAAGTTTCATTGAATCTAATTTTAAGATGATTTTTTGTATGGACTTCCATCATAACCTTCCCTCGTAAAATATATCAATAATCTTAAAAGTTTCGTATCATTTTGAATATTCCTCGATTAAATTTTATTTTTTGACCGAAACTAGTATTAACTAGTGTATAATATACTATGATTTTTTTACCGAAACTTGCATTCCAAAAAGGTTTATAGAAACTAATTTTCGTATGATTTTTTGCAAGGTCTTCCATCATAACCTTCCCTCGTAACATATATAAATGATCTGAAAAGTTTCGTATCCTTTCAAACAGTTTCCGATTTAATTTGATTTTTTGAACGAAACTAGTATAAAACATTGAATAATATATTATGGTTTTTTGACCTAAACTTGCATTTCGAAAAGATTCATAGAAATTAATTTTCAAATAAGTTTTTTTTGCATGGACTTCCATCATAATCTTCCCTCGTAAAATATAGAAATGTTCTTAAAAGTTTGATATCATTTCGAGCAGTCCTCAATTTAATTTGATTTTTTGACCGAAACTAGTGTATAATATACTATGATTTTTTGACAGAAACTTGCATTTCGATAAGTTTTATAGAAGTTAATTTCCAGATGATTTTTTGCATGGACTTCCGTCATAACCTTTCCTTGTAACATATATAAATGATCTAAAAGGTTTCGTATCATTTGGAACAATCCTCAATTTAATTTGACTTTTTGACCGGAACTAGAATAAACTAGTGTATAATACTTATGATTTTTTGATCGAAACTTGCATTTCAAAAAGTTTCATAGAATTTAATTTTCAGATGATTTTTTGCATGGACTTCCATCATAACCTTCCCTCGTAACATATATAAATGATCTGAAAAGTTTCGTATCATTTAAAATAGATTCCGATTTAATTTTATTTTTTGAACGAAACTAGTATAAAATAGTTATAATATATTATGATTTGTTGACCGAAACTTGCATTTCGAAAAGGTTCATATAATATAATTTTCAAATGATTTTTTTCTTGGACTTCCATCATAACCTTCTCTCGTAAAATATAGAAATGTTCTGAAAAGTTTCATATCATTTCGATAAGTCCTCGATTTAATTTGATTTTTTGACCGAAACTAGTGTAAACTTGTGTATAATATACTATGCTTTTTTGACAGAAACTTGCATTTCGATAAGTTTTATAGAAGCTAATTTTCAGATGAGTTTTTGCATGGACTTCCATCATAACATTCCATTGTAACATATATAAATGATCCGAAAGGTTTCGTATCATTTAGAACAATCCTCGATTTAATTTGACTTTTTGACCAAAACTAGAATAAACTAGTGAATAATATTTATGATTTTTTCACCGAAACTTTCATTTCAAAAAGTTTCATTGAATCTAATTTTAAGATGATTTTTTGTATGGACTTCCATCATAACCTTCCCTCGTAAAATATATCAATAATCTTAAAAGTTTCGTATCATTTTGAATATTCCTCGATTAAATTTTATTTTTTGACCGAAACTAGTATTAACTAGTGTATAATATACTATGATTTTTTTACCGAAACTTGCATTCCAAAAAGGTTTATAGAAACTAATTTTCGTATGATTTTTTGCAAGGTCTTCCATCATAACCTTCCCTCGTAACATATATAAATGATCTGAAAAGTTTCGTATCCTTTCAAACAGTTTCCGATTTAATTTGATTTTTTGAACGAAACTAGTATAAAACATTGAATAATATATTATGGTTTTTTGACCTAAACTTGCATTTCGAAAAGATTCATAGAAATTAATTTTCAAATAAGTTTTTTTTGCATGGACTTCCATCATAATCTTCCCTCGTAAAATATAGAAATGTTCTTAAAAGTTTGATATCATTTCGAGCAGTCCTCAATTTAATTTGATTTTTTGACCGAAACTAGTGTATAATATACTATGATTTTTTGACAGAAACTTCCATTTCGATAAGTTTTATAGAAGCTAATTTTCAGATGATTTTTTTCATGGACTTCCGTCATAACCTTGCCTTGTAACATATATAAATGATCTAAAAGGTTTCGTATCATTTGGAACAATCCTCAATTTAATTTGACTTTTTGACCGGAACTAGAATAAACTAGTGTATAATACTTATGATTTTTTGATCGAAACTTGCATTTCAAAAAGTTTCATAGAATTTAATTTTCAGATGATTTTTTGCATGGACTTCCATCATAACCTTCCCTCGTAACATATATAAATGATCTGAAAAGTTTCGTATCATTTAAAATAGATTCCGATTTAATTTTATTTTTTGAACGAAACTAGTATAAAATAGTGTATAATATATTATGATTTGTTGACCGAAACTTGCATTTCGAAAAGGTTCATATAATATAATTTTCAAATGATTTTTTGCTTGGACTTCCATCATAACCTTCTCTCGTAAAATATAGAAATGTTCTGAAAAGTTTCATATCATTTCGATAAGTCCTCGATTTAATTTGATTTTTTGACCGAAACTAGTGTAAACTTGTGTATAATATACTATGCTTTTTTGACAGAAACTTGCATTTCGATAAGTTTTATAGAAGCTAATTTTCAGATGAGTTTTTGCATGGACTTCCATCATAACATTCCATTGTAACATATATAAATGATCCGAAAGGTTTCGTATCATTTAGAACAATCCTCGATTTAATTTGACTTTTTGACCAAAACTAGAATAAACTAGTGAATAATATTTATGATTTTTTCACCGAAACTTTCATTTCAAAAAGTTTCATTGAATCTAATTTTAAGATGATTTTTTGTATGGACTTCCATCATAACCTTCCCTCGTAAAATATATCAATAATCTTAAAAGTTTCGTATCATTTTGAATATTCCTCGATTAAATTTTATTTTTTGACCGAAACTAGTATTAACTAGTGTATAATATACTATGATTTTTTTACCGAAACTTGCATTCCAAAAAGGTTTATAGAAACTAATTTTCGTATGATTTTTTGCAAGGTCTTCCATCATAACCTTCCCTCGTAACATATATAAATGATCTGAAAAGTTTCGTATCCTTTCAAACAGTTTCCGATTTAATTTGATTTTTTGAACGAAACTAGTATAAAACATTGAATAATATATTATGGTTTTTTGACCTAAACTTGCATTTCGAAAAGATTCATAGAAATTAATTTTCAAATAAGTTTTTTTTGCATGGACTTCCATCATAATCTTCCCTCGTAAAATATAGAAATGTTCTTAAAAGTTTGATATCATTTCGAGCAGTCCTCAATTTAATTTGATTTTTTGACCGAAACTAGTGTATAATATACTATGATTTTTTGACAGAAACTTGCATTTCGATAAGTTTTATAGAAGTTAATTTCCAGATGATTTTTTGCATGGACTTCCGTCATAACCTTTCCTTGTAACATATATAAATGATCTAAAAGGTTTCGTATCATTTGGAACAATCCTCAATTTAATTTGACTTTTTGACCGGAACTAGAATAAACTAGTGTATAATACTTATGAATTTTTTGACCGAAACTTGCATTTCAAAAAGTTTCATAGAATTTATTTTTCAGATGATTTTTTGCATGGACTTCCATCATAACCTTCCCTCGTAAAATATATCAATAATCTTAAAAGTTTCGTATCATTTTGAATATTCCTCGATTAAATTTTATTTTTTGACCGAAACTAGTATTAACTAGTGTATAATATACTATGATTTTTTTACCGAAACTTGCATTCCAAAAAGGTTTATAGAAACTAATTTTCGTATGATTTTTTGCAAGGTCTTCCATCATAACCTTCCCTCGTAACATATATAAATGATCTGAAAAGTTTCGTATCATTTCAAACAGTTTCCGATTTAATTTTATTTTTTGAACGAAACTAGTATAAAACATTGAATAATATATTATGGTTTTTTGACCTAAACTTGCATTTCGAAAAGATTCATAGAAATTAATTTTCAAATAAGTTTTTTTTGCATGGACTTCCATCATAATCTTCCCTCGTAAAATATAGAAATGTTCTTAAAAGTTTGATATCATTTCGAGCAGTCCTCAATTTAATTTGATTTTTTGACCGAAACTAGTGTATAATATACTATGATTTTTTGACAGAAACTTCCATTTCGATAAGTTTTATAGAAGCTAATTTTCAGATGATTTTTTTCATGGACTTCCGTCATAACCTTGCCTTGTAACATATATAAATGATCTAAAAGGTTTCGTATCATTTGGAACAATCCTCAATTTAATTTGACTTTTTGACCGGAACTAGAATAAACTAGTGTATAATACTTATGATTTTTTGATCGAAACTTGCATTTCAAAAAGTTTCATAGAATTTAATTTTCAGATGATTTTTTGCATGGACTTCCATCATAACCTTCCCTCGTAACATATATAAATGATCTGAAAAGTTTCGTATCATTTAAAATAGATTCCGATTTAATTTTATTTTTTGAACGAAACTAGTATAAAATAGTGTATAATATATTATGATTTGTTGACCGAAACTTGCATTTCGAAAAGGTTCATATAATATAATTTTCAAATGATTTTTTGCTTGGACTTCCATCATAACCTTCTCTCGTAAAATATAGAAATGTTCTGAAAAGTTTCATATCATTTCGATAAGTCCTCGATTTAATTTGATTTTTTGACCGAAACTAGTGTAAACTTGTGTATAATATACTATGCTTTTTTGACAAAAACTTGCATTTCGATAAGTTTTATAGAAGCTAATTTTCAGATGAGTTTTTGCATGGACTTCCATCATAACATTCCATTGTAACATATATAAATGATCCGAAAGGTTTCGTATCATTTAGAACAATCCTCGATTTAATTTGACTTTTTGACCAAAACTAGAATAAACTAGTGAATAATATTTATGATTTTTTCACCGAAACTTTCATTTCAAAAAGTTTCATTGAATCTAATTTTAAGATGATTTTTTGTATGGACTTCCATCATAACCTTCCCTCGTAAAATATATCAATAATCTTAAAAGTTTCGTATCATTTTGAATATTCCTCGATTAAATTTTATTTTTTGACCGAAACTAGTATTAACTAGTGTATAATATACTATGATTTTTTTACCGAAACTTGCATTCCAAAAAGGTTTATAGAAACTAATTTTCGTATGATTTTTTGCAAGGTCTTCCATCATAACCTTCCCTCGTAACATATATAAATGATCTGAAAAGTTTCGTATCCTTTCAAACAGTTTCCGATTTAATTTGATTTTTTGAACGAAACTAGTATAAAACATTGAATAATATATTATGGTTTTTTGACCTAAACTTGCATTTCGAAAAGATTCATAGAAATTAATTTTCAAATAAGTTTTTTTTGCATGGACTTCCATCATAATCTTCCCTCGTAAAATATAGAAATGTTCTTAAAAGTTTGATATCATTTCGAGCAGTCCTCAATTTAATTTGATTTTTTGACCGAAACTAGTGTATAATATACTATGATTTTTTGACAGAAACTTGCATTTCGATAAGTTTTATAGAAGTTAATTTCCAGATGATTTTTTGCATGGACTTCCGTCATAACCTTTCCTTGTAACATATATAAATGATCTAAAAGGTTTCGTATCATTTGGAACAATCCTCAATTTAATTTGACTTTTTGACCGGAACTAGAATAAACTAGTGTATAATACTTATGAATTTTTTGACCGAAACTTGCATTTCAAAAAGTTTCATAGAATTTATTTTTCAGATGATTTTTTGCATGGACTTCCATCATAACCTTCCTTCGTAAAATATATCAATAATGTGAAAAGTTTCGTATCATTTCGAGCAGTCCACGATTAAAATTTTTTTTTTACCGAAACTAATATAAACTAGTGTATAATATACTTGATTTTTTGACCGAAACTTGCATTTCAAAAAGTTTTATAGAAACTAATTTTCAGATGATTTTTTTTGCAAGGACTTCCATCATAACCTTCCCTCGTAACATATATAAATGATCTGAAAAGTTTCGTATCATTTCAAACAGTTTCCGATTTAATTTTATTTTTTGAACGAAACTAGTATAAAACAGTGTATAATATATTATGATTTTTTGACCAAAACTTGCATTTCGAAAAGATTCATAGAATTTAATTTTCAAATAATTTTTTTGCATGGACTTCCATCATAATCTTCCCTCGTAAAATATAGAAATGTTCTTAAAAGTTTGATATCATTTCGAGCAGTCCTCAATTTAATTTGATTTTTTGACCGAAACTAGTGTATAATATACTATGATTTTTTGACAGAAACTTCCATTTCGATAAGTTTTATAGAAGCTAATTTTCAGATGATTTTTTGCATGGACTTCCGTCATAACCTTTCCTTGTAACATATATAAATGATCTAAAAGGTTTCGTATCATTTGGAACAATCCTCAATTTAATTTGACTTTTTGACCGGAACTAGAATAAACTAGTGTATAATACTTATGATTTTTTGATCGAAACTTGCATTTCAAAAAGTTTCATAGAATTTAATTTTCAGATGATTTTTTGCATGGACTTCCATCATAACCTTCCCTCGTAACATATATCAATAATCTGAAAAGTTTCGTATCATTTCAAATAGATTCCGATTTAATTTTATTTTTTGAACGAAACTAGTATAAAATAGTGTATAATATATTATGATTTGTTGACCGAAACTTGCATTTCGAAAAGGTTCATATAATATAATTTTCAAATGATTTTTTGCTTGGACTTCCATCATAACCTTCTCTCGTAAAATATAGAAATGTTCTGAAAAGTTTCATATCATTTCGATAAGTCCTCGATTTAATTTGATTTTTTGACCGAAACTAGTGTAAACTTGTGTATAATATACTATGCTTTTTTGACAGAAACTTGCATTTCGATAAGTTTTATAGAAGCTAATTTTCAGATGAGTTTTTGCATGGACTTCCATCATAACATTCCATTGTAACATATATAAATGATCCGAAAGGTTTCGTATCATTTGGAACAATCCTCGATTTAATTTGACTTTTTGACCAAAACTAGAATAAACTAGTGAATAATATTTATTATTTTTTGAGCGAAACTTTCATTTCAAAAAGTTTCATAGAATCTAATTTTAAGATGATTTTTTGTATGGACTTCCATCATAACCTTCCCTCGTAAAATATATCAATAGTCTTAAAAGTTTCGTATCATTTTGAATAGTCCTCGATTAAATTTTATTTTTTGACCGAAACTAGTATTAACTAGTGTATAATATACTATGGTTTTTTTACCGAAACTTGCATTCCAAAAAGGTTTATAGAAACTAATTTTCGTATGATTTTTTGCAAGGTCTTCCATCATAACCTTCCCTCGTAACATATATAAATGATCTGAAAAGTTTCGTATCTTTTCAAACAGTTTCCGATTTAATTTGATTTTTTGAACGAAACTAGTATAAAACATTGAATAATATATTATGGTTTTTTGACCTAAACTTGCATTTCGAAAAGATTCATAGAAATTAATTTTCAAATAAGTTTTTTTTGCATGGACTTCCATCATAATCTTCCCTCGTAAAATATAGAAATGTTCTTAAAAGTTTGATATCATTTCGAGCAGTCCTCAATTTAATTTGATTTTTTGACCGAAACTAGTGTATAATATACTATGATTTTTTGACAGAAACTTGCATTTTGATAAGTTTTATAGAAGCTAATTTCCAGATGATTTTTTGCATGGACTTCCGTCATAACCTTTCCTTGTAACATATATAAATGATCTAAAAGGATTCGTATCATTTGGAACAATCCTCAATTTAATTTGACTTTTTGACCGGAACTAGAATAAACTAGTGTATAATACTTATGAATTTTTTGACCGAAACTTGCATTTCAAAAAGTTTCATAGAATTTATTTTTCAGTTGATTTTTTGCATGGACTTCCATCATAATCTTCCCTCGAAAAAATATATCAATAATGTGAAAAGTTTCGTATCATTTCGAGCAGTCCTCGATTAAATTTTTTTTTTTTACCGAAACTAATATAAACTAGTGTATAATATACTTGATTTTTTGACCGAAACTTGCATTTCAAAAAGTTTTATAGAAACTAATTTTCAGATGATTTTTTTTGCAAGGACTTCCATCATAACCTTCCCTTGTAACATATATAAATGATCTGAAAAGTTTCGTATCATTTCAAACAGTTTCCGATTTAATTTTATTTTTTGAACGAAACTAGTATAAAACAGTGTATAATATATTATGATTTTTTGACCAAAACTTGCATTTCGAAAAGATTCATAGAATTTAATTTTCAAATAATTTTTTTGCATGGACTTCCATCATAATCTTCCCTCGTAAAATATAGAAATGTTCTTAAAAGTTTGATATCATTTCGAGCAGTCCTCAATTTAATTTGATTTTTTGACCGAAACTAGTGTATAATATACTATGATTTTTTGACAGAAACTTCCATTTCGATTAGTTTTATAGAAGCTAATTTTCAGATGATTTTTTTCATGGACTTCCGTCATAACCTTTCCTTGTAACATATATAAATGATCTAAAAGGTTTCGTATCATTTGGAACAATCCTCAATTTAATTTGACTTTTTGACCGGAACTAGAATAAACTAGTGTATAATACTTATGATTTTTTGATCGAAACTTGCATTTCAAAAAGTTTCATAGAATTTAATTTTCAGATGATTTTTTGCATGGACTTCCATCATAACCTTCCCTCGTAACATATATCAATAATGTGAAAAGTTTCGTATCATTTAAAATAGATTCCGATTTAATTTTATTTTTTGAACGAAACTAGTATAAAATAGTGTATAATATATTATGATTTGTTGACCGAAACTTGCATTTCGAAAAGGTTCATATAATATAATTTTCAATTGATTTTTTGCTTGGACGTCCATCATAACCTTCTCTCGTAAAATATATAAATGTTCTGAAAAGTTTCATATCATTTCGATAAGTCCTCGATTCAATTTGATTTTTTGACCGAAACTAGTGTAAACTTGTGTATAATATACTATGCTTTTTTGACAGAAACTTGCATTTCGATAAGTTTTATAGAAGCTAATTTTCAGATGAGTTTTTGCATGGACTTCCATCATAACATTCCATTGTAACATATATAAATGATCCGAAAGGTTTCGTATCATTTAGAACAATCCTCGATTTAATTTGACTTTTTGACCAAAACTAGAATAAACTAGTGAATAATATTTATGATTTTTTCACCGAAACTTTCATTTCAAAAAGTTTCATTGAATCTAATTTTAAGATGATTTTTTGTATGGACTTTCATCATAACCTTCCCTCGTAAAATATATCAATAGTCTTAAAAGTTTCTTATCATTTTGAATAGTCCTCGATTAAATTTTATTTTTTGACCGAAACTAGTATTAACTAGTGTATAATATACTATGATTTTTTTACCGAAACTTGCATTCCAAAAAGGTTTATAGAAACTAATTTTCGTATGATTTTTTGCAAGGTCTTCCATCATAACCTTCCCTCGTAACATATATAAATGATCTGAAAAGTTTCGTATCTTTTCAAACAGTTTCCGATTTAATTTGATTTTTTGAACGAAACTAGTATAAAACATTGAATAATATATTATGGTTTTTTGACCTAAACTTGCATTTCGAAAAGATTCATAGAAATTAATTTTCAAATAAGTTTTTTTTGCATGGACTTCCATCATAATCTTCCCTCGTAAAATATAGAAATGTTCTTAAAAGTTTGATATCATTTCGAGCAGTCCTCAATTTAATTTGATTTTTTGACCGAAACTAGTGTATAATATACTATGATTTTTTGACAGAAACTTGCATTTTGATAAGTTTTATAGAAGCTAATTTCCAGATGATTTTTTGCATGGACTTCCGTCATAACCTTTCCTTGTAACATATATAAATGATCTAAAAGGATTCGTATCATTTGGAACAATCCTCAATTTAATTTGACTTTTTGACCGGAACTAGAATAAACTAGTGTATAATACTTATGAATTTTTTGACCGAAACTTGCATTTCAAAAAGTTTCATAGAATTTATTTTTCAGTTGATTTTTTGCATGGACTTCCATCATAATCTTCCCTCGAAAAAATATATCAATAATGTGAAAAGTTTCGTATCATTTCGAGCAGTCCTCGATTAAATTTTTTTTTTACCGAAACTAATATAAACTAGTGTATAATATACTTGATTTTTTGACCGAAACTTGCATTTCAAAAAGTTTTATAGAAACTAATTTTCAGATGATTTTTTTTGCAAGGACTTCCATCATAACCTTCCCTTGTAACATATATAAATGATCTGAAAAGTTTCGTATCATTTCAAACAGTTTCCGATTTAATTCTATTTTTTGAACGAAACTAGTATAAAACAGTGTATAATATATTATGATTTTTTGACCAAAACTTGCATTTCGAAAAGATTCATAGAATTTAATTTTCAAATAATTTTTTTGCATGGACTTCCATCATAATCTTCCCTCGTAAAATATAGAAATGTTCTTAAAAGTTTGATATCATTTCGAGCAGTCCTCAATTTAATTTGAATTTTTGACCGAAACTAGTGTATAATATACTATGATTTTTTGACAGAAACTTCCATTTCGATAAGTTTTATAGAAGCTAATTTTCAGATGATTTTTTTCATGGACTTCCGTCATAACCTTGCCTTGTAACATATATAAATGATCTAAAAGGTTTCGTATCATTTGGAACAATCCTCAATTTAATTTGACTTTTTGACCGGAACTAGAATAAACTAATGTATAATACTTATGATTTTTTGATCGAAACTTGCATTTCAAAAAGTTTCATAGAATTTAATTTTCAGATGATTTTTTGCATGGACTTCCATCATAACCTTCCCTCGTAACATATATCAATAATGTGAAAAGTTTCGTATCATTTCAAATAGATTCCGATTTAATTTTATTTTTTGAACGAAACTAGTATAAAATAGTGTATAATATATTATGATTTGTTGACCGAAACTTGCATTTCGAAAAGGTTCATATAATATAATTTTCAATTGATTTTTTGCTTGGACTTCCATCATAACCTTCTCTCGTAAAATATAGAAATGTTCTGAAAAGTTTCATATCATTTCGATAAGTCCTCGATTTAATTTGATTTTTTGACCAAAACTAGTGTAAACTTGTGTATAATATACTATGCTTTTTTGACAGAAACTTGCATTTCGATAAGTTTTATAGAAGCTAATTTTCAGATGAGTTTTTGCATGGACTTCCATCATAACATTCCATTGTAACATATATAAATGATCCGAAAGGTTTCGTATCATTTAGAACAATCCTCGATTTAATTTGACTTTTTGACCAAAACTAGAATAAACTAGTGAATAATATTTATGATTTTTTCACCGAAACTTTCATTTCAAAAAGTTTCATTGAATCTAATTTTAAGATGATTTTTTGTATGGACTTCCATCATAACCTTCCCTCGTAAAATATATCAATAGTCTTAAAAGTTTCGTATCATTTTGAATAGTCCTCGATTAAATTTTATTTTTTGACCGAAACTAGTATTAACTAGTGTATAATATACTATGATTTTTTTACCGAAACTTGCATTCCAAAAAGGTTTATAGAAACTAATTTTCGTATGATTTTTTGCAAGGTCTTCCATCATAACCTTCCCTCGTAACATATATAAATGATCTGAAAAGTTTCGTATCATTTCAAACAGTTTCCGATTTAATTTGATTTTTTGAACGAAACTAGTATAAAACATTGAATAATATATTATGATTTTTTGACCTAAACTTTCATTTCGAAATGATTCATAGAAATTAATTTTCAAATAAGTTTTTTTTGCATGGACTTCCATCATAATCTTCCCTCGTAAAATATAGAAATGTTCTTAAAAGTTTGATATCATTTCGAGCAGTCCTCAATTTAATTTGATTTTTTGACCGAAACTAGTGTATAATATACTATGATTTTTTGACAGAAACTTGCATTTCGATAAGTTTTATAGAAGTTAATTTCCAGATGATTTTTTGCATGGACTTCCGTCATAACCTTTCCTTGTAACATATATAAATGATCTAAAAGGTTTCGTATCATTTGGAACAATCCTCAATTTAATTTGACTTTTTGACCGGAACTAGAATAAACTAGTGTATAATACTTATGAATTTTTTGACCGAAACTTGCATTTCAAAAAGTTTCATAGAATTTATTTTTCAGATTATTTTTTGTATGGACTTCCATCATAACCTTCCTTCGTAAAATATATCAATAATGTGAAAAGTTTCGTATCATTTCGAGCAGTCCTCGATTAAAATTTTTTTTTTTACCGAAACTAATACAAACTAGTGTATAATATACTTGATTTTTTGACCGAAACTTGCATTTCAAAAAGTTTTATAGAAACTAATTTTTAGATGATTTTTTTTGCAAGGACTTCCATCATAACCTTCCCTCGTAACATATATAAATGATCTGAAAAGTTTCGTATCATTTCAAACAGTTTCCGATTTAATTCTATTTTTTGAACGAAACTAGTATAAAACAGTGTATAATATATTATGATTTTTTGACCAAAACTTGCATTTCGAAAAGATTCATAGAATTTAATTTTCAAATAATTTTTTTGCATGGACTTCCATCATAATCTTCCCTCGTAAAATATAGAAATGTTCTTAAAAGTTTGATATCATTTCGAGCAGTCCTCAATTTAATTTGAATTTTTGACCGAAACTAGTGTATAATATACTATGATTTTTTGACAGAAACTTCCATTTCGATAAGTTTTATAGAAGCTAATTTTCAGATGATTTTTTTCATGGACTTCCGTCATAACCTTGCCTTGTAACATATATAAATGATCTAAAAGGTTTCGTATCATTTGGAACAATCCTCAATTTAATTTGACTTTTTGACCGGAACTAGAATAAACTAGTGTATAATACTTATGATTTTTTGATCGAAACTTGCATTTCAAAAAGTTTCATAGAATTTAATTTTCAGATGATTTTTTGCATGGACTTCCATCATAACCTTCCCTCGTAACATATATCAATAATGTGAAAAGTTTCGTATCATTTCAAATAGATTCCGATTTAATTTTATTTTTTGAACGAAACTAGTATAAAATAGTGTATAATATATTATGATTTGTTGACCGAAACTTACATTTCGAAAAGGTTCATATAATATAATTTTCAAATGATTTTTTGCTTGGACTTCCATCATAACCTTCTCTCGTAAAATATAGAAATGTTCTGAAAAGTTTCATATCATTTCGATAAGTCCTCGATTTAATTTGATTTTTTGACCGAAACTAGTGTAAACTTGTGTATAATATACTATGCTTTTTTGACAGAAACTTGCATTTCGATAAGTTTTATAGAAGCTAATTTTCAGATGAGTTTTTGCATGGACTTCCATCATAACATTCCATTGTAACATATATAAATGATCCGAAAGGTTTCGTATCATTTAGAACAATCCTCGATTTAATTTGACTTTTTGACCAAAACTAGAATAAACTAGTGAATAATATTTATGATTTTTTCACCGAAACTTTCATTTCAAAAAGTTTCATTGAATCTAATTTTAAGATGATTTTTTGTATGGACTTCCATCATAACCTTCCCTCGTAAAATATATCAATAGTCTTAAAAGTTTCGTATCATTTTGAATAGTCCTCGATTAAATTTTATTTTTTGACCGAAACTAGTATTAACTAGTGTATAATATACTATGATTTTTTTACCGAAACTTGCATTCCAAAAAGGTTTATAGAAACTAATTTTCGTATGATTTGTTGCAAGGTCTTCCATCATAACCTTCCCTCGTAACATATATAAATGATCTGAAAAGTTTCGTATCATTTCAAACAGTTTCCGATTTGATTTGATTTTTTGAACGAAACTAGTATAAAACATTGAATAATATATTATGATTTTTTGACCTAAACTTTCATTTCGAAAAGATTCATAGAAATTAATTTTCAAATAAGTTTTTTTTGCATGGACTTCCATCCTAATCTTCCCTCGTAAAATATAGAAATATTCTTAAAAGTTTGATATCATTTCGAGCAGTCCTCAATTTAATTTGATTTTTTGACCGAAACTAGTGTATAATATACTATGATTTTTTGACAGAAACTTGCATTTCGATAAGTTTTATAGAAGTTAATTTCCAGATGATTTTTTGCATGGACTTCCGTCATAACCTTTCCTTGTAACATATATAAATGATCTAAAAGGTTTCGTATCATTTGGAACAATCCTCAATTTAATTTGACTTTTTGACCGGAACTAGAATAAACTAGTGTATAATACTTATGAATTTTTTGACCGAAACTTGCATTTCAAAAAGTTTCATAGAATTTATTTTTCAGATGATTTTTTGTATGGACTTCCATCATAACCTTCCTTCGTAAAATATATCAATAATGGGAAAAGTTTCGTATCATTTCGAGCAGTCCTCGATTAAAATTTTTTTTTTTACCGAAACTAATACAAACTTGTGTATAATATACTTGATTTTTTGACCGAAACTTGCATTTCAAAAAGTTTTATAGAAACTAATTTTCAGATGATTTTTTTTGCAAGGACTTCCATCATAACCATCCCTCGTAACATATATAAATGATCTGAAAAGTTTCGTATCATTTCAAACAGTTTCCGATTTAATTCTATTTTTTGAACGAAACTAATATAAAACAGTGTATAATATATTATGATTTTTTGACCAAAACTTGCATTTCGAAAAGATTCATAGAATTTAATTTTCAAATAATTTTTTTGCATGGACTTCCATCATAATCTTACCTCGTAAAATATAGAAATGTTCTTAAAAGTTTGATATCATTTCGAGCAGTCCTCAATTTAATTTGATTTTTTGACCGAAACTAGTGTATAATATACTATGATTTTTTGACAGAAACTTCCATTTCGATAAGTTTTATAGAAGCTAATTTTCAGATGATTTTTTTCATGGACTTCTGTCATAACCTTGCCTTGTAACATATATAAATGATCTAAAAGGTTTCGTATCATTTGGAACAATCCTCAATTTAATTTGACTTTTTGACCGGAACTAGAATAAACTAGTGTATAATACTTATGATTTTTTGATCGAAACTTGCATTTCAAAAAGTTTCATAGAATTTAATTTTCAGATGATTTTTTGCATGGACTTCCATCATAACCTTCCCTCGTAACATATATCAATAATGTGAAAAGTTTCGTATCATTTCAAATAGATTCCGATTTAATTTTATTTTTTGAACGAAACTAGTATAAAATAGTGTATAATATATTATGATTTGTTGACCGAAACTTGCATTTCGAAAAGGTTCATATAATATAATTTTCAAATGATTTTTTGCTTGGACTTCCATCATAACCTTCTCTCGTAAAATATAGAAATGTTCTGAAAAGTTTCATATCATTTCGATAAGTCCTCGATTTAATTTGATTTTTTGACCGAAACTAGTGTAAACTTGTGTATAATATACTATGCTTTTTTGACAGAAACTTGCATTTCGATAAGTTTTATAGAAGCTAATTTTCAGATGAGTTTTTGCATGGACTTCCATCATAACATTCCATTGTAACATATATAAATGTTCCGAAAGGTTTCGTATCATTTAGAACAATCCTCGATTTAATTTGACTTTTTGACCAAAACTAGAATAAACTAGTGAATAATATTTATGATTTTTTCACCGAAACTTTCATTTCAAAAAGTTTCATTGAATCTAATTTTAAGATGATTTTTTGTATGGACTTCCATCATAACCTTCCCTCGTAAAATATATCAATAATCTTAAAAGTTTCGTATCATTTTGAATAGTCCTCGATTAAATTTTATTTTTTGACCGAAACTAGTATTAACTAGTGTATAATATACTATGATTTTTTTACCGAAACTTGCATTCCAAAAAGGTTTATAGAAACTAATTTTCGTATGATTTGTTGCAAGGTCTTCCATCATAACCTTCCCTCGTAACATATATAAATGATCTGAAATGTTTCGTATCATTTCAAACAGTTTCCGATTTGATTTGAGTTTTTGAATGAAACTAGTATAAAACATTGTATAATATATTATGATTTTTTGACCAAAACTTGCATTTCGAAAAGATTCATAGAAATTACTTTTCAAATAAGTTTTTTTTGCATGGACTTCCATCATAATCTTCCCTCGTAAAATATAGAAATGTTCTTAAAAGTTTGATATCATTTCGAGCAGTCCTCAATTTAATTTGATTTTTTGACCGAAACTAGTGTATATAATACTATGATTTTTTGACAGAAACTTGCATTTTGTTAAGTTTTATAGAAGCTAATTTCCAGATGATTTTTTGCATGGACTTCCGTCATAACCTTTCCTTGTAACATATATAAATGATCTAAAAGGTTTTGTATCATTTGGAACAATCCTCAATTTAATTTGACTTTTTGACCGGAACTAGAATAAACTAGTGTATAATACTTATGAATTTTTTGACCGAAACTTGCATTTCAAAAAGTTTCATAGAATTTATTTTTCAGATGATTTTTTGCATGGACTTCCATCATAACCTTCCCTCGAAAAAATATATCAATAATGGGAAAAGTTTCGTATTATTTCGAGCAGTCCTCGATTAAATTTTTTTTTTACCTAAACTAATATAAACTTGTGTATAATATACTTGATTTTTTGACCGAAACTTGCATTTCAAAAAGTTTTATAGAAACTAATTTTCAGATGATTTTTTTTGCAAGGACTTCCATCATAACCTTCCCTCGTAACATATATAAATGATCTGAAAAGTTTCGTATCATTTCAAACAGTTTCCGATTTAATTTTATTTTTTGAACGAAACTAATATAAAACAGTGTATAATATATTATGATTTTTTGACCAAAACTTGCATTTCGAAAAGATTCATAGAATTTAATTTTCAAATAATTTTTTTGCATGGACTTCCATCATAATCTTACCTCGTAAAATATAGAAATGTTCTTAAAAGTTTGATATCATTTCGAGCAGTCCTCAATTTAATTTGATTTTTTGACCGAAACTAGTGTATAATATACTATGATTTTTTGACAGAAACTTCCATTTCGATAAGTTTTATAGAAGCTAATTTTCAGATGATTTTTTGCATGGACTTCCGTCATAACCTTGCCTTGTAACATATATAAATGATCTAAAAGGTTTCGTATCATTTGGAACAATCCTCAATTTAATTTGACTTTTTGACCGCAACTAGAATAAACTAGTGTATAATACTTATGATTTTTTGATCGAAACTTGCATTTCAAAAAGTTTCATAGAATTTAATTTTCAGATGATTTTTTGCATGGACTTCCATCATAACCTTCCCTCGTAACATATATCAATAATGTGAAAAGTTTCGTATCATTTCAAATAGATTCCGATTTAATTTTATTTTTTGAACGAAACTAGTATAAAATAGTGTATAATATATTATGATTTGTTGACCGAAACTTGCATTTCGAAAAGGTTCATATAATATAATTTTCAAATGATTTTTTGCTTGGACTTCCATCATAACCTTCTCTCGTAAAATATAGAAATGTTCTGAAAAGTTTCATATCATTTCGATAAGTCCTCGATTTAATTTGATTTTTTGACCGAAACTAGTGTAAACTTGTGTATAATATACTATGCTTTTTTGACAGAAACTTGCATTTCGATAAGTTTTATAGAAGCTAATTTTCAGATGAGTTTTTGCATGGACTTCCATCATAACCTTCCATTGTAACATATATAAATGTTCCGAAAGGTTTCGTATCATTTAGAACAATCCTCGATTTAATTTGACTTTTTGACCAAAACTAGAATAAACTAGTGAATAATATTTATGATTTTTTCACCGAAACTTTCATTTCAAAAAGTTTCATTGAATCTAATTTTAAGATGATTTTTTGTATGGACTTCCATCATAACCTTCCCTCGTAAAATATATCAATAATCTTAAAAGTTTCGTATCATTTTGAATAGTCCTCGATTAAATTTTATTTTTTGACCGAAACTAGTATTAACTAGTGTATAATATACTATGATTTTTTTACCGAAACTTGCATTCCAAAAAGGTTTATAGAAACTAATTTTCGTATGATTTGTTGCAAGGTCTTCCATCATAACCTTCCCTCGTAACATATATAAATGATCTGAAATGTTTCGTATCATTTCAAACAGTTTCCGATTTGATTTGAGTTTTTGAATGAAACTAGTATAAAACATTGTATAATATATTATGATTTTTTGACCAAAACTTGCATTTCGAAAAGATTCATAGAAATTACTTTTCAAATATGTTTTTTTTGCATGGACTTCCATCATAATCTTCCCTCGTAAAATATAGAAATGTTCTTAAAAGTTTGATATCATTTCGAGCAGTCCTCAATTTAATTTGATTTTTTGACCGAAACTAGTGTATATAATACTATGATTTTTTGACAGAAACTTGCATTTTGTTAAGTTTTATAGAAGCTAATTTCCAGATGATTTTTTGCATGGACTTCCGTCATAACCTTTCCTTGTAACATATATAAATGATCTAAAAGGTTTTGTATCATTTGGAACAATCCTCAATTTAATTTGACTTTTTGACCGGAACTAGAATAAACTAGTGTATAATACTTATGAATTTTTTGACCGAAACTTGCATTTCAAAAAGTTTCATAGAATTTATTTTTCAGATGATTTTTTGCATGGACTTCCATCATAACCTTCCCTCGAAAAAATATATCAATAATGTGAAAAGTTTCGTATTATTTCGAGCAGTCCTCGATTAAATTTTTTTTTTACCTAAACTAATATAAACTTGTGTATAATATACTTGATTTTTTGACCGAAACTTGCATTTCAAAAAGTTTTATAGAAACTAATTTTCAGATGATTTTTTTTGCAAGGACTTCCATCATAACCTTCCCTCGTAACATATATAAATGATCTGAAAAGTTTCGTATCATTTCAAACAGTTTCCGATTTAATTTTATTTTTTGAACGAAACTAGTATAAAACAGTGTATAATATATTATGATTTTTTGACCAAAACTTGCATTTTGAAAAGATTCATAGAATTTAATTTTCAAATAATTTTTTTGCATGGACTTCCATCATAATCTTACCTCGTAAAATATAGAAATGTTCTTAAAAGTTTGATATCATTTCGAGCAGTCCTCAATTTAATTTGATTTTTTGACCGAAACTAGTGTATAATATACTATGATTTTTTGACAGAAACTTCCATTTCGATAAGTTTTATAGAAGCTAATTTTCAGATGATTTTTTGCATGGACTTCCGTCATAACCTTTCCTTGTAACATATATAAATGATCTAAAAGGTTTCGTATCATTTGGAACAATCCTCAATTTAATTTGACTTTTTGACCGCAACTAGAATAAACTAGTGTATAATACTTATGATTTTTTGATCGAAACTTGCATTTCAAAAAGTTTCATAGAATTTAATTTTCAGATGATTTTTTGCATGGACTTCCATCATAACCTTCCCTCGTAACATATATCAATAATGTGAAAAGTTTCGTATCATTTCAAATAGATTCCGATTTAATTTTATTTTTTGAACGAAACTAGTATAAAATAGTGTATAATATATTATGATTTGTTGACCGAAACTTGCATTTCGAAAAGGTTCATATAATATAATTTTCAAATGATTTTTTGCTTGGACTTCCATCATAACCTTCTCTCGTAAAATATAGAAATGTTCTGAAAAGTTTCATATCATTTCGATAAGTCCTCGATTTAATTTGATTTTTTGACCGAAACTAGTGTAAACTTGTGTATAATATACTATGCTTTTTTGACAGAAACTTGCATTTCGATAAGTTTTATAGAAGCTAATTTTCAGATGAGTTTTTGCATGGACTTCCATCATAACCTTCCATTGTAACATATATAAATGATCCGAAAGGTTTCGTATCATTTAGAACAATCCTCGATTTAATTTGACTTTTTGACCAAAACTAGAATAAACTAGTGAATAATATTTATGATTTTTTCACCGAAACTTTCATTTCAAAAAGTTTCATTGAATCTAATTTTAAGATGATTTTTTGTATGGACTTCCATCATAACCTTCCCTCGTAAAATAAATCAATAATCTTAAAAGTTTCGTATCATTTTGAATAGTCCTCGATTAAATTTTATTTTTTGACCGAAACTAGTATTAACTAGTGTATAATATACTATGATTTTTTTACCGAAACTTGCATTCCAAAAAGGTTTATAGAAACTAATTTTCGTATGATTTTTTGCAAGGTCTTCCATCATAACCTTCCCTCGTAACATATATAAATGATCTGAAAAGTTTCGTATCATTTCAAACAGTTTCCGATTTAATTTGATTTTTGAACGAAACTAGTATAAAACATTGAATAATATATTATGATTTTTTGACCTAAACTTGCATTTCGAAAAGATTCATAGAAATTAATTTTCAAATATGTTTTTTTTGCATGGACTTCCATCATAATCTTCCCTCGTAAAATATAGAAATGTTCTTAAAAGTTTGATATCATTTCGAGCAGTCCTCAATTTAATTTGATTTTTTGACCGAAACTAGTGTATATAATACTATGATTTTTTGACAGAAACTTGCATTTTGTTAAGTTTTATAGAAGCTAATTTCCAGATGATTTTTTGCATGGACTTCCGTCATAACCTTTCCTTGTAACATATATAAATGATCTAAAAGGTTTTGTATCATTTGGAACAATCCTCAATTTAATTTGACTTTTTGACCGGAACTAGAATAAACTAGTGCATAATACTTATGAATTTTTTGACCGAAACTTGCATTTCAAAAAGTTTCATAGAATTTATTTTTCAGATGATTTTTTGCATGGACTTCCATCATAACCTTCCCTCGAAAAAATATATCAATAATGTGAAAAGTTTCGTATTATTTCGAGCAGTCCTCGATTAAATTTTTTTTTTACCTAAACTAATATAAACTTGTGTATAATATACTTGATTTTTTGACCGAAACTTGCATTTCAAAAAGTTTTATAGAAACTAATTTTCAGATGATTTTTTTTGCAAGGACTTCCATCATAACCTTCCCTCGTAACATATATAAATGATCTGAAAAGTTTCGTATCATTTCAAACAGTTTCCGATTTAATTTTATTTTTTGAACGAAACTAGTATAAAACAGTGTATAATATATTATGATTTTTTGACCAAAACTTGCATTTTGAAAAGATTCATAGAATTTAATTTTCAAATAATTTTTTTGCATGGACTTCCATCATAATCTTACCTCGTAAAATATAGAAATGTTCTTAAAAGTTTGATATCATTTCGAGCAGTCCTCAATTTAATTTGATTTTTTGACCGAAACTAGTGTATAATATACTATGATTTTTTGACAGAAACTTCCATTTCGATAAGTTTTATAGAAGCTAATTTTCAGATGATTTTTTGCATGGACTTCCGTCATAACCTTTCCTTGTAACATATATAAATGATCTAAAAGGTTTCGTATCATTTGGAACAATCCTCAATTTAATTTGACTTTTTGACCGCAACTAGAATAAACTAGTGTATAATACTTATGATTTTTTGATCGAAACTTGCATTTCAAAAAGTTTCATAGAATTTAATTTTCAGATGATTTTTTGCATGGACTTCCATCATAACCTTCCCTCGTAACATATATCAATAATGTGAAAAGTTTCGTATCATTTCAAATAGATTCCGATTTAATTTTATTTTTTGAACGAAACTAGTATAAAATAGTGTATAATATATTATGATTTGTTGACCGAAACTTGCATTTCGAAAAGGTTCATATAATATAATTTTCAAATGATTTTTTGCTTGGACTTCCATCATAACCTTCTCTCGTAAAATATAGAAATGTTCTGAAAAGTTTCATATCATTTCGATAAGTCCTCGATTTAATTTGATTTTTTGACCGAAACTAGTGTAAACTTGTGTATAATATACTATGCTTTTTTGACAGAAACTTGCATTTCGATAAGTTTTATAGAAGCTAATTTTCAGATGAGTTTTTGCATGGACTTCCATCATAACCTTCCATTGTAACATATATAAATGATCCGAAAGGTTTCGTATCATTTAGAACAATCCTCGATTTAATTTGACTTTTTGACCAAAACTAGAATAAACTAGTGAATAATATTTATGATTTTTTCACCGAAACTTTCATTTCAAAAAGTTTCATTGAATCTAATTTTAAGATGATTTTTTGTATGGACTTCCATCATAACCTTCCCTCGTAAAATAAATCAATAATCTTAAAAGTTTCGTATCATTTTGAATAGTCCTCGATTAAATTTTATTTTTTGACCGAAACTAGTATTAACTAGTGTATAATATACTATGATTTTTTTACCGAAACTTGCATTCCAAAAAGGTTTATAGAAACTAATTTTCGTATGATTTTTTGCAAGGTCTTCCATCATAACCTTCCCTCGTAACATATATAAATTATCTGAAAAGTTTCGTATCATTTCAAACAGTTTCCGATTTAATTTGATTTTTGAACGAAACTAGTATAAAACATTGAATAATATATTATGATTTTTTGACCTAAACTTGCATTTCGAAAAGATTCATAGAAATTAATTTTCAAATATGTTTTTTTTGCATGGACTTCCATCATAATCTTCCCTCGTAAAATATAGAAATGTTCTTAAAAGTTTGATATCATTTCGAGCAGTCCTCAATTTAATTTGATTTTTTGACCGAAACTAGTGTATAATATACTATGATTTTTTGACAGAAACTTGCATTTCGATAAGTTTTATAGAAGTTAATTTCCAGATGATTTTTTGCATGGACTTCCATCATAACCTTTCTTTGTAACATATATAAATGATCTAAAAGGTTTCGTATCATTTGGAACAATCCTCAATTTAATTTGACTTTTTGACCGGAACTAGAATAAACTAGTGTATAATACTTATGAATTTTTTGACCGAAACTTGCATTTCAAAAAGTTTCATAGAATTTATTTTTCAGATGATTTTTTGCATGGACTTCCATCATAACCTTCCTTCGTAAAATATATCAATAATGTGAAAAGTTTCGTATCATTTCGAGCAGTCCTCGATTAAATTTTTTTTTTTTTACCGAAACTAATATAAACTAGTGTATAATATACTTGATTTTTTGACCGAAACTTGCATTTCAAAAAGTTTTTTAGAAACTAATTTTCAGATGATTTTTTTTGCAAGGACTTCCATCATAACCTTCCCTCGTAACATATATAAATGATCTGAAAAGTTTCGTATCATTTCAAACAGTTTCCGATTTAATTTTATTTTTTGAACGAAACTAGTATAAAACAGTGTATAATATATTATGATTTTTTGACCAAAACTTGCATTTTGAAAAGATTCATAGAATTTAATTTTCAAATAATTTTTTTGCATGGACTTCCATCATAATCTTACCTCGTAAAATATAGAAATGTTCTTAAAAGTTTGATATCATTTCGAGCAGTCCTCAATTTAATTTGATTTTTTGACCGAAACTAGTGTATAATATACTATGATTTTTTGACAGAAACTTCCATTTCGATAAGTTTTATAGAAGCTAATTTTCAGATGATTTTTTGCATGGACTTCCGTCATAACCTTTCCTTGTAACATATATAAATGATCTAAAAGGTTTCGTATCATTTGGAACAATCCTCAATTTAATTTGACTTTTTGACCGGAACTAGAATAAACTAGTGTATAATACTTATGATTTTTTGATCGAAACTTGCATTTCAAAAAGTTTCATAGAATTTAATTTTCAGATGATTTTTTGCATGGACTTCCATCATAACCTTCCCTCGTAACATATATCAATAATGTGAAAAGTTTCGTATCATTTCAAATAGATTCTGATTTAATTTTATTTTTTGAACGAAACTAGTATAAAATAGTGTATAATATATTATGATTTGTTGACCGAAACTTGCATTTCGAAAAGGTTCATATAATATAATTTTCAAATGATTTTTTGCTTGGACTTCCATCATAACCTTCTCTCGTAAAATATAGAAATGTTCTGAAAAGTTTCATATCATTTCGATAAGTCCTCGATTTAATTTGATTTTTTGACCGAAACTAGTGTAAACTTGTGTATAATATACTATGCTTTTTTGACAGAAACTTGCATTTCGATAAGTTTTATAGAAGCTAATTTTCAGATGAGTTTTTGCATGGACTTCCATCATAACCTTCCATTGTAACATATATAAATGATCCGAAAGGTTTCGTATCATTTAGAACAATCCTCGATTTAATTTGACTTTTTGACCAAAACTAGAATAAACTAGTGAATAATATTTATGATTTTTTCACCGAAACTTTCATTTCAAAAAGTTTCATTGAATCTAATTTTAAGATGATTTTTTGTATGGACTTCCATCATAACCTTCCCTCGTAAAATAAATCAATAATCTTAAAAGTTTCGTATCATTTTGAATAGTCCTCGATTAAATTTTATTTTTTGACCGAAACTAGTATTAACTAGTGTATAATATACTATGATTTTTTTACCGAAACTTGCATTCCAAAAAGGTTTATAGAAACTAATTTTCGTATGATTTTTTGCAAGGTCTTCCATCATAACCTTCCCTCGTAACATATATAAATTATCTGAAAAGTTTCGTATCATTTCAAACAGTTTCCGATTTAATTTGATTTTTGAACGAAACTAGTATAAAACATTGAATAATATATTATGATTTTTTGACCTAAACTTGCATTTCGAAAAGATTCATAGAAATTAATTTTCAAATATGTTTTTTTTGCATGGACTTCCATCATAATCTTCCCTCGTAAAATATAGAAATGTTCTTAAAAGTTTGATATCATTTCGAGCAGTCCTCAATTTAATTTGATTTTTTGACCGAAACTAGTGTATAATATACTATGATTTTTTGACAGAAACTTGCATTTCGATAAGTTTTATAGAAGTTAATTTCCAGATGATTTTTTGCATGGACTTCCATCATAACCTTTCTTTGTAACATATATAAATGATCTAAAAGGTTTCGTATCATTTGGAACAATCCTCAATTTAATTTGACTTTTTGACCGGAACTAGAATAAACTAGTGTATAATACTTATGAATTTTTTGACCGAAACTTGCATTTCAAAAAGTTTCATAGAATTTATTTTTCAGATGATTTTTTGCATGGACTTCCATCATAACCTTCCTTCGTAAAATATATCAATAATGTGAAAAGTTTCGTATCATTTCGAGCAGTCCTCGATTAAATTTTTTTTTTTTTACCGAAACTAATATAAACTAGTGTATAATATACTTGATTTTTTGACCGAAACTTGCATTTCAAAAAGTTTTTTAGAAACTAATTTTCAGATGATTTTTTTTGCAAGGACTTCCATCATAACCTTCCCTCGTAACATATATAAATGATCTGAAAAGTTTCGTATCATTTCAAACAGTTTCCGATTTAATTTTATTTTTTGAACGAAACTAGTATAAAACAGTGTATAATATATTATGATTTTTTGACCAAAACTTGCATTTTGAAAAGATTCATAGAATTTAATTTTCAAATAATTTTTTTGCATGGACTTCCATCATAATCTTACCTCGTAAAATATAGAAATGTTCTTAAAAGTTTGATATCATTTCGAGCAGTCCTCAATTTAATTTGATTTTTTGACCGAAACTAGTGTATAATATACTATGATTTTTTGACAGAAACTTCCATTTCGATAAGTTTTATAGAAGCTAATTTTCAGATGATTTTTTGCATGGACTTCCGTCATAACCTTTCCTTGTAACATATATAAATGATCTAAAAGGTTTCGTATCATTTGGAACAATCCTCAATTTAATTTGACTTTTTGACCGGAACTAGAATAAACTAGTGTATAATACTTATGATTTTTTGATCGAAACTTGCATTTCAAAAAGTTTCATAGAATTTAATTTTCAGATGATTTTTTGCATGGACTTCCATCATAACCTTCCCTCGTAACATATATCAATAATGTGAAAAGTTTCGTATCATTTCAAATAGATTCTGATTTAATTTTATTTTTTGAACGAAACTAGTATAAAATAGTGTATAATATATTATGATTTGTTGACCGAAACTTGCATTTCGAAAAGGTTCATATAATATAATTTTCAAATGATTTTTTGCTTGGACTTCCATCATAACCTTCTCTCGTAAAATATAGAAATGTTCTGAAAAGTTTCATATCATTTCGATAAGTCCTCGATTTAATTTGATTTTTTGACCGAAACTAGTGTAAACTTGTGTATAATATACTATGCTTTTTTGACAGAAACTTGCATTTCGATAAGTTTTATAGAAGCTAATTTTCAGATGAGTTTTTGCATGGACTTCCATCATAACCTTCCATTGTAACATATATAAATGATCCGAAAGGTTTCGTATCATTTAGAACAATCCTCGATTTAATTTGACTTTTTGACCAAAACTAGAATAAACTAGTGAATAATATTTATGATTTTTTCACCGAAACTTTCATTTCAAAAAGTTTCATTGAATCTAATTTTAAGATGATTTTTTGTATGGACTTCCATCATAACCTTCCCTCGTAAAATAAATCAATAATCTTAAAAGTTTCGTATCATTTTGAATAGTCCTCGATTAAATTTTATTTTTTGACCGAAACTAGTATTAACTAGTGTATAATATACTATGATTTTTTTACCGAAACTTGCATTCCAAAAAGGTTTATAGAAACTAATTTTCGTATGATTTTTTGCAAGGTCTTCCATCATAACCTTCCCTCGTAACATATATAAATTATCTGAAAAGTTTCGTATCATTTCAAACAGTTTCCGATTTAATTTGATTTTTGAACGAAACTAGTATAAAACATTGAATAATATATTATGATTTTTTGACCTAAACTTGCATTTCGAAAAGATTCATAGAAATTAATTTTCAAATATGTTTTTTTTGCATGGACTTCCATCATAATCTTCCCTCGTAAAATATAGAAATGTTCTTAAAAGTTTGATATCATTTCGAGCAGTCCTCAATTTAATTTGATTTTTTGACCGAAACTAGTGTATAATATACTATGATTTTTTGACAGAAACTTGCATTTCGATAAGTTTTATAGAAGTTAATTTCCAGATGATTTTTTGCATGGACTTCCGTCATAACCTTTCCTTGTAACATATATAAATGATCTAAAAGGTTTCGTATCATTTGGAACAATCCTCAATTTAATTTGACTTTTTGACCGGAACTAGAATAAACTAGTGTATAATACTTATGAATTTTTTGACCGAAACTTGCATTTCAAAAAGTTTCATAGAATTTATTTTTCAGATGATTTTTTGCATGGACTTCCATCATAACCTTCCTTCGTAAAATATATCAATAATGTGAAAAGTTTCGTATCATTTCGAGCAGTCCTCGATTAAATTTTTTTTTTTTTACCGAAACTAATATAAACTAGTGTATAATATACTTGATTTTTTGACCGAAACTTGCATTTCAAAAAGTTTTTTAGAAACTAATTTTCAGATGATTTTTTTTGCAAGGACTTCCATCATAACCTTCCCTCGTAACATATATAAATGATCTGAAAAGTTTCGTATCATTTCAAACAGTTTCCGATTTAATTTTATTTTTTGAACGAAACTAGTATAAAACAGTGTATAATATATTATGATTTTTTGACCAAAACTTGCATTTCAAAAAGATTCATAGAATTTAATTTTCAAATAATTTTTTTGCATGGATTTCCATCATAATCTTCCCTCGTAAAATATAGAAATGTTCTTAAAAGTTTGATATCATTTCGAGCAGTCCTCAATTTAATTTGATTTTTTGACCGAAACTAGTGTATAATATGATATGATTTTTTGACAGAAACTTCCATTTTGATAAGTTTTATAGAAGCTAATTTCTAGATGATTTTTTGCATGGACTTCCGTCATAACTTTTCCATGTAACATATATAAATGATCTAAAAGGTTTCGTATCATTTGGAACAATCCTCAATTTAATTTGACTTTTTGACCGGAACTAGAATAAACTAGTGTATAATACTTATGAATTTTTTGACCGAAACTTGCATTTCAACAAGTTTCATAGAATTTAATTTTCAGATGATTTTTTGCATGGACTTCCATCATAACCTTCCCTCATAAAATATATCAATAATGTGAAAAGTTTCGTATCATTTCGAGCAGTCCTCGATTAAATTTTATTTTTTTTACCGAAACTAATATAAACTAGTGTATAATATACTTGATTTTTTGACCGAAACTTGCATTTCAAAAAGTTTTATAGAAACTAATTTTCAGATGATTTTTTTGCAAGGACTTCCATCATAACCTTCCCTCGTAACATATATAAATGATCTGAAAAGTTTCGTATCATTTCAAACAATTTCTTATTTAATTTTATTTTTTGATCGAAACTAGAATAAAACAGTGTATAATATATTATGATTTTTTGACCAAAACTTGCATTTCGAAAAGATTCATAGAATTTAATTTTCAAATAATTTTTTTGCATGGACTTCCATCATAATCTTCCCTCATAAAATATAGAAATGTTCTTAAAAGTTTGATATCATTTCGAGTAGTCCTCAATTTAATTTGATTTTTTGACCAAAACTAGTGTATAATATACTATGATTTTTTGACAGAAACTTGCATTTCGATAAGTTTTATAGAAGCTATTTTTCAGATGATTTTTTGCATGGACTTCCGTCGTAACCTTGCCTTGTAACATATCTAAATGATCTGAAAGGTTTCGTATCATTTGGAACAATCCTCGATTTAATTTGACTTTTTGACCGGAACTAGAATAAACTAGTGTATAATATTTATGATTTTTTGACCGAAACTTGCATTTCAAAAAGTTTCATAGAATATAATTTTCAGATGATTTTTTGCAAAGACTTCCATCATAATCTTCCCTCGTAACATATATAAATGATCTGAAAAGTTTCCTATCATTTCAAAAAGATTCCGGTTTATTTTTATTTTTTGAACGAAACTACTATAAAATAGTGTATAATATATTATGATTTGTTGACCGAAACTTGCATTTCGAAAATGTTCATAGAATATAATTTTCAAATAATTTTTATCCTGGAGATCCATCACAACCTTCTCTCGTAAAATATAGAAATGTTCTGAAAAGTTTCTTATCATTTCGATAAGTCCTCGATTTAATTTGATTTTTTGACCGAAACTAGTGTAAACTAGTGTATAATATACTATGTTTTTTTGACAGAAACTTGCATTTCGATAAGTTTTATAGAAGCTAATTTTCAGATGATTTTTTGCATGGACTTCCATCATAACCTTCCCTTGTAACATATATAAATGATCTGAAAGGTTTCGTATCATTTTGAACAATCCTCGATTTAATTTGACTTTTTTACCAAAACTATAATAAACTAGTGTATCATATTTATGATTTTTTGACCGAAACTTGCATTTCAAAAAGTTTCATAGAATCTAATTTTCAGATGATTTTTTGCATGGACTTTCATCATTCCCTCGTAAAATATATCAATAATCTGAAAAGTTTCGTGTCATTTTGAATAGTCCTCGATTAAATTTTATTTTTTGACCGAAACTAGTATTAACTAGTGTATAATATACTATGATTTTTTTACCAAAACTTGCATTCCAAAAAGGTTTATAGAAACTAATTTTCGTATGATTTTTTGCAAGGTCTTCCATCATAATCTTCCCCCGTAACATATAAATGATATGAAAAGTTTCGTATCATTTCAAACAGTTTCTGATTTAATTTTATTTTTTGAACGAAGCTAGTATAAAACAGTGTATAATATATTATGATTTTTTGACCAAAACTTGCATTTCGAAAAGATTCATAGAATTTAATTTTCAAATAATTTTTTTGCATGGACTTCCATCATAATCTTCCCTCGTAAAATATAGAAATGTTCTTAAAAGTTTGATATCATTTCGAGCAGTCCTCAATTTAATTTGATTTATTAACCGAAACTAGTGTATAATATACTATGATTTTTTGACAGAAACTTGCATTTCGATAAGTTTTATAGAAGCTAATTTTCAGATGATTTTTTGCATGGATTTCCATCATAACGTTGCCTTGTAACATATATAAATAATTTGAAAGGTTTCCTATCATTTGGAACAATCCTCAATTTAATTTGACTTTTTGACCGGAACTAGAATAAACTAGTGTATAATACTTATAAATTTTTTACCGAAACTTGCATTTAAAAAAGTTTTATAGAATTTAATTCTTAGATGATTTTTTGCATGGACTTCCATCATAACCTTCCCTCGTAAAATATATCAATAATCTGAAAAGTTTCGTACCATTTCGAGCAGTCCTCGATTAAATTTTATTTTTTGACCGAAACTGATATAAACTAGTGTATAATATACTTGATTATTTGACCGAAACTTGCATTTCAAAAAGTTTTATAGAAACTAATTTTCAGATGATTTTTTTGCAAGGACTTCCATCATAACCTTCCCTTGTAACATATATAAATGATATGAAAATTTTCGTATCATTTCAAACAATTTCTGATTTAGTTTTATTTTTTGAACGAAACTAGAATAAAACAGTGTATAATATATTATGATTTTTTGACCAAAACTTGCATTTCGAAAAGATTCATAGAATTTAAATTTTCAAATAATTTTTTTGCATGGACTTCCATCATAATCTTCCCTCATAAAATATAGAAATGTTCTTAATAGTTTGATATCATTTCGAGCAGTCCTAAATTTAATTTGATTTTTTGACCAAAACTAGTGTATAATATACTATGATTTTTTGACAGAAACTTGCATTTCGATAAGTTTTATAGAAGCTAATTTTCAGATGATTTTTTGCATGGACTTCCGTCGTAAACTTGCCTTGTCACATATCTAAATGATCTGAAAGGTTTCGTATCATTTGGAACAATCCTCGATTTAATTTGAGTTTTTGACCGGAACTAGAATAAACTAGTGTATAATATTTATGATTTTTTGACAGAAACTTGCATTTCAAAAAGTTTCATAGAATATAATTTTCAGATGATTTTTTGCAAAGACTTCCATCATAATCTTCCCTCGTAACATATATAAATGATCTGAAAAGTTTCCTATCATTTCAAATAGATTCCGATTTTTTTTATTTTTTGAACGAAACTACTATAAAATAGTGTATAATATATTATGATTTGTTGACCGAAACTTGCATTTCGAAAATGTTCATAGAAAATAATTTTCAAATAATTTTTATCCTGGAGTTCCATCATAACCTTCTCTCGTAAAATATAGAAATGTTCTGAAAAGTTTCATATCATTTCGATAAGTCCTCGATTTAATTTGATTTTTTGACCGAAACTAGTGTATAATATACTATGTTTTTTTGACAGAAACTTGCATTTCGATAAGTTTTATAGAAGCTAATTTTCAGATGATTTTTTGCATGGACTTCCATCATAACCTTCCCTTGTAACATATATAAATGATATGAAAGGTTTCGTATCATTTTGAACAATCCTCGATTTAATTTGACTTTTTGACCAAAACTATAATAAACTAGTGTATAATATTTATGATTTTTTGATCGAAACATGCATTTCAAAAAGTTTCATAGAATCTAATTTTCATATGATTTTTTGCATGGACTTTCATCATTCCCTCGTAAAATATATCAATAATATGAAAAGTTTCGTGTCATTTTGAATAGTCCTCGATTAAATTTTATTTTTTGACCAAAACTAGTATTAACGAGTGTATAATATACTATGATTTTTTTACCGAAACTTGCATTCCAAAAAGGTTTATAGAAACTAATTTTCGTATGATTTTTTGCAAGGTCTTCCATCATAATCTTCCCTCGTAACATATAAATGATATGAAAAGTTTCGTATCATTTCAAACAGTTTCTGATTTAATTTTATTTTTTGAACGAAGCTAGTATAAAACAGTGTATAATATATTATGATTTTTTGACCAAAACTTGCATTTCGAAAAGATTCATAGAATTTAATTTTCAAATAATTTTTTTGCATGGACTTCCATCATAATCTTCCCTCGTAAAATATAGAAATGTTCTTAAAAGTTTGATATCATTTCGAGCAGTCCTCAATTTAATTTGATTTTTTGACCGATACTAGTGTATAATATACTATGATTTTTTGACAGAAACTTGCATTTCGATAAGTTTTATAGAAGCTAATTTTCAGATGATTTTTTGCATGGAGTTCCATCATAACCTTGCCTTGTAACATATATAAATGATCTAAAAGGTTTCGTATCATTTGGTACAATCCTCAATTTAATTTGACTTTTTGACCGAAACTAGAATAAACTAGTGTATAATACTTATAAATTTTTGACCGAAACTTGCATTTAAAAAAGTTTCATAGAATTTAATTTTCAGATGATTTTTTGCATGGACTTCCATCATAACCTTCCCTCGTAAAATATATCAATAATCTGAAAAGTTTCGTACCATTTCGAGCAGTCCTCGATTAAATTTTATTTTTTGACCGAAACTGATATAAGCTAGTGTATAATATACTTGATTTTTTGACCGAAACTTGCATTTCAAAAAGTTTTATAGAAACTAATTTTCAGATGATTTTTTTGCAAGGACTTCCATCATAACCTTCCCTTGTAACATATATAAATGATCTGAAAAGTTTCGTATCATTTCAAACAATTTCTGATTTAATTTTATTTTTTGAACGAAACTAGAATAAAACAGTGTATAATATATTATGATTTTTTGACCAAAACTTGCATTTCGAAAAGATTCATAGAATTTAATTTTCAAATAATTTTTTTGCATGGACTTCCATCATAATCTTCCCTCATAAAATATAGAAATGTTCTTAAAAGTTTGATATCATTTCGAGCAGTCCTCAATTTAATTTGATTTTTTGACCAAAACTAGTGTATAATATACTATGATTTTTTGACAGAAACTTGCATTTCGATAAGTTTTATAGAAGCTAATTTTCAGATGATTTTTTGCATGGACTTCCGTCGTAACCTTGCCTTGTAACATATCTAAATGATCTGAAAGGTTTCGTATCATTTGGAACAATCCTCGATTTAATTTGACTTTTTGACCGGAACTAGAATAAACTAGTGTATAATACTTATGAATTTTTTGACAGAAACTTGCATTTCAAAAAGTTTCATAGAATATAATTTTCAGATGATTTTTTGCAAAGACTTCCATCATAATCTTCCCTCGTAACATATATAAATGATCTGAAAAGTTTCCTATCATTTCAAATAGATTCCGATTTATTTTTATTTTTTGAACGAAACTACTATAAAATAGTGTATAATATATTATGATTTGTTGACCGAAACTTGCATTTCGAAAATGTTCATAGAATATAATTTTCAAATAATTTTTATCCTGGAGTTCCATCATAACCTTCTCTCGTAAAATATAGAAATGTTCTGAAAAGTTTCATATCATTTCGATAAGTCCTCGATTTAATTTGATTTTTTGACCGAAACTAGTGTAAACTAGTGTATAATATACTATGTTTTTTTGACAGAAACTTGCATTTCGATAAGTTTCATAGAAGCTAATTTTCAGATGATTTTTTGCATGGACTTCCATCATAACCTTCCCTTGTAACATATATAAATGATATGAAAGGTTTCGTATCATTTTGAACAATCCTCGATTTAATTTGACTTTTTGACCAAAACTATAATAAACTAGTGTATAATATTTATGATTTTTTGACCGAAACATGCATTTCAAAAAGTTTCATAGAATCTAATTTTCAGATGATTTTTTGCATGGACTTTCATCATTCCCTCGTAAAATATATCAATAATCTGAAAAGTTTCGTGTCATTTTGAATAGTCCTCGATTAAATTTTATTTTTTGACCAAAACTAGTATTAACTAGTGTATAATATACTATGATTTTTTTACCGAAACTTGCATTCCAAAAAGGTTTATAGAAACTAATTTTCGTATGATTTTTTGCAAGGTCTTCCATCATAATCTTCCCCCGTAACATATAAATGATATGAAAAGTTTCGTATCATTTCAAACAGTTTCTGATTTAATTTTATTTTTTGAACGAAGCTAGTATAAAACAGTGTATAATATATTATGATTTTTTGACCAAAACTTGCATTTCGAAAAGATTCATAGAATTTAATTTTCAAATAATTTTTTTGCATGGACTTCCATCATAATCTTCCCTCGTAAAATATAGAAATGTTCTTAAAAGTTTGATATCATTTCGAGCAGTCCTCAATTTAATTTTATTTTTTAACCGAAACTAGTGTATAATATACTATGATTTTTTGACAGAAACTTGCATTTCGATAAGTTTTATAGAAGCTAATTTTCAGATGATTTTTTGCATGGAGTTCCATCATAACCTTGCCTTGTAACATATATAAATAATTTGAAAGGTTTCCTATCATTTGGTATAATCCTCAATTTAATTTGACTTTTTGACCGGAACTAGAATAAACTAGTGTATAATACTTATAAATTTTTGACCGAAACTTGCATTTAAAAAAGTTTCATAGAATTTAATTCTTAGATGATTTTTTGCATGGACTTCCATCATAACCTTCCCTCGTAAAATATATCAATAATCTGAAAAGTTTCGTACCATTTTGAGCAGTCCTCGATTAAATTTATTTTTTGACCGAAACTGATATAAACTAGTGTATAATATACTTGATTTTTTGACCGAAACTTGAATTTCAAAAAGTTTTATAGAAACTAATTTTCAGATGATTTTTTTCTTAAGGATTTCCATCATAACCTTCCCTCGTAATCTATATAAATGATCTAAAAAGTTTCGCATCATTTCAAACAGTTTCCGATTTAATTTTATTTTTTGAACGAAACTAGTATAAAATAGTGTATAATATATTATGATTTTTTGGCCAAAACTTGCTTTTCGAAAAGATTCATAGAATTTAATTTTCAAATGACTTTTTTGCATGGACTTCCATCATAACCTTCCCTCATAAAATAAAGAAATGTTCTTATAAGTCTGATATCATTTCGAGCAGTCCTCGATTTAATTTGATTTTTGACCGAAACAATTGTACAATATACTATGATTTTTGACAAAAACTTGTATTTCGATAAGTTTTATAGAAGCTAATCTTCAGATGTTTTTTTGCATGGACTTCCGTCATAACCTTGCCTTGTAACATATCTAAATGATCTGAAAGGTTTCATATCATTCGGAACAATCCTCGATTTAATTTGACTTTTTTGCTGGAACTAGAATAAACTAAAGTATAATATTTATGATATTTTGAACGAAACTTGCATTTCAAAAGTTTCATAGAATATAATTTTCAGATGATTTTTTGCAAAGACTTCCTTCATAACCTTCCCTCTTAACATATATAAATGATCTGAAAAGTTTCGTATCATTTCAAAAAGATTCCGATTTAATTTTATTTTTTGAACGAAACTAGTATAAAATAGTGTATAATATATTATGATTTGTTGACCGAAACTTGCATTTCGAAAAGGTTCATAGAATATAATTTTCAAATGATTTTTTGTCTGGACTTCCATCATAACCTTCTCTCTTAAAATATAGAAATGTTCAGAAAAGTTTCATATAATTTCGATAAGTCCTCGATTTAATTTGATTTTTTGATCGAAACTATTGTAAACTAGTGTATAATATACTATGCTTTTTTGAAAGAAACTTGCATTTCGATAAGTTTTATAGAAGTTAATTTTCAGATGATTTTTGAAACATATATAAATGATCTGAAAGGTTTCGTATCATTTTGAACAATCCTCGATTTAATATGATTTTTTGACCGAAACTTGCATTTCAATAAGTTTCATAGAATCTAATTTTCAAATGATTTTTGCATGGACTTCCATCATAACCTTCCCTCGTAAAATATTTCAATAATCTTTAAATTTTTGAATCATTTCAAATAGTCCTCGATTAAATTTTATTTTTTGCCTGAAACTAGTATTAACTAGTGTATAATATATTATGATTTTTTTACCGAAACTTGCATTTCAAAAAGTTTTATAGAAACTAATTTTCGTATGATTTTTGCAAGGTCTTCCATCATAACCTTCCCTCGTAACATATATAAATGATCTGAAAAGTTTCATATTATTTCAAACAGTTTCCGATTTAATTTGATTTTTTGAACGAAACTATTATAAAACAGTGTATAATATATTATGAGTTTTTGACAAAAACTTGCATTTCGAAAAGATTCATAGAATTTAATTTTCAAATGATTTTTTTGCATGGACTTCCATCATAATCTTCCCTCGTAAAATATAGAAATGTTCTTAAAATTTGATATCATTTCGAGCAGTCCTCAATTTAATTTGATTTTTTGACCGAAACTAGTGTATAATATACTATGATTTTTTGACAAAAATTTGCATTTCGATAAGTTTTATAGAAGCTAATTTTCAGATGATTTTTCGCATGGACTTTCGTCATAACCTTGCCTTGTAACATATATAAATGATCTAAAAGGTTTCGTTTAATTTGGAACAATCCTCAATTTAATTTGACTTTTTGACCAGAACTAGAATAAACCAGTGTATAATACATATGATTTTTTGACCGAAACTTGCATTACAAAAAGTTTCATAGAATTTAATTTTCAGATGATTTTTTGCAAGGACTTCCATCATAACCTTCCCTCGTAAAATATTTCAATAATCTGAAAAGTTTCGTATCATTTCGATCAGACCTCGATTAAATTTAATTTTTTGTCCGAAACTGATCTTAACTAGTGTATAATATACAATGATTTTTTGCCCGAAACTTGCATTTCAAAAAGTTTCATAGAATATAATTTTCAGATGATTTTTTGCAAGGACTTCCATCATAACCTTCCCTAGTAACATATATAAATGATCTGAAAAGTTTCGTATCATTTCAAACAGTTTCCGATTTAATTTTATTTTTTGAACGAAACTAGTATAACATTGTGTATAATATATTATGATTTTTTGACCAAAACTTGCATTTCGAAAAGATTCATAGAATTTAATTTTCAAATGATTTTTTGCCTGGACTTCCATCATAACCTTCCCTCATAAAATATAGAAATGTTCTTAAAAGTTTGATATCATTTCGAGCAGTCCTCGATTTAATTTGATTTTTGACCGAAACTAGTGTATAATATACTAGGATTTTTGACAGAAACTTGCATTTCGATAAGTTTTATAGAAGCTAATTTTCAGATGATTTTTTGCATGGACTTCCTTCATAACCTTGCCTTGTAACATATCTAAATGATCTGAATGGTTTCGTATCATTTGGAACAATCCTCGATTTAATTTGACTTTTTGATTGGAACTAGAATAAACTAGTGTAAAATATTTATAATTTTTTGACCGAAACTTGCATTTCAAAAAGTTTCATAGAATATAATTTTCAGATGAATTTTTGCAAAGACTTTCATTATAACCTTCCCTCGTAACATATATAAATGATCTGAAAAGTTTCGTATCATTTCAAATAGATACCGATTTTATTTTATTTTTCGAACGAAACTAGTATAAAATAGTGTATAATATATTATGATTTGTTGACCAAAACTTGCATTTCGAAAAGGTTCATAGAATATAATTTTCAAATGATTTTTTGCCTGGACTTCCATCATAACCTTCTCTCGTAAAATATAGAAATGTTCAGAAAAGTTTCCTATCATTTCGATAAGTCCTCGATTTAATTTGATATTTTGACCGAAACTAGTGTAAACTAGTGTATAATATACTATGCTTTTTTGACAGAAACTTGAATTTCGATAAGTTTTATAGAAGCTAATTTTCAGATGATTTTTTGTATGGACTTCCATCATAACCTTCCCTTGTAACATATATAAATGATTTGAAAGGTTTCGTATCATTTTGAACAATCCTCGATTTAATTTGACTTTTTTACCAAAACTAGAATAAACTAGTGTATAATATTTATGATTTTTTGACCGAAACTTGCATTTCAAAAAGTTTCATAGAATCTAATTTTCAAATGATTTTTTGCATGGACTTCCATCATTCCCTCGTAAAATATATCAATAATCATTAAAGTTTCGTGTCATTTTGAATAGTCCTCGATTAAATTTTATTTTTTGACCGAAACTAGTATTAACTAGTGTATAATATACTACGATTTTTTTACCGAAACTTGCATTCCAAAAAGGTTTATTGAAACTAATTTTCGTATGATTTTTTGCAAGGTCTTCCTTCATAATCTTCCCTCGTAACATATAAATGATCTGAAAAGTTTCGTATCATTTCAAACAGTTTCTGATTTAATTTGATTTGATGAACGAAACTAGTATAAAACAGTGTATAATATATTATGATTTTTTGACCAAAACTTGCATTTCGAAAAGATTCATAGAAATTAATTTTCAAATAAGTTTTTTTTGCATGGACTTCCATCATAATCTTCCCTCGTAAAATATAGAAATGTTCTTAAAAGTTTGATATCATTTCCAGCAATCCTCAATTTAATTTGATTTTTTGACCGAAACTAGTGTATAATATACAATGATTTTTTGACAGAAACTTGCATTTCGATAAGTTTTATAGAAGTTAATTTCCAGATGATTTTTTGCATGGACTTCCGTCATAACCTTTCCTTGTAACATATATAAATGATCTAAAAGGTTTCGTATCATTTGGAACAATCCTCAATTTAATTTGACTTTTTGACCGGAACTAGAATAAACTAGTGTATAATACTTATGAATTTTTTGACCGAAACTTGCATTTCAAAAAGTTTCATAGAATTTATTTTTCAGATGATTTTTTGCATGGACTTCCATCATAACCTTCCCTCGTAAAATATATCAATAATGTGAAAAGTTTCGTATCATTTCGAGCAGTCCTCGATTAAATTTTTTTTTTTACCGAAACTAATATAAACTAGTGTATAATATACTTGATTTTTTGACCGAAACTTGCATTTCAAAAAGTTTTATATAAACTAATTTTCAGATGATTTTTTTTGCAAGGACTTCCATCATAACCTTCCCTCGTAACATATATAAATTATCTGAAAAGTTTCGTATCATTTCAAACAGTTTCCGATTTAATTTTATTTTTTGAACGAAACTAGTATAAAACAGTGTATAATATATTATGATTTTTTGACCAAAACTTGCATTTGAAAAGATTCATAGATTTTATTTTCAAATAATTTTTTTGCATGGACTTCCATCATAATCTTCCCTCATAAAATATAGAAATGTTCTTAAAAGTTTGATATCATTTCCAGCAGTCCTCAATTTAATTTGATTTTTTGACCGAAACTAGTGTATAATATACTATGATTTTTTGACAGAAACTTGCATTTCGATAAGTTTTATAGAAGTTAATTTCCAGATGATTTTTTGCATGGACTTCCGTCATAACCTTTCCTTGTAACATATATAAATGATCTAAAAGGTTTCGTATCATTTGGAACAATCCTCGATTTAATTTGACTTTTTGACCGGAACTAGAATAAACTAGTGTATAATACTTATGAATTTTTTGACCGAAACTTGCATTTCAAAAAGTTTAATAGAATTTATTTTTCAGATGATTTTTTGCATGGACTTCCATCATAACCTTCCCTCGTAAAATATATCAATAATGTGAAAAGTTTCGTATCATTTCGAGCAGTCCTCGATTAAATTTTTTTTTTTACCGAAACTAATATAAACTAGTGTATAATATACTTGATTTTTTGACCGAAACTTGCATTTCAAAAAGTTTTATATAAACTAATTTTCAGATGATTTTTTTTGCAAGGACTTCCATCATAACCTTCCCTCGTAACATATATAAATTATCTGAAAAGTTTCGTATCATTTCAAACAGTTTCCGATTTAATTTTATTTTTTGAACGAAACTAGTATAAAACAGTGTATAATATATTATGATTTTTTGACCAAAACTTGCATTTGAAAAGATTCATAGATTTTATTTTCAAATAATTTTTTTGCATGGACTTCCATCATAATCTTCCCTCGTAAAATATAGAAATGTTCTTAAAAGTTTGATATCATTTCGAGCAGTCCTCAATTTAATTTGATTTTTTGACCGAAACTAGTGTATAATATACTACGATTTTTTGAATGAAACTTGCATTTCGATAAGTTTTATAGAAGCTAATTTTCAGATGATTTATTTCATGGACTTCCGTCATAACCTTGCCTTGTAACATATATAAATAATCTGAAAGGTTTCCTATCATTTGGAACAATCCTCAATTTAATTTGACTTATTGACCGGAACTAGAATAAACTAGTGTATAATACTTATGAATTTTTTGACCGAAACTTGCATTTGAAAAAGTTAAATAGAATTTAATTTTCAGATGATTTTTTGCATGGACTTCCATCATAACCTTCCCTCGTAACATATATAAATGATCTGAAATGTTTCATATCATTTCAAATAGATTCCGATTTAATTTTATTTTTTAAACGAAGCTAGTATAAAATAGTGTATAATATATTATGATTTGTTGACCGAAACTTGCATTTCGAAAAGGTTCATAGAATATAATTTTCAAATGATTTTTTGCCTTGACTTCCATCATAATAACCTTCTCTCTTAAAATATAGAAATGTTCAGAAAAGTTTCATATCATTTCGATAAGTCCTCGATTTAATTTTATTTTTTGACCGAAACTATTGTAAACTAGTGTATAATATACTATGCTTTTTTGAAAGAAACTTGCATTTCGATAAGTTTTATAGAAGCTAATTTTCAGATGATTTTTTGCATGGACTTCCATCATAACCTTCCCTTGTAACATATATAAATGATATGAAAGGTTTCGTATCATTTTGAACAATCCTCGATTTAATATGACTTTTTGACTAAAACTAGAATAAACTAGTGTATAATATTTATGATTTTTTGATCGAAACTTGCATTTCAAAAAGTTTCATAGAATTTAACTTTCAGATGATTTTTTGCATGGACTTCCATCATAACCTTCCCTCATAAAATATTTCAATAATATTTAAAATTTCGTATCATTTCAAATAGTCCTCGATTAAATTTTATTTTTTGACCGAATTTAGTATTAACTAGTGTATAATATACTATGATTTTTTTACCGAAACTTGCATTTCAAAAAGTTTTATAGAATCTAATTTTCATATGATTTTTTGTAAGGTCTTCCATCATAACTTTCCCTCGTAACATATATCAATGATCTGAAAAGTTTCATATCATTTCAAATAGTTTCCGATTTAATTTGATTTTTTGAACGAAACTATTATAAAACAGTGTATAATATATTATGATTTTTTGACCAAAACTTGCATTTCGAAAAGATTCATAGAATTTAATTTTCAAATGATTTTTTTGCATGGACTTCCATCATAACCTTCCCTCATATAATATAGAAATGTACTTATAAGTTTGATATCATTTCGAGCAGTTCTCGATTTAATTTGATTTTTGACCGAAACTAGTGTATAATATACTATGTTTTTTGACAGAAACTTGCATTTCGATAAGTTTTATAGAAGCTAATTTTCAGATGATTTTTTGCATGGACTTCCATCATAACCTTTCCTTGTAATATATCTATATGATCTGAAAGGTTTCGTATCATTTGGAACAATTCTCAATTTAATTGACTTTTTGACCGGAACTAGAATAAACTAAAGTATAATATTTATGATATTTTGAACGAAACTTGCATTTCAAAAAGTTTCATAGAATATAATTTTCAGATGATTTTTTGCAAAGACTTCCATCATAACCTTCCCTCGTAACATATTTAAATGATCTGAAAAGTTTCGTATCATTTCAAATAGATACCGATTTAATTTTATTTTTTGAACGAAACTAGTATAAAATAGTGTATAATATATTATGATTTGTTGACCGAAACTTGCATTTCGAAAAGGTTCATAGAATATAATTTTCAAATGATTTTTTGCCTGGACTTCCATCATAATAACCTTCTCTCTTAAAATATAGAAATGTTCAGAAAAGTTTCATATCATTTCGATAAGTCCTCGATTTAATTTTATTTTTTGACCGAAACTATTGTAAACTAGTGTATAATATACTATGCTTTTTTGAAAGAAACTTGCATTTCGATAAGTTTTATAGAAGCTAATTTTCAGATGATTTTTTGCATGGACTTCCATCATAACCTTCCCTTATAACATATATAAATGATCTGAAAGGTTTCGTATCATTTTGAACAATCCTCGATTTAATATGACTTTTTGACTAAAACTAGAATAAACTAGTGTATAATATTTATGATTTTTTTACCGAAACTTCCATTTCAAAAAGTTTCATAGAATCTAATTTTCAGTTGATTTTTTGCATGGACTTCCATCATAACCTTCCCTCGTAAAATATATCAATAATCTGAAAAGTTTCGTATCATTTCGAGCAGTCCTCGATTAAATTTTATTTTTCATCGAGACTAATATAAACTAGTGTATAATATACTTGATATTTTGACCGAAACTTGCATTTCAAAAAGTTTTATAGAAACTAATTTTCAGATGATTTTTTTGCAAGGACTTCCATCATAACCTTCCCTCGTAACATATATAAATGATCTGAAAAGTTTCGTATCATTTCAAACAGTTTCCGATTTAATTTTATTTTTTGAACGAAACTAGTATAAAATAGTGTATAATATATTATGATTTTTTTACCAAAACTTGCATTTCGAAAAGATTCATAGAATTTAATTTTCAAATGATTATTTTGCATGGACTTCCATCATAACCTTCCCTCATAAAATATAGAAATGTTCTTAAAAGTTTGATATCATTTCGAGCAGTCCTCGATTTAATTTAATTTTTGACCGAAACTAGTGTATAATATACTATGATTTTTGACAGAAACTTGCATTTCGATATGTTTTATAAAAGCTAATTTTCAGATGATTTTTTTGCATGGACTTCCGTCATAACCTTGTCTTGTAACATATCTAAATGATCTGAAAGGTTTCGTAACAATTGGAACAATCCTCGATTTAATTTGACTTTTTGATCGGAACTAGAATAAACTAGTGTAAAATATTTATGATTTTTTGACCGAAACTTGCATTTCAAAAAGTTTCGTAGAATATACTTTTCAGATGATTTTTTGCAAAGACTTTCATCATAACCTTCCCTCGTAACATATATAAATGATCTGAAAAGTTTCGTATCATTTCAAACAGTTCTTATTTTATTTTATTTTTTTAACGAAACTAGTATAAAATAGTGTATAATAATTATGATTTGTTGACCGAAACTTGCATTTCGAAAAGGTTCATAGAATATAATTTTCAAATGATTTTTTGCCTGGACTTCCATCTTAACCTTCTCTCGTAAAATATAGAAATGTTCAGAAAAGTTTCATATCATTTCGATAAGTCCTCGATTTAATTTGATTTTTTGACCGAAACTAGTGTAAACTAGTGTATAATATACTATGCTTTTTTGACAGAAACTCGCATTTCGATAAGTTTTATAGAAGCTAATTTTTTTATGATTTTTTGCATGGACTTCCATGATAACCTTCCCTTGTAACATATATAAATGATCTGAAAGGTTTCGTATCATTTTGAACAATCCTCGATTTAATTTGACTTTTTTACCAAAACTAGAATAAACTAGTGTATAATATTTATGATTTTTTGACCGAAACTTGCAATTCAAAAAGTTTCATAGAATCTATTTTTCAGATTATTTTTTGCATGGACTTCCATCATTCCCTCGTAAAATATATCAATAATCTTTAAAGTTTCGTGTCATTTTGAATAGTCCTCGATTAAATTTTATTTTTTGACCGAAACTAGTATTAACTATTGTATAATATACTATGATTTTTTTACCGAAACTTGCATTTCAAAAAGGTTTATAGAAACTAATTTTAGTATGATTTTTTGCAAGGTCTTCCATCATAACGTTCCCTCGTAACATATATAAATGAACTGAAAAGTTTCGTATCATTTCAAATAGTTTCCGATTTAATTTGATTTTTTGAACGAAACTAGTATAAAACAGTGTATAATATATTATGATTTTTTGACCAAAACTTGCATTTCGAAAAGATTCATAGAATTTAATTTTCAAATAATTTTTTTGCATGGACTTCCGTCATAATCTTCCCTCGTAAAATATAGAAATGTTCTTAAAAGATTGATATCATTTCGAGCAGTCCTCAATTTAATTTGATTTTTGACCGAAACTAGTGTATAATATACTATGATTTTTGACAAAAACTTGCATTTCGATAAGTTTTATAGAAGCTAATTTTCAGATGATTTTTTGCATGGACTTCCATCATAACCTTGCCTTGTAACATATCTAAATGATCTGAAAGGTTTCGTATCATTTGGAACAATCCTCGATTTAATTTGACTTTTTGACCGGAACTAGAATAAACTAAAGTATAATATTTATGATATTTTGAACGAAACTTGCATTTCAAAAAGTTTCATAGAATATAATTTTTAGATCTTTTTTTGCATGGACTTCCATCATAACCTTCCATCGTAAAATATATCAATAATCTGAAAAGATTCGTATCATTTCGAGCAGTCCTCGATTAAATTTGATTTTTTGACTGAAACAGATCTTAACTAGTGTATAATATACAATGATTTTTTTACCGAAACATGCATTTCAAAAAGTTTAATAGATACTAATTTTCAGATGATTTTTTGCAAGGATTTCCATCATAACCTTCCCTCGTAACATATATAAATGATCTGAAAAGTTTCGTATCATTTCAAACAGTTTCCGATTTAATTTTACTTTTTGAACGAAACTAGTATAAAATAGTGTATAATATATTATGATTTTTTGACCAAAACTTGCATTTCGAAAAGATTCATAGAATTTAATTTTCAAATGATTTTTTTGCATGGACTTCCATCATAACCTTCCCTCATAAAATATAGAAATGTTCTTAAAATTTTGATATCATTTCGAGCAATCCTCGATTTAATTTGATTTTTGACCGAAACTAGTGTATAATATACTATGATTTTTGACAGAAACTTGCATTTCAATAAGTTTTATAGAAGCTAATTTCCAGATGATTTTTTGCATGGACTTCCATCATAACCTTGCCTTGTAACATATCTAAATGATCTGAAAGGTTTCGTATCATTTGGAACAATCCTCGATTTAATTTGACTTTATGACCGGAACTAGAATAAACTAAAGTATAATATTTATGATATTTTGAACGAAATTTGCATTTCAAAAAGTTTCATAGAATATAATTTTCAGATGATTTTTTGCAAAGACTTCCATCATAACCTTCCCTCGTAACATATATAAATGCTCTGAAAAGTTTCGTATCATTTCAAATAGATACCGATTTAATTTTATTTTTTGAAAAAACTAGTATAAAATAGTGTATAATATATTATGATTTGTTGACCGAAACTTGCATTTCGAAAAGGTTCATAGAATATAATTTTCAAATGATTTTTTGCCTGGACTTCCATCATAATAACCTTCTCTCTTAAAATATAGAAATGTTCAGAAAAGTTTCATATCATTTCGATAAGTCCTCGATTTAATTTTATTTTTTGACCGAAACTATTGTAAACTAGTGTATAATATACTATGCTTTTTTGAAAGAAACTTGCATTTCGATAAGTTTTATAGAAGCTAATTTTCAGATTATTTTTTGCATGGACTTCCATCATAACCTTCCCTTGTAACATATATAAATGATATGAAAGGTTTCGTATCATTTTGAACAATCCTCGATTTAATATGACTTTTTGACTAAAACTAGAATAAACTAGTGTATAATATTTATGATTTTTTGACCGAAACTTGCATTTCAAAAATTTCATAGAATATACTTTTCAGATGATTTTTTGCAAAGACTTTCATCATAACCTTCCCTCGTAACATATATAAATGATATGAAAAGTTTCGTATCATTTCAAACAGTTCTTATTTTATTTTATTTTTTTAACGAAACTAGTATAAAATAGTGTATAATAATTATGATTTGTTGACCGAAACTTGCATTTCGAAAAGGTTCATAGAATATAATTTTAAATAATTTTTTGCCTGGACTTCCATCTTAACCTTCTCTCGTAAAATATAGAAATGTTCAGAAAAGTTTCATATCATTTCGATAAGTCCTCGATTTAATTTGATTTTTTGACCGAAACTAGTGTAAACTTGTGTATAATATACTATGCTTTTTTAACAGAAACTCGCATTTCGATAAGTTTTATAGAAGCTAATTTTTTTATGATTTTTTGCATGGACTTCCATGATAACCTTCCCTTGTAACATATATAAATGATCTGAAAGGTTTCGTATCATTTTGAACAATCCTCGATTTAATTTGACTTTTTTACCAAAACTAGAATAAACTAGTGTATAATATTTATGATTTTTTGACCGAAACTTGCAATTCAAAAAGTTTCATAGAATCTAATTTTCAGATGATTTTTTGCATGGACTTCCATCATTCCCTCGTAAAATATATCAATAATCTTTAAAGTTTCGTGTCATTTTGAATAGTCCTCGATTAAATTTTATTTTTTGACCGAAACTAGTATTAACTATTGTATAATATACTATGATTTTTTTACCGAAACTTACATTTCAAAAAGGTTTATAGAAACTAATTTTAGTATGATTTTTTGCAAGGTCTTCCATCATAACCTTCACTCGTAACATATATAAATGAACTGAAAAGTTTCGTATCATTTCAAATAGTTTCCGATTTAATTTGATTTTTTGAACGAAACTAGTATAAAACAGTGTATAATATATTATGATTTTTTGACCAAAACTTGCATTTCGAAAAGATTCATAGAATTTAATTTTCAAATAATTTTTTTGCATGGACTTCCATCATAATCTTCCCTCGTAAAATATAGAAATGTTCTTAAAAGTTTGATATCATTTCGAGCAGTCCTCAATTTAATTTGATTTTTGACCGAAACTAGTGTATAATATACAATGATTTTTGACAGAAACTTGCATTTCGATAAGTTTTATAGAAGCTAATTTCCAGATGATTTTTTGCATGGACTTCCATCATAACCTTGCCTTGTAACATATCTAAATGATCTGAAAGGTTTCGTATCATTTGGAACAATCCTCGATTTAATTTGACTTTTTGACCGGAACTAGAATAAACTAAAGTATAATATTTATGATATTTTGAACGAAACTTGCATTTCAAAAAGTTTCATAGAATATAATTTTCAGATGATTTTTTGCAAAGACTTCCATCATAACCTTCCCTCGTAACATATATAAATGCTCTGAGAAGTTTCGTATCATTTCAAATAGATACCGATTTAATTTTATTTTTTGAAAGAAACTAGTATAAAATAGTGTATAATATATTATGATTTGTTGACCGAAACTTGCATTTCGAAAAGGTTCATAGAATATAATTTTCAAATGATTTTTTGCCTGGACTTCCATCATAATAACCTTCTCTCTTAAAATATAGAAATGTTCAGAAAAGTTTCATATCATTTCGATAAGTCCTCGATTTAATTTTATTTTTTGACCGAAACTATTGTAAACTAGTGTATAATATACTATGATGTTTGACAGAAACTTGCATTTCGATAAGTTTTATAGAAGCTAATTTTCAGATGATTTTTTGAATGGACTTCCATCATAATCTTGCCTTGTAACATAACTAAATGATCTTAAAAGATTTCGTATTATTTGGAAAAATCCTCTATTTAATTTGAGTTTTTGACCGGAACTAGAATAAACTAAAGTATAATATTTATGATATTTTGACCGAAACTTGCATTTCAAAAAGTTTCATAGAATATAATTTTCAGATGAGTTTTTGCAAAGACTTACATCATAACCTTCCCTCGTAACATATATAAATGATCTGAAAAGTTTCGTATCATTTCAAATAGATTCCGATTTAATTTTATTTTTTGAACGAAACTAGTATAAAATAGTGTATAATATATTATGATTTTTTACCAAAACTTGCATTTCGAAAAGATTCATAGAATTTAATTTTCAAATGATTTTTTTGCATGTACTTCCATCATAATCTTCCCTCGTAAAATATAGAAATGTTTTTAAAATTTGATATCATTTCGAGCAGTCCTCAATTTAATTTGATTTTTTGACCAAAACTAGTGTATAATATACTTTGATTTTTTGACAGAAACTTGCATTTCAATAAGTTTTATAGAAGCTAATTTTCAGATGATTTTTTGCATGGACTTCCATCATAACCTTGCCTTGTAACATATATAAATGATCTAAAAGGTTTCGTATCATTTGGAACAATCCTCAATTTAATTTGACTTTTTGACCAGAACTAGAATAAACTAGTGTATAATACATATGATTTTTTGACCGAAACTTGCATTTCAAAAAGATTCATAGAATTTAATTTTCAGATGATTTTTTGCATGGACTTCCATCATAACCTTCCCTCGTAAAATATATCAATAATCTGAAAAGATTCGTATCATTTCGAGCAGTCCTTGATTAAATTTGATTTTTTGACTGAAACAGATCTTAACTAGTGTATAATATACAATGATTTTTTGACCGAAACATGCATTTCAAACTTTTAATAGAAACTAATTTTCAGATGATTTTTTGCAAGGATTTCCATCATAACCTTCCCTCGTAACATATATAAATGATCTAAAATGTTTCGTATCATTTCAAACAGTTTTCGATTTAATTTTATTTTTTGAACGAAACTAATATAAAATAGTGTATAATATATTATGATTTTTTGACCAAAACTTGCATTTCGAAAAGATTCATAGAATTTAATTTTCAAATGATTTTTTTGCATGGACTTCCATCATAACCTTCCCTCATAAAATATAGAAATGTTCTTAAATGTTTGATATCGTTTCGAGCAGTCCTCGATTTAATTTGATTTTTGACCGAAACTAGTGTATAATATACTATGATGTTTGACAGAAACTTGCATTTCGATAAGTTTTAGAGAAGCTAATTTTCAGATGATTTTTTGCATGGACTTTGGTCATAATCTTGCCTTGTAACATATCTAAATGATCTTATAAGGTTTCGTATCATTTGGAACAATCCTCGATTTAATTTGACTTTTTGACCGGAACTAGAATAAACTAAAGTATAATATTTATGATATTTTGCCGGAAACTTGCATTTCAAAAAGTTTCATAGAATATAATTTTCAGATGAGTTTTTGCAAAGACTTACATCATAACCTTCCCTCGTAACATATATAAATGATCTGAAAAGTTTCGTATCATTTCAAATAGATTCCGATTTAATTTTATTTTTTGAACGAAACTAGTATAAAATAGTGTATAATATATTATGATTTGTTGACCGAAACTTGCATTTCGAAAAGGTTCATAGAATATAATTTTCAAATTATTTTTTTCCTGGACTTCCATCATAACCTTCTCTCTTAAAATATAGAAATGTTCAGAAAAGTTTCATATCATTTTGATAAGTCCTCGATTTAATTTGATTATTTGACCGAAACTATTGTAAACTAGTGTATAATATACTATGCTTTTTTAAAAGAAATTTGCATTTCGATAAGTTTTATAGAAGCTAATTTTCAGATTATTTTTTGCATGGACTTCCAGCATAACCTTCCCTTGTAACATATATAAATGATCGGAAAGGTATCCTCGATTTAATTTGACTTTTTAACTAAAACTAGAATAAACTAGTGTATAATATTTATGATTTTTTGACCGAAACTTGCATTTCAAAAAGTTTCATAGAATCTAATTTTCAGATGATTTTTTGCATGGACTTCCATCATAACCTTCCCTCGTAAAATATTTCAAATATCTTTAAAGTTTCGTATCATTTCGCATAGTCCTCGATTAAATTTTATTTTTTGACCGAATTTAGTATTAACTAGTGTATAATATACTATGATTTTTTTACCGAAAATTGCATTTCAAAAAGTTTTATAGAAATTAATTTTCTTATGATTTTTTGCAAGGTCTTCCATCATAACTTTCCCTCGTAACATATATAAATGATCTGAAAAGTTTCATATCATTTTAAACAGTGTTCGATTTAATTTGATTTTTTGAACGAAACTAGTATAAAACAGTGTATAATATATTATGATTTTTTGACCAAAACTTGCATTTCGAAAAGATTCATAGAATTTAATTTTCAAATTATTTTTTTGCATGGACTTCCATCATAATCTTCCCTCGTAAAATATAGAAATGTTCTTAAAATTTGATATCATTTCGAGCAGTCCTCATTTTTTTTATTTTTTGACCGAAACTAGTGTATAATATACTATGATTTTTTGACAGAAACTTGCATTTCGATAAGTTTTATAGAAACTAATTTTCATATTATTTTTTGCATGGACTTCCATCATAACCTTCCCTTGTAACATATATAAATGATCTGAAAGGTTTCGTATCATTTAGAACAATCCTCGATTTAATTTGACTTTTTGACCAAAACAAGAATAAACTAGTGTATAATATTTATGATTTTTTGACCGAAACATGCATTTCAAAAAGTTTCATAGAATCTAATTTTCAGATTATTTTTTGCATGGACTTCCATCATAACCTTCCCTTGTAACATATATAAATGATCTGAAAGGTTTCGTATCATTTAGAACAATCCTCGATTTAATTTGACTTTTTGACCAAAATTAAAATAAACTAGTGTATAATATTTATGATTTTTTGACCGAAACATGCATTTCAAAAAGTTTCATAGAATCTAATTTTCAGATGATTTTTTGCATGGACTTCCATCATAACCTTCCCTCGTAAAATATATCAATAATCTGAAAAGTTTCGTATCATTTCGAACAGTCCTCGATTAAATTTGATTTTTTGACCGAAACTAGTATTAACTAGTGTATAATAATACTATGATTTTTTTACCAAAACTTGCATTTCAAAAAGGTTTATAGAAACTAATTTTCGTATGATTTTTTGCAAGGTCTTCCATCATAACCTTCCCTCGTAACATATATAAATGATCTGAAAAGTTTCGTATCATTTCAAACAGTTTCGGATTTAATTTGATTTTTTGAACGAAACTAGTATAAAATAGTGTATAATATATTATGATTTTTTGACCAAAACTTGCATTTCGAAAAGATTCCTAGAATTTAATTTTCAAATTATTTTTTTGCATGGACTTCCATCATAACCTTCCCTCATAAAATATAGAAATGTTCTTATATGTTTGATATCGTTTCGAACAGTCCTCGATTTAATTTGATTTTTGACCGAAACTAGTGTATAATATACATTGATGTTTGACAGAAACTTGCATTTCGATAAGTTTTATAGAAGCTAATTTTCAGATGATTTTTTGAATGGACTTCCGTCATAATCTTGCCTTGTAACATATATAAATGATCTTAAAAGGTTTCGTATCATTTAGAAAAATCCTCGATTTAATTTGACTTTTTGACCGGAACTAGAATAAACTAAAGTATAATATTTATGAAATTTTGACCTAAACTTGCATTTCAAAAAGTTTCATAGAATATAATTTTCAGATGAGTTTTTGCAAAGACTTACATCATAACCTTCCCTCGTAACATATATAAATGATCTGAAAAGTTTCGTATCATTTCAAATAGATTCCGATTTAATTTTATTTTTTGAACGAAACTAGTATAAAATAGTGTATAATATATTATGATTTGTTGACCGAAACTTGCATTTCGAAAAGGTTCATAGAATATAATTTTCAAATGATTTTTTGCCTGGACTTCCATCATAACCTTCTCCCTTAAAATATAGAAATGTTCAGAAAAGTTTCATATCATTTCGATAAGTCCTCGATTTAATTTGATTTTTTGACCGAAACTATTGTAAACTAGTGTATAATATACTATGCTTTTTTGAAAGAAATTTGCATTTCGATAAGTTTTATAGAAGCTAATTTTCAGATGAATTTTTGCATGGACTTCCATCATAACCTTCCCTTGTAACATATATAAATGATCTGAAAGGTTTCGTATCATTTTGAACAATCCTCGATTTAATTTGACTTTTTGACTAAAACTAGAATAAACTAGTGTATAATATTTATGATTTTAAACCGAAACTTGCATTTCAAAAAGTTTCATTGAATCTAATTTTCAGATGATTTTTTGCATGGACTTCCATCATAACCTTCCCTCGTAAAATATTTTAATAATCTTTAAAGATTCGTATCATTTCGCATAGTCCTCGATTAAATTTTATTTTTTGACCAAATTTAGTATTAACTAGTGTATAATATACTATGATTTTTTTACCGAAACTTGCATTTCAAAAAGTTTTATAGAAACTAATTTTCGTAAGATTTTTTGCAAGGTCTTCCATCATAACTTTCCCTCGTAACATAAAAAAATGATCTGAAAAGTTTCGTATCATTTCAAACAGTTTCTGATTTAATTTGATTTTCTGAACGAAACTAGTATAAAACAGTGTATAATATATTATGATTTTTTGACCAAAACTTGCATTTCGAACATATTCATAGAATTTAATTTTCAAATTATTTTTTTGCATGGACTTCCATCATAATCTTCCCTCGTAAAATATAGAAATGTTCTTACAATTTGATATCATTTCGAGCAGTCCTCATTTTTTTTTTATTTTTTGACCGAAACTAGTGTATAATATACTATGATTTTTTGACAGAAACTTGCATTTCGATAAGTTTTATAGAAACTAATTTTCATATTATTTTTTGCATGGACTTCCATCATAACCTTCCCTTGTAACATATATAAATGATCTGAAAGGTTTCGTATCATTTAGAACAATCCTCGATTTAATTTGACTTTTTGACCAAAACTAGAATAAACTAGTGTATAATATTTATGATTTTTTGACCGAAACATGCATTTCAAAAAGTTTCATAGAATCTAATTTTCAGATGATTTTTTGCATGGACTTCCATCATAACCTTCCCTCGTAAAATATATCAATAATCTGAAAAGTTTCGTATCATTTCGAACAGTCCTCGATTAAATTTGATTTTTTGACCGAAACTAGTATTAACTAGTGTATAATAATACTATGATTTTTTTACCAAAACTTGCATTTCAAAAAGGTTTATAGAAACTAATTTTCGTATGATTTTTTGCAAGGTCTTCCATCATAACCTTCCCTCGTAACATATATAAATGATCTGAAAAGTTTCGTATCATTTCAAATAGTTTCGGATTTAATTTGATTTTTTGAACGAAACTAGTATAAAATAGTGTAAAATATATTATGATTTTTTGACCAAAACTTGCATTTCGAAAAGATTCCTAGAATTTAATTTTCAAATTATTTTTTTGCATGGACTTCCATCATAACCTTCCCTCATAAAATATAGAAATGTTCTTATATGTTTGATATCGTTTCGAACAGTCCTCGATTTAATTTGATTTTTGACCGAAACTAGTGTATAATATACATTGATGTTTGACAGAAACTTGCATTTCGATAAGTTTTATAGAAGCTAATTTTCAGATGATTTTTTGAATGGACTTCCGTCATAATCTTGCCTTGTAACATATATAAATGATCTTAAAAGGTTTCGTATCATTTAGAAAAATCCTCGATTTAATTTGACTTTTTGACCGGAACTAGAATAAACTAAAGTATAATATTTATGAAATTTTGACCTAAACTTGCATTTCAAAAAGTTTCATAGAATATAATTTTCAGATGAGTTTTTGCAAAGACTTACATCATAACCTTCCCTCGTAACATATATAAATGATCTGAAAAGTTTCGTATCATTTCAAATAGATTCCGATTTAATTTTATTTTTTGAACGAAACTAGTATAAAATAGTGTATAATATATTATGATTTGTTGACCGAAACTTGCATTTCGAAAAGGTTCATAGAATATAATTTTCAAATGATTTTTTGCCTGGACTTCCATCATAACCTTCTCCCTTAAAATATAGAAATGTTCAGAAAAGTTTCATATCATTTCGATAAGTCCTCGATTTAATTTGATTTTTTGACCGAAACTATTGTAAACTAGTGTATAATATACTATGCTTTTTTGAAAGAAATTTGCATTTCGATAAGTTTTATAGAAGCTAATTTTCAGATGAATTTTTGCATGGACTTCCATCATAACCTTCCCTTGTAACATATATAAATGATCTGAAAGGTTTCGTATCATTTTGAACAATCCTCGATTTAATTTGACTTTTTGACTAAAACTAGAATAAACTAGTGTATAATATTTATGATTTTAAACCGAAACTTGCATTTCAAAAAGTTTCATTGAATCTAATTTTCAGATGATTTTTTGCATGGACTTCCATCATAACCTTCCCTCGTAAAATATTTTAATAATCTTTAAAGATTCGTATCATTTCGCATAGTCCTCGATTAAATTTTATTTTTTGACCAAATTTAGTATTAACTAGTGTATAATATACTATGATTTTTTTACCGAAACTTGCATTTCAAAAAGTTTTATAGAAACTAATTTTCGTAAGATTTTTTGCAAGGTCTTCCATCATAACTTTCCCTCGTAACATAAAAAAATGATCTGAAAAGTTTCGTATCATTTCAAACAGTTTCTGATTTAATTTGATTTTCTGAACGAAACTAGTATAAAACAGTGTATAATATATTATGATTTTTTGACCAAAACTTGCATTTCGAACATATTCATAGAATTTAATTTTCAAATTATTTTTTTGCATGGACTTCCATCATAATCTTCCCTCGTAAAATATAGAAATGTTCTTACAATTTGATATCATTTCGAGCAGTCCTCATTTTTTTTTTATTTTTTGACCGAAACTAGTGTATAATATACTATGATTTTTTGACAGAAACTTGCATTTCGATAAGTTTTATAGAAACTAATTTTCATATTATTTTTTGCATGGACTTCCATCATAACCTTCCCTTGTAACATATATAAATGATCTGAAAGGTTTCGTATCATTTAGAACAATCCTCGATTTAATTTGACTTTTTGACCAAAACTAGAATAAACTAGTGTATAATATTTATGATTTTTTGACCGAAACATGCATTTCAAAAAGTTTCATAGAATCTAATTTTCAGATGATTTTTTGCATGGACTTCCATCATAACCTTCCCTCGTAAAATATATCAATAATCTGAAAAGTTTCGTATCATTTCGAACAGTCCTCGATTAAATTTGATTTTTTGACCGAAACTAGTATTAACTAGTGTATAATAATACTATGATTTTTTTACCAAAACTTGCATTTCAAAAAGGTTTATAGAAACTAATTTTCGTATGATTTTTTGCAAGGTCTTCCATCATAACCTTCCCTCGTAACATATATAAATGATCTGAAAAGTTTCGTATCATTTCAAATAGTTTCGGATTTAATTTGATTTTTTGAACGAAACTAGTATAAAATAGTGTAAAATATATTATGATTTTTTGACCAAAACTTGCATTTCGAAAAGATTCCTAGAATTTAATTTTCAAATTATTTTTTTGCATGGACTTCCATCATAACCTTCCCTCATAAAATATAGAAATGTTCTTATATGTTTGATATCGTTTCGAACAGTCCTCGATTTAATTTGATTTTTGACCGAAACTAGTGTATAATATACATTGATGTTTGACAGAAACTTGCATTTCGATAAGTTTTATAGAAGCTAATTTTCAGATGATTTTTTGAATGGACTTCCGTCATAATCTTGCCTTGTAACATATATAAATGATCTTAAAAGGTTTCGTATCATTTAGAAAAATCCTCGATTTAATTTGACTTTTTGACCGGAACTAGAATAAACTAAAGTATAATATTTATGAAATTTTGACCTAAACTTGCATTTCAAAAAGTTTCATAGAATATAATTTTCAGATGAGTTTTTGCAAAGACTTACATCATAACCTTCCCTCGTAACATATATAAATGATCTGAAAAGTTTCGTATCATTTCAAATAGATTCCGATTTAATTTTATTTTTTGAACGAAACTAGTATAAAATAGTGTATAATATATTATGATTTGTTGACCGAAACTTGCATTTCGAAAAGGTTCATAGAATATAATTTTCAAATGATTTTTTGCCTGGACTTCCATCATAACCTTCTCCCTTAAAATATAGAAATGTTCAGAAAAGTTTCATATCATTTCGATAAGTCCTCGATTTAATTTGATTTTTTGACCGAAACTATTGTAAACTAGTGTATAATATACTATGCTTTTTTGAAAGAAATTTGCATTTCGATAAGTTTTATAGAAGCTAATTTTCAGATGAATTTTTGCATGGACTTCCATCATAACCTTCCCTTGTAACATATATAAATGATCTGAAAGGTTTCGTATCATTTTGAACAATCCTCGATTTAATTTGACTTTTTGACTAAAACTAGAATAAACTAGTGTATAATATTTATGATTTTAAACCGAAACTTGCATTTCAAAAAGTTTCATTGAATCTAATTTTCAGATGATTTTTTGCATGGACTTCCATCATAACCTTCCCTCGTAAAATATTTTAATAATCTTTAAAGATTCGTATCATTTCGCATAGTCCTCGATTAAATTTTATTTTTTGACCAAATTTAGTATTAACTAGTGTATAATATACTATGATTTTTTTACCGAAACTTGCATTTCAAAAAGTTTTATAGAAACTAATTTTCGTAAGATTTTTTGCAAGGTCTTCCATCATAACTTTCCCTCGTAACATAAAAAAATGATCTGAAAAGTTTCGTATCATTTCAAACAGTTTCTGATTTAATTTGATTTTCTGAACGAAACTAGTATAAAACAGTGTATAATATATTATGATTTTTTGACCAAAACTTGCATTTCGAACATATTCATAGAATTTAATTTTCAAATTATTTTTTTGCATGGACTTCCATCATAATCTTCCCTCGTAAAATATAGAAATGTTCTTACAATTTGATATCATTTCGAGCAGTCCTCATTTTTTTTTATTTTTTTTGACCGAAACTAGTGTATAATATACTATGATTTTTTGACAGAAACTTGCATTTCGATAAGTTTTATAGAAACTAATTTTCATATTATTTTTTGCATGGACTTCCATCATAACCTTCCCTTGTAACATATATAAATGATCTGAAAGGTTTCGTATCATTTAGAACAATCCTCGATTTAATTTGACTTTTTGACCAAAACTAGAATAAACTAGTGTATAATATTTATGATTTTTTGACCGAAACATGCATTTCAAAAAGTTTCATAGAATCTAATTTTCAGATGATTTTTTGCATGGACTTCCATCATAACCTTCCCTTGTAACATATATAAATGATCTGAAAGGTTTCGTATCATTTAGAACAATCCTCGATTTAATTTGACTTTTTGACCAAAACTAGAATAAACTAGTGTATAATATTTATGATTTTTTGACCGAAACATGCATTTCAAAAAGTTTCATAGAATCTAATTTTCAGATGATTTTTTGCATGGACTTCCATCATAACCTTCCCTCGTAAAATATATCAATAATCTGAAAAGTTTCGTATCATTTCGAACAGTCCTCGATTAAATTTGATTTTTTGACCGAAACTAGTATTAACTAGTGTATAATAATACTATGATTTTTTTACCAAAACTTGCATTTCAAAAAGGTTTATAGAAACTAATTTTCGTATGATTTTTTGCAAGGTCTTCCATCATAACCTTCCCTCGTAACATATATAAATGATCTGAAAAGTTTCGTATCATTTCAAATAGTTTCGGATTTAATTTGATTTTTTGAACGAAACTAGTATAAAATAGTGTAAAATATATTATGATTTTTTGACCAAAACTTGCATTTCGAAAAGATTCCTAGAATTTAATTTTCAAATTATTTTTTTGCATGGACTTCCATCATAACCTTCCCTCATAAAATATAGAAATGTTCTTATATGTTTGATATCGTTTCGAACAGTCCTCGATTTAATTTGATTTTTGACCGAAACTAGTGTATAATATACATTGATGTTTGACAGAAACTTGCATTTCGATAAGTTTTATAGAAGCTAATTTTCAGATGATTTTTTGAATGGACTTCCGTCATAATCTTGCCTTGTAACATATATAAATGATCTTAAAAGGTTTCGTATCATTTGGAAAAATCCTCGATTTAATTTGACTTTTTGACCGGAACTAGAATAAACTAAAGTATAATATTTATGAAATTTTGACCTAAACTTGCATTTCAAAAAGTTTCATAGAATATAATTTTCAGATGAGTTTTTGCAAAGACTTACATCATAACCTTCCCTCGTAACATATATAAATGATCTGAAAAGTTTCGTATCATTTCAAATAGATTCCGATTTAATTTTATTTTTTGAACGAAACTAGTATAAAATAGTGTATAATATATTATGATTTGTTGACCGAAACTTGCATTTCGAAAAGGTTCATAGAATATAATTTTCAAATGATTTTTTGCCTGGACTTCCATCATAACCTTCTCCCTTAAAATATAGAAATGTTCAGAAAAGTTTCATATCATTTCGATAAGTCCTCGATTTAATTTGATTTTTTGACCGAAACTATTGTAAACTAGTGTATAATATACTATGCTTTTTTGAAAGAAATTTGCATTTCGATAAGTTTTATAGAAGCTAATTTTCAGATGAATTTTTGCATGGACTTCCATCATAACCTTCCCTTGTAACATATATAAATGATCTGAAAGGTTTCGTATCATTTTGAACAATCCTCGATTTAATTTGACTTTTTGACTAAAACTAGAATAAACTAGTGTATAATATTTATGATTTTAAACCGAAACTTGCATTTCAAAAAGTTTCATAGAATCTAATTTTCAGATGATTTTTTGCATGGACTTCAATCATAACCTTCCCTCGTAAAATATTTTAATAATCTTTAAAGATTCGTATCATTTCGCATAGTCCTCGATTAAATTTTATTTTTTGACCGAATTTAGTATTAACTAGTGTATAATATACTATGATTTTTTTACCGAAACTTGCATTTCAAAAAGTTTTATAGAAACTAATTTTCGTAAGATTTTTTGCAAGGTCTTCCATCATAACTTTCCCTCGTAACATAAAAAAATGATCTGAAAAGTTTCGTATCATTTCAAACAGTTTCTGATTTAATTTGATTTTCTGAACGAAACTAGTATAAAACAGTGTATAATATATTATGATTTTTTGACCAAAACTTGCATTTCGAACATATTCATAGAATTTAATTTTCAAATTATTTTTTTGCATGGACTTCCATCATAATCTTCCCTCGTAAAATATAGAAATGTTCTTACAATTTGATATCATTTCGAGCAGTCCTCATTTTTTTTTATTTTTTGACCGAAACTAGTGTATAATATACTATGATTTTTTGACAGAAACTTGCATTTCGATAAGTTTTATAGAAACTAATTTTCATATTATTTTTTGCATGGACTTCCATCATAACCTTCCCTTGTAACATATATAAATGATCTGAAAGGTTTCGTATCATTTAGAACAATCCTCGATTTAATTTGACTTTTTGACCAAAACTAGAATAAACTAGTGTATAATATTTATGATTTTTTGACCGAAACATGCATTTCAAAAAGTTTCATAGAATCTAATTTTCAGATGATTTTTTGCATGGACTTCCATCATAACCTTCCCTTGTAACATATATAAATGATCTGAAAGGTTTCGTATCATTTAGAACAATCCTCGATTTAATTTGACTTTTTGACCAAAACTAGAATAAACTAGTGTATAATATTTATGATTTTTTGACCGAAACATGCATTTCAAAAAGTTTCATAGAATCTAATTTTCAGATGATTTTTTGCATGGACTTCCATCATAACCTTCCCTCGTAAAATATATCAATAATCTGAAAAGTTTCGTATCATTTCGAACAGTCCTCGATTAAATTTGATTTTTTGACCGAAACTAGTATTAACTAGTGTATAATAATACTATGATTTTTTTACCAAAACTTGCATTTCAAAAAGGTTTATAGAAACTAATTTTCGTATGATTTTTTGCAAGGTCTTCCATCATAACCTTCCCTCGTAACATATATAAATGATCTGAAAAGTTTCGTATCATTTCAAATAGTTTCGGATTTAATTTGATTTTTTGAACGAAACTAGTATAAAATAGTGTAAAATATATTATGATTTTTTGACCAAAACTTGCATTTCGAAAAGATTCCTAGAATTTAATTTTCAAATTATTTTTTTGCATGGACTTCCATCATAACCTTCCCTCATAAAATATAGAAATGTTCTTATATGTTTGATATCGTTTCGAACAGTCCTCGATTTAATTTGATTTTTGACCGAAACTAGTGTATAATATACATTGATGTTTGACAGAAACTTGCATTTCGATAAGTTTTATAGAAGCTAATTTTCAGATGATTTTTTGAATGGACTTCCGTCATAATCTTGCCTTGTAACATATATAAATGATCTTAAAAGGTTTCGTATCATTTGGAAAAATCCTCGATTTAATTTGACTTTTTGACCGGAACTAGAATAAACTAAAGTATAATATTTATGAAATTTTGACCTAAACTTGCATTTCAAAAAGTTTCATAGAATATAATTTTCAGATGAGTTTTTGCAAAGACTTACATCATAACCTTCCCTCGTAACATATATAAATGATCTGAAAAGTTTCGTATCATTTCAAATAGATTCCGATTTAATTTTATTTTTTGAACGAAACTAGTATAAAATAGTGTATAATATATTATGATTTGTTGACCGAAACTTGCATTTCGAAAAGGTTCATAGAATATAATTTTCAAATGATTTTTTGCCTGGACTTCCATCATAACCTTCTCCCTTAAAATATAGAAATGTTCAGAAAAGTTTCATATCATTTCGATAAGTCCTCGATTTAATTTGATTTTTTGACCGAAACTATTGTAAACTAGTGTATAATATACTATGCTTTTTTGAAAGAAATTTGCATTTCGATAAGTTTTATAGAAGCTAATTTTCAGATGAATTTTTGCATGGACTTCCATCATAACCTTCCCTTGTAACATATATAAATGATCTAAAAGGTTTCGTATCATTTTGAACAATCCTCGATTTAATTTGACTTTTTGACTAAAACTAGAATAAACTAGTGTATAATATTTATGATTTTAAACCGAAACTTGCATTTCAAAAAGTTTCATAGAATCTAATTTTCAGATGATTTTTTGCATGGACTTCCATCATAACCTTCCCTCGTAAAATATTTTAATAATCTTTAAAGATTCGTATCATTTCGCATAGTCCTCGATTAAATTTTATTTTTTGACCGAATTTAGTATTAACTAGTGTATAATATACTATGATTTTTTTACCGAAACTTGCATTTCAAAAAGTTTTATAGAAACTAATTTTCGTAAGATTTTTTGCAAGGTCTTCCATCATAACTTTCCCTCGTAACATAAAAAAATGATCTGAAAAGTTTCGTATCATTTCAAACAGTTTCTGATTTAATTTGATTTTCTGAACGAAACTAGTATAAAACAGTGTATAATATATTATGATTTTTTGACCAAAACTTGCATTTCGAACATATTCATAGAATTTAATTTTCAAATTATTTTTTTTCATGGACTTCCATCATAATCTTCCCTCGTAAAATATAGAAATGTTCTTACAATTTGATATCATTTCGAGCAGTCCTCATTTTTTTTTTTTTTGACCGAAACTAGTGTATAATATACTATGATTTTTTGACAGAAACTTGCATTTCGATAAGTTTTATAGAAACTAATTTTCATATTATTTTTTGCATGGACTTCCATCATAACCTTCCCTTGTAACATATATAAATGATCTGAAAGGTTTCGTATCATTTAGAACAATCCTCGATTTAATTTGACTTTTTGACCAAAACTAGAATAAACTAGTGTATAATATTTATGATTTTTTGACCGAAACATGCATTTCAAAAAGTTTCATAGAAACTAATTTTCAGATGATTTTTTGCATGGACTTCCATCATAACCTTCCCTTGTAACATATATAAATGATCTGAAAGGTTTCGTATCATTTAGAACAATCCTCGATTTAATTTGACTTTTTGACCAAAACTAGAATAAACTAGTGTATAATATTTATGATTTTTTGACCGAAACATGCATTTCAAAAAGTTTCATAGAATCTAATTTTCAGATGATTTTTTGCATGGACTTCCATCATAACCTTCCCTCGTAAAATATATCAATAATCTGAAAAGTTTCGTATCATTTCGAACAGTCCTCGATTAAATTTGATTTTTTGACCGAAACTAGTATTAACTAGTGTATAATAATACTATGATTTTTTTACCAAAACTTGCATTTCAAAAAGGTTTATAGAAACTAATTTTCGTATGATTTTTTGCAAGGTCTTCCATCATAACCTTCCCTCGTAACATATATAAATGATCTGAAAAGTTTCGTATCATTTCAAATAGTTTCGGATTTAATTTGATTTTTTGAACGAAACTAGTATAAAATAGTGTAAAATATATTATGATTTTTTGACCAAAACTTGCATTTCGAAAAGATTCCTAGAATTTAATTTTCAAATTATTTTTTTGCATGGACTTCCATCATAACCTTCCCTCATAAAATATAGAAATGTTCTTATATGTTTGATATCGTTTCGAACAGTCCTCGATTTAATTTGATTTTTGACCGAAACTAGTGTATAATATACATTGATGTTTGACAGAAACTTGCATTTCGATAAGTTTTATAGAAGCTAATTTTCAGATGATTTTTTGAATGGACTTCCGTCATAATCTTGCCTTGTAACATATATAAATGATCTTAAAAGGTTTCGTATCATTTGGAAAAATCCTCGATTTAATTTGACTTTTTGACCGGAACTAGAATAAACTAAAGTATAATATTTATGAAATTTTGACCTAAACTTGCATTTCAAAAAGTTTCATAGAATATAATTTTCAGATGAGTTTTTGCAAAGACTTACATCATAACCTTCCCTCGTAACATATATAAATGATCTGAAAAGTTTCGTATCATTTCAAATAGATTCCGATTTAATTTTATTTTTTGAACGAAACTAGTATAAAATAGTGTATAATATATTATGATTTGTTGACCGAAACTTGCATTTCGAAAAGGTTCATAGAATATAATTTTCAAATGATTTTTTGCCTGGACTTCCATCATAACCTTCTCCCTTAAAATATAGAAATGTTCAGAAAAGTTTCATATCATTTCGATAAGTCCTCGATTTAATTTGATTTTTTGACCGAAACTATTGTAAACTAGTGTATAATATACTATGCTTTTTTGAAAGAAATTTGCATTTCGATAAGTTTTATAGAAGCTAATTTTCAGATGAATTTTTGCATGGACTTCCATCATAACCTTCCCTTGTAACATATATAAATGATCTAAAAGGTTTCGTATCATTTTGAACAATCCTCGATTTAATTTGACTTTTTGACTAAAACTAGAATAAACTAGTGTATAATATTTATGATTTTAAACCGAAACTTGCATTTCAAAAAGTTTCATAGAATCTAATTTTCAGATGATTTTTTGCATGGACTTCCATCATAACCTTCCCTCGTAAAATATTTTAATAATCTTTAAAGATTCGTATCATTTCGCATAGTCCTCGATTAAATTTTATTTTTTGACCGAATTTAGTATTAACTAGTGTATAATATACTATGATTTTTTTACCGAAACTTGCATTTCAAAAAGTTTTATAGAAACTAATTTTCGTAAGATTTTTTGCAAGGTCTTCCATCATAACTTTCCCTCGTAACATAAAAAAATGATCTGAAAAGTTTCGTATCATTTCAAACAGTTTCTGATTTAATTTGATTTTCTGAACGAAACTAGTATAAAACAGTGTATAATATATTATGATTTTTTGACCAAAACTTGCATTTCGAACATATTCATAGAATTTAATTTTCAAATTATTTTTTTGCATGGACTTCCATCATAATCTTCCCTCGTAAAATATAGAAATGTTCTTACAATTTGATATCATTTCGAGCAGTCCTCATTTTTTTTTTTTTTTTTGACCGAAACTAGTGTATAATATACTATGATTTTTTGACAGAAACTTGCATTTCGATAAGTTTTATAGAAACTAATTTTCATATTATTTTTTGCATGGACTTCCATCATAACCTTCCCTTGTAACATATATAAATGATCTGAAAGGTTTCGTATCATTTAGAACAATCCTCGATTTAATTTGACTTTTTGACCAAAACTAGAATAAACTAGTGTATAATATTTATGATTTTTTGACCGAAACATGCATTTCAAAAAGTTTCATAGAATCTAATTTTCAGATGATTTTTTGCATGGACTTCCATCATAACCTTCCCTTGTAACATATATAAATGATCTGAAAGGTTTCGTATCATTTAGAACAATCCTCGATTTAATTTGACTTTTTGACCAAAACTAGAATAAACTAGTGTATAATATTTATGATTTTTTGACCGAAACATGCATTTCAAAAAGTTTCATAGAATCTAATTTTCAGATGATTTTTTGCATGGACTTCCATCATAACCTTCCCTCGTAAAATATATCAATAATCTGAAAAGTTTCGTATCATTTCGAACAGTCCTCGATTAAATTTGATTTTTTGACCGAAACTAGTATTAACTAGTGTATAATAATACTATGATTTTTTTACCAAAACTTGCATTTCAAAAAGGTTTATAGAAACTAATTTTCGTATGATTTTTTGCAAGGTCTTCCATCATAACCTTCCCTCGTAACATATATAAATGATCTGAAAAGTTTCGTATCATTTCAAATAGTTTCGGATTTAATTTGATTTTTTGAACGAAACTAGTATAAAATAGTGTAAAATATATTATGATTTTTTGACCAAAACTTGCATTTCGAAAAGATTCCTAGAATTTAATTTTCAAATTATTTTTTTGCATGGACTTCCATCATAACCTTCCCTCATAAAATATAGAAATGTTCTTATATGTTTGATATCGTTTCGAACAGTCCTCGATTTAATTTGATTTTTGACCGAAACTAGTGTATAATATACATTGATGTTTGACAGAAACTTGCATTTCGATAAGTTTTATAGAAGCTAATTTTCAGATGATTTTTTGAATGGACTTCCGTCATAATCTTGCCTTGTAACATATATAAATGATCTTAAAAGGTTTCGTATCATTTGGAAAAATCCTCGATTTAATTTGACTTTTTGACCGGAACTAGAATAAACTAAAGTATAATATTTATGAAATTTTGACCTAAACTTGCATTTCAAAAAGTTTCATAGAATATAATTTTCAGATGAGTTTTTGCAAAGACTTACATCATAACCTTCCCTCGTAACATATATAAATGATCTGAAAAGTTTCGTATCATTTCAAATAGATTCCGATTTAATTTTATTTTTTGAACGAAACTAGTATAAAATAGTGTATAATATATTATGATTTGTTGACCGAAACTTGCATTTCGAAAAGGTTCATAGAATATAATTTTCAAATGATTTTTTGCCTGGACTTCCATCATAACCTTCTCCCTTAAAATATAGAAATGTTCAGAAAAGTTTCATATCATTTCGATAAGTCCTCGATTTAATTTGATTTTTTGACCGAAACTATTGTAAACTAGTGTATAATATACTATGCTTTTTTGAAAGAAATTTGCATTTCGATAAGTTTTATAGAAGCTAATTTTCAGATGAATTTTTGCATGGACTTCCATCATAACCTTCCCTTGTAACATATATAAATGATCTAAAAGGTTTCGTATCATTTTGAACAATCCTCGATTTAATTTGACTTTTTGACTAAAACTAGAATAAACTAGTGTATAATATTTATGATTTTAAACCGAAACTTGCATTTCAAAAAGTTTCATAGAATCTAATTTTCAGATGATTTTTTGCATGGACTTCCATCATAACCTTCCCTCGTAAAATATTTTAATAATCTTTAAAGATTCGTATCATTTCGCATAGTCCTCGATTAAATTTTATTTTTTGACCGAATTTAGTATTAACTAGTGTATAATATACTATGATTTTTTTACCGAAACTTGCATTTCAAAAAGTTTTATAGAAACTAATTTTCGTAAGATTTTTTGCAAGGTCTTCCATCATAACTTTCCCTCGTAACATAAAAAAATGATCTGAAAAGTTTCGTATCATTTCAAACAGTTTCTGATTTAATTTGATTTTCTGAACGAAACTAGTATAAAACAGTGTATAATATATTATGATTTTTTGACCAAAACTTGCATTTCGAACATATTCATAGAATTTAATTTTCAAATTATTTTTTTGCATGGACTTCCATCATAATCTTCCCTCGTAAAATATAGAAATGTTCTTACAATTTGATATCATTTCGAGCAGTCCTCATTTTTTTTTATTTTTTGACCGAAACTAGTGTATAATATACTATGATTTTTTGACAGAAACTTGCATTTCGATAAGTTTTATAGAAACTAATTTTCATATTATTTTTTGCATGGACTTCCATCATAACCTTCCCTTGTAACATATATAAATGATCTGAAAGGTTTCGTATCATTTAGAACAATCCTCGATTTAATTTGACTTTTTGACCAAAACTAGAATAAACTAGTGTATAATATTTATGATTTTTTGACCGAAACATGCATTTCAAAAAGTTTCATAGAATCTAATTTTCAGATGATTTTTTGCATGGACTTCCATCATAACCTTCCCTTGTAACATATATAAATGATCTGAAAGGTTTCGTATCATTTAGAACAATCCTCGATTTAATTTGACTTTTTGACCAAAACTAGAATAAACTAGTGTATAATATTTATGATTTTTTGACCGAAACATGCATTTCAAAAAGTTTCATAGAATCTAATTTTCAGATGATTTTTTGCATGGACTTCCATCATAACCTTCCCTCGTAAAATATATCAATAATCTGAAAAGTTTCGTATCATTTCGAACAGTCCTCGATTAAATTTGATTTTTTGACCGAAACTAGTATTAACTAGTGTATAATAATACTATGATTTTTTTACCAAAACTTGCATTTCAAAAAGGTTTATAGAAACTAATTTTCGTATGATTTTTTGCAAGGTCTTCCATCATAACCTTCCCTCGTAACATATATAAATGATCTGAAAAGTTTCGTATCATTTCAAACAGTTTCGGATTTAATTTGATTTTTTGAACGAAACTAGTATAAAATAGTGTAAAATATATTATGATTTTTTGACCAAAACTTGCATTTCGAAAAGATTCCTAGAATTTAATTTTCAAATTATTTTTTTGCATGGACTTCCATCATAACCTTCCCTCATAAAATATAGAAATGTTCTTATATGTTTGATATCGTTTCGAACAGTCCTCGATTTAATTTGATTTTTGACCGAAACTAGTGTATAATATACATTGATGTTTGACAGAAACTTGCATTTCGATAAGTTTTATAGAAGCTAATTTTCAGATGATTTTTTGAATGGACTTCCGTCATAATCTTGCCTTGTAACATATATAAATGATCTTAAAAGGTTTCGTATCGTTTGGAAAAATCCTCGATTTAATTTGACTTTTTGACCGGAACTAGAATAAACTAAAGTATAATATTTATGATATTTTGACCGAAACTTGCATTTCAAAAAGTTTCATAGAATATAATTTTCAGATGAGTTTTTGCAAAGACTTACATCATAACCTTCCCTCGTAACATATATAAATGATCTGAAAAGTTTCGTATCATTTCAAATAGATTCCGATTTAATTTTATTTTTTGAACGAAACTAGTATAAAATAGTGTATAATATATTATGATTTGTTGACCGAAACTTGCATTTCGAAAAGGTTCATAGAATATAATTTTCAAATGATTTTTTGCCTGGACTTCCATCATAACCTTCTCCCTTAAAATATAGAAATGTTCAGAAAAGTTTCATATCATTTCGATAAGTCCTCGATTTAATTTGATTTTTTGACCGAAACTATTGTAAACTAGTGTATAATATACTATGCTTTTTTGAAAGAAATTTGCATTTCGATAAGTTTTATAGAAGCTAATTTTCAGATGAATTTTTGCATGGACTTCCATCATAACCTTCCCTTGTAACATATATAAATGATCTGAAAGGTTTCGTATCATTTTGAACAATCCTCGATTTAATTTGACTTTTTGACTAAAACTAGAATAAACTAGTGTATAATATTTATGATTTTAAACCGAAACTTGCATTTCAAAAAGTTTCATAGAATCTAATTTTCAGATGATTTTTTGCATGGACTTCCATCATAACCTTCCCTCGTAAAATATTTTAATAATCTTTAAAGTTTCGTATCATTTCGCATAGTCCTCGATTAAATTTTATTTTTTGACCGAATTTAGTATTAACTAGTGTATAATATACTATGATTTTTTTACTGAAACTTGCATTTCAAAAAGTTTTATAGAAACTAATTTTCGTATGATTTTTTGCAAGGTCTTCCATCATAACTTTCCCTCGTAACATAAATAAATGATCTGAAAAGTTTCGTATCATTTCAAACAGTTTCTGATTTAATTTGATTTTCTGAACGAAACTAGTATAAAACAGTGTATAATATATTATGATTTTTTGACCAAAACTTGCATTTCGAAAATATTCATAGAATTTAATTTTCAAATTATTTTTTTGCATGGACTTCCATCATAATCTTCCCTCGTAAAATATAGAAATGTTCTTAAAATTTGATATCATTTCGAGCAGTCCTTTTTTTTTTTGATTTTTTGACCGAAACTAGTGTATAATATACTATGATTTTTTGACAGAAACTTGCATTTCGATAAGTTTTATAGAAACTAATTTTCAGATTATTTTTTGCATGGACTTCCATCATAACCTTCCCTTGTAACATATATAAATGATCTGAAAGGTTTCGTATCATTTAGAACAATCCTCGATTTAATTTGACTTTTTGACCAAAACTAGAATAAACTAGTGTATAATATTTATGATTTTTTGACCGAAACATGCATTTCAAAAAGTTTCATAGAATCTAATTTTCAGATGATTTTTTGCATGGACTTCCATCATAACCTTCCCTCGTAAAATATATCAATAATCTGAAAAGTTTCTTATCATTTCGAACAGTCCTCGATTAAATTTGATTTTTTGACCGAAACTAGTATTAACTAGTGTATAATAATACTATGATTTTTTTACCAAAACTTGCATTTCAAAAAGGTTTATAGAAACTAATTTTCGTATGATTTTTTGCAAGGTCTTCCATCATAACCTTCCCTCGTAACATATATAAATGATCTGAAAAGTTTCGTATCATTTCAAACAGTTTCGGATTTAATTTGATTTTTTGAACGAAACTAGTATAAAATAGTGTAAAATATATTATGATTTTTTGACCAAAACTTGCATTTCGAAAAGATTTCTAGAATTTAATTTTCAAATTATTTTTTTGCATGGACTTCCATCATAACCTTCCCTCATAAAATATAGAAATGTTCTTATATGTTTGATATCGTTTCGAACAGTCCTCGATTTAATTTGATTTTTGACCGAAACTAGTGTATAATATACATTGATGTTTGACAGAAACTTGCATTTCGATAAGTTTTATAGAAGCTAATTTTCAGATGATTTTTTGAATGGACTTCCGTCATAATCTTGCCTTGTAACATATATAAATGATCTTAAAAGGTTTCGTATCATTTGGAAAAATCCTCGATTTAATTTGACTTTTTGACCGGAACTAGAATAAACTAAAGTATAATATTTATGATATTTTGACTGAAACTTGCATTTCAAAAAGTTTCATAGAATATAATTTTCAGATGAGTTTTTGCAAAGACTTACATCATAACCTTCCCTCGTAACATATATAAATGATCTGAAAAGTTTCGTATCATTTCAAATAGATTCCGATTTAATTTTATTTTTTGAACGAAACTAGTATTAAATAGTGTATAATATATTATGATTTGTTGACCGAAACTTGCATTTCGAAAAGGTTCATAGAATATAATTTTAAAATGATTTTTTGCCTGGACTTCCATCATAACCTTCTCCCTTAAAATATAGAAATGTTAAGAAAAGTTTCATATCATTTCGATAAGTCCTCGATTTAATTTGATTTTTTGACCGAAACTATTGTAAACTAGTGTATAATATACTATGCTTTTTTGAAAGAAATTTGCATTTCGATAAGTTTTATAGAAGCTAATTTTCAGATGAATATTTGCATGGACTTCCATCATAACCTTCCCTTGTAACATATATAAATGATCTGAAAGGTTTCGTATGATTTTGAACAATCCTCGATTTAATTTGACTTTTTGACTAAAACTAGAATAAACTAGTGTATAATATTTATGATTTTAAACCGAAACTTGCATTTCAAAAAGTTTCATAGAATCTAATTTTCAGATGATTTTTTGCATGGACTTCCATCATAACCTTCCCTCGTAAAATATTTTAATAATCTTTAAAGTTTTGTATCATTTCGCATAGTCCTCGATTAAATTTTATTTTTTGACCGAATTTAGTATTAACTAGTGTATAATATACTATGATTTTTTTACCGAAACTTGCATTTCAAAAAGTTTTATAGAAACTAATTTTCGTATGATTTTTTGCAAGGTCTTCGATCATAACATTCTCTCGTAACATATATAAATGATCTGAAAAGTTTCGTATCATTTCAAACAGTTTCTGATTTAATTTGATTTTCTGAACGAAACTAGTATAAAACAGTGTATAATATATTATGATTTTTTGACCAAAACTTGCATTTCGAAAAGATTCATAGAATTTAATTTTCAAATTATTTTTTTGCATGGACTTCCATCATAATCTTCCCTCGTAAAATATAGTGTTCTTAAAATTTTATATCATTTCGAGCAGTCCTCATTTTTTTTTTATTTTTTGACCGAAACTAGTGTATAATATACTAGGATTTTTTGACAGAAACTTGCATTTCGATAAGTTTTATAGAAACTAATTTTCAGATTATTTTTTGCATGGACTTCCATCATAACCTTCCCTTGTAACATATATAAATGATCTGAAAGGTTTCGTATCATTTAGAACAATCCTCGATTTAATTTGACTTTTTGACCAAAACTAGAATAAACCTGTGATTAATATTTATGATTTTTTGACTGAAACATGCATTTCAAAAAGTTTCATAGAATCTAATTTTCAGATGATTTTTTGCATGGACTTCCATCATAACCTTCCCTCGTAAAATATATCAATAATCTGAAAAGTTTCGTATCATTTCGAACAGTCCTCGATTAAATTTGATTTTTTGACCGAAACTAGTATTAACTAGTGTATAATAATACTATGATTTTTTTACCAAAACTTGCATTTCAAAAAGGTTTATAGAAACTAATTTTCGTATGATTTTTTGCAAGGTCTTCCATCATAACCTACCCTCGTAACATATATAAATGATCTGAAAAGTTTCGTATCATTTCAAACAATTTCGGATTTAATTTGATTTTTTGAACGAAACTAGTATAATATAGTGTATAATATATTATGATATTTTGACCAAAACTTGCATTTCGAAAAGATTCCTAGAATTTAATTTTCAAATTATTTTTTTGCATGGACTTCCATCATAACCTTCCCTCATAAAATATAGAAATGTTCTTATATGTTTGATATCGTTTCGAACAGTCCTCGATTTAATTTGATTTTTGACCGAAACTAGTGTATAATATACATTGATGTTTGACAGAAACTTGCATTTTGATAAGTTTTATAGAAGCTAATTTTCAGATGATTTTTTGAATGGACTTCCGTCATAATCTTGCCTTGTAACATATATAAATGATCTTAAAAGGGTTCGTATCATTTGGAAAAATCCTCGATTTAATTTGACTTTTTGACCGGAACTAGAATAAACTAAAGTATAATATTTATGATATTTTGACCGAAACTTGCATTTCAAAAAGTTTCATAGAATATAATTTTCAGATGAGTTTTTGCAAAGACTTACATCAAAACCTTCCCTCGTAACATATATAAATGATCTGAAAAGTTTCGTATCATTTCAAATAGATTCCGATTTAATTTTATTTTTTGAACGAAACTAGTATAAAATAGTGTATAATATATTATGATTTGTTGACCGAAACTTGCATTTCGAAAAGGTTCAAAGAATATAATTTTCAAATGATTTTTTGCCTGGACTTCCATCATAACCTTCTCCCTTAAAATATAGAAATGTTAAGAAAAGTTTCATATCATTTTGACAAGTCCTCGATTTAATTTGATTTTTTGACCGAAACTATTGTAAACTAGTGTATAATATACTATGCTTTTTTGAAAGAAATTTGCATTTCGATAAGTTTTATAGAAGCTAATTTTCAGATGAATTTTTGCATGGACTTCCATCATAACCTTCCCTTGTAACATATATAAATGATCTGAAAGGTTTCGTATCATTTTGAACAATCCTCGATTTAATTTGACTTTTTGACTAAAACTAGAATAAACTAATGTATAATATTTATGATTTTTTGACCGAAACTTGCATTTCAAAAAGTTTCATAGAATCTAATTTTCAGATGATTTTTTGCATGGACTTCCATCATAACCTTCCCTTGTAACATATATAAATGATCTGAAAGGTTTCGTATCATTTAGAACAATCCTCGATTTAATTTGACTTTTTGACCAAAACTAGAATAAACTAGTGTATAATATTTATGATTTTTTGACCGAAACATGCATTTCAAAAAGTTTCATAGAATCTAATTTTCAGATGATTTTTTGCATGGACTTCCATCATAACCTTCCCTCGTAAAATATATCAATAATCTGAAAAGTTTCGTATCATTTCGAACAGTCCTCGATTAAATTTGATTTTTTGACCGAAACTAGTATTAACTAGTGTATAATAATACTATGATTTTTTTACCAAAACTTGCATTTCAAAAAGGTTTATAGAAACTAATTTTCGTATGATTTTTTGCAAGGTCTTCCATCATAACCTTCCCTCGTAACATATATAAATGATCTGAAAAGTTTCGTATCATTTCAAACAGTTTCGGATTTAATTTGATTTTTTGAACGAAACTAGTATAATATAGTGTATAATATATTATGATATTTTGACCAAAACTTGCATTTCGAAAAGATTCCAAGAATTTAATTTTCAAATTATTTTTTTGCATGGACTTCCATCATAACCTTCCCTCATAAAATATAGAAATGTTCTTATATGTTTGATATCGTTTCGAACAGTCCTCGATTTAATTTGATTTTTGACCGAAACTAGTGTATAATATACATTGATGTTTGACAGAAACTTGCATTTCGATAAGTTTTATAGAAGCTAATTTTCAGATGATTTTTTGAATGGACTTCCGTCATAATCTTGCCTTGTAACATATCTAAATGATCTTAAAAGGGTTCGTATCATTTGGAAGAATCCTCGATTTAATTTGACTTTTTGACCGGAACTAGAATAAACTAAAGTATAATATTTATGATATTTTGACCGAAACTTGCATTTCAAAAAGTTTCATAGAATATAATTTTCAGATGAGTTTTTGCAAAGACTTACATCATAACCTTCCCTCGTAACATATATAAATGATCTGAAAAGTTTCGTATCATTTCAAATAGATTCCGATTTAATTTTATTTTTTGAACGAAACTAGTATAAAATAGTGTATAATATATTATGATTTGTTGACCGAAACTTGCATTTCGAAAAGGTTCACAGAATATAATTTTCAAATGATTTTTTGCCTGAACTTCCATCATAACCTTCTCCCTTAAAATATAGAAATGTTAAGAAAAGTTTCATATCATTTTGACAAGTCCTCGATTTAATTTGATTTTTTGACCGAAACTATTGTAAACTAGTGTATAATATACTATGATTTTTTGACAGAATCTTGCATTTCGATAAGTTTTATAGAAGCTAATTTTCAGATGAATTTTTGCATGGACTTCCATCATAACCTTCCCTTGTAACATATATAAATGATCTGAAAGGTTTCGTATCATTTAGAACAATCCTCGATTTAATTTGACTTTTTGACCAAAACTAGAATAAACTAGTGTATAATATTTATGATTTTTTGACCGAAACATGCATTTCAAAAAGTTTCATAGAATCTAATTTTCAGATGATTTTTTACATGGACTTCCATCATAACCTTCCCTCGTAAAATATATCAATAATCTGAAAAGTTTCGTATCATTTCGAACAGTCCTCGATTAAATTTGATTTTTTGACCGAAACTAGTATTAACTAGTGTATAATAATACTATGATTTTTTTACCAAAACTTGCATTTCAAAAAGGTTTATAGAAACTAATTTTCGTATGATTTTTTGCAAGGTCTTCCATCATAACCTTCCCTCGTAACATATATAAATGATCTGAAAAGTTTCGTATCATTTCAAACAGTTTCGGATTTAATTTGATTTTTTGAACGAAACTAGTATAAAATAGTGTATAATATATTATGATTTTTTGAACAAAACTTGCATTTCGAAAAGATTCATAGAATTTAATTATCAAATTATTTTTTTGCATGGACTTCCATCATAATCTTCCCTCGTAAAATATAGAAATGTTCTTAAAATTTGATATCATTTCGAGCAGTCCTCATTTTTCTTTGATTTTTTGACCGAAACTAGTGTATAATATACTATGATTTTTTGACAGAAACTTGCATTTCGATAAGTTTTATAGAAGCTAATTTTCAGATTATTTTTTGCATGGACTTCCATCATAACCTTCCCTTGTAACATATATAAATGATCTGAAAGGTTTCGTATCATTTAGAACAATCCTCGATTTAATTTGACTTTTTGACCAAAACTAGAATAAACTAGTGTATAATATTTATGATTTTTTGACCGAAACATGCATTTCAAAAAGTTTCATAGAATCTAATTTTCAGATGATTTTTTACATGGACTTCCATCATAACCTTCCCTCGTAAAATATATCAATAATCTGAAAAGTTTCGTATCATTTCGAACAGTCCTCGATTAAATTTGACTTTTTGACCGAAACTAGTATTAACTAGTGTATAATAATACTATGATTTTTTTACCAAAACTTGCATTTCAAAAAGGTTTATAGAAACTAATTTTCGTATGATTTTTGGCAAGGTCTTCCATCATAACCTTCCCTCGTAACATATATAAATGATCTGAAAAGTTTCGTATCATTTCAAACAGTTTCGGATTTAATTTGATTTTTTGAACGAAACTAGTATAAAATAGTGTATAATATATTATGATTTTTTGAACAAAACTTGCATTTCGAAAAGATTCCTAGAATTTAATTTTCAAATTATTTTTTTGCATGGACTTCCATCATAACCTTCCCTCATAAAATATAGAAATGTTCTTATATGTTTGATATCGTTTCGAACAGTCCTCGATTTAATTTGATTTTTGACCGAAACTAGTGTATAATATACTATGATGTTTGACAGTAACTTGCATTTCGATAAGTTTTATAGAAGCTAATTTTCAAATGATTTTTTGAATGGACTTCTTTCATAATCTTGCCTTGTAACATATCTAAATGATCTTAAAAGGGTTCCTATCATTTGGAAAAATCCTCGATTTAATTTGACTTTTTGACCGGAACTAGAATAAACTAAAGTATAATATTTATGATATTTTGACCGAAACTTACATTTCAAAAAGTTTCATAGAATATAATTTTCAGATGAGTTTTTGCAAAGACTTACATCATAACCTTCCCTCGTAACATATATAAATGATCTGAAAAGTTTCGTATCATTTCAAATAGATTCCGATTTAATTTTATTTTTTGAACGAAACTAGTATAAAATAGTGTATAATATATTATGATTTGTTGACCGAAACTTGCATTTCGAAAAGGTTCATAGAATATAATTTTCAAATGATTTTTTGCCTGGACTTCCATCATAACCTTCTCTCTTAAAATATAGAAATGTTAAGAAAAGTTTCATATCATTTTGATAAGTCCTCGATTTAATTTGATTTTTTGACCGAAACTATTGTAAACTAGTGTATAATATACTATGCTTTTTTGACAGAAACTTGCATTTCGATAAGTTTTATAGAAGCTAATTTTCAGATGAATTTTTGCATGGACTTCCATCATAACCTTCCCTTGTAACATATATAAATGATCAGAAAGGTTTCGTATCATTTTGAACAATCCTCGATTTAATTTGACTTTTTGACTAAAACTAGAATAAACTAGTGTAAAATATTTATGATTTTTTGACCGAAACTTGCATTTCATAAAGTTTCATAGAATCTAATTTTCAGATGATTTTTTGCATGGACTTCCATCATAACCTTCCCTCGTAAAATATTTTAATAATCTTTAAAGTTTCGTATCATTTCGCATAGTCCTCGATTAAATTTTATTTTTTGACCGAATTTAGTATTAACTAGTGTATAATATACTATGATTTTTTTACCGAAACTTGCATTTCAAAAATTTTTATAGAAACTAATTTTGGTATGATTTTTTGCAAGGTCTTCCATCATAACTTTCCCTCGTAACATATATAAGTGATCTGAAAAGTTTCGTATCATTTCAAACAGTTTCTGATTTATTTTGATTTTCTGAACGAAACTAGTATAAAACATTGTATATTTTTTGACCAAAACTTGCATTTCGAAAAGATTCATAGAATTTAATTTTCAAATGATTTTTTTGCATGGACTTCCATCATAATCTTCCCTCGTAAAATATAGAAATGTTCTTAAAATTTGATATCATTTCGAGCAGTCCTCATTTTTTTTGATTTTTTGACCGAAACTAGTGTATAATATACTATGATTTTTTGACAGAATCTTGCATTTCGATAAGTTTTATAGAAGCTAATTTTCAGATTATTTTTTGCATGGACTTCCATCATAACCTTCCCTTGTAACATATATAAATGATCTGAAAGGTTTCGTATCATTTAGAACAATCCTCGATTTAATTTGACTTTTTGACCAAAACTAGAATAAACTAGTGTATAATATTTATGATTTTTTGACCGAAACATGCATTTCAAAAAGTTTCATAGAATCTAATTTTCAGATGATTTTTTGCATGGACTTCCATCATAACCTTCCCTCGTAAAATATATCAATAATCTGAAAAGTTTCGTATCATTTCGAACAGTCCTCGACTAAATTTGATTTTTTGACCGAATCTAGTATTAACTAGTGTATAATAATACTATGATTTTTTTACCAAAACTCGCATTTCAAAAAGGTTTATAGAAACTAATTTTCGTATGATTTTTTGCAAGGTCTTCCATCATAACCTTCCCTCGTAACATATATAAATGATCTGAAAAGTTTCGTATCATTTCAAACAGTTTCGGATTTAATTTGATTTTTTGAACGAAACTAGTATAAAATAGTGTATAATATATTATGATTTTTTGACCAAAACTTGCATTTCGAAAAGATTCCTAGAATTTAATTTTCAAATTATTTTTTTGCATGGACTTCCATCATAACCTTCCCTCATAAAATATAGAAATGTTCTTATATGTTTGATATCGTTTCGAACAGTCCTCGATTTAATTTGATTTTTGACCGATACTAGTGTATAATATACTATGATGTTTGACAGAAACTTGCATTTCGATAAGTTTTATAGAAGCTAATTTTCAGATGATATTTTGAATGGACTTCCGTCATAATCTTGCATTGTAACATATCTAAATGATCTTAAAAGGGTTCGTATTATTTGGAAAAATCCTCGATTTAATTTGACTTTTTGACTGGAACTAGAATAAATTAAAGTATAATATTTATGATATTTTGACCGAAACTTGCATTTCAAAAAGTTTCATAGAATATAATTTTCAGATGAGTTTTTGCAAAGACTTACATCATAACCTTCCCTCGTAACATATATAAATGATCTGAAAAGTTTCGTATCATTTCAAATAGATTCCGATTTAATTTTATTTTTTGAACGAAACTAGTTTAAAATAGTGTATAATATATTATGATTTGTTGACTGAAACTTGCATTTCGAAAAGGTTCATAGAATATAATTTTCAAATGATTTTTTGCCTGGACTTCCATCATAACCTTCTCTCTTAAAATATAGAATTGTTCAGAAAAGTTTCATATCATTTCGATAAGTCCTCGATTTAATTTGATTTTTTGACCGAAACTATTGTAAACTAGTGTATAATATACTATGCTTTTTTGAAAGAAATTTGCATTTCGATAAGTTTTATAGAAGCTAATTTTAAGATGAATTTTTGCATGGACTTCCATCATAACCTTCCCTTGTAACATATATAAATGATCTGAAAGGTATCCTCGATTTAATTTGACTTTTTGACTAAAATTAGAATAAACTAGTGTATAATATTTATGATTTTTTAACCGAAACTTGCATTTCAAAAAGTTTCATAGAATCTAATTTTCAGATGATTTTTTGCATGAACTTCCATCATAACCTTCCCTCGTAAAATATTTCAATAATATTTAAAGTTTCGTATCATTTCGCATAGTCCTCGATTAAATTTTATTTTTTGACCGAATTTAGTATTAACTAGTGTATAATATACTATGATTTTTTTACCGAAACTTGCATTTCAAAAAGTTTTATAGAAACTAATTTTCGTATGATTTTTTGCAAGGTCTTCCATCATAACTTTCCCTCGTAACATATATAAGTGATCTGAAAAGTTTCGTATCATTTCAAACAGTTTCTGATTTAATTTGAATTTCTGAACGAAACTAGTATAAAACATTGTATATTTTTTGACCAAAACTTGCATTTCGAATAGATTCATAGAATTTAATTTTCAAATGATTTTTTTGCATGGACTTCCATCATAATCTTCCCTCGTAAAATATAGAAATGTTCTTAAAATTTGATATCATTTCTAGCAGACCTCATTTTTTTTGATTTTTTGACCGAAACTAGTGTATAATATACTATGATTTTTTGACAGAAACTTGCATTTCGATAAGTTTTATAGAAGCTAATTTTCTGATTATTTTTTGCATGGACTTCCATCATAACCTTCCCTTGTAACATATATAAATGATCTGAAAGGTTTCGTATCATTTAGAACAATCCTCGATTTAATTTGACTTTTTGACCAAAACTAGAATAAACTAGTGTATAATATTTATGATTTTTTGACCGAAACATGCATTTCAAAAAGTTTCATAGAATCTAATTTTCAGATGATTTTTTGCATGGACTTCCATCATAACCTTCCCTCGTAAAATATATCAATAATCTGAAAAGTTTCGTATCATTTCGAACAGTCCTCGACTAAATTTGATTTTTTGATCGAAACTAGTATTAACTAGTGTATAATAATACTATGATTTTTTTTACCAAAACTCGCATTTCAAAAAGGTTTATAGAAACTAATTTTCGTATGATTTTTTGCAAGGTCTTCCATCATAACCTTCCCTCGTAACATATATAAATGATCTGAAAAGTTTCGTATCATTTCAAACAGTTTCGGATTTAATTTGATTTTTTGAACGAAACTAGTATAAAATAGTGTATAATAGATTATGATTTTTTGACCAAAACTTGCATTTCGAAAAGATTCCTAGAATTTAATTTTCAAATTATTTTTTTGCATGGACTTCCATCATAACCTTCCCTCATAAAATATAGAAATGTTCTTATATGTTTGATATCGTTTCGAACAGTCCTCGATTTAATTTGATTTTTGACCGAAACTAGTGTATAATATACTATGATGTTTGACAGAAACTTGAATTTCGATAAGTTTTATAGAAGCTAATTTTCAGATGATTTTTTGAATGGACTTCCGTCATAATCTTGCCTTGTAACATATCTAAATGATCTTAAAAGGGTTCGTATTATTTGGAAAAATCCTCGATTTAATTTGACTTTTTGACTGGAACTAGAATAAATTAAAGTATAATATTTATGATATTTTGACCGAAACTTGCATTTCAAAAAGTTTCATAGAATATAATTTTCAGATGAGTTTTTGCAAAGACTTACATCATAACCTTCCCTCGTAACATATATAAATGATCTGAAAAGTTTCGTATCATTTCAAATAGATTCCGATTTAATTTTATTTTTTGAACGAAACTAGTTTAAAATAGTGTATAATATATTATGATTTGTTGACTGAAACTTGCATTTCGAAAAGGTTCATAGAATATAATTTTCAAATGATTTTTTGCCTGGACTTCCATCATAACCTTCTCTCTTAAAATATAGAATTGTTCAGAAAAGTTTCATATCATTTCGATAAGTCCTCGATTTAATTTGATTTTTTGACCGAAACTATTGTAAACTAGTGTATAATATACTATGCTTTTTTGAAAGAAATTTGCATTTCGATAAGTTTTATAGAAGCTAATTTTAAGATGAATTTTTGCATGGACTTCCATCATAACCTTCCCTTGTAACATATATAAATGATCTGAAAGGTATCCTCGATTTAATTTGACTTTTTGACTAAAATTAGAATAAACTAGTGTATAATATTTATGATTTTTTAACCGAAACTTGCATTTCAAAAAGTTTCATAGAATCTAATTTTCAGATGATTTTTTGCATGAACTTCCATCATAACCTTCCCTCGTAAAATATTTCAATAATATTTAAAGTTTCGTATCATTTCGCATAGTCCTCGATTAAATTTTATTTTTTGACCGAATTTAGTATTAACTAGTGTATAATATACTATGATTTTTTTACCGAAACTTGCATTTCAAAAAGTTTTATAGAAACTAATTTTCGTATGATTTTTTGCAAGGTCTTCCATCATAACTTTCCCTCGTAACATATATAAGTGATCTGAAAAGTTTCGTATCATTTCAAACAGTTTCTGATTTAATTTGAATTTCTGAACGAAACTAGTATAAAACATTGTATATTTTTTGACCAAAACTTGCATTTCGAATAGATTCATAGAATTTAATTTTCAAATGATTTTTTTGCATGGACTTCCATCATAATCTTCCCTCGTAAAATATAGAAATGTTCTTAAAATTTGATATCATTTCTAGCAGACCTCATTTTTTTTGATTTTTTGACCGAAACTAGTGTATAATATACTATGATTTTTTGACAGAAACTTGCATTTCGATAAGTTTTATAGAAGCTAATTTTCTGATTATTTTTTGCATGGACTTCCATCATAACCTTCCCTTGTAACATATATAAATGATCTGAAAGGTTTCGTATCATTTAGAACAATCCTCGATTTAATTTGACTTTTTGACCAAAACTAGAATAAACTAGTGTATAATATTTATGATTTTTTGACCGAAACATGCATTTCAAAAAGTTTCATAGAATCTAATTTTCAGATGATTTTTTGCATGGACTTCCATCATAACCTTCCCTCGTAAAATATATCAATAATCTGAAAAGTTTCGTATCATTTCGAACAGTCCTCGACTAAATTTGATTTTTTGATCGAAACTAGTATTAACTAGTGTATAATAATACTATGATTTTTTTTACCAAAACTCGCATTTCAAAAAGGTTTATAGAAACTAATTTTCGTATGATTTTTTGCAAGGTCTTCCATCATAACCTTCCCTCGTAACATATATAAATGATCTGAAAAGTTTCGTATCATTTCAAACAGTTTCGGATTTAATTTGATTTTTTGAACGAAACTAGTATAAAATAGTGTATAATAGATTATGATTTTTTGACCAAAACTTGCATTTCGAAAAGATTCCTAGAATTTAATTTTCAAATTATTTTTTTGCATGGACTTCCATCATAACCTTCCCTCATAAAATATAGAAATGTTCTTATATGTTTGATATCGTTTCGAACAGTCCTCGATTTAATTTGATTTTTGACCGAAACTAGTGTATAATATACTATGATGTTTGACAGAAACTTGAATTTCGATAAGTTTTATAGAAGCTAATTTTCAGATGATTTTTTGAATGGACTTCCGTCATAATCTTGCCTTGTAACATATCTAAATGATCTTAAAAGGGTTCGTATTATTTGGAAAAATCCTCGATTTAATTTGACTTTTTGACTGGAACTAGAATAAACTAAAGTATAATATTTATGATATTTTGACCGAAACTTGCATTTCAAAAAGTTTCATAGAATATAATTTTCAGATGAGTTTTTGCAAAGACTTACATCATAACCTTCCCTCGTAACATATATAAATGATCTGAAAAGTTTCGTATCATTTCAAATAGATTCCGATTTAATTTTATTTTTTGAACGAAACTAGTTTAAAAAAGTGTATAATATATTATGATTTGTTGACCGAAACTTGCATTTCGAAAAGGTTCATAGAATATAATTTTCAAATGATTTTTTGCCTGGACTTCCATCATAACCTTCTCTCTTAAAATATAGAAATGTTCAGAAAAGTTTCATATCATTTCGATAAGTCCTCGATTTAATTTGATTTTTTCACCGAAACTATTGTAAACTAGTGTATAATATACTATGCTTTTTTGAAAGAAATTTGCATTTCGATAAGTTTTATAGAAGCTAATTTTAAGATGAATTTTTGCATGGACTTCCATCATAACCTTCCCTTGTAACATATATAAATGATCTGAAAGGTATCCTCGATTTAATTTGACTTTTTGACTAAAATTAGAATAAACTAGTGTATAATATTTATGATTTTTTAACCGAAACTTGCATTTCAAAAAGTTTCATAGAATCTAATTTTCAGATGATTTTTTGCATGAACTTCCATCATAACCTTCCCTCGTAAAATATTTCAATAATCTTTAAAGTTTCGTATCATTTCGCATAGTCCTCGATTAAATTTTATTTTTTGACCGAATTTAGTATTAACTAGTGTATAATATACTATGATTTTTTTACCGAAACTTGCATTTCAAAAAGTTTTATAGAAACTAATTTTCGTATGATTTTTTGCAAGGTCTTCCATCATAACTTTCCCTCGTAACATATATAAGTGATCTGAAAAGTTTCGTATCATTTCAAACAGTTTCTGATTTAATTTGATTTTCTGAACGAAACTAGTATAAAACATTGTATATTTTTTGACCAAAACTTGCATTTCGAAAAGATTCATAGAATTTAATTTTCTAATTATTTTTTTGCATGGACTTCCATCATAATCTTCCCTCGTAAAATATAGAAATGTTCTTAAAATATGATATCATTTCGAGCAGTCCTCATTTTTTTTGATTTTTTGACCGAAACTAGTGTATAATATACTAGGATTTTTTGACAGAAACTTGCATTTCGATAAGTTTTATAGAAGCTAATTTTCAGATTATTTTTTGCATGGACTTCCATCATAACCTTCCCTTGTAACATATATAAATGATCTGAAAGGTTTCGTATCATTTAGAACAATCCTCGATTTAATTTGACTTTTTGACCAAAACTAGAATAAACTAGTGTATAATATTTATGATTTTTTGACCGAAACATGCATTTCAAAAAGTTTCATAGAATCTAATTTTCAGATGATTTTTTGCATGGACTTCCATCATAACCTTCCCTCGTAAAATATATCAAGAATCTGAAAAGTTTCGTATCATTTCGAACAGTCCTCGACTAAATTTGATTTTTTGACAGAAACTAGTATTAACTAGTGTATAATAATACTATGATTTTTTTTACCAAAACTCGCATTTCAAAAAGGTTTATAGAAACTAATTTTCGTATGATTTTTTGCAAGGTCTTCCATCATAACCTTCCCTCGTAACATATATAAATGATCTGAAAAGTTTCGTATCATTTCAAACAGTTTCGGATTTAATTTGATTTTTTGAACGAAACTAGTATAAAATAGTGTATAATAGATTATGATTTTTCGACCAAAACTTGCATTTCGAAAAGATTCCTAGAATTTAATTTTCAAAATATTTTTTTGCATGGACTTCCATCATAACCTTCCCTCATAACATATAGAAATGTTCTTATATGTTTGATATCGTTTCGAACAGTCCTCGATTTAATTTGATTTTTGACCGAAACTAGTGTATAATATACTATGATGTTTGACAGAAACTTGAATTTCGATAAGTTTTATAGAAGCTAATTTTCAGATGATTTTTTGAATGGACTTCCGTCATAATCTTGCCTTGTAACATATCTAAATGATCTTAAAAGGGTTCGTATTATTTGGAAAAATCCTCGATTTAATTTGACTTTTTGACTGGAACTAGAATAAACTAAAGTATAATATTTATGATATTTTGACCGAAACTTGCATTTCAAAAAGTTTCATAGAATATAATTTTCAGATGAGTTTTTGCAAAGACTTACATCATAACCTTCCCTCGTAACATATATAAATGATCTGAAAAGTTTCGTATCATTTCAAATAGATTCCGATTTAATTTTATTTTTTGAACGAAACTAGTTTAAAATAGTGTATAATATATTATGATTTGTTGACCGAAACTTGCATTTCGAAAAGGTTCATAGAATATAATTTTCAAATGATTTTTTGCCTGGACTTCCATCATAACCTTCTCTCTTAAAATATAGAAATGTTCAGAAAAGTTTCATATCATTTCGATAAGTCCTCGATTTAATTTGATTTTTTCACCAAAACTATTGTAAACTAGTGTATAATATACTATGCTTTTTTGAAAGAAATTTGCATTTCGATAAGTTTTATAGAAGCTAATTTTAAGATGAATTTTTGCATGGACTTCCATCATAACCTTCCCTTGTAACATATATAAATGATCTGAAAGGTATCCTCGATTTAATTTGACTTTTTGACTAAAATTAGAATAAACTAGTGTATAATATTTATGATTTTTTAACCGAAACTTGCATTTCAAAAAGTTTCATAGAATCTAATTTTCAGATGATTTTTTGCATGAACTACCATCATAACCTTCCCTCGTAAAATATTTCAATAATCTTTAAAGTTTCGTATCATTTCGCATAGTCCTCGATTAAATTTTATTTTTTGACCGAATTTAGTATTAACTAGTGTATAATATACTATGATTTTTTTACCGAAACTTGCATTTCAAAAAGTTTTATAGAAACTAATTTTCGTATGATTTTTTGCAAGGTCTTCCATCATAACTTTCCCTCGTAACATATATAAGTGATCTGAAAAGTTTCGTATCATTTCAAACAGTTTCTGATTTAATTTGATTTTCTGAACGAAACTAGTATAAAACATTGTATATTTTTTGACCAAAACTTGCATTTCGAAAAGATTCATAGAATTTAATTTTCAAATGATTTTTTTGCATGGACTTCCATCATAATCTTCCCTCGAAAAATATAGAAATGTTCTTAAAATATGATATCATTTCGAGCAGTCCTCATTTTTTTTTATTTTTTGACCGAAACTAGTGTATAATATACTATGATTTTTTGACAGAAACTTGCATTTCGATAAGTTTTATAGAAGCTAATTTTCAGATTATTTTTTGCATGGACTTCCATCATAACCTTCCCTTGTAACATATATAAATGATTTGAAAGGTTTCGTATCATTTAGAACAATCCTCGATTTAATTTGACTTTTTGACCAAAACTAGAATAAACTAGTGTATAATATTTATGATTTTTTGACCGAAACATGCATTTCAAAAAGTTTCATAGAATCTAATTTTCAGATGATTTTTTGCATGGACTTCCATCATAACCTTCCCTCGTAAAATATATCAATAATCTGAAAAGTTTCATATCATTTCGAACAGTCCTCGACTAAATTTGATTTTTTGACCGAAACTAGTATTAACTAGTGTATAATAATACTATGATTTTTTTACCAAAACTCGCATTTCAAAAAGGTTTATAGAAACTAATTTTTGTATGATTTTTTGCAAGGTCTTCCATCATAACCTTCCCTCGTAACATATATAAATGATCTGAAAAGTTTCGTATCATTTCAAACAGTTTCGGATTTAATTTGATTTTTTGAACGAAACTAGTATAAAATAGTGTATAATATATTACGATTTTTTGACCAAAACTTGCATTTCGAAAAGATTCCTAGAATTTAATTTTCAAATTATTTTTTTGCATGGACTTCCATCATAACCTTCCCTCATAAAATATAGAAATGTTCTTATATGTTTGATATCGTTTCGAACAGTCCTCGATTTAATTTAATTTTTGACCGAAACTAGTGTATAATATACTATGATGTTTGACAGAAACTTGCATTTCGATAAGTTTTATAGAAGCTAATTTTCAGATGATTTTTCGAATGGACTTCCGTCATAATCTTGCCTTGTAACATATCTAAATGATCTTAAAAGGGTTCGTATCATTTGGAAAAATCCTCGATTTAATTTGACTTTTTGATTGGAACTAGAATAAACTAAAGTATAATATTTATGATATTTTGACCGAAACTTGCATTTCAAAAAGTTTCATAGAATATAATTTTCAGATGAGTTTTTGCAAAGACTTACATCATAACCTTCCCTCGTAACATATATAAATGATCTGAAAAGTTTCGTATCATTTCAAATAGATTCCGATTTAATTTTATTTTTTGAACGAAACTAGTTTAAAATAGTGTATAATATATTATGATTTGTTCACCGAAACTTGCATTTCGAAAAGGTTCATAGAATATAATTTTCAAATGATTTTTTGCCTGGACTTCCATCATAACCTTCTCTCTTAAAATATAGAAATGTTCAGAAAAGTTTCATATCATTTCGATAAGTCCTCGATTTAATTTGATTTTTTGACCGAAACTATTGTAAACTAGTGTATAATATACTATGCTTTTTTGAAAGAAATTTGCATTTCGATAAGTTTTATAGAAGCTAATTTTAAGATGAATTTTTGCATGAACTTCCATCATAACTTTCCCTTGTAACATATATAAATGATCTGAAAGGTATCCTCGATTTAATTTGACTTTTTGACTAAAATTAGAATAAACTAGTGTATAATATTTATGATTTTTTAACCGAAACTTGCATTTCAAAAAGTTTCATATAATCTAATTTTCAGATGATTTTTTGCATGAACTTCCATCATAACCTTCCCTCGTAAAATATTTCAATAATCTTTAAAGTTTCGTATCATTTCGCATAGTCCTCGATTAAATTTTATTTTTTGACCGAATTTAGTATTAACTAGTGTATAATATACTATGATTTTTTTACCGAAACTTGCATTTCAAAAAGTTTTATAGAAACTAATTTTCGTATGATTTTTTGCAAGGTCTTCCATCATAACTTTCCCTCGTAACATATATAAATGATCTGAAAAGTTTCATATCATTTTAAACAGTGTTCGATTTAATTTGATTTTTTGAACGAAACTAGTATAAAACAGTGTATAATATATTATGATTTTTTGACCAAAACTTGCATTTCGAAAAGATTCATAGAATTTAATTTTCAAATGTTTTTTTTGCATGGACTTCCATCATAATCTTCCCTCGTAAAATATAGAAATGTTCTTAAAATTTTATATCATTTCGAGCAGTCCTCAATTTATTTTGAATTTTTGACCGAAACTAGTGTATAATATACTATGATTTTTTGACAGAAACTTGCATTTCTATAAGTTTTATAGAAGCTAATTTTCAGATGATTTTTTGCATGGACTTTCGTCATAACCTTGCCTTGTAACATATATAAATGATCTTAAAGGTTTCGTATCATTTCGAACAATCCACAATTTAATTTGACTTTTTGACCAGAACTAGAATAAACTAGTGTATAATACATATGATTTTTTGACCGAAACTTGCATTTTAAAAAGTTTCATAGAATTTAATTTTCAGATGATTTTTTGCATGGACTTCCATCATAACCTTCCCTCGTAAAATATATCAATAATCTGAAACGTTTCGTATCATTTCGAGCAGTCCTCGATTAAATTTGATTTTTTGACTGAAAATGATCTTAACTAGTGTATATTATACAATGATTTTTTGACCGAAACATGCATTTCAAAAAGTTCTATAGAAACTAATTTTCAGATGATTTTTTGCAAGGACTTCCATCATAACCTTCCCTCGTAACATATATAAATGATCTGAAAAGTTTTGTATCATTTCAAACAGTTTCCGATTTAAGATGATTTTTTAAACAAAACTAGTATAAATGATCTAAAAGGTTTCGTATCATTTGGAACAATCCTCAATTTAGTTTGACTTTTTGACCGGAACTAGAATAAACTAGTGTATAATACTTATGAATTTTTTTGACCGAAACTTGCATTTCAAAAAGATTCATAGAATTTAATTTTCAGATGATTTTTTGCATGGACTTCCATCTTAACCTTCCCTCGTAAAATATATCAATAATTTGAAAAGTTTCGTAACATTTCGAGCAGTCCTCGATTAAATTTGATTTTTTGACCGAAACTAATATAAACTAGTGTATAATATACTTGATTTTTTTGACCAAAACTTGCATTTTAAAAAGGTTTATAGAAACTAATTTTCAAATGATTGTTTTGCAAGAAGTTCCATCATAACCTTCCCTCATAACATATATAAATGATCTGAAAAGTTTCATCTCATTTCAAACAGTTTCCGATTTAATTTTTTTTTTGAACGAAACTAGTATAAAATAGTGTATAATATATTATGATTTTCTTACCAAAACTTGCATTTCGAAAAGATTCATAGAATTTAATTTTCAAATGATTTTTCTGCATGGACTTCCATCATCACCTTCCCTCCTAAAATATAGAAATGTTCTTAAAAGTTTGATATCATTTCGAACAGTCCTCGATTTAATTTGATTTTTGATTGAATCTATTGTATAATATACTATTTTTTTTGACAGAAACTTGCATTTCGATAAGTTTTATAGAAGCTAATTTTCAGATGATTTTTTGCATGGACTTCCGTCATAACCTTGCCTTGTAACATATCTAAATGATCTGAAAGGTTTCGTATCATTTGGAAAAATCCTCGATTTAATTTGACTTTTTGACCGGAACTAGAATAAACTAGTGAATAATATTTATGATTTTTTTGACCGATACTTGCATTTCAAAAAGTTTCATAGAATATAATTTTCAGATGATTTTTTGCAAAGACTTCCATCACAACCTTCCCTCGTAACATATATAAATGATCTGAAAAGTTTCGTATCATTTCAAGTAGATTCCGATTTAATTTTATTTTTTGAACGAAACTAGTATAAAATTATGTATAATATATTATGATTTGTTGACCGAAACTTGCATTTCGAAAAGGTTCATAGAATATAATTTTCAAATGATTTTTTGCCTGGACTTCCATCATAACCTTCTATCGTAAAATATAGAAATGTTCAGAAAAGTTTCATATCATTTCGATAAGTCCTCGATTTAATTTTATTTTTTGACCGAAACTAGTGTAAACTAGTGTAGAATATACTATGCTTTTTTGACATAAACTTGCATTTCGATAAGTTTTATAGAAGCTAATTTTCAGATGATTTTTTGCATGGACTTCCATCATAACCTTCCCTTGTAACATATATAAATGATCTGAAAGGTTTCGTATTATTTAGAACAATCCTCGATTTAATTTGACTTTTTGACCAAAACTAGAATAAACTAGTGTATAATATTTATGATTTTTTGACCGAAACATGCATTTCAAAAAGTTTCATAGAATCTAATTTTCAGATGATTTTTTGCATGGACTTCCATCATAACCTTCCCTCGTAAAATATATCAATAATCTGAAAAGTTTTGTATAATTTCGAACAGTCCTCGATTAAATTTGATATTTTTACCGAAACTAGTATTAACTAGTGTATAATAATACTATGATTTTTTTACCAAAACTTGCATTTCAAAAAGGTTTATAGAAACTAATTTTCGTATGATTTTTTGCAAGGTCTTCCATCATAACCTTCCCTCGTAACATATATAAATGATCTGAAAAGTGTCGTATCATTTCAAACAGTTTCTGATTTAATTTGATTTTTTGAGCGAAACTAGTATAAAATAGTGTATAATATATTATGATTTTTTGACCAAAACTTTCATTTCGAAAAGATTCATATAATTTAATTTTCAAATGATTTTTTTGCATCGACTTCCATCATAACCTTCCCTCATAAAATATAGAAATGTTCTTATATGTTTGATATCGTTTCGAGCAGTCCTCGATTTAATTTGATTTTTGACCGAAACTAGTGTATAATATACTATGATGTTTGACAGAAACTTGCATTTCGATAAGTTTTATAGAAGCTAATTTTCAGATGATTTTTTTAATGGACTTCCGTCATAATCTTGCCTTGTAACATATCTAAATGATCTTAAAAGGTTTCGTATCATTTGGAAAAATCCTCGATTTAATTTGACTTTTTGACCGGAACTAGAATAAACTAAAATATAATATTTATGATATTTTGACCGAAACTTGCATTTCAAAAAGTTTCATAGAATATAATTTTCAGATGAGTTTTTGCAAAGACTTACATCATAACCTTCCCTCGTAACATATATAAATGATCTGAAAAGTTTCGTATCATTTCAAATAGATTCCGATTTAATTTTATTTTTTGAAAGAAACTAGTATAAAATAGTGTATAATATATTATGATTTGTTGACCGAAACTTGCATTTCGAAAAGGTTCATAGCATATAATTTTCAAATGATTTTTTGCCTGGACTTCCATCATAACCTTCTCTCTTAAAATATAGAAATGTTCATAAAAGTTTCATATCATTTTGATAAGTTCTCGATTTAATTTGATTTTTTGACCGAAACTATTGTAAACTAGTGTATAATATACTATGCTTTTTTGAAAGAAATTTGCATTTCGATAAGTTTTATAGAAGCTAATTTTCAGATGAATTTTTGCATCATAACCTTCCCTTGTAACATATATAAATGATCTGAAAGGTTTCGTATCATTTTGAACAATCCTCGATTTAATTTGACTTTTTGACTAAAACTAGAATAAACTAGTGTATAATATTTATGATTTTTTGACCGAAACTTGCATTTCAAAAAGTTTCATAGAATCTAATTTTCAGATGATTTTTTGCAAGGACTTCCATCATAACCTTCCCTCGTAAAATATTTCAATAATCTTTAAAGTTTCGTATCAATTCGCATAGTCCTCGATTAAATTTTATTTTTTGACAGAATTTAGTATTAACTAGTGTATAATATACTATGATTTTTTTACCGAAACTTGCATTTCAAAAAGTTTTATAGAAACTAATTTTCGTATGATTTTTTGCAAGGTCTTCCATCATAACTTTCCCTCGTAACATATATAAATGATCTGAAAAGTTTCATATCATTTTAAACAGTGTTCGATTTAATTTGATTTTTTGAACGAAACTAGTATAAAACAGTGTATAATATATTATGATTTTTTGACCAAAACTTGCATTTCGAAAAGATTCATAGAATTTAATTTTCAGATGATTTTTTTGCATGGACTTCCATCATAATCTTCCCTCGTAAAATATAGAAATGTTCTTAAAATTTGATATCATTTCGAGCAGTCCTCAATTTATTTTGATTTTTTGACCGAAACTAGTGTATAATATACTATGATTTTTTGACAGAAACTTGCATTTCGATAAGTTTTATAGAAGCTAATTTTCATATTATTTTTTGCATGGACTTCCATCATAACCTTCCCTTGTAACATATAAAAATGATCTGAAAGGTTTCGTATCAATTAGAACAATCCTCGATTTAATTTGACTTTTTGACCAAAACTAGAATAAACTAGTGTATAATATTTATGATTTTTTGACCGATACATGCATTTAAAAAAGTTTAGTAGAATCTAATTTTTAGATGATTTTTTGCATGGACTTCCATCATAACCTTCCCTCGTAAAATATATCAATAATCTGAAAAGTTTCGTATCATTTCGAACAGTCCTCGATTAAATTTGATTTTTTGACCAAAACTAGTATTAACTAGTGTATAATAATACTATGATTTTTTTACCAAAACTTGCATTTCAAAAAGGTTTATAGAAACTAATTTTCCTATAATTTTTTGCAAGGTCTTCCATCATAACCTTCCCTCGTAACATATATAAATGATCTGAAAAGTTTCGTATCATTTCAAACAGTTTCGGATTTAATTTGATTTTTTGAACGAAACTAGTATAAAATAGTGTATAATATATTATGATTTTTTTACCAAAACTTTCATTTCGAAAAGATTCATAGAATTTAATTTTCAAATGATTTTTTTGTATGGACTTCCATCATAACCTTCCCTCAAAAAATATAGAAATTTTCTTATATGTTTGATATCGTTTCGAGCAGTCCTCGATTTAATTTGATTTTTGACTGAAACTAGTGTATAATATACTATGATGTTTGACAGAAACTTGCATTTCGATAAGTTTTATAGAAGCTAATTTACAGATGATTTTTTGAATGGACTTCCGTCATAATCTTGCCTTGTAACATATCTAAATGATCTTAAAAGGTTTCGTATCATTTGGAAATATCCTCGATTTAATTTGACTTTTTGACCGGAACTAGAATAAACTAAAGTATAATATTTATGATATTTTGATCGAAACTTGCATTTCAAAAAGTTTCATAGAATATAATTTTCAAATGAGTTTTTTCAAAGACTTACATCATAACCTTCCCTCGTAATATATATAAATGATCTGAAAAGTTTCGTATCATTTCAAATAGATTCCAATTTAATTTTATTTTTTGCACGAAACTAGTATAAAATAGTGTATAATATATTATGATTTGTTGACCGAAACTTGCATATAGAAAAAGTTCATAGAATATAATTTTCAAATGATTTTTTGCCTGGACTTCCATCTTAACCTTCTCTCTTAAAATATAGAAATGTTCAGAAAAGTTTCATATCATTTCGATAAGTCCTCGATTTAATTTAATTTTTTGACTGAAACTATTGTAAAGTAGTGTATAATATACTATGCTTTTTTGAAAGAAATTTGCATTTCGATAATGTTTATAGAAGCTAATTTTCAGATGAATTTTTGCATGGACTTCCATCATAACCTTCCCTTGTAACATATATAAATGATCTGAAAGGTTTCGTATCATTTTGAACAATCCTCAAGTTAATTTGACTTTTTGACCAAAACTAGAATAAACTAGGGTATAATATTTATGATTTTTTGACCGAAACTTGCATTTCAAAAAGTTTCATAGAATCTAATTTTCAGATGATTTTTTGCATGGACTTCCATCATAACCTTCCCTCAAAAAATATAGAAATTTTCTTATATGTTTGATATCGTTTCGCATAGTCCTCGATTAAATTTTATTTTTTGACCGAATTTAGTATTAACTAATGTATAATATACTATGATTTTTTTACCGAAATTTGCATTTCAAAAAGTTTTATAGAAACTAATTTTTGTATGATTTTTTGCAAGGTCTTCCATCATTACTTTCCCTCGTAACATATATAAATGATCTGAAAAGTTTCATATCATTTTAAACAGTGTTCGATTTAATTTGATTTTTTGAACGAAACTAGTATAAAACAGTGTATAATATATTATGATTTTTTGACCAAAACTTGCATTTCGAAAAGATTCATAGAATTTAATTTTCAAATGATTTTTTTGCATGGACTTCCATCATAATCTTCCCTCGTAAAATATAGAAATGTTCTTAAAATTTGATATCATTTAGAGCAGTCCTCAATTTATTTTGATTTTTTGACCGAAACTAGTGTATAATATACTATGATTTTTTGACAGAAACTTGCATTTCGATAAGTTTTATAGAAGCTAATTTTCAGATGATTTTTTGCATGGACTTTCGTCACAACCTTGCCTTGTAACATATATAAATGATCTAAAAGGTTTCGTATCATTACGAACAATCCACAATTTAATTTGACTTTTTGACCAGAACTAGAATAAACTAGTGTATAATACATATGATTTTTTAACCGAAACTTGCATTTCAAAAAGATTCAAAGAATTTAATTTTCAGATGATTTTTTGCATGGACTTCCATCATAACCTTCCCTCGTAAAATATATCAATAATCTGAAAAGTTTCGTATCATTTCGAGCAGTCCTCGATTAAATTTGATTTTTTGACTGAAACTGATCTTAACTAGTGTATATTATACAATGATTTTTTGACCGAAACATGCATTTAAAAAAGTTTTATAGAAACTAATTTTCAGATGATTTTTTGCAAGGTATTCCACATAACCTTCCCTCGTAACATATATAAATGATCTGAAAAGTTTTGTATCATTTCAAACAGTTTCCGATTTAAGATGTTTTTTGAACAAAACTAGTATAAATGATCTAAAAGGTTTCGTATCATTTGGAACAATCCTCAATTTAATTTGAGTTTTTGACCGGAACTAGAATAAACTAGTGTATAATACTTATGAATTTTTTGACCGAAACATGCATTTCAAAAAGATTCATAGAATTTAATTTTCAGATGATTTCTTGCATAGACTTCCATCATAACCTTCCCTCGTAAAATATATCAATAATTTGAAAAGTTTCGTATCATTTCGAGCAATCCTCGATTAAATTTGATTTTTTGACCGAAACTAATATAAACTAGTGTATAATATACTTGATTTTTTGACCAAAACTTGCAATACAAAAAGGTTTATAGAAACTAATTTTCAAATGATTTTTTTGCAAGGACTTCCATCATAACCTTCCCTCATAACATATATAAATGATCTGAAAAGTTTCATCTCATTTCAAACAGTTTCCGATTTAATTTTTTTTTGAACGAAACTAGTATAAAATAGTGTATAATATATTATGATTTTTTGACCAAAACTTGCATTTCGAAAAGATTCATAGAATTTAATTTTCAAATGATTTTTTTGCATGGACTTCCATCATAACCTTCCCTCCTAAAATATAGAAATGTTCTTAAAAGTTTGATATCATTTCGAACAGTCCTCGATTTAATTTGTTTTTTGACTGAAACTAGTGTATAATATACTATGATTTTTGACAGAAACTTGCATTTCGATAAGTTTTATAGAAACTAATTTTCAGATGATTTTTTGCATGGACTTCCGTCATAACCTTGCCTTGTAACATATCTAAATGATCTGAAAGGTTTCGTATCATTTGGAACAATCATCGATTTAATTTGACTTTTTGACCGGAACTAGAATAAACTAGTGAATAATATTAATGATTTTTTGACCGAAACTTGCATTTCAAAAAGTTTCATAGATTATAATTTTCAGATGATTTTTTGCAAAGACTTCCATCATAACCTTCCCTCGTAACATATATAAATGATCTGAAAAGTTTCGTATCATTTCAAATAGATTCCGATTTAATTTTATTTTTTGAACGAAACTAGTATAAAATAGTGTATAATATATTATGATTTGTTGACCGAAACTTGCATTTCGAAACGGTTCATAGAATATAATTTTCAAATGATTTTTTGCCTGGACTTCCATCATAACCTTCTATCGTAAAATATAGAAATGTTCAGAAAAGTTTCATATCATTTCGATAAGTCCTCGATTTAATTTTATTTTTTGACCGAAACTAGTGTAAACTAGTGTAGAATATACTATGCTTTTTTGACAGAATCTTGCATTTCGATAAGTTTTATAGAAGCTAATTTTCAGATTATTTTTTGCATGGACTTCCATTATAACCTTCCCTTGTAACATATATAAATGATCTGAAAGGTTTCGTATTATTTAGAACAATCCTCGATTTAATTTGACTTTTTGACCAAAACTAGAATAAACTAGTGTATAATATTTATGATTTTTTGACCGAAACATGCATTTCAAAAAGTTTCATAGAATCTAATTTTCAGATGATTTTTTGCATGGACTTCCATCATAACCTTCCCTCGTAAAATCTATCAATAATCTGAAAAGTTTTGTATCATTTCGAACAGTCCTCGATTAAATTTGATTTTTTTACCGAAACTAGTATTAACTAGTGTATAATAATACTTTGATTTTTTTACCAAATCTTGCATTTCAAAAAGGTTTATAGAAACTAATTTTCGTATGATTTTTTGCAAGGTCTTCCGTCATAACCTTCCCTCGTAACATATATAAATGATCTGAAAAGTTTCGTATCATTTCAAACAGTTTCAGATTTAATTTGATTTTTTGAACAAAACTAGTATAAAATAGTGTATAATATATTATAATTTTTTGACCAAAACTTGTATTTCGAAAAGATTCAAAGAATTTAATTTTCAAATGATTATTTTGCATGGACTTCCTTCATAACCTTCCCTCGTAAAATATAGAAATGTTCTTAAAATTTGATATCATTTCAAGCTGTCCTCAATTTAATTGATTTTTTTACCGAAACTAGTGTATAATATACTATGATTTTTTGACAGAAACTTGCATTTCGATAAGTTTTATAGAAGCTAATTTTCAGATATTTTTTTGCATGGACTTCCGTCATAACCTTGCCTTGTAACATATATAAATGATCTGAAAGGTTTCGTATCATTTGGAACAATCCTCAATTTAATTTGACTTTTTGACCGGAACTAGAATAAACTAGTGTATAATACTTATGATGTTTTGACTCAAACTTGCATTTCAAAAAGTTTCATAGAATACAATTTTCTGATGATTTTTTGCATGAACTTCCATCATAACCTTCCCTCGTAAAATATATCAATAATCTGAAAAGTTTCGTATCATTTCGAGCAGTCTTCGATTAAATTTGATTTTTTGACCGAAACTGATCTTAACTATTGTATAATATACAATAATATTTTGACCGAAACATGCATTTCAAAAAGTTTTATAGAAAATAATTTTCAGATGATTTTTTGCAAGGACTTCCATCATAACCTTCCCTCATAACATATATAAATGATCTGAAAAGTTTCGTATCATTTCAAAAATTTTCCGATTTAATATGATTTTTTGAACAAAACTAGTATAAAATAGTGTATAATATATTATGTTTTTTGACCAAAACTTGCATTTCGAAAAGATTCATAGAATTTAATTTTCAAATGATTTTTTTGCATGGACTTCCATATAACCTTCCCTCTTATAATATAGAAATGTTCTTACAAGTTTGATATCATTCGAGAAGTCCTCTATTTAATTTGATTTTTTGATCGAAACTAGTGTATAATATACTATGATTTTTTGACCGAAACTTGCATTTCAATAAGTTTTATAGAAGATGATTTTTTGAATGGACTTCCGTCATAACCTTGCCTTGTAACATATATAAATGGTATGAAAGGTTTCATATCATTTTGAACAATCCTCGATTCAATTTGACTTTTTGACCGGAACTAGAATAAACTAGCACTACAAGAAAAAATGGATATTACGACGGTTTTGAGAGCATATTGCGGCAGTTAAAACCCCCGCAAAATCGAAATAACGACGGTTTGGCAACTGTCCTTGATGTTGGTGTCGCGAGGCTTCATTGTGGCGGTTTTGAAAACAGTCGTGCAAACTGTCGTTTTTATAATTGCGACGGTTAAAACCGCCGTAAAGCGTGATTTACATTTTTAAATAAATTTATACTGCTTTAAAATGTGACAGTTACAACCGACGTAAAATGCAATTATATTTTTAAATAAATTTATCCGATACTATTTATTTCACATAAAATTTACAGTGATATACAGAGGTTTGTAACCCCACTAAATATATTAAAATTATAAAAATAAAGTATAAAGCAATAATATACTAAGTAATACAATAAAAATATACTGAAACTCATTTTTTTATTTTAAATATGTGTAATAATTTATTACACATATTTGAATATGAATAGTAAAAATTAAGGGTCTTTGAATATGAATAATAAAAATGATTATCCCCAAACTTGTCCATTCACATCCAATAGTATGGCATGCTAGTAAAATGACAATTATACAAGTCCATCATAACTTGAAAACTAATGTTAACAAACTTGACAGAGCAACTAGATCTATAATATTAAGGTCTTGTTTAGAAAATGTAAATTTAAATTGATTTAATGAGTAGAAAGGAGTTGGAACATTTGTATTAGCAAGTGATTAATTTATTGTTAAACTATCTCTTATACCTAATGGAACTTTCCAATCAGGACTTGAGATTTGGGTGTAGACAGCAGCAAAAGTTATGCTAGTAAGCCAAATTTGAATCATGCAAATCAAGATTTTCAATTCTTCCACCTGTGAAACAGTGCAAAGCCTCCATGGATTAGAATAGTAATTGCTTCTGCTCTATAAAAATACCTATATTTAAACACCAAGTAAAAACAAAACAAGAAATTTTATAAGGTATATCCTTCGGTCATTATGAACATAATATTATTAGTAGGAAGCAAAATAAAATTTAAAAATGGCAACTTCAAATTTTAGCATACAATACAACTTCTAAGTGCAGTGACAATTTTCTACAGGAAAAATGTTGACATTCAATGTATCCTACAAAATGAAAAAGGAGAAACAAGAAAACATGGAATCTGATATTATCATACTAGAAGGATATAATTTGACAAATTCCTTACCCTATGAAAAAAACAAAAAAAAAGAAGTTCAAATTTCGTATATATTATTCTTTTTAACAACTAATTCTAAAAGAAATATATTAGAAGTGTTAAAAATACTACATTTCAAATAACACATTGAATGCTTTTGAAGAACACATTGATAAAAAGTCAGTTCATTCATGTTTAAAAACTATGAATATGTACCCTTCTCTTTCAATACAATTAAGTTCAAATTAATGTAATTACATGTTAAGTTAAAAACTTTATACCTTTCTTTGAAATAGTCCAATCCGTAAAGCTTGGCAGTGTAACCATTTTTTGAAACAGTCAATCCATAAAACTTTGAAATGTAACTATTTTGGAGGTTTTCACAACAAAATTGCAATTGCCAACATGATACGGTTGCATCTGAAGAAGAAAAACAGGAAGACATAAATTAATACAAGTCAAACCTTATAAAAAAAATTGGAATGTGTGGGAACAAATGAAGGGAGATGTACATGACTAGTAGCCATTGGTAACATGTTTTACAACACTGTGTTGTTGGATTTGGCGTTGTAATATGACCTGCAAATATAGGCATATATTACACCTCCGAACAAATTCATTATTGAATCTTTATAATAACTATTTATTTGATTAAGTATTAATGAATCTTAGGAATGACTATTTGTTTGATTAAGCAGAATTTAACCTTGTAAACATAGGCATGTGATTAAAGGAACACTTGAACAAGTTTTGGAGATAATATTTGTTTGTCTACCAAAGTAGATATAGTTTCCAGTTGATGATAAACAAGACCAATCAAATAGAAGTGCATTGATTCCTCTATGGACATAAAAGCTACAGATGTTGGCTCACGCCCATTGTCAGCACAATGTGACAAGTAGCCCAACATCGCCTTCTTAGAGCATAAGACAAGACATAGAAAAAAACAAACACCAAGCAGAAGAGAAAAAAAAACAAATCATCTTTTAGTTCTAGAATTATATCAACAAGTAAACAAAAAGGATGGATAAATTAAATTTAACACCATAATAGTTATTCTAATATGCAATCCTAGAATTAATCATACTTCTAAAAACATTCAGAAGACCATTAGCAATGACGTTATCAACTTTACAAATATTTCTATGAATTTTTATCTATGCGAACTTTAAAGAATGAAGTCCAATAGAAATCACTATCATTAAATCCTTTTCAAGGACTTTGGTCACATACAATAGAAACCAAAGGGTGAGTAAGATTCAATTGTAGAGGATTTTCCCTACAAGGTGTATGTTTTTATGGGGGCACATTGTCCTCTGATATCTCAGAAACTGGTCATGGTGTTGGTGCAAGTGCCAACACAATATCATCTGAAACTGCATAGATAACAATTTCTATCATAACATTATGAAGATTGCTATTGTGTTTCTCACAAATTTTTGGCAAAAATACTCCTATGGTGAAATCAATGCAAGCTCATTTATTTTAAATGTAAATCAATAAAACAAAAAGGTTGAAAACTATAAAATAATGATGATAATAATAAAGTAGTAGATTTAGAAATGAAAAATTCTTACCCTCTCTAGGAGCCAAATTGAAGAAAAAGTCAACAGTATTGGGACACTTTTCATAACAAGCTGGGACCAAAGTTTGCTAGTGAACAATGGCTCAAAGAAAGCATCATATGAAATACCAACAGGGCTCCTATCAACACCACATGCTTCAACATATTGGTTTGTATCTATGTAGTCTTCCATTTTATCACTTCTACATTCAGATGTTGTACATTGATACTTAATACCACCATTGATCCCTTTCTCTGTATCCAACAAACATCTCTTTCTAGATGAAGCTACAAGGAGCATACATTGAAAGAACATCTGAAGGTATACAAGATTAGCATACATTGAAAGAATCAAATGCAATGCTTACAAGTGGAGCTTTAAATCAACAATCTATTAGTAATAACAGAAAATTAAAACTCATTCCTGCAATAGTCAGGTCATCCAAAACAAGTGGAGCTTTAAATCTCAGTAGCAAAGTGAATCATTATGATCAAGTAATAAATTAAACATGTGGTTACATTAGTTCATCAAATTCCATTAGCTCTACAAAGGATGCTCTTAGAAGAATAGACGTCAAAGATTACTTGTCATAAAGATCAACACCAGCATAACCTTCGAGTTCTTCGACATTGGAATCAGATCAATAAATTTTTAACCTTCGTATAAATAGCCCAATAGGTTTGCTAGTATAACCCAATACATAATGAAGCCCAAAACCATTAGCAAACAATGGAAAATTATAAGAACATACATTAATGGTAAAAGTAACTCCATACAACCCATGATTTTCTTGAGTAGTCACAGTACAACCATAAACTTGAAAAACGAAAGTAAAAAAGCAGCTGAAATTGATTAAAGAAAAACAATAAAAATAAAAGTGATGAAGTAAAAATGAGTCATCTTTGCCTTCTTCCTCCTCTTCATCATCTGTATCAACTTTAGCTTCTTCATTAAAAAAAGTAGATTTAGCTTCTTCATCCAAGAAATTAGAAGCAGAGAGAAATTGGGGATGACCTTGGATTGAAGCATTGTAAGGGACCGTCAACAACCGGTGGAGGTGTATTGACCAAATACTTATAGAAATGTTAAGAGTTTCTTTAATATCAGCTTTCAAGTAGTTCATGTTAACCAAATTCTCTTCGGTTACATGATTTCTGATACCTACAACAGTTGAAATCGAAAGAACCTGTTTTAGGTCAATTTTGAATATGAAGAATTTGAACAAAGTTTGTTGAAATTAATTTTGTTTAAGAATATGATTGAAACCAAATGCGATAGAAATCAAAACTTTTAACTGAAATTGAATGGGATAGAAATCAAAACCACTAGAAAATTGAAACCAGGGCTTCATTGTTTTCTTTGTGGATTTGAAAAGGGTTTTGAGATTTGGAGAAAAAACTGGATTTTTACAAATGAATTCGGGAATATGGGAATGACATAATTGAATTTGAGCGAGCGAAAATGACAAAATGAATTTGATCAGGTGGGAACTGTGAAATTGAGACGCGCTAGTTAAAATAATATAATCGTGATGTTAATGTGGCGGCAGGGCAGGTGGAGAAACCGTCGTAGATTAAAACTGGGGCAGTTTGGCATAAAACTGTTGTAGCTTGTAAAATATTTTTTAATTTTTTTGAGGCAGTCGTAAATAATTGTCGCAATAACCGTCGTAGATATGGAATAAGGGCAGTTTCTACTCAAGTGTCGCAATATATGTGTCGTAAAATGGATAATTTCTTGTAGTGTAGTGTATAATATTTGTGATTTTTTTGACCGAAACATGCATTTCAAAAAGTTTCATAGAAAAATATTTTCAGATGACTTTTTGCATGGACTTCCATCATAAACTTCCCTCGTAAAATATATCAATAATCTGAAAAGTTTCGTATCATTTTGAGCAGGCCTCGATTAAATTTGATTTTTTGACCGAAACTAATCTAAACTAGTGTATAATATACAATGATTTTTTGACCGAAACATGCATTTCAAAAAGTTTTATAGAAACTAATTTTCAAATTATTTTTTGCAAGGACTTCCATCATAACCTTCCCTCGTAACATATATAAATGATCTGAAAAGTTTCGTATCATTTCAAACAGATTCCGATTTTATTTGATTTTTTGAATGAAACTAGTATAAAATAGTGTATAATATATTATGATTTTTTGACCAAAACTTGCATTTCGAAAAGATTCATAGAATTTAATTTTCAAATGATTTTTTTGCATGGACATCCATCATAACCTTCCCTTGTAAAATATAGAAATGTTCTTAAAAGTTTGATATCATTTCGAGCAGTCCTCGATTTAATTTGATTTTTTGACCTAAACTAGCGTATAATATACTATTATTTTTTACAGAAACTTGCATTTCGATAAGTTTTATAGAAGCTAATTTTCAGTTGATTTTTTGCATGGACTTCCATCAAAACCTTGTCGTGTAACATATATAAATGATCTGAAAGGTTTCGTATAATTTGGAACAATCCTCGAATTAATTTGACTTTTTGACCGGAACTAGAATAAACTAGTGTATAATATTTATAATTTTTTACCGAAACTTGCATTTCAAAAAGTTTCATAGAATATAATTTTCAGATCATTTTTTGCAAGGACTTCCATCAGAACCTTCCCTCATAACATATATAAATGATCTGAAAAGTTTCGTATCATTTCAAACCGATTCAGATTTAATTTTATTTTTTGAATGAAACAAGTATAAAATAGTGTACAATATATTATGATTTGTTCACCGAAACTTGCATTTCGAAAAGGTTCATAGAATATAATTTTCAAATGATTTTTTGCCTGGACATCCATCATAACCTTCTCACGTAAAATATAGAAATGTTCTAAAAATGTTTAATATCATTTCGCTAAGTCCTCGATTTAATTTGATTTTTTGACCGAAACCAGTGTAAACTAGTGTATAATATACTATGCTTTTTTGACAGAAACTTGCATTTTGATAAGTTTTATAGAAGTTAATTTTCAGATGAGTTTTTGCATGGACATCCATCATAACCTTCCTTTGTAACATATATAAATGATCTGAAAGGTTTCGTATCATTTAGAACAATCCTCGATTTAATTTGACTTTTTGACCAAACTAGAATAAACTAGTGTATAATATTTATGATTTTTTGACCGAAACATGCATTTCAAAAAGTTTCATAGAATCTAATTTTCAGATGATTTTTTGCATGGACTTCCATCATAACCTTCCCTCGTAAAATATATCAATAATCTGAAAAGTTTTGTATCATTTCGAACAGTCCTCGATTAAATTTTATTTTTTTACCGAAACAAGTATTAACTAGTGTATAATAATACTATGATTTTTTTACCAAAACTTGCATTTCAAAAAGGTTTATAGAAACTAATTTTCGTATGATTTTTTGCAAGGTCTTCCATCATAACCTTCCCTCGTAACATATATAAATGATCTAAAAAGTTTCGTATCATTTCAAACAGTTTCGGATTTAATTTGATTTTTTGAACGAAACTAGTATAAAGTAGTGTATAATATATTATGATTATTTGACCAAAACTTGTATTTCGAAAAGATTCATAGAATTTAATTTTCAAATGATTATTTTGCATGGACTTCCTTCATAACCTTCCCTCGTAAAATATAGAAATGTTCTTAAAATTTGATATCATTTCAAGCTGTCCTCAATTTAATTGAATTTTTGACCGAAACTAGTGTATAATATACTATGATTTTTTGACAGAAACTTGCATTTCGATAAGTTTTATAGAAGCTAATTTTCAGATGATTTTTTGCATGGACTTCCGTCATAACCTTGCCTTGTAACATATATAAATGATCTGAAAGGTTTCGTATCATTTGGAACAATCCTCAATTTAATTTGACTTTTTGATCGGAACTAGAATAAACTAGTGTATAATACTTATGATGTTTTGACTCAAACTTGCATTTCAAAAAGTTTCATAGAATACAATTTTCTGATGATTTTTTGCATGAACTTCCATCATAACCTTCCCTCGTAAAATATATCAATAATCTGAAAAGTTTCGTATCATTTCGAGCAGTCCTCGATTAAATTTGATTTTTTGACCGAAACTGATCTTAACTATTGTATAATATACAATAATATTTTGACCGAAACATGCATTTCAAAAAGTTTTATAGAAAATAATTTTTAGATGATTTTTTGCAAGGACTTCCATCATAACCTTCCCTCATAACATATATAAATGATCTGAAAAGTTTCGTATCATTTCAAAAATTTTCCGATTTAATATGATTTTTTGAACAAAACTAGTATAAAATAGTGTATAATATATTATGTTTTTTGACCAAAACTTGCATTTCGAAAAGATTCATAGAATTTAATTTTCAAATGATTTTTTTGCATGGACTTCCATATAACCTTCCCTCTTATAATATAGAAATGTTCTTACAAGTTTGATATCATTCGAGAAGTCCTCTATTTAATTTGATTTTTTGATCGAAACTAGTGTATAATATACTATGATTTTTTGACCGAAACTTGCATTTCAATAAGTTTTATAGAAGATGATTTTTTGAATGGACTTCCGTCATAACCTTTCCTTGTAACATATATAAATGGTATGAAAGGTTTCATATCATTTTGAACAATCCTCGATTCAATTTGACTTTTTGACCGGAACTAGAATAAACTAGTGTATAATATTTGTGATTTTTTTGACCGAAACATGCATTTCAAAAAGTTTCATAGAAAAATATTTTCAGATGACTTTTTGCATGGACTTCCATCATAAACTTCCCTCGTAAAATATATCAATAATCTGAAAAGTTTCGTATCATTTTGAGCAGGCCTCGATTAAATTTGATTTTTTGACCGAAACTAATCTAAACTAGTGTATAATATACAATGATTTTTTGACCGAAACTTGCATTTCAAAAAGTTTTATACAAACTAATTTTCAAATGATTTTTTGCAAGGACTTCCATCATAACCTTCCCTCGTAACATATATAAATGATCTGAAAAGTTTCGTCTCATTTCAAACAGTTTCCGATTTAATTTTTTTTTTTTTTGAACGAAACTAGTATAAAATAGTGTATAATATATTATGATTTTTTGACCAAAACGTGCATTTCGAAAAGATTCATAGAATTTAATTTTCAAATGATTTTTTTGCATGGACTTCCATCATAACCTTCCCTCCTAAAATATAGAAATGTTCTTAAAAGTTTGATATCATTTCGAAAAGTCCTCGATTTAATTTGATTTTTTACTGAAACTAGTGTATAATATACTATGATTTTTGACAAAAACTTGCATTTCGATAAGTTTTATAGAAGCTAATTTTCAGATGATTTTTTGCATGGACTTCCGTCATAACCTTGCCTTGTAACATATCTAAATGATCTGAAAGGTTTCGTGTCATTTGGAACAATCCTCAATTTAATTTGACTTTTTGACCGGAACTAGAATAAACTAGTGTATAATACATATGATGTTTTGACTCAAACTTGCATTTCAAAAAGTTTCATAGAATACAATTTTCTGATGATTTTTTGCATGAACTTCCATCATAACCTTCCCTCGTAAAATATATCAATAATCTGAAAAGTTTCGTATCATTTCGAGCAGTCCTCGATTAAATTTGATTTTTTGACCGAAACTGATCTTAACTATTGTATAATATACAATAATATTTTGACCGAAACATGCATTTCAAAAAGTTTTATAGAAAATAATTTTCAGATGATTTTTTGCAAGGACTTCCATCATAACCTTCCCTCATAACATATATAAATGATCTGAAAAGTTTCGTATCATTTCAAAAATTTTCCGATTTAATATGATTTTTTGAACAAAACTAGTATAAAATAGTGTATAATATATTATGTTTTTTGACCAAAACTTGCATTTCGAAAAGATTCATAGAATTTAATTTTCAAATGATTTTTTTGCATGGACTTCCATATAACCTTCCCTCTTATAATATAGAAATGTTCTTACAAGTTTGATATCATTCGAGAAGTCCTCTATTTAATTTGATTTTTTGATCGAAACTAGTGTATAATATACTATGATTTTTTGACCGAAACTTGCATTTCAATAAGTTTTATAGAAGATGATTTTTTTAATGGACTTCCGTCATAACCTTGCCTTGTAACATATATAAATGGTATGAAAGGTTTCATATCATTTTGAACAATCCTCGATTCAATTTGACTTTTTGACCGGAACTAGAATAAACTAGTGTATAATATTTGTGATTTTTTTGACCGAAACATGCATTTCAAAAAGTTTCATAGAAAAATATTTTCAGATGACTTTTTGCATGGACTTCCATCATAAACTTCCCTCGTAAAATATATCAATAATCTGAAAAGTTTCGTATCATTTTGAGCAGGCCTCGATTAAATTTGATTTTTTGACCGAAACTAATCTAAACTAGTGTATAATATACAATGATTTTTTGACCGAAACATGCATTTCAAAAAGTTTTATAGAAACTAATTTTCAAATTATTTTTTGCAACGACTTCCATCATAACCTTCCCTCGTAACATATATAAATGATCTGAAAAGTTTCGTATCATTTCAAACAGTTTCCGATTTTATTTGATTTTTTGAATGAAACTAGTATAAAATAGTGTATAATATATTATGATTTTTTGACCAAAACTTGCATTTCGAAAAGATTCATAGAATTTAATTTTCAAATGATTTTTTTGCATGGACATCCATCATAACCTTCCCTCCTAAAATATAGAAATGTTCTTAAAAGTTTGATATCATTTCGAGCAGTCCTCGATTTAATTTGATTTTTTGACCGAAACTAGTGTATAATATACTATTATTTTTTACAGAAACTTGCATTTCGATAAGTTTTATAGAAGCTAATTTTCAGATGATTTTTTGCATGGACTTCCATCAAAACCTTGTCGTGTAACATATATAAATGATCTGAAAGGTTTCGTATAATTTGGAACAATCCTCGAATTAATTTGCCTTTTTGACCGGAACTAGAATAAACTAGTGTATAATATTTATAATTTTTTACCGAAACTTGCATTTCAAAAATTTTCATAGAATATAATTTTCAGATCATTTTTTGCCTGGACTTCCATCATAACCTTCTCACGTAAAATATAGAAATGTTCTAAAAATGTTTAATATCATTTCGCAAGTCCTCGATTTAATTTGATTTTTTGACCGAAACCAGTGTAAACTAGTGTATAATATACTATGCTTTTTTGACAGAAACTTGCATTTTGATAAGTTTTATAGAAGTTAATTTTCAGATGAGTTTTTGCATGGACTTCCATCATAACCTTCCCTCGTAACATATATAAATGATCTGAAAAGTTTCGTATCATTTCAAATAGATTCCGATTTAATTTTATTTTTTGGACGAAACTAGTATAAAATAGTGTATAATATATTATGATTTGTTGACCGAAACTTGCATATCGAAAAGGTTCATAGAATATAATTTTCAAATGATTTTTTGCCTGAACATCCATCATAACCTTCTATCGAAAAATATAGAAATGTTCAGAAAAGTTTCATATCATTTCGATAAGTCCTCGATTTAATTTTATTTTTTGACCGAAATTAGTGTAAACTAGTGTAGAATATACTATGCTTTTTTGACAAAAACTTGCATTTCTATAAGTTTTATAGAAGCTAATTTTCAGGTAATATTTTGCATGGACTTCCATCATAACCTTCCCTTGTAACATATATACATGATCTGAAAGGTTTCGTATCATTTGGAACAATCCTCAAGTTAATTTGACTTTTTGACCAAAACTAGAAAAAACTAGTGTATAATATTTATGATTTTTTGACCGAAACATGCATTTCAAAAAGTTTCATAGAATCTAATTTTCAGATGATTTTTTGCATGGACTTCCATCATAACCTTCCCTCGTAAAATATATCAATAATCTGAAAAGTTTCGTATCATTTCGAACAGTCCTCGATTAAATTTGATTTTTTGACCGAAACTAGTATTAACTAGTGTATAATATACTATGATTTTTTTCCAAAACATGCATTTCAAAAAGGTTTATAGAAACTAATTTTCGTATGATTTTTTGCAAGGTCTTCCATCATAACCTTCCCTCGTAACATATATAAATGATATGAAAAGTTTCGTATCATTTCAAACAGTTTCCGATTTAATTTAATTTTTTGAACGAAACTAGTATAAAATAGTGTATAATATATTATGATTTTTTGACCAAAACGTGCATTTCGAAAAGATTCATAGAATTTAATTTTCAAATGATTTTTTTGCATGGACTTCCTTCATAACCTTCCCTCGTAAAATATAGAAATGTTCATAAAATTTGATATCATTTCGAGCTGTCCTCAATTTAATTTGATTTTTTGACCGAAACTAGTGTATAATATACTATGATTTTTTGACAGAAACTTGCATTTCGATAAGTTTTATAGAAGCTAATTTTCAGATGATTTTTTGCATGGACTTCCGTCATAACCTTGCCTTGTAACATATATAAATGATCTGAAAGGTTTCGTATCATTTGGAACAATCCTCAATTTAATTTGACTTTTTGACCGGAACTAGAATAAACTAGTGTATAATACTTATGATTTTTTGACTCAAACTTGCATTTCAAAAAGTTTCATAGAATACAATTTTCTGATGATTTTTTGCATGAACTTCCATCATAACCTTCCCTCGTAAAATATATCAATAATCTGAAAAGTTTCGTATCATTTCGAGCAGTCCTCGATTAAATTTGATTTTTTGACCGAAACTGATCTTAACTAGTGTATAATATCCAGTGATTGTTTGACCGAAACATGCATTTCAAAAATTTTTATAGAAACTAATTTTCAGATGATTTTGCACAAGGACTTCCATCATAACCTTCCCTCGTAACATATATAAATGATCTGAAAAGTTTCGTATCATTTCAAACAGTTTCCGATTTAATATGATTTTTTGAACAAAACTAGTAGAAAATAGTGTATAATATATTATGATTTTTTGACCAAAACTTGCATTTCTAAAAGATTCATAGAATTTAATTTTCAAATGATTTTTTTGCATGGACTTCCTTATAACCTTCCCTCGTATAATATAGAAATGTTTTTACAAGCTTGATATCATTTCGAGAAGTCCTCGATTTAGTTTGATATTTTGACCGAAACTAGTGTATAATATAATATGATTTTTTGACAGAAACTTGCATTTCAATAAGTTTTATAGAACATAATTTTCAGATTATTTTCTGAAGGGAATTCCGACATAACCTTGCCTTGTAACATATATAAATGATATGAAAGGTTTCATATCATTTTGAACAATCCTCGATTCAATTTGACTTTTTGACCGGAACTAGGATAAACTAGTGTATAATATTTGTGATTTTTTTGACCGAAACATGCATTTCAAAAAGTTTCATAGAAAAATATTTTCAGATGACTTTTTGCATGGACTTCCATCATAAACTTCCCTCGTAAAATATATCAATAATCTGAAAAGTTTCGTATCATTTTGAGCAGACCTCGATTAAATTTGATTTTTTGACCGAAACTAATCTAAACTAGTGTATAATATACAATGATTTTTTGACCGAAACTTGCATTTCAAAAAGTTTTATAGAAACTAATTTTCAAATGATTTTTTGCAAGGACTTCCATCATAACCTTCCCTCGTAACATATATAAATGATCTGAAAAGTTTCGTCTCATTTCAAACAGTTTCCGATTTAATTTTTTTTTTGAACGAAACTAGTATAAAATAGTGTATAATATATTATGATTTTTTGACCAAAACTTGCATTTCGAAAAGATTCATAGAATTTAATTTTCAAATGATTTTTTTGCATGGACTTCCATCATAACCTTCCCTCCTAAAATATAGAAATGTTCTTAAAAGTTTGATATCATTTCGAGCAGTCCTCGATTTAATTTGATTTTTGACTGAAACTATTGTATAATATACTATGATTTTTGACAAAAACATGCATTTCGATAAGTTTTATAGAAGCTAATTTTTAGATGATTTTTTGCATGGACTTCCGTCATAACCTTGCCTTGTAACATATCTAAATGATCTGAAAGGTTTCGTATCATTTGGAACAATCCTCGATTTAATTTGACTTTTTGACCGGAACTAGAATAAACTAGTGATTAATATTAATGATTTTTTGACTGAAACTTGCATTTCAAAAAGTTTCATAGAATATAATTTTCAGATGATTTTTTGCAAAGACTTCCATCATAACCTTCCCTCGTAACATATATAAATGATCTGAAAAGTTTCGTATCATTTCAAATAGATTCCGATTTAATTTTATTTTTTAAACGAAACTAGTATAAAATAGTGTATAATATATTATGATTTGTTGACCGAAACTTGCATTTCGAAAAGGTTCATAGAATATAATTTTCAAATGAATTTTTGCCTGAACATCCATCATAACCTTCTATCGTAAAATATAGAAATGTTCAGAAAAGTTTCATATCATTTCGATAAGTCCTCGATTTAATTTTATTTTTTGACCGAAACTAGTGTAAACTAGTGTAGAATATACTATGCTTTTTTGACAGAAACTTGCATTTCGATAAGTTTTATAGAAGCTAATTTCCAGGTAATATTTTGCATGGACTTCCATCATAACCTTCCCTTGTAACATATATAAATGATCTGAAAGGTTTCGTATCATTTGGAACAATCCTCAAGTTAATTTGACTTTTTGACCAAAACTAGAATAAACTAGTGTATAATATTTATGAGTTTTTTGACCGAAACATGCATTTCAAAAAGTTTCATAGAATCTAATTTTCAGATGATTTTTTGCATGGACTTCCATCATAACCTTCCCTCGTAAAATATATCAATAATCTGAAAAGTTTCGTATCATTTCGAACAATCCTCGATTAAATTTGATTTTTTGACCGAAACTTGTATTAACTAGTGTATAATATACTATGATTTTTTTCCAAAACATGCATTTCAAAAAGGTTTATAGAAACTAATTTTCGTATGATTTTTTTCAAAGTCTTCCATCATAACCTTCCCTCGTAACATATATAAATGATCTGAAAAGTTTCGTATCATTTCAAACAGTTTCCGATTTAATTTGATTTTTTGAACGAAACTAGTATAAAATAGTGTATAATATATTATGATTTTTTGACCAAAACGTGCATTTCGAAAAGATTCATAGAATTTAATTTTCAAATGATTTTTTTGCATGGACTTCCATCATAACCTTCCCTCGTAAAATATAGAAATATTCTTAAAATTTGATATAATTTCGAGCTGTCCTCAATTTAATTTGATTTTTTGACCGAAACTAGTGTATAATATACTATGATTTTTTGACAGAAACTTGCATTTTGATAAGTTTTATAGAAGCTAATTTTCAGATGATTTTTTGCATGGACTTCCGTCATAACCTTGCCTTGTAACATATATAAATGATCTGAAAGGTTTCATATCATTTGGAACAATCCTCAATTTAATTTGACTTTTTGACCGGAACTAGAATAAACTAGTGTATAATACTTATGATTTTTTGACTCAAACTTGCATTTCAAAAAGTTTCATAGAATACAATTTTCTGATGATTTATTGCATGAACTTCCATCATAACCTTCCCTCGTAAAATATATCAATAATCTGAAAAGTTTCGTATCATTTCGAGCAGTCCTCGATTAAATTTGATTTTTTGACCGAAACTGATCTTAACTAGTGTATAATATACAATGATTGTTTGACCGAAACATGCATTTCAAAAAGTTTTATAAAAACTAATTTTCAGATGATTTTGTGCAAGGACTTCCATCATAACCTTCCCTCGTAACATATATAAATGATCTGAAAAGTTTCGTATCATTTCAAACAGTTTCCGATTTAATATGATTTTTTGAACAAAACTAGTATAAAATAGTGTATAATATATTATGATTTTTTGAACAAAACTTGCATTTCGAAAAGATTCATAGAATTTAATTTTCAAATGATTTTTTTGCATGGACTTCCATATAACCTTCCCTCGTATAATATAGAAATGTTTTTACAAGCTTGATATCATTTCGAGAAGTCCTCGATTTAGTTTGATTTTTTGACCGAAACTAGTGTATAATATAATATGATTTTTTGACAGAAACTTGCATTTCAATAAGTTTTATAGAACATAATTTTCAGATGATTTTTTGAATGGAATTCCGACATAACCTTGCCTTGTAACATATATAAATGATATGAAAGGTTTCATATCATTTTGAATAATCCTCGATTCAATTTAACTTTTTGACCGGAACTAGTATAAACTAGTGTATAATATTTGTGATTTTTTTGCCCGAAACATGCATTTAAAAAAGTTTCATAGAAAAATATTTTCAGATGATTTTTTGCATGGACTTCCATCATAAACTTCCCTCGTAAAATATATCAATAATCTGAAAAGTTTCGTATCATTTTGAGCAGGCCTCGATTAAATTTGATTTTTTGACTGAAACTAATCTAAACTAGTTTATAATATACAATGATTTTTTGACCGAAACTTGCATTTCAAAAAGTTTTATAGAAACTAATTTTCAAATGATTTTTTGCAAGGACTTCCATCATAACCTTCCCTCGTAAAATATATAAATGATGTGAAAAGTTTCGTATCATTTCAAACAATTTCCGATTTTATTTGATTTTTAGAATGAAACTAGTATAAAATAGTGTATAATATATTATGATTTTTAGACCAAAACTTGCATTTCGAAAATATTCATAGAATTTAATTTTCAAATGATTTTTTTGCATGGACATCCATCATAACCTTCCCTTGTAAAATATAGAAATGTTCTTAAAAGTTTGATATCATTTTGAGCAGTCCACGATTTAATTTGATTTTTTGACCGAAACTAGTATATAATATACTATTATTTTTTACAGAAACTTGCATTTCGATAAGTTTTATAGAAGCTGATTTTCAGATGATTTTTTGCATGGACTTCCATCATAACCTTGTCGTGTAACATATATAAATGATCTGAAAGGTTTCGTATCATTTGGAACAATCCTCGATTTAATTTGACTTTTTAACCGGAACTAGAATAAACTAGTGTATAATATTTATAATTTTTTACCGAAACTTGCATTTCAAAAAGTTTCATAGAATATAATTTTCAGATCATTTTTTGCAAGGACTTCCATCAGAACCTTCCCTCATAACATATATAAATGATCTGAAAAGTTTCGTATCATTTCAAACCGATTCAGATATAATTTTATTTTTTGAATGAAACAAGTAAAAATAGTGTATAATATATTATGATTTGTTGACCGAAACTTGCATTTTGAAAAGGTTCATAGAATATAATTTTCAAATGATTTTTTGCTTGGACTTCCATCATAACCTTCTCACGTAAAATATAGAAATGTTCTGAAAATGTTTAATATCATTTCGATAAGTCCTCGATTTAATTTGATTTTTTGACCGAAACTAGTGTAAAGTAGTGTAGAATATACTATGCTTTTTTGACATAAACTTGCATTTTGATAAGTTTTATAGAAGTTAATTTTCAGATGAGTTTTTGCATGGACTTCCATCATAACCTTCCCTTGTAACATATATAAATGATCTGAAAGGTTTCGTATCATTTGGAACAATCCTCGATTTAATTTGACTTTTTGACCAAAACTAGAATAAACTAGTGTATAATATTTATGATTTTTTGACCGAAACATGCATTTCAAAAAGTTTCATAGAATCTAATTTTCAGATGATTTTTTGCATGGACTTCCATCATAACCTTCCCTCAAAAGATATATCAATAATCTGAAAAGTTTCGTGTCATTTCGAACAGTCCTCGATTAAATTTGATTTTTTGACCGAAACTAGTATTAACTAGTGTATAATATACTATGATATTTTTACCAAAACTTGCATTTCAAAAAGGTTATAGAAACTAATTTTCGTATAATTTTTTTCAAGGTCTTCCATCATAACCTTCCCTCGTAATATATATAAATGATCTCAAAAGTTTCGTATCATTTTAAACAGTTTCCGATTTAATTTGTTTTTTTGAACGAAACTAGTATAAAATAGTGTATAATATATTATGATTTTTTGACCAAAACTTACATTTCGAAAAGATTCATAGAATTTAATTTTCAAATGATCTTTTTGCCTGGACTTCAATCATAACCTTCCCTCGTAAAATATAGAAATGTTCTTAAAATTTGATATCATTTCGAGCTGTCCTCAATTTTATTTGATTTTTTTACCGAAACTAGTGTATAATATACTATGATTTTTTGACAGAAACTTGCATTTTCATCAGTTTTATAGAAGCTAATTTTCAGATGATTTTTTGCATGGACTTCCGTCATAACCTTGCCTTGTATCATATATAAATGATCTGAAAGGTTTAATATCATTTGGAACAATCCTCAATTTAATTTGACTTTTTGACCAAAACTAGAATAAACTAGTGTATAATACATATGATTTTTTAACCGAAACTTGCATTTCAAAAAGTTTCATAGAATTTAATTTTCAGATGATTTTTTGCATGGACTTCCATCATAACCTTCCCTCGTAAAATATATCAATAATCTGAAAAGTTTCGTATCATTTCGAGCAGTCCTCGATTAAATTTGATTTTTTGACCGAAACTGATCTTAACTAGTGTATAATATACAATGATTTTTCGACCGAAACTTGCATTTCAAAAAGTTTTATAGAAACTAATTTTCAGATGATTTTTTTCAAGGACTTCCATCATAAACTTCCCTCGTAACATATACAAATGATCTGAAAAGTTTCGTATCATTTCAAAGAGTTTCCGATTTAATATGATTTTTTCAACAAAACTAGTATAAAATAGTGTATAATATAGTATGATTTTTTGACCAAAACTTGCATTTCGAAAAGATTCATAGAATTTAATTTTCAAATGATATTTTTGCATGGACTTCCATCATAACCTTCCCTCAAAAGATATATCAGTAATCTGAAAAGTTTCGTGTTATTTTGAACAGTCCACGATTAAATTTGATTTTTTGACCGAAACTAGTATTAACTAGTGTATAATATACTATGATTTTTTTACCAAAACTTGCATTTCAAAAAGGTTTATAGAAACTAATTTTCGTATGATTTTTTTCAAGGTCTTCCATCATAACCTTCCCTCGTAGTATATATAAATGATCTGAAAAGTTTCGTATCATTTCAAACAGTTTCCGATTTAATTTGTTTTTTTGAACGAAACTAGTATAAAATAGTGTATAATATATTAAGATTTTTTGACCAAATCATATATTTCGAAAAGATTCATAGAATTTAATTTTCAAATGATCTTTTTGCATGGACTTCAATCATAACCTTCCCTCGTAAAATATAGAAATGTTCTTAAAATTTGATATCATTTCGAGCTGTCCTCAATTTTATTTGATCTTTTGACCGAAACTAGTGTTTAATATACTATGATTTTTTGACAAAAACTTGCATTTCCATAAGTTTTATAGAAGCTAATTTTCAGATGATTTTTTGCATGGACTTCCGTCATAACCTTCCCTTGTAACATATATAAATGATCTGAAAGGTTTAATATCATTTGGTACAATCATCAATTTAATTTGACTTTTTGACCAGAACTAGAATAAACTAGTGTATAATACATATGATTTTTTAACCGAAACTTGCATTTCAAAAAGTTTCATAGAATTTAATTTTCAGATGATTTTTTGCATGGACTTCCATCATAACCTTCCCTCGTAAAATATATTAATAATCTAAAAATTTCGTATCATTTCGAGCAGTCCTCGATTAAATTTGATTTTTTGACCGAAATTGATCTTAACTAGTGTATAATATACAATGATTTTTCGACCGAAACTTGCATTTCAAAAAGTTTTATAGAAACTAATTTTCAGATGATTTTTTTCAAGGACTTCCATCATAAACTTCCCTCGTAACAAATACAAATGATCTGAAAAGTTTCGTATCATTTCAAAGAGTTTCCAATTTAATATGATTTTTTGAACAAAACTAGTATAAAATATTGTATAATATAGTAGGATTTTTTGACCAAAACTTGGATTTCGAAAAGATTCATAGAATTTAATTTTCAAATGATATTTTTGCATGGACTTCCATCATAACCTTCCCTCATAAAATATAGAAATGTTCTTAAAAGTTTGATATCATTTCGAGCAGTCCTCAATTTAATTTGATTTTTGACCGAAACTAGTGTATAATATACTATGATTTTTGACAGAAACTTGCATTTCGATAAGTTTTATAGAAGCTAATTTTCAGATGATATTTTGCATGGACTTCCGTCATATCCTTGCCTTGTAACATATATAATTGATCTGAAAGGTTTCGTATCATTTGGAACAATCATCGATTTAATTGGACTTTTTTACCAAAACTAGAATAAACTAATGTATAATATTTATGATTTTTTGACCGAAACATGCATTTCAAAAAGTTTCATAGAATTTTATTTTCAGATGATTTTTTGCATGGACTTCCATCATAACCTTCCCTCGTAAAATATATCAATAATCAGAAAAATTTCATATCATTTCGAACAGTCCTCGAATAAATTTGATTTTTTGACCTAAACTAGTATTAACTAGTGTATAATATACTATGATTTTTTTACCAAAACATGCATTTCAAAAAGATTTATAGAAACTAATTTTCGTATGATTTTTTTCAAAGTCTTCCATCATAACCTTCCCTCGTAACATATATAAATGATCTGAAAAGTTTCGTATCATTTCAAACAGTTTCCGATTTAATTTGATTTTTTGAACAAAACTAGTATAAAATAGTGTATAATATATTATGATTTTTTGACCAAAACGTGCATTTCGAAAAGATTCATAGAATTTAATTTTCAAATGATTTTTTTGCATGGACTTCCATTATAAACTTCCCTCGTAAAATATAGAAATATTCTTAAAATTTGATATCATTTCGAGTTGTCCTCAATTTAATTTGATTTTTTGACCGAAACTCGTGTATAATATACTATGATTTTTTGACAGAAACTTGCATTTCGATAAGTTTTATAAAGCTAATTTTCAGATGATATTTTGCATGGACTTCCGTCATAACCTTGCCTTGTAACATATATAAATGATCTGAAAGGTTTCGTATCATTTGGAACAATCCTCAATTTAATTTGACTTTTTGACCGGAACTAGAATAAACTAGTGTATAATACTTATGATTTTTTGACTGAAACTTGCATTTCAAAAAGTTTCATAGAATACAATTTTCAGATGATTTTTTGCATGAACTTCCATCATAACCTTCCCTCGTAAAAAATATTAATAATCTGAAAAATTTAGTATCATTTCGAGCAGTCCTCGATTAAATTTGATTTTTTGACCGAAACTGATCTTAACTAGTGTATAATATACAATGATTGTTTGACCGAAACATGCTTTTTAAAAGGTTTTATAGAAACTAATTTTCAGATGATTTTGTGCAAGGACTTCCATCATAACCTTCCCTCGTAATATATATAAATGATCTGAAAAGTTTCGTATCATTTCAAACAGTTTCCGATTTAATATGATTTTTTGTACAAAACTAGTATAAAATAGTGTATAATATATTATGATTTTTTGACCAAAACTTGCATTTCGAAAAGATTCATAGAATTTAATTTTCAAATGATTTTTTTGCATGGACTTCCATATAACTTTCCCTCCTATAATATAGAAATGTTATTACAAGTTTGATATCATTTTGAGAAGTCCTCAATTTAATTTGATTTTTTGACCGAAACTAGTTTATAATATACTATTATTTTTAACAGAAACTTGCATTTCGATAAGTTTTATAGAAGCTAATTTTCAGATGATATTTTGCATGAACTTTCGTCATAACCTTGTCGTGTAACATATATAAATGATCTGAAAGGTTTCGTATCATTTGGAACAATCTTCGATTCAATTTGACTTTTTGACCGGAACTAGAATAAACTAGTGTATAATATTTATGATTTTTTACCGTAACTTTGCATTTCAAAAAGTTTAATAGAATATAATTTTTAGATCATTTTTTGCAAGGACTTCCATCATAACCTTCCCTATTAACATATATAAATGATCTAAAAAGTTTTGTATCATTTCAAACCGATTCAGATTTAATTTTATTTTTTGAACGAAACAAGTATAAAATAGTGTATAATATATTATGATTTGTTGACCGAAACTTGCATTTCGAAAAGGTTCATAGAAATATAATTTTCAAATGATTTTTTGCCTGGACTTCCATCATAACCTTCTCTCGTAAAATATAGAAATGTTCTGAAATATTTCATATCATTTCGATAAGTCCTTGATTTAATTTGATTTTTTCACCGAAACTAGTGTAAACTAGTGTATAATATACTATGCTTTTTTGACAAAAACTTGCATTTCGATAAGTTTTATAGAAGATAATTTTCAGATGTTTTTTTGAATGGAATTCCGTCATAACCTTACCTTGTAACATATATAAATGATATGAAAGGTATCATATCATTTGGAACAATCCTCGATTCAATTTGACTTTTTGACCGGAACTAGAATAAACTAGTGTATAATATTTATGATTTTTTTGACCGAAACTTGCATTTCAAAACGTTTCATAGAAATTATTTTCAGATGATTTTTGGATGGACTTCCATCATAAACTTCCCTCGTAAAATATATCAATAATCTGAAAAGTTTCGTATCATTTCGAACAGTCCTCGATTAAATTTGATTTTTTGACCGAAACTAGTATTAACTAGTGTATAATATACTATGATTGTTTTATCAAAACATGCATTTCAAAAAGGTTTATAGAAACTAATTTTCGTATGATTTTTTTCAAAGTCTTCCATCATAACCTTCCCTCGTAACATATATAAATGATCTGAAAAGTTTCGTATCATTTCAAACAGTTTCCAATTTAATTTGATTTTTTGAACGAAACTAGTATAAAATAGTGTATAATATATTATGATTTTTTGACCAAAACTTGCATTTCAAAAATATTCATAGAATTTAATTTTCAAATGATTTTTTTGCATGGACTTCCATCATAAACTTCCCTCGTAAAATATAGAAATGTTCTTAAAATTTGATATCATTTCGAGTTGTCCTCAATTTAATTTGATTTTATGAACGAAACTAGTGTATAATATACTATGATTTTTTGACAGAAACTTGCATTTCCATAAGTTTTATAGAAGCTAATTTTCAGATGATTTTTTGCATGGACTTCCGTCATAACCTTGCCTTGTATCATATATAAATGATCTGAAAGGTTTCGTATCATTTGGAACCATCCTCAATTTAATTTGACTTTTTGACCAGAACTAGAATAAACTAGTGTATAATACTTATGATTTTTTGACTGAAACTTGCATTTCAAAACGTTTCCTAGAATACAATTTTCAGATGATATTTTGCATGAACTTCCATCATAACCTTCCCTCGTAAAATATATTAATAATCTACAAAGTTTCGTATCATTTCGAGCAGTCCTCGATTAAATTTGATTTTTTGACCGAAACTGATCTTAATTAGTGTATAATATACTAGGATATTTCGACCGAAACTTGCATTTCAAAATGTTTTATAGAAACTAATTTTCAGATGATTTTTTTCAAGAATTTTCAGATGAGTTTTTGCATGAACTTCCATCATAACCTTCCCTCGTAAAATATATTAATAATCTAAAAATTTCGTATCATTTAGAGCAGTCCTCGATTAAATTTGATTTTTTGACCGAAACTGATCTTAACTAGTGTATAATATACTAGGATATTTCGACCGAAACTTGCATTTCAAAAAGTTTTATATAAACTAATTTTCAGATGATTTTTTTCAAGGACTTCCATCATAAACTTCCCTCGTAACATATACAAATGATCTGAAAAGTTTCGTATCATTTCAAAGAGTTTCCAATTTAATATGATTTTTTGAACAAAACTAGTATAAAATAGTGTATAATATAGTATGATTTTTTGACCAAAACTTGCATTTCGAAAAGATTCATAGAATTTAATTTTCAAATGATATTTTTGCATGGACTTCCATCATAACCTTCCCTCATAAAATATAGAAATGTTCTTAAAAGTTTGATATCATTTCGAGCAGTCCTCAATTTAATTTGATTTTTGACCGAAACTAGTGTATAATATACTATGATTTTTGACAGAAACTTGCATTTCGATAAGTTTTATAGAAGCTAATTTTCAGATGATTTTTTGCATGGACTTCCGTCATAACCTTGCCTTGTAACATATATAATTGATCTGAAAGGTTTCGTATCATTTAGAACAATCCTCGATTTAATTTGACTTTTTAACCAAAACTAGAAAAAACTAATGTATAATATTTTTTATTTTTTTACCGAAACATGCATTTCAAAAAGTTTCATAGAATTTTATTTTCAAATGATTTTTTGCATTGACTTCCATCATAACCTTCCCTCTTTAAATATATCAATAATCAGAAAACTTTCATATAATTTCGAACAGTCCTCGAATAAATTTGATTTTTTGACCGAAACTAGTATTAACTAGTGTATAATATACTATGATTATTTTACCAAAACATGCATTTCAAAAAGGTTTATAGAAACTAATTTTCGTATGATTTTTTTCAAAGTCTTCCATCATAACCTTCCCTCGTAACATATATAAATGATCTGAAAAGTTTCGTATCATTTCAAACAGTTTCCGATTTAATTTGATTTTTTGAACAAAACTAGTATAAAATAGTGTATAATATATTATGATTTTTTGACCAAAACGTGCATTTCGAAAAGATTCATAGAATTTAATTTTCAAATGATTTTTTTGCATGGACTTCCATCATAACCTTCCCTCGTAAAATATAGAAATATTCTTAAAATTTGATATCATTTCGAGTTGTCCTCAATTTAATTTGATTTTTTGACCGAAACTCGTGTATAATATACTATGATTTTTTTACAGAAACTTGTATTTCGATAAGTTTTATAGAAGCTAATTTGCAGATGATATTTTGCATGGACTTTCGTCATAACCTTGCCGTGTAACATATATAAATGATCTGAAAGGTTTCGTATCATTTGGAACAATCCTCGATTCAATTTGACTTTTTGACCGGAACTAGAATAAACTAGTGTATAATATTTATGATTTTTTACCGAAACTTGCATTTCAAAAAGTTTCATAGAATATAATTTTCAGATCATTTTTTGCAAGGACTTCCATCATAACCTTCCCTCATAACATATATAAATGATCTAAAAAGTTTGTATCATTTCAAACCGATTCAGATTTAATTTTATTTTTTGAACAAAACAAGTATAAAATAGTGTATAATATATTATGATTTGTTGACCGAAACTTGCATTTCGCAAAGGTTCATAGAAATATAATTTTTAAATGATTTTTTGCCTGGACTTCCATCATAACCTTCTCTCGTAAAATATAGGAATGTTCTGAAAAATTTCATATCATTTCGATAAGTCCTTGATTTAATTTGATTTTTTGACCGAAACTAGTGTAAACTAGTGTATAATATACTATGCTTTTTTGACAAAAACTTGCATTTCGATAAGTTTTATAGAAGATAATTTTCAGATGTTTTTTTGAATGGAATTCCGTAATAACCTTGCCTTGTAACATATCTAAATGATATGAAAGGTATCATATCATTTGGAACAATCCTCGATTCAATTTGACTTTTTGACCGGAACTAGAATAAACTAGTGTATAATATTTATGATTTTTTTGACCGAAACTTGCATTTCAAAAAGTTTCATAGAAAATTATTTTCAGATGATTTTTGGATGGACTTCCATCATAAACTTCCCTCGTAAAATATATCAATAATCTGAAAAGTTTCGTATCATTTCGAACAGTCCTCGATTAAATTTGATTTTTTGACCGAAACTAGTATTAACTAGTGTATAATATACTATGATTTTTTTATCAAAACATGCATTTCAAAAAGGTTTATAGAAACTAATTTTCGTATGATTTTTTTCAAAGTCTTCCATCATAACCTTCCCTCGTAGCATATATAAATGATCTGAAAAGTTTCGTATCATTTCAAACAGTTTCCAATTTAATTTGATTTTTTGAACGAAACTAGTATAAAATAGTGTATAATATATTATGATTTTTTAACCAAAACTTGCATTTCGAAAAGATTCATAGAATTTAATTTTCAAATGATTTTTTTGCATGGACTTCCATCATAACCTTCCCCCGTAAAATATAGAAATGTTCTTAAAATTTGATATCATTTCGAGTTGTCCTCAATTTAATTTGATTTTATGACCGAAACTAGTGTATAATATACTATGATTTTTTGACAGAAACTTGCATTTCCATAAATTTTATAGAAGCTAATTTTCAGATGATTTTTTGCATGGACTTCCGTCATAACCTTCCCTTGTAACATATATAAATGATCTGAAAGGTTTCGTATCATTTAGAACAATCCTCGATTTAATTTGACTTTTTGACCAAAACTAGAATAAACTAGTGTATAATATTTATGTTTTTTTGACCGAAACATGCATTTCAAAAAGTTTCATAGAATCTAATTTTCAGATGATTTTTTGCATGGACTTCCATCATAACCTTCCCTCGTAAAATATATTAATAATCTAAAAATTTCGTATCATTTCGAGCAGTCCTCGATTAAATTTGATTTTTTGACCGAAATTGATCTTAACTAGTGTATAATATACTAGGATATTTCGACCGAAACTTGCATTTCAAAAAGTTTTATAGAAACTAATTTTCAGATGATTTTTTTCAAGGACTTCCATCATAAACTTCCCTCGTAACATATACAAATGATCTGAAAAGTTTCGTATCATTTCAAAGAGTTTCCAATTTAATATGATTTTTTGAACAAAACTAGTATAAAATATTGTATAATATAGTAGGATTTTTTGACCAAAACTTGCATTTCGAAAAGATTCATAGAATTTAATTTTCAAATGATATTTTTGCATGGACTTCCATCATAACCTTCCCTCATAAAATATAGAAATGTTCTTAAAAGTTTGATATCATTTCGAGTAGTCCTCAATTTAATTTGATTTTTCACCGAAACTAGTGTATAATATACTATGATTTTTGACAGAAACTTGCATTTCGATAAGTTTTATAAAAGCTAATTTTCAGATGAATTTTTGAATGGACTTCAGTCATAACCTTGCCTTGTAACATATATAATTAACCTGAAAGGTTTCGTATCATTTAGAACAATCCTCGATTTAATTTGACTTTTTTACCAAAACTAGAATAAACTAATGTATAATATTTATGATTTTTTGACCGAAACATGCATTTCAAAAAGTTTCATAGAATTTTATTTTCAGATGATTTTTTGCATGGACTTCCATCATAACCTTCCCTCGTAAAATATATCAATAATCAGAAAAAATTTCATATCATTTCGAACAGTCCTCGAATAAATTTGATTTTTTGACCTAAACTAGTATTAACTAGTGTATAATATACTATGATTTTTTTACCAAAACATGCATTTCAAAAAGATTTATAGAAACTAATTTTCGTATGAAACATTTCAATCTCTTCCATCATAACCTTCCCTCGTAACATATATAAATGATCTAAAAAGTTCCGTATCATTTTAAACAGTTTCCAATTTAATTTGATTTTTTGAACAAAACTAGTATAAAATAGTGTATAATATATTATTATTTTTTGACCAAAACGTGCATTTCGAAAAGATTCATAGAATTTAATTTTCAAATGATTTTGTTGCATGGACTTGCATCATAACCTTCCCTCGTAAAATATAGAAATATTCTTAAAATTTGATATCATTTCGAGCTGTCCTCAATTTAATTTGATTTTTTGACCGAAACTCGTGTCTAATATTCTATGATTTTTTGACTGAAACTTGCATTTTGATAAGTTTTATAGAATCTAATTTTCAGGTAATATTTTGCATGGACTTCCGTCATAACCTTGCCTTGTAACATATATAAATGATCTGAAAGGTTTCGTATCATTTGGAACAATCCTCAAGTTAATTTGACTTTTTGACCAAAACTAGAATAAACTAGTGCATAATATTTATGATTTTTTGACCGAAACATGCATTTCAAAAAGTTTCATAGAATCTAATTTTCAGATGATTTTTTGCATGGACTTCCATCATAACCTTCCCTCGTAAAATATATCAATAATCTGAAAAGTTTCGTATCATTTCGAACAGTCCTCGATTAAATTTGATTTTTTGACCGAAACTAGTATTAACTAGTGTATAATATACTATGATTTTTTACCAAAACATGCATTTCAAAAAGGTTTATAGAAACTAATTTTCGTATGATTTTTTTCAAAGTCTTCCATCATAACCTTCCCTCGTAACATATATAAATGATCTGAAAAGTTTCGTATCATTTCAAACAGTTTCCAATTTAATTTGATTTTTTGAACGAAACTAGTATAAAATAGTGTATAATATATTATGATTTTTTGATCAAAATGTGCATTTCGAAAAGATTCATAGAATTTAATTTTCAAATGATTTTTTTGCATGGACTTCCATCATAACCTTCCCTCGTAAAATATAGAAATGTTCTTAAAATTTGATATCATTTTGAGCTGTCCTCAATTTAATTTGATTTTTTGAACGAAACTCGTGTATAATATACTATGATTTTTTGACAGAAACTTGCATTTCCATAAGTTTTATAGAAGCTAATTTTCAGATGATTTTTTGCATGGACTTCCGTCATAACCTTGCCTTGTAACATATATAAATGATCTGAAAGGTTTCGTATCATTTGGAACAATCCTCAATTTAATTTGACTTTTTGACCAGAACTAGAATAAACTAGTGTATAATACTTATGATTTTTTGACTGAAACTTGCATTTCAAAACGTTTCATAGAATACAATTTTCAAATGATTTTTTGCATGAACTTCCATCATAACCTTCCCTCGTAAAATATATCAATAATCTGAAAAGTTTCGTATCATTTCGAGCAGTCCTCGATTAAATTTGATTTTTTGACCGAAACTGATCTTAACTAGTGTATAATATACTAGGATTGTTTGACCGAAATATGCATTTCAAAAAGTTTTATAGAAACTAATTTTCAGATGATTTTGTGCAAGGACTTCCATAATAACCTTCCCTCGTAACATATATAAATGATCTGAAAAGTTTCGTATCATTTCAAACAGTTTCCGATTTAATATGATTTTTTGAACAAAACTAGTATGAAATAGTGTATAATATATTATGATTTTTTGACCAAAACTTGCATTTCGAAAAGATTCATAGAATTTAATTTTCAAATGAATTTTTTGCATGGACTTCCATATAACTTTCCCTCGTATAATATAGAAATGTTTTTACAAGTTTGATATCATTTTGAGAAGTCCTCGATTTAATTTGATTTTTTGACCGAAACTAGTGTATTATATACTATTATTTTTGACAGAAACTTGCATTTCGATAAGTTTTATAGAAGCTAATTTTCAGATGATATTTTGCATGGACTTTCGTCATAACCTTGTCGTGTAACATATATAAATGATCTGAAATGTTTCGTATCATTTAGAACAATCCTCGATTCAATTTGACTTTTTGACCGGAACTAGAATAAACTAGTGTATAATATTTATGATTTTTTACCGAAACTTGCATTTCAAAAAGTTTCATTGCATATAATTTTCAGATCATTTTTTGCAAGGACTTCCATCATAACCTTCCCTCATAACATATATAAATGATCTAAAAAGTTTTGTATCATTTCAAACCGATTCAGATTTAATTTTATTTTTTGAACGAAACAAGTATAAAAAAGTGTATAATATATTATGATTTGTTGACCGAAACTTGCATTTCGAAAAGGTTCATAGAATATAATTTTCAAATGATTTTTTGCCTGGGCTTCCATCATAACCTTCTCTCGTAAAATATAGAAATGTTCTGAAAAATTTCATATCATTTCGATAAGTCCTTTATTTAATTTGATTTTTTGACCGAAACTAGTGTAAACTAGTGTATAATATACTATGCTTTTTTGACAAAAACTTGCATTTCGATAAGTTTTATAGATGTTAATTTTCAGATGATTTTTTTAATGGACTTCCATCATAACCTTCCCTTGTAACATATATAAATGATCTGAAAGGTTTCGTATCATTTTGAACAATCCTCGATTTAATTTGACTTTTTGACCAAAACTAGAATAAACTAGTATATAATACTTATGATTTTTTGACTGAAACATGCATTTCAAAACGTTTCATAGAATCTAATTTTCAGATGATTTTTTGCATGGACTTCCATCATAACCTTCACTTGTAAAATATATCAATAATCTGAAAAGTTTCGTATCATTTCGAACAGTCCTTGATTTAATTTGATATTTTGACCGAAACTAGTATTAACTAGTGTATAATATACTATGATTTTTTTAACAAAACATGCATTTCAAAAAGGCTTATAGAAACTAATTTTTGTATGATTTTTTTCAAAGTCTTCCATCATAACCTTCCCTCGTAACATATATAAATGATCTGAAAAGTTTCGTATCATTTCAAACAGTTTCCAATTTAAATTGATTTTTTGAACTAAACTAGCATAAAATAGTGTATTATATATTATGATATTTTGACCAAAACTTGCATTTCGAAAAGATTCATAGAATTTAATTTTCAAATGATTTTTTTGCATGGACTTCCATCATAACCTTCCCTCGTAAAATATAGAAATGTTCTTAAATTTTGATATCATTTCGAGTTGTCCTCATTTTAATTGATTTTTTGACCGAAACTAGTGTATAATATACTATGATTTTTTGACAGAAACTTGCATTTTAATAAGTTTTATAGAAGCTAATTTTCAGAAGAGTTTTAGCATGGACTTCCGTCATAACCTTGCCTTGTAACATATATAAATGATCTGAAAGGTTTCGTATCATTTTTAACAATCCTCAATTTAATTTGACTTTTTGACCGGAACTAGAATAAACTAGTGTATAATACTTATGATTTTTTGACTGAAACTTGCATTTCAAAAAGTTTCATAGAATACAATTTTCAAATGATTTTTTGCATGAACTTCCATCATAACCTTCCCTCGTAAAATATATCAATAATCTAAAAAGTTTCGTATCATTTCGAGCAGTCCTCGATTAAATTTGATTTTTTGACCGAAACTGATCTTAACTAGTGTATAATATACTAGGATTGTTTGACCGAAATATGCATTTCAAAAAGTTTAATAGAAACTAATTTTCAGATGATTTTGTGCAAGGACTTCCATAATAACCTTCCCTCGTAACATATATAAATGATCTGAAAAGTTTCGTATCATTTCAAACAGTTTCCGATTTAATATGATTTTTTGAACAAAACTAGTATAAAATAGTGTATAATATATTATGATTTTTTGACCAAAACTTGCATTTCGAAAAGATTCATAGAATTTAATTTTCAAATGAATTTTTTGCATGGACTTCCATATAACTTTCCCTCGTATAATATAGAAATGTTTTTACAAGTTTGATATCATTTTGAGAAGTCCTCGATTTAATTTGATTTTTTGACCGAAACTAGTGTATAATATACTATTATTTTTGACAGAAACTTGCATTTCGATAAATTTTATAGAAGCTAATTTTCAGATGATATTTTGCATGGACTTTCGTCATGACCTTGTCGTGTAACATATATAAATGATCTGAAAGGTTTCGTATCATTTGGAACAATCCTCGATTCAATTTGACTTTTTGACCGGAACTAGAATAAACTAGTGTATAATATTTATGATTTTTTACCGAAACTTGCATTTCAAAAAGTTTCATTGCATATAATTTTCAGATCATTTTTTGCAAGGACTTCCATCATAACCTTCCCTCATAACATATATAAATGATCTAAAAAGTTTTGTATCATTTCAAACCGATTCAGATTTAATTTTATTTTTTGAACGAAACAAGTATAAAAAAGTGTATAATATATTATGATTTGTTGACCGAAACTTGCATTTCGAAAAGGTTCATAGAATATAATTTTCAAATGATTTTTTGCCTGGGCTTCCATCATAACCTTCTCTCGTAAAATATAGAAATGTTCTGAAAAATTTCATATCATTTCGATAAGTCCTTTATTTAATTTGATTTTTTGACCGAAACTAGTGTAAACTAGTGTATAATATACTATGCTTTTTTGACAAAAACTTGCATTTCGATAAGTTTTATAGATGTTAATTTTCAGATGATTTTTTTAATGGACTTCCATCATAACCTTCCCTTGTAACATATATAAATGATCTGAAAGGTTTCGTATCATTTTGAACAATCCTCGATTTAATTTGACTTTTTGACCAAAACTAGAATAAACTAGTATATAATACTTATGATTTTTTTACTGAAACATGCATTTCAAAACGTTTCATAGAATCTAATTTTCAGATGATTTTTTGCATGGACTTCCATCATAACCTTCACTTGTAAAATATATCAATAATCTGAAAAGTTTCGTATCATTTCGAACAGTCCTTGATTTAATTTGATATTTTGACCGAAACTAGTATTAACTAGTGTATAATATACTATGATTTTTTTAACAAAACATGCATTTCAAAAAGGCTTATAGAAACTAATTTTCGTATGATTTTTTTCAAAGTCTTCCATCATAACCTTCCCTCGTATCATATATAAATGATCTGAAAAGTTTCGTATCATTTCAAACAGTTTCCAATTTAAATTGATTTTTTGAACTAAACTAGTATAAAATAGTGTATTATATATTATGATATTTTGACCAAAACTTGCATTTCGAAAAGATTCATAGAATTTAATTTTCAAATGATTTTTTTGCATGGACTTCCATCATAACCTTCCCTCGTAAAATATAGAAATATTCTTAAAATTTGATATCATTTCGAGCTGTCCTCAATTTAATTTGATTTTTTGACCGAAACTCGTGTCTAATATTCTATGATTTTTTGACTGAAACTTGCATTTTGATAAGTTTTATAGAATCTAATTTTCAGGTAATATTTTGCATGGACTTCCGTCATAACCTTGCCTTGTAACATATATAAATGATCTGAAAGGTTTCGTATCATTTGGAACAATCCTCAAGTTAATTTGACTTTTTGACCAAAACTAGAATAAACTAGTGTATAATATTTATGATTTTTTGACCGAAACATGCATTTCAAAAAGTTTCATAGAATCTAATTTTCAGATGATTTCATGCATGGACTTCCATCATAACCTTCCCTCGTAAAATATATCAATAATCTGAAAAGTTTCGTATCATTTCGAACAGTCCTCGATTAAATTTGCTTTTTTTGACCGAAACTAGTATTAACTAGTGTATAATATACTACGATTTTTTACCAAAACATGCATTTCAAAAAGGTTTATAGAAACTAATTTTCGTATGATTTTTTTCAAAGTCTTCCATCATAACCTTCCCTCGTAACATATATAAATGATCTGAAAAGTTTCGTATCATTTCAAACAGTTTCCAGTTTAATTTGATTTTTTGAACGAAACTAGTATAAAATAGTGTATAATATATTATGATTTTTTGACCAAAACGTGCATTTCGAAAAGATTCATAGAATTTAATTTTCAAATGATTTTTTTGCATGGACTTCCATCATAACCTTCCCTCGTAAAATATAGAAATGTTCTTAAAATTTGATATCATTTTGAGCTGTCCTCAATTTAATTTGATTTTTTGAACGAAACTCGTGTATAATATACTATGATTTTTTGACAGAAACTTGCATTTCCATAAGTTTTATAGAAGCTAATTTTCAGATGATTTTTTGCATGGACTTCCGTCATAACCTTGCCTTGTAACATATATAAATGATCTGAAAGGTTTCGTATCATTTGGAACAATCCTCAATTTAATTTGACTTTTTGACCAGAACTAGAATAAACTAGTGTATAATACTTATGATTTTTTGACTGAAACTTGCATTTCAAAACGTTTCATAGAATACAATTTTCAAATGATTTTGTGCAAGGACTTCCATAATAACCTTCCCTCGTAACATATATAAATGATCTGAAAAGTTTCGTATCATTTCAAACAGTTTCCGATTTAATATGATTTTTTGAACAAAACTAGTATAAAATAGTGTATAATATATTATGATTTTTTGACCAAAACTTGCATTTCGAAAAGATTCATAGAATTTAATTTTCAAATGAATTTTTTGCATGGACTTCCATATAACTTTCCCTCGTATAATATAGAAATGTTTTTACAAGTTTGATATCATTTTGAGAAGTCCTCGATTTAATTTGATTTTTTGACCGAAATTAGTGTATTATATACTATTATTTTTGACAGAAACTTGCATTTCGATAAGTTTTATAGAAGCTAATTTTCAGATGATATTTTGCATGGACTTTCGTCATAACCTTGTCGTGTAACATATATAAATGATCTGAAAGGTTTCGTATCATTTAGAACAATCCTCGATTCAATTTGACTTTTTGACCGGAACTAGAATAAACTAGTGTATAATATTTATGATTTTTTACCGAAACTTGCATTTCAAAAAGTTTCATTGAATATAATTTTCAGATCATTTTTTGCAAGGACTTCCATCATAACCTTCCCTCATAACATATATAAATGATCTAAAAAGTTTTGTATCATTTCAAACCGATTCAGATTTAATTTTATTTTTTGAACGAAACAAGTATAAAAAAGTGTATAATATATTATGATTTGTTGACCGAAACTTGCATTTCGAAAAGGTTCATAGAATATAATTTTCAAATGATTTTTTGCCTGGGCTTCCATCATAACCTTCTCTCGTAAAATATAGAAATGTTCTGAAAAATTTCATATCATTTCGATAAGTCCTTTATTTAATTTGATTTTTTGACCGAAACTAGTGTAAACTAGTGTATAATATACTATGCTTTTTTGACAAAAACTTGCATTTCGATAAGTTTTATAGATGCTAATTTTCAGATGATTTTTTTAATGGACTTCCATCATAACCTTCCCTTGTAACATATATAAATGATCTGAAAGGTTTCGTATCATATTGAACAATCCTCGATTTAATTTGACTTTTTGACCAAAACTAGAATAAACTAGTATATAATACTTATGATTTTTTGACTGAAACATGCATTTCAAAACGTTTCATAGAATCTAATTTTCAGATGATTTTTTGCATGGACTTCCATCATAACCTTCACTTGTAAAATATATCAATAATCTGAAAAGTTTCGTATCATTTCGAACAGTCCTTGATTTAATTTGATATTTTGACCGAAACTAGTATTAACTAGTGTATAATATACTATGATTTTTTTAACAAAACATGCATTTCAAAAAGGCTTATAGAAACTAATTTTTGTATGATTTTTTTCAAAGTCTTCCATCATAACCTTCCCTCGTAACATATATAAATGATCTGAAAAGTTTCGTATCATTTCAAACAGTTTCCAATTTAAATTGATTTTTTGAACTAAACTAGCATAAAATAGTGTATTATATATTATGATATTTTGACCAAAACTTGCATTTCGAAAAGATTCATAGAATTTAATTTTCAAATGATTTTTTTGCATGGACTTCCATCATAACCTTCCCTCGTAAAATATAGAAATGTTCTTAAATTTTGATATCATTTCGAGTTGTCCTCATTTTAATTGATTTTTTGACCGAAACTAGTGTATAATATACTATGATTTTTTGACAGAAACTTGCATTTTAATAAGTTTTATAGAAGCTAATTTTCAGAAGAGTTTTAGCATGGACTTCCGTCATAACCTTGCCTTGTAACATATATAAATGATCTGAAAGGTTTCGTATCATTTTTAACAATCCTCAATTTAATTTGACTTTTTGACCGGAACTAGAATAAACTAGTGTATAATACTTATGATTTTTTGACTGAAACTTGCATTTCAAAAAGTTTCATAGAATACAATTTTCAAATGATTTTTTGCATGAACTTCCATCATAACCTTCCCTCGTAAAATATATCAATAATCTAAAAAGTTTCGTATCATTTCGAGCAGTCCTCGATTAAATTTGATTTTTTGACCGAAACTGATCTTAACTAGTGTATAATATACTAGGATTGTTTGACCGAAATATGCATTTCAAAAAGTTTAATAGAAACTAATTTTCAGATGATTTTGTGCAAGGACTTCCATAATAACCTTCCCTCGTAACATATATAAATGATCTGAAAAGTTTCGTATCATTTCAAACAGTTTCCGATTTAATATGATTTTTTGAACAAAACTAGTATAAAATAGTGTATAATATATTATGATTTTTTGACCAAAACTTGCATTTCGAAAAGATTCATAGAATTTAATTTTCAAATGAATTTTTTGCATGGACTTCCATATAACTTTCCCTCGTATAATATAGAAATGTTTTTACAAGTTTGATATCATTTTGAGAAGTCCTCGATTTAATTTGATTTTTTGACCGAAACTAGTGTATAATATACTATTATTTTTGACAGAAACTTGCATTTCGATAAATTTTATAGAAGCTAATTTTCAGATGATATTTTGCATGGACTTTCGTCATGACCTTGTCGTGTAACATATATAAATGATCTGAAAGGTTTCGTATCATTTGGAACAATCCTCGATTCAATTTGACTTTTTGACCGGAACTAGAATAAACTAGTGTATAATATTTATGATTTTTTACCGAAACTTGCATTTCAAAAAGTTTCATTGAATATAATTTTTAGATCATTTTTTGCAAGGACTTCCATCATAATATTCCCTCATAACATATATAAATGATCTAAAAAGTTTTGTATCATTTCAAACCGATTCAGATTTAATTTTATTTTTTGAACGAAACAAGTATAAAATAGTGTACAATATATTATGATTTGTTGACCGAAACATGCATTTCGAAAAGGTTCATAGAATATAATTTTCAAATGATTTTTTTCCTGGACTTCCATCATAACCTTCTCTCGTAAAATATAGAAATGTTCTGAACAATTTCATATCATTTCGACAAGTCCTTTATTTAATTTGATTTTTTGACCGAAACTAGTGTAAACTAGTGTATAATATACTATGCTTTTTTGACAAAAACTTGCATTTCGATAAGTTTTATAGAAGCTAATTTTCAGATGATTTTTTGAATGGACTTCCATCATAACCTTCCCTTGTAACATATATAAATGATCTGAAAGGTTTCGTATCATTTAGAACAATCCTCGATTTAATTTGACTTTTTGACCAAAACTAGAATAAACTAGTGTATAATATTTATGATTTTTTGACCGAAACATGCATTTCAAAAAGTTTCATAGAATCTAATTTTCAGATGATTTTTTGCATGGACTTCCATCATAACCTTCCCTCGTAAAATATATTAATAATCTAAAAATTTCGTATCATTTCGAGCAGTCCTCGATTAAATTTGATTTTTTGACCGAAACTGATCTTAACTAGTGTATAATATACTAGGATATTTCGACCGAAACTTGCATTTCAAAAAGTTTTATAGAAACTAATTTTCAGATGATTTTTTTCAAGGACTTCCATCATAAACTTCCCTCGTAACATATACAAATGATCTGAAAAGTTTCGTATCATTTCAAAGAGTTTCCAATTTAATAATATTTTTTGAACAAAACTAGTATAAAATAGTGTATAATATAGTAGGATTTTTAGACCAAAACTTGCATTTCGAAAAGATTCATAGAATTTAATTTTCAAATGATATTTTTGCATGGACTTCCATCATAACCTTCCCTCATAAAATATAGAAATGTTCTTAAAAGTTTGATATCATTTCGAGCAGTCCTCAATTTAATTTGATTTTTCACCGAAACTAGTGTATAATATACTATGATTTTTGACAGAAACTTGCATTTCGATAAGTTTTATAGAAGCTAATTTTCAGATGATTTTTTGAATGGACTTCCGTCATAACCTTGCCTTGTAACATATATAATTAACCTGAAAGGTTTCGTATCATTTAGAACAATCCTCGATTTAATTTGACTTTTTGACCAAAACTAGAATAAACTAATGTATAATATTTATGATTTTTTGACCGAAACATGCATTTCAAAAAGTTTCATAGAATTTTATTTTCAGATGATTTTTTGCATGGACTTCCATCATAACCTTCCCTCGTAAAATATATCAATAATCAGAAAACTTTCATATCATTTCGAACAGTCCTCGAATAAATTTGATTTTTTGACCTAAACAAGTATTAACTAGTGTATAATATACTATGATTTTTTTACCAAAACTTGCATTTCAAAAAGGTATATAGAAACAAATTTTCGTATGATTTTTTTCAAGGTCTTCCATCATAACCTTCCCTCGTAACATATATAAATGATCTGAAAAGTTCCGTATAATTTCAAACTGTTTCCAATTTAATTTGATTTTTTGAACAAAACTAGTATAAAATAGTGTATAATATATTATTATTTTTTGACCAAAACGTGCATTTCGAAAAGATTCATAGAATTTAATTTTCAAATGATTTTGTTGCATGGACTTGCATCATAACCTTCCCTCGTAAAATAAAGAAATATTCTTAAAATTTGATATCATTTCGAGCTGTCCTCAATTTAATTTGATTTTTTGACCGAAACTCGTGTCTAATATTCTATGATTTTTTGACTGAAACTTGCATTTTGATAAGTTTTATAGAATCTAATTTTCAGGTAATATTTTGCATGGACTTCCGTCATAACCTTGCCTTGTAACATATATAAATGATCTGAAAGGTTTCGTATCATTTGGAACAATCCTCAAGTTAATTTGACTTTTTGACCAAAACTAGAATAAACTAGTGTATAATATTTATGATTTTTTGACCGAAACATGCATTTCAAAAAGTTTCATAGAATCTAATTTTCAGATGATTTTTTGCATGGACTTCCATCATAACCTTCCCTCGTAAAATATATCAATAATCTGAAAAGTTTCGTATCATTTTGATCAGTCCTCGATTAAATTTGATTTTTTGACCGAAACTAGTATTAACTAGTGTATAATATACTATGATTTTTTACCAAAACATGCATTTCAAAAAGGTTTATAGAAACTAATTTTCGTATGATTTTTTTCAAAGTCTTCCATCATAACCTTCCCTCGTAACATATATAAATGATCTGAAAAGTTTCGTATCATTTCAAACAGTTTCCAATTTAATTTGATTTTTTGAACGAAACTAGTATAATATAGTGTATAATATCTTATGATTTTTTGACCAAAACGTGCATTCCGAAAAGATTCTTAGAATTTAATTTTCAAATGATTTTTTTGCATGGACTTCCATCATAACCTTCCCTCGTAAAATATAGAAATGTTCTTAAAATTTGATATCATTTTGAGCTGTCCTCAATTTAATTTCATTTTTTTGACCGAAACTCGTGTATAATATACTATGATTTTTTGACAGAAACTTGCATTTCCATAAGTTTTATAGAAGCTAATTTTCAGATGATTTTTTACATGGACTTCCGTCATAACCTTGCCTTGTAACATATATAAATGATCTGAAAGGTTTCGTATCATTTGGAACAATCCTCAATTTAATTTGACTTTTTGACCAGAACTAGAATAAACTAGTGTATAATACTTATGATTTTTTGACTGAAACTTGCATTTCAAAACGTTTCATAGAATACAATTTTCAAATGATTTTTTGCATGAACTTCCATCATAACCTTCCCTCGTAAAATATATCAATAATCTGAAAAGTTTCGTATCATTTCGAGCAGTCCTCGATTAAATTTGATTTTTTGACCGAAACTGATCTTAACTAGTGTATAATATACTAGGATTGTTTGACCGAAATATGCATTTCAAAAAGTTTTATAGAAACTAATTTTCAGATGATTTTGTGCAAGGACTTCCATAATAACCTTCCCTCGTAACATATATAAATGATCTGAAAAGTTTCGTATCTTTTCAAACAGTTTCCAATTTAATATGAGTTTTTGAACAAAACTAGTATAAAATAGTGTATAATATATTATGATTTTTTGACCAAAACTTGCATTTCGAAAAGATTCATAGAATTTAATTTTCAAATGAATTTTTTGCATGGACTTCCATATAACTTTCCCTCGTATAATATAGAAATGTTTTTACAAGTTTGATATCATTTTGAGAAGTCCTCGATTTAATTTGATTTTTTGACCGAAACTAGTGTATTATATACTATTATTTTTGACAGAAACTTGCATTTCGATAAGTTTTATAGAAGCTAATTTTTAGATGATATTTTGCATGGACTTTTGTCATAACCTTGTCATGTAACATATATAAATGATCTGAAAGGTTTCGTATCATTTGGAACAATCCTCGATTCAATTTGACTTTTTGACCGGAACTAGAATAAACTAGTGTATAATATTTATGATTTTTTACCGAAACTTGCATTTCAAAAAGTTTCATTGAATATAATTTTCAGATCATTTTTTGCAAGGACTTCCATCATAACCTTCCCTCATAACATATATAAATGATCTAAAAAGTTTTGTATCATTTCAAACCGATTCAGATTTAATTTTATTTTTTGAACGAAACAAGTATAAAAAAGTGTATAATATATTATGATTTGTTGACCGAAACTTGCATTTCGAAAAGGTTCATAGAATATAATTTTCAAATGATTTTTTGCCTGGACTTCCATCATAACCTTCTCTCGTAAAATATAGAAATGTTCTGAAAAATTTCATATCATTTCGATAAGTCCTTTATTTAATTTGATTTTTTGACCGAAACTAGTGTAAACTAGTGTATAATATACTATGCTTTTTTGACAAAAACTTGCATTTCGATAAGTTTTATAGAAGCTAATTTTCAGATGATTTTTTGAATGAACTTCCATCATAACCTTCCCTTGTAACATATATAAATGATCTGAAAGGTTTCGTATCATTTAGAACAATCCTCGATTTAATTTGACTTTTTGACCAAAACTAGAATAAACTAGTGTATAATATTTATGATTTTTTGACCGAAACATGCATTTCAAAAAGTTTCATAGAATCTAATTTTCATATGATTTTTTGCATGGACTTCCATCATAACTTTCCCTCGTAAAATATATTAATAATCTAAAAATTTCGTATCATTTCGAGCAGTCCTCGATTAAATTTTATTTTTTGACCGAAACTGATCTTAACTAGTGTATAATATACTAGGATATTTCGACCGAAACTTGCATTTCAAAAAGTTTTATAGAAACTAATTTTCAGATGATTTTTTTCAAGGACTTCCATCATAAACTTCCCTCGTAACATATACAAATGATCTGAAAAGTTTCGTATCATTTCAAAGAGTTTCCAATTTAATGTGATTTTTTGAACAAAACTAGTATAAAATAGTGTATAATATAGTAGGATTTTTAGACCAAAACTTGCATTTCGAAAAGATTCATAGAATTTAATTTTCAAATGATATTTTTGCATGGACTTCCATCATAACCTTCCCTCATAAAATATAGAAATGTTCTTAAAAGTTTGATATCATTTCGAGCAGTCCTCAATTTAATTTGATTTTTCACCGAAACTAGTGTATAATATACTATGATTTTTGACAGAAACTTGCATTTCGATAAGTTTTATAGAAGCTAATTTTCAGATGATTTTTTGAATGGACTTCCGTCATAACCTTGCCTTGTAACATATATAATTAACCTGAAAGGTTTCGTATCATTTAGAACAATCCTCGATTTAATTTGACTTTTTGACCAAACCTAGAATAAACTAATGTATAATATTTATGATTTTTTGACCGAAACATGCATTTCAAAAAGTTTCATAGAATTTTATTTTCAGATGATTTTTTGCATGGACTTCCATCATAACCTTCCCTCGTAAAATATATCAATAATCAGAAAACTTTCATATCATTTCGAACAGTCCTCGAATAAATTTGATTTTTTGACCTAAACTAGTATTAACTAGTGTATAATATACTATGATTTTTTTACCAAAACTTGCATTTCAAAAAGGAATATAGAAACAAATTTTCGTATGATTTTTTTCAAGGTCTTCCATCATAACCTTCCCTCGTAACATATATAAATGATCTGAAAAGTTCCGTATAATTTCAAACAGTTTCCAATTTAATTTGATTTTTTGAACAAAACTAGTATAAAATAGTGTATAATATATTATTATTTTTTGACCAAAACGTGCATTTCGAAAAGATTCATAGAATTTAATTTTCAAATGATTTTGTTGCATGGACTTGCATCATAACCTTCCCTCGTAAAATAAAGAAATATTCTTAAAATTTGATATCATTTCGAGCTGTCCTCAATTTAATTTGATTTTTTGACCGAAACTCGTGTCTAATATTCTATGATTTTTTGACTGAAACTTGCATTTTGATAAGTTTTATAGAATCTAATTTTCAGGTAATATTTTGCATGGACTTCCGTCATAACCTTGCCTTGTAACATATATAAATGATCTGAAAGGTTTCGTATCATTTGGAACAATCCTCAAGTTAATTTGACTTTTTGACCAAAACTAGAATAAACTAGTGTATAATATTTATGATTTTTTGACCGAAACATGCATTTCAAAAAGTTTCATAGAATCTAATTTTCAGATGATTTTTTGCATGGACTTCCATCATAACCTTCCCTCGTAAAATATATCAATAATCTGAAAAGTTTCGTATCATTTCGATCAGTCCTCGATTAAATTTGATTTTTTGACCGAAACTAGTATTAACTAGTGTATAATATACTATGATTTTTTACCAAAACATGCATTTCAAAAAGGTTTATAGAAACTAATTTTCGTATGATTTTTTTCAAAGTCTTCCATCATAACCTTCCCTCGTAACATATATAAATGATCTGAAAAGTTTTGTATCATTTCAAACAGTTTCCAATTTAATTTGATTTTTTGAACGAAACTAGTATAAAATAGTGTATAATATCTTATGATTTTTTGACCAAAACGTGCATTCCGAAAAGATTCATAGAATTTAATTTTCAAATGATTTTTTTGCATGAACTTCCATCATAACCTTCCCTCGTAAAATATAGAAATGTTCTTAAAATTTGATATCATTTTGAGCTGTCCTCAATTTAATTTCATTTTTTTGACCGAAACTCGTGTATAATATACTATGATTTTTTGACAGAAACTTGCATTTCCATAAGTTTTATAGAAGCTAATTTTCAGATGATTTTTTACATGGACTTCCGTCATAACCTTGCCTTGTAACATATATAAATGATCTGAAAGGTTTCGTATCATTTGGAACAATCCTCAATTTAATTTGACTTTTTGACCAGAACTAGAATAAACTAGTGTATAATACTTATGATTTTTTGACTGAAACTTGCATTTCAAAACGTTTCATAGAATACAATTTTCAAATGATTTTTTGCATGAACTTCCATCATAACCTTCCCTCGTAAAATATATCAATAATCTGAAAAGTTTCGTATCATTTCGAGCAGTCCTCGATTAAATTTGATTTTTTGACCGAAACTGATCTTAACTAGTGTATAATATACTAGGATTGTTTGACCGAAATATGCATTTCAAAAAGTTTTATAGAAACTAATTTTCAGATGATTTTGTGCAAGGACTTCCATAATAACCTTCCCTCGTAACATATATAAATGATCTGAAAAGTTTCGTATCTTTTCAAACAGTTTCCGATTTAATATGATTTTTTGAACAAAACTAGTATAAAATAGTGTATAATATATTATGATTTTTTGACCAAAACTTGCATTTCAAAAAGATTCATAGAATTTAATTTTCAAATGAATTTTTTGCATGGACTTCCATATAACTTTCCCTCATATAATATAGAAATGTTTTTACAAGTTTGATATCATTTTGAGAAGTCCTCGATTTAATTTGATTTTTTGACCGAAACTAGTGTATTATATACTATTATTTTTGACAGAAACTTGCATTTCGATAAGTTTTATAGAAGCTAATTTTCAGATGATATTTTGCATGGACTTTTGTCATAACCTTGTCATGTAACATATATAAATGATCTGAAAGGTTTCGTATCATTTGGAACAATCCTCGATTCAATTTGACTTTTTGACCGGAACTAGAATAAACTAGTGTATAATATTTATGATTTTTTACCGAAACTTGCATTTCAAAAAGTTTCATTGAATATAATTTTCAGATCATTTTTTGCAAGGACTTCCATCATAACCTTCCCTCATAACATATATAAATGATCTAAAAAGTTTTGTATCATTTCAAACCGATTCATATTTAATTTTATTTTTTGAACGAAACAAGTATAAAAAAGTGTATAATATATTATGATTTGTTGACCGAAACTTGCATTTCGAAAAGGTTCATAGAATATAATTTTCAAATGATTTTTTGCCTGGACTTCCATCATAACCTTCTCTCGTAAAATATAGAAATGTTCTGAAAAATTTCATATCATTTCGATAAGTCCTTTATTTAATTTGATTTTTTGACCGAAACTAGTGTAAACTAGTGTATAATATACTATGCTTTTTTGACAAAAACTTGCATTTCGATAAGTTTTATAGAAGCTAATTTTCAGATGATTTTTTGAATGAACTTCCATCATAACCTTCCCTTGTAACATATATAAATGATCTGAAAGGTTTCGTATCATTTAGAACAATCCTCGATTTAATTTGACTTTTTGACCAAAACTAGAATAAACTAGTGTATAATATTTATGATTTTTTTAACCGAAACATGCATTTCAAAAAGTTTCATAGAATCTAATTTTCAGATGATTTTTTGCATGGACTTCCATCATAACCTTCCCTCGTAAAATATATTAATAATCTAAAAATTTCGTATCATTTCGAGCAGTCCTCGATTAAATTTTATTTTTTGACCGAAACTGATCTTAACTAGTGTATAATATACTAGGATATTTCGACCGAAACTTGCATTTCAAAAAGTTTTATAGAAACTAATTTTCAGATGATTTTTTTCAAGGACTTCCATCATAAACTTCCCTCGTAACATATACAAATGATCTGAAAAGTTTCGTATCATTTCAAAGAGTTTCCAATTTAATGTGATTTTTTGAACAAAACTAGTATAAAATAGTGTATAATATAGTAGGATTTTTAGACCAAAACTTGTATTTCGAAAAGATTCATAGAATTTAATTTTCAAATGATATTTTTGCATGGACTTCCATCATAACCTTCCCTCATAAAATATAGAAATGTTCTTAAAAGTTTGATATCATTTCGAGCAGTCCTCAATTTAATTTGATTTTTCACCGAAACTAGTGTATAATATACTATGATTTTTGACAGAAACTTGCATTTCGATAAGTTTTATAGAAGCTAATTTTCAGATGATTTTTTGAATGGACTTCCGTCATAACCTTGCCTTGTAACATATATAATTAACCTGAAAGGTTTCGTATCATTTAGAACAATCCTCGATTTAATTTGACTTTTTGACCAAAACTAGAATAAACTAATGTATAATATTTATGATTTTTTTAACCGAAACATGCATTTCAAAAAGTTTCATAGAATTTTATTTTCAGATGATTTTTTGCATGGACTTCCATCATAACCTTCCCTCGTAAAATATATCAATAATCAGAAAACTTTCATATCATTTCGAACAGTCCTCGAATAAATTTGATTTTTTGACCTAAACTAGTATTAATTAGTGTATAATATACTATGATATTTTTACCAAAACTTGTATTTCAAAAAGGTATATAGAAACAAATTTTCGTATGATTTTTTTCAAGGTCTTCCATCATAACCTTCCCTCGTAACATATATAAATGATCTGAAAAGTTTCGTATCATTTCAAACAGTTTCCAATTTAATTTGATTTTTTGAACAAAACTAGTATAAAATAGTGTATAATATATTATTATTTTTTAACCAAAACGTGCATTTCGAAAAGATTCATAGAATTTAATTTTCAAATGATTTTGTTGCATGGACTTGCATCATAACCTTCCCTCGTAAAATATAGAAATATTCTTAAAATTTGATATCATTTCGAGCTGTCCTCAATTTAATTTGATTTTTTGACCGAAACTCGTGTCTAATATTCTATGATTTTTTGACAGAAACTTGCATTTCGATAAGTTTTATAGAATCTAAATTTCAAGTAATATTTTGCATGGACTTCCGTCATAACCTTGCCTTGTAACATATATAAATGATCTGAAAGGTTTCGTATCATTTGGAACAATCCTCAAGTTAATTTGACTTTTTGACCAAAACTAGAATAAACTAGTGTATAATATTTATGATTTTTTGACCGAAACATGCATTTCAAAAAGTTTCATAGAATCTAATTTTCAGATGATTTTTTGCATGGACTTCCATCATAACCTTCCCTCGTAAAATATATCAATAATCTGAAAAGTTTCGTATCATTTCGATCAGTCCTCGATTAAATTTGATTTTTTGACCGAAACTAGTATTAACTAGTGTATAATATACTATGATTTTTTACCAAAACATGCATTTCAAAAAGGTTTATAGAAACTAATTTTCGTATGATTTTTTTCAAAGTCTTCCATCATAACCTTCCCTCGTAACATATATAAATGATCTGAAAAGTTTCGTATCATTTCAAACAGTTTCCAATTTAATTTGATTTTTTGAACGAAACTAGTATAAAATAGTGTATAATATCTTATGATTTTTTGACCAAAACGTGCATTCCGAAAAGATTCATAGAATTTAATTTTCAAATGATTTTTTTGCATGAACTTCCATCATAACCTTCCCTCGTAAAATATAGAAATGTTCTTAAAATTTGATATCATTTTGAGTTGTCCTCAATTTAATTTCATTTTTTTGACCGAAACTCGTGTATAATATACTATGATTTTTTGACAGAAACTTGCATTTCCATAAGTTTTATAGAAGCTAATTTTCAGATGATTTTTTACATGGACTTCCATCATAACCTTGCCTTGTAACATATATAAATGATCTGAAAGGTTTCGTATCATTTGGAACAATCCTCAATTTAATTTGACTTTTTGACCAGAACTAGAATAAACTAGTGTATAATACTTATGATTTTTTGACTGAAACTTGCATTTCAAAACGTTTCATAGAATACAATTTTCAAATGATTTTTTGCATGAACTTCCATCATAACCTTCCCTCGTAAAATATATCAATAATCTGAAAAGTTTCGTATCATTTCGAGCAGACCTCGATTAAATTTGATTTTTTGACCGAAACTGATCTTAACTAGTGTATAATATACTAGGATTGTTTGACCGAAATATGCATTTCAAAAAGTTTTATAGAAACTAATTTTCAGATGATTTTGTGCAAGGACTTCCATAATAACCTTCCCTCGTAACATATATAAATGATCTGAAAAGTTTCGTATCTTTTCAAACAGTTTCCGATTTAATATGATTTTTTGAACAAAACTAGTATAAAATAGTGTATAATATATTATGATTTTTTGACCAAAACTTGCATTTCGAAAAGATTCATAGAATTTAATTTTCAAATGAATTTTTTGCATGGACTTCCATATAACTTTCCCTCGTATAATATAGAAATGTTTTTACAAGTTTGATATCATTTTGAGAAGTCCTCGATTTAATTTGATTTTTTGACCGAAACTAGTGTATTATATACTATTATTTTTGACAGAAACTTGCATTTCGATAAGTTTTATAGAAGCTAATTTTCAGATGATATTTTGCATGGACTTTTGTCATAACCTTGTCGTGTAACATATATAAATGATCTGAAAGGTTTCGTATCATTTGGAACAATCCTCGATTCAATTTGACTTTTTGACCGGAACTAGAATAAACTAGTGTATAATATTTATGATTTTTTACCGAAACTTGCATTTCAAAAAGTTTCATTGAATATAATTTTCAGATCATTTTTTGCAAGGACTTCCATCATAACCTTCCCTCATAACATATATAAATGATCTAAAAAGTTTTGTATCATTTCAAACCGATTCAGATTTAATTTTATTTTTTGAACGAAACAAGTATAAAAAAGTGTATAATATATTATGATTTGTTGACCGAAACTTGCATTTCGAAAAGGTTCATAGAATATAATTTTCAAATGATTTTTTGCCTGGACTTCCATCATAACCTTCTCTCGTAAAATATAGAAATGTTCTGAAAAATTTCATATCATTTCGATAAGTCCTTTATTTAATTTGATTTTTTGACCGAAACTAGTGTAAACTAGTGTATAATATACTATGCTTTTTTGACAAAAACTTGCATTTCGATAAGTTTTATAGAAGCTAATTTTCAGATGATTTTTTGAATGAACTTCCATCATAACCTTCCCTTGTAACATATATAAATGATCTGAAAGGTTTCGTATCATTTAGAACAATCCTCGATTTAATTTGACTTTTTGACCAAAACTAGAATAAACTAGTGTATAATATTTATGATTTTTTGACCGAAACATGCATTTCAAAAAGTTTCATAGAATCTAATTTTCAGATGATTTTTTGCATGGACTTCCATCATAACCTTCCCTCGTAAAATATATTAATAATCTAAAAATTTCGTATCATTTCGAGCAGTCCTCGATTAAATTTGATTTTTTGACCGAAACTGATCTTAACTAGTGTATAATATACTAGGATATTTTGACCGAAACTTGCATTTCAAAAAGTTTTATAGAAACTAATTTTCAGATGATTTTTTTCAAGGACTTCCATCATAAACTTCCCTCGTAACATATACAAATGATCTGAAAAGTTTCGTATCATTTCAAAGAGTTTCCAATTTAATGTGATTTTTTGAACAAAACTAGTATAAAATAGTGTATAATATAGTAGGATTTTTAGACCAAAACTTGCATTTCGAAAAGATTCATAGAATTTAATTTTCAAATGATATTTTTGCATGGACTTCCATCATAACCTTCCCTCATAAAATATAGAAATGTTCTTAAAAGTTTGATATCATTTCGAGCAGTCCTCAATTTAATTTGATTTTTCACCGAAACTAGTGTATAATATACTATGATTTTTGACAGAAACTTGCATTTCGATAAGTTTTATAGAAGCTAATTTTCAGATGATTTTTTGAATGGACTTCCGTCATAACCTTGCCTTGTAACATATATAATTAACCTGAAAGGTTTCGTATCATTTAGAACAATCCTCGATTTAATTTGACTTTTTGACCAAAACTAGAATAAACTAATGTATAATATTTATGATTTTTTGACCGAAACATGCATTTCAAAAAGTTTCATAGAATTTTATTTTCAGATGATTTTTTGCATGCACTTCCATCATAACCTTCCCTCGTAAAATATATCAATAATCAGAAAACTTTCATATCATTTCGAACAGTCCTCGAATAAATTTGATTTTTTGACCTAAACTAGTATTAACTAGTGTATAATATACTATGATTTTTTTACCAAAACTTGCATTTCAAAAAGGTATATAGAAACAAATTTTCGTATGATTTTTTTCAAGGTCTTCCATCATAACCTTCCCTCGTAACATATATAAATGATCTGAAAAGTTCCGTATCATTTCAAACAGTTTCCAATTTAATTTGATTTTTTGAACAAAACTAGTATAAAATAGTGTATAATATATTATTATTTTTTGACCAAAACGTGCATTTCGAAAAGATTCATAGAATTTAATTTTCAAATGATTTTGTTGCATGGACTTGCATCATAACCTTCCCTCGTAAAATATAGAAATATTCTTAAAATTTGATATCATTTCGAGCTGTCCTCAATTTAATTTGATTTTTTGACCGAAACTCGTGTCTAATATTCTATGATTTTTTGACTGAAACTTGCATTTTGATAAGTTTTATAGAATCTAATTTTCAGGTAATATTTTGCATGGACTTCAGTCATAACCTTGCCTTGTAACATATATAAATGATCTGAAAGGTTTCGTATCATTTGGAACAATCCTCAAGTTAATTTGACTTTTTGACCAAAACTAGAATAAACTAGTGTATAATATTTATGATTTTTTGACCGAAACATGCATTTCAAAAAGTTTCATAGAATCTAATTTTCAGATGATTTTTTGCATGGACTTCCATCATAACCTTCCCTCGTAAAATATATCAATAATCTGAAAAGTTTCGTATCATTTCGATCAGTCCTCGATTAAATTTGATTTTTTGACCGAAACTAGTATTAACTAGTGTATAATATACTATGATTTTTTACCAAAACATGCATTTCAAAAAGGTTTATAGAAACTAATTTTCGTATGATTTTTTTCAAAGTCTTCCATCATAACCTTCCCTCGTAACATATATAAATGATCTGAAAAGTTTCGTATCATTTCAAACAGTTTCCAATTTAATTTGATTTTTTGAACGAAACTAGTATAAAATAGTGTATAATATCTTATGATTTTTTGACCAAAACGTGCATTCCGAAAAGATTCATAGAATTTAATTTTCAAATGATTTTTTTGCATGGACTTCCATCATAACCTTCCCTCGTAAAATATAGAAATGTTCTTAAAATTTGATATCATTTTGAGCTGTCCTCAATTTAATTTCATTTTTTTGACCGAAACTCGTGTATAATATACTATGATTTTTTGACAGAAACTTGCATTTCCATAAGTTTTATAGAAGCTAATTTTCAGATGATTTTTTACATGGACTTCCGTCATAACCTTGCCTTGTAACATATATAAATGATCTGAAAGGTTTCGTATCATTTGGAACAATCCTCAATTTAATTTGACTTTTTGACCAGAACTAGAATAAACTAGTGTATAATACTTATGATTTTTTGACTGAAACTTGCATTTCAAAACGTTTCATAGAATACAATTTTCAAATGATTTTTTGCATGAACTTCCATCATAACCTTCCCTCGTAAAATATATCAATAATCTGAAAAGTTTCGTATCATTTCGAGCAGTCCTCGATTAAATTTGATTTTTTGACCGAAACTGATCTTAACTAGTGTATAATATACTAGGATTGTTTGACCGAAATATGCATTTCAAAAAGTTTTATAGAAACTAATTTTCAGATGATTTTGTGCAAGGACTTCCATAATAACCTTCCCTCGTAACATATATAAATGATCTGAAAAGTTTCGTATCTTTTCAAACAGTTTCCGATTTAATATGATTTTTTGAACAAAACTAGTATAAAATAGTGTATAATATATTATGATTTTTTGACCAAAACTTGCATTTCGAAAAGATTCATAGAATTTAATTTTCAAATGAATTTTTTGCATGGACTTCCATATAACTTTCCCTCGTTTAATATAGAAATGTTTTTACAAGTTTGATATCATTTTGAGAAGTCCTCGATTTAATTTGATTTTTTGACCGAAACTAGTGTATTATATACTATTATTTTTGACAGAAACTTGCATTTCGATAAGTTTTATAGAAGTTAATTTTCAGATGATATTTTGCATGGACTTTCGTCATAACCTTGTCGTGTAACATATATAAATGATCTGAAAGGTTTCGTATCATTTGGAACAATCCTCGATTCAATTTGACTTTTTGACCGGAACTAGAATAAACTAGTGTATAATATTTATGATTTTTTACCGAAACTTGCATTTCAAAAAGTTTCATTGAATATAATTTTCAGATCATTTTTTGCAAGGACTTCCATCATAACCTTCCCTCATAACATATATAAATGATCTAAAAAGTTTTGTATCATTTCAAACCGATTCAGATTTAATTTTATTTTTTGAACGAAACAAGTATAAAAAAGTGTATAATATATTATGATTTGTTGACCGAAACTTGCATTTCGAAAAGGTTCATAGAATATAATTTTCAAATGATTTTTTGCCTGGACTTCCATCATAACCTTCTCTCGTAAAATATAGAAATGTTCTGAAAAATTTCATATCATTTCGACAAGTCCTTTATTTAATTTGATTTTTTGACCGAAACTAGTGTAAACTAGTGTATAATATACTATGCTTTTTTGACAAAAACTTGCATTTCGATAAGTTTTATAGAAGCTAATTTTCAGATGATTTTTTGAATGAACTTCCATCATAACCTTCCCTTGTAACATATATAAATGATCTGAAAGGTTTCGTATCATTTAGAACAATCCTCGATTTAATTTGACTTTTTGACCAAAACTAGAATAAACTAGTGTATAATATTTATGATTTTTTGACCGAAACATGCATTTCAAAAAGTTTCATAGAATCTAATTTTCAGATGATTTTTTGCATGGACTTCCATCATAACCTTCCCTCGTAAAATATATTAATAATCTAAAAATTTCGTATCATTTCGAGCAGTCCTCGATTAAATTTGATTTTTTGACCGAAACTGATCTTAACTAGTGTATAATATACTAGGATATTTCGACCGAAACTTGCATTTCAAAAAGTTTTATAGAAACTAATTTTCAGATGATTTTTTTCAAGGACTTCCATCATAAACTTCCCTCGTAACATATACAAATGATCTGAAAAGTTTCGTATCATTTCAAAGAGTTTCCAATTTAATGTGATTTTTTGAACAAAACTAGTATAAAATAGTGTATAATATAGTAGGATTTTTAGACCAAAACTTGCATTTCGAAAAGATTCATAGAATTTAATTTTCAAATGATATTTTTGCATGGACTTCCATCATAACCTTCCCTCATAAAATATAGAAATGTTCTTAAAAGTTTGATATCATTTCGAGCAGTCCTCAATTTAATTTGATTTTTCACCGAAACTAGTGTATAATATACTATGATTTTTGACAGAAACTTGCATTTCGATAAGTTTTATAGAAGCTAATTTTCAGATGATTTTTTGAATGGACTTCCGTCATAACCTTGCCTTGTAACATATATAATTAACCTGAAAGGTTTCGTATCATTTAGAACAATCCTCGATTTAATTTGACTTTTTGACCAAAACTAGAATAAACTAATGTATAATATTTATGATTTTTTGACCGAAACATGCATTTCAAAAAGTTTCATAGAATTTTATTTTCAGATGATTTTTTGCATGGACTTCCATCATAACCTTCCCTCGTAAAATATATCAATAATCAGAAAACTTTCATATCATTTCGAACAGTCCTCGAATAAATTTGATTTTTTGACCTAAACTAGTATTAACTAGTGTATAATATACTATGATTTTTTTACCAAAACTTGCATTTCAAAAAGGTATATAGAAACAAATTTTCGTATAATTTTTTTCAAGGTCTTCCATCATAACCTTCCCTCGTAACATATATAAATGATCTGAAAAGTTCCGTATCATTTCAAACAGTTTCCAATTTAATTTGATTTTTTGAACAAAACTAGTATAAAATAGTGTATAATATATTATTATTTTTTGACCAAAACGTGCATTTCGAAAAGATTCATAGAATTTAATTTTCAAATGATTTTGTTGCATGGACTTGCATCATAACCTTCCCTCGTAAAATATAGAAATATTCTTAAAATTTGATATCATTTCGAGCTGTCCTCAATTTAATTTGATTTTTTGACCGAAACTCGTGACTAATATTCTATGATTTTTTGACTGAAACTTGCATTTTGATAAGTTTTATAGAATCTAATTTTCAGGTAATATTTTGCATGGACTTCCGTCATAACCTTGCCTTGTAACATATATAAATGATCTGAAAGGTTTCGTATCATTTGGAACAATCCTCAAGTTAATTTGACTTTTTGACCAAAACTAGAATAAACTAGTGTATAATATTTATGATTTTTTGACCGAAACATGCATTTCAAAAAGTTTCATAGAATCTAATTTTCAGATGATTTTTTGCATGGACTTCCATCATAACCTTCCCTCGTAAAATATATCAATAATCTGAAAAGTTTCGTATCATTTCGATCAGTCCTCGATTAAATTTGATTTTTTGACCGAAACTAGTATTAACTAGTGTATAATATACTATGATTTTTTACCAAAACATGCATTTCAAAAAGGTTTATAGAAACTAATTTTCGTATGATTTTTTTCAAAGTCTTCCATCATAACCTTCCCTCGTAACATATATAAATGATCTGAAAAGTTTCGTATCATTTCAAACAGTTTCCAATTTAATTTGATTTTTTGAACAAAACTAGTATAAAATAGTGTATAATATCTTATGATTTTTTGACCAAAACGTGCATTCCGAAAAGATTCATAGAATTTAATTTTCAAATGATTTTTTTGCATGGACTTCCATCATAACCTTCCCTCGTAAAATATAGAAATGTTCTTAAAATTTGATATCATTTTGAGCTGTCCTCAATTTAATTTCATTTTTTTGACCGAAACTCGTGTATAATATACTATGATTTTTTGACAGAAACTTGCATTTCCATAAGTTTTATAGAAGCTAATTTTCAGATGATTTTTTACATGGACTTCCGTCATAACCTTGCCTTGTAACATATATAAATGATCTGAAAGGTTTCGTATCATTTGGAACAATCCTCAATTTAATTTGACTTTTTGACCAGAACTAGAATAAACTAGTGTATAATACTTATGATTTTTTGACTGAAACTTGCATTTCAAAACGTTTCATAGAATACAATTTTCAAATGATTTTTTGCATGAACTTCCATCATAACCTTCCCTCGTAAAATATATCAATAATCTGAAAAGTTTCGTATCATTTCGAGCAGTCCTCGATTAAATTTGATTTTTTGACCGAAACTGATCTTAACTAGTGTATAATATACTAGGATTGTTTGACCGAAATATGCATTTCAAAAAGTTTTATAGAAACTAATTTTCAAATGATTTTGTGCAAGGACTTCCATAATAACCTTCCCTCGTAACATATATAAATGATCTGAAAAGTTTCGTATCTTTTCAAACAGTTTCCGATTTAATATGATTTTTTGAACAAAACTAGTATAAAATAGTGTATAATATATTATGATTTTTTGACCAAAACTTGCATTTCGAAAAGATTCATAGAATTTAATTTTCAAATGAATTTTTTGCATGGACTTCCATATAACTTTCCCTCGTTTAATATAGAAATGTTTTTACAAGTTTGATATCATTTTGAGAAGTCCTCGATTTAATTTGATTTTTTGACCGAAACTAGTGTATTATATACTATTATTTTTGACAGAAACTTGCATTTCGATAAGTTTTATAGAAGCTAATTTTCAGATGATATTTTGCATGGACTTTCGTCATAACCTTGTCGTGTAACATATATAAATGATCTGAAAGGTTTCGTATCATTTGGAACAATCCTCGATTCAATTTGACTTTTTGACCGGAACTAGAATAAACTAGTGTATAATATTTATGATTTTTTACCGAAACTTGCATTTCAAAAAGTTTCATTGAATATAATTTTCAGATCATTTTTTGCAAGGACTTCCATCATAACCTTCCCTCATAACATATATAAATGATCTAAAAAGTTTTGTATCATTTCAAACCGATTCAGATTTAATTTTATTTTTTGAACGAAACAAGTATAAAAAAGTGTATAATATATTATGATTTGTTGACCGAAACTTGCATTTCGAAAAGGTTCATAGAATATAATTTTCAAATGATTTTTTGCCTGGACTTCCATCATAACCTTCTCTCGTAAAATATAGAAATGTTCTGAAAAATTTCATATCATTTCGACAAGTCCTTTATTTAATTTGATTTTTTGACCGAAACTAGTGTAAACTAGTGTATAATATACTATGCTTTTTTGACAAAAACTTGCATTTCGATAAGTTTTATAGAAGCTAATTTTCAGATGATTTTTTGAATGAACTTCCATCATAACCTTCCCTTGTAACATATATAAATGATCTGAAAGGTTTTGTATCATTTAGAACAATCCTCGATTTAATTTGACTTTTTGACCAAAACTAGAATAAACTAGTGTATAATATTTATGATTTTTTGACCGAAACATGCATTTCAAAAAGTTTCATAGAATCTAATTTTCATATGATTTTTTGCATGGACTTCCATCATAACCTTCCCTCGTAAAATATATTAATAATCTAAAAATTTCGTATCATTTCGAGCAGTCCTCGATTAAATTTGATTTTTTGACCGAAACTGATCTTAACTAGTGTATAATATACTAGGATATTTCGACCGAAACTTGCATTTCAAAAAGTTTTATAGAAACTAATTTTCAGATGATTTTTTTCAAGGACTTCCATCATAAACTTCCCTCGTAACATATACAAATGATCTGAAAAGTTTCGTATCATTTCAAAGAGTTTCCAATTTAATGTGATTTTTTGAACAAAACTAGTATAAAATAGTGTATAATATAGTAGGATTTTTAGACCAAAACTTGCATTTCGAAAAGATTCATAGAATTTAATTTTCAAATGATATTTTTGCATGGACTTCCATCATAACCTTCCCTCATAAAATATAGAAATGTTCTTAAAAGTTTGATATCATTTCGAGCAGTCCTCAATTTAATTTGATTTTTCACCGAAACTAGTGTATAATATACTATGATTTTTGACAGAAACTTGCATTTCGATAAGTTTTATAGAAGCTAATTTTCAGATGATTTTTTGAATGGACTTCCGTCATAACCTTGCCTTGTAACATATATAATTAACCTGAAAGGTTTCGTATCATTTAGAACAATCCTCGATTTAATTTGACTTTTTGACCAAAACTAGAATAAACTAATGTATAATATTTATGATTTTTTGACCGAAACATGCATTTCAAAAAGTTTCATAGAATTTTATTTTCAGATGATTTTTTGCATGGACTTCCATCATAACCTTCCCTCGTAAAATATATCAATAATCAGAAAACTTTCATATCATTTCGAACAGTCCTCGAATAAATTTGATTTTTTGACCTAAACTAGTATTAACTAGTGTATAATATACTATGATTTTTTTACCAAAACTTGCATTTCAAAAAGGTATATAGAAACAAATTTTCGTATGATTTTTTTCAAGGTCTTCCATCATAACCTTCCCTCGTAACATATATAAATGATCTGAAAAGTTCCGTATCATTTCAAACAGTTTCCAATTTAATTTGATTTTTTGAACAAAACTAGTATAAAATAATGTATAATATATTATTATTTTTTGACCAAAACGTGCATTTCGAAAAGATTCATAGAATTTAATTTTCAAATGATTTTGTTGCATGGACTTGCATCATAACCTTCCCTCGTAAAATAAAGAAATATTCTTAAAATTTGATATCATTTCGAGCTGTCCTCAATTTAATTTGATTTTTTGACCGAAACTCGTGTCTAATATTCTATGATTTTTTGACTGAAACTTGCATTTTGATAAGTTTTATAGAATCTAATTTTCAGGTAATATTTTGCATGGACTTCCGTCATAACCTTGCCTTGTAACATATATAAATGATCTGAAAGGTTTCGTATCATTTGGAACAATCCTCAAGTTAATTTGACTTTTTGACCAAAACTAGAATAAACTAGTGTATAATATTTATGATTTTTTGACCGAAACATGCATTTCAAAAAGTTTCATAGAATCTAATTTTCAGATGATTTTTTGCATGGACTTCCATCATAACCTTCCCTCGTAAAATATATCAATAATCTGAAAAGTTTCGTATCATTTCGATCAGTCCTCGATTAAATTTGATTTTTTGACCGAAACTAGTATTAACTAGTGTATAATATACTATGATTTTTTACCAAAACATGCATTTCAAAAAGGTTTATAGAAACTAATTTTCGTATGATTTTTTTCAAAGTCTTCCATCATAACCTTCCCTCGTAACATATATAAATGATCTGAAAAGTTTCGTATCATTTCAAACAGTTTCCAATTTAATTTGATTTTTTGAACAAAACTAGTATAAAATAGTGTATAATATCTTATGATTTTTTGACCAAAACGTGCATTCCGAAAAGATTCATAGAATTTAATTTTCAAATGATTTTTTTGCATGGACTTCCATCATAACCTTCCCTCGTAAAATATAGAAATGTTCTTAAAATTTGATATCATTTTGAGCTGTCCTCAATTTAATTTCATTTTTTTGACCGAAACTCGTGTATAATATACTATGATTTTTTGACAGAAACTTTCATTTCCATAAGTTTTATAGAAGCTAATTTTCAGATGATTTTTTACATGGACTTCCGTCATAACCTTGCCTTGTAACATATATAAATGATCTGAAAGGTTTCGTATCATTTGGAACAATCCTCAATTTAATTTGACTTTTTGACCAGAACTAGAATAAACTAGTGTATAATACTTATGATTTTTTGACTGAAACTTGCATTTCAAAACGTTTCATAGAATACAATTTTCAAATGATTTTTTGCATGAACTTCCATCATAACCTTCCCTCGTAAAATATATCAATAATCTGAAAAGTTTCGTATCATTTCGAGCAGTCCTCGATTAAATTTGATTTTTTGACCGAAACTGATCTTAACTAGTGTATAATATACTAGGATTGTTTGACCGAAATATGCATTTCAAAAAGTTTTATAGAAACTAATTTTCAGATGATTTTGTGCAAGGACTTCCATAATAACCTTCCCTCGTAACATATATAAATGATCTGAAAAGTTTCGTATCTTTTCAAACAGTTTCCGATTTAATATGATTTTTTGAACAAAACTAGTATAAAATAGTGTATAATATATTATGATTTTTTGACCAAAACTTGCATTTCGAAAAGATTCATAGAATTTAATTTTCAAATGAATTTTTTGCATGGACTTCCATATAACTTTCCCTCGTTTAATATAGAAATGTTTTTACAAGTTTGATATCATTTTGAGAAGTCCTCGATTTAATTTGATTTTTTGACCGAAACTAGTGTATTATATACTATTATTTTTGACAGAAACTTGCATTTCGATAAGTTTTATAGAAGCTAATTTTCAGATGATATTTTGCATGGACTTTCGTCATAACCTTGTCGTGTAACATATATAAATGATCTGAAAGGTTTCGTATCATTTGGAACAATCCTCGATTCAATTTGACTTTTTGACCGGAACTAGAATAAACTAGTGTATAATATTTATGATTTTTTACCGAAACTTGCATTTCAAAAAGTTTCATTGAATATAATTTTCAGATCATTTTTTGCAAGGACTTCCATCATAACCTTCCCTCATAACATATATAAATGATCTAAAAAGTTTTGTATCATTTCAAACCGATTCAGATTTAATTTTATTTTTTGAACGAAACAAGTATAAAAAAGTGTATAATATATTATGATTTGTTGACCGAAACTTGCATTTCGAAAAGGTTCATAGAATATAATTTTCAAATGATTTTTTGCCTGGACTTCCATCATAACCTTCTCTCGTAAAATATAGAAATGTTCTGAAAAATTTCATATCATTTCGACAAGTCCTTTATTTAATTTGATTTTTTGACCGAAACTAGTGTAAACTAGTGTATAATATACTATGCTTTTTTGACAAAAACTTGCATTTCGATAAGTTTTATAGAAGCTAATTTTCAGATGATTTTTTGAATGAACTTCCATCATAACCTTCCCTTGTAACATATATAAATGATCTGAAAGGTTTCGTATCATTTAGAACAATCCTCGATTTAATTTGACTTTTTGACCAAAACTAGAATAAACTAGTGTATAATATTTATGATTTTTTGACCGAAACATGCATTTCAAAAAGTTTCATAGAATCTAATTTTCAGATGATTTTTTGCATGGACTTCCATCATAACCTTCCCTCGTAAAATATATTAATAATCTAAAAATTTCGTATCATTTCGAGCAGTCCTCGATTAAATTTTATTTTTTGACCGAAACTGATCTTAACTAGTGTATAATATACTAGGATATTTCGACCGAAACTTGCATTTCAAAAAGTTTTATAGAAACTAATTTTCAGATGATTTTTTTCAAGGACTTCCATCATAAACTTCCCTCGTAACATATACAAATGATCTGAAAAGTTTCGTATCATTTCAAAGAGTTTCCAATTTAATGTGATTTTTTGAACAAAACTAGTATAAAATAGTGTATAATATAGTAGGATTTTTAGACCAAAACTTGCATTTCGAAAAGATTCATAGAATTTAATTTTCAAATGATATTTTTGCATGGACTTCCATCATAACCTTCCCTCATAAAATATAGAAATGTTCTTAAAAGTTTGATATCATTTCGAGCAGTCCTCAATTTAATTTGATTTTTCACCGAAACTAGTGTATAATATACTATGATTTTTGACAGAAACTTGCATTTCGATAAGTTTTATAGAAGCTAATTTTCAGATGATTTTTTGAATGGACTTCCGTCATAACCTTGCCTTGTAACATATATAATTAACCTGAAAGGTTTCGTATCATTTAGAACAATCCTCGATTTAATTTGACTTTTTGACCAAAACTAGAATAAACTAATGTATAATATTTATGATTTTTTGACCGAAACATGCATTTCAAAAAGTTTCATAGAATTTTATTTTCAAATGATTTTTTGCATGGACTTCCATCATAACCTTCCCTCGTAAAATATATCAATAATCAGAAAACTTTCATATCATTTCGAACAGTCCTCGAATAAATTTGACTTTTTTGACCTAAACTAGTATTAATTAGTGTATAATATACTATGATATTTTTACCAAAACTTGCATTTCAAAAAGGTATATAGAAACAATTTTTCGTATGATTTTTTTCAAGGTCTTCCATCATAACCTTCCCTCGTAACATATATAAAAGATCTGAAAAGTTCCGTATCATTTCAAACAGTTTCCAATTTAATTTGATTTTTTGAACAAAACTAGTATAAAATAGTGTATAATATATTATTATTTTTTGACCAAAACGTGCATTTCGAAAAGATTCATAGAATTTAATTTTCAAATGATTTTGTTGCATGGACTTGCATCATAACCTTCCCTCGTAAAATATAGAAATATTCTTAAAATTTGATATCATTTCGAGCTGTCCTCAATTTAATTTGATTTTTTGACCGAAACTCGTGTCTAATATTCTATGATTTTTTGACTGAAACTTGCATTTTGATAAGTTTTATAGAATCTAATTTTCAAGTAATATTTTGCATGGACTTCCGTCATAACCTTGCCTTGTAACATATATAAATGATCTGAAAGGTTTCGTATCATTTGGAACAATCCTCAAGTTAATTTGACTTTTTGACCAAAACTAGAATAAACTAGTGTATAATATTTATGATTTTTTGACCGAAACATGCATTTCAAAACGTTTCATAGAATCTAATTTTCAGATGATTTTTTGCATGGACTTCCATATAACTTTCCCTCGTAAAATATATCAATAATCTGAAAAGTTTCGTATCATTTCGAGCAGTCCTCGATTAAATTTGATTTTTTGACCGAAACTGATCTTAACTAGTGTATAATATACTAGGATTGTTTGACCGAAATATGCATTTCAAAAAGTTTATAGAAACTAATTTTCAGATGATTTTGTGCAAGGACTTCCATAATAACCTTCCCTCGTAACATATATAAATGATCTGAAAAGTTTCGTATCATTTCAAACAATTTCCGATTTAATATGATTTTTTGAACAAAACTAGTATAAAATAGTGTATAATATATTATGATTTTTTGACCAAAACTTGCATTTCGGAAAGATTCATAGAATTTAATTTTCAAATGAATTTTTTGCATGGACTTCCATATAACTTTCCCTCGTATAATATAGAAATGTTTTTACAAGTTTGATATCATTTTGAGAAGTCCTCGATTTAATTTGATTTTTTTAACGAAACTAGTGTATTATATACTATTATTTTTGACAGAAACTTGCATTTCGATAAGTTTTATAGAAGCTAATTTTCAGATAATATTTTGCATGGACTTTCGTCATAACCTTGTCGTGTAACATATATAAATGATCTGAAAGGTTTCGTATCATTTGGAACAATCCTCGATTCAATTTGACTTTTTGACCGGAACTAGAATAAACTAGTGTATAATATTTATGATTTTTTACCGAAACTTGCATTTCAAAAATTTTCATTGAATATAATTTTCAGATCATTTTTTTGCAAGGACTTCCATCATAACCTTCCCTCATAACATATATAAATGATCTAAAAAGTTTTGTATCATTTCAAACCGATTCAGATTTAATTTTATTTTTTGAACGAAACAAGTATAAAATAGTGTATAATATATTATGATTTGTTGACCGAAACTTGCATTTCGAAAAGGTTCATAGAATATCATTTTCAAATGATTTTTTGCCTGGACTTCCATCATAACCTTCTCTCATAAAATATAGAAATGTTCTGAAAAATTTCATATCCTTTCGATAAGTCCTTTATTTAATTTGATTTTTTGACCGAAACTAGTGTAAACTAGTGTATAATATACTATGCTTCTTTGACAAAAACTTGCATTTCGATAAGTTTTATAGAAGCTAATTTTCAGATGATTTTTTGAATGGACTTCCATCATAACCTTCCCTTGTAACATATATAAATGATCTGAAAGGTTTCGTATCATTTGGAACAATCCTCAAGTTAATTTGACTTTTTGACCAAAACAAGAATAAACTAGTGTATAATATTTATGATTTTTTGACCGAAACATGCATTTAAAAAAGTTTCATAGAATCTAATTTTCAGATGATTTTTTGCATGGACTTCCATCATAACCTTCCCTCGAAAAAATATATCAATAATCTGAAAAGTTTCGTATCATTTCGATCAGTCCTCGATTAAATTTGATTTTTTGACCGAAACTAGTATTAACTAGTGTATAATATACTATGATTTTTTACCAAAACATGCATTTCAAAAAGGTTTATAGAAACTAATTTTCGTATGATTTTTTTCAAAGTCTTCCAACATAACCTTCCCTCGTAACATATATAAATGATCTGAAAAGTTTCGTATCATTTCAAACAGTTTCCAATTTAATTTGATTTTTTGAACGAAACTAGTATAAAATAGTGTATAATATATTATGATTTTTTGACCAAAACGTGCATTTCGAAAAGATTCATAGAATTTAATTTTCAAATGATTTTTTTGCATGGACTTCCATCATAACCTTCCCTCGTAAAATATAGAAATGTTCTTAAAATTTGATATCATTTTGAGCTGTCCTCAATTTAATTTGATTTTTTGACCGAAACTCGTGTATAATATACTATGATTTTTTGACAGAAACTTGCATTTCCATAAGTTATATAGAAGCTAATTTTCAGATGATTTTTTACATGGACTTCCGTCATAACCTTGCCTTGTAACATATATAAATGATCTGAAAGGTTTCGTATCATTTGGAACAATCCTCAATTTAATTTGACTTTTTGACCAGAACTAGAATAAACTAGTGTATAATACTTATTATTTTTTGACTGAAACTTGCATTTCAAAACGTCTCATAGAATACAATTTTCAAATGATTTTTTGCATGAACTTCCATCATAACCTTCCCTCGTAAAATATATCAATAATCTGAAAAGTTTCGTATCATTTCGAGCAGTCCTCGATTAAATTTGATTTTTTGACCGAAACTGATCTTAACTAGTGTATAATATACTAGGATTGTTTGACCGAAATATGCATTTCAAAAAGTTTTATAGAAACTAATTTTCAGATGATTTTGTGCAAGGACTTCCATAATAACCTTCCCTCGTAACATATATAAATGATCTGAAAAGTTTCGTATCATTTCAAACAGTTTCCGATTTAATATGATTTTTTGAACAAAACTAGTATAAAATAGTGTATAATATATTATGATTTTTTGACAAAAACTTGCATTTCGAAAAGATTCATAGAATTTAATTTTCAAATGAATTTTTTGCATGGACTTCCATATAACTTTCCCTCGTATAATATAGAAATGTTTTTACAAGTTTGATATCATTTTGAGAAGTCCTCGATTTAATTTGATTTTTTGACCGAAACTAGTGTATAATATACTATTATTTTTGACAGAAAATTGCATTTTGATAAGTTTTATAGAAGCTAATTTTCAGATGATATTTTGCATGGACTTTCGTCATAACCTTGTCGTGTAACATATATAAATGATCTGAAAGTTTTCGTATCATTTGGAACAATCCTCGATTCAATTTGACTTTTTGACCAGAACTAGAATAAACTAGTGTATAATATTTATGATTTTTTACCGAAACTTGCATTTCAAAAAGTTTCATTGAATATAATTTTCAGATCATTTTTTGCAAGGACTTCCATCATAATATTCCCTCATAACATATATAAATGATCTAAAAAGTTTTGTATCATTTCAAACCGATTCAGATTTAATTTTATTTTTTGAACGAAACAAGTATAAAATAGTGTATAATATATTATGATTTGTTGACCGGAACTTGCATTTCGAAAAGGTTCATAGAATATAATTTTCAAATGATTTTTTGCCTGGACTTCCATCATAACCTTCTCTCGTAAAATATAGAAATGTTCTGAAAAATTTCATATCATTTCGATAAGTCCTTTATTTAATTTGATTTTTTGACCGAAACTAGTGTAAACAAGTGTATAATATACTATGCTTTTTTGACAAAAACTTGCATTTCGATAAATTTTATAGAAGTTAATTTTCAGATGATTTTTTGAATGGACTTCCATCATAACCTTCCCTTGTAACATATATAAATGATCTGAAAGGTTTCGTATCATTTGGAACAATCCTCAAGTTAATTTGACTTTTTGACCAAAACTAGAATAAACTAGTGTATAATATTTATGATTTTTTGACCGAAACATGCATTTAAAAAAGTTTCATAGAATCTAATTTTCAGATGATTTTTTGCATGGACTTCCATCATAACCTTCCCTCGAAAAAATATATCAATAATCTGAAAAGTTTCATATCATTTCGATCAGTCCTCGATTAAATTTGATTTTTTGACCGAAACTAGTATTAACTAGTGTATAATATACTATGATTTTTTACCAAAACATGCATTTCAAAAAGGTTTATAGAAACTAATTTTCGTATGATTTTTTTCAAAGTCTTCCAACATAACCTTCCCTCGTAACATATATAAATGATCTGAAAAGTTTCGTATCATTTCAAACAGTTTCCAATTTAATTTGATTTTTTGAACGAAACTAGTATAAAATAGTGTATAATATAGTAGGATTTTTAGACCAAAACTTGCATTTCGAAAAGATTCATAGAATTTAATTTTCAAATGATATTTTTGCATGGACTTCCATCATAACCTTCCCTCATAAAATATAGAAATGTTCTTAAAAGTTTGATATCATTTCGAGCAGTCCTCAATTTAATTTGATTTTTCACCGAAACTAGTGTATAATATACTATGATTTTTGAAAGAAACTTGCATTTAGATAAGTTTTATAGAAGCTAATTTTCAGATGATTTTTTGAATGGACTTCCGTCATAACCTTGCCTTGTAACATATATAATTAACCTGAAAGGTTTCGTATCATTTAGAACAATCCTCGATTTAATTTGACTTTTTGACCAAAACTAGAATAAACTAATGTATAATATTTATGATTTTTTGACCGAAACATGCATTTCAAAAAGTTTCATAGAATTTTATTTTCAGATGATTTTTTGCATGGACTTCCATCATAACCTTCCCTCGTAAAATATATCAATAATCAGAAAACTTTCATATCATTTCGAACAGTCCTCGAATAAATTTGATTTTTTGACCTAAACTAGTATTAATTAGTGTATAATATACTATGATATTTTTACCAAAACTTGCATTTCAAAAAGGCATATAGAAACAAATTTTCGTATGATTTTTTTCAAGGTCTTCCATCATAACCTTCCCTCGTAACATATATAAATGATCTGAAAAGTTCCGTATCATTTCAAACAGTTTCCAATTTAATTTGATTTTTTGAACAAAACTAGTATAAAATAGTGTATAATATATTATTATTTTTTGACCAAAACGTGCATTTCTAAAAGATTCATAGAATTTAATTTTCAAATGATTTTGTTGCATGGACTTGCATCATAACCTTCCCTCGTAAAATATAGAAATATTCTTAAAATTTGATATCATTTCGAGTTGTCCTCAACTTAATTTGATTTTTTGACCGAAACTCGTGTCTAATATTCTATGATTTTTTGACAGAAACTTGCATTTCGATAAGTTTTATAGAATCTAATTTTCAAGTAATATTTTGCATGGACTTCCGTCATAACCTTGCCTTGTAACATATATAAATGATCTGAAAGGTTTCGTATCATTTGGAACAATCCTCAAGTTAATTTGACTTTTTGACCAAAACTAGAATAAACTAGTGTATAATATTTATGATTTTTTGACCGAAACATGCATTTAAAAAAGTTTCATAGAATCTAATTTTCAGATGATTTTTTGCATGGACTTCCATCATAACCTTCCCTCGTAAAATATATCAATAATCTGAAAAGTTTCGTATCATTTCGATCAGTCCTCGATTAAATTTGATTTTTTGACCGAAACTGATCTTAACTAGTGTATAATATACTAGGATTGTTTGACCGAAATATGCATTTCAAAAAGGTTTATAGAAACTAATTTTCGTATGATTTTTTTCAAAGTCTTCCATCATAACCTTCCCTCGTAACATATATAAATGATCTGAAAAGTTTCGTATCATTTCAAACAGTTTCCAATTTAATTTGATTTTTTGAACGAAACTAGTATAAAGTAGTGTATAATATATTATGATTTTTTGACCAAAACGTGCATTTCGAAAAGATTCATAGAATTTAATTTTCAAATGATTTTTTTGCATGGACTTCCATCATAACCTTCCCTCGTAAAATATAGAAATGTTCTTAAAATTTGATATCATTTTGAGCTGTCCTCAATTTAATTTGATTTTTTGACCCAAACTCGTGTATAATATACTATGATTTTTTGACAGAAACTTGCATTTCCATAAGTTATATAGAAGCTAATTTTCAGATGATTTTTTACATGGACTTCCGTCATAACCTTGCCTTGTAACATATATAAATGATCTGAAAGGTTTCGTATCATTTGGAACAATCCTCAATTTAATTTGACTTTTTGACCAGAACTAGAATAATCTAGTGTATAATACTTATGATTTTTTGACTGAAACTTGCATTTCAAAACGTTTCATAGAATACAATTTTCAAATGATTTTTTGCATGAACTTCCATCATAACCTTCCCTCGTAAAATATATCAATAATCTGAAAAGTTTCGTATCATTTCGAGCAGTCCTCGATTAAATTTGATTTTTTGACCGAAACTGATCTTAACTAGTGTATAATATACTAGGATTGTTTGACCGAAATATGCATTTCAAAAAGTTTATAGAAACTAATTTTCAGATGATTTTGTGCAAGGACTTCCATAATAACCTTCCCTCGTAACATATATAAATGATCTGAAAAGTTTCGTATCATTTCAAACAATTTCCGATTTAATATGATTTTTTGAACAAAACTAGTATAAAATAGTGTATAATATATTATGATTTTTTGACCAAAACTTGCATTTCGAAAAGATTCATAGAATTTAATTTTCAAATGAATTTTTTGCATGGACTTCCATATAACTTTCCCTCGTATAATATAGAAATGTTTTTACAAGTTTGATATCATTTTGAGAAGTCCTCGATTTAATTTGATTTTTTGACCGAAACTAGTGTATTATATACTATTATTTTTGACAGAAACTTGCATTTCGATAAGTTTTATAGAAGCTAATTTTCAGATAATATTTTGCATGGACTTTCGTCATAACCTTGTCGTGTAACATATATAAATGATCTGAAAGGTTTCGTATCATTTGGAACAATCCTCGATTCAATTTGACTTTTTGACCGGAACTAGAATAAACTAGTGTATAATATTTATGATTTTTTACCGAAACTTGCATTTCAAAAAGTTTCATTGAATATAATTTTCAGATCATTTTTTTGCAAGGACTTCCATCATAACCTTCCCTCATAACATATATAAATGATCTAAAAAGTTTTGTATCATTTCAAACCGATTCAGATTTAATTTTATTTTTTGAACGAAACAAGTATAAAATAGTGTATAATATATTATGATTTGTTGACTGAAACTTGCATTTCGAAAAGGTTCATAGAATATAATTTTCAAATGATTTTTTGCCTGGACTTCCATCATAACCTTCTCTCATAAAATATAGAAATGTTCTGAAAAATTTCATATCATTTCGATAAGTCCTTTATTTAATTTGATTTTTTGACCGAAACTAGTGTAAACTAGTGTATAATATACTATGCTTTTTTGACAAAAACTTGCATTTCGATAAGTTTTATAGAAGCTAATTTTCAGATGATTTTTTGAATGGACTTCCATCATAACCTTCCCTTGTAACATATATAAATGATCTGAAAGGTTTCGTATCATTTAGAACAATCCCCGATTTAATTTGACTTTTTGACCAAAACTAGAATAAACTAGTGTATAATATTTATGATTTTTTGACCGAAACATGCATTTCAAAAAGTTTCATAGAATCTAATTTTCAGATGATTTTTTGCATGGACTTCCATCATAACCTTCCCTCGTAAAATATATCAATAATCTGAAAAGTTTCGTATCATTTCGAACAGTCCTCGATTAAATTTGATTTTTTGACCGAAACTAGTATTAACTAGTGTATAATATACTATGATTTTTTTACCAAAACATGCATTTCAAAAAGGTTTATAGAAACTAATTTTCGTATGATTTTTTTCAAAGTCTTCCATCATAACCTTCCCTCGTAACATATATAAATGATCTGAAAAGTTTCGTATCATTTCAAACAGTTTCCAATTTAATTTGATTTTTTGAACGAAACTAGTATAAAATAGTGTATAATATATTATGATTTTTTGACCAAAACTTGCATTTCGAAAAGATTCATAGAATTTAATTTTCAAATGATTTTTTTGCATGGACTTCCATCATAACCTTCCCTCGTAAAATATAGAAATGTTCTTAAATTTTGATATCATTTCGAGCTGTCCTCATTTTAATTGATTTTTTGACCGAAACTAGTATATAATATACTATGATTTTTTGACAGAAACTTGCATTTCGATAAGTTTTATAGAAGCTAATTTTTAGATGATTTTTTGCATGGACTTCCGTCATAACCTTGCCTTGTAACATATATAAATGATCTGAAAGGTTTCGTATCATTTTGAACAATCCTCAATTTAATTTGACTTTTTGACCGGAACTAGAATAAACTAGTGTATAATACTTATGATTTTTTGACTGAAACTTGCATTTCAAAAAGTTTCATAGAATACAATTTTCAGATGATTTTTTGCATGAACTTCCATCATAACCTTCCCTCGTAAAATATATCAATAATCTGAAAAGTTTCGTATCATTTCGAGGAGTCCTCGGTTAAATTTGATTTTTTGACCGAAACTGATCTTAACTAGTGTATAATATACTAGGATTGTTTGACCGAAACATGCATTTCAAAAAGTTTTATAGAAACTAATTTTCAGATGATTTTGTGCAAGGACTTCCATCATAACCTTCCCTCGTAACATGTATAAATGATCTGAAAAGTTTCGTATCATTTCAAACAGTTTCCGATTTAATATGATTTTTTGAACAAAACTAGTATAAAATAGTGTATAATATAATATGATTTTTTGACCAAAACTTGCATTTCGAAAAGATTCATAGAATTTAATTTTCAAATGATTTTTTTGCATGGACTTCCATATAACTTTCCCTCGTATAATATAGAAATGTTTTTACAAGTTTGATATCATTTTGAGAAGTCCTCGATTTAATTTGATTTTTTGACCGAAACTAGTGTATAATATACTATAATTTTTTACAGAAACTTGCATTTCGATAAGTTTTATAGAAGATAATTTTCAGATGATATTTTGCATGGACTTTCGTTATAACCTTCCCGTGTAACATATATAAATGATCTGAAAGGTTTCGTATCATTTGGAACAATCCTCGATTCAATTTGACTTTTTGACCGGAACTAGAATAAACTAGTGTATAATATTTATGATTTTTTACCGAAACTTGCATTTCAAAAAGTTTCATAGAATATAATTTTCAGATCATTTTTTGCAAGGACTTCCATCATAACCTTCCCTCATAACATATATAAATGATCTAAAAAGTTTTGTATCATTTCAAACCGATTCATATTTAATTTAATTTTTTGAAAGAAACAAGTATAAAATAGTGTATAATATATTATGATTTGTTGACCGAAACTTGCATTTCGAAAAGGTTCATAGAGTATAATTTTCAAATGATTTTTTGCCTGGACTTCCATCATAACCTTCTCTCGTAAAATATAGAAATGTTTTGAAAAATTTCATATCATTTCGATAAGTCCTTGATTTAATTTGATTTTTTGACCGAAACTAGTGTAAACTAGTGTATAATATACTATGCTTTTTTGACAAAAACTTGCATTTCGATAAGTTTTATAGAAGCTAATTTTCAGATGATTTTTTGAATGGACTTCCATCATAACCTTCCCTTGTAACATATATAAATGATCTGAAAGGTTTCGTATCATTTAGAACAATCCCCGATTTAATTTGACTTTTTGACCAAAACTAGAATAAACTAGTGTATAATATTTATGATTTTTTGACCGAAACATGCATTTCAAAAAGTTTCATAGAATCTAATTTTCAGATGATTTTTTGCATGGACTTCCATCATAACCTTCCCTCGTAAAATATATCAATAATCTGAAAAGTTTCGTATCATTTCGAACAGTCCTCGATTAAATTTGATTTTTTGACCGAAACTAGTATTAACTAGTGTATAATATACTATGATTTTTTTACCAAAACATGCATTTCAAAAAGGTTTATAGAAACTAATTTTCGTATGATTTTTTTCAAAGTCTTCCATCATAACCTTCCCTCGTAACATATATAAATGATCTGAAAAGTTTCGTATCATTTCAAACAGTTTCCAATTTAATTTGATTTTTTGAACGAAACTAGTATAAAATAGTGTATAATATATTATGATTTTTTGACCAAAACTTGCATTTCGAAAAGATTCATAGAATTTAATTTTCAAATGATTTTTTTGCATGGACTTCCATCATAACCTTCCCTCGTAAAATATAGAAATGTTCTTAAATTTTGATATCATTTCGAGCTGTCCTCATTTTAATTGATTTTTTGACCGAAACTAGTATATAATATACTATGATTTTTTGACAGAAACTTGCATTTCGATAAGTTTTATAGAAGCTAATTTTTAGATGATTTTTTGCATGGACTTCCGTCATAACCTTGCCTTGTAACATATATAAATGATCTGAAAGGTTTCGTATCATTTTGAACAATCCTCAATTTAATTTGACTTTTTGACCGGAACTAGAATAAACTAGTGTATAATACTTATGATTTTTTGACTGAAACTTGCATTTCAAAAAGTTTCATAGAATACAATTTTCAGATGATTTTTTGCATGAACTTCCATCATAACCTTCCCTCGTAAAATATATCAATAATCTGAAAAGTTTCGTATCATTTCGAGGAGTCCTCGGTTAAATTTGATTTTTTGACCGAAACTGATCTTAACTAGTGTATAATATACTAGGATTGTTTGACCGAAACATGCATTTCAAAAAGTTTTATAGAAACTAATTTTCAGATGATTTTGTGCAAGGACTTCCATCATAACCTTCCCTCGTAACATATATAAATGATCTGAAAAGTTTCGTATCATTTCAAACAGTTTCCGATTTAATATGATTTTTTGAACAAAACTAGTATAAAATAGTGTATAATATAATATGATTTTTTGACCAAAACTTGCATTTCGAAAAGATTCATAGAATTTAATTTTCAAATGATTTTTTTGCATGGACTTCCATATAACTTTCCCTCGTATAATATAGAAATGTTTTTACAAGTTTGATATCATTTTGAGAAGTCCTCGATTTAATTTGATTTTTTGACCGAAACTAGTGTATAATATACTATAATTTTTTACAGAAACTTGCATTTCGATAAGTTTTATAGAAGATAATTTTCAGATGATATTTTGCATGGACTTTCGTTATAACCTTCCCGTGTAACATATATAAATGATCTGAAAGGTTTCGTATCATTTGGAACAATCCTCGATTCAATTTGACTTTTTGACCGGAACTAGAATAAACTAGTGTATAATATTTATGATTTTTTACCGAAACTTGCATTTCAAAAAGTTTCATAGAATATAATTTTCAGATCATTTTTTGCAAGGACTTCCATCATAACCTTCCCTCATAACATATATAAATGATCTAAAAAGTTTTGTATCATTTCAAACCGATTCATATTTAATTTAATTTTTTGAAAGAAACAAGTATAAAATAGTGTATAATATATTATGATTTGTTGACCGAAACTTGCATTTCGAAAAGGTTCATAGAGTATAATTTTCAAATGATTTTTTGCCTGGACTTCCATCATAACCTTCTCTCGTAAAATATAGAAATGTTTTGAAAAATTTCATATCATTTCGATAAGTCCTTGATTTAATTTGATTTTTTGACCGAAACTAGTGTAAACTAGTGTATAATATACTATGCTTTTTTGACAAAAACTTGCATTTCGATAAGTTTTATAGAATCTAATTTTCAGATGATTTTTTGAATGGACTTCCATCATAACCTTCCCTTGTAACATATATAAATGATCTGAAAGGTTTCGTATCATTTAGAACAATCCTCGATTTAATTTGACTTTTTGACCAAAACTAAAATAAACTAGTGTATAATATTTATGATTTTTTGACCGAAACATGCATTTCAAAAAGTTTCATAGAATCTAATTTTCAGATGATTTTTTGCATGGACTTCCATCATAACCTTCCCTCGTAAAATATATCAATAATCTGAAAAGTTTCGTATCATTTCGAACTCTCCTCGGTTTAATTTGATTTTTTGACCGAAACTAGTATTAACTAGTGTATAATATACTATGATTTTTTACCAAAACATGCATTTCAAAAAGGTTTATAGAAACTAATTTTCGTATGATTTTTTTCAAAGTCTTCCATCATAACCTTCCCTCGTAACATATATAAATGATCTGAAAAGTTTCGTATCATTTCAAACAGTTTCCAATTTAATTTGATTTTTTGAACAAAACTAGTATAAAATAGTGTATAATATCTTATGATTTTTTGACCAAAACGTGCATTCCGAAAAGATTCATAGAATTTAATTTTCAAATGATTTTTTTGCATGGACTTCCATCATAACCTTCCCTCGTAAAATATAGAAATGTTCTTAAAATTTGATATCATTTTGAGCTGTCCTCAATTTAATTTCATTTTTTTGACCGAAACTCGTGTATAATATACTATGATTTTTTGACAGAAACTTTCATTTCCATAAGTTTTATAGAAGCTAATTTTCAGATGATTTTTTACATGGACTTCCGTCATAACCTTGCCTTGTAACATATATAAATGATCTGAAAGGTTTCGTATCATTTGGAACAATCCTCAATTTAATTTGACTTTTTGACCAGAACTAGAATAAACTAGTGTATAATACTTATGATTTTTTGACTGAAACTTGCATTTCAAAACGTTTCATAGAATACAATTTTCAAATGATTTTTTGCATGAACTTCCATCATAACCTTCCCTCGTAAAATATATCAATAATCTGAAAAGTTTCGTATCATTTCGAGCAGTCCTCGATTAAATTTGATTTTTTGACCGAAACTGATCTTAACTAGTGTATAATATACTAGGATTGTTTGACCGAAATATGCATTTCAAAAAGTTTTATAGAAACTAATTTTCAGATGATTTTGTGCAAGGACTTCCATAATAACCTTCCCTCGTAACATATATAAATGATCTGAAAAGTTTCGTATCTTTTCAAACAGTTTCCGATTTAATATGATTTTTTGAACAAAACTAGTATAAAATAGTGTATAATATATTATGATTTTTTGACCAAAACTTGCATTTCGAAAAGATTCATAGAATTTAATTTTCAAATGAATTTTTTGCATGGACTTCCATATAACTTTCCCTCGTTTAATATAGAAATGTTTTTACAAGTTTGATATCATTTTGAGAAGTCCTCGATTTAATTTGATTTTTTGACCGAAACTAGTGTATTATATACTATTATTTTTGACAGAAACTTGCATTTCGATAAGTTTTATAGAAGCTAATTTTCAGATGATATTTTGCATGGACTTTCGTCATAACCTTGTCGTGTAACATATATAAATGATCTGAAAGGTTTCGTATCATTTGGAACAATCCTCGATTCAATTTGACTTTTTGACCGGAACTAGAATAAACTAGTGTATAATATTTATGATTTTTTACCGAAACTTGCATTTCAAAAAGTTTCATTGAATATAATTTTCAGATCATTTTTTGCAAGGACTTCCATCATAACCTTCCCTCATAACATATATAAATGATCTAAAAAGTTTTGTATCATTTCAAACCGATTCAGATTTAATTTTATTTTTTGAACGAAACAAGTATAAAAAAGTGTATAATATATTATGATTTGTTGACCGAAACTTGCATTTCGAAAAGGTTCATAGAATATAATTTTCAAATGATTTTTTGCCTGGACTTCCATCATAACCTTCTCTCGTAAAATATAGAAATGTTCTGAAAAATTTCATATCATTTCGACAAGTCCTTTATTTAATTTGATTTTTTGACCGAAACTAGTGTAAACTAGTGTATAATATACTATGCTTTTTTGACAAAAACTTGCATTTCGATAAGTTTTATAGAAGCTAATTTTCAGATGATTTTTTGAATGAACTTCCATCATAACCTTCCCTTGTAACATATATAAATGATCTGAAAGGTTTCGTATCATTTAGAACAATCCTCGATTTAATTTGACTTTTTGACCAAAACTAGAATAAACTAGTGTATAATATTTATGATTTTTTGACCGAAACATGCATTTCAAAAAGTTTCATAGAATCTAATTTTCAGATGATTTTTTGCATGGACTTCCATCATAACCTTCCCTCGTAAAATATATTAATAATCTAAAAATTTCGTATCATTTCGAGCAGTCCTCGATTAAATTTTATTTTTTGACCGAAACTGATCTTAACTAGTGTATAATATACTAGGATATTTCGACCGAAACTTGCATTTCAAAAAGTTTTATAGAAACTAATTTTCAGATGATTTTTTTCAAGGACTTCCATCATAAACTTCCCTCGTAACATATACAAATGATCTGAAAAGTTTCGTATCATTTCAAAGAGTTTCCAATTTAATGTGATTTTTTGAACAAAACTAGTATAAAATAGTGTATAATATAGTAGGATTTTTAGACCAAAACTTGCATTTCGAAAAGATTCATAGAATTTAATTTTCAAATGATATTTTTGCATGGACTTCCATCATAACCTTCCCTCATAAAATATAGAAATGTTCTTAAAAGTTTGATATCATTTCGAGCAGTCCTCAATTTAATTTGATTTTTCACCGAAACTAGTGTATAATATACTATGATTTTTGACAGAAACTTGCATTTTGATAAGTTTTATAGAAGCTAATTTTCAGATGATTTTTTGAATGGACTTCCGTCATAACCTTGCCTTGTAACATATATAATTAACCTGAAAGGTTTCGTATCATTTAGAACAATCCTCGATTTAATTTGACTTTTTGACCAAAACTAGAATAAACTAATGTATAATATTTATGATTTTTTGACCGAAACATGCATTTCAAAAAGTTTCATAGAATTTTATTTTCAAATGATTTTTTGCATGGACTTCCATCATAACCTTCCCTCGTAAAATATATCAATAATCAGAAAACTTTCATATCATTTCGAACAGTCCTCGAATAAATTTGATTTTTTGACCTAAACTAGTATTAATTAGTGTATAATATACTATGATATTTTTACCAAAACTTGCATTTCAAAAAGGTATATAGAAACAATTTTTCGTATGATTTTTTTCAAGGTCTTCCATCATAACCTTCCCTCGTAACATATATAAAAGATCTGAAAAGTTCCGTATCATTTCAAACAGTTTCCAATTTAATTTGATTTTTTGAACAAAACTAGTATAAAATAGTGTATAATATATTATTATTTTTTGACCAAAACGTGCATTTCGAAAAGATTCATAGAATTTAATTTTCAAATGATTTTGTTGCATGGACTTGCATCATAACCTTCCCTCGTAAAATATAGAAATATTCTTAAAATTTGATATCATTTCGAGCTGTCCTCAATTTAATTTGATTTTTTGACCGAAACTCGTGTCTAATATTCTATGATTTTTTGACTGAAACTTGCATTTTGATAAGTTTTATAGAATCTAATTTTCAAGTAATATTTTGCATGGACTTCCGTCATAACCTTGCCTTGTAACATATATAAATGATCTGAAAGGTTTCGTATCATTTGGAACAATCCTCAAGTTAATTTGACTTTTTGACCAAAACTAGAATAAACTAGTGTATAATATTTATGATTTTTTGACCGAAACATGCATTTCAAAACGTTTCATAGAATCTAATTTTCAGATGATTTTTTGCATGGACTTCCATATAACTTTCCCTCGTAAAATATATCAATAATCTGAAAAGTTTCGTATCATTTCGAGCAGTCCTCGATTAAATTTGATTTTTTGACCGAAACTGATCTTAACTAGTGTATAATATACTAGGATTGTTTGACCGAAATATGCATTTCAAAAAGTTTATAGAAACTAATTTTCAGATGATTTTGTGCAAGGACTTCCATAATAACCTTCCCTCGTAACATATATAAATGATCTGAAAAGTTTCGTATCATTTCAAACAATTTCCGATTTAATATGATTTTTTGAACAAAACTAGTATAAAATAGTGTATAATATATTATGATTTTTTGACCAAAACTTGCATTTCGGAAAGATTCATAGAATTTAATTTTCAAATGAATTTTTTGCATGGACTTCCATATAACTTTCCCTCGTATAATATAGAAATGTTTTTACAAGTTTGATATCATTTTGAGAAGTCCTCGATTTAATTTGATTTTTTTAACGAAACTAGTGTATTATATACTATTATTTTTGACAGAAACTTGCATTTCGATAAGTTTTATAGAAGCTAATTTTCAGATAATATTTTGCATGGACTTTCGTCATAACCTTGTCGTGTAACATATATAAATGATCTGAAAGGTTTCGTATCATTTGGAACAATCCTCGATTCAATTTGACTTTTTGACCGGAACTAGAATAAACTAGTGTATAATATTTATGATTTTTTACCGAAACTTGCATTTCAAAAATTTTCATTGAATATAATTTTCAGATCATTTTTTTGCAAGGACTTCCATCATAACCTTCCCTCATAACATATATAAATGATCTAAAAAGTTTTGTATCATTTCAAACCGATTCAGATTTAATTTTATTTTTTGAACGAAACAAGTATAAAATAGTGTATAATATATTATGATTTGTTGACCGAAACTTGCATTTCGAAAAGGTTCATAGAATATCATTTTCAAATGATTTTTTGCCTGGACTTCCATCATAACCTTCTCTCATAAAATATAGAAATGTTCTGAAAAATTTCATATCCTTTCGATAAGTCCTTTATTTAATTTGATTTTTTGACCGAAACTAGTGTAAACTAGTGTATAATATACTATGCTTCTTTGACAAAAACTTGCATTTCGATAAGTTTTATAGAAGCTAATTTTCAGATGATTTTTTGAATGGACTTCCATCATAACCTTCCCTTGTAACATATATAAATGATCTGAAAGGTTTCGTATCATTTGGAACAATCCTCAAGTTAATTTGACTTTTTGACCAAAACAAGAATAAACTAGTGTATAATATTTATGATTTTTTGACCGAAACATGCATTTAAAAAAGTTTCATAGAATCTAATTTTCAGATGATTTTTTGCATGGACTTCCATCATAACCTTCCCTCGAAAAAATATATCAATAATCTGAAAAGTTTCGTATCATTTCGATCAGTCCTCGATTAAATTTGATTTTTTGACCGAAACTAGTATTAACTAGTGTATAATATACTATGATTTTTTACCAAAACATGCATTTCAAAAAGGTTTATAGAAACTAATTTTCGTATGATTTTTTTCAAAGTCTTCCAACATAACCTTCCCTCGTAACATATATAAATGATCTGAAAAGTTTCGTATCATTTCAAACAGTTTCCAATTTAATTTGATTTTTTGAACGAAACTAGTATAAAATAGTGTATAATATATTATGATTTTTTGACCAAAACGTGCATTTCGAAAAGATTCATAGAATTTAATTTTCAAATGATTTTTTTGCATGGACTTCCATCATAACCTTCCCTCGTAAAATATAGAAATGTTCTTAAAATTTGATATCATTTTGAGCTGTCCTCAATTTAATTTGATTTTTTGACCGAAACTCGTGTATAATATACTATGATTTTTTGACAGAAACTTGCATTTCCATAAGTTATATAGAAGCTAATTTTCAGATGATTTTTTACATGGACTTCCGTCATAACCTTGCCTTGTAACATATATAAATGATCTGAAAGGTTTCGTATCATTTGGAACAATCCTCAATTTAATTTGACTTTTTGACCAGAACTAGAATAAACTAGTGTATAATACTTATTATTTTTTGACTGAAACTTGCATTTCAAAACGTCTCATAGAATACAATTTTCAAATGATTTTTTGCATGAACTTCCATCATAACCTTCCCTCGTAAAATATATCAATAATCTGAAAAGTTTCGTATCATTTCGAGCAGTCCTCGATTAAATTTGATTTTTTGACCGAAACTGATCTTAACTAGTGTATAATATACTAGGATTGTTTGACCGAAATATGCATTTCAAAAAGTTTTATAGAAACTAATTTTCAGATGATTTTGTGCAAGGACTTCCATAATAACCTTCCCTCGTAACATATATAAATGATCTGAAAAGTTTCGTATCATTTCAAACAGTTTCCGATTTAATATGATTTTTTGAACAAAACTAGTATAAAATAGTGTATAATATATTATGATTTTTTGACAAAAACTTGCATTTCGAAAAGATTCATAGAATTTAATTTTCAAATGAATTTTTTGCATGGACTTCCATATAACTTTCCCTCGTATAATATAGAAATGTTTTTACAAGTTTGATATCATTTTGAGAAGTCCTCGATTTAATTTGATTTTTTGACCGAAACTAGTGTATAATATACTATTATTTTTGACAGAAAATTGCATTTTGATAAGTTTTATAGAAGCTAATTTTCAGATGATATTTTGCATGGACTTTCGTCATAACCTTGTCGTGTAACATATATAAATGATCTGAAAGTTTTCGTATCATTTGGAACAATCCTCGATTCAATTTGACTTTTTGACCAGAACTAGAATAAACTAGTGTATAATATTTATGATTTTTTACCGAAACTTGCATTTCAAAAAGTTTCATTGAATATAATTTTCAGATCATTTTTTGCAAGGACTTCCATCATAATATTCCCTCATAACATATATAAATGATCTAAAAAGTTTTGTATCATTTCAAACCGATTCAGATTTAATTTTATTTTTTGAACGAAACAAGTATAAAATAGTGTATAATATATTATGATTTGTTGACCGGAACTTGCATTTCGAAAAGGTTCATAGAATATAATTTTCAAATGATTTTTTGCCTGGACTTCCATCATAACCTTCTCTCGTAAAATATAGAAATGTTCTGAAAAATTTCATATCATTTCGATAAGTCCTTTATTTAATTTGATTTTTTGACCGAAACTAGTGTAAACAAGTGTATAATATACTATGCTTTTTTGACAAAAACTTGCATTTCGATAAATTTTATAGAAGTTAATTTTCAGATGATTTTTTGAATGGACTTCCATCATAACCTTCCCTTGTAACATATATAAATGATCTGAAAGGTTTCGTATCATTTGGAACAATCCTCAAGTTAATTTGACTTTTTGACCAAAACTAGAATAAACTAGTGTATAATATTTATGATTTTTTGACCGAAACATGCATTTAAAAAAGTTTCATAGAATCTAATTTTCAGATGATTTTTTGCATGGACTTCCATCATAACCTTCCCTCGAAAAAATATATCAATAATCTGAAAAGTTTCATATCATTTCGATCAGTCCTCGATTAAATTTGATTTTTTGACCGAAACTAGTATTAACTAGTGTATAATATACTATGATTTTTTACCAAAACATGCATTTCAAAAAGGTTTATAGAAACTAATTTTCGTATGATTTTTTTCAAAGTCTTCCAACATAACCTTCCCTCGTAACATATATAAATGATCTGAAAAGTTTCGTATCATTTCAAACAGTTTCCAATTTAATTTGATTTTTTGAACGAAACTAGTATAAAATAGTGTATAATATAGTAGGATTTTTAGACCAAAACTTGCATTTCGAAAAGATTCATAGAATTTAATTTTCAAATGATATTTTTGCATGGACTTCCATCATAACCTTCCCTCATAAAATATAGAAATGTTCTTAAAAGTTTGATATCATTTCGAGCAGTCCTCAATTTAATTTGATTTTTCACCGAAACTAGTGTATAATATACTATGATTTTTGAAAGAAACTTGCATTTAGATAAGTTTTATAGAAGCTAATTTTCAGATGATTTTTTGAATGGACTTCCGTCATAACCTTGCCTTGTAACATATATAATTAACCTGAAAGGTTTCGTATCATTTAGAACAATCCTCGATTTAATTTGACTTTTTGACCAAAACTAGAATAAACTAATGTATAATATTTATGATTTTTTGACCGAAACATGCATTTCAAAAAGTTTCATAGAATTTTATTTTCAGATGATTTTTTGCATGGACTTCCATCATAACCTTCCCTCGTAAAATATATCAATAATCAGAAAACTTTCATATCATTTCGAACAGTCCTCGAATAAATTTGATTTTTTGACCTAAACTAGTATTAATTAGTGTATAATATACTATGATATTTTTACCAAAACTTGCATTTCAAAAAGGCATATAGAAACAAATTTTCGTATGATTTTTTTCAAGGTCTTCCATCATAACCTTCCCTCGTAACATATATAAATGATCTGAAAAGTTCCGTATCATTTCAAACAGTTTCCAATTTAATTTGATTTTTTGAACAAAACTAGTATAAAATAGTGTATAATATATTATTATTTTTTGACCAAAACGTGCATTTCTAAAAGATTCATAGAATTTAATTTTCAAATGATTTTGTTGCATGGACTTGCATCATAACCTTCCCTCGTAAAATATAGAAATATTCTTAAAATTTGATATCATTTCGAGTTGTCCTCAACTTAATTTGATTTTTTGACCGAAACTCGTGTCTAATATTCTATGATTTTTTGACAGAAACTTGCATTTCGATAAGTTTTATAGAATCTAATTTTCAAGTAATATTTTGCATGGACTTCCGTCATAACCTTGCCTTGTAACATATATAAATGATCTGAAAGGTTTCGTATCATTTGGAACAATCCTCAAGTTAATTTGACTTTTTGACCAAAACTAGAATAAACTAGTGTATAATATTTATGATTTTTTGACCGAAACATGCATTTAAAAAAGTTTCATAGAATCTAATTTTCAGATGATTTTTTGCATGGACTTCCATCATAACCTTCCCTCGTAAAATATATCAATAATCTGAAAAGTTTCGTATCATTTCGATCAGTCCTCGATTAAATTTGATTTTTTGACCGAAACTGATCTTAACTAGTGTATAATATACTAGGATTGTTTGACCGAAATATGCATTTCAAAAAGGTTTATAGAAACTAATTTTCGTATGATTTTTTTCAAAGTCTTCCATCATAACCTTCCCTCGTAACATATATAAATGATCTGAAAAGTTTCGTATCATTTCAAACAGTTTCCAATTTAATTTGATTTTTTGAACGAAACTAGTATAAAGTAGTGTATAATATATTATGATTTTTTGACCAAAACGTGCATTTCGAAAAGATTCATAGAATTTAATTTTCAAATGATTTTTTTGCATGGACTTCCATCATAACCTTCCCTCGTAAAATATAGAAATGTTCTTAAAATTTGATATCATTTTGAGCTGTCCTCAATTTAATTTGATTTTTTGACCCAAACTCGTGTATAATATACTATGATTTTTTGACAGAAACTTGCATTTCCATAAGTTATATAGAAGCTAATTTTCAGATGATTTTTTACATGGACTTCCGTCATAACCTTGCCTTGTAACATATATAAATGATCTGAAAGGTTTCGTATCATTTGGAACAATCCTCAATTTAATTTGACTTTTTGACCAGAACTAGAATAATCTAGTGTATAATACTTATGATTTTTTGACTGAAACTTGCATTTCAAAACGTTTCATAGAATACAATTTTCAAATGATTTTTTGCATGAACTTCCATCATAACCTTCCCTCGTAAAATATATCAATAATCTGAAAAGTTTCGTATCATTTCGAGCAGTCCTCGATTAAATTTGATTTTTTGACCGAAACTGATCTTAACTAGTGTATAATATACTAGGATTGTTTGACCGAAATATGCATTTCAAAAAGTTTATAGAAACTAATTTTCAGATGATTTTGTGCAAGGACTTCCATAATAACCTTCCCTCGTAACATATATAAATGATCTGAAAAGTTTCGTATCATTTCAAACAATTTCCGATTTAATATGATTTTTTGAACAAAACTAGTATAAAATAGTGTATAATATATTATGATTTTTTGACCAAAACTTGCATTTCGAAAAGATTCATAGAATTTAATTTTCAAATGAATTTTTTGCATGGACTTCCATATAACTTTCCCTCGTATAATATAGAAATGTTTTTACAAGTTTGATATCATTTTGAGAAGTCCTCGATTTAATTTGATTTTTTGACCGAAACTAGTGTATTATATACTATTATTTTTGACAGAAACTTGCATTTCGATAAGTTTTATAGAAGCTAATTTTCAGATAATATTTTGCATGGACTTTCGTCATAACCTTGTCGTGTAACATATATAAATGATCTGAAAGGTTTCGTATCATTTGGAACAATCCTCGATTCAATTTGACTTTTTGACCGGAACTAGAATAAACTAGTGTATAATATTTATGATTTTTTACCGAAACTTGCATTTCAAAAAGTTTCATTGAATATAATTTTCAGATCATTTTTTTGCAAGGACTTCCATCATAACCTTCCCTCATAACATATATAAATGATCTAAAAAGTTTTGTATCATTTCAAACCGATTCAGATTTAATTTTATTTTTTGAACGAAACAAGTATAAAATAGTGTATAATATATTATGATTTGTTGACTGAAACTTGCATTTCGAAAAGGTTCATAGAATATAATTTTCAAATGATTTTTTGCCTGGACTTCCATCATAACCTTCTCTCATAAAATATAGAAATGTTCTGAAAAATTTCATATCATTTCGATAAGTCCTTTATTTAATTTGATTTTTTGACCGAAACTAGTGTAAACTAGTGTATAATATACTATGCTTTTTTGACAAAAACTTGCATTTCGATAAGTTTTATAGAAGCTAATTTTCAGATGATTTTTTGAATGGACTTCCATCATAACCTTCCCTTGTAACATATATAAATGATCTGAAAGGTTTCGTATCATTTAGAACAATCCCCGATTTAATTTGACTTTTTGACCAAAACTAGAATAAACTAGTGTATAATATTTATGATTTTTTGACCGAAACATGCATTTCAAAAAGTTTCATAGAATCTAATTTTCAGATGATTTTTTGCATGGACTTCCATCATAACCTTCCCTCGTAAAATATATCAATAATCTGAAAAGTTTCGTATCATTTCGAACAGTCCTCGATTAAATTTGATTTTTTGACCGAAACTAGTATTAACTAGTGTATAATATACTATGATTTTTTTACCAAAACATGCATTTCAAAAAGGTTTATAGAAACTAATTTTCGTATGATTTTTTTCAAAGTCTTCCATCATAACCTTCCCTCGTAACATATATAAATGATCTGAAAAGTTTCGTATCATTTCAAACAGTTTCCAATTTAATTTGATTTTTTGAACGAAACTAGTATAAAATAGTGTATAATATATTATGATTTTTTGACCAAAACTTGCATTTCGAAAAGATTCATAGAATTTAATTTTCAAATGATTTTTTTGCATGGACTTCCATCATAACCTTCCCTCGTAAAATATAGAAATGTTCTTAAATTTTGATATCATTTCGAGCTGTCCTCATTTTAATTGATTTTTTGACCGAAACTAGTATATAATATACTATGATTTTTTGACAGAAACTTGCATTTCGATAAGTTTTATAGAAGCTAATTTTTAGATGATTTTTTGCATGGACTTCCGTCATAACCTTGCCTTGTAACATATATAAATGATCTGAAAGGTTTCGTATCATTTTGAACAATCCTCAATTTAATTTGACTTTTTGACCGGAACTAGAATAAACTAGTGTATAATACTTATGATTTTTTGACTGAAACTTGCATTTCAAAAAGTTTCATAGAATACAATTTTCAGATGATTTTTTGCATGAACTTCCATCATAACCTTCCCTCGTAAAATATATCAATAATCTGAAAAGTTTCGTATCATTTCGAGGAGTCCTCGGTTAAATTTGATTTTTTGACCGAAACTGATCTTAACTAGTGTATAATATACTAGGATTGTTTGACCGAAACATGCATTTCAAAAAGTTTTATAGAAACTAATTTTCAGATGATTTTGTGCAAGGACTTCCATCATAACCTTCCCTCGTAACATGTATAAATGATCTGAAAAGTTTCGTATCATTTCAAACAGTTTCCGATTTAATATGATTTTTTGAACAAAACTAGTATAAAATAGTGTATAATATAATATGATTTTTTGACCAAAACTTGCATTTCGAAAAGATTCATAGAATTTAATTTTCAAATGATTTTTTTGCATGGACTTCCATATAACTTTCCCTCGTATAATATAGAAATGTTTTTACAAGTTTGATATCATTTTGAGAAGTCCTCGATTTAATTTGATTTTTTGACCGAAACTAGTGTATAATATACTATAATTTTTTACAGAAACTTGCATTTCGATAAGTTTTATAGAAGATAATTTTCAGATGATATTTTGCATGGACTTTCGTTATAACCTTCCCGTGTAACATATATAAATGATCTGAAAGGTTTCGTATCATTTGGAACAATCCTCGATTCAATTTGACTTTTTGACCGGAACTAGAATAAACTAGTGTATAATATTTATGATTTTTTACCGAAACTTGCATTTCAAAAAGTTTCATAGAATATAATTTTCAGATCATTTTTTGCAAGGACTTCCATCATAACCTTCCCTCATAACATATATAAATGATCTAAAAAGTTTTGTATCATTTCAAACCGATTCATATTTAATTTAATTTTTTGAAAGAAACAAGTATAAAATAGTGTATAATATATTATGATTTGTTGACCGAAACTTGCATTTCGAAAAGGTTCATAGAGTATAATTTTCAAATGATTTTTTGCCTGGACTTCCATCATAACCTTCTCTCGTAAAATATAGAAATGTTTTGAAAAATTTCATATCATTTCGATAAGTCCTTGATTTAATTTGATTTTTTGACCGAAACTAGTGTAAACTAGTGTATAATATACTATGCTTTTTTGACAAAAACTTGCATTTCGATAAGTTTTATAGAAGCTAATTTTCAGATGATTTTTTGAATGGACTTCCATCATAACCTTCCCTTGTAACATATATAAATGATCTGAAAGGTTTCGTATCATTTAGAACAATCCCCGATTTAATTTGACTTTTTGACCAAAACTAGAATAAACTAGTGTATAATATTTATGATTTTTTGACCGAAACATGCATTTCAAAAAGTTTCATAGAATCTAATTTTCAGATGATTTTTTGCATGGACTTCCATCATAACCTTCCCTCGTAAAATATATCAATAATCTGAAAAGTTTCGTATCATTTCGAACAGTCCTCGATTAAATTTGATTTTTTGACCGAAACTAGTATTAACTAGTGTATAATATACTATGATTTTTTTACCAAAACATGCATTTCAAAAAGGTTTATAGAAACTAATTTTCGTATGATTTTTTTCAAAGTCTTCCATCATAACCTTCCCTCGTAACATATATAAATGATCTGAAAAGTTTCGTATCATTTCAAACAGTTTCCAATTTAATTTGATTTTTTGAACGAAACTAGTATAAAATAGTGTATAATATATTATGATTTTTTGACCAAAACTTGCATTTCGAAAAGATTCATAGAATTTAATTTTCAAATGATTTTTTTGCATGGACTTCCATCATAACCTTCCCTCGTAAAATATAGAAATGTTCTTAAATTTTGATATCATTTCGAGCTGTCCTCATTTTAATTGATTTTTTGACCGAAACTAGTATATAATATACTATGATTTTTTGACAGAAACTTGCATTTCGATAAGTTTTATAGAAGCTAATTTTTAGATGATTTTTTGCATGGACTTCCGTCATAACCTTGCCTTGTAACATATATAAATCATCTGAAAGGTTTCGTATCATTTTGAACAATCCTCAATTTAATTTGACTTTTTGACCGGAACTAGAATAAACTAGTGTATAATACTTATGATTTTTTGACTGAAACTTGCATTTCAAAAAGTTTCATAGAATACAATTTTCAGATGATTTTTTGCATGAACTTCCATCATAACCTTCCCTCGTAAAATATATCAATAATCTGAAAAGTTTCGTATCATTTCGAGGAGTCCTCGGTTAAATTTGATTTTTTGACCGAAACTGATCTTAACTAGTGTATAATATACTAGGATTGTTTGACCGAAACATGCATTTCAAAAAGTTTTATAGAAACTAATTTTCAGATGATTTTGTGCAAGGACTTCCATCATAACCTTCCCTCGTAACATATATAAATGATCTGAAAAGTTTCGTATCATTTCAAACAGTTTCCGATTTAATATGATTTTTTGAACAAAACTAGTATAAAATAGTGTATAATATAATATGATTTTTTGACCAAAACTTGCATTTCGAAAAGATTCATAGAATTTAATTTTCAAATGATTTTTTTGCATGGACTTCCATATAACTTTCCCTCGTATAATATAGAAATGTTTTTACAAGTTTGATATCATTTTGAGAAGTCCTCGATTTAATTTGATTTTTTGACCGAAACTAGTGTATAATATACTATAATTTTTTACAGAAACTTGCATTTCGATAAGTTTTATAGAAGATAATTTTCAGATGATATTTTGCATGGACTTTCGTTATAACCTTCCCGTGTAACATATATAAATGATCTGAAAGGTTTCGTATCATTTGGAACAATCCTCGATTCAATTTGACTTTTTGACCGGAACTAGAATAAACTAGTGTATAATATTTATGATTTTTTACCGAAACTTGCATTTCAAAAAGTTTCATAGAATATAATTTTCAGATCATTTTTTGCAAGGACTTCCATCATAACCTTCCCTCATAACATATATAAATGATCTAAAAAGTTTTGTATCATTTCAAACCGATTCATATTTAATTTAATTTTTTGAAAGAAACAAGTATAAAATAGTGTATAATATATTATGATTTGTTGACCGAAACTTGCATTTCGAAAAGGTTCATAGAGTATAATTTTCAAATGATTTTTTGCCTGGACTTCCATCATAACCTTCTCTCGTAAAATATAGAAATGTTTTGAAAAATTTCATATCATTTCGATAAGTCCTTGATTTAATTTGATTTTTTGACCGAAACTAGTGTAAACTAGTGTATAATATACTATGCTTTTTTGACAAAAACTTGCATTTCGATAAGTTTTATAGAATCTAATTTTCAGATGATTTTTTGAATGGACTTCCATCATAACCTTCCCTTGTAACATATATAAATGATCTGAAAGGTTTCGTATCATTTAGAACAATCCTCGATTTAATTTGACTTTTTGACCAAAACTAAAATAAACTAGTGTATAATATTTATGATTTTTTGACCGAAACATGCATTTCAAAAAGTTTCATAGAATCTAATTTTCAGATGATTTTTTGCATGGACTTCCATCATAACCTTCCCTCGTAAAATATATCAATAATCTGAAAAGTTTCGTATCATTTCGAACTCTCCTCGGTTTAATTTGATTTTTTGACCGAAACTAGTATTAACTAGTGTATAATATACTATGATTTTTTTACCAAAACATGCATTTCAAAAAGGTTTATAGAAACTAATTTTCGTATGATTTTTTTCAAAGTCTTCCATCATAACCTTCCCTCGTAACATATATAAATGATCTGAAAAGTTTCGTATCATTTCAAACAGTTTCCAATTTAATTTGATTTTTTGAACGAAACTAGTATAAAATAGTGTATAATATATTATGATTTTTTGACCAAAACTTGTATTTCGAAAAGATTCATAGAATTTAATTTTCAATTGATTTTTTTGCATGGACTTCCATCATAACCTTCCCTCGTAAAATATAGAAATGTTCTTAAATTTTGATATCATTTCGAGCTGTCCTCATTTTAATTGATTTTTTGAACGAAACTAGTGTATAATATACTATCATTTTTTGACAGAAACTTGCATTTCGATAAGTTTTATAGAAGCTAATTTTCAGATGATTTTTTGCATGGACTTCCGTCATAACCTTGCCTTGTAACATATATAAATGATCTGAAAGGTTTCGTATCATTTGGAACAATCCTCAATTTAATTTGACTTTTTGACCGGAACTAGAATAAACTAGTGTATAATACTTATGATTTTTTGACTGAAACTTGCATTTCAAAAAGTTTCATAGAATACAATTTTCAGATGATTTTTTGCATGAACTTCCATCATAACCTTCCCTCGTAAAATATATCAATAATCTGAAAAGTTTTGTATCATTTCGAGCAGTCCTCGATTAAATTTGATTTTTTGACCGAAACTGATCTAAACTAGTGTATAATACACAATGATTGTTTGACCGAAACATGCATTTCAAAAAGTTTTATAGAAACTAATTTTCAGATGATTTTTTGCAAGGACTTCCATCATAACCTTCCCTCGTAACATATATAAATGATCTGAAAGTTTCGTATCATTTCAAAAAGTTTCCGATTTAATATGATTTTTTGAACAAAACTAGTATAAAATAGTGTATAATATATTATGATTTTTTGACCAAAACTTGCATTTCGAAAAGATTCATAGAATTTAATTTTCAAATGATTTTTTTGCATGGACTTCCATATAACCTTCCCTCGTATAATATAGAAATGTTTTTACAAGCTTGATATCATTTCGAGAAGTCCTCGATTTAATTTGATTTTTTGACCGAAACTAGTGTATAATATACTATTATTTTTGACAGAAACTTGCATTTCGATTAGTTTTATAGAAGCTAATTTTCAGATGATTTTTTGAATGGATTTCCGTCATAACCTTGCCTTGTAACATATATAAACGATATGAAAGGTTTCATCTCATTTGGAATAATCCTCGATTCAATTGGACTTTTTGACCGGAACTAGTATAAACTAGTGTATAATATAATACCCCATAAATTATTTAATGCTCTGAATAATATTATTTGATATTAATAAGGTTTTGGATTACTCTAAGAGATTTTAACGGAAATAATTAGAGTAATCAGCAGGATTTTATTTTATTAACTAATTTTAGTTGACTCAGAGGTTTTACAAAACTATGGATTAAGAGACATTTTGGATACTCTCTATTTTAGACCCATTGGCAAGAAAAATAAGTTTTCCTCTTAAAACCTAAATATTATATATTATGTTTTATTGAAATAAAAATAGAGAGAAAAGAAAAAGAAGAAGTTAGTAAGAGAGAAGAGAAAGAAGGAAAGAGGAGAAGAAGAGGAAGTGAACCCTAGAGCTCCAATCCATCATTCTTTATCATCCGCCCGTCGAATCGACTCAAATTCTTCGCCAATCTTCATGTCTCGAGGTGGGTTCGTCTATAGGAATCACTGATTTCCCTGTTCTTCTCTCTCAAAATCTTCAAGAACCAATGTTTTTACCAAGATCCATGGTTGCTCGAGAAAACAATCTAGATAATCGGTCGAACGACGGTATGCTCCTCACGCAACGTGAGAGCAACGTTAATAATCCTCTACACGAAGAAACCGTGTAGGATCTCCCAGATGGGAAGACAACCTCACCTTCCCCCGATCGCGACCAACCATTAGAAAGTCGCCCAGAGGTCCCCCTTCCTCCAACACCTTTAGGATCCGACTTCGCAGTGCTGGATGAGATTATGAACCAGACAAATTTGTTACTCCTCGCCCAAGGCGAAAAGATTTCCCGTCTCGAGGACAATAACCGTTGACCGTCCCGGTCTCCCGCGAGACATCAAAGAAGACGTAGTCCCTCTCCTCCCAAAAGGAAGAGGAAAGGATGCAATGATGAATCCACTAGTGACAAACGGTCCCGTCCACCTCCTCCTCGATCTTCCCCTCCAAGTCGAGAAGGAGCAGATCAAGATCTGCATCACCCCAGCGAACGAAGAAGCGCGTGCCCAGGTCCCCTTCATTCAATTCCAGCGACGATGAAGACACCAGGGGCCCCCTCTCGTCGGAAATCATGACGGCTAAACTCCCACGGGGTTTAGAAAAACCTCCACCCTTAGACTCATATGATGGGATCACAGATCCTGACGAGCATATCGATAATATTGATGCTTTGTTCAACTACCGAGGGGTGCGAGGGGCAATCAAATGTCGCCTCTTTCCTACAACTCTGAGGAAAGGAGCGATGACATGGTACAAAAGCCTCGAAGCAGAGTCCATCACTTCCTGGAAACAGCTCGGACGCACGTTTTCCAGGCACTTCACCGTTTCTAGACGCCACCCGAAGACAGAAGCATCGCTCGAAGCAATCATCTAGGGGAAAGACGAACCTCTACGAACCTATATCGAGAGGTTCAACAAAGAAGCAGTCCAGGTATCCACAACGGATGACATGAAGAAGTACTTGTTGGATCGAGGTCTACGCCCGTCGCCGATTTCCATCGGGCGGTTGGCATCGAGACCCCGGCCACCCTTGACGCTTTCTTGTTAAAAGCCCAAGCTTACATCTAATACGAGGAAAAGCAGGCTGCTAGCTCTGTCCGAGACGCCCGGCATCGCGAGGACGCAAAGCCCCCCTGGGTCGATGAACCCTCGACATCTCGTCGGGGAGGAGACAAAAGAAAGGACGATCGCCCCTGTGAACCGCGGGAGCACAGAGGACCCGTCGGTAGGTTTCATGAATATACCCCTTTCCTGGTCTCTAGAGAAAAGATCTTGTTCGAGTGTGCCAACTCGGAATTCAGACAAGCAGGAGTACGCTTTCTGAAGCAGCTGCCTAGAAAACCGGGCGCGGACAAGACGAAGTACTGTAGATTCCACAAGAGTCACGGCCATAATACCGAATACTGCATCCATCTCAAAGACGCAATCGAGATACTTATCAAAGACGGGCACCTCAAACAGTTTACCAAATTAAGAGACACCCCTCGACAAGAAGCGCAGGAGACTCAGAAGATCGAAGAAGCTGTACCCATACCATCATATGCGAGCATGCAGGTTTCCCTGAGCATCTACCGCCCGGAAGATTTCTTCCTGCCCGACCACACGAGGAGCCCAGGATATTTTTCCTCCCACAGCCCATGGGAGACCTTTCCCTCTGCAATGGTCATCTCAGGGGGAGGATTTAACAAAATCACGGTCGGATCCGTAAAGAGGAAATTTGACTAACTGATCGCGAAAGGCCCTGCTCAGAGCGTGACCCTGGACCCTCCAAGAGAGGGCTCAGTACCCCTTGATTTTTACCGGGAGGAACTCTTGGGAGGAGCACTAAACGCCAACATCCCACTACTCATCCGTGCATGAATGGCAAATTTTGATGTGAGAAGAATCCTGGTGGACCAAGGTAGCTCCTGCGACATCATGTACTCCCAATTATTTTCAACACTCCAGTTGAATGAAACACACCTGACTCCGTACGTCGGATCAAACTTATAGGGTTTCAACGGAGCAGTCTCCCGACCATGGGGTTACGTCGATCTCTTCGTCACCTTCGGTACATCCGAAACCGCCAGAACTGTTCGCGTCCAATTCCTGGTCGTAGACTGTCCTTCGTTGTACCAATGCATTTTGGGACGACCAACATTGGCCGAGTTGATCGTTGTTCCATCCACCGTTCACCTAAAAATGAAGTATTATACTACTTCGGGCAAAGTCGCTACACTACACGGTGACGTCGAAGCAGCTCGCCGATGCTTTGAAGCAGCATCCAAGGGTCTTAGCTCGATATCTTACCAACCAAACCCATCAGCCCTAACTTCTCCAGATACTCCACAAACATCCAAGGCTTTTCCTCAGGTCGACTCAATCGATCTGGACTGCAGGTTCTCAGATGAAGATGAGGGCATTCGGAGGCTGACCGATTCACTTTCCCGGCCAATTCCTGACGGAGAATTCGAGCTAATTCATTTGGGGGATGATCCGGCTCGGTGCGTCAAGATCGGAGCCCATCTGCCCGACTTGGCGAAACGACAATTGGAATCATGCCTCAAGGGAAACGTCGATCTGTTTTCTTGGAGCGCCGCAGAAATTCCAGGGCTCGACCCCGAGACGGCCTGTTATCACCTCTCCATCGACCCAACGCATAGAGCGGTCACCCAGCGTAGGAGGAAGCAGTCGACCGAGAAAACCAAAGCGGCTGAATCTGCTGTTAAAGACCTCCTAGAGGCAAATTTTGTAACAGGCCAGGTATACATCCTGGCTCTCAAATGTTGTACTTGTTAAAAAGTCTAGTGGAAAATGGAGAATGTGTGTTGACTATACCGATCTTAACCGGGCATGCCCGAAAGACGCATATCCTTTGCCCAACATTGACAAATTGGTTGACAATTCGTCTGGTTTCAAACTATTGTCCTTTATGGATGCCTACTCAGGGTACAATCAAATCCCCATGGTTGTGTCCGACAAAAAATACACGGCCTTCATGACCGAATCGGGCAACTATTATTATAACGTTATGCCCTTTGGCTTAAAAAATGCAGGCGCGACATATCAGCGCATGATGAACAAGGTATTTCGAATAGAAATCAGGGACATGCTTGAAGTATACATGGATGACATGATCGTCAAATCTCAGCAAGAGACGGACCACGCGTCCCACTTACGAAAAGTATTCGATTAAGCCCGGAAGTGCAAAATGCGTTTCAATCCCGAGAAATGCACGTTTGGGGTCCTAGCAGGAAAGTTCCTCGGATTCTATTTAACCGAACGAGGTATTGAAGCCAACCCTGATAAATGTCGGGCATTTACAGAACTTTTTACTCCTGATTCTAAACAATCCATACGATCGTTAAACGGGGTCCTCGCTTCCCTCGCACAATTTGTGGCAAAATCCGCTCAGCACGCCCTGCCCTTTTACAAACTCCTCCGCAAAGAGGCTACCTTTGAATGGACGGAGGAGTACGAGCAAGCCTTGTCCCACTTGAAAAGGGAATTATCTAAGCCCCCTGTTTTGTCCAGGCCCAACGAATGGGAGACGCTTTACCTCTATCTCGCTGTAGCGAACGAGGAAGTAAGTGCAGCCCTCGTGCGTGACCTACCTGAGGGACAGAAACCTATTTACTTTACCTCCAAGGCGCTCCACGGCCCCGAACCTTGGTACCTCCAGGTAGAAAAGGTGACCCTGGCCCTCCTTTTTGCATCCAGAAGACTACGACATTATTTCCTAGCCCACACCATTATCGTAAGAACAGACCAACCCATAAGACAATTACTCGGACGACCAGACATGGTCGGGCGAATGTTAAAATGGTTGTTGGAACTGTCCGAGTTCGATATCAAATTCGAAGGGAGACAAGCTCTCAAGGCTCAAGCGCTAGCCGACTTTGTAGCATAGCTCACTTTCACCGAACAGGAGCCGAAATCCCCATCCAAATGGACCATCTTCGTAGACGGAGCATCTGGCCCGGCGAGTAGTGGAGCTGGAATCATCCTGGAAAACAAAGAAGGAAACATCATCGAAGTATCTTTAACTTTGTCCTTCCCCACATCCAACAACCAGGCGGAGTATGAAGCCTTCCTGGCCGGCATACAACTCGCGACAGACCTGGAGGCAGAAGAAATCACAATTTGCACAGATTCCCAGCTGGTCGCTAATCAGGTCCGGGGAGATTTCCAGGCCAAAAATGACAATATGGCCGAATACCTGGCCCTCGTAAAGGACAAACTAAAACGATTCACAAACATAGAGGTCAAACACGTCCTGCGAGAGAATAATACTCGAGCTGATATCCTTTCCAAGTTAGCAAGCACTAAAAGAAAGGGAAACAACAAGTCTGTCATACAAAAGGTGCTCCCCCGACCAAGCATTGGACAATCTTCAATCCACCTTGACATTAATCTCGTAGGCGACGCCAACTGCTGGATGACCCCGGTGTTTAACTACCTGACTAAGGGTGAGTTACCAACAGACCCGAAAACGGCCAGCACCGTGCATCGAAGGTCATGCTCATACTCTTTATTCGGTGGGTGTATATATCTTCGAGGTTTCTCCACGCCACTCCTTAGGTGTGTAGAGGAAGAGAACATCCCACACGTACTAAGAGAAGTCCATGAAGGAATTAACGCACAGCACCCGAGCGGACGATCGTTAGCCCGAAAGATCCTCCGGGAAGGATACTATTGGCTGACACTCCAGCACGACGCAAAAGAGCACGTGAAAAGATGCGACAAATGCCAACAACACGGGGACGTACACGTAGCACCCCCTACCGAGCTAAAATCTCTATCTTCCCCGTGGCCATTCACGTGGTGGGGGATGGACATCTTAGGGCCATTCGTCCTCAGATCCGGCCAAAGTAAATACCTCATTGTGGGCGTCGATTATTTCATCAAATGGATAGAAGATGAGGCCTTGGCCAAGATTACTGCACTCAACATACTACGCTTCTTTAAGAGGAGCATTCTCGCTCGGTTCGGGGTACCGCTCGCCATTGTAACCGATAACGGTACCCAATTCACCGATAGACATTTCAAAGAATTTGTTGCTTCAGTAGGAACAAAACAGCATTTCGCTTCGGTTGAGCATCCCCAAACCAACGGACAAGCAGAAGTTGCAAATAGAGTAATGCTAAGAGGTCTAAAACGGAGAATGGACGAGCACAAGAAACACTGGGTCGAGGAGTTACACAGCGTACTTTGGGCATATAGAACCACTCCCCACTCAACGACCGGTGAATCCCCGTTCCGGTTGGCATATGGGACCGAAGCAGTAATTCTTGTGGAAATGCACATTCGATCCAGGTGGACAGAGTCCCCAATGGACCAAGACACCAACTTTGAAGCTTTAAGAGACGAGCTTGACCTGATCGAAGAAATCCGATCAGAAGCTGCTCTCCGAGAGGCCACTCTTAAACAGAAAATAGCAGCTCGGTATGACTCTAAAGTCATAAGACGGAAATTCGAGGTGGGTAGTCTTGTTCTAAGAAGAAATCACAGAGATTCCCACGAAGGAAAACTAACGCCTAATTGGGAGGGCCTATATCGTGTCCGGGAAAAGACCAAAAATGGGGCCTATTATTTAGAGAATCTTCACGGGGAAGAACTTCCTCAGCCGTGGAACGCCGAGAAGCTCAAGCAATATTATAGTTAATTATAGAGTCACCTTGATCGACTCTCCAGCGATAAGCAATAGGTCCGACTAAACCTGCGTGCCCAGGTACAAGCACAACAGCTCGAATAACATGATTATCAGGATCTTCTTCTAGAGGAAAGAGGTGACTATTGCACGGGCGGATACTCAAACGAGTCCGACGTCGCCTATGTACCACGACCAGGAAGAACCCTAGCTCGTGATGGGACGTTCAAGCCTCGGAGCCCGAGTCATTATCTTGGCCCGGGTACCGACCAGGAGCCAGCCTCCAACATTTGATTGGTCCCCCAAACCAACAGATTACAAACACACACCCCATATTTGCCCAATTACATCTAACCATCATAAAGACGCCAAACACTTAACATTTATAGAAATATAAAAGGAAGGAAATCCTCCGACGAACGCACAGTTAAAAATACTTGTAAAAAAATATTATGAAATAACAAACAACCACCAAGGTCGGACAATTTTACTGAAAGGTTGCGACCCCGAAGGGCCGACTTGTTCATAATTACATTCAGATGGGACCACGTCCCCGGGAAAAACAAAAGCATAGTAAATTACAAAGTTAAGGCACGCAGGCCAGACTAGTTCCCTTCCCTTTCTAGAGCACCAGGTTGACCTTCGCTCTAGGGCGGCTGCATCTCAGGCTGTTCAGGCTGAGCAATCACCCCGGGCTGAGAGTCTTCCACAGTTAAGTCTGCAGGGACCACTATCTGACCATTCTCAACTTTGTAGAGATAGCTGATGCGCCCGGTATCCAAAATCAATTCAAGATGAAGGGCTTGTATCTGACTACAGTATTTTGGAAACTAAGCTCAGTCGACGAGTTCAGATCTTCCATGTCCTGGTCGATCCGAGCAAGAAACTGGGCCCTAGTCACCAAATCCTTGGTATCAGCCTCCTCATCCTCCTTCGGGCAGAAGGCATCCTTCAGCTTTTTGTTCTGTTCCAATGTAACGGCTCGGGCCCCTCGCAAGGCAATCTAGCACTACTACCTCACGATCTTCTCTACTCCCCTCACTAGTAGAATTTTTGCCTTCCATGGGAATCGAACCCTGTACCCTTGGGTTCAAGTACATGCTCAATCCATTCCCACTACCAATTGAGCTACTAGCTCAAGTGGTAGTGGGAATGGATTGAGCATGTACTTGAACCCCAGGGTACAGGGTTCGATTCCCATGGAAGGCAAAAACTCTACTAGTGAGGGGAGTAGAGAAGATTATGAGGTAGTAGTGCTGGATTTCCTTGCGAGGGGCCCGGGCTGTTACAAAAAAAGGCACCTTTTTTGTAATAGCCCGGGCCCCTCGCAAGGCAATCCCAGCACTACCACCTCACGATCTTCTCTACCCCCCTCTCTAGTAGAGTTTTTGCCTTCTGTGGGAATCGAACCCTATACCCTGGGGTTCAAGTACATGCTCAATCCATTCCCACTACCATTTGAGCTACTAGCTCAAATGGTAGTGGGAATGGATTAAGCATGTACTTGAACCCCAGGGTATAGGGTTCGATTCCCACGGAAGGCAAAAACACTACTAGAGAGGGGGTAGAGAAGATCGTGAGGTGGCAGTGCCGGGATTGCCTTGCGAAGGGCCTGGGCTGTTACATCCAAGGCCCTCCTCTTATTGACCTCCAGCTTGGTGATAATGTTCCCCCGATCAGTCAACTCCCTGGAAGAGGCAGCAGCTTCCTCAAAGGTCGTAGCCAGCTTTCCTTCGGCAGCGGCCAGGAGCTCTTTCAGCTTTATCACCTCCATTTCCTTCTCGGGGTTCCCTTCGACCGTCAGCCATGCCATAAACAATACCTGTATAACTGCACTCGCATCCTGGGCCAGAGATAGGCACTGGACAGGGAGATCCATCGCCTCAACGAACAGAGAGTCCGCCCGGTCGACCTCCATGCTCGTCCCTTCGAAAGAATTCCGCTTCATGAAGCAAGGCGGCAGCACGTGTTTCGGTTTGGGGGAACATTGATCGTCAAATCCACGGTCGCATCAGATTTATGCCTCTTCATGAGCGAGCCAGTAGACGCACTCGGAGACCCTTGGACTAGGGGGCCCGACCCTGAGCCACTCGTTTCGGTCAGCTTGGTTTGAACAACCCGCGACCTCTTCTTTTGTTGCTGGCGCAGTCGTTCCTGGATTTTGTCTAAGGGGTTCGACAAGGAGCCTGTAAAGAAAAGAATACAAAATTAGTCACGAACGCCAAGATTATTAAAACACAATGACAAACAGAAATGAAAACAAATACCAAATAACTCGGACACTTCTTGCTCGGTGTTACACGCCAGGAGATTTGTGACGTCTATCAAAGGACGCACCACAGCCTCTCCCCCGTCCTGATCCAGCATTATCTTACCCTCCCCGTCCAGTAGAGGGGTCGGAGTAAAAAAGGCTACCAACTTCTGAAACACCTCGAAGCTAGCCGCGTCGTCCTTATTCAGAGAATATCCAACTTGGACAAACTCACTAACCGAGCGTCCATAATGAGAGTAATTCCATGAGAAGGGAAACGCCAGAGCCTCCTAGGGATCACCTGCCCTCGGTCATCGAGTCTGGGCTCATCATTTTCATCGGTATCTACCCCAAGGAAACTCAGCACTCTCACGGCTTCCTCGCTCGCCGCTTTACCAGAAAGTAATCTGTCTTGAAAGCCCGGATAGATTCCGAGCGAGCTTTGAATATCTTGGTCTGCTATTTTAAGAAAATAAATCCCTTCCGGTCGGTCCCTCATCCCACCTGGCGCTGTAGCGAGAACAATCGAAAGAATAGAGGAAGCGTGGCCCTAACACCCAGATGGGCGCACGTCACCTCGAACGCTCTCAGGAACGTGTAAGAGTTGGGGTGCAGCTGAAACGGGGCTACACCCAAGTGCCCGAGCATAGCACAAACCAGATCACTGAAGGGCAATGTTAACCCTAGGATCGATGTCACGTACTCGTACATTGAAAACTTTCGGCCGCCAAAGTCCGAAAATATTCGGTCATCATCCCCCGGGCAAGTGACGACCCAATCCTTCGGATCGCCAACAATAGTCAAAGGCTCTGCGCGAGGTCTCGAGAAGGACGACACCTTATCAAGTAGGTCCTCCACTACCCATTCCTCGGGCGCAATTATCGTTTCCAAACCCCGAGGGGCATCGGTCGTCTCTCCTGAATCAGGGGCTCCATCCTCCGTCGTGGTCGCGTCTGATTCGTCCGACGAGCTTCCGGAGTCAGAAGGAACTGATGCGGAAGAACCGGAATCTTCCGAGGACACCTCCTCCGAGGAGATCTCGAGCGGGTCAATAAGCGAAGTCTCACCTGAAAAGCAGAGGAAAGGTGTCAGTGAATTCAATTAGAATATCAAATCCACCCTTCCACCGCTCAACAAGTGAAAGGGCGTGTATCGACCCGGGAGTAAGATCACGAGCCATAGCCCTCGGTTAACCATCGCTCAAGGCGATGGCCAGCGCCTGACGACGGTGAGGGTATGATCAAATCCTAGATGCTTATCAGGTCCCAGGCCAAGGTCGACCAGGACCATCTCCGACCACGAATTAGGGTTCGTAATCGACGAGCAACGATGACAGAAGGTCTCTAATCTACTTTTTCTAGCCTAAACCTACCGAAAAATCTATCCTATGCCACATGCATTGCTAAAATATCAAGCCTATGACTAAGAAAAGCGCAAAAAAGAGTCGTACCTTGAGCTTGGGAGGCCATTACAGAAGAAGTTGGCTTGAAACGCGGTGGTCGACAGATGAATGTGGTGGTCGGCGGCTGATCTACGAGCAGTACGGCTAAGAAGAAGACGAAACGAAAAAGCTTACAGAATGCCTTGGGTTCCTATTTATAGGGAATGGAACACGTGCAGGAATGCGTGACCCCTATCCCTAGGCAATGATTACCTACACTCTAGCCCCTAGGATAGCCGTCAGAACATTAAATAGGCGCGAATTCCCAGACACGCCAACTTTTTGTTTCATATCCCCCCTTCGTCATGCAATCGAACAACTGCCCACTTATCGTGGGTCGTCGAACGATCATTCCCTGGTCCACGTACGAAAAACACCAGTCACGATGCGTACGCCTCAGACAGAAAACCATCACTAAGTCATCGCTCCTCCGCATAAGCAACAACTTGGGGGCTCCTGTTCCGGGCAAGCCCAACTCCCAGAGTTGGGCCAGACAAAGTGACAAGCTGACACGCTCGTCGTCGAGCATCATGCAGAGGATAACAGTCCTTGTCGACCAAGGCTGTACGAACCAGAATGAAATCCCCCAACGGCTAGTTTTGATTGTTACCTATCAGTGCGGATTGCACGATCCGCGACAAATGGTTCGAACCAATAACCATCCACTAACGATAGTATATAAACCCTCTTAGAGGAGAGGGCCAGGTATTTAATTATCTCACCTTAATTCTTGTACTTGCACGCTCTTTGTAGAGTATCGTACTTTAGCATCGGAGTGCCTTGCAAGTACACCCCCTCTTCTCCTCATCAACCGTCCTTCAACAACGCTCGACGTCAGCCATATCGGATCCTGATCTCCAGGTACGATCAGAAAGTAAGAAAGAAGAGAAAAAAATATTATTCTTATAAATAAATAAGAGTAAATAAAGAAAACGATGAGAAGTGAGAAACACGTGAGAAAGTGAGAAACACATGAGGAAGTGAGAAGAAAGTGAGAAGTGAGAAACATGTGATTAATTGAGAAGAAGGTGGGAAGTGAGAAACACGTGAGGAAATGAGAAGAAAATGAGAAGTGGGAAGATGGTGAGAAGTAAAATGCATGAGGAAGAGGGAAACACGATGAGTTTTTGAGTTAGGGTAAATTGGGTGAAATTACAGGAAAAACTCCTCCAACCTTAATTTTTAAAAGGGTAAATAAGGTTTTTTTGTCAAAACACATAGGGACTTGTAACCCTCTTTGAGTCGGGAAGCTTTCTTTCCCACAACCAGCTCCAAGCCAAAAATCCTATGCAATATCAAATTGAGTCAGGAACTGATACTCCATAGTGGCCGACTTTCGTTTCGCACCGCTCTCCCAAGATAGTGTTGTTATCAATAACTTTGTTTCTTACTATCAAACTGCTCTTGTTCTATTATGTTTAATGATTTAGAATATTTATGTTTTCATCTGATTTTAGTTATTTAGGTTTAATATTCAAAAAATGACTATTTCTGATTATATTTAATGATTTATAGAATTTCTTACTATCAAATTACTCTGTGAGTTAAATGTATACTTCATTGCCTTTGGTGTTACTTGATAAACAAACAAGAGATAAGTGGGAAGGAAAATTTTGTAAACATTGTAAACCTTTTGGTGTGCAATATATTCTTCCTTCTTCTTCTTCTAATTTTTTTTCCTTTTTTAATTTTAATTAGTGAAAATTGTGTATGAGTGATTGAACAAAAGCTTGAGTAATTATTGTGTGTGTGTGTGTGTGCAACACCAAAATGATTGGTGTTTGTGATTTTGGTCTTGTTTTTTGTTCATATATATGGTATCTAGAGCCCATATTATAAGTTTTGGTGGATCTTGTACAATGGCTTCTCATCCAAATGGATACTTCCTTGAAAAATATTCTCATCTTGAATAGAAAGAATTATGATCATTGGTGCAAGCAAATGAATATGGTTTTATGCTATCAATATGTGTGGGATCTTGTGAAGAATGGAGTCACATCAATCAGTGATTGTGCCACTGATGATCAGAAGAATGTTGACAGAATTGAAGAAGAATTATAAATCTCTCTTTATAATTCATCAATGTGTTGATCCAAAAAACTTTGAAAAGGTTGGAAATGTTGAATCATCGAATGAATCATGGGATATTTTGGAAAAGTAATTTCGAGGTACTTAAAAAGTGAAGGGTGTGAGATTACAAAATCACAAAAGGTTATATGATTTTCTTCAAATGGAAGAAAATGAAAGCATAAGTGAGTTCTTCATAAGGGTGACTAGGTTGATGAATCAGATCAAGATCTATGGTGAAATGATGACAACTGAGTCAATAGTTGGAAAGATCTTGAAATCTTTACTTCCAAAATGTGATCACATCATGGTATCTATATAAGAATCCAATTATTTTTAAAATTTGACAAAGGAAGAACTGCAAGGGACTCTTGAATCCCATGAGAAAAGAATGGTGGAGGGGTATGCATGCAAGACAAAAACTGGCTCGACATTGCAGGAACAATCAAGAAAATATAGAAAGGGAAAAATAAAATGGAATAACAATAGAAGTAGAGGTGGCTACAATAATTTAAATGATAAAAGCTATCAGCAAGAAGGGAGTCCATCAAATCAGAAAGAAGTTGCAAACCAATGTGGTCATAGAGGTGGTATTTCTAATAGAGGAATATGAGGAAGAAAGAGGTTTGACAAAAGTAACATCCAATGTTAGAATTGTAATAAATAAGGCCATTTGGTGATGAATGCTTTGTAACCAAGAAAAATTAAGAATATAATGCAAATATTTCAAAGCAAGATGTTGATAACGTATTATTTATGGTTACAACAAAGGATCAAGAGAAGTATGACTGGTAGGAAAGATTGGTTTGTCAACATCAATTAATCCAGGAAGAATAAAGTGAAGTTTTCAAATGATAGCACATTGGCAGTTGAAGGTATTGGTGATGTATTGATCACGAGGAAAGATGGCAAGTAATCATTGATCTCAAATGTGATATAAATTATAGGTATGAAGAGAAACTTGCTAAGTATTGGACAACTTGTTGAAAATAACTACAAAGTATTGATAGATGACAAGATGATGATAGTGCAGGGCTCAAGTGGACGATTGATATTGAAGACACCTATTTCTCAAAATAGGACATTCAAAATTGAACTTAATGTGATGGAGCATAAGTGCCTAGCAATTGAACTTAGAAGGGATAAGTGGCCATGACCCAAAGGGACTTATATTTTCTGTAGACATGGTCCAACATAAGGTCTCTTTTAAGAGAATCGACCAAATTCTAACCTTAGGTACTTAACTTAAAATTCTTTCTTGAGGGTTTTGACATAAGTCTTGCTTGAGAGACTCAACTACTCACCTGAAGGACTTAGAGTCTCTTTATAAAGGCTTCTCTAAATGCCTTCTCTAAGGGACAAAGAGTCTCTCCACATAGGTTCAACCTAAAGTCTAACCAAAGATACTTTAATTCAAGTCTCGCATAAGGGAAATAACTTAAAGTCCCATGTAACACGCTTAATTCCCACGTATAATTTAATTAATTTAATCAGAGTAAAATAAACCAATTAGAATAAAGAGCATTACTTTAAACAACCACTTGCTCGTAAATAGACATGTAACATAATTCAAAACAGTTTTAATCCAAAAAAATGTTCTTTATTACGCAGCGGAAAATCAATCATTTGTAATAATAAAATATAACGGTTCCAACAATTTGAAAACTTATTTTGAGAAGTTGTAAAGCAATCAAAATCCTTTTAATGAAATAAACTATGTGATAAGCGTTCCCAACTCCCAATGTTACATATCAGAGCAGACGCCACCAGGTGAAGTACCTCGTCTTCACCAATCCCGACTTCCACAACTACTCCTGGTTATCTGCATGTTACCTACGTAGAGGCAACATTCAAACAGAATGGGTGATATTCTCAATCAATCATAAGAATAAGATGATATAAATATGCAAGTATAAACCATCAAGTAATCCATTCGCATCACAACAGTCAACAACATCACACCCTTCAATTTATACACAAATAATCACATCATATATCATGCAGCATGACTATCATAAATGCAATGATATCCAACATACTCAATGTATGCGGTACCAATTCGATCCATGTTTAGTGATCACAGTTCCCGTCGGAACGTCTATTACCCGCTCACACCCCACATGGGCACACGACAATTGTGATTCCTTACACCCCATATGGGCACAAAATCACCTTAACAACAACAACCTCATGCAATGATATGTACCTCAATGATAACATATAATGACTAAATGCACACCTATAGCATATTCATCATCATACCCACACAACTCGACTATCACATGCATTCATCAAACATACATTATCATGTCAATACAGCCACTACACATCTCTACATCATTTGATCATGCATTTCACACTATTGCATCAACAACCACAAAACAAGCATAATAATACTCCCTTACATACCCATAATGTAAAAGCAGCAAAACAGCTTTAATAGAATATAACACAGAAATTTTCCATGAATTATCAGTCAATAAAAATGATATTTTTATGTACCAAGTCGTGCTAAGTGAGCCCCACCCACGCTAAGCTCTCTACTCACTGCATCGAGGAGGCAAGATTCCTACAGACCGCGCTAAGCGCCCTCTACGAATTTGGCAGAAAAACCTTGCGATAACAGCATCTCTCAACTGCGAATTTCTGCACTCAAACTGATTTTTAACACGCTTTTTCCACAATTCATGCCATTACAAACTATTTATAACATATGCATTCCAACAAAACAAACCAATTACACCAATCTCATCAATTTCAATCATGTCATTATGAATTTTCTTCGGAACCCTAACCAACCCACAAACAACATTCCTATGGACAACCTAATAATTCTACCCACATACATGTATCATCAAACCCTTAAGAGATAAAGAATTCCCACTTTTACCTTACAGTGATGAGTTTTCCTTGCTTCAATGACTTCTCCCTTCCTTCCTATTGCCCTTGCTCTTCTCCCTCTTTCTCTCTTTTGCCTTTTCTTTTACGTGGAATGAAAAATAATGACTTCTCACTCTCTAATCTTCTCGTATACCCCAAATAATGAATTTCCTTATTTTCCCTCACTTAACCCTCACCTAATTACCATGAAGCCCTTGCACTCATTACACCTCTAATTATTTTATTTAATCTATTATGTCAATATTATCACTCAACTAATGAAATAAACTAGTCAACAAATATTAAATTAAAATGATATAATTAACCTTACTGAACCCACCTCTAATTTCTACATTATTAGCCACACATCCCTATTATCCTCAAGACTTACTTCTTAAGGCTACTACCATTCGCCTCGGGTACATAAATCACAACGTTGGCACAACACAATTGGTCACCATGATTCACAATAACAAACAAACATTTTCTACCAAATAATTAAAAGAAAAATGGGGAGTTACATCTCCCCCACTTAGAATATTTTTGTCCTCGATACGAATCTCTTATATTACTCTCCAATTCCCAAGGCATGTTCCCACTGGCAGCACCTCCCCATACTACCTTCACGAGAACAATTTCCTTGCCTCTCAACTGCTTCACTTCGCGATCATCAATATGCTCTGGTAAAGCCTCAACCGTAAGATTATCTCTCACATTCACCTCATCCATCGGGATCACATGTGACGGATCCGGGACATACTTCTGAAGCTGCGAAACATGGAATACATCATGTGAATTTGACACTCGTGGTGGCAACGCCACTCTATAAGCAACAGGTCCAACTCTCGTAGAAATCTGATAAGGTTCGATAAATCAAGGAGTAAGTTTTCTCGACTTCAAAGCATGTCCAATGTAATGCCCGTTTATTTAATTAATTATTTAATTAAATATAATTGTGGTATGTTGTGGCAATTCGTGTTGATTTGAGTATATTTGTCAATTTGAGTTGCTTTGTGTGGAATTGTGTCGATTCGTGTTGATGGCCGAATTTATCGGAATATTATGTTGATGGTTATAAGTTGGTTTAAGTCGAATTTAATTATTTAAGTTGATATAAGTTGTAGAAAATAATATGGAGTATTCTCTGTTTATTGTTGGATATGTTGATTGGAATGTTTGGACCATTTGGTTGATAATCGGACGTTAATCTAATTAAGTCAGGAGAAAATAATTAGTCGTGAATTATTAAATTGATTTTTGGGTGTTGTGGAGAATTAAGTCCTTAAGTCAGAATGCTAGTTGGAAAGTTGAGGAAATAATATTACGAGTGATATTATTAATTATTGGAGCATGTTGGTTAATGGGCTTGGATTGCGTCGGAATTAGCAATTAAGAGGGTGTATAACTTAAGCCCAATATAATAGAATTATATGATAATAAAATTAGGTTAATTGGTAGCAAGAGAATAGGACATGGAAGTTACAGAGGAAGAAGTCTTAGAGAAGAATAAGGGGTTTTAGAGGAGAGAAAATAGTTTGGGGGTAAAGAAGGAGAAAGAAGAATTCATGATCATATCTATTTTCGCACTTACGGTACAACCTTCACTAAATAGGTGATAACTTTTTACTTGTAATTTTGATTAAAGCTATTTTTGAATTTCTGGAAAGCTTGTGAAATTCCCTTCAATTTGATATATTATTTTGTGTCAATAAGTTCGGTATTGAAGAAGAAAAACGCATTTAAAGTTTGGAAGTTCATGCTAGAAATTGGTCAAATAGTAGTTACGGGATTGATGATGATGGATGCTGAATTTCGGTCAAGATAAAAACTCAATGGCAGCATGTTCATATTTCTAATCTCCATGGATGAAATAGGAGAGGAAAAGAGTTATAGAGGCAAAGCGTTGGAATTTCGATTGGAGAACTTTGGAGACTAACCAGAAAATTATTAGAGCAACTGTTAATCCAAGGTAAGGGTGGGATTCTAACCTTATAATTGGGAATGCCTGATAAATTTGTATGGAATTGGGGATAAAAATCATTGTCGTTATTGATGTTAATTGTTGTTTGTGTGAAAAATGAGTTGTATTGGTAAATAAGTTTTTTTGGTTAATAAGTTGTTGGATTAATAAGTTGTTGGTGACGAATAAGTTGTTTAGGTGATTAAGAAGATTATGCATGTGTTGAGTTGTTGGTGTTGGTGTTGAATTGTGAGAGTTAGTGGATGTATGTTTGAATAAGTTGTCTGATTGTTAAGTTTTTTATCAAATAAGGAAATTAATCTCTGTGGTGGAATTAATCATAAGTTAATAAGTTAATTATTTAGTAGTAATTGTGTATAATATATGGTGTTATGGTTGAATCGATTATTGAATGGAATTAAAAAAAATAGGTATGTGAGAATTAAGGTTCTAAGATGAATATGAAGGAAACAGAGATAAAACTAGCTTTGGGAGTTGGACGGTCGTCCCCATGCATAACGCTCGTCAGGGTCATGCCAAGTTGAGACGTTCGTCATGGGTATTGTGATGTTCGTCAGGGATTGTTGTTTTTATGACACCCGTCACGATGTTGCGACGTCCGTCAGGAGGACTCGTGACGTGCTCTTTTTGTATGTGTTTTGTTGTCCGATTTGGTTTACTAGTATACTTAAGTTGATTACAGAAGCATGATGATTTAGATAATTAATTACAGAGGATGAGTAACTACTCTAGAGTACTGTGAGTAAATTAAGAAATGATATTTTAATGAATTTATAAATAATTAATCAAGTAGTAGTATAGTATAATTAGAAGTGGGATTGCTAAATTGATTAATGAAGGTGTTGAAGGGTATTGACAGAGAGGCTATAAGTAATGTAGTGATGGTTAGTAGAAGGAAATTAGATGAACTAAGTGGAATTGGTAGCAAGTTTGGTATGTCGATTGTTGTCTCGGATTTGATAGAAGGGAACTAGTAAAAAGTAGTAATAGCGGAGCGTAGTAAATAACCTAATTAATCAGTTTAGTTGAAATTTGTGTGAATAAGAACGCGAATAACTATTGTCCTTGAGTTGTGTTGTTGTTGTTGCTAAGTTGTATAGTTGGTCGTTGTTGTTGCTAAGTTGTATAGTTGGTTGTTGTTGTTGCTAAGTTGTATGGTTGGTTGTTGTTGTTGCTAAGTTGTGTAGTTGGTTGTCGTTGTTGTTAGAGGCCTTTGGCCAATGTTGATCAATCGATGATGTTAAGTTGTAAGCCTTTGAGCCAATGTTGATTGTTGTTGTTAAGTTGTTATAGTCATTGTTGGTGGATAATCATAACATATGTTGCATTTCTAAGTTGGAGTGGATGCTCACCACGTTGGCCTGGATTGACAAAAATTATCAAGTTGAAGGCTTATGCCTTGCAGATGCCTCGATAACCTGGCATATTATAAGTTGGGAGTTTTAATCCAATGGTACCACATGCATCGCATTGTCTAAGTTGCATTTCCAAGTTGTATAGTATGTTGTTGCGTTGTATCTCGTGTTGTATAAGTTGTTGATGTGTTGTGGAGTGGTGATTTATGTATTCCAATTTAATATGTTATTTATCATATTCTTGATTATATTTTTAGATATCTCACCCCTTCTGTTTGAATGTTACCCTTATGTTGGTAACGTGCAGGTAGCTTGAAGGAAGATGATTATCTTCACTAGTTTGAGTCGGTGTCAGTGCTCTGATACGTAACACTCGGGGAATGGACACTTAGTTGTCTTGTTGTTATGTATAAGTTGTTTCAGTATAATTATGTTGTTACTAGGTTGTTTAAAGTTGAATATCATGTTATATCATGTTTAGTTGAATAGTTTGAGAATCCGCTGCGTAGTTGTAAAGGTTGATTTTGCTTTCAAAAATAAATAAAAGTTGTCGTTTTTAGTTTCTTCCGAACCAAAGGTGTTATGTATCAATTTTCTTGAAATTAAATGAAGTGTTTATAAGTTGAAAAATGTAGCATCCAGTTTTGTGTACTTGTTGATTGATTTTTATTACTCTGATTTTTAATATAATTTTTGGGTAGAAATGGGGTGTTACATCCAACGCCAGTTACCAGAGTAACCCTCATAAACACATGATCTCCTTCTTGAAAATCAATATTCGTCCTCCTCTTATCGTTGTAACTCTTCTGTCTGCTCTGTAAAGTTTTCATCTTTTCTCAAATCAGCTTCACAATCTCAATAGTCTACTAGACGATATCAGGTCCAAGCACTACACTCCCACCAGACTCATGCCAACACAAAGGCGTTTGACCTCTTCCACCATGCAATGCTTCAAAAGGCGCCATTTTGATACTAGAATGATAACTAATGTTATAATGAACTCGATCAACAGAAAATTGGTATCCCAAGAACCTCCTTGTTCAAACACGCAAGCCCTCAACGAATCTTCCAAATACTGTATAGTCTTTTCTATCTTCCCATCCGTCTGTGGATGATAAGCGAAACTCAACCTCAACTTCGAACCCAAAGCCTCTTACAAACTCTCCCAAAATATGGAAGTGAACCTCGGATCTCTATCTGATACAATACTCAAAGGAATTTCATGCAACTTCACAATCACGTGGATATAAATCTCTACCAACTTCTGCAAAGGGAAACTGATATTAATTGGAATAAAATGTGTCGACTTCGTCAGTCTATCAACAACAAACCAAATTGCATCGTGTTCTCACAGAGTATTAGGCAACCCCAAAACAAAATCCATCAAAATATTGTCCCATTTCCACTCTGGAATATCCAACGGTTGCATCAGACCAGCAGGTTTATGATGTTCCACCTTCGACTTCTGACAAGTCAAGCAAGCATAAACAATGTGAGCTACAGCACGTTTCAATCCAGGCCATCAAAATATCCTTTTCAAATCCTGATACGTCTTTGTAGCTCCTGGGTGAATACTCAGACTACTTCTTTGAGTCTTGTAACACCCTTCTACCCCAAACATAATATTTAAATAATATCAGAGTAATCATCAAAAAGGGTGTCACATTTTCATCATAAATCAACACAACAGTGTCCTGTCCCGTAACACAGGTTAATCAACATTAAAATATCATAAACATTTCACAGCGAAATTTAACTTCAAAATTCAAAACCTCATAAATATAATTTTCACCATCTTGAATTTAACATCATATAAGTAGGAAAAACATTTATCCAATGATAACATAACTGAAACAGTTAACAGAATAAAACCCATCCCAGTGTTACATGACACAGAGCAGGACACATAAACCATAACCACTTCTAAAGAACATTAAAGCACGCTCCGAGACTCATGAATTACTCATATTGCACTGCAGGACTATTCTTCGACATCTACAAGTTACCCACGAAGGAGGCAACATTTCCAAGCAGGCAGGGTGAGTAATCATAATATATCATAAACTTACAAGAATATATAATCACAAATAAATTAGTACACATATCATAACATCATCAACTACAAAATTCAGCAACAACCACAACACTAACATGAAATAAATTAACACCAACACAATCATGAAATTCATCCAAAGTATGCAATTTCTAACATCCTGATATGCAATACGCATGTGGTACCATTTTCACCATGAGATGGATACATGACCATCAACCCTCCACAAGGGAGCACACCATAATCATCGAGACACTTCAATCCACACAATGGGATTGAAGCAAATAAATAGGCCGAAGCCCCATCGTGAATGTTATGAAATGCAATTATGCGCTACATCGAAAAATTCACCAAAATAATTCGCATCATTCATTTCAATCAGCAAAACAACCAGCAAATATTCATATATATCATCATAACATTACACCCTGAACACTGGTTTCCTAACCACTCTGACACATCAAGAATTAACCTGTACCCGGTAATTTATAAGGTAATTATAAGGTTATTTCACAAATTCATTTATCAAAAACTGTTGCATTTTTCTCATTTCTATTCATCAAAATAAAGTTCAGTTTGTACTCGTTCCGACGCTTCAAACGGAATGCGAATCGGACTTACGGTTTAAAAGATATGAATTTTTAAAGAAATAAAATTTGTTGTCCTAACAGTGTTAACCGGTTAACCAAAGTGTTAACCGGTTAACGCCTGCGTAATTTCAGAAAATACCACAAAATTTCCAATGGTTAACCGGTTAACCAAAGTGTTAACCGGTTAACGCACGCGTTCCAGCAGTCTTCTGCTACACAATTGCAGACTGTTCCAATTTTCAAAAATCCCCAAACCCCATCACGGATTTCACATCATAACACCCAAAAACCATTCAAAAACATCAATTAAACCTCAACAACATCCAGACAACAATTATACAGACAAACATACGATTATAACTCATTCTAATCGCTCTAATTCATCAAGATTTCTCCTAAAACTCAACCTAACTCAAAACCCCAAAACTCCTAAAATTCATACCATCCTAATCCATTCATATTCCAATTCCTATACATTTATCATAGATTGTGAAAACTCCCCATACCTTAGAGAATTTCTCCGCTTTACACGCTTCTCTTGGGTTCTCCACAGCCTCCTGACTCTGAGCTTCTCTTTTCTTCAGAGCACTTCCAAAACACGATAGAAACAACAAAATGAGAAAACTGATCGTATTCTCTTCTTTGGCTATAATATCCCAGTTTAGCCTTTTCCCATATTACCCTCATGATTTCACAAAAGTACCATCTTATCCTTTTCTTTAATATATTTTTAATAATAAAAATAAAATAGTATAATAAAACACTATTTATCCTTATTATATAAAAATACTCATTTTCTCCAAAATTCTCAAATTAACCCAAACTCTCCAAATTTTCTAAATTAATTAAATAAATGATTAAATAATTAAATTTAGATTTTCGGGGCGTTACAAGTCTCCTCAAGAATCATTCTCTTCAATTCAGAATCATCAGGGATACAAATCCATTCACAAAATCTTAGCACACCTTAATCTTCAACTCGGAAATCATTACTTCCAGTATGTTCACCACCCACCATCAAGTCCACTAGTTTCACATTCAATTTCTGACCCTCTTTGATACTATTGAGAAAATCATTGGTAATCTTTAACATACCAAACATCATGTTATGCAACGTTTGTTCAAGAACCAAACTCATGTCCTGAAACTGCTCAATTAACTCTAACTATTTAACCATTATAGCAGATATATGCAAGGTCTTCAAACTTAACGCATCAGCCACGACATTAGCTTTACAGGGATGGTAATTTAAGCCGAAGTCATAATCTTTCAAAAATTCCAACCAACGTCTCTGCCTCATATTGAACTCCTTTTGGTCAAACAAATACTATAAACTTTTATGATCATTATACACTTCAAATCTAGAACCATACAGATAATACCTCCACATTTTTAGTACAAAATTACTAAGCGCCCTCTACAATTTTGTCAGAAAATCCATGCGATAACAGCATCTCCCAACTACGATTTTCTGTACTCAAACTGATTTTTAACAAGCTTATTCTACAGATCATGCCATTACAAACTATTTCTAACATATGCATTCCAACAAAACAAACCAACTACACCAATCTCATCAATTTCAATCATGTAATTATGAATTCTCTTTGGAACCCTAACCAACCCACAAACAACATTCCTATGGATTCAACCTAATAATTCTACCCACATACATGTATCATCAAACCCTTAAGAGATAAAGAATTTCCACTTTTACCTTACAGTGATGAGCTTTCCTTGCTTCAATGATTTCTCCATTCCTTCCTATTTCCCTTGCTCTTCTCCCTCTTTCTCTCTTTTGCCTTTTCTTTTACGTGGAACGAAAAATAATGACTTCTCACTATCTAATCTTCTCATATACTCCAAATAATGAATTTCCTTATTCTCCCTCACTTACCATGAAACCCTTCCACTCATTACACCTCTAATTATTTTATTTATTCTATTATGCCAATATTATCACTCAACTAATGAAATAGACTAGTCAACAAATATTAAATTAAAATAATCTAACTAACCTTACTCAACACACTGCTAATTTCTATGTTATTAGCCATACACCCCTACTATCCTCAAGACTTACTTCTTAAGGCTACTACCCTTCACCACGGGTACACAAAACACAACGAATGCATAAAAATTACACAATCGATCACCACGATTCACAACAACACACAAACATTTGCTAACAATTAATTAAAATAAAAACGGGGTGTTACATCCCGCCTAAGGGACTCAACTTAAATGCTCCTCTAAACTCCTTGCTTGAGAGACTAAGAGTATCTTCATACAAGCTCAACCTAAAGTCTCTCCAAATGGGATCTACTTAAAGTCACGCCAAAAAGACTCAAATTATAGTTTCACCCTAGGTAATAAACTTAAAGGCTCATCTAAATTGTTCACCCTAGGTACTAAGAATCTCATTATGCATAGTCCAGCCTAAGGTCTCACCTAAGGGACTCGGAAAATTCTGACATGGGTGACTCAACTTAAAATTCTTGCCTGATAGTCTCGATCAAGGTCTTTCCTGGGAGACTCAACGACTTTCTTGAGGGACTTAAATTCCCATCAGATAGGCTCAATCTATAACCTCACTTGATGGACTAAGAGTCTCATCAGACAGGCTCATCTAAATTCCTTACCTAAGGGACTATGAGTCTCATTAGACAAGCTCATTTAAACGTCTCGCATGAGGCACTAAGAGTCTCGTTAGACAAACAAATATAAACACAGCCCGAGGGACTTGACTAAAAAATTTGTCATACACGTTAATCTAATTGCCTCGCCTGATGGACTGGACTTAATGTTTCATCATAAAAACATAACATAAGTCTTACTCGAGGGACTCAACATAATTTTTGCTCGAGGGAGTTGATATAAGGTCTCTCCTTACAAACTAAACTATAAGTATTGATCCAAGTTTATGCTTGTGGAACTCGTCGCAAGCCCCCATTCATAGAAATGTGCCTTGAAAAGATCTATACAAGGGAATCTTAAGGCTACAAACACTATATTTATCCATTTTGCCCTTTTTAAGCCCTCGTTCTTGAGAGACTGTGTATTGATATAATTTTATTAGTCCCCGGGGATGTATAACTTATGTAAAAGTAAGTATTAAGGGTAAGAGAAATGACGCCAATGATTTATACAAATTCAGTTAGTAAGACTGAAACTTGTCCCTAAGATTTGATCTTGAGAGTATCTAGTAATACTTAAGAGCTTTTAGTAGGTTAAACTCTTAAACCCCCTTATATAAGGAAAAATGATATTTCAAGCTAACACTACTACAAAAAACACATTTATCCTTGGATGCGAAATGAATTTAACCTCGACTACAGAAGCGAGGTAATGAAGAATGTCATGAAATGTGGCCACTTACCCCTTGGTTTTTAAATAACCAAGGCTTAAAGTTATTTGCACATGGGTTAGATCCCTCAACATCTGCATTTTTATTATTTTCAAAACTGGATGACATGTCCAATAATAAATCTCAGTTTTTTGTAAAACCGAAGTAATAGCGCAATATTTTTACCTCAGTTATAAGTTAAAACCAAGGGGATAACATTATATATAGGGATTTTCTAGGATACCCCCACTTATTTTTATGAAGGTGTGTTTTAGCAAGATTTAACTAAAATATAATTAAATGCATCTTAAGGTGCATGTTACTAAAACACTCCTTCTAAAAAATAAGTTATTGTAAGTTAGCATCTCCTATATGTATTTTCTAAAATACACATATTTATTTTTTAGAATGGATGGGTTAGAAATTAATATCTAAAAAAATCATTACATACACCCTAAGGTGTATGGTGCTAAAACACACCTTCATAAAAATAAGTGGATGTATCCTAGCAATATATATATATATATATATATATATATATATATATATATATATATATATATATAATACTTTCGTTTATACCTGTATTACAGAACCATATCACATAATATAGAACCATATTTTATAGATTTCTGAAATAGAAACTTGTACATTTTGCCAATTTCTCAAACAAAAATATTGTACCACAAATATTAAGTTTTTACACCAAATCCAAATCCAAAATGATATACACCTAATAATTTTACAGTAAAACTAAAACAAATGCTTAACCAACAAAAGCAATAACCAAAATGGGAACTCTTGTAGGATGCCCAAAAGTTTTATGCTAAGATTTGTCACTGGCCGTTAAGTACCTATAATTTGAACAACATTTGAAATCAATTAGGATAATCAACAACAACATTAAATCTTTAGTATAAGGAATAAAAATGAGTAAAGTCAATTATTATAATTCACTAAGTGATATAAAACATTTAATTACTAGTTTTCTCATAAATCCTCTTTATGATCAAGACGAATAGCATGCACATTATCTGTTTCAATTTTTTTCAAATGAATGGTGTACAAGTGTTACAAAAAAAAAATGAGATTCATAGTTAAAATATTGATTTTCTTCAGTACTATTAGGAAGATATTTTTAGTGAAAAATAATTGACCATCTAATGTTATAAGGATCAATGACATCAAAACTTTTTTTGCTTAGGTTGCCATGATGAATGGTTCGTTCTTATAAGTTACCTTTTGAAGATCAACCGAGTGAATCCTAATGCATCGGTTTCTACACCAATGTTATTGTCAATCCACTTGCACATAAATAAATTCACTTTAAAAACAACATAATCAATCTCCAAAATCACTTCAATGACTCCCAATGGACGCTCTAGATTCTAGTACATAAATGTTGAAAGTTCTTAGGTTGAGTGCATTTGTAGTAAAACATTATGCTTACTCCTGATGTCATGTAGGATGTCTTTGACATGTTTGAAGAATGTGCAGGTTTATTTGTGATGTCAGATCAGATGTCTTAACATCCTTATGTCAATTCTGGGACAACTTTATGTAGAAAGATTTGATTTGATTATTGCATATTTTCAGCAGGTGTTTGTTTTTGTGATTAGTTTAATAGGTTGCGAAAATCAAGGAGGAATTATTTGACTAATAGAAGTTTTTTTGTTTCATATATTTGAAGATCTTTTCATATCCTTGAAGTTGTTATTTTTGGAGAAAAACATGGAAGCATATCTTTTCAAATATCTGATCTAATCCAAACCCATTTAGAATGTTTTCTATTTATAGTATACAAAACCTAATTGTTATGTGTGCAGAATAGAATATTGTGAAGCATTATGCTTTTGAGTATTATAGTTTGTGTTAATTGTGAGCCACTCTTTTATCATTCTGATAGTAGGGTTGGACTATTTTTAAGTTGTAATTTGTTAATCATGCATAAGCTTTGAAGTAGTGATGGTTGTGTGTTCTTGAAGTGTGTCTTCTATTCTTGTACTTTGTTATATTATCAATATGTGTGATTGAGGGGGGTGAGAGGTGTCTCTTATCTAATAATTCTTAGATAGAAGTTTCATTGGGTAGTGATTAAGTGAGGATTATAAACTGAGTGGTTTAACTCTGAATTGATACTACTAATAGTGGATTTTCTTCCTGGTTTTGTAGCCCCCGGACGTAGGTGTGATTGCACCGAACCGGGTTAATAATTCCTTGTGTTATTGTTCTTTTGTTTTATGTTTTATTAACCTTGTTAATGTTCAGATATTAATGTTGTGACATCTCATTCGACATCTCATATTTGATACCAGAATTTCAATTGGTATCAAAGCAGACATCCTGCTTTATATTTGGGTGAGATATATGGAAGTTACTTTCTGGTACAATTGACAATGAGGGAGGATTTGTGAACATACACCTCATTCTTGATGAAGCTAAATATGATTATTGGAATCTAAGAATGGTTGCCTTCTTGAAATCTTTGGATAACAAGGCTTGGAAAGTTGTTCTTAAAGTATGGGAGCATTCTGTTGTGAAGGACAAAGATGGAAAGAATACAACAGAATTGAAGCCAGAAGAGGAATGGTCTAAGGAAGAAGATGATATTGCACTTAGAAACTCTAAAGCATTGAATTCCATATTCAATGGAGTTGACTAAAACATTTTCAGATTGGTTAACACATGTGTTGTGGCTAAAGATGCTTGGGACATTCTCAAAATTACTCATGAAGGTACCTATAAGGTGAAGATGTCAAGACTTCAGTTGCTCACTACCAAATTTGAAAACTTAAGGATGAATAATGATGAAAGCATTCATGATTTTTATATGAACATCCTTGAAATAGAAAATGAATCCAATGCCCTAGGATAAATAATGTGTGAATAGAAGTTAGTAATAAACAATCTCAGATCTCTTCCTAAGATATTTGACATGAAATTCACTACCATGGAAGAAGCTCATAACATCAACAAGATGAGAGTGGATGAACTTATTGGATCGCTTCAAAATTTTGAAATAGGCATGAGTGACAGATCTGAAAAGAAGAATAAAAACATAGTCTCTGCCTCCAACACTAAAGATGGAGTAGAAGAATGTGATTTGGATACTGATGAAGGCCTATCAAATGCTTTAGTGCTACTTGGGAGGAATTTTAATAAGATGATGAGACGGATGGTCAAGAACAACTCATCTGACATCAACAGGTCAAATGAGTTTGGAAGACGGAAAAGAGCTGAAGAGAATTCTCCTCAAGGCAAAGGGATTCAATGTCATGAATGTGAAGGTTTTGGACACATTAGATCTGAATGCCCCACACATCTCAAGAAACATAAAAATAGCCTTATTGTGGCTTGGTCTGATGAAGATTCTGAAAGTGAAATTGAAGAAGAATCTGTTAAGGATATTACTGCTCTAACTGGAAGATACTACACTGATTCTAGTGATGATGAAGTCGCCTATGATGAGTTAGTTGCTTACTATAGAGAATTATGCATCATAAGTGAAGAGGTGTGCCAACAAGGGGAGAAACATAAGAAAATCATAACCCAACTGGAGGTTGAGAAGGAAGAGCATTTGGAAACTACCTCAAAGCTGGAGAATGAAGTGACATTGTTAAACACTAAACTTGATCAAATGACCAAGTCTGTTAGGATGCTGAAAAGTGGATCAGACGCTTTAGATGAGATTCTTCAAGTTGGAAAAATGGTTGGAGATGTGACTGGACTAGGGTTTAATAGAGGAAAAGAACTTGTCTCATATCTTGTTCATTCTGAGATTAAACCAAAAATGTTGAATCAAATGTCTCAACATCATGACAGAAGACAAGGAAATTGCAAAAGAAGAAAATTTCAGAAATGGAGATGTCATTAATGTGGGAAGTTTGGTCACTTAAAGCCTTTTTTTTTAAATTTATGGATATCCTAGGCCAGCACCTCAGCCTAAATCTAATTAGAACATTCCTAAAGTCAAGAAGCAATGGATTCCTAAGGTTTCTACCAACATTTTGATAGCCCATACCTCTCTCAGATTTTCATCCAAAGAAGACTGGTATTTTTACAGTGGTTGTTCAAGACATATGACAGATGTCAATAATCTGTTGGTGAATCTGAAACCTCATGCTACTAGTTATGTAACTTTTGGTAATGGAGTCAAATGTGAAATCAAGGGGGTTGGAAAGTTGGACTGCTCAGGAGTCCCAAATCTTGATGATGTTCTATTTGTTAAGGGGTTAACTGCCAATCTAACTAGCATCAGTCAAGTGTATGATCAAGGATTCAAAGTAAATTTCTCTAAATCTGAATGTTTTGTTATAGATGAGAAGAGTGAATTAATCATGAAGGGGTCAGATCTAAGGACAATTTCTATTTATGGGTGCCTCAAGATTCAAGTTATTCCTCCACATTTTTACATGCAAAAGAAGATGAGGTCAAACTATGGCATCAAAACTTGGACACTTGCATCTAAAAGGAATGAAGAGAATCATATTTATGAAATTTGTCAGGGGAATTCTAAAGCTCAAAATTGAAGAGGGAAAAGTATGTGGAAAATATCAAGTTGGAAAGCAGACTAAGATGTCACATCAGAAGATCCAACAACTTACTACTTCAAAAGTCTTAGAACTTCTTCACGTGGATTTGATGGGACCTATGCAGGTTGAAAGTCATGGTGGAAAGAAATATGCTTATGTTGTTGTGGATAACTATTCAAGATATACCTTGATAAATTTCATCAGAGATAAATCAAAAGTGTTTGAGATTTTCAAAGATCTTTGTCAAAGACTTCAAAGAGAGAAAGAAAGCAATGTTATTAGAATCAGAAGTGATCATGGGGAGGAATTTGAGAATAATAAATTTGCTGAATTTTGTGCCTCTGAAGGAATTTTCCATGAATTCTCCTCTCCCATTACACCTCGGAAAAATGGAATTGTAGAATGCAAAAATAGGACTCTACATGAATATGCTAGATCCATGATACATGCAAAACAATTACCATATCACTTTTGAGCTGAAGCCATGAACACTGCCTTCTATATTCAAAACAGAGTTACTTTGAGGAAATGTACTTCAGCTACACTTTATGAAATATAGAAAGGAAGAAGACCTACTGTTAAATACTTCCATGTCTTTGGAAGTAAGTGTTACATCTTGGAAGATCGTGAACAAAGAAAAAAACTAGATCCAAGAAGTGATGAAAGGATATTTCTGGGATACTATACAGAAATAATATGAACAGGACTTCATGGCCTTCAACCAGGATTCTGATGGTGTTTGTAGGACAATGGGTGGTGTACCTATAAGGTACTCGAACGCTTAAGTAAGTTTCAATGTAATCCAAACTAAAGCGTAAGAAATTGGGTGATTAGAATTGAATACTTGGCCCTCCAAGGGTGGAGGGTATTTATAAGGGCACATGCCTATGGATTGTGGGCGTGTAGCCTTTGACTGAGCATAACTGCCTCCTATAAATCTTGAGGGCAGTTGGTCGCGTAAAAGGTGTTATGACACGTGAGGGGAGGTCCCAAATGCCTATATGCCAATGGCTCTTTCTTACAATGGTCATATCTTCACTAATATCTTATTGGTCTTATCCTCATACGAATACTTGATTGGGCCTCAATTTAGTGTAGAGAACTTGTTAGGCCAGTCCAGAACAGGAGCCCCCAAGTTGCTGTTCTCGAGCGAGGATAGCGATTTAAGGTGTCTAGGATCCTGGTCGACTTAACTTTCTTTCGAGAGGCGACTCTCACCTATCTCAATCTTGTGCCCTCCCAGTTGCACCCAAATGCCATGGCCTTCATAAGGGCCTTTGAACTAGTGTGTCGTTACCTGGAGATAAGAGTGATTGTTAACTTGTTCTTCATGATTTTCCATCTTCAGAGGAAGTCCCAGGATGGCCAATACAGTTGAGTGTCGTTAAAACATGTGAGTAGACTTTTCAAAGCCTATCTAGACTCTGTTCATGATTTCAAATACCACTTTTACATCATTCAGCCAAGTTCGCAGGCGGCCAAGGATTCGTTGTATGATAGGGAGGTCATCAACGACAAGGAGAGGCTAGTGGCACATTTCCCATTGGAATGGGTGGAAGTTCATTTTTTACATCCCAAAAAACATTACATTACTAGACTCGAGGATCTCAGCACTGATGACACGGCAGCGTATAACACGATGTTTAACTTTGTTGCTAGTTTTCTCCCTTCAGTGCTTGTAGACTCTGACGGGCATGCACTTATTAGACCTGATGGAACGCTGGCCACTTAGTCCAGGTTAATAAATTTGAAAGCGTTGCTTAGTTGTCCAAACTTAGGCATACATGACAACCATTTAATTGTCTCTGATGCACTACTCTCTTTAGAAACAATTTCATTAAACCAAGTTATGAAAGTTTTGTTATGCTCTGTCAATAACCATCTTTCACTTATTTGAGAGAATTTTTCATTTATAAGACTTTTATGAGTGGTCAAGTAAGGTTGAACTTCATCCATGTTATTCAATATATACAAATGTACTTGAAGAACTACATATCAACCAAAAGTTTAAACATTTTAATCTAGAGTACCTCTACCATTATATCTTCCATCATGACAAGACTCATGAATTCCTATAGAGCTCACTTCTGAAAAATAGTTTGTACTAAACTCAATAGCTTCTTCTATGATGTACCATTCAACAATCGAAGTCTTTGAACGGTGATGATTCTTTGTACACCCTTTAAATATCTTCATGTATCACTCTACCGGATACATCCACCGTAAATAAACTGGACCACAAATTCTAATCTCCCTTACTAGATGAACAACTAAGTGAATTATAATGTCAAAGAGAGATGGAGGGAAAACATATATAATTGAAACAAGATAATTAAAGCCTCATGTTCCAACTCGTCTAAATTTCCAAGATCAATGACTTTACTACATATAGCATTGAAGAATAAGCACAATTTTGTTATAGTTACCCTTGCATTTTTTGGTAGAATGCCACGATTTGAAACTGGTAGAAGTTTTTGCATCAAGACATGACAATAATGATATTTTAATCCAACTTATTTGATATCTTTCACTGACACAAGTTTCTTCAGGTTTGATGAGTACCCTTAGGGAACTTAAATTCACTGCAAAAATTTGTAAAAACTTTTTTTTTTATCTTTTTTAGACAAAGTGTGACAAGTAGGGGGGAATATATTTTCTATTTCCTATTTATTTTAGGGCTAACTCTTGTCGTATACCCATCACCCCTATATCTTCATGGGAGTTCTTAGTATATTTTTTCTTTCCTTTGATCTTGAGAAGGTTTCTAATCAAACTACCGCGTACATTTTTCTCCACATGTATCATATCAAGACAATATCTTACATCAAAACTAGAACAATATAGAAGATCAATGAGCACCGACCACTTTTTCTAAATATTTTTCTCTAAGGGTCCTTTTTGTTTCTTTCAAAAGACAACATTAATGTGTTGTTTTCTTTTATAAACTTTCTTCCCAGCTAAAGGCTTTGGAGCGATATCAAACTCTTGCTCCCCTTTAAAAGCATTATATAATCTATGGTATGGATGATTCGGTCTTAAAAAATTTCGATGTCCAAGATAAATAGTCTTTTTCCATTTTTTTAATTGTGGTTGAATGTACCAAATTCACATATAGGACACACTTTATGTCCCTTGATGTTGTACCCATACAAATTACTGTATGCAAGAAAGTCATTAATTGTGCAAAAAAACATGACATGCAGCTTAGAGTTATCACCTGTATAGGCATCATAAACAGCAATTCCTTCCTCCTACAAAAGTATTAAATCTTCAATCAATGACGTTAAATAAACATCTATGTCGTCTCCTGGTTGTTTTGGACCCGAAATCATCATCGATAACATTATAAATTTGCACTTCATGCTCAACCATGGAGATAGGTTGTAAATTATGAGAAGAATATGACATGGCGTATGGTTAGTACTCAAATTACCAAAATGGTTCATTCCACGGGGGAAGTCCAAGCCTAAGGTTCTCCGGTTCAAGGGCAAAATCTGGAAACAAGGAATAAATTTTCTTCCATTCCAATGAATCAGCTACATGGCGAATTTTTCCATTACACACTCTTTCATATGCATGTCATATAGTATTCTTTACTTTATTTGCATTAGAAAAAATCTCTTGAACCTTTAAATTATCGGTAGGTACCACATCACATTTGAAGGAACACCCTTTCTAGTTACATTGTCATCGTCTTCAACACCATTTTCCTTATGCTTATAGTGTGGCTCCCCACATCTTGGGAACTCCTTCAGGTTTTCATATTTTTCCTATATAATATTCAATCTTTACGACATGTATGTATTTTGACATAGTCCAAACCCATTGGACATAATATCCCATTGGCCTGATAACTACGGTTTGGCAAAGTGTTACCTTCTAGAAGCATTTCTTTCAACACCTTAAGCAATTCAGTGAAACTTTTATCCTCCCATCCACCTTTTACCTTAAAATTAAATAGTCTTAACAGAGCTGACAAACTTGTGAAGCTTTTGCATCCCGGATACAACGACACTTCCATGTTTCTTTGCAAAGTATCTATCACATTAGCTTTCTTGAAAGCATCTATTCCACGAATCATTTATTCTAGAGTATCATTCATAAATTCATCATCATATTCAACTTATGTGAGAAAGATCTTTTTTGTCACTTTAGCATGCCATATCCATTTCGTGTAATTTTGAATAATTTTATCACAATCTAAATGATTGAATATAACAACACTCAGATGTTTTTGCATATTTCGGAAAATATTACAAGGACACCAAAAAACCCATTATTTTTAGGAAGGTTTTTTCTCCAAGAATTCAAGAAATTGAATCACTTCATTCTCATACTCTTTACTTAAGATATTGGCTTTCATCCAACTATGATCTATAGTCACAAACAACTTCTGAAAATAAAATAAAAAATAGTACACAACCAAAAAAAATGAATCGTATAAGTCTCAAAAACCATAATAACAACAATAAGAACGAGGAAACAACATTAACAGCGACCACAATTCCAACAAAAACAACAACAGAAACAACAACAACAACAACAACAACAACAACAACAAAAAAAAAACAACAATGGTAATGGAGAATGTGTACATACCAGAAATGTGATGAGAGACTCAAAGAAAAGTGTTGGCTTGAGGTTCAAGCTTCCTTCCTCCTTGAATAATAATGGTGTTTCAGTTTTGTTCGCTAGAGAAGAATAATGTTTCAGTATCGTTTGATAGCTAGGGTGCAAAAAGTGAATGAGACTTATTATTAAATCTAAATGAATAAAAAATTGCTAAGAGAGTTTTTATCTCAGTTTTATTAAAATCTGAGGGATCATATCCGAAGTAAAAACTGTATAAATTAAGGTTCCTTTTTATTTCTAAATAAAACATAAAATTGTAAGCGCTAGGAACTGAACTGAAACCCAAAGCAACTTTTTATGTCGGTTTTTGGGAAAACCAAGGTAAAAGGTTAAGTTTTAAAAAAACGTGTTTCAGGTCATTTGACCTCGGTTTTTCAATATATGAAATGAAAGCTTCGTCATGAAATGTATTATTTGCAGTAGTGTAACTTACAAGCAAACTAAAAAACAATGGAGAGAAGCAGTTAGTCTTCCTTCCAAATATGAACTTGCAGAGAGAAGCAATATTGTTCTCAAGTTGTTTGATAGTTTGTTAATTTATTGTTCAAGTCCCTTCACTAGTTTATTTCTTTTAAGTCTTGTTATTGATAAGCCTAAGACTTAACTATGATTATTAGATTAAGTTTTAGATGATTGTTGCTATTAGACATGATTGTTCTAGTACTTCTATTCATATATAAAATTTATAATTTGGTTTTATTATTGTATGTTTAGTATAACTCATGTTTATTTTTAGATTAATTATATTGCAAAAAGTGAAAGAAAAAAAAAGATATGTAGGCTCTAAAAAATTTAGTATCCTCAAATAAATGGATGTACAAACTCTATAACATAGGCTCTTAAAAATGCTAATAGACATTATTGCAAAATGCACAAACAACAATGTCAGGTTTACAACAGATCCATATACACTGTTGTAATATGTTAAAATTTTCGCGCCCAGTGAGTAGTTGGATTTATAAAAAGTAATTTAATGACGGTTGTCTTAAGACACATTAGTAATAAACGATGTGTAACAAGCTTCTATTCCCAACAACTACATTTTTCCATTTTTTTAGAGTACATTAAGCGTGTGTCACTTAAGTCCATTATTTAACATATCTCTGATAGACAACGATCCAGATGGTTGGACCTCCTCATTTGACTACTGATGATGATGTTCAATGGTGACCTTATTGGTGATATTTTTGTTAGCATTCTCATTTGTAAAACTCATTGTTATGAAGAATATTATAAAGAAATGTAAGACTATCTCTTTATAAATGAGGTTGGAGATGAAAAATATGATAGTTTAATGCTTGCAATGATGATAACTTATAATAGTTGATATACTAGAATGATATTTTTGAAAAACAGAGAAAATTTTCAATCATCATTATACTTGGAAAGAGTGTTTCTCTCTTTCGGAAAGAGCAAAGGTTGTAATATCACAACGGTTTCTTATTATAACCGTGAATAAATAATTATGTATGGAAAAAAATGTTGTTACTAGGATTTGAACCTTGTACCACTAACTCTATCAACATGGTTGATGATATCAACCGTGATTAAATCATTTCCCAAAAATAAAAAATCTTAACAAAATGCTGACAGACTTTTCACCACACGTATTTAAAAACATTGTGATCATTGGTAGCGACCAGTCATGGGTTCAAGTCTCAGCACCAATATTTTTGGTTTTTTACTTATTTTTCAGAACCAATGTTATAGGTGGCGCGCTTATTGAGTTTATTCATTGTCCTTAAAAAATCTTGGTTGTCCATTTAGTGATTACCAATAGACAAGACACTACTATTAGTAATCTACGTGAAACCTAAAACTTAGATGAACTACATATTCTACCTCCAAACATCATCTTTCATTTATGATACTCTATTTCTCCACTAAACTGAATTTCAGAATAAATTTCAGAACTCCATCATCTCTTCTACAACTTGAATGAGACGAGAAAAGTATGGATTCAAGTTAGCAATGTTAGTTGTTGGTGTTCTTTTTTAATTATTTTTGTTCTTGTTGTTCTTTTTTATTATTATTGTTCTTGTTATTCTTGTTGTTCTTGTTGTTATTATTGTTATTGTTATTGTTGTTGTTGTTTTTCTTTTTCCTGTTGTTCTTATTATTGTTGTTGTTCTTATTGTTGTTGTTGTTCTTATTATTGTTCTTGTTGTTGTTCTTATTGTTTTTGATGTTCTTGTTGTTCTTGCTATTGTTCTTATTCTAATGCTGCAATTTCTTTATTTTATTAAAAGACATACAACAACGGTTATTTAAAATAACAGTGATTATAGGTAGTTCTAATGCTGCAATTTTTTTATTTTATTAAAATACATATAACAACGGGTATTTAAAATAACGGTGATTATATGTAGCGTGCTTTCGAGTTGTCTACCATGGGCACTGAATTGTGATTGTAAGTAGCGCATATACAACCATACTCTATATAACAACGCTTGGGCCTGTGTGATTATATATCTTTCTTAACCATTGTTAAATTGGTTTTTCGTAGTAGTGAGACTAAGTAGGATTTTAAAAAGGCCAGCTATGCTCTAAATAAAGCCATTAACAGGTAATAGACCATTCTTAGACCTTAAATTTTTTAATTAGGCTCGACTTGGCCTAGCCTATACTCACCACTAACAACACCTATTGTATTTGAATGAACCATGAATATTTAAAGCAATTTATTTACTTTCTATTATGGTATCAGAGCCAGGTTTTGATTACGAAGAGAAATTGGAGAAGAAAGATAAATCCAAAATTGAAACAAAGAATACATATTCTTATCATCTAAGCAACTCTAATAATCTTGGAAGTCCACCTATGACAACAGCGATGAATGGAGAAAAGTACAATATGTGGGTGTTACACTTGGATTTTTCAGCTAGTAGAAAGTCAACAAAGTATGTCAATGAAACGATATTTGTTATGAGAAAGCATTAATGAAGTGTTTTGAAGAGCATTAATGATAAAGCATCGATAGACTAATAACGAGGGATCGACCAAGTTGTCGGTGCAAGGAAACATGGTTCGGAGGAATCTTAAGGATGAATCCACAAGACCAAGATCAATGGAAACATGTCCAAAATTTCGAAAAAGGTAGTCGATAGTGGCCTTTATTTCAGCAATAAAACCAGTCGCGAACCACGTAAGGTTGAAAGACTTAGTAAATTTATAAGTCCAGAGTCATTGGTATGTTACATCAACAACATGTTGGAACAGTTACCATCAGGGGTTCGCGAGGAAGTTGGAAGCGGTTACACTCAACATGGGTTGTAAGCAGATAGAGTCGGGGGTGACACATAAGCACACTAGTGAAAGCTTGAAGATTGAACATGGAGCAAATACAGTGTTCATATAACCGTCGTCGAAGGTTACTTTGTAAATAGAAAAAATAGAATACTCATACATGGGATCAAGGGTTGCAAAATTCCATACATACTCCCCATACCACTGGAGTACCTGAGTCAAAGAGTGAAGCAATTGAGCGAAAAACATGTATGTGTCCAATCTTTTCATCAATTTTTTGTTCCCTTAAACAGAACATTTATTTATACTTTTGTTTTATTTAATATCATTTATTTCATTTTACCTTGTCTTTTATCACAACTTGACTTCATTTAAAGTCTTTTTCTACGTCATTATCATCCACGTGGCGACTGTGTTCAATCCACACGTCTGCGTGCTCACACAAATCATTTGCACAAATTTCTATGTATATTTTTCGAGTTAATTGTGATTGTTTAACAAAAACAATGGTAAACAGTGGACAAGATTGATCAAGACATGTTTGTGTGCAAAGTCCAAACTAGGTTTGAGTGATGGAACTATAAAGAAACCATCAACTCAATCTAAATAATACCATGATTGGGAAAAGGAAGATCGTGATGCTGCAACACTAGAGGGTGTTCGAGATATAACTCTTGTTTTTCACATCATAGGAGATATGAGGGGTTCTACCATTAATGATCCATCATCAGCCACATATAAGAAACTAGGTTATGAAAGTTGGTGACATTGTAAGAATACAAATGTTTCTGTTTGTTTCATGTACAACTGCAAAAATACATAAATCTTCTTGAGTGTTTACTGTTTACTTGCAATGGACTTCAGGAATATGGGGTGTAAGTTGCATAAGGTGTTATTTCCAGCTATACTGGGTTACATGGTATTATTCAAAAAAAAAACTAAAACATATGTTCAATTATAATATTGGTGACTATTTTCTCATATCTTTTTGTGTGTTCTTGGTAAACAATTTGACAGTCATTATAAAAAAATTACGATTTCAACTATCTTTTAATCTTTAATAAGTATATTTATGTTATTAGATGTTAAAATTAGTCTTTCATTTTAGAAAAAATAAATATAAAGAAGCTTGTAATAATTTAAAAAACGGTTTTGTAAATTATATTTTTGAAAATTAAAAAAAAAATCTTTTCTTTTAAAAGGTGAAATAAGGCTAGACTTTTAATGGTAGAAACAACCTTTCTACTCATGATAAGGCTATATAGTACCTCACAATTGGCAAAAGGAACACTTTACATGGTAGTATAACTCCAACAAAATTTTCTACATATACCTCTATGAGTCAGGATGGTTATTGTTTCAGTACTCTATCAATATACTTGATTCAAAGAGAGATTAGTTATCCCTAAATTCCTCTTTATGGTTTGAAGTTGAACTTATTTGTTAATGAAAAGGATTTTTTTTCAAACTAAATAAACTCTTAAATAGTCAATGTGGAATGCGTGCACGAGCTATGTTCGAAATATCGACAGGTACATAAGGCTGACACATTGTCCCCGATAATAATTTGAGAACAATAATAGAATAGAATCACATATGTTAGTATTGTGTCTGAGTCTGTCGTGTCAATTTCAAACATTGATGCGTGTGAGACATCAAATACATAGTATTTAATAAGAAATTTTGTCCAAAAATTATGTCAATCTTTGAAGTTGAAAAATGCAAAAGGAATAAACTCCATTTCAAGGTGAAGAAGATTACTATACTCACAACCACAGTATGACCAATATGATCATGTAAGAAATATTTCAAAGATTAATAGAAACAATTTACCAAAAATGAAATACAAACTCAGCTCAGCTTTTTCTTCTCCAGAATCCAGTATTGGACTCTGCTGATATATTCCTCATTTATTTTCCTATACAATTGGCATAATTTGGTGTAGCAATTCAAAACAAATCTATCAATGTAATCTTCATATCTTTCATAGAGTGCAGGTAATGTAAGAAGAATAAAGAGACCTGCCGCATAGTCAAAAAACACAAGAGAAATTAAGTGATTTTCTAATAATTGCTTATCATATAAGCTATAAAGCTATTTTGATCAAATAATGCTAAGAAACTTACTGGTGTATGCCAAGGTAAGAAAATCAGTGAAGCCGCCAATAACAGAAATTAACCATAGGTATGCAGCTACTTTGAGAAACAGCCTTGAGTCCTTACCAAGGGCAATATCATGAGAAACTGAAAACAGATTATTAACTCTGGTTTGGATAAAAGCTGCCATTTCGTTTGTCATTTCATCTGACAGATGCAACTGCGGTAGCGGCGGAGCAGGTCTGTAAAATAAAAAGTAGCTTATAATAATGTTCATCACTTCTTTGAGATCAGACAGCCAATACCAATAACTAGTGTCCGCAAATCCTAGCTCAACTGGCAAAATGCGATATTGTCAGGTTGGACGTCAGCACCAGGGTTAGAAGTCTGACTCTCACGGTTGTGTGTGTGAGTTTCTAGTGGTTATTATCACTTCGTTTACGTAAGTTTTTACAATTCTAGATCAGAATAAATATCCGAATTTGAAACATAGATGATCAACAATCCATCAATAAACCCCTTCCGAAGTGATCCAAACAAGTCCTTTGGGGTTCAATTCAAGAAGATCCAATCCAAGTCAAAGTATATACTAAAAAGAAACATAAATTTGTGAGAATTTAATTTACCTATTGAGAATTGCTGCTGATTTAGCCCAAAGAAAAAGAATAACAACAAGAAGGAGAAGAACACTAGAAACAAGAGACAAAAGTGTATAACCAGATCTCTCAAACACAACAAATGCAGCTAATGTCACCAACAATATCATCACTGTTTGATTCTTTCTTCTCCATAGTATCAAGTCTGCAACTGCATTGAAAAATCACATTCATTCAAAAAAAATCAAAATTGAATTGAAACAAAACAAGCACAGCCCATTTGGGTATTTAAATTTTAAATAGCATTAAAAGAACATAAACAATAAAAAGAATGAAAATTTAAATGAAATAATGAATAAAGTTAAGAAATTTAAGCAAAAAAAATAATAATAATAATGAGAAAATGGTGTTACCTTGACCAGTTCCAAGGATCTGATGAAGAGTTCTTTCTCTGTTGAATAATCGTTGAGATGAATCCATTTTGGATGCGGAAAAAGAAGAAAGGATCAGTGTTACAAAAAAGAAGAGAAGGAAGAAAAATAGTGAAATGTGTTTTTTTTTTTATTAATTTTAGAACATAGTTTTGTTTTCTTCCCTCTTTTTTTTATAGTTTTTCTTTATTATTATTTTTATGAATTTTATGGTAAAAGTGGTCCCTGAATTATGTAATTTATGGGGAGGGTTTTATTTTCCAGCCTAAAAGTAGAGTGCTGTTTTGCTTTTCAACTCTATTATGCTAACCTACGATATTTTCAAGGATTTAACATTAGCCTAAAATTTTATATTAAAAATTGAAAATAATAACTATTTTATACATATTTTATCTACTAAAATAATACTTTTTTTGTGAAATTTATTTTCTTATTAAAGATGAATAAATGAGATATAATATATTTGAATAATACATATATATGTCTGAGGTTCCTACATAACTATCGATTGAATTTACTTAATGGGCCAAAATGACACTCATTTTAAGAAATGAAAATTTTGTTTTTTAATTAATGTCAAATACTTCATTTGTATTAAAATAATTATCATTTCAGATTTTTAATTACATAACAGATTAAAAAACGTAATAATTTTGTCATAGAACATTACACCTTTATTAAATTAACCCTATTAATGTGTTGGACGTTGTGTAAAAATCATATTTAATCGATATAATTAAAAAAATAACATAATGATAATTATTTATTTAATAGATATAATTAAAAAAATAATATTTACTCGCTCCATTTTACAATGAGTGTCATTTAAAAAAACAGTATAAATGATTGATTCTCATTTGCTGTAGAAATGATTGTTATATTATTATTCCTTAAATAAGATTAATTTAATAAAAATATATTATATTTTTTAATGTGTGCAAAAATTTTAAACAACTGTCATCTTAAAATGAAGGGACTATAATTAGAAAAAATATTTTCTAAGATAATCTTAAAATAGAAAAAATATTTTCTAAGATAATCTTAAAATATTAAGACTTTCGATCATTAGGTGATTTTGTCAGGAGCGTCTGTTTTTCTGTCACTTTCGGTTTATTTATATCAAACTTTCGGTTTGAGGATATTAGGACTTTTCTTGAGTAGGTGATTGTGGATTGGATTGGATCTTTTTACCTTGTTGACGGAAAAGATGTGGAAAATGCATTGTGAATTAGGCAGAAATATTGGATGTGATATCAAATCCGTTTTATTCATACATAATTTACCTAGTATGAAAGTGAATATTAAAAAAGAACTTTACAATCAAATGGAAATGACAAGGGTTTTAAAAAAACAGTATCAAAAGTTGATAATATCATAATCAGATTAACATGTGGAAGGGTTTTCCTTACAGTATAAAATAAATCATGCAATCCATGTGAGAAAGTGTATTATACTGCACAGCACCATGACTTCAAGCCACTGATGTATGTTTTGACCAACTAAACCGATATAAATTATTGTCCTCAATTGCAAAAACAAATTACGTGCAAATAAAACCACACACTCTCAAGTCAGAGAGTGTTCTCTTTATTCTGGTTTTCCCTTTGAGAGCTATCTCCGCCTAAAGAAGTCGCGGCTTGTTGAACGTTTTTATCGTTCAGAAGAGTACCAGCTTCGATAGCTTCCACATGTTTGTTGGTTTCATCACTGGTGGGAAGTACACTAGCTTCAATGGTTTCCACTTGTATACTCTTTTGCTTGTCATTATTTTGAGGATTACTAGCTTCAGCAATATTGGTCACAATTGGGGTTGAATCCATCAGACTAGCTGCTATAGCCGCCTTTAGATCCTCATCTTCCATGTCTGAAAACAGTTCAGATTCCTCGCGTGAAAGAAACTGATTCGAATATTGCTGCCTTTCCACAACTCTTTCTTGTTGTGGAGCCTGCTGTACGGAGTTGCAAGATTTAGTTATTCTCTCAGCATCTTCGGGTAAAAGCCACTGGCCGAAACCGTTGGAAGCTTCAGACGAAGAGATGGGAAATTCTTTTGGAAAATTTCCTCTCACCAAGAATATGCTCCATCCAGAGCCTTTCAAAGAGTCGAGATAGGCTGCAAGGTAAAACTTGGAAAGGTGCTGTGGAGCTGCATAAAGACTGTCGAAGTTATACCACTCTCCATTCACTTTGCGGATACAAAACCAATGATCTTGCAAATGACAAATGAAAGCATTTTCCAGCTCGGGATCAACCTGGGCCGGCTCGGCAACTGGAGAATCAAGAGGAATGACTTGTAGATCCCACACCTCCAATGCCTTTTGTAAAACCTACAAGAAAGGCTTTGCACGATTAAGTTAACTCATAAAATTGCATCGGATCAAAGTCCTATATTGCCTGCCAGAAAAATATTGCATGTATGCAACAAACATCTCAATAAACAGAAACTACAAACCACTGTTTTACTTTAAAAAATGATGTTTTTATTAGAATCTGAATCATACAGGGCACTGAAGGCGTGGCAACATGCATAAATATAATCCTAAAATTTTCAACTTCAATAACAGATGAAAATATAAAAACAGTGGTAGAACTTGGATTTTGAATCCAGAGGCGGCGTGGCAACATGCATAAATATAATCCTAAAATTTTCAACTTCAATAACAGATGAAAATATAAAAACAGTGGTAGAACTTGGATTTTGAATCCAGAGGCGGCGTGGCAACATGCATAAATATAATCCTAAAATTTTCAACTTCAATAACAGATGAAAATATAAAAACAGTGGTAGAACTTGGATTTTGAATCCAGAGGCTTGATATCAGCTGTGTTGAAAATAAGATTAGCATCCATACATTTTTTGTATAGATCAGTTATTTCGCATTATATCTTATAGAGAGAAATTTTATGTAATTATTCTACTTATTTATTAATTTTAAGCCCCTAAAAAGAGAGACGGTGTTGTGTAGCAGACACACTATCACAATATTGTGTCTTGTCTCTTACTCAAGATGGCATCTAGATCCTTAAGTGAGGCAACTTTTAACCGTGTTTAAATTGTGAATCCTCTGTCTATTGGTATCAAACAATTTTCAAAAACTGTTATCTTTTTAGTTTTTGCTCTCCACTATCATGGCACCAAATTACAATTGTTCCATTCCTTTGCCACCATTGCCTGTGTAATCTCTCGACCTACAGAACCCCAAAAACTCCGGCTGCAAATACTATTTAACGAACCCTCGCACACAGTCTTTCTCCACCTCTCCACCACGCCTCCTCCACATGCCACTGGCAACCATAGCACATACAACTTACAAGCACGTTTGGTAACCTTCTGCTGAGCTTTTCAAAAGTCATTCTCTCCTCCCTGCCCAGATTCTATACCAGATCTCCATATTTCTTTCAAACCATGAGTCCCTAGGTTTCAGTTCAAACAACCCCTTATCTCTTTTTTTTGGACAAAATTTCTCTCATGTCAAGACCCATGGTTCGTTCAACACTCTGAATGCGTCCAAGACTGAGATGACTGTATCAACACTCTGGATGCTTCAAAGACTGAGATGACAGTTTTAACCTACTTCATTATTTCTCCCCCAAGGTCTACAAAATGAGTAAAAATGGAAGTGTGGTTGAATTGTCTTAGAACTATGGTTGGACCTAACACAACTTTACAAAACCGGCTTTTAAAATGAAGATTGTCCCCGGATATAAACATGTGTTCGAACCATATATATTGTCTGATGTGGACCTATTAACACATACCCTCACATCCAATCCAATTGGACTTGGTGCGTGGATATAAATGGTAGGTAGCCTAATAACGGAAACCTACATGTTAACAGGCGCTCCAACTGATCTTAAACGAGGTTCTAATACCATCTTAGAATTGTGATTAGGCCTAACTCAACCTTACAAAATCAGTGTGGAACTTTTAATACGTGTTCATACCATAAATCATACGGTGTGGAACTTTTAATAAAAATTGCCTTCTTTTGAGACTCTTGTTTTGTGCACGCCTGACAAGGTGCGGATGACAATGATAATCTAGATTGCACGACCATCTAAACAATTGAATTCACCATCTACACTAGCAAGATGACTTACAGGATGAAACTTGATTTTCGGCATAGAACCACATATGTTTTCCTTCCCACGCCTCCATCTTTTAATTATTTGAGCTTGGCTTATTTTTCCGTCTTAAAAGATGAACCTTGGTTATTGGATTACAACATGCCATTACATCCCAATAATTTGGGCTTCGTTCACATGCAACTGGATATGATTTCCTTACAAGGAAGCATCTGACCTTTCTCCAGCTCTCCTCCCACTTCACGTGCTACTAGTTATGATTCCCTCTATGTTGCAACAAAACCTTTAGGGTCTGACATAATGATACAAATTCCCCAAATCTTTTTCATATTATCACATGCTCTCCTAAAATCCCTTTTATTAGTATATATCATAAACTAACCCTCCAAAACTCACAAATCACCAACTCACTGAACTCCTTATATATCCTTTCTCACCTTCATTCGAAAACCATTTGAAATCTTACACAAAGTTTAACCATGAGGAATTAGGTGTAAATACAAGAACAATCTAGAATATATGTTGCATACTATGGGTGTTAGAGCAAGAATATCTCAAACAGCTCTGCACCTCGCCAAAGGCCCCAAAAATCTCTTTCAAATTATCAAATACCCTCCTTCTAAGTTCTAATCCCTTTTTATGTCTATCCATTATAGACTAACCGTCCAAAACTCACAAATCACACTCACTAAACTAATAAATCCTCTCTCATCTTTGTTCATTCAAAACACATATGAAATCTTGTGAGGTTTAACCATGAGGGTATTGGGTGCAAATACAAGGAACAATCTAGTATATATATTGCACACTATTGAGGAACTAGCAAAAAAAGTCAAGTAACAACAAAATTCAGTACATGGAAAGGGAAACAAAGTCAAGGGGAAAACAAAACAAGGGAGAAAGAAGAGGACCAGCCCCTGGTAGAAGAGAAAAAGTAAAAAGGAAAAAAATAGTAGGTTTCAGAGATCACCCCGAGGGTAACAATGTAGAGGCAAAAAAGACTGTGGGAGCCACAGTGGAGATAAAGAGGGATATAGACATCGACCACTATAGAGGCCATGTGTGATATAAGGCCATTGGAACCCTATAATGACTGAACAATTTGAGGTCATCCACATATAAGGCCATTGGAACCCTATAATGACTGAACAATTTGAGGTCATCCACATAGTGGGACGGGTCTTCAACAATGAAAAAGTGTTGGATCTTTGGCATCATCTGAGAGCTACTAGTCTGAGACCTACTAGGCAATGGTATACTTGAACCATGATGACAATCACTTGTAGAGACAATCAAGGAGGAATTGGGTTGTAATTCTATAGCCTAAGGATTGATGTATAACCCATGAAGAGAAAGGAGTATGAACGAGAAACTGCTTACAATACAGTATGTTAGTTTAAATCCCTATTGGACTAAGCCCATCCCAAATTCCCCGGCATACTGCAAGTAGGATAGTCCGGCATCATTTTTTGTTTCCGTAGGTCTTATTTATTTGGTGGCCCTTTGGTGGGCCCTAAATGTTATTTAAGTACTTAAATATTTTGACGCACTAGACATTTTCATATTGCATTTGTACATCATGTATTTGGAAACTTCTAATCACATATTGCTATCAGGTGTTTGATATTTTGGGATATTGGAAATACAAAGCTCCCTTAGATGATTGTGGCACAAATCATAGAGATTTAGCAACTCAATATACAACCAATGTGGGACTTGGAATCTTTCTAATATACCCCCCTCACACCCAGCACTCTTTTAGACTTGGTGCGTGGATATAAATGGTGGACAGCCTAGAGTTCGATCGATAGACTCTGATACCATATTAGAGTTTGGCATAACTCATCCTTAAAAAACTGACTTGTAAGGTGAAGAGTGACACTATATATAAACTTTTTAGAGGCCCTACGTCTAACCAATGTGAGACTTGAAATCTTTCAAATAGATTGTGACACAAATCCTAGAGATTAAGCAACTCAATGTACAAACTAGGCATCAAAGAGAGAAGGCATGTGGAAGAAGTCACAAGAAAGGAATATATGGGTCATGCTGCAGTTTTAAAAGACTGGTGCATATCCCTTCTTTGCTTAATTTTAAAAGAAAAGCATTACTTCGAAAATTTCTAGGCTGTTTTTTTAAGATTTTATAATGATATAATATGAGAGAAAAAACATGATTTTGATACAATACAAAGTTACCAGAGTAGCTTCTAAAACTTATAACAACCTTTTAAAAGAAAACAAAATTTGATAATTCTAACCAAACCAATATTAGCTTCTGCTTTAGAAAATATATAAATCACTTCTTAACACAATATTTAAATACTTTTTTCAAAAGCTTAGCAAATGGGCCCTTAATGGTATATGCATGAGTAAATTATTTCTCATGTTATAGATTATAAATATTATAAACATTGAAAGGTACATGGAGTATATACAAAATTCATATACTAATTAAGAAAATAGTAATTATGATGTTCTAATTGCTTATCACTAAAATTAAAGAGATTTTACTAATCATATCTATTTCATAAAATACTGCAAGATTTCCCACAGTATGTTTTGGATAAAAGGATTCAAGAGGGAAGGGAAAAGGATGTTAGTATATCCATTCATCTCAATTATTCAGTTGTAACTATATTGTATGCTATTTGTCTATGTTGTCAATAGCACGCTATATCACCGCTATAACGAAATAGCATAGCGAGGTAGGGTTCAGCTCGACGATATTGATCTGCAAGCTGCAGGCGACAAAAGTGGTTGTAGCGGCCAAACTGATAACGCAGCTGCTATTGCGACCTCTATTAGAATTTTGGAGATAAATTCCTCAAATTCTTTTTTCGAACTGTTGTTTTTTTAAGGGTATAAATTTCAATCCTAACCCCTCGAAGAGTAATAATCGTTCTTCTCTTCTTCCTAGTATTAATTCAATTTTGTTTTATTCTTCTTCTCTCCTTAAGTTTTATTACTCTATGCTTTAGGTTATTCTCTTCTTCCTAGTATTAATTCAATTTTGTTTTATTCTTCTTCTCTCCTTAAGTTTTATTACTCTATGCTTTAGGTTATTTAACTATTAATTATGTTGGTCTCTTTCATTTTTGAGTAGTAGTGTATATAGTCTTTGCAATAGCGGTTATCCTGCTATCCACTATATTATATAGCATTTTAGGGGGTTGGTGCTACGCAACACTATCCAAGATTAACAACGAAGCTATTTGTTTAATAGTGCCATTACAAAACATGAGTGAAAAAAATGGGTAACTAACCAGTTCCCTTACTAAACAAATATTATAACAGCCATAAGTATTTATGAAGTATATTACATTATAACAGAACTCCAGCCAAACCAAAACTCATTTTCAAACTATTTATTTAACAGTGCCGATTACAAAACATGTGTGAAAACAAAAGAGATCCGTATCTCGCATGGATAACTAACTAATTCCCGTATCTCACATGGATAACTAACTAATTCCCTCCCTAAATACAAAACTCATAAAAACCAACTATGAGTTATGCGTATCTCACATGGGTAACAAACTAATTCTCTCACTAAATACAAATTTCATTAAAACCATATATGACACATGGGTAAACAAACTAATTCTCTCACTAAATACAAATTTCATAAAAAGCACTTATGACATATACGACGTTACAATTCAACTCAAGTCCAGCCAAATCAAAACACACTCTCACAATAACTACACAATGAAACGTGTTTGTATTAGCCATGCACATGCACAGCAAGAGAATCAAAAACAAAATTCCTCACAAAAACAAAATTTAAGGACCGTTTCCATTCATTACAACCCAAACAAACTAACACGGAAGTTTCAAAATATGAAACACATCTTTGATTTCATCAACACAAAAGAAAAACAACACAGATAGTGTTTTCCTTACCCAATGGTCGGGCATGCAAAAAGCAAAAGCATCAATCACTAACTCACTATAGATTGTGTAATCCAAGAGTGTTGGCACCACACACCCTATCTATCATTTGCATCACATCTCAATAATTTATTAATAAAGATAAAGGCACAGGTCACAGATATAACTACTGACAGCAACAACAACAACATCAACCAAGTCTTATCCCACTAAATGGGGTCGGCTATCCAAATAGATATAACTACGGACATTCTTTTAAAGTATATACATAGAAGTCGTCAAATAGTCACTATACTAGAGCTCTAGCACCATGCAAGCAGAACATGAAAAAACTTCTATTTTCCACCGCAATTGACAACAAACACCTTGAAATAATGTAAAATTTAAGTTAACTTCTCTCAAGGACCAATCAGGATTCGTACAAACCCAAAAAATTAAAGAGAACTTGCATACTTACATACAAATTCCACACCAACAACCTCAACACACATCAAAATAATCAAAATAATAATAAAAATACCTAAATAGAATGAATAAGAATTAACAAATGACAAAATCAGAAAAAGATAATTAGGGCGAAAAGAAAAGGAACCTGGATGCTGAAATCACCGTCAAGAGAAACATTATGCGAAAACAAATCACCGGCGGGGGAGTGAGCAGGAAGCATCATCATCTGCCTCTCTCTACAATCGAGATCGGAAGCGAGTGCAGCCAAGTCGAATTCAGAGAAAAACGGACCTTGAAGAACAGTGTTAACGCAATGAACAGCACAAAGCTTCGATTCCTGTACCTCATGATACAACATGCCTCCATTGCTTATTCCATCCATCATCGTTTCCGAATTGAACCGAAATGAATCGAATTGAATGAATTGATTTCACAGCATCAAGAACGAACTAAACCCTAATTGTATTATATAATTAATTAACAGTTTGTTTTGTTGTTAATCTTTGCTTGCTTTTTGGATTGGGCTATTTGTGTTGTGTGATATAGAAGATGAGGAATGGAGAAAATTTGTAAATAAATCGGGCTTTCAATTAACGGATAAATTTGATTAATTACTACATAAATAGGGATTTTATTGACATAATTGTCGGTTTTGTTGCTGTATTTGGTGGGGTGGTGATGCGTTAGGTGGTGTCGTGATACGTTGCCGCGTGTCAATCTTTTGATCAGAAACAATAAAGTAATCGGAAGCATTTTTTTGGGAAAGAAAACAATAGAAAGAAATAAAGATGTCATAAATTCACTATATAAAACTCCCGGGTAAATAAGGGAATCATAGTTATCTTTTAAGAGAGTATCGAACTATGAGTATTTGAGAATTTTTGGATACTTGTACTACAAGTAAAATTACGTGAAAGGAATTAGTAAATTTGATCCATAATTGAAAGATGTATTTGTAACAAGGATAAAAAGAATCGAAAGTTTACAATCCAAAGACTCGTGAATGTTGTATATTGAGAGATGTAGTGTATTATGAGTATGTTTTTTCTTAGCAAGTGCAAGACAATATGGGTCTATTAATTTTAGAAATAACTCATCAAGTGACAATGACCTCAATGATGAACCTTCACTCTGTAATGATGCAGAATTGGAAGTACTAAATCTTGAGGAAATTCCTCATAATGACCAAACATCGGGTCCTAAAGAAAGTTTACCCATTAAGAAATCTGAATACACAAGTCGAACTAGTGTGAGCCTGTAGTGAAAGAACATGTATTCATAGATGAAGCGAATGATGAAGTCACAAATGATTCTAAAAAAGAATCATCGAGTGAAAGTGAAGGAGAAGTCTCAAATAAGGGGGAGCCTCAGAAAATGTCACGCATAAGACGACCTCCAAATTATCTAAAAGATTATGATTGTGGCAAATTAAACATAAACCTTAAGTGTGTGGCATTAATTCCAGAATCCTCTTTAGGTATCACATATCTCATCTCAAAAATTATAAAATATGATAAGTTTTCACAAAAACATAGAAGAGTTGTTAAATGAAGAGATGTTAAATGAAGATTATGATAGGTGTGGTTTGTTTGTTTGTTCTTTCATGGAATACTGAGTTTGCAGCTAAATGAAGAGATGTTTGATTGTCACAATCCAAAAGCATGGTTTTGATGCATGGAACTTGTAGCGTCTCTAACAAATTATGTATCCATAGTATTTCACTTATGGCGTGTGTTATTGCACGATATTCAACCTCACTTGAGGATCGAGAGACTGTGGTTTGTTTCTTTGGTTTCCATGATATCCTAACATAGAACAAAACACATTGAAATTGACTAACATTTTATCAGAGAACTCATACAGTTAGGTGTTATAAGAACAACTTACATTCCCACCAAACAACAAAATGCTGACATTTTTACTAAGTCTTTAGGCGTTAAAGTTTTTCAAGACCTCATGTTCAAGTTGGGTGTTCATAATCCTCATTGTCCAACTTGAGGGGGGTATTCAAGATAAATTTAATAGTTTGTTATTGGTTTGTTAAGGTTTGTTAGGATTGTTATTAGTTTGTTAGGGTTTTTTAGGGTTGATCCTATTTTCAAGGATTGTTATTAGTTTGTTGTGGTTGATCTTATTTTAAAGCTCTAAAAGATAGATCTTCATCCTATATATAAATACATGTCATGTATCATCGAGAACAATAAGAATACAACATATTTTCAAGATAACTTTCTATGAATTTTCATACCAAGAGGAATTAGAGATGACGGTTGAGATACTATATTTCCAGTGAACATATGTTTGTTGTTGAATCTCCTCTAGTTCTAGCAAACCAAATCGCGCTAACCGAATTAATGATATATGAGATAATTGGTATCTTGCATTGGGGCATCTAAGATCTATCGAGAATGTTCCATAAGTCTTTAATAGAGTTGACAGTTAGATGAATGTTAAAAGCACATTAGTCAGCCAACTCCAAGTGTTAACAGAGAAAGAACATTAAAAAATGGGGTGTTTAATAGTTTCTTCATGTTTGAGGCACAAGTTACACACTGAAGGGGTGGAAACATCTTTTCATGATTGAGTCATCAATGGGCATCCTTAGGTGAGCTAATCTCCAAAACAAATAAGACCTCGAGGGAGGGATGGCCAAACTCCAAATAAAGGATCCCCACTTAAAAGATTAAGAAATATGAGCTTTAAAAGAGTGAGCATCCTTCAGAGATAGGTCTACCTTGGCAGAATGAGTCCAAATTATTTTATCTTATCCCAGGAAAAATAGGCAAGGTAGTAGTCATGATTGTGGAAAGAAGTGTATGAAATTTAGTTTGCAGAAGAGGAGGAATGTATTGTCTTTTATCCTTAATATAATCCTTGAATTTTGAAACCAATTGATTATGAAGATTGGTTGGAATGTTAATCACCTGGGTGAGAGGAGATCCACATCAACTATCATTCAAAAATTGATTTGGTCTCCTTTACCAATAATCTTAGAAGAGTTATGAACATAATCACTATATGCACTTTTTAAACCACTTCAAATTTAAGAAAAACATGATGATTTATATGTCTGCCATTCTTAAAAACTTTGCTCCTCAACAAATTTTCCCAATGCTCGTGAGAATTAAGAAGCTCCCCATATTGTTTAAGATTAGAAGCGTCATTGAGGACATGCAATGACCTAATACCCAACCCATATTGAGCAATAGTTTTGCAACAAGTTGTTCAGGAAACTGTGACAAGTTTTCTAGAGTTTATGTTTCCACTCAAAACAAAGTGTCTAATCCACTTTTCAATGTCTTTAAGAAGAGATGAATGCCAAGAGTGAAATATCAAACAATGAAGGAGCACATTATGAATGAATGACTTGACACTAACATCGGTCTACTAGCCATAGATAAGAGTGAGACCTTCCAAATAGTCAACCTAGTTTTAATTTTATCCACTAAAAATTGGAAATGACAAGCTTTAGGTTTGCTCCTTTAAACATGGGCACACCAAGATAGAGAAAAGGAAGAGAACCAATAAAGAAATCAAGTTTGTTAACAATCTCCACATATCTTTAGTGAGTGATAGACCATGCATAAACATAAATTTTGAAGGATTTATGTTTTGACCAGACCAAACAATATATCTCTTAAAAAGGTTCAGGATGGCAGTTAAGGTTTTATGATCCCCCTTGCAGTTAAGATTTTTTTCATTCAATTTTTCTTAAGGATTTGTTTGATAAAAATAATGTTTGATTAATAAGCTAACATATAGCTTATGACTGATCTGATGACCGATGGCTTATAGCTTATAGTTGATGGTTGATCATTGATAGTTGATAAGTTAATTAGTGTTTGGCAAAATTAACGGTTAACTAACTTATACATGTAAAATCACATAAAAGATATTTAAGAAATATTTATTTTATTTTAAATTTAAATTAATTATAAAGGATAAAAGAGAATTTTTGTTAAAATAATAAGGATAAAAATGGAAGAAAATGTGATAAACTATAAACTATAAGTTAAAATGCTATTTGAAATGATATTATATAGGTTCAACTCTGATTGTACATAATTTATTTTTTCTTCAATTTTCATAAAATTATGGAGAGAGAAAAAAGTGCCAAATTTTTTAAATCATTCCTTTAAAAATTTTAAACCATATATTAAAGATCCTTGCACATAACTTGTCTAAGTAACATGATAATCGATTATCTACCATATAAAAAAAATTAAGGCTCTGAAAAAGACATTACTATACATCCTTACTTATTTTACACCTATTAAATTTGTTGGTTTTTTGGTCTTTCTAAACTGAATGGACAAATTATATTATTAAAATATTATTTCCCTTTTGTTATCTTCCATATTTCACGTTTTCCTTTCATTTTTCCTCACTCTTTATGTCTCTTCCATTTTACTTTCTTTCTTTTCTCTATTTCTCTGTCTTTTGATTTTGATTTAGAGTTTGTTGTTTCAGGTTTTGGTGTTGTTGCCTTACGCGTTAGGGGATACGTCGACGGATCTAGCATTTCCAACGGGATATGGCATTTTTGTTGGTTTTACAAAGGTGTGTGGTTTTTCGACGAGTTTGTTGCTCTTCGACTTCTAACAATGGGTAAACACAATTTCTTTTTAATATTTTTCTTTTAGTGGTTTATGCATTTCAATGTTTCTGTATAAAGTTAGGGTTTTGATTTTGTGGTTATGGTTTTTGTGCTTGATATGATGCTTTTGTGGTTAGGGTTTTTGTGGTTTTTGAGGTTTCTTTCAATATTCAAGAAATGTGGTATGCTCTTATTAGCAATGTTGGTTTTGTGTTGAGAAATATTTATTCGAAAAAGAGTTTACATAATTTCAAAGGAGTTGTTGGTTTTTTTTTATGTGATGTTAATTTGAACTCAATCTCTACTATGAAAGTATTACTTTTTCTCCAAATGCTCTAATATTGTTTTTTGCGGTCCATTGAAAAGTTTCTTACATGGGTAACTAATGTTATTTCATATTGTTTTATTTGTAGGCATGGCGGAAGGTAAGAGAACAAAAGCTGATATTGATTTTGAAAGACCGTTTGAACCATTTGTTGAAGGTCGAGAAGAAGAATTTACAACATGGGCAAATTTAGAAGCGAGCAATCTTTTAAAAGCTGGTAAATCCCGTCCATTTATCATGTAATTTTAATGGTGTATTATAGAACCATTATCCTAAATTTTGAAGTTTTAATAACTAAAATTTATTGTTATCAAGAAAATCAATTGAATTTCTATACCGAATTGCTAACACGAGTTTATTAATTTGCCATCAATTGGATCTTTTGTTTTTCATGTTTAGTGCATATTTTCTATTGTTACTGTTATTGTTTTACCTCTTCTTTTTTGTTAATACTTGGGTTTAGAATGTTGTTGATAGGAGGGGCTGAAGGATTCAGACACGAAAAGGTGAACTAAAGTTAATAAACTTTAGTAATCAACTCTTATGCTACAAGTGCTTATATTATTTGTATGCATCATTTTGCATATGATCTTTGATTTCCCATATGAAGTCCTAACACATATGTCAGACTATTATGGATCTTTGATGTATATAGGGCCTTCTACTATAAGGTCACTTACATTCCACACTATGATTTAAGAATTTATGGGCCATTTGGAGATGAATATGGAAGTTATTTCACAACAGAGTTGATTGAATGAAAAATAGTTGGAATTTATGGTAGAAAAGATTTATTTTTAGATGATCTTGGTGCACATGTGATAGAAGGATTCGATCTTTTTTTCTCATTTATTTATTTACTTTTATTTTTGTATTGCTTTAATAGTTTTTTTAATGTGATTTAATGGTGTAGTCTCTAGGGCTGCCTATTCACACCAAATGCACCATTTCACAACCCATAAATTGTGTTTCTCTCCCTACTATTAAAAATGGTTGTCAGTAATTAATGTGAGTCATGATCTGTTTTAACCGATGGAGACTCCAAAAGAAGTATATGTATTTGGTTTTCTATATTGATCTTACTCTTTTAATTTGATTGTTTTATTACTCCCTCCGTCTCACAATAGGTGTCATCTTTGAAATTTTCACAATTTTTAAGAAAATCATTAATTGTGTTGATTTTAATGATAAAATTGGTTCCATTTACTAAAATAATCTTATTAATAATAGATAGTGGAATAGTTAAATGAATTAAAATACAATAAATAAGGGTAATTTAGTGGGGGGAAAAATAAATATCACATTGGTATTTTAAATGGACAAATAATTTGAGACAATTAAAAATAAGAAAGAAGACATATATTGTAAGACGGAGGAAGTATTTAATAAAGCATTTTATTTCAGATCACTGCCCAAGGACCCTATTTTTTTCTCCTCAATTATGTGACATTATTTTCTTCTTTAAAGATCTGTAGTTTTTTTTATTAAAAAAACTAAAAAAAATTAGTTATTATCTTAATTACTTTAAAAATAAAAATAAAATATAATAAAGATATTTTCATGAATATGATGTTAGAATTATTTGTTAGAATTAAATCAATTCAATATACATGCTCGTAAAAATTATAATATATAATTTAGGCGCGGAAAACAAGCATGTATAATATTAAAATGATCGATAAATTGATTATAGGAATACCTGGATCCATTGAGAAATTCCTCTTTAGGCGGTAATCTTGAAACCTGAAGTTGATGGTTTTTGTGGTTTTTCCTCAACCGGTACTTTGTATGCCTTGAATACTCTTCAGATGGGGAGAAGAGATAATTTGCTTGTGTACGGTATATTGGAGATCATAGCCTATATATAGTGTGATGGCCAATTAGGGTTCCCATTATTCCCAAATGGGTCATCCTGACATCCACTCATATTTGAGCACATACCAAATTATTTAATCAATTAATTAATTAAATAATTCCTAAATAAAATCTAAATAGCCTTTTAACATTATTTGATCACATAATTTATTCAAGGCACTTTATTTGATAATTAGCTAATATAATTAAATAAATATATTTGGCCACATAATTATTGGAATATTAATATATTACTAAATTATTAAAATATTCCAACAATCTCCCACTTGGCCAATATATCTTAATAATTATATCATAATTCTTTAGGCGCGCATCTGAATGTTATTTATCTTTAGATTTCAACTTTACAATCTGGTTCACCTTATACATCAATAATGGGACCATCGCGGCTGCCGTCACTAACGTATAACGTGACGGAACCCCGACGACCACCACATCAACATACTTGATGACATAGATCGATATGGATGAGTGACATGGAAATTTCATGCAATGTGATCTCTGAATCATGCATATTTCCAACTGGTCCTACTGGAGTCTTTAGCGAAATCAAACTGAAGTTCCTTAGGTGCAATTCAAAGTCACAATATTTGCACATAACAAAAAATAACTTGATATTGTTATAACACTAATACCTCATAAGTTTTTATTTCTGCAGAAAATTAAACATAATATAAAGTTGGGATAATTATACGAAACCCCCTTGTCATTAGGGCGAGATTCGGTTTTGCCCCCCTGAATTTTTTTTTTATCAACTCCCCCTTATAAAATCAAAAACCATATTTCACCACCCCCTTTTACTTATCTACTGTTCATCATCTTCCCCAACCACTATCCTTCATCATCTCCTTCATCACCAAATTAGGGTTCATGAACATATCCAAAATTGATTCTGAACCCTTTTCCCTTAAAGGGATATGGCAACCTTAGTTTGAAATTACAGGTGTTTTTGGATGCATAACTGAAAATATCTTCATTTTCTCTCCCTAAACCTTAACCAATCATAACCGAAAATACAAATACATTTTCCCATTTCCTTTCCTCGCTTCTGTTCTGTGACTGGAATCCATCGAATCTCTGCTTCTACTTCTTTGGTAAATTTTCTTGAATAGTTGTTGCACTTGAACCATATATATATGATTTTCTGTTAATCAAAATTTCATCTTCACACTATTCCCACATGTTATTTTCTGTTTTCATTTCTAATTCTCTAATTTGTCAATAAAATTTTGTAATTTTAAAGGGTAATTGATTTTTTTATAGTTTAATTTGATAAACCACGTTGCAAATATATGTGGATTTATGATAGTTATAATTAAAGTTGATTTTTTTACTAATAATTTCATGATTTCAATTCATGTATTGCCAATAATGCAGGAACATTGTGTTAAAAAAGGGGTGAATTTGTGTTTCTCTTTATCCCTTTTTAGGGTAAGAGGCTGAAGCATCAATTTTTGGCTTCTTAAAAAATTGTGCAGGGTGTGTCATTGAGCACTCTAGCAACATGTGGAAAGAGCAGAATCTATGGTCGTTCACTCTTTGAGCCGTTTAAAAGATTGCATGTTACGTCTGCCGCTGGAAAACACTTGATTATGAAGGAAAGGATGAAGGAGAGTGGTTGGGGAAGATGATGAACAGTAGATAAGTAAAAGGGGGTGGTGAAATATGATTTTTGATTTTATAAGGGGGAGTTGATAAAAAAAAAACTTCAGGGGGGCAAAACCGAATCTCGCCCTTATGGCAAGGGGGTTTCGTATAATTATCCCTATAAAGTTTATACCAAAATAAAACCAAAGCATAGAACATATAAAATTAAGGGAAAAACAAAACTCCCACTAATCTAAGACAATATCAAAACCAAGACCCATATGAGCAACATGCCCATGAAAAGCCTTAGGTGTTAAACCTTTGGTTAGTGGATCGACTAGCATTAAGTTTGTCCATATATGTTCTATCAAAATTTGTTTCTCTTGAATCAAATAGAGGTACCCATTCCTCGAGTAGTCATCTATGAACGTAATAAAATATCGTTGTCCATTCCAATAACCCTTGATACACTGAATGAAAACTTGAAAGTCCGACAAATTAAGGGATCTAAGAATATTGTCCGACATAAGCCTTTGAATTCTTTGTTTGGATATGTGTCTTAATCGCTTATGCCACAAAATGGTGGAATTCTCATATAATTTTCGTTTTGTAACATGCGACTCTATTTGCAATATTTTATTATAAGGACCTTCAATATCAAGCATACAAAGATTATCATTCAAAGAACCGTAACCAACAACATTTGAATCATATGAGAGGCTAAATTTATTATTTCCAAATGAACAATTATAACCTGATTTGTCCAAAATAGAAATAGAAATTAAATAACGTCTAATAGACGGTGCAACAAAAGTCTCAATCAAATCCAAATGAAAAAATGGTTTTTAATAATAATCTAAAAGTCCTTATAGCCTCTACTGCAACTTTATTGCCATCGCCCACATAGATGAATCTTTCAGCATCACTTGGCGGACGACTCCACATGCAACCTTACATTGACATACTAGTATCCTTAGGTACAAAAACTAAATTAATTTCAAAACAAACAAAAATGAGAAAATTACCCTTCTTTTCACTTAGAAAATTTCCCACAGTCTTGTCATTTTTAGCAAAAAGTTACTCCAAAGTTTCGAGGAACTTCTTAGAACTTTCACTCTCAGCAATCGAGCCCCTAATCATTTCAGATATGGATCTTTTGATCATCATAAGACACATTTGGTTAGATCGGTCCCAATTTTCTATTTTAGTTTCATTTGGGTTCTCAGCAGTGGCGGTGGGATGCTCCTCCCTCAAAGATAAGTCTAAGACATTGTTAGTGGCATTGAATGACGGATGAAAAAGAAAACATATCTTTATAGTAACTATTACAGTATTATTATATGCAAACACCAGATCTTATTCACCGTATCTTTTTAGTAACCGTTACGATAACAATAACAACTTGAACGATATATTTAATAAAAAATCATATAATACTATATCATTTAAATTAATAATTTAATCATAACTTAAGCTCTGATACCATTTGTTAGAATTATTTGTTAGAATTAAATCTATTCAATATACATGCTCGGAAAAATTATAATATATAATTTAGGCGCGGAAAACAAGCATGTATAATATTAAAATGATCGATAAATTGATTATAGAAATATCTGGATCCATTGAGAAATTCCCCTTTAGGCGGTAATCCTGAAACCCGAAGTTGATGACTTTTGTGGTTCTTCCTCAACCGGTACTCCGTATGCCTTGAATACTCTTCAGATGGGGAGAAGAGATAATTTGCTTGTGTACGGTATATTGGAGACCATAGCCTATATATAGTGTGATGGCCAATTAGGCTTCCCATTATTTCTAAATGGGTCATCCTGACATCCACTCATATTTGAGCTCATACCAAATTATTTAATCAATTAATTAATTAAATAATTCCTAAATAAAATCTAAATAGCCTTTTAACATTATTTGATCACATAATTTATTCAAGGCACTTTATTTGATAAAATTGCTAATATAATTAAATAAATATATTTGACCACATAATTATTGAAATATTAATATATTACTAAATTATTAAAATATTCCAACTTATATATTTTATTAATAACTCCTTTTCTTCCATTAATTTGTTTTTGTCTAAAATTTGTTAAGGAAATAAAATTAGATCTGAAATATTGGTAAATAATTAATTTTGAAAATAAAGAAAAATATTTCTTACTTTATGAAAAACAACACATAATAACAGGTTTTCATACAGGAATAGCTTTCGGAAAAACATAGATTGTAAATCAATTTAGTATTACTTTGAATATGACATAGTTCCATCTCAACTGGTTAGTTCCATCTCAATTGGTTGGCTCTTAATTCGATTGGCCAATACATTTTGTTTCTTAACCCTTTATAATATCACTACTTCATAACAAGTAAATTTAAATATTTAATACTATAATATAAGAACACCATATATGCCATGATATTTTTAATATTATCTTGCGATTCCTGTCAAAAACTAATCATATATGCCTTTATAATTATACCATGATATCAACTAATATATTGAATTTGTCTTAATGTCATGCTATTTACTGCCAATCCATGATGTTAAGTAATGATCTATATGCCATGCGATTTTAATATACATTCAAAAAAAAAAGTTTTATAATTGAGTTTTATAATTAAGAATAGAATACATAATATTATCTTATAATTTTAATATGAACTATTTTTTATACGTTAAATTAATATAAAAAATTGAACAATTTTATTATTGATTAAAATATTTTTATATATTTAAATATTATTTATAGATAATATCAAAATAAAAATAATATTTATATATGAGAATTTTTTTGCCTCTACACGCAGTACATAATCTACGAATTTGATTTTTTTATCCTAATAATAGAATAAAACCGATTTAACTTTTTTTATTATAAATAGTGTAAAATAAAATTAATATTTATATACATGAATAATTTTACTATTGATTTAATTTTTTTTATTATAAATCATGTAAAATAAAATTAATATTTATATACAAGAACAATTTTACTATTGATTCAATTTTTTTATTATAAATTATGTAAAATAAAATTAATATTTATATACTAGGATAAATACATGGTTAATAAAAAATATTTTTATATAGAGGAGAAAATACTATTGTTATAAACGGAAATAATTGTACAATTGATTCAATTTTTTATTTTAACTTAAATTTACTATTATTTTTTAAAAAAAATCTTTTTTTCAACTTCTTACTTTTATCACGGTCTTTAAACAAATATGTGTCTAAAATCATACTTCACCCAAAAATGTACCTCGTACATACCATATTAGTACTCGTGTTGTACGAGTAACACACCAATTCGCATGGATAATACACCAGTATCCGTTCGAACACACATATAATATATCAGTACCGTGTGAACACACATGTAACCATTCCAAAATCATTGTGAATTAACATATTATTATATTTTTGTGTATATTTGTATTTCTAAATTATATTTTTATTATTTTTTTTAAATAATTATACTGTTGACTAAAATATATTTATACACAAAACAAAATATTCTTAGTGACAATCTTGCAAATATGTTTTATGATGTATCAATCTTGTATTTTTATTTTTTTTATTAATATAACACTTTTAGTATTGTCAATTTATTTATTTGTACAATTTCAAATGTTCACTATGGTATCTGTACGAACACACGAATATTTCACCGGTTCTTACAAATGACAACATCATGCAATATTTGCAAAACAAAAATGATATTCTTACATTAAACCATACACTTACACCGTATTTCACTGTTCACCAATACGGTGAACAGTAAAATATTATAATATTATTTTTTTTAATTTTTCTGAACATTTATTACCCAACTCCATTACTGTATTAACCAAGTTTTTACACTGCATTAATCAACTTTGGTGACTACTAAAATTATTTTTAATGTCTGAACGTTATTAACCAACTTCATTAATGTATTAACCAAGTTTTTACAATGCATTAATCAATTTATTTTACTACTTTTAAAGTTATTGTTTATGGATATTGTTCACGTGTACTGTTCTAGTATTATTTATACGACACTGTTCATGTACGGTTTTACTATTCACTGACACTATTTATTAAAAATATTTTTTAATTAAAAAATATACTGTTCACCGTATAAATACGGTGAACAGTAAATACGGTGTATGCATTGGTATAAAATAAGATGTAGGAATAGCAAAAGTATTTGCCTGATAGGGTAGTTTGAATTTTATCACACTCAACGAATCTTCTAACCTACCATTCAAACATTTTATTTTCATTTATCTTGCTAATATATTCATTCCTAAGAAATGAGTACATATGAAAATTAGCTAATCATATAACACGTTTATTGTTGTTTTACGATTGCCAAGTTTCTTCTTGTTGTATAATAAATACTATTGTAATAGTATTTTTTATTGACTAACTTTAATTAGTGATTTTGTTTTTAACCGTTAATTAAGAGATTATATATATATATATATATATATATATATATACTCTTTAGTTTCTAATTTATTTTTGTAATATTTATATAACATGATTTAACACCGATTTGTATTAGATTTAAAATAAATAAATAAATGTTTTAAAGAAAGATTTTTATGAAAATAAATAAAAAATAAGATAATCATAATTATATTTTACATTCATGAATCTAAACTTTTTTTTTTCTTTATAGGATGCAAATTTATTGAAAATTGATATAAATTTTAAAAAAATGTCAGCCATCAAACTCATCAAACTGTAAAGATTTATATATTATTCTGTTGCAAATTAACTATATCAAACTCATTTTTACAATTTATGTCAATGATACAGTGTTTTTAGGAAACATTGCATTTCGATATATGATTTCGATAATAGTAATATCCAATATTAAACCTAAATGTGTGGTTACAATGTTAAATTTAAATGTTGGTCTTATATTAAATTTAAATTTAAATATTTAACTTATATTTTGATAATAGTAATATTTTTGTAAAAATCTAAAATATTTTTTATAAGTGTTTATATATTATGAGGAATATAAGGGTATTCAAACTTTAATAAAAGAATATTTAAGTCTTAATATAAAAAAATCAACCAATGAAAAAGGTTAGTCAACCATTATTCTCAACTCAGTTAAACAAACCAACAGCGAACAATCCAAAGTCATTGGACACATCTTTCACCAAACCAATATCTTTGGTGGGAAGCTAGTACCTGAATTCAAAAGGCGAAGAAAATAATATAGTTTATCGTTTATATATTTAGGTTGTATTTATGATGAGAGTGAAATTTTGTTTTTCAAACAAAATATAGAAAAAAAATTTAACATTTAAAAAAGTTTATAAAAAGAATAATTGTGTTTAAGGTAATCTATTTTTAATTTTTAAAATAACAGTATTTAAAAACCTCTTTACACACTAATCAAACATTTATGAAACGTGAAGAGAAATAAATATATACACTAAATTTACAAGTATACAAAACATATAAAATTCACAAATATGGTAAATATATACATATAGAAGTATCAATATAAACAAGTGAAAATAGACAATATATATGATATGTACAAAACTCAAAAACAAATAAACTATCGCATTGCGATTCAATAAAAACACTAATCCTCGGCAACGACGCCATTTTGTTGGTGCGGAATAGCGGCAAGCAACAAAAGTTTTAGAAGTATTTTTTCCGGGAATTTATCGTGTCGACAGATATCGCGCCCTCATTTATTGTTAAACCGCCTTAAAATCGTGTTAAGCGCGCTAATCACGCAACTTGTTGCCTTTTAGCTTCTATATTTGTGCTACAAGCCCGCTATGCGCGCTCGTAGCAGGGTCAAAAATCCAAAAATGTTTTCTTCATATCTTTTGAACTGTAACTCGGATTTGCGCCCGGTTCGAAGCGTTAGAAACTTATTCAATGCTCTATCTAACAATGTTCCAATATCAATGCTTTAATACCTATAAAATTAAATGGAAAACAATTAAATTCAATGATATTTACAAGATAACGTAATATATACACTAAAACATAAAGTAAAGTATTTACTAACAAAGTGGAGTTTATTCGAACGATTACAACAAAAAGTATCGATAAGTGCAACAAAACTTATATACAAAAATAACTACATTTTGCATTTATCAGGCAATCGGTCTCTGTGGAATTCGACATCTTTTATACTAAAACTGATAAGTCGTGCACTTGCAGCCGCATCACGCGACAGTTGATATTTGTTTCATGCCATATGTCGATCACTGTCAGCCACCCCCCTTGGATGCGATAAACTTTTACTTCGACCCGTTTGCTTGTAGGTCACGAATGATGTATACACATTTTACTTGACTGAGACATGCATAAATAATGGTATATGAATAGTATTCTTAAAGCCTTTAATGTGTTTTTCCTCCCACTATAACATGAGGAGATGATGTTATATTTGAGATGTTATATAATCATTTGGTCCCAACAGATGTACGTCGTATTTCAACTCCTCAACTAGGAGTGTAGTATACAGTTACATCCAATGATTTATAGAGTATCACATTCTTACACGACACCGAATGCAGAGGGTGTCACCTAGGCCTATTTGTCGAGATATATTAGAATAGGAGCAGATGGGAAGACCATATCATATATTGTCAACATGTAAGCTTATTGTGACCACTAGGAGAGTGGACATAGAGAGTGGAGAATTTCAGCTAGGCATTCATGGGATGACCACCGTACATACCATCATGATAGACGAGATACGACATGTTTTACAGTACAGGAGGCAAAATAGGTACTATATGTCAGATATATCCGATAGTTGTCTTTTTCTTTGTATTTTGAGTATAACATTTTGATAATTTTTGATAATTTGTATTAGAGTTTGTAATTTATGAAAAATGATGTTTGATTATTTGATAACAAACAATGTATATTCTAACATCCTTACCATCATTTTCACTTAATATATATTTTAATTAAATATTTATTAAAAATATCAATTTTGATTTAATCCTTATTAAATAGGTTTGTCCGAATTCTAATCTCTAAGGACATTTTTGAATTTCCTAAATAGCTGATAATTTCATGAGATGGAAAGAACAATTCCCTCCTATTTATTGTCCATTGGCATAAGCATGTCTTGCACAAAAATAAAACATGTTGAAGTGGAGAAGCACTTCAAAAACAATTATTAGATTTGTACATCTTGTGTACCAACCAAATGTTAAGTAGTCGAGTAGCAGATATTATTTGTAAGATTTGAGCAGCTTCAAAAAGAGCATTATGCTCTACTACACTGATGTCATCCTCCACGATGAACACTACATTATGCTCTAAAAGAGCATGGTGACCAGGTTCCAATAAATATTCTTAGGAGTCATCGAAATTCTCAGGGCCAAGCACATCATGAGTCATGACCACTTCGTTTTGGAGTAAAAGAGACGTGTGTTCCAACAATATTTGTAGATATAACTTCTCTTTTATTTTTGTTAAATAAAAAATAAAAAACTTCTCTTTTATTACATAATAATATAGAGTGCTAATTACTGTGAATAGTAAAAGATAAAGAAAATAATATATTAAAAATAAATTTGAAGTATAAAATAGAGTAAGAGATCAAGAAAATAATATATTAAATATAAATTTGAAGTATAAAATAGAGCAAATATTACATAAAATATATATTATTGAGAGGAGAGAAACAAAAATATTAAATTAGTAATTATTGGAATAAATTTAATTAAAAAACAATGAATATGTCGAGATGATAACTCACCAAAAATATTACTTAGATTCATTGAATAATCAATGTATTAGTATTGTATGATGTATGAGAATATTGATTATTCAATTAATCTAAAAAATCAACTTTCTCTTTTAAATAGGATTAGAGAAAGCATAATTTTATTTTATTTTTATTTTTTTTAAGATAAGAGGCCAAAGTTCAAAGAAAAAGATTAGTCTCTTCGTCCCACAATGAACGACTCAGTTGATCATTTCACAAATATTAAGAAAAAATAATAAATGAAAGAGAGTGTGTGATATAACATTCAATTTATGAAAATTTTGCCATGTACCCCAATATTTATCCCCATACCCTACAAATCAATTTTTTGGACGAAAATATCCCCCATATAAATAGTATATATTTAAAAAAAATATTTTTTCTCCTCATTTTTTCATCGTACGAACGATAACATTTTACCCAACTCAATTTTTCTCCCGGAACACCCATTATCACTTCTTCCGGTTCAAGAAATTTTGCACTCCGGAAAACAAGAGTAAGCTACTTCAAATTTAGATTTATTTTTTTATACCCCGAAAGTAGCTATGGGGCTACTTTCGATTTATTATGATTTTTGATTATTCACATCGGAACTAGCTATTGTGCTACTTCTGATTTATGTTGATTCTGATTTTACACCCCGAAACTAGCTATGGTGCTACTTCTGGTTGTGTTTCGTTAATTTTTTTCTTCCAGTGTCTCGCATTAGAGGACGCGCCAGATTTATTCATCGACGATTGTCTGATGGAAGGATAGTTCCAACGCATTCTTTCGAGCCGGAAGATCAGGTTGCTGATCACGTAGCGACTCATACTCTACTGCATCCATAATTTCCTGGAGGATCGCCTGATACGTCACTTTTGGTGAGGTATCATAATCTCGCCGCTCGTCATTTGTGGGATGACCAAGTAAGTAAAGCTATGATTGTTCTATGGTGAATAAATGTAATTTTAATTATGTATGTATTATGACATATACTATTAATTATTTTCAGGAGAGATATCCGAAGAAGGAGCTAAAGGTTGTTGCACATGGCAGCAAACTGATTGGATGGGTTCCACCTATTCTCCCACCTATGATTGAGCAGTGGATATCTCGTTCTGGTCTATCTTCTCTGCAGATAACCAGTTTATCGAGGATAGATACTAACTTGATATATGCATTTGTTGAGAGGTGGCATCCCGAGACATCCTCCTTCCATATGTCGTTTGGCGAGATGACTATTATTCTGGACGATGTTTCTTGCCTTCTTCATATACCTTGTAGGGGGGTTATGTAACCTTCCACAAGAGTTTACTGACTTGGATGATATTACTCAGGCTATTAGTCTTATGGGTGTTTCACTGGAGAAGGTAATTGGGGAGATTCGTCTTAGCAGAGGCCCCTATTATATGCTAGAGTGGTTGAAACATATATTTGTCCGTCTGCGAGCTGAGAGCAGATTTGATTGTGTAGCTAGAGTGTATATGATGTTGTTACTTGGTTGCACTATTCTTACAGATAAGACATTTACTCTTGTAGAGGAAAAGTATTTACCCCTCTTTGAGGACTTGGATAGATGTGGTAGATACTGTTGAGGGGCTGCTGCATTTGTCACACTGTATAGATATCTCGATGATGTTTCGTACTATAGTTGCATACAACTTGGTGGATATGCCTCTCTACTACAGGTACAAATGTTCTATTTTATTTTAATTTATAATTGTATTATGTTATTTATAATACTTTTAATTGATAATATTCATATTGTTTAACAATGTTGAATTCATGAGTATTTTCCAACTGTTAGGAAGAGAGGATTTTCGAAGATTGCTGGTGTTGGTAGTCCACTTCTGAGGGCGATTAAGTGGTGCTACAAGCAATTTATATAGAAGGTTGATGATATTAGGGTTGTGCTTGATGGATTGACACCTGTTGATGTCATTTGGCACCCTTTTGAGTTTCACAACCAGCATGTACCTTTTGATGATATTACTTTATACAGAGGTGGCATGCGATGGTATGGTATAGTTGTTCTTTATTTATCTGACAGATGTTTACGTCAGTTTGGATACCGGGAGTACGTACCATCTCATCCACCTGATATTGACACACTTGATATAGACATACTCATGGTATGAGGGGTCAGGATAAACATCATACCCAACAAGTTTCTTCCCTTTTCTCTTTACTTCTCCTTTGGTCTTTATCTTTTCAGGTGGTGGTACCATCTTTGTTGTGGTAGGGTAAGCTATTTCATACACCCTACTTTTTAATGATATATTTCCTTCAACATCAAATGAATGATACATTTTTCACAATGCCTCAATTGCATCTGTCATGTCCACCTCTGTTCCATCCTCTATGTCTACCTCTTGTTCACCTTCCATACTAAGTTTCCTCCAATGGATATGAATAGCATTGAGTGGTGAACAAATACCAATTGATGCTACTCATATCCAATTTAGTTTCCTCCAATGCACATCTGGGTGTTTGTATCCTCCATGTCAACCATATGCCACTCTTCAGCAATGTGACGCAAAGCAGCTCTAGATATTGATCCACGCAAATTTCCATAATATGGACCACTATGTGCATGCTCAACCTCATAAAAACTCTTTTGGAACGAAGCTCTAATGTTATCAATCTGAATCTTGATGTTGTCATTCATAGTCTTCTAGCATTTGACTACATCACTTAAGTTGTTTTTCAACATCTGCTTCAACTTCCAATGCACATATTCAACTCTAATAAAAAAAATATGAAGTTCAGTATCATTAATATTACCATAAACAAACTATGTCTAAAAAACAAACACATTACATGTTGGTCATAGTGTTACCTAAATGCAACACTTTATTGATCCAAGCTTCAACAAATTTATGTTTATGAGGTGTCAACCACGTGTCTTTCACATAATCAAGAAAAGGTCCATAATCCAAACAGGCATGCTCAAGCAATTTCAACTTTTGATGGTACTCCACCTCATCACTAGCCACTACAATTCCGTACCAAAGCTTCTCTATCGATTCTCGCATATCATTCACAACATACTTATTGCACTTCGTTTTCACATTCTTGTTTATGTGAAATTGACAAAGCAAATTAATTGTCGTAGGAAATATTGTTTCAATTGTTTTCATCAAAGCAAGATTTCTATCTGTTAAAATTACTTGTGGCCATAACCCTTGTTTAGTGAATAACTTTTTTTAATTTATCTAGTACCCAATACAAAGTTTTTGTTTGCTCAGATTCCATATAGGCACATGCAATAGCAAATGTTAACTCAGTTGATGTGACATCAGCTATTTCAAACAAAGGTTGCCTATACTTATTAGTTATGTAAGTACTATTCATAATCAACACAATCGGAAACATATTCAACAACTTCATTGAGTCTGGATGGACCCAGAAGATATCTTTCATAATATCTGACTCATCTTTTTTCCTACTATAATAAACATAATTTGATTCCTCTAACAACTTAAACAACTGTTGCATTTTCGTTCTAGATCCCCTGATTTTTTTTCTAAATCTTACTCTTGTGTTTATATATTTGGGTGATTTGAGTCATATTGTACGGATCACGTTCTTTCAATGACAACAATATGTATCTTAGAGGAACATGACGTTTTTACAAATCAACAATATGTTGTTGGTCATCATCATTGAGTCGACTCACAAACGTATGACCTTCAAATCTTTCAAGTAAACCATGGTAATGAACTCCAGATTTTACATCGATTTTCCAACCAGAACCATCTTTTGAAGGTGTTGATCTAACTTTGAAAGGATAGACACATTTTTTACAAACATTGTGTGTTTCGCTATCCCCTTCTCTGTATTTTTCACCTTTATTGCAACCAGATATAACTTTGTCACTTCTTCCTCAGTTGCCAGTATTTATGTCCGAACGGGTTATTATAACAGTGACTCTATTTCTGAGTCCAACCTCCCTAATCCACCTAATTGTCCCTTCTCTTGTATGTAATTTTTCTGTAGTTGAGAATATTTATGTTGTATCTACACTTGTCTGGTCTTTGCCGCATATCAACAAAGGAATGTTCATTTCTCCTAACAAAAGTGACAACATAAATTTAAAAGAAAATTTTAAAAAATAATAATAATGAATAAAAATTTAAAAAAAAAAATGTTCCGGAAAATCCATCAACACTACTTCTGGTGTAGCAAAATAAACACATCGGATAACCCAACATTGCTACTTCCAGTGTAGCAAAATATACAAATCGGATTTCACGTCCTTGCAACTTCGGGTTTAGAAACTTTAAGCACCGAAAGTCGTCTGCTTGCTACTTCTGGTTTGAAAATAATACATTCCGAAAATCCTAATCTTGATTGTCGTGTACCGCCTAAAAAGTGTTTTTGGACTCATCTGACTTCGCGGTAAAAAATAAAAATAAAAATGATAAAATTGAAAATTTTAAAAATATGTAGAGGTATGGAAATAAATATAGGAGTACAAAACTCGGGTTAACAAATGTATTTGCACAAAGATTCGACTCACGATAATTATTTATGATAAATCTGCACCTCTCAATCTATTACAAATTTGCACCTCTCAATCTAATTTGAGCAATTATTCAATTTGTTGTACCAATCGCATTTCAATTTTAATACTTCACCCATAATCAAAATCAACAATGTTTTGAACAACCATGTTGTATTTTGTAATATGTATAAAACTCAATTACTCGAAATCCAAACTCTTTTACTAAACTTCTTAATCCTTCTAACACTCCTCAAAATTCTAACAATATATACACTACAAAAACTCAAATAATGAAAACCTCTTAAAAGATCACCATATTCAATATCAAATCATTCTTATTAGCTTCATCCATATTCAATCTCACTCAATCCAAAAAAGAGTACACCTTATTTGCATATCCTCAAATCAATTTCATCTTACTACATGCAGCTCTGCTGTGCTGCCAAAAACCCTCATTATTTATTCCTTATTCTTCCACATTTAAATCTCAAAAACCCTCATTATTTATTCCTTATTCTTCCACGTTTAAAGTGTGTGACAAGAGACTGTCCATTGTTCGATCCACAATAAATCTCCAATAATATCAAAATTCAAACACAATAGTTTCCATTACCCACTCTTTAATTTAGCCTAATAAATTGACTATAAATAAGGAGGTGAGAGTTTAAAGCACTGAAAATTAAATAGTCATTCACTATTAGCTTCTGTAAAGTTTGAATCATAGAAAAATAAGTTATCTATGGTAAGATGCCCAAGGAATAATAATATTTACAAATGGAGTTTAATTTATTTCCTTTGAAATTATTAAGATGCATTATTTCTTGATTATTACTATTTCTTTATAGACAATGTTAATAAAGAGAAATACACTAGAAACTTAAACACACAACATTTGAAACTTGAACTGTTACGTCCTTTTCAAATGCTCAGTCAGAAAATGTAAACATTCAGACTCATGCCAATCAAAAACCTATCCATCTCACACCAAGGAATTCACACAAAATATAAAGTTGATATTCAAAACACAAATTCAGCAGGTTTAGGTTCATAAACCTGCTGCTTACAAAATTCAAATACTGCAGTTCTCACTGATACATAATAATTAAAGCATACAAAAGAAAATACACTGCCACCGTCGATCTAGAACCCAGTTCTGGGAAAAGAAGCTCCGAGAAGAAGGTGCAGCCTTAACACATAATCCAAAATACATGTTAACTAAACGAGATAAATAAACACTGAATACAATAAACTGTTTATCATAATAACAACAATGGACTTCCCTGGATGAACCATCCTGCACACTTCATTTCTTCTTGAGTGCTGACTTGGTAATCTTAGATGCACTTGGATCCTTCTTCTCCACACCCTTGATGACTCCAACAGCCACAGTTTGACGCATGTCTCTGACAGCAAATCGTCCGAGTGGGGGATATTCAGAGAATGTCTCGACCACCATGGGCTTGGTGGGAATCATCTTAATAATACCAGCATCACCATTCTTTAGGAACTTGGGCTCCTTCTCAATCTCTTTACCAGAACGTCTGTCAATCTTGGTAATAAGCTCGGCAAACTTGACAGCAATGTGGGAGGTGTGGCAATCAAGAACGGGAGCATATCCATTTCCAATCTGACCAGGGTGATTCATGATGATCACTTGAGATGTGAAATTAGCAGCCTCCTTAGCTGGGTCATCCTTGGAGTTTGAGGCAACATAACCACGCTTGAGATCCTTGACAGCAACATTCTTAACATTAAATCCAACATTGTCACCAGGTAGGGCCTCAGTGAGAGCTTCATGGTGCATCTCCACGGACTTAACTTCAGTTTGAAGTCCAGTTGGTGCAAAAGTCACCACCATTCCAGGTTTAATGATACCGGTCTCAACACGTCCCACAGGCACCGTTCCAATTCCTCCAATCTTGTAAACGTCCTGAAGTGGTAATCGAAGTGGCTTGTCCGATGGCCTCTTTGGCTCAGTGATTTGGTCGAGGGCATCAAGAAGAGTTGGACCCTTGTACCAGTCAAGATTTGTAGAGCGCTCAATCATGTTATCTCCTTCAAAACCAGAGATGGGAACAAATGGGATTTTATCCGGGTTGTAGCCAACCTTCTTCATATAGGAAGAAACTTCCTTGACAATTTCTTCGTACCTACTCTTCGAGTACTTGGGTGTAGTGGCATCCATCTATTCACATCAAGTTTACAACATTAAACAATTAGTACATCTATAAGTTAGTTATAAGATTATAGAAATACTCAAATACAATATCAAAAAGGGTGAAATTGAAAACTGAAAACTGAAAACTACCTTGTTACAGCAACAGATCATTTGCCTCACACCGAGAGTGAAAGCAAGGAGAGCATGTTCACGGGTCTGGCCATCCTTAGAAATACCAGCCTCAAAACCACCAGTAGTGGAATCAATGATAAGAACAGCACAATCAGCTTGAGAAGTTCCAGTAATCATATTCTTAATGAAATCCCTGTGACCGGGAGCATCAATGACAGTACAGTAATACTTAGTAGTCTCAAACTTCCACAAGGCAATATCAATAGTGATACCTCTTTCCCTTTCAGCCTTAAGCTTGTCAAGAACCCAAGCATACTTGAATGAACGCTTGTTCATCTCAGCAGCTTCTTTCTCAAATCTCTCGATCACACGCTTGTCGATACCTCCAAGCTTGTAGATCAAGTGACCGGTAGTAGTTGACTTCCCAGAGTCGACATGGCCGATGACCACAATGTTAATATGAACCTTTTCCTTACCCATCTGTGCTTAAGCTTAAAAATACACAAGATCTGCCAAAAAAACACATAAAACCACCATGAACACACAGAAGATCTACCGTTCCAACACATAAGTAAAAATACTAGCAGCAAAACTATTCTAACAAATCAAATAAGCATAATCCATGTATGAAAAACTACAGATTCAAAACCATAAACGATTATAACACTATTTGGATTCAGAATAACTATAAATCTCAGCATGAGTATAAATCATATCATGATAAAACAACAAATCGAAAGTAAATGATAAGAACAATACATGAATTAGAAACGAAACGGAAGAGATTTTACCTTGAAGGAAAAGCTAGCCGCAAAGAATGAAATGAGAGGAGTAGAGAGTTTACAGTATTAGGGTTTATATATAGTAAGTAGTATGAGCTGTGTGTATTTATTTGGACGGAATTGCCCTCTGTTTTCCTATCTAAATCTTATTCGTTTGGCGGCCAACAATTTTAGAAGGGAGCCTTGTTTTTAGGGTTGTGTCTGCAGTAGCTAGGTTTAGCAAGTGAGTTGACCAAGAGTCATCAATTGAATTTTAGAGTATTTATGATAAATTGATAATAGAAGGTGAGTATATAATGATGAAGAAATGGATAGATATTGTAAATATTTAGGGATGACTTTGTTTAATTATTTTTAAGTGAAAAAAACAACATAATTTGAAAGAGAAGAAATAAATTTAAATCTTCTCACATATGGATAATATCCATATATTTTATATACTTAATTTATAAAAAAATATTTAATTTTTTAAATATAATCATTTATATATATTTAAATTTTATATTGTGAATAAATAATGTAGATTATTATCACAAATAAATAAAAGGTTGTGTTAATTAGTGCTCTGAGAAAATGGTTAAGAATTCTAAATAAATAAAATCTGTAATATTCAGATAATTGAATACACACACTATTAGTTTAAAAAATAGATTATTTATGTTTTCAGTGCATTGAATACACGTATATTTAGAAAAAAATATGTCTTTTTAATTTCTTAATTAATGTTCAACTTATCATTTTAATTTCTTAATCAGCGGACACTCATTAGCATTTCTCCTTAAATAAATTATATTGATGATTCTTCTGTAAAATAAATAGAAAATACATATGGTTTTAAAAATGTTTAAAATATGTATATTAGATTAAAATAGATAAGAGAGAATAGGATATGCACTATAAGAGTAATTTTTAAGTTAGAAAGATATATAACTTGAGTTATGAATTTCTATTGAATGATCGTGCATAACTATTTAAATATTAGTGCATAATCATTAGATTCAATAAATAAATTTAAATATTAAAAAAATTGATCTTACCCGGATTAGAAAGTGTATCAACAACCAGCAACACATCATAGATAGTTTGAGTTGTCACAGAGAGGATGAGGGATGTACCTGCAATATACTTTGATGCTTAAGTCAGTCGGGTGAATAGGTAAGTAAAAAGGATAAGATGTGAATTGAATATCTGACCCTTTTATAAATGAGGGTTTATAGTGAGCCTTCAGTGTTGGGCCAACGATCTCCGTTATGGGCTGAGTGTTCAGACCCATAATGAATGATTGTCAAGATTCCTACGTGAAAGTAATCGTTCTGGGTTAACTGCCATGTAATCTTCGGATATTGGGTGGACTTGCTCGTTACAAAGGGCAAAACGACTTTGGGAGGCGTGTGGGTGCAATTAATGACGTGTATTTGATTCAATGCAAAATAATGTCTTGATTTTTCAATTATAGGTTAATTAAGTTGTTTATTTATATTATTGTTTGTGTTTGTTGGTCGGTTCTTATCTTAACAGAGAAGGAATATTTATGATGTCAATATTTAGTAAATCCAATGCCACATTTTGTTTATTGACCAATTATTTTTCCTAATCAAGTGCCAACAAGTGCTAATGACTAAAACATTGTTTGTCTTAGTTATGAGAGTGAGATGCCAACAAGTGCAAGTCTTAATTTAGGATGTCAATATTTAGTAAATCATGTGCCACATTTTGATTGTCTTAGTTATGAGAGTGAAACGTCAACAAGTGCTAGTGACACTCTTAAAATCACTTTTAGTATTTATATGATCTAGATTCAAATTTTGATCTCACTTTTGCCATTTTTCATTGCTAAAGTTTCAAATACAATAGAGGTACAAAAAGTACATTAGTCTTAATAATCTAAAAACAATGTATGTATATATCACAAGCTACTTTCATAGGCTCTTCCAAATACTTAAAAAGTGTTTATTTCATATGTGCGACGGGCTTTTGCGGGCAGCGGGTTTTTGCGTGACGGGCTTTGGCGGGTGGCGGTCTTTAGCGGGGCGAACTTTGGTGGGAGGCATGCCTAAAATCCCAACCCAACCTGTCATTTCTTGACGGGTGCGCGTGCCGGCCAGGCAGACCATGGCCTGTTTTTCCACCCTTAAACACATTATTGCAAAATATATCTACCTTTGATATAATTCATATATATATATATATATATATATATATATATATATATATATATATATATATATATATATATATTAGGCATTCACAGTTGATTTTGTGCTTTTTGAAAACCAAACAATTGTAGACCAAATTTAGGAGTTATAGAGTCTGATCAAACTTGCTTCAGACAAGATTTAATGATTACTTACTATAAGTGAAATAAAAAATGGGTGATGCTCTACTGTTTTGGAGATTGAGGCTAGATGCCACACTAAATGCATCGAGTTTACACTGTTAGAAACTAGTAAAAATTGTAATTGGTTCAACTGTAAATATTAATTATTAGTATAACATATTAAGTTTAGACTTCAGAGTGACCCGTCTCAATTCTACTAAACTATGGGTCAGACTTTTAATGATCATTTATAATAAATATTAAGTTAAAAGTTTGTGCCTAATATCAAGATTGAGCAAGCACTACAACAAACAAGACCTTAGACAGCGCTTTTTTTAGCCTTAGACAGCGCTTTAAAGCGCTGTCTAAACCTCCGCTGCTAAAGGTTTAGACAGCGCTTTTTAAAATGTGAAAAGCGCTGTCTAATCCCCCCCCTTAGACAGCGCTTTGGCCAAAAGCGCTTTAAAAGACCCTCTTAATTTAAATTTTGTAGGTACACCTTAGACAGCGCTTTTCAAAAGCGCTGTCTAAGCCCCCTACCTTAGACAGCGCTTTGGCCAAAAGCGCTGTCTAAACCCCTCCTATTTTAATTTTTTTAGGTATACCTTAGACAGCGCTTTTCACAAAGCGCTGTCTAAGCCCCCCCCTTAGACAGCGCTTTTGCCTAAAGCGCTTTCTAATCCCCCCCTTAGACAGCACTTTTGGCAAAAGCGCTGTCTAAGGTATACGAAATTTTTTGTAGGATTTGTTTGTAACCACATTTTTTCCAGGTTTATAAACCAGAATTGGTACCTGTTTTCAACCAGATTTTTGCAGACAATTATCACATTTTATATATGCCATTTTGGCCTTTTTTTACCAATTTTAGGCTAACCAATTCAAACCAATTCAAACCAAATTTGCCATAAATGTATCAAAATATATAGAAATTTATGTTTACATTTATAAGTCATTACATATACTACTACAAATGTACACATTAATTACACACTTTGAGCTCTATCATGTATTGACACCACTCCTCTTTGATTTCGTCCACTTGATCCTTTGTATAAGATGCACACTTGAATTCATCAAAGTACTACATAATAATATAACATATTTTGAATTAATTCCAACTATTTAATTATATGAGATATGTGTAAATATAAAAATAACTCATAAGTTAGAAATACATACATCGGTGGGAATCTCTAATCGGCCCAACATGAGAGTATCTCACATAAACCTCAACATGAAATACCCGCAATCTATTTCATTACGTTGAAGAGGACACTACATATGAAAAAAAATATATGGATTATAAATCCTAAGTTTTATCAAGTGTAGTCATCACTAATATAATAAAAAACGCGGTAATTAAAAATATACCGCCACTTTAATCCATGCAATGGAGTTGGCGCCCCTCCTTGAGGTTTGGATAACTCGTTGGGCCCGAAAAGCTTGTAGGACGCTAATAAAATAAAAATGAAGCAATTAGAACAATTCACATAAACTAAGAAAAATTTTGAACATTCTCACTTACGTGTCAATTAGGACCTTCATATCCGGGTATGTTGTCCAATCATTTCCTAACGAGTCAAGATAATACACAATTTCTCGGATAGGATTGATTGCGAGCAACAACCAATGTCCACTGTAATGATTAGGCAAATGTTAGATGGTAACTTGGAAAATAATTATAATAGATGAATTTAGAATGAAATGCTAACCCGGTATTAAACGGTACAAAAAACAACTTCTCCGCATCTTTATTCTCCACGAGGATCCGAAGAACGTACTCCGTCACGGTATCCGGTCTACTTATCATTAAACTATAGTTGACGGTCGCGGGTGCTAAGAATCCGAATGACACGTCCAAACCATTGGGGCGCATCAATTTGTCATACAAAAACCTAATATAAAAACATCATTAACATAAAGTAAACATCATTAAAATAAGTTGTTTAATTAATAAAACAAAGTAGTCCGGATTTACCTAACATATGTATTGACAACGTTGACGCCGATTTCTTCACGACCAAAAACTTGCATGAAGTCCTCATTACCAATCATTTGTTCGTAATCAAAGCCGAAAATCCCTACCTCCATAGGTATAGTCCGAACACCTCCGGTCGGTATATCGGTCATCTCTAGAAATGTCCTGAGGCACGACCTATACTTGGTGGTAGGTTTTTTCCTAGCTACGGACTTCTTAGCACCAGAACTTTGTACCCGTGCGGAGGCGTTGCTAACCTCCTTTTTTTGTTGTGCGGAGGCATTGCTAGCCTCATTTTCTTGAACCTACATGTCATATAAATAGTTAGATCAAATTAAGAATGTAACAACTTCCATGAATATAATTGTATATTACCTATTTTCTTGAAACCGTGGACTCGGTATGCCGTGGAATCGCAATATCTTTTGATTTGGATTGTGTGGGAGTCTATTTAACATAGGAAAATATGTAAGTAAAATTTTAAGCATAAATTTTAAACTTTGAATATACTAAGGAAGTTAACATAAGTTTTAATCATACCTCATATCCTACGCATATGAGGTTTGTCGGCCATGCAACAAACGAACCTACTGCTTCGTGCACCGTTGTTGCATCCGAATCATCGCTAGGATATGGTAATGCTGCATTCGGCTCAACTGCAATATCAACTGATACCTTCAAACATCCAGCAGGGAGCTCTCTAGTGTGGAGTAATACTCCGCTAACGTTATGCACTTTTCCCTTGCCAACCATCCGATAGTATGGTGACGACAAATACAGCTGACAATGGGAAATGCCCTAAAACCAATAATAACAAGAAATCGTTAATGTGTATATATGTCAAATACATAATTTAAGCAAATAGTTCAATTTAAGACAATTATATGTAATTACCTCTGGAATGTTCGGCTGAAAGGTACAGTTGATACTGTCTTTGTCCGAAGCATCTCTGTATACTGTTGAGGCGCTAGCCTCTCTTTCTCTCCTCAATGCATCAAGCTCAGCTTGCATGGCTTCCATTCTTGCATGAAGCTCCCGATTACTAGGAGCCTTTCCTTTTTTAATACTCAGGGAGGTCGGAGTGACTCCAAATCCCTTACCCCTCACCCGACCAGAATACTCAGGGACATCTAATGCCCGACCAAGTATGCTCCTAGTATCATCGGGAGATAAAGACTGAGATAGCTCCTCCTGAAAAATCAGATGAATATCGTACACTTGTCAAATATTTGTGTATAAAAATGTTATTCAATTAATGAAAAAATGTTATACTTACACATTTCTGGTATACTTGTAAAACTTCTTCTTGAGGAACTCCAGATTTGCCCACACGGGCTTCCTTCCACAAAACATGTGCAGGAAGAGATGATTATGAACTTTCCTCCTTCTGCAGCTACACATTAAGTCATACAATTTGATCAGATAAAACTAATATATGATGAACAAATTTGTTATCGCAATTTATAAATACTTACCATGGATTGTTCTAACCGTCCATATCCGACACGTCCTTTTCGGTACGGATATGCGGGACTTGATGCTCTTTCCCGATTTTTAGCACTTATTCTTTGAAAAACCGGGTCTTGTCTTTTGGATTTGAAAGCTTCCCATTCTTCAGCCGATATCAAACTTTCATATTTTTTGGGAAGCTCCGCATCCACAAAATTACCATCCGCATCCTTAAGGAACTTGGATGATAAAAATGTCTGAAACCCTCTTAGAAGCTTTCCGGCCAATTTCATACAAAAGCCTCTTCTTTCTTCTTCGATGTTAAAACATCGCTAAGAAAAACATACAGATTGATAGTTAGTATCGGTAATTGAAAAAACATAATTGATACCGTATAATTAAGGGCCAAATGATTGTACCTTTATCTCACTCCAAATTTTATCTTTGGACTCTTTCAGCTCTTTGTTTCTCCAATCATCACATGTAATGGGAATTTCATTCCTTACTAGTGCACCGATAAAACTAGTTAAGGTATGCCCATTAGGTTCTATAAGCTGTCCCTGGGTGCTCCAATAGACATCTAGTATGATGCCTCGAGATCTTCCTTGGACCACCCTTCTCATTACTGTGATGCCTCTTCGAATTTCTTCTTCCGCGGATACTTTTTTAGGAACTTCCTCAGGTTGGTCATCAGCCATGTCTAACCTGTAATAAACCAAGGAAACCATCAAATATCAAATATAACTTATAATCAAAAGCAATTGAAAACAAAAAAATAAAGAAATCATGCATTATCATATATAACTTATAATCAAAGCAATTGAAAACAAAAAAATAAAGAAATCATGCATTATCACATATAACTTATAATCAAAACAATCGAAAAAATAAAATAAAGAAACCATGGATAATTTACCTAAGTCACTAACATCTCTTTCTTTTCTTTGTTGGAATATTAATCACTTGTTTCTTAGCAATGCGTACAGATGAATTGATCCAAATTCCCTCATTATGATCGTTTCTTATATATGACTCATCCGGTATAAGATCCTCAACTTCATCATTTCTATTCAACTCATTCCGTCTAATGCATGACTCATTCTCAACATCAATATCACATTGATCGACACCGCTATCATCAGTCACTTTGTTAGAGAAAAGCACTATAGACCATTTTGTACTCTTCGGGTCATTCACATAGAACACTTGTTTAGCCTGAGATGCTAGAATAAAAGGTTCATCTTTGTACCCCACCCTAGTAAGATCAACTTGCAAAAATCCAGACTTATCCATTCGTATGCCACTACTATTCACCCACTTGCAACCAAAGATGGGAATCTGAAACTTCTCGTAATCAAACACCCAAATGTGCTCAATAACTCCAAAATATGACAAATTTGCATATTTGGGGTTTAAGTCCTTCATACTTGATATATGCATTGCTTCAGCTAGCACGGTGACACCACTATTTTGCATAGTACTCTTATCATCTTGTTCTTTGGTATAAAATGTGTATCCATTAATTGAATATGCGCTATGAGAAAACACATGCAAACTTGGACCATATGCCAAACATCTCAACCTTTCGGTTACCGAAGAAGGATCTGAAGAGCGCTTCAAATAAATATGATCCTTCAACCATTGTATGAAACTTTGATTGTGCTCTATAACTATCCAATTTTCATTTCTGTTCGGATTTAACCTTCGGAGTACATCCTTGTGCATTTCAACATATGGCTCAACCTCATTATTATTGTGCAGAACATACAAATGAACTTGATCCCGTTCATCCCTTGATACTGTCACAATTTTATTCCCAATTAATTTTTTACCTTCCATTTTGTCGAAAATCTGAGCTCTGGGGAGTCCAATCGATTGAACGTTAGACAAATATTCAGTACAAAACTCAACAGCTTCTTCAACAATGTATCGTTCAACAATACAACCCTCTGGTCGACTTCGGGATTTCACGTACCCTTTTAATATTTTCATATACCGTTCAGCAGGGTACATCCATCTCATATAAGCTGGTCCACACAACTGTGTCTCTTTCACAAGATGAACAACTAAATGAACCATTATGTCAAAAAAAGACGGAGGAAAATACATTTCAAGCTCACACAAGGTAATTACAATCTCTTTTTGTAGTGTTGGTAAGATCTCGGGATCGATCACCTTATTACAAATTGACCTAAAGAAAAAACACAATTTAGTTATGGAACTTCTTACTTTTTCTGGCAAAATAGAACGTATACCGATCGGTAGAAAATGTTCCATTATGACATGACAATCATGTGTCTTCAAATTCTTCAACTTGAGGTCTTTCATAGAAACAAGTCTTCTGATATCAGATGAGTATCCTTCTGGAACCTTAACTTCACTCAGAGACTTACACAAAATTTTTTTCTCCTTTCTAGATAAAGTAAAAGCAGCAGGTGGTAGATATGTTCGTCTTCCTTTCTTCACGGGTGCTAATTCAGTTCTCATTCCCATTTTTAACATGTCCTCCCTTGCTTTAAGGCCATCCTTAGACTTGCCTTTTATATTGAGTAATGTACCGATAACACTTTCAAATACGTTTTTTTCAATATGTATAACATCGAGAAAATGTCTCACGTACAAAGACTTCCAATATGGCAATTCAAAAAATATCGACCTTTTCTTCCACCCACCTTTCACAATCTTATGTGCAAAAGGCTTGCCAAACTCAGTACGCACATCTTTCACCTTTTCAAAAACTTGTTCACCTGACAATGCGGGTGGAGCTCTACGATGTTCGGTGTCTCCATTGAATGCTTTTCTCCACCCACGGTAGTGATGTTTAGAATGTAAGAATCTACGATGACCGAGAAACACATTCTTCTGACAAAGTTCCAATCGAATCGTATCGGTTCCGTCTTCACAAACAGGACACGCACGTTGACCTTTAATGTTATACCCAGATAGATTCCCGTATGCTGGAAAATCATTAATTGTGCCAAACAACATCGCCCTCAAATTGAAACTTTCTTTCCTATATCCATCATAAACCTCCACACCGTTCTCCCACAAAATCTTTAAATCTTCGATCAGAGGTGTCAAGTATACGTCTATGTCATTACCTGGTTGTTTAGGCCCAGAGATTAACATAGATAACATCATGTACTTACGCTTCATACATAGCCACGGAGGTAGGTTATAAATCATAAGAATCACAGGCCATGTGGTATGTGAGATACTTTGAAGACCATGTGGGTTCATTCCATCAGTAGATAATGCCAATCGAAGGTTTCTTGCTTCTGATCCAAACTCAGGATAATCATTATCAATCTTCGACCACTGTGGTGAATCAGCCGGATGCCGATACTTTCCATCAGTAATTCTTTCATCTGCATGCCAAGTAAGATGTCTTGCATCGGTTTCACTACGAAACATGCGCCTAAATCTCGGAATTATCGGAAAATACCATAAGACTTTTGCGGGAGATAATCTTTTCTTATATCGAGACAAACCGCATTTGGGGCACTCAGTTAACGTTGCATATTCGTTACGAAACAAAATGCAATCGTTAGGACAAGCATGTATCTTATCATAGCTCATGCCAATAGAGCACAACATTTTTTTTGCCTCATAGGTTCGATTAGGAAGAACATTATCATCCGGTAGCATTTCTCTCATAAGGGCCAACAACTCTGTGAAACTTTTATCCGACCATCCATTGCCCGCCTTTAAGTTGTACAACTTTAATACCGCAGAAAGTCTTGAGAATTTAGTGCAACCTTTGTACAACGGTTTCTCTGCATCGCTTACCATCCTCTCAAACATTTCAGGACAATCATGAAGATCTTCTTCCAGTGCTTCTACAATCTCTTCAACTCGATCACAATCATATGTTTCCGTGTCTTTGTCGTATGAAGCATAGGTCGTATTACTTTTTCCACTCGATTCAACATTCTCATTAATTTTCTCACCATGAAATATCCAACACTGATAACTTTGATCAATTCCATGCCTCAGCAAATGCGATTTCAATCCATGTGCGTCAACCTTACCAATATAACAACAACGCAAGCAAGGACAATGCATTCGTCTGGGGTTTTCAGCGTGTTGAACAGCATACTTAACGAATTCCGCAACCCCACTCTCGTACTCTTTGGTCATTCGATCGGCACAGATCCATGTTTTATCCATGGTTTTCCTACTTAAAAAACGTATACATAACCAATGTTAATATAAACTTCAATAACGTATCCGATACGCCAATATACCAACTTTAATTACCTCATCACTTTCATTTTTTATATTACAAGAATCAAACTTTTCCTATTACAATATACCTATAACTATACCTATAACTATATAAGAGTTTGTTCAATCATTTTATGGGAGAAATCTAAATGATGAGCTTGGACTTGAGCTCTTATAATGCAGCAGTACAAAGAAGCATGGTCTAATTGGTGTTTATCCTTCTCACTAGGAAAATACTTGCTAAGGGGGTACATGTAAATCATCATTCTAATTTTAAGAACCTCATAATTTTCATGATGTATGCAATAATACAATAATTAAACTTTAAAGTTGACAAAATGAAACATATACACCATAATAAATTAAAAACTTTCCTTGAGAAAGAAAACAACTTAACAAATAATAAGCAAAACACACTCCACTTGCCAAATCTTTAAGCACATAGATGATAAACAGGCATATTTCTATAAAACATTACATTTCTACAATCCTGAAACATATATCTTTCTATACCAATAGTATAGTGATTAACAAATTTTAGCTCAAATTGAACTTATGAGAAATGTTGTCTTTTTAAAGACAAACAACTATGATAAGTGGTAACACTGTTATCAATATTTTTAATAACCCGGGAGAAACACATGCACAGATAAACAATAAACATTGAAGAATGTATATGCATTAGTTATAAAAGAAAACTGAGTTATGAAAAGTACTGACTTTTCCCTAACCAACCACAACCAGAACAAAAAGCTTGCTAAATCAGGGAAATGAATGATTCCTAAAAAAATCAAAACTGAAACACATACCGTAATGAGATTCTTCAAACACTTTCAGAAATGAACGATTTAACTCTTGCAATGCCTGAAACGAATGACTGAAATCCGAAAACAGAAATGACTGAATGACTAAAATGAAGAACTGAAACGAAGAACATGAATGAATGAATGAAAACGTGAACGAATGAAAACTGAAACGTGAACGTGAAACTGAAATACATACCGCGATGAAAACGTGAACGTGAACGATTCAAACGTGAACGATGAACACTGAAACGTGAACGTGAATGACTTCAATGACTTCAAGTTCTTCTGGAAATGTTAGGGTTCGCTCTGAAAACGTTCGCAGGAGGGAAAACGAAAACAACAGAGAATGAAAATAGAAGTATGAAATTTAATTTTAATTAGACCTTAGACAGCGCTTTTGGTAAAAGCGCTTTCTAAGGTATGCCTTAGACAGCGCTTTCCAAAAGCGCTTTCTAACCCCCCCCCCCCTTAGACAGCGCTTTTGGTTTTATTTTTTTTTAATTTAAAAACTTTAAACAGCGCTTTATCAAAAGCGCTGACTAAGGCATATATATAAAAGCGCTTTCTATAAGCGCTGTCTAAGGGGGGGTCTTAGACAGCGCTTTTAGAAAGCGCTGTCTAAGACCCCCCCTTAGACAGCGCTTTCATTATTTTTTTGGACCATTTTCCGTGTTTAATTTTAATTTTAACCTTAGACAGCGCTTTCTCTTAAAAGCGCTGTCTAAGATGCGCTGTTAAAAAGCATTTTTGGCGTAGTGAAGAGGATGAATATACTGGGGTTTATTGTATTCTGATGATTTTTTATTTAGAAACTGCTTCAATGATACAATAAAAAGAACTTGGTAAGTTTGTTTTGAGAACATGTTTTTAAAGTAAAGAGGTGGCAAAACACATTGGTAGTGGATTATGTTGATGGTGATATTGATGGTGCCATGTTTCAATGGCGGTAATGATATATGCATCGACCATTTAAATAGTCTTGTGATCGAAAATGAATTTGTACAAAAAATGCGAGCTCAGACACTTTCCATTTTATTTTCCCATGATCAAACCATTTTTGTATTGGTTTTGTAAGCATCCATCTCATTCATTCACACTCTAAACTAGGGGTGTCAAAACGGGCCGTCTGCCCCGCCTTGCTAAAAGCCCGCCAAAAAAAGAGTGGGGCGGGCATGCCCGCCAAGATGAAATGGGCATGAAATTCAAGCCCACCCCGCCAAGGTGGCGGGTTAGCGGGTGGCGGGTCAACCCGCCTTTTTTTATAATTTCTTTTTCCAATTTTTTTTTACTATCAACTTTCCTAAATTGACAGATTTTAAAAAAAAACTCTACACACATAAAAAAATCTACACATATTTTAAAGTACAATATAGTACCTTTTAAAATAACTACTAACTTTCAATAATGTCACCAATTAATGTATATAAGCAACCGTAAACTTTACCATCAAGCAACCAAAGTTTAATTTCAACCAACCAAAATCATAATAAGTATTAAGTACAACATCAAAGTTTAAGTTCAACCAACCAAAACCATAATAATATTGTCTAACAAAACAAGAGTGAATCATTCTAAAATTTAAATCTTAATCATCAAGGTCAAGAATATTATATGCACTCTTAGAACAAGTTGGACCCTCGTTTTAATCTTCATTGTCATCATCATTTCCATCTACATTATAACACAATCAAATAAATTCAATGGTTAGTTGGTTACCAAACAATATATTAAAAAAATATTAGATAACTATATTCATACTAAAAATAATTACCATCTTCAAAGGTATGCAACCAATTGCGAGAACAAAGTAATGCTTCAACATTTTCAGACAATAGTCGATTTCTATACTTGTTAAGCACTCTAGAACCAATACTAAAGGAAGATTCTGATGCAACGGTGGTAATAGGAATGTTTAACAAGTCTCGAGCCATTACCGAAAGTTCGGGAAATTTATGTCTAGCGTTCTTCCACCATTGCAGTACATCCAAATGTTATGTGTAATCAAGATCCAATGTCGGCTCTTCCAAATACATGTCAAGTTGACTTTGACCATTTCTTTTAGCCTTACTAGATTGTTGTCTACCCAATCTAATTTCCTAAAATCATGACAATGAAAAATAACATAAAGTTAAATAAAACCAATTAGTGAATCATGCTTTCATACTATTTGGAAAAAACCAATTAGTAAATCATAAACAACAAACTTACATCAAATAGGTTTGACTCAGCTGACATAGTTGAAGAGGTAATAAGAGGAGTACTTGAAGCATTGGAAGAAGAAATAAAATATTATGCAAACAACTTGTACAATTTCAACTTTATGCTTTCAAACTCCAATTCCCAATTTAGTGGATCAATCACTTTATAACAATAGCCCAAATGAGTCTAACTTTATTCTTGGATCTAAGATAGCCCCAAATGCAATAACAACACTATATTCATCCCAATACTTCTCAAATTTCAAAATCATGCTTTCAACCATTTTTTTTATAACTTCATCTACCTCTTTTTGGTTGTCTATCAAAAGACGTTGAATTTTCCAAATTTGCAAGAAGTACAAATTGGAAGTGGGATAGCTTGTTTTGGACATCAAATTGGTAATTTCATAAAATGGCAACAAGAACCTACTCATTTTTTCAAGTCTCACTCACTCTTCCTTTAAAGGATTACTTGTATAATTTGCGTCACAATAATAGAGGTTTTCAAATACACGTTGATATTTAAGAGAACTTTTAAGCATCAAATATGTTGAATTCCATCTTATAGGCACATCTGTAACCAACCCACTTGATACATTAATGTTACCAACCATATCAATGTATTGCTTAAATTTTAACATCATACTCTATGAACCCTTTACTTGTTTGATGCTTTCCCTAATTTTTTTCAAAGCACTGGAAGCTACTTTAAGACCCTCTTGCACAATTAGATTTAAGATATGTGCAGAACAACATACATGAAAGAACTTTCCTTCACATAACAACCAATTTTGCAAGGCTAGTTGACTCTTCAAAGTTTGCTACATGACATCATTTGCAAAAGCATTACCAAAGTAATTGAAAAAACTTTCTTCTCTATTCCCCAATCCGTCAAAAACACATATATTCTTTTACACAACTCAAAACCAATGTGAGGAGGAGGCATATGACAAAAGTTGAGGATTTTACTATTTAACTTCCAACTTTTATCAACATAATGAGCAATTAAAGTAATATAGTCCTCAGTATTAATTGATGTCCATAAGTCAGAAGTTAAAGAAATTCTACAAGGAGTGTTGGCAATTTCTATCTTAATCTTTTCGTTTTCCCTTTTGTATATTCTTACAACATCAACATTAGCGGTATTTCTAGTGATAGGAATGTAATCAGGATTCAAGTACTGAAGCCAAGTTGTAAGCTCTTCAAACTCAACAAATTTAAAAGGAAGATCTCGCTTGATAATTAGTCGAGCACATGTTTTACGAGATACCGAATTATCAACCTTTGATGATTTTAGCTTTCCTTGCATGTCTAACATCATCTGACCAACATCTACGGGTAAAAAGGGGGCCTAAGAACTAAGGCAACTAAAGGAGAAAGCTTGAATGCAAAACTTGTGAAAATTGATTGGAAAGGTGAAAAGATCATTTGTCATCTCTGATGAAGGAAGGAAAGAAGAGTCTAAGAGTGAGAAAACTAAAATACTTAAAAGGCACGTAGATGACAATAAGTCAACAAAACGTCCACCTCCCTTGGATCGAGCAAAAAGCATCAGGAACGAATAAAAAACGAGAGTATGCTCACGACAAAACACCGAGGAGCAACAAACACATACACTGAAGAACATCGTGGATCGAAAATGAATGACAAATGGAACAAATGACAACGCATCAAGGATCCGTCAAGAGTTACATCGAGTCGAAACTAGAATAAGTCGTAAAAACTAACACCTATTTAATATTTTTTTTGTGATTTTTAATATCTAAATAAATAAAATAACTAAAATAAAAGTCTAATAAGCTAATGAAGATAAATACACAAATTAAAATGTTTTTTTTCCTAAAACACCTTACGCTCATACGCGTATCATACACAAATGACCAGAGGGTCTGAAAATACCACCCTCCATACGCGTAATAGGCGGCGTAACCACCAGTTGTTACGCGTAATACATAGTCCCATACGCGTACGACTAGATCCCTTACGCAAATCACCAGAGACCATCTCAGTTCATCCTCTGCTACGGGTTCATCATTCTATATCACTCCAAACAAATCCTAATTGGGTTTCTACCATGTTTTAGACTCATGATTTTTCATCTTATTACTCATCTAATATCACTACACCAATTTACTAACCTATTATCATCATCTAATTCAGATTCGTCACAAATCCATCACACATCTCAGAACATCATCACAACAATTATTCATAACAACAAACAACAGCAGATTCACATCAGCCATACAATCATCGATTCATCATAATCATACGAAATCACACAAAACATCATACAAACAACAACAAGGAAATCAGATAACCCTATCCCATACATACATATTATTTCTCCCGATTATAAAATACGAATTCCACCATTACCTTTGGATTGAATGCAACTCGAATCTATGGGTGAAAATTCCTACGAAAATCTTCTTGCAAATCCTTAGCCCCAGCTCTTGATCTCCCAAAACTCGTTCTTCTCTCCAAATTCTGATTATGCTAAACGTCTCTCTAAACCCTTACTAATTCTATTTTCCTTATTTTAATTAAAATGTCTCAATAATAATATTAACATTATTATTACTAAAATATCCACTAATGAACTTCTAGCTACACCTCTTTACATTACTACTAAAACCTCCCCAAAATAAGTCTAACTAACAAATCAACTTAAATCGATTAATCATATTGTTATCAAACATCACGCATCACAATTAACAACAAATCTTCTCAAAATAATTAAATTAAATTAATTAATTAAATCAGGGTGTTACACGTAACACACTAGTACCCGTGCGGGCGCACAAGTAACATACAAGTACCATGTGAGTGCACAAGTAACCAGTATTGAGAAATATATTTCATTTTTTTTAATCTATTATACACAATTGTTTTTTTCTTCTAAATAGGTGTTTAATATTTTTTCCTAACAATGATTGATTTAATTAATTTATATATTTATCTTTGACTACTTTTTTCTTTTCCTTTTTCAATTAAATTAAAGTATTTTCTATTTTATTTGAATTTCAAAATCAATCAGATGATAATAATATATTTGCGGTCCACACCAGTATCCGTGCGAATGCACGGATAACATATCTATACCGTATAAACACATGAGTAACCATTCCAAAATCAGTGTGAATACACATGTTATTATATATACAATTTATTTAAATATTTTTTCAGTTATATAATTATAATAAATACAATTTAAAAAAAGTAAATCAATTTATATCATTATAAAACAAGACATTAAATTTGTATACAATACATTAAAATAAAATAAAATTAAGGGACATAATAAATCCAGATAGTCCCTTACAAATCACCAGTATTATTTATTCGAATAAAACAGTTTTTTGTTTTTTTTGTTAATTTACAAAAATTTATAATATTTAACGTTTTTTATTAACACAATCTTAAAAGATTTTCGTTACTATTCGAGTTCTTTATAAACCCTTAAACGCCTTTTTCTAAAACCCTAACCCTCCTCTCTGCTCTCATTCTCTTTACTGCGTTGCGAGCATTCCCTTCATTCGGTAACTATCTTCTTTTTCGTTTCTTATCTTGTCCATAAAATACTTGTTGATTTGCTTTTGTTTCTGGTGATTTCTTATTCTATTGAAATCTAGCTGAAATTTGTGCATAACTAGTTTTTATCTAGGGTTTTGTGTTGGGATCATACATATGTATTGTTTTCTGTTTTGTTATTCTATTTCAATCTAGCTAGAATTTGTGAATGAGTACTTTTCATCTAGGGTTTTGTATTGTTGTCATACCTATCACTCTGATTCATAGTTTAGTAGTGTTTTTTCTTTTCTTTTTTGGAACTGGAAACACACCTATGTATTGTTTTATTTGTTAAAATGCTAATCGATTGGTCATTGTGCTGTTGATTCATACTTACATTTTTTTTTGTTGAATTGGCAGATCTTTTTGTGATTTGAAGCTTTTAAGAACAAATGGGAAAAGAAAAGGTTCATATTAACATTGTTGTCATTGGCCATGTCGACTCTGGGAAGTCAACTACCACCGGTCACTTGATCTACAAGCTTGGAGGTATCGACAAGCGTGTGATCGAGAGATTTGAGAAAGAAGCTGCTGAGATGAACAAGCGTTCATTCAAGTATGCTTGGGTGCTTGACAAGCTCAAGGCTGAACGTGAAAGAGGTATAACAATTGACATTGCACTGTGGAAGTTTGAGACTACCAAGTACTACTGCACTGTCATTGATGCTCCCGGGCATAGGGACTTCATTAAGAATATGATTACCGGGACATCTCAAGCTGATTGTGCTGTTCTCATCATTGATTCCACTACTGGTGGTTTTGAAGCTGGTATTTCCAAGGATGGCCAGACCCGTGAACATGCTCTCCTTGCTTTCACTCTTGGTGTCAAGCAAATGATTTGTTGCTGCAATAAGGTATTTTATTTGATTGCTGTATTGTATCCCTTTTCAAGGTTCATCTGGTATTATTTTTATAATTATTTTTATAATTTATAAGAGTAGTACTCATCTGTTGTTATCTTGACCAGATGGATGCCACTACACCCAAGTACTCCAAGGGTAGGTATGATGAAATTGTCAAGGAAGTTGCATCCTATTTGAAGAAGGTTGGCTACAACCCTGATAAGATCCCATTTGTCCCCATCTCTGGTTTTGAGGGTGACAACATGATTGAGCGCTCTACAAATCTTGACTGGTACAAGGGTCCAACCCTTCTCGAGGCCCTTGACAATGTCAACGAGCCTAAGAGGCCATCAGACAAGCCCCTTCGATTGCCTCTTCAGGATGTTTACAAGATTGGAGGAATTGGAACTGTGCCTGTGGGGCGTGTTGAGACCGGTACTATAAAACCTGGAATGGTGGTCACTTTTGGGCCGACTGGACTGCAAACTGAAGTCAAGTCTGTGGAGATGCACCATGAAGCTCTCGTAGAAGCCCTTCCTGGTGACAATGTTGGATTTAATGTTAAGAATGTTGCTGTCAAGGATCTCAAGCGTGGTTATGTTGCCTCAAACTCCAAGGATGACCCAGCTAAGGAGGCTGCCAATTTCACATCTCAAGTGATTATCATGAATCACCCAGGCCAGATTGGAAATGGCTATGCCCCTGTTCTTGACTGCCACACCTCCCACATTGCTGTCAAGTTTGCTGAACTGGTTACCAAGATTGACAGACGTTCTGGTAAAGAGATTGAGAAGGAGCCCAAGTTCTTAAAGAATGGTGATGCTGGTATTATTAAGATGATTCCGACCAAGCCCATGGTGGTTGAAACTTTCTCTCAATATCCTCCACTTGGCCGGTTTGCTGTCAGAGACATGCGCCAAACTGTGGCTGTTGGGGTCATCAAGGCTGTGGAGAAGAAGGAACCCACCGGAGTAGCTAATAAGATAAAGAAGAAATGAACCGGGGAGTTCTACTATCATCATTATCAGTTTTCTGTTAGTATTTTTAGTTTTTGTCTAGTTAATTTGTTTTTTAGATTAAGTGTGAATTCTGCATCGACATATCACAACTTTTGTTCTCAGAACTGGGTTCTAGATCGCCGGTGGCAGGGCTATTTCTTTTGCTTTTATGCTTTAATTTTGTCTCGTGTGAACACTTGGAATTTGTAAGCAGCAAGTTTCCGAACCTGCTGATTTTGTTTTGGAATTAATGTGTTTATTTCTTGGTGTTATCTTCTTGTTGCATTGCATCTGTTGTTTGAATGTTATTCTGTTCATATTGAATAACACTGAGGTTAAAAGTCATTTGCATTGGACACAGTTCTGGTTTTGAAAGCTACCAAGTGAGGTTTCAGTCTCGTCTCATAAGTGTCTTTGAGATAGTAGAGTTGTATTAATACAGTCTTTTCGTATTATCAGTATTTTAAGATGATAAATAAAATTACATAGCGTTTAATCAAGTTTATCCTCATGTTTGGATTTGTTATCAATTGTATCTCCAATATTATTTATTTAGTTTCAAATTCATCCATGAGTGATATTATAAATTTGAAGTCTTTTTAGTTAGGCCGTTAAAAAACAAGTCGTAGAGAGACAATTTTGAAGAAAAAAGTTATAATTTCAGTAAACATTTAAAAATATTGTTATTGTATAAAGAAGCATAACTTATAATTTTTAAGATTCACATTGATTAATGACATTGTTTGAAGATCAGTATCTCTAAGAAGCACCGTAATTATAACTTTCGGCTGTAGAAAATGACTTCTGATTCCTACGATTTCCACAAAGTAAAGTTTGATTCTCGTATCTAGAGAATAAACATCTTCAACGAAAGAATCAAGGCTCCCCAAAGCCAAGGTCTCGGTTACATGGACATCTCCAACGAAAGAATCAAGGCTCCCCAAAGTCAAGGTCTCGGTTACGCGATATGGGTTGAGATCTTGAAAGAAAGATATGAGAACTTTGTTAGAAGGCTACTCTTTAAAGATGTTCCAAGTACAAAATCTCAAGAATCATTATGGTGGAAGAACTTGACGGTGGTATCTCCAACGAAAGAATCAAGGCTCCCCAAAGTCAAGGTCTCGGTTACGCGATATGGGTTGAGATCTTGAAAGAAAGATATGAGAACTTTGTTAGAAGGCTACTCTTTAAAGATGTTCCAAGTACAAAATCTCAAGAATCATTATGGTGGAAGAACTTGACGGTGGTTGGTGATTCTACGGAGAGTGCTAGTTTTGCTAACATGATATCATTTAGGTTAGGAGATGAAACTAGTACCTCCTTTTGGTTTTCTAGATGGATAAGCAACCCGACATTGTAGAATTTTTACCCGGGATTGTGTGGAATTTCGGATAGGAAATATGGTGTGGTGAAAGATATGGGGGTGTGGGTGGGGGATATGTATAGAGGTGACCGTTAGGATTCAACAACTTAGAGGTGACATTTAGTTTGTTGTTTACCGGTGTATTTTGGTGGTCCAGAAATTAAATTATTTTTGACAATGAAATTGGGAATCCCAATGTAATTGTGCATAGAATTATAATTTTCTTGTGGTGGTGATTGACAATTCGTTCAAACCATAATTTTTGTTGTTGTAATTATTATAAAAGGTGTAATTATATAATTGATTTTCTTTAGATGTTCCAAGTTATAGTATAGTTGGTGGTTTTATTTTTATCGAATTGGAGTACCTCTAGTAATTCTTACAAATATCAACAAACTATATGCCTAAAAAACAAATTGTAGAGACAAATTTGATGGAAAAATTATAAATTTAGTAATCATTTTAAAATATTGATAATATATAAAAATTACAACTTAACTTCAATGTGCGTTTAATTTAAAATTTGTTTTATAATGTAGTATGGAAAGTTAAAAACGAACCTTTGTATTACTATATATCTTTTTGAAGAAAAATATAATTATCTATGAATATGTAATTGATTTTCTATACCACGATAACATATATAACTTAAATTTGTTCTAACAATTTACATTTAAATATTGAAACAAAATATTAGTTTTTTTTTTTGTTATAGAAAGTTTATGGGAGACAGACCTCAAATTAGTGCATGTCTTTTTGCACTTATCAATTTATTTGAATTTTTCAATATTATTTACTTTTAAATTAGTTAAAGCAAAAAGTTAATAGAAAGTTTGATAATTGCTAATAGGTTAGTCCATATATATTTTACATTGTTGCATAGGACGACTCAATTGAATGCTTGTTAGAACAAGGTTCCAATGATGGAACAAAAATAACTGCATAATATTTTAGTTGCATCTTGAATAATATCGAGACTAAATATACACCTATTGTGTAATTGTACTTGTTTCTATTTTATACTTATGTTAGTATAATTGTATGTTCCACACTGTTAAATAGTGTGCTTTAAGTTGAATAGAGTCTGATTTAATTGTATTCAATAGAAAGTCTAATATAATTTGTTGAAGTTTATGTTTGTTAGTTACTTTGAGAATTATTTAATCGATAAGTAATTTCATTATAAATAGGGAGACACTCTACTATTTTTAAAAAGTCGAATAAGATAAATTCAGTAAGAATAAACACATAGAAAATCTGCAGAATTTGATCTATCTTCTTTCCAATTCTCCAAAACCATAATTTCTCTTTTCTTCCTAATTTACTTTCATAGATTTATTTTTTTCTCAAATCATTGTGCACATGAATCATCTTGGAACCAAAGAGTGGTTGAATCACTCGAGTGAAGAATGAGGAACAAGAAGAGTGATCCATCAAGATTGATTTAAATTATCTCCAAGATTGAGGTTAATTCCAACCCAGAGCTCTGGTTGCGATTCTAGGGATGCATAAACACCGACTTCTCATTCAAACGAGCATTTTCAACAAATCTTCCAATCTTGAATGGTAATGAGAATTGGTGTAAGCGGACAGAGGTTGTTTTTTGTTATTAATATATTCGGGATCTTGTCAAGAATGGATTGGCATCAATTAGACAAGATGCTACGGATGAACAAAAGACTGCACATAAAAATTTGAAGAAGAAATATTATAAAACTCTCTTTATAATTCATTAATGCGTTAAGACATCTTGGAGAAATCGTTTGGAGGTGTTGAAAATGTGAAAAAGGCGAGGTTATAAACTCACAAAAGAACATATGAATTGCTTCAAATGGAAGAAAGTGAAAACATAATTGATTTCTTCACCAGGGTAGCAAAACTAGTGATTCAAATCAAGATGTATGGAGAAATGTTGACATCAAGATTAGTAGATACAAAGATCTTGAAGTCATTGACTCCAAAATTTGATCATATGGTAGTAGTCATAGAAGAATCGAAAAATTTGTAAAGCATGATAAAAGAATACCTTCAAGGGATCATTGAATCTAATGAACAAAAAATGGTTGAAAGATCTATAAGCAAGACAAAGAATGATGTATTTGTGTAGGCGTATTCAACAAAAGAAAAGAAAGACAAAAGAGTATGGAATGGTAACAAAGGTAGAGGATGTTACAACAATTCAATTGGTACAGGAAACCAAAACAACCACAAAGTAGGTAGTTCATCAAAAAAGTAGGTAGTTCATCAAATAAGATACAATCTTCAAACAAAAACAACCACAAAGGTGATGTTGTAGGTAGAGGAATATGCAATGAAAGAAAACCTGACAAAATCCATAGTCAGTGTTATAACTGTCAAAAGTATGAACATTATGCAAGTCAATGGTGAGGAGGCAAGAAATAAAATCAATAAAGTGATGCAAGACTTATAAAACACGACAAAGAAGACATGTTGCTGATAATCATAATGAAAGATGAAGAAAGATTCAAGGACCAATGGTACATAGACTCAAGATGCTTATCACACATGATTGAAAGGAAATATTGGTTTGTCAACATAAGTCCCTTGATGAAGAACAAAGTGAAATTCACAAATGACAATACCATGTCTGCTGAAGGTATTGGTGATGTTCTGATCATGAGAAAAAAATAGAAAAAGGTTAGTAATTTCCAATGTATTGTACATACCAGGCATAAAAAGCAATTTTCTAAGAAAATGGAAAATGATCGAGAAAAATTACAAAGTGTGGATCAAAGATAAGTTGATGAGAGTTCTCGACTCAGGTGGTAGGATATCTTGAAGGCACCCATGTCTCAAAACATAACCTTCAAGATTAAACTAAATGTGATGGAACACAAGTGTCTAATAACTACAACTAGTAGAGATGAACAACTATGACACTACAAACTTGACCATCTCAAATTCAAAGACATCATAAAGATGAAGATAAGAAATATGGTTTTAGAATTACCATAAATCAACATGCCAAATGAAATGTGTGAAGAATGCGTTCAAGAAAAGAAACACAAGAATAGCTTCAACCAAGATGTAGGGAGTAAATGTTTACCTCCAAAATTAGTAAACAACCATTGGTCCTCTAAAGATACCAAAATAATATCGCCACTATGTCAAACAAGACCTTAGACAACGTTTTTTTTTGCCTTAGATAGCGCTTTAAAGCGCTGTCTAAACCTGCGCTGATAAAGGTTTAGACAACGCTCTTTTAAATCTGAAAAGCATTGTTTATGGTATCATTAGATAACGCTCTTTTAAATCTGAAAAGCGTTTCCTATGGTACTATTAGACATCGCTTTTTGACATTTTAAGTTATACCTTAGACAACGCTTCTGGTAAAAACGTTGTCTAAGACCCACCATTAGACTGCGCTTTTTGGACATTTTTAGGTATACCTTAGACAACGTTTTTTGTTTAAAGCGTTGTCTAAGGTATACGAAAAATTTTATATAATTTTCTTAAAACCACAATTTATACCATATTTTTCAACCAACATTTTGACCTATTTTTGAACCAATTTTTTTCCAGAAAAATATCACAATTTGGATATTCAAAACAATCCAATTTGGCCTATTTAAACGTACCAATTTATGCACCAAAAGCATTGCTTCAAATCTACAAATGTACCAATTCAAACATATATACTTACAAATGTACATATTACTTACAAATGTACATATTACCAATTCAAACATATATACTTACAAATGTACCAATTCAAACATATATACTTACAAATGTACATATTACTTATACTACTTTTGCTACAAATGTACCAATTCAAACATATTACAAATCATTACTTATACTACTTTTGCGTTCAACCAAAACATTGCTTCAAATCTACAGAGGTCCTGAAACAACACAAAGATTGTAATTCAATTAAAAGAATGCAATATTATAGTTACAAACTAACACATTTAAATTAGAATGAAAGCAATTGAAAATGAAAAATAAAGAAACCAAGCATATCAAATATGATTTACCTCTTTCACTAACATCTCTTTCTTTTCTTTGTTGGAATATTAATTACTTGTTTCTTAGCAATGCGGACGGATGAATTGATCCAAATTCACTCGTTATGATCATTTCTGATATATGACTCATCCGCTATAAGATCCTCATATTGATTTCTATTCAACTCATTCTGTCTAATGCATGACTCATTCTCAACATCAATATCACATTGATCGACACCGCTATCATCAACCACTTTGTTAGAGAAAAGCATTATAGACGATTTTGTACTTGTCGGGTCATTCACATAGAACATTTGCTTAGCTTGAGATGCTAGAATAAAAGGTTCATCTTTGTACCCCACCCTAGTAAGATCAACTTGCAAAAATCCGGACTTATCCATTCGTATGCCACTATTATTTACCCACTTGCAACCAAAGATGAGAATCTGAAACTTCTCGTAATCAACCACCCAAATGTGCTAAATAACTCTAAAATAGGACAAATTTGCATATTTGGGGTTTAAGTCCTTCATACTTGATATATGCATTGCTTCAGCTAACACGGTGACACCACTATTTTGCATAGTACTCTTATCATCTTGTTCTTTGGTATAAAATGTGTATCCATTAATTGCATATGCGCTATGAGAAAACACATGTAAACTTGGACCATATGCCAAACATCTCAACCTTTATGTTACTGAAGCAGGATCTGAAGAGCGCTTCGAATAAATATGATCCTTTAACCATTGTATGTGTAACACGGTGGGAGAACTGATTTTAGTTATGTTGCGGATAGCAAGAGTCGCCACCGACTTTTATTTTATCCAAAAGGAAAGGTTATAAAAGAACAGGAAAGACCTTAAGAGAATATTTTGGGTCCGGGGGGTAGGTTATGAAAAGGGAAGGTATTAGCATCCTTTTCATCCATGGTTATCCATGGGCTCTTAGGTACTTAAGCTCACTTTAAATGTTTTTTGAAAGTGTAGTGTGTGAATAGAAAATTTTCAGAATAGTTTAATAATAATCCATGTACGGATGTGTAAAAAACTTGTTTGAAAATTTGTTGGAAATTTGTTTAAGTGTGAAAAATTTTTGAAGTGAGCAAGTACATAAGAGGAGCCTACCCTAATGTTTAAAGTCTTTCTTGTTCTTTTTCCTTTCCTTGGTAAGACTATCCCTACTATTAAGGAGTAGGTAGTCCTTACTTTGGATATTAAGGGACATATGAGGGTCATTCTGATTTTGAAAGCCATTGTGGGGTGTAATAAGCAAACTGGAGGGACTATCATCATTTTTCGAAAGGGACTCGATTCGTAAAGGCAACCATGAGGGACTTGATGATTTTTCTTTTAGGGACTTGCTTTATACACCCCACTTGACCATTATTCGTAGGCAACTTGAGGGATAACCTTAGAAAGTGAGACGGCGATTAAAATCGACTTACGTGTGTGTGAGTGTTTATTTATTTATCTTTGATTAAAAGTGATCTAAATTATTTTAAATATGACATACATGTTTTTGCACTCCCTAATTACTAACCATAACGAAAATAATTAAAGAATTACAAATTTACATCCAAGAAGCAATTACAAAATAATAATATTAAACAAAATAATTAAATAGCAAAAATAAATAAAATATAAATAAATAAGCAATAAATAGTAATAAAGAAAAATAGGGGGGTTAGTGATAAATAATAATATTAAATAATAAGCAAAATCAAATGAGAGTGGTTAGTGAATAATAAAAATTAAATAAAATTAATAAAACAAAATAAATTATATGATTAGTGATAACAATAATAAACAAAACTTAAATCGAAATATAAGAATAAGAGGTTAACTATTTAACATAAACAATAAAAAAAAACATAACCAAACAATTATTTTTTAATTTGCAAATTATTAAATTATTATTTTTTAAATATATTATAATTATTTAATTATTATAAACATACATTAACATTTATTTTCTTTTAACAATATATACAGGTTATAAAAAAAATAAATTTAAATATCATATTTACAATATTAATCATGTTTACAAAATTTAATCCTATTAATTATTATATTTACAAATTATTTTTAATCATATACAAAAATATAACTATTATGAATTAAATTGTTTCTAAATATTAAAAGAAAATTAATTTGAATTACAAGTATATTTACAAAAATTTATAAGAGTTATAATAAATATATACATATATAATAAAAAAAAAATTAGAATTAGGTTTTATGTTAGAAAATATTTTTTAGGGTTTTAAAAAAAATTAGGGTTTGCATTTACTAAGTAAAACAATTTATTCATAAAAATATAATGATTATACATATATACATAAACATGAAATAACTTATGATATTAATATGAAGAAAAGTGTTTTAATTGTATTTAGAAACTATAATTTATATTTTATTAATTTAAACAAAACTGAATTAATATAATAAAATAAGTTAAATAAAGAAATAAATTGCAAAAATACCAAAAACGCTGAGGGCAGGGTTTGAACCCTGGTCCTTTCACTCCCAAGCCTTGTTTCCATCCACTGGGCCATGCATGCGTTGGTGTAAGCAGAATAGGTCAAATTGCTTTTGTTCCTTGCCTTTGAAAATCCAGAAAAATAAACGAACAAAAAGGCCTGGGGTGAGAATCGTACCCAGGACCTTCAGATTACCAACATGCGCGCACATCCACCTGGCTGGGAGAGCCTTCCTGGTTATTGAATGGCTACAAATAATAATATATGAAATCTCTTTTTATCCTGCAAAATAAAACAAAACAAATGCACTTGGCCAGGAATCGAACCAAGCACCTTTCAACATACACAGGCAGAGCTTACCACCAGGACACACGCATGTGTGTGCTAACGAAACAACAAAACAATATAAAATATATTAATAAAATTTGAATTCCTCGAACGCGCGGGAGACCTCATCTTCAACCTCATGAGCTGCAAATTTTCCTACGAAAATATTTGCAAATTTTCCTGCGAAAAACATTCCCAGCAAAAACCTACGAAAACCAAACAATGGCAAAACAACATGGTTTCTCAAAATTAATCAGTCCATTAAGTTTCTAACGAGTTTTTCAATCACTCCACGTTCTTAGAATCCATTTATATGGGCTGGATTACAAAACCCTAATCGAAGCTATAAACCCTAAAAATGGTGAATCATGCTTCAGGCTATAAAACTCCACCAAACTGTCCAGATTTCATCTATGATCATCAACAAACACGATTATGTAAGCAAAAGTCATTGAAACATAACACATTAATGGAATCGAAAAGAAATTTTTCAAGCATAAAGTGAGTTCGGGTAGGGCATTAGAGCATGGTATGGATGCATATGAATAATGATAATGCTTCAGTGAAGTCCAAGGAAGCTTGCTACATCCTTATTTTACCTTTAAAAGCCCTGCAATTTGAAAACCGAATATGAGTTTTTAAAGGATTTTTTGAGAATTTGAACTTACACTACAAGGCTGCCAATTCGTGAATGAGGCTAGGGTTTATGTTTGTTATATATATGTGAGTGAATTAGGTCAGAAATATCACTTGGTTGTGTGAAGATTTGGATCAAAAAAGATTGAAAAAGATCAAGTTGTAAAAGTCAAATATTTGCTTATGAATGCTTGCTATTTTGGGATAAATTATATGATTCCTTTCTCCTTTGAATTCAATCAATAATTATGAATTTCTAGAAGCAATATCTTCACCAAAAATAGATTTTCATATTTTATATTTATTTAAAATGATTTTTATGAATTAAATCAATAATAAATAAATAAAAAATAATAAAAATGCTGAATTTTGGTCAATTGGGTCGTGCACCATGTTATGAGATGGATTGGGTCATAAATTAGGCAGCCCATTTGGAAAGAAATACTTCTAAGCCTCCATTTTCAACATAAACCATCACAAAATTGCCCAACTTTGCAAGGGCACATCTCCCTTAATTTTAAAGGTATGAGGGTGTTATTGGACTTTTTGGAAAGCTTGAAGAGTCCTCTAAACAACCCCATTGGTTTCAGGTCCATATCATTTACCAATCTCAAGTTATGCCCTTTTGAAGTTGTTGACTTTTTGTTGACTTTTGAAATGACCTATAATGTCTTAGATCATATCTTTCAAATGAAGCATTTTTGAGCTTAACTTTCAACATAAAAGTTGTAGGGAATTCAATTTCCTTCAAAATGAGCCTTGGATGGAGACTTGGTGATGAAGTATGTGAAAGTTATGCCTGGTCAAAGTTCAGTTGACTTTTACTAAGGAAACCCTAATTTAGAAACTCCTGATTATTGATGATCTGGAATCTCCTTGATGAATCATGATCAACCCTTGATAAAATGATGAATTTTACTTCATATACTTGATGTTGGCAAAAAATCATGAAGTTTGACTTTGATTTGACCACAGTTGATTCCAGTTTGACTTTTTAACTGCATTGACTGATTTTGACTTATCTGATCATCTGACTGAGCAAACTTTTGAGAAAAGCCTTGAAACTTGACATGGGGGTTCTTACACACATATAAGATGCTATGAAACTCACTTGAGGTATTGGAAGTCCATTTAGCCTGATTAAAGTCAAAACCCTAGTTTTGGATGCACTGCTTAGGAGGTGCATTGCCTGAGGGAATTGTCAACTTCTTTGACCAATTTGTGAACTTTGTGAACCTTGTGAACCTTAATAAAATGTCTTGTGATACTCATGAGAGGTATTGTGAATCTTGTGAACCTTGTGAACCTCAAGGAAGTTTTGTAATCATTGTGTAACTTGTGAACCTTGTGAACCTTCAAGAAGTAACTTGTAGACTTCCTGAACTTCATGAAAGGTATTGTAAATGTTGAGAAGCTTGTGAACCTTGTGAACCTTCAAGAAGTGACTTGTGGACTTCATGAAACTCATGCAAGGTTATGTAACTATTGAGAAAACTTGTGAACCTTGTGAACCTTCAAGAAGTGACTTGTAGACTTCATGAACCTCATGAAAGGTTATATAAGCATTGAGAAACTTGTGAACCTTGTGAACCTTCTTAGAACACAAAGTCTTGTATTGTGAGGGCAAATTTTGGGGTGCAACAGTATGAAACTTTGATTGTGCTATCGTACTATCCAATTTTCATTTATGTTCGGATTTAACCTTCAGAGTACTTCCTTGTGCATTTCAACATATGGCTCAACCTCATTATCATTGTGCAGAACATACAAATGCACTTGATCCCGTTCATCCCTTGATACTGTCACAATTTTATTTCCAACTAATTTTTTACCTTCCTTTTTTTCGAAAATCTGAGCTTTGGGGAGTCCAATCGATTGAACGTTGGACAAATATTCAGTACAAAACTCAACAGTTTCTTCAACAATGTATCATTCAACAATATAACCATCTGGTCGACTTCGGGATTTCACGTACTCTTTAATATTTTCATATACCATTCAGCAGGGTACATCCATCTCATATAAGCTGGTACACACAATTGTGTCTCTTTCACAAGATGAACAACTAGATGAACCATTATGTCAAAAAAAGAGGGAGGAAAATACATTTCAAGCTCACACAAGATAATTACAATATCTTTTTGTAGTGTTGGTAAGATCTCGGGATCGATCACCTTACTACAAATTGACCTAAAGAAAAAACACAATTTAGTTATGGCGCTTCTTACTTTTTCTGGAAAAATAGAACGTATACCTATTGGTAGAAAATGTTCCATTATAACATGGCAATCATGTGTCTTCAAACTCTTCAACTTGAGGTCTTTCATAAACACGAGTCTTCTAATATCTGATGAGTATCCTTCTGGAACCTTAACTTCACTCAGAAACTTACACAATTGTTTTTCTCCTTTCTAGATAAAGTAAACGCAACAGGTGGTAGATATGTTCGTCTTCCTTTCTTCATGGGTGCTAATTCAGTTCTCATTCCCATTTTTAACATGTCCTCCCTTGCTTTAAGGCCATCCTTAAACTTTCCTTTTATATTGAGTAACGTACCGATAACACTTTCAAATACATTTTTTCAATATGCATAACATCGAGAAAATGTCTCACGTACAAAGACTTCCAATATGGCAATTCAAAAAATATCGACCTCTTCTTCCACCCACCTTTGACAACCTTATATGCAAAAGGCTTGCCAAACTCAGTACGCACATCTTTCACATTATCAAAAACTTGGTCACCTAACAATGTGGGTGGAGCTTTACGTTGTTCGGTGTCTCCATTGAATGCTTTTCTCCACCCATGGTAGTGATGTTTATAATGTAAGAATTTATGATGACCGAGAAACACATTCTTCTGACAAAGTTCCAATCGAATCGTATTGGTTTCGTCTTCACAAATAGGACACGCACGTTGACCTTTAATGCTATACCCATATAGATTCCCGTATGCTGGAAAATTATTAATTGTGCCAAACAACATCGCCCTCAAATTGAAACTTTCTTTCCTATATCCATCATAAACCTCCACACCGATCTCCCACAAAATCTTTAAATCTTCGATCAAATGTGTCAGGTATACGTCTATGTCATTCCCTGGTTGTTTAGGCCCAGAGATTATCATAGATAACATCATGTACTTACGCTTTATACATAGCCATGGAGGTAGGTTATAAATTATAAGAATCACAGGTCATGTGGTATGTGAGATACTTTGAAGACCATGCGGGTTCATTCCATCAGTAGATAATGCCAAGCGAAGTTTTCTTGCTTCTTCTCCAAAGTCAAGATAATCATTATCAATCTTCGACCACTGTGGTGACTCAGCCGGATGCCGATACTTTCCATCAATAATTCTTTCATCTGCATGCCAAGTCAGGTGTTTTGAATTGGTTTCACTACGAAACATGCGCCTAAATCTCGAAATTATAGGAAAATACCATAAGACTTTTGCTGGAGACAATCTTTTCTTATATCGAGACAAACTGCATTTAGGGCACTCAGTTAACGATGCATATTCGTTACGAAACAAAACGCAATCGTTAGGACAAACATGTATCTTATCATAGCTCATGCCAATATAGAACAACATTTTTTTGCCTCATAGGTTTGATTAGGAAGAACATTATCCTCCGGTAACATTTCTCTCATAAGGGCCAACAACTCTGTGAAACTTTTATCCGACCATCCATTGCCCGCCTTTAAGTTGTACAACTTTAATACCGCAGACAGTCTTGATAATTTAGTGCAACCTTTATACAACGGTTTCTCTGCATCGCTTACCAACCTCTCAAACATTTCAGGACAATCATGAAGATCTTCTTTAAGTGCTTCTACAATCTCTTCAACTCAATCAAAATCGTATGTTTACGTGTCTTTGTCGTCTGAAGCATAGGTCGTATTACTTTTCCCACTCGGTTCAACATTATCGTTAATTTTCTCACCATGAAATTTCCAACACTGATAACTTCGATCAACTCCATGCCTCAGTAAATGCGATTTCAATCCATTTGCGTCAACCATACCAATATAACAACAACGCAAGCAAGGACATTTCATCTATCTGGGGTTTTTAACGTGTTGAACAACAAACTAAACGAATTCCGCAACCCCATTCTCGTACTCTTTGGATAATAGATCAGCACAGATCCATGTTTTATCCATGGTTTTCCTACTTAAAAGAGATACATATTTTCACTACATAAACAATATAAATCCAAACGACATTTCATATACATAACGTAAAATCCAAACGAAAATAGAGATACATAATCTGATTTTTCACTATTCTTCACAGAATCATACCAACATTGACATTGCCCTAACATACTCAATATTTTCACTATTCTCACAAAAATCATATTTATCAAAGAAATATTTGCCCTAACATATTCAATATTTGCCTATTTTCACTATTTTCACTATTCTTCACAAAATATTTTCCTTAACATAATCAACATTGACATTGCCTATTTTCACTATTCTTCACAAAATCATATTTATCAAAATACATTTCAATGACATTGACCTAACATAACAATGACATTCACTAAAACAAAAATCTACCTTCACGAAGTAGAGGACGAAGTCAGTAACTTCAAGAAAAGAAAAATGGAGGTTTCCCGAACACCCGAACTTAGTAACTTCACGATCGGCGACGATAATAGAGGTTTCCCGAGCGGCGTTAATGGACGAACACCTTCACCAACAACGTTAATGGAGGTTTCAGAAATAAAAATGGAGTTTCGTTAGGGTTTTCACTGTAGAAGTAACGCGTTCGTAGGGGAGAAGAAAGAGGAAAAGAATGAAAATATGATTATGAGTTTCTAAATATTTCATTTAATTAGACTTTAGACAGCGCTTTTGATTTTATTTTATTTTAAATATAAAAAACCTTAGACAACGTTTTCCTCAAAAGTATTGTCTAAGATATACATTTAAAAGCGCTTTTTGAAAGCGCTATCTAAGGTCTACCTTAGACATCGCTTTTCAGAAAGTGATGTCTAAGGTATGACTTTTAACAGCGCTTTTTCTCTTTTTTTAGAATATTTTCCGCGTTTTATTTTAATTTTAACCTTTAGTAGCGCTTTCATATTAAAGGGATGTCTAAGGTGCGCTATTAAGAGTCTATTTTGGCGTAGTGCACTCGTTGGATTTCCATCCGTGTACAAACGCGAAAGTGGCACGGAAAAGGTAGAGTCGCCAGCCAGACATTTTTATCCCGAAGGAACGGGAATGGTAATGCTGCACAAACCAGAGAAAGAAAGGAAATGACAAGGTCATGCGAATCAAATAACTGAGTTCGGGAGTCGGTTACGACCTGGGAAGGTATTAGCATCCCAGATTGTCCGCCGTACCCGATGGGATCCACGCTTGCAAAGAAACGCTCTCAAAGGGTATTAGAATGAAGTTGCTGCAAAAGAAAAGGAACTTGATTTGGAGAAAAGAAACGAAAGGGGGAAAATGTAGGGAAAATAAAATAGGGCTCGAACGGACCCTACCCCGCTGCCTACGTACCTCATCTGGACATCAGAGTCGTCGTAGTTCCCCTAACTAAGGACAAAAATGGATTGTGTTTTAAAAGTTTGAACTGCTTATGTCAATGCTCATGTATTTCAGACTCGTCTGGCACGAGTGCGTTACCGTCTTGCAAAGAGACAAGTAGGAGCAAGTTCTTACGTCGAGAGTGAAGATGATGAGAAAAGAATTCCCGAAGGAGAGACGATTATTCTTTGTTTGTGTTTTTTAGAAGCTTTTATGAATTTGGCATAAGAAAGTGAACTCAAGTCCTTCTCCATAGAATGTGTACTTCTTACTACATTCCAAGATGGAATGAAGAACAAGCATACCCAAGTGAGAGGAGGGTCCCCAAAACTTGGTTCCATAGATTATGGTATAAGCTCACTAGCTTATTGAAGTTATTAGATGTTTTTGTGATTTGAAATGAATAAGTATTTTTATGATTTTCTTTGTGAAAATAGTCTCATGATTAGACTTGTACATCATGCTATACAAGTTTGTACTATGCCAAGATGGGAAGACTTCAAGTTCCCCATGGAATAAGTCCATACACACAAGACTATCTCAACCCTTATTAAGTGTTTTTTAGGTTTTTGTTTGAAGATGAGAAAAAGAGAGCACCAAAAGGATCTCAAAGGTAAAAACTAAGAGGGTACTAAAAATCCTAGATGTTATCATGCATATGAGTCCTAGGTTAGTGTGGTTTGAAGTCTATCCTAATGAAGAAGAAGGAAATAAGAAAACAAAGAATAATAATAATAATAATAATAATAATAATAATAATAATAATAATAATAATAATAAGAAGAAGAAGAAGAAGAAAGGAGCAAAAGGAATCAACTTACTTATTAAAATAAGATAAGTTGATCCTAAGGAAGGATGAAAAGAAGTTGAACATTGATTGCCTAAGCATATCACAAACACAAGTTAAAAAAGTATAAAAAGAAGTAAAGGAAGAAGATTGAGATGTGGAAGCACCCACAACTCTACACTTACCATAGCCCCTGAAACTGTTAGAAGTATTCACATATGGAAAAAAGAATTTCAAATAAGTTCAAGTCATGGAAGAACAAATGTTTGAGCATCACAAACCAAAAAAGTCAGAACTTAATGATCATGGGAGAACTCTAGTGTTATTCATACAAAGTCACACAAAAAGGAATGAAAGAATTCTCAGTAGCAGATTTCGGAGTCTCCCACTGCAACACTGCATCAATCTTCAAAGGATCCACAAAAATTCCACCATTCTAAATCACATGGACAAGGAAACTCACTTCCTTCAACCAGAACTCACACTATGACAACTTAACATACAATTTCTTTTCTTCAATACTTGCAACACAATCTTCAAATGCTCAACATGTTCTTCTTTTGATATGGAATATATCAAGATATCATCTATGAAAACCACCACAAATTTATCAATATAATCATGAAAGATTATGTTCATATATTCCATGAACATACCAGGCGCATTAAAAACTCCAAATGAAATCATTGTGTACTCATAATGACCATACCTCGTCCTGAAAGCTGCCTTCAAAATATTATCAGCCTTAACTTGAATATGATGATAACCAGACCTCAGATCAATTTTACTGAACATACAAGCACCTAGAAGTTGATCCATCAAGTTGTCAATCCTCGAAAGTGGATACTTATTCTTAATAGTCACCTTATTCAATTGTCGATAATCAACAAATAATCTCATGCTACCATCTTTCTTCTTAACAAGTAACACCGGAGCACCCCACGACGAAACACTAGGTCGAATGAATTTCTTCTCTAACAATTCTTCTAATTGTTTCTTCAACTCACTCAACTCAGAAGCAGACATCCGATAAGGAGCCATTGATACTGGACTCGTACCTGGTATTAAGTCCACAGAAAAATCAATTTCACGTTCTATAGGTAAATCACTTATATCATCCGGAAAGACATCTGGAAACTCACAAACCACAGGTAACTCAACACTAACGGATTCACCATCAACTTACAATAATGAAAACATTGCAAACATCAATGCTTCATCCGACAACAATTAATCCACTTGTTTAGCAGATAAGAACATCAGCTCACCATTCTCACCTAGCTCAGGAAACCTCATAGTCTTACTATAACAATTAATATGAACATAATTGAGTTACAACCAGTTCATACCAAGGATAACATCGACTTGGTGCAAGGGTAAGTACACTAAATCCAGTACAAAATTCTTCTCAAAGATTGTCAAAGGACACTTCAAACAAACAAGCATAGTAGTCACATAACCATTAGCATGAGTCTCAATGATCATACTACCATCCATATTAGACAAATTCAAACCCAATATAGTACCACACTTAAGGGAGATAAATGAATTTGTAGCCCCAGTATCAATAATAACAATCAACTCAACTTTATTAATAAAATAAGTACATCTAATAAAGTTGTCCTTTTTGGGAACTTTTGAACCTGCCAAAACAAACACTCTTCCAGTGGTATGGGAAGCAGTAACAGTCTTCTTTGGTTTCTGGCATTGAGTACTGATATGCCCTTATTCACCACAATTGACACAGGTTAGACCCTCATTCGGACAATCACTAATTTTATGCCTAATTTTACAACAACAGTAACATTTCAGAACCTTGTTGGTACACACATCAGCCTTGTGACCTGAATCTACACACCTATAACACTTAATAGATTCTTTAGAGGCTCCCTTACTTGGCTTATTCTCATTTGATACCTTTTGTTTCCCCTTGTCAACTGGAGTCACATAAGTTTTCCCTCTAAAGTGGCCTTTGTCTTTCTTCTCACTCAGTTGTATGTAGTGAGCAGATCGAGCTCGGCTATCCTCATCGTAAATTTGACTCTTATCCCCTAGTTCCGCATACCTACGAATTTTTTGGCATCCAATTCCCTACTTAATCTCTGGTCTCAACCCATTCTCAAACTTGAGACACTTAGAAAGTTCAGCATCCGCACGGTTGTAATAAGGACAAAACTTCACAAGCCTCTCAAACTTGGCAGCATACTCTACTACAGTCATATTCCTTTGCTTTAATTCAAGGAACTCCACTTCCATCTTACCACGAGCATATTCAGGAAAAATGCTTCTTAAGGAACTTTGTCTTAAACATAGTCTAAGTCACCATAATACCACCATCCTGCAAACGCTGACGAGTATTATCCCACCAGTCCTCAGCCTCTTTAGACAAAATATGGGTACCAAATTGTGTGAAGTCAAGCTTCTCCATGGTCAACACTTGTTTTGATGAAGACACATCTCTTAGCTACAATATGATAAAGAAGGCAAAGATGATTTTCAAGATTAATGCATCATGATTCAAAGACTTATATTTCAAGAAGAAGCTTCATGAAGGTATATTAGCAATTATACACAAATATTAAAGTCTTAGATGCTCAATCAAATACCTATTTCATGACATAATCATCTCTTAACCTTAGCATCATTTAAATTTTCATTTTTCAAATTTAAACTTGTGTAAATCGATTTCACTATACATGCAATCGATTTACATTTGTTTGTTTTAAGTATTTTTGCATTTTTAACTTGGTTCAATCGATTTGCACTTTCATGCAATCGATTGCATGTTTCAAAACTTTGAAAAATTTGGCAACGTATGCATGTGCAATCGATTTGCATTATAGTGCAATCGATTGCAGCCTGTACAATTTTGAAAAATCAGTATTTTTCATAACACCTCTTCATGTATCTTTTCATGGAAGCTTTTCATGATGCATTGGCATTTGTTCATGAATTTTTACTGTTATTACATTGTCTCATAAGGGTGTTATGTGCATATAAATTCCAAACTTTTTCAAATCATTTGACACCTCTTTCAAAAATATTTTCATAGAAAAAATTCACAAAACTCTTAAACTTTTGACAATAATTTTTCTGCATTACTTCATATCACAAAATCAGAAAATTCTTGAGCTATCTAATATTTTATGATTGTGAATTATTGTTAAAGAAAGAGAAGATCAATTGCTATATTGATAAAAAATCAAATCTTCAAATTTCTCTTATAAAATTCAGCATTATTGTTTTGTTCTTGTTATCCGGATTGTGGATACAAGAAGTCTTTTATTGAGAGGATTGTTCTCAATAAGACATAGTGGAAAATTCCAAGAGGATTGATCTTGGTTGATATAGTTTTAGTGACTTGTATAGAAAGACTAGGAAGAGTCTTGTAATTGTCCAAAACTATAGTAAATTCTCTTTCGTGTTGAAAGGGGAGTGGAGTACTCTCGGATTGTGAGGGGAACCACTATATATCGCCGTGCCCACTTTACTTTTCCGCTTTACCGCATTTTAAACTTAGAACAATAATCAAGAATTATTCTTCCATCGATAAAATTCCGGAAAAATTTCTAAGAACCTAATTCACCCCCCTCTTAGGCGCACTCTTATACTTACAAATTGCACCTTTTGTGCATTAGCATATGCCATCACCCTGAAAATATTCTCAATCGCCTTGGCCACTTCTGTGCGCTCACCGGGTCACGAGTTCCTTCAAAAAAAGGTGGGTTATTCCTCTGAAACTTCTCCAAAGCACGAAACTCATCATGAGCATTGTTTCGAGCAGTAGTCCGAGAAAGAGTTGTAATAGCATCAGCAAGAGAACGCATGTTATTTCTAGCCATTCTGCATAATACTCACCACATCCGAAAAGGATAATCGTTAACAAGTAACGATTGACAACAGACTGACAACAATAAAACTTGGACGGACAGATTGACCTGCTCTGATAACACTAATGTAACACTCTTCTACCCCACATACAATTTTAGGAAAATAATTCATAATATCATAGTAAAAATCGACATGAAAGGTGTCACATATATTTCAAAACAATATTCAAAATTATTGTCATGTCCCGTAACACGGGTTTCTCATTCAATATTAGTATAAATAGGCATTACACAACGGAATCATACTTTTTAATCCAAATCAACATTATACTCCTTAAATAAAAGTATTCAATTCAAAATAACTTCAACAATCAGAAAAATTTCAACATAAAATCAAAAGAGAAACACAAAGTACGCAACTAATCTCAACCCAATGTTACATGACATAGAGCAGGACAAGACTCCAATACACAACTAAAACAACAAAAGAACGCTTCACGACTCAATCTTCCAGCACCGCAGAACTACTCTTGATCATCTGCAAGTTACCCACATAAGAGGCAACATTTTCAAGCAGGCAGAGTGAGAATTCATAATTCATTATAGATATATAAGTACATGGAAATAAATAGGATAAGCACAACAACATCATAGCATCATCAACAAAATTCTGCACAACACAACATAAATACATCTTTTATATGTAATGTCAACTATAATGAAATGTAAAGGATGCATATGGTACCAATTTTCTCCATGTGATAGACACTGACCATCAACCCTCCACAAGGGAGCACAACATAATCATCAAATTACTTCAATCCACACAATAGGATTGAAGTTATCAATAGGCTGAAGCCCCAACATAGAATGCTATGAAATGCAATGATGCTAACCTCCTCATAATCATCAAAATTCATCACACGCATCATTCATTTCATATTCATCATTATTCGTCATAAAAATCGTATTTCATCATCAATTCAGTGGCAAAGCAACAAGACAGCAAAATCAACAAAAGAAAACGTTAAGTAACCTCAAAACAACAAAAACAACAAAAAACAGCCAAAAATAGTTGTCTGATACGGCCCCCGTGTCCCCTGACACGGCCCGTGTCAGGATCCATGTACTACGAAACCAAAACAGAAAAAATTTGCATCAATACATTGGGCTGACACGACCCCTCGTGTCACCTGACACGACCCCCCGTGCCAGAAGCCTTGTAACAAAAAATATATTTTTCTCAAACCAGATGTGCACAAAAACCTGATTTTTCCCCAACATTTTTCTGTTGCGTTTTCAACTTCCAGTACCTCAAAAACAGATTTTCTAAAAACGAAATGCATCAAATTGATCAAATAATACACATATACCAACACCTATCATTCTAATTCACTCTATTTCATCAATTCATACACTCCTAACTCATTATATGTCATCAAACACAACAATTACTCAAAAGTACACAAAACCTAATTTATTCACAAACCAAACCCTATAAAACTATAATAAACCATGAAAACTCCTCATACCTTAGAGAATTATGTAGCCTAACACTTTTCTCCAAGATTCCTAGCAATCCTTCAAGACCCTAGGCTTCCTCTCCTTCTTTTCCTCCAAAATCTTCACAAAATACGATAAGTCAGAAAAAGTGATTGGTTTTCCTTCTTTTGACAATTATCACAGTTTATGACTTTTCTAACTTATCCTTACTCTTTTCCTTTTGACAATTATCCCAGTCCATGAGATATAATGTTCGTAAAAGTGCTCCATTAAATCAATTTGTGATACAATGTGAAATGACTCTCGATGCACGTTATAACAAGGAATGAGAGAAGACTTTCAAAACAAGAAATTCAAAAATCCACTTTTACAAACATTATATCTCATGGAAAAACAAGGAATGAATTGGTTGGTTTTCAATTACTTATCACAAAAAAGGTTATGTTTTCTATTGAAGTCTCAGTATATAAAGTTCATGAAATTTATAATGAGAAGTCTAACTACTATATGACTTTTCATGTCACTTTAAAAGAAATAAATTACAGTTGTCACGAGTTTGAATTTTCATATTCTTTATAGACATGACTTATGTGTATTCATAAAGAAAGATTTATTGTCTCCCTTCATAATATGTTTACATAGATGACCTATTAATGCTAAGAAAGAAAAGGTAAAAGAAGTGATAATTGAAGAATTTCAATAAGGAAACGTGTCTCCCATCAATTCATTGTTTAATAGTATTATGGGTCATTTTGTTTTAGATTTAAAAAAATGGATTTTTTCTTTTGTAAAATCGTTTTTCAAAATTTTATAAATTTTTTTATATTTATTTTTTTTAAATTGGAAGATTAATTTTGACATCGTACAACATAAATACACATTATTGAAAATCAAAATATAGTCGAAATCACATTTTTTGAAAAAAATTGTATCTCGAAAATGATTTTTATGAAAATCTATTTGAAATAGCTTCAAAATTAAGTGATTTTTGAAATTTTGATATTTAATTTTTTTTTCGATAAAATAATAAAATGTCTAAAATAACATTTTAAGAATAACTATTCATACAAAATTAATATTTGAAGTTTTTATAAAAAGTTTTTTTGTAAATTTTAAAAAAAAAAAATTTAAAATAATAAAAATAAAACAAACGGACCCTATAGCCCCCTCCCTTGAACCTTCTGAAAGAGATTACAGTCCGAAAAACACTATGGTAATACAATTCAAAGTTTGTAACACACAATTGCAAAATTTGATTTATTGGGACATTGAATAGTTGGATAAGGGATTTTTTTTTTTAAATAACCTAATTTAATAAAAAAATTCCTAAAATTACCAAACTAAACGTTTGGGTATTACATTCGTCAATCCATTTGGCGAATGAGAACAAAATGTATAAGTATTCGCCAAATGAATTGACAAACATTTTTTTATGTCTGTTCGCCACATCATTTGGCTAAAGAGAGGAAAAAATTTTAAAATTTTAAAGGGATTCGCCATATCACATGGCTAAAGTTTTATGAGTTAATTTATTATCATTTGGCGAAAAAGAGAATTTTTTTTAAAATTTTAAAGGCATTCGTCATATCATATAGCTAAAGTTTTTCTTAAATTTTTTTAAGGCTTTCGCCATATCATTTGGCGAAAGAGAGAAATTTTTTTAAAATTTTAAAAGCATTCGTCATATTATATAGCTAAAGTTTTTCTTAATTTTTTTTAAGGCTTTCGCCATATCATTTAACTTAAGGGTTATGAGTGAATTTTTTTATATAGAAAACATTCAGCTCAGTTCAATTTTCTCTTTTTTAAGCTATTTATATAGCAGTATTTCATTCTAATAAATAAGTCAGTTATCAGATTTGCTAAGAACATATGCAAATTTGCATTCAATGAGATAGAAGATAGGACTAACAAACCTCATGAATAGTTTTCCATAATTTTTCTGAAAAGTTGTTTTGGCACTGCAGATGCAAAATGAAATCAAAGAATTAAAATAACATGTTAAGTTAAAACCAATGATCCAAAAAGTCTATTATACTTTTTACAGTCAGTTTACCTGCCAATCCAGTAAACTTCTCGTACTGCTCGTATGCTTGTCCAAGAAACATCTCCACTCCAGGTACAATAGTAACTCCTGATTCTTCTGCTTCTCTCAACAGTCTTGTCATTTTCGGCGTGTATACCGCATCAAAAACCAGCGAGTAAAATTTCAATGCATGCTACAAACAAACAAACAAAGGATTCATCACTTCTCATCATAACTACTTCTAATTAATCTCATACTATATAAGGAGTATACCTTAGAAATAGGTGTTTCATCCACTTTTGGTCGCATTCCAATAGATGTTGTGTTTGCAAGAATCATACCATCCTCTGGATGGTAACTATCTAAATCACTCAGGGCTAAAGCATCTCCACCAATAAGGTCAGCAAGTTCTCTTGCCCGATCTATATATAAATATAGACAAGATTTTATAGTGTTTTGCAACGCAATTTAATTTCATTTAACTTTAAGCTTACCATATGTGCGATTTACAATCACGATCCTTGCTCCTTTCTCTTTTGCACCATAAGCAACTGCCTTAGCAGCACCGCCGGCACCAATAACAATAATCAGCTTACCAGCTAATGGCGAAGCCGAAGCAGCTATGCCACTATCATTATGTTTACCTGCCAAAAAATAATTGATGCACACAATAGCATCTCAGAAGACAAGTTACCTACAATACAACAGTAACTGTCTAATTTTCGAGGAGCTAGGTACGATACGACACCTACCTCGTAGACCGTCCTCGATAGCAGAAATAGCACCCACATAATCAGTGTTATACCCGATCAACTTCCCATCGGCTGGTCTTCTTATAACTAAGTTTACCGCTCCTATCGACTGCATAACCAATTTGAAAATTTTCAAATGAAAATAAAAGAAATAAAACTCTTTCAAAGATAGATCCAAGACTATTGATCATACACTGTAACACAATGTAAATTAATAACCAAACACCTTAGCCACTGGATCGACCTCGTCGCAGCACTTAACAGCAATCTCCTTGTGAGGAATGCCAACACTGAAATGTATATATATTAAAGATCAAACTCTAGGAGTACGAGAAATGCATTAACCGTATAAGACATAATCTTCAAAAGAAGTTCGAACCTGAATCCTGCAAAATCGCTTGTCGAGTAAGTCCTGAAAAATTTGGCAAGATCATCCACCAATAAAAATACATAAACTCCATCAAAACCAACTGTCTTGTAGGCTTCATTGTACAACATGGGTGATTTACTATGACTCACAGGTTTCCCAATAACTCCATAAACTTTTGTCTCAGGTCCCAACTGTCTGAAATTGTATAGATGCAACAGATCCTTTAGTGTAGGTTGACCAGGAGACAAAACTATCCCCGACTCGAGTGCGGCAAAAGTGAGATATCCACCAAATTTTGCACAAAGTACGCGCGAAATCAATCCCCTGTCGCCCATAACAAGTCCAATGAACGAAACGTGAGAATGCGCCATAATTTGAAACATGCGTGCCACGTCTGTGATTTCCATGGCAGTCGTCGTGATCTTTACTATGTCTGCACCAGTTGCTTGTATTCTTGCCACAAGGTCGCCAAGATCTTCAGCTGATGGAGTGTGCTGATAGTTGTGAGATGAAACAATGACTTTGGTTTTGTTGAATGTCTTTCCATGTATAGAGTCATAGAATTTGTGAGCAACCTTTGGAGATATGGCAGGAACAGGAAATGTTGCAAGTTTAGAATTCCGATATCAGATAGCAATTAATACGACAATATAAGCTTTATCAAATGACAGGAAACAAAAATTGAAATTTAACCATAAACTATTCCAAACCAACCAAAAAGCATAGCATATTTAGATTTATACATTTAGTACAGCAAAATTATCATATCAACATAATTTAATTTAACATGTCAATATTCAAATAGAAGATGAATTTGAAAAAAGTTCTTAACATTGTTAAAAAAAAAAAAAAAAAATTTGCTTGTGTATTAGTCGAAAAAAATTCATTCCACGTTAGTTACTTGGAATTGGAAAGCACGTGTTTTATTACAAAACACACTAAAAATTTATTTTGAGTATTTCATTCCTTACTTTCTGTATTTTTCGAATGATAAAAGTGTCAATTTCTCTCCATTTATCTCCACTCGTTGAATTTTCTGAATATTTTTTTAATTTCTCTTTAGAGAATTATTTTAATTTCTTCTCGTTTAAGTTGAGAAATTATAAAATATTGATTTTAGATTTTCTTTAGAAAATTATTTGAATAGTCAAATGATCCTTATTGAATTCTCTTTCGAAAATTATTTGAGTTTCTCCTTGTTTGATAAATTATAATGACCGGTCTTTATATCAGATACTACGAGTGATATTTATACTAACAAATATCAAGTAGCAATCATATTGTATATAACTGAGAAGTTTTATTCTGGAGACGTCGTGGTTAAGTGTCTTTTTTGCACAAGTATAAGTAGTGTCGCGGACACTACATTAAAAAACGTCTTTTATCTCGCTTGAAAAAGAGTCTTACCTCAGTTTCACAGACGAGGTAACAAAGAGCGTCATGAAAAACACACATTTTACCTCCCGATTTTAAAAAATCAACGGATATTGTGTAAATGTCAAGGGTTGGATCCCTATGGAGACCCTTTTGAAATTCTGAAATGGCAAAAACATGTGTCATCTCGGTTTTGACATTTCATCGACGGGTACACCACTTTTTCACTACGGGTGTGTTTGTTTCAAGATTGTAAAAAATATTCCCATAAATATTGTCATGGGAATGCAATATTCTCGTGTTTGATTCAATTTTATAAAAATTATTCCAATGTATATTTTATTCCCAAAATTTTTATTTGTACATGATTCTTTTACTTTTATTCCAAGGTTTAAAAGGTGGGAATCCAACATTCCCATGGGAATAGAGTTCAACTAACTATAACTCCACACTTCTACTCACATTTATTTATATATTTTATTTTTTATAATTTTTAAATTAAATAAATATTATAAACATTCCTAGGAAATTTAGTTTTAGCCAAACATTTGGATAGAAATATTATTCCAAGTAATAATAATGATGGCAATAAGATTTTAAGGAATATTATTTCTAAACTTGAAACAAACACACCCTTCGGTTTTCTTATAAAATCAACGGGTAAAACAATTTTGAGTTTATTAAATCTAATGTGGATTGCTTATTTCACTAAACCCTATATTGAACATATAATTCTCAAAATTGGTTAGGAAAATAATTATACGAACAATTATGTTATATTTGAAGAACAACTTATACTGATTAATGATTTTGAAGCATCATGTAACTCATCACTCATCTCACGTTCTTTCATGATTAAAATCTATTTAATGTTTCAATTTTTTTATTCAACACTTATTTTCCTACTAATTCATTCTTGAAAGCATAAAATTAAATGCTTTGAAAAATGAATAAATACGGAAGAAACTGGAACAAAAATTAGAAGTTTTGAAGAGATTTTAACCATAAAAAAAAAGCATGAGATAAATGAAAATGATGAGTTACAAATTACTAGAAAAAAATTAATCAGTGTAAGATATGTTTCTAATACAACATATTTTTTCATATCAATATTTCCAAAATCAATTTAATAGGTTATATGTTCAAAGAGAGATTAGGATTCTGTTAAGGGTATTTTGTTAAGGGTTTTTAGTTAGGATTATGTTTGTGTTGTTTAGACAAGTAAAAGTGAATGCTACAAGATATATATATATATATATATATATATATATATATATATATATATATATATATATATATATATATATATTATATATATATATATATATATATATATATATATATATATATATATATATATATATATATATCAGAGAAACATATTCAACTCGATTGTAAAGAAAACTGAGGTAAAAAGTGACACATTTGTAGATTAAAAATTTAATATTCAAAAAGACGTCATTTTTAATGAGATAAAAACATAATTTGAAGTTGTTGGGACTCGAAGCATGCACATTGAATATGTTTTTCCATTGGTTTTCAAAATAACCGACAAAATATATTTTATATATTTAAAAAAATAGGGAGTGTTTCAAAATAACCGACATAATTTGAAGTTGTTGAGATTCGAAGCAACGATGAAGTAGAAATGGAACTTCGACAAAGTAAAAGATTAAGAGTTACTAAAGACTATGGGTCCAATTATGTGGCATATACAATAGAAGAAGATTCCACAAATCTTCGCGAAGCCTTCTCGTCTTTGGATGCATATTTGTGGCAAGAAGCTATTAACTATGAGATAAATTCTCTAGAATCTAATAGGACCTGACACCTAGTAGACTTGCCTCGTGATTGCAAATCAATCATTTGTAAATAAATTTTGAAAAGAAAGTAAAATCGGATGGAACAATTGATAAGAACAAGGCTCGCCTTGTAACCAAAGATTTTAGACAAAGAGAAAATATGGATTTCTTTGATGCTTTTTCTCCCGCCATTAGAATTACACCCATAAGGATATTGATTTCCATTGTTGTCATTTATAACTTAATAGTACACCAAGTGGTTGTTAAAATATTTTTTTAAATGGTGACATAGAAGAAGAAATCTATATAGACCAATCAGAAGGATTTGTGATTCATGGGAAAGAAAACAAAGTCTATAAGTTAGATAAGTCTTTGTATGGTATAAATAGGAGAACATTCATGATGATTTTTTAATGAGAATTGGCTATTGATGATGGTGTTATTACTAGTAGTTGAAATGAGTCTAAGAGAGTGACAAAGTGGCTAGTGTGCCTCATTACAGGGGTGTTCATGTGCGTGGGTCAACCCACGAATCCATTGATCTAAATTGTTCTGGATTTTCCCAATGACTAGGCAATGCCCAATCCTCTCATGTTCATGAGGCGGCCCAATAGCCCAAACGTCAAAGGGACCCACTAGGTTCATTCCCCTTTAACGGTCTGAACCTGCCGACCATGTCTGCTTGTGGTCTGTTCTCTCTGCTCATTCCAGACTTTTGCTCGACACTAACAGAAGTCGCCCAGAGTCGGTCAAAGACAGCTCCTGCTCGGGTATTTATGTGCTCGACGTATCCCTATCCCGGCCAGGGGTGGTCGTCCAATGGCTAGTTTCTGGAAGTTACTTATTTTCAGAAGATCCACAATCCAGACCCAAAATAGGAACTGTTAGCCACGCGTTGGGGGCTCTCTATATAAACCCTCTCACTTGAGAGAGTCAGGTATTGAATATTCACTCCTTAAACACGTTTACTTGTACTTGCACACTCTTCTCCCGTTATGACTTTGGCATCGGAGTATCTTGCAGGTACCCTCACCCATTCTCCTCGACGACCAAGCACAGACTTCAAGATCCATATCAGCAACTACAGTCGTTGAAGATTCTCATCATTGTTACGATCACAAACCAAACTAATCCATAAATTACCCGAAATCATTCATTTACGGGTATAACCATAACAATCTGTTAAATTTGGGTCGGGTATCGAGTTTGAGTTTTACAACCCGCGGATTCGTTTACACAACTCATTGATGTGTCTTTAGTAATTTCTTATTATTTTTATTATTATTTTAAATAAAAATATAAAATAAACATCTAACTAAAAACCATAATTTTTCCAAAAAAAAAAAATATATTATCCACCGATAATACTACTAGACGAATGAGTTTATGTAGTTCTAAGATTAAATGTTGTTTCTTATTTTCTTTTGTATCATTTTCAACTTACTTATTTTATGGAAATAACATGTCTTGTTGAATTTTATACTAATATCAAGTGTTATGTGTGTTGATGAATTTTATTAGATATTGTATGATGTGTTTCATCGAATTTGAGTGTTATAAATGAGTATAATTATATTGAGTTGTGTTACATTTTTTTTAAACTGACAAAAAAAAGTCATAAAAAATATATTTTTTATTTGAAAAACAATATGCGAATTCAACCCAATTCAATCCAAAAATTAACGAGTCAGTTCGATTTTGACAATAAAATTACGAAAAATTTTACCTTGTACCCCTACATTTAAATTCATACCCCTACAATTCCAATTTTATCTTCTTTTTTTTTTATAAAAATTTTCGGAATACAAAATATTTCAAACCGGAAATATTACCCTTGTTACTTCCGGAGTGTATTTTTTTTTCCAACCGGAAGTAACACTCTTGTTACTTGTTACTTCCGGAGTGTGTTTTTTTTTGTTTTTTTTTCCAACCGTAAGTAACACTCTTGTTACTTCCAGAGTGTTTTTTTTCTCAACCGGAAGTAACACCCTTGTTACTTCCGGAGTGTTTTTTTTTGTTTTTTTATTTTTATTTTTATTTGTTCCACTCTAGTTAAGAAACATGAATGTTCCTTTGATGATATACGCCAAAGACCAGACAAATGTAGATACAACTGAGATATTTTAACCTATAGAAAAATTTCCTACAAGAGAAAAGATTAACTAGATGGATTATGGAGGTTGGACTCATAAATAAAATCATTGTTATAATAACGCGTTCAAACACAAAGACTGATAAGAGAGGAAAACACAAGTTATTATAACAGTACTCTATTTCTGAGTTCAACCTCCCTAGTCGTATCTTCTCTTGTAGAAAAAATTTATGTAGTTAAGAATATCTATGTTATATCTACATTTGTGTGATCTTTGCCACATATCATCAAATGAACATTCATGTTTCTTAACTAGAGTTAAAAAATACACTCCGAAAATAAGAAGGGTGTTACTTCAGGTTGAGAAAAAAAATTTAAAAAATACACTCCGGAAATAACAAGGGTGTTACTTTCGGTTGAGAAAAAATAAAAAAAAATACAATCCGAAAGTAAAAAGGGTGTTACTTTCAGTTGAGAAAAAAACAAAACAAAAATTACTCTAGAAGTAACAAAGTTGAGGGGGAAAAATACACTTCGAAAGTAACAAGGGATTTAGAAAAAAATAAAAATACACTCCGGAAGTAATAAGGGTGTTACTTCTGGTTTGAAATATTTTGTATTCCAAAAATAAATAAATAAATAAATAAATAAAAGATAAAATTGAAATTTTTAAAATTATATAAATATAAGATTAAATTTAAGAATACAAAATAATTTTTTTCAAAATTACTGGTTGGACGACGAATCCAACCCATTAAAAATTAAACAAATTGAATAACGAATTAGACCAAATTCGTTCCAACCCAATCCACACAATTGTTTCTCCAATTCTCTCATAATTCTCTTTTCCTTCTTTCTTCATTCTTCGTTTATTCTCTCAATTTCATTTCTTTCTTTCACTTAATTTTTTCATCACACTTAATTAAGTTATGATCATTCAACCTTTCACTTTTATTTTTGTTGCTTCTCATTTCTTATAATTTATGCAAAGGATCATATATCCAAAATTTAGTGATTTTTGTTTTGTTGTTCATGAGAAACACCATTTTTTCCACATTTGTTCTTGCCTAAATTTTATTGGTTGAGATCATAGATCAAGTATTGTTAATCTTTGTTCATGAACACTATCAACATTTATTTCACAAAATTAAAGTAAAGAAATAAATTTTGCATGATTATCTTTATTTGATAAGAGTATTTTCCTCTAACAAAATAAAATGCTAAATCAATTTGGTAAGTTTATTAGTTATCCTTATAAAATTTGTTAAAGAACACCTCATTTATGCGGTGTGAAAGAAAAAATTGCAATATGATTGAGGATGTTCAAATAAATCAGTTATTTAAATTATTTATATTCATATTTAAATTTGGTTATTAAAAACCGATTAATTATCAGTATGATTTTAATCAAATATATATTTTAAAATAGTAAATAAAAAATACTGAAAAAAATTTAAAATATAAATATATAAAAAAAAATTTTAAGTAATAACTTTTTTTTTCAAAATTTTGAAAAACAAAATTTTTTTGAAAAAATTATAATTTAATTGAAAATAAAATATAAAAAAATTAATATTAAATTAAGTTTTTCTAAAAAAAACTTTTAAATAAATAAATAAATGGTTTTAAAAAAAACTTAATTTAATATTAATTTTTTTATATTCTTATATTCATGATATTGGAATCATATATATATATATATATATTAACATGGCAATTTACGAACAGAAAAACAAACAAACCTTAAGCTCAATGTCAATGTAATCAGCTCCGAACTCCATGGCCAACCTAAGTGCATCCAACCGTTTGTTTTCATCACCATCATACTCACCACCTTCCCATTTCGGCCTAAGAAAATTTACAATATTTTCATCATCATTCAACACAATTCAAATTATCAGCATGTATATAAACAAAGCAAATGAAACCTGTAAGTGAACAAGAAAGGCAATGAACGATGCTCCTGAATCAAAGTGTTAAGATCTTGATGAGGATTGAAATTTTTAAGATAATCTAATCGAATTTCAACTAGGTCTGCTCCATTGAGTTTAGCTTTTTGTATATCAACTACCATTTTTTCTAAGGTTTCGCGCATTATAGGAACGCATATTAACGTCCCATTCTTCGCCATGAGATAAGAGAGTTGAACTGTGAGAGAGTAATATGAGATAGAGAGATAAGATAGATTTATTGGACTTTTACAGTATTTCATCTCTCAGCATTTTAGCAATTTGCCTTACCCTTGTTCTGTGGATATGAAACAATGTTCCAGAGAGTTTCTGTGTTTTATTCATAATGGAGGCAGAGAGTACATAGTACGTTCGTTTGGCGGTAGTGAATACAGTTTATCTCAATCAAAAAATTCAAATAATTGATTTGTGTCATAATTTACTGATATTTCTCGAACACACTGATTATTGGATTCTTTTCATCTGAAAAATCTGTGTTAATTTATCAGTTTTCTCAAATTATAGGATTATGGGAATTATCGGTGTTTCCATAATACAAATATCCGATATAATTACATGAAAATTATGAGATTTTATCGGACATTTCAAAAATACCGATAAAAATCTATTGTTTTCCTAAAAAAGAAGTGTGAATATTAAAATAACCGTAAAATTACAAAGTTTAAAAAATAAATAAAAAAGTATTTTACTTGGAAAAATATAATAGAAGACAAAAAAAATGTAGTCAACTTGTTAAAAAAAAATTGTACAACTTGTGTGAGAGGTCAGAAAATGACAACTTTTACTTTTTTCTTACAAAAGGATAATATAGTAAAAGAATATGTTTTGGGGATGTTTAGTCAAATTTGGGGGATGTTAAGACAAATTATTTGGATTTATGTATATTAGTTTGTGTGGGTCTTAGAAATTTATTAGATCTTTCGTAAGAAGGCTTTACCATATACTCCTATATCTATATTTTTACCCCTACAATTTTTTCAAAATGTCTATTATAATCTTATTATATTTTATTATATTATTATTATTATTTTATTTTTTTTACCATTTATGTCAGATCGTCAGATTTTAGGAAAAATTGGTCCCAAAAAACACGTTCCAGAAGACTTTTAATATGAGTTCCGGTACGTTAATTATCATACCGGAAGACTTTGGGAAAGTCTTCCGGTTTTGTAATGTTTGCTCACTGGAAGACTTAATAAAAGTGTTCCGGAACTAAACACTTTTATTAAGTCTTCCGGTATCCCTGAGTATGTGTACCAGAACACTTTATGTAAGTGTTCCGATATTGTAAGGGATATACAATATCGGAAGACTTACATAAAGTCTTCCGGTGTGTAAATTTATTTTTTATATTTTTATATTTTTTATTAAAAAATATTTTATTGTGTAGGTGCAGTACCTATATACGAAAAAGAACCGATATGTGTGAATACATCAGATGTATTTACAACGTCAGAGAGATTTGGTACACGAGATGAGGTGATAAGATGGGTTAAAGACATCGGATTACGAAATAAAGTGACGGTCATCATCACTCGTTCAGATACACAAACAGGCAAGAGAGGAAGAAGTAACAAAATAATATTTGGTTGCGATAAAGGTGGGAAATACAAGGATATTCGTAGTGGAATAGAAAGTGCGACCAAAAAATGCGGATGTCCATTTAAGATCAGGTCAACTACGACAAAAGATGGATCTGGATGGAAGATTGATGTAAAATGTGGCGTTCATAACCATGATTTACCTGATAGATTAGAAGGTCACTCATTTGTTGGTAGGTTGACAGCGGATCAGAAGCAACATGTTGCTGATTTAACTAAGAGAAAGGTTGCACCTAGAAATATATTGCATTCCATGCACGAGCGAGATCCAGATTGTGTCACTCGGATCACACAAATATACAAGCAGAAGAGTATGATGGAAAAAGAGATAAGAGGTCCTAGAAGTGAGATACAACATTTGTTTAAGCTTATTGAGGCTGCAGATTATGTTTATTGGAGTAGAAAAAGAGGCGACTCTGAAGTTATTAAAGATATATTTTGGGCACATCCAGATTCAGTTAAGTTGTTGAATATGTTTCCTATTGTGTTAGTTATGGATGGCACTTATAAGACAAACAAATACAGGCAACCTTTGTTTGAAATTGTTGACATGACATCAACCGAGTTGACTTTTGTTGTCGCATTTGCATATATTGAGTCTGAGCAGACTGAGACTTTTTGTTGGGTGTTAGATAAGCTTAAACAATTGTTTGTGAAGAAAGATTTATTTCCACAAGTGATGATGACAGATAGATATCTTGCTTTGATGAAAGTCGTGGAGACTGTGTTTCCACGGACAAATAATTCGCTATGTCAGTTTCACATTAACAAAAATGTTGGTGCAAAAAGGAAACTATTAGTGGCTCCTGATATGCAGGAGTCAATTGGAAAATTATGGATGGATGTTGTATGGTCTAGTGATGAGGTTGAGTATGCTCAACATTTAAAAGAACTTGAGCAAGAGTGTGTTGATTGTCCAAAATTTTTTGAGTACGTGAACGACACATGGTTGACACCACATAAACAAAGGTTTGTTTGCGCATGGATTAATCGAGTCCTACATATGGGTAACACGACGACTAATCGGTATGTTTTGATTTAGATCCCAAAATATACTTTTTGTGAATTTTGTATTTTTCTTACTTAGTTTAAATATGTATTATTATAGGGTTGAGTCTGCTCATTGGAAGTTAAAGCAGGTGTTGGGTAACAGTATAGGTGACATGGTCAAATGTTGGGAGGCCATGAATGACAACTTAAAGATACAAATTAGCAACATTCGAGCTTCTTTTCAAAAGAGTGTGTATGAAGTTGCACATGTCTATTCAAGTCCATTTTACACATATTTACGTACTTCAGTGTCGCGAGCTGCATTGAGGCGCGTTGCTGAAGAGTTAACTAGAATTGATTATATTGGAACTAACAAGGACAGATGTCGATGTACTCTTAGAACAACCTATGGATTACCTTGCGCGTGTGAGTTGGCAGGGTATAGAATTAGTGGTATTCCGATACCAATTGAGGTTGTGCATGTACATTGGAGGAAACTAAGTATGGAAATTAAGTTGGAAGAAGACTTAGATGAGGAATCAGATGTGGGTATGAAAGTTGCAATGGATGAGTTATGGAAAAGGTATAGGTCACAAGATGTTGTTGGAATAAGGGCATTACATAGTAGGGTTTATGAACTTGCATTTCCCACGACGACTTCTTTGTTAGCACCACCTGAAAAAATAAAAACAAAAGGTGGAGTCAAGAAAAAAGACAAAAAACCTGAAGGGTATGATGTTTACAGGGATCCTTCGTATCATGAATATGTTGATCAAGCATCACAATCTTCACAACGACAATCTCAACCATCACAAAATTCAAAAAAGAAATCTCAACCATCACAACCTGTGAAAAAGAAGTTAAAATTATCACAAACTTCACAATCATCTAAACGGTTCATCCTTCAATTTCCTTATCATATTAGGTCATTTATTGATGACGTAGTCAACGTATTGTCAGATGGTAATTGTGGATTTAGAGTGATTGCTTCATTGCGGGGTTATGCTGAAGATGGCTGGCCAATGGTTCGTCGGGACTTGGAGTTGGAAATTATACATAATGAAAGATCAGATTTATATGCCAATTTATTTGTTGATCGGTTAGCTGAAGTGAGAGATTCTTTGAAGATAGAGGGAAGTGGTTCTCAACCAATAAATAAATGGTTGACTCTACCAGATATGGGTTAAGTTCAAATGTCAATATATTAAGAAACCAAGTCTAAAAAATATCAATAAAATATAACATAAACATAACTATACATCACTGTGAACGAGCAATATGTAAAGCTGCAAACAGATCAGCAAAATGTGGATCATCCTCTTCAGCTACATTCTGCTGAAGGTAGCAATGAATCAATGTAGACACACAACCCCAGGCAGGATCAGATGGTCCCGCATCGTACTCAGGAATAGAAGCAACTGGCGGCTCATCATGGGTAGGCGGTACTGTTGCACCCCAAAATTTGCCCTCACAATACAAGACTTTGTGTACTAAGAGGTTCACAAGACCTTTCATGAGGTTCATGAAATTTACAAGACACTTTATGAGGTTCACAAGGTTCACAAGATTCACAAGACCTCCCATGAGGTTCACAAGGTTCATAAGACATCTTATGATGGTTCACAAGGTTCACAAAGTTCACAAATAGTCAGAAGTTTGACAATTCCCTCAAACAAGGCATTCTCCTAAGCAGTGCATCCAAAACTAGGGTTTTGACTTTAATCAGGATAAATGGACTTCCAAGACTTCAAGTGAGCTTCATAACATCTTATATGTGTCTAAGAATCCCCATGACAAGTTTCAAGACTTTTCTCAAAGGTTTGCTCAGTCAAATGATCAGATAAGTCAAAATCAGTCAAAGTAGTTAAAAAGTCAAACTGAGGTCAACTGTGGTCAAACCAAAGTCAAACTTCATGATTTTTTGCCAACATCAAGTATATGAAGTAAAATTCATCATTTTATCAAGGGTTGATCATGATTCATCAAGGATATTTTAGAGCATCAAGAATCAAAGGTTTCTAAATTAGGGTTTCTTTAGGAAAAGTCAACTGAACTTTGACCAGCCATAACTTTCACATGCTTCATCACCAATTTTCCATCCAAAGCTCATTTTGAAGGAAATTGGATTCTCTACAACTTTGTGTCTCACAAGCCAAGCCCAAAAATGCTTCATTTGGAAGGTATGAGCTAAGACATTATAGGTCCTTTTGAAAGTCAACAAAAAGTCAACAACTTCAAAAGGGCATAACTTGAGAATGGTAAATGATATGAACATGAAACCAGTGGGGTTGGTTAGAGGACTCTTCAAGCTTTCCAAAATGTCCAAGAACACCCTCATAGCATTAAAATTGAAGGATGTGTGCCCTTGCAAAGTTGGGAAATGTTTTGGTTAGTTTATGAAGAAAATGGAGGTTTAAAACCAATTTTTTCTAAATGGGCTTGCCATATGATGATCCAATCCATACCAATACTTCATGCACGACCCAACCCTCAAATATTCAGATTTTTTTATTATTTTATTTTATTTATTTTGATTTTATTCATTAAAAATCATTTTAAATTAAAATAAAATAGAAAAGTCAAATATTTAAATGGGATTTTGTTTCTAGAAAGTCATAAAGGTGATTGGAATCAAATTGGTATGAGAATCATGGTAATTGGCTTGAAATAGAAAGGTTTAATTCTCAAATATTTGAATTTTAAGTCTTAATCTTTTTCAATCTTTTTCAATCAAAACTTCCACACAACAATCAATTCTTTTGACCTAAATCCACTCTACTATAAGTACACAACATAACTCCTTGCATTGGACACGAAAATTCTGCCTCAAAGAGTAAGTTGCAACTTTCAAAAATCATCCAAAATTTGAAATTCGGATTCTTCAATAGAGGTTGTTTCAGAGAGATTTGAAGGTTGAGACATGTTTATTGGACATCTTTGAATCATTCCCAATACTCATATGCATCCATAACCTCATGAACAACTCAAACCGAATCCAAATATTGACATCTTTATGATTTTTTCGTTCTTATATATACATGAAATATAAATTGAATTTGATTCTGGTTTTGTGTTTTTGATAAGCTTGTGAATGTTTCTGGGCAATTCAATTTGATTTTCGATGCAGGATTAAAGAATCACCATGGCTAGGGTTTCGGCCATGAGATTGGGGCTTTGCTTTAAACCTAATATAAATAAGTTCTAAGAATATAGAACAATTCTATGGACCTTGGGGATCATAACGCACTAATTATTTTTGAGAAATTTCACTGTCTTGATGCTCTTCCAATTTTCGTAGGTTCTTGTGTTTTGAAATTCGCAGGAAAGTTCATAGTTAAAAACGCAGAAAAATTCGCAGGAACCCTGGGGAAGAAGATGAAGTTTGCGCGCGTCTGGGAAATTCAAATGTTTGATATTATATTTTTTGTATTTGTTTCTGTTTTGTATCACCAATGTGCAGTTGGTCTGGTGGTGAGAAGCGCGTGTATATTGCTTGCAGGCCTGGGTTCGAATCCTGGCTTCCACAATTTTTCTTATTTTTCCATTTGAACTATTAGACTTAATATATTATGAATTATAGTCACTATAATATCAGAAGCGCCCTCCCGGCTGAAATGGTAAGTGTGTTTGTGTGCAGTGCAAAGGTCCTGGGTTCTATCCCCCCCAGGCCTTTTGTTTGGTTTTCTTTTTTTCATGATTTTCAGGATTAAGCAACAAAACCAATTGCACTCCTTTCCTTAGCACCAGGCGCACGCTGGCCCAGTGGTTGGTCTTGTTGGTTGGAGGTAGTGAATGCAAAGGGGCTGAGTTCAACTCCCAGCCAAGGTAAGTTTTTTTTTCCTTTTCTCCATTATTTGTTTTGTTTTGTTTATTATTATTATTAATGTTAATTAAACTATAAACCAAGATTAACCCTAAAAATATTTTTCTAAAACCCTAATTGTAAATATTATTTATTGGTTTATTTTAATTCTTGCTTATATGTTAATTAATAAATAAATCTTAATATTTTCTAATAAACCCTAATTTTCTTCTATTTTTAAAACTTAATCATATTTTTTATAATTTGTTTAAATCTTGTTTAAAATAATTTAAATATTGTAAATGTAATTATAATTAATCTTATTTTCATAATATGCATATATATTCTATAAATTGTTTATAATTTAATTTTGTATGTAAATAATTTTTATTATATGTTTAAAAATAGTTAAAAATTGTTAATTTAATTTTGTAATTATAATTTTATTTTTCATAATATATTTATAATTAACTTAATTTTTATAATTTGTAAATAATTTAAAACTTTATAATAATTAATATAATTGTTCATATTTTTTTTTATTAATCTTAAATAATTGTTTGATCTTTTAATTATTATAATGTTTTTGTTTATATTATCTATTATGTTTATTTTTATATGATATTTTATTATTACTAACCCCATTTAATTTTGTATTATTTTTATTATTATTTTCTACTAACCCAATTATTATTATTATTTATTATTTTGCTTATTATATTTAATTTGCTTTAATTATTATTATTATGTAATTATTCCTTGGATGTAATATTTAGTAGTAATGTTTAAATATTTATTTTATGCTATGGTTAGTAAAATAGGGAGTGTAAGACATGTTTGAATATTTAAAATTAATTTAGCTCATTAAATTTAAAGATAAAATATTAAAATTGTACACTCACACACGTAAGTCGATCTTTGATCGCCATCTCACTTCCTTAGGGATACCTCTCATGTTGCCTAAACAAAAAGGTCAAGTAGGGTGTATAAAGCAAAGTCCCTCAATTTCACATCATCTAGTCCCTTAACAGATAAAAGATCAAGTCCCTTTCGAATGTTGCCTTCGTGATGATCTTGTCCCTTTCGAATAAAGATGATAAGTCCCTTAGAGTTGCTTATACACCCCACAGTTGCCTAAATAACAGATGACCCTTCACTTGTCCCTCACATCCAAGGTAATGACTACCTATTCCTTAATAATAGGGATAGTCTTACCATTCAAAGGATTCAAGAACAGAAAAGACTTAAACTTAGGGTAGGTTCCTCTTAGATACTTGCTCACTCTTCAAAACATTTCAAACACTTTACACATTTTAAACAATTTTCAAAACAAAGGTTTTTTACGCATCCGTACATAGATCATTATAAAACTCTTAAGAAAATTTTTATTCACACACTTCACATTTCAAAAACATTTTAAAGTGAGCTAAGTAACTAAGAGCCCATGGATAACCATGGATGTAAAGGGTGCTAACACCTTCCCTTTACATAACCTACCCCTCGGACCCAAAAATCTTTTAAAAGGTTTTTCCTGTTCTTTTATGCCTTTCCTTTGGATAAAATAAAAGTCGGTGGCGACTCTTGCTATCCGCAACATAACTAAAGTCAGTTCTCCCACCGTGTTACAGAACTAGCGACTCTGCTGGGGAACTTGATAAAAGAGGGGTACCCTTAGGAATTAGATCACTTTAAAATTGTTTGCCTTGTTTGCTTTATACTTATATTGTTGGGTGCTCTTATGTGTGAAAGATCCTAACCCGGATCTAGTGTACCTCAGGTAAATGGCAATAGACCAAGGAAACTGTACGGCGTATACCGATATGGTTGATCTGGTAGCCATAGTTAGTGTGACTTCTTGGTTGGTGCTTATGTTCCTTAAGTCAAGTTGAGGATAATATGAGGCTGCCATATGCTGTCAATGCACTAACTAACTTTTAGAACCCTAGTTATCCCATTTTGGCCTTTAGAAAGTAGTGAGATAACCGGCTTTGGTGAAGACTGAAGTTGGTTGATACTCGATACTACACTCATTGAGATCCTAAACTTGGAGGGTTTTGGTTGGCAAGTAAGTTGCCTACTGAACAACCACCCTTGTGAAGGATCAATGATATTGAGATCCCTTAGAACCTGGTTACTTTTGTAGGACAGGATGAACCATCTAACTTCAGGGGAGGATACTTACCTTTGAACCTCATGCAAGCCTTCAAACCTAGGGCTATTGAGTGACTTGTTTGTGTGTGCCACATGTTTGTGATTGAGCATAACATCATAGCATCATCATGCATCATAAGCATAGCATTTTCACTAACCATTTCAAGGACCAAAGGATTTATCTTTGTTCTTTGTTGCAGGTCATGGCTTCTACTCGTAGAAACACTATCAGGATCAACTTTGTAGGGATACCTGCTAAGCTTAAAGAGTTGGTTTCTCAAGTGTCTGATCATTCCCAGTTTATCAAGAGACATGGCCACCTTCTGGATCTAGTTACTTCAGGGTTCAATGAAGACATGATGAGTGTTTTGTTTCAGTTCTTTGATCCTAGGCACCATTGTTTCACATTCCCCGACTACCAGCTGGTTCCTACTATGGAGGAATTCTCTAAACTTCTGGGTATACCTGTACTTGATCAGAAACCATTCACAGGCTTGGAAAAGGAGCCTAAACCTGAGGTTATTGCTGCAGCTCTACATCTGAAGAAGTCTGACATTGTTTTAGAAACGAGAAGCGGAGTTAAGGGTATTCTTGCCAAGGTGTTGATAGAGAAGGCTCAAGTGTTCTTGAAGGCTATGAGTCATGATGCTTTTGAGGAGATCTTAGCCTTGCTGATTTATGGCTTAGTGTTGTTCCCCAATCCAGATTAGTTCATAGACGTTCATGCCATCAACATATTCCTGAGTCACAATCCAATGCCTACATTACTTGGGGACATTCTGCACTCTCTTCATACTCGTACTACAAAAACAAGAGGAACTTTGATGTGTTGCATACCTTTGTTATCTAGGTGGTTTATTTCTCACCTTCCTCGCTCAGTAATGAAGAATGAGCAAGGATTCAGGTGGTCTAAAAGGATCATGTCACTCTCGCATTCAGATATTCATTGGTGCTCCAGGTCTATGGAGAATGTCACTATCATTGACCGTTGTGGGGAATTTCCTAATGTGCCACTTCTAGGCATAAGAGGAGGCATTACTTACAACCCTTCCTTAGCTCTACGACAGTTTGGTTACGCTTGGAGTGATGGTCCTCATGACATGTTGATTCAAGGTATTGTGTTTGACTATGACAACGATCTTCAAGGTTACCGTCAAAGGTTCATACGAGCATGGGGAAAAGTGAACAAGGTCGACAGCAAGACTCTGGAGCCTAAGTACACTATTCTTATGGAGGCTTATCTCAGATGGGTGTGATCTCGTGCTCAGACTCTCATGATGCCATATCCCGCTATCCTGCCAGTTACCATGGAGCCTGTTGCTGAAGGAGATACTGCTTATACCATCCTTCACCCAGACATGCCTACTGACATGGAAGACTTACAGAGGTCCTGGATCCAGTTGAGGGAGCAAAGGGATACTTTCGAGGCTCATTACAAAGCAAGCCAAGAAAGAATCCTAGAACTAACAAAGCAACTTCACGAGGAACGGAATCTCAACTCATACCTCAATACAAAGAGGAAACGTCCATGGGAGACTTAAAACCCCATCTCTTGTATTTATTGCATTTCATTTTTTGTAAGCCCAAGAGGCAAAACAAATTTATTACTAATAAAAGTTTACCTTCTTGTTTGTTTAAGCAAATTTAAATTCTGCGGTCCTTGAAAATATTGCATATGCATTTACATCCCATATCATTGCATCACAGGTTTATTATGCACAGGTTTCTCATCTTCTCGCTGTTTATTTCAGCAATGGCTCTTGAACAAACAGTTAAGGATCTCCAGGCACAAAATGCACAGTTCCAAGAGCTGATCCTGAACTTGTCCAAGGGGCAGGATGAATTGAAGACACTGTTGGCCAAGAAGACTAAGAAGACTAGAAGGTCAGGTGGCCTGATCAACATGGGAAGAAGGTTCAGAGGTCCTATCAAAACCAAGGAACAAGTTGAAGACTATGAGTCTGAAGAGTCTGATAAAGAAGGAGGCAGTCTCCATAACACCATGGGGGACTCTGATTATGAGGCTAACTACTATCATGAGCCTAATGAAGATAAGTTCAAGATGCTGGTGGATAGAATGGATGCTATGGAATTACAGAAATCTTCTGGGCTGGATTTTGAAGACCTGAGTTTGATATCTGGGGTGGTCATACCCATTGGTTTCAAGGTTCCTACTTTTGTTGTTTATGATGGTGTCTCTTGTCCCAAGCTGCATCTGAGGTCTTATGTCAGGAGAATCCAACCCCATACTGCTGATAAGAAGTTGTGGATCCATTTCTTCCAAGAGAGCTTATCTGGAGCTCAATTGGAATGATACTACCAGTTGGAGAGTGTCAACATCCGGGATTGGAATGATCTTGCTGAAGCCTTCTATAAGCAATATCAATACAATGCTGATTTAGCCCCCACTCGCATGCAGCTGCAAAGCATGTCTATGGGTGCTAAATAAAGTTTCAAGGAGTATGCTCAGAAGTGGAGAGACTTGGCTGGAAGAGTGCAACCACCTCTAACTGACAGTGAGTTAGTTGATATGTTCATGAGTACGCTGAATGGTCCATTTTACAGTCATCTCATTGGAAGCTCATCATCTGGCTTCACTGAGTTGATAATGACAGGAGAGCGTGTAGAAAGTGGTATCAGGAGTGGCAAGATTCAAGTGGGTGCTCCTTCATCAGGTGCTGCAAAGAAGCCTCCCAGTGGGAAGAAAGAGTCAGATGTTGTTTATGGTCAACCTGATCGTAATAGAAGGCATCAGTCTGTGAGTGCAGTTCATATTTCAAATCCAACTCCTACAACACCAGAGCAGCCACAGGGCAACCAACAGAGGGCTAGAAGGCAGTTCACTAAGATCAACATGTCAATGGCTCAAGCGTTGCAACACTTGTTGAAGGCTGAACTTATCACTCTGAAAGATGCTCCTCAGAATCCTAATGTTACCTCTCCCAGGTGCAATCCCAATGCACGATGTGCATATCATTCGAACTGTCAGGGACATGATACCAATAGTTGTTGGGTATTGAAGAACAAAATTCAAGATATGATTGAGGCTGGAGAAATTGAGTTTGACCCTCCAGGTACTCCAAATGTGATTACTGCTCCCATGCCAAATCATGAGAAGACTGTCAATGCAATTGATGAGGATTCACATATCTATTCAGTTGCAGAGTTGACCACACCATTGTCTGTCATTAAGAAGAAGCTAGTACAAGCTGGGTTCTTTCCAGGTTGTCGTGAAGATTGTTTGTATTGTACCTATAAGCCGGATAGCTGCTGGAGGTTGAGAGATGGAATTCAACGTCTCATGGATAAATACACCATAGTGTTTGAGAGGACTCCATCTTCTGTAGAAAGTATGGTGGATCATATTACTAAAGGTAGTAAGACTGAAGAGGTTGATATGGTTGATAAAGTGCCGGTAAAGATTACTTCCAAGGGACCTATCAAAATCACTCATAAGGGTCCAATTAAGATTACTGCTGAAGGCCCTGTGAAGATTGTTGCTGAAGCTAGAGTGGCTCCTATGGTCATTACCACTCCTGGTCCTATTCCGTATACTTCTGATAAAGATGTGCCTTGGCATTATGGGTCTGATGTTTATATCCATGGTGTTAAGCAGGAACCCTTAGCTGATATGCCTGTTGATGTTGATAATATTGCTGGATCTAGTAAGATCACGCGAAGCGGAAGAGTGTTCTCTCCTCCAATTACCTCCAAGAATGCAGTTACTCCAGCTGCCACCTCCACCACTGATGCTCGGGGCAAAGGTCCTGTTATTGAACCTATACCTACTGATGTGCCAGCTGCTGATGATCTCTCTAAGCAGATGGAATAAGTATTGAAAATCATTCGCAAGAGTGATTATGACGTTGTTGATCAGTTGGGGCATACTCCCTCCAAGATTTCTATGATGTCTCTATTGTTATGTTCTGAGGCTCATGCCAAGGCCTTGATTAAGTTTCTGAAGACTGCTCATGTACCCAATGAGATTTCTGTTGACCAGTTTGAAAATTGTGTTGCACACTTGACCTATGATAATGGGTTAGGTTTCTTTGATGCTGATTTGACTCCTGCCAAGAGGAATCATAACAGGGCTCTGCATATCTCAATTGAATGCAGGGGCACTACCCTGTCACATGTATTGATAGACAATGGTTCCTCTCTGAATGTGTTGCCCAAAGAAGTTCTGAATAAGCTGAGTCCAGAAGATGCTGTGTTGAAACCCAGTAACATAGTGGTGAAGGCTTTTGATGGTTCGAGAAGAGTGGTGCATGGAGAAATTGATCTCCCAATCAAAGTTGGTTCTCAGGTCTTCAATGCTACCTTTTATGTCATGGATATTCGCCCGTCGTATTCTTGTTTGCTGGGACGTCCCTGGATCCATGGGGCAGGTGCTGTAACCTCTACATTACATCAGAAGCTGAGATATCCGGTGGAAGGAAAAGTTGTTACTGTCTACAGAGAGGAAGGATATGTGGTTAGCCATGTGAACACCTTTAAGTATCTTGAAGTGGAGGGTGAATATGTTGAAACTCCGTGTCAGACATTTGAAGTGGTTCCTTGGATTGTTAATGATTATGAAGCTCCTCCTGTTGTCAAGAAAGTTCCTGTGGTCACCAGAGTATCTCCAACAATGGCCTCCCTCAAAGATGCTAGAGCTGTGGTGGATGAAGGTGGTTGTACTATTTGGGGTCATCTTCCTGATATCCCATACAAGACTGACAAGTTTGGTTTGGGTTTCACTGCAGAGTCCCAGAAGGTTGTTCGTCGTGCTCGCGCTGTTCGTATCACCAATCAGGGGATTATGAAGAATCAAATCAATGTTGTGGGTGACTATGATGAAGACTACAACCTGGATGCTTGGATTTTTCCTACTGTGGGTGCTGGGCTCAACAACTGGAAAGCTGAAGATGTTATTCCTATCTCCTTTAGTCAGGAGTAAATACTATTACTGTGTTGTTACTTTTAAGTTTGTAATTTCTTGAACAATTAAAACTCTCAAGCCTTGTGCCTTACCCGGGGCACAATGGTGTGCTTGTTACGGGCTGTCATTTCATTTGCATACTTCATTCAATAAAAATCAGTGGACGTTTCGTTTTCGTAAATATTGTGTTCCATGTCTTTCTTTTCTTTTATTTTTGTTTTATCAGCTATGTGTTCTTACACACACCCACATCACTAAAATGCAGATCCTCATCCACTCTGGATCCTGTTGATAACAGTTCTACTATTGCCAATTATAATTTCGAGAATCCGATCTATCAAACTGAAGACGGAAATGAGGACGATTGTGAAGTACCTGTAGAGCTTGCTAGGTTGTTACAACAAGAAGAGAAAGCTATACAGCCACATGAAGAGCCAGTCGAAGTTGTGAATCTGGGAACTGAAGAAAACAGGAAAGAAGTCAAGATAGGGGCTGAATTAGAGGATAGTGTCAAGAGCAGATTGATTCAGATGTTACATGACTATGTGGAGATCTTTGCTTGGTCTTATGAAGATATGCCAGGGTTGGATACAGACATTGTGGTTCATCGTTTACCAGTGAAAGAAGATTGTCGTCCAAAGAAGCAGAAGGTTCGTCGTATGCGTCCTGAAATGTCAGAGAAGATCAAAGCAGAGGTAATGAAACAGTTTAATGCAGGGTTCTTAGCAGTGACTTCTTATCCTCAGTGGGTTGAAAATGTGGTACCAGTACCTAAGAAAGATGGTAAGGTGCGTATGTGTGTGGACTACAGGGATTTGAACAAGCCTAGCCCCAAAGATGACTTCCCACTTCCTCATATTGATGTTCTGGTAGACAACACTGCTCAGCATAAAGTATTCTCATTCATGGATGGTTTCTCTGGTTACAATCAAATCAAGATGGCACCTGAAGATATGGAGAAGACAACATTTGTTACACAGTGGGGCACTTTTTGTTATAAGGTGATGCCATTTGGTTTGAAGAATGCAGGGGCAACATATCAGCGTGCTATGGTGGCTTTGTTTCACGATATAATTCATCATGAGATAGAGGTGTATGTAGATGATATGATAGCCAGGTCCCAGAATGAAGAGCAACATCTTGATCATCTGCATAAGTTGTTTGAGAGATTGAAGAAATACAAGTTGAGATTGAACCCAAACAAGTGTACTTTTGGAGTTAGATCTGGTAAGCTCCTGGGTTTCATTGTCAGTGGAAAAGGTATTGAAGTGGATCCTGCAAAAGTGAAAGCTATACGAGAGATGCCAGCTCCCCGTACTGAGAAGGAAGTTAGAGGTTTCTTGGGACGATTGAATTACATTGCAAGATTTATTTCCCAATTGACAGCTACCTGTGAGCCAATCTTCAAGTTGTTGAAGAAAGATCAGGCAATGGAATGGAATGATGAGTGCCAGACTGCTTTTAATGAAATCAAGAAATATCTTCTAAAACCTCCAATTTTGATGCCACCAGTTGATGGAAGACCCTTGATTATGTACTTAACAGTGCTAGACAACTCAATGGGGTGTGTGTTGGGGCAACATGACGAGTCTGGTCGAAAAGAGCAGGCAATATACTACCTTAGCAAAAAGTTTACCGACTGTGAAACAAGATATTCACTGCTCGAGAAAACTTGCTGCGCTTTGGCATGGGCTGCTCGCCGAATAAGACAGTATATGTTGACCCATACTACCTTGTTGATTTGGAAGATGGATCCAATCAAGTACATATTCGAGAAACCTGCTCTCTCCGGAAGAATTGCAAGATGGCAGATGATCTTGACAGAATATGATATACAGTATACTACTCAGAAGGCCATCAAAGGAAGTGTTGTGGCTGATCATTTGGCTCATCAAGCAGTGGATGATTATCAGTCAATGAGTTTTGAGTTCCCCGATGAAGACATTATGATTATTACCAAAGAACCTGGACAATATGACGGACCTGAACAAGGATCCCGATGGACTATGGTTTTTGATGGTGCTTCCAATGCACTTGGTAATGGTGTTGGTGTTGTGATCAGTTCCCCGGAAGGTTGTCATACCCCGATTACTGCCAGACTTTGTTTCTATTGTACCAATAACATGGCTGAGTATGAGGCATGTATCTTGGGTATCAAAGTTGTCATTGATATGAAGATTCAGTTCCTATACGTGTATGGAGATTCAGCCCTGGTAGTAAGTCAGATTAAAGGAGATTGGGATACCAAGCATGATAACCTCATTCCTTACAGAGAGCATGTGTTGTCTTTGATCCCACATTTTAAAGAGATTACCTTTGGACATATTCCACGAAGAGAGAATCAGTTGGCAGATGCTTTAGCCACCATGGCATCCATGTTTGAGATCAGCTGGGATGATGAAGCTCCCAAGATTACCATTGATAGATTCGAAAAGCCTGCATACTGCAATGAGATTGGCACTGAAGAAGCAGAAGAAAAGCCTTAGTTTTATGAAGTGAAAAGATATCTTGAAGCTCAGGAGTTCCCTGAAGGGGCATCTGTCAATGATAGGAAGTTTCTGAGAAGGTTTTCTGCTAAGTTCTTTTTGAGTAATGGGATTTTGTACAAGCGCAATCATGATTCAACTATGCTTCGCTGTGTGGATAAGAAGGAAGCAACAGAGATTATGGAAGACATGCATGATGGGATCTTTGGCACTCATTCTAGTGGACATACTATGGCAAAGAAGATATTGAGAGCAGGTTACTATTGGTCTACCATGGAAGCTGATTGCTATCAACACTCCAGAACATGTCACAAGTGTCAAATCTATGCTGATAAAGTACATATACCTCCATCACCATTGAATGTGTTGACTGCTCCTTGGCCTTTTGCAATGTGGGGCATTGATATGATTGGTGAGATCAAACCTACTGCTTCTAATGGGCATCGTTTCATCCTGGTTGCTATTGATTACTTCACGAAGTGGGTAGAGGCAGCTTCATTTGCATCTGTTACCAAGAATGTTGTGGCTCGATTCATTAAGAATAATCTCATATGTAGGTATGGCATCCCTGAAAGGATTATTACTGACAATGGCTCTAATCTGAACAACACCATGATTACTGATCTCTGCATGCAGTTCAAGATTAAGCATCACAACTCTTCTCCGTATCGTCCAAAGATGAATGGGGCAGTTGAAGCTGGTAATAAGAACATCAAGAAAATTGTACAGAAGATGACTGTTACTTACAAGGATTGGCATGAGATGTTACCATTTTCTCTTCATGGTTATCGTACTACAATACGTACTTCAACAGGGGCAACCCCATTCTCCTTAGTCTATGGTATGGAAACAGTTCTGCCCATTGAAGTTCAGATTCCCTCCTTAAGAATTATGAAGGATGCAGGCTTGGATGAAGATGAATGGATTCAGACTCGACTGGACCAGATAAATTTGATTGATGAGAAGAGGCTAGCAGCAGTTTGTCATGGCCAGATGTACCAGAAACGAATGATCAAAGCTTTTAACAAGAAGGTTAAGCCAAAGGTATATCAGGCTGGTGACTTGGTAATCAAGCGTATCATATTACCACAGGGTGATCCTAGGGGCAAGTGGACTCCAACGTATGAAGGACCATTTGTAGTCAAGACAGTATTTTCAGGAGGTGCCATGATACTTACTACTATGGATGGTGAAAACTTCCCATAGCCTGTAAACGCAGACATAGTTAAAAAATACTACGCATAAAAAGAGACCCGCTGGGTTGACTGGCCTAGGCAAAAATAAGGGCATCCCGGCAAACCAAAAGGGTTTGGGCAAAAATTAGGGATATATATATATATATAAAAAAGATGTACACCCGGCAAGTCGAAAACCTGAAAGGGCGGCTTGGGCAAAAAAGGGTATCCCGGTGGATTGAAAACCTGAAAGGGCAATCCAGGCAAAAGTTAGGGATTAAAGCGTATGACTATGTCTAGTTTGGATCACCCATGAAACTGCAACCAGTTGTGTTACTTACTCAAGCTCGAACAGATAAAGCTCAATCCAATCATTTTCGTCTCGACAGCAGAAGATGAGATACTTGAAGATAATGGCAATAGTAGAATTGGAACTCAATAGGATTATTTCCCACATAGCTGATTTTCTTTGTTTTGTAAAACTTTTATGACAAATTCCTCTTACTAGGATTTCTGTCTCCTTGTACAAACCTACCTATGTGTAGGTCACTTTTTGATATAAATAAAGTTCCATTTTTGAATCCAGATTTACTTTTACCCTATTTACATAAGCGAAACGTCCATTGGTTGTGTTTGAATGTATGTATGCTTTTGAATATGATTGATGTTTACCAGAAATGCATGTATGCTTAATATGATTGATGTTTACCAGAAATGCATGAAAATGCAGTAATAGTATTTACTAAGGACGAACGAGGGAAGGATTTCAACGAAGCTTCACTAGTTCATCTCTACAAGACAACTACAAGTTCCCCCAGTAGGGCAAGTCCATCTTCATAAGTACTTCAAGTCACATATCCCCTGGAATTTATATCCATCTCTTTTATCCTCATACGGATAGTCAGGAATTTATTTTTCCAATAGGAGTACGACGAACGAAGACGGGAGGTTATGGATACCTTACTATCAAACGAGGACGGGAGGTTATATATACTATATTATCAAGACAAGACGGGAACGAGTTCCTCATATTCTCCAGCAACGAATCGGGATTTATTTTCCCTGGCCAGCAGTTGTTATACGAAGATATCCAGACGCTTCAGGCTGCATGATGCATACATGCATCATTTACATCATAACATACATATATATAGATACATAATACATTACTTAGGTGCATCACATTATACATGCATACATAATGCATAGGCTAATATTATCATACAGAATGCTACCTTGTTTTCAGGTTAATTCTCCAGCAGACAAATTTCGTCAACAAATTGTGACTATTGGGCCGTTGTTTATCTTCCCGAAAGTTATCATTACCTCAGGACGTTGTTTATCCTCCTGAAAGCTTCTTATACCTCAGGACGTTGTTTATCTTCCTGAAAGCATATCCTGACCTTGGGCCGTTGTTTATCTTCCCAAAGGTTACATCATTATACCTCAGGACGTTGTTTATCCTCCTGAAAGCATATCATTTCCTCAGAACGTTGTTTATCCTTCTGAAGGCATATTATTTCCTCGGGACGTTGTTTATCTTCCTGAAAGCTATCATGACCTTGGGCCGTTGTTTATCTTCCCAAAGGTTACCATTTCCTCAGGATGTTGTTTATCTTCCTGAAAGCATATCATGACTATTGGGCCGTTGTTTATCTTCCTGAAAGCATATCCTGACCTTGGGCCGTTGTTTATCTTCCCAAAGGTTACATCATTATACCTCAGGACATTGTTTATCCTCCTGAAAGCATATCATTTCCTCAGAACGTTGTTTATCCTTCTGAAGGCATATTATTTCCTCGGGACGTTGTTTATCTTCCTGAAAGCTATCATGACCTTGGGCCGTTGTTTATCTTCCCAAAGGTTACCATTTCCTCAGGATGTTGTTTATCTTCCTGAAAGCATATCATGACTATTGGGCCGTTGTTTATCCTTCCAAAAGTTATACTTATACCTCAGAACGTTGTTTATCCTTCTGAAAGCATATCATTACCTCAGGACGTTGTTTATCCTCCTGAAAGCATATCATTTCCTCAGAATATTGTTTATCCTTCTGAAAGCATACCACCACCTCGGGACATTGTTAATCTTCCTGAAAACTATCACCATTACCTCAGGACGTTGTTTATCCTCCTTAAAGTTATCGTTATATCTTCATATTTTGGACTGCTATATCCTCCAAGAAATATATCTGAAGAACTTTTCTCCAAGTGGCATCTTTAAGCCCACTCAAGCATATTCAACTAGTCATCAGAATCACTCTACGCACCGGTGAGTGCAAATTTTTGGGCTTTTGTGTTCAATCCCCTTCAACCTTCCAGGTCACGATTGGTAAATATACCAATCTAACCCCTCAGGTTTCAGAAAATTGAACATGGGCAGCTGTTGCACCCCAAAATTTGCCCTCACAATACAAGACTTTGTGTACTAAGAGGTTCACAAGGTTCACAAGACCTTTCATGAGGTTCATGAAGTTTACAAGACACTTTATGAGGTTCACAAGGTTCACAAGATTCACAAGACCTCCCATGAGGTTCACAAGGTTCATAAGACATCTTATGATGGTTCACAAGGTTCACAAAGTTCACAAATAGTCAGAAGTTTGACAATTCCCTCAAACAAGGCATTCTCCTAAGCAGTGCATCCAAAACTAGGGTTTTGACTTTAATCAGGCTAAATGGACTTCCAAGAATTCAAGTGAGCTTCATAACATCTTATATGTCTCTAAGAATCCCCATGACAAGTTTCAAGACTTTTCTCAAAGGTTTGCTCAGTCAAATGATCAGATAAGTCAAAATCAGTCAAAGTAGTTAAAAAGTCAAACTGAGGTCAACTGTGGTCAAACCAAAGTCAAACTTCATGATTTTTTGCCAACATCAAGTATATGAAGTAAAATTCATCATTTGATCAAGGGTTGATCATGATTCATCAAGGAGATTTCAGAGCATCAAGAATCAAAGGTTTCTAAATTAGGGTTTCTTTAGGAAAAGTCAACTGAACTTTGACCAGCCATAACTTTCACATGCTTCATCACCAATTTTCCATCCAAAGCTCATTTTGAAGTAAATTGGATTCTCTACAACTTTGTGTCTCACAAGCCAAGCCCAAAAATGCTTCATTTGGAAGGTATGAGCTAAGACATTATAGGTCCTTTTGAAAGTCAACAACCTCAAAAGGGCATAACTTGAGAATGGTAAATGATATGAACATGAAACCAGTGGGGTTGGTTAGAGGACTCTTCAAGCTTTCCAAAATGTCCAAGAACACCCTCATAGCATTAAAATTGAAGGATGTGTGCCCTTTCAAAGTTGGGAAATTTTTGGTTAGTTTATGAAGAAAATGGAGGTTTAAAACCAATTTTTTCTAAATGGGCTTGCCATATGATGATCCAATCCATACCAATACTTCATGCACGACCCAACCCTCAAATATTCAGATTTTTTTATTATTTTATTTTATTTATTTTGATTTTATTCATTAAAAATCATTTTAAATTAAAATAAAATAGAAAAGTCAAATATTTAAATGGAATTTTGTTTCTAGAAAGTCATAAAGGTGATTGGAATCAAATTGGTATGAGAATCATGGTAATTGGCTTGAAATAGAAAGGTCTAATTCTCAAATATTTGAATTTTAAGTCTTAATCTTTTTCAATCTTTTTCAATCAAAACTTCCACACAACAATCAATTCTTTTGACCTAAATCCACTCTACTATAAGTACACAACATAACTCCTTGCATTGGACACGAAAATTCTGCCTCAAAGAGTAAGTTGCAACTTTCAAAAATCATCCAAAATTTGAAATTCGGATTCTTCAATAAATGCTGTTTCAGAGAGATTTGAAGGTTGAGACATGTTTATTGGACATCTTTGAATCATTCCCAATACTCATATGCATCCATAACCTCATGAACAACTCAAACCGAATCCAAATATTGACATCTTTATGATTTTTTTCGTTCTTATATATACATGCAATATAAATTGAATTTGATTCTGGTTTTGTGTTTGTGATAAGCTTGTGAATGTTTCTGGGCAATTCAATTTGATTTTCGATGCAGGATTAAAGAATCACCATGGCTAGGGTTTCGGCCATGAGATTGGGGCTTTGCTTTAAACCTAATATAAATAAGTTCTAAGAACATAGAACAATTCTATGGACCTTGGGGATCATAACGCACTAATTATTTTTGAGAAATTTCACTGTCTTGATGCTCTTCCAATTTTCGTAGGTTCTTGTGTTTTGAAATTCGCAGGAAAGTTCATAGTTAAAAACGCAGCAAAATTCGCAGGAACCTTGGGGAAGAAGATGAAGTTTGCGCGCGTCTGGGAAATTCAAATGTTTGATATTATATTTTTTGTATTTGTTTCTGTTTTGTATCACCAATGTGCAGTTGGTCTGGTGGTGAGAAGCACGTGTATATTGCTTGCAGGCCTAGGTTCGAATCCTGGCTTCCACAATTTTTCTTATTTTTCCATTTGAACTATTAGACTTAATATATTATGAATTATAGTCACTATAATATCAGAAGCGCCCTCCCGGCTGGAATGGTAAGTGTGTTTGTGTGCAGTGCAAAGGTCCTGGGTTCGACCCCCCCAGGCCTTTTGTTTGGTTTTCTTTTTTTCATGATTTTCAGGATTAAGCAACAAAACCAATTGCACTCCTTTCCTTAGCACCAGGCGCGCGCTGGCCCAGTGGTTGGTCTTGTTGGTTGGAGGTAGTGAATGCAAAGGGGCTGAGTTCAACTCCCAGCCAAGGTAAGTTTTTTTTTCCTTTTCTCCATTATTTGTTTTGTTTTGTTTATTATTATTATTAATGTTAATTAAACTATAAACCAAGATTAACCCTAAAAATATTTTTCTAAAAACCTAATTGTAAATATTATTTATTGGTTTATTTTAATTCTTGCTTATATGTTAATTAATAAATAAATCTTAATATTTTCTAATAAACCCTAATTTTCTTCTATTTTTAAAACTTAATCATATTTTTTATAATTTGTTTAAATCTTGTTTAAAATAATTTAAATATTGTAAATGTAATTATAATTAATCTTATTTTCATAATATGCATATATATTCTATAAATTGTTTATAATTTAATTTTGTATGTAAATAATTTTTATTATATGTTTAAAAATAGTTAAAAATTGTTAATTTTATTTTGTAATTATAATTTTATTTTTCATAATATATTTATAATTAACTTAATTTTTATAATTTGTAAATGATTTAAAACTTTATAATAATTAATATAATTGTTCATATTTTTGTTTATTAATCTTAAATAATTGTTTGATCTTTTAATTATTATAATGTTTTTGTTTATATTATCTATTATGTTTATTTTTATATGATATTTTATTATTACTAACCCCATTTAATTTTGTATTATTTTTATTATTATTTTCTACTAACTCAATTATTATTATTATTTATTATTTTGCTTATTATATTTAATTTGCTTTAATTATTATTATTATGTAATTATTCCTTGGATGTAATATTTAGTAGTAATGTTTAAATATTTATTTTATGCTATGGTTAGTAAAATAGGGAGTGTAAGACATGTTTGAATATTTAAAATTAATTTAGCTCATTAAATTTAAAGATAAAATATTAAAATTGTACACTCACACACGTAAGTCGATCTTTGATCGCCATCTCACTTCCTTAGGGATACCTCTCATGTTGCCTAAACAAAAAGGTCAAGTAGGGTGTATAAAGCAAAGTCCCTCAATTTCACATCATCTAGTCCCTTAACAGATAAAAGATCAAGTCCCTTTCGAATGTTGCCTTCGTGATGATCTTGTCCCTTTCGAATAAAGATGATAAGTCCCTTCGAGTTGCTTATACACCCCACAGTTGCCTAAATAACAGATGACCCTTCACTTGTCCCTCACATCCAAGGTAATGACTACCTATTCCTTAATAATAGGGATAGTCTTACCATTCAAAGGATTCAAGAACAGAAAAGACTTAAACTTAGGGTAGGTTCCTCTTAGATACTTACTCACTCTTCAAAACATTTCAAACACTTTACACATTTTAAACAATTTTCAAAACAAAGGTTTTTTACGCATCCATACATAGATCATTATAAAACTCTTAAGAAAATTTTTATTCACACACTTCACATTTCAAAAACATTTTAAAGTGAGCTAAGTAACTAAGAGCCCATGGATAACCATGGATGTAAAGGGTGCTAACACCTTCCCTATACATAACCTACCCCCGGACCCAAAAATCTTTTAAAAGGTCTTTCCTGTTCTTTTATGCCTTTCCTTTGGATAAAATAAAAGTCGGTGGCGACTCTTGCTATCCGCAACATAACTAAAGTCAGTTCTCCCACCGTGTTACAGGTACCAATCGAGGATGCGAAACACGATAATACCACTCAAGGTATCCATCCTCTACCTCAAATGGGGTAGTCGCCAGTGCAGCCGAACGAATCACCTGGCCAACACTATGGATGTAACTAATTCACTCAACATCAATATTACCAGCCATCCTAAGATCAATAGGTGCAGGTGGAATGTAATAACGGTATCCAAACTGTCGAAGACACCTGTCAGGCATGTATAGAACAATAGTATCACCCCACCTCAAACAACCCCTATATAGAGAAATCTCATCAAAAAGACGATGAACTCTATGATCCTCGAATGGCCGCCATATGACATCGGTCGGTGTCAGCTCATCCATAATAGGTCGCAACTCATCCACCTTTAACGCGCATTGTTTGTATGTCCACCTCATCGCTCGCGGGAGACCACAGTTCTGAGCTGGTATCCAATTCTATCCTTTTTTCCCAAGTGTAGGAAAATACTCATGAATCCAGCACTGTTAAAAAAACAATAACATAATAATTAAATATAACATAATGAACATGATAAAATTAACATTAGACTTAAAAGAAAATCAATAAACTGAATTTAAATATATACCTTGAACATAATAAAATTAACATTAGACTTAAAAAAAATATTAATAAACTGAATTTAAATATATACCTGTAAGAGAGTCAGATAACCATCGAGCTGTTTAGTACTGAACATGGACGCATCTCCAAGAAACCTATACAATGTCACTAATGTAGTTGTTGCCCAACTATAGTTCGACAACCCATCCAAGTCCCTAAATAATGTCAGGTATCGTGCCTCCACAAGTGTAAACGACTTATCCGCAAAGATCGTGCAACCCACTAACATCATCAAATAACATCTGGTCGCATATGCTCATGATGAAGCAGCTCGATTAGGGATGGCAAAACGGGTCGGGGCCCGCCGGCCCGCCCCGCCACCCGCCAAAAAATGGCGGGTTGGGTTGAGTTTTTGAGTCCGCCAACCCGTTTCTCCCGCCCCGCCAAAACAAAAAACCCCGCGGGCGAAATACATAATGGGGCGGGGTTGGCCCGCCAACCCGCTAAAAATTTTGAAACCAAAACACTTAAAAATTTATTGTAATATGCATTTATATTTATATGTATGTCATAATTCAAATTTAAATGAAATTATAGTAAACCAATTCAAACTTAAAATGAGTTATTGTTATATGCATCCATATAGAAAGTTTAGAAAAAGTATGTAAAGTTGTATACAATACCAATATAGATATTTATTTATATTGCGTATAAAAACTCTAACCAATAAAATATTGCAATGACAAATTCTCTATAATGCAATGTATACATAATATATAATACACAGTGCAGAGAAAAAAACACATGACATTGCTATACTGTAATACATATAGAATATTCTAATTTAATATTTCAATTATAATATGTAAATATTTTTAATTGTGAAATTACTAATCCATTTATATATACTGCAACATTCATATATATCAAACTATATGCAAAGTAGTTTTCACTATTTCTTAACATATACATCTATTTTTAAACTATATTATGTACTGAACATATTCAACCAGTAAGAATTTCTCTATTATCATATATGCGACACAATAATTTTATTAACATTTAAGTTACTTCTCTATATAGTTGGCTTTATTTCTTGTTAATCACATTAGTTTGATTCCTCATCTCTTACAATTTAAAAATAGCTATAAAAAATACAAAAAATAAAAACAAAAAAGAAATTTAAAAATAGCATATAAAGAAATGGAAAAAAAAAATAAAAATAAAAAAGAAGGCGGGCTTGAATTTCATGCCCAATTCACCTTGGCGGGCATGCCCGCCCCGCTCTTTTTTTGGCGGGTTTTTGGCGGGGCGAGGCGGGGCGGGCGGCCCGTTTTGACACCCCTAAGCTTGATGCTCTACGAATCGATCATATAACCACTCTATCTTGTAGTACGAACCTCTGCACTCACGAACCTGGAATAGTGCGACTCTCGATGGCACTCCAAGGTAGTCAACGGCCCACTCAATAGCTAGCTCTTCACTGATGGGTTGAGGGTTCCAGAATACCCCCCTGATAGGCAAGTGAAGCAAACATGCCACATCATCTAGAGTAATCGTCATTTCACCGAACAACATGTGAAATGAAGATGTCTCTAGATGCCACCTCTCAACAAATGCAGAAACCAAGTTTGCATCGATCTACTTCAAACTTGATCTCAGGGAAGCTAAATCGGACCTAGATATGATAGCCTCAATCTCCGGTGGAAGCTGTTGTGGAACCATTTGGGTCAACTTCAACCCATGTCCTGCCACCTTCAACTCCTTCTTTGCACCTCTCTCCTGAAATCAAATAAAATTAAACAAATTATACAATAGCTACTAATAATTTCGGTTTTTATTCAAAACTAAATAATTATAATTTCAATTTTTTTTATACTAGTAGTAAAAAAATTATAATTTCCTTACCTCACCAAACCATATCCGTCTGACCACATGATGCTCGTACGAAACCAAAATACTGGTATCGTATGGACCTCCAGGATATCACACGGGATCTGCTGCAGCTGCAGATGTACCAACATCATTTGCGCGTGTCCTACTCGACGTATCGCCTCGTCCCATCGATCGAACCGGTATCCTCCCATCTCTGCCTCGTGAACGCACCACTGGAAAAAAAAACATTAAAAAAATTATTTAATTAAAAAAAACAATTAAAAAAACTTTAAAAAAAAATTCCGGAAGACTTTCTTCAAGACTTCCGATACACAATTTTTTGGTAAACCATTCCGGAAGACTTTATGAAACTCTTCCGGAACTCTTTGCACCAACGCATCATTCCGGAAGACTTCATCAAAGTCTTCCGAAAGTCATTTTTAAAACACCTCATCATACCGGAAGACTTTCATAAAGTCTTCAGGTACCGGAAGACTTTCAAAAACTCTTCCGGTACCGGAAGACTTTCAAAAACTCTTCCAGTACACAAACTATCAAACCGGAAGACTTACTTTTAGTCTTCCGGTAAACACTTCTGAAATGTGAAATTTTTTTTCTCTCTGTAACTTTGGACGAATGGTAAAAATGGAAAGAAAATCTGATTTTTTAACTATTTATATAAGGGCATTTTGGTCAAAAAAAATTGGATGTGGGGGTATAGGATTAATTGTAGGGGTGTAGGGTAAAGCCTTCCTTTCGTAATTACTTGTTAAATGTTAAAGTGTCTCTAACGGTGGCTCACGTGAATCTACAAAATTTATTATTTGAAAATCTCGCTCTAACCTAGGAATTGGATAAGACGACATAATATTATTCTTACTTCTTGGGACTTCTTGAAAATACTTGTTGAGGTGAATTGATCGAGCTAGCTTATTATGTCCGTCGGGCATCCGATATTTATGTTTTTGGTATTGGTGGCCAAGAAAAAGTATTCTTTCATCGTTTTTGTAAGGAGAAAGAAAGGTTGAAGAAGAAAGTTTTTGATCTTATCTCGATAGGGATAAATGTTTAAAGGAGGTTCAATATGTTTCTAATTCGTTCCTCACCATAGAAACTTCCTTAGAACCCTTGGGATATTTTGGTTCTTTGACCGAAAGGATGAAGCAATTAGTTCAAGTGGCAATTGATAAGGATATGGTTTTGACTGAAACAAATATATATTTGGAGGTTGCCTGAAGCAGAATGAAGAGTTGGAAAATACTTTAATGGAGTCTTAAGATATTCAACGGAAGACTGAGGTTGGCCTTACTAACAGGCGTGAGGAATATTTTTCCCTTTGTAAGGAGTTATCCAAATCCTTGCATGGAGGTTTTTCTGTGGTCAGAAATGCTTTTGAAAATGTTGTTTAGTAAGTTGAATATTTTTATTCAATTGGTTTCATTTCTTGATCTAAGGTTCGTCTTAACTAGATAATTGAAGACGGGTAAATGGTTCCTTTAGATGGATAGTTTTTTTTAGGCTGGTAGATGTAAACCTAGTATATGTATATCTTCACATGTAATGCATATTTTTAAATTTATTTTATTTTATTTATTTTTATTTAACTGATACTTTTACTTATAGAGTTTGAGTCTTTCCCATCGGGTTTTATGCTCAGATTGCATTGGATGTCTCTAGAGACCAAGTCGATACCCTTTTACATGCCCTTAGATGTAAATTTGATTCAAGATTGACGAAATGATGAACATATCATTGACTCTGGAATGACTAGCTACCAAGAGACTGTAGATCAATTATTTTCCATTTTGGGGTGTGTTTGGCGTGCTCGTGTGTTGGTAACTCCCCGAGTTTGTGTGATGGGGCTTTGATACTTCTGAACATACCCCAGACTCATATCTACCTTTTATGATAAAAAGGAAAACGATTTAGTGATAAATTCCTTCTTTACAATAAAAGAGAATTAAAAGGATGACATAACCAGGTGATTTCTACCACCATTTGTTTGTCCATGGGATTGGCGTTGCCTACTGATTAGCCACTTTTACTCACCACCTTTACTTGTGGTACCTTCTTGGTCGGGGGATAGATTGACATATCCTTTACCTACTTAATCAACAATGCCACATTGATTTCTATAGCGGTGCGCTTCACTTTCGTTCTGATTCTATTGTAAAGTTTGATAAATCCTCTTAGCTCTTATTAACAAAGCAAATTTGTTAGCACTAATGACAATATGGATGATTCCACCAAGTAAAATTTGATAAAACTAAATACAATTTTTCACCACCAGTATCCGACCCATCGATTAATCCAGTTCGGAGATTAGTTCTGACATCAAATGATTTCAGTTTCCTCTAACAGGAATCGAACTGTAGTCTTTCCTACCAAATCAAACATCAATCATCACTGAACCAATTAACATTAAATAACTAAAATACAATTAAAAGAAAACAATGATTGATAGTTCAATGGTTTTTTCTCTTAATTTATGAGATAAAATATGATAACTAATTTTAAGAAAGCAAGTTTGCTAGCACGGTGATTTTTTTTCTCTTATTAACAATTACCAATTACCAAACTTAAATATAAATAAAAAGAAGAGAAAAAAAATATATACTAGTCCATAAGAGAATCTATTAACAATTACCAAACTTTCTATAAACTTTTTGCTATAATTTGATAAGTATTAAAAGACAGGCACTACACTTTGAGGTTTGTCTCACATAAACTTTATATGACAAAAAGACTAACTTTTTGTATCAATATTTAAATGTTAAATTGTTAGGGACAATTTTGAGTTCTCTATGTTATTGTGGTCTCTACAAATTGTTTTTCTACGGCCTATAATAATTTTTTTGATATTTGCAGGAATTAAAATGACATCAAACTTATAATATCATGGATGATTTTGAAACATCTTAAAATATTGATAATACGAAAAGACTATTAATACAACTCTTACTATCTCAAAGACTCTTATGATACGAGACTGAAACCTCACTTGGTAGCTTTCAAAACCAGAACTTTGAACCTTAGTGTTATTCAATATGAACATGATAATATTCGAACAACATATGTAATGCAACAATCATAACATTTGCATTTGGCACAGACAGTTAAATTATCATGAAGCATTGCCATAAAACATTCATACACTCCCCAGCAAGAACATAACAACAATAAAAAAAACATGTAAATTCCAAAACAAAATCATTGGTTCGGAAACTTGGTGCTTAAAAATTTCAATTGTTCACACAAGACACACAATTAAAGCATAAACACAAATGAAATAACCCTGCCACCGTCGATCTAGAACCCAGTTCTGAGAACAAAAGCTGTCTGACGGTGGAGACTTCACACTTAATCGAGAAAACAAAATAACTAGACAAAAACTAAAAGTACTAAGAACAGACCATTTATAATCATAACAGTAAAACACCCCGATTCATTTCTTCTTTATCTTATTAGCTGTTCCGGTGGGTTCCTTTTTCTCCACAGCCTTGATGACCCCAACAGCCACAGTTTGGCGCATGTCTCTGACAGCAAAACGGCCAAGTGGAGGATATTGAGAGAAAGTTTCAACCACCATGGGCTTGGTCGGAATCATCTTAATAATACCAGCATCACCATTCTTTAAGAACTTGGGCTCCTTCTCAATCTCTTTACCTGAACGTCTGTCAATCTTGGTAACCAGCTCAGCAAACTTGACAGCAATGTGGGAGGTGTGGCAGTCAAGAACAGGGGCATAGCCATTTCCAATCTGGCCTGGGTGATTCATGATGATCACTTGAGATGTGAAATTGGCAGCCTCCTTGGCTGGGTCATCCTTGGAGTTTGAGGCAACGTAACCACGCTTGAGATCCTTGACAGCAACATTCTTAACATTAAATCCGACATTGTCACCAGGAAGAGCTTCTGCGAGAGCTTCATGGTGCATCTCCACAGACTTGACTTCAGTTTGCAGTCCAGTTGGCCCAAAAGTGACCACCATTCCAGGTTTTATAGTACCGGTCTCAACACGCCCCACAGGCACAGTTCCAATTCCTCCAATCTTGTAGACATCCTGAAGTGGTAGTCGAAGGGGCTTGTCTGATGGCCTCTTGGGCTCGTTGACATTGTCAAGTGCCTCAAGAAGGGTTGGACCCTTGTACCAGTCAAGATTTGTAGAGCGCTCAATCATGTTGTCTCCCTCAAAACCAGAGATGGGAACAAATGGAATCTTATCAGGGTTGTAGCCAACCTTCTTCAAATAGGACGCAACTTCCTTGACAATTTCATCATACCTACCCTTGGAGTACTTGGGTGTAGTGGCATCCATCTGGTCAAGATAGCAACAGATGAGTACTAACATAAAATAATTATAAATTATAAAAATAATATCAGATGCACCTTGAAAAAATGATACAATACAACAATCAAATGAAATACCTTATTGCAGCAACAAATCATTTGCTTGACACCAAGAGTGAAAGCAAGGAGAGCATGTTCACGAGTCTGGCCATCCTTGGAAATACCAGCTTCAAAACCACCAGTAGTGGAATCAATGATGAGAACAGCACAATCAGCTTGAGATGTCCCGGTAATCATATTCTTAATGAAGTCCCTGTGCCCGGGAGCATCAATGACAGTGCAGTAGTACTTGGTAGTCTCAAACTTCCACAGTGCAATGTCAATTGTGATACCTCTTTCACGTTCAGCCTTGAGCTTGTCAAGCACCCAAGCATACTTGAATGAACGCTTGTTCATCTCAGCAGCTTCTTTCTCAAACCTCTCAATGACACGCTTGTCAATACCTCCAAGCTTGTAGATCAAGTGACCAGTGGTAGTTGACTTCCCAGAGTCGACATGGCCAATGACAACAATGTTAATATGAACCTTTTCTTTTCCCATTTGTCCTTAAATGCTTAAAACAACAAAAAGATCTGCCAAGTCAACAAAGAAAACAATGAGTAAGCATGATCCAAGTTCCAAAAGAACAAAGAAATTAAGAAGATAAAAAACACACTATCAGCACAATGACCAAACGGTATAGAATTTCAACAAAGAAAACAACACAAAACCTAGATGAAAATAAGGTATTCACAAATTCCAGGAAGTTTGAAATAGAACAAGAAATCACCAGAAACAAAAACAAAGCAACATCTAACAATCATATGCAATCACATGTGTAACGCAATAAACTAAGAATCAACGAGATAGGTATGACAAAACGAAACCCTAGATGAGAAGTACTTATTCACAAATTTCAGCTAGATTGAAACAGAATAACAAATCAGAAAACAATACATCGGTATGATCCCAATTCCCAAAGAAAAAAAACCTACTATCAACTGCAAAACGACTAAAAATCTAACTATTCAAGAAAGAAAACAATAGATAAGTATGATACCAATACAAAACCCTAGATGAAAACTTCTTATGCACAAATTTCAGCAAGATTTCAATAGAATAAGAAATCACCAGAAACAGAATCAAAACAACGAGTATTAAACCATGAATCAACGAGATAAGGAACGAAAAAGAAGAAGGTTACCGAATGAAGAAAATGCTCGCAACGCAATGAAGAGAATGAGAGAAGAGTAGGGTTTATGAAAAAGCGTTTAAGGGTTTATAAAGAACTTGAATAGTAACGTATTAAAGATTTAAATTAAATCAAATCAAATCAAATTAAGGATTCAAATTTTTAAGATTGTGTGAAAAAAAGGTAAATATAATTTTGATTTTCATAAATTATTATGATTTTTTTTAATCAACAAAAAAAAACTGTTCTATTAACAAATAATCGTGATTTTAAACGGACTATTTGAATTTATTATGTGCCTTAATTTTTTTAATTTAATGTTCAAATTAATTTTATTACTGATTCAATCTGTTCTATATAAATTGACTTAGTTTTATTACTGATTTATTGATTTTTTTTTCAATTGTACTTATTACAATTACAGTAAAAATATATTTATATATACTGTATTAAATATGAATTTGCCTATATATTGCTTATTCAGTGGGTCGGAAAAGAAATTGTTTATTCTACTATAAGCCGTGGAAAACAATTCTATAAAAATTATAAAATGTTAATTTAATTTTGAGAAAATTGTATCCCATTACCCCTGTACTTATTCTAATATCCCCTACAAATTAATTTTTTGGACAAAAATATTCCTGTATAAATATCAATAATTTCGTTTAAGAAAAATTGAAATCATGTTTTATTCTCGGAGAACCCAAACACAAGACACTCAATTTGCAATTTAAAGCATATAAGCACCAAATAATACTGTCGCAAGTGATCTGGTTTGAATTTTTTATAGCACCGGAAAACATGTGACGAAGTATTTTGGTGTAACAAAGGACTCACATGTGTTTCATTTCTTTTAACAATTATTTTATATAATAAAATTAACGTAATTATATATTTAACATATATATATTTAATATAGCTACAAAAATGGAGTGCAATGAACTAAATATAAAAATTTAAATAAGAAAAAAACTTTAACCAAAAAACAAATAAATTAAATTAAAAAAAAAACTAATTTGTTTTATTTCTAAAAAAGAATCATAAAAAAAATATTATTCACTAACCACATAATAAGATTTTATTAAACAAAATCTCTAATATCAGTATGTTTTTAAAACATATCTTATTATATTGTAAAAAAATATTTAATTTCTCTTTTTATTTCTTCTATGCAATTTTTAAATATTTTTTTAACATATAATAAGATACAATAAACATTAATAATAAATTTTAATTAATAAAAAAAATAATTAATGAAAACAAACCAGATAATATCGCAATAGAATTTTGGTGTAAACATAAGAAGAACCGGATAACATGGAAACAAGTTATTCGGTGTGTAAATCACTTAATAAATAACAAACCGAAACACTTACTTAATAGTTTTCCGGTGTGTAAAATTGCGAACTGGATGTCTTGTGTTTGGATTCTCCGGGAGCAAAACGTGATTTCAATTTTTTTTACGAAATTATTAATATTTATGCAGGATATTTTTGTCCAAAAAAATAATTTGTAGGGGTATCGGGATAATTGCATGAGTATGGGGTAAAATTTTCTAATTTTGAAAATGCATTTTAAGACGCGTTCTTAGTCTCATTGAAACACGACCCAATTGAGTCACATTCAAGATTTTTTTCTAAAATTTAATCTGGTGCATTTCCGAAACCACTTCATGTACACCTCCCTCGTGCATTCTTCATTGAAACACCCTTTTTAGACGTAAATTGATCTAGAGACGCATCTTTGTATTCACGTCAAACAGAATCTGAAATTGTATTTTCGTATTCAAATCAGGCAGTAATTTTTTACTTTGTTTAGAGATGTATTAATGAAGCTGACGATGTATTATAGTTATATTATCATATTTAAAGACTTAATATATTTTTTAGTCTCTTGACGTTAGTGATTGTTTCGCTTTGGTCCCTCAAATAAAAAAAAAACTTACAAAATGATCCATTAATTTATACTTTGTTACATTGTTTAGTCCATTATGTTAGTTTTTGTGGAAAAAACGTTAAATCTTGCATAGATAGACATTTAATTGCTGCCATGAAAATTATATTTATTAAAACTTGATTAGGTGGATATATTTAGTTTTTCAGGTGCACATATTATTTATATTGATTAAAAATATAAGAAGTAGAAAACTCAAAGGTTATAGTTCATTTGTTTCATTCTCCGTCGTTTAAGAGAAGAAGAGTCACCATCATCCATTGAAGATGCATTGAACCAGTCACGAGCATCCACTGAAGACTTATTGAGCTAATCCATTGTTTGAAGAAGAAATTCTAAGGTACGAACTTGTAATCGTTAGTTAATAGAAATGTTTTCTTTTTACTTTAGTGTAAGTTACGACATAGTGAAATGTTTTGTTTTCCTTTCTTTTGCTATTGTGGGTTGATTAGGTTATGGAAATTAAGTTTCAGTGTATTGTTCATCATTCTGATTAATTTTCTAGGGAGTTTGTAAATTTTACTAAGTCAGGTTATGTAGGATTAGAGAAAATATGGGATGTTGACCCTGATTATTATAGCTACTTTGAAATACTTGACAAGTTAAAATAATTGGGTTACCCTACTATAGACATGGTGTGGTATTACGATGACATGTATGTTGATGATATAGTTATGTTAAAAAATGACATGGGAACTGGGAGAATGAAAACAATAGCAGTGCTAATTAGGGAATGTCATACATATGTTACACATCTTGTATCTGAACCTGACGTTATTGATGAGCACATACTCTCGCTACCTAAACCTAAAGTTATGGATAATAATGATGTTAAGACCATAATGGGTGAAGATATTGTTGGTGAAGGGCATGAACTGGATAATAATGAGGTTGGGACCACAATGGATGAAGATGTTTGGGTAAAAGGGACAACAAATAAGGAAAGTGAAGAGAATGTTGGAACTGTGGAAACTGAGGAAAATGTGGGACCAACTATGAAATTTATGATAATGTGCGTCATGTTGAGACAAATTATAAAGTTAAGGATAATGTGGGGGCCAATTATGTATGTGATGAGAACGTGGGTCAAGGGATGAATGTTGAGGTAGAGGGAAGTAATGAAGGACTGAAATGTAACCAACAAGAAGACGAGGGAGTTAATTATGACAAAGAAGATGGAAGTGAAAATAGTGCATTTAATGTCAATTTTGAAGACTCAGAAAATAATATGGGTATTGATGGAGAGATATCAATTGACGAGGCTGGTGTGAATTCAGATTCCAAGGGTAAAGGTAAAAGTAAGCCAGAAAGTAAGGGTAATGGTAAGGGTAAAAGTAAGGGGAAAGGTAAGGAGGAAGTCATTGTTATGAATGAAGGTGATGATAATGATGGTGAGGCAATGGAGGAAATCTGAGAGGTTTAAGTGACATTGAGGAGTATGATAGTGATGAATTTCCTAAGGAGTGTGATGGTGAAAATGATGAGGTTGTAAAGGATGATTTTGTGACATTTAGGCTTCCGAAAATAATGGAAGACTACGTGGGAACTTGGTACATATTTTGTTACAAAAGGTTGTATTTCAAGAGGAAATAAGAACATATGTTATACATTCAGGAAGGAACCTGGAGTTTTCTAAAAATGATAAAGCAAGGGTGATAGTAAAGTGCGAGGTAGGTTGTCCGTGGGAGGCTTACTATGCAAATATAAAAGGTGAAAAAATTTGGTAGTTCAGGACAATAATGGATAAGCATACATGCAGTAGGGATTATAAGATTAGGTTCCTAAATTCAAAATGGTTGGGAAAGAAAATTCAAACAAGTGTAAGAGAGAATCTAGTCTTGAAGTTAATTGATATAATGGAGAAGACAAATGAGAAGTGGAATGTTGGGATTAACAAGACATTAGCATATAGAATAAATACACTAGCAATTTATATTGTGAATGGCTCATTTAGATAGCAGTATAGAAGAATCCATGATTATAGCCATGAACTCTTAAGGGCAAACCCATGCTCAACTATTAAGATTACAAGTCAACCAGTTCAAGTGTACAACAATGAAAATCCTAATCAAGGGGAGAGTAATAACATGAATACACACTTTTAGAGGATGTATGTATGTCTGAAAGCTTGCAAGGACGATTTTTTAAGTGCAAACCTTTTATAGGATTAGATGGGTGTTTTCTAAAGGGATATTGTGGTGGATAAATACTAGTTGTTATTGGGAGGGACCCAAATGGCTAAATGCTATCAATTTCATATGTTGTTAAGGGTGAAACTCAAGACTCGTGGAGCTGGTTTTTGGAATTATTGGTTGTTGATTTGGGAGGAGTTAGGTTGTGCAAAACATATACATTCATTTGTGATCAACAAAAGGTTAACACTTATCTTGAATTTTACTTATTTTTCATTTTGTAACATTACTTATTTTTTATGCCTAACTTATTAATGCAAAGTTTGTTGCTAGTTATTGATGAAATACTTAGTAATGTTGATAAGAGATTATGTGTTAGGTATGTTACATGAAACTGATTTTATGGACTCTGTTTTAGGTATGACACATGAAACTAATAACATCATAATGCAGGCCTTTATATAGTAACTTCAGAAGGAAATTCCCTGGCCTAAAACTGGAGGAATTAATGTTGGGGGTTGCATGTGCAAGTTATGTCAATGCTTGGGAGAAAATTATCCTTGACCTAAAGGGAGTTAATGAATAGGCATTCAAACATCTCATCAAAATTCTACCAAGATTCTAGAGTAAATCAAGGTTCATGCCAAGTGCAGGATGTGACACTTTAGTAAATAACATGTTTGAGACCTTCAATTATTTGTTTGTAGTTGTTATGGTTAAGCCCATTATGACAATGCTTGAAAAATAAGAGTGTATCTAATGTAGAGGTGGGAATCCAATAGGTAAGAGATTGCCAAATATGTTGGCATCAAACTACCAAACATCAAGAAGAGGATGGAAAGGGAGTCACAGAAAACCAATAATTGGATTGTTAGGTAACATACTTAATTATGACTATTAGGTAAGGTATATTTCACTATATTGGCTAAACTAATATCAGATACCTTTACAGACGTGTAGGTGAACATGACAATGAGGTAAGGCGTATTTCACTCAATGGAGAAAAATATTTTGTCAACCTTTACAAGAAGGAATGTTCATGTAGAATATGGATGTTGATTGGATTTTCATAATGTTGTGCAATGTCTTACATGAAGGATCAATAATTAGAGATTGATGACTATGTACTAGACTTTTACAAGAAAGACTATTGTGTAGCTTGTTATGCACATGTTGTCCATCCAGTTAATGGGGAAGCTTAGTGGGAAAAAACTAATGTTGTTGATCTTCAGCCACCACCAATAAAGAGGCGGCCTAAAAGGCCAAAGAAAAAAAGGAATATGGATGACAAAGAATAAGTGAGGGATGAGACACACATGAAACATACAATACATGGTATCAAGTGTAGTTGTTGCCACAAGGATGGCCACAACAAGGCAACCTGTAAACTGCCACAGCCACGACCTCCTCCAAGTCAGGTACAAGAAGGCACAACTCAAGAAGCACCACCAACTGTTTCAAGTCAGGTTCAACCACAGATACACGTTTCAAGTCAAGTTCAACAAGCAACAAGTCAGCCATCACAGCCTGTTTCAAGTCAGGTTCAACCAACAACAAGTCAGCCACCACCACCTATTTCAAGTCAGGTTCAACCACCAACTATTTCAATTCAGCCACGAACCAGGACCAAAAAAAGCTTCACAAGGGTGGCATGCCAGTTTCAAGTCAACTTTGATGTTTTTTATCATGTATGATCACATTTTGTAATGCCTTTTGATGGCTTAATGATAATGGCTTGTATGTTTAGTTATTGAACCATTGGTTATGTTCTATTAATTCCATATAATGGCCTTTTCTTAACCATCGGTTATGTATCAGACTTCAAATATGGTAGTGAAAGTTGAAATGGCTTACAATGCCACATCATGGTCTATTTACACTTTTGTTGCAATTGTTAACATGTTAAATTTGTTGAAATAATGAACATAGAATAATGAAAAAACATTTGAAACTTGTTGAAATAACCACAAGAAATTGGCAAATTGCGACGGTTCATTTTGACAGGTTACGACAATTATAACCGTCGTAATTTGCATTTTACGACAGTTACATCTCCGTCTCAGAAATGTGCGTTGTGAGGTTGTATTACGACGGTTGTCAAAATCATCACACCAATTGTTGTTCTCTTTCACGACAGTTAGGGAACTGACGTAACCTGAATATTGCGACACTTACCAACCGTCGTGGAACCTTAAAAGTCAGCAGAGGGAAGAACAATAATGAATACAACGATGTTAGTAAAAAGGAAAAAACACTATAATTAAATAGAGAATAATTTTATATGGGATAACAACAAACATGTGTGTATCAAAGACACACACACTACAACATGGCGAAAACCTTTAAACACAAAAGCGAAGAATCATCTAGAGTGAGAATAGTGTCGAGATCATAACATACATTTGAAATACAATTAATCCAACATCACAGATGACCTAAAACACAAAGATGGTAATAAACCTTAAGGTGAATTTAGAGAAGAAGATAACGTGCAATCCAACATCGTAAATAACATTAACAGAAGAAAATAATTTGTGCAAAGATCTCAATTTCATCATGATACATGGAACATAATAGATGATATTTAGAATACTAAACCCAATCACCTTAGTCATAGATACAACAATAGCGAAAATAATATCACGAAGACTATACTAAAATCGATGGTTACAATAAGGAGAATATTAGATCTACCGAAACAGATAACATGCAAATGACAACCCGGAATGATGAAGCTTTCAATAATTGTGCCAAGGAAGGTAAGAACAAAGGGCTTTCGAGAGAAATTTGTCTTATTTGAGGCATTGTGTCTTTGTATGTACTTTGCATTTTGCCTGAGTCACTGGTCTTTGATTGGGTAATTGTTGGTTCCTCTGAGTCATAATTATTTTGTTTGACACATGTATCTTTAACCATATATTTTTCATTTGTATGAGCCATTTGGTTAATTTGAAGGCTTAATTTCAATTTCGGTCCCCCTATTTTCATTTTTTTATCCACCAATTTTAAAATCCGGAATTTTTGTCCCTATGTTTTCAGTTTTTTTTTTTTTTGCGTTTTGGTACCCCTATTTTAAAATCCGGAGTTTTTGTCCCTCTATTTTCATTTTTTTTTAGTTTTGATTCTCTATTTTAAGTTTTGTTTTGGATTTTAGTCCCCTTTCCAATTTGGAACTAATTAATATGGAGACCAAAAGTTTAAAAATTGAAAATAAGGGGACCAAAATAAAATAAAAATATATATGGAAATTGAGAGACAAAAATTTTGGATTTTAAAATAGGGGGCAAAACAAAAAAAAAACTTAAAATAAAAGGACAAAAATTCAGGATTTTAAAATAGGGGAATCAAAACTATAAAAAAAATGAAAATAGGGGAACCAAAATTTACAATTAAGCCTTAATTTGAATCATGCTTCTAAGTCATTTGAATGATTTGTATTAGTCTGAGTCAAAGGTTAACCCAGATGACTAAAAGTCAAAGGGGACCATTTTGACTTTTATCCAAGGTTATGAAAATCGGACCGAACAGTTCAACCAGTTAGACTGGGAACTGGGCCTATGTCCGGTCAATTAAATCGTTTAAACCGGCTTGTCAAGGAACCGATAAAAATCGGAAAACCAAATACATGGGTTGAACCAGATTTTAACTTTTTCAGTTTTTTTAAAATTTATTTAAAAGAAAAATATAATAAAATATGAAGAAAAAAATATTATTGAACCAAAGAGAATGTTATTAGTATTTCTCTTAAACCAAATGGATCTTATAATTGAAGACCTCACTCTAACCCATTTAGAATTTGGATTTTCTTGATAATAAGGTCTGAAATTCTTTTTATAAATAATACTCTCCAATTTATATTTTTAAAATTTTGAGTGTCAGACATAATTCATTGATAGTGTTATGATCACCCTTTCATAAAGTTAACAACGCTAAAAAGAAAAAATGTTTCTTCTTAAATTTTAATATTCTTTGGCTTAAATTAAGCACCATATAATATATTTTACATAAGATACAAAATTCTAGCATTTTTAACTCTTTCTCAAACTGATTCTAGTTTAAAAAAATTATAGGAAATAAAAGTCACAAATCTATATGATAAAGAATTAGTATTCAATCATATAACATATACAATAACGGCCTGACCCTCAGTCTGATCCGGTCAAACCTTTAAACCTTAAACCCCAACCTATATTGGTTCAATATATGGTCTGATTTTAATTACATTGCTTTTATCCATTTCTTAATTTCGTTTTACTATATATATTTATTCTCATTTCTACCAATTAATTTTATTCATTATTATTATTATTTATTCAGGTCAGTCTTTTGTTTAAAGTTGTTTATTCATTTTGTTTTTTGTTCTGAATTGTGAGTCCACAAACACCAAAACACATCCAAACTTACCAAAATGAGATCAAATAACACATAAGAGAATAAAATATTTTATTTCATTAACATCATAATTCAACTACATTTGAGAAACCCATGGATTTTTCCTAACTTACACAAACGCATACCCTAAGAAAAAAATTTGAATCAAATCATAATAAAACCTGATCAAAATTTCCTAAAACAATCTCGTTGAAACTCTAAATCTAAATTTTGCCTATATAAACCTAATAGTACTAAGTCAAAAAAAGGGACGTGAACAAAATTCACAAAAAAAATCCTAAGAGTTTGTCTTCACGTTTAAGACAAACTCTATCAAAATCCCAACTTCCATCCTTCTTCAAAGTAGTAAATCATATCAAAACAGAAAAGAAATAAGGTATAAGAATAATGTATTCAAAACAAAAGGAAAGGAAGAGCAAAAAAGAGAGCGGGAGTGATTTTACCTAAGCTTCTGAATTGCTTGGAGACTCAGTTGGTGCTTCATTTGCCTTCTTTATGTCATAATAATGTAGGATTAATGTTTATTTGGCTTGGATGTGTAAATGATTATCTCTTATTAATTTTCTGTTAGATTAGAGTTTAATGATTGTCTTGATTTTTTAGTTGTTGTTTGATTGGTGTATGTAAGTTGATATGGTTGATTTTGGTATGATTTTGATTTTTATTTCTGCCATTTTATATTCACCTTTCTTTAATCACCACCCATTATGCCATAATATAAATATTTGATTTACCATCATTGATCATAACATCGTCATCAAACCAATGCATTTTCTAGTGTGTGTGTGTGTGTGTTAACCTTATTCATACATATAATTCTAACGAGCTACATCTTCTTGACTATTACACAGACACATATGAAAGATAATATATTTTTGTCTAAATGTACAACCATACTTTGAGCCATTTGGATCAATTTTCTATGCTCGCACTGTTGGTGTAAGCCCTAGAGGCCAATAATTTTGGTACTTGTATAGAATTATTTATTAATAATAAAAGGAATTTCTTTATTATGTTTGTTTTTCCAAAATGATAAAATCCCTGAAATAGCTAGTTCGTTTAATGAAATATTAAGTGTGACTTAATCATGAGATTCCATTAAACATAAGGACACTATTCTTAAAGCATCCATAGTCGAACTTTGATGTAAAATAGGATAGCCTTAAAGCATAAATACTATTTTGTATATAGACTGATGATCACATCTCATGGATCATGGATAAGGAGTTATCAAGTCTTGACATAGATATGAATACTAGGAGCAATATTTATACTATATTGACCCACTATGAGACTACTATATAAATTATTATGCAAAGTGTCATAAATTACTCTCATGGTGATAATGGTGTATACCACCCTTCCACCTGAAACTACTATGGACCCTAGATGTAGAGTCAAGTACTTTATTGTTGATCAAACATTATCTATAACTAGATGATCATAAAGATAGTTGATGAGTACTTCATAAAGCATGTCGAGGGACATGAGTAGCCTAGATGGAATTTGTCCATCCTGCATAACAGGATAAATGTCTAAATGCCCAATATTGAGCTGGACAAGGATGACACGATATATGTTATGATGTTCAATATAGACATAAGGGCAAAAGGGTAATTGTACACACAAGTACTATCACAAAATTTTTTATCAGACCACATGACAATTTTGTGACTTGGGTAGCAGTGATGTGTTTCTAGATATCGCTCACTGTTTATTATGTTAAATACATGATTTAATATAATTGTCAGCGCCGCGAAATCCTACAGGGTCACACACATAAGGACAATTAAAGAATAGGTATAATAAATAAGGTACACCGTATGGTACGATGCACTTGAATAGAATATAGAATATGATAAGGTAACATGTGCTTAATTGACATATGATATAATAATAGTTATGCAAAATACCCTTTTTAGTCCCTTAACTATAGGCCATGGTTCACTTTGGTCCTTTATCTTTTTTTCGTGTCAAATTGATCCCTTAAATTTTAAAATCATGCAAATCAGTCCCTACCGTCTACTCCGTTAGTCAGAGTCTGTTAAAAATCTACGTGGCACATTTGACCAACTATTGTGACGGAGTTAACATCGGAAAAACCGACGCTAAAAACTATTTCTGGATTTTTTCCGTTCATCTTCATCATCCATCAACATTATCATCTTCCATCACCGTCTAGATTCAAATTTTGTGTTTCTATATTTTTGGATATGGATCTAACATCATAATCTCACAAATTTGCGTTTTTGTATTTCTGGATCTGAATTTTTTGTGTACATAATCTCACAAATTTCTGGATCTGGATCGAACATCATAATATTTTTGCAGAAATCTAACATCATAATCTCATAAAATCACGTCATTCGTCTTTTTGCATTTTTGGATCTGGATTTGGATTTGCAAAATCACTCACAAAATCCCTTCCACTGATTTGGATATGTGTTTTTCCGTTCGGGTCATGAGGATGGCTATTTGGAGATTAAAAATAGGTCGAAGGATGTGATTATTAGCGACGGCGAGAATTTGAGTAGTGTGGAGGTTGAGTCAGTGTTGTATGGACATTCAACGGTGAATGAAGGACGGTGGTGGCGAGAGAATAAACGTTTGTGAGTTTGAAAGATTGATCGAAAGAAAGGGAAATATCGACGGAGAAAGATATAATTGAGTGTTGTAGGTAGAATCTACCGCATTATATAGTTCCGAAAACAGTGGTGTTCAATAAGGAACTTCCTAAAACCTCTACGGGGAAGGTTCAAAAGTTTGTGCTTAGACAGATTGCCACTAGAAAAAAGTTGATTGTGAATATTAGAATAATCTTGTAATGTGGGTCCAGAAGAGTTAATGTAATTGAAAATGAAATTTTTTCGTTAATGAATATTGATATCTATCCACGAGAATCTTTGTGTTAATGAATATTGGTTATATATTTGTTACTATGTTTATTTTGAGAATAGATTAATTGACTTTCAAAGAGGGAAACTAAACCTGAATTTAGTATATTTGAATTGTTTTATGAAATAATAAAGTAAGATAATTTTGAGAATAGATAAGTGTTTTATGAAACTCATCTTGAATTTAGTATATTTGAATTGTTGATGAAGATGAACGGAAAAAAAAAATCCATAAATAGTTTTTAGCGTTGGTTTTTCCAACGCTAACTCCGTCACAATAGTTGGTCAAAACTGCCACATAGTTTTTTAACAGAATTTGACTAACGAAATAGACGGTAGGGACTGATTTGCATGGTTTTAAAAATTAAGAGATCAATTTGGCACGAAAAAAAGATAAATGACCAAAGTGAACCATGACCTATAGTTAATGGACTAAAAATGGTATTTTGCCAATAGTTATTATTAATTTTATAATAGTTATAAAATATAATAATAATAAAATTATGTTTATTATAATAATAGTTATTATAATAATATAATAATGTTGTTATTGAGTTGGACTTTTTAGCTTGAAGTCCACACAAGTAGTTCTATAAATATAACCATTGTGCAGAAGCTCAAATATTGTTGTTGTTGTTGTTGAAACTCTGGTCGTATTCTATTTTTCTCTCCCTCACTCATAAACCTTCAATTTGATCAGCTAGCCATGTGACTGAAGGAAGTTGTTCGAGTGGACTGAGTAGAGACGTTGTTCATCGTACAATGCTCGTGATCATCCATCGATTCAGATTCAAAGGTTTCATCACCACAAAAGGTAACCTTTCTATCACAAATCATGATCGCTCGTGATCATCCATCGATTCAGATTCAAAGGTTTCATCACCACAAGAGGTAACCTTTCTATCACAAATCATGATCTTTCATAAGGATCTCTAGAGGGAAATTTTTGTTTTTCGCTGCGTTTAGATCGCTAATTTCCCTTCACGCACAACATTATGGTAAATGAAATTCAATCCCACACTAGATATTTTATCAATTAAATGTAAATAAGAGCCCCCTCCTCTTTTAATTTATGTTATAATATTGTGATATTTTTACCAAATGACGTTTGTACTACATCGTGACGCATTACAACCACAATGTCCATTGCTTTCCAACCCTTGCAAAAATCACATTTACTAGCTTCCAATCATTTTTTCAATCTATCATGAACAAATTCAACTTTATTTGTTGTGGTGTTGCAAATGTGTCTAATTTGATCAACTCGTACAAACATTATATTTTCCTTCACTGATTTAATATTGTAGTGACAACATATTTTAAAAAAAAAACATGATAGTTTGCATACATAATTATAAAATGCATGATATAATCAATTTTGACCTTCAATACATCCAGTCATCAGAAAAAGTTGATGTGACAATTTTTTTTTAATGATGCAGATGTCAAAGTGACTTTTAAATTTGATTTATTGTGATTATCAATGTCCTTCCACTAAGTCATTTACTTTTTACTAATATACTTTGTTTTTCAAATATATATATATATATATATATATATATATATATATATATATATATATATATATATATATATATATATATTTAAATTTGATTTATTGTGATTATCAATGTCCTTCCACTAAGTCATTTACTTTTTACTAATATACTTTGTTTTTCAAATGTATATATATATATATATATATATATATATATATATATATATATATATATATATATATATATATATATATATATATATATATATATATATATATATATATATATATATATATATATATATATATATATATATATATATATATATATATATATATATATTATATTTAGTATTTATTCTATTTATTTACAATATATTTTATAATTTATTAAACTATATTATTTATTCCATTTTGTTAAACTAAAAACATATATATTGTATAAAACTAATATATTATTTAGTTACATATTAAATAATTTATATAGTTACAATATAATTAGTATATTATTTAGTTATAGTTTATTAATTTTATATTGTTCTATAAGTGTTATTAATAAATAGTATATATAGTTAATTAACTATTTAGTTACACTTTATTATTTATTAAACAAGTTTTAACATTTTAAATTATCATTTTTTTTAAATTTTTAATTTTAGTTTCTTAATTTTAATGTTTTAAATAAATAAATTATTTAAATAAATAAATCAACGTTTTACTAATATTTTACTATAGCATATAATTAATGTTTTAGTAATATTTTACTATAGCATATAAACTAAATTAATATATAAATCAAATTAATAACATTTTAACATGTAAAAATTAATAACTAATTAAATTTTTTTAAACTAAATTAATAAATTAAAATAATTTAGTTTAAATAATTTTTATTTAGTTCAGTATAAAATAATAGTTTTAGTTTAAATAAACTGTAATTAAATTATTAAATAGTTTAGTTTAAATAGTTTTATTAAATATTAAATAGTTTTACTAAATTACTAAATTATTAACATATATTTTATTAAATAATTTAGTTTAAAATTACTATAACTAAACTATTAAATAAACTGTAGCAATAAACTAGTTTTAGTTTTAGTTTTAATTTTATTAAATTATTAAATTAGTTTTAGTTTTCAAGTTTTAAACTAGTATAAACTAATAATGTAATGGAAATATGTAATACATACATTTAAATGCGCACTAATAACAATATTAGTTAGCTAACCTGGGGGAAAGGTTTTGTCTGTGTTCAAATATTTGTGTAATATTTGACTATTTTTCCCTATTCATCATTGATATGCTTATTTCCTAATATAATGTAGATAATTTTTTTGCAACATAATTCATCAATGAAGTATTTCGATAAGTGACAATTACTTATGACATATTCTCTGAGTCTTTCAACATATTGCAACACACTTATAAAGGCCAAATAACATTATCCTTTTTCTCACAGTCCAAAAAAGTAAAACGGGCTAAAAATGTCATCTTTGCAGAAGCATCACCAATAATTTCAAACAGATGTAACATGTACTTGTTGTTTTTTTTAATCAATTATTAATACTATGAGAAATGTGTTAAACAACTTGATGGATTTAAGATGCATCCAAAATATATCTCGAACAAAATTTCCATCCTTACACACTCTTGAAGGAGGAGCAACACAAGAAACACTACAAGAAAATTGGCAAATTATGACGGTTAATTCTGGCTGATTACGGCTGTTAGAACGGATGCAAATTGCAAGCCACGACAGTTCCTCTCCAGTCGTAGGAACGTGTGTCGCGAGGCTGTTTTGCGACAGTTTGTAAAACGGTCGCTCCAACTGCCGTAATATTTCGTGACGGTTTTGGATTTGCCTCCAATATAATATTACGACGGTTGTAACCACCATAATTATATAATATATATTTAATTAATTAAAACGACAGTTGTAACCGCCATAATTATACAGTGTATATATAATTTAAAATAACGATAATTGTAACCGCCGTAATTGTATAATATATATTACATTGAAGATCGCAACAGTTTAGAACCACTGTTAATTAAATTAGTATTTTTTTAATAATTCATTGGAAAGCCATCATATTCAGCTGCTTAGCATATATGTCTTCACAAAGAAATCACACAAAAATTATTTATGCAATGTTCCAACTTATGAAATAGCGAATCAATGTATACTGCAAAGTAATTTTTTCCAACATTTATGTACAACAGAATTACCAACAAGTCACAAAGTAAAGGTTGTTGAATTTAAAGGAGATTTTGAGCAAGCATGCGCAGTCACATAAACAACTTATCTTTAATTAAATATGTAGATAATGTTTCAATTGTCACTTGGTATCACATCCACCAATCTAAAAGGATGCCTCTTCTTCATTTGTAATCGTCCACGTGTGTTATTCTAATACCATATCTGATTCAACCTTCCTTTCTAACTCAGTGTATCCGTACAAACCACAACTCATGTTGGCGTCATCTCTTTACTCAAATTTGAGATTTCATTTTTGTCCTCTCTGTAGATTTCATATCAAGAGGATCCTGTAATGAATTTCCAAATATCAGTCTCCAAATTAAATTTGAGCACATTTCTACATTCTGTCAATACCCTACAAAATTAGAATAATTTAGATATTGGTCATCTACAAATTTGTATCTTTGTACTCAGTGTAGTTTCTAGTAATGTTTGAGATTTTGGTCATCACAATGTATGGTATATTAGAGTTTAGGGGATCCTTTCATGTGAAAAAAACATGAGTGGTCATACTTTTAATCTCTACCATCTTATCCATCTACCTTTATTTTTAAATAGACCCACTCTTAGTCATGACTAAAAGCTCAAAAGGTAAGTCATATAAAAAAAGATCAACCAAATTTAAGTTAGTATAATTCATTAAGATATGGCATATAAAAACACCAAAACTTTGAAGATATACCATTAATTTTGAGGTTGGTAAAAATTATGTCAGAGATATAAAATCACAACTAAAGGTTCACTTGAAATGCTTTATCGACGCAAAATGCTACAATGATTGGACCAGCCAAATCACCGAGAGCACATCCTTAATAAAGAAGAAAAAAACAATATTGTCTTAGTAAGTCAAATTATTGTGAATAAACCTAACACAGTTCAAGCATGAAGATTGAAGTAATATCTTTTTTTGCATGTGTTGTTTACAATCTTACCAATCCATTGGCCAATGCTGGTTTGATTAAACATCAAAGAGTTACTTAATTATTTAATTTTGGTTTATCAAACACAAATACAAAAAAAAAAGAAATTAATGATTATTTAAGTTGCAACAAAATCCAAAACCAATACAAGTAAAATTCAAAGGTAATTAAACTAAAACCTAAAAACAAAACCTACTGAATTTTAATCATTAAATGTGTTTAAAGAAACCCTTAAAACTATAATTAACAATGAAGAAAAATGAAAAGATAGTGATTGTCAGACCCTAATTTTTGACCCTAAGATTTTTCGCATCTCATCTGCATTTCGCATACAAACAAGATCACGTACTGTTCGTTTATCCTTTTTCAGGTGCAGGTTTATGCCTTGCAGAGGATTACCATGTTTAATTTCTGTTATTTGTTTATATTTACTGACTTCTAACCAAAATACAAAAAAAATAGGTTGCAGTTGCTTCTTCTTCTTCTGTGTTGCAGGTTTGCGAAGATACGGCAATGATTTCAATTCAGATGCGTTTGTTCATTCACAATTCGATTTCAGATGGATGTTTGACCTAATATTGGTCAAACTATCAAAAGATTTGTTTCAACTGTCAGATGTGTGTGCCAGTGGTTCATTTCCCAGACAATGCGTTTTCAAAGTTCAAGTTGTGTTGTGTGCAAAAAGTCATCAGTTATCAGACAGTGTTGTGTGTGAAGTTTAGTTCGAATCTCTAGTGGTCATCAGTTCATCAACTATTCATCTGAGGATTTATTTTCCTCAGTATGAATTCAAATCATTAGGGCATTATTCAGACGATTCAAATGGTCGTGGCTTCAGGCTCAAGTTGTTCAGTGGTTCAAGGTTGACTGTGGCTTGTTAGAAAAATCAGAATTGGTTGTGGGCTTAGGACCATTTCATATCCATTTTCGATTAAACCATTCTTTCCAATTTTTCTGTCATCCATTTTATTCAACGATCATTTTTCATCATCTTAAACCATTTCCAATCTATCCAATTAGTATTCAATAGTCATTTTTTATCCATCATTTATCCTACATAAAAAATCCATTTTTTCTCTTCAATATTCATTCTCAATCCAATTACCATTTTCTTTTAATTCTTGTTTTTATCCATTTCTAAATTCACATTTCAACATTTTTTATTCATTCCATTTATTCCAATTTATTTCTTTCTCCATTCTTTCAATATTACCTTTTTTTTAATTTAGTAATCAAATCCATTTATTTATTTTTTAACCATTTGTCAAAAAAGATTTATCAAAAAATATATTAGCCCATTTTTCTTTTATTAGGCCCATTTTTTATTTCTATACAAAAAAAAGAATGAATTGAAAAAAAGGAAAATAGAAAATAATAAATTAATTCTTCTTATTCACAAAATAAAGTCATTTTTTCCACCCCACATATCACTTCAGCATCAAAAGCATCACACAATTACTTTCCAATGGCCCACACAACAAGCCTCAAAATTTCCTCTTTCCCACGCACCACATCATCAACTCCATCCTGCAATGCCAACACGTCAAGCCGCAACCCAATATTCAAAAACTCCCAGCCACATCTTCGCAGCCAACAACAATCCAGCCCAAAGCCACACTTCCGTACGCAAGTAAAAGCTATCATGCATCACATAAGCCTCAGCTCAAGCAGGCCAAGCCTTATGCCCAGTCGTTCCGCACAGCAGCCGAACATTATTCCCAAGCAGGCCCAAGCGTCCCGCAGCCAGCTGCAAGCATCAAACAACACCTGAAGCAACACACAGCAGCCTCACATAAGCCGTACCGTTCCAAGCCATCAACACCACCAAACTCGCAAGTCATCACTCTTCACAGCGCACAGTTTCAATAATCAAAACGCATTTGGTTTCAAAACAAAACGCACATCACCGAAGCATGCTTTCTTCGTGATATCACTTCACGCATCAGGCAATCAAAACGCAAAACCTACAAAACAAAACGCAGAAGCTTTGAATCAAAACTCAGCCGAGGACACGAGAATTTCACCTTCCAAAACGCCCGCGGCATCACCTCAAAACGACCTCACACTTCTCTCCATTTCTTCTTTAAATAAAGCTTCATATCACTTCTAATTTCCAAGCTTGAATTAGCCGAAAAAACTCTGAAAAAAATTCTCCCAAAACTCATCCATCATCAAGCTTCAAATCCTCCATCAATTCTTCACTTTTCAATTCAATCCTTCACCCTCAATATTTCTTCAATTTCATAACAATCAACAATAACCAAGAGAGAACCGCCCAAATCATTTTGCGAAGCCGTGAGAGAAAGAGAGAGCAAAACCGCGACACCTATTTGAAGAAGAAGGATGGAATTTGAATCTAAATTGAGAATCATTGAAGGTAGTGATGGTTTCTCTTTGGTTTTTGTGGAAGTAAATAGTACCGCTGCCCTATGTTAACGAAGAAGAAGGAGTACTGCTTTGTTGTTCTTTGAGTTTTCTTCTTTTTTTCATAAACATGCTTGTGTTGTTATTGGGCCTTGGATCTAACATTTCTATTCACACCCTTGCTAATCCACCCGCGGATTACTCTTTCTCCCTCCCCTTTCTTTGTTTTCTTTTTCTTTTTTTAAACTTTAGTTTTCTTTATTTTCTTTTAAGATTAGTATTATAGTTTGTTTTGATACAAGTTTTTTTAGGGATTATCTTTTTAGAAAGAAATTTTAGAAAAAGATGCTTTAAAAACAATTTAGAAAAAGAGTTTTAAGAAAAGATTTTAAAAATATTTTAATTCTTTTTTTTTGGATCTACTTTTAGATCCATTTTTCTTCATCTTTTATTTTTTGTCGATGACAATCTCCGATTCGTGATTGTTGAATTTCGGTTAGTTTAATCTTCATTATTTCAAATCTATGGATGAATGATCATTTGGATCATTCTCCATACTTTGAGATCGTGATAGGTTGCTTTTCGATAAATTCAACGAAAATCTCGATTAAGATTAGACCGTTCTCTTTCTTTTAGTGTGGCATGTTTTCGGAGAACGATCCATAATATCGTTTCTCTAACATGTATTAGCACGAATATTTTCCACTTTAATTAGCGGTGTCCGACCTCATTTGTAGGGTAATTACTCCGTAAATTACTCGGCGATTGCTTAACATAGACCTAAAGTTGTCCCGATTCGGAATGCGATCCACTTGGATCCGGTTGCCTCGATTTTATTTTTCTTTTTGTGGTTGTGCTTGATTAAGTTCATCATACCACTTATATTGTAAATATTATAATAATGTGAATATTATAATCCATTTAATTTTAATCTCTCGCACCTTATCCTTTTATTTCAATCTCTTGTTCCTTATATCTCTTTTATTATGCTTATTATACTATATCATTCATCATATTGCTTATTGTTTATATTATTATGCTTGTGATTTTTCCTTTGTTCATTTGGACACAAAAACAGTAATAACGGATTAAACATCTAAAAAATTGGACTTTAATTTCGGACTATGGTTAGTATCCTTAGCATTGGAGTTTCGGACTTAGATTCTAGGATCATTCCTTTGCTTGAATTGTTATGGATTGAAGACTTTGGCTCCGATTAAGTTCACTTGTTCATGAGGATGGAAATCTAATTGTTTCAAAGATGCTTGCCATATGGTTTGATCATTCTTCCTTCAACTTTTATTTTCAAGTCTTAGGATAGCCCCTTCATCTCTTCCCATTTTCTTCAATTTTAAAATCTCCTTCCTATTTTCAAAACTTTCTTTGTTTTCGAACTTCAAACATTTTCACAATCAAACCTTGACTTAGGTCACGAGGTTTTACTTTTTCATTTCATTTCTTAATAAATGCTAAACCACATAAGCATATCGAAACTTTCTTTTCTCAAAAACTTTAAAACATTCACAACTCACTCAATTGTTTTTGTGCCCTCGTGCACGTTCCTTTTAACCATTTTTTTATGTTTAGATATGATTCATTCTTTCTAGCGGAATTATTCTCTAAAGAATGACGACTTATCTTTACATTTTAAAATCAATTCAACTCATTTGCCTTTTCACAATTTGTACCACGAACTACGGGGTTTTGATCTCGCATTGCACTTTGTGGGTACGTAGGCATGAGACGTTCGTCTCTTCAAACACAAAAATCTTAAAAAACATTCTTCTTCTCATCTCTTCAATCTTTTTTCAAGCAAACCATTTCAAACCAAAAATGCAGTAAACATTTCAAAGGGTTCCCGTGGAGTACCACAGACAAGTCGGGTGCTTAAAACCTTCCTGATTTGTAACCAATCCCCGTACCCATTCTCTGTTTGATTCTTTTAGCTTTTGCTTTTAGATTCATTAGGCTTTCTTCGTTCTTTTTTCCTTTTTCCTTTTGGAAATAAATAAAAACGCGGTGGCGACTCTGTGTATATTGAGTTAAGTTAATCAATAACTTACACTCATGATTTTACCGCTACAGTGATATTTCACTATCCAAAGCAAAACTAAAGACATGGTTAGAACTTATTAGATCTAAAGGAAAGATAAATTTTGAAGTGATGGATCTTCTTCAAAATTTGTATTAAAAAAAACAAAACAAAAAATCAAAAAGTTAATACAAATTGAAATGTACAAAACAAGAGTCACAACCTTGGACTAGGGTAAGCAAGTTCGGGAAATGTATATACTGAACCTTGGGGTCATATAAGATGATGTAAAGGTCTGGTATTGTGCAAATTGTTGTTGCAACTAGAATCACAATTGTTCTAAGCAGTAAATGCAATAATAGAAGCATTGGTAGCTGAAGGATCCCGGGAAATTTAAATCACACACATGTTGCAAAATATGAGAATTATCAAACTACATCCAGAATAATGAGATGTACCTAATATTTAGTGCTACTAAAAAATACATAATAAACTTTAAATAAACAAATATCATTGCCACAAACTGAAGTAACAACACCATAATCAATGGCTATTAATGACCCTAGTTTCGAACTAGCATAACATGTATTTTGCAAAGTTAAACCTTTGTTTCAAAACCTTTAAACAGTTTCCATTGGTTGTTAAAGTATTAATGACAAAATGATAATTTTACCTTCAATTTTTTAAGTAAAGCTCATGGTCCAAGTACCACTGCTAGAGCAACACACACATGGTATTATTCCATCATTAAGTTCAATCATTCATCTTGGTGGATTCAAGCATGAAAATGTATCACCAATGCAAAGTACCCTAAATGAATTAAATAATTCACTTAAAGGTAGTTTTGAATCAATGAACATTAACTACTCTAATCTACACCCAAAGATTATTGAAATTAAGGAGAAATCACACCCAAAAGTGCTTCCCAAGGTAAAAATAAAAAGGAGGAAGAAGAAGAAGAAAAAGGAACCAAAAAGGAGCTTAAAATAAGCCAAAAACAGTCTCTGGCTTGTGTTAACCGGTTAACCAAAATGCACTGGGAATGGTTAACCGTAACGCAACCAGTTTCAAAACCTGTGCCATTTTAAACTGGTTAACCGGTTAACCAAATTACACTAAAAATGGTTAATCTGTTAACATTGAACCTGTAGTAGAGAAAAATGCTGAAATTCAGCATGATCCATTTTCAAAACCATTTTTCAAATACTTGATGATCATGATCTGAATTTGCACGAATTTTAAAACCAAAATACAGTGAAATCTCTGCAATCAAACAATAAATTAAGATCCAAAGGATCTAAAATCAAAGGCGTCAAATATCTACATCTTGAATGTTGATGATGAAGATGGGTTTATGGAAATAGTGAATTACCAAAAGCACTTCTTCAAATTGGATCAAATCAAGCTAGATCTACTGAAATTGATGAACAAGTAAAGAATATGATGAAGGTTTAGCTCAAGTTGATCAAGCATTCAATGTGAATTCTGTAAGTTAAGAATTAGCCTAAGAGGGGGGCGAATTAGGTTAATAGATTTTTTTCCGGAATTTTATCGGTGGTTGATATTTCTTGCCTAATGTTCTAAGTTGAAAGCAGTAAAATACGGAAAGGAAAACGACACAAGAATTTATACTGGTTCCCCTCACAGATCGAGAGTACTCCGGTCCCCTTACGAATCGTAAGAGATTTCCACTATAGTTTTAGAAGTGTACAAGCCTATCACACCAAACTTGGTGAAGCCTACTATCTAAAAACTATAAACAACGGTGTTGAAGAACAATCTCCCTTTTTTTGATGATGACAACCAACTTTGTGAGAGTTGCTCATAAGTGAAGTTTATCTAATTTGGTTCTCCCCCTAAGTTCAAGAACTCCCCCTAAATATGAGAAGCATAACATAAATTCTGCATAGAGATATATTAGAGAAACAAGTCTTATCCCATTTTGGCATTAGCAAAAAGGAAGAAACCTATGGAAAAAGCATACAAGCATAATTATGGAAATAGTCAAGCAATCAAGCATTATGAAAACATAAACATTATATAAGTATTCAAGCGGGAACACACATATTAACATAAACATAAAAACTTAAATAAAATTTTGTACCTAAAACGTAACCTCAGAATTGCTGTCTGGGAAGCGTTAATCGGTTAACCATATGCGTTAACCGGTTAACGGGCTAAAATTTCAAATTTTTCAAAAAATCCAGCAGCACGTTTTTGGAGAAATGGGGAAAAATTTTGACAAAAAAAATTCACAAAGTATTAGCACTTATCAATACGCAACTTTCGATCAAAAAATATTTTGAAACCGGTAATTTTCGGGCATACTAAAGTGAGAAAAACGAAAAATGACGAAATATGAGTGCTAGCATTTTATAACAAAGAAGTGAAATAAGGCATGATTTAAGTTACTATACCATATAACAAGCAAATATTAGATAATATTAGATGTCACCTTCATTGAGAATACCAAGTTCTCGTCGAATCTTGAAGAACGGTTATTTAGCCAATGATTTCGTTAAGATATTCGCAAGTTGATTATGCGTATCTACAAAGATGACTTCTACATCTCCTCTAAGGACATGATCCCGGAGAAAATGATATCGAATATCGATGTGTTTGGTTCTTGAGTGCATGACCAGATTCTTTGTAATGTTTATCGCACTTGTGTTGTCGCACCGGAGAGGGATGTATCCAAGATTAATTTCGTAGTCGCTTAATTGTTGCTTTAGCCAAAGGTTTTGTGCACAACAGCTGCCTGCTGCTATGTATTCCACTTCAGTCGTGCTAAGAGAAACACATGCTTGCTTCTTACAAGACCAAAAAACTAATGCACTTCCAAGGATGTGACAAGTTCCACTCGTGCTTTTCCTGTCTGTTTTACAACCTGCATAATTTGCATCAGAATAACCTATTAAAGTACAAACACTACCTTTAGGATACCATTGGCCAACATTCGATGTTCCCTTGAGATACTTCATGATCCTCTTCATGGCGGTGAGATGCGACTCCTTCAGATATGCTTGAAAGCGAGCACATAAACAAACACTAAATATAATGTCATGACGACTTGTCGTCAAATATAGTAACGAACCAATCATACCTCGATATTTCGTGATATCAACTAATATTCCAGATTTGTCTTGATCAACGTATGTTCCGAATCCCATAGGAGTGAACATCACTTTGCAACTATCCATATCGAATATTTTCAACAATTCCTTGCAATACTTGGATTGGTTGATGAAGATGCCATCCTTTGTTTGCTTGATTTGTAGTCCAAGAAAATAGTTCATTTTTCCCATCATGGACATCTCAAATTCTCCTTGCATCATAAGTGAAAATTCTTCGCAAAGATCTTTGTTCGTTGAACCGAAGATGATGTCGTCGACATAGACTTGAACCAATAAGGTGTTACCTTTGATCTTCTTTATGAACAAAGTCTTATCAACCTTTCCTTTTGCAAATCCTTTTTCACAAAGAAAGTTGCTCAGGCGGTCATACCACGCTCTTGGTGCTTGCTCTAAGCCATAAAGGGCTTTTTAACTTGTAAACATGTGAGGGATTCTTGAAGTCTTCAAAGCCTGGAGGTTTTTTGACATAGACTTCTTCATTGATGAAGCCATTCAGGAAAGCGCTTTTGACCAACCTTACTTTGTTACGAACTATGATCCCATTCTCATCAAGTTTGTTCTTGAACACCCATCTTGTTCCTATGATGTGCTTGTTGTCTGGTCTTGGTACGAGACTCCAAACTTGATTTATTTTGAATTGGTTGAGTTCTTTTTGCATTGCTACTATCCATTGATCGTCGCCTAAGGCTTCATCGACTTTGGTTGGTTCGATTTGAGAAACAAAAGCCATGTTGAGACAAGCATCCTTGAGATTTAGTCGTGTTGCAACGCCTTGGCTAATATCACCAATAACTTTATCGATCGGGTAATCTTTACGAGTCCTCCATTCTTTCGATAGATCATGATGTTCTTCAATGATTAGTGAGTTATCTTCTTGTGGTATTGGTTGATCATTTGAGACTTCCTTTTGTTGTTGTGACATATTTGTTATATCATCATCATCAACAATAATATTATCCTCTTTCGAGGGGTTAGTTTCATCAAACAGAACATGAATAGATTCTTCAATAGTAAGAGTTCTTTTATTAAAAGTTCTAAAAGCTTTACTAGAGAGGGAGTAACCAAGGAAAATACCTTCGTCGGACTTCTCATCAAACTTACCGAGATTGTCCTTGTCATTGTTGAGAATGAAACACTTGCACCCGAAAATGTGGAAGAATGAAATATTGGGTTTCCTTCCTTTGAACAACTCATACGGAGTCTTTTTGAGGATCGGCCAAACGTTGACACGGTTGCTTACAAAACATGATGTGCTTACAACATCTGCCCAAAAATACTTAGGAAGATTTGAGTCGCTAAGCATCATTCTTGCAAGCTCCGCCAACGACCTATTATTTCTTTCTACAACATTGTTTTGTTAAGGAGTCCTTTGTGCGGAGAAGTTGGGAGAAATTTCATGCTCTTCGCAAAATTCTTCAAAAGATATGTTTTGGAATTCTCCACAATGGTCGCTTATAATGGAGGCTATTGTGAGTGACTTCTCGTTTTGTATTTGTTTCACATACTTCTTGAAGGCTTTGAAAACATCACTTTTCTGCACTAGAAACAATGTCCAAGTATATCTAGAGAAATCATCAACAGTGACTAAAGCATAAATATTACCTCTGAAGCTTTTTGTTCTTGATGGACCAAAGATATCCATATGCAACAATTGTAGTGGCCTTGATGTGGACACCACTTTCTTGGATTTGAAAGTTGTTTTGGTTTGCTTCCCCTTTTGACAAGCGTCACATAACTTATCCTTGATGAACTTGATCTTTGGAAGACCAACAACTAGGTCATGCTTTATCAACTTGTTCAAGTGCTCCATGTGAATGTGAGCGAATCTTTTATGCCATAGCCAAGCCTCATTGTTATTCGCCAATAGGCATTTTACCTTCAAGTAAGAGTCATCAAATGAAATCATAAAAATATTATTTATTCTTTTACCTTTTAGAAAAACGTCATGTGTGACTTCATGTTCGATTAGGCATTCGTCCTTTGTGAAGTTGATTCGTAACCCTTTGTCACACAATTGACTTATACTAAGTAGGTTGTGCTTTAGGCCTTCAACGTAAAGGACATATTCGATGATTGTAAATGGTGGTGCACCAACAGTTCCTACTCCAAGAATCTTTCCTTTATTTTCATCACCGTATGTAACATATCCTTTGGCCTTTAAAGATAGATATGAAAATTTGTTGAAATCGCCCGTCACATGCTTTGAACAACCGCTATCAAGATACTATTGATTGAAAGTTGTCTTCAAGCATACCTACAAAACAAAATCAAGTTTTTTTAGGTACCCAAATTGCTTTGGATCCTTGGTAGTTAGTACTCTTTTCAACCCACACATAATGTCCTTTTGCAACACCAATATTGCGTACATAACAAGCATTAGGTGTGTGGCCTTTGATTCCACAATAAAAACAAGTAGGTTGAAAATGAATTCTATATCTAGAAACATAAGTCTTTCTCTTAACAACCCTTTTCTTTTTATGACTTTAATGCACACTTTTAGAATTGCTTACTTTCTCTTTAGCAATTTTTTCACTTGCTTTAACAAAAATGGTCTCATTTGTGCTTGGTTTAGAAAACTTAGAATATCCTAAACCACTTTTATCATTAGAATATCTTTGGTGCCTAAGAATTTCTTCCAAGCCAATTTGACATTTTTCATATCTTTCAAGAACTCTTTTAAGTTGAACAATTTGAAAAGATAAAGATTCACAATTCTTGCAAACAACATTTCATTTTTCATCCATCAACTTTTGTTTTTCACTTTCAACATATTTTTCCAAAGCAATATTTTTTTCTTCTAGAGATGAAATTCGTTTCTTTTGGGATGAAATATTTTTATACAAAGTCTTGCATTCTTTTAAAAGTTCATTTATAACATCTTGTGCATCATTATCATAAACGGAAAAATTGATACTAACCTCATCTTTTTCGTCATCGGAGTGATGTGAAGCCATTAGAGCCATGTTTGCTCATTCATCGTTGTCCGATTCCGACGAGGAATTTATCTCATTATCGTCCCAAGCAACATACGCCTTCTTGTTCTTGAATTCCTTCTTGCCTTTGAATCCTCCTTTCTTTGCGAGTTTCAGGCAATCCATCTTTATGTGACCTTGCTTTCCACATTCATAACAAGTGACATCTTGCATTGATGTGAACCCTTCCTTTTTCCTGATATGTCTATTATTTTTAGCATAAAAGGAATTTTTATTCTTATTACTAAAAAACTTACCAAGCTTCTTTACAAGAAGCATAAAGTTCTTATCTTTGGACGTCTCATCATCTTTATCGTCTTTTGAATCAACCTTCAAGGCAATTCCTTTGGACTTCTTTTCTTGACTTTTGTGTTTCTCAAGCCTTCCAAGTTCCAATTCGTGTTCTTGAAGTTTGTTAAATAGAGATGCGGATGTCATTGTTGAAAGACTCTTCTTTTCCGAGAGAGCAGTCACTTTCGGTTGCCATTCTCTTGTCAAGGATCTTAGGACTTTGAGGTTGAGATCATTATTTGTAAATGTTTTTCTGAGAGCAATCAAGTGATTTGTTAGATGGACAAATCTCTTCTGTAGTGCTACTATAAATTCACCGGGATGCATTCGGAACATCTCATACTCTTGACTTAGTGTGTTTAGTCTCGATCTCTTCACTTCGGCGGTTCCTTCATGTGTTTATACCAATGTGTCCCAAATCTTCTTTGCCTATTTACATTGAGATATGCGGAAGAACTCGTCCATACTAAGAGCGCTTTGGAGTATGTCGATTGCCTTCTTCTCATTCATAATCTTTTTCCTATCACTTTCGTCATATGTGCTTTTCAACTTCGCGGTTCCAAAGCCATTGATAACATTCATCGGATTATGTGGGCCGTCTTCAACTACTTTCCATATACCTTCTCCTTGGGCTTCAAGATGTGTTTTCATTCTGATTTTCCAGAAATTGAAATATTCTCCGGAAAAGAGTGGGGGCTTGTTGCTACTTCCACCGTCTTTGAAAACCGGAGGGGGTGAATTAGGTTAATAGAAATTTTTCCGAAATTTTATCGGTGGTTGATATTTTCTTGCATGATATTCTAAGTTGAAAGCAGTAAAATGCGGAAAGGAAAACGACACAGGAATTTATACTGGTTCCCCTTACAGATCGAGAGTACTTCAGTCCCCTTACGACTCGTAAGAGATTTCCTCTATAGTTTTAGAAGTGTACAAGCCTATCACACCAAACTTGGTGAAGCCTACTATCTAAAAACTATAAACAATGGTGTTGAAGAACAATCCTCTTAACAACACAAACACTTGAACCCAACAATCCTGGATTACAAGTAAACAAAAAAATCTCTTTAATGATTTGATAATTTGTAGTGCTGTCAATCTTCTCTTGATTGATTTTCTCCCTGAATAAATAATTCACTCAATAAATAATATACAAGTGTTCAATAAGAAATGGAATGAGATGAAACAAGAATATTTGAAAATGAAAAGTTTCTTCTCAACAAGTTATGAACACTTTTTATGAAATTTGATTAATACGAGAGAGTGATTAATATGAGTTTTATGAAAATTCTTGGAGGTGTTTGTTAATTTAAAATTCCAGAATTTATATTGATCAAAACACCTATTCAAATAGGTATAATCCTCTTCATAAAAAGTGGTGAAAAGGTATAAATATTCAAAATTATTTTTAATGAAAAGAGGTTATTTTTCACAAAAACGAACAGTGTTAACCGGTTAACCATATGGGTTAACCGGTTAACGCACTTAAAACATTAACAATGATTTAAAAAAATTGGCCCTTTAACCGGTTAACACTGTTGAAAAACAAAAAAATATTTTAAATAAATTGTATTTTTCATATCAATATGTTATAAAATGATTATGTTAAATATGACAATGCAAAATATGATTGTTGAACACTTGTATACTAATTTAAAAGTGAATTAGATATACCTTTGGAGTGATTCAACATATTTGCAAATGTGTTGACTTGACAATGAAACTTGATACATTTTGTTACTAGAATGAGCGACTTGATCAACTTGATGCTTTGATTTCACTTAAAGCTCTTATCTTTTTGCATTGATACGTGTTGTCTTCATCAAAATTCTTTGGATTGAAGCATGCTTCTACAATCTCCCCCCTTTTTGATGATGACAACCAACTTTGTGAGAGTTGCTCATAAGTGAAGTTTCTCTAATTTGATTCTCCCCCTAAGTTCAAGAACTTCCCCTAAATGTGAGAAGCATAACATAAATTCTGCATAGAGAAATATTAGAAAAACAAGTCTTATCCCCCTTTGGCATTAGCAAAAAGGAAGAAGCTTATGGAAAAAGCATACAAGCATAATTATGGAACTAATAAAGCAATTAAGCATTATGAAAACATAAACATTATATAAGCATTCAAGCGGGAACACACATATTAACATAAACATAAAAACTTAAATAAAATTCTGTACCTAAAACGAAACCTCAGAATTGCTGCCTGGGAAGCGTTAACCGGTTAATGGGCTAAAATTTCAATTTTTTCAAAAAATCCAGCAACACATTTTTGGAGAAATGGGGAAAAATTTGACAAAAAAATTTCACAAAGTATTAACACTTATCAATACGCAACTTTCGATCAAAAAATATTTTGAAACCGATAATTTCCGGGCATACGAAAGTGAGAAAAACAAAAAACGACGAAATATGAGTGCTAGCATTTTATAACAAAGAAGTGAAATAAGGCATGTTTTAAGTTACTATACCATATAACAAGCAAATATTAGATAAAAACACACACACACACGCACAACACACACACACACACACACACACACACACACATATATATATATATATATATATATATATATATATATATATATATATATATATATATATATATATATATATATATAATTTTTTCACTATTATATAAAAAGATTCATAAAGTGTGAAATATAATTTATTTTAAAATTTAAATATTGCCACACTTAATAAATTATTTTAAATTTATTTCTAATGATTTTTATATAATATTTAAATACTTTTAAATCTTAAAAATGTGATTGAAATAGTTCACAAAGTTGCACAAGACACAACCAATTAGATTCAAATAAGAAATCATTCATAACTATTACTCTTAAAAATGAAAAATCTAAAACCTCGATTGTTATGTATTTCAATATTTTCAATGTAACGTTTAAAATGTGATCGAAATATTTTATAATTTTACACTAGATACAATCAATTAGATCCAAACAAAAAAAACATTATTAAATATTACTTTTAATGTACATTTGAATATAATTCAGTTATAAATATATATGTGGCGATCTGTATGGTTTAAATTATTACAGTGAATAAATATTATAACACGAAAAACTACCGATTAGATTCAGGTAAAAAAAAAAGCATAAATATTACTCTCAATGTGCATTAGAATTGTTGTTAATAAAATGAAATTATAACATAACACTATCAGTTAGATTCAGACAGAAAAAAACATAAATTATCATATTTAAATTATTATTTATAGAATATAACTATAACACATATATCATTATATAATAAATTGCTAATTTTCATCGGTTTTTAATTTCAAGTTACAGAACAAATTATATGATGAATTTGTTGTATATTTATTTAAACCGAACAATTTTAATTTTTGTGAATGGACGGATTTGTTACTACTGTAAAAAGGATAATATGAGTGTATATCTAGTAAATAGTAGTAATAATCTTTGATGTTTGCACCATTCTCTCTCTTTCTTCTTTTCTTTCATTCGTTTTTAATTAATAAAAACAAAATAATGATAATAATAAGCCAACAACAACAAACCTCACTTGTTCTCTCTTTCTCTATCTAACCCCAACAAACAAACCTCACTCTTCATCTCTCTAGGGTTTCCCTCGCGGACTCTATCGTAGCGCTCATTTTCCCCTTCTCGATCACGAATCCTCCATTTCATACTCGATTCCCTCTCGTTTCTATACACAGGTTCGTGAAATCGTGACTTTTCTACGCTCTTACTTTTCTTTAATTTCAAGTTTCGTTTTGATTCTTCGTACGTGAGTCGAAGTTCGAGTAGGATTTGATTATGCGACTGAAAGATTAAACAACTGTGATTTTCGTTCTTCATTATTCACGTGCATAAAAAAATGATTCACGTTTTGGTATTTGGTATTTAGGAATCAACTATTTTATTGTTTAGTTTGTTTATTAGAATTGATTGAACTTGTTTGAATGATGCAGACACAAAAGGATTGTTATGTAATAGGAGGTGAACTAGTGTTTTTTTCGGATTTTTATTGTGGCGCGTGAATGTTTTTCGATGCTTGATGATAGTTGCTATGGATTTGAATGCGTCTCCGGTACCGGAGGAGGAAGATGAAGATGTTTACGAAGAGAAGATACATGTTCAAGAGTATAATGCACCTGAAGACCACATAGAAAGTGGAGCTGCTATAGCACGCCGGGTACTATTTCTCCTTTTCCTTTTTTTGTTCTTTTCTGGTTTCATCATAACTGACCAAATGTTGGTCAGGGTTCTAGTTTCTCGATATTTAGTTATGACCTGTTAGCTCGGGACTTCCACATTTTAAAGAGTGGATGCCACATTATGGAATTACAGTTTTAGAGTTGTAGTAGGTAAACATTTCATGCCATAAAAACCATGTTAGCCCATGCAATTGGACCTTTGTGGCTATGTTAATAATCCATTTTGAGACTTTCTTTAGACTTAGCACACATTTGTGTTGTATTGTAGTTCAAATATCTATCTAACTCTAACTTGTCATTTTAATGAGTGGATGGTTTAACTTATTTTGAATATTTCATTTCTCTGCGAGTTGCAATAAAAGAAAAATGTATGATGTATGATTAACGATAAATTCTATCCAAATTTTAGTGTTGACTGTTAAATTGAATGTGTCGAGCAATTTTGACTTTGGATGTCAAGTAATTTTGACTTTTGAAACAATGATTCTTTTTGGCTAACAAATATATATGCGAGTTGCATTAATAATTAGAGTTTCAATTACTAAATCATAACACAAGTCCTGCATTGTTGTTTATTTTTTTAGGAGCGCGAGGAAAGAAAGAGACGCTTGAAAAGAGAACGTCCAGATGATATACCTGTGAATCGATCACAATCACCTCGATATGATCAACAATTTCATACAAAACACCCTAAATCATATGATACAAGTAGGCTTCCTCCGGGTAAGTGTTTCTTTCCATGGTCTCCTTGCTGCCAGTGGTAATCAACAATGTGATAGAAATAAGATATTTCTTAATACAGTTCTATCTTTGGACCTATATTTGAAGTATATTTGTTATGTATTGATGAAACTTGGTGATATTATGAAAAAGTGAAGAATATTGTTAATGGATAACTAACTTACGCTATTTGAGTTCTTTCATTAGAATAGTATCTGAAATATTTGAACTTTATTAGGGAGCTGTAGCTAACTGAAATTAGCCTTCAAACTACCCTGTTATCCTCCCTTAAACCTAGGAAGCATGGAGATAAGAGTAGAGTTAATGGTTATGTGATTAGAAACACTAGATCCCAAAATCCATGATTAGTCAGATTAGCCTTCAATATTCTCTGTACCTCTCATGGCTGTAACCTCCATGATTAGTCAAATTAGAGATAAATGTGGAGAAATCTGGTTAGAACAAAGTTCATATCAGAAGAGGGACCTCTTAAAAACTGTTAATGAGATTGTTTACATCTGGAACATCCGAGTTTACCACTATGGTTTTTATGAAGATCATGAGGCACAAAAGCCATGCATAGATTGTCAGATTTATCAAGGGTTTCTGTAGAGTGTCAGTCTGAACTCTGAAGGATAGACTTGATCTCTTTAATGGTGGTTTTTGTTCAATTCAAGTATGTGGGCACATCATGATATTTCATTTGATGAGTGACAAGATTGTAGAAAGAGTCATACTACCTCCATGCACATCATTGGATTACACTTGTGGAGCTTTCTTTGAATATCATGACATGTTTTACACGATTGGAAGTGGTCACAAGTCTATCATAGCAGAATTGGAATCCATGGGTGTATATGCTGCAAGAGAGTGCAACAAGTCTATCAAGGTTGTGGTCACTGGTACATGCCATCAAGGGTTGGCAAAATTGTACATGAAAGGTAGCCACAGAAAATGGATCGTAGGATGAGTGGCACTGTGAAGTGTTTCAAGGTTCCACACCGGTCTGGGTCTTGACTTATGAGATTAAAGGGTGCACGAAAATTTTAAAATGGTGGTTGGTCAGACGAGTCACGACCAATCACCAACTTAGGGCTCTAAATAGCAAGTTAACTGATTTGGTTAACTTCACAGAATCTGCCGTAGGACATAGTCTTATAGCTATATTAGGGCTTTAAATAAATAGTAAGTTGACTTATTTATGCTTGATCAACTGAGGAATAGCTAGTTGATTCTAGGTTGAAGACTTTTTTATAGCTGTTTAGGGCTTTAAATAGCAAGTTGACTTATCTATGCTTGATCAACCGATGAATAGCTAGTTGATTCTCTGTTGAAGACTTTTTAGCCTCAAGGCTTAATGAATTGTATGACAAAGCTAGGGTCTTGGATTATTATTCTATGTTTCAGCCACCTTGAGTTTGACGGGGAAATATTTGAGTATTAACACTTTTCCTTCGTGTCTTTGAAGCCTCTGCCATGCACTGATTCAGTTGTTATTGAGTCAGCTAGCGATTGTTCAGTTGGTAGTCACTGTTAGCAAATAAGTTTATTATTAAAATTCAGATTCAAAATTGTTATAATTTACTTGTCATGTTTGAGATTATTGAAATACATTTTGTCACATATTACTATTGATTACATGTGAATGAAAAAACTTACATATTACTTTATGCTTTTCATACAGGTTGGTTAGATTGCCCTGCTTCTGGCCAGGAGATTTGTTGTATGATACCTTCTAAAGTTCCTCTTGGTGAATCATTCAATGACTGCATTTTTCCTGGTAAAAGATACTCATTTAAACAAGTGATACATCAACAGAGAGTTTTAGGGAGGAAAGTAAGTAGAGCTAATCCTGAAAAATTAATATTTTATTTAGATGTTTGTTTATCTGTTTGTTATTTCCTATGCTCTGTGGTTAATTTTTTCTTAGATTTTATTTTTAGAGTAGTAGTAATCAAAATGAATTTTTAAACTTCTACCCATATATAAAAAAGATCTTTATAATTTACAACTTTGCTACTTGTATACATAAAATTTATTGCTTTTTACATTTTATTCTCTTGATTTGCAGCTTGGTCTGGTGATTGATTTGACAAACACCTCTCGATACTATCCAGTGACAGATTTAAAAAAAGAGGGCATCAAGTATGTTAAGGTTCGTAGTAGCCATATTTAATCCACCATCTCAATATTTTACAACTTTCTTCAAAACTTTGACATCTCTTTCCTGTTCTTATATTTGAAGATCATTGTTTTTGTTTAGATTCAATGCAGGGGGCGTGGTTCTGTACCTGATAATTTATCTGTGAATCAGTTTGTCTATGAGGTTTGTTTCTTTTATGATACTATTTAGCCATGAATGACCCATTTGTAAAAAAAAACTGTCCGAAAATGAATGACCTTTTTCTTTTTACAAGGCAATAATTTCCCAATCGTACTCTCTAACTACTATCACTTTTATAACCATCAATACTTAATAAAGGGTACTTTAGTTAAAACATTCTTCTCTCTCTCTCTCTCTCTCTCTCTCTCTCTCTCTCTCTCTCTCTCTCTTTCATTTGTACATTTTTCTTTATCTGTGTGAAATTGTCAATTGAGTCACTCATTGTTGGACGAAGGGAGTAATTTTGAAGAATTTAGCTTCTTTTTCCGTTTACTAGCATGCATAGGATGATTTAATTTGGAGGATAATAGATACTTCTTTAAAAGCCTAAAGAAAAAACCATAATAAATAAGAAAACATCTAGGAAGCAATACTCTGCTCTACGCCAAATAGAAGTCAAATGTTTCTCAAATAACCTAGTCTGCCAAATAGCTCTCTTCAAAAGTGCAAGGATACCGTGATTATTAGTTTTTAACATTATTATTACTATGATTTTCAGGTTATACAATTTTTGTCACGCCAAAAGCAAGCAAAGAAGTATATACTTGTTCACTGTACACATGGGCATAACCGTACCGGATACATGATTATCCACTATCTAATGCGTGCTATGTCAATGTCTGTCACACAGGTCAGTTTTGGAGTCACTTTGTTAGTGTAGCTCTATTTATCACCCTGTTTACCCGTTTAAGGCATTCTTCAAGCTCAATAAAAATACCTTTTTCTCAATTTGTAGGCAATTAAAATTTTTTCTGAAGCGCGTCCTCCAGGAATCTATAAACCGGATTATATTGATGCATTGTACGCATTTTATCATGAAAAAAAACCTGAGATGGTAGTTTGTCCTCCTACTCCAGAATGGAAAAGGTCTTCTGAACTTGATCTAAATGGTGAAGCAGTTCCAGACGACGATGATGATGGAGTACCAGGCCCTGATTTGCAGGTGTGGATAATATTAATAGTGAATTTTGATATTTTGGCCTTTTCTATTTTCTAAAGGGATTTAGTGTAAATCCTATTTTTTATGACTCTTGATAGGGACTAGATTTCTTCTTGAGAAATCCATTAAGTAATATAAAGGCCTGTCTACTATGATAATATTTGTTCGTTTTCATTTATTGCTCTCACTATCTTTTACAAAATGTAGTCTTAACTATTTCCTTTGCAAAAGTTATGTAGTTTTCAAATTTCAGTTAGGCTTAACTTAACCCTTACAAAACCAACTTGTAAGGTGAGCACTGCCTGTTCTTATAAGCTTATGTTCAAACTATATCTCATTCAATATAGGACTCTTAACAGTAGGAAAAAGAAGGAAAAGGAGATGACATTTTGTCATTAAAAAATGTTTATAGTACCACACTGGGTATTAAAGGCACTCATTTAAGGAATAATGGTCTATAATGAAATGTGTTTGAACCTGTAAAAAATGAGTACTATTTAATAAATATATTTATATTCTATATTTAAATGTAATTGTCTAAAATCAATGGGAGACACATACTCTTTTTTAATATGTTGGAAGAATTGGGTTTTTTCATAACTAGAACGGTGTTTCTAGTAGCCGTAGATTACAAAAGACTTTCAGTGTTTGATTACCAAAACCCAAATGAAGAGTTCTACACTAGAGGAACAAAAGAAGGAAGTGAAACTTGGTTCTTGAATTGGCCCATGAGGTTCAAAGCCATCAAATTAGACCTAAACATCTAATCCTTTCTGAAAAGTTGCCTTTTTTTAATTATCAAGCCAATCACCCGAACCTCACAATAGCTTCACTGATCTCCTTCACCGTCTTGATTTCATCCTTATGTGCTTATTTGTTGCCTTGGATGTGAAAGGGTTCAAGGATAAACTGCTGTTGAAGATGGTCAGGACGGAGTTCTTTTAACACTGGTCTGGACATAATCTTGTAGGACAGAATCTCCAAATTCTAACAGTGTTTTATAGAGTGGATTGTCTTTAAGACAGAACCAGTGACTTCTTCCTTTGTGCTTTATATAGTGAATCTCCTTCTATTTCTACTTCAATGGTTTTTCTATGATGTCTTTTGGGGAATTTTAAACTATTGGTAAAACCCAAGTCCACTTCGGCTAGAAATATGTCATAAATAGAGGTCATAAAGTTTAGGGAATCTTCACTTCACAAGTTGTTTATGTTGTGTTGAGTTAGGTCCAAAGCCTAAGATGACGTGAAAGACTATCCTTAATCTGTTAACGGACCTTCATATTATCTGCGCACAAAGGGTTTGAGTGTGAAGCTCGTCTATTCGGGTCTGTCCAGTTTGTCTTGTGTTACCTAATTACATTACCGACCTACTTGTTGTGTAATTGAGTGATCTTTAAAATTACACTCATGTACCCTTCTAAATGAAAAGTGATACACTGCTACTCTTTAGTGCATATTTGTATGCCGATGAGAAGTGTCCAATTGATTTTTCCTCCAATCAAATGTTATTTTAGTAAAGATATAGATATAGATGTTTGGTTACTTTGATTAAAGTTAATTTTGCCTCCAAGCCTCAATTTTGTCTGATCGAGATAAAAGCAGTTGTTCTGTTAATTGAAAAATTTTCAACAAAATTTTTTTAGAGTGAAATATCTAAATACAAATCACTTCACTTCAAACTAAATTTCGACCAAATTGAATTTACAAAATCAAATTCATTCCAAATTACTATTGGCTCACTTAAATACACACTTAGTCAAGTCAATTTTAATGTAACAAAATCTCTTTGCAATGGTAAAAAATTGTAAATGACTCTTCTTGACTTTCGATATTACGAGAGCCTACCATTGAATGTTTATATCACTTTTAGGACTACATAAGAGGAAATGATGTTTTCAATACCCTTACTATCATGTTGTTACTTAACTACCCTTACTATCACTTTGGGACTTAACTATCCTTACTATCACTTTGGTACTTAACCAGAATCTTCATTTTAGGCCAAAATTTGATACTAAGAATCAAAATTAGCTGCAGATGATGCCAAGAATCACAGAAAAATTGATCCAAAGTGCGTCTTTCACATTAAAATAGAGTAAAATGTAGCACATATCAATCTCTAAATAAAGGTGAGTTTGTTTTTTCAAAATAGAGGGGAATGCAGTGACTATAATTTAAGCATCTATTAATGGAGGTTGTAGTTTATCCTTACGTAGTTTAAGACAAATGGTAACATACTAACTCTTAAAAATTGTGGACTCAGTCATGTAACATGTTTTAAACTCGGAATTGTTTCCTATCTTTCAGGAGAACCTTGAGACAGGCACTCTGATGACGAACGATGATGTTTTAGGAGATGAGATACCCAGTGATCAGCAAGATGCATTTCGACAGTTCTGTTATCAAACACTTAGATTGGGTGTTGGGGTATGTCTTTTTATTTTCACGCATAGGTTTACGCTTGAGATTTGAGAACTTGTTATTGAAATTATGAATTATGAATTTTAATTATGACATTGCATCTTTCCATTTTTATTCACTTATATTACAACAAAGGAATTGATGGTGTATATTCTTTTAGTTTTTAACAATGATCCGATCCTTTTTTTTGTTACATTACACTATTGTACCTTTCATTTGATTTGAGGGGTTTTCCTCTTCCTACTATTTGGAGCACATGTACTCATATTCTGATTACTTGATTTTTTGTTTTTTTGTTTTTTTTTGTTTATAGTTGTCTGTTTCTCATTTTAGGTAAATTTGGTTATGATGTGACTGGAAATATTTACTGATTATTAGCCTGGGTACTAATTGTTTTATGTTTATTGCATTTTATTTTATTTCATAACATCACTCTTTAATTTGTGGAGTGCCTTTATACATTCTCCCCTATAAAAGGAGCAATTTATCATTGGAATTAAATATAAACATACTCTGAAATTAGAGTACTTTTAACAGTGACATATATATTGCTATGGACTTTTTTCATGTTGAATTGTAGGTCAGTATGTGAGACATTTTACCACGTGTGATTTATGGAAAATGTGTATGTATAACTCTTTCTAATTTTACAATGCTTCATTTGTTCTGTAAATATAGACTTAGTTGCAGGGCTGGAATTTTTATTGGCCATTTTGTATTTTGATTGTTCTTCAAATAAACCAGACGCAGTATATTCTTGTATAATGTTCTAAATTGCTTTTATGAAAATACCATTGTTTTTTTTTAAAAGCTGTTCACAGATCACACATTTCTTCTCCCTTTTCAATTTTTATGATTTACCTGCTTTATGGACCTTTAATGCTTGGTATTGCCAGTTCACTAACTTCTAGTATGCAGGCCAGAGGACATACACAGTTTCCAGGTTCACACCCAGTTTCTCTCAACAGGTTCTATTTATTTAAGAATCATGTTTTGATATGTTATATTAATTTAATTGTATTGTGAGATTTTCCCCATATTTAAAAGTTAACTTAAAAAAAGTTTTTGCCCATATGTTCTTACAACACATCATGTGTAAAGAGTTTTATACTTTCAGTCCATTACAACTATTCATGGGTATGACTTTAAAGATAATTATGATAAAAGTCAAATATTTCTAAAGATCTAACTGTTGTGATTGATTGATAGTGTAAAAACTCTACACAAACACCGAATATCAATTAAATTCATAAATTTAATTATTTATGCACTTTCGTTGTTTTGTAAATGTACTGTTATATTGATTTCAAAACATTGTTCCTAATTAATTTGACATTTTTGTCAGTGTATCTATGTTAAATTTTGTTATGATGGTATGCAGGGATAATTTGCAGTTATTACGACAGCGTTATTATTATGCAACATGGAAGGCTGATGGTACACGGTATATGATGTTAATAACAATGGATGGGTGTTACTTGATTGATAGAAGTTTTAATTGTCGAAGGGTCCAAATGAGGTTTCCTTGCAGGAGTTTGAATGATGTATGTATGCTGCTTTATAGATTATTCAACATAAGTAGAATTTGCAACATGTGTAATACCATTATCAGCCATAACTATGATAGTTACTTTACATTATCTAGTGATCTGATGGTTAGTTTAATGATTAGCTTGCAGCAACTATTTGTCTCTATATATTCTACTATATATTATGAACAATGCAGTTCCAAAATACTGTTTGACATTGTCTCAGTGGTGACTTTTCCTGCAGTAAAGTTGGCATTTTTCTTTCTCATTATGCCTCTATTCTTGCAACTCCTCACAACATCTTGCAGTTTTCCGCTCTGTTCTATTTTATGCTAACCTTGAATTTTCATAGCCTGGCTAAATCACCCTAACCGTACTTGGAAAAACATGATTCTGTTCTCCATAAAGTTCTCTAGCCTTTTTTGGACTGAATGTTTTTCCAATTTATTCCCTTGGAAGTTATACGAGAACGAGACTATAGATTTAACTAAAGCATGTGTAATAGTTTGTTAAGAACAGCTGTAAAGTCTGGCATTTTTCTTTCAAACTATGCCTCTATTCTTGCAACTCCACACAACATCTTGCAGTTTTCGGCTCTGTTCTATTTTATGCTAACTTTGAATTTTCATAGCCTGGCTAAATCACACTAACCGTACTTGGAAAAACATGTTCTCCATAAAGTTCTCTAGCCTTTTTTGGACTGAATGTTTTTCCAATTTATTCCCTTGGAAGTTATACGAGAACGAGACTATAGATTTAACTAAAGCATGTGTAATAGTTTGTTAAGAACAGCTGTAGCTTGTTGACAGCTGTAACCAACTCCAAGTTGGTATGTCCTCTAGAAACTGCATCTATCTTTTACAAACTGTTACCCATGCTTTATTTAAATTTATATTCTCATATAGAACCCATCCTATTGGATAAATGCTTTATCTGGAGTGGTATACAGTATATATAATTTTGATGATGTACTGTAGTTATGATAAGTAGTGTAAATTAGCTTTGGATAAGGCTGTAAGTTTGTTACTTTGGCTCGTAATAAGCTTCTTGATTATAATTCTATTACAAAATGAAATCAGTGTGCAGCTTAGAGAAACATATCATATAGTATATTTTGTTATAAATTTGCAAAGACTGAGAATTTGTTATTTTTTGGTTCTAAGGGTTTGGGTGAGAAGACCCACCATTTCACATTACTTGATGGCGAGATGGTTATCGATACTTTGCCAGATTCAAATAAGCAGGAGAGAAGATACCTTATATATGATCTTATGGCGATCAACCATGTTTCAATAATAGAGGTTTGGTTTAGATGTTATTGTGCAAAATAATGCTGGGTCATCTAGTTCCTGTTTTAGAATTGCTAGAATGAAATAGATAACTGTAGTATTGTGCATTTATTATTCAGTCTATATAATTCACCTTAGCTATGTAGGTTAGACACCAATTCCATCGTTTGTATCTCTGTATATCACTGCACCAACATGCTATAAGAGTCTGAAGGGAGGCAGTCCTATATTTTATGCAGTTATATTTTGGTTGTTACTTAGATTGCACTGATCACTTTGATTGCATGTATCTGTTAGTTTTCGGATTTCTTTTGGTCTTGTTTGGCTATATAATAGGATATAAAGCCTACAATTAGTCATTCAGATCAGTCAGGCATCTTTAACATATTATTTTGTGAAATCATCTTCCTCTTTACCTCTTGAACTTTGCATCTTTTTATTTTGATTGGAATATTGGAATTCAGACGATCCCTGCTGCATTTAATTAAATTTAAATTTATGGCTGCATAAACATGTTCTTATGTGTTATGTTTCTATCAGAAATTGGCTTTGGCATGTGTAATTAACCGGAAACGAAGTTTAATGCCTTGCTAACTAAGAAAAAACATTATTCATAATTCCAATCAATGGTTGCAGTTGCAGTCTTCACATTTGTCTGTCAAGAGTGAGTTTGTCTAAGGATACTCTGGTGGACATTGGTTTGATTCATCATAATTTGAAATGTTTCAACAACATTTTCTGAGTTGTTTTTATCTGCTGTACTTTCTTGCGTTTCTTGATTCTTGGTAGCTGCGTATACTTATTGATTGTCAAATCAAACTTGGTGCAGCGACCCTTCTGTGAAAGATGGAAAATGCTTGAGAAAGAAGTGATTGAACCTAGGAACTATGAACGGCAACATATATACCAGAGCAGAAATCCTTACTACAGATATGATCTAGAACCATTCAGGGCATGTATCTTGAACCTTAAATTGATCACAGAATACATGAAGCCTCGTTTTTCTCTTTTGGCTGACTGTTGATATTTTTTAAATGTTTAGGTGAGGAGGAAAGATTTTTGGTTGCTTTCTACTGTCACAAAGCTTTTAAAGGAATTCATCAAAAGACTCTCACATGAGGCAGATGGTCTCATATTTCAGGTGGGTTGTAATTGGTGATCAATGATCAGTGGTCACTTTCAAATGTACTTGACACCATAATGAGAATTTCTGTTATGTGCCAAGCTAGCAAGTCACACAGTTTTTGTTGTTTTAATCGTTGCTTGTTGTTCACTTTTTGGATCTTATCTTTTGAATCTGTTGATTGCCTTAAATGGGATCTACTCAATAATCAGTAAAGAATAAATCTTTGTGGCTCATTATTGATGAGTCTGTTAAAGATTTGGAAGGAAAAGAACCAATGTACATAGACTACCTCTGCTTCCTTCTCCATTCCTTTAACTTCCAAATCCTTGTTAACTTAAAATGTTATATTTTCCTTTTGTTTTGGATTCATAAAGTTTGTTACTGATTATATTATATTTACCAGGGTTGGGACGATCCTTATGTACCACGTACTCATGAAGGACTCTTAAAGTGGAAATACGCAAATTTAAATTCAGTTGACTTTCTGTTTGAGGTTATCATCTCCCTTCTTTTGAATCATGTTGGGAATTCTGATATTACTTGGTCAACTGTTTGACATTGATACTGCTATTAATTTGTAGCTGCTTCTGTTGGCAGGTCGAAGGTGATCGGGAGCTACTTTTTGTGAATGAGCGAGGAAAGAAGAAACTCATGGATGGGAATAAGGTTGCTTTCCCAGGTTAGACGAAGTTCATTTTATTTTATCTGTTTTACTTTGTTTTTAAGTCCACAGTTAATACTAGTTTGTTTTGTTTTAGTTTCAATTGCTTTCTGATAGTGTTAAATATGCAGATGGTTCGGATCCCTCACTTTATTCGGGAAAGATAATTGAGTGTACTTGGGATTTTGATAACCTGGAATGGATATTCTTGCGAATTAGGACAGATAAATCAACTCCAAATGAGTTTAATACTTACAGAAAGGTCCAATATACTAACTCCCAATTTTTTATCTCTCTCATCTCTTAATTTGTACATTGTTTCAACCATATACTTAATTTATTACAGGTGATGCGAAGCATAAAAGACAACATCACAGAGGAAGACTTGTTGAATGAAATAAATGAGATAATTCGCCTTCCCATGTACGCAGACAGGATCAAAACTGATAGTAAAGCAAATCAGCATCCACATGGTAATGCTGCAAAGCGAAGGTGATTATTCGCCGTGGTTAGATAGCGACTTATTTCACTGGTGGGAGAATGAGATGTTTGTAGTGTAGGAGATGAGGTGAAAACATAATGATATGTACCTTTTGGTGTATGCTTCTGGTATTTATTTGTCCAGATCAATAGGGTTAGGTTTAGGATATTATTGTATATTATCAAATTTATTTTTATTTAGTGATTATAAATTTATTCAAATGGTAGCTGTTGTTTTTGTTAGAATCAAGGTCCATTACATTGTTTAGAATTATCCCAGCATGTGAATATTAATTTAATTAGTAGTAGCAAGCCTTCCATTCTCCTTGGATTTTTATTTTTTCTATTTAATTTTTGTGGGTTATTAATCAAAGTGGTATTATTGGGCATTTTACAACTGATTTTGGGGTGATCTGATCTAAGTATTATGAAATTTCAGAGCTAAGTTTTCACGGATGATCTAGCACCTTAGTTATTTGTGACTTGGCTGCATAATCAATGTTTCACTTGATGTTTCACATCACTCAAGTAGCCCTTAAAAGCTGTCAAAATTGAAACACGATAAATAAGTATTAAATATTAATGATGTAGAATGTCTTTTGAAACATCTATAGTTCTATATTTTTAATTTTAAAATGGTTTTTTAAATGGCAATTTTGAAATAAAATGTGTTCAAGGTGAATTGAAGTTTTCAAAATTGGTACCTTGTTGGCAAAGATGTTTTTATGTTACTTAAAGTTATTTAATTCTTGTGTTTTTGAATTTGAGTGCACCTTCATATTTCGAAAAAAAAAAATTGTGTAAGTTTAATTTTCCTAACAGGGCCTTTTAAGTCTTAACTTGTATGTTGTCCTTTTTTGATGTTGTGTTTGATTTCATTAAAAGGATTTAAGAGTCATTTATGTTTTTTTTACGCATGGACACTTTTTTTTTTGAATCAAAGAAATATATTATAATTCAAAAAAACAATTACATCAAGGAGACCCAAGGTCCATCCTACCACTTACATCATGAATTTGACTATGTTTCTCCTAATTCTTTTATCTATCCATCCTCTATATATCACATTATCTATGATATTAGTAACTATACTATTTCTATCCACATTGTTGCCAAACACAATATCATTTCTGAATTTCCACATATGATAAATTGTTTCCGCTACAGCAATTTTCAAGATTGCTGCCCTCCATCCTTTTCCTTTTGTACCTCTTATCAACCATACAATTTCTTCACTCCACACCTTTGGTACATGCCTAATTTCTAACCACTTCAACACTTCCTCCCAAATATCCTTCATTTTTTCACACTCAAAGAAAAGATGATTTAAAGTTTCATCTTCTCTTTTACACATACTACAAATTTTTTCATTGATCATATTGAATCTCATCAATCTGTCTTTTGTTGCTAACCTTCCTAGGCAAGTCATCCATAAACACACAACTGCCCTAGGCCTAGCCTTGTTATATTGAATCATTTTATACCAATTAACTCTTCTACCATCATCAATCAAACACTCATAAATCTTGCTGGCCTTGTAAGAGTTCATTCTCACAGCTTTCTCCCATTCATGTTGAACCCCTCCTATTTCATCCCTTTGCTTCAGAATTCCCTTCATTATCCATGAGTGTTGTGGTTTCATCTCCACATTCATAACCTCTTCATTTTTGAAATAATACATGTGGATCCATTTAACCCACAAATTATCCTTTTTACAGCAGAGGTTCCATAAACATTTCATCAACCACACTTTGTTCCAAATGGTAAGGTTCAGAAGGTTCATACCTCCTTGCTCCTTAGGCTTGCACATGGAATTCCAGGCTACTGGACTTTTACGACTTATCTCCTTCCTACCAGTCCAGATGAAGCTTCTACAGATGTCATCTATCTTCTTAATAACCATTTTAGGAATCGGGAAACATTGCATCCAAAATTGCACTATGGCATTTGAAATGCTTTGAACCAACTGGATTCTTCCTGCATGACTCAGGAGCTTTGCAGACCAGTGGTACACCTTATTCACAATGCGATCAATCAAGGGGAGATAATGATTTAAAGACAATTTCTTACTTGAGAGGGGAACCCCAAGGTATCTAATAGGAAGGCTGCCTTTTTGAAATCCAGTAATCTTCAGCATGTTGGTCTTTTCTTCTTCACTTAATCCAGCCATGAAGATCTTACTTTTATTCTGATTAACCACTAATCCTGTTGAATCAGTGAAAAGCTTGAAGGCCTGGGTCAACATTTGCACAGATATTTCATCCCCTCTACAAAACAGCAGAATATCATCTGCAAATGTGATGTTAGTCAGCTTCATCCCTTCACACTTCGCATGGTAGTTAAAATTGTTATCTTTCTGCATCTTGGCAAGCACTCTATGCATATATTCTATGATGACCACAAAGAGCAAAGGAGAGATGGGATCTCCCTGCCTTATACCTCTCCTGGCCTGCATAAAATCAGTCAGCTCCCCATTTATATTAAACCTGTAGGAAACAGAGCTTATACCAGCCATAATCCACTGGATAAATCTATGAGGCAACCCAATTTCTATTAAAATGTTTTCCAGAGCACCCCAGTGTACCATATCATAGGCCTTTTGTAAGTCTATTTGCACCATCACTCTAGGAGTTCCCTTCATTCTGTCATAGCCTTTTATCAACTCAGTAGCCAGCATGATGTGATTATGGATATGCTGGCCTTTGACAAATGCAGCCTGATTTTGACTGATAACTGTTGGCAGCACACTTCCCAGTCTATCAGTCAATATCCTTGAGATAATCTTGTAAACTGTTGTGCATCCTGCTATGGGCCTATAGTCTTTCACTCCTTTTGCATTATCTCCTTTTGGAATCAGAGTAACAGCTGTACTATTGAAAGGTTTGTACATGGACCCCCTCTCAAAGTACTCTTTGACAACATTTATCACATCATCTTTTATCACACTCCAGCTGGCCTTGAAAAATCCAGCACCATATCCATCTAAACCAGGACTTTTCCTGTCACCAATCCCTTTGAGTGCTTTCTCTATATCCTGATCAGTCACCTCTTGTATCAGCATTTGCCTTTGCTCCATGTTCAGTTGAGGACCCATTCTCATAGCCTCAACATCAATACTGACAGTAGTGTGCTCACTCTTTCCCATAAGCTGACTATAGAACCCAATCACTTCATTTTCCATTTCTTTTTGTTCATGAATGATGCTGCCATCTTCTTTATACAACTGGACTAATCTCTTTGTACTGTGTTGAGATTTCAGCATAGCATGGAAATAAGCATTATTCCCATCACCTTTCTTTATCCAGTCAATTTTTGTTTTTTGCCTCATCATTTTCTCCTGAACCTCATTTAAATGTATAACCTGAACCGCATGGACACTTTTAGATGCACTCAAAAGTCCACATAACAATTCCTAATTAGTTTATCTTTATTTTCTCATAAATTAGTTTGAAGTGTATATCACTCAAAAGTGAAGATTTTATCGTATACCCCCACAACTAGATATTTACCCCTATACATTTTTCAAAATGCTGATTATAATCTTGATTATATTTTATTATTTTATTATTTTATTTTTTATTATTTAAGTCAGAGTTCCGAAAAATTTATCCAAAAAAGCACGTTCCGGAAGACTTTAATAATGAGTTGCGGTACATTTTTTATCAATCCGGAAGACTTTGGGAAAGTCATCCGGTTTAGTTATTTTTGTTCACCGGAAGTCTTAAAGGAAGTGTTCCGATACGGAACACAACCTTTAAGACTTCCGGTAGCCATGTTTCGCTGTACCGGAACACTTCATGTAAGTGTTCCGGTTTGTATCAAGTATAATACAAGAAGACTTACATAAAGTATTCCGGTGTGTATTTTTTTTTTATAATTTTAAAAAAAATCCTTTTATAATTTGTTATTAAAAAATATTTTTATTGTGTAGGCGCAGTACCTGTATACGAAAAAGAATCGATATGTGTGAATACGTCAGGTGTATTTACAACGTCAGGGAGATTTGGTACACGGGATGAGGTGATAAGATGGGTTAAAGACACCGGATTACGAAATAAAGTGACGATTATCATCACTCGTTAAGATACACAAACAAGCAAGAGAGGAGGAAGTCACAAAATAATATTTGGTTGTGATAAAGGTGGGAAATACAAGGATATTCGTAGTGGAATCGAAAATACGACGAAAAAATGTGGATGTCCATTTAAGATCAGGTCGACTACGGCGAAAGATGGATCTGGATGGAAGATTGATGTAAAATACGGGGTTCATAATCATGATTTACCTGATAGATTAGAAGGTCACTCATTTGTTGGTAGGTTGACAGCGGATCAGAAGCAACGTGTTGCCGATTTAACAAAGAGAAAGGTTGCACCTAGATATATATTGCATTCCTTGCACGAGCAAGATCCAGATTGTGTCACTCGGATCACGCAAATATACATGCAGAAGAGTATGATCGAAAAAGAGATAAGAGGTCCTAGAAATGAGATACAACATTTGTTTAAGCTTATCGAGACTGCAAGTTATGTTTATTGGAGTAGAAAAAGAGACGACTATGAAGTTATTAAAGATATATTTTGGGCACATCCAGATTCAGTTAAGTTGTTGAATATTTTTTCTATTGTGTTAGTTATGGATAACACTTACAAGACAAACAAATACATGCAACCTTTTTTGAAATTGTTGGCATGACATCAACCGAGTTGACTTTTGCTGTCGCATTTGCTTATATTGAGTCTGAGCAGACTGAGACATTTTGTTGGGTGTTAGATAAGCTTAAACAATTGTTTGTGAAGAATGATTTGTTTCCACAAGTGATGATGACAGATAGAGATCTTGCCTTGATGAAAGTCGTTGAGACTGTGTTTCCAAGGACAAATAATTTGCTATGTCAGTTTCACATTACAAAAATGTTGGTGCTAAAAGGAAACTATTAGTGGCTCGTGATATGCAAGAATCAATTGGCAAATTATGGACGAACGTTGTATGGGCTAGTGATGAGGTTGAGTATGCTCAACATTTAAAAGAACTTGAGCAGACGTGTGTTAATTGTCCTAAATTTTTTGAGTACGTGAACAACACATGGTTGACACCACATAGACAGAGATTTGTTTGTGCATGGATTAATCGAGTCCTACATATGGGTAACACGACGACCTATCAATATGTTTTGATTTAGATCCCAAAATATAATTTTTGTGAATTTTGTATTTTTCTTACTTAGTTTAAATATGTATTATTATAGGGTTGAGTCTGCTCATTGGAAGTTAAAACAGATGTTGGGTAACAGTATTGGTGACATAGTCAAATGTTGGGAGGCCATGAATGACAACTTAAAGATACAAATTATCAACATTCGAGCTTCTTTTCAAAAGAGTGTGTATGAAGTTGCGCATGTCTATTCAAGTCCATTTTACACATATTCACGTACTTCAGTGTCGCGAGCTGCATTGAGGTGCGTTGCTGAAGAGTTAACTAGAATTGATTATATTGGAACTAACAAGGACAAATGTCGTTGTACTCTTAGAACAACCTATGGATTACCTTGCGCGTGTGAGTTGGCAGGGTATAGAATTAGTGGTATTCCGATACCAATTGACGCTGTGCATGTACATTGAAGGAAACTAAGTATGGAAATTAAGTTGGAAGAAGACTTAAATGAGGAATCAGAAGTGGGTATGAAATCTGTAATGGATGAGTTATGGAAAAGGTATAGGTCACAAAATGTTGTTGGAAGAAGGGCATTATATAGTAGGGTTTATGAACTTGCATTTTCCACAACGACTTATTTGTTACCACCACCTGAAAAAATAAAAACAAAAGGTGGAATCAAGAAAAAAGACAAAAACCTTGTAGGGTATGATGTTTATAGAGACCCTTCGTATCATGAGTATGTTGATCAAGCATCTTAATATTCACAACGACAATCTCAACCATCACAAAATTCAAAGAAGAAATCTCAACCATCACAACCTGTGAAAAAGAAGTTGAAATTATCACAAACTTCACAATCATCTAAACCGTTCATCCTTCAATTTCCTAATCATATTAGGTCATTTATTGATGACGCAGTCAACGTATTGTCAGATGGTAATTGTGGATTTAGAGTGATTGCTTCATTGCGGGGTTATGCTGAAGATGGCTGGCCAATGGTTCGTCGGGACTTGGAGTTGGAAATTATACATAATGAAAGATCAGCTTTATATGCCAATTTATTTGTTGATCGGTTAGCTGAAGTGACAGATTCTTTGAAGATAGAGGGAAGTGGTTCTCAACCACCAAATAAATGGTTGACTTTACCAGACATGGGTTACGTGATTGTGAATAGGTGTAATGTGGTACTTTTCTGTTTAGGATTTGAATGCTTGACTTTCTTCCCTATGACAACTACATTTTCATCGAATGTCTCATTTTATTGCATTGGATTTGTAAACTCGAATCATTGGTTCCAGGTAAACATTATTATAATTGGATATCTTTAGTAAATGTTTTTAGTAATGTTAAATAATGTTTTGTTTATTTTTGTATATAGGTTAACATGAAAGAAGGATTTCCATTGCAACCAGTGACAACAGATTGGAAGAACTTACGTTATCCAGCAGCAACATTGTGGATGGTAGGATTTGCAGCACATCTACAACATTGGCAACAACTTACGCCTATATTACGAACACATTATGAATTATAAACTATGTTATTCATTTTTATTCATGAATTATATTATATGTTTGCAACACTTTATGAATTATAATCTATGGAATTAAATTTTAATTTCAATTCTAAAGTCTAAAAATTATCAATAACATATAACATAAATAACATTGTACATATAAGTTCAAATGTTAAGATATTCAGAAACCAAGTGTAAAAATTATCAATAACATATAACATAAACATAACTATAGATCACTGTGAACGAACAATATGTAAAGCTGCAAACAGATCAGCAAAATGTGGATCATCCTCTTCAGCTGCATTTTGTTGAAGGTAGTGATGAATCAATGAAGGCACACAATCCCAGGCAGGATCAGATGGTCCCGCATCGTACTCAGGAACATATGAAACTCTCGGCTCATCATGGCTAGGAGGTACCAATCGAGGAAGCGAAACACGATAATACCACTCAAGATATCCATCATCTGCCTCAAATGGGATAGTCACCAATGTTGTCGAACGAATCACCTGCCCAATACTCTGGATGTAACTAATCCACTCAACATCAATATCACCAGCCATCGTATAATCAATAGATGCAGGTGGAATATACTAACGGTATCCAAACTGTCGAAGACACCTGTCAGGCATATATGGAACAATAGTGTCACCCTACCTCAAACAGCCCCTATATAGAGAAATCTCATCAAAATGACGATGAACTCTATGATCCTCGAATGGCCGCCATATGACATCGGTCGGTGTCAGCTCATCCATAATAGGTCGCAACTCATCGACCTTTAACGCGCCTTGTTTGTGTGTCCACCTCATCGCGCACGGGAGACCACAATTCTGAGCTGGTATCCAATTCTCTCATTTTTTTCCAAGAGTTGAAAAATATTCAAGAATCCAGCATTGTTAAAAAAAATAATAATAATAATTAAGTTTAACATAATGAACATAATTAAAAAAACATTAGACTTCAAATAAAAACAACTAATAAATTGAATTTAAACATTTACCTGTAACAGAGTCGGGTAACCACCGAGCTGTTTACAATTGAACATGGACGCATCTCCAAGATACCTATACAAGGTCACCAATGGAGTTGTTGCCCAACTATAGTTCGACAACCCATCCAAGTCCCTAAATAGTGCCATGTATCGTGCCTCAACAAATGTAAACGACTTATCCGCAAAGACCGTGCAACCCACTAACATCATCAAATAACATCTGGTCGCATATGCCCACGATGAAGCAGCTCAAGGCTCTACGAATCGATCATATAACCACTCAATCTTGTAGTATGAACCTCTGCACTCACGGACCTGGTATAGCGCCACTCTCAGTGACACTCCTAGGTAGTCAACGACCCACTCAACAACTAGGTCTTCACTGATGGGTTGAGGGGTCCATAATACCCCCTGATGGGCAGATGAAACAAACATGCCACGTCATCCAAAGTAATCGTCATTACACCAAACAACATGTGAAATGAAGATGTCTCTAGATGCCACCTCTCAACAAATGCAGAAACCAAGTTTGTATCGATCTTCTTCAAACTAGTTCACTGTAGGGAAGCTAAACCGGACCTAGATATGAAAGTCTCAATCTCCGGTGGAAGCTGTTGTGGAACCATACGAGTGAACTTCAATCCATATCCTGCAACCTTCAACTCCTTCTTTGCACCTCTCTCTCCTAAAAACAAATAAAATTAAACAAATTATACAATAGATAATTATAATTTCAGTTTTTATTTAATACTAAATAATTATAATTTACTTACCTCACCAAACCATAACCGTCTGGCAACATGATGCTCGTACGTAACCAAAACACTGGTATCGTACGGACCTCCAGGATATCCAACTGGATCTGATGTAGCTGCAAATGTACCGACATCATCTTCTTGTGTCCTTCTAGACGTATCGTCCCGTCCCATAGATCGAACCGGTATCCTCCATCCCTGCCTCGTGAACGCACCACTGAAGAAAAAAAATAATAAAAAATAAATAAATTAAAAATTAAAAAAAAATCAAACCCGGAAGACTTTAAAAAAGACTTCCGGTACACATGTTTGTGTATAACCAAATCGGAAGACTTTTTCCAAGTCATCCGGAAGACTTTTCAATAACGTAGCAAACCGGAAGACTTCTTCCAAGTCTTTCGGAAGTATTTTTTCAAAAACACAGTAAACCGAAACATTTTCATAAAGTCTTTTGGTACCGGAACACTTGGAAAAACTCTTCTGGTGCGTTAAAATTCAAACCGGAAGACTTACTTGTAAGTCTTCCGGTAACTTCGGCTGAATGTTAATTTTTGTCTCTTTCGCGGTAATTTTGGCTGAAAAGTAAAAATGGAAAGAAAAATTTATCTTTTAACTATTTATACGAGAGCATTTTAGTCCAAAAAAATATGTGTAGGGGTATAAGACTAATTGTGGGGGTGTAGGGTAAAGTCTGCCTCAAAAGTCCGCACAACAATTCATAAGTGAGTTTATCTTTATTTTCTCATAAATTAATTTGAGGTGTATATCTATAAAATTCTATAGAAGTTACATTTATTTTGTCATAAATTAGTCTGAAGTGTATATCTATAAAAATCTACATAAGTTTACCTTTAGACGTGTTTTAAGTTATAGATTAATTGTAATTTGGGTCCTCATTTTTTCATTTTTTTTTAGTTTTAATCCCCTTATTTTAAAATCTGGAATTTTTGTCCCTCTTTTTTCATTTTTTTAGTTTTGATCCTCCTATTTTAAAATCTGAAATTTTGATCCCTTTATTTTCATTTTGTTTGAGTTTTGATCCCCTATTTTAAGTTTTGTTTTGGATTTTAGTCCCCTTTCTAATTTGAAACTAATTTAATAAGGGGATCAAAAATTTTAAAAAATGAAAATAAGGGGATCAAAACTCAATAAAAAAAATAGAGGGACAAAAATTCAGAATTTTAAAATAGGGGAACCAAAACTAAAAGAAATGAAAATAGAGAGATAAAAAATTCTGAATTTTAAAATAGAGGAACAAAAAGTCAAAAATAATGAAAATAAGAGGATCAAAATTACAATTATACATAAGTTATATTATTATGTCATACCTTCATTTTTTTCTTATTTCCATAACTTATTTAAAACATGAAAAAAGAGCTTGTGTGCAAACTCTATTTCTATCATTTTACAAGCTTTCTTGTAATTTCTGTTGTATTTCATTCAATTACAGGCCATCACTCAATATCTATTCCATTTCATTTCAATCTAAGAGCTTCCATTTCTCATTTTGTATTTTTTTTTTCATTTTTTATATATATTTTATTTCTAATGCATGTGTTACTTAAATAGGTTGCTTAAGGTATATTATGTTGTAGTAATACTCATAATATGTAGTTTACTGTAATGTATTTGCACTTTTACATCAATATATTTGCGAGCAACATGTTGTTTTCGGTAATATGTTTGCCCCTTTATTGATAATAATTATTCATAATAATTGCTTGTTATTGATTAATTAATTCATTTTCATTATCCTATTTGATTTGATAATGCAATATCTGGTCACCGGTGACTTAAAATAATTTAGACGTGATTTTTTCGGAGAACTTCCTTAAAATATTTTTCAATTAATTTTTGAAAAATAAAATATTTTTAAAAAGATATTCAAACCCCTTCTAGATCCGCGCTATCGTCTAACAGTAATTACAAAACTTAAAAATTAAATTAACATAATATAAACAAACTTAATATTCAATAAAAAAATCGCATCTAATTTAATATTTAAAATTTGATCAAATAAAATAAATGGTATCATATTTGATTTTAGTATTTAAGAATTTAAAAATTAAATTTACATAATATAAATAAACATAATATTTCATTAAAAATCGTATCTATTGAACGAATTATCAATGTGATACGTATCATGAAAGAGAGAATAATAAAAGAATTAAATAAGAACTAAAAAAAAGAAGAAAATAATCAATGGGATGACATATTAATTTTATTTAATTATTAATTAATAATATAAATAAATATGAACATTATAATATTATTTTCTGTTTTGACATCAAAAATTGTTAAGTGATTTAACAATTTTTATATATAAGATATACATAGTTTGTTCATTAAAAATATAACATAAATCATATAAAGTTTTTGTAAAAAAATCAAAATCCAAATAGATATGAACACCATAAGTAAACAAAAGCGGTGCATATAAAATATTTGATACCCTTGCACAACCCATTTAGATTTGAACATTTCATATACAATAAAAACCATAATCCAAATATGTAGTACATAAAAACTATTTGTCACAGAAGAAACCAATAAACAAACAACAAAAACTGGAAACACGCCATGAACCAAAATAACGATAGAAATAACAAAATATGAATAAGAATAAACTTAACAATAAAACTAAAACATGAACACGAAACATAAATCGATAATGAAAACTTACTTCTCAGTCTATAACTATAAGTTCAAAATGGTCCTTTGCAGTGGATGAAACCTTCTATCTGTGGTGTACTTTAACAACCATTTTCTATAGCTCTTTACTATCATTAATGTCCTTTATAAGCTCGAAGGATCGGGCCATGAAGAACTACAGATGGATGATAAAGAAAGATTTAGTGGGAAGAACAACAAAGCTCAAACTTGGTTAAAGAACAAAGAGTACTAAGACAAATGAAACAAAGACAAATATGAGAGAGGAGAGATGATTTGTGGTTGGTGAGGGCAACAAAATATGATAAATAATGGAAAAGAAGATAAAAGAGGAGATGCGAGCAAAGAGATTTGTCATTGGTAGGATGCAACAATTTGATTTTTTTCTTCAGATTTAGTAAAAGTGAGGTCTTTGTGAGAAGATACAAAGGGGCGTGTTTCCAGTTGTGTGCAACATTTAAGGTAATGGAAGAAGTTTAAGAGACCAAAATCAAAGACATATGTAGACAAAATGGTACAAACTATCTAGGAGTCTCGCATGAGTAAAAATCACTTGGGAGTTATAACTGACTTTGCTGGGATCAATCTAGACTTCCATGAGCGGTCACATAATCCTGGTTTATGCTATGTGTATATGGTATGTTCTGATGCATGATATGCCTTTGATTACTTTGTGTAATATACCACATATGTGAAATTATGAATATAATACTCATAAAATGATGCATGAAATGTAATAATTGATCATTGCATGTAATGTGTTAATAAATGTGCGTCAATGGAGAAAGTTAATGGATGTGCGCCATGCATGATGCAACATGAATAAAGTTATTTATTTATTTTAAATTCTTTTTAAATTTGTCTTTTATTTCATTTTAGTATTTTTAATTGACTTAATAAAAATAGACAAATAAGATGACCTGAGATGTTAAGATGAATTATGGTGAAGTATGAGTTTTGAATGATGAATGTAATTAGAACAATTTGAATTTTGAATAAACAAAAGGTTGACCTTATTTGACTTTTGCACATAATGAAAACAATAAAAATAAAATGTGGTATCTAATTTGGTATTCAAAATAAAATGGTTTTAATGATAAAAGATGAAGAAATTATTTATTAAACTAATACAAAATATTATTGACACAAAATTGCAAGCATGACTATTAATCAGATGAAATGAAAATGCTCAAGCAAAATGAGGGTACGTCACCAATCTACTCATCAATTTGAATGTCAGAGTTATGTTATTGATTAATCCCATCATCAAATCTAGACATTATAGTTATGTTACTGATTTAGTCTCATCACCAATTTCCTATCTCTAATATACATGATGCATGAAATGTCGCAAAAATATAATATAGCAATTATCACCAATGATTCTTATCAGAACCACATATCTCACCATATAACAATAACTCGCTATAATACACATAAACATATCCATACCCAACAATACTCATCGATAGTTAATATTTCACATCAAAACTCAACAAAGTCAGCTCATGATTCACCATAGATCATACATGACTCTTTCACTTTTATTCAATTTTTTTTGAGACACCAGACATACTCTAAATCTCAACTCGATTACCTTTCGACGCAACTCTGAACATGTCATAATAGTTCGATACAACACTCATTTACCCACTTAACACCAACATACCAACTCTACTAATCAAACTCACCAAACAACAACAAACAACAGGAAACTGTCATCGCTATCGAAAATTATTCAAAAAACCGAGTCAAATTAAATGACTCATGATTAACCTCTCGCAAGGCTAACGATCGTCACCCTATCCGTCAGAACGTCTGTATCATCGTTGACAGTTGGACTAACGATCAGTCACCTCGTCCCAAAGGTTCCTCCTTCCCTGCACGATTGTCACCGCATTTATCTTATTTTCATTAAAAATAGTAAATTCCACACCTAAATCCTAATTAATAATAAAATACTTTTCCTTTCATTGTGTATACTTGTAAAAAAAGGGACAATTTTTATTTTTTTAATATATTTTTTTGATTAAGGGACATATTTGAGTCCAATTAGCGTCTTCCCCTTTCTTTTGATACTCTTTTGAAACTGTAAATCCACACAACCATCTTCACTCCATGCACAGATCCAACTCACACTCATGACTCTATAATAAAACCTAGCTAGGGTTTTTCACTCCACCATTGAATGCTGAATTGATCTTCCAAATCATTCCTCAATTCTTCGATTCATTGCACCCAATCCCAAATCAGTTCATATGAAACCCTCTTCGTCAACGAAGCTTCTTCTTTTTCTTCTTCTACTCTGCACCTTCTCATTCGTTTTCTCCCAGGATTCCAAGAAGAATACGTTCCGGGAACGTGAAGCCTCCGATGATGCCCTTGGATACCCTGAAATGTACTCTTTATTGTTTTGATTTCATTGATTTAGGTTTTGTTTGTTTTTTATTCTGGTTTGATTGATTTTGGTTGTTTTTGTTATGTGGTTAGAGATGAGGATGCTTTGGTGAATTCAAAATGTCCTGTGAATTTAGAGCTAAGATGGCAAACGGAAGTTAGTTCTAGCATCTATGCAAACCCCTTGATTGCTGATATTAACAGGTAATACTCTAATGTCTAATGTGTGTGTGTGATTGATTTTTGTGCTGTTCCTTCCTTTGCTTGACAATATGTGTATGTGCTGGACCTATTTTGATAGTTTTAAGGTTTTATCTTTGTTTTGAAATATGTCATAGATTCGACAAAGTTTTACGTTGGCTGTCGACTGTTTAATACAATCCTCTCCTTTTACGTTGGGACCGGCTATATATAGCAAAGCTAACAGAGGCAGGATTAAATGATTTGGATAGAAGCATGGTTCTGAATAGAACATTTAGGCGAAAGTTGGTCCTTCTAGCCGACCACACTTAGTGGGATAAGGCTTGGTGGTTGTTGTTGTATCTTTGTTTCGAAACAATGAGTGTTTTAGAAATTTAAGATATATTTGAGTCCTGTTTTCCAGCCTTGGATTATTGATGCTATTGACATTAAAAAAATGAGAATTTGTAAAAACGTTAATGATAAAGTTAAGGGTATATTGATATTTGATACAGATGTACATCAATTAAATGATTTTTTTTTTATAATTTGTGTGCATGCTTTTTGGTTTCATCAAATCAAATGTCTGCAATTTTGTTTTGGCAGTGATGGGAAGCTTGAAATAGTGGTTCCATCGTTTGTACACTATCTTGAAGTTCTAGAAGGTACCGACGGGGACAAAATGCCAGGTAAAAAAAGTCGTCAAAGTTTTCTGTTTCATTTTTGAGATAAGATATGTGTATGAACTGTAAGATACATGTTCATTCTCTTAATGATATCAATTTGGGCTGATTCTAGTATAGGGGTAGGCTTAAGAGTAGTTGAAGGGGTTTAGATTTGGAGAGAATTCAGCAGGCCATAAGAAAAGGATTTAGAATTTAGAAGATAATTAGGACGAATGCTATGCTACTATCTGATTGCTTAATACAGCTCTTCTCTCTTACTGGGTTAGATATTAGTCATGTAAAGTTTGGCATAAAAGTATGACATAACCACATAAGGAGATTTGCTCCTTGTACTGTTAGGATATGGATGTATATAAAGGGTTACATTGTGTTGTATATAACGAAGAGTAAGAAATTAGAGACAGGAAATCATGTCATATGAGAGTTGGGGCTTCTGGACATTGGGAGGCGTAGGCCCTAGAAGTTCTGCAAGCTGTACTGTTAAGGGAACTTTTTCCGCTACATCTTTTAATTAAAAATACCATTTTCTATTATTTGGTTTAAGAGTCGGGTCATGGATATTGACAAATTCAGAAGCTGCCATTCGTATTAAATAAGAATCGAGGATCCCATTCTTAACATTCCTGGATAGTTGAATGAGCTTGGAAGTTTTAGAAGAGATTTCAATGAGCAATGTCCAAGAATCCCAATCTTTGAGGAGAAGACACTCTTATCTATAATTCTGTATGGAAGCCTAAACAATGGCAGTATATTATATTGTTATGAATGGATGGTCTTAAAAGGATTTATGTAAATGGGTTTTTAAGATTTAGCTAATCATTGCAAATACTGATGATCACTACCTGTCCTTATTGTGATATCAATCGGTGTTTGATTTGACTTTGTTCAAAATAATATTCTGCTTGGGTTTTCAGGCTGGCCTGCTTTTCATCAATCAACTGTGCATTCTAGTCCACTTCTATATGACATAGACAAAGATGGGGTGAGAGAAATTGCTTTGGCAACCTACAATGGGGAAGTGCTATTTTTCAGGTGTGTTTTATGCATAGTTTCTGAATTTTTCTTCCATTTACTAATTATCCGTTGCTATTATGTGTTTTTGTTAAGGTTGTTATAATAATTTTTCATTTTTAGGGTTTCCGGTTATATCATGTCAGAAAAGCTTGAGGTCCCACGTAGGAAAGTGCTTAAAAATTGGTATGTGGGTTTGAATGCTGATCCAGCGGACCGGACCCATCCAGATGTTCATGATGAGCAACTTGTCCAAGATGCCACTATTGCAAAATCAATGTCCGGTAAGTTTCTTATGCACTTACTTCTTAGATAATTGTTGGATATAGACATAGCTTAAAGATCCTTAAATATGCGAACTTTATTTTTATTTAATCTAATTTTATCTTTGGGGTGATAATTCTCCTTGTAGAAACAAATGGAAGCAAACACGAAGTCAATTCCTCAGCTGCCACATCAACAGAAAGTCACCCTGACACAAAAAGTGTGTCTAATCCCGAGCCTGAAAAGAAAATAAATGGAAGCCAATCAGAGGAGAGTATTAAGGTGCCAACAGTTGCTGATAATTCAAATGTGAATGCTGGTTCCGTGGAAACTGTCAGTGCAGATAATTCAACTGTGAATGCTGGTTCTGTGGAGACTGTCAGTGCAGATAATTCAACTGTGAATGCTGGTTCTGTGGAGACTGTCAGTGCAGATAATAAAACCAGCACTGGGAGGCGTCTGCTGGAAGATAACAACGTAAAAGGAGCTGAACAAAGTGATTCTGAATCCAAAGGTAAGGAAGGCGTTCATGCCGCAACTGTGGAAAATGAGGAAGGACTTGAAGCAGATGCTGATTCGTCTTTCGAATTATTCCGCGATAGTGATGAGTTGGCCGATGAGTACAGCTATGATTATGATGATTATGTTGATGAATCGCTGTGGGGTGATGAAGAATGGACTGAAGTGAAACATGAGAGATTAGAGGATTACGTGAATGTTGACTCACACATCCTGTGCACTCCTGTTAGTTCCCCCCACACCTTTTTTATTTATTAATACACAGTTTACTAATTCTGCATTTGTTAAAGTCCATAGAGTATAAACAAAACTTTGGCTTTTCATTGTAGTTTTTTTCTTGGCTTTGTCAGGTAATTGCAGATATTGACAATGATGGTGTAATGGAAATGGTTGTTGGTGTTTCTTATTTCTTTGACCATGAGTGAGTCTATCCTTACACTTTGTTTTGAAATTTCATATATGTTGTTTTTATTGCTTTCTTAATCATAACAATTCTGTGATCGGAACTCATAGTTATGTGAATATGATGGCAGCTGACTAGCTGTGCACATCTTCTGTTGTCATTTAATAAGTATGTACTTCGTCTTCATGGCTTACCTATTTTATTTTAGGAAAGTGAACCATCATCTGATGGGAATGACACTCAGAAGAGAGATTGTATTTGTGAGCGTAGATAATACAGTAAAAATAAGTTCAGAAGCTCAAACTTTTTAAATGATGTCACCTATATTCATTATTTTTCTATTGTCATTATAAAAAACTTAAAACTTTACGTTTGTATATAAAATTAATTTAGTGGATATAATAGCTGTACATTTTAATAGACCTTCAACCTATATGCCTACATACATCTATGAATAATGAGTTAGACTTCGGTTGTTAGGTGGGTAAGATGGGGAATAATGAAAATACCAAGGTTGTTAAGATCGGGAGGGGATAGTAAGATTGTAAAACATAACCAGTGGGTAAATGGCAAGTGATATTTTGGTAGGCAAGTGTATTCGTGGGAAAATGGCCTCCGCCGAACTGTAATTGTAGCACTTCGGCTCTTGTCATCCTTCTCGGCTTGTAATTATGGTGACTGGAAAACGGTCTGGAACTGGCCAAGATCGCACCTAATCAGTGGTTTTATGATTATTTTTAGAATTTGGCTACAACACACGGTACTACTTTATGTTGAATCGTTGGGGATGAGTGGGATCGCAAAATCGTAAAATTTTAAGATCTAGATATGATTTTGACAATCTTGGAAAATACTACAAGGGATAACTGACTGGAAAGGTGGCAGTGGATTATTGGGTTGGGTAGTTTTGCATTGAAAATGTTTTCAAAAAGAGTGGAACCTGGGGTATGGAATATTTTATAAAAGACCATGGGCAAGAATTGTGCTCGAGGGAGGAGTTCATTTCTTATCGTCTTCTTTCTTCTTGATGCATTTTTATCTTTGTTTTCTGTATTAGTGTTTCAGAGGGATATACCTTAAATTGTAGGGAGCAGAGCTCTATTATCTATATTTATTGTATCAATATATTGGTTCCTATCATAGTGAACCCAATGGAAATAGGATATAGGAATTTTAGAATTTAATTACTTCAAACAAAACAAAGTTGATGCTGCTTGGGCTTTGCATCAAAACCAAATTCAAGTTGAGCTTCAAGAATATTGGCATTGGTAAAGAACTCAATACATGCTCTGTTTTGCAGTATCGGAAACAGAGTATGTTGGGAAGATAAAGTTTTACATTGTGAAAAAGGATGTCAAATGAAAAATAGATGAAAGAAAGGTCTCTACAGTTTCACTCTTAAAGAGATAGAAATTTGGTTTAGAACTTCAAATGTCTTCAACCTTCTGGCATCCCTTGGCAGCTATATATGATATTAGATAGCTAAAAACAAAAATTATATATTAAAATTTTAATTGATTACTGCTTGTCAAAGGACGAATCATAACAAAACGTTCAAAATGTTTTTCTGATTCTGTAAAACAAGAGTTATCTGTAGGATAAAAGTCACATGCTAGGAAGCTTTGGAGATGTGATGTATTAACAGATAATGGCGTTAATAATATTTTCTGTAGAAGGAATAATCAATGAAACTTGCGGTTTTCTTTGTAATCCAGTAATTACCGTTTGTTCCACTAATTGCAATCAAACTCAACCCAATCTTTTACATAAAGGATTGAGCTGAATACAATGCACAATACAAAGATGCTTGTTGTATGTATATGTGAGTATTAATTTGTATATATATTTTTTATTAGTTTCTAACATAGAATAGATAAATAGTTATCTAGATTCTAGATATACACCAGGTCCTCAATGAAAAAATATAAGGCCAAAATTTAATGCTCTATTCTTGGGCTATATACATAAACGACTAGAACATCGGTGAGATTTAATAATTGTTGAGAGGCATCATAATCCAGTGTTGTATTTTGTTTAAGATAAATTCATTCAATCATCTTTGTTCTTTGAATTTGGCTGAGTTTTTTTTAATCCTGTTTTTGAAACGTTTTTATTGCATTAGTTTTTTTCTTCTTTTTTGTCATCAAATTCATAGCAACCAGTGCAATATGATTTTGGACATTGATTGGTTTTCTTATATTGATATAGTCTACACTTAGCAAATGAGTAGTTGTTAATTTAGTGGTCTGGTGGTAATTAGCAATGTTTAAGCTGACAGGTATTATGACAACCAGGAGCATAAGAAAGAACTGGGTGACATTGACATTGGGAAATATGTTGCCGGTGGTATTGTTGTTTTTGATCTGGATACAAAACAAGTTAAGTGGACTGCAGAGCTTGATATGAGTACAGATACAGCAAACTTCCGAGCATTCATATATTCTTCTCCTACTGTTGTAGATTTGGATGGTGATGGGTATCTAGACATTCTTGTTGGAACTTCTTATGGCCTATTCTATGTGTTAGATCATCATGGTAATGCCTGGACCGCTTATCTACTACCCTCTTGTATTAAATTTTTATTTTTTATATGCTTCTATGCTGTCTGCATTGATTTTCTCTGGGACTTTGGTTTATTATTGATTTCCTAGTTATCAATCCCAAATAGTAGCACAACCAACAACAACAACAACAAATAAGCCTTATCCCACTAAGTGGGATCGGCTACATGGATCAACCTTTACCATAATGTTCTATCCAGAACAAATAGTAGCAAACTGCCTCCCAAAAATGGTATAGCAAGATGGTTGCTATATCAAAGATACAAACTATGTAAATTGGCTTAACAATTTAGAACGGAATTAAAGACCTTTGAGACCTACGAAGCACATGCACAAAACGCTAGATATGGCACATACTCACCGATTTACTTATTTTATATGACATCGACCCAGATATATGAGCATCATTTATAAAAAATTAATTTGAGATCAAGATGACCACCAAAAGGGGGGGGGGGGGGGATCTTAGCGGTCTTGTTCGGGAGTTGGTATTCGATGCGTGTATGATATGCCTAAACTGAGTGCCTATGCTTTATTGTTCAGAATTATAAGTCTGTTTAATAACAATCCCCATCAACCTATCAGCAAATACAATTATAAACAGAAATGAAAGAAAAGAAGAAAAAAATGTTATGGAAGTTAATAGAAAAAACTAAACACATTAGGCAAAAATTAGAAGAATTTGAATTGTGAAGTGTAAGTTAAAACAAGATATCAGAACATAGGACAAGAAGAGACCATTGAGGTGAAGGAAACAGAAAGAATAGGACAGAGACCCTGTAAGCAGTGGGTTGGCAGCTAGAAAATGCCAGTGTTGGCTGGTAACAGATATGATGCCAACAAGCATTGGGCTGCCAGGTAAGGCAACAAAGTTTGAAACACTCGCAACTTCTTTACGTGAATAACGGAAGAAGGGTTTTCAATTTCAAACCTATTGTTTCTGAAGCAAAACATTGCAAGAGAATTCAGAGACTCTCCCCAAAATGGAAATTGGTTCAAAAACTCGAATTGTTGGGAAATCTGACTCTTAGCTATAGTACGGTTGCAGCATTTTTCCTTTATAGCAGCTGCATTTTTTTACTATGAGAGAGAGAGAGAGGAGAGAGAAAGTATGATGAATGTATTGCGGAAATCATGGTGCTGAGTGTTGGGGTGGTTCCAAACTCAGAGGGGATACTCTTATTGTGGAGTATCGTTTACCTTTCTTCATCTTACAAGGAGATTCATCTTCATCCATTACAATTCACTGTTTTAATTTATCTTGTAGAGAGGATTCTTTCACAAGTTTCCTTATTATCATACAAACTAGAAGTGTTTGTGATCCTATTAGAATTATATTTTTGCTTCTTTCTGCTTTATTTATTGCAGTTTCTTGACAGTAAAGTTTTGCACTATAAGGGTGGACATGTTTTGGCTCTGAAATCTTAATTTTGGGATTTTTTGTAAGCATAGTTAGTGGTTGCTTAATATGATTCAATTTCATGGGTGGCTCACTATTATTTTAGCATTGTTCTTATTTATTAGTTGAATGGAAGCTTTGGAATCATGGTCTGCGTTTGTGTATATAATATCCTTGGTTATCAAATACTAATAGTTTTTTTAATTTCTCAAATAGGTAAAATTAGAGAAAAGTTCCCTCTTGAAATGGCCGAGATCCAAGGAGGTGTTGTTGCAGCTGATGTTAATGATGATGGGAAAATTGAGCTAGTTACGGCTGATACACATGGAAATGTTGTTGTATGGACCCCCAAAGGAGAATTGATATGGGAAAAACATCTGAAGAGTCTTATTCCACATGTAATGTACTATCTCAATCTTCCTTAGCATGTCAACGAATATAGCATGATTGCATATTACTTATAAACACACTTTCAAGGCATATCACATCTAGTGTGATGCACTCAACTAAGATAATTGTAGGATGGATGGAAAAGTGTGAGACTATAATGTATACTAGTGAAAAGGAAGAATATGCGACTTTTAGATTAAAAAGGGACAGAGAAGTTGCTTGCTTTGATATTATTTGGGAAATCCTAAAAAGTTGGATTATTTTTTTGGGGGGAGAATAATGATTAGTGACAGTGGACAAAGTAATATATTTAGTAAGTGTGAACGAATAAGCCATTTCTACAATTGAAGAGAAAATGAGGGTTAACTCCACATAAACTGAAATATAAGCTATTTCTATAATCTATCTTTAGACGTTCATAAACATAGATTGAGAATAGTTAGCTAACATTTATGTGTACTCAATTGCTCATGTAGTATATTTAGTAAGTGTGTACGTATAAGCCATTTCTACAATTGAAGAGAAAATGAGGGTTAACTCCACATAAACTGTAACATAAGCTATTTCTATAATCTATATTTAGACGTTTATAAACATAAATTAAGAATAGTTAGCAAATATTTATGTGTACCCAATTGCTCATGTTATGAGATAAATCCAAATAAGACCTCTCAAATGCTCCATTACACTATACTTCAATAATTATTGCTATGTGGGTTTAGGGATTCTGCAAACTCAAGGCCTTTTTAATATGGAACTCAGTAGCTTCAAATTGAGTCTTTTGCTTCAGATAATATGCAAATATTAGGAAAAGTTTAGTAAAGCAATACTGTTATAAATAAGAGACTATAAATTGGGAGCATTTGATTAGAGAACCAGGATTGAATTATTGCACTGTGGGACCACCAGACTTGTCGATCAAGTTTCAATATGTGATTAATTTGCCAAGCTGTTACAATTCTTAACAAATTGTTGGTGCAACTTGTACTAACTATTCCTTTGTACCGCCGCTCTGAATGCATAGCTTGTACAACTTACTCACTGTATAAGCAGCCATTCAGCTGTTTTCCTCTTTAAGAATTGACTTGTCAATTTCATCTAAATAATTTTCCACAGGCTCCAACTATTGGTGATATCGATGGGGATGGCCATACTGAGCTTGTTGTGCCAACACTATCTGGGAAGATTCATGTTCTTGATGGAAGGGATGGATCATCTATTGGACGGTATCCATTTATAACTCACGGAAGAGTGATGAATCAAGTTCTTCTAGTTGATTTAAGTAAACAGAAGGAAAAGAAGAAGGGGTTGACTATTGTTACTGCTTCGTTTGATGGTTATCTGTACCTCATTGATGGACCTACAGGCTGTGCTGATGTTGTTGACATTGGTGAAACTTCGTAAGAAATTCTCTAATCTCAGTGTTGTTTCACACTTTCATGAATTTTCTTTCCATTCTATCTTCTAGAAGTTATATGAACGTGTCATGTTTTATGCAGATATAGCATGGTTTTGGCAGACAATGTAGATGGCGGGGATGATCTTGATCTGATTGTCTCAACAATGAATGGCAATGTCTTCTGCTTCTCAACTCCCTCTCCTCACCATCCCCTCAAGGTAGGGTATTTTTTCAGTTAGTTTAAATCATTTAAACTTTCGTCTTTTGCTTGATTGCTTTATAATACCATGTCTTAGGCTTGGAGATTGCCTAACCAAGGAAGAAATAATGTTGCAAGTCGACACGGTCGTCAAGGCATCTACGTTACTCATCCCTCTAGGGCATTCCGTGATGAGGAAGGCAAAAGCTTTTGGGTGGAAACTGAAATTGTTGATAATTACAGATACCCATCTGGTCATCAAGGACCATACCATGTCACTGTAAGTTCTCAGCCAAATTACTTTAGGTAACTTATTTCTCCTATCGAGCACTAAGTTTTTGATTTTTTTTCCTTTCCTTTTCATGTTGTGAACTCATCAGACAACCTTGCTTGTCCCTGGTAATTACCAAGGAGATAGAACAATAAAGCAGAACCAAACCTATTCTCAACCTGGTAAATATCGAATTAAGCTGCCAACTGTCGGAGTAAGGACCACAGGAACAGTTTTGGTTGAGATGGTGGACAAAAACGGACTATATTTCTCCGACGAGTTCTCACTTACATTCCATATGCACTACTATAAATTGTTGAAGTGGCTTCTTGTTCTTCCAATGCTTGGAATGTTTGGCGTGCTTGTCATCCTTCGTCCACAAGGTGCAGTGCCATTGCCATCGTTTTCAAGGAACAATGATTAATGGTGATCATTTTTGTTTCGTGCTCTAGGATCTCTGAGCTCTGAAAAATGTGAACTTTACATCAAATCGGGTCGAGCCTGGGTACCACAGGTAGTTTTAGTTTACAAGGAGCATTTGTTCAAGCTTGGTTGAAGGAAAGTTGGGTGTTGCAACAGTGAACGAGATCACGATGTTGGGATTTTTCCCTTAATGTGTAGTGTAATCAGATACTGAAAGTGTAGAACTGGACTAGTGTTTTTGCCATTTTTATAACAGAATAGATATTTAATAATAATATATAGCTTTCTCTGATTTCCAGTTTTCAGTTACAACTTTACATTGTGGAAATGATCAAAACAGTAACACAGACATTTTGGGTATTTGAAGTGTTATGAATTTTTTTTCTTTAAAACGTATTAATGAAAGTTGTTAAATTATATGAAGGATATGTCATTAACATTGAACTCATGCAACGTTGTTAAACCTTGAGTTTAAGTATACTTGTATTGGCCAGATGAAATGGACTCAGATATGTCCAATTTTATTTTATATTAAATTAATTTTAAAATTAACATATTATATATCTATATTAAATCTTATATGTAAAAATAATTCAAATCTTCAACTAAATTGTAACTAGTAACCACACAAGTTAGCAACAAACTTTGATGATCAAAGAACATTATAGTTACAGCCAACATTTGACCAATATCTATAGATCATATCACTAGTATGATTTTTTTTTTATACATATATCATCTTATAGCCTCCTATTCATAAAAGTTTGGTATCTAAATACAAAGAATAATCTTCACGAGTAACAAATCATGTCCAAAACTTCACATACATTGCCCCTACAAGAACAAAATAGAATCAGTCATATTCTGTATTATTTCTTATCCTAGAAATTGTTATAGAAAAATCAAGAAAATAAACATAAAAATCTCAACTGAATTCAAAGCTAAAGTTATAGAATAGAAAACTTACATAAGAAAATCAGAAAAGTTGCAACATAGGTCTCTTTCCAAGTCTTTTCATCTCTCTATCCATTTTTCCAGTAACCATAAACCAAAACAGCTTAAAATCACAATAAAGAGACCAAAAGGGGTATCCAATAGTCACAGGAAAACACCCTTCAATGAACAAATGACTATACATAGAAAATCCATAAGCAGATAAAGGAACAAGAAACAAAAACCACCAAGTGAAGATTATTGAACAGAGAAAGAAAATTATGCTCAAAAGTGTTCCTATGAAGTGCCATTTTCTTGTCAATGGCTTTGAATGATGGTTCATGTAAAATACCCAGAAATCTTCTTTGCTCTTGATATTCATGGTGACCCAGATTTTGAAACGGTGAAAAGATTGCTTGATTGTGCTGAAATCGTTTCTGGGTGTTGTTGAAATTGCTAATTGGAATCAAAGTTTGAATCTTTGAAGGGGTTGAAGATACTGTTGAAGCGTGTGTTTCTTGAAGGTGAAGTTGTTGAGAATCATGAGATAATAAAAAAACACGAATTTATATTCAAAAATGAATTATCAAACAAGTTATCCATTTGTCAAAAGAAAAAAAAAATTATTGGTTGAAATTATAATCAATTCATTTATCAAGGAACAAAATATCTAGTGATTTTAATTATTAATAGATTTAACTAATATAAATATTTATTGATGAAAAAAATAATTTTATTTAATTTACAATTTATTTTCATATTACTCTTTGAATAACTTTTTACTAATGTCATTTTTGAATTACATTTTAAGAAAAACTTTAATTGTATATATGAATACTATGGAAAAATATTTAAAGACACATTGAATCAGATTATCACATAAATATTTATGAAAATATTTAAAATATGATGTGATTTAATTAAATATTGTACTTAATAATTTCTTTTAGATAAATGTTGCATAAAAAATTAATCTAAATAAACGTAAAATTTATTACCTTTGCTTAAATTGAAGTGAAAAATTAGAATATGTTAAAATTTATAAAACTTAATTTAAGTTAGGAATGTTGTTAGGTTGGACAAGCTTACAAATTTTGTGTAAACTTTACTAATGATTATCATTTGATCAGGAAATAATTATTGTTAAGAGAGTTTTACAAATGATTGACATTTGATTTAAATAAAATAATGTGTTAGAGAGTTTGTTCACAACATTTGTTCTATTAAAAATTAGAGTTTTTTTATTTATTTATTTTTATTTTAAGAAATCGATATCCTTTGCAGCATATAATTTTTGAGATTAATCTCTTAAGGCGGATAGGATTTCTTACCATCTAATCCATAGTTCATCAAATTTTTTTTTAACATAACTAATAAATATCATTAACTACTTTCTTCTTCCCTTTTTCTAAGAAATCATTATATTATAAAAATGTTAGTATAATTGTAATTATTATTAAATTAGTAAATTTTGATGTTAATAATAGTTGTATTTCAAATATTTAATAGTTTTATACTATTGAAAATATTTAATGTAACCACTAGTCTTATGTGTTGGTATCGTGTCAAAGTCGAACATTGACGCTAGATTGTTAATCTCAGATAACGGCGCGTAACGCTGAACCCCCTAAATGCCATAGCGGCAAAACGGATAGCGGGATGACCGCTATTATGAGCTTAAAAAACCAAGGTAAATACTTAACATGAATACATAAATACTTAAAATAAGTTCCAACAACATACATAACTTAGGTTCCACCGTTTGCTGAATTAGAATGAAGTTGAGTTTAGTCATTGCTGAGGTTAAGAAGAAAGTGGAGAAGCAAATTTGCAATGAGAGAGAGAATGGTAGTTTATGTTCCAGGTTTACTGAATTTTGAATTTTAGTGAAGAGAGAAATGATAATGACCTAAGGCATCAATATCCTATTTTATAATAAAAGGAAAAAAAATACAAAATTTTCCTTTAAAAAAAATAAAAAATTACAATATTGACCTCATCTTCACAATAGCGGTTGGTAAAACGCTACAAAACCGCTATTGCGCCGCCACAACTTCCCAAATAGCGGCCGCTATTTCCGCTATCGTGGATAGCGGTTAGCAGGCCAAAAGCGTAGCGCCGAGGTCCTGAACTGCTACGCTATACCGCTATAACGCTGCTATAGCGCGCTATCGACAACCTAGCATCGACGCATATCAAATACCGTCCACCTATGTAGTCTCAACATCTCTGAAAATGACGTGTTCGTGTTCGTGTTCGTGTGTGTCAGACACCTGTACGACATTTGTGATTACATTTAATTTATTAATATTTTCAAATTATTAACGGTGTCATCATGTTAATGTCAGGGTTGTTTTCGGCGTGTCCGTGCTTCATAGCCGCAAAGAGAAGTGTCTGATATATATATAATTATACATTTACAAATAATTTCTCTCAGAAACCGAAACTTCTAATCTGATAGAAAAACTGAAGACAAACTTGAGTTTTTTCTTCATTGTTGATCATCTTTCTGATTGTTATCTTTATTTTGTTCATAAATGAACTGAGAAAACAAAGCCACAAGAATAGCACCAAGAACTACAACTCTTTTCCAATCAGTACTACTCAAAGATGAGACATTAATAGAACCAACTATTCCATATGTCAAAAGTCCAATGAAGAATAAGTAAACATTTTTCCTTATTTTTCTTCCAATTTTCTCTCCTTCATCTTTCAACTTTTCCGCTTCTTCTTTAGCTTTTGCTTTATCAACATTAGACCCTTTCTGTCCTAAGCTCTTAAAGGATAGTCCTTCATTTCTGTCAACTTCCATTTGACCTTCTATTTCCATTACTTTGCTTTCACTCTCTTCAGTCTCTTGTCTGATTAGTTCTTTAAATTCCTCATATTCTAGCATCTGGTTTTCTATGTTTGCTCTTAACTGTAGATTTATTAAATTAACTATAAAACATTAACACTAACACAAATATCAAACACAATACTATCACAAATATGTTGACAATGAATAATACGGATATCACACACGATACTAACACAAGTATGTTATTAACTTAACTATAAAACATCGACACAGACACAAATTTCAGACACAGATACTAACACAATTATGTTGACACTAAGGTGTTAGATAGGATAGTAACACAAATATATTATTAAGATAACTATAAAACATTGACACAAACACAGATTTCAGACTCAATACTAACACAATTATGTTGACACTGAAATGTTAGATAGGATAGTAACACAAATATATTATTAAGTTAACTATAAAACATTGACACAAACACAAATATCAGACATAATACTGTCACATACGGATGTGAGACAAGATAGTAACATAATTATGTTATTAAGTTAACTATAAAACATTGACACAAACACGGATAACTGGCAAGTTACTGACACAAATATATTATTAAGTTAACTATAAAACATCGACACAAACACGGATATCAGACAAGATACTAATCACATATCTATTTGATAACTAGAGCATGATAAACAAATTGAAAAGCAAAAAGTGGAAAGTGCAAGCATACTTCATCAGTAGCTTCATCCAATCCCTTAAGAGCATCTTCACTAATCTTATCAATCTCAGCTTTAGCTTTTTCACCAAACTGTATCAAATATTCAGATCTATCATCCAAATAATCCGTTAGCCGAACTTTCTCAGTCTGAATCATAGCAATTTGAGCCAATAATTCTTGTCTTTGAACATCACCTTCAGGTTTTGAATTACTATCAGATTCATCATTGGAGTTGCTGCTGCAGAGACACAGAAACACAGAACTTCTTCTTGTTGTGATGTGGGGGTGGTGCAGAGTAGTAAAAGTGGAGGTGTTGGTAGAAAGATAAAAAGAAGGGAGAAATATGGTTTTGAGGGCAATCATCTTCTCGGTTGGAGAATTATGGTTCTTATGTTTCTTTCTATATATTATCCATTCTTTAATTATATATATATTTTTAATTTAAATATTAAACATTAGAAAAAATTAAAAAAAAAAACTATCCCATTTTATAATTATATTTTCTTGGAGTTAAATTTTTTTTTTTGCTTAAATCATTATAATAAATATGTCCATAGTAAAATTGATCTCAATTTTTTTTTCTTTTAAAAGAAACATTAAAATAAATAATACAAATATCAATTTTAACATAGATATATTTTACAAGAATTTTTTTTTTAAATAACCTAGTTTTATAAAAATATTTCCAAAATAACATATATTTCAAAATAAATACCAAAATGACATAGTTTCTACACATGGTCGCCACACTGATTGGCGAACATGTAGAAATTTTGAGGCAATTCGCCACTTGGTTTGGCGAACATGTAGAAATTTGGAACCAATTCGCCAATCGGTTTGGCGAACATGTAGAAATTCTGAACCCATTCGCCAATCGGTTTGGCGAATTCATTTGCATGCAACACACGTTCGCCATTTCATTTGGCGAATTGCTTTTTACTTTATGCATGTTCGCCCATTGGTTTGGCGAATATATTATTAAACTATGTCATTTTGGTATTTTTTTTGAAAAATATGTTATTTTGGAAATATTTTTATAAAACTAGGTTATTTTAAAAAAAAATTCTATTTTACAATGGTTAAAACAAAAGAAAATTAAAAAAGTAAAGTTTCCGGAAATACAAAAATGTCAAAAATAGAAAGAAAGAGAAATATTTGTAGAGATTAAAATATATTTAAACTTATACTTTTAGAGTTTAATGGTGTGATGTGTTAAATAAAATATAAATGATTTAGAGATTAAAAATATATTTAAATTTATAGTTTAGAGTTAAATGTTCTAATTTGACGCTTTTTAATGGTCACTGTTATATTCAATAATTCGGTATATGAGATCCTCATTGATGATGAAATCTCATACGATTTGATGTATTTCAAGGAATCAGAATGATAATTAGTTCGGGATAGTTGTTTGATCGATTATGTAATTGAACGGATGAGAACAGATAAAAAAAATAGATGGTTTTAAAAAATTAGCGGTTTTGAAAAATCGACGATTCAAGTGTTTTTTAAAATCAAAACGAAATTGTTTTTTATTATCCTAAAAAAGAAAGAGAAAACTAATATTCTTTCCCTTTTTGTAGCATTGCCGGTAGCCTTTTCCAGTAGTCAGCATCAAAACTCAAGAGGTTTATTTCAATGTATGCTTTTGAATTGCAATTAGGTTTAGTTCAGATTTAATTATAGCTTGAGTTTCTTTATGTTCATGTTTAAATTAAACGTACGAAACTCAATTGAATTTGAGTTAGAAAAATCAATATAAAATTGGTCGTGGTGATGAAAATGAATGCACTGCCAAGAGGATCTCTCCTCAAGTAGAGGCTGCATATGATTTTAAACAAGAATAGGATCTCTCCTCAGACACTAACACAATTTATTGCATTCAATGTCCATTCATACATCTTTGAGTTTTGGCCTTTTGTTTAAATTTATTTCTTTTATATTTTCTTTTTTTTTTTCTTTTCAAATAAAGCTTCTCTGTTTTGCATAAATAGTCTTATATACATAAATTAACCATTCTTTATTTGTTTAATATGTATTCTATTATACATTACTTTACATTAGTTTCGGTCAAAAAATCAAATTAAATCGAGGACTACTCGAAATGATACGAAACTTTTAAGATCATTTCTATATTTTACGAGGGAAGGTTATGATTGAAGTACATGAAAAAAATCATTTGAAAATTAGATTCAATGAACCTTTTCGAAATACAAGTTTCAGTCAAAAAATCATAATATATTATACACTATTTTAAACTAGTTTCATTCAAAAAATCAAATTAAATCAGAAACTGTTCGAAATGATACGAAACTTTTCAGATCAATTATATATGTTACGAGGGAAGGTTATGATGGAAGTCCATGCAAAAAATAATCTGAAAATTAACGTCTATAAAACTTTTCGAAATGCAAGTTTCGGTCAAAAAATCATAGTATATTATACACTAGTTTATACTAGTTTCGATCAAAAAAGAAAATTTAATCGAGGACTTCTCGAAATGATACGAAACTTTTATGATTATTGATATATTTTGTGAGGGAAGGTTATGATGGAAATCCGTGCAAAAAATCATCTAAAAATTAGATTCTATGAAGCTATTTTGAAATGCAAGTTTCGGTCAAAAAATCATAAATATTATACACTAGTTTATTCTAGTTTCGGTCAAAAATTCAAATTAAATCGAGGAATGTTCCAATTATAAGAAACTTTTCAGATCATTTATATATGTTACAAGGGAAGGTTATGAAGGAAGTCAATGCAAAAAATCATCTGAAAATTAGTTTCTATAAAACTTGTCGAAATGCAAGTTTCTGTCAAAAAATCATAGTATATTATACACTAATTTATACTAGTTTCGGTCAAAAAAGAAAATTTAATCGAGGACTTCTCGAAATGATAAGAAACTTTTCAGATTATTGATATATTTTGTGTTGGAAGGTTATGATGGAAATCCGTGCAAAAAATCATCTGAAAATTAGATTCTATGAAGCTATTTTGAAATGCAAGTTTCGGTCAAAAAATCATAAATATTATACACTAGTTTATTCTAGTTTCGGTCAAAAAGTCGAATTAAATCGAGGAATGTTCCAATTATAAGAAACTTTTCAGATCAATAATATATGTTACAAGGGAAGGTTATGATGGAAGTCCATGCAAAAAATCATCTGAAAATTAGTTTCTATAAAACTTATCAAAATGCAAGTTTCTGTCAAAAAATCATAGTATATTATACACTAGTTTACACTAGTTTCGATTAAAAAATCAAAGTAAATCGAGGACTACTTGAAATGATACGAATATTTTCAGATCATTTCTATATATTACGAGGGAAGGTTATGATTGAAGTACATGAAAAAAATAATTTAAAAATTAGACTCAATGAACCTTTTCGAAATACAAGTTTCGGTCAAAAAATCAGAATATATTATACACTATTTTAAACTAGTTTCGTTCAAAAAATCAAATTAAATCAGAAACTGTTCGAAATGATACGAAACTTTCTAGATCATTTATATATGTTACGAGGTAAGGTTATGATGGAAGTCCATGCAAAAAATCATCTGAAAATTAACGTCTATAAAACTTTTCGAAATGCAAGTTTCGGTAAAAAAATCATAGTATATTATACACTAGTTTATACTAGTTTCGGTCAAAAAATAAAATTTAATCGAGGACTTCTCGAAATGATACGAAACTTTTCAGATTATTGATATATTTTGTGAGGGAAGGTTATGATGGAAATCCGTGCAAAAAATCATCTGAAAATTAGATTCAATGAAGCTATTTTGAAATGCAAGTTTGGGTCAAAAAATCATAAATATTATACACTAGTTTATTCTAGTTTCGGTCAAAAAGTCGAATTAAATCGAGGAATGTTCCAATTATAAGAAACTTTTCAGATCATTTATATATGTTACAAGGGAAGGTTATGATGGAAGTCCATGAAAAAATCATCTGAAAATTTTTTCTATAAAACTTATCGAAATGCATGTTTCTGTCAAAAAATAATAGTATATTACACACTAGTTTACACTAGTTTCGGTCAAAAAATCAAAGTAAATCGAGGACTACTCGAAATGATACGAATATTTTCAGATCATTTCTATATATTACGAGGGAAGGTTATGATTAAACTACATGAAAAAAATCATTTAAAAATTAGACTCAATGAACCTTTTCGAAATACAAGTTTCGATCAAAAAATCAGAATATATTAAACACTATTTTAAACTAGTTTCGTTCAAAAATTCAAATTAAATAAGAAACTGTTCGAAATGATACGAAACTTTCCAGATCATTTATATATGTTACGAGGGAAGGTTATGATGGAAGTCCATGCAAAAAATCATCTGAAAATTAACGTCTATAAAATTTTTCGAAATGCAAGTTTCGGTCAAAAAATCATAGTATATTATACACTAGTTTATACTAGTTTCGGTCAAAAAAGAAAATTTAATCGAGGACTGCTAGAAATGATACGCAAATTTTCAGATTATAGATATATTTTATGAGGGAAGGTTATGACGGAAGTCCGTGCAAAAAATCATCTGAAAATTAGATTCTATGAAGCTATTTTGAATTGCAAGTTTCGGTCAAAAAATCATAAATATTATACACTAGTTTATTCTAGTTTCGGTCAAAAAGTCGAATTAAATCGAGGAATGTTCCAATTATAAGAAACTTTTCAGATCATTTATATATGTTACAAGGGAAGGTTATGATGGAAGTCCATGCAAAAAATCATCTGAAAATTAGTTTCTATAAAACTTATCGAAATGCAAGTTTATGTCAAAAAATCATAGTATATTATACATTACTTTACACTAGTTTCGGTCAAAAAATCAAATTAAATCGAGGACTACTCGAAATGATACGAAACTTTTAAGATCATTTCTATATTTTACGAGGGAAGGTTATGATTGAAGTACATGAAAAAAATCATTTGAAAATTAGATTCAATGAACCTTTTCGAAATACAAGTTTCAGTCAAAAAATCATAATATATTATACACTATTTTAAACTAGTTTCATTCAAAAAATCAAATTAAATCAGAAAATGTTCGAAATGATACGAAACTTTTCAGATCAATTATATATGTTACGAGGGAAGGTTATGATGGAAGTCCATGCAAAAAATAATCTGAAAATTAACGTCTATAAAACTTTTCGAAATGCAAGTTTCGGTCAAAAAATCATAGTATATTATACACTAGTTTATACTAGTTTCGATCAAAAAAGAAAATTTAATCGAGGACTTCTCGAAATGATACGAAACTTTTATGATTATTGATATATTTTGTGAGGGAAGGTTATGATGGAAATCCGTGCAAAAAATCATCTAAAAATTAGATTCTATGAAGCTATTTTGAAATGCAAGTTTCGGTCAAAAAATCATAAATATTATACACTAGTTTATTCTAGTTTCGGTCAAAAAGTCGAATTAAATCGAGGAATGTTCCAATTATAAGAAACTTTTCAGATCATTTATATATGTTACAAGGGAAGGTTATGAAGGAAGTCAATGCAAAAAATCATCTGAAAATTAGTTTCTATAAAACTTGTCGAAATGCAAGTTTCTGTCAAAAAATCATAGTATATTATACACTAATTTATACTAGTTTCGGTCAAAAAAGAAAATTTAATCGAGGACTTCTCGAAATGATAAGAAACTTTTCAGATTATTGATATATTTTGTGAGGGAAGGTTATGATGGAAATCCGTGCAAAAAATCATCTGAAAATTAGATTCTATGAAGCTATTTTGAAATGCAAGTTTCGGTCAAAAAATCATAAATATTATACACTAGTTTATTCTAGTTTCGGTCAAAAAGTCGAATTAAATCGAGGAATGTTCCAATTATAAGAAACTTTTCAGATCAATAATATATGTTACAAGGGAAGGTTATGATGGAAATCCATGCAAAAAATCATCTGAAAATTAGTTTCTATAAAACTTATCAAAATGCAAGTTTCTGTCAAAAAATCATAGTATATTATACACTAGTTTACACTAGTTTCGATTAAAAAATCAAAGTAAATCGAGGACTACTTGAAATGATACGAATATTTTCAGATCATTTCTATATATTACGAGGGAAGGTTATGATTGAAGTACATGAAAAAAATAATTTAAAAATTAGACTCAATGAACCTTTTCGAAATACAAGTTTCGGTCAAAAAATCAGAATATATTATACACTATTTTAAACTAGTTTCGTTCAAAAAATCAAATTAAATCAGAAACTGTTCGAAATGATACGAAACTTTCTAGATCATTTATATATGTTACGAGGTAAGGTTATGATGGAAGTCCATGCAAAAAATCATCTGAAAATTAACGTCTATAAAACTTTTCGAAATGCAAGTTTCGGTAAAAAAATCATAGTATATTATACACTAGTTTATACTAGTTTCGGTCAAAAAATAAAATTTAATCGAGGACTTCTCGAAATGATACGAAACTTTTCAGATTATTGATATATTTTGTGAGGGAAGGTTATGATGGAAATCCGTGCAAAAAATCATCTGAAAATTAGATTCTATGAAGCTATTTTGAAATGCAAGTTTCGGTCAAAAAATCATAAATATTATACACTAGTTTATTCTAGTTTCGGTCAAAAAGTCGAATTAAATCGAGGAATGTTCCAATTATAAGAAACTTTTCAGATCATTTATATATGTTACAAGGGAAGGTTATGATGGAAGTCCATGAAAAAATCATCTGAAAATTTGTTTCTATAAAACTTATCGAAATGCATGTTTCTGTCAAAAAATAATAGTATATTACACACTAGTTTACACTAGTTTCGGTCAAAAAATCAAAGTAAATCGAGGACTACTTGAAATGATACGAATATTTTCAGATCATTTCTTTATATTACGAGGGAAGGTTATGATTAAACTACATGAAAAAAATCATTTAAAAATTAGACTCAATGAACCTTTTCGAAATACAAGTTTCGATCAAAAAATCAGAATATATTAAACTAGTTTCGTTCAAAAATTCAAATTAAATAAGAAACTGTTCGAAATGATACGAAACTTTCCAGATCATTTATATATGTTACGAGGGAAGGTTATGATGGAAGTCCATGCAAAAAATCATCTGAAAATTAACGTCTATAAAATTTTTCGAAATGCAAGTTTCGGTCAAAAAATCATAGTATATTATACACTAGTTTATACTAGTTTCGGTCAAAAAAGAAAATTTAATCGAGGACTGCTAGAAATGATACGCAAATTTTCAGATTATAGATATATTTTATGAGGGAAGGTTATGACGGAAGTCCGTGCAAAAAATCATCTGAAAATTAGATTCTATGAAGCTATTTTGAATTGCAAGTTTCGGTCAAAAAATCATAAATATTATACACTAGTTTATTCTAGTTTCGGTCAAAAAGTCGAATTAAATCGAGGAATGTTCCAATTATAAGAAACTTTTCAGATCATTTATATATGTTACAAGGGAAGGTTATGATGGAAGTCCATGCAAAAAATCATCTGAAAATTAGTTTCTATAAAACTTATCAAAATGCAAGTTTATGTCAAAAAATCATAGTATATTATACACTAGTTTACACTAGTTTCGATTAAAAAATCAAATTAAATAGAGGACTACTCGAAATGATACGAAACTTTTTAGATGATATCTATATTTTAAGAGGGAAGGTTATGATTGAAGTACTTGAAAAAAAGTCATTTGAAAATTAGACTCAATGAACCTTTTCGAAATAAAAGTTTCGGTCAAAAAATCATAATATATTATACACTATTTTAAACTAGTTTCGTTCAAAAAATGAAATTAAATCAGAAACTGTTCGAAATGATACGAAACTTTTCAGATCATTTGTATATGTTACGAGGGAAGGTTATGATGGAAGTCAATGCAAAAAATCATCTGAAAATTAACATCTATAAAACTTTTCGAAATGCAAGTTTCGGTCAAAAAATCATAGTATATTATACACTAGTTTATAATAGTTTCGGTCAAAAAAGAAAATTTAATCGAGGACTTCTCGAAATGATACGAAACTTTTATGATTATTGATATATTTTGTGAGGGAAGGTTATCATGGAAATCCGTGCAAAAAATCATCTGAAAATTAGAATTTATGAAGCTATTTTGAAATGCAAGTTTCGGTCAAAAAATCATAAATATTATACACTAGTTTATTCTAGTTTCGGTCAAAAATTCGAATTAAATCGAGGAATGTTCCAATTATAAGAAACTTTTCAGATCATTTATATATGTTACAAGGGAAGGTTATGATGGAAGTACATGCAAAAAATCATCTGAAAATTAGTTTCTATAAAACTTGTCGAAATGCAAGTTTCTGTCAAAAAACTTATAGTATATTATACATTAATTTATAATAGTTTCGGTCAAAAAAGAAAATTTAATCGAGGACTTCTCGAAATGTTAGGAAACTTTTCAGATTATTGATATATTTTGTGAGGGAAGGTTATGATGGAAATCCGTGCTAAAAATCATCTGAAAATTAGATTCTTTGAAGCTATTTTGAAATGCAAGTTTCGGTCAAAAAATCATAAATATTATACACTAGTTTATTCTAGTTTCGATCAAAAAGTCGAATTAAATCGAGGAATGTTCCAATTATAAGAAACTTTTCAGATCATTTATATATGTTACAAAGGAAGGTTTTGATGGAAGTCCATGCAAAAAATCATCTGAAAATTAGTTTCTATAAAACTTGTCGAAATGCAAGTTTCTGTCAAAAAATCATAGTATATTATACACTAATTTATACTAGTTTCGGTCAAAAAAGAAAATTTAATCGAGGACTTCTTGAAATGATAAGAAACTTTTCAGATTATTGATATATTTTGTTAGGGAAGGTTATGATGGAAATCCGTGCAAAAAATCATCTGAAAATTAGATTCTATGACACTATTTTGAAATGCAAGTTTCGGTCAAAAAATCATAAATATTATACACTAGTTTATTCTAGTTTCGGTCAAAAATTCGAATTAAATCGAGGAATGTTCCAATTATAAGAAACTTTTCAGATCATTTATATATGTTACAAGGGAAGGTTATGATGGAAGTCCATGCAAAAAATCATCTGAAAATTAGTTTCTATAAAACTTGTCGAAATGCAAGTTTCTGTCAAAAAATCATAGTATATTATACACTAATTTATACTAGTTTCGGTCAAAAAAGAAAATTTAATCGAGGACTTCTCGAAATGATAAGAAACTATTCAGATTATTGATATATTTTGTGAGGGAAGGTTATGATGGAAATCAGAATATAATCGAGGAATGTTCCAATTATAAGAAACTTTTCAGATAATTTATATATGTTACAAGGCAAGGTTATGATGAAAGTCCATGCAAAAAATCATCTGAAAATTAGTTTCTATAAAACTTGTCGAAATGCAAGTTTCTGTCAAAAAATCATAGTATATTATACACTAATTTATACTAGTTTCGGTCAAAAAAGAAAATTTAATCGAGGACTTCTCGAAATGATAAGAAACTTTTCAGATTATTGATATATTTTGTTAGGGAAGGTTATGATGGAAATCCGTGCAAAAAATCATCTGAAAATTAGATTCTATGACACTATTTTGAAATGCAAGTTTCGGTCAAAAAATCATAAATATTATACACTAGTTTATTCTAGTTTCGGTCAAAAATTTGAATTAAATCGAGGAATGTTCCAATTATAAGAAACTTTTCAGATCATTTATATATGTTACAAGGGAAGGTTATGATGGAAGTCCATGCAAAAAATCATCTGAAAATTAGTTTCTATAAAACTTGTCGAAATGCAAGTTTCTGTCAAAAAATCATAGTATATTATACACTAATTTATACTAGTTTCGGTCAAAAAAGAAAATTTAATCGAGGACTTCTCGAAATGATAAGAAACTATTCAGATTATCGATATATTTTGTGAGGGAAGGTTATGATGGAAATCCGAATTAAATCGAGGAATGTTCCAATTATAAGAAAATTTTCAGATAATTTATATATGTTACAAGGGAAGGTTATGATGAAAGTCCATGCAAAAAGTCATCTGAAAATTAGTTTCTATAAAACTTGTCGAAATGCAAGTTTCTTTCAAAAAATCATAGTATATTATACACTAATTTATACTAGTTTCGGTCAAAAAAGAAAATTTAATCGAGGACTTCTCGAAATGATAAGAAACTTTTCAGATTATTGATATATTTTGTGAGGGAAGGTTATGATGGAAATCTGTGCAAAAAATCATCTGAAAATTAGATTCTATGAAGCTATTTTGAAATGCAAGTTTCGGTCAAAAAAGCATAAATATTATACACTAGTTTATTCTAGTTTCGGTCAAAAAGTCGAATTAAATCGAGGAATGTTCCAATTATAAGAAACTCTTCAGATCATTTATATATGTTACAAGGGAAGGTTATGATGGAAGTCCATGCAAAAAATCATCTGAAAATTAGTTTCTATAAAACTTATCGAAATGCAAGTTTCTGTCAAAAAATCATAGTATATTATACACTAGTATACACTAGTTTCAATTAAAAAATCAAATTAAATCGAGGACTACTCGAAATGATACGAACCTTTTCAGATCATATCTATATTTTAAGAGGGAAGGTTATGATTGAAGTACTTGAAAAAAAGTCATTTGAAAATTAGACTCAATGAACCTTTTCGAAATACAAGTTTCGGTCAAAAAATCATAATATATTATACACTATTTTAAACTAGTTTCTTTCAAAAAATCAAATTAAAATAGAAACTGTTCGAAATGATACGAAACTTTTCAGATCATTTATATATGTTAAGAAGGAAGGTTATGATGGAAGTCAATGCAAAAAATCATCTGAAAATTAACGTCTATAAAACTTTTCGAAATGCAAGTTTCGGTCAAAAAATCATAGTATATTATACACTAGTTTATACCAGTTTCGGTCAAAAAAGAAAATTTAATCGAGGACTTCTCGAAATGATACAAAACTTTTATGATTATTGATATATTTTGTGAGGGAAGGTTATGATGGAAATACGTGCAAAAAATCATCTGAAAATTAGATTCTATGACGCTATTTTGAAATGCAAGTTTCGGTCAAAAAATCATAAATATTATACACTAGTTTATTCTAGTTTCGGTCAAAAATTCGAATTAAATCGAGGAATGTTCCAATTATAAGAAACTTTTCAGATCATTTATATATGTTACAAGGGAAGGTTATGATGGAAGTCCATGCAAAAAATCATCTGAAAATTAGTTTCTATAAAACTTGTCGAAATGCAAGTTTCTTTCAAAAAATCATAGTATATTATACACTAATTTATACTAGTTTCGATCAAAAAAGAAAATTTAATCGAGGACTTCTCGAAATGATAAGAAACTTTTCAGATTATTGATATATTTTGTGAGGGAAGGTTATGATGGAAATCGGAATATAATCGAGGAATGTTCCAATTATAAGAAACTTTTCAGATAATTTATATATGTTACAAGGGAAGGTTATGATGAAAGTCCATGCAAAAAATCATCTGAAAATTAGTTTCTATAAAACTTGTCGAAATGCAAGTTTCTGTCAAAAAATCATAGTATATTATACACTAATTTATACTAGTTTCGGTCAAAAAAGAAAATTTAATCGAGGACTTCTCGAAATGATAAGAAACTTTTCAGATTATTGATATATTTTGTTAGGGAAGGTTATGATGGAAATCCGTGCAAAAAATCATCTGAAAATTAGATTCTATGACACTATTTTGAAATGCAAGTTTCGGTCAAAAAATCATAAATATTATACACTAGTTTATTCTAGTTTCGGTCAAAAATTTGAATTAAATCGAGGAATGTTCCAATTATAAGAAACTTTTCAGATCATTTATATATGTTACAAGGGAAGGTTATGATGGAAGTCCATGCAAAAAATCATCTGAAAATTAGTTTCTATAAAACTTGTCGAAATGCAAGTTTCTGTCAAAAAATCATAGTATATTATACACTAATTTATACTAGTTTCGGTCAAAAAAGAAAATTTAATCGAGGACTTCTCGAAATGATAAGAAACTATTCAGATTATCGATATATTTTGTGAGGGAAGGTTATGATGGAAATCCGAATTAAATCGAGGAATGTTCCAATTATAAGAAACTTTTCAGATAATTTATATATGTTACAAGGGAAGGTTATGATGAAAGTCCATGCAAAAAATCATCTGAAAATTAATTTCTATAAAACTTGTCGAAATGCAAGTTTCTTTCAAAAAATCATAGTATATTATACACTAATTTATACTAGTTTCGGTCAAAAAAGAAAATTTAATCGAGGACTTCTCGAAATGATAAGAAACTTTTCAGATTATTGATATATTTTGTGAGGGAAGGTTATGATGGAAATCTGTGCAAAAAATCATCTGAAAATTAGATTCTATGAAGCTATTTTGAAATGCAAGTTTCGGTCAAAAAAGCATAAATATTATACACTAGTTTATTCTAGTTTCGGTCAAAAAGTCGAATTAAATCGAGGAATGTTCCAATTATAAGAAACTCTTCAGATCATTTATATATGTTACAAGGGAAGGTTATGATGGAAGTCCATGCAAAAAATCATCTGAAAATTAGTTTCTATAAAACTTATCGAAATGCAAGTTTCTGTCAAAAAATCATAGTATATTATACACTAGTATACACTAGTTTCAATTAAAAAATCAAATTAAATCGAGGACTACTCGAAATGATACGAACCTTTTCAGATCATATCTATATTTTAAGAGGGAAGGTTATGATTGAAGTACTTGAAAAAAAGTCATTTGAAAATTAGACTCAATGAACCTTTTCGAAATACAAGTTTCGGTCAAAAAATCATAATATATTATACACTATTTTAAACTAGTTTCTTTCAAAAAATCAAATTAAATCAGAAACTGTTCGAAATGATACGAAACTTTTCAGATCATTTATATATGTTAAGAAGGAAGGTTATGATGGAAGTCAATGCAAAAAATCATCTGAAAATTAACGTCTATAAAACTTTTCGAAATGCAAGTTTCGGTCAAAAAATCATAGTATATTATACACTAGTTTATACCAGTTTCGGTCAAAAAAGAAAATTTAATCGAGGACTTCTCGAAATGATACAAAACTTTTATGATTATTGATATATTTTGTGAGGGAAGGTTATGATGGAAATACGTGCAAAAAATCATCTGAAAATTAGATTCTATGACGCTATTTTGAAATGCAAGTTTCGGTCAAAAAATCATAAATATTATACACTAGTTTATTCTAGTTTCGGTCAAAAATTCGAATTAAATCGAGGAATGTTCCAATTATAAGAAACTTTTCAGATCATTTATATATGTTACAAGGGAAGGTTATGATGGAAGTCCATGCAAAAAATCATCTGAAAATTAGTTTCTATAAAACTTGTCGAAATGCAAGTTTCTGTCAAAAAATCATAGTATATTATACACTAATTTATACTAGTTTCGGTCAAAAAAGAAAATTTAATCGAGGACTTCTCGAAATGATAAGAAACTATTCAGATTATTGATATATTTTGTGAGGGAAGGTTATGATGGAAATCGGAATATAATCGAGGAATGTTCCAATTATAAGAAACTTTTCAGATAATTTATATATGTTACAAGGGAAGGTTATGATGAAAGTCCATGCAAAAAATCATCTGAAAATTAGTTTCTATAAAACTTGTCGAAATGCAAGTTTCTGTCAAAAAATCATAGTATATTATACACTAATTTATACTAGTTTCGGTCAAAAAAGAAAATTTAATCGAGGACTTCTCGAAATGATAAGAAACTTTTCAGATTATTGATATATTTTGTTAGGGAAGGTTATGATGGAAATCCGTGCAAAAAATCATCTGAAAATTAGATTCTATGACACTATTTTGAAATGCAAGTTTCGGTCAAAAAATCATAAATATTATACACTAGTTTATTCTAGTTTCGGTCAAAAATTTGAATTAAATCGAGGAATGTTCCAATTATAAGAAACTTTTCAGATCATTTATATATGTTACAAGGGAAGGTTATGATGGAAGTCCATGCAAAAAATCATCTGAAAATTAGTTTCTATAAAACTTGTCGAAATGCAAGTTTCTGTCAAAAAATCATAGTATATTATACACTAATTTATACTAGTTTCGGTCAAAAAAGAAAATTTAATCGAGGACTTCTCGAAATGATAAGAAACTATTCAGATTATCGATATATTTTGTGAGGGAAGGTTATGATGGAAATCCGAATTAAATCGAGGAATGTTCCAATTATAAGAAACTTTTCAGATAATTTATATATGTTACAAGGGAAGGTTATGATGAAAGTCCATGCAAAAAATCATCTGAAAATTAGTTTCTATAAAACTTGTCGAAATGCAAGTTTCTTTCAAAAAATCATAGTATATTATACACTAATTTATACTAGTTTCGGTCAAAAAAGAAAATTTAATCGAGGACTTCTCGAAATGATAAGAAACTTTTCAGATTATTGATATATTTTGTGAGGGAAGGTTATGATGGAAATCTGTGCAAAAAATCATCTGAAAATTAGATTCTATGAAGCTATTTTGAAATGCAAGTTTCGGTCAAAAAAGCATAAATATTATACACTAGTTTATTCTAGTTTCGGTCAAAAAGTCGAATTAAATCGAGGAATGTTCCAATTATAAGAAACTCTTCAGATCATTTATATATGTTACAAGGGAAGGTTATGATGGAAGTCCATGCAAAAAATCATCTGAAAATTAGTTTCTATAAAACTTATCGAAATGCAAGTTTCTGTCAAAAAATCATAGTATATTATACACTAGTATACACTAGTTTCAATTAAAAAATCAAATTAAATCGAGGACTACTCGAAATGATACGAACCTTTTCAGATCATATCTATATTTTAAGAGGGAAGGTTATGATTGAAGTACTTGAAAAAAAGTCATTTGAAAATTAGACTCAATGAACCTTTTCGAAATACAAGTTTCGGTCAAAAAATCATAATATATTATACACTATTTTAAACTAGTTTCTTTCAAAAAATCAAATTAAATCAGAAACTGTTCGAAATGATACAAAACTTTTCAGATCATTTATATATGTTAAGAAGGAAGGTTATGATGGAAGTCAATGCAAAAAATCATCTGAAAATTAACGTCTATAAAACTTTTCGAAATGCAAGTTTCGGTCAAAAAATCATAGTATATTATACACTAGTTTATACCAGTTTCGGTCAAAAAAGAAAATTTAATCGAGGACTTCTCGAAATAATACAAAACTTTTATGATTATTGATATATTTTGTGAGGGAAGGTTATGATGGAAATACGTGCAAAAAATCATCTGAAAATTAGATTCTATGACGCTATTTTGAAATGCAAGTTTCGGTCAAAAAATCATAAATATTATACACTAGTTTATTCTAGTTTCGGTCAAAAATTCGAATTAAATCGAGGAATGTTCCAATTATAAGAAACTTTTCAGATCATTTATATATGTTACAAGGGAAGGTTATGATGGAAGTCCATGCAAAAAATCATCTGAAAATTAGTTTCTATAAAACTTGTCGAAATGCAAGTTTCTGTCAAAAAATCATAGTATATTATACACTAATTTATACTAGTTTCGATCAAAAAAGAAAATTTAATCGAGGACTTCTCGAAATGATAAGAAACTTTTCAGATTATTGATATATTTTGTGAGGGAAGGTTATGATGGAAATCTGTGCAAAAAATCATCTGAAAATTAGATTCTATGAAGCTATTTTGAAATGCAAGTTTCGGTCAAAAAAGCATAAATATTATACACTAGTTTATTCTAGTTTCGGTCAAAAAGTCGAATTAAATCGAGGAATGTTCCAATTATAAGAAACTCTTCAGATCATTTATATATGTTACAAGGGAAGGTTATGATGGAAGTCCATGCAAAAAATCATCTGAAAATTAGTTTCTATAAAACTTATCGAAATGCAAGTTTCTGTCAAAAAATCATAGTATATTATACACTAGTATACACTAGTTTCAATTAAAAAATCAAATTAAATCGAGGACTACTCGAAATGATACGAACCTTTTCAGATCATATCTATATTTTAAGAGGGAAGGTTATGATTGAAGTACTTGAAAAAAAGTCATTTGAAAATTAGACTCAATGAACCTTTTCGAAATACAAGTTTCGGTCAAAAAATCATAATATATTATACACTATTTTAAACTAGTTTCTTTCAAAAAATCAAATTAAAATAGAAACTGTTCGAAATGATACGAAACTTTTCAGATCATTTATATATGTTAAGAAGGAAGGTTATGATGGAAGTCAATGCAAAAAATCATCTGAAAATTAACGTCTATAAAACTTTTCGAAATGCAAGTTTCGGTCAAAAAATCATAGTATATTATACACTAGTTTATACCAGTTTCGGTCAAAAAAGAAAATTTAATCGAGGACTTCTCGAAATGATACAAAACTTTTATGATTATTGATATATTTTGTGAGGGAAGGTTATGATGGAAATACGTGCAAAAAATCATCTGAAAATTAGATTCTATGACGCTATTTTGAAATGCAAGTTTCGGTCAAAAAATCATAAATATTATACACTAGTTTATTCTAGTTTCGGTCAAAAATTCGAATTAAATCGAGGAATGTTCCAATTATAAGAAACTTTTCAGATCATTTATATATGTTACAAGGGAAGGTTATGATGGAAGTCCATGCAAAAAATCATCTGAAAATTAGTTTCTATAAAACTTGTCGAAATGCAAGTTTCTGTCAAAAAATCATAGTATATTATACACTAATTTATACTAGTTTCGATCAAAAAAGAAAATTTAATCGAGGACTTCTCGAAATGATAAGAAACTTTTCAGATTATTGATATATTTTGTGAGGGAAGGTTATGATGGAAATCTGTGCAAAAAATCATCTGAAAATTAGATTCTATGAAGCTATTTTGAAATGCAAGTTTCGGTCAAAAAAGCATAAATATTATACACTAGTTTATTCTAGTTTCGGTCAAAAAGTCGAATTAAATCGAGGAATGTTCCAATTATAAGAAACTCTTCAGATCATTTATATATGTTACAAGGGAAGGTTATGATGGAAGTCCATGCAAAAAATCATCTGAAAATTAGTTTCTATAAAACTTATCGAAATGCAAGTTTCTGTCAAAAAATCATAGTATATTATACACTAGTATACACTAGTTTCAATTAAAAAATCAAATTAAATCGAGGACTACTCGAAATGATACGAACCTTTTCAGATCATATCTATAATTTAAGAGGGAAGGTTATGATTGAAGTACTTGAAAAAAAGTCATTTGAAAATTAGACTCAATGAACCTTTTCGAAATACAAGTTTCGGTCAAAAAATCATAATATATTATACACTATTTTAAACTAGTTTCTTTCAAAAAATCAAATTAAAATAGAAACTGTTCGAAATGATACGAAACTTTTCAGATCATTTATATATGTTAAGAAGGAAGGTTATGATGGAAGTCAATGCAAAAAATCATCTGAAAATTAACGTCTATAAAACTTTTCGAAATGCAAGTTTCGGTCAAAAAATCATAGTATATTATACACTAGTTTATACCAGTTTCGGTCAAAAAAGAAAATTTAATCGAGGACTTCTCGAAATGATACAAAACTTTTATGATTATTGATATATTTTGTGAGGGAAGGTTATGATGGAAATACGTGCAAAAAATCATCTGAAAATTAGATTCTATGACGCTATTTTGAAATGCAAGTTTCGGTCAAAAAATCATAAATATTATACACTAGTTTATTCTAGTTTCGGTCAAAAATTCGAATTAAATCGAGGAATGTTCCAATTATAAGAAACTTTTCAGATCATTTATATATGTTACAAAGGAAGGTTATGATGGAAGTCCATGCAAAAAATCATCTGAAAATTAGTTTCTATAAAACTTGTCGAAATGCAAGTTTCTGTCAAAAAATCATAGTATATTATACACTAATTTATACTAGTTTCGATCAAAAAAGAAAATTTAATCGAGGACTTCTCGAAATGATAAGAAACTTTTCAGATTATTGATATATTTTGTGAGGGAAGGTTATGATGGAAATCGGAATATAATCGAGGAATGTTCCAATTATAAGAAACTTTTCAGATAATTTATATATGTTACAAGGGAAGGTTATGATGAAAGTCCATGCAAAAAATCATCTGAAAATTAGTTTCTATAAAACTTGTCGAAATGCAAGTTTCTGTCAAAAAATCATAGTATATTATACACTAATTTATACTAGTTTCGGTCAAAAAAGAAAATTTAATCGAGGACTTCTCGAAATGATAAGAAACTTTTCAGATTATTGATATATTTTGTTAGGGAAGGTTATGATGGAAATCCGTGCAAAAAATCATCTGAAAATTAGATTCTATGACACTATTTTGAAATGCAAGTTTCGGTCAAAAAATCATAAATATTATACACTAGTTTATTCTAGTTTCGGTCAAAAATTTGAATTAAATCGAGGAATGTTCCAATTATAAGAAACTTTTCAGATCATTTATATATGTTACAAGGGAAGGTTATGATGGAAGTCCATGCAAAAAATCATCTGAAAATTAGTTTCTATAAAACTTGTCGAAATGCAAGTTTCTGTCAAAAAATCATAGTATATTATACACTAATTTATACTAGTTTCGGTCAAAAAAGAAAATTTAATCGAGGACTTCTCGAAATGATAAGAAACTATTCAGATTATCGATATATTTTGTGAGGGAAGGTTATGATGGAAATCCGAATTAAATCGAGGAATGTTCCAATTATAAGAAACTTTTCAGATAATTTATATATGTTACAAGGGAAGGTTATGATGAAAGTCCATGCAAAAAATCATCTGAAAATTAGTTTCTATAAAACTTGTCGAAATGCAAGTTTCTTTCAAAAAATCATAGTATATTATACACTAATTTATACTAGTTTCGGTCAAAAAAGAAAATTTAATCGAGGACTTCTCGAAATGATAAGAAACTTTTCAGATTATTGATATATTTTGTGAGGGAAGGTTATGATGGAAATCTGTGCAAAAAATCATCTGAAAATTAGATTCTATGAAGCTATTTTGAAATGCAAGTTTCGGTCAAAAAAGCATAAATATTATACACTAGTTTATTCTAGTTTCGGTCAAAAAGTCGAATTAAATCGAGGAATGTTCCAATTATAAGAAACTCTTCAGATCATTTATATATGTTACAAGGGAAGGTTATGATGGAAGTCCATGCAAAAAATCATCTGAAAATTAGTTTCTATAAAACTTATCGAAATGCAAGTTTCTGTCAAAAAATCATAGTATATTATACACTAGTATATACTAGTTTCAATTAAAAAATCAAATTAAATCGAGGACTACTCGAAATGATACGAACCTTTTCAGATCATATCTATATTTTAAGAGGGAAGGTTATGATTGAAGTACTTGAAAAAAAGTCATTTGAAAATTAGACTCAATGAACCTTTTCGAAATACAAGTTTCGGTCAAAAAATCATAATATATTATACACTATTTTAAACTAGTTTCTTTCAAAAAATCAAATTAAATCAGAAACTGTTCGAAATGATACGAAACTTTTCAGATCATTTATATATGTTAAGAAGGAAGGTTATGATGGAAGTCAATGCAAAAAATCATCTGAAAATTAACGTCTATAAAACTTTTCGAAATGCAAGTTTCGGTCAAAAAATCATAGTATATTATACACTAGTTTATACCAGTTTCGGTCAAAAAAGAAAATTTAATCGAGGACTTCTCGAAATGATACAAAACTTTTATGATTATTGATATATTTTGTGAGGGAAGGTTATGATGGAAATACGTGCAAAAAATCATCTGAAAATTAGATTCTATGACGCTATTTTGAAATGCAAGTTTCGGTCAAAAAATCATAAATATTATACACTAGTTTATTCTAGTTTCGGTCAAAAATTCGAATTAAATCGAGGAATGTTCCAATTATAAGAAACTTTTCAGATCATTTATATATGTTACAAGGGAAGGTTATGATGGAAGTCCATGCAAAAAATCATCTGAAAATTAGTTTCTATAAAACTTGTCGAAATGCAAGTTTCTGTCAAAAAATCATAGTATATTATACACTAATTTATACTAGTTTCGGTCAAAAAAGAAAATTTAATCGAGGACTTCTCGAAATGATAAGAAACTATTCAGATTATTGATATATTTTGTGAGGGAAGGTTATGATGGAAATCGGAATATAATCGAGGAATGTTCCAATTATAAGAAACTTTTCAGATAATTTATATATGTTACAAGGGAAGGTTATGATGAAAGTCCATGCAAAAAATCATCTGAAAATTAGTTTCTATAAAACTTGTCGAAATGCAAGTTTCTGTCAAAAAATCATAGTATATTATACACTAATTTATACTAGTTTCGGTCAAAAAAGAAAATTTAATCGAGGACTTCTCGAAATGATAAGAAACTTTTCAGATTATTGATATATTTTGTTAGGGAAGGTTATGATGGAAATCCGTGCAAAAAATCATCTGAAGATTAGATTCTATGACACTATTTTGAAATGCAAGTTTCGGTCAAAAAATCATAAATATTATACACTAGTTTATTCTAGTTTCGGTCAAAAATTTGAATTAAATCGAGGAATGTTCCAATTATAAGAAACTTTTCAGATCATTTATATATGTTACAAGGGAAGGTTATGATGGAAGTCCATGCAAAAAATCATCTGAAAATTAGTTTCTATAAAACTTGTCGAAATGCAAGTTTCTGTCAAAAAATCATAGTATATTATACACTAATTTATACTAGTTTCGGTCAAAAAAGAAAATTTAATCGAGGACTTCTCGAAATGATAAGAAACTATTCAGATTATCGATATATTTTGTGAGGGAAGGTTATGATGGAAATCCGAATTAAATCGAGGAATGTTCCAATTATAAGAAACTTTTCAGATAATTTATATATGTTACAAGGGAAGGTTATGATGAAAGTCCATGCAAAAAATCATCTGAAAATTAGTTTCTATAAAACTTGTCGAAATGCAAGTTTCTTTCAAAAAATCATAGTATATTATACACTAATTTATACTAGTTTCGGTCAAAAAAGAAAATTTAATCGAGGACTTCTCGAAATGATAAGAAACTTTTCAGATTATTGATATATTTTGTGAGGGAAGGTTATGATGGAAATCTGTGCAAAAAATCATCTGAAAATTAGATTCTATGAAGCTATTTTGAAATGCAAGTTTCGGTCAAAAAAGCATAAATATTATACACTAGTTTATTCTAGTTTCGGTCAAAAAGTCGAATTAAATCGAGGAATGTTCCAATTATAAGAAACTCTTCAGATCATTTATATATGTTACAAGGGAAGGTTATGATGGAAGTCCATGCAAAAAATCATCTGAAAATTAGTTTCTATAAAACTTATCGAAATGCAAGTTTCTGTCAAAAAATCATAGTATATTATACACTAGTATACACTAGTTTCAATTAAAAAATCAAATTAAATCGAGGACTACTCGAAATGATACGAACCTTTTCAGATCATATCTATATTTTAAGAGGGAAGGTTATGATTGAAGTACTTGAAAAAAAGTCATTTGAAAATTAGACTCAATGAACCTTTTCGAAATACAAGTTTCGGTCAAAAAATCATAATATATTATACACTATTTTAAACTAGTTTCTTTCAAAAAATCAAATTAATTCAGAAACTGTTCGAAATGATACGAAACTTTTCAGATCATTTATATATGTTAAGAAGGAAGGTTATGATGGAAGTCAATGCAAAAAATCATCTGAAAATTAACGTCTATAAAACTTTTCGAAATGCAAGTTTCGGTCAAAAAATCATAGTATATTATACACTAGTTTATACCAGTTTCGGTCAAAAAAGAAAATTTAATCGAGGACTTCTCGAAATGATACAAAACTTTTATGATTATTGATATATTTTGTGAGGGAAGGTTATGATGGAAATACGTGCAAAAAATCATCTGAAAATTAGATTCTATGACGCTATTTTGAAATGCAAGTTTCGGTCAAAAAATCATAAATATTATACACTAGTTTATTCTAGTTTCGGTCAAAAATTCGAATTAAATCGAGGAATGTTCCAATTATAAGAAACTTTTCAGATCATTTATATATGTTACAAGGGAAGGTTATGATGGAAGTCCATGCAAAAAATCATCTGAAAATTAGTTTCTATAAAACTTGTCGAAATGCAAGTTTCTGTCAAAAAATCATAGTATATTATACACTAATTTATACTAGTTTCGGTCAAAAAAGAAAATTTAATCGAGGACTTCTCGAAATGATAAGAAACTATTCAGATTATTGATATATTTTGTGAGGGAAGGTTATGATGGAAATCGGAATATAATCGAGGAATGTTCCAATTATAAGAAACTTTTCAGATAATTTATATATGTTACAAGGGAAGGTTATGATGAAAGTCCATGCAAAAAATCATCTGAAAATTAGTTTCTATAAAACTTGTCGAAATGCAAGTTTCTGTCAAAAATCATAGTATATTATACACTAATTTATACTAGTTTCGGTCAAAAAAGAAAATTTAATCGAGGACTTCTCGAAATGATAAGAAACTTTTCAGATTATTGATATATTTTGTTAGGGAAGGTTATGATGGAAATCCGTGCAAAAAATCATCTGAAGATTAGATTCTATGACACTATTTTGAAATGCAAGTTTCGGTCAAAAAATCATAAATATTATACACTAGTTTATTCTAGTTTCGGTCAAAAATTTGAATTAAATCGAGGAATGTTCCAATTATAAGAAACTTTTCAGATCATTTATATATGTTACAAGGGAAGGTTATGATGGAAGTCCATGCAAAAAATCATCTGAAAATTAGTTTCTATAAAACTTGTCGAAATGCAAGTTTCTGTCAAAAAATCATAGTATATTATACACTAATTTATACTAGTTTCGGTCAAAAAAGAAAATTTAATCGAGGACTTCTCGAAATGATAAGAAACTATTCAGATTATCGATATATTTTGTGAGGGAAGGTTATGATGGAAATCCGAATTAAATCGAGGAATGTTCCAATTATAAGAAACTTTTCAGATAATTTATATATGTTACAAGGGAAGGTTATGATGAAAGTCCATGCAAAAAATCATCTGAAAATTAGTTTCTATAAAACTTGTCGAAATGCAAGTTTCTTTCAAAAAATCATAGTATATTATACACTAATTTATACTAGTTTCGGTCAAAAAAGAAAATTTAATCGAGGACTTCTCGAAATGATAAGAAACTTTTCAGATTATTGATATATTTTGTGAGGGAAGGTTATGATGGAAATCTGTGCAAAAAATCATCTGAAAATTAGATTCTATGAAGCTATTTTGAAATGCAAGTTTCGGTCAAAAAAGCATAAATATTATACACTAGTTTATTCTAGTTTCGGTCAAAAAGTCGAATTAAATCGAGGAATGTTCCAATTATAAGAAACTCTTCAGATCATTTATATATGTTACAAGGGAAGGTTATGATGGAAGTCCATGCAAAAAATCATCTGAAAATTAGTTTCTATAAAACTTATCGAAATGCAAGTTTCTGTCAAAAAATCATAGTATATTATACACTAGTATACACTAGTTTCAATTAAAAAATCAAATTAAATCGAGGACTACTCGAAATGATACGAACCTTTTCAGATCATATCTATATTTTAAGAGGGAAGGTTATGATTGAAGTACTTGAAAAAAAGTCATTTGAAAATTAGACTCAATGAACCTTTTCGAAATACAAGTTTCGGTCAAAAAATCATAATATATTATACACTATTTTAAACTAGTTTCTTTCAAAAAATCAAATTAAATCAGAAACTGTTCGAAATGATACGAAACTTTTCAGATCATTTATATATGTTAAGAAGGAAGGTTATGATGGAAGTCAATGCAAAAAATCATCTGAAAATTAACGTCTATAAAACTTTTCGAAATGCAAGTTTCGGTCAAAAAATCATAGTATATTATACACTAGTTTATACCAGTTTCGGTCAAAAAAGAAAATTTAATCGAGGACTTCTCGAAATGATACAAAACTTTTATGATTATTGATATATTTTGTGAGGGAAGGTTATGATGGAAATACGTGCAAAAAATCATCTGAAAATTAGATTCTATGACGCTATTTTGAAATGCAAGTTTCGGTCAAAAAATCATAAATATTATACACTAGTTTATTCTAGTTTCGGTCAAAAATTCGAATTAAATCGAGGAATGTTCCAATTATAAGAAACTTTTCAGATCATTTATATATGTTACAAGGGAAGGTTATGATGGAAGTCCATGCAAAAAATCATCTGAAAATTAGTTTCTATAAAACTTGTCGAAATGCAAGTTTCTGTCAAAAAATCATAGTATATTATACACTAATTTACACTAGTTTCGGTCAAAAAATCAAATTTAATCGAGGACTTCTCGAAATGATACGAAACTTTTTAGATGATATCTATATTTTAAGAGGGAAGGTTATGATTGAAGTACTTGAAAAAAAGTCATTTGAAAATTAGACTCAATGAACCTTTTCGAAATAAAAGTTTCGGTCAAAAAATCATAATATATTATACACTATTTTAAACTAGTTTCGTTCAAAAAATGAAATTAAATCAGAAACTGTTCGAAATGATACGAAACTTTTCAGATCATTTGTATATGTTACGAGGGAAGGTTATGATGGAAGTCAATGCAAAAAATCATCTGAAAATTAACATCTATAAAACTTTTCGAAATGCAAGTTTCGGTCAAAAAATCATAGTATATTATACACTAGTTTATAATAGTTTCGGTCAAAAAAGAAAATTTAATCGAGGACTTCTCGAAATGATACGAAACTTTTATGATTATTGATATATTTTGTGAGGGAAGGTTATCATGGAAATCCGTGCAAAAAATCATCTGAAAATTAGAATCTATGAAGCTATTTTGAAATGCAAGTTTCGGTCAAAAAATCATTAATATTATACACTAGTTTATTCTAGTTTCGGTCAAAAATTCGAATTAAATCGAGGAATGTTCCAATTATAAGAAACTTTTCAGATCATTTATATATGTTACAAGGGAAGGTTATGATGGAAGTACATGCAAAAAATCATCTGAAAATTAGTTTCTATAAAACTTGTCGAAATGCAAGTTTCGTCAAAAAACTTATAGTATATTATACATTAATTTATAATAGTTTCGGTCAAAAAAGAAAATTTAATCGAGGACTTCTCGAAATGTTAGGAAACTTTTCAGATTATTGATATATTTTGTGAGGGAAGGTTATGATGGAAATCCGTGCTAAAAATCATCTGAAAATTAGATTCTTTGAAGCTATTTTGAAATGCAAGTTTCGGTCAAAAAATCATAAATATTATACACTAGTTTATTCTAGTTTCGATCAAAAAGTCGAATTAAATCGAGGAATGTTCCAATTATAAGAAACTTTTCAGATCATTTATATATGTTACAAGGGAAGGTTATGATGGAAGTCCATGCAAAAAATCATCTGAAAATTAGTTTCTATAAAACTTGTCGAAATGCAAGTTTCTGTCAAAAAATCATAGTATATTATACACTAATTTATACTAGTTTCGGTCAAAAAAGAAAATTTAATCGAGGACTTCTCGAAATGATAAGAAACTATTCAGATTATTGATATATTTTGTGAGGGAAGGTTATGATGGAAATCCGAATTAAATCGAGGAATGTTCCAATTATAAGAAACTTTTTAGATCATTTATATATGTTACAAGGGAAGGTTATGATGGAAGTCCATGCAAAAAATCATCTGAAAATTAGTTTCTATAAAACTTGTCGAAATGCAAGTTTCTGTCAAAAAATCATAGTATATTATACACTAATTTATACTAGTTTCGGTCAAAAAAGAAAATTTAATCGAGGACTTCTCGAAAAGATAAGAAACTTTTCAGATTATTGATATATTTTGTTAGGGAAGGTTATGATGGAAATCCGTGCAAAAAATCATCTGAAAATTAGATTCTATGACACTATTTTGAAATGCAAGTATCGGTCAAAAAATCATAAATATTATACACTAGTTTATTCTAGTTTCGGTCAAAAATTTGAATTAAATCGAGGAATGTTCCAATTATAAGAAACTTTTCAGATCATTTATATATGTTACAAGGGAAGGTTATGATGGAAGTACATGCAAAAAATCATCTGAAAATTAGTTTCTCTAAAACTTGTCGAAATGCAAGTTTCTGTCAAAAAATTATAGTATATTATACATTAATTTATAATAGTTTCGGTCAAAAAAGAAAATTTAATCGAGGACTTCTCGAAATGTTAGGAAACTTTTCAGATTATTGATATATTTTGTGAGGGAAGGTTATGATGGAAATCCGTGCTAAAAATCATCTGAAAATTAGATTCTTTGAAGCTATTTTGAAATGCAAGTTTCGGTCAAAAAATCATAAATATTATACACTAGTTTATTCTAGTTTCGATCAAAAAGTCGAATTAAATCGAGGAATGTTCCAATTATAAGAAACTTTTCAGATCATTTATATATGTTACAAAGGAAGGTTTTGATGGAAGTCCATGCAAAAAATCATCTGAAAATTAGTTTCTATAAAACTTGTCAAAATGCAAGTTTCTGTCAAAAAATCATAGTATATTATACACTAATTTATACTAGTTTCGGTCAAAAAAGAAAATTTAATCGAGGACTTCTCGAAATGATAAGAAACTTTTCAGATTATTGATATATTTTGTTAGGGAAGGTTATGATGGAAATCCGTGCAAAAAATCATCTGAAAATTAGATTCTATGACACTATTTTGAAATACAAGTTTCAGTCAAAAAATCATAAATATTATACACTAGTTTATTCTAGTTTCGGTCAAAAATTCGAATTAAATCGAGGAATGTTCCAATTATAAGAAACTTTTTAGATCATTTATATATGTTACAAGGGAAGGTTATGATGGAAGTACATGCAAAAAATCATCTGAAAATTAGTTTCTATAAAACTTGTCGAAATGCAAGTTTCTTTCAAAAAATCATAGTATATTATACATTAATTTATAATAGTTTCGGTCAAAAAAGAAAATTTAATCGAGGACTTCTCGAAATGTTAGGAAACTTTTCAGATTATTGATATATTATGTGAGGGAAGGTTATGATGGAAATCCGTGCTAAAAATCATCTGAAAATTAGATTCTTTGAAGCTATTTTGAAATGCAAGTTTCGGTCAAAAAATCATAAATATTATACACTAGTTTATTCTAGTTTCGATCAAAAAGTCGAATTAAATCGAGGAATGTTCCAATTATAAGAAACTTTTCAGATCATTTATATATGTTTCAAAGGAAGGTTTTGATGGAAGTCCATGCAAAAAATAATCTGAAAATTAGTTTCTATAAAACTTGTCGAAATGCAAGTTTCTGTCAAAAAATCATAGTATATTATACACTAATTTATACTAGTTTCGGTCAAAAAAGAAAATTTAATCGAGGACTTCTCGAAATGATAAGAAACTTTTCAGATTATTGATATATTTTGTTAGGGAAGGTTATGATGGAAATCCGTGCAAAAAATCATCTGAAAATTAGATTCTATGACACTATTTTGAAATGCAAGTTTCGGTCAAAAAATCATAAATATTATACACTAGTTTATTCTAGTTTCGGTCAAAAATTCGGATTAAATCGAGGAATGTTCCAATTATAAGAAACTTTTCAGATCATTTATATATGTTACAAGGGAAGGTTATGATGGAAGTCCATGCAAAAAATCATCTGAAATTAGTTTCTATAAAACTTGTCGAAATGCAAGTTTCTTTCAAAAAATCATAGTATATTATACACTAATTTATACTAGTTTCGGTCAAAAAAGAAAATTTAATCAAGGACTTCTCGAAATGATAAGAAACTTTTCAGATTATTGATATATTTTGTGAGGGAAGGTTATGATGGAAATCCGTGCAAAAATTCATCTGAAAATTAGATTCTATGACGCTATTTTGAAATGCATGTTTCGGTAAAAAAAGCATAAATATTATACACTAGTTTATTCTAGTTTCGGTCAAAAATTCGAATTAAATCGAGGAATGTTTCAATTATAAGAAACTTTTCAGATCATTTATATATGTTACAAGGGAAGGTTATGATGGAAGTCCATGCAAAAAATCATCTGAAAATTAGTTTTTATAAAACTTATCGAAATGCAAGTTTCTGTCAAAAAAACATAGTATATTATACACTAATTTATACTAGTTTCGGTCAAAAAAGAAAATTTAATCGAGGACTTCTCGAAATGATAAGAAACTTTTCAGATTATTGATATATTTTGTGAGGGAAGGTTATGATGGAAATCCGAATTAAATCGAGGAATTTTCCAATTATAAGAAACTTTTCAGATAATTTATATATGCTACAAGGGAATGTTATGATGAAAGTCCATGCAAAAAATCATCTGAAAATTAGTTTCTATAAAACTTGTCGAAATGCAAGTTTCTGTCAAAAAATCATAGTATATTATACACTAATTTATACTAGTTTCGGTCAAAAAAGAAAATTTAATCGAGGAATTCTAGAAATGATAAGAAACTTTTCAGATTATTGATATATTTTGTGAGGGAAGGTTATGATGGAAATCCGTGCAAAAAATCATCTGAAAATTAGATTCTATGAAGCTATTTTGAAATGCAAGTTTCGGTCAAAAAAGCATAAATATTATACACTAGTTTATTCTAGTTTCGGTCAAAAAGTCGAATTAAATCGAGGAATGTTCCAATTATAAGAAACTCTTCAGATCATTTATATATGTTACAAGCGAAGGTTATGATTGAAGTCCATGCAAAAAATCATCTGAAAATTAGTTTCTATAAAACTTATCGAAATGCAAGTTTCTGTAAAAAAATCATTGTATATTATACACTAGTTTACACTAGTTTCGATTAAAAAATCAAATTAAATCGAGGACTACTCGAAATGATACGAACCTTTTCATATCATATCTATATTTTAAGAGGGAAGGTTATGATTGAAGTAATTGAAAAAAAGTCATTTGAAAATTAGACTCAATGAACCTTTTCGAAATACAAGTTTCGGTCAAAAAATCATAATATATTATACACTATTTTAAACTAGTTTCTTTCAAAAAATCAAATTAAATCAGAAACTTTTCGAAATGATACGAAACTTTTCAGATCATTTATATATATTACGAAGGAAGGTTATGATGGAAGTCAATGCAAAAAATCATCTGAAAATTAACGTCTATAAAACTTTTCGAAATGCAAGTTTCGGTCAAAAAATCATAGTATATTATACACTAGTTTATACTAGTTTCGGTCAAAAAAGAAAATTTAATCGAGGACTTCTCGAAATGATACAAAACTTTTATGATTATTGATATATTTTGTGAGGGAAGGTTATGATGGAAATCCGTGCAAAAAATCATCTGAAAATTAGATTCTATAACGCTATTTTGAAATGCAAGTTTCGGTCAAAAAATCATAAATATTATACACTAGTTTATTCTAGTTTCGGTCAAAAATTCGAATTAAATCGAGGAATGTTCCAATTATAAGAAACTTTTCAGATCATTTATACATGTTACAAGGGAAGGTTATGATGGAAGTCCATGCAAAAAATCATCTGAAAATTAGTTTCTATAAAACTTGTCGAAATGCAAGTTTCTGTCAAAAAATCATAGTATATTAAACACTAATTTATACTAGTTTCGGTCAAAAAAGAAAATTTAATCGAGGACTTCTCGAAATGATAAGAAACTATTCAGATTATTGATAAATTTTGTGAGGGAAGGTTATGATGGAAATCCGAATTAAATCGAGGAATGTTCCAATTATAAGAAACTTTTCAGATCATTTATATATGTTACAAGGGATGGTTATGATGGAAGTTCATGCAAAAAATCTTCTGAAAATTAGTTTCTATAAAACTTGTCGAAATGCAAGTTTCTGTCAAAAAATCATAGTATATTATACACTAGTTTATACTAGTTTCGGTCAAAAGAGAAAATTTAATCGAGGACTTCTCGAAATGATAAGAAACTTTTCAGATTATTGATATATTTTGTGAGGGAATGTTATGATGGAAATCTGTGCAAAAAATCATCTGAAAATTAGATTCTATGACGCTATTTTGAAATGCAAGTTTCGGTCAAAAAGCATAAATATTATACACTAGTTTATTCTAGTTTCGGTCAAAAATTCGAATTAAATCGGGGAATGTTCCAATTATAAGAAACTTTTCAGATCATTTATATATGTTACAAGGGAAGGTTATGATGGAAGTCCATGCAAAAAATCATCTGAAAATTAGTTTCTATAAAACTTGTCGAAATGCAAGTTTCTGTCAAAAAATCATAGTATATTATACACTAATTTATACTAGTTTCGGTCAAAAAAGAAAATTTAATCGAGGACTTCTCGAAATGATAAGAAACTATTCAGATTATTGATATATTTTGTGAGGGAAAGTTATGATGGAAATCCGAATTAAATCGAGGAATGTTCCAATTATAAGAAACTTTTCAGATAATTTATATATGTTACAAGGGAAGGTTATGATGAAAGTCCATGCAAAAAATCATCTGAAAATTAGTTTCTATAAAACTTGTCGAAATGCAAGTTTCTGTCAAAAAATCATAGTATATTATACACTAATTTATACTAGTTTCGGTCAAAAAAGAAAATTTATTCGAGGACTTCTCGAAATGATAAGAAACTTTTCAGATTATTGATATATTTTGTGAGGGAAGGTTCTGATAGAAATCCGTGCAAAAAATCATCTGAAAATTAGATTCTATGAAGCTATTTTGAAATGCAAGTTTCGGTCAAAAAAGCATAAATCTTATACACTAGTTTATTCTAGTTTCGGTCAAAAAGTCGAATTAAATCGAGGAATGTTCCAATTATAAGAAACTCTTCAGATCATTTATATATGTTACAAGGGAAGGTTATGATGGAAGTCCATGCAAAAAATCATCTGAAAATTAGTTTCTATAAAACTTATCGAAATGCAAGTTTCTGTCAAAAAATCATAGTATATTATACACTAGTTTACACTAGTTTCGATTAAAAAATCAAATTAAATCGAGGACTACTCGAAATGATACAAACCTTTTCAGATCATATCTATATTTTAAGAGGGAAGGTTATGATTGAAGTACTTGAAAAAAAGTCATTTGAAAATTAGACTCAATGAACCTTTTCGAAATACAAGTTTCGGTCAAAAAATCATAATATATTATACACTATTTTAAACTAGTTTCTTTCAAAAAATCAAATTAAATCAGAAACTGTTCGAAATGATACGAAACTTTTCAGATCATTTATATATATTAAGAAGGAAGGTTATGATGGAAGTCAATGCAAAAAATCATCTGAAAATTAACGTCTATAAAACTTTTCGAAATGCAAGTTTCGGTCAAAAAATCATAGTATATTATACACTAGTTTATACTAGTTTCGGTCAAAAAAGAAAATTTAATCGAGGACTTCTCGAAATGATACAAAACTTTTATGATTATTGATATATTTTGTGAGGGAAGGTTATGATGGAAATACGTGCAAAAAATAATCTGAAAATTAGATTCTATGAAGCTATTTTGAAATGCAAGTTTCGGTCAAAAAATCATAAATATTATACACTAGTTTATTCTAGTTTCGGTCAAAAAGTCGAATTAAATCGAGGAATGTTCCAATTATAAGAAACTTTTCAGATCATTTATATATGTTACAAGGGAAGGTTATGATGGAAGTCCATGAAAAAATCATCTGAAAATTTGTTTCTATAAAACTTATCGAAATGCATGTTTCTGTCAAAAAATAATAGTATATTAAACACTAATTTACACTAGTTTCAGTCAAAAAATCAAAGTAAATCAAGGACTACTCGAAATGATACGAATATTTTCAGATCATTTCTATATATTACGAGGGAAGGTTATGATTGAACTACATGAAAAAAATCATTTAAAAATTAGACTCAATGAACCTTTTCGAAATACAAGTTTCGATCAAAAAATCAGAATATATTAAACACTATTTTAAACTAGTTTCGTTCAAAAATTCAAATTAAATCAGAAACTTTTCGAAATGATACGAAACTTTCCAGATCATTTATATATGTTACGAGGGAAGGTTATGATGGAAGTCCATGGAAAAAATCATCTGAAAATTAACGTCTATAAAACTTTTCGAAATGCAAGTTTCGGTCAAAAAATCATAGTATATTATACACTAGTTTATACTAGTTTCAGTCAAAAAAGAAAATTTAATCGAGCACTGCTACAAATGATACACAAATTTTCAGATTATTGATATATTTTATGAGGGAAGGTTATGACGGAAGTCCGTGCAAAAAATCATCTGAAAATTAGATTCTATGAAGCTATTTTGAATTGCAAGTTTCGGTCAAAAAATCATAAATATTATACACTAGTTTATTTTAGCTTCGGTCAAAAAGTCGAATTAAATCGAGGAATGTTCCAATTATAAGAAACTTTTCAGATCATTTATATATGTTACAAGGGAAGGTTATGATGGAAGTCCATGCAAAAAATCATCTGAAAATTAGTTTCTATAAAACTTATCAAAATGCAAGTTTATGTCAAAAAATCATAGTATATTATACACTAGTTTATACTAGTTTCGATTAAAAAATCAAATTAAATCGAGGACTACTCGAAATGATACGAAACTTTTCAGATGATATCTATATTTTAAGAGGGAAGGTTATGATTGAAGTACTTGAAAAAAAGTCATTTGAAAATTAGACTCAATGAACCTTTTCGAAATACAAGTTTCGGTCAAAAAATCATAATATATTATACACTATTTTAAACTAGTTTCGTTCAAAAAATGAAATTAAATCAGAAACTGTTCGAAATGATACGAAACTTTTCAGATCATTTATATATGTTACGAAGGAAGGTTATGATGGAAGTCAATGCAAAAAAATAACTGAAAATTAACATCTATAAAACTTTTCGAAATGCAAGTTTCGGTCAAAAAATCATAGTATATTATACACTAGTTTATACTAGTTTCGGTCAAAAAAGAAAATTTAATCGAGGACTTCTCGAAATGATACGAAACTTTTATGATTATTGATATATTTTGTGAGGGAAGGTTATGATGGAAATCCGTGCAAAAAATCATCTGAAAATTAGAATCTATGAAGCTATTTTGAAATGCAAGTTTCGGTCAAAAAATCATAAATATTATACACTAGTTTATTCTAGTTTCGGTCAAAAATTCGAATTAAATCGAGGAATGTTCCAATTATAAGAAACTTTTCAGATCATTTATATATGTTACAAGGGAAGCTTATGATGGAAGTCCATGCAAAAAATCATCTGAAAATTAGTTTCTATAAAACTTGTCGAAATGCAAGTTTCTGTCAAAAAATCATAGTATATTATACACTAATTTATACTAGTTTCGGTCAAAAAAGAAAATTTAATCGAGGACTTCTCAAAATGATAAGAAACTTTTCAGATTATTGATATATTTTGTGAGGGAAGGTTATGATGGAAATCCGAATTAAATCGAGGAATGTTCCAATTATAAGAAACTTTTCAGATCATTTATATATGTTACAAGGGAAGGTTATGATGGAAGTCCATGCAAAAAATCATCTAAAAATTAGTTTCTATAAAATTTGTCGAAATGCAAGTTTTTGTCAAAAAATCATAGTATATTATACACTAATTTATACTAGTTTCGGTCAAAAAAGAAAATTTAATCGAGGACTTCTCGAAATGATAAGAAACTATTCAGATTATTGATATATTTTGTGAGGGAAGGTTATGATGGAAATCCGTGCAAAAAATCATCTAAAAATTAGATTCTATGACACTATTTTGAAATGCAAGTTTCGGTCAAAAAATCATAAATATTATACACTAGTTTATTCTAGTTTCGGTCAAAAATTCGAATTAAATCGAGGAATGTTCCAATTATAAGAAACTTTTCAGATCATTTATATATGTTACAATTGAAGGTTATGATGGAAGTCCATGCAAAAAATCATCTGAAAATTAGTTTCTTTAAAACTTGTCGAAATGCAAGTTTCTTTCAAAAAATCATAGTATATTATACACTAGTTTATACTAGTTTCGGTCAAAAGAGAAAATTTAATCGAGGACTTCTCGAAATGATAGAAAAATTTTATGATTATTGATATATTTTGTGAGGGAAGGTTATGATGGAAATCCGTGCAAAAAATCATCTGAAAATTAGATTCTATGACGCTATTTTGAAATGCAAGTTTCGGTCAAAAAATCATAAATATTATACACTAGTTTATTCTAGTTTCGGTCAAAAATTCGAATTAAATCGAGGAATGTTCCAATTATAAGAAACTTTTCAGATCATTTATATATGTTACAAGGGAAGGTTATGATGGAAGTCCATGCAAAAAATCATCTGAAAATTAGTTTCTATAAAACTTGTCGAAATGCAAGTTTCTGTCAAAAAATCATAGAATATTATACACTAATTTATACTAGTTTCGGTCAAAAAAGAAAATTTAATCGAGGACTTCTCGAAATGATAAGAAACTTTTCAGATTATTGATATATTTTGTGAGGGAAGGTTATGATGGAAATCCGTGCAAATAATCATCTGAAAATTAGATTCTATGAAGCTATTTTGAAATGCAAGTTTCGGTCAAAAAAGCATAAATATTATACACTAGTTTATTCTAGTTTCGGTCAAAAAGTCGAATTAAATCGAGGAATGTTCCAATTATAAGAAACTCTTCAGATCATTTATATATGTTACAAGGGAAGGTTATGATGGAAGTCCATGCAAAAAATCATCTGAAAATTAGTTTCTATAAAACTTATCGAAATGCAAGTTTCTGTCAAAAAATCATAGTATATTATACACTAGTTTCGATTAAAAAATCAAATTAAATCGAGGACTACTCGAAATGATACGAACCTTTTCAGATCATATCTATATTTTAAGAGGGAAGATTATGATTGAAGTACTTGAAAAAAAGTCATTTGAAAATTAGACTCAATGAACCTTTTCGAAATACAAGTTTTGGTCAAAAAATCATAATATATTATACACTATTTTAAACTAGTTTCTTTCAAAAAATAAAATTAAATCAGAAACTGTTCGAAATGATACGAAACTTTTCAGATCATTTATATATGTTACGAAGGAAGGTTATGATGGAAGTCAAAGCAAAAAAATAACTGAAAATTAACGTCTATAAAACTTTTCGAAATGCAAGTTTCGGTCAAAAAATCATAGTATATTATACACTAGTTTATACGAGTTTCGGTCAAAACAGAAAATTTAATCGAGGACTTCTCGAAATGATAAGAAACTTTTCAGATTATTGATATATTTTGTGAGGGAAGGTTATGATGGAAATCCGTGCAAATAATCATCTGAAAATTAGATTCTATGAAGCTATTTTGAAATGCAAGTTTCGGTCAAAAAAGCATAAATATTATACACTAGTTTATTCTAGTTTCGGTCAAAAAGTCGAATTAAATCGAGGAATGTTCAAATTATAAGAAACTCTTCAGATCATTTATATATGTTACGAGGGAAGGTTATGATGGAAGTCCATGCAAAAAATCATCTGAAAATTAGTTTCTATAAAACTAGTCGAAATGCAAGTTTCTGTCAAAAAATCATAGTATATTAAACACTAATTTATTCTAGTTTCGGTCAAAAAAGAAAATTTAATCGAGGACTTCTTGAAATGATAAGAAACTATTCAGATTATTGATATATTTTGTGAGTGAAGGTTATGATGGAAATCCGAATTAAATCGAGGAATGTTCCAATTATAAGAAACTTTTCAGATCATTTATATATGTTACAAGGGAAGGTTATGATGGAAGTCCATGCAAAAAATCATCTGAAAATTAGTTTCTATAAAATTTGTCGAAATGCAAGTTTCTGTCAAAAAATCATAGTATATTATACACTAATTTATACTAGTTTCGGTCAAAAAAAAAATTTAATCGAGGACTTCTCGAAATGATAAGAAACTATTCAGATTATTGATATATTTTGTGAGGGAAGGTTATGATGGAAATTCGTGCAAAAAATCATCTGAAAATTAGATTTTATGAAGCTATTTTGAAATGCAAGTTTCGGTCAAAAAAGCATAAATATTATACACTAGTTTATTCTAGTTTCGGTCAAAAAGTCGAATTAAATCGAGGAATGTTCCAATTATAAGAAACTCTTCAGATCATTTATATATGTTACAAGGGAAGGTTATGATGGAAGTCCATGCAAAAAATCATCTGAAAATTAGTTTCTATAAAACTTATCAAAATGCAAGTTTCTGTCAAAAAATCATAGTATATTATACACTAGTTTACATTAGTTTCAATTAAAAAATCAAATTAAATCGAGGACTACTCGAAATGATACGAACCTTTTCAGATCATATCTATATTTTAAGAGGGAAGGTTATGATTGAAGTACTTGAAAAAAAGTCATTTGAAAATTAGACTCAATGAACCTTTTCGAAATACAAGTTTCGGTCAAAAAATCATAATATGTTATACACTATTTTAAACTAGTTTCTTTCAAAAAATCAAATTAAATCAGAAACTGTTCGAAATGATACGAAACTTTTCAGATCATTTATATATGTTAAGAAGGAAGGTTATGATGGAAGTCAATGCAAAAAATCATCTGAAAATTAACGTCTATAAAACTTTTCGAAATGCAAGTTTCGGTCAAAAAATCATAGTATATTATACACTAGTTTATACCAGTTTCGGTCAAAAAAGAAAATTTAATTGAGGACTTCTCGAAATGATACAAAACTTTTATGATTATTGATATATTTTGTGAGGGAAGGTTATGATGGAAATCCGTGCAAAAAATCATCTGAAAATTAGATTCTATGACGCTATTTTGAAATGCAAGTTTCGGTCAAAAAATCATAAATATTATACACTAGTTTTTTCTAGTTTCGGTCAAAAATTCGAATTAAATCGAGGAATGTTCCAATTATAAGAAACTTTTCAGATCATTTATATATGTTACAAGGGAAGGTTATGATGGAAGTCCATGCAAAAAATCATCTGAAAATTAGTTTCTATAAAACTTGTCGAAATGCAAGTTTCTGTCAAAAAATCATAGTATATTAAACACTAATTTATACTAGTTTCGGTCAAAAAAGAAAATTTAATCGAGGACTTCTCGAAATGATAAGAAACTATTCAGATTATTGATATATTTTGTGAGGGAAGGTTATGATGGAAATCCGAATTAAATCGAAGAATGTTCCAATTATAAGAAACTTTTCAGATAATTTATATATGTTACAAGGGAAGGTTATGATGGAAGTCCATGCAAAAATTCATCTGAAAATTAGTTTCTATAAAACTTGTCGAAATGCAAGTTTCTGTCAAAAAATCATAGAATATTATACACTAATTTATACTAGTTTCGGTCAAAAAAGAAAATTTAATCGAGGACTTCTCGAAATGATAAGAAACTTTTCAGATTATTGATATATTTTGTGAGGGAAGGTTATGATGGAAATCCGTGCAAGTAATCATCTGAAAATTAGATTCTATGAAGCTATTTTGAAATGCAAGTTTCGGTCAAAAAAGCATAAATATTATACACTAGTTTATTCTAGTTTCGGTCAAAAAGTCGAATTAAATCGAGGAATGTTCCAATTATAAGATACTCTTCAGATCATTTATATATGTTACAAGGGAAGGTTATGATGGAAGTCCATGCAAAAAATCATCTGAAAATTAGTTTCTATAAAACTTATCGAAATGCAAGTTTCTGTCAAAAAATCATAGTATATTATACACTAGTTTCGATTAAAAAATCAAATTAAATCGAGGACTACTCGAAATGATACGAACCTTTTCAGATCATATCTATATTTTAAGAGGGAAGATTATGATTGAAGTACCTTAAAAAAAGTCATTTGAAAATTAGACTCAATGAACCTTTTCGAAATACAAGTTTTGGTCAAAAAATCATAATATATTATACACTATTTTAAACTAGTTTCTTTCAAAAAATAAAATTAAATCAGAAACTGTTCGAAATGATACGACACTTTTCAGATCATTTATATATGTTACGAAGGAAGGTTATGATGGAAGTCAAAGCAAAAAAATAACTGAAAATTAACGTCTATAAAACTTTTCGAAATGCAAGTTTCAGTCAAAAAATCATAGTATATTATACACTAGTTTATACGAGTTTCGGTCAAAACAGAAAATTTAATCGAGGACTTCTCGAAATGATAAGAAACTTTTCAGATTATTGATATATTTTGTGAGGGAAGGTTATGATGGAAATCCGTTCAAATAATCATCTGAAAATTAGATTCTATGAAGCTATTTTGAAATGCAAGTTTCGGTCAAAAAAGCATAAATATTATACACTAGTTTATTCTAGTTTCGGTCAAAAAGTCGAATTAAATCGAGGAATGTTCCAATTATAAGAAACTCTTCAGATCATTTATATATGTTACAAGGGAAGGTTATGATGGAATCCATGCAAAAAATCATCTGAAAATTAGTTTCTATAAAACTTATCGAAATGCAAGTTTCTGTCAAAAAATCATAGTATATTATACACTAGTTTACACTAGTTTCGATTAAAAAATCAAATTAAATCGAGGACTACTCGAAATGATACGAACTTTTTTAGATCATATCTATATTTTAAGAGGGAAGGTTATGATTGAAGTACTTGAAAAAAAGTCATTTGAAAATTAGACTCAATGAACCTTTTCGAAATACAAGTTTCGGTCAAAAAATCATAATATGTTATACACTATTTTAAACTAGTTTCTTTCAAAAAATCAAATTAAATCAGAAACTGTTCGAAATGATACGAAACTTTTCAGATCATTTATATATGTTAAGAAGGAAGGTTATGATGGAAGTCAATGCAAAAAATCATCTGAAAATTAACGTATATAAAACTTTTCGAAATGCAAGTTTCGGTCAAAAAATCATAGTATATTATACACTAGTTTATACTAGTTTCGGTCAAAAAAGAAAATTTAATCGAGGACTTCTCGAAATGATACAAAACTTTTATGATTATTGATATATTTTGTGAGGGAAGGTTATGATGGAAATCCGTGCAAAAAATCATCTGAAAATTAGATTCTATGACGCTATTTTGAAATGCAAGTTTCGGTCAAAAAATCATAAATATTATACACTAGTTTATTCTAGTTTCGGTCAAAAATTCGAATTAAATCGAGGAATGTTCCAATTATAAGAAACTTTTCAGATCATTTATATATGTTACAAGGGAAGGTTATGATGGAAGTCCATGCAAAAAATCATCTGAAAATTAGTTTCTATAAAACTTGTCGAAATGCAAGTTTCTGTCAAAAAATCATAGTATATTATACACTAATTTATACTAGTTTCGGTCAAAAAAGAAAATTTAATCGAGGACTTCTCGAAATGATAAGAAACTATTCAGATTATTGATATATTTTGTGAGGGAAGGTTATGATGGAAATCCGAATTAAATCGAAGAATGTTCCAATTATAAGAAACTTTTCAGATCATTTATATATGTTACAAGGGAAGGTTATGATGGAAGTCCATGCAAAAAATCATCTGAAAATTAGTTTCTATAAAACTTGTCGAAATGCAAGTTTCTGTCAAAAAATCATAGAATATTATACACTAATTTATACTAGTTTCGGTCAAAAAAGAAAATTTAATCGAGGACTTCTCGAAATGATAAGAAACTTTTCAGATTATTGATATATTTTGTGAGGGAAGGTTATGATGGAAATCCGTGCAAATAATCATCTGAAAATTAGATTCTATGAAGCTATTTTGAAATGCAAGTTTCGGTCAAAAAAGCATAAATATTATACACTAGTTTATTCTAGTTTCGGTCAAAAAGTCGAATTAAATCGAGGAATGTTCCAATTATAAGATACTCTTCAGATCATTTATATATGTTACAAGGGAAGGTTATGATGGAAGTCCATGCAAAAAATCATCTGAAAATTAGTTTCTATAAAACTTATCGAAATGCAAGTTTCTGTCAAAAAATCATAGTATATTATACACTAGTTTCGATTAAAAAATCAAATTAAATCGAGGACTACTCGAAATGATACGAACCTTTTCAGATCATATCTATATTTTAAGAGGGAAGATTATGATTGAAGTACCTTAAAAAAAGTCATTTGAAAATTAGACTCAATGAACCTTTTCGAAATACAAGTTTTGGTCAAAAAATCATAATATATTATACACTATTTTAAACTAGTTTCTTTCAAAAAATAAAATTAAATCAGAAACTGTTCGAAATGATACGACACTTTTCAGATCATTTATATATGTTACGAAGGAAGGTTATGATGGAAGTCAAAGCAAAAAAATAACTGAAAATTAACGTCTATAAAACTTTTCGAAATGCAAGTTTCGGTCAAAAAATCATAGTATATTATACACTAGTTTATACGAGTTTCGGTCAAAACAGAAAATTTAATCGAGGACTTCTCGAAATGATAAGAAACTTTTCAGATTATTGATATATTTTGTGAGGGAAGGTTATGATGGAAATCCGTGCAAATAATCATCTGAAAATTAGATTCTATGAAGCTATTTTGAAATGCAAGTTTCGGTCAAAAAAGCATAAATATTATACACTAGTTTATTCTAGTTTCGGTCAAAAAGTCGAATTAAATCGAGGAATGTTCCAATTACAAGAAACTCTTCAGATCATTTATATATGTTACGAGGGAAGGTTATGATGGAAGTCCATGCAAAAAATCATCTGATTATTAGTTTCTATAAAACTTGTCGAAATGCAAGTTTCTGTCAAAAAATCATAGTATATTAAACACTAATTTATTCTAGTTTCGGTCAAAAAAGAAAATTTAATCGAGGACTTCTCGAAATGATAAGAAACTATTCGGATTATTGATATATTTTGTGAGGGAAGGTTATGATGGAAATCCGAATTAAATCGAGGAATGTTCCAATTATAAGAAACTTTTCATATCATTTATATATGTTACAAGGGAAGGTTATGATGGAAGTCCATGCAAAAAATCATCTGAAAATTAGTTTCTATAAAACTTGTCGAAATGCAAGTTTCTGTCAAAAAATCATAGTATATTATACACTAATTTATACTAGTTTCGGTCAAAAAAAAAATTTAATCGAGGACTTCTCGAAATGATAAGAAACTATTCAGATTATTAATATATTTTGTGAGGGAAGGTTATGATGGAAATCCGTGCAAAAAATCATCTGAAAATTAGATTCTATGAAGCTATTTTGAAATGCAAGTTTCGGTCAAAAAAGCATAAATATTATACACTAGTTTATTCTAGTTTCGGTCAAAAAGTCGAATTAAATCGAGGAATGTTCCAATTATAAGAAACTCTTCAGATCATTTATATATGTTACAAGGGAAGGTTATGATGGAAGTCCATGCAAAAAATCATCTGAAAATTAGTTTCTATAAAACTTATCGAAATGCAAGTTTCTGTCAAAAAATCATAGTATATTATACACTAGTTTCGATTAAAAAATCAAATTAAATCGAGGACTACTCGAAATGATACGAACCTTTTCAGATCATATCTATATTTTAAGAGGGAAGGTTATGATTGAAGTACTTGAAAAAAAGTCATTTGAAAATTAGACTCAATGAACCTTTTCGAAATACAAGTTTCGGTCAAAAAATCATAATATATTATACACTATTTTAAACTAGTTTCTTTCAAAAAATCAAATTAAATCAGAAACTGTTCGAAATGATACGAAACTTTTCAGATCATTTATATATGTTACGAAGGAAGGTTATGATTAAAGTCAAAGCAAAAAAATAACTGAAAATTAACGTCTATAAAACTTTTCGAAATGCAAGTTTCGGTCAAAAAATCATAGTATATTATACACTAGTTTATACTAGTTTCGGTCAAAAAAGAAAATTTAATCGAGGACTTCTCGAAATGATACAAAACTTTTATGATTATTGATATATTTTGTGAGGGAAGGTTATGATGGAAATCCGTGAAAATAATCATCTTAAAATTAGATTCTATGAAGCTATTTTGAAATGCAAGTTTCGGTCAAAAAAGCATAAATATTATACACTAGTTTATTCTAGTTTCGGTCAAAAAGTCGAATTAAATCTAGGAATGTTCCAATTATAAGAAACTCTTCAGATCATTTATATATGTTACGAGGGAAGGTTATGATGGAAGTCCATGCAAAAAATCATCTGAAAATTAGTTTCTATAAAACTTGTCGAAATGCAAGTTTCTGTCAAAAAATCATAGTATATTAAACACTAATTTATTCTAGTTTCGGTCAAAAAAGAAAATTTAATCGATGACTTCTCGAAATGATAAGAAACTATTCAGATTATTGATATATTTTGTGAGGGAAGGTTATGATGGAAATCCGAATTAAATCGAGGAATGTTCCAATTATAAGAAACTTTTCAGATCATTTATATATGTTACAAGGGAAGGTTATGATGGAAGTCCATGCAAAAAATCATCTGAAAATTAGTTTCTATAAAACTTGTCCAATTGAGTGTTTCTGTCAAAAAATCATAGTATATTATACACTAATTTATACTAGTTTCGGTCAAAAAAAAAATTTAATCGAGGACTTCTCGAAATGATAAGAAACTATTCAGATTATTGATATATTTTGTGAGGGATGGTTATGATGGAAATCCGTGCAAAAAATCATCTGAAAATTAGATTCTATGAAGCTATTTTGAAATGCAAGTTTCGGTCAAAAAAGCATAAATATTATACACTAGTTTATTCTAGTTTCTGTCAAAAAGTCGAATTAAATCGAGGAATGTTCCAATTATAAGAAACTCTTCAGATCATTTATATATGTTACAAGGGAAGGTTATGATGGAAGTCCATGCAAAAAATCATCTGAAAATTAGTTTCTATAAAACTTATCGAAATGCAAGTTTCTGTCAAAAAATCATAGTATATTATACACTAGTTTCGATTAAAAAATCAAATTAAATCGAGGACTACTCGAAATGATACGAACCTTTTCAGATCATATCTATATTTTAAGAGGGAAGGTTATGATAAAAGTACTTGAAAAAAAGTCATTTGAAAATTAGACTCAATGAACCTTTTCGAAATACAAGTTTCGGTCAAAAAATCATAATATATTATACACTATTTTAAACTAGTTTCTTTCAAAAAATCAAATTAAATCAGAAACTGTTCGAAATGATACGAAACTTTTCAGATCATTTATATATGTTACGAAGGAAGGTTATGATGGAAGTTAATGCAAAAAAATAACTGAAAATTAACGTCTATAAAACTTTTCGAAATGCAAGTTTCGGTCAAAAAATCATAGCATATTATACACTAGTTTATACTAGTTTCGGTCAAAAAAGAAAATTTAATCGAGGACTTCTCGAAATGATACAAAACTTTTATGATTATTGATATATTTTGTGAGGGAAGGTTATGATGGAAATCCGTGCAAAAAATCATCTGAAAATTAGATTCTATGACGCTATTTTGAAATGCAAGTTTCGGTCAAAAAATCATAAATATTATACACTAGTTTATTCTAGTTTCGGTAAAAAATTCGAATTAAATCGAGGAATGTTCCAATTATAAGAAACTTTTCAGATCATTTATATATGTTACGAGGGAAGGTTATGATGGAAGTCCATGCCAAAAATCATCTGAAAATTAGTTTGTATAAAACTTGTCGAAATGCAAGTTTCTGTCAAAAAATCATAGTATATTAAACACTATCTTATTCTAGTTTCGGTCAAAAAAGAAAATTTAATCGAGGACTTCTCAAAATGATAAGAAACTATTCAGATTATTGATATATTTTGTGAGGGAAGGTTATGATGGAAATCCGAATTAAATCGAAGAATGTTCCAATTATAAGAAACTTTTTAGATCATTTATATATGTTACAAGGGAAGGTTATGATGGAAGTCCATGCAAAAAATCATCTGAAAATTAGTTTCTATAAAACTTGTCGAAATGCAAGTTTCTGTCAAAAAATCATAGTATATTATACACTAATTTATACAAGTTTCGGTCAAAAAAGAAAATTTAATCGAGGACTTCTCGAAATGATAAGAAACTTTTCAGATTATTGATATATTTTGTGAGGGAAGGTTATGATGGAAATCCGTGCAAATAATTATCTGAAAATTAGATTCTATGAAGCTATTTTGAAATGCAAGTTTCGGTCAAAAAAGCATAAATATTATACACTAGTTTATTCTTGTTTCGGTCAAAAAGTCGAATTAAATCAAGGAATGTTCCAATTATAAGAAACTCTTCAGATCATTTATATATGTTACAAGGGAAGGTTATGATGGAAGTCCATGCAAAAAATCATCTGAAAATTAGTTTCTATAAAACTTATCGAAATGCAAGTTTCTGTCAAAAAATCATAGTATATTATACACTAGTTTCGATTAAAAAATCAAATTAAATCGAGGACTACTCGAAATGATACGAACCTTTTCAGATCATATCTATATTTTAAGAGGGAAGGTTATGATTGAAGTACTTGAAAAAAAGTCATTTGAAAATTAGACTCAATGAACCTTTTCGAAATACAAGTTTCGGTCAAAAAATCATAATATATTATACACTATTTTAAACTAGTTTCTTTCAAAAAATCAAATTAAATCAGAAACTGTTCGAAATGATACGAAACTTTTCAGATCATATATATATGTTACGAAGGAAGGTTATGATTAAAGTCAAAGCAAAAAAATAACTGAAAATTAACGTCTATAAAACTTTTCGAAATGCAAGTTTCGGTCAAAAAATCATAGTATATTATACACTAGTTTATACTAGTTTCGGTCAAAAAAGAAAATTTAATCGAGGACTTCTCGAAATGATACAAAACTTTTATGATTATTGATATATTTTGTGAGGGAAGGTTATGATGGAAATCCGTGCAAATAATCATCTTAAAATTAGATTCTATGAAGCTATTTTGAAATGCAAGTTTCGGTCAAAAAAGCACAAATATTATACACTAGTTTATTCTAGTTTCGGTCAAAAAGTCGAATTAAATCTAGGAATGTTCATATTATAAGAAACTCTTCAGATCATTTATATATGTTACGAGGGAAGGTTATGATGGAAGTCCATGCAAAAAATCATCTGAAAATTAGTTTCTATAAAACTTGTCGAAATGCAAGTTTCTGTCAAAAAATCATAGTATATTAAACACTAATTTATTCTAGTTTCGGTCAAAAAAGAAAATTTAATCGAGGACTTCTCGAAATGATAAGAAACTATTCAGATTATTGATATATTTTGTGAGGGAAGGTTATGATGGAAATCCGAATTAAATCGAGGAATGTTCCAATTATAAGAAACTTTTCAGATCATTTATATATGTTACAAGGGAAGGTTATGATGGAAGTCCATGCAAAAAATCATCTGAAAATTAGTTTCTATAAAACTTGTCCAATTGCAAGTTTCTGTCAAAAAATCATAGTATATTATACACTAGTTTCGATTAAAAAATCAAATTAAATCGAGGACTACTCGAAATGATACGAACCTTTTCAGATCATATCTATATTTTAAGAGGGAAGGTTATGATTGAAGTACTTGAAAAAAAGACATTTGAAAATTAGACTCAATGAACCTTTTCGAAATACAAGTTTCGGTCAAAAAATCATAATATGTTATACACTATTTTAAACTAGTTTCTTTCAAAAAATCAAATTAAATCAGAAACTGTTCGAAATGATACGAAACTTTTCAGATCATTTATATATGTTAAGAAGGAAGGTTATGATGGAAGTCAATGCAAAAAATCATCTGAAAATTAACGTCTATAAAACTTTTCGAAATGCAAGTTTCGGTCAAAAAATCATAGTATATTATACACTAGTTTATACTAGTTTCGGTCAAAAAAGAAAATTTAATCGAGGACTTCTCGAAATGATACAAAACTTTTATGATTATTGATATATTTTGTGAGGGAAGGTTATGATGGAAATCCGTGCAAAAAATCATCTGAAAATTAGATTCTATGACGCTATTTTGAAATGCAAGTTTCGGTCAAAAAATCATAAATATTATACACTAGTTTATTCTAGTTTCGATCAAAAATTCGAATTAAATCGAGGAATGTTCCAATTATAAGAAACTTTTCAGATCATTTATATATGTTACAAGGGAAGGTTATGATGGAAGTCCATGCAAAAAATCATCTGAAAATTAGTTTTTATAAAACTTGTCGAAATGCAAGTTTCTATCAAAAAATCATAGTATATTAAACACTAATTTATACTAGTTTCGGTCAAAAAAGAAAATTTAATCGAGGACTTCTCGAAATGATAAGAAACTATTCAGATTATTGATATATTTTGTGAGGGAAGGTTATGATGGAAATCCGAATTAAATCGAGGAATGTTCCAATTATAAGAAACTTTTCAGATCATTTATATATGTTACAAAGGAAGGTTATGATGGAAGTCCATGCAAAAAATCATCTGAAAATTATTTTCTATAAAACTTGTCGAAATGCAAGTTTCTGTCAAAAAATCATAGTATATTATACACTAATTTATACTAGTTTCGGTCAAAAAAGAAAATTTAATCGAGGACTTCTCGAAATGATAAGAAACTTTTCAGATTATTGATATATTTTGTGAGGGAAGGTTATGATTGAAATCCGTGCAAATAATTATCTGAAAATTAGATTCTATGAAGCTATTTTGAAATGCAAGTTTCGGTCAAAAAAGCATAAATATTATACACTAGTTTATTCTTGTTTCGGTCAAAAAGTCGAATTAAATCGAGGAATGTTCCAATTATAAGAAACTCTTCAGATCATTTATATATGTTACAAGGGAAGGTTATGATGGAAGTCCATGCAAAAAATCATCTGAAAATTAGTTTCTATAAAACTTATCGAAATGCAAGTTTCTGTCAAAAAATCATAGTATATTATACACTAGTTTCGATTAAAAAATCAAATTAAATCGAGGACTACTCGAAATGATACGAACCTTTTCAGATCATATCTATATTTTAAGAGGGAAGGTTATGATTGAAGTACTTGAAAAAAAGTCATTTGAAAATTAGACTCAATGAACCTTTTCGAAATACAAGTTTCGGTCAAAAAATCATAATATATTATACACTATTTTAAACTAGTTTCTTTCAAAAAATCAAATTAAATCAGAAACTGTTCGAAATGATACGAAACTTTTCAGATCATTTATATATGTTACGAAGGAAGGTTATGATTAAAGTCAAAGCAAAAAAATAACTGAAAATTAACGTCTATAAAACTTTTCGAAATGCAAGTTTCGGTCAAAAAATCATAGTATATTATACACTAGTTTATACTAGTTTCGGTCAAAAAAGAAAATTTAATCGAGGACTTCTCGAAATGATACAAAACTTTTATGATTATTGATATATTTTGTGAGGGAAGGTTATGATGGAAATCCGTGCAAATAATCATCTTAAAATTAGATTCTATGAAGCTATTTTGAAATGCAAGTTTCGGTCAAAAAAGCATAAATATTATACACTAGTTTATTCTAGTTTCGGTCAAAAAGTCGAATTAAATCTAGGAATGTTCCAATTATAAGAAACTCTTCAGATCATTTATATATGTTACGAGGGAAGGTTATGATGGAAGTCCATGCAAAAAATCATCTGAAAATTAGTTTCTATAAAACTTGTCGAAATGCAAGTTTCTGTCAAAAAATCATAGTATATTAAACACTAATTTATACTAGTTTCGGTCAAAAAAGAAAATTTAATCGAGGACTTTTCGAAATGATAAGAAACTATTCAGATTATTGATATATTTTGTGAGGGAAGGTTATGATGGAAATCCGAATTAAATCGAGGAATGTTCCAATTATAAGAAACTTTTCAGATCATTTATATATGTTACAAAGGAAGGTTATGATGGAAGTCCATGCAAAAAATCATCTGAAAATTAGTGTCTATAAAACTTGTCGAAATGCAAGTTTCTGTCAAAAAATCATAGTATATTATACACTAATTTATACTAGTTTCGGTCAAAAAAGAAAATTTAATCGAGGACTTCTCGAAATGATAAGAAACTTTTCAGATTATTGATATATTTTGTGAGGGAAGGTTATGATGGAAATCCGTGCAAATAATTATCTGAAAATTAGATTCTATGAAGCTATTTTGAAATGCAAGTTTCGGTCAAAAAAGCATAAATATTATACACTAGTTTATTCTTGTTTCGGTCAAAAAGTCGAATTAAATCGAGGAATGTTCCAATTATAAGAAACTCTTCAGATCATTTATATATGTTACAAGGGAAGGTTATGATGGAAGTCCATGCAAAAAATCATCTGAAAATTAGTTTCTATAAAACTTATCGAAATGCAAGTTTCTGTCAAAAAATCATAGTATATTATACACTAGTTTCGATTAAAAAATCAAATTAAATCGAGGACTACTCGAAATGATACGAACCTTTTCAGATCATATCTATATTTTAAGAGGGAAGGTTATGATTGAAGTACTTGAAAAAAAGTCATTTGAAAATTAGACTCAATGAACCTTTTCGAAATACAAGTTTCGGTCAAAAAATCATAATATGTTATACACTATTTTAAACTAGTTTCTTTCAAAAAATCAAATTAAATCAGAAACTGTTCGAAATGATACGAAACGTTTCAGGTCATTTATATATGTTACGAAGGAAGGTTATGATGGAAGTCAATGCAAAAAAATAACTGAAAATTAACGTCTATAAAACTTTTCGAAATGCAAGTTTCGATCAAAAAATCATAGTATATTATGCACTAGTTTATACTAGTTTCGGTCAAAAAAGAAAATTTAATCGAGGACTTCTCGAAATTATACAAAACTTTTATGATTATTGATATATTTTGTGAGGGAAGGTTATGATGGAAATCCGTGCAAAAAATCATCTGAAAATTAGATTCTATGACGCTATTTTGAAATGCAAGTTTCGGTCAAAAAATCATAAATATTATACACTAGTTTATTCTAGTTTCGGTCAAAAATTCGAATTAAATCGAGGAATGTTCCAATTATAAGAAACTTTTCAGATTATTTATATATGTTACGAGGGAAGGTTATGATGGAAGTCCATGCAAAAAATCATCTAAAAATTAGTTTCTATAAAACTTGTCGAAATGCAAGTTTCTGTCAAAAAATCATAGTATATTAAACACTAATTTATACTAGTTTCGGTCAAAAAAGAAAATTTAATCGAGGACTTCTCGAAATGATAAGAAACTATTCAGATTATTGATATATTTTGTGAGGGAAGGTTATAATGGAAATCCGAATTAAATCGAGGAATGTTCCAATTATAAGAAACTTTTCAGATCATTTATATATGTTACAAAGGAAGGTTATGATGGAAGTCCATGCAACAAATCATCTGAAAATTAGTTTCTATAAAACTTGTCGAAATGCAAGTTTCTGTCAAAAAATCATAGTATATTATACACTAATTTATACTAGTTTCGGTCAAAAAAGAAAATTTAATCGAGGACTTCTCGAAATGATAAGAAACTTTTCAGATTATTGATATATTTTGTGAGGGAAGGTTATGATGGAAATCCGTGCAAATAATTATCTGAAAATTAGATTCTATGAAGCTATTTTGAAATGAAAGTTTCGGTCAAAAAAGCATAAATATTATACACTAGTTTATTCTTGTTTCGGCCAAAAATTCGAATTAAATCGAGGAATGTTCCAATTATAAGAAACTCTTCAGATCATTTATATATGTTACAAGGGAAGGTTATGATGGAAGTCCATGCAAAAAATCATCTGAAAATTAGTTTCTATAAAACTTATCGAAATGCAAGTTTCTGTCAAAAAATCATAGTATATTATACACTAGTTTCGATTAAAAAATCAAATTAAATCGAGGACTAGTCGAAATGATACGAACCTTTTCAGATCATATCTATATTTTAAGAGGGAAGGTTATGATTGAAGTACTTGAAAAAAGTCATTTGAAAATTAGATTCAATGAACCTTTTCGAAATACAAGTTTCGGTCAAAAAATCATAATATGTTATACACTATTTTAAACTAGTTTCTTTCAAAAAATCAAATTAAATCAGAAACTGTTCTAAATGATACGAAACTTTTCAGAGCATTTATATATGTTAAGAAGGAAGGTTATGATGGACGTCAATGCAAAAAATCATCTGAAAATTAACGTCTATAAAACTTTTCGAAATGCAAGTTTCGGTCAAAAAATCATAGTATATTATACACTAGTTTATACTAGTTTCGGTCAAAAAAGAAAATTTAATCGAGGACTTCTCGAAATGATACAAAAATTTTATGATTATTGATATATTTTGTGAGGGAAGGTTATGATGCAAATCCGTGCAAAAAATCATCTGAAAATTAGATTCTATGACGCTATTTTGAAATGCAAGTTTCGGTCAAAAAATCATAAATATTATACACTAGTTTATTCTAGTTTCGATCAAAAATTCGAATTAAATCGAGGAATGTTCCAATTATAAGAAACTTTTCAGATCATTTATATATGTTACAAGGGAAGGTTATGATGAAAGTCCATGCAAAAAATCATCTGAAAATTAGTTTCTATAAAACTTGTCGAAATGCAAGTTTCTGTCAAAAAATCATAGTATATTAAACACTAATTTATACTAGTTTCGGTCAAAAAAGAAAATTTAATCGAGGACTTCTCGAAATGATAAGAAACTATTCAGATTATTGATATATTTTGTGAGGGAAGGTTATGATGGAAATCAGAATTAAATCGAGGAATGTTCCAATTATAAGAAACTTTTCAGATCATTTATATATGTTACAAAGGAAGGTTATGATGGAAGTCCATGCAAATAATCATCTGAAAATTAGTTTCTATAAAACTTGTCGAAATGCAAGTTTCTGTCAAAAAATCATAGTATATTATACACTAATTTATACTAGTTTCGGTCAAATAAGAAAATTTAATCGAGGACTTCTCGAAATGATAAGAAACTTTTCAGATTATTGATATATTTTGTGAGGGAAGGTTATGATGGAAATCCGTGCAAATAATTATCTGAAAATTAGATTCTATGAAGCTATTTTGAAATGCATGTTTCGGGTAAAAAAGCATAAATATTATACACTAGTTTATTCTTGTTTCGGTCAAAAAGTCGAATTAAATCGAGGAATGTTCCAATTATAAGAAACTCTTCAGATCATTTATATATGTTACAAGGGAAGGTTATGATGGAAGTCCATGCAAAAAATCATCTGAAAATTAGTTTCTATAAAACTTATCGAAATGCAAGTTTCTGTCAAAAAATCATAGTATATTATACACTAGTTTCGATTAAAAAATCAAATTAAATCGAGGACTACTCGAAATGATACGAACCTTTTCAGATCATATCTATATTTTAAGAGGGAAGGTTATGATTGAAGTACTTGAAAAAAAGTCATTTGAAAATTAGACTCAATGAACCTTTTCGAAATACAAGTTTCGGTCAAAAAATCATAATATGTTATACACTATTTTAAACTAGTTTCTTTCAAAAAATCAAATTAAATCAGAAACTGTTCGAAATGATACGAAACTTTTCAGAGCATTGATATATATTAAGAAGGAAGGTTATGATGGACGTCAATGCAAAAAATCATCTGAAAATTAACGTCTATAAAACTTTTCGAAATGCAAGTTTCGGTCAAAAAATCATAGTATATTATACACTAGTTTATACTAGTTTCGGTCAAAAAAGAAAATTTAATCGAGGACTTCTCGAAATGATACAAAACTTTTATGATTATTGATATATTTTGTGAGGGAAGGTTATGATGCAAATCCGTGCAAAAAATCATCTGAAAATTAGATTCTATGACGCTATTTTGAAATGCAAGTTTCGGTCAAAAAATCATAAATATTATACACTAGTTTATTCTAGTTTCGATCAAAAATTCGAATTAAATCGAGGAATGTTCCAATTATAAGAAACTTTTCAGATCATTTATATATGTTACAAGGGAAGGTTATGATGGAAGTCCATGCAAAAAATCATCTGAAAATTAGTTTCTATAAAACTTGTCGAAATGCAAGTTTCTGTCAAAAAATCATAGTATATTAAACACTAATTTATACTAGTTTCGGTCAAAAAAGAAAATTTAATCGAGGACTTCTCGAAATGATAAGAAACTATTCAGATTATTGATATATTTTGTGAGGGAAGGTTATGATGGAAATCCGAATTAAATCGAGGAATGTTCCAATTATAAGAAACTTTTCAGATCATTTATATATGTTACAAAGGAAGGTTATGATGGAAGTCCATGCAAAAAATCATCTGAAAATTAGTTTCTATAAAACTTGTCGAAATGCAAGTTTCTGTCAAAAAATCATAGTATATTATACACTAATTTATACTAGTTTCGGTCAAATAAGAAAATTTAATCGAGGACTTCTCGAAATGATAAGAAACTTTTCAGATTATTGATATATTTTGTGAGGGAAGGTTATGATGGAAATCCGTGCAAATAATTATCTGAAAATTAGATTCTATGAAGCTATTTTGAAATGCATGTTTCGGTCAAAAAAGCATAAATATTATACACTAGTTTATTCTTGTTTCGGTCAAAAAGTCGAATTAAATCGAGGAATGTTCCAATTATAAGAAACTCTTCAGATCATTTATATATGTTACAAGGGAAGGTTATGATGGAAGTCCATGCAAAAAATCATCTGAAAATTAGTTTCTATAAAACTTATCGAAATGCAAGTTTCTGTCAAAAAATCATAGTATATTATACACTAGTTTCGATTAAAAAATCAAATTAAATCGAGGACTACTCGAAATGATACGAACCTTTTCAGATCATATCTATATTTTAAGAGGGAAGGTTAAGATTGAAGTACTTGAAAAAAAGTCATTTGAAAATTAGACTCAATGAACCTTTTCGAAATACAAGTTTCGGTCAAAAAATCATAATATGTTATACACTATTTTAAACTAGTTTCTTTCAAAAAATCAAATTAAATCAGAAACTGTTCGAAATGATACGAAACTTTTCAGATCATTTATATATGTTACGAAGGAAGGTTATGATGGAAGTCAATGCAAAAAAATAACTGAAAATTAACGTCTATAAAACTTTTCGAAATGCAAGTTTCGATCAAAAAATCATAGTATATTATGCACTAGTTTATACTAGTTTCGGTCAAAAAAGAAAATTTAATCGAGGACTTCTCGAAATGATACAAAACTTTTATGATTATTGATATATTTTGTGAGGGAAGGTTATGATGGAAATCCGTGCAAAAAATCATCTGAAAATTAGATTCTATGACGCTATTTTGAAATGCAAGTTTCGGTCAAAAAATCATAAATATTATACACTAGTTTATTCTAGTTTCGATCAAAAATTCGAATTAAATCGAGGAATGTTCCAATTATAAGAAACTTTTCAGATCATTTATATATGTTACAAGGGAAGGTTATGATGGAAGTCCATGCAAAAAATCATCTGAAAATTAGTTTCTATAAAACTTGTCGAAATGCAAGTTTCTGTCAAAAAATCATAGTATATTAAACACTAATTTATTCTAGTTTCGGTCAAAAAAGAAAATTTAATCGAGGACTTCTCGAAATGATAAGAAACTATTCAGATTATTGATATATTTTGTGAGGGAAGGTTATGATGGAAATCCGAATTAAATCGAGGAATGTTCCAATTATAAGAAACTTTTCAGATCATTTATATATGTTACAAGGGAAGGTTATGATGGAAGTCCATGCAAAAAATCATCTGAAAATTAGTTTCTATAAAACTTGTCGAAATGCAAGTTTTTGTCAAAAAATCATAGTATATTAAACACTAATTTATACTAGTTTCGGTCAAAAAAAAAAATTTATCGAGGACTTCTCGAAATGATAAGAAACTATTCAGATTATTGATATATTTTGTGAGGGAAGGTTATGATGGAAATCCGAATTAAATCGAGGAATGTTCCAATTATAAGAAACTTTTCAGATCATTTATATATGTTACAAAGGAAGGTTATGATGGAAGTCCATGCAAAAAATCATCTGAAAATTAGTTTCTATAGAACTTGTCGAAATGCAAGTTTCTGTCAAAAAATCATAGTATATTATACACTAATTTATACTAGTTTCGGTCAAAAAAGAAAATTTAATCAAGGACTTCTCGAAATGATAAGAAACTATTCAGATTATTGATATATTTTGTGAGGGAAGGTTATGATGAAAATCCGTGCAAAAAATCATCTGAAAATTAGATTCTATGAAGCAATTTTGAAATGCATGTTTCGGTCAAAAAAGCATAAATATTATACACTAGTTTATTCTAGTTTCGGTCAAAAAGTCGAATTAAATCGAGGAATGTTCCAATTATAAGAAACTCTTCAGATCATTTATATATGTTACAAGGGAAGGTTATGATGGAAGTCCATGCAAAAAATCATCTGAAAATTAGTTTCTATAAAACTTATCGAAATGCAAGTTTCTGTCAAAAAATCATAGTATATTATACACTAGTTTCGATTAAAAAATCAAATTAAATCGAGGACTACTCGAAATGATACGAACCTTTTCAGATCATATCTATATTTTAAGAGGGAAGGTTATGATTGAAGTACTTGAAAAAATGTCATTTGAAAATTAGACTCAATGAACCTTTTCGAAATACAAGTTTCGGTCAAAAAATCATAATATGTTATACACTATTTTAAACTAGTTTCTTTCAAAAAATCAAATTAAATCAGAAACTGTTCGAAATGATACGAAACTTTTCAGATCATTTATATATGTTACGAAGGAAGGTTATGATGGAAGTCAATGCAAAAAAATAACTGAAAATTAACGTCTATAAAACTTTTCGAAATGCAAGTTTCGATCAAAAAATCATAGTATATTATGCACTAGTTTATACTAGTTTCGGTCAAAAAAGAAAATTTAATCGAGGACTTCTCGAAATGATACAAAACTTTTATGATTATTGATATATTTTGTGAGGGAAGGTTATGATGGAAATCCGTGCAAAAAATCATCTGAAAATTAGATTCTATGACGCTATTTTGAAATGCAAGTTTCGGTCAAAAAATCATAAATATTATACACTAGTTTATTCTAGTTTCGGTCAAAAATTCGAATTAAATCGAGGAATGTTCCAATCATAAGAAACTTTTCAGATCATTTATATATGTTACGAGGGAAGGTTATGATGGAAGTCCATGCAAAAAATCATCTAAAAATTAGTTTCTATAAAACTTGTCGAAATGCAAGTTTCTGTCAAAAAATCATAGTATATTAAACACTAATTTATTCTAGTTTCGGTCAAAAAAGAAAATTTAATCGAGGACTTCTCGAAATGATAAGAAACTATTCAGATTATTGATATATTTTGTGAGGGAAGGTTATGATGGAAATCCGAATTAAATCGAGGAATGTTCCAATTATAAGAAACTTTTTAGATCATTTATATATGTTACAAGGGAAGGTTATGATGGAAGTCCATGCAAAAAATCATCTGAAAATTAGTTTCTATAAAACTTGTCGAAATGCAAGTTTCTGTCAAAAAATCATAGTATATTATACACTAATTTATACTAGTTTCGGTCAAAAAAGAAAATTTAATCAAGGACTTCTCGAAATGATAAGAAACTATTCAGATTATTGATATATTTTGTGAGGGAAGGTTATGATGGAAATCCGTGCAAAAAATCATCTGAAAATTAGATTCTATGAAGCAATTTTGAAATGCAAGTTTCGGTCAAAAAAGCATAAATATTATACACTAGTTTATTCTAGTTTCGGTCAAAAAGTCGAATTAAATCGAGGAATGTTCCAATTATAAGAAACTCTTCAGATCATTTATATATGTTACAAAGGAAGGTTATGATGGAAGTCCATGCAAAAAATCATCTGAAAATTAGTTTCTATAAAACTTATCGAAATGCAAGTTTCTGTCAAAAAATCATAGTATATTATACACTAGTTTACACTAGTTTCGATTAAAAAATCAAATTAAATCGAGGACTAGTCGAAATGATACGAACCTTTTCAGATCATATCTATATTTTAAGAGGGAAGGTTATGATTGAAGTACTTGAAAAAAAGTCGTTTGAAAATTAGACTCAATGAACCTTTTCGAAATACAAGTTTCGGTCAAAAAATCATAATATATTATACACTATTTTAAACTAGTTTCTTTCAAAAAATCAAATTAAATCAAAAACTGTTCGAAATGATACGAAACTTTTCAGATCATTTATATATGTTACGAAGGAAGGTTATGATGGAAGTCAATGCAAAAAATCATCTGAAAATTAACGTCTATAAAACTTTTCGAAATGCAAGTTTCGGTCAAAAAATCATAGTATATTATACACTAGTTTATACTAGTTTCGGTCAAAAAAGAAAATTTAATCGAGGACTTCTCGAAATGATACAAAACTTTTATGATTATTGATATATTTTGTGAGGGAAGGTTATGATGGAAATCCGTGCAAAAAATCATCTGAAAATTAGATTCTATGACGCTATTTTGAAATGCAAGTTTCGGTCAAAAAATCATAAATATTATACACTAGTTTATTCTAGTTTCGATCAAAAATTCGAATTAAATCGAGGAATGTTCCAATTATAAGAAACTTTTCAGATCATTTATATATGTTACAAGGGAAGGTTATGATGGAAGTCCATGCAAAAAATCATCTGAAAATTAGTTTCTATAAAACTTGTCGAAATGCAAGTTTCTGTCAAAAAATCATAGTATATTAAACACTAATTTATTCTAGTTTCGGTCAAAAAAGAAAATTTAATCGAGGACTTCTCGAAATGATAAGAAACTATTCAGATTATTGATATATTTTGTGAGGGAAGGTTATGATGGAAATCCGAATTAAATCGAGGAATGTTCCAATTATAAGAAACTTTTCAGATCATTTATATATGTTACAAGGGAAGGTTATGATGGAAGTCCATGCAAAAAATCATCTGAAAATTAGTTTCTATAAAACTTGTCGAAATGCAAGTTTTTGTCAAAAAATCATAGTATATTAAACACTAATTTATACTAGTTTCGGTCAAAAAAAAAAATTTATCGAGGACTTCTCGAAATGATAAGAAACTATTCAGATTATTGATATATTTTGTGAGGGAAGGTTATGATGGAAATCCGAATTAAATCGAGGAATGTTCCAATTATAAGAAACTTTTCAGATCATTTATATATGTTACAAAGGAAGGTTATGATGGAAGTCCATGCAAAAAATCATCTGAAAATTAGTTTCTATAGAACTTGTCGAAATGCAAGTTTCTGTCAAAAAATCATAGTATATTATACACTAATTTATACTAGTTTCGGTCAAAAAAGAAAATTTAATCAAGGACTTCTCGAAATGATAAGAAACTATTCAGATTATTGATATATTTTGTGAGGGAAGGTTATGATGAAAATCCGTGCAAAAAATCATCTGAAAATTAGATTCTATGAAGCAATTTTGAAATGCATGTTTCGGTCAAAAAAGCATAAATATTATACACTAGTTTATTCTAGTTTCGGTCAAAAAGTCGAATTAAATCGAGGAATGTTCCAATTATAAGAAACTCTTCAGATCATTTATATATGTTACAAGGGAAGGTTATGATGGAAGTCCATGCAAAAAATCATCTGAAAATTAGTTTCTATAAAACTTATCGAAATGCAAGTTTCTGTCAAAAAATCATAGTATATTATACACTAGTTTCGATTAAAAAATCAAATTAAATCGAGGACTACTCGAAATGATACGAACCTTTTCAGATCATATCTATATTTTAAGAGGGAAGGTTATGATTGAAGTACTTGAAAAAATGTCATTTGAAAATTAGACTCAATGAACCTTTTCGAAATACAAGTTTCGGTCAAAAAATCATAATATGTTATACACTATTTTAAACTAGTTTCTTTCAAAAAATCAAATTAAATCAGAAACTGTTCGAAATGATACGAAACTTTTCAGATCATTTATATATGTTACGAAGGAAGGTTATGATGGAAGTCAATGCAAAAAAATAACTGAAAATTAACGTCTATAAAACTTTTCGAAATGCAAGTTTCGATCAAAAAATCATAGTATATTATGCACTAGTTTATACTAGTTTCGGTCAAAAAAGAAAATTTAATCGAGGACTTCTCGAAATGATACAAAACTTTTATGATTATTGATATATTTTGTGAGGGAAGGTTATGATGGAAATCCGTGCAAAAAATCATCTGAAAATTAGATTCTATGACGCTATTTTGAAATGCAAGTTTCGGTCAAAAAATCATAAATATTATACACTAGTTTATTCTAGTTTCGGTCAAAAATTCGAATTAAATCGAGGAATGTTCCAATCATAAGAAACTTTTCAGATCATTTATATATGTTACGAGGGAAGGTTATGATGGAAGTCCATGCAAAAAATCATCTAAAAATTAGTTTCTATAAAACTTGTCGAAATGCAAGTTTCTGTCAAAAAATCATAGTATATTAAACACTAATTTATTCTAGTTTCGGTCAAAAAAGAAAATTTAATCGAGGACTTCTCGAAATGATAAGAAACTATTCAGATTATTGATATATTTTGTGAGGGAAGGTTATGATGGAAATCCGAATTAAATCGAGGAATGTTCCAATTATAAGAAACTTTTTAGATCATTTATATATGTTACAAGGGAAGGTTATGATGGAAGTCCATGCAAAAAATCATCTGAAAATTAGTTTCTATAAAACTTGTCGAAATGCAAGTTTCTGTCAAAAAATCATAGTATATTATACACTAATTTATACTAGTTTCGGTCAAAAAAGAAAATTTAATCAAGGACTTCTCGAAATGATAAGAAACTATTCAGATTATTGATATATTTTGTGAGGGAAGGTTATGATGGAAATCCGTGCAAAAAATCATCTGAAAATTAGATTCTATGAAGCAATTTTGAAATGCAAGTTTCGGTCAAAAAAGCATAAATATTATACACTAGTTTATTCTAGTTTCGGTCAAAAAGTCGAATTAAATCGAGGAATGTTCCAATTATAAGAAACTCTTCAGATCATTTATATATGTTACAAAGGAAGGTTATGATGGAAGTCCATGCAAAAAATCATCTGAAAATTAGTTTCTATAAAACTTATCGAAATGCAAGTGTAATAGCAAGCTTCTCAATCAAATGATTTTGATGAAGACAACATGATGATCCATCTATCAAAAAAAAAGGATGTGCAAAAAGTGTTGAATATTGAAGAATTATTGAAGATCTTATGGACTGAAATAATTCTCAAGGTATATGTTTCAATTCCTTAATCATGCATATAAGTGTTCAAGATTTTCTCATAAAAAGCATAAAAATATCATTGTGTGTTTAAACTTGAAATTCTGTTTTTGGCTGCAGGAACCGGTTCCTCCCCATGTGGGAACCGGGTTCCGCTTTCCTGAAAAGAACATGATTCTGTTTTTAAGACTAGGAACCGGGTTGTCCCCCTCTGGGAACCGGTTCCCCTTTGTTAAAATTCAAATTTTCTTATAACGTTCAGCAGGAACCGGGTTGTCCCATGTGGGAACCGATTCCTACTGTAGAAATTTGAAAAATACTTTATTTTTTCATCAGCACTTTTCATGATAATCTTTCATTGGATCATGGCATCTTTTCATGATACAATACTCTTTTGAAAGGGTGTTTTACACACTATAAATTCTGCATTTTTTAAATAAACCCACACCTTCTTCATTAACAATTCATTTTTATAAATATTTTATTCTTTCAACATTTTCAAGTGTTTTGATATCATTTTTATGTGAAACTTTCTGCACTTAATTTTCATTGAAAATTATTGTAAGTTTCATATCATTCTTTGAACACTTGTATACATTGTTGAGAATTGTTTCATTTGAAGAGGAAGATCAATTATCAAGATTGATATCAACATTCTTTCAAGACAAAATCTCATTATCAAGAATTATTTTTTTGTTTTACCTTGTTGTCCAAGTTTGTTGGAAACAAGTGTGTGTTTGAAGAGGATTGTTCTTCATTCACTTGATTACCTATAGTGTAGATAGTAAGCATAAGCTGTACAATAATTCTAACTATAGTGAAATCTCTTTCGAGTCGAAAGAGGAGTGGAGTACCTTCGAAGTGTGAAGGGAACCACTATAAATTTCCGGTGTTCATTTTACTTTCAGCACTTTATTTTTCAGCACTTAACGAAAAATAATCAACAGCCGGAAACACGATCAAAGAATTGTCGACTACCTAATTCACCCCCCCCTCTTAGGCGCACTCTTATAACTTACAGTTGGCATCAGAGCAAGTTCTAGGTAACTTGTTCCTATAGATTCAGATGGCTTCCGCAAACAATGATCGTGTTTTCAAAGATGGTGGTAGTAGCAACAAGCCTCCATTGTTTTCCGGTCAATATTTCGACTTTTGGAAACTCCGTATGAAGGCACACTTAGAAGCACAAGGAAGTGATATATGGGAGGCTGTTCTAAATGGTCCTTTCATTCCTATAACAGTTGTCAATGGTGCTAGTTCATCTAAGCCACAAGTGTCATGGGATGATGATGATAAGAAAAAAGTTCTTTATGACAAAAAGGCTATCAACATCTTACAAAGTGCACTTGGAATGGATGAATTCTTCCGCGTCTCAACATGTACAACGGCAAAAGAAATATGGGACACTCTTGTAGAAACTCACGAAGGAACGGCTGAAGTAAAAAGATCTAGGTTGAATACGCTAAGTCAAGAGTACGAATTATTCCGAATGCAACCGGGAGAATCAATCCTCGACTTGCAGAAAAGATTCGTGCATTTGACAAATCACTTGAAAGCACTTGGTAAGACACTATCAAATGATGAACTTAATCTTAAAGTGCTTAGGTCTTTAACAAGAGAATGGCAACCCAAAGTGACGGCGATCTCCGAAAAGAAAAGCTTAGCAACAATGACATCCGCTACTTTATTCGGAAAGCTTCAAGAATATGAGACGGAACTTGGACTATTGGAGAAACATGAGAACCAAGAAAAGAAATCCAAGAGCATTGCTTTAAAAGTTGATTCCAAAGTTGCAAAGAAAGAAGACAATCCGGAAGATGACGAAAATTTTATGCTTCTTGTAAAAAGACTAGGAAAATTTTTTGGTGCAAAAAATAACAATGGAAACTCTAGTTACACAAGAAGAAAGAAGTTCTCAAAGAACAAAGAAAAGGAAACATCAACATCTAACGAAGATATTACATGCTATGAATGTGGAAAGAAAGGCCACATTAGACCGGAATGTTCTAAACTCGCAAAGAACCATGACAACAAAGGAAAGAAGGATTTCAAAAAGAAAGCCTACATTGCTTGGGATGACAACGAAATAAGTTCTTCATCGGACTCCGATAGTGATCAAAGCGCAAATCTAGCATTGATGGCATCACATCATTCCGACAATGAAGACGATGAGGTTAGTAGTAATAACTTTTCAATTTTTGATAATGACACTCAAGGAGCAATTGATGAACTTTTAAGTGAGTGCAAAATTCTGTACAAAACCATTTCATCTCAAAAGAAACAAATCTCAACATTAGAAGAAAATATTGAGAAAATAGAAAATGGTTTTAAGCTTGAAAAAGAAAAATTGATTAGTGAACAAAAACAGAATTTTGTATGCACTAAATGTGAGTCACTCTCTTTTCAAATAGTCCAATTAAAAAGAGTCCTAGAGAGATATGAAAAAGGACAAATTGGATTGGAAAATGTTCTTAGCAATCAAAGATATTCAAATGATAAAAGTGGTCTTGGTTACTCAAAATTCTCAAAACCAACTTCAAACAAGACCATCTTTGTGAAAGCTAAAGAACAAAATCCTATGAAAGAAAGTGACAAGCATAAAGTAGTTCATCAATATGCTAGAAAGAAAAGAAATAATAAGAATAAATCCTTTTCTAAGAAGAAATCTTATCCTCCTAGATATAGAAGCAATTTTGAACCTACTTGTTTTTATTGTGGTATTATTGGCCATACACCTAATGCTTGCTATGTAAGAAATTTTAGTGTTCCAAGTGGGCATTATGTGTGGATCAAGAAAGGTGCTAACTATGAAGGACCCAAAGCTGTTTGGGTACCTAACAAAACTTAATTTGTTTTGTAGGTATGCTTGAAGACCTCCTCAAGTCAATGGTATCTTGATAGTGGGTGTTCGAGGCATATGACGGGTGACCTAAGCAAATTTTCACATCTAACGCTTAAGGCCAAAGGATATGTTACTTATGGTGACAACAATAAAGGAAGAATCCTTGGCATAGGCATCATTGGTTCACCGCCTTCAACAACTATAGAAGATGTCCTATATGTGGAAGGTCTAAAGCATAGTCTCCTTAGCATTAGCCAATTGTGTGACCGAGGTTTCAAAGTCAACTTCACTAAAGATGAATGCTTGATTGAAAATGAGGTTACTCATGAGGTTATGCTTAAAGGTAAAAGGGTTAATAATATTTTTCAAATTTCTTTAGATAACTTGTCTTTGAATGTTAGGTGTCTCTTGGCAAACAACAATGAATCATGGTTATGGCATAAGAGATTTGCTCATATTCATATGGAGCATTTGAATAAATTGATCAAGCATGACTTAGTCATTGGATTGCCAAAGATCAAATTCATCAAAGATAGGTTGTGTGGTGCTTGCCAAAAAGGAAAGCAAACTAAATCAACTTTCATTTCCAAGAATGTGGTGTCTACTTCAAGACCACTACAATTGTTGCACATGGATCTTTTTGGTCCATCGAGAACAAAAAGCTTCGGAGGTAATGTTTATGCATTAGTTATCGTTGATGATTTCTCTAGATATACTTGGACATTGTTTTTAGTGCAGAAAAGTGATGCTTTCAAAGCATTCAAGAAGTATGCCAAACAAATTCAAAATGAGAAGTCTCTTACAATTATCTCCATTCGAAGCGACCATGGTGGAGAATTCCAAAATGCTTCTTTCGAAGATTTTTGTGAAGAACATGGAATCTCACACAACTTCTCCGCACCAAGAACTCCACAACAAAATGGTGTCGTAGAAAGGAAGAATAGGTCTTTGATAGAACTTGCAAGGACAATGCTAAGTGATTCAAATCTTCCTAAGTATTTTTGGGCGGATGCGGTGAGCACGGCATGTTTTGTAAGTAACCGTGTTAATATTCGGCCTATTCTCAAGAAAACCCCTTATGAACTCTTCAAAGGGAGAAAACCAAATATCTCTTTCTTTCACATATTCGGGTGTAAGTGCTTTGTTCTCAACAACGACAAAGACAACATTGGTAAGTTTGTCGAAAAATCCGATGAAGGTATTTTTCTCGGCTACTCTCTCTCTAGTAAAGCTTTTAGAATTTACAATAAAAGAACTCTAACTATAGAAGAATCTATGCATGTTAAATTTGATGAATCTAACCCCTCGAAAGAGGATATTGTTTTGTGTGATGATGATGATGAAATTGTAGAAGTTCCTAAAGAAGATGCTTCTAAAGACCTCATTGGAAATCTAGAAGAAAAACAAGAAGAACATCATGATGAATCAACTCAACAAGAGTCAATCAACAATGATCTTCCCAAAGAATGGAGAACACATAGAGATCATCCTATTGACAAAGTTATCGGAGACATAAGTCAAGGTGTAGCAACAAGATTGAATCTCAAAGATGCTTGCTTGAACATGGCATTTGTTTCACAAATTGAACCTTCTAAAATCAATGAAGCCTTGAATGACGACCAATGGATACTTGCGATGCAAGAAGAATTGAATCAATTTGAAAGAAATCAAGTTTGGGAACTTGTTCCAAGACCAAGTAACAAGCACATCATTGGTACAAGATGGGTGTTCAAGAACAAACTTGATGAAAATGGAATCATAGTTCGCAACAAAGCAAGATTGGTGGCACAAGGCTACAATCAAGAAGAAGGCATTGATTTTGAAGAAACCTTCGCTCCGGTTGCAAGGTTAGAGGCTATACGCTTATTGCTTGCTTACGCTTGTTCAATGAATTTTTAGCTTTTTCAAATGGACGTTAAAAGCGCCTTCCTTAATGGATATATCAACGAAGAAGTCTACGTCAAACAACCTCCGGGTTTTGAAGACTTCAAGCACCCTTCACATGTATACAAGTTGAAGAAAGCACTCTATGGTCTAAAACAAGCACCAAGGGCATGGTACGATCGTCTAAGTAATTTTCTATGCGAAAAAGGTTTTGAAAAAGGCAAGGTAGATAAGACTTTGTTTATTAAACGAACAAAGAATGATACCTTACTTGTTCAAGTGTACGTGGACGATATTATCTTTGGCTCAACCAACAATCAACTATGTGAAGAGTTTGCTTCAATGATGCAAGGCGAATTTGAAATGTCGATGATGGGAAAGATGAATTACTTTCTTGGACTTCAAATCAAGCAACAAAAGGACGGAATCTTCATAAATCAATCCAAATATTGCAAGGAACTCTTGAAAAGATTTGATATGGATAGTTGTAAAGCAATGTCTACACCAATGGGCTCCGGTACCTACGTTGATCAAGATGAAATGGGAACATCGGTTGATATCACAAAATATCGAGGTATGATTGGTTCATTATTATATTTGACGGCAAGCCGTCCTGACATTATGTTCAGTGTTTGTTTGTGTGCTCGCTTTCAAGCAAACCCTAAGGAGTCACATTTCACGGCGGTCAAACGAATCATGAAGTATCTCAAGGGAACGACAAATGTTGGTCTATGGTATCCTAAAGGTAGTAGCTGCACTTTAATTGGTTATTCTGACGCAGATTATGCAGGATGTAAAACTGATAGAAAAAGCACAAGTGGAACATGTCACATCCTCGGAAATGCTCTAGTTTCGTGGTCTTGCAAGAAACAAGCGTGCGTTGCTCTTAGTACAGCCGAAGCAGAGTACATAGCGGCAGGAAGTTGTTGTGCACAAAATCTTTGGATAAAGCAACAACTAAGTGACTACGGAATTGATCTTGGTTGCATTCCTCTCCGGTGCGATAACACAAGTGCAATCAACATCACGAAGAATCCCGTCATGCATTCTCGAACCAAACATATTGACATTCGTCATCACTTTCTCCGGGATCATGTACTTAAAGGAGATGTCGAAGTAACTTTTGTGGATACTCATAACCAACTTGCGGATATCTTCACCAAGCCTCTTGCAAAAGAACCTTTCTACAAAATTCGAAGAGAGCTTGGAATTTTAGATGAAGGTGATGTTTAATTAATTTTTTTATCTTGAATCAAGGTACACCTCTCTAAAAATTTATTTATTTATTTCAATATGCTTTATTTATTTAGTTAATTGTTTGAATGAAAATGTTTAGGTTAATTATATGTTCTAGTTTCGTTTAGTTTCTTGTTCAGTTTTCTATGTTTGTGATGTTTAGGCTTATGTCCTATTTTAATGTTTTCAACTAAGTGGAATTTCATGTTTTAAGTTTAAAACTTGTTCGCTTTAACGATATGCTATGAATTTCTTTATTTCATCTTTTCCCCATCCTTTTTGATTATAACAAAGGGGGAGAAGATTTGGTGTATGTTGTTTTTGCTCCATTTGTTTTGCAGGCCTTTAATACTTGTCAAATAAACTCACTCCAATAATTCAAGCAACTTATGGACTTAGGGGGAGTCATCAACATAGGGGGAGTCTTGCAAAAACAACATTCCAAGTTTTGGTTGTCATCATCAAAAAGGGGGAGAATGTAATAGCAAGCTTCTCAATCAAATGATTTTGATGAAGACAACATGATGATCCATCTATCAAAAAAAAAGGATGTGCAAAAAGTGTTGAATATTGAAGAATTATTGAAGATCTTATGGACTGAAATAATTCTCAAGGTATATGTTTCAATTCCTTAATCATGCATATAAGTGTTCAAGATTTTCTCATAAAAAGCATAAAAATATCATTGTGTGTTTAAACTTGAAATTCTGTTTTTGGCTGCAGGAACCGGTTCCTCCCCATGTGGGAACCGGGTTCCGCTTTCCTGAAAAGAACATGATTCTGTTTTTAAGACTAGGAACCGGGTTGTCCCCCTCTGGGAACCGGTTCCCCTTTGTTAAAATTCAAATTTTCTTATAACGTTCAGCAGGAACCGGGTTGTCCCATGTGGGAACCGATTCCTACTGTAGAAATTTGAAAAATACTTTATTTTTTCATCAGCACTTTTCATGATAATCTTTCATTGGATCATGGCATCTTTTCATGATACAATACTCTTTTGAAAGGGTGTTTTACACACTATAAATTTTGCATTTTTTAAATAAACCCACACCTTCTTCATTAACAATTCATTTTTATAAATATTTTATTCTTTCAACATTTTCAAGTGTTTTGATATCATTTTTAAGTGAAACTTTCTGCACTTAATTTTCATTGAAAATTATTGTAAGTTTCATATCATTCTTTGAACACTTGTATACATTGTTGAGAATTGTTTCATTTGAAGAGGAAGATCAATTATCAAGATTGATATCAACATTCTTTCAAGACAAAATCTCATTATCAAGAATTATTTTTTTGTTTTACCTTGTTGTCCAAGTTTGTTGGAAACAAGTGTGTGTTTGAAGAGGATTGTTCTTCATTCACTTGATTACCTATAGTGTAGATAGTAAGCATAAGCTGTACAATAATTCTAACTATAGTGAAATCTCTTTCGAGTCGAAAGAGGAGTGGAGTACCTTCGAAGTGTGAAGGGAACCACTATAAATTTCCGGTGTTCATTTTACTTTCAGCACTTTATTTTTCAGCACTTAACGAAAAATAATCAACAGCCGGAAACACGATCAAAGAATTGTCGACTACCTAATTCACCCCCCCCTCTTAGGCGCACTCTTATAACTTACAGCAAGTTTCTGTCAAAAAATCATAGTATATTATACACTAGTTTACACTAGTTTCGATTAAAAAATCAAATTAAATCGAGGACTAGTCGAAATGATACGAACCTTTTCAGATCATATCTATATTTTAAGAGGGAAGGTTATGATTGAAGTACTTGAAAAAAAGTCGTTTGAAAATTAGACTCAATGAACCTTTTCGAAATACAAGTTTCGGTCAAAAAATCATAATATATTATACACTATTTTAAACTAGTTTCTTTCAAAAAATCAAATTAAATCAAAAACTGTTCGAAATGATACGAAACTTTTCAGATCATTTATATATGTTACGAAGGAAGGTTATGATGGAAGTCAATGCAAAAAATCATCTGAAAATTAACGTCTATAAAACTTTTCGAAATGCAAGTTTCGGTCAAAAAATCATAGTATATTATACACTAGTTTATACTAGTTTCGGTCAAAAAAGAAAATTTAATCGAGGACTTCTCGAAATGATACAAAACTTTTATGATTATTGATATATTTTGTGAGGGAAGGTTATGATGGAAATCCGTGCAAAAAATCATCTGAAAATTAGATTCTATGACGCTATTTTGAAATGCAAGTTTCGGTCAAAAAATCATAAATATTATACACTAGTTTATTCTAGTTTCGATCAAAAATTCGAATTAAATCGAGGAATGTTCCAATTATAAGAAACTTTTCAGATCATTTATATATGTTACAAGGGAAGGTTATGATGGAAGTCCATGCAAAAAATCATCTGAAAATTAGTTTCTATAAAACTTGTCGAAATGCAAGTTTCTGTCAAAAAATCATAGTATATTAAACACTAATTTATTCTAGTTTCGGTCAAAAAAGAAAATTTAATCGAGGACTTCTCGAAATGATAAGAAACTATTCAGATTATTGATATATTTTGTGAGGGAAGGTTATGATGGAAATCCGAATTAAATCGAGGAATGTTCCAATTATAAGAAACTTTTCAGATCATTTATATATGTTACAAGGGAAGGTTATGATGGAAGTCCATGCAAAAAATCATCTGAAAATTAGTTTCTATAAAACTTGTCGAAATGCAAGTTTCTGTCAAAAAATCATAGTATATTAAACACTAATTTATACTAGTTTCGGTCAAAAAAAAAAATTTAATCGAGGACTTCTCGAAATGATAAGAAACTATTCAGATTATTGATATATTTTGTGAGGGAAGGTTATGATGGAAATCCGAATTAAATCGAGGAATGTTCCAATTATAAGAAACTTTTCAGATCATTTATATATGTTACAAAGGAAGGTTATGATGGAAGTCCATGCAAAAAATCATCTGAAAATTAGTTTCTATAGAACTTGTCGAAATGCAAGTTTCTGTCAAAAAATCATAGTATATTATACACTAATTTATACTAGTTTCGGTCAAAAAAGAAAATTTAATCAAGGACTTCTCGAAATGATAAGAAACTATTCAGATTATTGATATATTTTGTGAGGGAAGGTTATGATGGAAATCCGTGCAAAAAATCATCTGAAAATTAGATTCTATGAAGCAATTTTGAAATGCAAGTTTCGGTCAAAAAAGCATAAATATTATACACTAGTTTATTCTAGTTTCGGTCAAAAAGTCGAATTAAATCGAGGAATGTTCCAATTATAAGAAACTCTTCAGATCATTTATATATGTTACAAGGGAAGGTTATGATGGAAGTCCATGCAAAAAATCATCTGAAAATTAGTTTCTATAAAACTTATCGAAATGCAAGTTTCTGTCAAAAAATCATAGTATATTATACACTAGTTTCGATTAAAAAATCAAATTAAATCGAGGACTACTCGAAATGATACGAACCTTTTCAGATCATATCTATATTTTAAGAGGGAAGGTTATGATTGAAGTACTTGAAAAAATGTCATTTGAAAATTAGACTCAATGAACCTTTTCGAAATACAAGTTTCGGTCAAAAAATCATAATATGTTATACACTATTTTAAACTAGTTTCTTTCAAAAAATCAAATTAAATCAGAAACTGTTCGAAATGATACGAAACTTTTCAGATCATTTATATATGTTACGAAGGAAGGTTATGATGGAAGTCAATGCAAAAAAATAACTGAAAATTAACGTCTATAAAACTTTTCGAAATGCAAGTTTCGATCAAAAAATCATAGTATATTATGCACTAGTTTATACTAGTTTCGGTCAAAAAAGAAAATTTAATCGAGGACTTCTCGAAATGATACAAAACTTTTATGATTATTGATATATTTTGTGAGGGAAGGTTATGATGGAAATCCGTGCAAAAAATCATCTGAAAATTAGATTCTATGACGCTATTTTGAAATGCAAGTTTCGGTCAAAAAATCATAAATATTATACACTAGTTTATTCTAGTTTCGGTCAAAAATTCGAATTAAATCGAGGAATGTTCCAATCATAAGAAACTTTTCAGATCATTTATATATGTTACGAGGGAAGGTTATGATGGAAGTCCATGCAAAAAATCATCTAAAAATTAGTTTCTATAAAACTTGTCGAAATGCAAGTTTCTGTCAAAAAATCATAGTATATTAAACACTAATTTATTCTAGTTTCGGTCAAAAAAGAAAATTTAATCGAGGACTTCTCGAAATGATAAGAAACTATTCAGATTATTGATATATTTTGTGAGGGAAGGTTATGATGGAAATCCGAATTAAATCGAGGAATGTTCCAATTATAAGAAACTTTTTAGATCATTTATATATGTTACAAGGGAAGGTTATGATGGAAGTCCATGCAAAAAATCATCTGAAAATTAGTTTCTATAAAACTTGTCGAAATGCAAGTTTCTGTCAAAAAATCATAGTATATTATACACTAATTTATACTAGTTTCGGTCAAAAAAGAAAATTTAATCAAGGACTTCTCGAAATGATAAGAAACTATTCAGATTATTGATATATTTTGTGAGGGAAGGTTATGATGGAAATCCGTGCAAAAAATCATCTGAAAATTAGATTCTATGAAGCAATTTTGAAATGCAAGTTTCGGTCAAAAAAGCATAAATATTATACACTAGTTTATTCTAGTTTCGGTCAAAAAGTCGAATTAAATCGAGGAATGTTCCAATTATAAGAAACTCTTCAGATCATTTATATATGTTACAAAGGAAGGTTATGATGGAAGTCCATGCCAAAAATCATCTGAAAATTAGTTTCTATAAAACTTATCGAAATGCAAGTTTCTGTCAAAAAATCATAGTATATTATACACTAGTTTACACTAGTTTCGATTAAAAAATCAAATTAAATCGAGGACTAGTCGATATGATACGAACCTTTTCAGATCATATCTATATTTTAAGAGGGAAGGTTATGATTGAAGTACTTGAAAAAAAGTCGTTTGAAAATTAGACTCAATGAACCTTTTCGAAATACAAGTTTCGGTCAAAAAATCATAATATATTATACACTATTTTAAACTAGTTTCTTTCAAAAAATCAAATTAAATCAAAAACTGTTCGAAATGATACGAAACTTTTCAGATCATTTATATATGTTACGAAGGAAGGTTATGATGGAAGTCAATGCAAAAAATCATCTGAAAATTAACGTCTATAAAACTTTTCGAAATGCAAGTTTCGGTCAAAAAATCATAGTATATTATACACTAGTTTATACTAGTTTCGGTCAAAAAAGAAAATTTAATCGAGGACTTCTCGAAATGATACAAAACTTTTATGATTATTGATATATTTTGTGAGGGAAGGTTATGATGGAAATCCGTGCAAAAAATCATCTGAAAATTAGATTCTATGACGCTATTTTGAAATGCAAGTTTCGGTCAAAAAATCATAAATATTATACACTAGTTTATTCTAGTTTCGATCAAAAATTCGAATTAAATCGAGGAATGTTCCAATTATAAGAAACTTTTCAGATCATTTATATATGTTACAAGGGAAGGTTATGATGGAAGTCCATGCAAAAAATCATCTGAAAATTAGTTTCTATAAAACTTGTCGAAATGCAAGTTTCTGTCAAAAAATCATAGTATATTAAACACTAATTTATTCTAGTTTCGGTTAAAAAAGAAAATTTAATCGAGGACTTCTCGAAATGATAAGAAACTATTCAGATTATTGATATATTTTGTGAGGGAAGGTTATGATGGAAATCCGAATTAAATCGAGGAATGTTCCAATTATAAGAAACTTTTCAGATCATTTATATATGTTACAAGGGAAGGTTATGATGGAAGTCCATGCAAAAAATCATCTGAAAATTAGTTTCTATAAAACTTGTCGAAATGCAAGTTTCTGTCAAAAAATCATAGTATATTAAACACTAATTTATACTAGTTTCGGTCAAAAAAAAAATTTAATCGAGGACTTCTCGAAATGATAAGAAACTATTCAGATTATTGATATATTTTGTGAGGGAAGGTTATGATGGAAATCCGAATTAAATCGAGGAATGTTCCAATTATAAGAAACTTTTCAGATCATTTATATATGTTACAAAGGAAGGTTATGATGGAAGTCCATGCAAAAAATCATCTGAAAATTAGTTTCTATAGAACTTGTCGAAATGCAAGTTTCTGTCAAAAAATCATAGTATATTATACACTAATTTATACTAGTTTCGGTCAAAAAAGAAAATTTAATCAAGGACTTCTCGAAATGATAAGAAACTATTCAGATTATTGATATATTTTGTGAGGGAAGGTTATGATGGAAATCCGTGCAAAAAATCATCTGAAAATTAGATTCTATGAAGCAATTTTGAAATGCAAGTTTCGGTCAAAAAAGCATAAATATTATACACTAGTTTATTCTAGTTTCGGTCAAAAAGTCGAATTAAATCGAGGAATGTTCCAATTATAAGAAACTCTTCAGATCATTTATATATGTTACAAGGGAAGGTTATGATGGAAGTCCATGCAAAAAATCATCTGAAAATTAGTTTCTATAAAACTTATCGAAATGCAAGTTTCTGTCAAAAAATCATAGTATATTATACACTAGTTTCGATTAAAAAATCAAATTAAATCGAGGACTACTCGAAATGATACGAACCTTTTCAGATCATATCTATATTTTAAGAGGGAAGGTTATGATTGAAGTACTTGAAAAAATGTCATTTGAAAATTAGACTCAATGAACCTTTTCGAAATACAAGTTTCGGTCAAAAAATCATAATATGTTATACACTATTTTAAACTAGTTTCTTTCAAAAAATCAAATTAAATCAGAAACTGTTCGAAATGATACGAAACTTTTCAGATCATTTATATATGTTACGAAGGAAGGTTATGATGGAAGTCAATGCAAAAAAATAACTGAAAATTAACGTCTATAAAACTTTTCGAAATGCAAGTTTCGATCAAAAAATCATAGTATATTATGCACTAGTTTATACTAGTTTCGGTCAAAAAAGAAAATTTAATCGAGGACTTCTCGAAATGATACAAAACTTTTATGATTATTGATATATTTTGTGAGGGAAGGTTATGATGGAAATCCGTGCAAAAAATCATCTGAAAATTAGATTCTATGACGCTATTTTGAAATGCAAGTTTCGGTCAAAAAATCATAAATATTATACACTAGTTTATTCTAGTTTCGGTCAAAAATTCGAATTAAATCGAGGAATGTTCCAATCATAAGAAACTTTTCAGATCATTTATATATGTTACGAGGGAAGGTTATGATGGAAGTCCATGCAAAAAATCATCTAAAAATTAGTTTCTATAAAACTTGTCGAAATGCAAGTTTCTGTCAAAAAATCATAGTATATTAAACACTAATTTATTCTAGTTTCGGTCAAAAAAGAAAATTTAATCGAGGACTTCTCGAAATGATAAGAAACTATTCAGATTATTGATATATTTTGTGAGGGAAGGTTATGATGGAAATCCGAATTAAATCGAGGAATGTTCCAATTATAAGAAACTTTTTAGATCATTTATATATGTTACAAGGGAAGGTTATGATGGAAGTCCATGCAAAAAATCATCTGAAAATTAGTTTCTATAAAACTTGTCGAAATGCAAGTTTCTGTCAAAAAATCATAGTATATTATACACTAATTTATACTAGTTTCGGTCAAAAAAGAAAATTTAATCAAGGACTTCTCGAAATGATAAGAAACTATTCAGATTATTGATATATTTTGTGAGGGAAGGTTATGATGGAAATCCGTGCAAAAAATCATCTGAAAATTAGATTCTATGAAGCAATTTTGAAATGCAAGTTTCGGTCAAAAAAGCATAAATATTATACACTAGTTTATTCTAGTTTCGGTCAAAAAGTCGAATTAAATCGAGGAATGTTCCAATTATAAGAAACTCTTCAGATCATTTATATATGTTACAAAGGAAGGTTATGATGGAAGTCCATGCAAAAAATCATCTGAAAATTAGTTTCTATAAAACTTATCGAAATGCAAGTTTCTGTCAAAAAATCATAGTATATTATACACTAGTTTACACTAGTTTCGATTAAAAAATCAAATTAAATCGAGGACTAGTCGAAATGATACGAACCTTTTCAGATCATATCTATATTTTAAGAGGGAAGGTTATGATTGAAGTACTTGAAAAAAAGTCGTTTGAAAATTAGACTCAATGAACCTTTTCGAAATACAAGTTTCGGTCAAAAAATCATAATATATTATACACTATTTTAAACTAGTTTCTTTCAAAAAATCAAATTAAATCAAAAACTGTTCGAAATGATACGAAACTTTTCAGATCATTTATATATGTTACGAAGGAAGGTTATGATGGAAGTCAATGCAAAAAATCATCTGAAAATTAACGTCTATAAAACTTTTCGAAATGCAAGTTTCGGTCAAAAAATCATAGTATATTATACACTAGTTTATACTAGTTTCGGTCAAAAAAGAAAATTTAATCGAGGACTTCTCGAAATGATACAAAACTTTTATGATTATTGATATATTTTGTGAGGGAAGGTTATGATGGAAATCCGTGCAAAAAATCATCTGAAAATTAGATTCTATGACGCTATTTTGAAATGCAAGTTTCGGTCAAAAAATCATAAATATTATAAACTAGTTTATTCTAGTTTCGATCAAAAATTCGAATTAAATCGAGGAATGTTCCAATTATAAGAAACTTTTCAGATCATTTATATATGTTACAAGGGAAGGTTATGATGGAAGTCCATGCAAAAAATCATCTGAAAATTAGTTTCTATAAAACTTGTCGAAATGCAAGTTTCTGTCAAAAAATCATAGTATATTAAACACTAATTTATTCTAGTTTCGGTTAAAAAAGAAAATTTAATCGAGGACTTCTCGAAATGATAAGAAACTATTCAGATTATTGATATATTTTGTGAGGGAAGGTTATGATGGAAATCCGAATTAAATCGAGGAATGTTCCAATTATAAGAAACTTTTCAGATCATTTATATATGTTACAAGGGAAGGTTATGATGGAAGTCCATGCAAAAAATCATCTGAAAATTAGTTTCTATAAAACTTGTCGAAATGCAAGTTTCTGTCAAAAAATCATAGTATATTAAACACTAATTTATACTAGTTTCGGTCAAAAAAAAAAATTTAATCGAGGACTTCTCGAAATGATAAGAAACTATTCAGATTATTGATATATTTTGTGAGGGAAGGTTATGATGGAAATCCGAATTAAATCGAGGAATGTTCCAATTATAAGAAACTTTTCAGATCATTTATATATGTTACAAAGGAAGGTTATGATGGAAGTCCATGCAAAAAATCATCTGAAAATTAGTTTCTATAGAACTTGTCGAAATGCAAGTTTCTGTCAAAAAATCATAGTATATTATACACTAATTTATACTAGTTTCGGTCAAAAAAGAAAATTTAATCAAGGACTTCTCGAAATGATAAGAAACTATTCAGATTATTGATATATTTTGTGAGGGAAGGTTATGATGGAAATCCGTGCAAAAAATCATCTGAAAATTAGATTCTATGAAGCAATTTTGAAATGCAAGTTTCGGTCAAAAAAGCATAAATATTATACACTAGTTTATTCTAGTTTCGGTCAAAAAGTCGAATTAAATCGAGGAATGTTCCAATTATAAGAAACTCTTCAGATCATTTATATATGTTACAAGGGAAGGTTATGATGGAAGTCCATGCAAAAAATCATCTGAAAATTAGTTTCTATAAAACTTATCGAAATGCAAGTTTCTGTCAAAAAATCATAGTATATTATACACTAGTTTCGATTAAAAAATCAAATTAAATCGAGGACTACTCGAAATGATACGAACCTTTTCAGATCATATCTATATTTTAAGAGGGAAGGTTATGATTGAAGTACTTGAAAAAATGTCATTTGAAAATTAGACTCAATGAACCTTTTCGAAATACAAGTTTCGGTCAAAAAATCATAATATGTTATACACTATTTTAAACTAGTTTCTTTCAAAAAATCAAATTAAATCAGAAACTGTTCGAAATGATACGAAACTTTTCAGATCATTTATATATGTTACGAAGGAAGGTTATGATGGAAGTCAATGCAAAAAAATAACTGAAAATTAACGTCTATAAAACTTTTCGAAATGCAAGTTTCGATCAAAAAATCATAGTATATTATGCACTAGTTTATACTAGTTTCGGTCAAAAAAGAAAATTTAATCGAGGACTTCTCGAAATGATACAAAACTTTTATGATTATTGATATATTTTGTGAGGGAAGGTTATGATGGAAATCCGTGCAAAAAATCATCTGAAAATTAGATTCTATGACGCTATTTTGAAATGCAAGTTTCGGTCAAAAAATCATAAATATTATACACTAGTTTATTCTAGTTTCGGTCAAAAATTCGAATTAAATCGAGGAATGTTCCAATCATAAGAAACTTTTCAGATCATTTATATATGTTACGAGGGAAGGTTATGATGGAAGTCCATGCAAAAAATCATCTAAAAATTAGTTTCTATAAAACTTGTCGAAATGCAAGTTTCTGTCAAAAAATCATAGTATATTAAACACTAATTTATTCTAGTTTCGGTCAAAAAAGAAAATTTAATCGAGGACTTCTCGAAATGATAAGAAACTATTCAGATTATTGATATATTTTGTGAGGGAAGGTTATGATGGAAATCCGAATTAAATCGAGGAATGTTCCAATTATAAGAAACTTTTTAGATCATTTATATATGTTACAAGGGAAGGTTATGATGGAAGTCCATGCAAAAAATCATCTGAAAATTAGTTTCTATAAAACTTGTCGAAATGCAAGTTTCTGTCAAAAAATCATAGTATATTATACACTAATTTATACTAGTTTCGGTCAAAAAAGAAAATTTAATCAAGGACTTCTCGAAATGATAAGAAACTATTCAGATTATTGATATATTTTGTGAGGGAAGGTTATGATGGAAATCCGTGCAAAAAATCATCTGAAAATTAGATTCTATGAAGCAATTTTGAAATGCAAGTTTCGGTCAAAAAAGCATAAATATTATACACTAGTTTATTCTAGTTTCGGTCAAAAAGTCGAATTAAATCGAGGAATGTTCCAATTATAAGAAACTCTTCAGATCATTTATATATGTTACAAAGGAAGGTTATGATGGAAGTCCATGCCAAAAATCATCTGAAAATTAGTTTCTATAAAACTTATCGAAATGCAAGTTTCTGTCAAAAAATCATAGTATATTATACACTAGTTTACACTAGTTTCGATTAAAAAATCAAATTAAATCGAGGACTAGTCGAAATGATACGAACCTTTTCAGATCATATCTATATTTTAAGAGGGAAGGTTATGATTGAAGTACTTGAAAAAAAGTCGTTTGAAAATTAGACTCAATGAACCTTTTCGAAATACAAGTTTCGGTCAAAAAATCATAATATATTATACACTATTTTAAACTAGTTTCTTTCAAAAAATCAAATTAAATCAAAAACTGTTCGAAATGATACGAAACTTTTCAGATCATTTATATATGTTACGAAGGAAGGTTATGATGGAAGTCAATGCAAAAAATCATCTGAAAATTAACGTCTATAAAACTTTTCGAAATGCAAGTTTCGGTCAAAAAATCATAGTATATTATACACTAGTTTATACTAGTTTCGGTCAAAAAAGAAAATTTAATCGAGGACTTCTCGAAATGATACAAAACTTTTATGATTATTGATATATTTTGTGAGGGAAGGTTATGATGGAAATCCGTGCAAAAAATCATCTGAAAATTAGATTCTATGACGCTATTTTGAAATGCAAGTTTCGGTCAAAAAATCATAAATATTATACACTAGTTTATTCTAGTTTCGATCAAAAATTCGAATTAAATCGAGGAATGTTCCAATTATAAGAAACTTTTCAGATCATTTATATATGTTACAAGGGAAGGTTATGATGGAAGTCCATGCAAAAAATCATCTGAAAATTAGTTTCTATAAAACTTGTCGAAATGCAAGTTTCTGTCAAAAAATCATAGTATATTAAACACTAATTTATTCTAGTTTCGGTCAAAAAAGAAAATTTAATCGAGGACTTCTCGAAATGATAAGAAACTATTCAGATTATTGATATATTTTGTGAGGGAAGGTTATGATGGAAATCCGAATTAAATCGAGGAATGTTCCAATTATAAGAAACTTTTCAGATCATTTATATATGTTACAAGGGAAGGTTATGATGGAAGTCCATGCAAAAAATCATCTGAAAATTAGTTTCTATAAAACTTGTCGAAATGCAAGTTTCTGTCAAAAAATCATAGTATATTAAACACTAATTTATACTAGTTTCGGTCAAAAAAAAAAATTTAATCGAGGACTTCTCGAAATGATAAGAAACTATTCAGATTATTGATATATTTTGTGAGGGAAGGTTATGATGGAAATCCGAATTAAATCGAGGAATGTTCCAATTATAAGAAACTTTTCAGATCATTTATATATGTTACAAAGGAAGGTTATGATGGAAGTCCATGCAAAAAATCATCTGAAAATTAGTTTCTATAAAACTTGTCGAAATGCAAGTTTCTGTCAAAAAATCATAGTATATTATACACTAATTTATACTAGTTTCGGTCAAATAAGAAAATTTAATCGAGGACTTCTCGAAATGATAAGAAACTTTTCAGATTATTGATATATTTTGTGAGGGAAGGTTATGATGGAAATCCGTGCAAATAATTATCTGAAAATTAGATTCTATGAAGCTATTTTGAAATGCATGTTTCGGTCAAAAAAGCATAAATATTATACACTAGTTTATTCTTGTTTCGGTCAAAAAGTCGAATTAAATCGAGGAATGTTCCAATTATAAGAAACTCTTCAGATCATTTATATATGTTACAAGGGAAGGTTATGATGGAAGTCCATGCAAAAAATCATCTGAAAATTAGTTTCTATAAAACTTATCGAAATGCAAGTTTCTGTCAAAAAATCATAGTATATTATACACTAGTTTCGATTAAAAAATCAAATTAAATCGAGGACTACTCGAAATGATACGAACCTTTTCAGATCATATCTATATTTTAAGAGGGAAGGTTATGATTGAAGTACTTGAAAAAAAGTCATTTGAAAATTAGACTCAATGAACCTTTTCGAAATACAAGTTTCGGTCAAAAAATCATAATATGTTATACACTATTTTAAACTAGTTTCTTTCAAAAAATCAAATTAAATCAGAAACTGTTCGAAATGATACGAAACTTTTCAGATCATTTATATATGTTACGAAGGAAGGTTATGATGGAAGTCAATGCAAAAAAATAACTGAAAATTAACGTCTATAAAACTTTTCGAAATGCAAGTTTCGATCAAAAAATCATAGTATATTATGCACTAGTTTATACTAGTTTCGGTCAAAAAAGAAAATTTAATCGAGGACTTCTCGAAATGATACAAAACTTTTATGATTATTGATATATTTTGTGAGGGAAGGTTATGATGGAAATCCGTGCAAAAAATCATCTGAAAATTAGATTCTATGACGCTATTTTGAAATGCAAGTTTCGGTCAAAAAATCATAAATATTATACACTAGTTTATTCTAGTTTCGGTCAAAAATTCGAATTAAATCGAGGAATGTTCCAATCATAAGAAACTTTTCAGATCATTTATATATGTTACGAGGGAAGGTTATGATGGAAGTTCATGCAAAAAATCATCTAAAAATTAGTTTCTATAAAACTTGTCGAAATGCAAGTTTCTGTCAAAAAATCATAGTATATTAAACACTAATTTATTCTAGTTTCGGTCAAAAAAGAAAATTTAATCGAGGACTTCTCGAAATGATAAGAAACTATTCAGATTATTGATATATTTTGTGAGGGAAGGTTATGATGGAAATCCGAATTAAATCGAGGAATGTTCCAATTATAAGAAACTTTTCAGATCATTTATATATGTTACGAGGGAAGGTTATGATGGAAGTCCATGCAAAAAATCATCTAAAAATTAGTTTCTATAAAACTTGTCGAAATGCAAGTTTCTGTCAAAAAATCATAGTATATTAAACACTAATTTATTCTAGTTTCGGTCAAAAACGAAAATTTAATCGAGGACTTCTCGAAATGATAAGAAACTATTCAGATTATTGATATATTTTGTGAGGGAAGGTTATGATGGAAATCCGAATTAAATCGAGGAATGTTCCAATTATAAGAAACTTTTCAGATCATTTATATATGTTACAAGGGAAGGTTATGATGGAAGTCCATGCAAAAAATCATCTGAAAATTAGTTTCTATAAAACTTGTCGAAATGCAAGTTTCTGTCAAAAAATCATAGTATATTAAACACTAATTTATACTAGTTTCGGTCAAAAAAAAAAATTTAATCGAGGACTTCTCGAAATGATAAGAAACTATTCAGATTATTGATATATTTTGTGAGGGAAGGTTATGATGGAAATCCGAATTAAATCGAGGAATGTTCCAATTATAAGAAACTTTTCAGATCATTTATATATGTTACAAAGGAAGGTTATGATGGAAGTCCATGCAAAAAATCATCTGAAAATTAGTTTCTATAAAACTTGTCGAAATGCAAGTTTCTGTCAAAAAATCATAGTATATTATACACTAATTTATACTAGTTTCGGTCAAATAAGAAAATTTAATCGAGGACTTCTCGAAATGATAAGAAACTTTTCAGATTATTGATATATTTTGTGAGGGAAGGTTATGATGGAAATCCGTGCAAATAATTATCTGAAAATTAGATTCTATGAAGCTATTTTGAAATGCATGTTTCGGTCAAAAAAGCATAAATATTATACACTAGTTTATTCTTGTTTCGGTCAAAAAGTCGAATTAAATCGAGGAATGTTCCAATTATAAGAAACTCTTCAGATCATTTATATATGTTACAAGGGAAGGTTATGATGGAAGTCCATGCAAAAAATCATCTGAAAATTAGTTTCTATAAAACTTATCGAAATGCAAGTTTCTGTCAAAAAATCATAGTATATTATACACTAGTTTCGATTAAAAAATCAAATTAAATCGAGGACTACTCGAAATGATACGAACCTTTTCAGATCATATCTATATTTTAAGAGGGAAGGTTATGATTGAAGTACTTGAAAAAAAGTCATTTGAAAATTAGACTCAATGAACCTTTTCGAAATACAAGTTTCGGTCAAAAAATCATAATATGTTATACACTATTTTAAACTAGTTTCTTTCAAAAAATCAAATTAAATCAGAAACTGTTCGAAATGATACGAAACTTTTCAGATCATTTATATATGTTACGAAGGAAGGTTATGATGGAAGTCAATGCAAAAAAATAACTGAAAATTAACGTCTATAAAACTTTTCGAAATGCAAGTTTCGATCAAAAAATCATAGTATATTATGCACTAGTTTATACTAGTTTCGGTCAAAAAAGAAAATTTAATCGAGGACTTCTCGAAATGATACAAAACTTTTATGATTATTGATATATTTTGTGAGGGAAGGTTATGATGGAAATCCGTGCAAAAAATCATCTGAAAATTAGATTCTATGACGCTATTTTGAAATGCAAGTTTCGGTCAAAAAATCATAAATATTATACACTAGTTTATTCTAGTTTCGGTCAAAAATTCGAATTAAATCGAGGAATGTTCCAATCATAAGAAACTTTTCAGATCATTTATATATGTTACGAGGGAAGGTTATGATGGAAGTTCATGCAAAAAATCATCTAAAAATTAGTTTCTATAAAACTTGTCGAAATGCAAGTTTCTGTCAAAAAATCATAGTATATTAAACACTAATTTATTCTAGTTTCGGTCAAAAAAGAAAATTTAATCGAGGACTTCTCGAAATGATAAGAAACTATTCAGATTATTGATATATTTTGTGAGGGAAGGTTATGATGGAAATCCGAATTAAATCGAGGAATGTTCCAATTATAAGAAACTTTTTAGATCATTTATATATGTTACAAGGGAAGGTTATGATGGAAGTCCATGCAAAAAATCATCTGAAAATTAGTTTCTATAAAACTTGTCGAAATGCAAGTTTCTGTCAAAAAATCATAGTATATTATACACTAATTTATACTAGTTTCGGTCAAAAAAGAAAATTTAATCAAGGACTTCTCGAAATGATAAGAAACTATTCAGATTATTGATATATTTTGTGAGGGAAGGTTATGATGGAAATCCGTGCAAAAAATCATCTGAAAATTAGATTCTATGAAGCAATTTTGAAATGCAAGTTTCGGTCAAAAAAGCATAAATATTATACACTAGTTTATTCTAGTTTCGGTCAAAAAGTCGAATTAAATCGAGGAATGTTCCAATTATAAGAAACTCTTCAGATCATTTATATATGTTACAAAGGAAGGTTATGAAGGAAGTCCATGCAAAAAATCATCTGAAAATTAGTTTCTATAAAACTTATCGAAATGCAAGTTTCTGTCAAAAAATCATAGTATATTATACACTAGTTTACACTAGTTTCGATTAAAAAACTCAAATTAAATCGAGGACTAGTCGAAATGATACGAACCTTTTCAGATCATATCTATATTTTAAGAGGGAAGGTTATGATTGAAGTACTTGAAAAAAAGTCGTTTGAAAATTAGACTCAATGAACCTTTTCGAAATACAAGTTTCGGTCAAAAAATCATAATATATTATACACTATTTTAAACTAGTTTCTTTCAAAAAATCAAATTAAATCAAAAACTGTTCGAAATGATACGAAACTTTTCAGATCATTTATATATGTTACGAAGGAAGGTTATGATGGAAGTCAATGCAAAAAATCATCTGAAAATTAACGTCTATAAAACTTTTCGAAATGCAAGTTTCGGTCAAAAAATCATAGTATATTATACACTAGTTTATACTAGTTTCGGTCAAAAAAGAAAATTTAATCGAGGACTTCTCGAAATGATACAAAACTTTTATGATTATTGATATATTTTGTGAGGGAAGGTTATGATGGAAATCCGTGCAAAAAATCATCTGAAAATTAGATTCTATGACGCTATTTTGAAATGCAAGTTTCGGTCAAAAAATCATAAATATTATACACTAGTTTATTCTAGTTTCGGTCAAAAATTCGAATTAAATCGAGGAATGTTCCAATTATAAGAAACTTTTCAGGTCATTTATATATGTTACAAGGGAAGGTTATGATGGAAGTCCATGCAAAAAATCATCTGAAAATTAGTTTCTATAAAACTTGTCGAAATGCAAGTTTCTGTCAAAAAATCATAGTATATTAAACACTAATTTATTCTAGTTTCGGTCAAAAAAGAAAATTTAATCGAGGACTTCTCGAAATGATAAGAAACTATTCAGATTATTGATATATTTTGTGAGGGAAGGTTATGATGGAAATCCGAATTAAATCGAGGAATGTTCCAATTATAAGAAACTTTTCAGATCATTTATATATGTTACAAGGGAAGGTTATGATGGAAGTCCATGCAAAAAATCATCTGAAAATTAGTTTCTATAAAACTTGTCGAAATGCAAGTTTTTGTCAAAAAATCATAGTATATTATACACTAATTTATACTAGTTTCGGTCAAAAAAGAAAATTTAATCGAGGACTTCTCGAAATGATAAGAAACTATTCAGATTATTGATATATTTTGTGAGGGAAGGTTATGATGGAAATCCGAATTAAATCAAGGAATGTTCCAATTATAAGAAACTTTTCAGATAATTTATATATGTTACAAGGGAAGGTTATGATTAAAGTCCATGCAAAAAATCATCTGAAAATTAGTTTCTATAAAACTTGTCGAAATGCAAGTTTCTGTCAAAAAATCATAGTATATTATACACTAATTTATACTAGTTTCGGTCAAAAAAGAAAATTTAATCGAGGACTTCTCGAAATGATAAGAAACTTTTCAGATTATTGATATATTTTGTGAGGGAAGGTTATGATGGAAATCCGTGCAAAAAATCATCTGAAAATTAGATTCTATGAAGCTATTTTGAAATGCAAGTTTCGGTCAAAAAAGCATAAATATTATACACTAGTTTATTCTAGTTTCGGTCAAAAAGTCGAATTAAATCGAGGAATGTTCCAATTATAAGAAACTCTTCAGATCATTTATATATGTTACAAGGGAAGGTTATCATGGAAGTCCATGCAAAAAATCATCTGAAAATTAGTTTCTATAAAACTGATCGAAATGCAATCAAATTAAATCGAAGACTACTCGAAATGATACGAACCTTTTCAGATCATATCTATATTTTAAGAGGGAAGGTTATGCTTGAAGTACTTGAAAAAAAGTCATTCGAAAATTAGACTCAATGAACCTTTTCGAAATACAAGTTTCGGTCAAAAAATCATAATATATTATACACTATTTTAAACTAGTTTCTTTCAAAAAATCAAATTAAATCAGAAATTGTTCGAAATGATACGAAACTTTTCAGATCATTTATATATGTTACGAAGGAAGGTTATGTTGGAAGTCAATGCAAAAAATCATCTGAAAATTAACATCTATAAAACTTTTCGAAATGCAAGTTTCGGTCAAAAAATCATAGTATATTATACACTAGTTTATACTAGTTTCGGTCAAAAAAGAAAATTTAATCGAGGACTTCTCGAAATGATACAAAACTTTTATGATTATTGATATATTTTGTGAGGGAAGGTTATGATGGAATTCCGTGCAAAAAATCATCTGAAAATTAGATTCTATGACGCTATTTTGAAATGCAAGTTTCGGTCAAAAAATCATAAATATTATACACTAGTTTATTCTAGTTTCGATCAAAAATTCGAATTAAATCGAGGAATGTTCCAATTATAAGAAACTTTTCAGATCATTTATATATGTTACAAGGGAAGGTTATGATGGAAGTCCATGCAAAAAATCATCTGAAAATTAGTTTCTATAAAACTTGTCGAAATGCAAGTTTCTGTCAAAAAATCATAGTATATTAAACACTAATTTATACTAGTTTCGGTCAAAAAAGAAAATTTAATCGAGGACTTCTCGAAATGATAAGAAACTATTCAGATTATTGATATATTTTGTGAGGGAAGGTTATGATGGAAATCCGAATTAAATCGAGGAATGTTCCAATTATAAGAAACTTTTCAGATCATTTATATATGTTACAAAGTAAGGTTATGATGGAAGTCCATGCAAAAAATCATCTGAAAATTAGTTTCTATAAAACTTGTCGAAATGCAAGTTTCTGTCAAAAAATCATAGTATATTATACACTAATTTATACTAGTTTCGGTCAAAAAAGAAAATTTAATCGAGGACTTCTCGAAATGATAAGAAACTTTTCAGATTATTTATATATTTTGTGAGGGAAGGTTATGATGGAAATCCGTGCAAATAATTATCTGAAAATTAGATTCTATGAAGCTATTTTGAAATGCAAGTTTCGGTCAAAAAAGCATAAATATTATACACTAGTTTATTCTTGTTTCGGTCAAAAAGTCGAATTAAATCGAGGAATGTTCCAATTATAAGAAACTCTTCAGATCATTTATATATGTTACAAGGGAAGGTTATGATGGAAGTCCATGCAAAAAATCATCTGAAAATTAGTTTCTATAAAACTTATCGAAATGCAAGTTTCTGTCAAAAAATCATAGTATATTATACACTAGTTTCGATTAAAAAATCAAATTAAATCGAGGACTACTCGAAATGATACGAACCTTTTCAGATCATATCTATATTTTAAGAGGGAAGGTTATGATTGAAGCACTTGAAAAAAAGTCATTTGAAAATTAGACTCAATGAACCTTTTCGAATACAAGTTTCGGTCAAAAAATCATAATATATTATACACTATTTTAAACTAGTTTCTTTCAAAAAATCAAATTAAATCAGAAACTGTTCGAAATGATACGAAACTTTTCAGATCATTTATATATGTTACGAAGGAAGGTTATGATGGAAGTCAATGCAAAAAATAACTGAAAATTAACGTCTATAAAACTTTTCGAAATGCAAGTTTCGGTCAAAAAATCATAGTATATTATACACTAGTTTATACTAGTTTCGGTCAAAAAAGAAAATTTAATCGAGGACTTCTCGAAATGATAAATTTTTTTTATGATTATTGATATATTTTGTGAGGGAAGGTTATGATGGAAATCCGTGCAAAAAATCATCTGAAAATTAGATTCTATGACGCTATTTTGAAATGCAAGTTTCGGTCAAAAAATCATAAATATTATACACTAGTTTATTCTAGTTTCGGTCAAAAATTCGAATTAAATCGAGGAATGTTCCAATTATAAGAAACTTTTCAGATCATTTATAAATGTTACGAGGGAAGGTTATGATGGAAGTCCATGCAAAAAATCATCTGAAAATTAGTTTCTATAAAACTTGTCGAAATGCAAGTTTCTGTAAAAAAATCATAGTATATTAAACACTAATTTATTCTAGTTTCGGTCAAAAAAGAAAATTTAATCGAGGACTTCTCGAAATGATAAGAAACTATTCAGATTATTGATATATTTTGTGAGGGAAGGTTATGATGGAAATCCGAATTAAATCGAGGAATGTTCCAATTATAAGAAACTTTTCAGATCATTTATATATGTTACAAAGGAAGGTTATGATGGAAGTCCATGCAAAAAATCATCTGAAAATTAGTTTCTATAAAACTTGTTGAAATGCAAGTTTCTGTCAAAAAATCATAGTATATTATACACTAATTTATACTAGTTTCGGTCAAAAAAGAAAATTTAATCGAGGACTTCTCGAAATGATAAGAAACTTTTCAGATTATTGATATATTTTGTGAGGGAAGGTTATGATGGAAATCCGTGCAAATAATCATCTGAAAATTAGATTCTATGAAGCTATTTTGAAATGCAAGTTTCGGTCAAAAAAGCATAAATATTATACACTAGTTTATTCTTGTTTCGGTCAAAAAGTCGAATTAAATCGAGGAATGTTCCAATTATAAGAAACTCTTTAGATCATTTATATATGTTACAAGGGAAGGTTATCATGGAAGTCCATGCAAAAAATCATCTGAAAATTAGTTTCTATAAAACTTATCGAAATGCAAGTTTCTGTCAAAAAATCATAGTATATTATACACTAGTTTCGATTAAAAAATCAAATTAAATCGAGGACTACTCGAAATGATACGAACCTTTTCAGATCATATCTATATTTTAAGAGGGAAGGTTATGATTGAAGTACTTGAAAAAAAGTCATTTGAAAATTAGACTCAATGAACCTTTTCGAAATACAAGTTTCGGTCAAAAAATCATAATATATTATACACTATTTTAAACTAGTTTCTTTCAAAAAATCAAATTAAATCAGAAACTGTTCGAAATGATACGGAACTTTTCAGATCATTTATATATGTTACGAAGGAAGGTTATGATGGAAGTCAATGCAAAAAAATAACTGAAAATTAACGTCTATAAAACTTTTCGAAATGCAAGTTTCGATCAAAAAATCATAGTATATTATGCACTAGTTTATACTAGTTTCGGTCAAAAAAGAAAATTTAATCGAGGACTTCTCGAAATGATACAAAACTTTTATGATTATTGATATATTTTGTGAGGGAAGGTTATGATGGAAATCCGTGCAAAAAATCATCTGAAAATTAGATTCTATGACGCTATTTTAAAATGCAAGTTTCGGTCAAAAAATCATAAATATTATACACTAGTTTATTCTAGTTTCGGTCAAAAATTCGAATTCAATCGAGGAATGTTCCAATTATAAGAAACTTTTCAGATCATTTATATATGTTACGAGGGAAGGTTATGATGGAAGTCCATGCAAAAAATCATCTGAAAATTAGTTTCTATAAAACTTGTCGAAATGCAAGTTTCTGTAAAAAAATCATAGTATATTAAACACTAATTTATTCTAGTTTCGGTCAAAAAAGAAAATTTAATCAAGGACTTCTCGAAATGATAAGAAACTATTCAGATTATTGATATATTTTGTGAGGGAAGGTTATGATGGAAATCCGAATTAAATCGAGGAATGTTCCAATTATAAGAAACTTTTTAGATCATTTATATATGTTACAAGGGAAGGTTATGATGGAAGTCCATGCAAAAAATCATCTGAATATTAGTTTCTATAAAACTTGTCGAAATGCAAGTTTCTGTCAAAAAATCATAGTATATTATACACTAATTTATACTAGTTTCGGTCAAAAAAGAAAATTTAATCGAGGACTTCTCGAAATGATAAGAAACTATTCAGATTATTGATATATTTTGTGAGGGAAGGTTATGATGGAAATCCGTGCAAATAATCATCTGAAAATTAGATTCTATGAAGCTATTTTGAAATGCAAGTTTCGGTCAAAAAAGCATAAATATTATACACTAGTTTATTCTTGTTTCGGTCAAAAAGTCGAATTAAATCGAGGAATGTTCCAATTATAAGAAACTCTTCAGATCATTTATATATGTTACAAGGGAAGGTTATCATGGAAGTCCATGCAAAAAATCATCTGAAAATTAGTTTCTATAAAACTTATCGAAATGCAAGTTTCTGTCAAAAAATCATAGTATATTATACACTAGTTTCGATTAAAAAATCAAATTAAATCGAGGACTACTCGAAATGATACGAACCTTTTCAGATCATATCTATATTTTAAGAGGGAAGGTTATGATTGAAGTATTTGAAAAAAAGTCATTTGAAAATTAGACACAATGAACCTTTTCGAAATACAAGTTTCGGTCAAAAAATCATAATATATTATACACTATTTTAAACTAGTTTCTTTCAAAAAATCAAATTAAATCAGAAACTGTTCGAAATGATACGAAACTTTTCAGATCATTTATATATGTTACGAAGGAAGGTTCTGATGGAAGTCAATGCAAAAAAATAACTGAAAATTAACGTCTATAAAACTTTTCGAAATGCAAGTTTCGATCAAAAAATCATAGTATATTATGCACTAGTTTATACTAGTTTCGGTCAAAAAAGAAAATTTAATCGAGGACTTCTCGAAATGATACAAAACTTTTATGATTATTGATATATTTTGTGAGGGAAGGTTATGATGGAAATCCGTGCAAAAAATCATCTGAAAATTAGATTCTATGACGCTATTTTGAAATGCAAGTTTCGGTCAAAAAATCATAAATATTATACACTAGTTTATTCTAGTTTCGGTCAAAAATTCGAATTAAATCGAGGAATGTTCCAATTATAAGAAACTTTTCAGATCATTTATATTTGTTACGAGGGAAGGTTATGATGGAAGTCCATGCAAAAAATCATCTAAAAATTAGTTTCTATAAAACTTGTCGAAATGCAAGTTTCTGTCAAAAAATCATAGTATATTAAACACTAATTTTTCTAGTTTCGGTCAAAAAAGAAAATTTAATCGAGGACTTCTCGAAATGATAAGAAACTATTCAGATTATTGATATATTTTGTGAGGGAAGGTTATGATGGAAATCCGAATTAAATCGAGGAATGTTCCAATTATAAGAAACTTTTTAGATCATTTATATATGTTACAAGGGAAGGTTATGATGGAAGTCCATGCAAAAAATCATCTGAATATTAGTTTCTATAAAACTTGTCGAAATGCAAGTTTCTGTCAAAAAATCATAGTATATTATACACTAATTTATACTAGTTTCGGTCAAAAAAGAAAATTTAATCGAGGACTTCTCGAAATGATAAGAAACTATTCAGATTATTGATATATTTTGTGAGGGAAGGTTATGATGGAAATCCGTGCAAATAATCATCTGAAAATTAGATTCTATGAAGCTATTTTGAAATGCAAGTTTCGGTCAAAAAAGCATAAATATTATACACTAGTTTATTCTTGTTTCGGTCAAAAAGTCGAATTAAATCGAGGAATGTTCCAATTATAAGAAACTCTTCAGATCATTTATATATGTTACAAGGGAAGGTTATCATGGAAGTCCATGCAAAAAATCATCTGAAAATTAGTTTCTATAAAACTTATCGAAATGCAAGTTTCTGTCAAAAAATCATAGTATATTATACACTAGTTTCGATTAAAAAATCAAATTAAATCGAGGACTACTCGAAATGATACGAACCTTTTCAGATCATATCTATATTTTAAGAGGGAAGGTTATGATTGAAGTATTTGAAAAAAAGTCATTTGAAAATTAGACACAATGAACCTTTTCGAAATACAAGTTTCGGTCAAAAAATCATAATATATTATACACTATTTTAAACTAGTTTCTTTCAAAAAATCAAATTAAATCAGAAACTGTTCGAAATGATACGAAACTTTTCAGATCATTTATATATGTTACGAAGGAAGGTTCTGATGGAAGTCAATGCAAAAAAATAACTGAAAATTAACGTCTATAAAACTTTTCGAAATGCAAGTTTCGATCAAAAAATCATAGTATATTATGCACTAGTTTATACTAGTTTCGGTCAAAAAAGAAAATTTAATCGAGGACTTCTCGAAATGATACAAAACTTTTATGATTATTGATATATTTTGTGAGGGAAGGTTATGATGGAAATCCGTGCAAAAAATCATCTGAAAATTAGATTCTATGACGCTATTTTGAAATGCAAGTTTCGGTCAAAAAATCATAAATATTATACACTAGTTTATTCTAGTTTCGGTCAAAAATTCGAATTAAATCGAGGAATGTTCCAATTATAAGAAACTTTTCAGATCATTTATATTTGTTACGAGGGAAGGTTATGATGGAAGTCCATGCAAAAAATCATCTAAAAATTAGTTTCTATAAAACTTGTCGAAATGCAAGTTTCTGTCAAAAAATCATAGTATATTAAACACTAATTTTTCTAGTTTCGGTCAAAAAAGAAAATTTAATCGAGGACTTCTCGAAATGATAAGAAACTATTCAGATTATTGATATATTTTGTGAGGGAAGGTTATGATGGAAATCCGAATTAAATCGAGGAATGTTCCAATTATAAGAAACTTTTTAGATCATTTATATATGTTACAAGGGAAGGTTATGATGGAAGTCCATGCAAAAAATCATCTGAAAATTAGTTTCTATAAAACTTGTCGAAATGCAAGTTTCTGTCAAAAAATCATAGTATTAAACACTAATTTATTCTAGTTTCGGTCAAAAAAGAAAATTTAATCGAGGACTTCTCGAAATGATAAGAAACTATTCAGATTATTGATATATTTTGTGAGGGAAGGTTATGATGGAAATCCGAATTAAATCGAGGAATGTTCCAATTATAAGAAACTTTTCAGATCATTTATATATGTTACAAGGGAAGGTTATGATGGAAGTCCATGCAAAAAATCATCTGAAAATTAGTTTCTATAAAACTTGTCGAAATGCAAGTTTCTGTCAAAAAATCATAGTATATTAAACACTAATTTATACTAGTTTCGGTCAAAAAAAAAAATTTAATCGAGGACTTCTCGAAATGATAAGAAACTATTCAGATTATTGATATATTTTGTGAGGGAAGGTTATGATGGAAATCCGAATTAAATCGAGGAATGTTCCAATTATAAGAAACTTTTCAGATCATTTATATATGTTACAAAGGAAGGTTATGATGGAAGTCCATGCAAAAAATCATCTGAAAATTAGTTTCTATAGAACTTGTCGAAATGCAAGTTTCTGTCAAAAAATCATAGTATATTATACACTAATTTATACTAGTTTCGGTCAAAAAAGAAAATTTAATCGAGGACTTCTCGAAATGATAAGAAACTATTCAGATTATTGATATATTTTGTGAGGGAAGGTTATGATGGAAATCCGTGCAAATAATCATCTGAAAATTAGATTCTATGAAGCTATTTTGAAATGCAAGTTTCGGTCAAAAAAGCATAAATATTATACACTAGTTTATTCTTGTTTCAGTCAACAAGTCGAATTAAATCGAGGAATGTTCCAATTATAAGAAACTCTTCAGATCATTTATATATGTTACAAGGGAAGGTTATCATGGAAGTCCATGCAAAAAATCATCTGAAAATTAGTTTCTATAAAACTTATCGAAATGCAAGTTTCTGTCAAAAAATCATAGTATATTATACACTAGTTTCGATTAAAAAATCAAATTAAATCGAGGACTACTCGAAATGATACGAACCTTTTCAGATCATATCTATATTTTAAGAGGGAAGGTTATGATTGAAGTACTTGAAAAAAAGTCATTTGAAAATTAGACTCAATGAACCTTTTCGAAATACAAGTTTCGGTCAAAAAATCATAATATATTATACACTATTTTAAACTAGTTTCTTTCAAAAAATCAAATTAAATCAGAAACTGTTCGAAATGATACGAAACTTTTCAGATCATTTATATATGTTACGAAGGAAGGTTCTGATGGAAGTCAATGCAAAAAAATAACTGAAAATTAACGTCTATAAAACTTTTCGAAATGCAAGTTTCGATCAAAAAATCATAGTATATTATGCACTAGTTTATACTAGTTTCGGTCAAAAAAGAAAATTTAATCGAGGACTTCTCGAAATGATACAAAACTTTTATGATTATTGATATATTTTGTGAGGGAAGGTTATGATGGAAATCCGTGCAAAAAATCATCTGAAAATTAGATTCTATGACGCTATTTTGAAATGCAAGTTTCGGTCAAAAAATCATAAATATTATACACTAGTTTATTCTAGTTTCGGTCAAAAATTCGAATTAAATCGAGGAATGTTCCAATTATAAGAAACTTTTCAGATCATTTATATTTGTTACGAGGGAAGGTTATGATGGAAGTCCATGCAAAAAATCATCTAAAAATTAGTTTCTATAAAACTTGTCGAAATGCAAGTTTCTGTCAAAAAATCATAGTATATTAAACACTAATTTTTCTAGTTTCGGTCAAAAAAGAAAATTTAATCGAGGACTTCTCGAAATGATAAGAAACTATTCAGATTATTGATATATTTTGTGAGGGAAGGTTATGATGGAAATCCGAATTAAATCGAGGAATGTTCCAATTATAAGAAACTTTTTAGATCATTTATATATGTTACAAGGGAAGGTTATGATGGAAGTCCATGCAAAAAATCATCTGAAAATTAGTTTCTATAAAACTTGTCGAAATGCAAGTTTCTGTCAAAAAATCATAGTATATTATACACTAATTTATACTAGTTTCGGTCAAAAAAGAAAATTTAATCGAGGACTTCTCGAAATGATAAGAAACTATTCAGATTATTGATATATTTTGTGAGGGAAGGTTATGATGGAAATCCGTGCAAATAATCATCTGAAAATTAGATTCTATGAAGCTATTTTGAAATGCAAGTTTCGGTCAAAAAAGCATAAATATTATACACTAGTTTATTCTTGTTTCGGTCAACAAGTCGAATTAAATCGAGGAATGTTCCAATTATAAGAAACTCTTCAGATCATTTATATATGTTACAAGGGAAGGTTATCATGGAAGTCCATGCAAAAAATCATCTGAAAATTAGTTTCTATAAAACTTATCGAAATGCAAGTTTCTGTCAAAAAATCATAGTATATTATACACTAGTTTCGATTAAAAAATCAAATTAAACCGAGGACTACTCGAAATGATACGAACCTCTTCAGATCATATCTATATTTTAAGAGGGAAGGTTATGATTGAAGTACTTGAAAAAAAGTCATTTGAAAATTAGACTCAATGAACCTTTTCGAAATACAAGTTTCGGTCAAAAAATCATAATATATTATACACTATTTTAAACTAGTTTCTTTCAAAAAATCAAATTAAATCAGAAACTGTTCGAAATGATACGAAACTTTTCAGATCATTTATATATGTTACGAAGGAAGGTTCTGATGGAAGTCAATGCAAAAAAATAACTGAAAATTAACGTCTATAAAACTTTTCGAAATGCAAGTTTCGATAAAAAAATCATAGTATATTATGCACTAGTTTATACTAGTTTCGGTCAAAAAAGAAAATTTAATCGAGGACTTCTCGAAATGATACAAAACTTTTATGATTATTGATATATTTTGTGAGGGAAGGTTATGATGGAAATCCGTGCAAAAAATCATCTGAAAATTAGATTCTATGACGCTATTTTGAAATGCAAGTTTCGGTCAAAAAATCATAAATATTATACACTAGTTTATTCTAGTTTCGGTCAAAAATTCGAATTAAATCGAGGAATGTTCCAATTATAAGAAACTTTTCAGATCATTTATATATGTTACGAGGGAAGGTTATGATGGAAGTCCATGCAAAAAATCATCTGAAAATTAGTTTCTATAAAACTTGTCGAAATGCAAGTTTCTGTAAAAAAATCATAGTATATTAAACACTAATTTATTCTAGTTTCGGTCAAAAAAGAAAATTTAATCGAGGACTTCTCGAAATGATAAGAAACTATTCAGATTATTGATATATTTTGTGAGGGAAGGTTATGATGGAAATCCGAATTAAATCGAGGAATGTTCCAATTATAAGAAACTTTTCAGATCATTTATATATGTTACAAGGGAAGGTTATGATGGAAGTCCATGCAAAAAATCATCTGAAAATTAGTTTCTATAAAACTTGTCGAAATGCAAGTTTCTGTCAAAAAATCATAGTATATTATACACTAATTTATACTAGTTTCGGTCAAAAAAGAAAATTTAATCGAGGACTTCTCGAAATGATAAGAAACTTTTCAGATTATTGATATATTTTGTGAGGGAAGGTTATGATGGAAATCCGTGCAAATAATCATCTGAAAATTAGATTCTATGAAGCTATTTTGAAATGCAAGTTTCGGTCAAAAAAGCATAAATATTATACACTAGTTTATTCTTGTTTCGGTCAAAAAGTCGAATTAAATCGAGGAATGTTCCAATTATAAGAAACTCTTCAGATCATTTATATATGTTACAAGGGAAGGTTATCATGGAAGTCCATGCAAAAAATCATCTGAAAATTAGTTTCTATAAAACTTATCGAAATGCAAGTTTCTGTCAAAAAATCATAGTATATTATACACTAGTTTCGATTAAAAAATCAAATTAAATCGAGGACTACTCGAAATGATACGAACCTTTTCAGATCATATCTATATTTTAAGAGGGAAGGTTATGATTGAAGTACTTGAAAAAAAGTCATTTGAAAATTAGACTCAATGAACCTTTTCGAAATACAAGTTTCGGTCAAAAAATCATAATATATTATACACTATTTTAAACTAGTTTCTTTCAAAAAATCAAATTAAATCAGAAACTGTTCGAAATGATACGAAACTTTTCAGATCATTTATATATGTTACGAAGGAAGGTTCTGATGGAAGTCAATGCAAAAAAATAACTGAAAATTAACGTCTATAAAACTTTTCGAAATGCAAGTTTCGATCAAAAAATCATAGTATATTATGCACTAGTTTATACTAGTTTCGGTCAAAAAAGAAAATTTAATCGAGGACTTCTCGAAATGATACAAAACTTTTATGATTATTGATATATTTTGTGAGGGAAGGTTATGATGGAAATCCGTGCAAAAAATCATCTGAAAATTAGATTCTATGACGCTATTTTGAAATGCAAGTTTCGGTCAAAAAATCATAAATATTATACACTAGTTTATTCTAGTTTCGGTCAAAAATTCGAATTAAATCGAGGAATGTTCCAATTATAAGAAACTTTTCAGATCATTTATATTTGTTACGAGGGAAGGTTATGATGGAAGTCCATGCAAAAAATCATCTAAAAATTAGTTTCTATAAAACTTGTCGAAATGCAAGTTTCTGTCAAAAAATCATAGTATATTAAACACTAATTTTTCTAGTTTCGGTCAAAAAAGAAAATTTAATCGAGGACTTCTCGAAATGATAAGAAACTATTCAGATTATTGATATATTTTGTGAGGGAAGGTTATGATGGAAATCCGAATTAAATCGAGGAATGTTCCAATTATAAGAAACTTTTTAGATCATTTATATATGTTACAAGGGAAGGTTATGATGGAAGTCCATGCAAAAAATCATCTGAAAATTAGTTTCTATAAAACTTGTCGAAATGCAAGTTTCTGTCAAAAAATCATAGTATATTATACACTAATTTATACTAGTTTCGGTCAAAAAAGAAAATTTAATCGAGGACTTCTCGAAATGATAAGAAACTATTCAGATTATTGATATATTTTGTGAGGGAAGGTTATGATGGAAATCCGTGCAAATAATCATCTGAAAATTAGATTCTATGAAGCTATTTTGAAATGCAAGTTTCGGTCAAAAAAGCATAAATATTATACACTAGTTTATTCTTGTTTCGGTCAACAAGTCGAATTAAATCGAGGAATGTTCCAATTATAAGAAACTCTTCAGATCATTTATATATGTTACAAGGGAAGGTTATCATGGAAGTCCATGCAAAAAATCATCTGAAAATTAGTTTCTATAAAACTTATCGAAATGCAAGTTTCTGTCAAAAAATCATAGTATATTATACACTAGTTTCGATTAAAAAATCAAATTAAATCGAGGACTACTCGAAATGATACGAACCTTTTCAGATCATATCTATATTTTAAGAGGGAAGGTTATGATTGAAGTACTTGAAAAAAAGTCATTTGAAAATTAGACTCAATGAACCTTTTCGAAATACAAGTTTCGGTCAAAAAATCATAATATATTATACACTATTTTAAACTAGTTTCTTTCAAAAAATCAAATTAAATCAGAAACTGTTCGAAATGATACGAAACTTTTCAGATCATTTATATATGTTACGAAGGAAGGTTCTGATGGAAGTCAATGCAAAAAAATAACTGAAAATTAACGTCTATAAAACTTTTCGAAATGCAAGTTTCGATAAAAAAATCATAGTATATTATGCACTAGTTTATACTAGTTTCGGTCAAAAAAGAAAATTTAATCGAGGACTTCTCGAAATGATACAAAACTTTTATGATTATTGATATATTTTGTGAGGGAAGGTTATGATGGAAATCCGTGCAAAAAATCATCTGAAAATTAGATTCTATGACGCTATTTTGAAATGCAAGTTTCGGTCAAAAAATCATAAATATTATACACTAGTTTATTCTAGTTTCGGTCAAAAATTCGAATTAAATCGAGGAATGTTCCAATTATAAGAAACTTTTCAGATCATTTATATTTGTTACGAGGGAAGGTTATGATGGAAGTCCATGCAAAAAATCATCTAAAAATTAGTTTCTATAAAACTTGTCGAAATGCAAGTTTCTGTCAAAAAATCATAGTATATTAAACACTAATTTTTCTAGTTTCGGTCAAAAAAGAAAATTTAATCGAGGACTTCTCGAAATGATAAGAAACTATTCAGATTATTGATATATTTTGTGAGGGAAGGTTATGATGGAAATCCGAATTAAATCGAGGAATGTTCCAATTATAAGAAACTTTTTAGATCATTTATATATGTTACAAGGGAAGGTTATGATGGAAGTCCATGCAAAAAATCATCTGAAAATTAGTTTCTATAAAACTTGTCGAAATGCAAGTTTCTGTCAAAAAATCATAGTATATTATACACTAATTTATACTAGTTTCGGTCAAAAAAGAAAATTTAATCGAGGACTTCTCGAAATGATAAGAAACTATTCAGATTATTGATATATTTTGTGAGGGAAGGTTATGATGGAAATCCGTGCAAATAATCATCTGAAAATTAGATTCTATGAAGCTATTTTGAAATGCAAGTTTCGGTCAAAAAAGCATAAATATTATACACTAGTTTATTCTTGTTTCGGTCAACAAGTCGAATTAAATCGAGGAATGTTCCAATTATAAGAAACTCTTCAGATCATTTATATATGTTACAAGGGAAGGTTATCATGGAAGTCCATGCAAAAAATCATCTGAAAATTAGTTTCTATAAAACTTATCGAAATGCAAGTTTCTGTCAAAAAATCATAGTATATTATACACTAGTTTCGATTAAAAAATCAAATTAAATCGAGGACTACTCGAAATGATACGAACCTTTTCAGATCATATCTATATTTTAAGAGGGAAGGTTATGATTGAAGTACTTGAAAAAAAGTCATTTGAAAATTAGACTCAATGAACCTTTTCGAAATACAAGTTTCGGTCAAAAAATCATAATATATTATACACTATTTTAAACTAGTTTCTTTCAAAAAATCAAATTAAATCAGAAACTGTTCGAAATGATACGAAACTTTTCAGATCATTTATATATGTTACGAAGGAAGGTTCTGATGGAAGTCAATGCAAAAAAATAACTGAAAATTAACGTCTATAAAACTTTTCGAAATGCAAGTTTCGATAAAAAAATCATAGTATATTATGCACTAGTTTATACTAGTTTCGGTCAAAAAAGAAAATTTAATCGAGGACTTCTCGAAATGATACAAAACTTTTATGATTATTGATATATTTTGTGAGGGAAGGTTATGATGGAAATCCGTGCAAAAAATCATCTGAAAATTAGATTCTATGACGCTATTTTGAAATGCAAGTTTCGGTCAAAAAATCATAAATATTATACACTAGTTTATTCTAGTTTCGGTCAAAAATTCGAATTAAATCGAGGAATGTTCCAATTATAAGAAACTTTTCAGATCATTTATATATGTTACGAGGGAAGGTTATGATGGAAGTCCATGCAAAAAATCATCTGAAAATTAGTTTCTATAAAACTTGTCGAAATGCAAGTTTCTGTAAAAAAATCATAGTATATTAAACACTAATTTATTCTAGTTTCGGTCAAAAAAGAAAATTTAATCGAGGACTTCTCGAAATGATAAGAAACTATTCAGATTATTGATATATTTTGTGAGGGAAGGTTATGATGGAAATCCGAATTAAATCGAGGAATGTTCCAATTATAAGAAACTTTTCAGATCATTTATATATGTTACAAGGGAAGGTTATGATGGAAGTCCATGCAAAAAATCATCTGAAAATTAGTTTCTATAAAACTTGTCGAAATGCAAGTTTCTGTCAAAAAATCATAGTATATTATACACTAATTTATACTAGTTTCGGTCAAAAAAGAAAATTTAATCGAGGACTTCTCGAAATGATAAGAAACTTTTCAGATTATTGATATATTTTGTGAGGGAAGGTTATGATGGAAATCCGTGCAAATAATCATCTGAAAATTAGATTCTATGAAGCTATTTTGAAATGCAAGTTTCGGTCAAAAAAGCATAAATATTATACACTAGTTTATTCTTGTTTCGGTCAAAAAGTCGAATTAAATCGAGGAATGTTCCAATTATAAGAAACTCTTCAGATCATTTATATATGTTACAAGGGAAGGTTATCATGGAAGTCCATGCAAAAAATCATCTGAAAATTAGTTTCTATAAAACTTATCGAAATGCAAGTTTCTGTCAAAAAATCATAGTATATTATACACTAGTTTCGATTAAAAAATCAAATTAAATCGAGGACTACTCGAAATGATACGAACCTTTTCAGATCATATCTATATTTTAAGAGGGAAGGTTATGATTGAAGTACTTGAAAAAAAGTCATTTGAAAATTAGACTCAATGAACCTTTTCGAAATACAAGTTTCGGTCAAAAAATCATAATATATTATACACTATTTTAAACTAGTTTCTTTCAAAAAATCAAATTAAATCAGAAACTGTTCGAAATGATACGAAACTTTTCAGATCATTTATATATGTTACGAAGGAAGGTTATGATGGAAGTCAATGCAAAAAAATAACTGAAAATTAACGTCTATAAAACTTTTCGAAATGCAAGTTTCGATCAAAAAATCATAGTATATTATGCACTAGTTTATACTAGTTTCGGTCAAAAAAGAAAATTTAATCGAGGACTTCTCGAAATGATACAAAACTTTTATGATTATTGATATATTTTGTGAGGGAAGGTTATGATGGAAATCCGTGCAAAAAATCATCTGAAAATTAGATTCTATGACGCTATTTTGAAATGCAAGTTTCGGTCAAAAAATCATAAATATTATACATTAGTTTATTCTAGTTTCGGTCAAAAATTCGAATTAAATCGAGGAATGTTCCAATTATAAGAAACTTTTCAGATCATTTATATATGTTACGAGGGAAGGTTATGATGGAAGTCCATGCAAAAAATCATCTGAAAATTAGTTTCTATAAAACTTGTCGAAATGCAAGTATCTGTAAAAAAATCATAGTATATTAAACACTAATTTATTCTAGTTTCGGTCAAAAAAGAAAATTTAATCAAGGACTTCTCGAAATGATAAGAAACTATTCAGATTATTGATATATTTTGTGAGGGAAGGTTATGATGGAAATCCGAATTAAATCGAGGAATGTTCCAATTATAAGAAACTTTTCAGATCATTTATATATGTTACAAAGGAAGGTTATGATGGAAGTCCATGCAAAAAATCATCTGAAAATTAGTTTCTATAAAACTTGTCGAAATGCAAGTTTCTTTCAAAAAATCATAGTATATTATACACTAATTTATACTAGTTTCGGTCAAAAAAGAAAATTTAATCGAGGACTTCTCGAAATGATAAGAAACTTTTCAGATTATTGATATATTTTGTGAGGGAAGGTTATGATGGAAATCCGTGCAAATAATCATCTGAAAATTAGATTCTATGAAGCTATTTTGAAATGCAAGTTTCGGTCAAAAAAGCATAAATATTATACACTAGTTTATTCTTGTTTCGGTCAAAAAGTCGAATTAAATCGAGGAATGTTCCAATTATAAGAAACTCTTCAGATCATTTATATATGTTACAAGGGAAGGTTATCATGGAAGTCTATGCAAAAAATCATCTGAAAATTAGTTTCTATAAAACTTATCGAAATGCAAGTTTCTGTCAAAAAATCATAGTATATTATACACTAGTTTCGATTAAAAAATCAAATTAAATCGAGGACTGCTCGAAATGATACGAACCTTTTCAGATCATATCTATATTTTAAGAGGGAAGGTTATGATTGAAGTACTTGAAAAAAAGTCATTTGAAAATTAGACTCAATGAACCTTTTCGAAATACAAGTTTCGGTCAAAAAATCATAATATATTATACACTATTTTAAACTAGTTTCTTTCAAAAAATCAAATTAAATCAGAAACTGTTCGAAATGATACGAAACTTTTCAGATCATTTATATATGTTACGAAGGAAGGTTATGATGGAAGTCAATGCAAAAAAATAACTGAAAATTAACGTCTATAAAACTTTTCGAAATGCAAGTTTCGATCAAAAAATCATAGTATATTATGCACTAGTTTATACTAGTTTCGGTCAAAAAAGAAAATTTAATCGAGGACTTCTCGAAATGATACAAAACTTTTATGATTATTGATATATTTTGTGAGGGAAGGTTATGATGGAAATCCGTGCAAAAAATCATCTGAAAATTAGATTCTATGACGCTATTTTAAAATGCAAGTTTCGGTCAAAAAATCATAAATATTATACACTAGTTTATTCTAGTTTCGGTCAAAAATTCGAATTCAATCGAGGAATGTTCCAATTATAAGAAACTTTTCAGATCATTTATATATGTTACGAGGGAAGGTTATGATGGAAGTCCATGCAAAAAATCATCTAAAAATTAGTTTCTATAAAACTTGTCGAAATGCAAGTTTCTGTCAAAAAATCATAGTATATTAAACACTAATTTTTCTAGTTTCGGTCAAAAAAGAAAATTTAATCGAGGACTTCTCGAAATGATAAGAAACTATTCAGATTATTGATATATTTTGTGAGGGAAGGTTATGATGGAAATCCGAATTAAATCGAGGAATGTTCCAATTATAAGAAACTTTTTTAGATCATTTATATATGTTACAAGGGAAGGTTATGATGGAAGTCCATGCAAAAAATCATCTGAAAATTAGTCTCTATAAAACTTGTCGAAATGCAAGTTTCTGTCAAAAAATCATAGTATATTATACACTAATTTATACTAGTTTCGGTCAAAAAAGAAAATTTAATCGAGGACTTCTCGAAATGATAAGAAACTATTCAGATTATTGATATATTTTGTGAGGGAAGGTTATGATGGAAATCCGTGCAAATAATCATCTGAAAATTAGATTCTATGAAGCTATTTTGAAATGCAAGTTTCGGTCAAAAAAGCATAAATATTATACACTAGTTTATTCTTGTTTCGGTCAAAAAGTCGAATTAAATCGAGGAATGTTCCAATTATAAGAAACTCTTCAGATCATTTATATATGTTACAAGGGAAGGTTATCATGGAAGTCCATGCAAAAAATCATCTGAAAATTAGTTTCTATAAAACTTATCGAAATGCAAGTTTCTGTCAAAAAATCAGAGTATATTATACACTAGTTTCGATTAAAAAATCAAATTAAATCGAGGACTACTCGAAATGATACGAACCTTTTCATATCATATCTATATTTTAAGAGGGAACGTTATGATTGAAGTATTTGAAAAAAAGTCATTTGAAAATTAGACTCAATGAACCTTTTCGAAATACAAGTTTCGGTCAAAAAATCATAATATATTATACACTATTTTAAACTAGTTTCTTTCAAAAAATCAAATTAAATCAGAAACTGTTCGAAATGATAGGAAACTTTTCAGATCATTTATATATGTTACGAAGGAAGGTTCTGATGGAAGTCAATGCAAAAAAATAACTGAAAATTAACGTCTATAAAACTTTTCGAAATGCAAGTTTCGATCAAAAAATCATAGTATATTATGCACTAGTTTATACTAGTTTCGGTCAAAAAAGAAAATTTAATCGAGGACTTCTCGAAATGATACAAAACTTTTATGATTATTGATATATTTTGTGAGGGAAGGTTATGATGGAAATCCGTGCAAAAAATCATCTGAAAATTAGATTCTATGACGCTATTTTGAAATGCAAGTTTCGGTCAAAAAATCATAAATATTATACACTAGTTTATTCTAGTTTCGGTCAAAAATTCGAATTAAATCGAGGAATGTTCCAATTATAAGAAACTTTTCAGATCATTTATATTTGTTACGAGGGAAGGTTATGATGGAAGTCCATGCAAAAAATCATCTAAAAATTAGTTTCTATAAAACTTGTCGAAATGCAAGTTTCTGTCAAAAAATCATAGTATATTAAACACTAATTTTTCTAGTTTCGGTCAAAAAAGAAAATTTAATCGAGGACTTCTCGAAATGATAAGAAACTATTCAGATTATTGATATATTTTGTGAGGGAAGGTTATGATGGAAATCCGAATTAAATCGAGGAATGTTCCAATTATAAGAAACTTTTTAGATCATTTATATATGTTACAAGGGAAGGTTATGATGGAAGTCCATGCAAAAAATCATCTGAAAATTAGTTTCTATAAAACTTGTCGAAATGCAAGTTTCTGTCAAAAAATCATAGTATATTATACACTAATTTATACTAGTTTCGGTCAAAAAAGAAAATTTAATCGAGGACTTCTCGAAATGATAAGAAACTATTCAGATTATTGATATATTTTGTGAGGGAAGGTTATGATGGAAATCCGTGCAAATAATCATCTGAAAATTAGATTCTATGAAGCTATTTTGAAATGCAAGTTTCGGTCAAAAAAGCATAAATATTATACACTAGTTTATTCTTGTTTCGGTCAACAAGTCGAATTAAATCGAGGAATGTTCCAATTATAAGAAACTCTTCAGATCATTTATATATGTTACAAGGGAAGGTTATCATGGAAGTCCATGCAAAAAATCATCTGAAAATTAGTTTCTATAAAACTTATCGAAATGCAAGTTTCTGTCAAAAAATCATAGTATATTATACACTAGTTTCGATTAAAAAATCAAATTAAATCGAGGACTACTCGAAATGATACGAACCTTTTCAGATCATATCTATATTTTAAGAGGGAAGGTTATGATTGAAGTACTTGAAAAAAAGTCATTTGAAAATTAGACTCAATGAACCTTTTCGAAATACAAGTTTCGGTCAAAAAATCATAATATATTATACACTATTTTAAACTAGTTTCTTTCAAAAAATCAAATTAAATCAGAAACTGTTCGAAATGATACGAAACTTTTCAGATCATTTATATATGTTACGAAGGAAGGTTATGATGGAAGTCAATGCAAAAAAATAACTGAAAATTAACGTCTATAAAACTTTTCGAAATGCAAGTTTCGATCAAAAAATCATAGTATATTATGCACTAGTTTATACTAGTTTCGGTCAAAAAAGAAAATTTAATCGAGGACTTCTCGAAATGATACAAAACTTTTATGATTATTGATATATTTTGTGAGGGAAGGTTATGATGGAAATCCGTGCAAAAAATCATCTGAAAATTAGATTCTATGACGCTATTTTGAAATGCAAGTTTCGGTCAAAAAATCATAAATATTATACACTAGTTTATTCTAGTTTCGGTCAAAAATTCGAATTAAATCGAGGAATGTTCCAATTATAAGAAACTTTTCAGATCATTTATATATGTTACGAGGGAAGGTTATGATGGAAGTCCATGCAAAAAATCATCTAAAAATTAGTTTCTATAAAACTTGTCGAAATGCAAGTTTCTGTCAAAAAATCATAGTATATTAAACACTAATTTTTCTAGTTTCGGTCAAAAAAGAAAATTTAATCGAGGACTTCTCGAAATGATAAGAAACTATTCAGATTATTGATATATTTTGTGAGGGAAGGTTATGATGGAAATCCGAATTAAATCGAGGAATGTTCCAATTATAAGAAACTTTTTAGATCATTTATATATGTTACAAGGGAAGGTTATGATGGAAGTCCATGCAAAAAATCATCTGAAAATTAGTTTCTATAAAACTTGTCGAAATGCAAGTTTCTGTCAAAAAATCATAGTATATTATACACTAATTTATACTAGTTTCGGTCAAAAAAGAAAATTTAATCGAGGACTTCTCGAAATGATAAGAAACTATTCAGATTATTGATATATTTTGTGAGGGAAGGTTATGATGGAAATCCGTGCAAAAAATCATCTGAAAATTAGATTCTATGAAGCAATTTTGAAATGCAAGTTTCGGTCAAAAAAGCATAAATATTATACACTAGTTTATTCTAGTTTCGGTCAAAAAGTCGAATTAAATCGAGGAATGTTCCAATTATAAGAAACTCTTCAGATCATTTATATATGTTACAAAGGAAGGTTATGATGGAAGTCCATGCAAAAAATCATCTGAAAATTAGTTTCTATAAAACTTATCGAAATGCAAGTTTCTGTCAAAAAATCATAGTATATTATACACTAGTTTACACTAGTTTCGATTAAAAAATCAAATTAAATCGAGGACTAGTCGAAATGATACGAACCTTTTCAGATCATATCTATATTTTAAGAGGGAAGGTTATGATTGAAGTACTTGAAAAAAAGTCATTTGAAAATTAGACTCAATGAACCTTTTCGAAATACAAGTTTCGGTCAAAAAATCATAATATATTATACACTATTTTAAACTAGTTTCTTTCAAAAAATCAAATTAAATCAAAAACTGTTCGAAATGATACGAAACTTTTCAGAACATTTATATATGTTACGAAGGAAGGTTATGATGGAAGTCAATGCAAAAAATCATCTGAAAATTAACGTCTATAAAACTTTTCGAAATGCATGTTTCGGTCAAAAAATCATAGTATATTATACACTAGTTTATACTAGTTTCGGTCAAAAAAGAAAATTTAATCGAGGACTTCTCGAAATGATACAAAACTTTTATGATTATTGATATATTTTGTGAGGGAAGGTTATGATGGAAATCCGTGCAAAAAATAATCTGAAAATTAGATTCTATGACGCTATTTTGAAATGCAAGTTTAGGTCAAAAAATCATAAATATTATACACTAGTTTATTCTAGTTTCGGTCAAAAATTCGAATTAAATCGAGGAATGTTCCAATTATAAGAAACTTTTCATATCATTTATATATGTTACGAGGGAAGGTTATGATGGAAGTCCATGCAAAAAATCATCTAAAAATTAGTTTCTATAAAACTTGTCGAAATGCAAGTTTCTGTAAAAAAATCATAGTATATTAAACACTAATTTATTCTAGTTTCGGTCAAAAAAGAAAATTTAATCGAGGACTTCTCGAAATGATAAGAAACTATTCAGATTATTGATATATTTTGTGAGGGAAGGTTATGATGGAAATCCGAATTAAATCGAGGAATGTTCCAATTATAAGAAACTTTTTAGATCATTTATATATGTTACAAGGGAAGGTTATGATGGAAGTCCATGCAAAAAATCATCTGAAAATTAGTTTCTATAAAACTTGTCGAAATGCAAGTTTCTGTCAAAAAATCATAGTATATTATACACTAATTTATACTAGTTTCGGTCAAAAAAGAAAATTTAATCGAGGACTTCTCGAAATGATAAGAAACTATTCAGATTATTGATATATTTTGTGAGGGAAGGTTATGATGGAAATCCGTGCAAATAATCATCTGAAAATTAGATTCTATGAAGCTATTTTGAAATGCAAGTTTCGGTCAAAAAAGCATAAATATTATACACTAGTTTATTCTTGTTTCGGTCAAAAAGTCGAATTAAATCGAGGAATGTTCCAATTATAAGAAACTCTTCAGATCATTTATATATGTTACAAGGGAAGGTTATCATGGAAGTCCATGCAAAAAATCATCTGAAAATTAGTTTCTATAAAACTTATCGAAATGCAAGTTTCTGTCAAAAAATCATAGTATATTATACACTAGTTTCGATTAAAAAATCAAATTAAATCGAGGACTACTCGAAATGATACGAACCTTTTCATATCATATCTATATTTTAAGAGGGAAGGTTATGATTGAAGTATTTGAAAAAAAGTCATTTGAAAATTAGACTCAATGAACCTTTTCGAAATACAAGTTTCGGTCAAAAAATCATAATATATTATACACTATTTTAAACTAGTTTCTTTCAAAAAATCAAATTAAATCAGAAACTGTTCGAAATGATAGGAAACTTTTCAGATCATTTATATATGTTACGAAGGAAGGTTCTGATGGAAGTCAATGCAAAAAAATAACTGAAAATTAACGTCTATAAAACTTTTCGAAATGCAAGTTTCGATCAAAAAATCATAGTATATTATGCACTAGTTTATACTAGTTTCGGTCAAAAAAGAAAATTTAATCGAGGACTTCTCGAAATGATACAAAACTTTTATGATTATTGATATATTTTGTGAGGGAAGGTTATGATGGAAATCCGTGCAAAAAATCATCTGAAAATTAGATTCTATGACGCTATTTTGAAATGCAAGTTTCGGTCAAAAAATCATAAATATTATACACTAGTTTATTCTAGTTTCGGTCAAAAATTCGAATTAAATCGAGGAATGTTCCAATTATAAGAAACTTTTCAGATCATTTATATTTGTTACGAGGGAAGGTTATGATGGAAGTCCATGCAAAAAATCATCTAAAAATTAGTTTCTATAAAACTTGTCGAAATGCAAGTTTCTGTCAAAAAATCATAGTATATTAAACACTAATTTTTCTAGTTTCGGTCAAAAAAGAAAATTTAATCGAGGACTTCTCGAAATGATAAGAAACTATTCAGATTATTGATATATTTTGTGAGGGAAGGTTATGATGGAAATCCGAATTAAATCGAGGAATGTTCCAATTATAAGAAACTTTTTAGATCATTTATATATGTTACAAGGGAAGGTTATGATGGAAGTCCATGCAAAAAATCATCTGAAAATTAGTTTCTATAAAACTTGTCGAAATGCAAGTTTCTGTCAAAAAATCATAGTATATTATACACTAATTTATACTAGTTTCGGTCAAAAAAGAAAATTTAATCGAGGACTTCTCGAAATGATAAGAAACTATTCAGATTATTGATATATTTTGTGAGGGAAGGTTATGATGGAAATCCGTGCAAATAATCATCTGAAAATTAGATTCTATGAAGCTATTTTGAAATGCAAGTTTCGGTCAAAAAAGCATAAATATTATACACTAGTTTATTCTTGTTTCGGTCAACAAGTCGAATTAAATCGAGGAATGTTCCAATTATAAGAAACTCTTCAGATCATTTATATATGTTACAAGGGAAGGTTATCATGGAAGTCCATGCAAAAAATCATCTGAAAATTAGTTTCTATAAAACTTATCGAAATGCAAGTTTCTGTCAAAAAATCATAGTATATTATACACTAGTTTCGATTAAAAAATCAAATTAAATCGAGGACTACTCGAAATGATACGAACCTTTTCAGATCATATCTATATTTTAAGAGGGAAGGTTATGATTGAAGTACTTGAAAAAAAGTCATTTGAAAATTAGACTCAATGAACCTTTTCGAAATACAAGTTTCGGTCAAAAAATCATAATATATTATACACTATTTTAAACTAGTTTCTTTCAAAAAATCAAATTAAATCAGAAACTGTTCGAAATGATACGAAACTTTTCAGATCATTTATATATGTTACGAAGGAAGGTTATGATGGAAGTCAATGCAAAAAAATAACTGAAAATTAACGTCTATAAAACTTTTCGAAATGCAAGTTTCGATCAAAAAATCATAGTATATTATGCACTAGTTTATACTAGTTTCGGTCAAAAAAGAAAATTTAATCGAGGACTTCTCGAAATGATACAAAACTTTTTTGATTATTGATATATTTTGTGAGGGAAGGTTATGATGGAAATCCGTGCAAAAAATCATCTGAAAATTAGATTCTATGACGCTATTTTGAAATGCAAGTTTCGGTCAAAAAATCATAAATATTATACACTAGTTTATTCTAGTTTCGGTCAAAAATTCGAATTAAATCGAGGAATGTTCCAATTATAAGAAACTTTTCAGATCATTTATATATGTTACGAGGGAAGGTTATGATGGAAGTCCATGCAAAAAATCATCTAAAAATTAGTTTCTATTAAACTTGTCGAAATGCAAGTTTCTGTCAAAAAATCATAGTATATTAAACACTAATTTTTCTAGTTTCGGTCAAAAAAGAAAATTTAATCGAGGACTTCTCGAAATGATAAGAAACTATTCAGATTATTGATATATTTTGTGAGGGAAGGTTATGATGGAAATCCGAATTAAATCGAGGAATGTTCCAATTATAAGAAACTTTTTAGATCATTTATATATGTTACAAGGGAAGGTTATGATGGAAGTCCATGCAAAAAATCATCTGAAAATTAGTTTCTATAAAACTTGTCGAAATGCAAGTTTTTGTCAAAAAATCATAGTATATTATACACTAATTTATACTAGTTTCGGTCAAAAAAGAAAATTTAATCGAGGACTTCTCGAAATGATAAGAAACTATTCAGATTATTGATATATTTTGTGAGGGAAGGTTATGATGGAAATCCGTGCAAAAAATCATCTGAAAATTAGATTCTATGAAGCAATTTTGAAATGCAAGTTTCGGTCAAAAAAGCATAAATATTATACACTAGTTTATTCTAGTTTCGGTCAAAAAGTCGAATTAAATCGAGGAATGTTCCAATTATAAGAAACTCTTCAGATCATTTATATATGTTACAAAGGAAGGTTATGATGGAAGTCCATGCAAAAAATCATCTGAAAATTAGTTTCTATAAAACTTATCGAAATGCAAGTTTCTGTCAAAAAATCATAGTATATTATACACTAGTTTCGATTAAAAAATCAAATTAAATCGAGGACTACTCGAAATGATACGAACCTTTTCAGATCATATCTATATTTTAAGAGGGAAGGTTATGATTGAAGTACTTGAAAAAAAGTCATTTGAAAATTAGACTCAATGAACCTTTTCGAAATACAAGTTTCGGTCAAAAAATCATAATATATTATACACTATTTTAAACTAGTTTCTTTCAAAAAATCAAATTAAATCAGAAACTGTTCGAAATGATACGAAACTTTTCAGATCATTTATATATGTTACGAAGGAAGGTTATGATGGAAGTCAATGCAAAAAAATAACTGAAAATTAACGTCTATAAAACTTTTCGAAATGCAAGTTTCGATCAAAAAATCATAGTATATTATGCACTAGTTTATACTAGTTTCGGTCAAAAAAGAAAATTTAATCGAGGACTTCTCGAAATGATACAAAACTTTTTTGATTATTGATATATTTTGTGAGGGAAGGTTATGATGGAAATCCGTGCAAAAAATCATCTGAAAATTAGATTCTATGACGCTATTTTGAAATGCAAGTTTCGGTCAAAAAATCATAAATATTATACACTAGTTTATTCTAGTTTCGGTCAAAAATTCGAATTAAATCGAGGAATGTTCCAATTATAAGAAACTTTTCAGATCATTTATATATGTTACGAGGGAAGGTTATGATGGAAGTCCATGCAAAAAATCATCTAAAAATTAGTTTCTATAAAACTTGTCGAAATGCAAGTTTCTGTCAAAAAATCATAGTATATTAAACACTAATTTTTCTAGTTTCGGTCAAAAAAGAAAATTTAATCGAGGACTTCTCGAAATGATAAGAAACTATTCAGATTATTGATATATTTTGTGAGGGAAGGTTATGATGGAAATCCGAATTAAATCGAGGAATGTTCCAATTATAAGAAACTTTTTAGATCATTTATATATGTTACAAGGGAAGGTTATGATGGAAGTCCATGCAAAAAATCATCTGAAAATTAGTTTCTATAAAACTTGTCGAAATGCAAGTTTCTGTCAAAAAATCATAGTATATTATACACTAATTTATACTAGTTTCGGTCAAAAAAGAAAATTTAATCGAGGACTTCTCGAAATGATAAGAAACTATTCAGATTATTGATATATTTTGTGAGGGAAGGTTATGATGGAAATCCGTGCAAAAAATCATCTGAAAATTAGATTCTATGAAGCAATTTTGAAATGCAAGTTTCGGTCAAAAAAGCATAAATATTATACACTAGTTTATTCTAGTTTCGGTCAAAAAGTCGAATTAAATCGAGGAATGTTCCAATTATAAGAAACTCTTCAGATCATTTATATATGTTACAAAGGAAGGTTATGATGGAAGTCCATGCAAAAAATCATCTGAAAATTAGTTTCTATAAAACTTATCGAAATGCAAGTTTCTGTCAAAAAATCATAGTATATTATACACTAGTTTACACTAGTTTCGATTAAAAAATCAAATTAAATCGAGGACTAGTCGAAATGATACGAACCTTTTCAGATCATATCTATATTTTAAGAGGGAAGGTTATGATTGAAGTACTTGAAAAAAAGTCATTTGAAAATTAGACTCAATGAACCTTTTCGAAATACAAGTTTCGGTCAAAAAATCATAATATATTATACACTATTTTAAACTAGTTTCTTTCAAAAAATCAAATTAAATCAAAAACTGTTCGAAATGATACGAAACTTTTCAGAACATTTATATATGTTACGAAGGAAGGTTATGATGGAAGTCAATGCAAAAAATCATCTGAAAATTAACGTCTATAAAACTTTTCGAAATGCAAGTTTCGGTCAAAAAATCATAGTATATTATACACTAGTTTATACTAGTTTCGGTCAAAAAAGAAAATTTAATCGAGGACTTCTCGAAATGATACAAAACTTTTATGATTATTGATATATTTTGTGAGGGAAGGTTATGATGGAAATCCGTGCAAAAAATAATCTGAAAATTAGATTCTATGACGCTATTTTGAAATGCAAGTTTAGGTCAAAAAATCATAAATATTATACACTAGTTTATTCTAGTTTCGGTCAAAAATTCGAATTAAATCGAGGAATGTTCCAATTATAAGAAACTTTTCATATCATTTATATATGTTACGAGGGAAGGTTATGATGGAAGTCCATGCAAAAAATCATCTAAAAATTAGTTTCTATAAAACTTGTCGAAATGCAAGTTTCTGTAAAAAAATCATAGTATATTAAACACTAATTTATTCTAGTTTCGGTCAAAAAAGAAAATTTAATCGAGGACTTCTCGAAATGATAAGAAACTATTCAGATTATTGATATATTTTGTGAGGGAAGGTTATGATGGAAATCCGAATTAAATCGAGGAATGTTCCAATTATAAGAAACTTTTTAGATCATTTATATATGTTACAAGGGAAGGTTATGATGGAAGTCCATGCAAAAAATCATCTGAAAATTAGTTTCTATAAAACTTGTCGAAATGCAAGTTTCTGTCAAAAAATCATAGTATATTAAACACTAATTTTACTAGTTTCGGTCAAAAAAGAAAATTTAATCGAGGACTTCTCGAAATGATACAAAACTTTTATGATTATTGATATATTTTGTGAGGGAAGGTTATGATGGAAATCCGTGCAAAAAATCATCTGAAAATTAGATTCTATGACGCTATTTTGAAATGCAAGTTTCGGTCAAAAAATCATAAATATTATACACTAGTTTATTCTAGTTTCGGTCAAAAATTCGAATTAAATCGAGGAATGTTCCAATTATAAGAAACTTTTCAGATCATTTATATATGTTACGAGGGAAGGTTATGATGGAAGTCCATGCAAAAAATCATCTAAAAATTAGTTTCTATAAAACTTGTCGAAATGCAAGTTTCTGTCAAAAAATCATAGTATATTAAACACTAATTTTTCTAGTTTCGGTCAAAAAAGAAAATTTAATCGAGGACTTCTCGAAATGATAAGAAACTATTCTGATTATTGATATATTTTGTGAGGGAAGGTTATGATGGAAATCCGAATTAAATCGAGGAATGTTCCAATTATAAGAAACTTTTTAGATCATTTATATATGTTACAAGGGAAGGTTATGATGGAAGTCCATGCAAAAAATCATCTGAAAATTAGTTTCTATAAAACTTGTCGAAATGCAAGTTTCTGTCAAAAAATCATAGTATATTATACACTAATTTATACTAGTTTCGGTCAAAAAAGAAAATTTAATCGAGGACTTCTCGAAATGATAAGAAACTATTCAGATTATTGATATATTTTGTGAGGGAAGGTTATGATGGAAATCCGTGCAAAAAATCATCTGAAAATTAGATTCTATGAAGCAATTTTGAAATGCAAGTTTCGGTCAAAAAGCATAAATATTATACACTAGTTTATTCTAGTTTCGGTCAAAAAGTCGAATTAAATCGAGGAATGTTCCAATTATAAGAAACTCTTCAGATCATTTATATATGTTACAAAGGAAGGTTATGATGGAAGTCCATGCAAAAAATCATCTGAAAATTAGTTTCTATAAAACTTATCGAAATGCAAGTTTCTGTCAAAAAATCATAGTATATTATACACTAGTTTACACTAGTTTCGATTAAAAAATCAAATTAAATCGAGGACTAGTCGAAATGATACGAACCTTTTCAGATCATATCTATATTTTAAGAGGGAAGGTTATGATTGAAGTACTTGAAAAAAAGTCATTTGAAAATTAGACTCAATGAACCTTTTCGAAATACAAGTTTCGGTCAAAAAATCATAATATATTATACACTATTTTAAACTAGTTTCTTTCAAAAAATCAAATTAAATCAAAAACTGTTCGAAATGATACGAAACTTTTCAGAACATTTATATATGTTACGAAGGAAGGTTATGATGGAAGTCAATGCAAAAAATCATCTGAAAATTAACGTCTATAAAACTTTTCGAAATGCAAGTTTCGGTCAAAAAATCATAGTATATTATACACTAGTTTATACTAGTTTCGGTCAAAAAAGAAAATTTAATCGAGGACTTCTCGAAATGATACAAAACTTTTATGATTATTGATATATTTTGTGAGGGAAGGTTATGATGGAAATCCGTGCAAAAAATAATCTGAAAATTAGATTCTATGACGCTATTTTGAAATGCAAGTTTAGGTCAAAAAATCATAAATATTATACACTAGTTTATTCTAGTTTCGGTCAAAAATTCGAATTAAATCGAGGAATGTTCCAATTATAAGAAACTTTTCATATCATTTATATATGTTACGAGGGAAGGTTATGATGGAAGTCCATGCAAAAAATCATCTAAAAATTAGTTTCTATAAAACTTGTCGAAATGCAAGTTTCTGTAAAAAAATCATAGTATATTAAACACTAATTTATTCTAGTTTCGGTCAAAAAAGAAAATTTAATCGAGGACTTCTCGAAATGATAAGAAACTATTCAGATTATTGATATATTTTGTGAGGGAAGGTTATGATGGAAATCCGAATTAAATCGAGGAATGTTCCAATTATAAGAAACTTTTTAGATCATTTATATATGTTACAAGGGAAGGTTATGATGGAAGTCCATGCAAAAAATCATCTGAAAATTAGTTTCTATAAAACTTGTTGAAATGCAAGTTTCTGTCAAAAAATCATAGTATATTATACACTAATTTATACTAGTTTCGGTCAAAAAAGAAAATTTAATCGAGGACTTCTCGAAATGATAAGAAACTATTCAGATTATTGATATATTTTGTGAGGGAAGGTTATGATGGAAATCCGAGCAAAAAATCATCTGAAAATTAGATTCTATGAAGCAATTTTGAAATGCAAGTTTCGGTCAAAAAAGCATAAATATTATACACTAGTTTATTCTAGTTTCGGTCAAAAAGTCGAATTAAATCGAGGAATGTTCCAATTATAAGAAACTCTTCAGATCATTTATATATGTTACAAAGGAAGGTTATGATGGAAGTCCATGCAAAAAATCATCTGAAAATTAGTTTCTATAAAACTTATCGAAATGCAAGTTTCTGTCAAAAAATCATAGTATATTATACACTAGTTTACACTAGTTTCGATTAAAAAATCAAATTAAATCGAGGACTAGTCGAAATGATACGAACCTTTTCAGATCATATCTATATTTTAAGAGGGAAGGTTATGATTGAAGTACTTGAAAAAAAGTCATTTGAAAATTAGACTCAATGAACCTTTTCGAAATACAAGTTTCGGTCAAAAAATCATAATATATTATACACTATTTTAAACTAGTTTCTTTCAAAAAATCAAATTAAATTAAAAACTGTTCGAAATGATACGAAACTTTTCAGAACATTTATATATGTTACGAAGGAAGGTTATGATGGAAGTCAATGCAAAAAATCATCTGAAAATTAACGTCTATAAAACTTTTCGAAATGCAAGTTTCGGTCAAAAAATCATAGTATATTATACACTAGTTTATACTAGTTTCGGTCAAAAAAGAAAATTTAATCGAGGACTTCTCAAAATGATACAAAACTTTTATGATTATTGATATATTTTGTGAGGGAAGGTTATGATGGAAATCCGTGCAAAAAATCATCTGAAAATTAGATTCTATAACGCTATTTTGAAATGCAAGTTTCGGTCAAAAAATCATAAATATTATACACTAGTTTATTCTAGTTTCGGTCAAAAATTCGAATTAAATCGAGGAATGTTCCAATTATAAGAAACTTTTCAGATCATTTATATATGTTACAAGGGAAGGTTATGATGGAAGTCCATGCAAAAAATCATCTGAAAATTAGTTTCTATAAAACTTGTCGAAATGCAAGTTTCTGTCAAAAAATCATAGTATATTAAACACTAATTTATTCTAGTTTCGGTCAAAAAAGAAAATTTAATCGAGGACTTCTCGAAATGATAAGAAACTATTCAGATTATTGATATATTTTGTGAGGGAAGGTTATGATGGAAATCCGAATTAAATCGAGGAATGTTCCAATTATAAGAAACTTTTCAGATCATTTATATATGTTACAAGGGAAGGTTATGATGGAAGTCCATGCAAAAAATCATCTGAAAATTAGTTTCTATAAAACTTGTCGAAATGCAAGTTTCTGTCAAAAAATCATAGTATGTTATACACTAATTTATACTAGTTTCGGTCAAAAAAGAAAATTTAATCGAGGACTTCTCGAAATGATAAGAAACTACTCAGATTATTGATATATTTTGTGAGGGAAGGTTATGATGGAAATCCGTGCAAAAAATCATCTGAAAATTAGATTCTATGAAGCAATTTTGAAATGCAAGTTTCGGTCAAAAAAGCATAAATATTATACACTAGTTTATTCTAGTTTCGGTCAAAAAGTCGAATTAAATCGAGGAATGTTCCAATTATAAGAAACTCTTCAGATCATTTATATATGTTACAAGGGAAGGTTATCATGGAAGTCCATGCAAAAAATCATCTGAAAATTAGTTTCTATAAAACTGATCGAAATGCAAGTTTCTGTCAAAAAATCATAGTATATTATACACTAGTTTACACTAGTTTCGATTAAAAAATCAAATTAAATCGAAGAATACTCGAAATGATACGAACCTTTTCAGATCATATCTATATTTTAAGAGGGAAGGTTATGCTTGAAGTACTTGAAAAAAAGTCATTCGAAAATTAGACTCAATGAACCTTTTCGAAATACAAGTTTCGGTCAAAAAATCATAATATATTATACACTATTTTAAACTAGTTTCTTTCAAAAAATAATATTAAATCAGAAACTGTTCGAAATGATACGAAACTTTTCAGATCATTTATATATGTTTCGAAGGAAGGTTATGATGGAAGTCAATGCAAAAAATCATCTGAAAATTAACATCTATAAATTTTTCGAAATGCAAGTTTCGGTCAAAAAATCATAGTATATTATACACTAGTTTATACTAGTTTCGGTCAAAAAAGAAAATTTAATCGAGGACTTCTCGAAATGATACAAAACTTTTATGATTATTGATATATTTTGTGAGGGAAGGTTATGATGGAAATACGTGCAAAAAATAATCTGAAAATTAGATTCTATGACGCTATTTTGAAATGCAAGTTTAGGTCAAAAAATCATAAATATTATACACTAGTTTATTCTAGTTTCGGTCAAAAATTCGAATTAAATCGAGGAATGTTCCAATTATAAGAAACTTTTCATATCATTTATATATGTTACGAGGGAAGGTTATGATGGAAGTCCATGCAAAAAATCATCTAAAAATTAGTTTCTATAAAACTTGTCGAAATGCAAGTTTCTGTCAAAAAATCATAGTATATTAAACACTAATTTATTCTAGTTTCGGTCAAAAAAGAAAATTTAATCGAGGACTTCTCGAAATGATAAGAAACTATTCAGATTATTGATATATTTTGTGAGGGAAGGTTATGATGGAAATCCGAATTAAATCGAGGAATGTTCCAATTATAAGAAACTTTTTAGATCATTTATATATGTTACAAGGGAAGGTTATGATGGAAGTCCATGCAAAAAATCATCTGAAAATTAGTTTCTATAAAACTTGTCGAAATGCAAGTTTCTGTCAAAAAATCATAGTATATTATACACTAATTTATACTAGTTTCGGTCAAAAAAGAAAATTTAATCGAGGACTTCTCGAAATGATAAGAAACTATTCAGATTATTGATATATTTTGTGAGGGAAGGTTATGATGGAAATGCGAGCAAAAAATCATCTGAAAATTAGATTCTATGAAGCAATTTTGAAATGCAAGTTTCGGTCAAAAAAGCATAAATATTATACACTAGTTTATTCTAGTTTCGGTCAAAAAGTCGAATTAAATCGAGGAATGTTCCAATTATAAGAAACTCTTCAGATCATTTATATATGTTACAAAGGAAGGTTATGATGGAAGTCCATGCAAAAAATCATCTGAAAATTAGTTTCTATAAAACTTATCGAAATGCAAGTTTCTGTCAAAAAATCATAGTATATTATACACTAGTTTACACTAGTTTCGATTAAAAAATCAAATTAAATCGAGGACTAGTCGAAATGATACGAACCTTTTCAGATCATATCTATATTTTAAGAGGGAAGGTTATGATTGAAGTACTTGAAAAAAAGTCATTTGAAAATTAGACTCAATGAACCTTTTCGAAATACAAGTTTCGGTCAAAAAATCATAATATATTATACACTATTTTAAACTAGTTTCTTTCAAAAAATCAAATTAAATCAAAAACTGTTCGAAATGATACGAAACTTTTCAGAACATTTATATATGTTACGAAGGAAGGTTATGATGGAAGTCAATGCAAAAAATCATCTGAAAATTAACGTTTATAAAACTTTTCGAAATGCAAGTTTCGGTCAAAAAATCATAGTATATTATACACTAGTTTATACTAGTTTCGGTCAAAAAAGAAAATTTAATCGAGGACTTCTCGAAATGATACAAAACTTTTATGATTATTGATATATTTTGTGAGGGAAGGTTATGATGGAAATCCGTGCAAAAAATCATCTGAAAATTAGATTCTATAACGCTATTTTGAAATGCAAGTTTCGGTCAAAAAATCATAAATATTATACACTAGTTTATTCTAGTTTCGGTCAAAAATTCGAATTAAATCGAGGAATGTTCCAATTATAAGAAACTTTTCAGATCATTTATATATGTTACAAGGGAAGGTTATGATGGAAGTCCATGCAAAAAATCATCTGAAAATTAGTTTCTATAAAACATGTCGAAATGCAAGTTTCTGTCAAAAAATCATAGTATATTAAACACTAATTTATTCTAGTTTCGGTCAAAAAAGAAAATTTAATCGAGGACTTCTCGAAATGATAAGAAACTATTCAGATTATTGATATATTTTGTGAGGGAAGGTGATGATGGAAATCCGAATTAAATCGAGGAATGTTCCAATTATAAGAAACTTTTCAGATCATTTATATATGTTACAAGGGAAGGTTATGATGGAAGTCCATGCAAAAAATCATCTGAAAATTAGTTTCTATAAAACTTGTCGAAATGCAAGTTTCTGTCAAAAAATCATAGTATGTTATACACTAATTTATACTAGTTTCGGTCAAAAAAGAAAATTTAATCGAGGACTTCTCGAAATGATAAGAAACTACTCAGATTATTGATATATTTTGTGAGGGAAGGTTATGATGGAAATCCGTGCAAAAAATCATCTGAAAATTAGATTCTATGAAGCAATTTTGAAATGCAAGTTTCGGTCAAAAAAGCATAAATATTATACACTAGTTTATTCTAGTTTCGGTCAAAAAGTCGAATTAAATCGAGGAATGTTCCAATTATAAGAAACTCTTCAGATCATTTATATATGTTACAAGGGAAGGTTATCATGGAAGTCCATGCAAAAAATCATCTGAAAATTAGTTTCTATAAAACTGATCGAAATGCAAGTTTCTGTCAAAAAATCATAGTATATTATACACTAGTTTACACTAGTTTCGATTAAAAAATCAAATTAAATCGAAGAATACTCGAAATGATACGAACCTTTTCAGATCATATCTATATTTTAAGAGGGAAGGTTATGCTTGAAGTACTTGAAAAAAAGTCATTCGAAAATTAGACTCAATGAACCTTTTCGAAATACAAGTTTCGGTCAAAAAATCATAATATATTATACACTATTTTAAACTAGTTTCTTTCAAAAAATAATATTAAATCAGAAACTGTTCGAAATGATACGAAACTTTTTAGATCATTTATATATGTTTCGAAGGAAGGTTATGATGGAAGTCAATGCAAAAAATCATCTGAAAATTAACATCTATAAATTTTTCGAAATGCAAGTTTCGGTCAAAAAATCATAGTATATTATACACTAGTTTATACTAGTTTCGGTCAAAAAAGAAAATTTAATCGAGGACTTCTCGAAATGATACAAAACTTTTATGATTATTGATATATTTTGTGAGGGAAGGTTATGATGGAAATCCGTGCAAAAAATCATCTGAAAATTAGATTCTATGACGCTATTTTGAAATGCAAGTTTCGGTCAAAAAATCATAAATATTATACACTAGTTTATTCTAGTTTCAATCAAAAATTCGAATTAAATCGAGGAATGTTCCAATTATAAGAAACTTTTCAGATCATTTATATATGTTACAAGGGAAGGTTATGATGGAAGTCCATGCAAAAAATCATCTGAAAATTAGTTTCTATAAAACTTGTCGAAATGCAAGTTTCTGTCAAAAAATCATAGTATATTAAACACTAATTTATACTAGTTTCGGTCAAAAAAGAAAATTTAATCGAGGACTTCTCGAAATGATAAGAAACTATTCAGATTATTGATATATTTTGTGAGGGAAGGTTATGATGGAAATCCGAATTAAATCGAGGAATGTTCCAATTATAAGAAACTTTTCAGATCATTTATATATGTTACAAAGGAAGGTTATGATGGAAGTCCATGCAAAAAATCATCTGAAAATTAGTTTCTATAAAACTTGTCGAAATGCAAGTTTTTGTCAAAAAATCATAGTATATTATACACTAATTTATACTAGTTTCGGTCAAAAAAGAAAATTTAATCGAGGACTTCTTGAAATGATAAGAAACTTTTCAGATTATTGATATATTTTGTGAGGGAAGGTTATGATGGAAATCCGTGCAAATAATTATCTGAAAATTAGATTCTATGAAACTATTTTGAAATGCAAGTTTCGGTCAAAAAAGCATAAATATTATACACTAGTTTATTCTTGTTTCGGTCAAAAAGTCGAATTAAATCGAGGAATGTTCCAATTATAAGAAACTCTTCAGATCATTTATATATGTTACAAGGGAAGGTTATGATGGAAGTCCATGCAAAAAATCATCTGAAAATTAGTTTCTGTAAAACTTATCGAAATGCAAGTTTCTGTCAAAAAATCATAGTATATTATACACTAGTTTCGATTAAAAAATCAAATTAAATCGAGGACTACTCGAAATGATACGAACCTTTTCAGATCATATCTATATTTTAAGAGGGAAGGTTATGATTGAAGCACTTGAAAAAAAGTCATTTGAAAATTAGACTCAATGAACCTTTTCGAAATACAAGTTTCGGTCAAAAAATCATAATATATTATACACTATTTTAAACTAGTTTCTTTCAAAAAATCAAATTAAATCAGAAACTGTTCGAAATGATACGAAACTTTTCAGATCATTTATATATGTTACGAAGGAAGGTTATGATGGAAGTCAATGCAAAAAATAACTGAAAATTAACGTCTATAAAACTTTTCGAAATGCAAGTTTCGGTCAAAAAATCATAGTATATTATACACTAGTTTATACTAGTTTCGGTCAAAAAAGAAAATTTAATCGAGGACTTTTCGAAATGATACAAAACTTTTATGATTATTGATATATTTTGTGAGGGAAGGTTATGATGGAAATCCGTGCAAAAAATCATCTGAAAATTAGATTCTATGACGCTATTTTGAAATGCAAGTTTTGGTCAAAAAATCATAAATATTATACACTAGTTTATTCTAGTTTCGGTCAAAAATTCGAATTAAATCGAGGAATGTTCCAATTATAAGAAACTTTTCAGATCATTTATATATGTTACGAGGGAAGGTTATGATGGAAGTCCATGCAAAAAATCATATGAAAATTAGTTTCTATAAAACTTGTCGAAATGCAAGTTTCTGTCAAAAAATCATAGTATATTAAACACTAATTTATTCTAGTTTCGGTCAAAAAAGAAAATTTAATCGAGGACTTCTCGAAATGATAAGAAACTATTCAGATTATTGATATATTTTGTGAGGGAAGGTTATGATGGAAATCCGAATTAAATCGAGGAATGTTCCAATTATAAGAAACTTTTCAGATCATTTATATATGTTACAAAGGAAGGTTATGATGGAAGTCCATGCAAAAAATCATCTGAAAATTAGTTTCTATAAAACTTGTCGAAATGCAAGTTTCTGTCAAAAAATCATAGTATATTATACACTAATTTATACTAGTTTCGGTCAAAAAAGAAAATTTAATCGAGGACTTCTCGAAATGATAAGAAACTTTTCAGATTATTGATATATTTTGTGAGGGAAGGTTATGATGGAAATCCGTGCAAATAATCATCTGAAAATTAGATTCTATGAAGCTATTTTGAAATGCAAGTTTCGGTCAAAAAAGCATAAATATTATACACTAGTTTATTCTTGTTTCGGTCAAAAAGTCGAATTAAATCGAGGAATGTTCCAATTATAAGAAACTCTTCAGATCATTTATATATGTTACAAGGGAAAGGTTATGATGGAAGTCCATGCAAAAAATCATCTGAAAATTAGTTTCTATAAAACTTATCGAAATGCAAGTTTCTGTCAAAAAATCATAGTATATTATACACTAGTTTCGATTAAAAAATCAAATTAAATCGAGGACTACTCGAAATGATACGAACCTTTTCAGATCATATCTATATTTTAAGAGGGAAGGTTATGATTGAAGTACTTGAAAAAAAGTCATTTGAAAATTAGACTCAATGAACCTTTTCGAAATACAAGTTTCGGTCAAAAAATCATAATATATTATACACTATTTTAAACTAGTTTCTTTCAAAAAATCAAATTAAATCAGAAACTGTTCGAAATGATACGAAACTTTTCAGATCATTTATATATGTTACGAAGGAAGGTTATGATGGAAGTCAATGCAAAAAAATAACTGAAAATTAACGTCTATAAAACTTTTCGAAATGCAAGTTTCGATCAAAAAATCATAGTATATTATGCACTAGTTTATACTAGTTTCGGTCAAAAAAGAAAATTTAATCGAGGACTTCTCGAAATGATACAAAACTTTTATGATTATTGATATATTTTGTGAGGGAAGGTTATGATGGAAATCCGTGCAAAAAATCATCTGAAAATTAGATTCTATGACGCTATTTTGAAATGCAAGTTTCGGTCAAAAAATCATAAATATTATACACTAGTTTATTCTAGTTTCGGTCAAAAATTCGAATTAAATCGAGGAATGTTCCAATTATAAGAAACTTTTCAAATCATTTATATATGTTACGAGGGAAGGTTATGATGGAAGTCCATGCAAAAAATCATCTAAAAATTAGTTTCTATAAAACTTGTCGAAATGCAAGTTTCTGTCAAAAAATCATAGTATATTAAACACTAATTTATTCTAGTTTCGGTCAAAAAAGAAAATTTAATCGAGGACTTCTCGAAATGATAAGAAACTATTCAGATTATTGATATATTTTGTGAGGGAAGGTTATGATGGAAATCCGAATTAAATCGAGGAATGTTCCAATTATAAGAAACTTTTTAGATCATTTATATATGTTACAAGTGAAGGTTATGATGGAAGTCCATGCAAAAAATCATCTGAAAATTAGTTTCTATAAAACTTGTCGAAATGCAAGTTTCTGTCAAAAAATCATAGTATATTATACACTAATTTATACTAGTTTCGGTCAAAAAAGAAAATTTAATCGAGGACTTCTCGAAATGATAAGAAACTATTCAGATTATTGATATATTTTGTGAGGGAAGGTTATGATGGAAATCTGTGCAAAAAATCATCTGAAAATTAGATTCTATGAAGCAATTTTGAAATGCAAGTTTCGGTCAAAAAAGCATAAATATTATACACTAGTTTATTCTAGTTTCGGTCAAAAAGTCGAATTAAATCGAGGAATGTTCCAATTATAAGAAACTCTTCAGATCATTTATATATGTTACAAAGGAAGGTTATGATGGAAGTCCATGCAAAAAATCATCTGAAAAATAGTTTCTATAAAACTGATCGAAATGCAAGTTTCTGTCAAAAAATCATAGTATATTATACACTAGTTTACACTAGTTTCGATTAAAAAATCAAATTAAATCGAAGACTACTCGAAATGATACGAACCTTTTCAGATCATATCTATATTTTAAGAGGGAAGGTTATGCTTGAAGTACTTGAAAAAAAGTCATTCGAAAATTAGACTCAATGAACCTTTTCGAAATACAAGTTTCGGTCAAAAAATCATAATATATTATACACTATTTTAAACTAGTTTCTTTCAAAAAATCAAATTAAATCAGAAACTGTTCGAAATGATACGAAACTTTTCAGATCATTTATATATGTTATGAAGGAAGGTTATGATGGAAGTCAATGCAAAAAATTACTGAAAATTAACGTCTATAAAACTTTTCGAAATGCAAGTTTCAATCAAAAAATCATAGTATATTATACACTAGTTTATACTAGTTTCGGTCAAAAAAGAAAATTTAATCGAGGACTTCTCGAAATGATACAAAACTTTTATGATTATTGATATATTTTGTGAGGGAAGGTTATGATGGAAATCCGTGCAAAAAATCATCTGAAAATTAGATTCTATGAAGCTATTTTGAAATGCAAGTTTCGGTCAAAAAAGCATAAATATTATACACTAGTTTATTCTAGTTTCGGTCAAAAAGTCGAATTAAATCGAGGAATGTTCCAATTATAAGAAACTCTTCAGATCATTTATATATGTTACAAGGGAAGGTTATCATGGAAGTCCATGCAAAAAATCATCTGAAAATTAGTTTCTATAAAACTGATCGAAATGCAAGTTTCTGTCAAAAAATCATAGTATATTATACACTAGTTTACACTAGTTTCGATTAAAAAATCAAATTAAATCGAAGAATACTCGAAATGATACGAACCTTTTCAGATCATATCTATATTTTAAGAGGGAAGGTTATGCTTGAAGTACTTGAAAAAAAGTCATTCGAAAATTAGACTCAATGAACCTTTTCGAAATACAAGTTTCGGTCAAAAAATCATAATATATTATACACTATTTTAAACTAGTTTCTTTCAAAAAATAATATTAAATCAGAAACTGTTCGAAATGATACGAAACTTTTCAGATCATTTATATATGTTTCGAAGGAAGGTTATGATGGAAGTCAATGCAAAAAATCATCTGAAAATTAACATCTATAAATTTTTCGAAATGCAAGTTTCGGTCAAAAAATCATAGTATATTATACACTAGTTTATACTAGTTTCGGTCAAAAAAGAAAATTTAATCGAGGACTTCTCGAAATGATACAAAACTTTTATGATTATTGATATATTTTGTGAGGGAAGGTTATGATGGAAATCCGTGCAAAAAATCATCTGAAAATTAGATTCTATGACGCTATTTTGAAATGCAAGTTTCGGTCAAAAAATCATAAATATTATACACTAGTTTATTCTAGTTTCAATCAAAAATTCGAATTAAATCGAGGAATGTTCCAATTATAAGAAACTTTTCAGATCATTTATATATGTTACAAGGGAAGGTTATGATGGAAGTTCATGCAAAAAATCATCTGAAAATTAGTTTCTATAAAACTTGTCGAAATGCAAGTTTCTGTCAAAAAATCATAGTATATTAAACACTAATTTATACTAGTTTCGGTCAAAAAAGAAAATTTAATCGAGGACTTCTCGAAATGATAAGAAACTATTCAGATTATTGATATATTTTGTGAGGGAAGGTTATGATGGAAATCCGAATTAAATCGAGGAATGTTCCAATTATAAGAAACTTTTCAGATCATTTATATATGTTACAAAGGAAGGTTATGATGGAAGTCCATGCAAAAAATCATCTGAAAATTAGTTTCTATAAAACTTGTCGAAATGCAAGTTTTTGTCAAAAAATCATAGTATATTATACACTAATTTATACTAGTTTCGGTCAAAAAAGAAAATTTAATCGAGGACTTCTTGAAATGATAAGAAACTTTTCAGATTATTGATATATTTTGTGAGGGAAGGTTATGATGGAAATCCGTGCAAATAATTATCTGAAAATTAGATTCTATGAAGCAATTTTGAAATGCAAGTTTCGGTCAAAAAAGCATAAATATTATACACTAGTTTATTCTAGTTTCGGTCAAAAAGTCGAATTAAATCGAGGAATGTTCCAATTATAAGAAACTCTTCAGATCATTTATATATGTTACAAAGGAAGGTTATGATGGAAGTCCATGCAAAAAATCATCTGAAAAATAGTTTCTATAAAACTGATCGAAATGCAAGTTTCTGTCAAAAAATCATAGTATATTATACACTAGTTTACACTAGTTTCGATTAAAAAATCAAATTAAATCGAAGACTACTCAAAATGATACGAACCTTTTCAGATCATATCTATATTTTAAGAGGGAAGGTTATGCTTGAAGTACTTGAAAAAAAGTCATTCGAAAATTAGACTCAATGAACCTTTTCGAAATACAAGTTTCGGTCAAAAAATCATAATATATTATACACTATTTTAAACTAGTTTCTTTCAAAAAATCAAATTAAATCAGAAACTGTTCGAAATGATACGAAACTTTTCAGATCATTTATATATGTTACGAAGGAAGGTTATGATGGAAGTCAATGCAAAAAATTACTGAAAATTAACGTCTATAAAACTTTTCGAAATGCAAGTTTCAATCAAAAAATCATAGTATATTATACACTAGTTTATACTAGTTTCGGTCAAAAAAGAAAATTTAATCGAGGACTTCTCGAAATGATACAAAACTTTTATGATTATTGATATATTTTGTGAGGGAAGGTTATGATGGAAATCCGTGCAAATAATTATCTGAAAATTAGATTCTATGAAGCTATTTTGAAATGCAAGTTTCGGTCAAAAAAGCATAAATATTATACACTAGTTTATTCTTGTTTCGGTCAAAAAGTCGAATTAAATCGAGGAATGTTCCAATTATAAGAAACTCTTCAGATCATTTATATATGTTACAAGGGAAGGTTATGATGGAAGTCCATGCAAAAAATCATCTGAAAATTAGTTTCTGTAAAACTTATCGAAATGCAAGTTTCTGTCAAAAAATCATAGTATATTATACACTAGTTTCGATTAAAAAATCAAATTAAATCGAGGACTACTCGAAATGATACGAACCTTTTCAGATCATATCTATATTTTAAGAGGGAAGGTTATGATTGAAGCACTTGAAAAAAAGTCATTTGAAAATTAGACTCAATGAACCTTTTCGAAATACAAGTTTCGGTCAAAAAATCATAATATATTATACACTATTTTAAACTAGTTTCTTTCAAAAAATCAAATTAAATCAGAAACTGTTCGAAATGATACGAAACTTTTCAGATCATTTATATATGTTACGAAGGAAGGTTATGATGGAAGTCAATGCAAAAAATAACTGAAAATTAACGTCTATAAAACTTTTCGAAATGCAAGTTTCGGTCAAAAAATCATAGTATATTATACACTAGTTTATACTAGTTTCGGTCAAAAAAGAAAATTTAATCGAGGACTTTTCGAAATGATACAAAACTTTTATGATTATTGATATATTTTGTGAGGGAAGGTTATGATGGAAATCCGTGCAAAAAATCATCTGAAAATTAGATTCTATGACGCTATTTTGAAATGCAAGTTTCGGTCAAAAAAGCATAAATATTATACACTAGTTTATTCTTGTTTCGGTCAAAAAGTCGAATTAAATCGAGGAATGTTCCAATTATAAGAAACTTTTCAGATCATTTATATATGTTACGAGGGAAGGTTATGATGGAAGTCCATGCAAAAAATCATATGAAAATTAGTTTCTATAAAACTTGTCGAAATGCAAGTTTCTGTCAAAAAATCATAGTATATTAAACACTAATTTATTCTAGTTTCGGTCAAAAAAGAAAATTTAATCGAGGACTTCTCGAAATGATAAGAAACTATTCAGATTATTGATATATTTTGTGAGGGAAGGTTATGATGGAAATCCGAATTTAATCGAGGAATGTTCCAATTATAAGAAACTTTTCAGATCATTTATATATGTTACAAAGGAAGGTTATGATGGAAGTCCATGCAAAAAATCATCTGAAAATTAGTTTCTATAAAACTTGTCGAAATGCAAGTTTCTGTCAAAAAATCATAGTATATTATACACTAATTTATACTAGTTTCGGTCAAAAAAGAAAATTTAATCGAGGACTTCTTGAAATGATAAGAAACTTTTCAGATTATTGATATATTTTGTGAGGGAAGGTTATGATGGAAATCCGTGCAAATAATCATCTGAAAATTAGATTCTATGAAGCTATTTTGAAATGCAAGTTTCGGTCAAAAAAGCATAAATATTATACACTAGTTTATTCTTGTTTCGGTCAAAAAGTCGAATTAAATCGAGGAATGTTCCAATTATAAGAAACTCTTCAGATCATTTATATATGTTACAAGGGAAGGTTATGATGGAAGTCCATGCAAAAAATCATCTGAAAATTAGTTTCTATAAAACTTATCGAAATGCAAGTTTCTGTCAAAAAATCATAGTATATTATACACTAGTTTCGATTAAAAAATCAAATTAAATCGAGGACTACTCGAAATGATACGAACCTTTTCAGATCATATCTATATTTTAAGAGGGAAGGTTATGATTGAAGCACTTGAAAAAAAGTCATTTGAAAATTAGACTCAATGAACCTTTTCGAAATACAAGTTTCGGTCAAAAAATCATAATATATTATACACTATTTTAAACTAGTTTCTTTCAAAAAATCAAATTAAATCAGAAACTGTTCGAAATGATACGAAACTTTTCAGATCATTTATATATGTTACGAAGGAAGGTTATGATGGAAGTCAATGCAAAAAAATAACTGAAAATTAACGTCTATAAAACTTTTCGAAATGCAAGTTTCGATCAAAAAATCATAGTATATTATGCACTAGTTTATACTAGTTTCGGTCAAAAAAGAAAATTTAATCGAGGACTTCTCGAAATGATACAAAACTTTTATGATTATTGATATATTTTGTGAGGGAAGGTTATGATGGAAATCCGTGCAAAAAATCATCTGAAAATTAGATTCTATGACGCTATTTTGAAATGCAAGTTTCGGTCAAAAAATCATAAATATTATACACTAGTTTATTCTAGTTTCGGTCAAAAATTCGAATTAAATCGAGGAATGTTCCAATTATAAGAAACTTTTCAAATCATTTATATATGTTACGAGGGAAGGTTATGATGGAAGTCCATGCAAAAAATCATCTGAAAATTAGTTTCTATAAAACTTGTCGAAATGCAAGTTTCTGTCAAAAAATCATAGTATATTAAACACTAATTTATACTAGTTTCGGTCAAAAAAGAAAATTTAATCGAGGACTTCTCGAAATGATAAGAAACTATTCAGATTATTGATATATTTTGTGAGGGAAGGTTATGATGGAAATCCGAATTAAATCGAGGAATGTTCCAATTATAAGAAACTTTTCAGATCATTTATATATGTTACAAAGGAAGGTTATGATGGAAGTCCATGCAAAAAATCATCTGAAAATTAGTTTCTATAAAACTTGTCGAAATGCAAGTTTTTGTCAAAAAATCATAGTATATTATACACTAATTTATACTAGTTTCGGTCAAAAAAGAAAATTTAATCGAGGACTTCTTGAAATGATAAGAAACTTTTCAGATTATTGATATATTTTGTGAGGGAAGGTTATGATGGAAATCCGTGCAAATAATTATCTGAAAATTAGATTCTATGAAGCAATTTTGAAATGCAAGTTTCGGTCAAAAAAGCATAAATATTATACACTAGTTTATTCTAGTTTCGGTCAAAAAGTCGAATTAAATCGAGGAATGTTCCAATTATAAGAAACTCTTCAGATCATTTATATATGTTACAAAGGAAGGTTATGATGGAAGTCCATGCAAAAAATCATCTGAAAAATAGTTTCTATAAAACTGATCGAAATGCAAGTTTCTGTCAAAAAATCATAGTATATTATACACTAGTTTACACTAGTTTCGATTAAAAAATCAAATTAAATCGAAGACTACTCAAAATGATACGAACCTTTTCAGATCATATCTATATTTTAAGAGGGAAGGTTATGCTTGAAGTACTTGAAAAAAAGTCATTCGAAAATTAGACTCAATGAACCTTTTCGAAATACAAGTTTCGGTCAAAAAATCATAATATATTATACACTATTTTAAACTAGTTTCTTTCAAAAAATCAAATTAAATCAGAAACTGTTCGAAATGATACGAAACTTTTCAGATCATTTATATATGTTACGAAGGAAGGTTATGATGGAAGTCAATGCAAAAAATTACTGAAAATTAACGTCTATAAAACTTTTCGAAATGCAAGTTTCAATCAAAAAATCATAGTATATTATACACTAGTTTATACTAGTTTCGGTCAAAAAAGAAAATTTAATCGAGGACTTCTCGAAATGATACAAAACTTTTATGATTATTGATATATTTTGTGAGGGAAGGTTATGATGGAAATCCGTGCAAATAATTATCTGAAAATTAGATTCTATGAAGCTATTTTGAAATGCAAGTTTCGGTCAAAAAAGCATAAATATTATACACTAGTTTATTCTTGTTTCGGTCAAAAAGTCGAATTAAATCGAGGAATGTTCCAATTATAAGAAACTCTTCAGATCATTTATATATGTTACAAGGGAAGGTTATGATGGAAGTCCATGCAAAAAATCATCTGAAAATTAGTTTCTGTAAAACTTATCGAAATGCAAGTTTCTGTCAAAAAATCATAGTATATTATACACTAGTTTCGATTAAAAAATCAAATTAAATCGAGGACTACTCGAAATGATACGAACCTTTTCAGATCATATCTATATTTTAAGAGGGAAGGTTATGATTGAAGCACTTGAAAAAAAGTCATTTGAAAATTAGACTCAATGAACCTTTTCGAAATACAAGTTTCGGTCAAAAAATCATAATATATTATACACTATTTTAAACTAGTTTCTTTCAAAAAATCAAATTAAATCAGAAACTGTTCGAAATGATACGAAACTTTTCAGATCATTTATATATGTTACGAAGGAAGGTTATGATGGAAGTCAATGCAAAAAATAACTGAAAATTAACGTCTATAAAACTTTTCGAAATGCAAGTTTCGGTCAAAAAATCATAGTATATTATACACTAGTTTATACTAGTTTCGGTCAAAAAAGAAAATTTAATCGAGGACTTTTCGAAATGATACAAAACTTTTATGATTATTGATATATTTTGTGAGGGAAGGTTATGATGGAAATCCGTGCAAAAAATCATCTGAAAATTAGATTCTATGACGCTATTTTGAAATGCAAGTTTCGGTCAAAAAAGCATAAATATTATACACTAGTTTATTCTTGTTTCGGTCAAAAAGTCGAATTAAATCGAGGAATGTTCCAATTATAAGAAACTTTTCAGATCATTTATATATGTTACGAGGGAAGGTTATGATGGAAGTCCATGCAAAAAATCATATGAAAATTAGTTTCTATAAAACTTGTCGAAATGCAAGTTTCTGTCAAAAAATCATAGTATATTAAACACTAATTTATTCTAGTTTCGGTCAAAAAAGAAAATTTAATCGAGGACTTCTCGAAATGATAAGAAACTATTCAGATTATTGATATATTTTGTGAGGGAAGGTTATGATGGAAATCCGAATTAAATCGAGGAATGTTCCAATTATAAGAAACTTTTCAGATCATTTATATATGTTACAAAGGAAGGTTATGATGGAAGTACATGCAAAAAATCATCTGAAAATTAGTTTCTATAAAACTTGTCGAAATGCAAGTTTCTGTCAAAAAATCATAGTATATTATACACTAATTTATACTAGTTTCGGTCAAAAAAGAAAATTTAATCGAGGACTTCTTGAAATGATAAGAAACTTTTCAGATTATTGATATATTTTGTGAGGGAAGGTTATGATGGAAATCCGTGCAAATAATCATCTGAAAATTAGATTCTATGAAGCTATTTTGAAATGCAAGTTTCGGTCAAAAAAGCATAAATATTATACACTAGTTTATTCTTGTTTCGGTCAAAAAGTCGAATTAAATCGAGGAATGTTCCAATTATAAGAAACTCTTCAGATCATTTATATATGTTACAAGGGAAGGTTATGATGGAAGTCCATGCAAAAAATCATCTGAAAATTAGTTTCTATAAAACTTATCGAAATGCAAGTTTCTGTCAAAAAATCATAGTATATTATACACTAGTTTCGATTAAAAAATCAAATTAAATCGAGGACTACTCGAAATGATACGAACCTTTTCAGATCATATCTATATTTTAAGAGGGAAGGTTATGATTGAAGCACTTGAAAAAAAGTCATTTGAAAATTAGACTCAATGAACCTTTTCGAAATACAAGTTTCGGTCAAAAAATCATAATATATTATACACTATTTTAAACTAGTTTCTTTCAAAAAATCAAATTAAATCAGAAACTGTTCGAAATGATACGAAACTTTTCAGATCATTTATATATGTTACGAAGGAAGGTTATGATGGAAGTCAATGCAAAAAAATAACTGAAAATTAACGTCTATAAAACTTTTCGAAATGCAAGTTTCGATCAAAAAATCATAGTATATTATGCACTAGTTTATACTAGTTTCGGTCAAAAAAGAAAATTTAATCGAGGACTTCTCGAAATGATACAAAACTTTTATGATTATTGATATATTTTGTGAGGGAAGGTTATGATGGAAATCCGTGCAAAAAATCATCTGAAAATTAGATTCTATGACGCTATTTTGAAATGCAAGTTTCGGTCAAAAAATCATAAATATTATACACTAGTTTATTCTAGTTTCGGTCAAAAATTCGAATTAAATCGAGGAATGTTCCAATTATAAGAAACTTTTCAAATCATTTATATATGTTACGAGGGAAGGTTATGATGGAAGTCCATGCAAAAAATCATCTAAAAATTAGTTTCTATAAAACTTGTCGAAATGCAAGTTTCTGTCAAAAAATCATAGTATATTAAACACTAATTTATTCTAGTTTCGGTCAAAAAAGAAAATTTAATCGAGGACTTCTCGAAATGATAAGAAACTATTCAGATTATTGATATATTTTGTGAGGGAAGGTTATGATGGAAATCCGAATTAAATCGAGGAATGTTCCAATTATAAGAAACTTTTTAGATCATTTATATATGTTACAAGGGAAGGTTATGATGGAAGTCCATGCAAAAAATCATCTGAAAATTAGTTTCTATAAAACTTGTCGAAATGCAAGTTTCTGTCAAAAAATCATAGTATATTATACACTAATTTATACTAGTTTCGGTCAAAAAAGAAAATTTAATCGAGGACTTCTCGAAATGATAAGAAACTATTCAGATTATTGATATATTTTGTGAGGGAAGGTTATGATGGAAATCTGTGCAAAAAATCATCTGAAAATTAGATTCTATGAAGCAATTTTGAAATGCAAGTTTCGGTCAAAAAAGCATAAATATTATACACTAGTTTATTCTAGTTTCGGTCAAAAAGTCGAATTAAATCGAGGAATGTTCCAATTATAAGAAACTCTTCAGATCATTTATATATGTTACAAAGGAAGGTTATGATGGAAGTCCATGCAAAAAATCATCTGAAAAATAGTTTCTATAAAACTGATCGAAATGCAAGTTTCTGTCAAAAAATCATAGTATATTATACACTAGTTTACACTAGTTTCGATTAAAAAATCAAATTAAATCGAAGACTACTCAAAATGATACGAACCTTTTCAGATCATATCTATATTTTAAGAGGGAAGGTTATGCTTGAAGTACTTGAAAAAAAGTCATTCGAAAATTAGACTCAATGAACCTTTTCGAAATACAAGTTTCGGTCAAAAAATCATAATATATTATACACTATTTTAAACTAGTTTCTTTCAAAAAATCAAATTAAATCAGAAACTGTTCGAAATGATACGAAACTTTTCAGATCATTTATATATGTTACGAAGGAAGGTTATGATGGAAGTCAATGCAAAAAATTACTGAAAATTAACGTCTATAAAACTTTTCGAAATGCAAGTTTCAATCAAAAAATCATAGTATATTATACACTAGTTTATACTAGTTTCGGTCAAAAAAGAAAATTTAATCGAGGACTTCTCGAAATGATACAAAACTTTTATGATTATTGATATATTTTGTGAGGGAAGGTTATGATGGAAATCCGTGCAAAAAATCATCTGAAAATTAGATTCTATGAAGCTATTTTGAAATGCAAGTTTCGGTCAAAAAAGCATAAATATTATACACTAGTTTATTCTAGTTTCGGTCAAAAAGTCGAATTAAATCGAGGAATGTTCCAATTATAAGAAACTCTTCAGATCATTTATATATGTTACAAGGGAAGGTTATCATGGAAGTCCATGCAAAAAATCATCTGAAAATTAGTTTCTATAAAACTGATCGAAATGCAAGTTTCTGTCAAAAAATCATAGTATATTATACACTAGTTTACACTAGTTTCGATTAAAAAATCAAATTAAATCGAAGAATACTCGAAATGATACGAACCTTTTCAGATCATATCTATATTTTAAGAGGGAAGGTTATGCTTGAAGTACTTGAAAAAAAGTCATTCGAAAATTAGACTCAATGAACCTTTTCGAAATACAAGTTTCGGTCAAAAAATCATAATATATTATACACTATTTTAAACTAGTTTCTTTCAAAAAATAATATTAAATCAGAAACTGTTCGAAATGATACGAAACTTTTCAGATCATTTATATATGTTTCGAAGGAAGGTTATGATGGAAGTCAATGCAAAAAATCATCTGAAAATTAACATCTATAAATTTTTCGAAATGCAAGTTTCGGTCAAAAAATCATAGTATATTATACACTAGTTTATACTAGTTTCGGTCAAAAAAGAAAATTTAATCGAGGACTTCTCGAAATGATACAAAACTTTTATGATTATTGATATATTTTGTGAGGGAAGGTTATGATGGAAATCCGTGCAAAAAATCATCTGAAAATTAGATTCTATGACGCTATTTTGAAATGCAAGTTTCGGTCAAAAAATCATAAATATTATACACTAGTTTATTCTAGTTTCGATCAAAAATTCGAATTAAATCGAGGAATGTTCCAATTATAAGAAACTTTTCAGATCATTTATATATGTTACAAGGGAAGGTTATGATGGAAGTCCATGCAAAAAATCATCTGAAAATTAGTTTCTATAAAACTTGTCGAAATGCAAGTTTCTGTCAAAAAATCATAGTATATTAAACACTAATTTATACTAGTTTCGGTCAAAAAAGAAAATTTAATCGAGGACTTCTCGAAATGATAAGAAACTATTCAGATTATTGATATATTTTGTGAGGGAAGGTTATGATGGAAATCCGAATTAAATCGAGGAATGTTCCAATTATAAGAAACTTTTCAGATCATTTATATATGTTACAAAGGAAGGTTATGATGGAAGTCCATGCAAAAAATCATCTGAAAATTAGTTTCTATAAAACTTGTCGAAATGCAAGTTTTTGTCAAAAAATCATAGTATATTATACACTAATTTATACTAGTTTCGGTCAAAAAAGAAAATTTAATCGAGGACTTCTTGAAATGATAAGAAACTTTTCAGATTATTTATATATTTTGTGAGGGAAGGTTATGATGGAAATCCGTGCAAATAATTATCTGAAAATTAGATTCTATGAAGCTATTTTGAAATGCAAGTTTCGGTCAAAAAAGCATAAATATTATACACTAGTTTATTCTTGTTTCGGTCAAAAAGTCGAATTAAATCGAGGAATGTTCCAATTATAAGAAACTCTTCAGATCATTTATATATGTTACAAGGGAAGGTTATGATGGAAGTCCATGCAAAAAATCATCTGAAAATTAGTTTCTATAAAACTTATCGAAATGCAAGTTTCTGTCAAAAAATCATAGTATATTATACACTAGTTTCGATTAAAAAATCAAATTAAATCGAGGACTACTCGAAATGATACGAACCTTTTCAGATCATATCTATATTTTAAGAGGGAAGGTTATGATTGAAGCACTTGAAAAAAAGTCATTTGAAAATTAGACTCAATGAACCTTTTCGAAATACAAGTTTCGGTCAAAAAATCATAATATATTATACACTATTTTAAACTAGTTTCTTTCAAAAAATCAAATTAAATCAGAAACTGTTCGAAATGATACGAAACTTTTCAGATCATTTATATATGTTACGAAGGAAGGTTATGATGGAAGTCAATGCAAAAAATTACTGAAAATTAACGTCTATAAAACTTTTCGAAATGCAAGTTTCAATCAAAAAATCATAGTATATTATACACTAGTTTATACTAGTTTCGGTCAAAAAAGAAAATTTAATCGAGGACTTCTCGAAATGATACAAAACTTTTATGATTATTGATATATTTTGTGAGGGAAGGTTATGATGGAAATCCGTGCAAAAAATCATCTGAAAATTAGATTCTATGAAGCTATTTTGAAATGCAAGTTTCGGTCAAAAAAGCATAAATATTATACACTAGTTTATTCTAGTTTCGGTCAAAAAGTCGAATTAAATCGAGGAATGTTCCAATTATAAGAAACTCTTCAGATCATTTATATATGTTACAAGGGAAGGTTATCATGGAAGTCCATGCAAAAAATCATCTGAAAATTAGTTTCTATAAAACTGATCGAAATGCAAGTTTCTGTCAAAAAATCATAGTATATTATACACTAGTTTACACTAGTTTCGATTAAAAAATCAAATTAAATCGAAGAATACTCGAAATGATACGAACCTTTTCAGATCATATCTATATTTTAAGAGGGAAGGTTATGCTTGAAGTACTTGAAAAAAAGTCATTCGAAAATTAGACTCAATGAACCTTTTCGAAATACAAGTTTCGGTCAAAAAATCATAATATATTATACACTATTTTAAACTAGTTTCTTTCAAAAAATAATATTAAATCAGAAACTGTTCGAAATGATACGAAACTTTTCAGATCATTTATATATGTTTCGAAGGAAGGTTATGATGGAAGTCAATGCAAAAAATCATCTGAAAATTAACATCTATAAATTTTTCGAAATGCAAGTTTCGGTCAAAAAATCATAGTATATTATACACTAGTTTATACTAGTTTCGGTCAAAAAAGAAAATTTAATCGAGGACTTCTCGAAATGATACAAAACTTTTATGATTATTGATATATTTTGTGAGGGAAGGTTATGATGGAAATCCGTGCAAAAAATCATCTGAAAATTAGATTCTATGACGCTATTTTGAAATGCAAGTTTCGGTCAAAAAATCATAAATATTATACACTAGTTTATTATAGTTTCGATCAAAAATTCGAATTAAATCGAGGAATGTTCCAATTATAAGAAACTTTTCAGATCATTTATATATGTTACAAGGGAAGGTTATGATGGAAGTCCATGCAAAAAATCATCTGAAAATTAGTTTTTATAAAACTTATCGAAATGCAAGTTTCTGTCAAAAAATCATAGTATATTATACACTAGTTTCGATTAAAAAATCAAATTAAATCGAGGACTACTCGAAATGATACGAACCTTTTCAGATCATATCTATATTTTAAGAGGGAAGGTTATGATTGAAGCACTTGAAAAAAAGTCATTTGAAAATTAGACTCAATGAACCTTTTCGAAATACAAGTTTCGGTCAAAAAATCATAATATATTATACACTATTTTAAACTAGTTTCTTTCAAAAAATCAAATTAAATCAGAAACTGTTCGAAATGATACGAAACTTTTCAGATCATTTATATATGTTACGAAGGAAGGTTATGATGGAAGTCAATGCAAAAAATTACTGAAAATTAACGTCTATAAAACTTTTCGAAATGCAAGTTTCAATCAAAAAATCATAGTATATTATACACTAGTTTATACTAGTTTCGGTCAAAAAAGAAAATTTAATCGAGGACTTCTCGAAATGATACAAAAGTTTTATGATTATTGATATATTTTGTGAGGGAAGGTTATGATGGAAATCCGTGCAAAAAATCATCTGAAAATTAGATTCTATGAAGCTATTTTGAAATGCAAGTTTCGGTCAAAAAAGCATAAATATTATACACTAGTTTATTCTAGTTTCGGTCAAAAAGTCGAATTAAATCGAGGAATGTTCCAATTATAAGAAACTCTTCAGATCATTTATATATGTTACAAGGGAAGGTTATCATGGAAGTCCATGCAAAAAATCATCTGAAAATTAGTTTCTATAAAACTGATCGAAATGCAAGTTTCTGTCAAAAAATCATAGTATATTATACACTAGTTTACACTAGTTTCGATTAAAAAATCAAATTAAATCGAAGAATACTCGAAATGATACGAACCTTTTCAGATCATATCTATATTTTAAGAGGGAAGGTTATGCTTGAAGTACTTGAAAAAAAGTCATTCGAAAATTAGACTCAATGAACCTTTTCGAAATACAAGTTTCGGTCAAAAAATCATAATATATTATACACTATTTTAAACTAGTTTCTTTCAAAAAATAATATTAAATCAGAAACTGTTCGAAATGATACGAAACTTTTCAGATCATTTATATATGTTTCGAAGGAAGGTTATGATGGAAGTCAATGCAAAAAATCATCTGAAAATTAACATCTATAAATTTTTCGAAATGCAAGTTTCGGTCAAAAAATCATAGTATATTATACACTAGTTTATACTAGTTTCGGTCAAAAAAGAAAATTTAATCGAGGACTTCTCGAAATGATACAAAACTTTTATGATTATTGATATATTTTGTGAGGGAAGGTTATGATGGAAATCCGTGCAAAAAATCATCTGAAAATTAGATTCTATGACGCTATTTTGAAATGCAAGTTTCGGTCAAAAAATCATAAATATTATACACTAGTTTATTATAGTTTCGATCAAAAATTCGAATTAAATCGAGGAATGTTCCAATTATAAGAAACTTTTCAGATCATTTATATATGTTACAAGGGAAGGTTATGATGGAAGTCCATGCAAAAAATCATCTGAAAATTAGTTTTTATAAAACTTATCGAAATGCAAGTTTCTGTCAAAAAATCATAGTATATTATACACTAGTTTCGATTAAAAAATCAAATTAAATCGAGGACTACTCGAAATGATACGAACCTTTTCAGATCATATCTATATTTTAAGAGGGAAGGTTATGATTGAAGCACTTGAAAAAAAGTCATTTGAAAATTAGACTCAATGAACCTTTTCGAAATACAAGTTTCGGTCAAAAAATCATAATATATTATACACTATTTTAAACTAGTTTCTTTCAAAAAATCAAATTAAATCAGAAACTGTTCGAAATGATACGAAACTTTTCAGATCATTTATATATGTTACGAAGGAAGGTTATGATGGAAGTCAATGCAAAAAATTACTGAAAATTAACGTCTATAAAACTTTTCGAAATGCAAGTTTCAATCAAAAAATCATAGTATATTATACACTAGTTTATACTAGTTTCGGTCAAAAAAGAAAATTTAATCGAGGACTTCTCGAAATGATACAAAAGTTTTATGATTATTGATATATTTTGTGAGGGAAGGTTATGATGGAAATCCGTGCAAAAAATCATCTGAAAATTAGATTCTATGAAGCTATTTTGAAATGCAAGTTTCGGTCAAAAAAGCATAAATATTATACACTAGTTTATTCTAGTTTCGGTCAAAAAGTCGAATTAAATCGAGGAATGTTCCAATTATAAGAAACTCTTCAGATCATTTATATATGTTACAAGGGAAGGTTATCATGGAAGTCCATGCAAAAAATCATCTGAAAATTAGTTTCTATAAAACTGATCGAAATGCAAGTTTCTGTCAAAAAATCATAGTATATTATACACTAGTTTACACTAGTTTCGATTAAAAAATCAAATTAAATCGAAGAATACTCGAAATGATACGAACCTTTTCAGATCATATCTATATTTTAAGAGGGAAGGTTATGCTTGAAGTACTTGAAAAAAAGTCATTCGAAAATTAGACTCAATGAACCTTTTCGAAATACAAGTTTCGGTCAAAAAATCATAATATATTATACACTATTTTAAACTAGTTTCTTTCAAAAAATAATATTAAATCAGAAACTGTTCGAAATGATACGAAACTTTTCAGATCATTTATATATGTTTCGAAGGAAGGTTATGATGGAAGTCAATGCAAAAAATCATCTGAAAATTAACATCTATAAATTTTTCGAAATGCAAGTTTCGGTCAAAAAATCATAGTATATTATACACTAGTTTATACTAGTTTCGGTCAAAAAAGAAAATTTAATCGAGGACTTCTCGAAATGATACAAAACTTTTATGATTATTGATATATTTTGTGAGGGAAGGTTATGATGGAAATCCATGCAAAAAATCATCTGAAAATTAGATTCTATGACGCTATTTTGAAATGCAAGTTTCGGTCAAAAAATCATAAATATTATACACTAGTTTATTCTAGTTTCGATCAAAAATTCGAATTAAATCGAGGAATGTTCCAATTATAAGAAACTTTTCAGATCATTTATATATGTTACAAGGGAAGGTTATGATGGAAGTCCATGCAAAAAATCATCTGAAAATTAGTTTCTATAAAACTTGTCGAAATGCAAGTTTCTGTCAAAAAATCATAGTATATTATACACTAGTTTCGATTAAAAAATCAAATTAAATCGAGGACTACTCGAAATGATACGAACCTTTTCAGATCATATCTATATTTTAAGAGGGAAGGTTATGATTGAAGCACTTGAAAAAAAGTCATTTGAAAATTAGACTCAATGAACCTTTTCGAAATACAAGTTTCGGTCAAAAAATCATAATATATTATACACTATTTTAAACTAGTTTCTTTCAAAAAATCAAATTAAATCAGAAACTGTTCGAAATGATACGAAACTTTTCAGATCATTTATATATGTTACGAAGGAAGGTTATGATGGAAGTCAATGCAAAAAATTACTGAAAATTAACGTCTATAAAACTTTTCGAAATGCAAGTTTCAATCAAAAAATCATAGTATATTATACACTAGTTTATACTAGTTTCGGTCAAAAAAGAAAATTTAATCGAGGACTTCTCGAAATGATACAAAAGTTTTATGATTATTGATATATTTTGTGAGGGAAGGTTATGATGGAAATCCGTGCAAAAAATCATCTGAAAATTAGATTCTATGAAGCTATTTTGAAATGCAAGTTTCGGTCAAAAAAGCATAAATATTATACACTAGTTTATTCTAGTTTCGGTCAAAAAGTCGAATTAAATCGAGGAATGTTCCAATTATAAGAAACTCTTCAGATCATTTATATATGTTACAAGGGAAGGTTATCATGGAAGTCCATGCAAAAAATCATCTGAAAATTAGTTTCTATAAAACTGATCGAAATGCAAGTTTCTGTCAAAAAATCATAGTATATTATACACTAGTTTACACTAGTTTCGATTAAAAAATCAAATTAAATCGAAGAATACTCGAAATGATACGAACCTTTTCAGATCATATCTATATTTTAAGAGGGAAGGTTATGCTTGAAGTACTTGAAAAAAAGTCATTCGAAAATTAGACTCAATGAACCTTTTCGAAATACAAGTTTCGGTCAAAAAATCATAATATATTATACACTATTTTAAACTAGTTTCTTTCAAAAAATAATATTAAATCAGAAACTGTTCGAAATGATACGAAACTTTTCAGATCATTTATATATGTTTCGAAGGAAGGTTATGATGGAAGTCAATGCAAAAAATCATCTGAAAATTAACATCTATAAATTTTTCGAAATGCAAGTTTCGGTCAAAAAATCATAGTATATTATACACTAGTTTATACTAGTTTCGGTCAAAAAAGAAAATTTAATCGAGGACTTCTCGAAATGATACAAAACTTTTATGATTATTGATATATTTTGTGAGGGAAGGTTATGATGGAAATCCATGCAAAAAATCATCTGAAAATTAGATTCTATGACGCTATTTTGAAATGCAAGTTTCGGTCAAAAAATCATAAATATTATACACTAGTTTATTCTAGTTTCGATCAAAAATTCGAATTAAATCGAGGAATGTTCCAATTATAAGAAACTTTTCAGATCATTTATATATGTTACAAGGGAAGGTTATGATGGAAGTCCATGCAAAAAATCATCTGAAAATTAGTTTCTATAAAACTTGTCGAAATGCAAGTTTCTGTCAAAAAATCATAGTATATTAAACACTAATTTATACTAGTTTCGATCAAAAAAGAAAATTTAATCGAGGACTTCTCGAAATGATAAGAAACTATTCAGATTATTGATATATTTTGTGAGGGAAGGTTATGATGGAAATCCGAATTAAATCGAGGAATGTTCCAATTATAAGAAACTTTTCAGATCATTTATATATGTTACAAAGGAAGGTTATGATGGAAGTCCATGCAAAAAATCATCTGAAAATTAGTTTCTATAAAACTTGTCGAAATGCAAGTTTTTGTCAAAAAATCATAGTATATTATACACTAATTTATACTAGTTTCGGTCAAAAAAGAAAATTTAATCGAGGACTTCTTGAAATGATAAGAAACTTTTCAGATTATTTATATATTTTGTGAGGGAAGGTTATGATGGAAATCCGTGCAAATAATTATCTGAAAATTAGATTCTATGAAGCTATTTTGAAATGCAAGTTTCGGTCAAAAAAGCATAAATATTATACACTAGTTTATTCTTGTTTCGGTCAAAAAGTCGAATTAAATCGAGGAATGTTCCAATTATAAGAAACTCTTCAGATCATTTATATATGTTACAAGGGAAGGTTATGATGGAAGTCCATGCAAAAAATCATCTGAAAATTAGTTTCTATAAAACTTATCGAAATGCAAGTTTCTGTCAAAAAATCATAGTATATTATACACTAGTTTCGATTAAAAAATCAAATTAAATCGAGGACTACTCGAAATGATACGAACCTTTTCAGATCATATCTATATTTTAAGAGGGAAGGTTATGATTGAAGCACTTGAAAAAAAGTCATTTGAAAATTAGACTCAATGAACCTTTTCAAAATACAAGTTTCGGTCAAAAAATCATAATATATTATACACTATTTTAAACTAGTTTCTTTCAAAAAATCAAATTAAATCAGAAACTGTTCGAAATGATACGAAACATTTCAGATCATTTATATATGTTACGAAGGAAGGTTATGATGGAAGTCAATGCAAAAAATAACTGAAAATTAACGTCTATAAAACTTTTCGAAATGCAAGTTTCGGTCAAAAAATCATAGTATATTATACACTAGTTTATATTAGTTTCGGTCAAAAAAGAAAATTTAATCGAGGACTTTTCGAAATGATACAAAACTTTTATGATTATTGATATATTTTGTGAGGGAAGGTTATGATGGAAATCCGTGCAAAAAATCATCTGAAAATTAGATTCTATGACGCTATTTTGAAATGGAAGTTTCGGTCAAAAAATCATAAATATTATAAACTAGTTTATTCTAGTTTCGGTCAAAAATTCGAATTAAATCGAGGAATGTTCCAATTATAAGAAACTTTTCAGATCATTTATATATGTTACGAGGGAAGGTTATGATGGAAGTCCATGCAAAAAATCATCTGAAAATTAGTTTCTATAAAACTTGTCGAAATGCAAGTTTCTGTTAAAAAATCATAGTATATTAAACACTAATTTATTCTAGTTTCGGTCAAAAAAGAAAATTTAATCGAGGACTTCTCGAAATGATAAGAAACTATTCAGATTATTGATATATTTTGTGAGGGAAGGTTATGATGGAAATCCGAATTAAATCGAGGAATGTTCCAATTATAAGAAACTTTTCAGATCATTTATATATGTTACAAAGGAAGGTTATGATGGAAGTCCATGCAAAAAATCATCTGAAAATTAGTTTCTATAAAACTTGTCGAAATGCAAGTTTCTGTCAAAAAATCATAGTATATTATACACTAATTTATACTAGTTTCGGTCAAAAAAGAAAATTTAATCGAGGACTTCTCGAAATGATAAGAAACTTTTCAGATTATTGATATATTTTGTGAGGGAAGGTTATGATGGAAATCTGTGCAAATAATCATCTGAAAATTAGATTCTATGAAGCTATTTTGAAATGCAAGTTTCGGTCAAAAAAGCATAAATATTATACACTAGTTTATTCTTGTTTCGGTCAAAAAGTCGAATTAAATCGAGGAATGTTCCAATTATAAGAAACTTTTCAGATCATTTATATATGTAACAAGGGAAGGTTATGATGGAAGTCCATGCAAAAAATCATCTGAAAATTAGTTTCTATAAAACTTGTCGAAATGCAAGTTTCTGTCAAAAAATCATAGTATATTAAACACTAATTTATACTAGTTTCGGTCAAAAAAGAAAATTTAATCGAGGACTTCTCGAAATGATAAGAAACTATTCAGATTATTGATATATTTTGTGAGGGAAGGTTATGATGGAAATCCGAATTAAATCGAGGAATGTTACAATTATAAGAAACTTTTCAGATCATTTATATATGTTACAAAGGAAGGTTATGATGGAAATCCGAATTAAATCGAGGAATGTTCCAATTATAAGAAACTTTTCAGATCATTTATATATGTTACAAAGGAAGGTTATGATGGAAGTCCATGCAAAAAATCATCTGAAAATTAGTTTCTATAAAACTTGTCGAAATGCAAGTTTTTGTCAAAAAATCATAGTATATTATACACTAATTTATACTAGTTTCGGTCAAAAAAGAAAATTTAATCGAGGACTTCTTGAAATGATAAGAAACTTTTCAGATTATTTATATATTTTGTGAGGGAAGGTTATGATGGAAATCCGTGCAAATAATTATCTGAAAATTAGATTCTATGAAGCTATTTTGAAATGCAAGTTTCGGTCAAAAAAGCATAAATATTATGCACTAGTTTATTCTTGTTTCGGTCAAAAAGTCGAATTAAATCGAGGAATGTTCCAATTATAAGAAACTCTTCAGATCATTTATATATGTTACAAGGGAAGGTTATGATGGAAGTCCATGCAAAAAATCATCTGAAAATTAGTTTCTATAAAACTTATCGAAATGCAAGTTTCTGTCAAAAAATCATAGTATATTATACACTAGTTTCGATTAAAAAATCAAATTAAATCGAGGACTACTCGAAATGATACGAACCTTTTCAGATCATATCTATATTTTAAGAGGGAAGGTTATGATTGAAGCACTTGAAAAAAAGTCATTTGAAAATTAGACTCAATGAACCTTTTCGAAATACAAGTTTCGGTCAAAAAATCATAATATATTATACACTATTTTAAACTAGTTTCTTTCAAAAAATCAAATTAAATCAGAAACTGTTCGAAATGATACGAAACTTTTCAGATCATTTATATATGTTACGAAGGAAGGTTATGATGGAAGTCAATGCAAAAAATTACTGAAAATTAACGTCTATAAAACTTTTCGAAATGCAAGTTTCAATCAAAAAATCATAGTATATTATACACTAGTTTATACTAGTTTCGGTCAAAAAAGAAAATTTAATCGAGGACTTCTCGAAATGATACAAAACTTTTATGATTATTGATATATTTTGTGAGGGAAGGTTATGATGGAAATCCGTGCAAAAAATCATCTGAAAATTAGATTCTATGAAGCTATTTTGAAATGCAAGTTTCGGTCAAAAAAGCATAAATATTATACACTAGTTTATTCTAGTTTCTGTCAAAAAGTCGAATTAAATCGAGGAATGTTCCAATTATAAGAAACTCTTCAGATCATTTATATATGTTACAAGGGAAGGTTATCATGGAAGTCCATGCAAAAAATCATCTGAAAATTAGTTTCTATAAAACTGATCGAAATGCAAGTTTCTGTCAAAAAATCATAGTATATTATACACTAGTTTACACTAGTTTCGATTAAAAAATCAAATTAAATCGAAGAATACTCGAAATGATACGAACCTTTTCAGATCATATCTATATTTTAAGAGGGAAGGTTATGCTTGAAGTACTTGAAAAAAAGTCATTCGAAAATTAGACTCAATGAACCTTTTCGAAATACAAGTTTCGGTCAAAAAATCATAATATATTATACACTATTTTAAACTAGTTTCTTTCAAAAAATAATATTAAATCAGAAACTGTTCGAAATGATACGAAACTTTTCAGATCATTTATATATGTTTCGAAGGAAGGTTATGATGGAAGTCAATGCAAAAAATCATCTGAAAATTAACATCTATAAATTTTTCGAAATGCAAGTTTCGGTCAAAAAATCATAGTATATTATACACTAGTTTATACTAGTTTCGGTCAAAAAAGAAAATTTAATCGAGGACTTCTCGAAATGATACAAAACTTTTATGATTATTGATATATTTTGTGAGGGAAGGTTATGATGGAAATCCGTGCAAAAAATCATCTGAAAATTAGATTCTATGACGCTATTTTGAAATGCAAGTTTCGGTCAAAAAATCATAAATATTATACACTAGTTTATTCTAGTTTCGATCAAAAATTCGAATTAAATCGAGGAATGTTCCAATTATAAGAAACTTTTTAGATCATTTATATATGTTACAAGGGAAGGTTATGATGGAAGTCCATGCAAAAAATCATCTGAAAATTAGTTTCTATAAAACTTGTCGAAATGCAAGTTTCTGTCAAAAAATCATAGTATATTAAACACTAATTTATACTAGTTTCGGTCAAAAAAGAAAATTTAATCGAGGACTTCTCGAAATGATAAGAAACTATTCAGATTATTGATATATTTTGTGAGGGAAGGTTATGATGGAAATCCGAATTAAATCGAGGAATGTTCCAATTATAAGAAACTTTTCAGATCATTTATATATGTTACAAAGGAAGGTTATGATGGAAGTCCATGCAAAAAATCATCTGAAAATTAGTTTCTATAAAACTTGTCGAAATGCAAGTTTCTGTCAAAAAATCATAGTATATTAAACACTAATTTATTCTAGTTTCGGTCAAAAAAGAAAATTTAATCGAGGACTTCTCGAAATGATAAGAAACTATTCAGATTATTGATATATTTTGTGAGGGAAGGTTATGATGGAAATCCGAATTAAATCGAGGAATGTTCCAATTATAAGAAACTTTTCAGATCATTTATATATGTTACAAAGGAAGGTTATGATGGAAGTCCATGCAAAAAATCATCTGAAAATTAGTTTCTATAAAACTTGTCGAAATGCAAGTTTCTGTCAAAAAATCATAGTATATTATACACTAATTTATACTAGTTTCGGTCAAAAAAGAAAATTTAATCGAGGACTTCTCGAAATGATAAGAAACTTTTCAGATTATTGATATATTTTGTGAGGGAAGGTTATGATGGAAATCCGTGCAAATAATCATCTGAAAATTAGATTCTATGAAGCTATTTTGAAATGCAAGTTTCGGTCAAAAAAGCATAAATATTATACACTAGTTTATTCTTGTTTCGGTCAAAAAGTCGAATTAAATCGAGGAATGTTCCAATTATAAGAAACTCTTCAGATCATTTATATATGTTACAAGGGAAGGTTATGATGGAAGTCCATGCAAAAAATCATCTGAAAATTAGTTTCTATAAAACTTATCGAAATGCAAGTTTCTGTCAAAAAATCATAGTATATTATACACTAGTTTCGATTAAAAAATCAAATTAAATCGAGGACTACTCGAAATGATACGAACCTTTTCAGATCATATCTATATTTTAAGAGGGAAGGTTATGATTGAAGTACTTGAAAAAAAGTCATTTGAAAATTAGACTCAATGAACCTTTTCGAAATACAAGTTTCGGTCAAAAAATCATAATATATTATACACTATTTTAAACTAGTTTCTTTCAAAAAATCAAATTAAATCAGAAACTGTTCGAAATGATACGAAACTTTTCAGATCATTTATATATGTTACGAAGGAAGGTTATGATGGAAGTCAATGCAAAAAATAACTGAAAATTAACGTCTATAAAACTTTTCGAAATGCAAGTTTCGGTCAAAAAATCATAGTATATTATGCACTAGTTTATACTAGTTTCGGTCAAAAAAGAAAATTTAATCGAGGACTTTTCGAAATGATACAAAACTTTTATGATTATTGATATATTTTGTGAGGGAAGGTTATGATGGAAATCCGTGCAAAAAATCATCTGAAAATTAGATTCTATGACGCTATTTTGAAATGCAAGTTTCGGTCAAAAAATCATAAATATTATACACTAGTTTATTCTAGTTTCGGTCAAAAATTCGAATTAAATCGAGGAATGTTCCAATTATAAGAAACTTTTCAGATCATTTATATATGTTACGAGGGAAGGTTATGATGGAAGTCCATGCAAAAAATCATCTGAAAATTAGTTTCTATAAAACTTGTCGAAATGCAAGTTTCTGTCAAAAAATCATAGTATATTAAACACTAATTTATTCTAGTTTCGGTCAAAAAAGAAAATTTAATCGAGGACTTCTCGAAATGATAAGAAACTATTCAGATTATTGATATATTTTGTGAGGGAAGGTTATGATGGAAATCCGAATTAAATCGAGGAATGTTCCAATTATAAGAAACTTTTCAGATCATTTATATATGTTACAAAGGAAGGTTATGATGGAAGTCCATGCAAAAAATCATCTGAAAATTAGTTTCTATAAAACTTGTCGAAATGCAAGTTTCTGTCAAAAAATCATAGTATATTATACACTAATTTATACTAGTTTCGGTCAAAAAAGAAAATTTAATCGAGGACTTCTCGAAATGATAAGAAACTTTTCAGATTATTGATATATTTTGTGAGGGAAGGTTATGATGGAAATCCGTGCAAATAATCATCTGAAAATTAGATTCTATGAAGCTATTTTGAAATGCAAGTTTCGGTCAAAAAAGCATAAATATTATACACTAGTTTATTCTTGTTTCGGTCAAAAAGTCGAATTAAATCGAGGAATGTTCCAATTATAAGAAACTCTTCAGATCATTTATATATGTTACAAGGGAAGGTTATGATGGAAGTCCATGCAAAAAATCATCTGAAAATTAGTTTCTATAAAACTTATCGAAATGCAAGTTTCTGTCAAAAAATCATAGTATATTATACACTAGTTCGATTAAAAAATCAAATTAAATCGAGGACTACTCGAAATGATACGAACCTTTTCAGATCATATCTATATTTTAAGAGGGAAGGTTATGATTGAAGTACTTGAAAAAAAGTCATTTGAAAATTAGACTCAATGAACCTTTTCGAAATACAAGTTTCGGTCAAAAAATCATAATATATTATACACTATTTTAAACTAGTTTCTTTCAAAAAATCAAATTAAATCAGAAACTGTTCGAAATGATACGAAACTTTTCAGATCATTTATATATGTTACGAAGGAAGGTTATGATGGAAGTCAATGCAAAAAATAACTGAAAATTAACGTCTATAAAACTTTTCGAAATGCAAGTTTCGGTCAAAAAATCATAGTATATTATACACTAGTTTATACTAGTTTCGGTCAAAAAAGAAAATTTAATCGAGGACTTTTCGAAATGATACAAAACTTTTATGATTATTGATATATTTTGTGAGGGAAGGTTATGATGGAAATCCGTGCAAAAAATCATCTGAAAATTAGATTCTATGACGCTATTTTGAAATGCAAGTTTCGGTCAAAAAATCATAAATATTATACACTAGTTTATTCTAGTTTCGGTCAAAAATTCGAATTAAATCGAGGAATGTTCCAATTATAAGAAACTTTTCAGATCATTTATATATGTTACGAGGGAAGGTTATGATGGAAGTCCATGCAAAAAATCATATGAAAATTAGTTTCTATAAAACTTGTCGAAATGCAAGTTTCTGTCAAAAAATCATAGTATATTAAACACTAATTTATTCTAGTTTCGGTCAAAAAAGAAAATTTAATCGAGGACTTCTCGAAATGATAAGAAACTATTCAGATTATTGATATATTTTGTGAGGGAAGGTTATGATGGAAATCCGAATTAAATCGAGGAATGTTCCAATTATAAGAAACTTTTCAGATCATTTATATATGTTACAAAGGAAGGTTATGATGGAAGTCCATGCAAAAAATCATCTGAAAATTAGTTTCTATAAAACTTGTCGAAATGCAAGTTTCTGTCAAAAAATCATAGTATATTATACACTAATTTATACTAGTTTCGGTCAAAAAAGAAAATTTAATCGAGGACTTCTCGAAATGATAAGAAACTTTTCAGATTATTGATATATTTTTTGAGGGAAGGTTATGATGGAAATCCGTGCAAATAATCATCTGAAAATTAGATTCTATGAAGCTATTTTGAAATGCAAGTTTCGGTCAAAAAAGCATAAATATTATACACTAGTTTATTCTTGTTTCGGTCAAAAAGTCGAATTAAATCGAGGAATGTTCCAATTATAAGAAACTCTTCAGATCATTTATATATGTTACAAGGGAAGGTTATGATGGAAGTCCATGCAAAAAATCATCTGAAAATTAGTTTCTATAAAACTTATCGAAATGCAAGTTTCTGTCAAAAAATCATAGTATATTATACACTAGTTTCGATTAAAAAATCAAATTAAATCGAGGACTACTCGAAATGATACGAACCTTTTCAGATCATATCTATATTTTAAGAGGGAAGGTTATGCTTGAAGTACTTGAAAAAAAGTCATTCGAAAATTAGACTCAATGAACCTTTTCGAAATACAAGTTTCGGTCAAAAAATCATAATATATTATACACTATTTTAAACTAGTTTCTTTCAAAAAATCAAATTAAATCAGAAACTGTTCGAAATGATACGAAACTTTTCAGATCATTTATATATGTTACGAAGGAAGGTTATGATGGAAGTCAATGCAAAAAATTACTGAAAATTAACGTCTATAAAACTTTTCGAAATGCAAGTTTCAATCAAAAAATCATAGTATATTATACACTAGTTTATACTAGTTTCGGTCAAAAAAGAAAATTTAATCGAGGACTTCTCGAAATGATACAAAACTTTTATGATTATTGATATATTTTGTGAGGGAAGGTTATGATGGAAATCCGTGCCAAAAATCATCTGAAAATTAGATTCTATGAAGCTATTTTGAAATGCAAGTTTCGGTCAAAAAAGCATAAATATTATACACTAGTTTATTCTAGTTTCGGTCAAAAAGTCGAATTAAATCGAGGAATGTTCCAATTATAAGAAACTCTTCAGATCATTTATATATGTTACAAGGGAAGGTTATCATGGAAGTCCATGCAAAAAATCATCTAAAAATTAGTTTCTATAAAACTGATCGAAATGCAAGTTTCTGTCAAAAAATCATAGTATATTATACACTAGTTTACACTAGTTTCGATTAAAAAATCAAATTAAATCGAAGAATACTCGAAATGATACGAACCTTTTCAGATCATATCTATATTTTAAGAGGGAAGGTTATGCTTGAAGTACTTGAAAAAAAGTCATTCGAAAATTAGACTCAATGAACCTTTTCGAAATACAAGTTTCGGTCAAAAAATCATAATATATTATACACTATTTTAAACTAGTTTCTTTCAAAAAATAATATTAAATCAGAAACTGTTCGAAATGATACGAAACTTTTCAGATCATTTATATATGTTTCGAAGGAAGGTTATGATGGAAGTCAATGCAAAAAATCATCTGAAAATTAACATCTATAAATTTTTCGAAATGCAAGTTTCGGTCAAAAAATTATAGTATATTATACACTAGTTTATACTAGTTTCGGTCAAAAAAGAAAATTTAATCGAGGACTTCTCGAAATGATACAAAACTTTTATGATTATTGATATATTTTGTGAGGGAAGGTTATGATGGAAATCCGTGCAAAAAATCATCTGAAAATTAGATTCTATGACGCTATTTTGAAATGCAAGTTTCGGTCAAAAAATCATAAATATTATACACTAGTTTATTCTAGTTTCGAACAAAAATTTGAATTAAATCGAGGAATGTTCCAATTATAAGAAACTCTTCAGATCATTTATATATGTTACAAGGGAAGGTTATGATGGAAGTCCATGCAAAAAATCATCTGAAAATTAGTTTCTATAAAACTTGTCGAAATGCAAGTTTCTGTCAAAAAATCATAGTATATTAAACACTAATTTATACTAGTTTCGGTCAAAAAAGAAAATTTAATCGAGGACTTCTCGAAATGATAAGAAACTATTCAGATTATTGATATATTTTGTGAGGGAAGGTTATGATGGAAATCCGAATTAAATCGAGGAATGTTCCAATTATAAGAAACTTTTCAGATCATTTATATATGTTACAAAGGAAGGTTATGATGGAAGTCCATGCAAAAAATCATCTGAAAATTAGTTTCTATAAAACTTGTCGAAATGCAAGTTTTTGTCAAAAAATCATAGTATATTATACACTAATTTATACTAGTTTCGGTCAAAAAAGAAAATTTAATCGAGGACTTCTTGAAATGATAAGAAACTTTTCAGATTATTTATATATTTTGTGAGGGAAGGTTATGATGGAAATCCGTGCAAATAATTATCTGAAAATTAGATTCTATGAAGCTATTTTGAAATGCAAGTTTCGGTCAAAAAAGCATAAATATTATACACTAGTTTATTCTTGTTTCGGTCAAAAAGTCGAATTAAATTGAGGAATGTTCCAATTATAAGAAACTCTTCAGATCATTTATATATGTTACAAGGGAAGGTTATGATGGAAGTCCATGCAAAAAATCATCTGAAAATTAGTTTCTATAAAACTTATCGAAATGCAAGTTTCTGTCAAAAAATCATAGTATATTATACACTAGTTTCGATAAAAAAATCAAATTAAATCGAGGACTACTCGAAATGATACGAACCTTTTCAGATCATATCTATATTTTAAGAGGGAAGGTTATGATTGAAGCACTTGAAAAAAAGTCATTTGAAAATTAGACTCAATGAACCTTTTCGAAATACAAGTTTCGGTCAAAAAATCATAATATATTATACACTATTTTAAACTAGTTTCTTTCAAAAAATAATATTAAATCAGAAACTGTTCGAAATGATACGAAACTTTTCAGATCATTTATATATGTTTCGAAGGAAGGTTATGATGGAAGTCAATGCAAAAAATCATCTGAAAATTAACATCTATAAATTTTTCGAAATGCAAGTTTCGGTCAAAAAATCATAGTATATTATACACTAGTTTATACTAGTTACGGTCAAAAAAGAAAATTTAATCGAGGACTTCTCGAAATGATACAAAACTTTTATGATTATTGATATATTTTGTGAGGGAAGGTTATGATGGAAATCCGTGCAAAAAATCATCTGAAAATTAGATTCTATGACGCTATTTTGAAATGCAAGTTTCGGTCAAAAAATCATAAATATTATACACTAGTTTATTCTAGTTTCGAACAAAAATTCGAATTAAATCGAGGAATGTTCCAATTATAAGAAACTTTTCAGATCATTTATATATGTTACAAGGGAAGGTTATGATGGAAGTCCATGCAAAAAATCATCTGAAAATTAGTTTCTATAAAACTTGTCGAAATGCAAGTTTCTGTCAAAAAATCATAGTATATTAAACACTAATTTATACTAGTTTCGGTCAAAAAAGAAAATTTAATCGAGGACTTCTCGAAATGATAAGAAACTATTCAGATTATTGATATATTTTGTGAGGGAAGGTTATGATGGAAATCCGAATTAAATCGAGGAATGTTCCAATTATAAGAAACTTTTCAGATCATTTATATATGTTACAAAGGAAGGTTATGATGGAAGTCCATGCAAAAAATCATCTGAAAATTAGTTTCTATAAAACTTGTCGAAATGCAAGTTTCTGTCAAAAAATCATAGTATATTATACACTAATTTATACTAGTTTCGGTCAAAAAAGAAAATTTAATCGAGGACTTCTCGAAATGATAAGAAACTTTTCAGATTATTGATATATTTTGTGAGGGAAGGTTATGATGGAAATCCGTGCAAATAATCATCTGAAAATTAGATTCTATGAAGCTATTTTGAAATGCAAGTTTCGGTCAAAAAAGCATAAATATTATACACGAGTTTATTCTTGTTTCGGTCAAAAAGTCGAATTAAATCGAGGAATGTTCCAATTATAAGAAACTCTTCAGATCATTTATATATGTTACAAGGGAAGGTTATGATGGAAGTCCATGCAAAAAATCATCTGAAAATTAGTTTCTATAAAACTTGTCGAAATGCAAGTTTCTGTCAAAAAATCATAGTATATTAAACACTAATTTATACTAGTTTCGGTCAAAAAAGAAAATTTAATCGAGGACTTCTCGAAATGATAAGAAACTATTCAGATTATTGATATATTTTGTGAGGGAAGGTTATGATGGAAATCCGAATTAAATCGAGGAATGTTCCAATTATAAGAAACTTTTCAGATCATTTATATATGTTACAAAGGAAGGTTATGATGGAAGTCCATGCAAAAAATCATCTGAAAATTAGTTTCTATAAAACTTGTCGAAATGCAAGTTTTTGTCAAAAAATCATAGTATATTATACACTAATTTATACTAGTTTCGGTCAAAAAAGAAAATTTAATCGAGGACTTCTTGAAATGATAAGAAACTTTTCAGATTATTTATATATTTTGTGAGGGAAGGTTATGATGGAAATCCGTGCAAATAATTATCTGAAAATTAGATTCTATGAAGCTATTTTGAAATGCAAGTTTCGGTCAAAAAAGCATAAATATTATACACTAGTTTATTCTTGTTTCGGTCAAAAAGTCGAATTAAATTGAGGAATGTTCCAATTATAAGAAACTCTTCAGATCATTTATATATGTTACAAGGGAAGGTTATGATGGAAGTCCATGCAAAAAATCATCTGAAAATTAGTTTCTATAAAACTTATCGAAATGCAAGTTTCTGTCAAAAAATCATAGTATATTATACACTAGTTTCGATAAAAAAATCAAATTAAATCGAGGACTACTCGAAATGATACGAACCTTTTCAGATCATATCTATATTTTAAGAGGGAAGGTTATGATTGAAGCACTTGAAAAAAAGTCATTTGAAAATTAGACTCAATGAACCTTTTCGAAATACAAGTTTCGGTCAAAAAATCATCATATATTATACACTATTTTAAACTAGTTTCTTTCAAAAAATAATATTAAATCAGAAACTGTTCGAAATGATACGAAACTTTTCAGATCATTTATATATGTTTCGAAGGAAGGTTATGATGGAAGTCAATGCAAAAAATCATCTGAAAATTAACATCTATAAATTTTTCGAAATGCAAGTTTCGGTCAAAAAATCATAGTATATTATACACTAGTTTATACTAGTTACGGTCAAAAAAGAAAATTTAATCGAGGACTTCTCGAAATGATACAAAACTTTTATGATTATTGATATATTTTGTGAGGGAAGGTTATGATGGAAATCCGTGCAAAAAATCATCTGAAAATTAGATTCTATGACGCTATTTTGAAATGCAAGTTTCGGTCAAAAAATCATAAATATTATACACTAGTTTATTCTAGTTTCGAACAAAAATTCGAATTAAATCGAGGAATGTTCCAATTATAAGAAACTTTTCAGATCATTTATATATGTTACAAGGGAAGGTTATGATGGAAGTCCATGCAAAAAATCATCTGAAAATTAGTTTCTATAAAACTTGTCGAAATGCAAGTTTCTGTCAAAAAATCATAGTATATTAAACACTAATTTATACTAGTTTCGGTCAAAAAAGAAAATTTAATCGAGGACTTCTCGAAATGATAAGAAACTATTCAGATTATTGATATATTTTGTGAGGGAAGGTTATGATGGAAATCCGAATTAAATCGAGGAATGTTCCAATTATAAGAAACTTTTCAGATCATTTATATATGTTACAAAGGAAGGTTATGATGGAAGTCCATGCAAAAAATCATCTGAAAATTAGTTTCTATAAAACTTGTCGAAATGCAAGTTTTTGTCAAAAAATCATAGTATATTATACACTAATTTATACTAGTTTCGGTCAAAAAAGAAAATTTAATCGAGGACTTCTTGAAATGATAAGAAACTTTTCAGATTATTTATATATTTTGTGAGGGAAGGTTATGATGGAAATCCGTGCAAATAATTATCTGAAAATTAGATTCTATGAAGCTATTTTGAAATGCAAGTTTCGGTCAAAAAAGCATAAATATTATACACTAGTTTATTCTTGTTTCGGTCAAAAAGTCGAATTAAATTGAGGAATGTTCCAATTATAAGAAACTCTTCAGATCATTTATATATGTTACAAGGGAAGGTTATGATGGAAGTCCATGCAAAAAATCATCTGAAAATTAGTTTCTATAAAACTTATCGAAATGCAAGTTTCTGTCAAAAAATCATAGTATATTATACACTAGTTTCGATAAAAAAATCAAATTAAATCGAGGACTACTCGAAATGATACGAACCTTTTCAGATCATATCTATATTTTAAGAGGGAAGGTTATGATTGAAGCACTTGAAAAAAAGTCATTTGAAAATTAGACTCAATGAACCTTTTCGAAATACAAGTTTCGGTCAAAAAATCATAATATATTATACACTATTTTAAACTAGTTTCTTTCAAAATATCAAATTAAATCAGAAACTGTTCGAAATGATACGAAACTTTTCAGATCATTTATATATGTTACGAAGGAAGGTTATGATGGAAGTCAATGCAAAAAATAACTGAAAATTAACGTCTATAAAACTTTTCGAAATGCAAGTTTCGGTCAAAAAATCATAGTATATTATACACTAGTTTATACTAGTTTCAGTCAAAAAAGAAAATTTAATCGAGGACTTTTCGAAATGATACAAAACTTTTATGATTATTGATATATTTTGTGAGGGAAGGTTATGATGGAAATCCGTGCAAAAAATCATCTGAAAATTAGATTCTATGACGCTATTTTGAAATGCAAGTTTCGGTCAAAAAATCATAAATATTATACACTAGTTTATTCTAGTTTCGGTCAAAAATTCGAATTAAATCGAGGAATGTTCCAATTATAAGAAACTTTTCAGATCATTTATATATGTTACGAGGGAAGGTTATGATGGAAGTCCATGCAAAAAATCATCTGAAAATTAGTTTCTATAAAACTTGTCGAAATGCAAGTTTCTGTCAAAAAATCATAGTATATTAAACACTAATTTATTCTAGTTTCGGTCAAAAAAGAAAATTTAATCGAGGACTTCTCGAAATGATAAGAAACTATTCAGATTATTGATATATTTTGTGAGGGAAGGTTATGATGGAAATCCGAATTAAATCGAGGAATGTTCCAATTATAAGAAACTTTTCAGATCATTTATATATGTTACAAAGGAAGGTTATGATGGAAGTCCATGCAAAAAATCATCTGAAAATTAGTTTCTATAAAACTTGTCGAAATGCAAGTTTCTGTCAAAAAATCATAGTATATTATACACTAATTTATACTAGTTTCGGTCAAAAAAGAAAATTTAATCGAGGACTTCTCGAAATGATAAGAAACTTTTCAGATTATTGATATATTTTGTGAGGGAAGGTTATGATGGAAATCCGTGCAAATAATCATCTGAAAATTAGATTCTATGAAGCTATTTTGAAATGCAAGTTTCGGTCAAAAAAGCATAAATATTATACACGAGTTTATTCTTGTTTCGGTCAAAAAGTCGAATTAAATCGAGGAATGTTCCAATTATAAGAAACTCTTCAGATCATTTATATATGTTACAAGGGAAGGTTATGATGGAAGTCCATGCAAAAAATCATCTGAAAATTAGTTTCTATAAAACTTATCGAAATGCAAGTTTCTGTCAAAAAATCATAGTATATTATACACTAGTTTCGATTAAAAAATCAAATTAAATCGAGGACTACTCGAAATGATACGAACCTTTTCAGATCATATCTATATTTTAAGAGGGAAGGTTATGATTGAAGTACTTGAAAAAAAGTCATTTGAAAATTAGACTCAATGAACCTTTTCGAAATACAAGTTTCGGTCAAAAAATCATAATATATTATACACTATTTTAAACTAGTTTCTTTCAAAAAATCAAATTAAATCAGAAACTGTTCGAAATGATACGAAACTTTTCAGATCATTTATATATGTTACGAAGGAAGGTTATGATGGAAGTCAATGCAAAAAAATAACTGAAAATTAACGTCTATAAAACTTTTCGAAATACAAGTTTCGATCAAAAAATCATAGTATATTATGCACTAGTTTATACTAGTTTCGGTCAAAAAAGAAAATTTAATCGAGGACTTCTCGAAATGATACAAAACTTTTATGATTATTGATATATTTTGTGAGGGAAGGTTATGATGGAAATCCGTGCAAAAAATCATCTGAAAATTAGATTCTATGACGCTATTTTGAAATGCAAGTTTCGGTCAAAAAATCATAAATATTATACACTAGTTTTTTCTAGTTTCGGTCAAAAATTCGAATTAAATCGAGGAATGTTCCAATTATAAGAAACTTTTCAAATCATTTATATATGTTACGAGGGAAGGTTATGATGGAAGTCCATGCAAAAAATCATCTAAAAATTAGTTTCTATAAAACTTGTCGAAATGCAAGTTTCTGTCAAAAAATCATAGTATATTAAACACTAATTTATTCTAGTTTCGGTCAAAAAAGAAAATTTAATCGAGGACTTCTCGAAATGATAAGAAACTATTCAGATTATTGATATATTTTGTGAGGGAAGGTTATGATGGAAATCCGAATTAAATCGAGGAATGTTCCAATTATAAGAAACTTTTTAGATCATTTATATATGTTACAAGGGAAGGTTATGATGGAAGTCCATGCAAAAAATCATCTGAAAATTAGTTTCTATAAAACTTGTCGAAATGCAAGTTTCTGTCAAAAAATCATAGTATATTATACACTAATTTATACTAGTTTCGGTCAAAAAAGAAAATTTAATCGAGGACTTCTCGAAATGATAAGAAACTATTCAGATTATTGATATATTTTGTGAGGGAAGGTTATGATGGAAATCCGTGCAAAAAATCATCTGAAAATTAGATTCTATGAAGCAATTTTGAAATGCAAGTTTCGGTCAAAAAAGCATAAATATTATACACTAGTTTATTCTAGTTTCGGTCAAAAAGTCGAATTAAATCGAGGAATGTTCCAATTATAAGAAACTCTTCAGATCATTTATATATGTTACAAAGGAAGGTTATGATGGAAGTCCATGCAAAAAATCATCTGAAAATTAGTTTCTATAAAACTGATCGAAATGCAAGTTTCTGTCAAAAAATCAGTATATTATACACTAGTTTACACTAGTTTCGATTAAAAAATCAAATTAAATCGAAGACTACTCGAAATGATACGAACCTTTTCAAATCATATCTATATTTTAAGAGGGAAGGTTATGCTTGAAGTACTTGAAAAAAAGTCATTCGAAAATTAGACTCAATGAACCTTTTCGAAATACAAGTTTCGGTCAAAAAATCATAATATATTATACACTATTTTAAACTAGTTTCTTTCAAAAAATCAAATTAAATCAGAAACTGTTCGAAATGATACGGAACTTTTCAGATCATTTATATATGTTACGAAGGAAGGTTATGATGGAAGTCAATGCAAAAAATTACTGAAAATTAACGTCTATAAAACTTTTCGAAATGCAAGTTTCAATCAAAAAATCATAGTATATTATACACTAGTTTATACTAGTTTCGGTCAAAAAAGAAAATTTAATCGAGGACTTCTCGAAATGATACAAAACTTTTATGATTATTGATATATTTTGTGAGGGAAGGTTATGATGGAAATCCGTGCAAAAAATCATCTGAAAATTAGATTCTATGACACTATTTTGAAATGCAAGTTTCGGTCAAAAAATCATAAATATTATACACTAGTTTATTCTAGTTTCGGTCAAAAATTCGAATTAAATCGAGGAATGTTCCAATTATAAGAAACTTTTCAGGTCATTTATATATGTTACAAGGGAAGGTTATGATGGAAGTCCATGAAAAAAATCATCTGAAAATTAGTTTCTATAAAACTTGTCGAAATGAAAGTTTCTGTCAAAAAATCATAGTATATTAAACACTAATTTATTCTAGTTTCGGTCAAAAAAGAAAATTTAATCGAGGACTTCTCGAAATGATAAGAAACTATTCAGATTATTGATATATTTTGTGAGGGAAGGTTATGATGGAAATCCGAATTAAATCGAGGAATGTTCCAATTATAAGAAACTTTTCAGATCATTTATATATGTTACAAGGGAAGGTTATGATGGAAGTCCATGCAAAAAATCATCTGAAAATTAGTTTCTATAAAACTTGTCGAAATGCAAGTTTCTGTCAAAAAATCATAGTATATTATACACTAATTTATACTAGTTTCGGTCAAAAAAGAAAATTTAATCGAGGACTTCTCGAAATGATAAGAAACTATTCAGATTATTGATATATTTTGTGAGGGAAGGTTATGATGGAAATCCGAATTAAATCAAGGAATGTTCCAATTATAAGAAACTTTTCAGATAATTTATATATGTTACAAGGGAAGGTTATGATTAAAGTCCATGCAAAAAATCATCTGAAAATTAGTTTCTATAAAACTTGTCGAAATGCAAGTTTCTGTCAAAAAATCATAGTATATTATACACTAATTAATACTAGTTTCGGTCAAAAAAGAAAATTTAATCGAGGACTTCTCGAAATGATAAGAAACTTTTCAGATTATTGATATATTTTGTGAGGGAAGGTTATGATGGAAATCCGTGCAAAAAATCATCTGAAAATTAGATTCTATGAAGCTATTTTGAAATGCAAGTTTCGGTCAAAAAAGCATAAATATTATACACTAGTTTATTCTAGTTTCGGTCAAAAAGTCGAATTAAATCGAGGAATGTTCCAATTATAAGAAACTCTTCAGATCATTTATATATGTTACGAGGGAAGGTTATCATGGAAGTCCATGCAAAAAATCATCTGAAAATTAGTTTCTATAAAACTGATCGAAATGCAAGTTTCTGTCAAAAAATCATAGTATATTATACACTAGTTTACAATAGTTTCGATTAAAAAATCAAATTAAATCGAAGACTACTCGAAATGATACGAACCTTTTCAGATCATATCTATATTTTAAGAGGGAAGGTTATGCTTGAAGTACTTGAAAAAAAGTCATTCGAAAATTAGACTCAATGAACCTTTTCGAAATACAAGTTTCGGTCAAAAAATCATAATATATTATACACTATTTTAAACTAGTTTCTTTCAAAAAATCAAATTAAATCAGAAACTGTTCGAAATGATACGAAACTTTTCAGATCATTTATATATGTTACGAAGGAAGGTTATGATGGAAGTCAATGCAAAAAAATAACTGAAAATTAACGTCTATAAAACTTTTCGAAATGCAAGTTTCGATCAAAAAATCATAGTATATTATACACTAGTTTATACTAGTTTCGGTCAAAAAAGAAAATTTAATCGAGGACTTCTCGAAATGATACAAAACTTTTATGATTATTGATATATTTTGTGAGGGAAGGTTATGATGGAAATCCGTGCAAAAAATCATCTGAAAATTAGATTCTATGACGCTATTTTGAAATGCAAGTTTCGGTCAAAAAATCATAAATATTATACACTAGTTTATTCTAGTTTCGGTCAAAAATTCGAATTAAATCGAGGAATGTTCCAATTATAAGAAACTTTTCAGATCATTTATATATGTTACAAGGGAAGGTTATGATGGAAGTCCATGCAAAAAATCATCTGAAAATTAGTTTCTATAAAACTTGTCGAAATGCAAGTTTCTGTCAAAAAATCATAGTATATTAAACATTAATTTATTCTAGTTTCGGTCAAAAAAGAAAATTTAATCGAGGACTTCTCCAAATGATAAGAAACTATTCAGATTATTGATATATTTTGTGAGGGAAGGTTATGATGGAAATCCGAATTAAATCGAGGAATGTTCCAATTATAAGAAACTTTTCAGATCATTTATATATGTTACAAGGGAAGGTTATGATGGAAGTCCATGCAAAAAATCATCTGAAAATTAGTTTATATAAAACTTGTCGAAATGCAAGTTTCTGTCAAAAAATCATAGTATATTATACACTAATTTATACTAGTTTCGGTCAAAAAAGAAAATTTAATCGAGGACTTCTCGAAATGATAAGAAACTTTTCAGATTATTGATATATTTTTTGAGGGAAGGTTATGATGGATATCCGTGCAAAAAATCATCTGAAAATTAGATTCTATGAAGCTATTTTGAAATGCAAGTTTAAGTCAAAAAAGCATAAATATTATACACTAGTTTATTCTAGTTTCGGTCAAAAAGTCGAATTAAATCGAGGAATGTTCCAATTATAAGAAACTCTTCAGATCATTTATATTTGTTACAAGGGAAGGTTATGATGGATGTTCATGCAAAAAATCATCTGAATTTTAGTTTCTATAAAACTTATCGAAATGCAAGTTTTTGTCAAAAAATCATAGTATATTATACACTAGTTTACACTAGTTTCGATTAAAAAATCAAATTAAATCGAGGACTACTCGAATTGATACGAACCTTTTCAGATCATATCTATATTTTAAGAGGGTAGGTTATGATTGAAGTACTTGAAAAAAAGTCATTTGAAAATTAGACTCAATGAACCTTTTCGAAATACAAGTTTCGGTCAAAAAATCATAATATATTATACACTATTTTAAACTAGTTTCTTTCAAAAAATCAAATTAAATCAGAAACTGTTCGAAATGATATGAAACTTTTCAGATCATTTATATATGTTACGAGGGAAGGTTATGATGGAAGTCAATGAAAAAATCATCTGAAAATTAAAGTCTATAAAACTTTTCGAAATGCAAGTTTCGGTCCAAAAATCATAGTATATTAAACACTAGTTTATACTAGATTCGGTCAAAAAAGAAAATTTAATCGAGGACTTCTCGAAATGATACAAAACTTTTATGATTATTGATATATTTTATGAGGGAAGGTTATGATGGAAATCCGTGCAAAAAATCATCTGAAAATTAGATTCTATTACGCTATTTTGAAATGCAAGTTTCGGTCAAAAAATCATAAATATTATACACTAGTTTATTCTAGTTTCGGTCAAAAATTCGAATTCAATCGAGGAATGTTCCAATTATAAGAAACTTTTCAGATCATTTATATATATTACAAGGGAAGGTTATGATGGAAGTCCATGCAAAAAATCATCTGAAAATTAGTTTCTATAAAACTTATCAAAATGCAAGTTTCTGTCAAAAAATCATAGTATATTATACACTAGTTTACACTAGTTTCGATTAAAAAATCAAATTAAATCGAGGACTACTCGAAATGATACGAAACTTTTCAGATGATATCTATATTTTAAGAGGGAAGGTTATGATTGAAGTACTTGAAAAAAAGTCATTTGAAAAAAAGTCAGATCATTTATATATGTTATAAGGGAAGGTTATGATGGAAGTCCATGCAAAAATTCATCTGAAAATTAGTTTCTAAAAAACTTTTTGAAATGCAAGTTTCGGTCAAAAAATCATAGTATATTATACACTAGTTTATACTTGTTTCGGTCAAAAAAGAAAATTTAATCGAGGACTTCTCGAAATGATACAAAACTTTTATGATTATTGATATACTTTGTGAGGGAAGGTTATGATGGAAATCCGTGCAAAAAATCATCTGAAAATTAGATTCTATGACGCTATTTTGAAATGCAAGTTTCGGTCAAAAAATCATAAATATTATACACTAGTTTATTCTAGTTTCGGTCAAAAATTCGAATTAAATCGAGGAATGTTCCAATTATAAGAAACTTTTCAGATCATTTATATATGTTACAAGGGAAGGTTATGATGGAAGTCCATGCAAAAAATCATCTGAAAATTAGTTTCTATAAAACTTATCAAAATGCAAGTTTCTATCAAAAAATCATAGTATATTATACACTAGTTTACACTAGTTTCGATTAAAAAATCAAATTAAATCGAGGACTACTCAAAATGATACGAAACTTTTCAGATGATATCTATATTTTAAGAGGGAAGGTTATGATGGAAGTACTTGAAAAAAAGTCATTTGAAAAAAAGTCAGATCATTTATATATGTTACAAGGGAAGGTTATGATGGAAGTCCATGCAAAAAATCATCTGAGAGTTAGTTTCTATAAAACTTTTTGAAATGCAAGTTTCGGTCAAAAAATCATAGTATATTATACACTAGTTTATACTTGTTTCGGTCAAAAAAGAAAATTTAATCGAGGACTTCTCGAAATGATACAAAACTTTTATGATTATTGATATATTTTTTGAGGGAAGGTTATGATGGAAATCCGTGCAAAAAATAATCTGAAAATTAGATTCTATGACGCTATTTTGAAATGCAAGTTTCGGTCAAAAAATCATAAATATTATACACTAGTTTATTCTAGTTTCGGTCAAAAATTCGAATTAAATCGAGGAATGTTCCAATTATAAGAAACTTTTCAGATCATTTATATATGTTACAAGGGAAGGTTATGATGGAATTCCATGCAAAAAATCATCTGAAAATTAGTTTTTATAAAACTTGTCGAAATGCAAGTTTCTGTCAAAAAATCATAGTATATTATACACTAATTTATACTAGTTTCGGTCAAAAAAGAAAATTTAATCGAGGACTTCTCGAAATGATAAGAAACTTTTTAGATTATTGATATATTTTGTGAGGGAAGGTTAGGATGGAAATCCGTGCAAAAAATCATATGAAAATTAGATTCTATGAATCTATTTTGAAATGCATGTTACGGTCAAAAAATCATAAATATTATACACTAGTTTATTCTAGTTTCGGTCAAAAAGTCGAATTAAATCGAGGAATGTTACAATTATAAGAAACTTTTCAGATCATTTATATATGTTACAAGGGAAGGTTATGATGGAAGTCCATGCAAAAAATCATCTGAAAATTAGTTTCTATAAAACTTATCGAAATGCAAGTTTCTGTCATAATTAAATCGAGAACTACTCGAAATGATACGAAACTTTTCAGTTTATATCTATATTTTAAGAGGGAAGGTTATGATTGAAGTACTTGAAAAAAAGTCTTTTGAAAATTAGACTCAATGAACCTTTTCGAAATACAAGTTTCGGTCAAAAAATCATAATATATTATACACTATTTAAAACTAGTTTCGTTCAAAAAATGAAATTAAATCAGAAACTGTTCGAAATGATACGAAACTTTTCAGATCATTTATATATGTTACGAGGGAAGGTTATGATGGAAGTCAATGCAAAAAATCATCTGAAAATTAACGTCTATAAAACTTTTCGAAATGCAAGTTTCGGTCAAAAAATCATAGTATATTATACACTAGTTTATACTAGTTTCGGTCAAAAAAGAAAATTTAATCGAGGACTTCTCGAAATGATATGAAACTTTTATGATTATTGATATATTTTGTGAGGGAAGGTTATCATGGAAATCCGGGAAAAAAATCATCTGAAAATTAGAATCTATGAAGCTATTTTGAAATGCAAGTTTCGGTCAAAAAATCATAAATATTATACACTAGTTTATTCTAGTTTCGGTCAAAAATTCGAATTAAATCGAGCAATGTTCCAATTATAAGAAACTTTTCAGATCATTTATATATGTTAAAAGGGAAGGTTATGATGGAAGTCCATGCAAAAAATCATCTGAAAATTAGTTTCTATAAAACTTATCAAAATGCAAGTTTCTGTCAAAAAATCATAGTATATTATACACTAGTTTACACTAGTTTCGATTAAAAAATCAAATTAAATCGAGGACTACTCGAAATGATACGAAACTTTTCAGATGATATCTATATTTTAAGAGGGAAGGTTATGATTGAAGTACTTGAAAAAAAGTCATTTGAAAAAAAGTCAGATCATTTATATATGTTATAAGGGAAGGTTATGATGGAAGTCCATGCAAAAAATCATCTGAAAATTAGTTTCTAAAAAACTTTTTGAAATGCAAGTTTCGGTCAAAAAATCATAGTATATTATACACTAGTTTATACTTGTTTCGGTCAAAAAAGAAAATTTAATCGAGGACTTCTCGAAATGATATAAAACTTTTATGATTATTGATATACTTTGTGAGGGAAGGTTATGATGGAAATCCGTGCAAAAAATCATCTGAAAATTAGATTCTATGACGCTATTTTGAAATGCAAGTTTCGGTCAAAAAATCATAAATATTATACACTAGTTTATTCTAGTTTCGGTCAAAAATTCGAATTAAATCGAGGAATGTTCCAATTATAAGAAACTTTTCAGATCATTTATATATGTTACAAGGGAAGGTTATGATGGAAGTCCATGCAAAAAATCATCTGAAAATTAGTTTCTATAAAACTTATCAAAATGCAAGTTTCTATCAAAAAATCATAGTATATTATACACTAGTTTACACTAGTTTCGATTAAAAAATCAAATTAAATCGAGGACTACTCAAAATGATACGAAACTTTTCAGATGATATCTATATTTTAAGAGGGAAGGTTATGATGGAAGTACTTGAAAAAAAGTCATTTGAAAAAAAGTCAGATCATTTATATATGTTACAAGGGAAGGTTATGATGGAAGTCCATGCAAAAAATCATCTGAGAGTTAGTTTCTATAAAACTTTTTGAAATGCAAGTTTCGGTCAAAAAATCATAGTATATTATACACTAGTTTATACTTGTTTCGGTCAAAAAAGAAAATTTAATCGAGGACTTCTCGAAATGATACAAAACTTTTATGATTATTGATATATTTTGTGAGGGAAGGTTATGATGGAAATCCGTGCAAAAAATAATCTGAAAATTAGATTCTATGACGCTATTTTGAAATGCAAGTTTCGGTCAAAAAATCATAAATATTATACACTAGTTTATTCTAGTTTCGGTCAAAAATTCGAATTAAATCGAGGAATGTTCCAATTATAAGAAACTTTTCAGATCATTTATATATGTTACAAGGGAAGGTTATGATGGAATTCCATGCAAAAAATCATCTGAAAATTAGTTTTTATAAAACTTGTCGAAATGCAAGTTTCTGTCAAAAAATCATAGTATATTATACACTAATTTATACTAGTTTCGGTCAAAAAAGAAAATTTAATCGAGGACTTCTCGAAATGATAAGAAACTTTTTAGATTATTGATATATTTTGTGAGGGAAGGTTAGGATGGAAATCCGTGCAAAAAATCATATGAAAATTAGATTCTATGAATCTATTTTGAAATGCATGTTACGGTCAAAAAATCATAAATATTATACACTAGTTTATTCTAGTTTCGGTCAAAAAGTCGAATTAAATCGAGGAATGTTACAATTATAAGAAACTTTTCAGATCATTTATATATGTTACAAGGGAAGGTTATGATGGAAGTCCATGCAAAAAATCATCTGAAAATTAGTTTCTATAAAACATATCGAAATGCAAGTTTCTGTCATAATTAAATCGAGAACTACTCGAAATGATACGAAACTTTTCAGTTTATATCTATATTTTAAGAGGGAAGGTTATGATTGAAGTACTTGAAAAAAAGTCTTTTGAAAATTAGACTCAATGAACCTTTTCGAAATACAAGTTTCGGTCAAAAAATCATAATATATTATACACTATTTTAAACTAGTTTCGTTCAAAAAATGAAATTAAATCAGAAACTGTTCGAAATGATACGAAACTTTTCAGATCATTTATATATGATACGAGGGAAGGTTATGATGGAAGTCAATGCAAAAAATCATCTGAAAATTAACGTCTATAAAACTTTTCGAAATGCAAGTTTCGGTCAAAAAATCATAGTATATTATACACTAGTTTATACTAGTTTCGGTGAAAAAAGAAAATTTAATCGAGGACTTCTCGAAATGATACGAAACTCTTATGATTATTGATATATTTTGTGAGGGAAGGTTATCATGGAAATCCGTGCAAAAAATCATCTGAAAATTAGAATATATGAAGCTATTTTGAAATGCAAGTTTAGGTCAAAAAATCATAAATATTATACACTAGTTTATTCTAGTTTTGGTCTAAAATCCGAATTAAATCGAGGAATGTTCCAATTATAAGAAACTTTTCAGATCATTTATATATGTTACAAGGGAAGGTTATGATGGAAGTCCATGCAAAAAATCATCTGAAAATTAGTTTCTATAAAACTTATCGAAATGCAAGTTTCTGTCAAAAAATCATAGTATATTATACACTAATTTATACTAGTTTCGGTCAAAAAAGAAAATTTAATCGAGGACTGCTAGAAATGATACAAAAATTTTCAGATTATTGATATATTTTGTGAGGGAAGGTTATGACGGAAGTCCGTGCGAAAAATCATCTGAAAATTAGATTCTATGAAGCTTTTATGAAATGCAAGTTTCAGTCAAAAAATCATAAATATTATACACTAGTTTATTCTAGTTTCAGTAAAAAAGTCGAATTAAATCGAGGAATGTTCCAATTATAAGAAACTTTCAAGATCATTTATATATGTTACAAGGGAAGGTTATGATGGAAGTCCAGGCAAAAAATCATCTGAAAATTAGTTTCTATAAAACTTATCGAAATGCAAGTTTCTGTCAAAAAATCATAGTATATTATACACTAGTTTATACTAGTTTCGGTCAAAAAATCAAATTGAATCGAGGACTACTCGAAATGATACGAAACTTTTCAGATCATTTCTATATTTTACGAAGGAAGGTTATGATTGAAGTACATGAAAAAAATCATTTGAAAATTAGAATCAATGAACCTTTTCGAAATACAAGTTTCGGTCAAAAAATCATAATATATTATACACTATTTTAAACTAGTTTCGTTCAAAAAATCAAATCAAATCAGAAACTGTTCGAAATGATACAAAACTTTCCAGATCATTTATATATGTTACGAGGGAAGGTTATGATGGAAGTCACTGCAAAAAATCATCTGAAAATTAACGTCTATAAAACTTTTCGAAATGCAAGTTTCGGTCAAAAAATCATAGTATATTATACACTAGTTTATACTAGTTTCGGTCAAAAAAGAAAATTTAATCGAGGACTTCTCGAAATGATACAAAACTTTGATGATTATTGATATATTTTGTGAGGGAAGGTTATGATGGAAATCCGTGCAAAAAATCATCTGAAAATTAGATTCTATAACGCTATTTTGAAATGCAAGTTTCGGTCAAAAAATCATAAATATTATACACTAGTTTATTCTAGTTTCGGTCAAAAATTCGAATTAAATCGAGGAATGTTCCAATTATAAGAAACTTTTTAGATCATTTATATATGTTAAAAGGGAAGGTTATGATGGAAGTCCATGCGAAAAATCATCTGAAAATTAGTTTCTATAAAACTTATCGAAATGCAAGTTTCTGTCAAAAAATCATAATATATTATACACTAGTTTACACTAGTTTCGGTCAAAAAATCAAATTAAATCGAGGACTACTCGAAATGATACGAAACCTTTAAGATCATATCTATATTTTAAAAGGGAAGGTTATGATTGAAGTACATGAAAAAAAGTCATTTGAAAATTAGACTCAATGAACCTTTTCGAAATACAAGTTTCGGTCAAAAAATCATAATATATTATACACTATTTTAAACTAGTTTCGTTCAAAAAATCAAATTAAATCAGAAACTTTTCGAAATTATACGAAACTATTCAGATCATTTATACATGTTACGAGGGAAGGTTATGATGGAAGTCAATGCAAAAAATCATCTGAATATTAACGTCTATAAAACTTTTCGAAATGCAAGTTTCGGTCAAAAAATCATAGTATATTATACACTAGTTTATACTAGTTTCGGTCAAAAAAGAAAATTTAATCGAGGACTTCACGAAATGATACGAAACTTTTATGATTATTGATATATTTTGTGAGGGAAGGTTATGATGGAAATCCGTGCAAAAAATCATCTGAAAATTAGATTCTATGAAGCTATTTTGAAATGCATGTTTCGGTCAAAAAATCATAAATATTATACACTAGTTTATTCTAGTTTCGGTCAAAAATTCGAATTAAATCGAGGAATGTTCCAATTATAAGAAACTTTTCAGTTCATTTATATTTGTTACAAGGGAAGGTTATGATGGAAGTCCATGCAAAAAATCATCTGAAAATTAGTTTCTATAAAACTTGTCGAAATGCAAGTTTCTGTCAAAAAATCATAGTATATTATACACTAATTTATACTAGTTTCGGTCAAAAAAGAAAATTTAATCGAGGACTTCTCGAAATGATTAGAAACTTTTAAGATTAATGATATATTTTGTGAGGGAAGGTTATGATGGAAATCCGTGCAAAAAATCATCTGAAAATTAGATTCTATGAAGCTATTTTTAAATGCAAGTTTCGGTCAAAAAATCATAAATATTATACACTAGTTTATTCTAGTTTCAGTCAAAAAGTCGAATTAAATCGAGGAATGTTCCAATTATAAGAATCTTTTCAGATCATTTATATATGTTACAAGTGAAGATTATGATGGAAGTCCATGCAAAAAATCATCTGAAAATTAGTTTCTATAAAACTTATCGAAATGCAAGTTTCTGTCTAAAAATCATAGTATATTATACACTAGTTTACACTAGTTTCGATTAAAAAATCAAAGTAAATCGAGGACTACTTGAAATGATACGAATATTTTCAGATCATTTCTATATATTACGAGGGAAGGTTATGATTGAAGTACATGAAAAAAATCATTTAAAAATTAGACTCAATGAACCTTTTTGAAATACAAGTTTCGGTCAAAAAATCAGAATATATTATACACTATTTTAAACTAGTTTCGTTCAAAAAATCAAATTAAATCAGAAACTGTTCGAAATGATATGAAACTTTCCAGATCATTTATATATGTTACGAGGGAAGGTTATGATGGAAGTCCATGCAAAAAATCATCTGAAAATTAACGTCTATAAAACTTTTCGAAATGCAAGTTTCGGTCAAAAAATCATAGTATATTATACACTAGTTTATACTAGTTTCGGTCAAAAAAGAAAATTTAATCGAGGACTGCTAGAAATGATACGCAAATTTTCTGATTATTGATATATTTTATGAGGGAAGGTTATGACGGAAGTCCGTGCAAAAAATAAACTGAAAATTAGATTCTATAAAGCTTTTTTGAAATGCAAGTTTCGGTCAAAAAATCAGAATATATTATACACTATTTTAAACTAGTTTCGTTCAAAAAATCAAGTTAAATCAGAAACTGTTCGAAATGATACGAAACTTTCCAGATCATTTATATATGTTACGAGGGAAGGTTATGATGGAAGTCCATGCAAAAAATCATCTGAAAATTAACGTCTATAAAACTTTTCGAAATGCAAGTTTTGGTCAAAAAATCATAGTATATTATACACTAGTTTATACTAGTTTCGGTCAAAAAAGAAAATTTAATCGAGGACTTCTCGAAATGATACAAAACTTTTCAGATAATTGATATATTTTGTGAGGGAAGGTTATGATGGAAATCCGTGCAAAAAATCATCTGAAAATTAGATTCTATGAAGCTATTTTTAAATGCATGTTTCGGTCAAAAAATCATAAATATTATACACTAGTTTATTCTAGTTTCGGTCAAAATGTCGATTTAAATCGAGGAATGTTCCAATTATAAGAAACTTTTCAGATCATTTATATATGTTACAAGGGAAGGTTATGATGGAAGTCCATGAAAAAATTATCTGAAAATTTGTTTCTATAAAACTTGTCGAAATGCATGTTTCTGTCAAAAAATCATAGTATATTACACACTAGTTTACACTAGTTTCGGTGAAAAAATCAAAGTAAATCGAGGACTACTCGAAATGATACGAATATTTTCAGATCATTTCTATATATTAGGAGGGAAGGTTATGATTGAAGTACATGAAAAAAATCATTTAAAAATTAGACTCAATGAACCTTTTTGAAATACAAGTTTCGGTCAAAAAATTAGAATATATTATACACTATTTTAAACTAGTTTCGTTCAAAAAATCAAATTAAATCAGAAACTGTTCGAAATGATATGAAACTTTCCAGATCATTTATATATGTTACGAGGGAAGGTTATGATGGAAGTCCATGCAAAAAATCATCTGAAAATTAACGTCTATAAAACTTTTCGAAATGCAAGTTTCGGTCAAAAAATCATAGTATATTATACACTAGTTTATACTAGTTTTGGTCAAAAAAGAAAATTTAATCGAGGACTTCTAGAAATGATACGCAAATTTTCAGATTATTGATATATTTTATGAGGGAAGGTTATGACGGAAGTCCGTGCAAAAAATCAACTGAAAATTAGATTCTATGAAGCTTTTTTGAAATGCAAGTCTCGGTCAAAAAATCAGAATATATTATACACTATTTTAAACTAGTTTCGTTCAAAAAATCAAATTAAATCAGAAACTGTTCGAAATGATACGAAACTTTCCAGATCATTTATATATGTTACGAGGGAATGTTATGATGGAAGTCCATGCAAAAAATCATCTGAAAATTAACGTCTATAAAACTTTTCGAAATGCAAGTTTCGGTCAAAAAATCATAGTATATTATACACTAGTTTATACTAGTTTCGGTCAAAAAAGAAAATTTAATCGAGGACTTCTCGAAATGATACGAAACTTTTCAGATTATTGATATATTTTGTGAGGAAAGGTTATGATGGAAATCCGTGCAAAAAACATTCTGAAAATTAGATTCTATGAAGCTATTTTGAAATGCAAGTTTCGGTCAAAAAATCATAAATATTATACACTAGTTTATTCTAGTTTCGGTCAAAATGTCGAATTAAATCGAGGAGTGTTCCAATTATAAGAAACTTTTCAGATCATTTATATATGTTACAAGGGAAGGTTATGATGGAAGTCCATGAAAAAATCATCTGAAAATTTGTTTCTATAAAACTTGTCGAAATGCATGTTTCTGTCAAAAAATCATAGTATATTACACACTAGTTTACACTAGTTTCGGTCAAAAAATCAAAGTAAATCGAGGACTACTCGAAATGATACGAATATTTTCAGATCATTTCTATATATTAGGAGGGAAGGTTATGATTGAAGTACATGAAAAAAATCATTTAAAAATTAGACTCAATGAACCTTTTTGAAATACAAGTTTCGGTCAAAAAATTAGAATATATTATACACTATTTTAAACTAGTTTCGTTCAAAAAATCAAATTAAATCAGAAACTGTTCGAAATGATATGAAACTTTCCAGATCATTTATATATGTTACGAGGGAAGGTTATGATGGAAGTCCATGCAAAAAATCATCTGAAAATTAACGTCTATAAAACTTTTCGAAATGCAAGTTTCGGTCAAAAAATCATAGTATATTATACACTAGTTTATACTAGTTTCGGTCAAAAAAGAAAATTTAATCGAGGACTGCTAGAAATGATACGCAAATTTTCAGATTATTGATATATTTTATGAGGGAAGGTTATGACGGAAGTCCATGCAAAAAATCAACTGAAAATTAGATTCTATGAAGCTTTTTTGAAATGCAAGTCTCGGTCAAAAAATCAGAATATATTATACACTATTTTAAACTAGTTTCGTTCAAAAAATCAAATTAAATCAGAAACTGTTCGAAATGATACGAAACTTTCCAGATCATTTATATATGTTACGAGGGAATGTTATGATGGAAGTCCATGCAAAAAATCATCTGAAAATTAACGTCTATAAAACTTTTCGAAATGCAAGTTTCGGTCAAAAAATCATAGTATATTATACACTAGTTTATACTAGTTTCGGTCAAAAAAGAAAATTTAATCGAGGACTTCTCGAAATGATACGAAACTTTTCAGATTATTGATATATTTTGTGAGGAAAGGTTATGATGGAAATCCGTGCAAAAAAACATCTGAAAATTAGATTCTATGAAGCTATTTTGAAATGCAAGTTTCGGTCAAAAAATCATAAATATTATACACTAGTTTATTCTAGTTTCGGTCAAAATGTCGAATTAAATCGAGGAGTGTTCCAATTATAAGAAACTTTTCAGATCATTTATATATGTTACAAGGGAAGGTTATGATGGAAGTCCATGAAAAAATCATCTGAAAATTTGTTTCTATAAAACTTGTCGAAATGCATGTTTCTGTCAAAAAATCATAGTATATTACACACTAGTTTACACTAGTTTCGGTGAAAAAATCTAAGTAAATCGAGGACTACTCGAAATGATACGAATATTTTCAGATCATTTCTATATATTAGGAGGGAAGGTTATGATTGAAGTACATGAAAAAAATCATTTAAAAATTAGACTCAATGAACCTTTTTGAAATACAAGTTTCGGTCAAAAAATTAGAATATATTATACACTATTTTAAACTAGTTTCGTTCAAAAAATCAAATTAAATCAGAAACTGTTCGAAATGATATGAAACTTTCCAGATCATTTATATATGTTACGAGGGAAGGTTATGATGGAAGTCCATGCAAAAAATCATCTGAAAATTAACGTCTATAAAACTTTTCGAAATGCAAGTTTCGGTCAAAAAATCATAGTATATTATACACTAGTTTATACTAGTTTTGGTCAAAAAAGAAAATTTAATCGAGGACTTCTAGAAATGATACGCAAATTTTCAGATTATTGATATATTTTATGAGGGAAGGTTATGACGGAAGTCCGTGCAAAAAATCAACTGAAAATTAGATTCTATGAAGCTTTTTTGAAATGCAAGTCTCGGTCAAAAAATCAGAATATATTATACACTATTTTAAACTAGTTTCGTTCAAAAAATCAAATTAAATCAGAAACTGTTCGAAATGATACGAAACTTTCCAGATCATTTATATATGTTACGAGGGAATGTTATGATGGAAGTCCATGCAAAAAATCATCTGAAAATTAACGTCTATAAAACTTTTCGAAATGCAAGTTTCGGTCAAAAAATCATAGTATATTATACACTAGTTTATACTAGTTTCGGTCAAAAAAGAAAATTTAATCGAGGACTTCTCGAAATGATACGAAACTTTTCAGATTATTGATATATTTTGTGAGGAAAGGTTATGATGGAAATCCGTGCAAAAAAACATCTGAAAATTAGATTCTATGAAGCTATTTTGAAATGCAAGTTTCGGTCAAAAAATCATAAATATTATACACTAGTTTATTCTAGTTTCGGTCAAAATGTCGAATTAAATCGAGGAGTGTTCCAATTATAAGAAACTTTTCAGATCATTTATATATGTTACAAGGGAAGGTTATGATGGAAGTCCATGAAAAAATCATCTGAAAATTTGTTTCTATAAAACTTGTCGAAATGCATGTTTCTGTCAAAAAATCATAGTATATTACACACTAGTTTACACTAGTTTCGGTCAAAAAATCAAAGTAAATCGAGGACTACTCGAAATGATACGAATATTTTCAGATCATTTCTATATATTAGGAGGGAAGGTTATGATTGAAGTACATGAAAAAAATCATTTAAAAATTAGACTCAATGAAACTTTTTGAAATACAAGTTTCGGTCAAAAAATTAGAATATATTATACACTATTTTAAACTAGTTTCGTTCAAAAAATAAAATTAAATCAGAAACTGTTCGAAATGATATGAAACTTTCCAGATCATTTATATATGTTACGAGGGAAGGTTATGATGGAAGTCCATGCAAAAAATCATCTGAAAATTAACGTCTATAAAACTTCTCGAAATGCAAGTTTCGGTCAAAAAATCATAGTATATTATACACTAGTTTATACTAGTTTCGGTCAAAAAAGAAAATTTAATCGAGGACTGCTAGAAATGATACGCAAATTTTCAGATTATTGATATATTTTATGAGGGAAGGTTATGACGGAAGTCCGTGCAAAAAATCAACTGAAAATTAGATTCTATGAAGCTTTTTTGAAATGCAAGTCTCGGTCAAAAAATCAGAATATATTATACACTATTTTAAACTAGTTTCGTTCAAAAAATCAAATTAAATCAGAAACAGTTCGAAATGATACGAAACTTTCCAGATCATTTATATATGTTACGAGGGAATGTTATGATGGAAGTCCATGCAAAAAATCATCTGAAAATTAACGTCTATAAAACTTTTCGAAATGCAAGTTTCGGTCAAAAAATCATAGTATATTATACACTAGTATATACTAGTTTCGGTCAAAAAAGAAAATTTAATCGAGGACTTCTCGAAATGATACGAAACTTTTCAGATTATTGATATATTTTGTGAGGAAAGGTTATGATGGAAATCCGTGCAAAAAAACACAACTGAAAATTAGATTCTATGAAGCTATTTTGAAATGCAAGTTTCGGTCAAAAAATCATAAATATTATACACTAGTTTATTCTAGTTTCGGTCAAAATGTCGAATTAAATCGAGGAGTGTTCCAATTATAAGAAACTTTTCAGATCATTTATATATGTTACAAGGGAAGGTTATGATGGAAGTCCATGAAAAAATCATCTGAAAATTTGTTTCTATAAAACTTGTCGAAATGCATGTTTCTGTCAAAAAATCATAGTATATTACACACTAGTTTACACTAGTTTCGGTCAAAAAATCAAAGTAAATCGAGGACTACTCGAAATGATACGAATATTTTCAGATCATTTCTATATATTAGGAGGGAAGGTTATGATTGAAGTACATGAAAAAAATCATTTAAAAATTAGACTCAATGAACCTTTTTGAAATACAAGTTTCGGTCAAAAAATTAGAATATATTATACACTATTTTAAACTAGTTTCGTTCAAAAAATCAAATTAAATCAGAAACTGTTCGAAATGATATGAAACTTTCCAGATCATTTATATATGTTACGAGGGAAGGTTATGATGGAAGTCCATGCAAAAAATCATCTGAAAATTAACGTCTATAAAACTTCTCGAAATGCAAGTTTCGGTCAAAAAATCATAGTATATTATACACTAGTTTATACTAGTTTCGGTCAAAAAAGAAAATTTAATCGAGGACTGCTAGAAATGATACGCAAATTTTCAGATTATTGATATATTTTATGAGGGAAGGTTATGACGGAAGTCCGTGCAAAAAATCAACTGAAAATTAGATTCTATGAAGCTTTTTTGAAATGCAAGTCTCGGTCAAAAAATCAGAATATATTATACACTATTTTAAACTAGTTTCGTTCAAAAAATCAAATTAAATCAGAAACTGTTCGAAATGATACGAAACTTTCCAGATCATTTATATATGTTACGAGGGAATGTTATGATGGAAGTCCATGCAAAAAATCATCTGAAAATTAACGTCTATAAAACTTTTCGAAATGCAAGTTTCGGTCAAAAAATCATAGTATATTATACACTAGTTTATACTAGTTTCGGTCAAAAAAGAAAATTTAATCGAGGACTTCTCGAAATGATACGAAACTTTTCAGATTATTGATATATTTTGTGAGGAAAGGTTATGATGGAAATCCGTGCAAAAAAACATCTGAAAATTAGATTCTATGAAGCTATTTTGAAATGCAAGTTTCGGTCAAAAAATCATAAATATTATACACTAGTTTATTCTAGTTTCGGTCAAAATGTCGAATTAAATCGAGGAGTGTTCCAATTATAAGAAACTTTTCAGATCATTTATATATGTTACAAGGGAAGGTTATGATGGAAGTCCATGAAAAAATCATCTGAAAATTTGTTTCTATAAAACATATCGAAATGCATGTTTCTGTCAAAAAATCATAGTATATTACACACTAGTTTACACTAGTTTCGGTCAAAAAATCAAAGTAAATCGAGGACTACTCGAAATGATACGAATATTTTCTGATCATTTCTATATATTACGAGGGAAGGTTATGATTGAAGTACATGAAAAAAATCATTTAAAAATTAGACTCAATGAACCTTTTTGAAATACAAGTTTCGGTCAAAAAATCAGAATATATTATACACTATTTTAAACTAGTTTCGTTCAAAAAATCAAATTAAATCAGAAACTGTTCGAAATGATACGAAACTTTCCAGATCATTTATATATGTTACGAGGGAAGGTTATGATGGAAGTCCATGCAAAAAATCATCTGAAAATTAACGTCTATAAAACTTTTCGAAATGCAAGTTTCGGTCAAAAAATCATAGTATATTATACACTAGTTTATACTAGTTTCGGTCAAAAAAGAAAATTTAATCGAGGACTGCTAGAAATGATACGCAAATTTTCAGATTATTGATATATTTTATGAGGGAAGGTTATGACGGAAGTCCGTGCAAAAAATCAACTGAAAATTAGATTCTATGAAGCTTTTTTGAAATGCAAGTTTCGGTCAAAAAATCAGAATATATTATACACTATTTTAAACTAGTTTCGTTCAAAAAATCAAGTTAAATCAGAAACTGTTCGAAATGATACGAAACTTTCCAGATCATTTATATATGTTACGAGGGAAGGTTATGATGGAAGTCCATGCAAAAAATCATCTGAAAATTAACGTCTATAAAACTTTTCGAAATGGAAGTTTCGGTCAAAAAATCATAGTATATTATACACTAGTTTATACTAGTTTCGGTCAAAAAAGAAAATTTAATCGAGGACTTCTCAAAATGATACGAAACTTTTCAGATAATTGATATATTTTGTGAGGGAAGGTTATGATGGAAATCCGTGCAAAAAATCATCTGAAAATTAGATTCTATGAAGCTATTTTTAAATGCAAGTTTCGGTCAAAAAATCATAAATATTATACACTAGTTTATTCTAGTTTCGGTCAAAATGTCGAATTAAATCGAGGAATGTTCCAATTATAAGAAACTTTTCAGATCATTTATATATGTTACAAGGGAAGGTTATGATGGAAGTCCATGAAAAAATCATCTGAAAATTTGTGTCTATAAAACTTATCGAAATGCATGTTTCTGTCAAAAAATCATAGTATATTACACACTAGATTACACTAGTTTCGGTCAAAAAATCAAAGTAAATCGAGGACTACTCGAAATGATACGAATATTTTCAGATCATTTCTATATATTACGAGGGAAGGTTATGATTGAAGTACATGAAAAAAATCATTTAAAAATTAGACCTAATGAACCTTTTTGAAATACATGTTTCGGTCAAAAAATCAGAATATATTATACACTATTTTAAACTAGTTTCGTTCAAAAAATCAAATTAAATCAGAAACTGTTCGAAATGATACGAAACTTTCCAGATCATTTATATATGTTACGAGGGAAGGTTATGATGGAAGTCCATGCAAAAAATCATCTGAAAATTAACGTCTATAAAACTTTTCGAAATGCAAGTTTCGGTCAAAAAATCATAGTATATTATACACTAGTTTATACTAGTTTCGGTCAAAAAAGAAAATTTAATCGAGGACTGCTAGAAATGATACGAAAATTTTCAGATTATTGATATATTTTATGAGGGAAGGTTATGACGGAAGTTCGTGCAAAAAATCAACTGAAAATTAGATTCTATGAAGCTTTTTTGAAATGCAAGTTTCGGTCAAAAAATCAGAATATATTATACACTATTTTAAACTAGTTTCGTTCAAAAAATCAAATTAAATCAGAAACTGTTCGAAATGATACGAAACTTTCCAGATCATTTATATATGTTACGAGGGAAGGTTATGATGGAAGTCCATGCAAAAAATCATCTGAAAATTAACGTCTATAAAACTTTTCGAAATGCAAGTTTCGGTCAAAAAATCATAGTATATTATACACTAGTTTATACTAGTTTCAGTCAAAAAAGAAAATTTAATCGAGGACTTCTCGAAATGATACGAAACTTTTCTGATTATTGATATATTTTGTGAGGGAAGGTTATGATGGAAATCCGTGCAAAAAATCATCTGAAAATTAGATTCTATGAAGCTATTTTTAAATGCAAGTTTCGGTCAAAAAATCATAAATATTATACACTAGTTTATTCTAGTTTCGGTCAAAATGTCGAATTAAATCGAGGAATGTTCCAATTATAAGAAACTTTTCAGATCATTTATATATGTTACAAGGGAAGGTTATGATGGAAGTCCATGAAAAAATCATCTGAAAATTTGTTTCTATAAAACTTATCGAAATGCATGTTTCTGTCAAAAATCATAGTATATTACACACTAGTTTACACTAGTTTCGGTCAAAAAATCAAAGTAAATCGAGGACTACTCGAAATGATACGAATATTTTCAGATCATTTCTATATATTAGGAGGGAAGGTTATGATTGAAGTACATGAAAAAAATCATTTAAAAATTTGACTCAATGAACCTTTTTGAAATACAAGTTTCGGTCAAAAAATCAGAATATATTATACACTATTTTAAACTAGTTTCGTTCAAAAAATCAAATTAAATCAGAAACTGTTCGAAATGATATGAAACTTTCCAGATCATTTATATATGTTACGAGGGAAGGTTATGATGGAAGTCCATGCAAAAAATCATCTGAAAATTAACGTCTATAAAACTTTTCGAAATGCAAGTTTCGGTCAAAAAATCATAGTATATTATACACTAGTTTATACTAGTTTCGGTCAAAAATGAAAATTTAATCGAGGACTGCTAGAAATGATACGCAAATTTTCAGATTATTGATATATTTTATGAGGGAAGGTTATGACGGAAGTCCGTGCAAAAAATCAACTGAAAATTAGATTCTATGAAGCTTTTTTGAAATGCAAGTTTCGGTCAAAAAATCAGAATATATTATACACTATTTTAAACTAGTTTCGTTCAAAAAATCAAATTAAATCAGAAACTGTTCGAAATGATACGAAACTTTCCAGATCATTTATATATGTTACGAGGGAAGGTTATGATGGAAGTCCATGCAAAAAATCATCTGAAAATTAACGTCTATAAAACTTTTCGAAATGGAAGTTTCGGTCAAAAAATCATAGTATATTATACACTAGTTTATACTAGTTTCGGTCAAAAAAGAAAATTTAATCGAGGACTTCTCGAAATGATACGAAACTTTTCAGATAATTGATATATTTTGTGAGGGAAGGTTATGATGGAAATCCGTGCAAAAAATCATCTGAAAATTAGATTCTATGAAGCTATTTTTAAATGCAAGTTTCGGTCAATAAATCATAAATATTATACACTAGTTTATTCTAGTTTCGGTCAAAATGTCGATTTAAATCGAGGAATGTTCCAATTATAAGAAACTTTTCAGATCATTTATATATGTTACAAGGGAAGGTTATGATGGAAGTCCATGAAAAAATCATCTGAAAATTTGTGTCTATAAAACTTATCGAAATGCATGTTTCTGTCAAAAAATCATAGTATATTACACACTAGATTACACTAGTTTCGGTCAAAAAATCAAAGTAAATCGAGGACTACTCGAAATGATACGAATATTTTCAGATCATTTCTATATATTACGAGGGAAGGTTATGATTGAAGTACATGAAAAAAATCATTTAAAAATTAGACCTAATGAACCTTTTTGAAATACATGTTTCGGTCAAAAAATCAGAATATATTATACACTATTTTAAACTAGTTTCGTTCAAAAAATCAAATTAAATCAGAAACTGTTCGAAATGATACGAAACTTTCCAGATCATTTATATATGTTACGAGGGAAGGTTATGATGGAAGTCCATGCAAAAAATCATCTGAAAATTAACGTCTATAAAACTTTTCGAAATGCAAGTTTCGGTCAAAAAATCATAGAATATTATACACTAGTTTATACTAGTTTCGGTCAAAAAAGAAAATTTAATCGAGGACTGCTAGAAATGATACGCAAATTTTCAGATTATTGATATATTTTATGAGGGAAGGTTATGACGGAAGTTCGTGCAAAAAATCAACTGAAAATTAGATTCTATGAAGCTTTTTTGAAATGCAAGTTTCGGTCGAAAAAAATCAGAATATATTATACACTATTTTAAACTAGTTTCGTTCAAAAAATCAAATTAAATCAGAAACTGTTCGAAATGATACGAAACTTTCCAGATCATTTATATATGTTACGAGGGAAGGTTATGATGGAAGTCCATGCAAAAAATCATCTGAAAATTAACGTCTATAAAACTTTTCGAAATGCAAGTTTCGGTCAAAAAATCATAGTATATTATACACTAGTTTATACTAGTTTCAGTCAAAAAAGAAAATTTAATCGAGGACTTCTCGAAATGATACGAAACTTTTCTGATTATTGATATATTTTGTGAGGGAAGGTTATGATGGAAATCCGTGCAAAAAATCATCTGAAAATTAGATTCTATGAAGCTATTTTTAAATGCAAGTTTCGGTCAAAAAATCATAAATATTATACACTAGTTTATTCTAGTTTCAGTCAAAAAGTCGAATTAAATCGAGGAATGTTCCAATTATAAGAAACTTTTCAGATCATTTATATATGTTACAAGGGAAGGTTATGATGGAAGTCCATGAAAAAATCATCTGAAAATTTGTTTCTATAAAACTTATCAAAATGCATGTTTCTGTCAAAAATCATAGTATATTACACACTAGTTTACACTAGTTTCGGTCAAAAAATCAAAGTAAATCGAGGACTACTCGAAATGATACGAATATTTTCAGATCATTTCTATATATTAGGAGGGAAGGTTATGATTGAAGTACATGAAAAAAATCATTTAAAAATTTGACTCAATGAACCTTTTTGAAATACAAGTTTCGGTCAAAAAATCAGAATATATTATACACTATTTTAAACTAGTTTCGTTCAAAAAATCAAATTAAATCAGAAACTGTTCGAAATGATATGAAACTTTCCAGATCATTTATATATGTTACGAGGGAAGGTTATGATGGAAGTCCATGCAAAAAATCATCTGAAAATTAACGTCTATAAAACTTTTCGAAATGCAAGTTTCGGTCAAAAAATCATAGTATATTATACACTAGTTTATACTAGTTTCAGTCAAAAAAGAAAATTTAATCGAGGACTTCTCGAAATGATACGAAACTTTTCTGATTATTGATATATTTTGTGAGGGAAGGTTATGATGGAAATCCGTGCAAAAAATCATCTGAAAATTAGATTCTATGAAGCTATTTTTAAATGCAAGTTTCGGTCAAAAAATCATAAATATTATACACTAGTTTATTCTAGTTTCGGTCAAAATGTCGAATTAAATCTAGGAATGTTCCAATTATAAGAAACTTTTCAGATCATTTATATATGTTACAAGTGAAGGTTATGATGGAAGTCCATGAAAAAATCATCTGACAATTTGTTTCTCTAAAACTTATCGAAATGCATGTTTCTGTCAAAAAATCATAGTATATTACACACTAGTTTACACTAGTTTCGGTCAAAAAATCAATGTAAATCGAGGACTACTCGAAATGATACGTATATTTTCAGATCATTTCTATATATTAGGAGGGAAGGTTATGATTGAAGTACATGAAAAAAATAATTTAAAAATTAGACTCAATGAACCTTTTTGAAATACAAGTTTCGGTCAAAAAATCAGAATATATTATACACTATTTTAAACTAGTTTCGTTCAAAAAATCAAATTAAATTAGAAACTGTTAAAAATGATACGAAACATTCCAGATCATTTATATATGTTACGAGGGAAGGTTATGATGGAAGTCCATGCAAAAAATCATCTGAAAATTAACGTCTATAAAACTTTTCGAAATGCAAGTTTCGGTCAAAAAATCATAGTATATTATACACTAGTTTATACTAGTTTCGGTCAAAAAAGAAAATTTAATCGAGGACTGCTAGAAATGATACGCAAATTTTCAGATTATTGATATATTTTATGAGGGAAGGTTATGACGGAAGTCCGTGCAAAAAATCAACTGAAAATTAGATTCTATGAAGCTTTTTTGAAATGCAAGTTTCGGTCAAAAAATCAGAATATATTATACACTATTTTAAACTAGTTTCGTTCAAAAAATCAAATTAAATCAGAAACTGTTCGAAATGATACGAAACTTTCCAGATCATTTATATATGTTACGAGGGAAGGTTATGATGGAAGTCCATGCAAAAAATCATCTGAAAATTAACGTCTATAAAACTTTTCGAAATGCAAGTTTCGGTCAAAAAATCATAGTATATTATACACTAGTTTATACTAGTTTCGGTCAAAAAAGAAAATTTAATCGAGGACTTCTCGAAATGATACGAAATTTTTCAGATTATTGATATATTTTGTGAGGAAAGGTTATGATGGAAATCCGTGCAAAAAAACATCTGAAAATTAGATTCTATGAAGCTATTTTGAAATGCAAGTTTCGGTCAAAAAATCATAAATATTATACACTAGTTTATTCTAGTTTCGGTCAAAATGTCAAATTAAATCAGAAACTGTTCGAAATGATACGAAACTTTCCAGATCATTTATATATGTTACGAGGGAAGGTTATGATGGAAGTCCATGCAAAAAATCATCTGAAAATTAACGTCTATAAAACTTTTCGAAATGCAAGTTTCGGTCAAAAAATCATAGTATATTACACACTAGTTTATACTAGTTTCGGTCAAAAAATCAAAGTAAATCGAGGACTGCTTGAAATGATACGCAAATTTTCAGATTATTGATATATTTTATGAGGGAAGGTTATGACGGAAGTCCGTGCAAAAAATCAACTGAAAATTAGATTCTATGAAGCTTTTTTGAAATGCAAGTTTCGGTCAAAAAATCAGAATATATTATACACTATTTTAAACTAGTTTCGTTCAAAAAATCAAATTAAATCAGAAACTGTTCGAAATGATACGAAACTTTCCAGATCATTTATATATGTTACGAGGGAAGGTTATGATGGAAGTCCATGCAAAAAATCATCTGAAAATTAACGTCTATAAAACTTTTCGAAATGCAAGTTTCGGTCAAAAAATCATAGTATATTATACACTAGTTTATACTAGTTTCGGTCAAAAAAGAAAATTTAATCGAGGACTGCTAGAAATGATATGCAAATTTTCAGATTATTGATATATTTTATGAGGGAAGGTTATGACGGAAGTCCGTGCAAAAAATCAACTGAAAATTAGATTCTATGAAGCTTTTTTGAAATGCAAGTTTCGGTCAAAAAATCAGAATATATTATACACCTTTTTAAACTAGTTTCGTTCAAAAAATCAAATTAAATCAAAAACTGTTCGAAATGATACGAAACTTTCCAGATCATTTATATATGTTACGAGGGAAGGTTATGATGGAAGTCCATGCAAAAAATCATCTGAAAATTAACGTCTATAAAACTTTTCGAAATGCAAGTTTCGGTCAAAAAATCATAGTATATTATACACTAGTTTATACTAGTTTCGGTCAAAAAAGAAAATTTAATCGAGGACTTCTCGAAATGATACGAAGCTTTTCAGATTATTGATATATTTTGTGAGGGAAGGTTATGATGGAAATCCGTGCAAAAAATAATCTGAAAATTAGATTCTATGAAGCTATTTTTAAATGCAAGTTTCGGTCAAAAAATAATAAATATTATACACTAGTTTATTCTAGTTTCGGTCAAAATGTCGAATTAAATCGAGGAATGTTCCAATTATAAGAAACTTTTCAGATCATTTATATATGTTACAAGGGAAGGTTATGATGGAAGTCCATGAAAAAATCATCTGAAAATTTGTTTCTATAAAACTTATCGAAATGCATGTTTCTGTCAAAAAATCATAGTATATTACACACTAGTTTACACTAGTTTCGGTCAAAAATTCAATGTAAATCGAGGACTACTCGAAATGATACGTATATTTTCAGATCATTTCTATATATTAGGAGGGAAGGTTATGATTGAAGTACATGAAAAAAATCATTTAAAAATTAGACTCAATGAACCTTTTTGAAATACAAGTTTCGGTCAAAAAATCAGAATATATTATACACTATTTTAAACTAGTTTCGTTCAAAAAATCAAATTAAATCAGAAACTGTTAAAAATGATACGAACTCTTTCCAGATCATTTATATATGTTACGAGGGAAGGTTATGATGGAAGTCCATGCAAAAAATCATCTGAAAATTAACGTCTATAAAACTTTTCGAAATGCAAGTTTCGGTCAAAAAATCATAGTATATTATACACTAGTTTATACTAGTTTCGGTCAAAAAAGAAAATTTAATCGAGGACTGCTAGAAATGATATGCAAATTTTCAGATTATTGATATATTTTATGAGGGAAGGTTATGACGGAAGTCCGTGCAAAAAATCAACTGAAAATTAGATTCTATGAAGCTTTTTTGAAATGCAAGTTTCGGTCAAAAAATCAGAATATATTATACACCTTTTTAAACTAGTTTCGTTCAAAAAATCAAATTAAATCAGAAACTGTTCGAAATGATACGAAACTTTCCAGATCATTTATATATGTTACGAGGGAAGGTTATGATGGAAGTCCATGCAAAAAATCATCTGAAAATTAACGTCTATAAAACTTTTCGAAATGCAAGTTTCGGTCAAAAAATCATAGTATATTATACACTAGTTTATACTAGTTTCGGTCAAAAAAGAAAATTTAATCGAGGACTTCTCGAAATGATACGAAACTTTTCTGATTATTGATATATTTTGTGAGGGAAGGTTATGATGGAAATCCGTGCAAAAAATCATCTGAAAATTAGATTCTATGAAGCTATTTTTAAATGCAAGTTTCGGTCAAAAAATCATAAATATTATACACTAGTTTATTCTAGTTTCGGTCAAAATGTCGAATTAAATCGAGGAATGTTCCAATTATAAGAAACTTTTCAGATCATTTATATATGTTACAAGGGAAGGTTATGATGGAAGTCCATGAAAAAATCATCTGAAAATTTGTTTCTATAAAACTTATCAAAATGCATGTTTCTGTCAAAAATCATAGTATATTACACACTAGTTTACACTAGTTTCGGTCAAAAAATCAAAGTAAATCGAGGACTACTCGAAATGATACGAATATTTTCAGATCATTTCTATATATTAGGAGGGAAGGTTATGATTGAAGTACATGAAAAAAATCATTTAAAAATTAGACTCATTGAACCTTTTTGAAATAAAAGTTTCGGTCAAAAAATCAGAATATATTATACACTATTTTAAACTAGTTTCGTTCAAAAAATCAAATTAAATCAGAAACTGTTCAAAATGATACGAAACTTTCCAGATCATTTATATATGTTACGAGGGAAGGTTATGATGGAAGTCCATGGAAAAAATCATCTGAAAATTAACGTCTATAAAACTTTTCGAAATGCAAGTTTCGGTCGAAAAATCATAGTATATTATACACTAGTTTATACTAGTTTCGGTCAAAAAAGAAAATTTAATCGAGGACTTCTCGAAATGATACGAAACTTTTCTGATTATTGATATATTTTGTGAGGGAAGGTTATGATGGAAATCCGTGCAAAAAAACATCTGAAAATTAGATTCTATGAAGCTATTTTGAAATGCAAGTTTCGGTCAAAAAATCATAAATATTATACACTAGTTTATTCTAGTTTCGGTCAAAATGTCGAATTAAATCGAGGAATGTTCCAATTATAAGAAACTTTTCAGATCATTTATATATGTTACAAGGGAAGGTTATGATGGAAGTCCATGAAAAAATCATCTGAAAATTTGTGTCTATAAAACTTATCGAAATGCATGTTTCTGTCAAAAAATCATAGTATATTACACACTAGATTACACTAGTTTCGGTCAAAAAATCAAAGTAAATCGAGGACTACTCGAAATGATACGAATATTTTCAGATCATTTCTATATATTACGAGGGAAGGTTATGATTGAAGTACATGAAAAAAATCATTTAAAAATTAGACTCAATGAACCTTTTTGAAATACATGTTTCGGTCAAAAAATCAGAATATATTATACACTATTTTAAACTAGTTTCGTTCAAAAAATCAAATTAAATCAGAAACTGTTAAAAATGATACGAACTCTTTCCAGATCATTTATATATGTTACGAGGGAAGGTTATGATGGAAGTCCATGCAAAAAATCATCTGAAAATTAACGTCTATAAAACTTTTCGAAATGCAAGTTTCGGTCAAAAAATCATAGTATATTATACACTAGTTTATACTAGTTTCGGTCAAAAAAGAAAATTTAATCGAGGACTGCTAGAAATGATATGCAAATTTTCAGATTATTGATATATTTTATGAGGGAAGGTTATGACGGAAGTCCGTGCAAAAAATCAACTGAAAATTAGATTCTATGAAGCTTTTTTGAAATGCAAGTTTCGGTCAAAAAATCAGAATATATTATACACCTTTTTAAACTAGTTTCGTTCAAAAAATCAAATTAAATCAGAAACTGTTCGAAATGATACGAAACTTTCCAGATCATTTATATATGTTACGAGGGAAGGTTATGATGGAAGTCCATGCAAAAAATCATCTGAAAATTAACGTCTATAAAACTTTTCGAAATGCAAGTTTCGGTCAAAAAATCATAGTATATTATACACTAGTTTATACTAGTTTCGGTCAAAAAAGAAAATTTAATCGAGGACTTCTCGAAATGATACGAAACTTTTCTGATTATTGATATATTTTGTGAGGGAAGGTTATGATGGAAATCCGTGCAAAAAATCATCTGAAAATTAGATTCTATGAAGCTATTTTTAAATGCAAGTTTCGGTCAAAAAATCATAAATATTATACACTAGTTTATTCTAGTTTCGGTCAAAATGTCGAATTAAATCGAGGAATGTTCCAATTATAAGAAACTTTTCAGATCATTTATATATGTTACAAGGGAAGGTTATGATGGAAGTCCATGAAAAAATCATCTGAAAATTTGTGTCTATAAAACTTATCGAAATGCATGTTTCTGTCAAAAAATCATAGTATATTACACACTAGATTACACTAGTTTCGGTCAAAAAATCAAAGTAAATCGAGGACTACTCGAAATGATACGAATATTTTCAGATCATTTCTATATATTACGAGGGAAGGTTATGATTGAAGTACATGAAAAAAATCATTTAAAAATTAGACTCAATGAACCTTTTTGAAATACATGTTTCGGTCAAAAAATCAGAATATATTATACACTATTTTCAACTAGTTTCGTTCAAAAAATCAAATTAAATCAGAAACTGTTCGAAATGATACGAAACTTTCCAGATCATTTATATATATTACGAGGGAAGGTTATGATGGAAGTCCATGCAAAAAATCATCTGAAAATTAACGTCTATAAAACTTTTCGAAATGCAAGTTTCGGTCAAAAAATCATAGTATATTATACACTAGTTTATACTAGTTTCGGTCAAAAAAGAAAATTTAATCGAGGACTTCTCGAAATGATACGAAATTTTTCAAATTATTGATATATTTTGGAGGAAAGGTTATGATGGAAATCCGTGCAAAAAAACATCTGAAAATTAGATTCTATGAAGCTATTTTGAAATGCAAGTTTCGGTCAAAAAATCATAAATATTATACACTAGTTTATTCTAGTTTCGGTCAAAATGTCGAATTAAATCGAGGAGTGTTCCAATTATAAGAAACTTTTCAGATCATTTATATATGTTACAAGGGAAGGTTATGATGGAAGTCCATGAAAAAATCATCTGAAAATTTGTTTCTATAAAACTTATCGAAATGCATGTTTCTGTCAAAAAATCATAGTATATTACACACTAGTTTACACTAGTTTCGGTCAAAAAATCAAAGTAAATCGAGGACTACTCGAAATGATACGAATATTTTCAGATCATTTCTATATATTAGGAGGGAAGGTTATGATTGAAGTACATGAAAAAAATCATTTAAAAATTTGACCTAATGAACCTTTTTGAAATGCAAGTTTCGGTCAAAAAATCAGAATATATTATACACTATTTTAAACTAGTTTCGTTCAAAAAATCAAATTAAATCAGAAACTGTTCGAAATGATACGAAACTTTCCAGATCATTTATATATGTTACGAGGGAAGGTTATGATGGAAGTCCATGCAAAAAATCATCTGAAAATTAACGTCTATAAAACTTTTCGAAATGCAAGTTTCGGTCAAAAAATCATAGTATATTATACACTAGTTTATACTAGTTTCGGTCAAAAAAGAAAATTTAATCGAGGACTGCTAGAAATGATATGCAAATTTTCAGATTATTGATATATTTTATGAGGGAAGGTTATGACGGAAGTCCGTGCAAAAAATCAACTGAAAATTAGATTCTATGAAGCTTTTTTGAAATGCAAGTTTCGGTCAAAAAATCAGAATATATTATACACCTTTTTAAACTAGTTTCGTTCAAAAAATCAAATTAAATCAGAAACTGTTCGAAATGATACGAAACTTTCCAGATCATTTATATATGTTACGAGGGAAGGTTATGATGGAAGTCCATGCAAAAAATCATCTGAAAATTAACGTCTATAAAACTTTTCGAAATGCAAGTTTCGGTCAAAAAATCATAGTATATTATACACTAGTTTATACTAGTTTCGGTCAAAAAAGAAAATTTAATCGAGGACTTCTCGAAATGATACGAAACTTTTCTGATTATTGATATATTTTGTGAGGGAAGGTTATGATGGAAATCCGTGCAAAAAATCATCTGAAAATTAGATTCTATGAAGCTATTTTTAAATGCAAGTTTCGGTCAAAAAATCATAAATATTATACACTAGTTTATTCTAGTTTCGGTCAAAATGTCGAATTAAATCGAGGAATGTTCCAATTATAAGAAACTTTTCAGATCATTTATATATGTTACAAGGGAAGGTTATGATGGAAGTCCATGAAAAAATCATCTGAAAATTTGTGTCTATAAAACTTATCGAAATGCATGTTTCTGTCAAAAAATCATAGTATATTACACACTAGATTACACTAGTTTCGGTCAAAAAATCAAAGTAAATCGAGGACTACTCGAAATGATACGAATATTTTCAGATCATTTCTATATATTACGAGGGAAGGTTATGATTGAAGTACATGAAAAAAATCATTTAAAAATTAGACTCAATGAACCTTTTTGAAATACATGTTTCGGTCAAAAAATCAGAATATATTATACACTATTTTCAACTAGTTTCGTTCAAAAAATCAAATTAAATCAGAAACTGTTCGAAATGATACGAAACTTTCCAGATCATTTATATATATTACGAGGGAAGGTTATGATGGAAGTCCATGCAAAAAATCATCTGAAAATTAACGTCTATAAAACTTTTCGAAATGCAAGTTTCGGTCAAAAAATCATAGTATATTATACACTAGTTTATACTAGTTTCGGTCAAAAAAGAAAATTTAATCGAGGACTTCTCGAAATGATACGAAATTTTTCAGATTATTGATATATTTTGTGAGGAAAGGTTATGATGGAAATCCGTGCAAAAAAACATCTGAAAATTAGATTCTATGAAGCTATTTTGAAATGCAAGTTTCGGTCAAAAAATCATAAATATTATACACTAGTTTATTCTAGTTTCGGTCAAAATGTCGAATTAAATCGAGGAGTGTTCCAATTATAAGAAACTTTTCAGATCATTTATATATGTTACAAGGGAAGGTTATGATGGAAGTCCATGAAAAAATCATCTGAAAATTTGTTTCTATAAAACTTATCGAAATGCATGTTTCTGTCAAAAAATCATAGTATATTACACACTAGTTTACACTAGTTTCGGTCAAAAAATCAAAGTAAATCGAGGACTACTCGAAATGATACGAATATTTTCAGATCATTTCTATATATTAGGAGGGAAGGTTATGATTGAAGTACATGAAAAAAATCATTTAAAAATTTGACCTAATGAACCTTTTTGAAATGCAAGTTTCGGTCAAAAAATCAGAATATATTATACACTATTTTAAACTAGTTTCGTTCAAAAAATCAAATTAAATCAGAAACTGTTCGAAATGATACGAAACTTTCCAGATCATTTATATATGTTACGAGGGAAGGTTATGATGGAAGTCCATGCAAAAAATCATCTGAAAATTAACGTCTATAAAACTTTTCGAAATGCAAGTTTCGGTCAAAAAATCATAGTATATTATACACTAGTTTATACTAGTTTCGGTCAAAAAAGAAAATTTAATCGAGGACTTCTCGAAATGATACGAAATTTTTCAGATTATTGATATATTTTGTGAGGAAAGGTTATGATGGAAATCCGTGCAAAAAAACATCTGAAAATTAGATTCTATGAAGCTATTTTGAAATGCAAGTTTCGGTCAAAAAATCATAAATATTATACACTAGTTTATTCTAGTTTCGGTCAAAATGTCGAATTAAATCGAGGAGTGTTCCAATTATAAGAAACTTTTCAGATCATTTATATATGTTACAAGGGAAGGTTATGATGGAAGTCCATGAAAAAATCATCTGAAAATTTGTTTCTATAAAACTTATCGAAATGCATGTTTCTGTCAAAAAATCATAGTATATTACACACTAGTTTACACTAGTTTCGGTCAAAAAATCAAAGTAAATCGAGGACTACTCGAAATGATACGAATATTTTCAGATCATTTCTATATATTAGGAGGGAAGGTTATGATTGAAGTACATGAAAAAAATCATTTAAAAATTTGACTCAATGAACCTTTTTGAAATACAAGTTTCGGTCAAAAAATCAGAATATATTATACACTATTTTAAACTAGTTTCGTTCAAAAAATCAAATTAAATCAGAAACTGTTCGAAATGATACGAAACTTTCCAGATCATTTATATATGTTACGAGGGAAGGTTATGATGGAAGTCCATGCAAAAAATCATCTGAAAATTAACGTCTATAAAACTTTTCGAAATGCAAGTTTCGGTCAAAAAATCATAGTATATTATACACTAGTTTATACTAGTTTCGGTAAAAAAAGAAAATTTAATCGAGGACTTCTCGAAATGATACGAAATTTTTCAGATTATTGATATATTTTGTGAGGAAAGGTTATGATGGAAATCCGTGCAAAAAAACATCTGAAAATTAGATTCTATGAAGCTATTTTGAAATGCAAGTTTCGGTCAAAAAATCATAAATATTATACACTAGTTTATTCTAGTTTCGGTCAAAATGTCGAATTAAATCGAGGAGTGTTCCAATTATAAGAAACTTTTCAGATCATTTATATATGTTACAAGGGAAGGTTATGATGGAAGTCCATGAAAAAATCATCTGAAAATTTGTTTCTATAAAACTTATCGAAATGTATGTTTCTGTCAAAAAAATCATAGTATATTACACACTAGTTTACACTAGTTTCGGTCAAAAAATCAAAGTAAATCGAGGACTACTCGAAATGATACGAATATTTTCAGATCATTTCTATATATTAGGAGGGAAGGTTATGATTGAAGTACATGAAAAAAATCATTTAAAAATTTGACTCAATGAACCTTTTTGAAATACAAGTTTCGGTCAAAAAATCAGAATATATTATAGACTATTTTAAACTAGTTTCGTTCAAAAAATCAAATTAAATCAGAAACTGTTCGAAATGATACGAAACTTTCCAGATCATTTATATATGTTACGAGGGAAGGTTATGATGGAAGTCCATGCAAAAAATCATCTGAAAATTAACGTCTATAAAACTTTTCGAAATGCAAGTTTCGGTCAAAAAATCATAGTATATTATACACTAGTTTATACTAGTTTCGGTCAAAAAAGAAAATTTAATCGAGGACTGCTAGAAATGATACGCAAATTTTCAGATTATTGATATATTTTATGAGGGAAGGTTATGACGGAAGTCCGTGCAAAAAATCAACTAAAAATTAGATTCTATGAAGCTTTTTTGAAATGCAAGTTTCGGTCAAAAAATCAGAATATATTATACACTATTTTAAACTAGTTTCGTTCAAAAAATCAAATTAAATCAGAAACTGTTCGAAATGATACGAAACTTTCCAGATCATTTATATATGTTACGAGGGAAGGTTATGATGGAAGTCCATGCAAAAAATCATCTGAAAATTAACGTCTATAAAACTTTTCGAAATGCAAGTTTCGGTCAAAAAATCATAGTATATTATACACTAGTTTATACTAGTTTCGGTCAAAAAAGAAAATTTAATCGAGGACTTCTCGAAATGATACGAAATTTTTCAGATTATTGATATATTTTGTGAGTAAAGGTTATGATGGAAATCCGTGCAAAAAAACATCTGAAAATTAGATTCTATGAAGCTATTTTGAAATGCAAGTTTCGGTCAAAAAATCATAAATATTATACACTAGTTTATTCTAGTTTCGGTCAAAATGTCGAATTAAATCGAGGAGTGTTCCAATTATAAGAAACTTTTCAGATCATTTATATATGTTACAAAGAAAGGTTATGATGGAAGTCCATGAAAAAATCATCTGAAAATTTGTTTCTATAAAACTTATCGAAATGCATGTTTCTGTCAAAAAATCATAGTATATTACACACTAGTTTACACTAGTTTCGGTCAAAAAATCAAAGTAAATCGAGGACTACTCGAAATGATACGAATATTTTCAGATCATTTCTATATATTAGGAGGGAAGGTTATGATTGAAGTACATGAAAAAAATCATTTAAAAATTTGACCTAATGAACCTTTTTGAAATGCAAGTTTCGGTCAAAAAATCAGAATATATTATACACTATTTTAAGCTAGTTTCGTTCAAAAAATCAAATTAAATCAGAAACTGTTCGAAATGATACGAAACTTTCCAGATCATTTATATATGTTACGAGGGAAGGTTATGATGGAAGTCCATGCAAAAAATCATCTGAAAATTAACGTCTATAAAACTTTTCGAAATGCAAGATTCGGTCAAAAAATCATAGTATATTATACACTAGTTTATACTAGTTTCGGTCAAAAAAGAAAATTTAATCGAGGACTTCTCGAAATGATACGAAATTTTTCAGATTATTGATATATTTTGTGAGGAAAGGTTATGATGGAAATCCGTGCAAAAAAACATCTGAAAATTAGATTCTATGAAGCTATTTTGAAATGCAAGTTTCGGTCAAAAAATCATAAATATTATACACTAGTTTATTCTAGTTTCGGTCAAAATGTCGAATTAAATCGAGGAGTGTTCCAATTATAAGAAACTTTTCAGATCATTTATATATGTTACAAGGGAAGGTTATGATGGAAGTCCATGAAAAAATCATCTGAAAATTTGTTTCTATAAAACTTATCGAAATGCATGTTTCTGTCAAAAAATCATAGTATATTACACACTAGTTTACACTAGTTTCGGTCAAAAAATCAAAGAAAATCGAGGACTACTCGAAATGATACGAATATTTTCAGATCATTTCTATATATTAGGAGGGAAGGTTATGATTGAAGTACATGAAAAAAATCATTTAAAAATTTGACTCAATGAACCTTTTTGAAATACAAGTTTCGATCAAAAAATCAGAATATATTATACACTATTTTAAACTAGTTTCGTTCAAAAAATCAAATTAAATCAGAAACTGTTCGAAATGATACGAAACTTTCCAGATCATTTATATATGTTACGAGGGAAGGTTATGATGGAAGTCCATGCAAAAAATCATCTGAAAATTAACGTCTATAAAACTTTTCGAAATGCAAGTTTCGGTCAAAAAATCATAGTATATTATACACTAGTTTATACTAGTTTCGGTAAAAAAAGAAAATTTAATCGAGGACTTCTCGAAATGATACGAAATTTTTCAGATTATTGATATATTTTGTGAGGAAAGGTTATGATGGAAATCCGTGCAAAAAAACATCTGAAAATTAGATTCTATGAAGCTATTTTGAAATGCAAGTTTCGGTCAAAAAATCATAAATATTATACACTAGTTTATTCTAGTTTCGGTCAAAATGTCGAATTAAATCGAGGAGTGTTCCAATTATAAGAAACTTTTCAGATCATTTATATATGTTACAAGGGAAGGTTATGATGGAAGTCCATGAAAAAATCATCTGAAAATTTGTTTCTATAAAACTTATCGAAATGTATGTTTCTGTCAAAAAAATCATAGTATATTACACACTAGTTTACACTAGTTTTGGTCAAAAAATCAAAGTAAATCGAGGACTACTCGAAATGATACGAATATTTTCAGATCATTTCTATATATTAGGAGGGAAGGTTATGATTGAAGTACATGAAAAAAATCATTTAAAAATTTGACTCAATGAACCTTTTTGAAATACAAGTTTCGGTCAAAAAATCAGAATATATTATAGACTATTTTAAACTAGTTTCGTTCAAAAAATCAAATTAAATCAGAAACTGTTCGAAATGATACGAAACTTTCCAGATCATTTATATATGTTACGAGGGAAGGTTATGATGGAAGTCCATGCAAAAAATCATCTGAAAATTAACGTCTATAAAACTTTTCGAAATGCAAGTTTCGGTCAAAAAATCATAGTATATTATACACTAGTTTATACTAGTTTCGGTCAAAAAAGAAAATTTAATCGAGGACTGCTAGAAATGATACGCAAATTTTCAGATTATTGATATATTTTATGAGGGAAGGTTATGACGGAAGTCCGTGCAAAAAATCAACTGAAAATTAGATTCTATGAAGCTTTTTTGAAATGCAAGTTTCGGTCAAAAAATCAGAATATATTATACACTATTTTAAACTAGTTTCGTTCAAAAAATCAAATTAAATCAGAAACTGTTCGAAATGATACGAAACTTTCCAGATCATTTATATATGTTACGAGGGAAGGTTATGATGGAAGTCCATGCAAAAAATCATCTGAAAATTAACGTCTATAAAACTTTTCGAAATGCAAGTTTCGGTCAAAAAATCATAGTATATTATACACTAGTTTATACTAGTTTCGGTCAAAAAAGAAAATTTAATCGAGGACTTCTCGAAATGATACGAAATTTTTCAGATTATTGATATATTTTGTGAGGAAAGGTTATGATGGAAATCCGTGCAAAAAAACATCTGAAAATTAGATTCTATGAAGCTATTTTGAAATGCAAGTTTCGGTCAAAAAATCATAAATATTATACACTAGTTTATTCTAGTTTCGGTCAAAATGTCGAATTAAATCGAGGAGTGTTCCAATTATAAGAAACTTTTCAGATCATTTATATATGTTACAAGGGAAGGTTATGATGGAAGTCCATGAAAAAATCATCTGAAAATTTGTTTCTATAAAACTTATCGAAATGCATGTTTCTGTCAAAAAATCATAGTATATTACACACTAGTTTACACTAGTTTCGGTCAAAAAATCAAAGTAAATCGAGGACTACTCGAAATGATACGAATATTTTCAGATCATTTCTATATATTAGGAGGGAAGGTTATGATTGAAGTACATGAAAAAAATCATTTAAAAATTTGACTCAATGAACCTTTTTGAAATGCAAGTTTCGGTCAAAAAATCAGAATATATTATACACTATTTTAAACTAGTTTCGTTCAAAAAATCAAATTAAATCAGAAACTGTTCGAAATGATACGAAACTTTCCAGATCATTTATATATGTTACGAGGGAAGGTTATGATGGAAGTCCATGCAAAAAATCATCTGAAAATTAACGTCTATAAAACTTTTCGAAATGCAAGTTTCGGTAAAAAAATCATAGTATATTATACACTAGTTTATACTAGTTTCGGTCAAAAAAGAAAATTTAATCGAGGACTTCTCGAAATGATACGAAATTTTTCAGATTATTGATATATTTTGTGAGGAAAGGTTATGATGGAAATCCGTGCAAAAAAAAATCTGAAAATTAGATTCTATGAAGCTATTTTGAAATGCAAGTTTCGGTCAAAAAATCATAAATATTATACACTAGTTTATTCTAGTTTCGGTCAAAATGTCGAATTAAATCGAGGAGTGTTCCAATTATAAGAAACTTTTCAGATCATTTATATATGTTACAAGGGAAGGTTATGATGGAAGTCCATGAAAAAATCATCTGAAAATTTGTTTCTATAAAACTTATCGAAATGCATGTTTCTGTCAAAAAATCATAGTATATTACACACTAGTTTACACTAGTTTCGGTCAAAAAATCAAAGTAAATCGAGGACTACTCGAAATGATACGAATATTTTCAGATCATTTCTATATATTAGGAGGGAAGGTTATGATTGAAGTACATGAAAAAAATCATTTAAAAATTTGACTCAATGAACCTTTTTGAAATACAAGTTTCGGTCAAAAAATCAGAATATATTATACACTATTTTAAACTAGTTTCGTTCAAAAAAATCAAATTAAATCAGAAACTGTTCGAAATGATAGGAAACTTTCCAGATCATTTATATATGTTACGAGGGAAGGTTATGATGGAAGTCCATGCAAAAAATCATCTGAAAATTAACGTCTATAAAACTTTTCGAAATGCAAGTTTCGGTAAAAAAATCATAGTATATTATACACTAGTTTATACTAGTTTCGGTCAAAAAAGAAAATTTAATCGAGGACTTCTCGAAATGATACGAAATTTTTCAGATTATTGATATATTTTGTGAGGAAAGGTTATGATGGAAATCCGTGCAAAAAAAAATCTGAAAATTAGATTCTATGAAGCTATTTTGAAATGCAAGTTTCGGTCAAAAAATCATAAATATTATACACTAGTTTATTCTAGTTTCGGTCAAAATGTCGAATTAAATCGAGGAGTGTTCCAATTATAAGAAACTTTTCAGATCATTTATATATGTTACAAGGGAAGGTTATGATGGAAGTCCATGAAAAAATCATCTGAAAATTTGTTTCTATAAAACTTATCGAAATGCATGTTTCTGTCAAAAAATCATAGTATATTACACACTAGTTTACACTAGTTTCGGTCAAAAAATCAAAGTAAATCGAGGACTACTCGAAATGATACGAATATTTTCAGATCATTTCTATATATTAGGAGGGAAGGTTATGATTGAAGTACATGAAAAAAATCATTTAAAAATTTGACTCAATGAACCTTTTTGAAATACAAGTTTCGGTCAAAAAATCAGAATATATTATACACTATTTTAAACTAGTTTCGTTCAAAAAAATCAAATTAAATCAGAAACTGTTCGAAATGATAGGAAACTTTCCAGATCATTTATATATGTTACGAGGGAAGGTTATGATGGAAGTCCATGCAAAAAATCATCTGAAAATTAACGTCTATAAAACTTTTCGAAATGCAAGTTTCGGTAAAAAAATCATAGTATATTATACACTAGTTTATACTAGTTTCAGTCAAAAAAGAAAATTTAATCGAGGACTTCTCGAAATGATACGAAACTTTTCTGATTATTGATATATTTTGTGAGGGAAGGTTATGATGGAAATCCGTGCAAAAAATCATCTGAAAATTAGATTCTATGAAGCTATTTTTAAATGCAAGTTTCGGTAAAAAAATAATAAATATTATACACTAGTTTATTCTAGTTTCGGTCAAAATGTCGAATTAAATCGAGGAATGTTCCAATTATAAGAAACTTTTCAGATCATTTATATATGTTACAAGGGAAGGTTATGATGGAAGTCCATGAAAAAATCATCTGAAAATTTGTTTCTATAAAACTTATCGAAATGCATGTTTCTGTCAAAAAATCATAGTATATTACACACTAGTTTACACTAGTTTCGGTCAAAAAATCAATGTAAATCGAGGACTACTCAAAATGATACGTATATTTTCAGATCATTTCTATATATTAGGAGGGAAGGTTATGATTGAAGTACATGAAAAAAATAATTTAAAAATTAGACTCAATGAACCTTTTTGAAATACAAGTTTCGGTCAAAAAATCAGAATATATTATACACTATTTTAAACTAGTTTCGTTCAAAAAATCAAATTAAATTAGAAATTGTTAAAAATGATACGAAACTTTCCAGATCATTTATATATGTTACGAGGGAAGGTTATGATGGAAGTCCATGCAAAAAATCATCTGAAAATTAACGTCTATAAAACTTTTCGAAATGCAAGTTTCGGTCAAAAAATTATAGTATATTATACACTAGTTTATACTAGTTTCGGTCAAAAAAGAAAATTTAATCGAGGACTGCTAGAAATGATACACAAATTTTCAGATTATTGATATATTTTATGAGGGAAGGTTATGACGGAAGTCCGTGCAAAAAATCAACTGAAAATTAGATTCTATGAAGCTTTTTTGAAATGCAAGTTTCGGTCAAAAAATCAGAATATATTATACACTATTTTAAACTAGTTTCGTTCAAAAAATCAAATTAAATCAGAAACTGTTCGAAATGATATGAAACTTTCCAGATCATTTATATATGTTACGAGGGAAGGTTATGATGGAAGTCCATGCAAAAAATCATCTGAAAATTAACGTCTATAAAACTTTTCGAAATGCAAGTTTCGGTAAAAAAATCATAGTATATTATACACTAGTTTATACTAGTTTCGGTCAAAAAAGAAAATTTAATCGAGGACTTCTCGAAATGATACGAAATTTTTCAGATTATTGATATATTTTGTGAGGAAAGGTTATGATGGAAATCCGTGCAAAAAAACATCTGAAAATTAGATTCTATGAAGCTATTTTGAAATGCAAGTTTCGGTCAAAAAATCATAAATATTATACACTAGTTTATTCTAGTTTCGGTCAAAATGTCGAATTAAATCGAGGAGTGTTCCAATTATAAGAAACTTTTCAGATCATTTATATATGTTACAAGGGAAGGTTATGATGGAAGTCCATGAAAAAATCATCTGAAAATTTGTTTCTATAAAACTTATCGAAATGCATGTTTCTGTCAAAAAATCATAGTATATTACACACTAGTTTACACTAGTTTCGGTCAAAAAATCAAAGTAAATCGAGGACTACTCGAAATGATACGAATATTTTCAGATCATTTCTATATATTAGGAGGGAAGGTTATGATTGAAGTACATGAAAAAAATCATTTAAAAATTTGACTCAATGAACCTTTTTGAAATACAAGTTTCGGTCAAAAAATCAGAATATATTATACACTATTTTAAACTAGTTTCGTTCAAAAAAATCAAATTAAATCAGAAACTGTTCGAAATGATAGGAAACTTTCCAGATCATTTATATATGTTACGAGGGAAGGTTATGATGGAAGTCCATGCAAAAAATCATCTGATAATTAACGTCAATAAAACTTTTCGAAATGCAAGTTTCGGTAAAAAAATCATAGTATATTATACACTAGTTTATACTAGTTTCATTCAAAAAAGAAAATTTAATCGAGGACTTCTCGAAATGATACGAAACTTTTCTGCTTATTGATATATTTTGTGAGGGAAGGTTATGATGGAAATCCGTGCAAAAAATCATCTGAAAATTAGATTCTATGAAGCTATTTTTAAATGCAAGTTTCGGTAAAAAAATAATAAATATTATACACTAGTTTATTCTAGTTTCGGTCAAAATGTCGAATTAAATCGAGGAATGTTCCAATTATAAGAAAATTTTCAGATCATTTATATATGTTACAAGGGAAGGTTATGATGGAAGTCCATGAAAAAATCATCTGAAAATTTGTTTCTATAAAACTTATCGAAATGCATGTTTCTGTCAAAAAATCATAGTATATTACACACTAGTTTACACTAGTTTCGGTCAAAAAATCAATGTAAATCGAGGACTACTCGAAATGATACGTATATTTTCAGATCATTTCTATATATTAGGAGGGAAGGTTATGATTGAAGTACATGAAAAAAATCATTTAAAAATTAGACTCAATGAACCTTTTTGAAATACAAGTTTCGGTCAAAAAATCAGAATATATTATACACTATTTTAAACTAGTTTCGTTCAAAAAATCAAATTAAATTAGAAACTGTTAAAAATGATACGAAACTTTCCAGATCATTTATATATGTTACGAGGGAAGGTTATGATGGAAGTCCATGCAAAAAATCATCTGAAAATTAACGTCTATAAAACTTTTCGAAATGCAAGTTTCGGTCAAAAAATCATAGTATATTATACACTAGTTTATACTAGTTTCGGTCAAAAAAGAAAATTTAATCGAGGACTGCTAGAAATGATACACAAATTTTCAGATTATTGATATATTTTATGAGGGAAGGTTATGACGGAAGTCCGTGCAAAAAATCAACTGAAAATTAGATTCTATGAAGCTTTTTTGAAATGCAAGTTTCGGTCAAAAAATCAGAATATATTATACACTATTTTAAACTAGTTTCGTTCAAAAAATCAAATTAAATCAGAAACTGTTCGAAATGATACGAAACTTTCCAGATCATTTATATATGTTACGAGGGAAGGTTATGATGGAAGTCCATGCAAAAAATCATCTGAAAATTAACGTCTATAAAACTTTTCGAAATGCAAGTTTCGGTCAAAAAATCATAGTATATTATACACTAGTTTATACTAGTTTCGGTCAAAAAAGAAAATTTAATCGAGGACTTCTCGAAATGATACAAAACTTTTCTGATTATTGATATATTTTGTGAGGGAAGGTTATGATGGAAATCCGTGCAAAAAATCATCTGAAAATTAGATTCTATGAAGCTATTTTTAAATGCAAGTTTCGGTAAAAAAATAATAAATATTATACACTAGTTTATTCTAGTTTCGGTCAAAATGTCGAATTAAATCGAGGAATGTTCCAATTATAAGAAACTTTTCAGATCATTTATATATGTTACAAGGGAAGGTTATGATGGAAGTCCATGAAAAAATCATCTGAAAATTTGTTTCTATAAAACTTATCGAAATGCATGTTTCTGTCAAAAAATCATAGTATATTACACACTAGTTTACACTAGTTTCGGTCAAAAAATCAATGTAAATCGAGGACTACTCGAAATGATACGTATATTTTCAGATCATTTCTATATATTAGGAGGGAAGGTTATGATTGAAGTACATGAAAAAAATAATTTAAAAATTAGACTCAATGAACCTTTTTGAAATACAAGTTTCGGTCAAAAAATCAGAATATATTATACACTATTTTAAACTAGTTTCGTTCAAAAAATCAAATTAAATTAGAAACTGTTAAAAATGATACGAAACTTTCCAGATCATTTATATATGTTACGAGGGAAGGTTATGATGGAAGTCCATGCAAAAAATCATCTGAAAATTAACGTCTATAAAACTTTTCGAAATGCAAGTTTCGGTCAAAAAATCATAGTATATTATACACTAGTTTATACTAGTTTCGGTCAAAAAAGAAAATTTAATCGAGGACTGCTAGAAATGATACACAAATTTTCAGATTATTGATATATTTTATGAGGGAAGGTTATGACGGAAGTCCGTGCAAAAAATAACTGAAAATTAGATTCTATGAAGCTTTTTTGAAATGCAAGTTTCGGTCAAAAAATCAGAATATATTATACACTATTTTAAACTAGTTTCGTTCAAAAAATCAAATTAAATCAGAAACTGTTCGAAATGATACGAAACTTTCCAGATCATTTATATATGTTACGAGGGAAGGTTATGATGGAAGTCCATGCAAAAAATCATCTGAAAATTAACGTCTATAAAACTTTTCGAAATGCAAGTTTCGGTCAAAAAATCATAGTATATTATACACTAGTTTATACTAGTTTCGGTCAAAAAAGAAAATTTAATCGAGGACTGCTAGAAATGATACACAAATTTTCAGATTATTGATATATTTTATGAGGGAAGGTTATGACGGAAGTCCGTGCAAAAAATCAACTGAAAATTAGATTCTATGAAGCTTTTTTGAAATGCAAGTTTCGGTCAAAAAATCAGAATATATTATATACTATTTTAAACTAGTTTCGTTCAAAAAATCAAATTAAATCAGAAACTGTTCGAAATGATACGAAACTTTCCAGATCATTTATATATGTTACGAGGGAAGGTTATGATGGAAGTCCATGCAAAAAATCATCTGAAAATTAACGTCTATAAAACTTTTCGAAATGCAAGTTTCGGTCAAAAAATCATAGTATATTATACACTAGTTTATACTAGTTTCGGTCAAAAAAGAAAATTTAATCGAGGACTTCTCGAAATGATACAAAACGTTTCTGATTATTGATATATTTTGTGAGGGAAGGTTATGATGGAAATCCGTGCAAAAAATCATCTGAAAATTAGATTCTATGAAGCTATTTTTAAATGCAAGTTTCGGTAAAAAAATAATAAATATTATACACTAGTTTATTCTAGTTTCGGTCAAAATGTCGAATTAAATCGAGGAATGTTCCAATTATAAGAAACTTTTCAGATCATTTATATATGTTACAAGGGAAGGTTATGATGGAAGTCCATGAAAAAATCATCTGAAAATTTGTTTCTATAAAACTTATCGAAATGCATGTTTCTGTCAAAAAATCATAGTATATTACACACTAGTTTACACTAGTTTCGGTCAAAAAATCAATGTAAATCGAGGACTACTCGAAATGATACGAATATTTTCAGATCATTTCTATATATTAGGAGGGAAGGTTATGATTGAAGTACATGAAAAAAATCATTTAAAAATTTGACCTAATGAACCTTTTTGAAATGCAAGTTTCGGTCAAAAAATCAGAATATATTATACACTATTTTAAACTAGTTTCGTTCAAAAAATCAAATTAAATCAGAAACTGTTCGAAATGATACGAAACTTTCCAGATCATTTATATATGTTACGAGGGAAGGTTATGATGGAAGTCCATGCAAAAAATCATCTGAAAATTAACGTCTATAAAACTTTTCGAAATGCAAGTTTCGGTCAAAAAATCATAGTATATTATACACTAGTTTATACTAGTTTCGGTCAAAAAAGAAAATTTAATCGAGGACTTCTCGAAATGATACAAAACTTTTCTGATTATTGATATATTTTGTGAGGAAAGGTTATGATGGAAATCCGTGCAAAAAATCATCTGAAAATTAGATTCTATGAAGCTATTTTTAAATGCAAGTTTCGGTCAAAAAATCATAAATATTATACATTGTTTATTCTAGTTTCGGTCAAAATGTCGAATTAAATCGAGGAGTGTTCCAATTATAAGAAACTTTTCAGATCATTTATATATGTTACAAGGGAAGGTTATGATGGAAGTCCATGAAAAAATCATCTGAAAATTTGTTTCTATAAAACTTATCGAAATGCATGTTTCTGTCAAAAAATCATAGTATATTACACACTAGTTTACACTAGTTTCGGTCAAAAAATCAATGTAAATCGAGGACTACTCGAAATGATACGAATATTTTCAGATCATTTCTATATATTAGGAGGGAAGGTTATGATTGAAGTACATGAAAAAAATCATTTAAAAATTTGACCTAATGAACCTTTTTGAAATGCAAGTTTCGGTCAAAAAATCAGAATATATTATACACTATTTTAAACTAGTTTCGTTCAAAAAATCAAATTAAATCAGAAACTGTTCGAAATGATACGAAACTTTCCAGATCATTTATATATGTTACGAGGGAAGGTTATGATGGAAGTCCATGCAAAAAATCATCTGAAAATTAACGTCTATAAAACTTTTCGAAATGCAAGTTTCGGTCAAAAAATCATAGTATATTATACACTAGTTTATACTAGTTTCGGTCAAAAAAGAAAATTTAATCGAGGACTTCTCGAAATGATACGAAATTTTTCAGATTATTGATATATTTTGTGAGGAAAGGTTATGATGGAAATCCGTGCAAAAAAACATCTGAAAATTAGATTCTATGAAGCTATTTTGAAATGCAAGTTTCGGTCAAAAAATCATAAATATTATACACTAGTTTATTCTAGTTTCGGTCAAAATGTCGAATTAAATCGAGGAGTGTTCCAATTATAAGAAACTTTTCAGATCATTTATATATGTTACAAGGGAAGGTTATGATGGAAGTCCATGAAAAAATCATCTGAAAATTTGTTTCTATAAAACTTATCGAAATGCATGTTTCTGTCAAAAAATCATAGTATATTACACACTAGTTTACACTAGTTTCGGTCAAAAAATCAAAGTAAATCGAGGACTACTCGAAATGATACGAATATTTTCAGATCATTTCTATATATTAGGAGGGAAGGTTATGATTGAAGTACATGAAAAAAATCATTTCAAAATTTGACTCAATGAACCTTTTTGAAATGCAAGTTTCGGTCAAAAAATCAGAATATATTATACACTATTGTAAACTAGTTTCGTTCAAAAAATCAAATTAAATCAGAAACTGTTCGAAATGATACGAAACTTTCCAGATCATTTATATATGTTACGAGGGAAGGTTATGATGGAAGTCCATGCAAAAAATCATCTGAAAATTAACGTCTATAAAACTTTTCGAAATGCCTGTTTCGGTCAAAAAATCATAGTATATTATACACTAGTTTATACTAGTTTCGGTCAAAAAAGAAAATTTAATCGAGGACTTCTCGAAATGATACGAAATTTTTCAGATTATTGATATATTTTGTGAGGAAAGGTTATGATGGAAATCCGTGCAAAAAAACATCTGAAAATTAGATTCTATGAAGCTATTTTGAAATGCAAGTTTCGGTCAAAAAATCATAAATATTATACACTAGTTTATTCTAGTTTCGGTCAAAATGTCGAATTAAATCGAGGAGTGTTCCAATTATAAGAAACTTTTCAGATCATTTATATATGTTACAAGGGAAGGTTATGATGGAAGTCCATGAAAAAATCATCTGAAAATTTGTTTCTATAAAACTTATCGAAATGCATGTTTCTGTCAAAAAATCATAGTATATTACACACTAGTTTACACTAGTTTCGGTCAAAAAATCAAAGTAAATCGAGGACTACTCGAAATGATACGAATATTTTCAGATCATTTCTATATATTAGGAGGGAAGGTTATGATTGAAGTACATGAAAAAAATCATTTAAAAATTTGACTCAATGAACCTTTTTGAAATACAAGTTTCGGTCAAAAAATCAGAATATATTATACACTATTTTAAACTAGTTTCGTTCAAAAAATCAAATTAAATTAGAAACTGTTAAAAATGATACGAAACTTTCCAGATCATTTATATATGTTACGAGGGAAGGTTATGATGGAAGTCCATGCAAAAAATCATCTGAAAATTAACGTCTATAAAACTTTTCGAAATGCAAGTTTCGGTCAAAAAATCATAGTATATTATACACTAGTTTATACTAGTTTCGGTCAAAAAAGAAAATTTAATCGAGGACTGCTAGAAATGATACACAAATTTTCAGATTATTGATATATTTTATGAGGGAAGGTTATGACGGAAGTCCGTGCAAAAAATAACTGAAAATTAGATTCTATGAAGCTTTTTTGAAATGCAAGTTTCGGTCAAAAAATCAGAATATATTATACACTATTTTAAACTAGTTTCGTTCAAAAAATCAAATTAAATCAGAAACTGTTCGAAATGATACGAAACTTTCCAGATCATTTATATATGTTACGAGGGAAGGTTATGATGGAAGTCCATGCAAAAAATCATCTGAAAATTAACGTCTATAAAACTTTTCGAAATGCAAGTTTCGGTCAAAAAATCATAGTATATTATACACTAGTTTATACTAGTTTCGGTCAAAAAAGAAAATTTAATCGAGGACTGCTAGAAATGATACACAAATTTTCAGATTATTGATATATTTTATGAGGGAAGGTTATGACGGAAGTCCGTGCAAAAAATCAACTGAAAATTAGATTCTATGAAGCTTTTTTGAAATGCAAGTTTCGGTCAAAAAATCAGAATATATTATATACTATTTTAAACTAGTTTCGTTCAAAAAATCAAATTAAATCAGAAACTGTTCGAAATGATACGAAACTTTCCAGATCATTTATATATGTTACGAGGGAAGGTTATGATGGAAGTCCATGCAAAAAATCATCTGAAAATTAACGTCTATAAAACTTTTCGAAATGCAAGTTTCGGTCAAAAAATCATAGTATATTATACACTAGTTTATACTAGTTTCGGTCAAAAAAGAAAATTTAATCGAGGACTTCTCGAAATGATACAAAACGTTTCTGATTATTGATATATTTTGTGAGGGAAGGTTATGATGGAAATCCGTGCAAAAAATCATCTGAAAATTAGATTCTATGAAGCTATTTTTAAATGCAAGTTTCGGTAAAAAAATAATAAATATTATACACTAGTTTATTCTAGTTTCGGTCAAAATGTCGAATTAAATCGAGGAATGTTCCAATTATAAGAAACTTTTCAGATCATTTATATATGTTACAAGGGAAGGTTATGATGGAAGTCCATGAAAAAATCATCTGAAAATTTGTTTCTATAAAACTTATCGAAATGCATGTTTCTGTCAAAAAATCATAGTATATTACACACTAGTTTACACTAGTTTCGGTCAAAAAATCAATGTAAATCGAGGACTACTCGAAATGATACGAATATTTTCAGATCATTTCTATATATTAGGAGGGAAGGTTATGATTGAAGTACATGAAAAAAATCATTTAAAAATTTGACCTAATGAACCTTTTTGAAATGCAAGTTTCGGTCAAAAAATCAGAATATATTATACACTATTTTAAACTAGTTTCGTTCAAAAAATCAAATTAAATCAGAAACTGTTCGAAATGATACGAAACTTTCCAGATCATTTATATATGTTACGAGGGAAGGTTATGATGGAAGTCCATGCAAAAAATCATCTGAAAATTAACGTCTATAAAACTTTTCGAAATGCAAGTTTCGGTCAAAAAATCATAGTATATTATACACTAGTTTATACTAGTTTCGGTCAAAAAAGAAAATTTAATCGAGGACTTCTCGAAATGATACAAAACTTTTCTGATTATTGATATATTTTGTGAGGAAAGGTTATGATGGAAATCCGTGCAAAAAATCATCTGAAAATTAGATTCTATGAAGCTATTTTTAAATGCAAGTTTCGGTCAAAAAATCATAAATATTATACATTGTTTATTCTAGTTTCGGTCAAAATGTCGAATTAAATCGAGGAGTGTTCCAATTATAAGAAACTTTTCAGATCATTTATATATGTTACAAGGGAAGGTTATGATGGAAGTCCATGAAAAAATCATCTGAAAATTTGTTTCTATAAAACTTATCGAAATGCATGTTTCTGTCAAAAAATCATAGTATATTACACACTAGTTTACACTAGTTTCGGTCAAAAAATCAATGTAAATCGAGGACTACTCGAAATGATACGAATATTTTCAGATCATTTCTATATATTAGGAGGGAAGGTTATGATTGAAGTACATGAAAAAAATCATTTAAAAATTTGACCTAATGAACCTTTTTGAAATGCAAGTTTCGGTCAAAAAATCAGAATATATTATACACTATTTTAAACTAGTTTCGTTCAAAAAATCAAATTAAATCAGAAACTGTTCGAAATGATACGAAACTTTCCAGATCATTTATATATGTTACGAGGGAAGGTTATGATGGAAGTCCATGCAAAAAATCATCTGAAAATTAACGTCTATAAAACTTTTCGAAATGCAAGTTTCGGTCAAAAAATCATAGTATATTATACACTAGTTTATACTAGTTTCGGTCAAAAAAGAAAATTTAATCGAGGACTTCTCGAAATGATACGAAATTTTTCAGATTATTGATATATTTTGTGAGGAAAGGTTATGATGGAAATCCGTGCAAAAAAACATCTGAAAATTAGATTCTATGAAGCTATTTTGAAATGCAAGTTTCGGTCAAAAAATCATAAATATTATACACTAGTTTATTCTAGTTTCGGTCAAAATGTCGAATTAAATCGAGGAGTGTTCCAATTATAAGAAACTTTTCAGATCATTTATATATGTTACAAGGGAAGGTTATGATGGAAGTCCATGAAAAAATCATCTGAAAATTTGTTTCTATAAAACTTATCGAAATGCATGTTTCTGTCAAAAAATCATAGTATATTACACACTAGTTTACACTAGTTTCGGTCAAAAAATCAAAGTAAATCGAGGACTACTCGAAATGATACGAATATTTTCAGATCATTTCTATATATTAGGAGGGAAGGTTATGATTGAAGTACATGAAAAAAATCATTTCAAAATTTGACTCAATGAACCTTTTTGAAATGCAAGTTTCGGTCAAAAAATCAGAATATATTATACACTATTGTAAACTAGTTTCGTTCAAAAAATCAAATTAAATCAGAAACTGTTCGAAATGATACGAAACTTTCCAGATCATTTATATATGTTACGAGGGAAGGTTATGATGGAAGTCCATGCAAAAAATCATCTGAAAATTAACGTCTATAAAACTTTTCGAAATGCCTGTTTCGGTCAAAAAATCATAGTATATTATACACTAGTTTATACTAGTTTCGGTCAAAAAAGAAAATTTAATCGAGGACTTCTCGAAATGATACGAAATTTTTCAGATTATTGATATATTTTGTGAGGAAAGGTTATGATGGAAATCCGTGCAAAAAAACATCTGAAAATTAGATTCTATGAAGCTATTTTGAAATGCAAGTTTCGGTCAAAAAATCATAAATATTATACACTAGTTTATTCTAGTTTCGGTCAAAATGTCGAATTAAATCGAGGAGTGTTCCAATTATAAGAAACTTTTCAGATCATTTATATATGTTACAAGGGAAGGTTATGATGGAAGTCCATGAAAAAATCATCTGAAAATTTGTTTCTATAAAACTTATCGAAATGCATGTTTCTGTCAAAAAATCATAGTATATTACACACTAGTTTACACTAGTTTCGGTCAAAAAATCAAAGTAAATCGAGGACTACTCGAAATGATACGAATATTTTCAGATCATTTCTATATATTAGGAGGGAAGGTTATGATTGAAGTACATGAAAAAAATCATTTAAAAATTTGACTCAATGAACCTTTTTGAAATACAAGTTTCGGTCAAAAAATCAGAATATATTATACACTATTTTAAACTAGTTTCGTTCAAAAAAATCAAATTAAATCAGAAACTGTTCGAAATGATAGGAAACTTTCCAGATCATTTATATATGTTACGAGGGAAGGTTATGATGGAAGTCCATGCAAAAAATCATCTGAAAATTAACGTCTATAAAACTTTTCGAAATGCAAGTTTCGGTAAAAAAATCATAGTATATTATACACTAGTTTATACTAGTTTCAGTCAAAAAAGAAAATTTAATCGAGGACTTCTCGAAATGATACGAAACTTTTCTGATTATTGATATATTTTGTGAGGGAAGGTTATGATGGAAATCCGTGCAAAAAATCATCTGAAAATTAGATTCTATGAAGCTATTTTTAAATGCAAGTTTCGGTAAAAAAATAATAAATATTATACACTAGTTTATTCTAGTTTCGGTCAAAATGTCGAATTAAATCGAGGAATGTTCCAATTATAAGAAACTTTTCAGATCATTTATATATGTTACAAGGGAAGGTTATGATGGAAGTCCATGAAAAAATCATCTGAAAATTTGTTTCTATAAAACTTATCGAAATGCATGTTTCTGTCAAAAAATCATAGTATATTACACACTAGTTTACACTAGTTTCGGTCAAAAAATCAATGTAAATCGAGGACTACTCGAAATGATACGTATATTTTCAGATCATTTCTATATATTAGGAGGGAAGGTTATGATTGAAGTACATGAAAAAAATAATTTAAAAATTAGACTCAATGAACCTTTTTGAAATACAAGTTTCGGTCAAAAAATCAGAATATATTATACACTATTTTAAACTAGTTTCGTTCAAAAAATCAAATTAAATTAGAAACTGTTAAAAATGATACGAAACTTTCCAGATCATTTATATATGTTACGAGGGAAGGTTATGATGGAAGTCCATGCAAAAAATCATCTGAAAATTAACGTCTATAAAACTTTTCGAAATGCAAGTTTCGGTCAAAAAATCATAGTATATTATACACTAGTTTATACTAGTTTCGGTCAAAAAAGAAAATTTAATCGAGGACTGCTAGAAATGATACACAAATTTTCAGATTATTGATATATTTTATGAGGGAAGGTTATGACGGAAGTCCGTGCAAAAAATCAACTGAAAATTAGATTCTATGAAGCTTTTTTGAAATGCAAGTTTCGGTCAAAAAATCAGAATATATTATACACTATTTTAAACTAGTTTCGTTCAAAAAATCAAATTAAATCAGAAACTGTTCGAAATGATATGAAACTTTCCAGATCATTTATATATGTTACGAGGGAAGGTTATGATGGAAGTCCATGCAAAAAATCATCTGAAAATTAACGTCTATAAAACTTTTCGAAATGCAAGTTTCGGTAAAAAAATCATAGTATATTATACACTAGTTTATACTAGTTTCGGTCAAAAAAGAAAATTTAATCGAGGACTTCTCGAAATGATACGAAATTTTTCAGATTATTGATATATTTTGTGAGGAAAGGTTATGATGGAAATCCGTGCAAAAAAACATCTGAAAATTAGATTCTATGAAGCTATTTTGAAATGCAAGTTTCGGTCAAAAAATCATAAATATTATACACTAGTTTATTCTAGTTTCGGTCAAAATGTCGAATTAAATCGAGGAGTGTTCCAATTATAAGAAACTTTTCAGATCATTTATATATGTTACAAGGGAAGGTTATGATGGAAGTCCATGAAAAAATCATCTGAAAATTTGTTTCTATAAAACTTATCGAAATGCATGTTTCTGTCAAAAAATTATAGTATATTACACACTAGTTTACACTAGTTTCGGTCAAAAAATCAAAGTAAATCGAGGACTACTCGAAATGATACGAATATTTTCAGATCATTTCTATATATTAGGAGGGAAGGTTATGATTGAAGTACATGAAAAAAATCATTTAAAAATTTGACTCAATGAACCTTTTTGAAATACAAGTTTCGGTCAAAAAATCAGAATATATTATACACTATTTTAAACTAGTTTCGTTCAAAAAAATCAAATTAAATCAGAAACTGTTCGAAATGATAGGAAACTTTCCAGATCATTTATATATGTTACGAGGGACGGTTATGATGGAAGTCCATGCAAAAAATCATCTGAAAATTAACGTCTATAAAACTTTTCGAAATGCAAGTTTCGGTAAAAAAATCATAGTATATTATACACTAGTTTATACTAGTTTCAGTCAAAAAAGAAAATTTAATCGAGGACTTCTCGAAATGATACGAAACTTTTCTGATTATTGATATATTTTGTGAGGGAAGGTTATGATGGAAATCCGTGCAAAAAATCATCTGAAAATTAGATTCTATGAAGCTATTTTTAAATGCAAGTTTCGGTAAAAAAATAATAAATATTATACACTAGTTTATTCTAGTTTCGGTCAAAATGTCGAATTAAATCGAGGAATGTTCCAATTATAAGAAACTTTTCAGATCATTTATATATGTTACAAGGGAAGGTTATGATGGAAGTCCATGAAAAAATCATCTGAAAATTTGTTTCTATAAAACTTATCGAAATGCATGTTTCTGTCAAAAAATCATAGTATATTACACACTAGTTTACACTAGTTTCGGTCAAAAAATCAATGTAAATCGAGGACTACTCGAAATGATACGTATATTTTCAGATCATTTCTATATATTAGGAGGGAAGGTTATGATTGAAGTACATGAAAAAAATAATTTAAAAATTAGACTCAATGAACCTTTTTGAAATACAAGTTTCGGTCAAAAAATCAGAATATATTATACACTATTTTAAACTAGTTTCGTTCAAAAAATCAAATTAAATTAGAAACTGTTAAAAATGATACGAAACTTTCCAGATCATTTATATATGTTACGAGGGAAGGTTATGATGGAAGTCCATGCAAAAAATCATCTGAAAATTAACGTCTATAAAACTTTTCGAAATGCAAGTTTCGGTCAAAAAATCATAGTATATTATACACTAGTTTATACTAGTTTCGGTCAAAAAAGAAAATTTAATCGAGGACTGCTAGAAATGATACACAAATTTTCAGATTATTGATATATTTTATGAGGGAAGGTTATGACGGAAGTCCGTGCAAAAAATCAACTGAAAATTAGATTCTATGAAGCTTTTTTGAAATGCAAGTTTCGGTCAAAAAATCAGAATATATTATACACTATTTTAAACTAGTTTCGTTCAAAAAATCAAATTAAATCAGAAACTGTTCGAAATGATATGAAACTTTCCAGATCATTTATATATGTTACGAGGGAAGGTTATGATGGAAGTCCATGCAAAAAATCATCTGAAAATTAACGTCTATAAAACTTTTCGAAATGCAAGTTTCGGTAAAAAAATCATAGTATATTATACACTAGTTTATACTAGTTTCGGTCAAAAAAGAAAATTTAATCGAGGACTTCTCGAAATGATACGAAATTTTTCAGATTATTGATATATTTTGTGAGGAAAGGTTATGATGGAAATCCGTGCAAAAAAACATCTGAAAATTAGATTCTATGAAGCTATTTTGAAATGCAAGTTTCGGTCAAAAAATCATAAATATTATACACTAGTTTATTCTAGTTTCGGTCAAAATGTCGAATTAAATCGAGGAGTGTTCCAATTATAAGAAACTTTTCAGATCATTTATATATGTTACAAGGGAAGGTTATGATGGAAGTCCATGAAAAAATCATCTGAAAATTTGTTTCTATAAAACTTATCGAAATGCATGTTTCTGTCAAAAAATTATAGTATATTACACACTAGTTTACACTAGTTTCGGTCAAAAAATCAAAGTAAATCGAGGACTACTCGAAATGATACGAATATTTTCAGATCATTTCTATATATTAGGAGGGAAGGTTATGATTGAAGTACATGAAAAAAATCATTTAAAAATTTGACTCAATGAACCTTTTTGAAATACAAGTTTCGGTCAAAAAATCAGAATATATTATACACTATTTTAAACTAGTTTCGTTCAAAAAAATCAAATTAAATCAGAAACTGTTCGAAATGATAGGAAACTTTCCAGATCATTTATATATGTTACGAGGGAAGGTTATGATGGAAGTCCATGCAAAAAATCATCTGAAAATTAACGTCTATAAAACTTTTCGAAATGCAAGTTTCGGTAAAAAAATCATAGTATATTATACACTAGTTTATACTAGTTTCAGTCAAAAAAGAAAATTTAATCGAGGACTTCTCGAAATGATACGAAACTTTTCTGATTATTGATATATTTTGTGAGGGAAGGTTATGATGGAAATCCGTGCAAAAAATCATCTGAAAATTAGATTCTATGAAGCTATTTTTAAATGCAAGTTTCGGTAAAAAAATAATAAATATTATACACTAGTTTATTCTAGTTTCGGTCAAAATGTCGAATTAAATCGAGGAATGTTCCAATTATAAGAAACTTTTCAGATCATTTATATATGTTACAAGGGAAGGTTATGATGGAAGTCCATGAAAAAATCATCTGAAAATTTGTTTCTATAAAACTTATCGAAATGCATGTTTCTGTCAAAAAATCATAGTATATTACACACTAGTTTACACTAGTTTCGGTCAAAAAATCAATGTAAATCGAGGACTACTCGAAATGATACGTATATTTTCAGATCATTTCTATATATTAGGAGGGAAGGTTATGATTGAAGTACATGAAAAAAATAATTTAAAAATTAGACTCAATGAACCTTTTTGAAATACAAGTTTCGGTCAAAAAATCAGAATATATTATACACTATTTTAAACTAGTTTCGTTCAAAAAATCAAATTAAATTAGAAACTGTTAAAAATGATACGAAACTTTCCAGATCATTTATATATGTTACGAGGGAAGGTTATGATGGAAGTCCATGCAAAAAATCATCTGAAAATTAACGTCTATAAAACTTTTCGAAATGCAAGTTTCGGTCAAAAAATCATAGTATATTATACACTAGTTTATACTAGTTTCGGTCAAAAAAGAAAATTTAATCGAGGACTGCTAGAAATGATACACAAATTTTCAGATTATTGATATATTTTATGAGGGAAGGTTATGACGGAAGTCCGTGCAAAAAATCAACTGAAAATTAGATTCTATGAAGCTTTTTTGAAATGCAAGTTTCGGTCAAAAAATCAGAATATATTATACACTATTTTAAACTAGTTTCGTTCAAAAAATCAAATTAAATCAGAAACTGTTCGAAATGATATGAAACTTTCCAGATCATTTATATATGTTACGAGGGAAGGTTATGATGGAAGTCCATGCAAAAAATCATCTGAAAATTAACGTCTATAAAACTTTTCGAAATGCAAGTTTCGGTAAAAAAATCATAGTATATTATACACTAGTTTATACTAGTTTCGGTCAAAAAAGAAAATTTAATCGAGGACTTCTCGAAATGATACGAAATTTTTCAGATTATTGATATATTTTGTGAGGAAAGGTTATGATGGAAATCCGTGCAAAAAAACATCTGAAAATTAGATTCTATGAAGCTATTTTGAAATGCAAGTTTCGGTCAAAAAATCATAAATATTATACACTAGTTTATTCTAGTTTCGGTCAAAATGTCGAATTAAATCGAGGAGTGTTCCAATTATAAGAAACTTTTCAGATCATTTATATATGTTACAAGGGAAGGTTATGATGGAAGTCCATGAAAAAATCATCTGAAAATTTGTTTCTATAAAACTTATCGAAATGCATGTTTCTGTCAAAAAATCATAGTATATTACACACTAGTTTACACTAGTTTCGGTCAAAAAATCAAAGTAAATCGAGGACTACTCGAAATGATACGAATATTTTCAGATCATTTCTATATATTAGGAGGGAAGGTTATGATTGAAGTACATGAAAAAAATCATTTAAAAATTTGACTCAATGAACCTTTTTGAAATACAAGTTTCGGTCAAAAAATCAGAATATATTATACACTATTTTAAACTAGTTTCGTTCAAAAAAATCAAATTAAATCAAAAACTGTTCGAAATGATAGGAAACTTTCCAGATCATTTATATATGTTACGAGGGAAGGTTATGATGGAAGTCCATGCAAAAAATCATCTGAAAATTAACGTCTATAAAACTTTTCGAAATGCAAGTTTCGGTAAAAAAATCATAGTATATTATACACTAGTTTATACTAGTTTCATTCAAAAAAGAAAATTTAATCGAGGACTTCTCGAAATGATACGAAACTTTTCTGATTATTGATATATTTTGTGAGGGAAGGTTATGATGGAAATCCGTGCAAAAAATCATCTGAAAATTAGATTCTATGAAGCTATTTTTAAATGCAAGTTTCGGTAAAAAAATAATAAATATTATACACTAGTTTATTCTAGTTTCGGTCAAAATGTCGAATTAAATCGAGGAATGTTCCAATTATAAGAAAATTTTCAGATCATTTATATATGTTACAAGGGAAGGTTATGATGGAAGTCCATGAAAAAATCATCTGAAAATTTGTTTCTATAAAACTTATCGAAATGCATGTTTCTGTCAAAAAATCATAGTATATTACACACTAGTTTACACTAGTTTCGGTCAAAAAATCAATGTAAATCGAGGACTACTCGAAATGATACGTATATTTTCAGATCATTTCTATATATTAGGAGGGAAGGTTATGATTGAAGTACATGAAAAAAATCATTTAAAAATTAGACTCAATGAACCTTTTTGAAATACAAGTTTCGGTCAAAAAATCAGAATATATTATACACTATTTTAAACTAGTTTCGTTCAAAAAATCAAATTAAATTAGAAACTGTTAAAAATGATACGAAACTTTCCAGATCATTTATATATGTTACGAGGGAAGGTTATGATGGAAGTCCATGCAAAAAATCATCTGAAAATTAACGTCTATAAAACTTTTCGAAATGCAAGTTTCGGTCAAAAAATCATAGTATATTATACACTAGTTTATACTAGTTTCGGTCAAAAAAGAAAATTTAATCGAGGACTGCTAGAAATGATACACAAATTTTCAGATTATTGATATATTTTATGAGGGAAGGTTATGACGGAAGTCCGTGCAAAAAATCAACTGAAAATTAGATTCTATGAAGCTTTTTTGAAATGCAAGTTTCGGTCAAAAAATCAGAATATATTATACACTATTTTAAACTAGTTTCGTTCAAAAAATCAAATTAAATCAGAAACTGTTCGAAATGATACGAAACTTTCCAGATCATTTATATATGTTACGAGGGAAGGTTATGATGGAAGTCCATGCAAAAAATCATCTGAAAATTAACGTCTATAAAACTTTTCGAAATGCAAGTTTCGGTCAAAAAATCATAGTATATTATACACTAGTTTATACTAGTTTCGGTCAAAAAAGAAAATTTAATCGAGGACTTCTCGAAATGATACAAAACTTTTCTGATTATTGATATATTTTGTGAGGGAAGGTTATGATGGAAATCCGTGCAAAAAATCATCTGAAAATTAGATTCTATGAAGCTATTTTTAAATGCAAGTTTCGGTAAAAAAATAATAAATATTATACACTAGTTTATTCTAGTTTCGGTCAAAATGTCGAATTAAATCGAGGAATGTTCCAATTATAAGAAACTTTTCAGATCATTTATATATGTTACAAGGGAAGGTTATGATGGAAGTCCATGAAAAAATCATCTGAAAATTTGTTTCTATAAAACTTATCGAAATGCATGTTTCTGTCAAAAAATCATAGTATATTACACACTAGTTTACACTAGTTTCGGTCAAAAAATCAATGTAAATCGAGGACTACTCGAAATGATACGTATATTTTCAGATCATTTCTATATATTAGGAGGGAAGGTTATGATTGAAGTACATGAAAAAAATAATTTAAAAATTAGACTCAATGAACCTTTTTGAAATACAAGTTTCGGTCAAAAAATCAGAATATATTATACACTATTTTAAACTAGTTTCGTTCAAAAAATCAAATTAAATTAGAAACTGTTAAAAATGATACGAAACTTTCCAGATCATTTATATATGTTACGAGGGAAGGTTATGATGGAAGTCCATGCAAAAAATCATCTGAAAATTAACGTCTATAAAACTTTTCGAAATGCAAGTTTCGGTCAAAAAATCATAGTATATTATACACTAGTTTATACTAGTTTCGGTCAAAAAAGAAAATTTAATCGAGGACTGCTAGAAATGATACACAAATTTTCAGATTATTGATATATTTTATGAGGGAAGGTTATGACGGAAGTCCGTGCAAAAAATAACTGAAAATTAGATTCTATGAAGCTTTTTTGAAATGCAAGTTTCGGTCAAAAAATCAGAATATATTATACACTATTTTAAACTAGTTTCGTTCAAAAAATCAAATTAAATCAGAAACTGTTCGAAATGATACGAAACTTTCCAGATCATTTATATATGTTACGAGGGAAGGTTATGATGGAAGTCCATGCAAAAAATCATCTGAAAATTAACGTCTATAAAACTTTTCGAAATGCAAGTTTCGGTCAAAAAATCATAGTATATTATACACTAGTTTATACTAGTTTCGGTCAAAAAAGAAAATTTAATCGAGGACTGCTAGAAATGATACACAAATTTTCAGATTATTGATATATTTTATGAGGGAAGGTTATGACGGAAGTCCGTGCAAAAAATCAACTGAAAATTAGATTCTATGAAGCTTTTTTGAAATGCAAGTTTCGGTCAAAAAATCAGAATATATTATACACTATTTTAAACTAGTTTCGTTCAAAAAATCAAATTAAATCAGAAACTGTTCGAAATGATACGAAACTTTCCAGATCATTTATATATGTTACGAGGGAAGGTTATGATGGAAGTCCATGCAAAAAATCATCTGAAAATTAACGTCTATAAAACTTTTCGAAATGCAAGTTTCGGTCAAAAAATCATAGTATATTATACACTAGTTTATACTAGTTTCGGTCAAAAAAGAAAATTTAATCGAGGACTTCTCGAAATGATACAAAACTTTTCTGATTATTGATATATTTTGTGAGGGAAGGTTATGATGGAAATCCGTGCAAAAAATCATCTGAAAATTAGATTCTATGAAGCTATTTTTAAATGCAAGTTTCGGTAAAAAAATAATAAATATTATACACTAGTTTATTCTAGTTTCGGTCAAAATGTCGAATTAAATCGAGGAATGTTCCAATTATAAGAAACTTTTCAGATCATTTATATATGTTACAAGGGAAGGTTATGATGGAAGTCCATGAAAAAATCATCTGAAAATTTGTTTCTATAAAACTTATCGAAATGCATGTTTCTGTCAAAAAATCATAGTATATTACACACTAGTTTACACTAGTTTCGGTCAAAAAATCAATGTAAATCGAGGACTACTCGAAATGATACGTATATTTTCAGATCATTTCTATATATTAGGAGGGAAGGTTATGATTGAAGTACATGAAAAAAATAATTTAAAAATTAGACTCAATGAACCTTTTTGAAATACAAGTTTCGGTCAAAAAATCAGAATATATTATACACTATTTTAAACTAGTTTCGTTCAAAAAATCAAATTAAATTAGAAACTGTTAAAAATGATACGAAACTTTCCAGATCATTTATATATGTTACGAGGGAAGGTTATGATGGAAGTCCATGCAAAAAATCATCTGAAAATTAACGTCTATAAAACTTTTCGAAATGCAAGTTTCGGTCAAAAAATCATAGTATATTATACACTAGTTTATACTAGTTTCGGTCAAAAAAGAAAATTTAATCGAGGACTGCTAGAAATGATACACAAATTTTCAGATTATTGATATATTTTATGAGGGAAGGTTATGACGGAAGTCCGTGCAAAAAATAACTGAAAATTAGATTCTATGAAGCTTTTTTGAAATGCAAGTTTCGGTCAAAAAATCAGAATATATTATACACTATTTTAAACTAGTTTCGTTCAAAAAATCAAATTAAATCAGAAACTGTTCGAAATGATACGAAACTTTCCAGATCATTTATATATGTTACGAGGGAAGGTTATGATGGAAGTCCATGCAAAAAATCATCTGAAAATTAACGTCTATAAAACTTTTCGAAATGCAAGTTTCGGTCAAAAAATCATAGTATATTATACACTAGTTTATACTAGTTTCGGTCAAAAAAGAAAATTTAATCGAGGACTGCTAGAAATGATACACAAATTTTCAGATTATTGATATATTTTATGAGGGAAGGTTATGACGGAAGTCCGTGCAAAAAATCAACTGAAAATTAGATTCTATGAAGCTTTTTTGAAATGCAAGTTTCGGTCAAAAAATCAGAATATATTATACACTATTTTAAACTAGTTTCGTTCAAAAAATCAAATTAAATCAGAAACTGTTCGAAATGATACGAAACTTTCCAGATCATTTATATATGTTACGAGGGAAGGTTATGATGGAAGTCCATGCAAAAAATCATCTGAAAATTAACGTCTATAAAACTTTTCGAAATGCAAGTTTCGGTCAAAAAATCATAGTATATTATACACTAGTTTATACTAGTTTCGGTCAAAAAAGAAAATTTAATCGAGGACTTCTCGAAATGATACAAAACTTTTCTGATTATTGATATATTTTGTGAGGGAAGGTTATGATGGAAATCCGTGCAAAAAATCATCTGAAAATTAGATTCTATGAAGCTATTTTTAAATGCAAGTTTCGGTAAAAAAATAATAAATATTATACACTAGTTTATTCTAGTTTCGGTCAAAATGTCGAATTAAATCGAGGAATGTTCCAATTATAAGAAACTTTTCAGATCATTTATATATGTTACAAGGGAAGGTTATGATGGAAGTCCATGAAAAAATCATCTGAAAATTTGTTTCTATAAAACTTATCGAAATGCATGTTTCTGTCAAAAAATCATAGTATATTACACACTAGTTTACACTAGTTTCGGTCAAAAAATCAATGTAAATCGAGGACTACTCGAAATGATACGTATATTTTCAGATCATTTCTATATATTAGGAGGGAAGGTTATGATTGAAGTACATGAAAAAAATAATTTAAAAATTAGACTCAATGAACCTTTTTGAAATACAAGTTTCGGTCAAAAAATCAGAATATATTATACACTATTTTAAACTAGTTTCGTTCAAAAAATCAAATTAAATTAGAAACTGTTAAAAATGATACGAAACTTTCCAGATCATTTATATATGTTACGAGGGAAGGTTATGATGGAAGTCCATGCAAAAAATCATCTGAAAATTAACGTCTATAAAACTTTTCGAAATGCAAGTTTCGGTCAAAAAATCATAGTATATTATACACTAGTTTATACTAGTTTCGGTCAAAAAAGAAAATTTAATCGAGGACTGCTAGAAATGATACACAAATTTTCAGATTATTGATATATTTTATGAGGGAAGGTTATGACGGAAGTCCGTGCAAAAAATCAACTGAAAATTAGATTCTATGAAGCTTTTTTGAAATGCAAGTTTCGGTCAAAAAATCAGAATATATTATACACTATTTTAAACTAGTTTCGTTCAAAAAATCAAATTAAATCAGAAACTGTTCGAAATGATACGAAACTTTCCAGATCATTTATATATGTTACGAGGGAAGGTTATGATGGAAGTCCATGCAAAAAATCATCTGAAAATTAACGTCTATAAAACTTTTCGAAATGCATGTTTCGGTCAAAAAATCATAGTATATTATACACTAGTTTATACTAGTTTCGGTCAAAAAAGAAAATTTAATCGAGGACTTCTCGAAATGATACGAAATTTTTCAGATTATTGATATATTTTGTGAGGAAAGGTTATGATGGAAATCCGTGCAAAAAAACATCTGAAAATTAGATTCTATGAAGCTATTTTGAAATGCAAGTTTCGGTCAAAAAATCATAAATATTATACACTAGTTTATTCTAGTTTCGGTCAAAATGTCGAATTAAATCGAGGAGTGTTCCAATTATAAGAAACTTTTCAGATCATTTATATATGTTACAAGGGAAGGTTATGATGGAAGTCCATGAAAAAATCATCTGAAAATTTGTTTCTATAAAACTTATCGAAATGCATGTTTCTGTCAAAAAATCATAGTATATTAAACACTAGTTTACACTAGTTTCGGTCAAAAAATCAAAGTAAATCGAGGACTACTCGAAATGATACGAATATTTTCAGATCATTTCTATATATTAGGAGGGAAGGTTATGATTGAAGTACATGAAAAAAATCATTTAAAAATTTGACTCAATGAACCTTTTTGAAATACAAGTTTCGGTCAAAAAATCAGAATATATTATACACTATTTTAAACTAGTTTCGTTCAAAAAAATCAAATTAAATCAGAAACTGTTCGAAATGATAGGAAACTTTCCAGATCATTTATATATGTTACGAGGGAAGGTTATGATGGAAGTCCATGCAAAAAATCATCTGAAAATTAACGTCTATAAAACTTTTCGAAATGCAAGTTTCGGTAAAAAAATCATAGTATATTATACACTAGTTTATACTAGTTTCAGTCAAAAAAGAAAATTTAATCGAGGACTTCTCGAAATGATACGAAACTTTTCTGATTATTGATATATTTTGTGAGGGAAGGTTATGATGGAAATCCGTGCAAAAAATCATCTGAAAATTAGATTCTATGAAGCTATTTTTAAATGCAAGTTTCGGTCAAAAAATAATAAATATTATACACTAGTTTATTCTAGTTTCGGTCAAAATGTCGAATTAAATCGAGGAATGTTCCAATTATAAGAAACTTTTCAGATCATTTATATATGTTACAAGGGAAGGTTATGATGGAAGTCCATGAAAAAATCATCTGAAAATTTGTTTCTATAAAACTTATCGAAATGCATGTTTCTGTCAAAAAATCATAGTATATTACACACTAGTTTACACTAGTTTCGGTCAAAAAATCAATGTAAATCGAGGACTACTCGAAATGATACGTATATTTTCAGATCATTTCTATATATTAGGAGGGAAGGTTATGATTGAAGTACATGAAAAAAATAATTTAAAAATTAGACTCAATGAACCTTTTTGAAATACAAGTTTCGGTCAAAAAATCAGAATATATTATACACTATTTTAAACTAGTTTCGTTCAAAAAATCAAATTAAATTAGAAACTGTTAAAAATGATACGAAACTTTCCAGATCATTTATATATGTTACGAGTGAAGGTTATGATGGAAGTCCATGCAAAAAATCATCTGAAAATTAACGTCTATAAAACTTTTCGAAATGCAAGTTTCGGTCAAAAAATCATAGTATATTATACACTAGTTTATACTAGTTTCGGTCAAAAAAGAAAATTTAATCGAGGACTGCTAGAAATGATACACAAATTTTCAGATTATTGATATATTTTATGAGGGAAGGTTATGACGGAAGTCCGTGCAAAAAATCAACTGAAAATTAGATTCTATGAAGCTTTTTTGAAATGCAAGTTTCGGTCAAAAAATCAGAATATATTATACACTATTTTAAACTAGTTTCGTTCAAAAAATCAAATTAAATCAGAAACTGTTCGAAATGATACGAAACTTTCCAGATCATTTATATATGTTACGAGGGAAGGTTATGATGGAAGTCCATGCAAAAAATCATCTGAAAATTAACGTCTATAAAACTTTTCGAAATGCAAGTTTCGGTCAAAAAATCATAGTATATTATACACTAGTTTATACTAGTTTCGGTCAAAAAAGAAAATTTAATCGAGGACTTCTCGAAATGATACGAAAATTTTCAGATTATTGATATATTTTGTGAGGAAAGGTTATGATGGAAATCCGTGCAAAAAAACATCTGAAAATTAGATTCTATGAAGCTATTTTGAAATGCAAGTTTCGGTCAAAAAATCATAAATATTATACACTAGTTTATTCTAGTTTCGGTCAAAATGTCGAATTAAATCGAGGAGTGTTCCAATTATAAGAAACTTTTCAGATCATTTATATATGTTACAAGGGAAGGTTATGATGGAAGTCCATGAAAAAATCATCTGAAAATTTGTTTCTATAAAACTTATCGAAATGCATGTTTCTGTCAAAAAATCATAGTATATTACACACTAGTTTACACTAGTTTCGGTCAAAAAATCAAAGTAAATCGAGGACTACTCGAAATGATACGAATATTTTCAGATCATTTCTATATATTAGGAGGGAAGGTTATGATTGAAGTACATGAAAAAAATCATTTAAAAATTTGACTCAATGAACCTTTTTGAAATACAAGTTTCGGTCAAAAAATCAGAATATATTATACACTATTTTAAACTAGTTTCGTTCAAAAAATCAAATTAAATCAGAAACTGTTCGAAATGATACGAAACTTTCCAGATCATTTATATATGTTACGAGGGAAGGTTATGATGGAAGTCCATGCAAAAAATCATCTGAAAATTAACGTCTATAAAACTTTTCGAAATGCAAGTTTCGGTCAAAAAATCATAGTATATTATACACTAGTTTATACTAGTTTCGGTCAAAAAAGAAAATTTAATCGAGGACTTCTCGAAATGATACGAAACTTTTCAGATAATTGATATATTTTGTGAGGGAAGGTTATGATGGAAATCCGTGCAAAAAATCATCTGAAAATTAGATTCTATGAAGCTATTTTTAAATGCAAGTTTCGTTCAAAAAATCATAAATATTATACACTAGTTTATTCTAGTTTCGGTCAAAATGTCGATTTAAATCGAGGAATGTTCCAATTATAAGAAACTTTTCAGATCATTTATATATGTTACAAGGGAAGGTTATGATGGAAGTCCATGAAAAAATCATCTGAAAATTTGTTTCTATAAAACTTATCGAAATGCATGTTTCTGTCAAAAAATCATAGTATATTACACACTAGTTTACACTAGTTTCGGTCAAAAATTCAATGTAAATCGAGGACTACTCGAAATGATACGTATATTTTCAGATCAGTTCTATATATTAGGAGGGAAGGTTATGATTGAAGTACATGAAAAAAATCATTTAAAAATTAGACTCAATGAACCTTTTTGAAATACAAGTTTCGGTCAAAAAATCAGAATATATTATACACTATTTTAAACTAGTTTCGTTCAAAAAATCAAATTAAATCAGAAACTGTTAAAAATGATACGAAACTTTCCAGATCATTTATATATGTTACGAGGGAAGGTTATGATGGAAGTCCATGCAAAAAATCATCTGAAAATTAACGTCTATAAAACTTTTCGAAATGCAAGTTTCGGTCAAAAAATCATAGTATATTATACACTAGTTTATACTAGTTTCGGTCAAAAAAGAAAATTTAATCGAGGACTGCTAGAAATGATATGCAAATTTTCAGATTATTGATATATTTTATGAGGGAAGGTTATGACGGAAGTCCGTGCAAAAATCAACTGAAAATTAGATTCTATGAAGCTTTTTTGAAATGCAAGTTTCGGTCAAAAAATCAGAATATATTATACACCATTTTAAACTAGTTTCGTTCAAAAAATAAAATTAATTCAGAAACTGTTCGAAATGATACGAAACTTTCCAGATCATTTATATATGTTACGAGGGAAGGTTATGATGGAAGTCCATGCAAAAAATCATCTGAAAATTAACGTCTATAAAACTTTTCGAAATGCAAGTTTCGGTCAAAAAATCATAGTATATTATACACTAGTTTATACTAGTTTCGGTCAAAAAAGAAAATTTAATCGAGGACTTCTCGAAATGATACGAAACTTTTCAGATAATTGATATATTTTGTGAGGGAAGGTTATGATGGAAATCCGTGCAAAAAATCATCTGAAAATTAGATTCTATGAAGCTATTTTTAAATGCAAGTTTCGGTCAAAAAATCATAAATATTATACACTAGTTTATTCTAGTTTCGGTCAAAATGTCGATTTAAATCGAGGAATGTTCCAATTATAAGAAACTTTTCAGATCATTTATATATGTTACAAGGGAAGGTTATGATGGAAGTCCATGAAAAAATCATCTGAAAATTTGTGTCTATAAAACTTATCGAAATGCATGTTTCTGTCAAAAAATCATAGTATATTACACACTAGATTACACTAGTTTCGGTCAAAAAATCAAAGTAAATCGAGGACTACTCGAAATGATACGAATATTTTCAGATCATTTCTATATATTACGAGGGAAGGTTATGATTGAAGTACATGAAAAAAATCATTTAAAAATTAGACTCAATGAACCTTTTTGAAATACATGTTTCGGTCAAAAAATCAGAATATATTATACACTATTTTAAACTAGTTTCGTTCAAAAAATCAAATTAAATCAGAAACTGTTCGAAATGATACGAAACTTTCCAGATCATTTATATATGTTACGAGGGAAGGTTATGATGGAAGTCCATGCAAAAAATCATCTGAAAATTAACGTCTATAAAACTTTTCGAAATGCAAGTTTCGGTCAAAAAATCATAGTATATTATACACTAGTTTATACTAGTTTCGGTCAAAAAAGAAAATTTAATCGAGGACTGCTAGAAATGATACGCAAATTTTCAGATTATTGATATATTTTATGAGGGAAGGTTATGACGGAAGTTCGTGCAAAAAATCAACTGAAAATTAGATTCTATGAAGCTTTTTTGAAATGCAAGTTTCGGTCAAAAAATCAGAATATATTATACACTATTTTAAACTAGTTTCGTTCAAAAAATTAAATTAAATCAGAAACTGTTCGAAATGATACGAAACTTTCCAGATCATTTATATATGTTACGAGGGAAGGTTATGATGGAAGTCCATGCAAAAAATCATCTGAAAATTAACGTCTATAAAACTTTTCGAAATGCAAGTTTCGGTCAAAAAATCATAGTATATTATACACTAGTTTATACTAGTTTCGGTCAAAAAAGAAAATTTAATCGAGGACTTCTCGAAATGATACGAAATTTTTCAGATTATTGATATATTTTGTGAGGAAAGGTTATGATGGAAATCCGTGCAAAAAAACATCTGAAAATTAGATTCTATGAAGCTATTTTGAAATGCAAGTTTCGGTCAAAAAATCATAAATATTATACACTAGTTTATTCTAGTTTCGGTCAAAATGTCGAATTAAATCGAGGAGTGTTCCAATTATAAGAAACTTTTCAGATCATTTATATATGTTACAAGGGAAGGTTATGATGGAAGTCCATGAAAAAATCATCTGAAAATTTGTTTCTATAAAACTTATCGAAATGCATGTTTCTGTCAAAAAATCATAGTATATTACACACTAGTTTACACTAGTTTCGGTCAAAAAATCAAAGTAAATCGAGGACTACTCGAAATGATACGAATATTTTCAGATCATTTCTATATATTAGGAGGGAAGGTTATGATTGAAGTACATGAAAAAAATCATTTAAAAATTTGACTCAATGAACCTTTTTGAAATACAAGTTTCGGTCAAAAAATCAGAATATATTATACACTATTTTAAACTAGTTTCGTTCAAAAAATCAAATTAAATCAGAAACTGTTCGAAATGATACGAAACATTCTAGATCATTTATATATGTTACGAGGGAAGGTTATGATGGAAGTCCATGCAAAAAATCATCTGAAAATTAACGTCTATAAAACTTTTCGAAATGCAAGTTTCGGTCAAAAAATCATAGTATATTATACACTAGTTTATACTAGTTTCGGTCAAAAAAGAAAATTAAATCGAGGACTTCTCGAAATGATACGAAATTTTTCAGATTATTGATATATTTTGTGAGGAAAGGTTATGATGGAAATCCGTGCAAAAAAACATCTGAAAATTAGATTCTATGAAGCTATTTTGAAATGCAAGTTTCGGTCAAAAAATCATAAATATTATACACTAGTATATTCTAGTTTCGGTCAAAATGTCGAATTAAATCGAGGAGTGTTCCAATTATAAGAAACTTTTTAGATCATTTATATATGTTACAAGGGAAGGTTATGATGGAAGTCCATGAAAAAATCATCTGAAAATTTGTTTCTATAAAACTTATCGAAATGCATGTTTCTGTCAAAAAATCATAGTATATTACACACTAGTTTACACTAGTTTCGGTCAAAAAATCAAAGTAAATCGAGGACTACTCGAAATGATACGAATATTTTCAGATCATTTCTATATATTACGAGGGAAGGTTATGATTGAAGTACATGAAAAAAATCATTTAAAAATTAGACTCAATGAACCTTTTTGAAATACATGTTTCGGTCAAAAAATCAGAATATATTATACACTATTTTAAACTAGTTTCGTTCAAAAAATCAAATTAAATCAGAAACTGTTCGAAATGATACGAAACTTTCCAGATCATTTATATATGTTACGAGGGAAGGTTATGATGGAAGTCCATGCAAAAAATCATCTGAAAATTAACGTCTATAAAACTTTTCGAAATGCAAGTTTCGGTCAAAAAATCATAGTATATTATACACTAGTTTATACTAGTTTCGGTCAAAAAAGAAAATTTAATCGAGGACTGCTAGAAATGATACGCAAATTTTCAGATTATTGATATATTTTATGAGGGAAGGTTATGACGGAAGTTCGTGCAAAAAATCAACTGAAAATTAGATTCTATGAAGCTTTTTTGAAATGCAAGTTTCGGTCAAAAAATCAGAATATATTATACACTATTTTAAACTAGTTTCGTTCAAAAAATTAAATTAAATCAGAAACTGTTCGAAATGATACGAAACTTTCCAGATCATTTATATATGTTACGAGGGAAGGTTATGATGGAAGTCCATGCAAAAAATCATCTGAAAATTAACGTCTATAAAACTTTTCGAAATGCAAGTTTCGGTCAAAAAATCATAGTATATTATACACTAGTTTATACTAGTTTCGGTCAAAAAAGAAAATTTAATCGAGGACTTCTCGAAATGATACGAAATTTTTCAGATTATTGATATATTTTGTGAGGAAAGGTTATGATGGAAATCCGTGCAAAAAAACATCTGAAAATTAGATTCTATGAAGCTATTTTGAAATGCAAGTTTCGGTCAAAAAATCATAAATATTATACACTAGTTTATTCTAGTTTCGGTCAAAATGTCGAATTAAATCGAGGAGTGTTCCAATTATAAGAAACTTTTCAGATCATTTATATATGTTACAAGGGAAGGTTATGATGGAAGTCCATGAAAAAATCATCTGAAAATTTGTTTCTATAAAACTTATCGAAATGCATGTTTCTGTCAAAAAATCATAGTATATTACACACTAGTTTACACTAGTTTCGGTCAAAAAATCAAAGTAAATCGAGGACTACTCGAAATGATACGAATATTTTCAGATCATTTCTATATATTAGGAGGGAAGGTTATGATTGAAGTACATGAAAAAAATCATTTAAAAATTTGACTCAATGAACCTTTTTGAAATACAAGTTTCGGTCAAAAAATCAGAATATATTATACACTATTTTAAACTAGTTTCGTTCAAAAAATCAAATTAAATCAGAAACTGTTCGAAATGATACGAAACATTCTAGATCATTTATATATGTTACGAGGGAAGGTTATGATGGAAGTCCATGCAAAAAATCATCTGAAAATTAACGTCTATAAAACTTTTCGAAATGCAAGTTTCGGTCAAAAAATCATAGTATATTATACACTAGTTTATACTAGTTTCGGTCAAAAAAGAAAATTAAATCGAGGACTTCTCGAAATGATACGAAATTTTTCAGATTATTGATATATTTTGTGAGGAAAGGTTATGATGGAAATCCGTGCAAAAAAACATCTGAAAATTAGATTCTATGAAGCTATTTTGAAATGCAAGTTTCGGTCAAAAAATCATAAATATTATACACTAGTATATTCTAGTTTCGGTCAAAATGTCGAATTAAATCGAGGAGTGTTCCAATTATAAGAAACTTTTTAGATCATTTATATATGTTACAAGGGAAGGTTATGATGGAAGTCCATGAAAAAATCATCTGAAAATTTGTTTCTATAAAACTTATCGAAATGCATGTTTCTGTCAAAAAATCATAGTATATTACACACTAGTTTACACTAGTTTCGGTCAAAAAATCAAAGTAAATCGAGGACTACTCGAAATGATACGAATATTTTCAGATCATTTCTATATATTAGGAGGGAAGGTTATGATTGAAGTACATGAAAAAAATCATTTAAAAATTTGACTCAATGAACCTTTTTGAAATACAAGTTTCGGTCAAAAAATCAGAATATATTATACACTATTTTAAACTAGTTTCGTTCAAAAAATCAAATTAAATCAGAAACTGTTCGAAATGATACGAAACTTTCCAGATCATTTATATATGTTACGAGGGAAGGTTATGATGGAAGTCCATGCAAAAAATCATCTGATAATTAACGTCTATAAAACTTTTCGAAATGCAAGTTTCGGTCAAAAAATCATAGTATATTATACACTAGTTTATACTAGTTTCGGTCAAAAAAGAAAATTTAATCGAGGACTTCTCGAAATGATACGAAACTTTTCAGATAATTGATATATTTTGTGAGGGAAGGTTATGATGGAAATCCGTGCAAAAAATCATCTGAAAATTAGATTCTATGAAGCTATTTTTAAATGCAAGTTTCGTTCAAAAAATCATAAATATTATACACTAGTTTATTCTAGTTTCGGTCAAAATGTCGATTTAAATCGAGGAATGTTCCAATTATAAGAAACTTTTCAGATCATTTATATATGTTACAAGGGAAGGTTATGATGGAAGTCCATGAAAAAATCATCTGAAAATTTGTTTCTATAAAACTTATCGAAATGCAAGATTCTGTCAAAAAATCATAGTATATTACACACTAGTTTACACTAGTTTCGGTCAAAAATTCAATGTAAATCGAGGACTACTCGAAATGATACGTATATTTTCAGATCAGTTCTATATATTAGGAGGGAAGGTTATGATTGAAGTACATGAAAAAAATCATTTAAAAATTAGACTCAATGAACCTTTTTGAAATACAAGTTTCGGTCAAAAAATCAGAATATATTATACACTATTTTAAACTAGTTTCGTTCAAAAAATCAAATTAAATCAGAAACTGTTAAAAATGATACGAAACTTTCCAGATCATTTATATATGTTACGAGGGAAGGTTATGATGGAAGTCCATGCAAAATATCATCTGAAAATTAACGTCTATAAAACTTTTCGAAATGCAAGTTTCGGTCAAAAAATCATAGTATATTATACACTAGTTTATACTAGTTTCGGTCAAAAAAGAAAATTTAATCGAGGACTGCTAGAAATGATATGCAAATTTTCAGATTATTGATATATTTTATGAGGGAAGGTTATGACGGAAGTCCGTGCAAAAAATCAACTGAAAATTAGATTCTATGAACCTTTTTTGAAATGCAAGTTTCGGTCAAAAAATCAGAATATATTATACACCATTTTAAACTAGTTTCGTTCAAAAAATCAAATTAAATCAGAAACTGTTCGAAATGATACGAAACTTTCCAGATCATTTATATATGTTACGAGGGAAGGTTATGATGGAAGTCCATGCAAAAAATCATCTGAAAATTAACGTCTATAAAACTTTTCGAAATGCAAGTTTCGGTCAAAAAATCATAGTATATTATACACTAGTTTATACTAGTTTCGGTCAAAAAAGAAAATTTAATCGAGGACTTCTCGAAATGATACGAAACTTTTCAGATAATTGATATATTTTGTGAGGGAAGGTTATGATGGAAATCCGTGCAAAAAATCATCTGAAAATTAGATTCTATGAAGCTATTTTTAAATGCAAGTTTCGGTCAAAAAATCATAAATATTATACACTAGTTTATTCTAGTTTCGGTCAAAATGTCGATTTAAATCGAGGAATGTTCCAATTATAAGAAACTTTTCAGATCATTTATATATGTTACAAGGGAAGGTTATGATGGAAGTCCATGAAAAAATCATCTGAAAATTTGTTTCTATAAAACTTATCGAAATGCATGTTTCTGTCAAAAAATCATAGTATATTACACACTAGTTTACACTAGTTTCGGTCAAAAATTCAATGTAAATCGAGGACTACTCGAAATGATACGTATATTTTCAGATCAGTTCTATATATTAGGAGGGAAGGTTATGATTGAAGTACATGAAAAAAATCATTTAAAAATTAGACTCAATGAACCTTTTTGAAATACAAGTTTCGGTCAAAAAATCAGAATATATTATACACTATTTTAAACTAGTTTCGTTCAAAAAATCAAATTAAATCAGAAACTGTTAAAAATGATACGAAACTTTCCAGATCATTTATATATATTACGAGGGAAGGTTATGATGGAAGTCCATGCAAAAAATCATCTGAAAATTAACGTCTATAAAACTTTTCGAAATGCAAGTTTCGGTCAAAAAATCATAGTATATTATACACTAGTTTATACTAGTTTCGGTCAAAAAAGAAAATTTAATCGAGGACTGCTAGAAATGATATGCAAATTTTCAGATTATTGATATATTTTATGAGGGAAGGTTATGACGGAAGTCCGTGCAAAAAATCAACTGAAAATTAGATTCTATGAAGCTTTTTTGAAATGCAAGTTTCGGTCAAAAAATCAGAATATATTATACACCATTTTAAACTAGTTTCGTTCAAAAAATCAAATTAAATCAGAAACTGTTCGAAATGATACGAAACTTTCCAGATCATTTATATATGTTACGAGGGAAGGTTATGATGGAAGTCCATGCAAAAAATCATCTGAAAATTAACGTCTATAAAACTTTTCGAAATGCAAGTTTCGGTCAAAAAATCATAGTATATTATACACTAGTTTATACTAGTTTCGGTCAAAAAAGAAAATTTAATCGAGGACTTCTCGAAATGATACGAAACTTTTCAGATAATTGATATATTTTGTGAGGGAAGGTTATGATGGAAATCCGTGCAAAAAATCATCTGAAAATTAGATTCTATGAAGCTATTTTTAAATGCAAGTTTCGGTCAAAAAATCATAAATATTATACACTAGTTTATTCTAGTTTCGGTCAAAATGTCGATTTAAATCGAGGAATGTTCCAATTATAAGAAACTTTTCAGATCATTTATATATGTTACAAGGGAAGGTTATGATGGAAGTCCATGAAAAAATCATCTGAAAATTTGTGTCTATAAAACTTATCGAAATGCATGTTTCTGTCAAAAAATCATAGTATATTACACACTAGATTACACTAGTTTCGGTCAAAAAATCAAAGTAAATCGAGGACTACTCGAAATGATACGAATATTTTCAGATCATTTCTATATATTACGAGGGAAGGTTATGATTGAAGTACATGAAAAAAATCATTTAAAAATTAGACTCAATGAACCTTTTTGAAATACATGTTTCGGTCAAAAAATCAGAATATATTATACACTATTTTAAACTAGTTTCGTTCAAAAAATCAAATTAAATCAGAAACTGTTCGAAATGATACGAAACTTTCCAGATCATTTATATATGTTACGAGGGAAGGTTATGATGGAAGTCCATGCAAAAAATCATCTGAAAATTAACGTCTATAAAACTTTTCGAAATGCAAGTTTCGGTCAAAAAATCATAGTATATTATACACTAGTTTATACTAGTTTCGGTCAAAAAAGAAAATTTAATCGAGGACTGCTAGAAATGATACGCAAATTTTCAGATTATTGATATATTTTATGAGGGAAGGATATGACGGAAGTCCGTGCAAAAAATCAACTGAAAATTAGATTCTATGAAGCTTTTTTGAAATGCAAGTTTCGGCAAAAAATCAGAATATATTATACACTATTTTAAACTAGTTTCGTTCAAAAAATCAAATTAAATCAGAAACTGTTCGAAATGATACGAAACTTTCCAGATCATTTATATATGTTACGAGGGAAGGTTATGATGGAAGTCCATGCAAAAAATCATCTGAAAATTAACGTCTATAAAACTTTTCGAAATGCAAGTTTCGGTCAAAAAATCATAGTATATTATACACTAGTTTATACTAGTTTCGGTCAAAAAAGAAAATTTAATCGAGGACTGCTAGAAATGATACGCAAATTTTCAGATTATTGATATATTTTATGAGGGAAGGTTATGACGGAAGTCCGTGCAAAAAATCAACTGAAAATTAGATTCTATGAAGCTTTTTTGAAATGCAAGTTTCGGTCAAAAAATCAGAATATATTATACACTATTTTAAACTAGTTTCGTTCAAAAAATCTAATTAAATCAGAAACTGTTCGAAATGATACGAAACTTTCCAGATCATTTATATATGTTACGAGGGAAGGTTATGATGGAAGTCCATGCAAAAAATCATCTGAAAATTAACGACTATAAAACTTTTCGAAATGCAAGTTTCGGTCAAAAAATCATAGTATATTATACACTAGTTTATACTAGTTTCGGTCAAAAAAGAAAATTTAATCGAGGACTTCTCGAAATGATACGAAACTTTTCAGATAATTGATATATTTTGTGAGGGAAGGTTATGATGGAAATCCGTGCAAAAAATCATCTGAAAATTAGATTCTATGAAGCTATTTTTAAATGCAAGTTTCGGTCAAAAAATCATAAATATTATACACTAGTTTATTCTAGTTTCGGTCAAAATGTCGATTTAAATCGAGGAATGTTCCAATTATAAGAAACTTTTCAGATCATTTATATATGTTACAAGGGAAGGTTATGATGGAAGTCCATGAAAAAATCATCTGAAAATTTGTGTCTATAAAACTTATCGAAATGCATGTTTCTGTCAAAAAATCATAGTATATTACACACTAGATTACACTAGTTTCGGTCAAAAAATCAAAGTAAATCGAGGACTACTCGAAATGATACGAATATTTTCAGATCATTTCTATATATTACGAGGGAAGGTTATGATTGAAGTACATGAAAAAAATCATTTAAAAATTAGACTCAATGAACCTTTTTGAAATACATGTTTCGGTCAAAAAATCAGAATATATTATACACTATTTTAAACTAGTTTCGTTCAAAAAATCAAATTAAATCAGAAACTGTTCGAAATGATACGAAACTTTCCAGATCATTTATATATGTTACGAGGGAAGGTTATGATGGAAGTCCATGCAAAAAATCATCTGAAAATTAACGTCTATAAAACTTTTCGAAATGCAAGTTTCGGTCAAAAAATCATAGTATATTATACACTAGTTTATACTAGTTTCGGTCAAAAAACAAAATTTAATCGAGGACTGCTAGAAATGATACGCAAATTTTCAGATTATTGATATATTTTATGAGGGAAGGATATGACGGAAGTCCGTGCAAAAAATCAACTGAAAATTAGATTCTATGAAGCTTTTTTGAAATGCAAGTCTCGGTCAAAAAATCAGAATATATTATACACTATTTTAAACTAGTTTCGTTCAAAAAATCAAATTAAATCAGAAACTGTTCGAAATGATACGAAACTTTCCAGATCATTTATATATGTTACAAGGGAAGGTTATGATGGAAGTCCATGCAAAAAATCATCTGAAAATTAACGTCTATAAAACTTTTCGAAATGCAAGTTTCGGTCAAAAAATCATAGTATATTATACACTAGTTTATACTAGTTTCGGTCAAAAAAGAAAATTTAATCGAGGACTGCTAGAAATGATACGCAAATTTTCAGATTATTGATATATTTTATGAGGGAAGGTTATGACGGAAGTCCGTGCAAAAAATCAACTGAAAATTAGATTCGATGAAGCTTTTTTGAAATGCAAGTTTCGGTCAAAAAATCAGAATATATTATACACTATTTTAAACTAGTTTCGTTCAAAAAATCTAATTAAATCAGAAACTGTTCGAAATGATACGAAACTTTCCAGATCATTTATATATGTTACGAGGGAAGGTTATGATGGAAGTCCATGCAAAAAATCATCTGAAAATTAACGACTATAAAACTTTTCGAAATGCAAGTTTCGGTCAAAAAATCATAGTATATTAGACACTAGTTTATACTAGTTTCGGTTTAAAAAGAAAATTTAATCGAGGACTTCTCGAAATGATACGAAACTTTTCAGATAATTGATATATTTTGTGAGGGAAGGTTATGATGGAAATCCGTGCAAAAAATCATCTGAAAATTAGATTCTATGAAGCTATTTTTAAATGCAAGTTTCGGTCAAAAAATCATAAATATTATACACTAGTTTATTCTAGTTTCGGTCAAAATGTCGATTTAAATCGAGGAATGTTCCAATTATAAGAAACTTTTCAGATCATTTATATATGTTACAAGGGAAGGTTATGATGGAAGTCCATGAAAAAATCATCTGAAAATTTGTGTCTATAAAACTTATCGAAATGCATGTTTCTGTCAAAAAATCATAGTATATTACACACTAGATTACACTAGTTTCGGTCAAAAAATCAAAGTAAATCGAGGACTACTCGAAATGATACGAATATTTTCAGATCATTTCTATATATTACGAGGGAAGGTTATGATTGAAGTACATGAAAAAAATCATTTAAAAATTAGACTCAATGAACCTTTTTGAAATACATGTTTCGGTCAAAAAATCATAATATATTATACACTATTTTAAACTAGTTTCGTTCAAAAAATCAAATTAAATCAGAAACTGTTCGAACTGATACGAAACTTTCCAGATCATTTCTATATGTTACGAGGGAAGGTTATGATGGAAGTCCATGCAAAAAATCATCTGAAAATTAACGTCTATAAAACTTTTCGAAATGCAAGTTTCGGTCAAAAAATCATAGTATATTATACACTAGTTTATACTAGTTTCGGTCAAAAAAGAAAATTTAATCGAGGACTGCTAGAAATGATACGCAAATTTTCAGATTATTGATATATTTTATGAGGGAAGGATATGACGGAAGTCCGTGCAAAAAATCAACTGAAAATTAGATTCTATGAAGCTTTTTTGAAATGCAAGTTTCGGCAAAAAATCAGAATATATTATACACTATTTTAAACTAGTTTCGTTCAAAAAAATCAAATTAAATCAGAAACTGTTCGAAATGATACGAAACTTTCCAGATCATTTATATATGTTACGAGGGAAGGTTATGATGGAAGTCCATGCAAAAAATCATCTGAAAATTAACGTCTATAAAACTTTTCGAAATGCAAGTTTCGGTCAAAAAATCATAGTATATTATACACTAGTTTATACTAGTTTCGGTCAAAAAAGAAAATTTAATCGAGGACTGCTAGAAATGATACGCAAATTTTCAGATTATTGATATATTTTATGAGGGAAGGTTATGACGGAAGTCCGTGCAAAAAATCAACTGAAAATTAGATTCTATGAAGCTTTTTTGAAATGCAAGTTTCGGTCAAAAAATCAGAATATATTATACACTATTTTAAACTAGTTTCGTTCAAAAAATCTAATTAAATCAGAAACTGTTCGAAATGATACGAAACTTTCCAGATCATTTATATATGTTACGAGGGAAGGTTATGATGGAAGTCCATGCAAAAAATCATCTGAAAATTAACGTCTATAAAACTTTTCGAAATGCAAGTTTCGGTCAAAAAATCATAGTATATTATACACTAGTTTATACTAGTTTCGGTCAAAAAAGAAAATTTAATCGAGGACTTCTCTAAATGATACGAAACTTTTCTGATTATTGATATATTTTGTGAGGGAAGGTTATGATGGAAATCCGTGCAAAAAATCATCTGAAAATTAGATTCTATGAAGCTATTTTTAAATGCAAGTTTCGGTCAAAAAATCATAAATATTATACACTAGTTTATTCTAGTTTCGGTCAAAATGTCGAATTAAATCGAGGAATGTTCCAATTATAAGAAACTTTTCAGATCATTTATATATGTTACAAGGGAAGGTTATGATGGAAGTCCATGAAAAAATCATCTGAAAATTTGTGTCTATAAAACTTATCGAAATGCATGTTTCTGTCAAAAAATCATAGTATATTACACACTAGATTACACTAGTTTCGGTCAAAAAATCAAAGTAAATCGAGGACTACTCGAAATGATACGAATATTTTCAGATCATTTCTATATATTACGAGGGAAGGTTATGATTGAAGTACATGAAAAAAATCATTTAAAAATTAGACTCAATGAACCTTTTTGAAATACATGTTTCGGTCAAAAAATCAGAATATATTATACACTATTTTAAACTAGTTTCGTTCAAAAAATCAAATTAAATCAGAAACTGTTCGAACTGATACGAAACTTTCCAGATCATTTCTATATGTTACGAGGGAAGGTTATGATGGAAGTCCATGCAAAAAATCATCTGAAAATTAACGTCTATAAAACTTTTCGAAATGCAAGTTTCGGTCAAAAAATCATAGTATATTATACACTAGTTTATACTAGTTTTGGTCAAAAAAGAAAATTTAATCGAGGACTGCTAGAAATGATATGCAAATTTTCAGATTATTGATATATTTTATGAGGGAAGGTTATGACGGAAGTCCGTGCAAAAAATCAACTGAAAATTAGATTCTATGAAGCTTTTTTGAAATGCAAGTTTCGGCAAAAAATCAGAATATATTATACACTATTTTAAACTAGTTTCGTTCAAAAAATCAAATTAAATCAGAAACTGTTCGAAATGATACGAAACTTTCCAGATCATTTATATATGTTACGAGGGAAGGTTATGATGGAAGTCCATGCAAAAAATCATCTGAAAATTAACGTCTATAAAACTTTTCGAAATGCAAGTTTCGGTCAAAAAATCATAGTATATTATACACTAGTTTATACTAGTTTCGGTCAAAAAAGAAAATTTAATCGAGGACTGCTAGAAATGATACGCAAATTTTCAGATTATTGATATATTTTATGAGGGAAGGTTATGACGGAAGTCCGTGCAAAAAATCAACTGAAAATTAGATTCTATGAAGCTTTTTTGAAATGCAAGTTTCGGTCAAAAAATCAGAATATATTATACACTATTTTAAACTAGTTTCGTTCAAAAAATCTAATTAAATCAGAAACTGTTCGAAATGATACGAAACTTTCCAGATCATTTATATATGTTACGAGGGAAGGTTATGATGGAAGTCCATGCAAAAAATCATCTGAAAATTAACGTCTATAAAACTTTTCGAAATGCAAGTTTCGGTCAAAAAATCATAGTATATTATACACTAGTTTATACTAGTTTCGGTCAAAAAAGAAAATTTAATCGAGGACTTCTCTAAATGATACGAAACTTTTCTGATTATTGATATATTTTGTGAGGGAAGGTTATGATGGAAATCCGTGCAAAAAATCATCTGAAAATTAGATTCTTTGAAGCTATTTTTAAATGCAAGTTTCGGTCAAAAAATCATAAATATTATACACTAGTTTATTCTAGTTTCGGTCAAAATGTCGAATTAAATTGAGGAATGTTCCAATTATAAGAAACTTTTCAGATCATTTATATATGTTACAAGGGAAGGTTATGATGGAAGTCCATGAAAAAATCATCTGAAAATTTGTTTCTATAAAACTTATCGAAATGCATGTTTCTGTCAAAAATCATAGTATATTACACACTAGTTTACACTAGTTTCGGTCAAAAAATCAAAGTAAATCGAGGACTACTCGAAATGATACGAATATTTTCAGATCATTTCTATATATTAGGAGGGAAGGTTATGATTGAAGTACATGAAAAAAATCATTTAAAAATTTGACTCAATGAACCTTTTTGAAATACAAGTTTCGGTCAAAAAATCAGAATATATTATACACTATTTTAAACTAGTTTCGTTCAAAAAATCAAATTAAATCAGAAACTGTTCGAAATGATATGAAACTTTCCAGATCATTTATATATGTTACGAGGGAAGGTTATGATGGAAGTCCATGCAAAAAATCATCTGAAAATTAACGTCTATAAAACTTTTCGAAATGCAAGTTTCGGTCAAAAAATCATAGTATATTATACACTAGTTTATACTAGTTTCAGTCAAAAAAGAAAATTTAATCGAGGACTTCTCGAAATGATACGAAACTTTTCTGATTATTGATATATTTTGTGAGGGAAGGTTATGATGGAAATCCGTGCAAAAAATCATCTGAAAATTAGATTCTATGAAGCTATTTTTAAATGCAAGTTTCGGTAAAAAAATAATAAATATTATACACTAGTTTATTCTAGTTTCGGTCAAAATGTCGAATTAAATCGAGGAATGTTCCAATTATAAGAAACTTTTCAGATCATTTATATATGTTACAAGGGAAGGTTATGATGGAAGTCCATGAAAAAATCATCTGAAAATTTGTTTCTATAAAACTTATTGAAATGCATGTTTCTGTCAAAAAATCATAGTATATTACACACTAGTTTACACTAGTTTCGGTCAAAAAATCAATGTAAATCGAGGACTACTCGAAATGATACGTATATTTTCAGATCATTTCTATATATTAGGAGGGAAGGTTATGATTGAAGTACATGAAAAAAATAATTTAAAAATTAGACTCAATGAACCTTTTTGAAATACAAGTTTCGGTCAAAAAATCAGAATATATTATACACTATTTTAAACTAGTTTTGTTCAAAAAATCAAATTAAATTAGAAACTGTTAAAAATGATACGAAACTTTCCAGATCATTTATATATGTTACGAGGGAAGGTTATGATGGAAGTCCATGCAAAAAATCATCTGAAAATTAACGTCTATAAAACTTTTCGAAATGCAAGTTTCGGTCAAAAAATCATAGTATATTATACACTAGTTTATACTAGTTTCGGTCAAAAAAGAAAATTTAATCGAGGACTGCTAGAAATGATACGCAAATTTTCAGATTATTGATATATTTTATGAGGGAAGGTTATGACGGAAGTCCGTGCAAAAAATCAACTGAAAATTAGATTCTATGAAGCTTTTTTGAAATGCAAGTTTCGGTCAAAAAATCAGAATATATTATACACTATTTTAAACTAGTTTCGTTCAAAAAATCAAATTAAATCAGAAACTGTTCGAAATGATACGAAACTTTCCAGATCATTTATATATGTTACGAGGGAAGGTTATGATGGAAGTCCATGCAAAAAATCATCTGAAAATTAACGTCTATAAAACTTTTCGAAATGCAAGTTTCGGTCAAAAAATCATAGTATATTATACACTAGTTTATACTAGTTTCGGTCAAAAAAGAAAATTTAATCGAGGACTTCTCGAAATGATACGAAATTTTTTAGATTATTGATATATTTTGTGAGGAAAGGTTATGATGGAAATCCGTGCAAAAAAACATCTGAAAATTAGATTCTATGAAGCTATTTTGAAATGCAAGTTTCGGTCAAAAAATTCATAAATATTATACACTAGTTTATTCTAGTTTCGGTCAAAATTTCGAATTAAATCGAGGAGTGTTCCAATTATAAGAAACTTTTCAGATCATTTATATATGTTACAAGGGAAGGTTATGATGGAAGTCCATGAAAAAATCATCTGAAAATTTGTTTCTATAAAACTTATCGAAATGCATGTTTCTGTACAAAAATCATAGTATATTACACAGTAGTTTACACTAGTTTCGGTCAAAAAATCAAAGTAAATCGAGGACTACTCGAAATGATACGAATATTTTCAGATCATTTCTATATATTAGGAGGGAAGGTTATGATTGAAGTACATGAAAAAAATCATTTAAAAATTTGACTCAATGAACCTTTTTGAAATACAAGTTTCGGTCAAAAAATCAGAATATATTATACACTATTTTAAACTAGTTTCGTTCAAAAAATCAAATTAAATCAGAAACTGTTCGAAATGATACGAAACTTTCCAGATCATTTACATATGTTACGAGGGAAGGTTATGATGGAAGTCCATGCAAAAAATCATCTGAAAATTAACGTCTATAAAACTTTTCGAAATGCAAGTTTCGGTCAAAAAATCATAGTATATTATACACTAGTTTATACTAGTTTCGGTCAAAAAAGAAAATTTAATCGAGGACTTCTCGAAATGATACGAAACTTTTCAGATTATTGATATATTTTGTGAGGGAAGGTTATGATGGAAATCCGTGCAAAAAATTAACTGAAAATTAGATTCTATGAAGCTATTTTTAAATGCATGTTTCGGTCAAAAAATAATAAATATTATACACTAGTTTATTCTAGTTTCGGTCAAAATGTCGAATTAAATCGAGGAATGTTCCAATTATAAGAAACTTTTCAGATCATTTATATATGTTACAAGGGAAGGTTATGATGGAAGTCCATGAAAAAATCATCTGAAAATTTGTTTCTATAAAACTTATCGAAATGCATGTTTCTGTCAAAAAATCATAGTATATTACACACTAGTTTACACTAGTTTCGGTCAAAAATTCAATGTAAATCGAGGACTACTCGAAATGATACGTATATTTTCAGATCATTTCTATATATTACGAGGGAAGGTTATGATTGAAGTACATGAAAAAAATCATTTAAAAATTAGACTCAATGAACCTTTTTGAAATACAAGTTTCGGTCAAAAAATCAGAATATATTATACACTATTTTAAACTAGTTTCGTTAAAAAAATCAAATTAAATCAGAAACTGTTAAAAATGATACGAAACTTTCCAGATCATTTATATATGTTACGAGGGAAGGTTATGATGGAAGTCCATGCAAAAAATCATCTGAAAATTAACGTCTATAAAACTTTTCGAAATGCAAGTTTCGGTCAAAAAATCATAGTATATTATACACTAGTTTATACTAGTTTCGGTCAAAAAAGAAAATTTAATCGAGGACTGCTAGAAATGATAAGCAAATTTTCAGATTATTGATATATTTTATGAGGGAAGGTTATGACGGAAGTCCGTGCAAAAAATCAACTGAAAATTAGATTCTATGAAGCTTTTTTGAAATGCAAGTTTCGGTCAAAAAATCAGAATATATTATACACCATTTTAAACTAGTTTCGTTCAAAAAATCAAATTAAATCAGAAACTGTTCGAAATGATACGAAACTTTCCAGATCATTTATATATGTTACGAGGGAAGGTTATGATGGAAGTCCATGCAAAAAATCATCTGAAAATTAACGTCTATAAAACTTTTCGAAATGCAAGTTTCGGTCAAAAAATCATAGTATATTATACACTAGTTTATACTAGTTTCGGTCAAAAAAGAAAATTTAATCGAGGACTTCTCGAAATGATACGAAATTTTTTAGATTATTGATATATTTTGTGAGGAAAGGTTATGATGGAAATCCGTGCAAAAAAACATCTGAAAATTAGATTCTATGAAGCTATTTTGAAATGCAAGTTTCGGTCAAAAAATTCATAAATATTATACACTAGTTTATTCTAGTTTCGGTCAAAATGTCGAATTAAATCGAGGAGTGTTCCAATTATAAGAAACTTTTCAGATCATTTATATATGTTACAAGGGAAGGTTATGATGGAAGTCCATGAAAAAATCATCTGAAAATTTGTTTCTATAAAACTTATCGAAATGCATGTTTCTGTACAAAAATCATAGTATATTACACAGTAGTTTACACTAGTTTCGGTCAAAAAATCAAAGTAAATCGAGGACTACTCGAAATGATACGAATATTTTTCAGATCATTTCTATATATTAGGAGGGAAGGTTATGATTGAAGTACATGAAAAAAATCATTTAAAAATTTGACTCAATGAACCTTTTTGAAATACAAGTTTCGGTCAAAAAATCAGAATATATTATACACTATTTTAAACTAGTTTCGTTCAAAAAATCAAATTAAATCAGAAACTGTTCGAAATGATACGAAACTTTCCAAATCATTTATATATGTTACGAGGGAAGGTTATGATGGAAGTCCATGCAAAAAATCATCTGAAAATTAACGTCTATAAAACTTTTCGAAATGCAAGTTTCGGTCAAAAAATCATAGTATATTATACACTAGTTTATACTAGTTTCGTTCAAAAAAGAAAATTTAATCGAGGACTTCTCGAAATGATACGAAACTTTTTAGATTATTGATATATTTTGTGAGGGAAGGTTATGATGGAAATCCGTGCAAAAAATTAACTGAAAATTAGATTCTATGAAGCTATTTTTAAATGCAAGTTTCGGTCAAAAAATAATAAATATTATACACTAGTTTATTCTAGTTTCGGTCAAAATGTCGAATTAAATCGAGGAATGTTCCAATTATAAGAAACTTTTCAGATCATTTATATATGTTACAAGGGAAGGTTATGATGGAAGTCCATGAAAAAATCATCTGAAAATTTGTTTCTATAAAACTTATCGAAATGCATGTTTCTGTCAAAAAATCATAGTATATTACACACTAGTTTACACTAGTTTCGGTCAAAAATTCAATGTAAATCGAGGACTACTCGAAATGATACGTATATTTTCAGATCATTTCTATATATTACGAGGGAAGGTTATGATTAAAGTACATGAAAAAAATCATTTAAAAATTAGACTCAATGAACCTTTTTGAAATACAAGTTTCGGTCAAAAAATCAGAATATATTATACACTATTTTAAACTAGTTTCGTTAAAAAAATCAAATTAAATCAGAAACTGTTAAAAATGATACGAAACTTTCCAGATCATTTATATATGTTACGAGGGAAGGTTATGATGGAAGTCCATGCAAAAAATCATCTGAAAATTAACGTCTATAAAACTTTTCGAAATGCAAGTTTCGGTCAAAAAATCATAGTATATTATACACTAGTTTATACTAGTTTCGGTCAAAAAAGAAAATTTAATCGAGGACTGCTAGAAATGATAAGCAAATTTTCAGATTATTGATATATTTTATGAGGGAAGGTTATGACGGAAGTCCGTGCAAAAAATCAACTGAAAATTAGATTCTATGAAGCTTTTTTGAAATGCAAGTTTCGGTCAAAAAATCAGAATATATTATACACCATTTTAAACTAGTTTCGTTCAAAAAATCAAATTAAATCAGAAACTGTTCGAAATGATACGAAACTTTCCAGATCATTTATATATGTTACGAGGGAAGGTTATGATGGAAGTCCATGCAAAAAATCATCTGAAAATTAACGTCTATAAAACTTTTCGAAATGCAAGTTTCGGTCAAAAAATCATAGTATATTATACACTAGTTTATACTAGTTTCAGTCAAAAAAGAAAATTTAATCGAGGACTTCTCGAAATGATACGAAACTTTTCTGATTATTGATATATTTTGTGAGGGAAGGTTATGATGGAAATCCGTGCAAAAAATCATCTGAAAATTAGATTCTATGAAGCTATTTTTAAATGCAAGTTTCGGTCAAAAAATAATAAATATTATACACTAGTTTATTCTAGTTTCGGTCAAAATGTCGAATTAAATCGAGGAATGTTCCAATTATAAGAAACTTTTCAGATCATTTATATATGTTACAAGGGAAGGTTATGATGGAAGTCCATGAAAAAATCATCTGATAATTTGTTTCTATAAAACTTATCGAAATGCATGTTTCTGTACAAAAATCATAGTATATTACACACTAGTTTACACTAGTTTCGGTCAAAAAATCAAAGTAAATCGAGGACTACTCGAAATGATACGAATATTTTCAGATCATTTCTATATATTAGGAGGGAAGGTTATGATTGAAGTACATGAAAAAAATCATTTAAAAATTTGACTCAATGAACCTTTTTGAAATACAAGTTTCGGTCAAAAAATCAGAATATATTATACACTATTTTAAACTAGTTTCGTTCAAAAAATCAAATTAAATCAGAAACTGTTCGAAATGATACGAAACTTTCCAGATCATTTATATATGTTACGAGGGAAGGTTATGATGGAAGTCCATGCAAAAAATCATCTGAAAATTAACGTCTATAAAACTTTTCGAAATGCAAGTTTCGGTCAAAAAATCATAGTATATTATACACTAGTTTATACTAGTTTCGGTCAAAAAAGAAAATTTAATCGAGGACTTCTCGAAATGATACGAAACTTTTCAGATTATTGATATATTTTGTGAGGGAAGGTTATGATGGAAATCCGTGCAAAAAATTAACTGAAAATTAGATTCTATGAAGCTATTTTTAAATGCAAGTTTCGGTCAAAAAATAATAAATATTATACACTAGTTTATTCTAGTTTCGGTCAAAATGTCGAATTAAATCGAGGAATGTTCCAATTATAAGAAACATTTCAGATCATTTATATATGTTACAAGGGAAGGTTATGATGGAAGTCCATGAAAAAAAAAATCTGAAAATTTGTTTCTATAAAACTTATTGAAATGCATGTTTCTGTCAAAAAATCATAGTATATTACACACTAGTTTACACTAGTTTCGGTCAAAAATTCAATGTAAATCGAGGACTACTCGAAATGATACGTATATTTTCAGATCATTTCTATATATTAGGAGGGAAGGTTATGATTGAAATACATGAAAAAAATAATTTAAAAATTAGACTCAATGAACCTTTTTGAAATACAAGTTTCGGTCAAAAAATCAGAATATATTATACACTATTTTAAACTAGTTTCGTTAAAAAAATCAAATTAAATTAGAAACTGTTAAAAATGATACGAAACTTTCCAGATCATTTATATATGTTACGAGGGAAGGTTATGATGGAAGTCCATGCAAAAAATCATCTGAAAATTAACGTCTATAAAACTTTTCGAAATGCAAGTTTCGGTCAAAAAATCATAGTATATTATACACTAGTTTATACTAGTTTCGGTCAAAAAAGAAAATTTAATCGAGGACTGCTAGAAATGATACGCAAATTTTCAGATTATTGATATATTTTATGAGGGAAGGTTATGACGGAAGTCCGTGCAAAAAATCAACTGAAAATTAGATTCTATGAAGCTTTTTTGAAATGCAAGTTTCGGTCAAAAAATCAGAATATATTATACACTATTTTAAACTAGTTTCGTTCAAAAAATCAAATTAAATCAGAAACTGTTCGAAATGATACGAAACTTTCCATATCATTTATATATGTTACGAGGGAAGGTTATGATGGAAGTCCATGCAAAAAATCATCTGAAAATTAACGTCTATAAAACTTTTCGAAATGCAAGTTTCGGTCAAAAAATCATAGTATATTATACACTAGTTATACTAGTTTCGGTCAAAAAAGAAAATTTAATCGAGGACTTCTCGAAATGATACGAAATTTTTCAGATTATTGATATATTTTGTGAGGAAAGGTTATGATGGAAATCCGTGCAAAAAAACATCTGAAAATTAGATTCTATGAAGCTATTTTGAAATGCAAGTTTCGGTCAAAAAATCATAAATATTATACACTAGTTTATTCTAGTTTCGGTCAAAATGTCGAATTAAATCGAGGAGTGTTCCAATTATAAGAAACTTTTCAGATCATTTATATATGTTACAAGGGAAGGTTATGATGGAAGTCCATGAAAAAATCATCTGAAAATTTGTTTCTATAAAACTTATCGAAATGCATGTTTCTGTCAAAAATCATAGTATATTACACACTAGTTTACACTAGTTTCGGTCAAAAAATCAAAGTAAATCGAGGACTACTCGAAATGATACGAATATTTTCAGATCATTTCTATATATTAGGAGGGAAGGTTATGATTGAAGTACATGAAAAAAATCATTTAAAAATTTGACTCAATGAACCTTTTTGAAATACATTTATTCTAGTTTCGGTCAAAAAAGAAAATTTAATCGAGGACTGCTAGAAATGATACGCAAATTTTCAGATTATTGATATATTTTATGAGGGAAGGTTATGACGGAAGTCCGTGCAAAAAATCAACTGAAAATTAGATTCTATGAAGCTTTTTTGAAATGCAAGTTTCGGTCAAAAAATCAGAATATATTATACACTATTTTAAACTAGTTTCGTTCAAAAAATCAAATTAAATCAGAAACTGTTCGAAATGATACGAAACTTTCCAGATCATTTATATATGTTACGAGGGAAGGTTATGATGGAAGTCCATGCAAAAAATCATCTGAAAATTAACGTCTTTAAAACTTTTCGAAATGCAAGTTTCGGTCAAAAAATCATAGTATATTATACACTAGTTTATACTAGTTTCGGTCAAAAAAGAAAATTTAATCGAGGACTTCTCGAAATGATACGAAACTTTTCAGATTATTGATATATTTTGTGAGGGAAGGTTATGATGGAAATCCGTGCAAAAAATAATATGAAAATTAGATTCTATGAAGCTATTTTTAAATGCAAGTTTCGGTCAAAAAATAATAAATATTATACACTAGTTTATTCTAGTTTCGGTCAAAATGTCGAATTAAATCGAGGAATGTTCCAATTATAAGAAACTTTTCAGATCATTTATATATGTTACAAGGGAAGGTTATGATGGAAGTCCATGAAAAAATCATCTGAAAATTTGTTTCTATAAAACTTATCGAAATGCATGTTTCTGTCAAAAAATCATAGTATATTACACACTAGTTTACACTAGTTTCGGTCAAAAATTCAATGTAAATCGAGGACTACTCGAAATGATACGTATATTTTCAGATCATTTCTATATATTAGGAGGGAAGGTTATGATTGAAGTACATGAAAAAAATCATTTAAAAATTAGACCCAATGAACCTTTTTGAAATACAAGTTTCAGTCAAAAAATCAGAATATATTATACACTATTTTAAACTAGTTTCGTTCAAAAAATCAAATTAAATCAGAAACTGTTAAAAATGATACGAAACTTTCCAGATCATTTATATATGTTACGAGGGAAGGTTATGATGGAAGTCCATGCAAAAAATCATCTGAAAATTAACGTCTATAAAACTTTTCGAAATGCAAGTTTCGGTCAAAAAATCATAGTATATTATACACTAGTTTATACTAGTTTCGGTCAAAAAAGAAAATTTAATCGAGGACTGCTAGAAATGATATGCAAATTTTCAGATTATTGATATATTTTATGAGGGAAGGTTATGACGGAAGTCCGTGCAAAAAATCAACTGAAAATTAGATTCTATGAAGCTTTTTTGAAATGCAAGTTTCGGTCAAAAAATCAGAATATATTATACACCATTTTAAACTAGTTTCGTTCAAAAAATCAAATTAAATCAGAAACTGTTCGAAATGATACGAAACTTTCCAGATCATTTATATATGTTACGAGGGAAGGTTATGATGGAAGTCCATGCAAAAAATCATCTGAAAATTAACGTCTATAAAACTTTTCGAAATGCAAGTTTCGGTCAAAAAATCATAGTATATTATACACTAGTTTATACTAATTTCGGTCAAAAATGAAAATTTAATCGAGGACTTCTCGAAATGATACGAAACTTTTCAGATTATTGATATATTTTGTGAGGGAAGGTTATGATGGAAATCCGTGCAAAAAAATCATCTGAAAATTAGATTCTATGAAGCTATTTTGAAATGCAAGTTTCGGTCAGAAAATCATAAATATTATACACTAGTTTATTCTAGTTTCGGTCAAAATGTCGAATTAAATCGAGGAATGTTCCAATTATGAGAAACTTTTCAGATCATTTATATATGTTACAAGGGAAGGTTATGATGGAAGTCCATGAAAAAATCATCTGAAAATTTGTTTCTATAAAACTTATCGAAATGCATGTTTCTGTCAAAAAATCATAGTATATTACACACTAGTTTACACTAGTTTCGGTCAAAAAATCAATGTAAATCGAGGACTACTCGAAATGATACGAATATTTTCAAATCATTTCTATATATTAGGAGGGAAGGTTATGATTGAAGTACATGAAAAAAATCATTTAAAAATTAGACTCAATGAACCTTTTTGAAATACAAGTTTCGGTCAAAAAATCAGAATATATTATACACTATTTTAAACTAGTTTCGTTCAAAAAATCAAATTAAATCAGAAACTGTTCAAAATGATACGAAACTTTCCAGATCATTTATATATCTTACGAGGGAAGGTTATGATGGAAGTCCATGCAAAAAATCATCTGAAAATTAACGTCTATAAAACTTTTCGAAATGCAAGTTTCGGTCAAAAAATCATAGTATATTATACACTAGTTTATACTAGTTTCGGTTAAAAAAGAAAATTTAATCGAGGACTTTTCGAAATGATACAAAACTTTTCAGATTATTGATATATTTTGTGAGGGAAGGTTATGATGGAAATCCGTGCAAAAAATCATCTGAAAATTAGATTCTATGAAGCTATTTTGAAATGCAAGTTTCGGTCAGAAAATCATAAATATTAAACACTAGTTTATTCTAGTTTCGGTCAAAATGTCGAATTAAATCGAGGAATGTTCCAATTATGAGAAACTTTTCAGATCATTTATATATGTTACAAGGGAAGGTTATGATGGAAGTCCATGAAAAAATCATCTGAAAATTTGTTTCTATAAAACTTATCGAAATGCATGTTTCTGTCAAAAAATCATAGTATATTACACACTAGTTTACACTAGTTTCGGTCAAAAAATCAATGTAAATCGAGGACTACTCGAAATGATACGAATATTTTCAAATCATTTCTATATATTAGGAGGGAAGGTTATGATTGAAGTACATGAAAAAAATCATTTAAAAATTAGACTCAATGAACCTTTTTGAAATACAAGTTTCGGTCAAAAAATCAGAATATATTATACACTATTTTAAACTAGTTTCGTTCAAAAAATCAAATTAAATAAGAAACTGTTCAAAATGATACGAAACTTTCCAGATCATTTATATATGTTACGAGGGAAGGTTATGATAGAAGTCCATGCAAAAAATCATCTGAAAATTAACGTCTATAAAACTTTTCGAAATGCAAGTTTCGGTCAAAAAATCATAGTATATTATACACTAGTTTATACTAGTTTCGGTCAAAAAAGAAAATTTAATCGAGGACTGCTAGAAATGATACGCAAATTTTCAGATTATTGATATATTTTATGAGGGAAGGTTATGACGGAAGTCCGTGCCAAAAATCAACTGAAAATTAGATTCTATGAAGCTTTTTTGAAATGCAAGTTTCGGTCAAAAAATCAGAATATATTATACACTATTATAAACTAGTTTCGTTCAAAAAATAAAATTAAATCAGAAACTGTTCGAAATGATACGAAACTTTCCAGATCATTTATATATGTTATGAGGGAAGGTTATGATGGAAGTCCATGCAAAAAATCATCTGAAAATTAACGTCTATAAAACTTTTCGAAATGCAAGTTTCGGTCAAAAAATCATAGTATATTATACACTAGTTTATACTAGTTTCGGTCAAAAAAGAAAATTTAATCGAGGACTGCTAGAAATGATATGCAAATTTTCAGATTATTGATATATTTTATGAGGGAAGGTTATGACGGAAGTCCGTGCAAAAAATCAACTGAAAATTAGATTCTATGAAGCTTTTTTGAAATGCAAGTTTCGGTCAAAAAATCAGAATATATTATACACCATTTTAAACTAGTTTCGTTCAAAAAATCAAATTAAATCAGAAACTGTTCGAAATGATACGAAACTTTCCAGATCATTTATATATGTTACGAGGGAAGGTTATGATGGAAGTCCATGCAAAAAATAATCTGAAAATTAACGTCTATAAAACTTTTTGAAATGCAAGTTTCGGTCAAAAAATCATAGTATATTATACACTAGTTTATACTAATTTCGGTCAAAAATGAAAATTTAATCGAGGACTTCTCGAAATGATACTAAACTTTTCAGATTATTGATATATTTTGTGAGGGAAGGTTATGATGGAAATCCGTGCAAAAAAATCATCTGAAAATTAGATTCTATGAAGCTATTTTGAAATGCAAGTTTCGGTCAGAAAATCATAAATATTATACACTAGTTTATTCTAGTTTCGGTCAAAATGTCGAATTAAATCGAGGAATGTTCCAATTATGAGAAACTTTTCAGATCATTTATATATGTTACAAGGGAAGGTTATGATGGAAGTCCATGAAAAAATCATCTGAAAATTTGTTTCTATAAAACTTATCGAAATGCATGTTTCTGTCAAAAAATCATAGTATATTACACACTAGTTTACACTAGTTTCGGTCAAAAAATAAATGTAAATCGAGGACTACTCGAAATGATACGAATATTTTCAAATCATTTCTATATATTAGGAGGGAAGGTTATGATTGAAGTACATGAAAAAAATCATTTAAAAATTAGACTCAATGAACCTTTTTGAAATACAAGTTTCGGTCAAAAAATCAGAATATATTATACACTATTTTAAACTAGTTTCGTTCAAAAAATCAAATTAAATCAGAAACTGTTCAAAATGATACGAAACTTTCCAGATCATTTATATATGTTACGAGGGAAGGTTATGATGGAAGTCCATGCAAAAAATCATCTGAAAATTAACGTCTATAAAACTTTTCGAAATGCAAGTTTCGGTCAAAAAATCATAGTATATTATACACTAGTTTATACTAGTTTCGGTTAAAAAAGAAAATTTAATCGAGGACTTCTCGAAATGATACAAAACTTTTCAGATTATTGATATATTTTGTGAGGGAAGGTTATGATGGAAATCCGTGCAAAAAATCATCTGAAAATTAGATTCTATGAAGCTATTTTGAAATGCAAGTTTCGGTCAGAAAATCATAAATATTAAACACTAGTTTATTCTAGTTTCGGTCAAAATGTCGAATTAAATCGAGGAATGTTCCAATTATGAGAAACTTTTCAGATCATTTATATATGTTACAAGGGAAGGTTATGATGGAAGTCCATGAAAAAATCATCTGAAAATTTGTTTCTATAAAACTTATCGAAATGCATGTTTCTGTCAAAAAATCATAGTATATTACACACTAGTTTACACTAGTTTCGGTCAAAAAATCAATGTAAATCGAGGACTACTCGAAATGATACGAATATTTTCAAATCATTTCTATATATTAGGAGGGAAGGTTATGATTGAAGTACATGAAAAAAATCATTTAAAAATTAGACTCAATGAACCTTTTTGAAATACAAGTTTCGGTCAAAAAATCAGAATATATTATACACTATTTTAAACTAGTTTCGTTCAAAAAATCAAATTAAATAAGAAACTGTTCAAAATGATACGAAACTTTCCAGATCATTTATATATGTTACGAGGGAAGGTTATGATGGAAGTCCATGCAAAAAATCATCTGAAAATTAACGTCTATAAAACTTTTCGAAATGCAAGTTTCGGTCAAAAAATCATAGTATATTATTAACTAGTTTATACTAGTTTCGGTCAAAAAAGAAAATTTAATCGAGGACTGCTAGAAATGATACACAAATTTTCAGATTATTGATATATTTTATGAGGGAAGGTTATGACGGAAGTCCGTGCCAAAAATCAACTGAAAATTAGATTCTATGAAGCTTTTTTGAAATGCAAGTTTCGGTCAAAAAATCAGAATATATTATACACTATTATAAACTAGTTTCGTTCAAAAAATCAAATTAAATCAGAAACTGTTCGAAATGATACGAAACTTTCCAGATCATTTATATATGTTATGAGGGAAGGTTATGATGGAAGTCCATGCAAAAAATCATCTGAAAATTAACGTCTATAAAACTTTTCGAAATGCAAGTTTCGGTCAAAAAATCATAGTATATTATACACTAGTTTATACTAGTTTCGGTCAAAAAAGAAAATTTAATCGAGGACTGCTAGAAATGATATGCAAATTTTCAGATTATTGATATATTTTATGAGGGAAGGTTATGACGGAAGTCCGTGCAAAAAATCAACTGAAAATTAGATTCTATGAAGCTTTTTTGAAATGCAAGTTTCGGTCAAAAAATCAGAATATATTATACACCATTTTAAACTAGTTTCGTTCAAAAAATCAAATTAAATCAGAAACTGTTCGAAATGATACGAAACTTTCCAGATCATTTATATATGTTACGAGGGAAGGTTATGATGGAAGTCCATGCAAAAAATCATCTGAAAATTAACGTCTATAAAACTTTTCGAAATGCAAGTTTCGGTCAAAAAATCATAGTATATTATACACTAGTTTATACTAATTTCGGTCAAAAATGAAAATTTAATCGAGGACTTCTCGAAATGATACGAAACTTTTCAGATTATTGATATATTTTGTGAGGGAAGGTTATGATGGAAATCCGTGCAAAAAAATCATCTGAAAATTAGATTCTATGAAGCTATTTTGAAATGCAAGTTTCGGTCAGAAAATCATAAATATTATACACTAGTTTATTCTAGTTTCGGTCAAAATGTCGAATTAAATCGAGGAATGTTCCAATTATGAGAAACTTTTCAGATCATTTATATATGTTACAAGGGAAGGTTATGATGGAAGTCCATGAAAAAATCATCTGAAAATTTGTTTCTATAAAACTTATCGAAATGCATGTTTCTGTCAAAAAATCATAGTATATTACACACTAGTTTACACTAGTTTCGGTCAAAAAATCAATGTAAATCGAGGACTACTCGAAATGATACGAATATTTTCAAATCATTTCTATATATTAGGAGGGAAGGTTATGATTGAAGTACATGAAAAAAATCATTTAAAAATTAGACTCAATGAACCTTTTTGAAATACAAGTTTCGGTCAAAAAATCAGAATATATTATACACTATTTTAAACTAGTTTCGTTCAAAAAATCAAATTAAATCAGAAACTGTTCAAAATGATACGAAACTTTCCAGATCATTTATATATGTTACGAGGGAAGGTTATGATGGAAGTCCATGCAAAAAATCATCTGAAAATTAACGTCTATAAAACTTTTCGAAATGCAAGTTTCGGTCAAAAAATCATAGTATGTTATACACTAGTTTATACTAGTTTCGGTCAAAAAAGAAAATTTAATCGAGGACTTCTCGAAATGATACGAAACTTTTCAGATTATTGATATATTTTGTGAGGGAAGGTTATGATGGAAATCCGTGTAAAAAATCATCTGAAAATTAGATTCTATGAAGCTATTTCGAAATGCATGTTTCGGTCAAAAAATCATAAATATTATACACTAGTTTATTCTAGTTTCGGTCAAAATGTCGAATTAAATCGAGGAATGTTCCAATTATGAGAAACTTTTCAGATCATTTATATATGTTACAAGGGAAGGTTATGATGGAAGTCCATGAAAAAATCATCTGAAAATTTGTTTCTATAAAACTTATCGAAATGCATGTTTCTGTCAAAAAATCATAGTATATTACACACTAGTTTACACTAGTTTCGGTCAAAAAATCAATGTAAATCGAGGACTACTCGAAATGATACGAATATTTTCAAATCATTTCTATATATTAGGAGGGAAGGTTATGATTGAAGTACATGAAAAAAATCATTTAAAAATTAGACTCAATGAACCTTTTTGAAATACAAGTTTCGGTCAAAAAATCAGAATATATTATACACTATTTTAAACTAGTTTCGTTCAAAAAATCAAATTAAATAAGAAACTGTTCAAAATGATACGAAACTTTCCAGATCATTTATATATGTTACGAGGGAAGGTTACGATGGAAGTCCATGCAAAAAATCATCTGAAAATTAACGTCTATAAAACTTTTCGAAATGCAAGTTTCGGTCAAAAAATCATAGTATATTATACACTAGTTTATACTAGTTTCGGTCAAAAAAGAAAATTTAATCGAGGACTTCTCGAAATGATACGAAACTTTTCAGATTATTGATATATTTTGTGAGGGAAGGTTATGATGGAAATCCGTGCAAAAAATAATCTGAAAATTAGATTCTATGAAGCTATTTTGAAATGCAAGTTTCGGTCAGAAAATCATAAATATTATACACTAGTTTATTCTAGTTTCGGTCAAAATGTCGAATTAAATCGAGGAATGTTCCAATTATGAGAAACTTTTCAGATCATTTATATATGTTACAAGCGAAGGTTATGATGGAAGTCCATGAAAAAATCATCTGAAAATTTGTTTCTATAAAACTTATCGAAATGCATGTTTCTGTCAAAAAATCATAGTATATTACACACTAGTTTACACTAGTTTCGGTCAAAATTCAATGTAAATCGAGGACTACTCGAAATGATACGTATATTTTCAGATCATTTCTATATATTAGGAGGGAAGGTTATGATTGATGTACATGAAAAAAATCATTTAAAAATTAGACCCAATGAACCTTTTTGAAATACAAGTTTCGGTCAAAAAATCAGAATATATTATACACTATTTTAAACTAGTTTCGTTCAAAAAATCAAATTAAATCAGAAATTGTTAAAAATGATACGAAACTTTCCAGATCATTTATATATGTTACGAGGGAAGGTTATGATGGAAGTCCATGCAAAAAATCATCTGAAAATTAACGTCTATAAAACTTTTCGAAATGCAAGTTTCGGTCAAAAAATCATAGTATATTATACACTAGTTTATACTAGTTTCGGTCAAAAAAGAAAATTTAATCGAGGACTGCTAGAAATGATATGCAAATTTTCAGATTATTGATATATTTTATGAGGGAAGGTTATGACGGAAGTCCGTGCAAAAAATCAACTGAAAATTAGATTCTATGAAGCTTTTTTGAAATGCAAGTTTCGGTCAAAAAATCAGAATATATTATACACCATTTTAAACTAGTTTCGTTCAAAAAATCAAATTAAATCAGAAACTGTTCGAAATGATACGAAACTTTCCAGATCATTTACATATGTTATGAGGGAAGGTTATGATGGAAGTCCATGCAAAAAATCATCTGAAAATTAACGTCTATAAAACTTTTCGAAATGTTAGTTTCGGTCAAAAAATCATAGTATATTATACACTAGTTTATACTAGTTTCGGTCAAAAAAGAAAATTTAATCGATGACTTCTCGAAATGATACGAAACTTTTCAGATTATTGATATATTTTGTGAGGGAAGGTTATGATGGAAATCCGTGCAAAAAATCATCTGAAAATTAGATTCTATGAAGCTATTTTGAAATGCAAGTTTCGGTCAGAAAATCATAAATATTATACACTAGTTTATTCTAGTTTCGGTCAAAATGTCGAATTAAATCGAGGAATGTTCCAATTATGAGAAACTTTTCAGATCATTTATATATGTTACAAGGGAATGTTATGATGGAAGTCCATGAAAAAATCATCTGAAAATTTGTTTCTATAAAACTTATCGAAATGCATGTTTCTGTCAAAAAATCATAGTATATTACACACTAGTTTACACTAGTTTCGGTCAAAAAATCATAGTATATTATACACTAGTTTATACTAGTTTCGGTCAAAAAAGAAAATTTAATCGAGGACTTCTCGAAATGATACGAAACTTTTCATATTATTGATATATTTTGTGAGGAAAGGTTATGATGGAAATACGTGCAAAGAAACATCTGAAAATTAGATTCTATGAAGCTATTTCGAAATGCATGTTTCGGTCAAAAAATCATAAATATTATACACTAGTTTATTCTAGTTTCGGTCAAAATGTCGAATTAAATCGAGGAGTGTTCCAATTATAAGAAACTTTTCAGATCATTTATATATGTTACAAGGGAAGGTTATGATGGAAGTCCATGATAAAATCATCTGAAAATTTGTTTCTATAAAACTTATCAAAATGCATGTTTCTGTCAAAAATCATAGTATATTACACACTAGTTTACACTAGTTTCGGTCAAAAAATCAAAGTAAATCGAGGACTACTCGAAATGATACGAATATTTTCAGACCATTTCTATATATTAGGAGGGAAGGTTATGATTGAAGTACATGAAAAAAATCATTTAAAAATTTGACTCAATGAACCTTTTTAAAATACAAGTTTCGGTCAAAAAATCAGAATATATTATACACTATTTTAAACTAGTTTCGTTCAAAAAATCAAATTAAATCAGAAACTGTTCGAAATGATACGAAACTTTCCAGATCATTTATATATGTTACGAGGGAAGGTTATGATGGAAGTCCATGCAAAAAATCATCTGAAAATTAACGTCTATAAAACTTTTCGAAATGCAAGTTTCGGTCAAAAAATCATAGTATATTATACACTAGTTTATACTAGTTTCGGTCAAAAAAGAATATTTAATCGAGGACTTCTCGAAATGATACGAAACTTTTCAGATTATTGATATATTTTGTGAGGGAAGGTTATGATGGAAATCCGTGCAAAAAATAATCTGAAAATTAGATTCTATGAAGCTATTTTGAAATGCAAGTTTCGGTCAGAAAATCATAAATATTATACACTAGTTTATTCTAGTTTCGGTCAAAATGTCGAATTAAATCGAGGAATGTTCCAATTATGAGAAACTTTTCAGATCATTTATATATGTTACAAGCGAAGGTTATGATGGAAGTCCATGAAAAAATCATCTGAAAATTTGTTTCTATAAAACTTATCGAAATGCATGTTTCTGTCAAAAAATCATAGTATATTACACACTAGTTTACACTAGTTTCGGTCAAAAATTCAATGTAAATCGAGGACTACTCGAAATGATACGTATATTTTCAGATCATTTCTATATATTAGGAGGGAAGGTTATGATTGAAGTACATGAAAAAAATCATTTAAAAATTATACCCAATGAACCTTTTTGAAATACAAGTTTCGGTCAAAAAATCAGAATATATTATACACTATTTTAAACTAGTTTCGTTCAAAAAATCAAATTAAATCAGAAACTGTTAAAAATGATACGAAACTTTCCAGATCATTTATATATGTTACGAGGGAAGGTTATGATGGAAGTCCATGCAAAAAATCATCTGAAAATTAACGTCTATAAAACTTTTCGAAATGCAAGTTTCGGTCAAAAAATCATAGTATATTATACACTAGTTTATACTAGTTTCGGTCAAAAAAGAAAATTTAATCGAGGACTGCTAGAAATGATATGCAAATTTTCAGATTATTGATATATTTTATGAGGGAAGGTTATGACGGAAGTCCGTGCAAAAAATCAACTGAAAATTAGATTCTATGAAGCTTTTTTGAAATGCAAGTTTCGGTCTAAAAATCAGAATATATTATACACCATTTTAAACTAGTTTCGTTCAAAAAATCAAATTAAATCAGAAACTGTTCGAAATGATACGAAACTTTCCAGATCATTTATATATGTTATGAAGGAAGGTTATGATGGAAGTCCATGCAAAAAATCATCTGAAAATTAACGTCTATAAAACTTTTCGAAATGCAAGTTTCGGTCAAAAAATCATAGTATATTATACACTAGTTTATACTAGTTTCGGTCAAAAAAGAAAATTTAATCGAGGACTTCTCAAAATGATACGAAACTTTTCAGATTATTGATATATTTTGTGAGGGAAGGTTATGATGGAAATCCGTGCAAAAAATCATCTGAAAATTAGATTCTATGAAGCTATTTTGAAATGCAAGTTTCGGTCAGAAAATCATAAATATTATACACTAGTTTATTCTAGTTTCGGTCAAAATGTCGAATTAAATCGAGGAATGTTCCAATTATGAGAAACTTTTCAGATCATTTATATATGTTACAAGGGAAGGTTATGATGGAAGTCCATGAAAAAATCATCTGAAAATTTGTTTCTATAAAACTTATCGAAATGCATGTTTCTGTCAAAAAATCATAGTATATTACACACTAGTTTACACTAGTTTCGGTCAAAAAATCAATGTAAATCGAGGACTACTCGAAATGATACGAATATTTTCAAATCATTTCTATATATTAGGAGGGAAGGTTATGATTGAAGTACATGAAAAAAATCATTTAAAAATTAGACTCAATGAACCTTTTTGAAATACAAGTTTCGGTCAAAAAATCAGAATATATTATACACTATTTTAAATTAGTTTCGTTCAAAAAATCAAATTAAATCAGAAACTGTTCAAAATGATACGAAACTTTCCAGATCATTTATATATGTTACGAGGGAAGGTTATGATGGAAGTCCATGCAAAAAATCATCTGAAAATTAACGTCTATAAAACTTTTCGAAATGCAAGTTTCGGTCAAAAAATCATAGTATATTATACACTAGTTTATACTAGTTTCGGTCAAAAAAGAAAATTTAATCGAGGACTCCTCGAAATGATACGAAACTTTTCAGATTATTGATATATTTTGTGAGGGAAGGTTATGATGGAAATCCGTGCAAAAAATCATCTGAAAATTAGATTCTATGAAGCTATTTTGAAATGCAAGTTTCGGTCAGAAAATCATAAATATTATACACTAGTGTATTCTAGTTTCGGTCAAAATGTCGAATTAAATCGAGGAATGTTCCAATTATGAGAAACTTTTCAGATCATTTATATATGTTACAAGGGAAGGTTATGATGGAAGTCCATGAAAAAATCATCTGAAAATTTGTTTCTATAAAACTTATCGAAATGCATGTTTCTGTCAAAAAATCATAGTATATTACACACTAGTTTACACTAGTTTCGGTCAAAAAATCAATGTCAATCGAGGACTACTCGAAATGATACGAATATTTTCAAATCATTTCTATATATTAGGAGGGAAGGTTATGATTGAAGTACATGAAAAAAATCATTTAAAAATTAGACTCAATGAACCTTTTTGAAATACAAGTTTCGGTCAAAAAATCAGAATATATTATACACTATTTTAAACTAGTTTCGTTCAAAAAATCAAATTAAATAAGAAACTGTTCAAAATGATACGAAACTTTCCAGATCATTTATATATGTTACGAGGGAAGGTTATGATGGAAGTACATGCAAAAAATCATCTGAAAATTAACGTCTATAAAACTTTTCGAAATGCAAGTTTCGGTCAAAAAATCATAGTATATTATACACTAGTTTATACTAGTTTCGGTCAAAAAAGAAAATTTAATCGAGGACTGCTAGAAATGATACGCAAATTTTCAGATTATTGATATATTTTATGAGGGAAGGTTATGACGGAAGTCCGTGCCAAAAATAAACTGAAAATTAGATTCTATGAAGCTTTTTTGAAATGCAAGTTTCGGTCAAAAAATCAGAATATATTATACACTATTATAAACTAGTTTCGTTCAAAAAATCAAATTAAATCAGAAACTGTTCGAAATGATACGAAACTTTCCAGATCATTTATATATGTTATGAGGGAAGGTTATGATGGAAGTCCATGCAAAAAATCATCTAAAAATTAACGTCTATAAAACTTTTCGAAATGCAAGTTTCGGTCAAAAAATCATAGTATATTATACACTAGTTTATACTAGTTTCGGTCAAAAAAGAAAATTTAATCGAGGACTTCTCGAAATGATACGAAACTTTTCATATTATTGATATATTTTGTGAGGAAAGGTTATGATGGAAATACGTGCAAAAAAACATCTGAAAATTAGATTCTATGAAGCTATTTCGAAATGCATGTTTCGGTCAAAAAATCATAAATATTATACACTAGTTTATTCTAGTTTCGGTCAAAATGTCGAATTAAATCGAGGAGTGTTCCAATTATAAGAAACTTTTCAAATCATTTATATATGTTACAAGGGATGGTTATGATGGAAGTCCATGAAAAAATCATCTGAAAATTTGTTTCTATAAAACTTATCAAAATGCATGTTTCTGTCAAAAATCATAGTATATTACACACTAGTTTACACTAGTTTCGGTCAAAAAATCAAAGTAAATCGAGGACTACTCGAAATGATACGAATATTTTCAGATCATTTCTATATATTAGGAGGGAAGGTTATGATTGAAGTACATGAAAAAAATCATTTAAAAATTTGACTCAATGAACCTTTTTGAAATACAAGTTTCGGTCAAAAAATCAGAATATATTATACACTATTTTAAACTAGTTTCGTTCAAAAAATCAAATTAAATCAGAAACTTTTAAAAATGATACGAAACTTTCCAGATCATTTATATATGTTACGAGGGAAGGTTATGATGGAAGTCCATGCAAAAAATCATCTGAATATTAACGTCTATAAAACTTTTCGAAATGCAAGTTTCGGTCAAAAAATCATAGTATATTATACACTAGTTTATACTAGTTTGGGTCAAAAAAGAAAATTTTATCGAGGACTGCTAGAAATGATATGCAAATTTTCAGATTATTGATATATTTTATGAGGGAAGGTTATGACGGAAGTCCGTGCCAAAAATCAACTGAAAATTAGATTCTATGAAGCTTTTTTGAAATGCAAGTTTCGGTCAAAAAATCAGAATATATTATACACTATTTTAAACTAGTTTCGTTCAAAAAATCAAATTAAATCAGAAACTGTTCGAAATGATACGAAACTTTCCAGATCATTTATATATGTTACGAGGGAAGGTTATGATGGAAGTCCATGCAAAAAATCATCTGAAAATTAACGTCTATAAAACTTTTCGAAATGCAAGTTTCGGTCAAAAAATCATAGTATATTATACACTAGTTTATACTAGTTCGGTCAAAAAAGAAAATTTAATCGAGGACTGCTAGAAATGATACGCAAATTTTCAGATTATTGATATATTTTATGAGGGAAGGTTATGACGGAAGTCCGTGCCAAAAATAAACTGAAAATTAGATTCTATGAAGCTTTTTTGAAATGCAAGTTTCGGTCAAAAAATCAGAATATATTATACACTATTATAAACTAGTTTCGTTCAAAAAATCAAATTAAATCAGAAACTGTTCGAAATGATACGAAACTTTCCAGATCATTTATATATGTTATGAGGGAAGGTTATGATGGAAGTCCATGCAAAAAATCATCTAAAAATTAACGTCTATAAAACTTTTCGAAATGCAAGTTTCGGTCAAAAAATCATAGTATATTATACACTAGTTTATACTAGTTTCGGTCAAAAAAGAAAATTTAATCGAGGACTTCTCGAAATGATACGAAACTTTTCATATTATTGATATATTTTGTGAGGAAAGGTTATGATGGAAATACGTGCAAAAAAACATCTGAAAATTAGATTCTATGAAGCTATTTCGAAATGCATGTTTCGGTCAAAAAATCATAAATATTATACACTAGTTTATTCTAGTTTCGGTCAAAATGTCGAATTAAATCGAGGAGTGTTCCAATTATAAGAAACTTTTCAGATCATTTATATATGTTACAAGGGAAGGTTATGATGGAAGTCCATGAAAAAATCATCTGAAAATTTGTTTCTATAAAACTTATCAAAATGCATGTTTCTGTCAAAAATCATAGTATATTACACACTAGTTTACACTAGTTTCGGTCAAAAAATCAAAGTAAATCGAGGACTACTCGAAATGATACGAATATTTTCAGATCATTTCTATATATTAGGAGGGAAGGTTATGATTGAAGTACATGAAAAAAATCATTTAAAAATTTGACTCAATGAACCTTTTTGAAATACAAGTTTCGGTCAAAAAATCAGAATATATTATACACTATTTTAAACTAGTTTCGTTCAAAAAATCAAATTAAATCAGAAACTTTTAAAAATGATACGAAACTTTCCAGATCATTTATATATGTTACGAGGGAAGGTTATGATGGAAGTCCATGCAAAAAATCATCTGAATATTAACGTCTATAAAACTTTTCGAAATGCAAGTTTCGGTCAAAAAATCATAGTATATTATACACTAGTTTATACTAGTTTGGGTCAAAAAAGAAAATTTTATCGAGGACTGCTAGAAATGATATGCAAATTTTCAGATTATTGATATATTTTATGAGGGAAGGTTATGACGGAAGTCCGTGCCAAAAATCAACTGAAAATTAGATTCTATGAAGCTTTTTTGAAATGCAAGTTTCGGTCAAAAAATCAGAATATATTATACACTATTTTAAACTAGTTTCGTTCAAAAAATCAAATTAAATCAGAAACTGTTCGAAATGATACGAAACTTTCCAGATCATTTATATATGTTACGAGGGAAGGTTATGATGGAAGTCCATGCAAAAAATCATCTGAAAATTAACGTCTATAAAACTTTTCGAAATGCAAGTTTCGGTCAAAAAATCATAGTATATTATACACTAGTTTATACTAGTTCGGTCAAAAAAGAAAATTTAATCGAGGACTTCTCGAAATGATACGAAACTTTTCAGATTATTGATATATTTTGTGAGGAAAGGTTATGATGGAAATCCGTGCAAAAAAACATTTGAAAATTAGATTCTATGAAGCTATTTTGAAATGCAAGTTTCGGTCAAAAAATCATAAATATTATACACTAGTTTATTCTAGTTTCGGTCAAAATGTCGAATTAAATCGAGGAGTGTTCCAATTATAAGAAACTTTTCAGATCATTTATATATGTTACAAGGGAAGGTTATGATGGAAGTCCATGAAAAAATCATCTGAAAATTTGTTTCTATAAAACTTATCGAAATGCATGTTTCTGTCAAAAAATCAAAGTATATTACACACTAGTTTACACAAGTTTCGGTCAAAAAATCAAAGTAAATCGAGGACTATTCGAAATGATACGAATATTTTCAAATCATTTCTAGATATTAGGAGGGAAGGTTATGATTTAAGTACATGAAAAAAATCATTTAAAAATTAGACTCATTGAACCTTTTTGAAATACAAGTTTCGGTCAAAAAATCAGAATATATTATACACTATTTTAAACTAGTTTCGTTCAAAAAATCAAATTAAATCAGAAACTGTTCAAAATGATACGAAACTTTCCAGATCATTTATATATGTTACGAGGGAAGGTTATGATGGAAGTCCATGGAAAAAATCATCTGAAAATTAACGTCTATAAAACTTTTCGAAATGCAAGTTTCGGTCAAAAAATCATAGTATATTATACACTAGTTTATACTAGTTTCGGTCAAAAAAGAAAATTTAATCGAGGACTGCTAGAAATGATACGCAAATTTTCAGATTATTGATATATTTTATGAGGGAAGGTTATGACGGAAGTCTGTGCCAAAAATCAACTGAAAATTAGATTCTATGAAGCTTTTTTGAAATGCAAGTTTCGGTCAAAAATCAGAATATATTATACACTATTATAAACTAGTTTCGTTCAAAAAATCAAATTAAATCAGAAACTGTTCGAAATGATACGAAACTTTCCAGATTATTTATATATGTTACGAGGGAAAGTTATGATGGAAGTCCATGCAAAAAATCATCTGAAAATTAACGTCTATAAAACTTTTCGAAATGCAAGTTTCGATCAAAAAATCATAGTATATTATACACTAGTTTATACTAGTTTCGGTCAAAAAAGAAAATTTAATCGAGGACTTCTCGAAATGATACGAAACTTTTCATATTATTGATATATTTTGTGAGGAAAGGTTATGATGGAAATCCGTGCAAAAAAACATCTGAAAATTAGATTCTATGAAGCTATTTTGAAATGCATGTTTCGGTCAAAAAATCATAAATATTATACACTAGTTTATTCTAGTTTCGGTCAAAATGTCGAATTAAATCGAGGAGTGTTCCAATTATAAGAAACTTTTCAGATCATTTATATATGTTACAAGGGAAGGTTATGATGGAAGTCCATGAAAAAATCATCTGAAAATTTGTTTCTATAAAACTTATCGAAATGCATGTTTCTGTCAAAAAATCAAAGTATATTACACACTAGTTTACACAAGTTTCGGTCAAAAAATCAAAGTAAATCGAGGACTACTCGAAATGATACGAATATTTTCAAATCATTTCTAGATATTAGAAGGGAAGGTTATGATTTAAGTACATGAAAAAAATCATTTAAAAATTAGACTCATTGAACCTTTTTGAAATACAAGTTTCGGTCAAAAAATCAGAATATATTATACACTATTTTAAACTAGTTTCGTTCAAAAAATCAAATTAAATCAGAAACTGTTAAAAATGATACGAAACTTTCCAGATCATTTATATATGTTACGAGGGAAGGTTATGATGGAAGTCCATGCAAAAAATCATCTGAAAATTAACGTCTATAAAACTTTCCGAAATGCAAGTTTCGGTCAAAAAATCATAGTATATTATACACTAGTTTATACTAGTTTCGGTCAAAAAAGAAAATTTAATCGAGGACTGCTAGAAATGATACGCAAATTTTCAGATTATTGATATATTTTATGAGGGAAGGTTATGACGGAAGTCCGTGCCAAAAATCAACTGAAAATTAGATTCTATGAAGATTTTTTGAAATGCAAGTTTCGGTCAAAAAATCAGAATATATTATACACTATTATAAACTAGTTTCGTTCAAAAAATCAAATTAAATCAGAAACTGTTCGAAATGATACGAAACTTTCCAGATCATTTATATATGTTACGAGGGAAGGTTATGATGGAAGTCCATGCAAAAAATCATCTGAAAATTAACGTCTATAAAACTTTTCGAAATGCAAGTTTCGATCAAAAAATCATAGTATATTATACACTAGTTTATACTAGTTTCGGTCAAAAAAGAAGATTTAATCGAGGACTTCTCGAAATGATACGAAACTTTTCATATTATTGATATATTTTGTGAGGAAAGGTTATGATGGAAATCCGTGCAAAAAAACATCTGAAAATTAGATTCTATGAAGCTATTTCGAAATGCATGTTTCGGTCAAAAAATCATAAATATTATACACTAGTTTATTCTAGTTTCGGTCAAAATGTCGAATTAAATCGAGGAGTGTTCCAATTATAAGAAACTTTTCAGATCATTTATATATGTTACAAGGGAAGGTTATGATGGAAGTCCATGAAAAAATCATCTGAAAATTTGTTTCTATAAAACTTATCAAAATGCATGTTTCTGTCAAAAATCATAGTATACTACACACTAGTTTACACTAGTTTCGGTCAAAAAATCAAAGTAAATCGAGGACTACTCGAAATGATACGAATATTTTCAGATCATTTCTATATATTAGGAGGGAAGGTTATGATTGAAGTACATGAAAAAAATCATTTAAAAATTTGACTCAATGAACCTTTTTGAAATACAAGTTTCGGTCAAAAAATCAGAATATATTATACACTATTTTAAACTAGTTTCGTTCAAAAAATCAAATTAAATCAGAAACTGTTAAAAATGATACGAAACTTTCCAGATCATTTATATATGTTACGAGGGAAGGTTATGATGGAAGTCCATGCAAAAAATCATCTGAATATTAACGTCTATAAAACTTTTCGAAATGCAAGTTTCGGTCAAAAAATCATAGTATATTATACACTAGTTTATACTAGTTTCGGTCAAAAAAGAAAATTTTATCGAGGACTGCTAGAAATGATATGCAAATTTTCAGATTATTGATATATTTTATGAGGGAAGGTTATGACGGAAGTCCGTGCAAAAAATCAACTGAAAATTAGATTCTATGAAGCTTTTTTGAAATGCAAGTTTCGGTCAAAAAATCAGAATATATTATACACTATTTTAAACTAGTTTCGTTCATAAAATCAAATTAAATCAGAAACTGTTCGAAATGATACGAAACTTTCCAGATCATTTATATATGTTACGAGGGAAGGTTATGATGGAAGTCCATGCAAAAAATCATCTGAAAATTAACGTCTATAAAACTTTTCGAAATGCAAGTTTCGGTCAAAAAATCATAGTATATTATACACTAGTTTATACTAGTTCGGTCAAAAAAGAAAATTTAATCGAGGACTTCTCGAAATGATACGAAACTTTTCAGATTATTGATATATTTTGTGAGGAAAGGTTATGATGGAAATCCGTGCAAAAAAACATTTGAAAATTAGATTCTATGAAGCTATTTTGAAATGCAAGTTTCGGTCAAAAAATCATAAATATTATACACTAGTTTATTCTAGTTTCGGTCAAAATGTCGAATTAAATCGAGGAGTGTTCCAATTATAAGAAACTTTTCAGATCATTTATATATGTTACAAGGGAAGGTTATGATGGAAGTCCATGAAAAAATCATCTGAAAATTTGTTTCTATAAAACTTATCGAAATGCATGTTTCTGTCAAAAAATCAAAGTATATTACACACTAGTTTACACAAGTTTCGGTCAAAAAATCAAAGTAAATCGAGGACTACTCGAAATGATACGAATATTTTCAAATCATTTCTAGATATTAGGAGGGAAGGTTATGATTTAAGTACATGAAAAAAATCATTTAAAAATTAGACTCATTGAACCTTTTTGAAATACAAGTTTCGGTCAAAAAATCAGAATATATTATACACTATTTTAAACTAGTTTCGTTCAAAAAATCAAATTAAATCAGAAACTGTTAAAAATGATACGAAACTTTCCAGATCATTTATATATGTTACGAGGGAAGGTTATGATGGAAGTCCATGCAAAAAATCATCTGAAAATTAACGTCTATAAAACTTTCCGAAATGCAAGTTTCGGTCAAAAAATCATAGTATATTATACACTAGTTTATACTAGTTTCGGTCAAAAAAGAAAATTTAATCGAGGACTGCTAGAAATGATACGCAAATTTTCAGATTATTGATATATTTTATGAGGGAAGGTTATGACGGAAGTCCGTGCCAAAAATCAACTGAAAATTAGATTCTATGAAGCTTTTTTGAAATGCAAGTTTCGGTCAAAAAATCAGAATATATTATACACTATTATAAACTAGTTTCGTTCAAAAAATCAAATTAAATCAGAAACTGTTCGAAATGATACGAAACTTTCCAGATCATTTATATATGTTACGAGGGAAGGTTATGATGGAAGTCCATGCAAAAAATCATCTGAAAATTAACGTCTATAAAACTTTTCGAAATGCAAGTTTCGATCAAAAAATCATAGTATATTATACACTAGTTTATACTAGTTTCGGTCAAAAAAGAAAATTTAATCGAGGACTTCTCGAAATGATACGAAACTTTTCATATTATTGATATATTTTGTGAGGAAAGGTTATGATGGAAATCCGTGCAAAAAAACATCTGAAAATTAGATTCTATGAAGCTATTTCGAAATGCATGTTTCGGTCAAAAAATCATAAATATTATACACTAGTTTATTCTAGTTTCGGTCAAAATGTCGAATTAAATCGAGGAGTGTTCCAATTATAAGAAACTTTTCAGATCATTTATATATGTTACAAGGGAAGGTTATGATGGAAGTCCATGAAAAAATCATCTGAAAATTTGTTTCTATAAAACTTATCAAAATGCATGTTTCTGTCAAAAATCATAGTATATTACACACTAGTTTACACTAGTTTCGGTCAAAAAATCAAAGTAAATCGAGGACTACTCGAAATGATACGAATATTTTCAGATCATTTCTATATATTAGGAGGGAAGGTTATGATTGAAGTACATGAAAAAAATCATTTAAAAATTTGACTCAATGAACCTTTTTGAAATACAAGTTTCGGTCAAAAAATCAGAATATATTATACACTATTTTAAACTAGTTTCGTTCAAAAAATCAAATTAAATCAGAAACTGTTAAAAATGATACGAAACTTTCCAGATCATTTATATATGTTACGAGGGAAGGTTATGATGGAAGTCCATGCAAAAAATCATCTGAATATTAACGTCTATAAAACTTTTCGAAATGCAAGTTTCGGTCAAAAAATCATAGTATATTATACACTAGTTTATACTAGTTTCGGTCAAAAAAGAAAATTTTATCGAGGACTGCTAGAAATGATATGCAAATTTTCAGATTATTGATATATTTTATGAGGGAAGGTTATGACGGAAGTCCGTGCAAAAAATCAACTGAAAATTAGATTCTATGAAGCTTTTTTGAAATGCAAGTTTCGGTCAAAAAATCAGAATATATTATACACTATTTTAAACTAGTTTCGTTCAAAAAATCAAATTAAATCAGAAACTGTTCGAAATGATACGAAACTTTCCAGATCATTTATATATGTTACGAGGGAAGGTTATGATGGAAGTCCATGCAAAAAATCATCTGAAAATTAACGTCTATAAAACTTTTCGAAATGCAAGTTTCGGTCAAAAAATCATAGTATATTATACACTAGTTTATACTAGTTCGGTCAAAAAAGAAAATTTAATCGAGGACTTCTCAAAATGATACGAAACTTTTCAGATTATTGATATATTTTGTGAGGAAAGGTTATGATGGAAATCCGTGCAAAAAAACATTTGAAAATTAGATTCTATGAAGCTATTTTGAAATGCAAGTTTCGGTCAAAAAATCATAAATATTATACACTAGTTTATTCTAGTTTCGGTCAAAATGTCGAATTAAATCGAGGAGTGTTCCAATTATAAGAAACTTTTCAGATCATTTATATATGTTACAAGGGAAGGTTATGATGGAAGTCCATGAAAAAATCATCTGAAAATTTGTTTCTATAAAACTTATCGAAATGCATGTTTCTGTCAAAAAATCAAAGTATATTACACACTAGTTTACACAAGTTTCGGTCAAAAAATCAAAGTAAATCGAGGACTACTCGAAATGATACGAATATTTTCAAATCATTTCTAGATATTAGGAGGGAAGGTTATGATTTAAGTACATGAAAAAAATCATTTAAAAATTAGACTCATTGAACCTTTTTGAAATAAAAGTTTCGGTCAAAAAATCAGAATATATTATACACTATTTTAAACTAGTTTCGTTCAAAAAATCAAATTAAATCAGAAACTGTTCAAAATGATACGAAACTTTCCAGATCATTTATATATGTTACGAGGGAAGGTTATGATGGAAGTCCATGGAAAAAATCATCTGAAAATTAACGTCTATAAAACTTTTCGAAATGCAAGTTTCGGTCAAAAAATCATAGTATATTATACACTAGTTTATACTAGTTTCGGTCAAAAAAGAAAATTTAATCGAGGACTGCTAGAAATGATACGCAAATTTTCAGATTATTGATATATTTTATGAGGGAAGGTTATGACGGAAGTCTGTGCCAAAAATCAACTGAAAATTAGATTCTATGAAGCTTTTTTGAAATGCAAGTTTCGGTCAAAAAATCAGAATATATTATACACTATTATAAACTAGTTTCGTTCAAAAAATCAAATTAAATCAGAAACTGTTCGAAATGATACGAAACTTTCCAGATCATTTATATATGTTACGAGGGAAGGTTATGATGGAAGTCCATGCAAAAAATCATCTAAAAATTAACGTCTATAAAACTTTTCGAAATGCAAGTTTCGGTCAAAAAATCATAGTATATTATACACTAGTTTATACTAGTTTCGGTCAAAAAAGAAAATTTAATCGAGGACTTCTCGAAATGATACGAAACTTTTCATATTATTGATATATTTTGTGAGGAAAGGTTATGATGGAAATACGTGCAAAAAAACATCTGAAAATTAGATTCTATGAAGCTATTTTGAAATGCATGTTTCGGTCAAAAAATCATAAATATTATACACTAGTTTATTCTAGTTTCGGTCAAAATGTCGAATTAAATCGAGGAGTGTTCCAATTATAAGAAACTTTTCAGATCATTTATATATGTTACAAGGGAAGGTTATGATGGAAGTCCATGAAAAAATCATCTGAAAATTTGTTTCTATAAAACTTATCGAAATGCATGTTTCTGTCAAAAAATCAAAGTATATTACACACTAGTTTACACAAGTTTCGGTCAAAAAATCAAAGTAAATCGAGGACTACTCGAAATGATACGAATATTTTCAAATCATTTCTAGATATTAGAAGGGAAGGTTATGATTTAAGTACATGAAAAAAATCATTTAAAAATTAGACTCATTGAACCTTTTTGAAATACAAGTTTCGGTCAAAAAATCAGAATATATTATACACTATTTTAAACTAGTTTCGTTCAAAAAATCAAATTAAATCAGAAACTGTTAAAAATGATACGAAACTTTCCAGATCATTTATATATGTTACGAGGGAAGGTTATGATGGAAGTCCATGCAAAAAATCATCTGAAAATTAACGTCTATAAAACTTTCCGAAATGCAAGTTTCGGTCAAAAAATCATAGTATATTATACACTAGTTTATACTAGTTTCGGTCAAAAAAGAAAATTTAATCGAGGACTGCTAGAAATGATACGCAAATTTTCAGATTATTGATATATTTTATGAGGGAAGGTTATGACGGAAGTCCGTGCCAAAAATCAACTGAAAATTAGATTCTATGAAGCTTTTTTGAAATGCAAGTTTCGGTCAAAAAATCAGAATATATTATACACTATTATAAACTAGTTTCGTTCAAAAAATCAAATTAAATCAGAAACTGTTCGAAATGATACGAAACTTTCCAGATCATTTATATATGTTACGAGGGAAGGTTATGATGGAAGTCCATGCAAAAAATCATCTGAAAATTAACGTCTATAAAACTTTTCGAAATGCAAGTTTCGATCAAAAAATCATAGTATATTATACACTAGTTTATACTAGTTTCGGTCAAAAAAGAAAATTTAATCGAGGACTTCTCGAAATGATACGAAACTTTTCATATTATTGATATATTTTATGAGGAAAGGTTATGATGGAAATCCGTGCAAAAAAACATCTGAAAATTAGATTCTATGAAGCTATTTCGAAATGCATGTTTCGGTCAAAAAATCATAAATATTATACACTAGTTTATTCTAGTTTCGGTCAAAATGTCGAATTAAATCGAGGAGTGTTCCAATTATAAGAAACTTTTCAGATCATTTATATATGTTACAAGGGAAGGTTATGATGGAAGTCCATGAAAAAATCATCTGAAAATTTGATTCTATAAAACTTATCGAAATGCATGTTTCTGTCAAAAAATCAAAGTATATTACACACTAGTTTACACAAGTTTCGGTCAAAAAATCAAAGTAAATCGAGGACTACTCGAAATGATACGAATATTTTCAAATCATTTCTAGATATTAGGAGGGAAGGTTATGATTTAAGTACATGAAAAAAATCATTTAAAAATTAGACTCATTGAACCTTTTTGAAATAAAAGTTTCGGTCACAAAATCAGAATATATTATACACTATTTTAAACTAGTTTCGTTCAAAAAATCAAATTAAATCAGAAACTGTTCAAAATGATACTAAACTTTCCAGATCATTTATATATGTTACGAGGGAAGGTTATGATGGAAGTCCATGCAAAAAATCATCTGAAAATTAACGTCTATAAAACTTTTCGAAATGCAAGTTTCGGTCAAAAAATCATAGTATATTATACACTAGTTTATACTTGTTTCGGTCAAAAAAGAAAATTTAATCGAGGACTTCTCGAAATGATACGAAACTTTTCAGATTATTGATATATTTTGTGAGGGAAGGTTATGATGGAAATCCGTGCAAAAAATCATCTGAAAATTAGATTCTATGAAGCTATTTTGAAATGCAAGTTTCGGTCAAAAAATCATAAATATTATACACTAGTTTATTCTAGTTTCGGTCAAAATGTCGAATTAAATCGAGGAGTGTTCCAATTATAAGAAACTTTTCAGAGCATTTATATATGTTACAAGGGAAGGTTATGATGGAAGTCCATGAAAAAATCATCTGAAAATTTGTTTCTATAAAACTTATCGAAATGCATGTTTCTGTCAAAAAATCAAAGTATATTACACACTAGTTTACACAAGTTTCTGTCAAAAAATCAAAGTAAATCGAGGACTACTCGAAATGATACGAATATTTTCAAATCATTTCTAGATATTAGAAGGGAAGGTTATGATTTAAGTACATGAAAAAAATCATTTAAAAATTAGACTCATTGAACCTTTTTGAAATACAAGTTTCGGTCAAAAAATCAGAATATATTATACACTATTTTAAACTAGTTTCGTTCAAAAAATCAAATTAAATCAGAAACTGTTCAAAATGATACGAAACTTTCCAGATCATTTATATATGTTACGAGGGAAGGTTATGATGGAAGTCCATGCAAAAAATCATCTGAAAATTAACGTCTATAAAACTTTCCGAAATGCAAGTTTCGGTCAAAAAATCATAGCATATTATACACTAGTTTATACTAGTTTCGGTCAAAAAAGAAAATTTAATCGAGGACTGCTAGAAATGATACGCAAATTTTCAGATTATTGATATATTTTATGAGGGAAGGTTATGACGGAAGTCCGTGCCAAAAATCAACTGAAAATTAGATTCTATGAAGCTTTTTTGAAATGCAAGTTTCGGTCAAAAAATCAGAATATATTATACACTATTATAAACTAGTTTCGTTCAAAAAATCAAATTAAATCAGAAACTGTTCGAAATGATACGAAACTTTCCAGATCATTTATATATGTTACGAGGGAAGGTTATGATGGAAGTCCATGCAAAAAATCATCTGAAAATTAACGTCTATAAAACTTTTCGAAATGCAAGTTTCGATCAAAAAATCATAGTATATTATACACTAGTTTATACTAGTTTCGGTCAAAAAAGAAAATTTAATCGAGGACTTCTCGAAATGATACGAAACTTTTCATATTATTGATATATTTTGTGAGGAAAGGTTATGATGGAAATCCGTGCAAAAAAACATCTGAAAATTAGATTCTATGAAGCTATTTCGAAATGCATGTTTCGGTCAAAAAATCATAAATATTATACACTAGTTTATTCTAGTTTCGGTCAAAATGTCGAATTAAATCGAGGAGTGTTCCAATTATAAGAAAACTTTTCAGATCATTTATATATGTTACAAGGGAAGGTTATGATGGAAATCCATGAAAAAATCATCTGAAAATTTGTTTCTATAAAACTTATCGAAATGCATGTTTCTGTCAAAAAATCAAAGTATATTACACACTAGTTTACACAAGTTTCGGTCAAAAAATCAAAGTAAATCGAGGACTACTCGAAATGATACGAATATTTTCAAATCATTTCTAGATATTAGGAGGTAAGGTTATGATTTAAGTACATGAAAAAAATCATTTAAAAATTAGACTCATTGAACCTTTTTGAAATACAAGTTTCGGTCAAAAAATCAGAATATATTATACACTATTTTAAACTAGTTTCGTTCAAAAAATCAAATTAAATCAGAAACTGTTAAAAATGATACGAAACTTTCCAGATCATTTAGATATGTTACGAGGGAAGGTTATGATGGAAGTCCATGCAAAAAATCATCTGAAAATTAACGTCTATAAAAATTTTCGAAATGCAAGTTTCGGTCAAAAAATCATAGTATATTATACACTAGTTTATACTAGTTTCGGTCAAAAAAGAAAATTTAATCGAGGACTGCTAGAAATGATATGCAAATTTTCAGATTATTGATATATTTTATGAGGGAAGGTTATGACGGAAGTCCGTGCAAAAAATCAACTGAAAATTAGATTCTATGAAGCTTTTTTGAAATGCAAGTTTCGGTCAAAAAATCAGAATATATTATACACTATTTTAAACTAGTTTCGTTCAAAAAATCAAATTAAATCAGAAACTGTTCGAAATGATACGAAACTTTCCAGATCATTTATATATGTTACGAGGGAAGGTTATGATGGAAGTCCATGCAAAAAATCATCTGAAAATTAACGTCTATAAAACTTTTCGAAATGCAAGTTTCGATCAAAAAATCATAGTATATTATACACTAGTTTATACTAGTTCGGTCAAAAAAGAAAATTTAATCGAGGACTTCTCGAAATGATACGAAACTTTTCAGATTATTGATATATTTTGTGAGGAAAGGTTATGATGGAAATCCGTGCAAAAAAACATCTGAAAATTAGATTCTATGAAGCTATTTTGAAATGCAAGTTTCGGTCAAAAAATCATAAATATTATACACTAGTTTATTCTAGTTTCGGTCAAAATGTCGAATTAAATCGAGGAGTGTTCCAATTATAAGAAACTTTTCAGAGCATTTATATATGTTACAAGGGAAGGTTATGATGGAAGTCCATGAAAAAATCATCTGAAAATTTGTTTCTATAAAACTTATCGAAATGCATGTTTCTGTCAAAAAATCAAAGTATATTACACACTAGTTTACACAAGTTTCGGTCAAAAAATCAAAGTAAATCGAGGACTACTCGAAATGATACGAATATTTTCAAACCATTTCTAGATATTAGGAGGGAAGGTTATGATTTAAGTACATGAAAAAAATCATTTAAAAATTAGACTCATTGAACCTTTTTGAAATAAAAGTTTCGGTCACAAAATCAGAATATATTATACACTATTTTAAACTAGTTTCGTTCAAAAAATCAAATTAAATCAGAAACTGTTCAAAATGATACTAAACTTTCCAGATCATTTATATATGTTACGAGGGAAGGTTATGATGGAAGTCCATGCAAAAAATCATCTGAAAATTAACGTCTATAAAACTTTTCGAAATGCATGTTTCGGTCAAAAAATCATAGTATATTATACACTAGTTTATACTTGTTTCGGTCAAAAAAGAAAATTTAATCGAGGACTTCTCGAAATGATACGAAACTTTTCAGATTATTGATATATTTTGTGAGGGAAGGTTATGATGGAAATCCGTGCAAAAAATCATCTGAAAATTAGATTCTATGAAGCTATTTTGAAATGCAAGTTTCGGTCAAAAAATCATAAATATTATACACTAGTTTATTCTAGTTTCGGTCAAAATGTCGAATTAAATCGAGGAGTGTTCCAATTATAAGAAACTTTTCAGAGCATTTATATATGTTACAAGGGAAGGTTATGATGGAAGTCCATGAAAAAATCATCTGAAAATTTGTTTCTATAAAACTTATCGAAATGCATGTTTCTGTCAAAAAATCAAAGTATATTACACACTAGTTTACACAAATTTCGGTCAAAAAATCAAAGTAAATCGAGGACTACTCGAAATGATACGAATATTTTCAAATCATTTCTAGATATTAGAAGGGAAGGTTATGATTTAAGTACATGAAAAAAATCATTTAAAAATTAGACTCATTGAACCTTTTTGAAATACAAGTTTCGGTCAAAAAATCAGAATATATTATACACTATTTTAAACTAGTTTCGTTCAAAAAATCAAATTAAATCAGAAACTGTTCAAAATGATACGAAACTTTCCAGATCATTTATATATGTTACGAGGGAAGGTTATGATGGAAGTCCATGCAAAAAATCATCTGAAAATTAACGTCTATAAAACTTTCCGAAATGCAAGTTTCGGCTAAAAAATCATAGCATATTATACACTAGTTTATACTAGTTTCGGTCAAAAAAGAAAATTTAATCGAGGACTGCTAGAAATGATACGCAAATTTTCAGATTATTGATATATTTTATGAGGGAAGGTTATGACGGAAGTCCGTGCCAAAAATCAACTGAAAATTAGATTCTATGAAGCTTTTTTGAAATGCAAGTTTCGGTCAAAAAATCAGAATATATTACACACTATTATAAACTAGTTTCGTTCAAAAAATCAAATTAAATCAGAAACTGTTCGAAATGATACGAAACTTTCCAGATCATTTATATATGTTACGAGGGAAGGTTATGATGGAAGTCCATGCAAAAAATCATCTGAAAATTAACGTCTATAAAACTTTTCGAAATGCAAGTTTCGATCAAAAAATCATAGTATATTATACACTAGTTTATACTAGTTTCGGTCAAAAAAGAAAATTTAATCGAGGACTTCTCGAAATGATACGAAACTTTTCATATTATTGATATATTTTGTGAGGAAAGGTTATGATGGAAATCCGTGCAAAAAAACATCTGAAAATTAGATTCTATGAAGCTATTTCGAAATGCATGTTTCGGTCAAAAAATCATAAATATTATACACTAGTTTATTCTAGTTTCGGTCAAAATGTCGAATTAAATCGAGGAGTGTTCCAATTATAAGAAAACTTTTCAGATCATTTATATATGTTACAAGGGAAGGTTATGATGGAAATCCATGAAAAAATCATCTGAAAATTTGTTTCTATAAAACTTATCGAAATGCATGTTTCTGTCAAAAAATCAAAGTATATTACACACTAGTTTACACAAGTTTCGGTCAAAAAATCAAAGTAAATCGAGGACTACTCGAAATGATACGAATATTTTCAAATCATTTCTAGATATTAGGAGGTAAGGTTATGATTTAAGTACATGAAAAAAATCATTTAAAAATTAGACTCATTGAACCTTTTTGAAATACAAGTTTCGGTCAAAAAATCAGAATATATTATACACTATTTTAAACTAGTTTCGTTCAAAAAATCAAATTAAATCAGAAACTGTTAAAAATGATACGAAACTTTCCAGATCATTTATATATGTTACGAGGGAAGGTTATGATGGAAGTCCATGCAAAAAATCATCTGAAAATTAACGTCTATAAAAATTTTCGAAATGCAAGTTTCGGTCAAAAAATCATAGTATATTATACACTAGTTTATACTAGTTTCGGTCAAAAAAGAAAATTTAATCGAGGACTGCTAGAAATGATATGCAAATTTTCAGATTATTGATATATTTTATGAGGGAAGGTTATGACGGAAGTCCGTGCAAAAAATCAACTGAAAATTAGATTCTATGAAGCTTTTTTGAAATGCAAGTTTCGGTCAAAAAATCAGAATATATTATACACTATTTTAAACTAGTTTCGTTCAAAAAATCAAATTAAATCAGAAACTGTTCGAAATGATACGAAACTTTCCAGATCATTTATATATGTTACGAGGGAAGGTTATGATGGAAGTCCATGCAAAAAATCATATGAAAATTAACGTCTATAAAACTTTTCGAAATGCAAGTTTCGATCAAAAAATCATAGTATATTATACACTAGTTTATACTAGTTCGGTCAAAAAAGAAAATTTAATCGAGGACTTCTCGAAATGATACGAAACTTTTCAGATTATTGATATATTTTGTGAGGGAAGGTTATGATGGAAATCCGTGCAAAAAATCATTTGAAAATTAGATTCTATGAAGCTATTTTGAAATGCAAGTTTCGGTCAAAAAATCATAAATATTATACACTAGTTTATTCTAGTTTCGGTCAAAATGTCGAATTAAATCGAGGAGTGTTCCAATTATAAGAAACTTTTCAGAGCATTTATATATGTTACAAGGGAAGGTTATGATGGAAGTCCATGAAAAAATCATCTGAAAATTTGTTTCTATAAAACTTATCGAAATGCATGTTTCTGTCAAAAAATCAAAGTATATTACACACTAGTTTACACAAATTTCGGTCAAAAAATCAAAGTAAATCGAGGACTACTCGAAATGATACGAATATTTTCAAATCATTTCTAGATATTAGAAGGGAAGGTTATGATTTAAGTACATGAAAAAAATCATTTAAAAATTAGACTCATTGAACCTTTTTGAAATACAAGTTTCGGTCAAAAAATCAGAATATATTATACACTATTTTAAACTAGTTTCGTTCAAAAAATCAAATTAAATCAGAAACTGTTCAAAATGATACGAAACTTTCCAGATCATTTATATATGTTACGAGGGAAGGTTATGATGGAAGTCCATGCAAAAAATCATCTGAAAATTAACGTCTATAAAACTTTCCGAAATGCAAGTTTCGGCTAAAAAATCATAGCATATTATACACTAGTTTATACTAGTTTCGGTCAAAAAAGAAAATTTAATCGAGGACTGCTAGAAATGATACGCAAATTTTCAGATTATTGATATATTTTATGAGGGAAGGTTATGACGGAAGTCCGTGCCAAAAATCAACTGAAAATTAGATTCTATGAAGCTTTTTTGAAATGCAAGTTTCGGTCAAAAAATCAGAATATATTACACACTATTATAAACTAGTTTCGTTCAAAAAATCAAATTAAATCAGAAACTGTTCGAAATGATACGAAACTTTCCAGATCATTTATATATGTTACGAGGGAAGGTTATGATGGAAGTCCATGCAAAAAATCATCTGAAAATTAACGTCTATAAAACTTTTCGAAATGCAAGTTTCGATCAAAAAATCATAGTATATTATACACTAGTTTATACTAGTTTCGGTCAAAAAAGAAAATTTAATCGAGGACTTCTCGAAATGATACGAAACTTTTCATATTATTGATATATTTTGTGAGGAAAGGTTATGATGGAAATCCGTGCAAAAAAACATCTGAAAATTAGATTCTATGAAGCTATTTCGAAATGCATGTTTCGGTCAAAAAATCATAAATATTATACACTAGTTTATTCTAGTTTCGGTCAAAATGTCGAATTAAATCGAGGAGTGTTCCAATTATAAGAAAACTTTTCAGATCATTTATATATGTTACAAGGGAAGGTTATGATGGAAATCCATGAAAAAATCATCTGAAAATTTGTTTCTATAAAACTTATCGAAATGCATGTTTCTGTCAAAAAATCAAAGTATATTACACACTAGTTTACACAAGTTTCGGTCAAAAAATCAAAGTAAATCGAGGACTACTCGAAATGATACGAATATTTTCAAATCATTTCTAGATATTAGGAGGTAAGGTTATGATTTAAGTACATGAAAAAAATCATTTAAAAATTAGACTCATTGAACCTTTTTGAAATACAAGTTTCGGTCAAAAAATCAGAATATATTATACACTATTTTAAACTAGTTTCGTTCAAAAAATCAAATTAAATCAGAAACTGTTAAAAATGATACGAAACTTTCCAGATCATTTATATATGTTACGAGGGAAGGTTATGATGGAAGTCCATGCAAAAAATCATCTGAAAATTAACGTCTATAAAAATTTTCGAAATGCAAGTTTCGGTCAAAAAATCATAGTATATTATACACTAGTTTATACTAGTTTCGGTCAAAAAAGAAAATTTAATCGAGGACTGCTAGAAATGATATGCAAATTTTCAGATTATTGATATATTTTATGAGGGAAGGTTATGACGGAAGTCCGTGCAAAAAATCAACTGAAAATTAGATTCTATGAAGCTTTTTTGAAATGCAAGTTTCGGTCAAAAAATCAGAATATATTATACACTATTTTAAACTAGTTTCGTTCAAAAAATCAAATTAAATCAGAAACTGTTCGAAATGATACGAAACTTTCCAGATCATTTATATATGTTACGAGGGAAGGTTATGATGGAAGTCCATGCAAAAAATCATCTGAAAATTAACGTTTATAAAACTTTTCGAAATGCAAGTTTCGATCAAAAAATCATAGTATATTATACACTAGTTTATACTAGTTCGGTCAAAAAAGAAAATTTAATCGAGGACTTCTCGAAATGATACGAAACTTTTCAGATTATTGATATATTTTGTGAGGAAAGGTTATGATGGAAATCCGTGCAAAAAAACATTTGAAAATTAGATTCTATGAAGCTATTTTGAAATGCAAGTTTCGGTCAAAAAATCATAAATATTATACACTAGTTTATTCTAGTTTCGGTCAAAATGTCGAATTAAATCGAGGAGTGTTCCAATTATAAGAAACTTTTCAGAGCATTTATATATGTTACAAGGGAAGGTTATGATGGAAGTCCATGAAAAAATCATCTGAAAATTTGTTTCTATAAAACTTATCGAAATGCATGTTTCTGTCAAAAAATCAAAGTATATTACACACTAGTTTACACAAGTTTCGGTCAAAAAATCAAAGTAAATCGAGGACTACTCGAAATGATACGAATATTTTCAAATCATTTCTAGATATTAGAAGGGAAGGTTATGATTTAAGTACATGAAAAAAATCATTTAAAAATTAGACTCATTGAACCTTTTTGAAATACAAGTTTCGGTCAAAAAATCAGAATATATTATACACTATTTTAAACTAGTTTCGTTCAAAAAATCAACTTAAATCAGAAACTGTTCAAAATGATACGAAACTTTCCAGATCATTTATATATGTTACGAGGGAAGGTTATGATGGAAGTCCATGCAAAAAATCATCTGAAAATTAACGTCTATAAAACTTTCCGAAATGCAAGTTTCGGTCAAAAAATCATAGCATATTATACACTAGTTTATACTAGTTTCGGTCAAAAAAGAAAATTTAATCGAGGACTGCTAGAAATGATACGCAAATTTTCAGATTATTGATATATTTTATGAGGGAAGGTTATGACGGAAGTCCGTGCCTAAAATCAACTGAAAATTAGATTCTATGAAGCTTTTTTGAAATGCAAGTTTCGGTCAAAAAATCAGAATATATTATACACTATTATAAACTAGTTTCGTTCAAAAAATCAAATTAAATCAGAAACTGTTCGAAATGATACGAAACTTTCCAGATCATTTATATATGTTACGAGGGAAGGTTATGATGGAAGTCCATGCAAAAAATCATCTGAAAATTAACGTCTATAAAACTTTTCGAAATGCAAGTTTCGATCAAAAAATCATAGTATATTATACACTAGTTTATACTAGTTTCGGTCAAAAAAGAAAATTTAATCGAGGACTTCTCGAAATGATACGAAACTTTTCATATTATTGATATATTTTGTGAGGAAAGGTTATGATGGAAATCCGTGCAAAAAAACATCTGAAAATTAGATTCTATGAAGCTATTTCGAAATGCATGTTTCGGTCAAAAAATCATAAATATTATACACTAGTTTATTCTAGTTTCGGTCAAAATGTCGAATTAAATCGAGGAGTGTTCCAATTATAAGAAAACTTTTCAGATCATTTATATATGTTACAAGGGAAGGTTATGATGGAAATCCATGAAAAAATCATCTGAAAATTTGTTTCTATAAAACTTATCGAAATGCATGTTTCTGTCAAAAAATCAAAGTATATTACACACTAGTTTACACAAGTTTCGGTCAAAAAATCAAAGTAAATCGAGGACTACTCGAAATGATACGAATATTTTCAAATCATTTCTAGATATTTGGAGGTAAGGTTATGATTTAAGTACATGAAAAAAATCATTTAAAAATTAGACTCATTGAACCTTTTTGAAATACATGTTTCGGTCAAAAAATCAGAATATATTATACACTATTTTAAACTAGTTTCGTTCAAAAAATCAAATTAAATCAGAAACTGTTAAAAATGATACGAAACTTTCCAGATCATTTATATATGTTACGAGGGAAGGTTATGATGGAAGTCCATGCAAAAAATCATCTGAAAATTAACGTCTATACAAATTTTCGAAATGCAAGTTTCGGTCAAAAAATCATAGTATATTATACACTAGTTTATACTAGTTTCGGTCAAAAAAGAAAATTTAATCGAGGACTGCTAGAAATGATATGCAAATTTTCAGATTATTGATATATTTTATGAGGGAAGGTTATGACGGAAGTCCGTGCAAAAAATCAACTGAAAATTAGATTCTATGAAGCTTTTTTGAAATGCAAGTTTCGGTCAAAAAATCAGAATATATTATACACTATTTTAAACTAGTTTCGTTCAAAAAATCAAATTAAATCAGAAACTGTTCGAAATGATACGAAACTTTCCAGATCATTTATATATGTTACGAGGGAAGGTTATGATGGAAGTCCATGCAAAAAATCATCTGAAAATTAACGTCTATAAAACTTTTCGAAATGCAAGTTTCGATCAAAAAATCATAGTATATTATACACTAGTTTATACTAGTTCGGTCAAAAAAGAAAATTTAATCGAGGACTTCTCGAAATGATACGAAACTTTTCAGATTATTGATATATTTTGTGAGGAAAGGTTATGATGGAAATCCGTGCAAAAAAACATTTGAAAATTAGATTCTATGAAGCTATTTTGAAATGCATGTTTCGGTCAAAAAATCATAAATATTATACACTAGTTTATTCTAGTTTCGGTCAAAATGTCGAATTAAATCGAGGAGTGTTCCAATTATAAGAAAACTTTTCAGATCATTTATATATGTTACAAGGGAAGGTTATGATGGAAATCCATGAAAAAATCATCTGAAAATTTGTTTCTATAAAACTTATCGAAATGCATGTTTCTGTCAAAAAATCAAAGTATATTACACACTAGTTTACACAAGTTTCGGTCAAAAAATCAAAGTAAATCGAGGACTACTCGAAATGATACGAATATTTTCAAATCATTTCTAGATATTTGGAGGTAAGGTTATGATTTAAGTACATGAAAAAAATCATTTAAAAATTAGACTCATTGAACCTTTTTGAAATACATGTTTCGGTCAAAAAATCAGAATATATTATACACTATTTTAAACTAGTTTCGTTCAAAAAATCAAATTAAATCAGAAACTGTTAAAAATGATACGAAACTTTCCAGATCATTTATATATGTTACGAGGGAAGGTTATGATGGAAGTCCATGCAAAAAATCATCTGAAAATTAACGTCTATACAAATTTTCGAAATGCAAGTTTCGGTCAAAAAATCATAGTATATTATACACTAGTTTATACTAGTTTCGGTCAAAAAAGAAAATTTAATCGAGGACTGCTAGAAATGATATGCAAATTTTCAGATTATTGATATATTTTATGAGGGAAGGTTATGACGGAAGTCCGTGCAAAAAATCAACTGAAAATTAGATTCTATGAAGCTTTTTTGAAATGCAAGTTTCGGTCAAAAAATCAGAATATATTATACACTATTTTAAACTAGTTTCGTTCAAAAAATCAAATTAAATCAGAAACTGTTCGAAATGATACGAAACTTTCCAGATCATTTATATATGTTACGAGGGAAGGTTATGATGGAAGTCCATGCAAAAAATCATCTGAAAATTAACGTCTATAAAACTTTTCGAAATGCAAGTTTCGATCAAAAAATCATAGTATATTATACACTAGTTTATACTAGTTCGGTCAAAAAAGAAAATTTAATCGAGGACTTCTCGAAATGATACGAAACTTTTCAGATTATTGATATATTTTGTGAGGAAAGGTTATGATGGAAATCCGTGCAAAAAAACATCTGAAAATTAAATTCTATGAAGCTATTTTGAAATGCAAGTTTCGGTCAAAAAATCATAAATATTATACACTAGTTTATTCTAGTTTCGGTCAAAATGTCGAATTAAATCGAGGAGTGTTCCAATTATAAGAAACTTTTCAGAGCATTTATATATGTTACAAGGGAAGGTTATGATGGAAGTCCATGAAAAAATCATCTGAAAATTTGTTTCTATAAAACTTATCGAAATGCATGTTTCTGTCAAAAAATCAAAGTATATTACACACTAGTTTACACAAGTTTCGGTCAAAAAATCAAAGTAAATCGAGGACTACTCGAAATGATACGAATATTTTCAAATCATTTCTAGATATTAGAAGGGAAGGTTATGATTTAAGTACATGAAAAAAATCATTTAAAAATTAGACTCATTGAACCTTTTTGAAATACAAGTTTCGGTCAAAAAATCAGAATATATTATACACTATTTTAAACTAGTTTCGTTCAAAAAATCAAATTAAATCAGAAACTGTTCAAAATGATACGAAACTTTCCAGATCATTTATATATGTTACGAGGGAAGGTTATGATGGAAGTCCATGCAAAAAATCATCTGAAAATTAACGTCTATAAAACTTTCCGAAATGCAAGTTTCGGCTAAAAAATCATAGCATATTATACACTAGTTTATACTAGTTTCGGTCAAAAAAGAAAATTTAATCGAGGACTGCTAGAAATGATACGCAAATTTTCAGATTATTGATATATTTTATGAGGGAAGGTTATGACGGAAGTCCGTGCCAAAAATCAACTGAAAATTAGATTCTATGAAGCTTTTTTGAAATGCAAGTTTCGGTCAAAAAATCAGAATATATTACACACTATTATAAACTAGTTTCGTTCAAAAAATCAAATTAAATCAGAAACTGTTCGAAATGATACGAAACTTTCCAGATCATTTATATATGTTACGAGGGAAGGTTATGATGGAAGTCCATGCAAAAAATCATCTGAAAATTAACGTCTATAAAACTTTTCGAAATGCAAGTTTCGATCAAAAAATCATAGTATATTATACACTAGTTTATACTAGTTTCGGTCAAAAAAGAAAATTTAATCGAGGACTTCTCGAAATGATACGAAACTTTTCATATTATTGATATATTTTGTGAGGAAAGGTTATGATGGAAATCCGTGCAAAAAAACATCTGAAAATTAGATTCTATGAAGCTATTTCGAAATGCATGTTTCGGTCAAAAAATCATAAATATTATACACTAGTTTATTCTAGTTTCGGTCAAAATGTCGAATTAAATCGAGGAGTGTTCCAATTATAAGAAAACTTTTCAGATCATTTATATATGTTACAAGGGAAGGTTATGATGGAAATCCATGAAAAAATCATCTGAAAATTTGTTTCTATAAAACTTATCGAAATGCATGTTTCTGTCAAAAAATCAAAGTATATTACACACTAGTTTACACAAGTTTCGGTCAAAAAATCAAAGTAAATCGAGGACTACTCGAAATGATACGAATATTTTCAAATCATTTCTAGATATTAGGAGGTAAGGTTATGATTTAAGTACATGAAAAAAATCATTTAAAAATTAGACTCATTGAACCTTTTTGAAATACAAGTTTCGGTCAAAAAATCAGAATATATTATACACTATTTTAAACTAGTTTCGTTCAAAAAATCAAATTAAATCAGAAACTGTTAAAAATGATACGAAACTTTCCAGATCATTTATATATGTTACGAGGGAAGGTTATGATGGAAGTCCATGCAAAAAATCATCTGAAAATTAACGTCTATAAAAATTTTCGAAATGCAAGTTTCGGTCAAAAAATCATAGTATATTATACACTAGTTTATACTAGTTTCGGTCAAAAAAGAAAATTTAATCGAGGACTGCTAGAAATGATATGCAAATTTTCAGATTATTGATATATTTTATGAGGGAAGGTTATGACGGAAGTCCGTGCAAAAAATCAACTGAAAATTAGATTCTATGAAGCTTTTTTGAAATGCAAGTTTCGGTCAAAAAATCAGAATATATTATACACTATTTTAAACTAGTTTCGTTCAAAAAATCAAATTAAATCAGAAACTGTTCGAAATGATACGAAACTTTCCAGATCATTTATATATGTTACGAGGGAAGGTTATGATGGAAGTCCATGCAAAAAATCATCTGAAAATTAACGTCTATAAAACTTTTCGAAATGCAAGTTTCGATCAAAAAATCATAGTATATTATACACTAGTTTATACTAGTTCGGTCAAAAAAGAAAATTTAATCGAGGACTTCTCGAAATGATACGAAACTTTTCAGATTATTGATATATTTTGTGAGGAAAGGTTATGATGGAAATCCGTGCAAAAAAACATTTGAAAATTAGATTCTATGAAGCTATTTTGAAATGCAAGTTTCGGTCAAAAAATCATAAATATTATACACTAGTTTATTCTAGTTTCGGTCAAAATGTCGAATTAAATCGAGGAGTGTTCCAATTATAAGAAACTTTTCAGAGCATTTATATATGTTACAAGGGAAGGTTATGATGGAAGTCCATGAAAAAATCATCTGAAAATTTGTTTCTATAAAACTTATCGAAATGCATGTTTCTGTCAAAAAATCAAAGTATATTACACACTAGTTTACACAAGTTTCGGTCAAAAAATCAAAGTAAATCGAGGACTACTCGAAATGATACGAATATTTTCAAATCATTTCTAGATATTAGAAGGGAAGGTTATGATTTAAGTACATGAAAAAAATCATTTAAAAATTAGACTCATTGAACCTTTTTGAAATACAAGTTTCGGTCAAAAAATCAGAATATATTATACACTATTTTAAACTAGTTTCGTTCAAAAAATCAACTTAAATCAGAAACTGTTCAAAATGATACGAAACTTTCCAGATCATTTATATATGTTACGAGGGAAGGTTATGATGGAAGTCCATGCAAAAAATCATCTGAAAATTAACGTCTATAAAACTTTCCGAAATGCAAGTTTCGGTCAAAAAATCATAGCATATTATACACTAGTTTATACTAGTTTCGGTCAAAAAAGAAAATTTAATCGAGGACTGCTAGAAATGATACGCAAATTTTCAGATTATTGATATATTTTATGAGGGAAGGTTATGACGGAAGTCCGTGCCTAAAATCAACTGAAAATTAGATTCTATGAAGCTTTTTTGAAATGCAAGTTTCGGTCAAAAAATCAGAATATATTATACACTATTATAAACTAGTTTCGTTCAAAAAATCAAATTAAATCAGAAACTGTTCGAAATGATACGAAACTTTCCAGATCATTTATATATGTTACGAGGGAAGGTTATGATGGAAGTCCATGCAAAAAATCATCTGAAAATTAACGTCTATAAAACTTTTCGAAATGCAAGTTTCGATCAAAAAATCATAGTATATTATACACTAGTTTATACTAGTTTCGGTCAAAAAAGAAAATTTAATCGAGGACTTCTCGAAATGATACGAAACTTTTCATATTATTGATATATTTTGTGAGGAAAGGTTATGATGGAAATCCGTGCAAAAAAACATCTGAAAATTAGATTCTATGAAGCTATTTCGAAATGCATGTTTCGGTCAAAAAATCATAAATATTATACACTAGTTTATTCTAGTTTCGGTCAAAATGTCGAATTAAATCGAGGAGTGTTCCAATTATAAGAAAACTTTTCAGATCATTTATATATGTTACAAGGGAAGGTTATGATGGAAATCCATGAAAAAATCATCTGAAAATTTGTTTCTATAAAACTTATCGAAATGCATGTTTCTGTCAAAAAATCAAAGTATATTACACACTAGTTTACACAAGTTTCGGTCAAAAAATCAAAGTAAATCGAGGACTACTCGAAATGATACGAATATTTTCAAATCATTTCTAGATATTTGGAGGTAAGGTTATGATTTAAGTACATGAAAAAAAATCATTTAAAAATTAGACTCATTGAACCTTTTTGAAATACAAGTTTCGGTCAAAAAATCAGAATATATTATACACTATTTTAAACTAGTTTCGTTCAAAAAATCAAATTAAATCAGAAACTGTTAAAAATGATACGAAACTTTCCAGATCATTTATATATGTTACGAGGGAAGGTTATGATGGAAGTCCATGCAAAAAATCATCTGAAAATTAACGTCTATACAAATTTTCGAAATGCAAGTTTCGGTCAAAAAATCATAGTATATTATACACTAGTTTATACTAGTTTCGGTCAAAAAAGAAAATTTAATCGAGGACTGCTAGAAATGATATGCAAATTTTCAGATTATTGATATATTTTATGAGGGAAGGTTATGACGGAAGTCCGTGCAAAAAATCAACTGAAAATTAGATTCTATGAAGCTTTTTTGAAATGCAAGTTTCGGTCAAAAAATCAGAATATATTATACACTATTTTAAACTAGTTTCGTTCAAAAAATCAAATTAAATCAGAAACTGTTCGAAATGATACGAAACTTTCCAGATCATTTATATATGTTACGAGGGAAGGTTATGATGGAAGTCCATGCAAAAAATCATCTGAAAATTAACGTCTATAAAACTTTTCGAAATGCAAGTTTCGATCAAAAAATCATAGTATATTATACACTAGTTTATACTAGTTCGGTCAAAAAAGAAAATTTAATCGAGGACTTCTCGAAATGATACGAAACTTTTCAGATTATTGATATATTTTGTGAGGAAAGGTTATGATGGAAATCCGTGCAAAAAAACATCTGAAAATTAGATTCTATGAAGCTATTTTGAAATGCAAGTTTCGGTCAAAAAATCATAAATATTATACACTAGTTTATTCTAGTTTCGGTCAAAATGTCGAATTAAATCGAGGAGTGTTCCAATTATAAGAAACTTTTCAGAGCATTTATATATGTTACAAGGGAAGGTTATGATGGAAGTCCATGAAAAAATCATCTGAAAATTTGTTTCTATAAAACTTATCGAAATGCATGTTTCTGTCAAAAAATCAAAGTATATTACACACTAGTTTACACAAGTTTCGGTCAAAAAATCAAAGTAAATCGAGGACTACTCGAAATGATACGAATATTTTCAAATCATTTCTAGATATTAGGAGGGAAGGTTATGATTTAAGTACATGAAAAAAATCATTTAAAAATTAGACTCATTGAACCTTTTTGAAATAAAAGTTTCGGTCACAAAATCAGAATATATTATACACTATTTTAAACTAGTTTCGTTCAAAAAATCAAATTAAATCAGAAACTGTTCAAAATGATACTAAACTTTCCAGATCATTTATATATGTTACGAGGGAAGGTTATGATGGAAGTCCATGCAAAAAATCATCTGAAAATTAACGTCTATAAAACTTTTCGAAATGCAAGTTTCGGTCAAAAAATCATAGTATATTATACACTAGTTTATACTTGTTTCGGTCAAAAAAGAAAATTTAATCGAGGACTTCTCGAAATGATACGAAACTTTTCAGATTATTGATATATTTTGTGAGGGAAGGTTATGATGGAAATCCGTGCAAAAAATCATCTGAAAATTAGATTCTATGAAGCTATTTTGAAATGCAAGTTTCGGTAAAAAAATCATAAATATTATACACTAGTTTATTCTAGTTTCGGTCAAAATGTCGAATTAAATCGAGGAGTGTTCCAATTATAAGAAACTTTTCAGAGCATTTATATATGTTACAAGGGAAGGTTATGATGGAAGTCCATGAAAAAATCATCTGAAAATTTGTTTCTATAAAACTTATCGAAATGCATGTTTCTGTCAAAAAATCAAAGTATATTACACACTAGTTTACACAAGTTTCGGTCAAAAAATCAAAGTAAATCGAGGACTACTCGAAATGATACGAATATTTTCAAATCATTTCTAGATATTAGAAGGGAAGGTTATGATTTAAGTACATGAAAAAAATCATTTAAAAATTAGACTCATTGAACCTTTTTGAAATACAAGTTTCGGTCAAAAAATCAGAATATATTATACACTATTTTAAACTAGTTTCGTTCAAAAAATCAAATTAAATCAGAAACTGTTCAAAATGATACGAAACTTTCCAGATCATTTATATATGTTACGAGGGAAGGTTATGATGGAAGTCCATGCAAAAAATCATCTGAAAATTAACGTCTATAAAACTTTCCGAAATGCAAGTTTCGGTCAAAAAATCATAGCATATTATACACTAGTTTATACTAGTTTCGGTCAAAAAAGAAAATTTAATCGAGGACTGCTAGAAATGATACGCAAATTTTCAGATTATTGATATATTTTATGAGGGAAGGTTATGACGGAAGTCCGTGCCAAAAATCAACTGAAAATTAGATTCTATGAAGCTTTTTTGAAATGCAAGTTTCGGTCAAAAAATCAGAATATATTATACACTATTATAAACTAGTTTCGTTCAAAAAATCAAATTAAATCAGAAACTGTTCGAAATGATACGAAACTTTCCAGATCATTTATATATGTTACGAGGGAAGGTTATGATGGAAGTCCATGCAAAAAATCATCTGAAAATTAACGTCTATAAAACTTTTCGAAATGCAAGTTTCGATCAAAAAATCATAGTATATTATACACTAGTTTATACTAGTTTCGGTCAAAAAAGAAAATTTAATCGAGGACTTCTCGAAATGATACGAAACTTTTCATATTATTGATATATTTTGTGAGGAAAGGTTATGATGGAAATCCGTGCAAAAAAACATCTGAAAATTAGATTCTATGAAGCTATTTCGAAATGCATGTTTCGGTCAAAAAATCATAAATATTATACACTAGTTTATTCTAGTTTCGGTCAAAATGTCGAATTAAATCGAGGAGTGTTCCAATTATAAGAAAACTTTTCAGATCATTTATATATGTTACAAGGGAAGGTTATGATGGAAGTCCATGAAAAAATCATCTGAAAATTTGATTCTATAAAACTTATCGAAATGCATGTTTCTGTCAAAAAATTAAAGTATATTACACACTAGTTTACACAAGTTTCGGTCAAAAAATCAAAGTAAATCGAGGACTACTCGAAATGATACGAATATTTTCAAATCATTTCTAGATATTAGGAGGGAAGGTTATGATTTAAGTACATGAAAAAAATCATTTAAAAATTAGACTCATTGAACCTTTTTGAAATACAAGTTTCGGTCAAAAAATCAGAATATATTATACACTATTTTAAACTAGTTTTGTTCAAAAAATCAAATTAAATCAGAAACTGTTCAAAATGATACGAAACTTTCCAGATCATTTATATATGTTACGAGGGAAGGTTATGATGGAAGTCCATGCAAAAAATCATCTGAAAATTAACGTCTATAAAACTTTTCGAAATGCAAGTTTCGGTCAAAAAATCATAGTATATTATACACTAGTTTATACTAGTTTCGGTCAAAAAAGAAAATTAATCGAGGACTTCTCGAAATGATACGCAAATTTTCAGATTATTGATATATTTTGTGAGGGAATGTTATGATGGAAATTCGTGCCAAAAATCAACTGAAAATTAGATTCTATGAAGCTTTTTTGAAATGCAAGTTTCGGTCAAAAAATCAGAATATATTATACACTATTATAAACTAGTTTCGTTCAAAAAATCAAATTAAATCAGAAACTGTTCGAAATGATACGAAACTTTCCAGATCATTTATATATGTTACGAGGGAAGGTTATGATGGAAGTCCATGCAAAAAATCATCTGAAAATTAACGTCTATAAAACTTTTCGAAATGCAAGTTTCGATCAAAAAATCATAGTATATTATACACTAGTTTATACTAGTTTCGGTCAAAAAAGAAAATTTAATCGAGGACTTCTCGAAATGATACGAAACTTTTCATATTATTGATATATTTTGTGAGGAAAGGTTATGATGGAAATCCGTGCAAAAAAACATCTGAAAATTCGATTCTATGAAGCTATTTCGAAATGCATGTTTCGGTCAAAAAATCATAAATATTATACACTAGTTTATTCTAGTTTCGGTCAAAATGTCGAATTAAATCGAGGAGTGTTCCAATTATAAGAAACTTTTCAGATCATTTATATATGTTACAAGGGAAGGTTATGATGGAAGTCCATGAAAAAATCATCTGAAAATTTGTTTCTATAAAACTTATCGAAATGCATGTTTCTGTCAAAAAATAAAAGTATATTACACACTAGTTTACACAAGTTTAGGTCAAAAAATCAAAGTAAATCGAGGACTACTCGAAATGATACGAATATTTTCAAATCATTTCTAGATATTAGGAGGGAAGGTTATGATTTAACTACATGAAAAAAATCATTTAAAAATTAGACTCATTGAACCTTTTTGAAATAAAAGTTTCGGTCACAAAATCAGAATATATTATACACTATTTTAAACTAGTTTCGTTCAAAAAATCAAATTAAATCAGAAACTGTTCAAAATGATACGAAACTTTCCAGATCATTTATATATGTTACGAGGGAAGGTTATGATGGAAGTCCATGCAAAAAATCATCTGAAATTAACGTCTATAAAACTTTTCGAAATGCAAGTTTCGGTCAAAAAATCATAGTATATTATACACTAGTTTATACTTGTTTCGGTCAAAAAAGAAAATTTAATCGAGGACTTCTCGAAATGATACGAAACTTTTCAGATTATTGATATATTTTGTGAGGGAAGGTTATGATGGAAATCCGTGCAAAAAATCATCTGAAAATTAGATTCTATAAAGCTATTTTTAAATGCAAGTTTCGGTCAAAAAATAATAAATATTATACACTTGTTTATTCTAGTTTCGGTCAAAATGTCGAATTAAATCGAGGAATGTTCCAATTATAAGAAAACTTTTCAGATCATTTATATATGTTACAAGGGAAGGTTATGATGGAAATCCATGAAAAAATCATCTGAAAATTTGTTTCTATAAAACTTATCGAAATGCATGTTTCTGTCAAAAAATCAAAGTATATTACACACTAGTTTACACAAGTTTCGGTCAAAAAATCAAAGTAAATCGAGGACTACTCGAAATGATACGAATATTTTCAAATCATTTCTAGATATTAGGAGGGAAGGTTATGATTTAAGTACATGAAAAAAATCATTTAAAAATTAGACTCATTGAACCTTTTTGAAATACAAGTTTCGGTCAAAAAATCAGAATATATTATACACTATTTTAAACTAGTTTCGTTCAAAAAATCAAATTAAATCAGAAACTGTTAAAAATGATACGAAACTTTCCAGATCATTTATATATGTTACGAGGGAAGGTTATGATGGAAGTCCATGCAAAAAATCATCTGAAAATTAACGTCTATAAAACTTTTCGAAATGCAAGTTTCGGTCAAAAAATCATAGTATATTATACACTAGTTTATACTAGTTTCGGTCAAAAAAGAAAATTTAATCGAGGACTGCTAGAAATGATATGCAAATTTTCAGATTATTGATATATTTTATGAGGGAAGGTTATGACGGAAGTCCGTGCAAAAAATCAACTGAAAATTAGATTCTATGAAGCTTTTTTGAAATGCAAGTTTCGGTCAAAAAATCAGAATATATTATACACTATTTTAAACTAGTTTCGTTCAAAAAATCAAATTAAATCAGAAACTGTTCGAAATGATACGAAACTTTCCAGATCATTTATATATGTTACGAGGGAAGGTTATGATGGAAGTCCATGCAAAAAATCATCTGAAAATTAACGTCTATAAAACTTTTCGAAATGCAAGTTTCGATCAAAAAATCATAGTATATTATACACTAGTTTATACTAGTTCGGTCAAAAAAGAAAATTTAATCGAGGACTTCTCGAAATGATACGAAACTTTTCAGATTATTGATATATTTTGTGAGGAAAGGTTATGATGGAAATCCGTGCAAAAAAACATTTGAAAATTAGATTCTATGAAGCTATTTTGAAATGCAAGTTTCGGTCAAAAAATCATAAATATTATACACTAGTTTATTCTAGTTTCGGTCAAAATGTCGAATTAAATCGAGGAGTGTTCCAATTATAAGAAACTTTTCAGAGCATTTATATATGTTACAAGGGAAGGTTATGATGGAAGTCCATGAAAAAATCATCTGAAAATTTGTTTCTATAAAACTTATCGAAATGCATGTTTCTGTCAAAAAATCAAAGTATATTACACACTAGTTTACACAAGTTTCGGTCAAAAAATCAAAGTAAATCGAGGACTACTCGAAATGATACGAATATTTTCAAATCATTTCTAGATATTAGGAGGGAAGGTTATGATTTAACTACATGAAAAAAATCATTTAAAAATTAGACTCATTGAACCTTTTTGAAATAAAAGTTTCGGTCACAAAATCAGAATATATTATACACTATTTTAAACTAGTTTCGTTCAAAAAATCAAATTAAATCAGAAACTGTTCAAAATGATACGAAACTTTCCAGATCATTTATATATGTTACGAGGGAAGGTTATGATGGAAGTCCATGCAAAAAATCATCTGAAATTAACGTCTATAAAACTTTCCGAAATGCAAGTTTCGGTCAAAAAATCATAGTATATTATACACTAGTTTATACTTGTTTCGGTCAAAAAAGAAAATTTAATCGAGGACTTCTCGAAATGATACGAAACTTTTCAGATTATTGATATATTTTGTGAGGGAAGGTTATGATGGAAATCCGTGCAAAAAATCATCTGAAAATTAGATTCTATGAAGCTATTTTTAATTGCAAGTTTCGGTCAAAAAATAATAAATATTATACACTAGTTTATTCTAGTTTCGGTCAAAATGTCGAATTAAATCGAGGAATGTTCCAATTATAAGAAAACTTTTCAGATCATTTATATATGTTACAAGGGAAGGTTATGATGGAAATCCATGAAAAAATCATCTGAAAATTTGTTTCTATAAAACTTATCGAAATGCATGTTTCTGTCAAAAAATCAAAGTATATTACACACTAGTTTACACAAGTTTCGGTCAAAAAATCAAAGTAAATCGAGGACTACTCGAAATGATACGAATATTTTCAAATCATTTCTAGATATTAGGAGGGAAGGTTATCATTTAAGTACATGAAAAAAATCATTTAAAAATTAGACTCATTGAACCTTTTTGAAATACAAGTTTCGGTCAAAAAATCAGAATATATTATACACTATTTTAAACTAGTTTCGTTCAAAAAATCAAATTAAATCAGAAACTGTTAAAAATGATACGAAACTTTCCAGATCATTTATATATGTTACGAGGGAAGGTTATGATGGAAGTCCATGGAAAAAATCATCTGAAAATTAACGTCTATAAAACTTTTCGAAATGCAAGTTTCGGTCAAAAAATCATAGTATATTATACACTAGTTTATACTAGTTTCGGTCAAAAAAGAAAATTTAATCGAGGACTGCTAGAAATGATACGCAAATTTTCAGATTATTGATATATTTTATGACGGAATGTTATGACGGAAGTCCGTGCCAAAAATCAACTGAAAATTAGATTCTATGAAGCTTTTTTGAAATGCAAGTTTCGGTCAAAAAATCAGAATATATTATACACTATTATAAACTAGTTTCGTTCAAAAAATCAAATTAAATCAGAAACTGTTCGAAATGATACGAAACTTTCCAGATCATTTATATATGTTACGAGGGAAGGTTATGATGGAAGTCCATGCAAAAAATCATCTGAAAATTAACGTCTATAAAACTTTTCGAAATGCAAGTTTCGATCAAAAAATCATAGTATATTATACACTAGTTTATACTAGTTTCGGTCAAAAAAGAAAATTTAATCGAGGACTTCTCGAAATGATACGAAACTTTTCATATTATTGATATATTTTGTGAGGAAAGGTTATGATGGAAATCCGTGCAAAAAAACATCTGAAAATTAGATTCTATGAAGCTATTTCGAAATGCATGTTTCGGTCAAAAAATCATAAATATTATACACTAGTTTATTCTAGTTTCGGTCAAAATGTCGAATTAAATCGAGGAGTGTTCCAATTATAAGAAAACTTTTCAGATCATTTATATATGTTACAAGGGAAGGTTATGATGGAAGTCCATGAAAAAATCATCTGAAAATTTGTTTCTATAAAACTTATCGAAATGCATGTTTCTGTCAAAAAATCAAAGTATATTACACACTAATTTACACAAGTTTCGGTCAAAAAATCAAAGTAAATCGAGGACTACTCGAAATGATACGAATATTTTCAAATCATTTCTAGATATTAGGAGGGAAGGTTATGATTTAAGTACATGAAAAAAATCATTTAAAAATTAGACTCATTGAACCTTTTTGAAATACAAGTTTCGGTCAAAAAATCAGAATATATTATACACTATTTTAAACTAGTTTCGTTCAAAAAATCAAATTAAATCAGAAACTGTTCAAAATGATACGAAACTTTCCAGATCATTTATATATGTTACGAGGGAAGGTTATGATGGAAGTCCATGGAAAAAATCATCTGAAAATTAACGTCTATAAAACTTTTCGAAATGCAAGTTTCGGTCAAAAAATCATAGTATATTACACACTAGTTTATACTAGTTTCGGTCAAAAAAGAAAATTTAATCGAGGACTGCTAGAAATGATACGCAAATTTTCAGATTATTGATATATTTTATGAGGGAATGTTATGACGGAAGTCCGTGCCAAAAATCAACTGAAAATTAGATTCTATGAAGCTTTTTTGAAATGCAAGTTTCGGTCAAAAAATCAGAATATATTATACACTATTATAAACTAGTTTCGTTCAAAAAATCAAATTAAATCAGAAACTGTTCGAAATGATACGAAACTTTCCAGATCATTTATATATGTTACGAGGGAAGGTTATGATGGAAGTCTATGCAAAAAATCATCTGAAAATTAACGTCTATAAAACTTTTCGAAATGCAAGTTTCGATCAAAAAATCAGTATATTATACACTAGTTTATACTAGTTTCGGTCAAAAAAGAAAATTTAATCGAGGACTTCTCGAAATGATACGAAACTTTTCATATTATTGATATATTTTGTGAGGAAAGGTTATGATGGAAATCCGTGCAAAAAAACATCTGAAAATTAGATTCTATGAAGCTATTTCGAAATGCATGTTTCGGTCAAAAAATCATAAATATTATACACTAGTTTATTCTAGTTTCGGTCAAAATGTCGAATTAAATCGAGGAGTGTTCCAATTATAAGAAAACTTTTCAGATCATTTATATATGTTACAAGGGAAGGTTATGATGGAAGTCCATGAAAAAATCATCTGAAAATTTGTTTCTATAAAACTTATCGAAATGCATGTTTCTGTCAAAAAATCAAAGTATATTACACACTAATTTACACAAGTTTCGGTCAAAAAATCAAAGTAAATCGAGGACTACTCGAAATGATACGAATATTTTCAAATCATTTCTAGATATTAGGAGGGAAGGTTATGATTTAAGTACATGAAAAAAATCATTTAAAAATTAGACTCATTGAACCTTTTTGAAATACAAGTTTCGGTCAAAAAATCAGAATATATTATACACTATTTTAAACTAGTTTCGTTCAAAAAATCAAATTAAATCAGAAACTGTTCAAAATGATACGAAACTTTCCAGATCATTTATATATGTTACGAGGGAAGGTTATGATGGAAGTCCATGGAAAAAATCATCTGAAAATTAACGTCTATAAAACTTTTCGAAATGCAAGTTTCGGTCAAAAAATCATAGTATATTATACACTAGTTTATACTAGTTTCGGTCAAAAAAGAAAATTTAATCGAGGACTGCTAGAAATGATACGCAAATTTTCAGATTATTGATATATTTTATGAGGGAATGTTATGACGGAAGTCCGTGCCAAAAATCAACTGAAAATTAGATTCTATGAAGCTTTTTTGAAATGCAAGTTTCGGTCAAAAAATCAGAATATATTATACACTATTATAAACTAGTTTCGTTCAAAAAATCAAATTAAATCAGAAACTGTTCGAAATGATACGAAACTTTCCAGATCATTTATATATGTTACGAGGGAAGGTTATGATGGAAGTCTATGCAAAAAATCATCTGAAAATTAACGTCTATAAAACTTTTCGAAATGCAAGTTTCGATCAAAAAATCATAGTATATTATACACTAGTTTATACTAGTTTCGGTCAAAAAAGAAAATTTAATCGAGGACTTCTCGAAATGATACGAAACTTTTCATATTATTGATATATTTTGTGAGGAAAGGTTATGATGGAAATCCGTGCAAAAAAACATCTGAAAATTAGATTCTATGAAGCTATTTCGAAATGCATGTTTCGGTCAAAAAATCATAAATATTATACACTAGTTTATTCTAGTTTCGGTCAAAATGTCGAATTAAATCGAGGAGTGTTCCAATTATAAGAAACTTTTCAGATCATTTATATATGTTACAAGGGAAGGTTATGATGGAAGTCCATGAAAAAATCATCTGAAAATTTGTTTCTATAAAACTTATCGAAATGCATGTTTCTGTCAAAAAATCAAAGTATATTACACACTAGTTTACACAAGTTTCGGTCAAAAAATCAAAGTAAATCGAGGACTACTCGAAATGATACGAATATTTTCAAATCATTTCTATATATTAGGAGGGAAGGTTATGATTTAAGTACATGAAAAAAATCATTTAAAAATTAGACTCATTGAACCTTTTTGAAATACAAGTTTCGGTCAAAAAATCAGAATATATTATACACTATTTTAAACTAGTTTTGTTCAAAAAATCAAATTAAATCAGAAACTGTTCAAAATGATACGAAACTTTCCAGATCATTTATATATGTTACGAGGGAAGGTTATGATGGAAGTCCATGGAAAAAATCATCTGAAAATTAACGTCTATAAAACTTTTCGAAATGCAAGTTTCGGTCAAAAAATCATAGTATATTATACACTAGTTTATACTAGTTTCGGTCAAAAAAGAAAATTTAATCGAGGACTGCTAGAAATGATACGCAAATTTTCAGATTATTGATATATTTTATGAGGGAAGGTTATGACGGAAGTCCGTGCCAAAAATCAACTGAAAATTAGATTCTATGAAGCTTTTTTGAAATGCAAGTTTCGGTCAAAAAATCAGAATATATTATACACTATTATAAACTAGTTTCGTTCAAAAAATCAAATTAAATCAGAAACTGTTCGAAATGATACGAAACTTTCCAGATCATTTATATATGTTACGAGGGAAGGTTATGATGGAAGTCCATGCAAAAAATCATCTGAAAATTAACGTCTATAAAACTTTTCGAAATGCAAGTTTCGGTCAAAAAATCATAGTATATTATACACTAGTTTATACTAGTTTCGGTCAAAAAAGAAAATTTAATCGAGGACTGCTCGAAATGATACGAAACTTTTCATATTATTGATATATTTTGTGAGGAATGGTTATGATGGAAATCCGTGCAAAAAAACATCTGAAAATTAGATTCTATGAAGCTATTTCGAAATGCATGTTTCGGTCAAAAAATCATAAATATTATACACTAGTTTATTCTAGTTTCGGTCAAAATGTCGAATTAAGTCGAGGAGTGTTCCAATTATAAGAAACTTTTCAGATCATTTATATATGTTACAAGGGAAGGTTATGATGGAAGTCCATGAAAAAATCATCTGAAAATTTGTTTCTATAAAACTTATCGAAATGCATGTTTCTGTCAAAAAATAAAAGTATATTACACACTAGTTTACACAAGTTTCGGTCAAAAAATCAAAGTAAATCGAGGACTACTCGAAATGATACGAATATTTTCAAATCATTTCTATATATTAGGAGGGAAGGTTATGATTAAGTACATGAAAAAAATCATTTAAAAATTAGACTCATTGAACCTTTTTGAAATACAAGTTTCGGTCAAAAAATCAGAATATATTATACACTATTTTAAACTAGTTTCGTTCAAAAAATCAAATTAAATCAGAAACTGTTCAAAATGATACGAAACTTTCTAGATCATTTATATATGTTACGAGGGAAGGTTATGATGGAAGTCCATGGAAAAAATCATCTGAAAATTAACGTCTATAAAACTTTTCGAAATGCAAGTTTCGGTCAAAAAATCATAGTATATTATACACTAGTTTATACTAGTTTCGGTCAAAAAAGAAAATTTAATCGAGGACTGCTAGAAATGATACGCAAATTTTCAGATTATTGATATATTTTATGAGGGAAGGTTATGACGGAAGTCCGTGCCAAAAATCAACTGAAAATTAGATTCTATGAAGCTTTTTTGAAATGCAAGTTTCGGTCAACAAATCAGAATATATTATACACTATTATAAACTAGTTTCGTTCAAAAAATCAAATTAAATCAGAAACTGTTCGAAATGATACGAAACTTTCCAGATCATTTATATATGTTACGAGGGAAGGTAATGATGGAAGTCCATGCAAAAAATCATCTGAAAATTAACGTCTATAAAACTTTTCGAAATGCAAGTTTCGATCAAAAAATCATATTATATTATACACTAGTTTATACTAGTTTGGGTCAAAAAAGAAAATTTAATCGAGGACTTCTCGAAATGATACGAAACTTTTCATATTATTGATATATTTTGTGAGGAAAGGTTATGATGGAAATCCGTGCAAAAAAACATCTGAAAATTAGATTCTATGAAGCTATTTCGAAATGCATGTTTCGGTCAAAAAATCATAAATATTATACACTAGTTTATTCTAGTTTCGGTCAAAATGTCGAATTAAATCGAGGAGTGTTCCAATTATAAGAAACTTTTCAGATCATTTATATATGTTACAAGGGAAGGTTATGATGGAAGTCCATGAAAAAATCATCTGAAAATTTGTTTCTATAAAACTTATCGAAATGCATGTTTCTGTCAAAAAATCAAAGTATATTACATACTAGTTTACACAAGTTTCGGTCAAAAAATCAAAGTAAATCGAGGACTACTCGAAATGATACGAATATTTTCAAATCATTTCTATATATTAGGAGGGAAGGTTATGATTTAAGTACATGAAAAAAATCATTTAAAAATTAGACTCATTGAACATTTTTGAAATACAAGTTTCGGTCAAAAAATCAGAATATATTATACACTATTTTAAACTAGTTTCGTTCAAAAAATCAAATTAAATCAGAAACTGTTCAAAATGATACGAAACTTTCCAGATCATTTATATATGTTACGAGGGAAGGTTATGATGGAAGTCCATGGAAAAAATCATCTGAAAATTAACGTCTATAAAACTTTTCGAAATGCAAGTTTCGGTCAAAAAATCATAGTATATTATACACTAGTTTATACTAGTTTCGGTCAAAAAAGAAAATTTAATCGAGGACTGCTAGAAATGATACGCAAATTTTCAGATTATTGATATATTTTATGAGGGAAGGTTATGACGGAAGTCCGTGCCAAAAATCAACTGAAAATTAGATTCTATGAAGCTTTTTTGAAATGCAAGTTTCGGTCAAAAAATCAGAATATATTATACACTATTATAAACTAGTTTCGTTCAAAAAATCAAATTAAATCAGAAACTGTTCGAAATGATACGAAACTTTCCAGATCATTTATATATGTTACGAGGGAAGGTTATGATGGAAGTCCATGCAAAAAATCATCTGAAAATTAACGTCTATAAAACTTTTCGAAATGCAAGTTTCGGTCAAAAAATCATAGTATATTATACACTAGTTTATACTAGTTTCGGTCAAAAAAGAAAATTTAATCGAGGACTGCTCGAAATGATACGAAACTTTTCATATTATTGATATATTTTGTGAGGAATGGTTATGATGGAAATCCGTGCAAAAAAACATCTGAAAATTAGATTCTATGAAGCTATTTCGAAATGCATGTTTCGGTCAAAAAATCATAAATATTATACACTAGTTTATTCTAGTTTCGGTCAAAATGTCGAATTAAATCGAGGAGTGTTCCAATTATAAGAAACTTTTCAGATCATTTATATATGTTACAAGGGAAGGTTATGATGGAAGTCCATGAAAAAATCATCTGAAAATTTGTTTCTATAAAACTTATCGAAATGCATGTTTCTGTCAAAAAATAAAAGTATATTACACACTAGTTTACACAAGTTTCGGTCAAAAAATCAAAGTAAATCGAGGACTACTCGAAATGATACGAATATTTTCAAATCATTTCTATATATTAGGAGGGAAGGTTATGATTAAGTACATGAAAAAAATCATTTAAAAATTAGACTCATTGAACCTTTTTGAAATACAAGTTTCGGTCAAAAAATCAGAATATATTATACACTATTTTAAACTAGTTTCGTTCAAAAAATCAAATTAAATCAGAAACTGTTCAAAATGATACGAAACTTTCCAGATCATTTATATATGTTACGAGGGAAGGTTATGATGGAAGTCCATGGAAAAAATCATCTGAAAATTAACGTCTATAAAACTTTTCGAAATGCAAGTTTCGGTCAAAAAATCATAGTATATTATACACTAGTTTATACTAGTTTCGGTCAAAAAAGAAAATTTAATCGAGGACTGCTAGAAATGATACGCAAATTTTCAGATTATTGATATATTTTATGAGGGAAGGTTATGACGGAAGTCCGTGCCAAAAATCAACTGAAAATTAGATTCTATGAAGCTTTTTTGAAATGCAAGTTTCGGTCAACAAATCAGAATATATTATACACTATTATAAACTAGTTTCGTTCAAAAAATCAAATTAAATCAGAAACTGTTCGAAATGATACGAAACTTTCCAGATCATTTATATATGTTACGAGGGAAGGTTATGATGGAAGTCCATGCAAAAAATCATCTGAAAATTAACGTCTATAAAACTTTTCGAAATGCAAGTTTCGATCAAAAAATCATATTATATTATACACTAGTTTATACTAGTTTGGGTCAAAAAAGAAAATTTAATCGAGGACTTCTCGAAATGATACGAAACTTTTCATATTATTGATATATTTTGTGAGGAAAGGTTATGATGGAAATCCGTGCAAAAAAACATCTGAAAATTAGATTCTATGAAGCTATTTCGAAATGCATGTTTCGGTCAAAAAATCATAAATATTATACACTAGTTTATTCTAGTTTCGGTCAAAATGTCGAATTAAATCGAGGAGTGTTCCAATTATAAGAAACTTTTCAGATCATTTATATATGTTACAAGGGAAGGTTATGATGGAAGTCCATGAAAAAATCATCTGAAAATTTGTTTCTATAAAACTTATCGAAATGCATGTTTCTGTCAAAAAATCAAAGTATATTACATACTAGTTTACACAAGTTTCGGTCAAAAAATCAAAGTAAATCGAGGACTACTCGAAATGATACGAATATTTTCAAATCATTTCTATATATTAGGAGGGAAGGTTATGATTTAAGTACATGAAAAAAATCATTTAAAAATTAGACTCATTGAACATTTTTGAAATACAAGTTTCGGTCAAAAAATCAGAATATATTATACACTATTTTAAACTAGTTTCGTTCAAAAAATCAAATTAAATCAGAAACTGTTCAAAATGATACGAAACTTTCCAGATCATTTATATATGTTACGAGGGAAGGTTATGATGGAAGTCCATGGAAAAAATCATCTGAAAATTAACGTCTATAAAACTTTTCGAAATGCAAGTTTCGGTCAAAAAATCATAGTATATTATACACTAGTTTATACTAGTTTCGGTCAAAAAAGAAAATTTAATCGAGGACTGCTAGAAATGATACGCAAATTTTCAGATTATTGATATATTTTATGAGGGAAGGTTATGACGGAAGTCCGTGCCAAAAATCAACTGAAAATTAGATTCTATGAAGCTTTTTTGAAATGCAAGTTTCGGTCAAAAAATCAGAATATATTATACACTATTATAAACTAGTTTCGTTCAAAAAATCAAATTAAATCAGAAACTGTTCGAAATGATACGAAACTTTCCAGATCATTTATATATGTTACGAGGGAAGGTTATGATGGAAGTCCATGCAAAAAATCATCTGAAAATTAACGTCTATAAAACTTTTCGAAATGCAAGTTTCGATCAAAAAATCATATTATATTATACACTAGTTTATACTAGTTTCGGTCAAAAAAGAAAATTTAATCGAGGACTTCTCGAAATGATACGAAACTTTTCATATTATTGATATATTTTGTGAGGAAAGGTTATGATGGAAATCCGTGCAAAAAAACATCTGAAAATTAGATTCTATGAAGCTATTTCGAAATGCATGTTTCGGTCAAAAAATCATAAATATTATACACTAGTTTATTCTAGTTTCGGTCAAAATGTCGAATTAAATCGAGGAGTGTTCCAATTATAAGAAACTTTTCAGATCATTTATATATGTTACAAGGGAAGGTTATGATGGAAGTCCATGAAAAAATCATCTGAAAATTTGTTTCTATAAAACTTATCGAAATGCATGTTTCTGTCAAAAAATCAAAGTATATTACATACTAGTTTACACAAGTTTCGGTCAAAAAATCAAAGTAAATCGAGGACTACTCGAAATGATACGAATATTTTCAAATCATTTCTATATATTAGGAGGGAAGGTTATGATTTAAGTACATGAAAAAAATCATTTAAAAATTAGACTCATTGAACCTTTTTGAAATACAAGTTTCGGTCAAAAAATCAGAATATATTATACACTATTTTAAACTAGTTTCGTTCAAAAAATCAAATTAAATCAGAAACTGTTCAAAATGATACGAAACTTTCCAGATCATTTATATATGTTACGAGGGAAGGTTATGATGGAAGTCCATGGAAAAAATCATCTGAAAATTAACGTCTATAAAACTTTTCGAAATGCAAGTTTCGGTCAAAAAATCATAGTATATTATACACTAGTTTATACTAGTTTCGGTCAAAAAAGAAAATTTAATCGAGGACTTCTCGAAATGATACGAAACTTTTCATATTATTGATATATTTTGTGAGGAAAGGTTATGATGGAAATCCGTGCAAAAAAACATCTGAAAATTAGATTCTATGAAGCTATTTCGAAATGCATGTTTCGGTCAAAAAATCATAAATATTATACACTAGTTTATTCTAGTTTCGGTCAAAATGTCGAATTAAATCGAGGAGTGTTCCAATTATAAGAAACTTTTCAGATCATTTATATATGTTACAAGGGAAGGTTATGATGGAAGTCCATGAAAAAATCATCTGAAAATTTGTTTCTATAAAACTTATCGAAATGCATGTTTCTGTCAAAAAATCAAAGTATATTACATACTAGTTTACACAAGTTTCGGTCAAAAAATCAAAGTAAATCGAGGACTACTCGAAATGATACGAATATTTTCAAATCATTTCTATATATTAGGAGGGAAGGTTATGATTTAAGTACATGAAAAAAATCATTTAAAAATTAGACTCATTGAACCTTTTTGAAATACAAGTTTCGGTCAAAAAATCAGAATATATTATACACTATTTTAAACTAGTTTCGTTCAAAAAATCAAATTAAATCAGAAACTGTTCAAAATGATACGAAACTTTCCAGATCATTTATATATGTTACGAGGGAAGGTTATGATGGAAGTCCATGGAAAAAATCATCTGAAAATTAACGTCTATAAAACTTTTCGAAATGCAAGTTTCGGTCAAAAAATCATAGTATATTATACACTAGTTTATACTATTTTCGGTCAAAAAAGAAAATTTAATCGAGGACTGCTAGAAATGATACGCAAATTTTCAGATTATTGATATATTTTATGAGGGAAGGTTATGACGGAAGTCCGTGCCAAAAATCAACTGAAAATTAGATTCTATGAAGCTTTTTTGAAATGCAAGTTTCGGTCAAAAAATCAGAATATATTATACACTATTTTAAACTAGTTTCGTTCAAAAAATCAAATTAAATCAGAAACTGTTCGAAATGATACGAAACTTTCCAGATCATTTATATATGTTACGAGGGAAGGTTATGATGGAAGTCCATGCAAAAAATCATCTGAAAATTAACGTCTATAAAACTTTTCGAAATGCAAGTTTCGGTCAAAAAATCATAGTATATTATACACTAGTTTATACTAGTTTCGGTCAAAAAAGAAAATTTAATCGAGGACTGCTCGAAATGATACGAAACTTTTCATATTATTGATATATTTTGTGAGGAATGGTTATGATGGAAATCCGTGCAAAAAAACATCTGAAAATTAGATTCTATGAAGCTATTTCGAAATGCATGTTTCGGTCAAAAAATCATAAATATTATACACTAGTTTATTCTAGTTTCGGTCAAAATGTCGAATTAAATCGAGGAGTGTTCCAATTATAAGAAACTTTTCAGATCATTTATATATGTTACAAGGGAAGGTTATGATGGAAGTCCATGAAAAAATCATCTGAAAATTTGTTTCTATAAAACTTATCGAAATGCATGTTTCTGTCAAAAAATCAAAGTATATTACATACTAGTTTACACAAGTTTCGGTCAAAAAATCAAAGTAAATCGAGGACTACTCGAAATGATACGAATATTTTCAAATCATTTCTATATATTAGGAGGGAAGGTTATGATTTAAGTACATGAAAAAAATCATTTAAAAATTAGACTCATTGAACCTTTTTGAAATACAAGTTTCGGTCAAAAAATCAGAATATATTATACACTATTTTAAACTAGTTTCGTTCAAAAAATCAAATTAAATCAGAAACTGTTCAAAATGATACGAAACTTTCCAGATCATTTATATATGTTACGAGGGAAGGTTATGATGGAAGTCCATGGAAAAAATCATCTGAAAATTAACGTCTATAAAACTTTTCGAAATGCAAGTTTCGGTCAAAAAATCATAGTATATTATACACTAGTTTATACTAGTTTCGGTCAAAAAAGAAAATTTAATCGAGGACTGCTAGAAATGATACGCAAATTTTCAGATTATTGATATATTTTATGAGGGAAGGTTATGACGGAAGTCCGTGCCAAAAATCAACTGAAAATTAGATTCTATGAAGCTTTTTTGAAATGCAAGTTTCGGTCAAAAAATCAGAATATATTATACACTATTATAAACTAGTTTCGTTCAAAAAATCAAATTAAATCAGAAACTGTTCGAAATGATACGAAATTTCCAGATCATTTATATATGTTACGAGGGAAGGTTATGATGGAAGTCCATGCAAAAAATCATCTGAAAATTAACGTCTATAAAACTTTTCGAAATGCAAGTTTCGATCAAAAAATCATAGTATATTATACACTAGTTTATACTAGTTTCGGTCAAAAAAGAAAATTTAATCGAGGACTTCTCGAAATGATACGAAACTTTTCATATTATTGATATATTTTGTGAGGAAAGGTTATGATGGAAATCCGTGCAAAAAAACATCTGAAAATTAGATTCTATGAAGCTATTTCGAAATGCATGTTTCGGTCAAAAAATCATAAATATTATACACTAGTTTATTCTAGTTTCGGTCAAAATGTCGAATTAAATCGAGGAGTGTTCCAATTATAAGAAACTTTTCAGATCATTTATATATGTTACAAGGGAAGGTTATGTGGAAGCCCATGAAAAAATCATCTGAAAATTTGTTTCTATAAAACTTATCGAAATGCATGTTTCTGTCAAAAAATCATAGTATATTACACACTAGTTTACATTAGTTTCGGTCAAAAAATCAAAGTAAATCGAGGACTACTCGAAATGATACGAATATTTTCAGTTCATTTCTATATATTACGAGGGAAGATTATGATTGAAGTACATGAAAAAAATCATTTAAAAATTAGACTCAATGAACCTTTTTGAAATACAAGTTTTGGTCAAAAAATCAGAATATATTATACACTATTTTAAATTAGTTTCGTTCAAAAAATCAAATTAAATCAGAAACTGTTCGAAATGATACGAAACTTTCCAGATCATTTATATATGTTACGAGGGAAGGTTATGATGGAAGTCCATGCAAAAAATCATCTGAAAATTAACGTCTATAAAACTTTTCGAAATGCAAGTTTCGATCAAAAAATCATAGTATATTATACACTAGTTTATACTAGTTTCGGTCAAAAAAGAAAATTTAATCGAGGACTTCTCGAAATGATACGAAACTTTTCATATTATTGATATATTTTGTGAGGAAAGGTTATGATGGAAATCCGTGCAAAAAAACATCTGAAAATTAGATTCTATGAAGCTATTTCGAAATGCATGTTTCGGTCAAAAAATCATAAATATTATACACTAGTTTATTCTAGTTTCGGTCAAAATGTCGAATTAAATCGAGGAGTGTTCCAATTATAAGAAACTTTTCAGATCATTTATATATGTTACAAGGGAAGGTTATGATGGAAGTCCATGAAAAAATCATCTGAAAATTTGTTTCTATAAAACTTATCGAAATGCATGTTTCTGTCAAAAAATCAAAGTATATTACATACTAGTTTACACAAGTTTTGGTCAAAAAATCAAAGTAAATCGAGGACTACTCGAAATGATACGAATATTTTCAAATCATTTCTATATATTAGGAGGGAAGGTTATGATTTAAGTACATGAAAAAAATCATTTAAAAATTAGACTCATTGAACCTTTTTGAAATACAAGTTTCGGTCAAAAAATCAGAATATATTATACACTATTTTAAACTAGTTTCGTTCAAAAAATCAAATTAAATCAGAAACTGTTCAAAATGATACGAAACTTTCCAGATCATTTATATATGTTACGAGGGAAGGTTATGATGGAAGTCCATGGAAAAAATCATCTAAAAATTAACGTCTATAAAACTTTTCGAAATGCAAGTTTCGGTCAAAAAATCATAGTATATTATACACTAGTTTATACTAGTTTCGGTCAAAAAAGAAAATTTAATCGAGGACTGCTAGAAATGATACGCAAATTTTCAGATTATTGATATATTTTATGAGGGAAGGTTATGACGGAAGTCCGTGCCAAAAATCAACTGAAAATTAGATTCTATGAAGCTTTTTTGAAATGCAAGTTTCGGTCAAAAAATCAGAATATATTATACACTATTATAAACTAGTTTCGTTCAAAAAATCAAATTAAATCAGAAACTGTTCGAAATGATACGAAACTTTCCAGATCATTTATATATGTTACGAGGGAAGGTTATGATGGAAGTCCATGCAAAAAATCATCTGAAAATTAACGTCTATAAAACTTTTCGAAATGCAAGTTTCGATCAAAAAATCATATTATATTATACACTAGTTTATACTAGTTTCGGTCAAAAAAGAAAATTTAATCGAGGACTTCTCGAAATGATACGAAACTTTTCATATTATTGATATATTTTGTGAGGAAAGGTTATGATGGAAATCCGTGCAAAAAAACATCTGAAAATTAGATTCTATGAAGCTATTTCGAAATGCATGTTTCGGTCAAAAAATCATAAATATTATACACTAGTTTATTCTAGTTTCGGTCAAAATGTCGAATTAAATCGAGGAGTGTTCCAATTATAAGAAACTTTTCAGATCATTTATATATGTTACAAGGGAAGGTTATGATGGAAGTCCATGAAAAAATCATCTGAAAATTTGTTTCTATAAAACTTATCGAAATGCATGTTTCTGTCAAAAAATCAAAGTATATTACATACTAGTTTACACAAGTTTCGGTCAAAAAATCAAAGTAAATCGAGGACTACTCGAAATGATACGAATATTTTCAAATCATTTCTATATATTAGGAGGGAAGGTTATGATTTAAGTACATGAAAAAAATCATTTAAAAATTAGACTCATTGAACCTTTTTGAAATACAAGTTTCGGTCAAAAAATCAGAATATATTATACACTATTTTAAACTAGTTTCGTTCAAAAAATCAAATTAAATCAGAAACTGTTCAAAATGATACGAAACTTTCCAGATCATTTATATATGTTACGAGGGAAGGTTATGATGGAAGTCCATGGAAAAAATCATCTGAAAATTAACGTCTATAAAACTTTTCGAAATGCAAGTTTCGGTCAAAAAATCATAGTATATTATACACTAGTTTATACTAGTTTCGGTCAAAAAAGAAAATTTAATCGAGGACTGCTAGAAATGATACGCAAATTTTCAGATTATTGATATATTTTATGAGGGAAGGTTATGACGGAAGTCCGTGCCAAAAATCAACTGAAAATTAGATTCTATGAAGCTTTTTTGAAATGCAAGTTTCGGTCAAAAAATCAGAATATATTATACACTATTATAAACTAGTTTCGTTCAAAAAATCAAATTAAATCAGAAACTGTTCGAAATGATACGAAACTTTCCAGATCATTTATATATGTTACGAGGGAAGGTTATGATGGAAGTCCATGCAAAAAATCATCTGAAAATTAACGTCTATAAAACTTTTCGAAATGCAAGTTTCGATCAAAAAATCATATTATATTATACACTAGTTTATACTAGTTTCGGTCAAAAAAGAAAATTTAATCGAGGACTTCTCGAAATGATACGAAACTTTTCATATTATTGATATATTTTGTGAGGAAAGGTTATGATGGAAATCCGTGCAAAAAAACATCTGAAAATTAGATTCTATGAAGCTATTTCGAAATGCATGTTTCGGTCAAAAAATCATAAATATTATACACTAGTTTATTCTAGTTTCGGTCAAAATGTCGAATTAAATCGAGGAGTGTTCCAATTATAAGAAACTTTTCAGATCATTTATATATGTTACAAGGGAAGGTTATGATGGAAGTCCATGAAAAAATCATCTGAAAATTTGTTTCTATAAAACTTATCGAAATGCATGTTTCTGTCAAAAAATCAAAGTATATTACATACTAGTTTACACAAGTTTCGGTCAAAAAATCAAAGTAAATCGAGGACTACTCGAAATGATACGAATATTTTCAAATCATTTCTATATATTAGGAGGGAAGGTTATGATTTAAGTACATGAAAAAAATCATTTAAAAATTAGACTCATTGAACCTTTTTGAAATACAAGTTTCGGTCAAAAAATCAGAATATATTATACACTATTTTAAACTAGTTTCGTTCAAAAAATCAAATTAAATCAGAAACTGTTCAAAATGATACGAAACTTTCCAGATCATTTATATATGTTACGAGGGAAGGTTATGATGGAAGTCCATGGAAAAAATCATCTGAAAATTAACGTCTATAAAACTTTTCGAAATGCAAGTTTCGGTCAAAAAATCATAGTATATTATACACTAGTTTATACTAGTTTCGGTCAAAAAAGAAAATTTAATCGAGGACTGCTAGAAATGATACGCAAATTTTCAGATTATTGATATATTTTATGAGGGAAGGTTATGACGGAAGTCCGTGCCAAAAATCAACTGAAAATTAGATTCTATGAAGCTTTTTTGAAATGCAAGTTTCGGTCAAAAAATCAGAATATATTATACACTATTATAAACTAATTTCGTTCAAAAAATCTAATTAAATCAGAAACTGTTCGAAATGATACGAAACTTTCCAGATCATTTATATATGTTACGAGGGAAGGTTATGATGGAAGTCCATGCAAAAAATCATCTGAAAATTAACGTCTATAAAACTTTTCGAAATGCAAGTTTCGGTCAAAAAATCATAGTATATTATACACTAGTTTATACTAGTTTCGGTCAAAAAAGAATATCTAATCGAGGACTTCTCGAAATGATACGAAACTTTTCAGATTATTGATATATTTTGTGAGGGAAGGTTATGATGGAAATCCGTGCAAAAAAACATCTGAAAATTAGATTCTATGAAGCTATTTCGAAATGCATGTTTCGGTCAAAAAATCATAAATATTATACACTAGTTTATTCTAGTTTCGGTCAAAATGTCGAATTAAATCGAGGAGTGTTCCAATTATAAGAAACTTTTCAGATCATTTATATATGTTACAAGGGAAGGTTATGTGGAAGCCCATGAAAAAATCATCTGAAAATTTGTTTCTATAAAACTTATCGAAATGCATGTTTCTGTCAAAAAATCATAGTATATTACACACTAGTTTACACTAGTTTCGGTCAAAAAATCAAAGTAAATCGAGGACTACTCGAAATGATACGAATATTTTCAGTTCATTTCTATATATTACGAGGGAAGTTTATGATTGAAGTACATGAAAAAAATCATTTAAAAATTAGACTCTGAACCTTTTTGAAATACAAGTTTCGGTCTAAAAATCAGAATATATTATACACTATTTTAAACTAGTTTCGTTCAAAAAATCAAATTAAATCAGAAACTGTTCGAAATGATACGAAACTTTCCAGATCATTTATATATGTTACGAGGGAAGGTTATGATGGAAGTCCATGCAAAAAATCATCTGAAAATTAACGTCTATAAAACTTTTCGAAATGCAAGTTTCGGTCAAAAAATCATAGTATATTATACACTAGTTTATACTAGTTTCGGTCAAAAAAGAAAATTTAATCGAGGACTGCTAGAAATGATACGCAAATTTTCAGATTATTGATATATTTTATGAGGGAAGGTTATGACGGAAGTCCGTGCAAAAAATCATTTAAAAATTAGATTCTATGAAGCTTTTTTGAAATGCAAGTTTCGGTCAAAAAATCAGAATATATTATACACTATTTTAAACTAGTTTCGTTCAAAAAATCAAATTACATCAGAAACTGTTTGAAATGATACGAAACTTTCCAGATCATTTATATATGTTACGAGGGAAGGTTATGATGGAACTCCATGCAAAAAATCATCTGAAAATTAACGTCTATAAAACTTTTCGAAATGCAAGTTTCGGTCAAAAAATCATAGTATATTATACACTAGTTTATACTAGTTTCGGTCAAAAAAGAAAATCTAATCGAGGACTTCTCGAAATGATACGAAACTTTTCAGATTATTGATATATTTTGTGAGGAAAGGTTATGATGGAAATCCGTGCAAAAAAACATCTGAAAATTAGATTCTATGAAGCTATTTCGAAATGCATGTTTCGGTCAAAAAATCATAAATATTATACACTAGTTTATTCTAGTTTCGGTCAAAATGTCGAATTAAATCGAGGAGTATTCCAATTATAAGAAACTTTTCAGATCATTTATATATGTTACAAGGGAAGGTTATGTGGAAGCCCATGAAAAAATCATCTGAAAATTTGTTTCTATAAAACCTATCGAAATGCATGTTTCTGTCAAAAAATCATAGTATATTACACACTAGTTTACACTAGTTTCGGTCAAAAAATCAAAGTAAATCGAGGACTACTCGAAATGATACGAATATTTTCAGTTCATTTCAATATATTACGAGGGAAGATTATGATTGAAGTACATGAAAAAAATCATTTAAAAATTAGACTCAATGAACCTTTTTGAAATACAAGTTTCGGTCAAAAAATCAGAATATATTATACACTATTTTAAACTAGTTTCGTTCAAAAAATCAAATTAAATCAGAAACTGTTCGAAATGATACGAAACTTTCCAGATCATTTATATATGTTACGAGGGAAGGTTATGATGGAAGTCCATGCAAAAAATCATCTGAAAATTAACGTCTATAAAACTTTTCGAAATGCAAGTTTCGGTCAAAAAATCATAGTATATTATACACTAGTTTATACTAGTTTCGGTCAAAAAAGAAAATTTAATCGAGGACTGCTAGAAATGATACGCAAATTTTCAGATTATTGATATATTTTATGAGGGAAGGTTATGACGGAAGTCCGTGCAAAAAATCAACTGAAAATTAGATTCTATGAAGCTTTTTTGAAATGCAAGTTTCGGTCAAAAAATCAGAATATATTATACACTATTTTAAACTAGTTTCGTTCAAAAAATCAAATTAAATCAGAAACTGTTCGAAATGATACGAAACTTTCCAGATCATTTATATATGTTACGAGGGAAGGTTATGATGGAAGTCCATGCAAAAAATCATCTGAAAATTAACGTCTATAAAACTTTTCGAAATGCAAGTTTCGGTCAAAAAATCATAGTATATTATACACTAGTTTATACTAGTTTCGGTCAAAAAAGAAAATTTAATCGAGGACTTCTCGAAATGATACGAAACTTTTCAGATTATTGATATATTTTGTGAGGGAAGGTTATGATGGAAATCCGTGGAAAAAATCATCTGAAAATTAGATTCTATGAAGCTATTTTGAAATGCAAGTTTCGGTCAAAAAATCATAAATATTATACACTAGTTTATTCTAGTTTCGGTCAAAATGTCGAATTAAATCGAGGAATGTTCCAATTATAAGAAACTTTTCAGATCATTTATATATGTTACAAGGGAAGGTTATGATGGAAGTCCATGAAAAACTCATCTGAAAATTTGTTTCTATAAAACTTATCGAAATGCATGTTTCTGTCAAAAAATCATAGTATATTACACACTAGTTTCGGTCAAAAAATCAATGTAAATCGAGGACTACTCGAAATGATACGAATATTTTCAGATCATTTCTATATATTAGGAGGGAAGGTTATGATTGAAGTACATGAAAAAAATCATTTAAAAATTAGACTCAATGAACCTTTTTGAAATACAAGTTTCGGTCAAAAAATCAGAATATATTATACACTATTTTAAACTAGTTTCGTTCAAAAAATCAAATTAAATCAGAAACTGTTCGAAATGATACGAAACTTTCCAGATCATTTATATATGTTACGAGGGAAGGTTATGATGGAAGTCAATGCAAAAAATCATCTGAAAATTAACGTCTATAAAACTTTTCGAAATGCAAGTTTCGGTCAAAAAATCATAGTATATTATACACTAGTTTATACTAGTTTCGGTCAAAAAAGAAAATTTAATCGAGGACTGCTAGAAATGATATGCAAATTTTCAGATTATTGATATATTTTATGAGGGAAGGTTATGACGGAAGTCCGTGCAAAAAATCAACTGAAAATTAGATTCTATGAAGCTTTTTTGAAATGCAAGTTTCGGTCAAAAAATCAGAATATATTATACACTATTTTAAACTAGTTTCGTTCAAAAAATCAAATTAAATCAGAAACTGTTCGAAATGATACGAAACTTTCCAGATCATTTATATATGTTACGAGGGAAGGTTATGATGGAAGTCCATGCAAAAAATCATCTGAAAATTAACGTCTATAAAACTTTTCGAAATGCAAGTTTCGATCAAAAAATCATAGTATATTATACACTAGTTTATACTAGTTCGGTAAAAAAAGAAAATTTAATCGAGGACTTCTCGAAATGATACGAAACTTTTCAGATTATTGATATATTTTGTGAGGAAAGGTTATGATGGAAATCCGTGCAAAAAAACATCTGAAAATTAGATTCTATGAAGCTATTTTGAAATGCAAGTTTCGGTCAAAAAATCATAAATATTATACACTAGTTTATTCTAGTTTCGGTCAAAATGTCGAATTAAATCGAGGAATGTTCCAATTATAAGAAACTTTTCAGATCATTTATATATGTTACAAGGGAAGGTTATGATGGAAGTCCATGAAAAAATCATCTGAAAATTTGTTTCTATAAAACTTATCGAAATGCATGTTTCTGTCAAAAAATCATAGTATATTACACACTAGTTTATACTAGTTTCGGTCAAAAAATCAAAGTAAATCGAGGACTACTCGAAATGATACGAATATTTTCAGATCATTTCTATATATTAGGAGGGAAGGTTATGTTTGAAGTATATGAAAAAAATCATTTAAAAATTAGACTCAATGAACCTTTTTGAAATACAAGTTTCGGTCAAAAAATCAGAATATATTATACACTATTTTAAACTAGTTTCGTTCAAAAAATCAAATTAAATCAGAAACTGTTCGAAATGATACGAAACTTTCCAGATCATTTATATATGTTACGAGGGAAGGTTATGATGGAAGTCCATGCAAAAAATCATCTGAAAATTAACGTCTATAAAACTTTCCGAAATGCAAGTTTCGGTCAAAAAATCATAGTATATTATACACTAGTTTATACTAGTTTCGGTCAAAAAAGAAAATTTAATCGAGGACTGCTAGAAATGATACGCAAATTTTCAGATTATTGATATATTTTATGAGGGAAGGTTATGACGGAAGTCCGTGCAAAAAATCAACTGAAAATTAGATTCTATGAAGCTTTTTTGAAATGCAAGTTTCGGTCAAAAAATCAGAATATATTATACACTATTTTAAACTAGTTTCGTTCAAAAAATCTAATTAAATCAGAAACTGTTCGAAATGATACGAAACTTTCCAGATCATTTATATATGTTACGAGGGAAGGTTATGATGGAAGTCCATGCAAAAAATCATCTGAAAATTAACGTCTATAAAACTTTTCGAAATGCAAGTTTCGATCAAAAAATCATAGTATATTATACACTAGTTTATACTAGTTCGGTAAAAAAAGAAAATTTAATCGAGGACTTCTCGAAATGATACGAAACTTTTCAGATTATTGATATATTTTGTGAGGAAAGGTTATGATGGAAATCCGTGCAAAAAAACATCTGAAAATTAGATTCTATGAAGCTATTTTGAAATGCAAGTTTCGGTCAAAAAATCATAAATATTATACACTAGTTTATTCTAGTTTCGGTCAAAATGTCGAATTAAATCGAGGAATGTTCCAATTATAAGAAACTTTTCAGATCATTTATATATGTTACAAGGGAAGGTTATGATGGAAGTCCATGAAAAAATCATCTGAAAATTTGTTTCTATAAAACTTATCGAAATGCATGTTTCTGTCAAAAAATCATAGTATATTACACACTAGTTTATACTAGTTTCGGTCAAAAAATCAAAGTAAATCGAGGACTACTCGAAATGATACGAATATTTTCAGATCATTTCTATATATTAGGAGGGAAGGTTATGTTTGAAGTATATGAAAAAAATCATTTAAAAATTAGACTCAATGAACCTTTTTGAAATACAAGTTTCGGTCAAAAAATCAGAATATATTATACACTATTTTAAACTAGTTTCGTTCAAAAAATCAAATTAAATCAGAAACTGTTCGAAATGATACGAAACTTTCCAGATCATTTATATATGTTACGAGGGAAGGTTATGATGGAAGTCCATGCAAAAAATCATCTGAAAATTAACGTCTATAAAACTTTCCGAAATGCAAGTTTCGGTCAAAAAATCATAGTATATTATACACTAGTTTATACTAGTTTCGGTCAAAAAAGAAAATTTAATCGAGGACTGCTAGAAATGATACGCAAATTTTCAGATTATTGATATATTTTATGAGGGAAGGTTATGACGGAAGTCCGTGCAAAAAATCAACTGAAAATTAGATTCTATGAAGCTTTTTTGAAATGCAAGTTTCGGTCAAAAAATCAGAATATATTATACACTATTTTAAACTAGTTTCGTTCAAAAAATCTAATTAAATCAGAAACTGTTCGAAATGATACGAAACTTTCCAGATCATTTATATATGTTACGAGGGAAGGTTATGATGGAAGTCCATGCAAAAAATCATCTGAAAATTAACGTCTATAAAACTTTTCGAAATGCAAGTTTCGGTCAAAAAATCATAGTATATTACACACTAGTTTACACTAGTTTCGGTCAAAAAATCAAAGTAAATCGAGGACAACTCGAAATGATACGAATATTTTCAGATCATTTCTATATATTACGAGGGAAGGTTATGATTGAACTACATGAAAAAAATCATTTAAAAATTAGACTCAATGAACCTTTTCGAAATACAAGTTTCGGTCAAAAAATCAGAATATATTATACACTATTTTAAACTAGTTTCGTTCAAAAAATCAAATTAAATCAGAAACTGTTCGAAATGATACGAAACTTTCCAGATCATTTATATATGTTACGAGGGAAGGTTATGATGGAAGTCCATGCAAAAAATCATCTGAAAATTAACGTCTATAAAACTTTTCGAAATGCAAGTTTCGGTCAAAAAATCATAGTATATTATACACTAGTTTATACTAGTTTCGGTCAAAAAAGAAAATTTAATCGAGGACTTCTCGAAATGATACGAATCTTTTCAGATTATTGATATATTTTGTGAGGGAAGGTTATGATGGAAATCCGTGCAAAAAAACATCTGAAAATTAGATTCTATGAAGCTATTTCGAAATGCATGTTTCGGTCAAAAAATCATAAATATTATACACTAGTTTATTCTAGTTTCGGTCAAAATGTCGAATTAAATCGAGGAGTGTTCCAATTATAAGAAACTTTTCAGATCATTTATATATGTTACAAGGGAAGGTTATGTGGAAGCCCATGAAAAAATCATCTGAAAATTTGTTTCTATAAAACTTATCGAAATGCATGTTTCTGTCAAAAAATCATAGTATATTACACACTAGTTTACACTAGTTTCGGTCAAAAAAGAAAATTTAATCGAGGACTGCTAGAAATGATACGCAAATTTTCAGATTATTGATATATTTTATGCGGGAAGGTTATGACGGAAGTCCGTGCAAAAAATCAACTGAAAATTAGATTCTATGAAGCTTTTTTGAAATGCAAGTTTCGGTCAAAAAATCAGAATATATTATACACTATTTTAAACTAGTTTCGTTCAAAAAATCAAATTAAATCAGAAACTGTTCGAAATGATACGAAACTTTCCAGATCATTTATATATGTTACGAGGGAAGGTTATGATGGAAGTCCATGCAAAAAATCATCTGAAAATTAACGTCTATAAAAATTTTTGAAATGTAAGTTTCGGTCAAAAAATCATAGTATATTATACACTAGTTTATACTAGTTTCGGTCAAAAAAGAAAATTTAATCGAGGATTGCTAGAAATGATACGCAAATTTTCAGATTATTGATATATTTTATGAGGAAAGGTTATGACGGAAGTCCGTGCAAAAAATCAACTGAAAATTAGATTCTATGAAGCTTTTTTGAAATGCAAGTTTCGGTCAAAAAATCAGAATATATTATACACTATTTTAAACTAGTTTCGTTCAAAAAATCTAATTAAATTAGAAACTGTTCGAAATGATACGAAACTTTCCAGATCATTTATATATGTTACGAGGGAAGGTTATGATGGAATTCCATGCAAAAAATCATCTGAAAATTAACGTCTATAAAACTTTTCGAAATGCAAGTTTCGGTCAAAAAATCATAGTATATTATACACTAGTTTATACTAGTTTCGGTCAAAAAAGAAAATTTAATCGAGGACTTCTCGAAATGATACGAAACTTTTCAGATTATTGATATATTTTTTGAGGGAAGGTTATGATGGAAATCCGTGCAAAAAATCATTTGAAAATTAGATTCTATGAAGCTATTTTGAAATGCAAGTTTCGGTCAAAAAATCATAAATATTATACACTAGTTTATTCTAGTTTCGGTCAAAATGTCGAATTAAATCGAGGAATGTTCCAATTATAAGAAACTTTTCAGATCATTTATATATGTTACAAGGGAAGGTTATGATGGAAGTCCATGAAAAAATCATCTGAAAATTTGTTTCTATAAAACTTATCGAAATGCATGTTTCTGTCAAAAAATCATAGTATATTACACACTAGTTTACACTAGTTTCGGTCAAAAAATCAATGTAAATCGAAGACTACTCGAAATGATACGAATATTTTCAAATCATTTCTATATATTAGGAGGGAAGGTTATGATTGAAGTACATGAAAAAAATCATTTAAAAATTAGACTCAATGAACCTTTTTGAAATACAAGTTTCGGTCAAAATATCAGAATATATTATACACTATTTTAAACTAGTTTCGTTCAAAAAATCAAATTAAATCAGAAACTGTTCAAAATGATACGAAACTTTCCAGATCATTTATATATGTTACGAGGGAAGGTTATGATGGAAGTCCATGCAAAAAATCATCTGAAAATTAACGTCTATAAAACTTTTCGAAATGCAAGGTTCGGTCAAAAAATCATAGTATATTATACACTAGTTTATACTAGTTTCGGTCAAAAAAGAAAATTTAATCGAGGACTGCTAGAAATGATACGCAAATTTTCAGATTATTGATATAGTTTATGAGGGAAGGTTATGACGGAAGTTCGTGCTAAAAATCAACTGAAAATTAGATTCTATGAAGCTTTTTTGAAATGCAAGTTTCGGTCAAAAAATCAGAATATATTATACACTATTATAAACTAGTTTCGTTCAAAAAATCAAATTAAATCAGAAACTGTTCGAAATGATACGAAACTTTCCAGATCATTTATATATGTTACGAGGGAAGGTTATGATGGAAGTCCATGCAAAAAATCATCTGAAAATTAACGTCTATAAAACTTTTCGAAATGCAAGTTTCGGTCAAAAAATCATAGTATATTATACACTAGTTTATACTAGTTTCGATCAAAAAAGAAAATTTAATCGAGGACTTCTCGAAATGATACGAAACTTTTCATATTATTGATATATTTTGTGAGGGAAGGTTATGATGGAAATCCGTGCTAAAAAACATCTGAAAATTAGATTCTATGAAGCTATTTTGAAATGCAAGTTTCGGTCAAAAAATCATAAATATTATACACTAGTTTATTCTAGTTTCGGTCAAAATGTCGAATTAAATCGATGAATGTTCCAATTATAAGAAACTTTTCAGATCATTTATATATGTTACAAGGGAAGGTTATGATGGAAGTCCATGAAAAAATCATCTGAAAATTTGTTTCTATAAAACTTATCGAAATGCATGTTTCTGTCAAAAAATCATAGTATATTACACACTAGTTTACACTAGTTTCGGTCAAAAAATCAAAGTAAATCGAGGACTACTCGAAATGATACGAATATTTTCAGATCATTTCTATATTTTAGGAGGGAAGGTTATGTTTGAAGTATATGAAAAAAATCATTTAAAAATTAGACTCAATGAACCTTTTTGAAATACAAGTTTCGGTCAAAAAATCAGAATATATTATACACTATTTTAAACTAGTTTCGTTCAAAAAATCAAATTAAATCAGAAACTGTTCGAAATGATACGAAACTTTCCAGATCATTTATATATGTTACGAGGGAAGGTTATGATGGAAGTCCATGCAAAAAATCATCTGAAAATTAACGTCTATAAAACTTTTTGAAATGCAAGTTTCGGTCAAAAAATCATAGTATATTATACACTAGTTTATACTAGTTTCGGTCAAAAAAGAAAATTTAATCGAGGACTGCTAGAAATGATACGCAAATTTTCAGATTATTGATATATTTTATGAGGGAAGGTTATGACGGAAGTCCGTGCAAAAAATCAACTGAAAATTAGATTCTATGAAGCTTTTTTGAAATGCAAGTTTCGGTCAAAAAATCAGAATATATTATACACTATTTTAAACTAGTTTCGTTCAAAAAATCAAATTAAATCAGAAACTGTTCGAAATGATACGAAACTCTCCAGATCATTTATATATGTTACGAGGGAAGGTTATGATGGAAGTCCATGCAAAAAATCATCTGAAAATTAACGTCTATAAAACTTTTCGAAATGCAAGTTTCGGTCAAAAAATCATAGTATATTACACACTAGTTTACACTAGTTTCGGTCAAAAAATCAAAGTAAATCGAGGACTACTCGAAATGATACGAATATTTTCAGATCATTTCTATATATTACGAGGGAAGGTTATGATTGAACTACATGAAAAAAATCATTTAAAAATTAGATTCTATGAAGCTTTTTTGAAATACAAGTTTCGGTCAAAAAATCAGAATATATTATACACTATTTTAAACTAGTTTCGTTCAAAAAATCAAATTAAATCAGAAACTGTTCAAAATGATACGAAACTTTCCAGATCATTTATATATGTTACGAGGGAAGGTTATGATGGAAGTCCATGCAAAAAATCATCTGAAAATTAACGTCTATAAAACTTTTTGAAATGCAAGTTTCGGTCAAAAAATCATAGTATATTATACACTAGTTTATACTAGTTTCGGTCAAAAAAGAAAATTTAATCGAGGACTGCTAGAAATGATACGCAAATTTTCAGATTATTGATATATTTTATGAGGGAAGGTTATGACGGAAGTCCGTGCAAAAAATCAACTGAAAATTAGATTCTATGAAGCTTTTTTGAAATGCAAGTTTCGGTCAAAAAATCAGAATATATTATACACTATTTTAAACTAGTTTCGTTCAAAAAATCTAATTAAATTAGAAACTGTTCGAAATGATACGAAACTTTCCAGATCATTTATATATGTTACGAGGGAAGGTTATGATGGAAGTCCATGCAAAAAATCATCTGAAAATTAACGTCTATAAAACTTTCCGAAATGCAAGTTTCGGTCAAAAAATCATAGTATATTATACACTAGTTTATACTAGTTTCGGTCAAAAAAGAAAATTTAATCGAGGACTTCTCGAAATAATACGAAACTTTTCAGATTATTGATATATTTTGTGAGGGAAGGTTATGATGGAAATCCGTGCTAAAAAACATCTGAAAATTAGATTTTATGAAGCTATTTTGAAATGCAAGTTTCGGTCAAAAAATCATAAATATTATACACTAGTTTATTCTAGTTTCGGTCAAAATGTCGAATTAAATCGAGGAATGTTCCAATTATAAGAAACTTTTCAGATCATTTATATATGTTACAAGGGAAGGTTATGATGGAAGTCCATGAAAAAATCATCTGAAAATTTGTTTCTATAAAACTTATCGAAATGCATGTTTCTGTCAAAAAATCATAGTATATTACACACTAGTTTACACTAGTTTCGGTCAAAAAATCAAAGTAAATCGAGGACTACTCGAAATGATACGAATATTTTCAGATCATTTCTATATTTTAGGAGGGAAGGTTATGTTTGAAGTATATGAAAAAAATCATTTAAAAATTAGACTCAATGAACCTTTTTGAAATACAAGTTTCGGTCAAAAAATCAGAATATATTATACACTATTTTAAACTAGTTTCGTTCAAAAAATCAAATTAAATCAGAAACTGTTCGAAATGATACGAAACTTTCCAGATCATTTATATATGTTACGAGGGAAGGTTATGATGGAAGTCCATGCAAAAAATCATCTGAAAATTAACGTCTATAAAACTTTTTGAAATGCAAGTTTCGGTCAAAAAATCATAGTATATTATACACTAGTTTATACTAGTTTCGGTCAAAAAAGAAAATTTAATCGAGGACTGCTAGAAATGATACGCAAATTTTCAGATTATTGATATATTTTATGAGGGAAGGTTATGACGGAAGTCCGTGCAAAAAATCAACTGAAAATTAGATTCTATGAAGCTTTTTTGAAATGCAAGTTTCGGTCAAAAAATCAGAATATATTATACACTATTTTAAACTAGTTTCGTTCAAAAAATCAAATTAAATCAGAAACTGTTCGAAATGATACGAAACTTTCCAGATCATTTATATATGTTACGAGGGAAGGTTATGATGGAAGTCCATGCAAAAAATCATCTGAAAATTAACGTCTATAAAACTTTTCGAAATGCAAGTTTCGGTCAAAAAATCATAGTATATTACACACTAGTTTACACTAGTTTCGGTCAAAAAATCAAAGTAAATCGAGGACTACTCGAAATGATACGAATATTTTCAGATCATTTCTATATATTACGAGGGAAGGTTATGATTGAACTACATGAAAAAAATCATTTAAAAATTAGAGTCAATGAACCTTTTCGAAATACAAGTTTCGGTCAAAAAATCAGAATATATTATACACTATTTTAAACTAGTTTCGTTCAAAAAATCAAATTAAATCAGAAACTGTTCGAAATGATACGAAACTTTCCAGATCATTTATATATGTTACGAGGGAAGGTTATGATGGAAGTCCATGCAAAAAATCATCTGAAAATTAACGTCTATAAAACTTTTCGAAATGCAAGTTTCGGTCAAAAAATCATAGTATATTACACACTAGTTTACACTAGTTTCGGTCAAAAAATCAAAGTAAATCGAGGACTACTCGAAATGATACGAATATTTTCAGATCATTTCTATATATTACGAGGGAAGGTTATGATTGAACTACATGAAAAAAATCATTTAAAAATTAGAGTCAATGAACCTTTTCGAAATACAAGTTTCGGTCAAAAAATCAGAATATATTATACACTATTTTAAACTAGTTTCGTTCAAAAAATCAAATTAAATTAGAAACTGTTCGAAATGATACGAAACTTTCCAGATCATTTATATATGTTACGAGGGAAGGTTATGATGGAAGTCCATGCAAATAATCATCTGAAAATTAACGTCTATAAAACTTTTTGAAATGCAAGTTTCGGTCAAAAAATCATAGTATATTATACACTAGTTTATACTAGTTTCGGTCAAAAAAGAAAATTTAATCGAGGACTGCTAGAAATGATACGCAAATTTTCAGATTATTGATATATTTTATGAGGGAAGGTTATGACGGAAGTCCGTGCAAAAAATCAACTGAAAATTAGATTCTATGAAGCTTTTTTGAAATGCAAGTTTCGGTCAAAAAATCAGAATATATTATACACTATTATAAACTAGTTTCGTTCAAAAAATCAAATTAAATCAGAAACTGTTCGAAATGATACGAAACTTTCCAGATCATTTATATATGTTACGAGGGAAGGTTATGATGGAAGTCCATGCAAAAAATCATCTGAAAATTAACGTCTATAAAACTTTTCGAAATGCAAGTTTCGGTAAAAAAATCATAGTATATTATACACTAGTTTATACTAGTTTCGGTCAAAAAAGAAAATTTAATCGAGGACTTCTCGAAATGATACGAAACTTTTCATATTATTGATATATTTTGTGAGGAAAGGTTATGATGAAAATCCGTGCAAAAAAACATCTGAAAATTAGATTCTATGAAGCTATTTTGAAATGCATGTTTTGGTCAAAAAATCATAAATATTATACACTAGTTTATTCTAGTTTCGTTCAAAATGTCGAATTAAATCGAGGAGTGTTCCAATTATAAGAAACTTTTCAGATCATTTATATATGTTACAAGGGAAGGTTATGATGGAAGTCCATGAAAAAATCATCTAAAAATTTGTTTCTATAAAACTTATCGAAATGCATGTTTCTGTCAAAAAATGATATTATATTACACACTAGTTTACACAAGTTTCGGTCAAAAAATCAAAGTAAATCGAGGACTACTCGAAATGATACGAATATTTTCAGATCATTTCTAAATATTACGAGGGAAGGTTATGATTGAAGTACATGAAAAAAATCATTTAAAAATTAGACTCAATGAACCTTTTTGAAATACAAGTTTCGGTCAAAAAATCAGAATATATTATACACTATTTTAAACTAGTTTCGTTCAAAAAATCAAATTAAATTAGAAACTGTTCGAAATGATACGAAACTTTCCAGATCATTTATATATGTTACGAGGGAAGGTTATGATGGAAGTCCATGCAAAAAATCATCTGAAAATTAACGTCTATAAATCTTTTCGAAATGCAAGTTTCGGTCAAAAAATCATAGTATATTATACACTAGTTTATACTAGTTTCGGTCAAAAAAGAAAATTTAATCGAGGACTGCTAGAAATGATACGCAAATTTTCAGATTATTGATATATTTTATGAGGGAAGGTTATGACGGAAGTCCGTGCAAAAAATCAACTGAAAATTAGATTCTATGAAGCTTTTTTGAAATGCAAGTTTCGGTCAAAAAATCAGAAAATATTATACACTATTTTAAACTAGTTTCGTTCAAAAAATCTAATTAAATCAGAAACTGTTCGAAATGATACGAAACTTTCCAGATCATTTATATATGTTACGAGGGAAGGTTATGATGGAAGTCCATGCAAAAAATCATCTGAAAATTAACGACTATAAAACTTTTCGAAATGCAAGTTTCGGTCAAAAAATCATAGTATATTATACACTAGTTTATACTAGTTTCGGTCAAAAAAGAAAATTTAATCGAGGACTTCTCGAAATGATACGAAACTTTTCAGATTATTGATATATTTTGTGAGGGAAGGTTATGATGGAAATCCGTGCAAAAAAACATCTGTTAATTAGATTCTATGAAGCTATTTTGAAATGCAAGTTTCGGTCAAAAAATCATAAATATTATACACTAGTTTATTCTAGTTTCGGTCAAAATGTCGAATTAAATCGAGGAATGTTCCAATTATAAGAAACTTTTCAGATCATTTATATATGTTACAAGGGAAGGTTATGATGGAAGTCCATGAAAAAATCATCAGAAAATTTGTTTCTATAAAACTTATCGAAATGCATGTTTCTGTCAAAAAATCATAGTATAATACACACTAGTTTACACTAGTTTCGGTCAAAAAATCAAAGTAAATCGAGGACTACTCGAAATGATACGAATATTTTCAGATCATTTCTATATATTAGGAGGGAAGGTTATGTTTGAAGTATATGAAAAAAATCATTTAAAAATTAGACTCAATGAACCTTTTTGAAATACAAGTTTCGGTCAAAAAATCAGAATATATTATACACTATTTTAAACTAGTTTCGTTCAAAAAATCAAATTAAATCAGAAACTGTTCGAAATGATACGAAACTTTCCAGATCATTTATATATGTTACGAGGGAAGGTTATGATGGAAGTCCATGCAAAAAATCATCTGAAAATTATAGTCTATAAAACTTTTCGAAATGCAAGTTTCGGTCAAAAAATCATAGTATATAATACACTAGTTTATACTAGTTTCGGTCAAAAAAGAAAATTTAATCGAGGACTGCTAGAAATGATACGCAAATTTTCAGATTATTGATATATTTTATGAGGGAAGGTTATGACGGAAGTCCGTGCAAAAAATCAACTGAAAATTAGATTCTATGAAGCTTTTTTGAAATGCAAGTTTCGGTCAAAATATCAGAATATATTATACACTATTATAAACTAGTTTCGTTCAAAAAATCAAATTAAATCAGAAACTGTTCGAAATGATACGAAACTTTCCAGATCATTTATATATGTTACGAGGGAAGGTTATGATGGAAGTCCATGCAAAAAATCATCTGAAAATTAACGTCTATAAAACTTTTCGAAATGCAAGTTTCGGTCAAAAAATCATAGTATATTATACACTAGTTTATACTAGTTTCGGTCAAAAAAGAAAATTTAATCGAGGACTTCTCGAAATGATACGAAACTTTTCATATTATTGATATATTTTGTGAGGAAAGGTTATGATGGAAATCCGTGCAAAAAAACATCTGAAAATTAGATTCTATGAAGCTATTTTGAAAGGCATGTTTCGGTCAAAAAATCATAAATATTATACACTAGTTTATTCTTGTTTCGGTCAAAATGTCGAATTAAATCGAGGAGTGTTCCAATTATAAGAAACTTTTCAGATCATTTATATATGTTACAAGGGAAGGTTATGATGGAAGTCCATGAAAAAATCATCTGAAAATTTGTTTCTATAAAACTTATCGAAATGCATGTTTCTGTCAAAAAATCATATTATATTACACACTAGTTTACACTAGTTTCGGTCAAAAAATCAAAGTAAATCGAGGACTACTCGAAATGATACGAATATTTTCAGATCATTTCTATATATTACGAGGGAAGGTTATGATTGAAGTACATGAAAAAAATCATTTAAAAATTAGACTCAATGAACCTTTTTGAAATACAAGTTTCGGTCAAAAAATCAGAATATATTATACACTATTTTAAACTAGTTTCGTTCAAAAAATCAAATAAAATTAGAAACTGTTCGAAATGATACGAAACTTTCCAGATCATTTATATATGTTACGAGGGAAGGTTATGATGGAAGTCCATGCAAAAAATCATCTGAAAATTAACGTCTATAAAACTTTTCGAAATGCAAGTTTCGGTCAAAAAATCATAGTATATTATACACTAGTTTATACTAGTTTCGGTCAAAAAAGAAAATTTAATCGAGGACTTCTCGAAATGATACGAAACTTTTCATATTATTGATATATTTTGTGAGGAAAGGTTATGATGGAAATCCGTGCAAAAAAACATCTGAAAATTAGATTCTATGAAGCTATTTTGAAAGGCATGTTTCGGTCAAAAAATCATAAATATTATACACTAGTTTATTCTAGTTTCGGTCAAAATGTCGAATTAAATCGAGGAGTGTTCCAATTATAAGAAACTCTTCAGATCATTTATATATGTTACAAGGGAAGGTTATGATGGAAGTCCATGAGAAAATCATCTGAAAATTTGTTTCTATAAAACTTATCGAAATGCATGTTTCTGTCAAAAAATCATATTATATTACACACTAGTTTACACTAGTTTCGGTCAAAAAATCAAAGTAAATCGAGGACTACTCGAAATGATACGAATATTTTCAGATCATTTCTATATATTACGAGGGAAGGTTATGATTGAAGTACATGAAAAAAATCATTTAAAAATTAGACTCAATGAACCTTTTTGAAATACAAGTTTCGGTCAAAAAATCAGAATATATTATACACTATTTTAAACTAGTTTCGTTCAAAAAATCAAATTAAATTAGATACTGTTCGAAATGATACGAAACTTTCCAGATCATTTATATATGTTAGGAGGGAAGGTTATGATGGAAGTCCATGCAAAAAATCATCTGAAAATTAACGTCTATAAAACTTTTCGAAATGCAAGTTTCGGTCAAAAAATCATAGTATATTATACACTAGTTTATACTAGTTTCGGTCAAAAAAGAAAATTTAATCGAGGACTGCTAGAAATGATACGCAAATTTTCAGATTATTGATATATTTTATGAGGGAAGGTTATGACGGAAGTCCGTGCAAAAAATCAACTGAAAATTAGATTCTATGAAGCTTTTTTGAAATGCAAGTTTCGGTCAAAATATCAGAATATATTATACACTATTATAAACTAGTTTCGTTCAAAAAATCAAATTAAATCAGAAACTGTTCGAAATGATACGAAACTTTCCAGATCATTTATATATGTTACGAGGGAAGGTTATGATGGAAGTCCATGCAAAAAATCATCTGAAAATTAACGTCTATAAAACATTTCGAAATGCAAGTTTCGGTCAAAAAATCATAGTATATTATACACTAGTTTATACTAGTTTCGGTCAAAAAAGAAAATTTAATCGAGGACTTCTCGAAATGATACGAAACTTTTCATATTATTGATATATTTTGTGAGGAAAGGTTATGATGGAAATCCGTGCAAAAAAACATCTGAAAATTAGATTCTATGAAGCTATTTTGAAAGGCATGTTTCGGTCAAAAAATCATAAATATTATACACTAGTTTATTCTAGTTTCGGTCAAAATGTCGAATTAAATCGAGGAGTGTTCCAATTATAAGAAACTTTTCAGATCATTTATATATGTTACAAGGGAAGGTTATGATGGAAGTCCATGAAAAAATCATCTGAAAATTTGTTTCTATAAAACTTATCGAATTACACACTAGTTTACACTAGTTTCGGTCAAAAAATCAAAGTAAATCGAGGACTACTCGAAATGATACGAATATTTTCAGATCATTTCTATATATTACGAGGGAAGGTTATGATTGAAGTACATGAAAAAAATCATTTAAAAATTAGACTCAATGAACCTTTTTGAAATACAAGTTTCGGTCAAAAAATCAGAATATATTATACACTATTTTAAACTAGTTTCGTTCAAAAAATCAAATTAAATCAGAAACTGTTCAAAATGATACGAAACTTTCCAGATCATTTATATATGTTACGAGGGAAGGTTATGATGGAAGTCCATGCAAAAAATCATCTGAAAATTAACGTCTATAAAACTTTTCGAAATGCAAGTTTCGGTCAAAAAATCATAGTATATTATACACTAGTTTATACTAGTTTCGGTCAAAAAAGAAAATTTAATCGAGGACTGCTAGAAATGATACGCAAATTTTCAGATTATTGATATATTTTATGAGGGAAGGTTATGACGGAAGTCCGTGCAAAAAATCAACTGAAAATTAGATTCTATGAAGCTTTTTTGAAATGCAAGTTTCGGTCAAAAAATCAGAATATATTATACACTATTATAAACTAGTTTCGTTCAAAAAATCAAATTAAATCAGAAACTGTTCGAAATGATACGAAACTTTCCAGATCATTTATATATGTTACGAGGGAAGGTTATGATGGAAGTCCATGCAAAAAATCATCTGAAAATTAACGACTATAAAACTTTTCGAAATGCAAGTTTCGGTCAAAAAATCATAGTATATTATACACTAGTTTATACTAGTTTCGGTCAAAAAAGAAAATTTAATCGAGGACTTCTCGAAATGATACGAAACTTTTCAGATTATTGATATATTTTGTGAGGGAAGGTTATGATGGAAATCCGTGCAAAAAAACATCTGTTAATTAGATTCTATGAAGCTATTTTGAAATGCAAGTTTCGGTCAAAAAATCATAAATATTATACACTAGTTTATTCTAGTTTCGGTCAAAATGTTGAATTAAATCGAGGAATGTTCCAATTATAAGAAACTTTTCAGATCATTTATATATGTTACAAGGGAAGGTTATGATGGAAGTCCATGAAAAAATCATCAGAAAATTTGTTTCTATAAAACTTATCGAAATGCATGTTTCTGTCAAAAAATCATAGTATATTACACACTAGTTTACACTAGTTTCGGTCAAAAAATCAAAGTAAATCGAGGACTACTCGAAATGATACGAATATTTTCAGATCATTTCTATATATTAGGAGGGAAGGTTATGTTTGAAGTATATGAAAAAAATCATTTAAAAATTAGACTCAATGAACCTTTTTGAAATACAAGTTTCGGTCAAAAAATCAGAATATATTATACACTATTTTAAACTAGTTTCGTTCAAAAAATCAAATTAAATCAGAAACTGTTCGAAATGATACGAAACTTTCCAGATCATTTATATATGTTACGAGGGAAGGTTATGATGGAAGTCCATGCAAAAAATCATCTGAAAATTAACGTCTATAAAACTTTTCGAAATGCAAGTTTCGGTCAAAAAATCATAGTATATTATACACTAGTTTATACTAGTTTCGGTCAAAAAAGAAAATTTAATCGAGGACTTCTCGAAATGATACGAAACTTTTCATATTATTGATATATTTTGTGAGGAAAGGTTATGATGGGAATCCGTGCAAAAAAACATCTGAAAATTAGATTCTATGAAGCTATTTTGAAAGGCATGTTTCGGTCAAAAAATCATAAATATTATACACTAGTTTATTCTAGTTTCGGTCAAAATGTCGAATTAAATCGAGGAGTGTTCCAATTATAAGAAACTCTTCAGATCATTTATATATGTTACAAGGGAAGGTTATGATGGAAGTCCATGAGAAAATCATCTGAAAATTTGTTTCTATAAAACTTATCGAAATGCATGTTTCTGTCAAAAAATCATATTATATTACACACTAGTTTACACTAGTTTCGGTCAAAAAATCAAAGTAAATCGAGGACTACTCGAAATGATACGAATATTTTCAGATCATTTCTATATATTACGAGGGAAGGTTATGATTGAAGTACATGAAAAAAATCATTTAAAAATTAGACTCAATGAACCTTTTTGAAATACAAGTTTCGGTCCAAAAATCAGAATATATTATACACTATTTTAAACTAGTTTCGTTCAAAAAATCAAATTAAATTAGATACTGTTCGAAATGATACGAAACTTTCCAGATCATTTATATATGTTAGGAGGGAAGGTTATGATGGAAGTCCATGCAAAAAATCATCTGAAAATTAACGTCTATAAAACTTTTCGAAATGCAAGTTTCGGTCAAAAAATCATAGTATATTATACACTAGTTTATACTAGTTTCGGTCAAAAAAGAAAATTTAATCGAGGACTGCTAGAAATGATACGCAAATTTTCAGATTATTGATATATTTTATGAGGGAAGGTTATGACGGAAGTCCGTGCAAAAAATCAACTGAAAATTAGATTCTATGAAGCTTTTTTGAAATGCAAGTTTCGGTCAAAAAATCAGAATATATTATACACTATTATAAACTAGTTTCGTTCAAAAAATCAAATTAAATCAGAAACTGTTCGAAATGATACGAAACTTTCCAGATCATTTATATATGTTACGAGGGAAGGTTATGATGGAAGTCCATGCAAAAAATCATCTGAAAATTAACGTCTATAAAACTTTTCGAAATGCAAGTTTCGGTCAAAAAATCATAGTATATTATACACTAGTTTATACTAGTTTCGGTCAAAAAAGAAAATTTAATCGAGGACTTCTCGAAATGATACGAAACTTTTCATATTATTGATATATTTTGTGAGGAAAGGTTATGATGGAAATCCGTGCAAAAAAACATCTGAAAATTAGATTCTATGAAGCTATTTTGAAAGGCATGTTTCGGTCAAAAAATCATAAATATTATACACTAGTTTATTCTAGTTTCGGTCAAAATGTCGAATTAAATCGAGGAGTGTTCCAATTATAAGAAACTTTTCAGATCATTTATATATGTTACAAGGGAAGGTTATGATGGAAGTCCATGAAAAAATCATCTGAAAATTTGTTTCTATAAAACTTATCGAATTACACACTAGTTTACACTAGTTTCGGTCAAAAAATCAAAGTAAATCGAGGACTACTCGAAATGATACGAATATTTTCAGATCATTTCTATATATTACGAGGGAAGGTTATGATTGAAGTACATGAAAAAAATCATTTAAAAATTAGACTCAATGAACCTTTTTGAAATACAAGTTTCGGTCAAAAAATCAGAATATATTATACACTATTTTAAACTAGTTTCGTTCAAAAAATCAAATTAAATCAGAAACTGTTCAAAATGATACGAAACTTTCCAGATCATTTATATATGTTACGAGGGAAGGTTATGATGGAAGTCCATGAAAAAATCATCTGAAAATTAACGTCTATAAAACTTTTCGAAATGCAAGTTTCGGTCAAAAAATCATAGTATATTATACACTAGTTTATACTAGTTTCGGTCAAAAAAGAAAATTTAATCGAGGACTTCTCGAAATGATACGAAACTTTTCATATTATTGATATATTTTGTGAGGAAAGGTTATGATGGAAATCCGTGCAAAAAAACATCTGAAAATTAGATTCTATGAAGCTATTTTGAAAGGCATGTTTCGGTCAAAAAATCATAAATATTATACACTAGTTTATTCTAGTTTCGGTCAAAATGTCGAATTAAATCGAGGAGTGTTCCAATTATAAGAAACTTTTCAGATCATTTATATATGTTACAAGGGAAGGTTATGATGGAAGTCCATGAAAAAATCATCTGAAAATTTGTTTCTATAAAACTTATCGAAATGCATGTTTCTGTCAAAAAATCATATTATATTACACACTAGTTTACACTAGTTTCGGTCAAAAAATCAAAGTAAATCGAGGACTACTCGAAATGATACGAATATTTTCAGATCATTTCTATATATTACGAGGGAAGGTTATGATTGAAGTACATGAAAAAAATCATTTAAAAATTAGACTCAATGAACCTTTTTGAAATACAAGTTTCGGTCAAAAAATCAGAATATATTATACACTATTTTAAACTAGTTTCGTTCAAAAAATCAAATTAAATTAGAAACTGTTCGAAATGATACGAAACTTTCCAGATCATTTATATATGTTACGAGGGAAGGTTATGATGGAAGTCCATGCAAAAAATCATCTGAAAATTAACGTCTATAAAACTTTTCGAAATGCAAGTTTCGGTCAAAAAATCATAGTATATTATACACTAGTTTATACTAGTTTCGGTCAAAAAAGAAAATTTAATCGAGGACTTCTCGAAATGATACGAAACTTTTCATATTATTGATATATTTTGTGAGGAAAGGTTATGATGGAAATCCGTGCAAAAAAACATCTGAAAATTAGATTCTATGAAGCTATTTTGAAAGGCATGTTTCGGTCAAAAAATCATAAATATTATACACTAGTTTATTCTAGTTTCGGTCAAAATGTCGAATTAAATCGAGGAGTGTTCCAATTATAAGAAACTCTTCAGATCATTTATATATGTTACAAGGGAAGGTTATGATGGAAGTCCATGAGAAAATCATCTGAAAATTTGTTTCTATAAAACTTATCGAAATGCATGTTTCTGTCAAAAAATCATATTATATTACACACTAGTTTACACTAGTTTCGGTCAAAAAATCAAAGTAAATCGAGGACTACTCGAAATGATACGAATATTTTCAGATCATTTCTATATATTACGAGGGAAGGTTATGATTGAAGTACATGAAAAAAATCATTTAAAAATTAGACTCAATGAACCTTTTTGAAATACAAGTTTCGGTCAAAAAATCAGAATATATTATACACTATTTTAAACTAGTTTCGTTCAAAAAATCAAATTAAATTAGATACTGTTCGAAATGATACGAAACTTTCCAGATCATTTATATATGTTAGGAGGGAAGGTTATGATGGAAGTCCATGCAAAAAATCATCTGAAAATTAACGTCTATAAAACTTTTCGAAATGCAAGTTTCGGTCAAAAAATCATAGTATATTATACACTAGTTTATACTAGTTTCGGTCAAAAAAGAAAATTTAATCGAGGACTGCTAGAAATGATACGCAAATTTTCAGATTATTGATATATTTTATGAGGGAAGGTTATGACGGAAGTCCGTGCAAAAAATCAACTGAAAATTAGATTCTATGAAGCTTTTTTGAAATGCAAGTTTCGGTCAAAAAATCAGAATATATTATACACTATTATAAACTAGTTTCGTTCAAAAAATCAAATTAAATCAGAAACTGTTCGAAATGATACGAAACTTTCCAGATCATTTATATATGTTACGAGGGAAGGTTATGATGGAAGTCCATGCAAAAAATCATCTGAAAATTAACGTCTATAAAACTTTTCGAAATGCAAGTTTCGGTCAAAAAATCATAGTATATTATACACTAGTTTATACTAGTTTCGGTCAAAAAAGAAAATTTAATCGAGGACTTCTCGAAATGATACGAAACTTTTCATATTATTGATATATTTTGTGAGGAAAGGTTATGATGGAAATCCGTGCAAAAAAACATCTGAAAATTAGATTCTATGAAGCTATTTTGAAAGGCATGTTTCGGTCAAAAAATCATAAATATTATACACTAGTTTATTCTAGTTTCGGTCAAAATGTCGAATTAAATCGAGGAGTGTTCCAATTATAAGAAACTTTTCAGATCATTTATATATGTTACAAGGGAAGGTTATGATGGAAGTCCATGAAAAAATCATCTGAAAATTTGTTTCTATAAAACTTATCGAATTACACACTAGTTTACACTAGTTTCGGTGAAAAAATCAAAGTAAATCGAGGACTACTCGAAATGATACGAATATTTTCAGATCATTTCTATATATTACGAGGGAAGGTTATGATTGAAGTACATGAAAAAAATCATTTAAAAATTAGACTCAATGAACCTTTTTGAAATACAAGTTTCGGTCAAAAAATCAGAATATATTATACACTATTTTAAACTAGTTTCGTTCAAAAAATCAAATTAAATCAGAAACTGTTCAAAATGATACGAAACTTTCCAGATCATTTATATATGTTACGAGGGAAGGTTATGATGGAAGTCCATGCAAAAAATCATCTGAAAATTAACGTCTATAAAACTTTTCGAAATGCAAGTTTCGGTCAAAAAATCATAGTATATTATACACTAGTTTATACTAGTTTCGGTCAAAAAAGAAAATTTAATCGAGGACTGCTAGAAATGATACGCAAATTTTCAGATTATTGATATATTTTATGAGGGAAGGTTATGACGGAAGTCCGTGCAAAAAATCAACTGAAAATTAGATTCTATGAAGCTTTTTTGAAATGCAAGTTTCGGTCAAAAAATCAGAATATATTATACACTATTTTAAACTAGTTTCGTTCAAAAAATCTAATTAAATCAGAAACTGTTCGAAATGATACGAAACTTTCCAGATCATTTATATATGTTACGAGGGAAGGTTATGATGGAAGTCCATGCAAAAAATCATCTGAAAATTAACGACTATAAAACTTTTCGAAATGCAAGTTTCGGTCAAAAAATCATAGTATATTATACACTAGTTTATACTAGTTTCGGTCAAAAAAGAAAATTTAATCGAGGACTTCTCGAAATGATACGAAACTTTTCAGATTATTGATATATTTTGTGAGGGAAGGTTATGATGGAAATCCGTGCAAAAAAACATCTGTTAATTAGATTCTATGAAGCTATTTTGAAATGCAAGTTTCGGTCAAAAAATCATAAATATTATACACTAGTTTATTCTAGTTTCGGTCAAAATGTCGAATTAAATCGAGGAATGTTCCAATTATAAGAAACTTTTCAGATCATTTATATATGTTACAAGGGAAGGTTATGATGGAAGTCCATGAAAAAATCATCAGAAAATTTGTTTCTATAAAACTTATCGAAATGCATGTTTCTGTCAAAAAATCATAGTATATTACACACTAGTTTACACTAGTTTCGGTCAAAAAATCAAAGTAAATCGAGGACTACTCGAAATGATACGAATATTTTCAGATCATTTCTATATATTAGGAGGGAAGGTTATGTTTGAAGTATATGAAAAAAATCATTTAAAAATTAGACTCAATGAACCTTTTTGAAATACAAGTTTCGGTCAAAAAATCAGAATATATTATACACTATTTTAAACTAGTTTCGTTCAAAAAATCAAATTAAATCAGAAACTGTTCGAAATGATACGAAACTTTCCAGATCATTTATATATGTTACGAGGGAAGGTTATGATGGAAGTCCATGCAAAAAATCATCTGAAAATTAACGTCTATAAAACTTTTCGAAATGCAAGTTTCGGTCAAAAAATCATAGTATATTATACACTAGTTTATACTAGTTTCGGTCAAAAAAGAAAATTTAATCGAGGACTGCTAGAAATGATACGCAAATTTTCAGATTATTGATATATTTTTTGAGGGAAGGTTATGACGGAAGTCCGTGCAAAAAATCAACTGAAAATTAGATTCTATGAAGCTTTTTTGAAATGCAAGTTTCGGTCAAAAAATCAGAATATATTATACACTATTTTAAACTAGTTTCGTTCAAAAAATCAAATTAAATCAGAAACTGTTCGAAATGATACGAAACTTTCCAGATCATTTATATATGTTACGAGGGAAGGTTATGATGGAAGTCCATGCAAAAAATCATCTGAAAATTAACGTCTATAAAACTTTTCGAAATGCAAGTTTCGGTCAAAAAATCATAGTATATTACACACTAGTTTACACTAGTTTCGGTCAAAAAATCAAAGTAAATCGAGGACTACTCGAAATGATACGAATATTTTCAGATCATTTCTATATATTACGAGGGAAGGTTATGATTGAACAACATGAAAAAAATCATTTAAAAATTAGACTCAATGAACCTTTTCGAAATACAAGTTTCGGTCAAAAAATCAGAATATATTATACAATATTTTAAACTAGTTTCGTTCAAAAAATCAAATTAAATCAGAAACTGTTCAAAATGATACGAAACTTTCCAGATCATTTATATATGTTACGAGAGAAGGTTATGATGGAAGTCCATGCAAAAAATCATCTGAAAATTAACGTCTATAAAACTTTTCGAAATGCAAGTTTCGGTAAAAAAATCATAGTATATTATACACTAGTTTATACTAGTTTCGATCAAAAAAGAAAATTTAATCGAGGACTTCTCGAAATGATACGAAACTTTTCAGATTATTGATATATTTTGTGAGGGAAGGTTATGATGGAAATCCGTGCAAAAAAACATCTGTTAATTAGATTCTATGAAGCTAGTTTGAAATGCAAGTTTCGGTCAAAAAATCATAAATATTATACACTAGTTTATTCTAGTTTCGGTCAAAATGTCGAATTAAATCGAGGAATGTTCCAATTATAAGAAACTTTTCAGATCATTTATATATGTTACAAGGGAAGGTTATGATGGAAGTCCATGAAAAAATCATCAGAAAATTTGTTTCTATAAAACTTATCGAAATGCATGTTTCTGTCAAAAAATCATAGTATATTACACACTAGTTTACACTAGTTTCGGTCAAAAAATCAAAGTAAATCGAGGACTACTCGAAATGATACGAATATTTTCAGATCATTTCTATATATTAGGAGGGAAGGTTATGTTTGAAGTATATGAAAAAAAATCATTTAAAAATTAGACTCAATGAACCTTTTTGAAATACAAGTTTCGGTCAAAAAATCAGAATATATTATACACTATTTTAAACTAGTTTCGTTCAAAAAATCAAATTAAATCAGAAACTGTTCGAAATGATACGAAACTTTCCAGATCATTTATATATGTTACGAGGGAAGGTTATGATGGAAGTCAATGCAAAAAATCATCTGAAAATTAACGTCTATAAAACTTTTCGAAATGCAAGTTTCGGTCAAAAAATCATAGTATATTATACACTAGTTTATACTAGTTTCGGTCAAAAAAGAAAATTTAATCGAGGACTGCTAGAAATGATACGCAAATTTTCAGATTATTGATATATTTTATGAGGGAAGGTTATGACGGAAGTCCGTGCAAAAAATCAACTGAAAATTAGATTCTATGAAGCTTTTTTGAAATGCAAGTTTCGGTCAAAAAATCAGAATATATTATACACTATTTTAAACTAGTTTCGTTCAAAAAATCAAATTAAATCAGAAACTGTTCGAAATGATACGAAACTTTCCAGATCATTTATATATGTTACGAGGGAAGGTTATGATGGAAGTCCATGCAAAAAATCATCTGAAAATTAACGTCTATAAAACTTTTCGAAATGCAAGTTTCGGTCAAAAAATCATAGTATATTACACACTAGTTTACACTAGTTTCGGTCAAAAAATCAAAGTAAATCGAGGACTACTCGAAATGATACGAATATTTTTGATCATTTCTATATATTACGAGGGAAGGTTATGATTGAACTACATGAAAAAAATCATTTAAAAATTAGACTCAATGAACCTTTTCGAAATACAAGTTTCGGTCAAAAAATCAGAATATATTATACATTATTTTAAACTAGTTTCGTTCAAAAAATCAAATTAAATCAGAAACTGTTCGAAATGATACGAAACTTTCCAGATCATTTATATATGTTACGAGAGAAGGTTATGATGGAAGTCCATGCAAAAAATCATCTGAAAATTAACGTCTATAAAACTTTTCGAAATGCAAGTTTCGGTCAAAAAATCATAGTATATTATACACTAGTTTATACTAGTTTCGGTCAAAAAAGAAAATTTAATCGAGGACTGCTAGAAATGATACGCAAATTTTCAGATTATTGATATATTTTATGAGGGAAGGTTATGACGGAAGTCCGTGCAAAAAATCAACTGAAAATTAGATTCTATGAAGCTTTTTTGAAATGCAAGTTTCGGTCAAAAAATCAGAATATATTATACACCATTATAAACTAGTTTCGTTCAAAAAATCAAATTAAATCAGAAACTGTTCGAAATGATACGAAACTTTCCAGATCATTTATATATGTTACGAGGGAAGGTTATGATGGAAGTCCATGCAAAAAATCATCTGAAAATTAACGTCTATAAAACATTTCGAAATACAAGTTTCGGTCAAAAAATCATAGTATATTATACACTAGTTTATACTAGTTTCGGTCAAAAAAGAAAATTTAATCGAGGACTTCTCGAAATGATACGAAACTTTTCATATTATTGATATATTTTGTGAGGAAAGGTTATGATGGAAATCCGTGCAAAAAAACATCTGAAAATTAGATTCTATGAAGCTATTTTGAAAGGCATGTTTCGGTCAAAAAATCATAAATATTATACACTAGTTTATTCTAGTTTCGGTCAAAATGTCGAATTAAATCGAGGAGTGTTCCAATTATAAGAAACTTTTCAGATCATTTATATATGTTACAAGGGAAGGTTATGATGGAAGTCCATGAAAAAATCATCTGAAAATTTGTTTCTATAAAACTTATCGCAATGCATGTTTCTGTCAAAAAATCATAGTATATTACACACTAGTTTACACTAGTTCGGTCAAAAAATCAAAGTAAATCGAGGACTACTCGAAATGATACGAATATTTTCAGATCATTTCTATATATTACGAGGGAAGGTTATGATTGAAGTACATGAAAAAAATCATTTAAAAATTAGACTCAATGAACCTTTTTGAAATACAAGTTTCGGTCAAAAAATCAGAATATATTATACACTATTTTAAACTAGTTTCGTTCAAAAAATCAAATTAAATCAGAAACTGTTCGAAATGATACGAAACTTTCCAGATCATTTATATATGTTACGAGGGAAGGTTATGATGGAAGTCCATGCAAAAAATCATCTGAAAATTAACGTCTATAAAACTTTTCGAAATGCAAGTTTCGGTCAAAAAATCATAGTATATTATACACTAGTTTATACTAGTTTCGGTCAAAAAAGAAAATTTAATCGAGGACTGCTAGAAATGATACGCAAATTTTCAGATTATTGATTTATTTTATGAGGGAAGGTTTTGACGGAAGTCCATGCAAAAAATCAACTGAAAATTAGATTCTATGAAGCTTTTTTGAAATGCAAGTTTCGGTCAAAAAATCAGAATATATTATACACTATTTTAAACTAGTTTCGTTCAAAAAATCAAATTAAATCAGAAACTGTTCGAAATGATACGAAACTTTCCAGATCATTTATATATGTTACGAGGGAAGGTTATGATGGAAGTCCATGCAAAAAATCATCTGAAAATTAACGTCTATAAAACTTTTCGAAATGCAAGTTTCGGTCAAAAAATCATAGTATATTACACACTAGTTTACACTAGTTTCGGTCAAAAAATCAAAGTAAATCGAGGACTACTCGAAATGATACGAATATTTTCAGATCATTTCTATATATTACGAGGGAAGGTTATGATTGAACTACATGAAAAAAATCATTTAAAAATTAGAGTCAATGAACCTTTTCGAAATACAAGTTTCGGTCAAAAAATCAGAATATATTATACACTATTTTAAACTAGTTTCGTTCAAAAAATCAAATTAAATCAGAAACTGTTCGAAATGATACGAAACTTTCCAGATCATTTATATATGTTACGAGGGAAGGTTATGATGGAAGTCCATGCAAAAAATCATCTGAAAATTAACGTCTATAAAACTTTTCGAAATGCAAGTTTCGGTCAAAAAATCATAGTATATTATACACTAGTTTATACTAGTTTCGGTCAAAAAAGAAAATTTAATCGAGGACTGCTAGAAATGATACGCAAATTTTCAGATTATTGATATATTTTATGAGGGAAGGTTATGACGGAAGTCCGTGCAAAAAATCAACTGAAAATTAGATTCTATGAAGCTTTTTTGAAATGCAAGTTTCGGTCAAAAAATCAGAATATATTATACACTATTATAAACTAGTTTCGTTCAAAAAATCAAATTAAATCAGAAACTGTTCGAAATGATACGAAACTTTCCAGATCATTTATATATGTTACGAGGGAAGGTTATGATGGAAGTCCATGCAAAAAATCATCTGAAAATTAACGTCTATAAAACTTTTCGAAATGCAAGTTTCGGTAAAAAAATCATAGTATATTATACACTAGTTTATACTAGTTTCGGTCAAAAAAGAAAATTTAATCGAGGACTGCTAGAAATGATACGCAAATTTTCAGATTATTGATATATTTTATGAGGGAAGGTTTTGACGGAAGTCCGTGCAAAAAATCAACTGAAAATTAGATTCTATGAAGCTTTTTTGAAATGCAAGTTTCGGTCAAAAAATCAGAATATATTATACACCATTATAAACTAGTTTCGTTCAAAAAATCAAATTAAATCAGAAACAGTTCGAAATGATACGAAACTTTCCAGATCATTTATATATGTTACGAGGGAAGGTTATGATGGAAGTCCATGCAAAAAATCATCTGAAAATTAACGTCTATAAAACTTTTCGAAATGCAAGTTTCGGTCAAAAAATCATAGTATATTACACACTAGTTTACACTAGTTTCGGTCAAAAAATCAAAGTAAATCGAGGACTACTCGAAATGATACGAATATTTTCAGATCATTTCTATATATTACGAGGGAAGGTTATGATTGAACTACATGAAAAAAATCATTTAAAAATTAGACTCAATGAACCTTTTCGAAATACAAGTTTCGGTCAAAAAATCAGAATATATTATACATTATTTTAAACTAGTTTCGTTCAAAAAATCAAATTAAATCAGAAACTGTTCGAAATGATACGAAACTTTCCAGATCATTTATATATGTTACGAGAGAAGGTTATGATGGAAGTCCATGCAAAAAATCATCTGAAAATTAACGTCTATAAAACTTTTCGAAATGCAAGTTTCGGTCAAAAAATCATAGTATATTATACACTAGTTTATACTAGTTTCGGTCAAAAAAGAAAATTTAATCGAGGACTGCTAGAAATGATACGCAAATTTTCAGATTATTGATATATTTTATGAGGGAAGGTTATGACGGAAGTCCGTGCAAAAAATCAACTGAAAATTAGATTCTATGAAGCTTTTTTGAAATGCAAGTTTCGGTCAAAAAATCAGAATATATTATACACCATTATAAACTAGTTTCGTTCAAAAAATCAAATTAAATCAGAAACTGTTCGAAATGATACGAAACTTTCCAGATCATTTATATATGTTACGAGGGAAGGTTATGATGGAAGTCCATGCAAAAAATCATCTGAAAATTAACGTCTATAAAACATTTCGAAATACAAGTTTCGGTCAAAAAATCATAGTATATTATACACTAGTTTATACTAGTTTCGGTCAAAAAAGAAAATTTAATCGAGGACTTCTCGAAATGATACGAAACTTTTCATATTATTGATATATTTTGTGAGGAAAGGTTATGATGGAAATCCGTGCAAAAAAACATCTGAAAATTAGATTCTATGAAGCTATTTTGAAAGGCATGTTTCGGTCAAAAAATCATAAATATTATACACTAGTTTATTCTAGTTTCGGTCAAAATGTCGAATTAAATCGAGGAGTGTTCCAATTATAAGAAACTTTTCAGATCATTTATATATGTTACAAGGGAAGGTTATGATGGAAGTCCATGAAAAAATCATCTGAAAATTTGTTTCTATAAAACTTATCGCAATGCATGTTTCTGTCAAAAAATCATAGTATATTACACACTAGTTTACACTAGTTCGGTCAAAAAATCAAAGTAAATCGAGGACTACTCGAAATGATACGAATATTTTCAGATCATTTCTATATATTACGAGGGAAGGTTATGATTGAAGTACATGAAAAAAATCATTTAAAAATTAGACTCAATGAACCTTTTTGAAATACAAGTTTCGGTCAAAAAATCAGAATATATTATACACTATTTTAAACTAGTTTCGTTCAAAAAATCAAATTAAATCAGAAACTGTTCGAAATGATACGAAACTTTCCAGATCATTTATATATGTTACGAGGGAAGGTTATGATGGAAGTCCATGCAAAAAATCATCTGAAAATTAACGTCTATAAAACTTTTCGAAATGCAAGTTTCGGTCAAAAAATCATAGTATATTATACACTAGTTTATACTAGTTTCGGTCAAAAAAGCAAATTTAATCGAGGACTGCTAGAAATGATACGCAAATTTTCAGATTATTGATATATTTTATGAGGGAAGGTTTTGACGGAAGTCCGTGCAAAAAATCAACTGAAAATTAGATTCTATGAAGCTTTTTTGAAATGCAAGTTTCGGTCAAAAAATCAGAATATATTATACACTATTTTAAACTAGTTTCGTTCAAAAAATCAAATTAAATCAGAAACTGTTCGAAATGATACGAAACTTTCCAGATCATTTATATATGTTACGAGGGAAGGTTATGATGGAAGTCCATGCAAAAAATCATCTGAAAATTAACGTCTATAAAACTTTTCGAAATGCAAGTTTCGGTAAAAAAATCATAGTATATTATACACTAGTTTATACTAGTTTCGGTCAAAAAAGAAAATTTAATCGAGGACTGCTAGAAATGATACGCAAATTTTCAGATTATTGATATATTTTATGAGGGAAGGTTTTGACGGAAGTCCGTGCAAAAAATCAACTGAAAATTAGATTCTATGAAGCTTTTTTGAAATGCAAGTTTCGGTCAAAAAATCAGAATATATTATACACCATTATAAACTAGTTTCGTTCAAAAAATCAAATTAAATCAGAAACAGTTCGAAATGATACGAAACTTTCCAGATCATTTATATATGTTACGAGGGAAGGTTATGATGGAAGTCCATGCAAAAAATCATCTGAAAATTAACGTCTATAAAACTTTTCGAAATGCAAGTTTCGGTCAAAAAATCATAGTATATTACACACTAGTTTACACTAGTTTCGGTCAAAAAATCAAAGTAAATCGAGGACTACTCGAAATGATACGAATATTTTCAGATCATTTCTATATATTACGAGGGAAGGTTATGATTGAACTACATGAAAAAAATCATTTAAAAATTAGACTCAATGAACCTTTTCGAAATACAAGTTTCGGTCAAAAAATCAGAATATATTATACATTATTTTAAACTAGTTTCGTTCAAAAAATCAAATTAAATCAGAAACTGTTCGAAATGATACGAAACTTTCCAGATCATTTATATATGTTACGAGAGAAGGTTATGATGGAAGTCCATGCAAAAAATCATCTGAAAATTAACGTCTATAAAACTTTTCGAAATGCAAGTTTCGGTCAAAAAATCATAGTATATTATACACTAGTTTATACTAGTTTCGGTCAAAAAAGAAAATTTAATCGAGGACTGCTAGAAATGATACGCAAATTTTCAGATTATTGATATATTTTATGAGGGAAGGTTATGACGGAAGTCCGTGCAAAAAATCAACTGAAAATTAGATTCTATGAAGCTTTTTTGAAATGCAAGTTTCGGTCAAAAAATCAGAATATATTATACACCATTATAAACTAGTTTCGTTCAAAAAATCAAATTAAATCAGAAACTGTTCGAAATGATACGAAACTTTCCAGATCATTTATATATGTTACGAGGGAAGGTTATGATGGAAGTCCATGCAAAAAATCATCTGAAAATTAACGTCTATAAAACATTTCGAAATACAAGTTTCGGTCAAAAAATCATAGTATATTATACACTAGTTTATACTAGTTTCGGTCAAAAAAGAAAATTTAATCGAGGACTTCTCGAAATGATACGAAACTTTTCATATTATTGATATATTTTGTGAGGAAAGGTTATGATGGAAATCCGTGCAAAAAAACATCTGAAAATTAGATTCTATGAAGCTATTTTGAAAGGCATGTTTCGGTCAAAAAATCATAAATATTATACACTAGTTTATTCTAGTTTCGGTCAAAATGTCGAATTAAATCGAGGAGTGTTCCAATTATAAGAAACTTTTCAGATCATTTATATATGTTACAAGGGAAGGTTATGATGGAAGTCCATGAAAAAATCATCTGAAAATTTGTTTCTATAAAACTTATCGCAATGCATGTTTCTGTCAAAAAATCATAGTATATTACACACTAGTTTACACTAGTTCGGTCAAAAAATCAAAGTAAATCGAGGACTACTCGAAATGATACGAATATTTTCAGATCATTTCTATATATTACGAGGGAAGGTTATGATTGAAGTACATGAAAAAAATCATTTAAAAATTAGACTCAATGAACCTTTTTGAAATACAAGTTTCGGTCAAAAAATCAGAATATATTATACACTATTTTAAACTAGTTTCGTTCAAAAAATCAAATTAAATCAGAAACTGTTCGAAATGATACGAAACTTTCCAGATCATTTATATATGTTACGAGGGAAGGTTATGATGGAAGTCCATGCAAAAAATCATCTGAAAATTAACGTCTATAAAACTTTTCGAAATGCAAGTTTCGGTCAAAAAATCATAGTATATTATACACTAGTTTATACTAGTTTCGGTCAAAAAAGCAAATTTAATCGAGGACTGCTAGAAATGATACGCAAATTTTCAGATTATTGATATATTTTATGAGGGAAGGTTTTGACGGAAGTCCGTGCAAAAAATCAACTGAAAATTAGATTCTATGAAGCTTTTTTGAAATGCAAGTTTCGGTCAAAAAATCAGAATATATTATACACTATTTTAAACTAGTTTCGTTCAAAAAATCAAATTAAATCAGAAACTGTTCGAAATGATACGAAACTTTCCAGATCATTTATATATGTTACGAGGGAAGGTTATGATGGAAGTCCATGCAAAAAATCATCTGAAAATTAACGTCTATAAAACTTTTCGAAATGCAAGTTTCGGTCAAAAAATCATAGTATATTACACACTAGTTTACACTAGTTTCGGTCAAAAAATCAAAGTAAATCGAGGACTACTCGAAATGATACGAATATTTTCAGATCATTTCTATATATTACGAGGGAAGGTTATGATTGAACTACATGAAAAAAATCATTTAAAAATTAGAGTCAATGAACCTTTTCGAAATACAAGTTTCGGTCAAAAAATCAGAATATATTATACACTATTTTAAACTAGTTTCGTTCAAAAAATCAAATTAAATCAGAAACTGTTCGAAATGATATGAAACTTTCCAGATCATTTATATATGTTACGAGGGAAGGTTATGATGGAAGTCCATGCAAAAAATCATCTGAAAATTAACGTCTATAAAACTTTTCGAAATGCAAGTTTCGGTCAAAAAATCATAGTATATTATACACTAGTTTATACTAGTTTCGGTCAAAAAAGAAAATTTAATCGAGGACTGCTAGAAATGATACGCAAATTTTCAGATTATTGATATATTTTATGAGGGAAGGTTATGACGGAAGTCCGTGCAAAAAATCAACTGAAAATTAGATTCTATGAAGCTTTTTTGAAATGCAAGTTTCGGTCAAAAAATCAGAATATATTATACACTATTATAAACTAGTTTCGTTCAAAAAATCAAATTAAATCAGAAACTGTTCGAAATGATACGAAACTTTCCAGATCATTTATATATGTTACGAGGGAAGGTTATGATGGAAGTCCATGCAAAAAATCATCTGAAAATTAACGTCTATAAAACTTTTCGAAATGCAAGTTTCGGTAAAAAAATCATAGTATATTATACACTAGTTTATACTAGTTTCGGTCAAAAAAGAAAATTTAATCGAGGACTGCTAGAAATGATACGCAAATTTTCAGATTATTGATATATTTTATGAGGGAAGGTTTTGACGGAAGTCCGTGCAAAAAATCAACTGAAAATTAGATTCTATGAAGCTTTTTTGAAATGCAAGTTTCGGTCAAAAAATCAGAATATATTATACACTATTTTAAACTAGTTTCGTTCAAAAAATCAAATTAAATCAGAAACTGTTCGAAATGATACGAAACTTTCCAGATCATTTATATATGTTACGAGGGAAGGTTATGATGGAAGTCCATGCAAAAAATCATCTGAAAATTAACGTCTATAAAACTTTTCGAAATGCAAGTTTCGGTCAAAAAATCATAGTATATTACACACTAGTTTACACTAGTTTCGGTCAAAAAATCAAAGTAAATCGAGGACTACTCGAAATGATACGAATATTTTCAGATCATTTCTATATATTACGAGGGAAGGTTATGATTGAACTACATGAAAAAAATCATTTAAAAATTAGAGTCAATGAACCTTTTCGAAATACAAGTTTCGGTCAAAAAATCAGAATATATTATACACTATTTTAAACTAGTTTCGTTCAAAAAATCAAATTAAATCAGAAACTGTTCGAAATGATACGAAACTTTCCAGATCATTTATATATGTTACGAGGGAAGGTTATGATGGAAGTCCATGCAAAAAATCATCTGAAAATTAACGTCTATAAAACTTTTCGAAATGCAAGTTTCGGTCAAAAAATCATAGTATATTATACACTAGTTTATACTAGTTTCGGTCAAAAAAGAAAATTTAATCGAGGACTGCTAGAAATGATACGCAAATTTTCAGATTATTGATATATTTTATGAGGGAAGGTTATGACGGAAGTCCGTGCAAAAAATCAACTGAAAATTAGATTCTATGAAGCTTTTTTGAAATGCAAGTTTCGGTCAAAAAATCAGAATATATTATACACTATTATAAACTAGTTTCGTTCAAAAAATCAAATTAAATCAGAAACTGTTCGAAATGATACGAAACTTTCCAGATCATTTATATATGTTACGAGGGAAGGTTATGATGGAAGTCCATGCAAAAAATCATCTGAAAATTAACGTCTATAAAACTTTTCGAAATGCAAGTTTCGGTAAAAAAATCATAGTATATTATACACTAGTTTATACTAGTTTCGGTCAAAAAAGAAAATTTAATCGAGGACTGCTAGAAATGATACGCAAATTTTCAGATTATTGATATATTTTATGAGGGAAGGTTTTGACGGAAGTCCGTGCAAAAAATCAACTGAAAATTAGATTCTATGAAGCTTTTTTGAAATGCAAGTTTCGGTCAAAAAATCAGAATATATTATACACTATTTTAAACTAGTTTCGTTCAAAAAATCAAATTAAATCAGAAACTGTTCGAAATGATACGAAACTTTCCAGATCATTTATATATGTTACGAGGGAAGGTTATGATGGAAGTCCATGCAAAAAATCATCTGAAAATTAACGTCTATAAAACTTTTCGAAATGCAAGTTTCGGTCAAAAAATCATAGTATATTACACACTAGTTTACACTAGTTTCGGTCAAAAAATCAAAGTAAATCGAGGACTACTCGAAATGATACGAATATTTTCAGATCATTTCTATATATTACGAGGGAAGGTTATGATTGAACTACATGAAAAAAATCATTTAAAAATTAGAGTCAATGAACCTTTTCGAAATACAAGTTTCGGTCAAAAAATCAGAATATATTATACACTATTTTAAACTAGTTTCGTTCAAAAAATCAAATTAAATCAGAAACTGTTCGAAATGATACGAAACTTTCCAGATCATTTATATATGTTACGAGGGAAGGTTATGATGGAAGTCCATGCAAAAAATCATCTGAAAATTAACGTCTATAAAACTTTTCGAAATGCAAGTTTCGGTCAAAAAATCATAGTATATTATACACTAGTTTATACTAGTTTCGGTCAAAAAAGAAAATTTAATCGAGGACTGCTAGAAATGATACGCAAATTTTCAGATTATTGATATATTTTATGAGGGAAGGTTATGACGGAAGTCCGTGCAAAAAATCAACTGAAAATTAGATTCTATGAAGCTTTTTTGAAATGCAAGTTTCGGTCAAAAAATCAGAATATATTATACACTATTATAAACTAGTTTCGTTCAAAAAATCAAATTAAATCAGAAACTGTTCGAAATGATACGAAACTTTCCAGATCATTTATATATGTTACGAGGGAAGGTTATGATGGAAGTCCATGCAAAAAATCATCTGAAAATTAACGTCTATAAAACTTTTCGAAATGCAAGTTTCGGTAAAAAAATCATAGTATATTATACACTAGTTTATACTAGTTTCGGTCAAAAAAGAAAATTTAATCGAGGACTGCTAGAAATGATACGCAAATTTTCAGATTATTGATATATTTTATGAGGGAAGGTTTTGACGGAAGTCCGTGCAAAAAATCAACTGAAAATTAGATTCTATGAAGCTTTTTTGAAATGCAAGTTTCGGTCAAAAAATCAGAATATATTATACACTATTTTAAACTAGTTTCGTTCAAAAAATCAAATTAAATCAGAAACTGTTCGAAATGATACGAAACTTTCCAGATCATTTATATATGTTACGAGGGAAGGTTATGATGGAAGTCCATGCAAAAAATCATCTGAAAATTAACGTCTATAAAACTTTTCGAAATGCAAGTTTCGGTCAAAAAATCATAGTATATTACACACTAGTTTACACTAGTTTCGGTCAAAAAATCAAAGTAAATCGAGGACTACTTGAAATGATACGAATATTTTCAGATCATTTCTATATATTACGAGGGAAGGTTATGATTGAACTACATGAAAAAAATCATTTAAAAATTAGAGTCAATGAACCTTTTCGAAATACAAGTTTCGGTCAAAAAATCAGAATATATTATACACTATTTTAAACTAGTTTCGTTCAAAAAATCAAATTAAATCAGAAACTGTTCGAAATGATACGAAACTTTCCAGATCATTTATATATGTTACGAGGGAAGGTTATGATGGAAGTCCATGCAAAAAATCATCTGAAAATTAACGTCTATAAAACTTTTCGAAATGCAAGTTTCGGTCAAAAAATCATAGTATATTATACACTAGTTTATACTAGTTTCGGTCAAAAAAGAAAATTTAATCGAGGACTGCTAGAAATGATACGCAAATTTTCAGATTATTGATATATTTTATGAGGGAAGGTTATGACGGAAGTCCGTGCAAAAAATCAACTGAAAATTAGATTCTATGAAGCTTTTTTGAAATGCAAGTTTCGGTCAAAAAATCAGAATATATTATACACTATTATAAACTAGTTTCGTTCAAAAAATCAAATTAAATCAGAAACTGTTCGAAATGATACGAAACTTTCCAGATCATTTATATATGTTACGAGGGAAGGTTATGATGGAAGTCCATGCAAAAAATCATCTGAAAATTAACGTCTATAAAACTTTTCGAAATGCAAGTTTCGGTAAAAAAATCATAGTATATTATACACTAGTTTATACTAGTTTCGGTCAAAAAAGAAAATTTAATCGAGGACTGCTAGAAATGATACGCAAATTTTCAGATTATTGATATATTTTATGAGGGAAGGTTTTGACGGAAGTCCGTGCAAAAAATCAACTGAAAATTAGATTCTATGAAGCTTTTTTGAAATGCAAGTTTCGGTCAAAAAATCAGAATATATTATACACTATTTTAAACTAGTTTCGTTCAAAAAATCAAATTAAATCAGAAACTGTTCGAAATGATACGAAACTTTCCAGATCATTTATATATGTTACGAGGGAAGGTTATGATGGAAGTCCATGCAAAAAATCATCTGAAAATTAACGTCTATAAAACTTTTCGAAATGCAAGTTTCGGTCAAAAAATCATAGTATATTACACACTAGTTTACACTAGTTTCGGTCAAAAAATCAAAGTAAATCGAGGACTACTCGAAATGATACGAATATTTTCAGATCATTTCTATATATTACGAGGGAAGGTTATGATTGAACTACATGAAAAAAATCATTTAAAAATTAGAGTCAATGAACCTTTTCGAAATACAAGTTTCGGTCAAAAAATCAGAATATATTATACACTATTTTAAACTAGTTTCGTTCAAAAAATCAAATTAAATCAGAAACTGTTCGAAATGATACGAAACTTTCCAGATCATTTATATATGTTACGAGGGAAGGTTATGATGGAAGTCCATGCAAAAAATCATCTGAAAATTAACGTCTATAAAACTTTTCGAAATGCAAGTTTCGGTCAAAAAATCATAGTATATTATACACTAGTTTATACTAGTTTCGGTCAAAAAAGAAAATTTAATCGAGGACTGCTAGAAATGATACGCAAATTTTCAGATTATTGATATATTTTATGAGGGAAGGTTATGACGGAAGTCCGTGCAAAAAATCAACTGAAAATTAGATTCTATGAAGCTTTTTTGAAATGCAAGTTTCGGTCAAAAAATCAGAATATATTATACACTATTATAAACTAGTTTCGTTCAAAAAATCAAATTAAATCAGAAACTGTTCGAAATGATACGAAACTTTCCAGATCATTTATATATGTTACGAGGGAAGGTTATGATGGAAGTCCATGCAAAAAATCATCTGAAAATTAACGTCTATAAAACTTTTCGAAATGCAAGTTTCGGTAAAAAAATCATAGTATATTATACACTAGTTTATACTAGTTTCGGTCAAAAAAGAAAATTTAATCGAGGACTGCTAGAAATGATACGCAAATTTTCAGATTATTGATATATTTTATGAGGGAAGGTTTTGACGGAAGTCCGTGCAAAAAATCAACTGAAAATTAGATTCTATGAAGCTTTTTTGAAATGCAAGTTTCGGTCAAAAAATCAGAATATATTATACACTATTTTAAACTAGTTTCGTTCAAAAAATCAAATTAAATCAGAAACTGTTCGAAATGATACGAAACTTTCCAGATCATTTATATATGTTACGAGGGAAGGTTATGATGGAAGTCCATGCAAAAAATCATCTGAAAATTAACGTCTATAAAACTTTTCGAAATGCAAGTTTCGGTCAAAAAATCATAGTATATTACACACTAGTTTACACTAGTTTCGGTCAAAAAATCAAAGTAAATCGAGGACTACTCGAAATGATACGAATATTTTCAGATCATTTCTATATATTACGAGGGAAGGTTATGATTGAACTACATGAAAAAAATCATTTAAAAATTAGAGTCAATGAACCTTTTCGAAATACAAGTTTCGGTCAAAAAATCAGAATATATTATACACTATTTTAAACTAGTTTCGTTCAAAAAATCAAATTAAATCAGAAACTGTTCGAAATGATACGAAACTTTCCAGATCATTTATATATGTTACGAGGGAAGGTTATGATGGAAGTCCATGCAAAAAATCATCTGAAAATTAACGTCTATAAAACTTTTCGAAATGCAAGTTTCGGTAAAAAAATCATAGTATATTATACACTAGTTTATACTAGTTTCGGTCAAAAAAGAAAATTTAATCGAGGACTTCTCGAAATGATACGAAACTTTTCATATTATTGATATATTTTGTGAGGAAAGGTTATGATGGAAATCCGTGCAAAAAAACATCTGAAAATTAGATTCTATGAAGCTATTTTGAAATGCATGTTTCGGTCAAAAAATCATAAATATTATACACTAGTTTATTCTAGTTTCGGTCAAAATGTCGAATTAAATCGAGGAGTGTTCCAATTATAAAAACTTTTCAGATCATTTATATATGTTACAAGGGAAGGTTATGATGGAAGTCCATGAAAAAATCATCTGAAAATTTGTTTCTATAAAACTTATCGAAATGCATGTTTCTGTCAAAAAATCATATTATATTACACACTAGTTTACACTAGTTTCGGTCAAAAAATCAAAGTAAATCGAGGACTACTCGAAATGATACGAATATTTTCAGATCATTTCTATATATTACGAGGGAAGGTTATGATTGAAGTACATGAAAAAAATCATTTAAAAATTAGACTCAATGAACCTTTTTGAAATACAAGTTTCGGTCAAAAAATCAGAATATATTATACACTATTATAAACTAGTTTCGTTCAAAAAATCAAATTAAATCAGAAACTGTTCGAAATGATACGAAACTTTCCAGATCATTTATATATGTTACGAGGGAAGATTATGATGGAAGTCCATGCAAAAAATCATCTGAAAATTAACGTCTATAAAACTTTTCGAAATGCAAGTTTCGGTCAAAAAATCATAGTATATTATACACTAGTTTATACTAGTTTCGGTCAAAAAAGAAAATTTAATCGAGGACTTCTCGAAATGATACGAAACTTTTCATATTATTGATATATTTTGTGAGGAAAGGTTATGATGGAAATCCGTGCATAAAAACATCTGAAAATTAGATTCTATGAAGCTATTTTGAAATGCATGTTTCGGTCAAAAAATCATAAATATTATACACTAGTTTATTCTAGTTTCGGTCAAAATGTCGAATTAAATCGAGGAGTGTTCCAATTATAAGAAACTTTTCAGATCATTTATATATGTTACAAGGGAAGGTTATGATGGAAGTCCATGAAAAAATCATCTGAAAATTTGTTTCTATAAAACTTATCGAAATGCATGTTTCTGTCAAAAAATCATAGTATATTACACACTAGTTTACACTAGTTCGGTCAAAAAATCAAAGTAAATCGAGGACTACTCGAAATGATACGAATATTTTCAGATCATTTCTATATATTACGAGGGAAGGTTATGATTTAAGTACATGAAAAAAATCATTTAATAATTAGACTCAATGAACCTTTTTGAAATACAAGTTTCTGTCAAAAAATCAGAATATATTATACACTATTTTAAACTAGTTTCGTTCAAAAAATCAAATTAAATCAGAAACTGTTCGAAATGATACGAAACTTTCCAGATCATTTATATATGTTACGAGGGAAGGTTATGATGGAAGTCCATGCAAAAAATCATCTGAAAATTAACGTCTATAAAACTTTTCGAAATGCAAGTTTCGGTCAAAAAATCATAGTATATTATACACTAGTTTATACTAGTTTCGGTCAAAAAAGAAAATTTAATCGAGGACTGCTAGAAATGATACGCAAATTTTCAGATTATTGATATATTTTATGAGGGAAGGTTTTGACGGAAGTCCGTGCAAAAAATCAACTGAAAATTAGATTCTATGAAGCTTTTTTGAAATGCAAGTTTCGGTCAAAAAATCAGAATATATTATACACTATTTTAAACTAGTTTCGTTCAAAAAATCAAATTAAATCAGAAACTGTTCGAAATGATACGAAACTTTCCAGATCATTTATATATGTTACGAGGGAAGGTTATGATGGAAGTCCATGCAAAAAATCATCTGAAAATTAACGTCTATAAAACTTTTCGAAATGCAAGTTTCGGTCAAAAAATCATAGTATATTACACACTAGTTTACACTAGTTTCGGTCAAAAAATCAAAGTAAATCGAGGACTACTCGAAATGATACGAATATTTTCAGATCATTTCTATATATTACGAGGGAAGGTTATGATTGAACTACATGAAAAAAATCATTTAAAAATTAGAGTCAATGAACCTTTTCGAAATACAAGTTTCGGTCAAAAAATCAGAATATATTATACACTATTTTAAACTAGTTTCGTTCAAAAAATCAAATTAAATCAGAAACTGTTCGAAATGATACGAAACCTTCCAGATCATTTATATATGTTACGAGGGAAGGTTATGATGGAAGTCCATGCAAAAAATCATCTGAAAATTAACGTCTATAAAACTTTTCGAAATGCAAGTTTCGGTCAAAAAATCATAGTATATTATACACTAGTTTATACTAGTTTCGGTCAAAAAAGAAAATTTAATCGAGGACTGCTAGAAATGATACGCAAATTTTCAGATTATTGATATATTTTATGAGGGAAGGTTATGACGGAAGTCCGTGCAAAAAATCAACTGAAAATTAGATTCTATGAAGCTTTTTTGAAATGCATGTTTCGGTCAAAAAATCAGAATATATTATACACTATTATAAACTAGTTTCGTTCAAAAAATCAAATTAAATCAGAAACTGTTCGAAATGATACGAAACTTTCCAGATCATTTATATATGTTACGAGGGAAGTTTATGATGGAAGTCCATGCAAAAAATCATCTGAAAATTAACGTCTATAAAACTTTTCGAAATGCAAGTTTCGGTAAAAAAAATCATAGTATATTATACACTAGTTTATACTAGTTTCGGTCAAAAAAGAAAATTTAATCGAGGACTGCTAGAAATGATACGAAACTTTTCATATTATTGATATATTTTGTGAGAAAAGGTTATGATGGAAATCCGTGCAAAAAAACATCTGAAAATTAGATTCTATGAAGCTATTTTGAAATGCATGTTTCGGTCAAAAAATCATAAATATTATACACTAGTTTATTCTAGTTTCGGTCAAAATGTCGAATTAAATCGAGGTGTGTTCCAATTATAAGAAACTTTTCAGATCATTTATATATGTTACAAGGGAAGGTTATGATGGAAGTCCATGAAAAAATCATCTGAAAATTTGTTTCTATAAAACTTATCGAAATGCATGTTTCTGTCAAAAAATCATAGTATATTACACACTAGTTTACACTAGTTCGGTCAAAAAATCAAAGTAAATCGAGGACTACTCGAAATGATACGAATATTTTCAGATCATTTCTATATATTACGAGGGAAGGTTATGATTGAAGTACATGAAAAAAATCATTTAAAAATTAGACTCAATGAACCTTTTTGAAATACAAGTTTCGGTCAAAAAATCAGAATATATTATACACTATTTTAAACTAGTTTCGTTCAAATAATCAAATTAAATCAGAATCTGTTCGAAATGATACGAAACTTTCCAGATCATTTATATATGTTACGAGGGAAGGTTATGATGGAAGTCCATGCAAAAAATCATCTGAAAATTAACGTCTATAAAACTTTTCGAAATGCAAGTTTCGGTCAAAAAATCATAGTATATTATACACTAGTTTATACTAGTTTCGGTCAAAAAAGAAAATTTAATCGAGGACTGCTAGAAATGATACGCAAATTTTCAGATTATTGATATATTTTATGAGGGAAGGTTATGACGGAAGTCCGTGCAAAAAATCAACTGAAAATTAGATTCTATGAAGCTTTTTTGAAATGCAAGTTTCGGTCAAAAAATCAGAATATATTATACACTATTTTAAACTAGTTTCGTTCAAAAAATCAAATTAAATCAGAAACTGTTCGAAATGATACGAAACTTTCCAGATCATTTATATATGTTACGAGGGAAGGTTATGATGGAAGTCCATGCAAAAAATCATCTGAAAATTAACGTCTATAAAACTTTTCGAAATGCAAGTTTCGGTCAAAAAATCATAGTATATTACACACTAGTTTACACTAGTTTCGGTCAAAAAATCAAAGTAAATCGAGGACTACTCGAAATGATACGAATATTTTCAGATCATTTCTATATATTACGAGGGAAGGTTATGATTGAACTACATGAAAAAAATCATTTAAAAATTAGAGTCAATGAACCTTTTCGAAATACAAGTTTCGGTCTAAAAATCAGAATATATTATACACTATTTTAAACTAGTTTCGTTCAAAAAATCAAATTAAATCAGAAACTGTTCGAAATGATACGAAACTTTCCAGATCATTTATATATGTTACGAGGGAAGGTTATGATGGAAGTCCATGCAAAAAATCATCTGAAAATTAACGTCTATAAAACTTTTCGAAATGCAAGTTTCGGTCAAAAAATCATAGTATATTATACACTAGTTTATACTAGTTTCGGTCAAAAAAGAAAATTTAATCGAGGACTGCTAGAAATGATACGCAAATTTTCAGATTATTGATATATTTTATGAGGGAAGGTTATGACGGAAGTCCGTGCAAAAAATCAACTGAAAATTAGATTCTATGAAGCTTTTTTGAAATGCATGTTTCGGTCAAAAAATCAGAATATATTATACACTATTATAAACTAGTTTCGTTCAAAAAATCAAATTAAATCAGAAACTGTTCGAAATGATACGAAACTTTCCAGATCATTTATATATGTTACGAGGGAAGTTTATGATGGAAGTCCATGCAAAAAATCATCTGAAAATTAACGTCTATAAAACTTTTCGAAATGCAAGTTTCGGTCAAAAAATCATAGTATATTATACACTAGTTTATACTAGTTTCGGTCAAAAAAGAAAATTTAATCGAGGACTTCTCGAAATGATACGAAACTTTTCATATTATTGATATATTTTGTGAGGAAAGGTTATGATGGAAATCCGTGCAAAAAAACATCTGAAAATTAGATTCTATGAAGCTATTTTGAAATGCATGTTTCGGTCAAAAAATCATAAATATTATACACATGTTTATTCTAGTTTCGGTCAAAATGTCGAATTAAATCGAGGAGTGTTCCAATTATAAGAAACTTTTCAGATCATTTATATATGTTACAAGGGAAGGTTATGATGGAAGTCCATGAAAAAATCATCTGAAAATTTGTTTCTATAAAACTTATCGAAATGCATGTTTCTGTCAAAAAATCATAGTATATTACACACTAGTTTACACTAGTTCGGTCAAAAAATCAAAGTAAATCGAGGACTACTCGAAATGATACGAATATTTTCAGATCATTTCTATATATTACGAGGGAAGGTTATGATTGAAGTACATGAAAAAAATCATTTAAAAATTAGACTCAATGAACCTTTTTGAAATACAAGTTTCGGTCAAAAAATCAGAATATATTATACACTATTTTAAACTAGTTTCGTTCAAATAATCAAATTAAATCAGAAACTGTTCGAAATGATACGAAACTTTCCAGATCATTTATATATGTTACGAGGGAAGGTTATGATGGAAGTCCATGCAAAAAATCATCTGAAAATTAACGTCTATAAAACTTTTCGAAATGCAAGTTTCGGTCAAAAAATCATAGTATATTATACACTAGTTTATACTAGTTTCGGTCAAAAAAGAAAATTTAATCGAGGACTGCTAGAAATGATACGCAAATTTTCAGATTATTGATATATTTTATGAGGGAAGGTTATGACGGAAGTCCGTGCAAAAAATCAACTGAAAATTAGATTCTATGAAGCTTTTTTGAAATGCAAGTTTCGGTCAAAAAATCAGAATATATTATACACTATTTTAAACTAGTTTCGTTCAAAAAATCTAATTAAATCAGAAACTGTTCGAAATGATACGAAACGTTCCAGATCATTTATATATGTTACGAGGGAAGGTTATGATGGAAGTCCATGCAAAAAATCATCCTAAAATTAACGTCTATAAAACTTTTCGAAATGCAAGTTTCGGTCAAAAAATCATAGTATATTACACACTAGTTTACACTAGTTTCGGTCAAAAAATCAAAGTAAATCGAGGACTACTCGAAATGATACGAATATTTTCAGATCATTTCTATATATTACGAGGGAAGGTTATGATTGAACTACATGAAAAAAATCATTTAAAAATTAGAGTCAATGAACCTTTTCGAAATACAAGTTTCGGTCAAAAAATCAGAATATATTATACACTATTTTAAACTAGTTTCGTTCAAAAAATCAAATTAAATCAGAAACTGTTCGAAATGATACGAAACTTTCCAGATCATTTATATATGTTACGAGGGAAGGTTATGATGGAAGTCCATGCAAAAAATCATCTGAAAATTAACGTCTATAAAACTTTTCGAAATGCAAGTTTCGGTCAAAAAATCATAGTATATTATACACTAGTTTATACTAGTTTCGGTCAAAAAAGAAAATTTAATCGAGGACTGCTAGAAATGATACGCAAATTTTCAGATTAATGATATATTTTATGAGGGAAGGTTATGACGGAAGTCCGTGCAAAAAATCAACTGAAAATTAGATTCTATGAAGCTTTTTTGAAATGCATGTTTCGGTCAAAAAATCAGAATATATTATACACTATTATAAACTAGTTTCGTTCAAAAAATCAAATTAAATCAGAAACTGTTCGAAATGATACGAAACTTTCCAGATCATTTATATATGTTACGAGAGAAGGTTATGATGGAAGTCCATGCAAAAAATCATCTGAAAATTAACGTCTATAAAACTTTTCGAAATGCAAGTTTCGGTCAAAAAATCATAGTATATTATACACTAGTTTATACTAGTTTCGGTCAAAAAAGAAAATTTAATCGAGGACTTCTCGAAATGATACGAAACTTTTCATATTATTGATATATTTTGTGAGGAAAGGTTATGATGGAAATTCGTGCAAAAAAACATCTGAAAATTAGATTCTATGAAGCTATTTTGAAATGCATGTTTCGGTCAAAAAATCATAAATATTATACACTAGTTTATTCTAGTTTCGGTCAAAATGTCGAATTAAATCGAGGAGTGTTCCAATTATAAGAAACTTTTCAGATCATTTATATATGTTACAAGGGAAGGTTATGATGGAAGTCCATGAAAAAATCATCTGAAAATTTGTTTCTATAAAACTTATCGAAATGCATGTTTCTGTCAAAAAATCATAGTATATTACACACTAGTTTACACTAGTTCGGTCAAAAAATCAAAGTAAATCGAGGACTACTCGAAATGATACGAATATTTTCAGATCATTTCTATATATTACGAGGGAAGGTTATGATTGAAGTACATGAAAAAAATCATTTAAAAATTAGACTCAATGAACCTTTTTGAAATACAAGTTTCGGTCAAAAAATCAGAATATATTATACACTATTTTAAACTAGTTTCGTTCAAATAATCAAATTAAATCAGAAACTGTTCGAAATGATACGAAACTTTCCAGATCATTTATATATGTTACGAGGGAAGGTTATGATGGAAGTCCATGCAAAAAATCATCTGAAAATTAACGTCTATAAAACTTTTCGAAATGCAAGTTTCGGTCAAAAAATCATAGTATATTATACACTAGTTTATACTAGTTTCGGTCAAAAAAGAAAATTTAATCGAGGACTGCTAGAAATGATACGCAAATTTTCAAATTATTGATATATTTTATGAGGGAAGGTTATGACGGATGTCTGTGCAAAAAATCAACTGAAAATTAGATTCTATGATGCTTTTTTGAAATGCAAGTTTCGGTCAAATAATCAGAATATATTATACACTATTTTAAACTAGTTTCGTTCAAAAAATCTAATTAAATCAGAAACTGTTCGAAATGATACGAAACTTTCCAGATCATTTATATATGTTACGAGGGAAGGTTATGATGGAAGTCCATGCAAAAAATCATCCTAAAATTAACGTCTATAAAACTTTTCGAAATGCAAGTTTCTGTCAAAAAATCATAGTATATTATACACTAGTTTATACTAGTTTCGGTCAAAAAAGAAAATTTAATCGAGGACTTCTCGAAATGATACGAAACTTTTCAGATTATAGATATATTTTGTGAGGGAAGGTTATGATGGAAATCCGTGCAAAAAAACATCTGAAAATTAGATTCTATGAAGCTATTTTGAAATGCAAGTTTCGGTCAAAAAATCATAAATATTATACACTAGTTTATTCTAGTTTCGGTAAAAATGTCGAATTAAATCGAGGAATGTTCCAATTATAAGAAACTTTTCAGATCATTTATATATGTTACAAGGGAAGGTTATGATGGAAGTCCATGAAAAAATCATCTGAAAATTTGTTTCTATAAAACTTATCGAAATGCATGTTTCTGTAAAAAAATCATAGTATATTACACACTAGTTTACACTAGTTCGGTCAAAAAATCAAAGTAAATCGAGGACTACTCGAAATGATACGAATATTTTCAGATCATTTCTATATATTACGAGGGAAGGTTATGATTGAAGTACATGAAAAAAATCATTTAAAAATTAGACTCAATGAACCTTTTTGAAATACAAGTTTCGGTCAAAAAATCAGAATATATTATACACTATTTTAAACTAGTTTCGTTCAAAAAATCAAATTAAATCAAAAACTGTTCGAAATGATACGAAACTTTCCAGATCATTTATATATGTTACGAGGGAAGGTTATGATGGAAGTCCATGCAAAAAATCATCTGAAAATTAACGTCTATAAAACTTTTCGAAATGCAAGTTTCGGTCAAAAAATCATAGTATATTATACACTAGTTTATACTAGTTTCGGTCAAAAAAGAAAATTTAATCGAGGACTGCTAGAAATGATACGCAAATTTTCAGATTATTGATATATTTTATGAGGGAAGGTTTTGACGGAAGTCCGTGCAAAAAATCAACTGAAAATTAGATTCTATGAAGCTTTTTTGAAATGCAAGTTTCGGTCAAAAAATCAGAATATATTATACACTATTTTAAACTAGTTTCGTTCAAAAAATCAAATTAAATCAGAAACTGTTCGAAATGATACGAAACTTTCCAGATCATTTATATATGTTACGAGGGAAGGTTATGATGGAAGTCCATGCAAAAAATCATCTGAAAATTAACGTCTATAAAACTTTTCGAAATGCAAGTTTCGGTCAAAAAATCATAGTATATTACACACTAGTTTACACTAGTTTCGGTCAAAAAATCAAAGTAAATCGAGGACTACTCGAAATGATACGAATATTTTCAGATCATTTCTATATATTACGAGGGAAGGTTATGATTGAAGTACATGAAAAAAATCATTTAAAAATTAGACTCAATGAACCTTTTTGAAATACAAGTTTCGGTCAAAAAATCAGAATATATTATACACTATTTTAAACTAGTTTCGTTCAAAAAATCAAATTAAATCAGAAACTGTTCGAAATGATACGAAACTTTCCAGATCATTTATATATGTTACGAGGGAAGGTTATGATGGAAGTCCATGCAAAAAATCATCTGAAAATTAACGTCTATAAAACTTTTCGAAATGCAAGTTTCGGTCAAAAAATCATAGTATATTATACACTAGTTTATACTAGTTTCGGTCAAAAAAGAAAATTTAATCCAGGACTGCTAGAAATGATACGCAAATTTTCAGATTATTGATATATTTTATGAGGGAAGGTTATGACGGATGTCTGTGCAAAAAATCAACTGAAAATTAGATTCTATGATGCTTTTTTGAAATGCAAGTTTCGGTCAAATAATCAGAATATATTATACACTATTTTAAACTAGTTTCGTTCAAAAAATCTAATTAAATCAGAAACTGTTCGAAATGATACGAAACTTTCCAGATCATTTATATATGTTACGAGGGAAGGTTATGATGGAAGTCCATGCAAAAAATCATCCTAAAATTAACGTCTATAAAACTTTTCGAAATGCAAGTTTCTGTCAAAAAATCATAGTATATTATACACTAGTTTATACTAGTTTCGGTCAAAAAAGAAAATTTAATCGAGGACTTCTCGAAATGATACGAAACTTTTCAGATTATAGATATATTTTGTGAGGGAAGGTTATGATGGAAATCCGTGCAAAAAAACATCTGAAAATTAGATTCTATGAAGCTATTTTGAAATGCAAGTTTCGGTCAAAAAATCATAAATATTATACACTAGTTTATTCTAGTTTCGGTAAAAATGTCGAATTAAATCGAGGAATGTTCCAATTATAAGAAACTTTTCAGATCATTTATATATGTTACAAGGGAAGGTTATGATGGAAGTCCATGAAAAAATCATCTGAAAATTTGTTTCTATAAAACTTATCGAAATGCATGTTTCTGTAAAAAAATCATAGTATATTACACACTAGTTTACACTAGTTCGGTCAAAAAATCAAAGTAAATCGAGGACTACTCGAAATGATACGAATATTTTCAGATCATTTCTATATATTACGAGGGAAGGTTATGATTGAAGTACATGAAAAAAATCATTTAAAAATTAGACTCAATGAACCTTTTTGAAATACAAGTTTCGGTCAAAAAATCAGAATATATTATACACTATTTTAAACTAGTTTCGTTCAAAAAATCAAATTAAATCAGAAACTGTTCGAAATGATACGAAACTTTCCAGATCATTTATATATGTTACGAGGGAAGGTTATGATGGAAGTCCATGCAAAAAATCATCTGAAAATTAACGTCTATAAAACTTTTCGAAATGCAAGTTTCGGTCAAAAAATCAAAGTATATTATACACTAGTTTATACTAGTTTCGGTCAAAAAAGAAAATTTAATCGAGGACTGCTAGAAATGATACGCAAATTTTCAGATTATTGATATATTTTATGAGGGATGGTTTTGACGGAAGTCCGTGCAAAAAATCAACTGAAAATTAGATTCTATGAAGCTTTTTTGAAATGCAAGTTTCGGTCAAAAAATCAGAATATATTATACACTATTTTAAACTAGTTTCGTTCAAAAAATCAAATAAAATCAGAAACTGTTCGAAATGATACGAAACTTTCCAGATCATTTATATATGTTACGAGGGAAGGTTATGATGGAAGTCCATGCAAAAAATCATCTGAAAATTAACGTCTATAAAACTTTTCGAAATGCAAGTTTCGGTCAAAAAATCATAGTATATTACACACTAGTTTACACTAGTTTCGGTCAAAAAATCAAAGTAAATCGAGGACTACTCGAAATGATACGAATATTTTCAGATCATTTCTATATATTACGAGGGAAGGTTATGATTGAAGTACATGAAAAAAATCATTTAAAAATTAGACTCAATGAACCTTTTTGAAATACAAGTTTCGGTCAAAAAATCAGAATATATTATACACTATTTTAAACTAGTTTCGTTCAAATAATCAAATTAAATCAGAAACTGTTCGAAATGATACGAAACTTTCCAGATCATTTATATATGTTACGAGGGAAGGTTATGATGGAAGTCCATGCAAAAAATCATCTGAAAATTAACGTCTATAAAACTTTTCGAAATGCAAGTTTCGGTCAAAAAATCATAGTATATTATACACTAGTTTATACTAGTTTCGGTCAAAAAAGAAAATTTAATCAAGGACTGCTAGAAATGATACGCAAATTTTCAGATTATTGATATATTTTATGAGGGAAGGTTATGACGGATGTCTGTGCAAAAAATCAACTGAAAATTAGATTCTATGATGCTTTTTTGAAATGCAAGTTTCGGTCAAATAATCAGAATATATTATACACTATTTTAAACTAGTTTCGTTCAAAAAATCTAATTAAATCAGAAACTGTTCGAAATGATACGAAACTTTCCAGATCATTTATATATGTTACGAGGGAAGGTTATGATGGAAGTCCATGCAAAAAATCATCCTAAAATTAACGTCTATAAAACTTTTCGAAATGCAAGTTTCTGTCAAAAAATCATAGTATATTATACACTAGTTTATACTAGTTTCGGTCAAAAAAGAAAATTTAATCGAGGACTTCTCGAAATGATACGAAACTTTTCAGATTATAGATATATTTTGTGAGGGAAGGTTATGATGGAAATCCGTGCAAAAAAACATCTGAAAATTAGATTCTATGAAGCTATTTTGAAATGCAAGTTTCGGTCAAAAAATCATAAATATTATACACTAGTTTATTCTAGTTTCGGTAAAAATGTCGAATTAAATCGAGGAATGTTCCAATTATAAGAAACTTTTCAGATCATTTATATATGTTACAAGGGAAGGTTATGATGGAAGTCCATGAAAAAATCATCTGAAAATTTGTTTCTATAAAACTTATCGAAATGCATGTTTCTGTAAAAAAATCATAGTATATTACACACTAGTTTACACTAGTTCGGTCAAAAAATCAAAGTAAATCGAGGACTACTCGAAATGATACGAATATTTTCAGATCATTTCTATATATTACGAGGGAAGGTTATGATTGAAGTACATGAAAAAAATCATTTAAAAATTAGACTCAATGAACCTTTTTGAAATACAAGTTTCGGTCAAAAAATCAGAATATATTATACACTATTTTAAACTAGTTTCGTTCAAAAAATCAAATTAAATCAGAAACTGTTCGAAATGATACGAAACTTTCCAGATCATTTATATATGTTACGAGGGAAGGTTATGATGGAAGTCCATGCAAAAAATCATCTGAAAATTAACGTCTATAAAACTTTTCGAAATGCAAGTTTCGGTCAAAAAATCAAAGTATATTATACACTAGTTTATACTAGTTTCGGTCAAAAAAGAAAATTTAATCGAGGACTGCTAGAAATGATACGCAAATTTTCAGATTATTGATATATTTTATGAGGGAAGGTTTTGACGGAAGTCCGTGCAAAAAATCAACTGAAAATTAGATTCTATGAAGCTTTTTTGAAATGCAAGTTTCGGTCAAAAAATCAGAATATATTATACACTATTTTAAACTAGTTTCGTTCAAAAAATCAAATAAAATCAGAAACTGTTCGAAATGATACGAAACTTTCCAGATCATTTATATATGTTACGAGGGAAGGTTATGATGGAAGTCCATGCAAAAAATCATCTGAAAATTAACGTCTATAAAACTTTTCGAAATGCAAGTTTCGGTCAAAAAATCATAGTATATTACACACTAGTTTACACTAGTTTCGGTCAAAAAATCAAAGTAAATCGAGGACTACTCGAAATGATACGAATATTTTCAGATCATTTCTATATATTACGAGGGAAGGTTATGATTGAAGTACATGAAAAAAATCATTTAAAAATTAGACTCAATGAACCTTTTTGAAATACAAGTTTCGGTCAAAAAATCAGAATATATTATACACTATTTTAAACTAGTTTCGTTCAAATAATCAAATTAAATCAGAAACTGTTCGAAATGATACGAAACTTTCCAGATCATTTATATATGTTACGAGGGAAGGTTATGATGGAAGTCCATGCAAAAAATCATCTGAAAATTAACGTCTATAAAACTTTTCGAAATGCAAGTTTCGGTCAAAAAATCATAGTATATTATACACTAGTTTATACTAGTTTCGGTCAAAAAAGAAAATTTAATCGAGGACTGCTAGAAATGATACGCAAATTTTCAGATTATTGATATATTTTATGAGGGAAGGTTATGACGGATGTCTGTGCAAAAAATCAACTGAAAATTAGATTCTATGATGCTTTTTTGAAATGCAAGTTTCGGTCAAATAATCAGAATATATTATACACTATTTTAAACTAGTTTCGTTCAAAAAATCTAATTAAATCAGAAACTGTTCGAAATGATACGAAACTTTCCAGATCATTTATATATGTTACGAGGGAAGGTTATGATGGAAGTCCATGCAAAAAATCATCCTAAAATTAACGTCTATAAAACTTTTCGAAATGCAAGTTTCTGTCAAAAAATCATAGTATATTATACACTAGTTTATACTAGTTTCGGTCAAAAAAGAAAATTTAATCGAGGACTTCTCGAAATGATACGAAACTTTTCAGATTATAGATATATTTTGTGAGGGAAGGTTATGATGGAAATCCGTGCAAAAAAACATCTGAAAATTAGATTCTATGAAGCTATTTTGAAATGCAAGTTTCGGTCAAAAAATCATAAATATTATACACTAGTTTATTCTAGTTTCGGTAAAAATGTCGAATTAAATCGAGGAATGTTCCAATTATAAGAAACTTTTCAGATCATTTATATATGTTACAAGGGAAGGTTATGATGGAAGTCCATGAAAAAATCATCTGAAAATTTGTTTCTATAAAACTTATCGAAATGCATGTTTCTGTAAAAAAATCATAGTATATTACACACTAGTTTACACTAGTTCGGTCAAAAAATCAAAGTAAATCGAGGACTACTCGAAATGATACGAATATTTTCAGATCATTTCTATATATTACGAGGGAAGGTTATGATTGAAGTACATGAAAAAAATCATTTAAAAATTAGACTCAATGAACCTTTTTGAAATACAAGTTTCGGTCAAAAAATCAGAATATATTATACACTATTTTAAACTAGTTTCGTTCAAAAAATCAAATTAAATCAGAAACTGTTCGAAATGATACGAAACTTTCCAGATCATTTATATATGTTACGAGGGAAGGTTATAATGGAAGTCCATGCAAAAAATCATCTGAAAATTAACGTCTATAAAACTTTTCGAAATGCAAGTTTCGGTCAAAAAATCATAGTATATTATACACTAGTTTATACTAGTTTCGGTCAAAAAAGAAAATTTAATCGAGGACTGCTAGAAATGATACGCAAATTTTCAGATTATTGATATATTTTATGAGGGAAGGTTTTGACGGAAGTCCGTGCAAAAAATCAACTGAAAATTAGATTCTATGAAGCTTTTTTGAAATGCAAGTTTCGGTCAAAAAATCAGAATATATTATACACTATTTTAAACTAGTTTCGTTCAAAAAATCAAATTAAATCAGAAACTGTTCGAAATGATACGAAACTTTCCAGATCATTTATATATGTTACGAGGGAAGGTTATGATGGAAGTCCATGCAAAAAATCATCTGAAAATTAACGTCTATAAAACTTTTCGAAATGCAAGTTTCGGTCAAAAAATCATAGTATATTACACACTAGTTTACACTAGTTTCGGTCAAAAAATCAAAGTAAATCGAGGACTACTCGAAATGATACGAATATTTTCAGATCATTTCTATATATTACGAGGGAAGGTTATGATTGAACTACATGAAAAAAATCATTTAAAAATTAGAGTCAATGAACCTTTTTGAAATACAAGTTTCGGTCAAAAAATCAGAATATATTATACACTATTTTAAACTAGTTTCGTTCAAATAATCAAATTAAATCAGAAACTGTTCGAAATGATACGAAACTTTCCAGATCATTTATATATGTTACGAGGGAAGGTTATGATGGAAGTCCATGCAAAAAATCATCTGAAAATTAACGTCTATAAAACTTTTCGAAATGCAAGTTTCGGTCAAAAAATCATAGTATATTATACACTAGTTTATACTAGTTTCGGTCAAAAAAGAAAATTTAATCGAGGACTGCTAGAAATGATACGCAAATTTTCAGATTATTGATATATTTTATGAGGGAAGGTTATGACGGATGTCTGTGCAAAAAATCAACTGAAAATTAGATTCTATGATGCTTTTTTGAAATGCAAGTTTCGGTCAAATAATCAGAATATATTATACACTATTTTAAACTAGTTTCGTTCAAAAAATCTAATTAAATCAGAAACTGTTCGAAATGATACGAAACTTTCCAGATCATTTATATATGTTACGAGGGAAGGTTATGATGGAAGTCCATGCAAAAAATCATCCTAAAATTAACGTCTATAAAACTTTTCGAAATGCAAGTTTCTGTCAAAAAATCATAGTATATTATACACTAGTTTATACTAGTTTCGGTCAAAAAAGAAAATTTAATCGAGGACTTCTCGAAATGATACGAAACTTTTCAGATTATAGATATATTTTGTGAGGGAAGGTTATGATGGAAATCCGTGCAAAAAAACATCTGAAAATTAGATTCTATGAAGCTATTTTGAAATGCAAGTTTCGGTCAAAAAATCATAAATATTATACACTAGTTTATTCTAGTTTCGGTAAAAATGTCGAATTAAATCGAGGAATGTTCCAATTATAAGAAACTTTTCAGATCATTTATATATGTTACAAGGGAAGGTTATGATGGAAGTCCATGAAAAAATCATCTGAAAATTTGTTTCTATAAAACTTATCGAAATGCATGTTTCTGTAAAAAAATCATAGTATATTACACACTAGTTTACACTAGTTCGGTCAAAAAATCAAATAAATCGAGGACTACTCGAAATGATACGAATATTTTCAGATCATTTCTATATATTACGAGGGAAGGTTATGATTGAAGTACATGAAAAAAATCATTTAAAAATTAGACTCAATGAACCTTTTTGAAATACAAGTTTCGGTCAAAAAATCAGAATATATTATACACTATTTTAAACTAGTTTCGTTCAAAAAATCAAATTAAATCAGAAACTATTCGAAATGATACGAAACTTTCCAGATCATTTATATATGTTACGAGGGAAGGTTATGATGGAAGTCCATGCAAAAAATCATCTGAAAATTAACGTCTATAAAACTTTTCGAAATGCAAGTTTCGGTCAAAAAATCATAGTATATTATACACTAGTTTATACTAGTTTCGGTCAAAAAAGAAAATTTAATCGAGGACTGCTAGAAATGATACGCAAATTTTCAGATTATTGATATATTTTATGAGGGAAGGTTATGACGGAAGTCCGTGCAAAAAATCAACTGAAAATTAGATTCTATGAAGCTTTTTTGAAATGCAAGTTTCGGTCAAAAAATCAGAATATATTATACACTATTTTAAACTAGTTTCGTTCAAAAAATCAAATTAAATCAGAAACTGTTCGAAATGATACGAAACTTTCCAGATCATTTATATATGTTACGAGGGAAGGTTATGATGGAAGTCCATGCAAAAAATCATCTGAAAATTAACGTCTATAAAACTTTTCGAAATGCAAGTTTCGGTCAAAAAATCATAGTATATTACACACTAGTTTACACTAGTTTCGGTCAAAAAATCAAAGTAAATCGAGGACTACTCGAAATGATACGAATATTTTCAGATCATTTCTATATATTACGAGGGAAGGTTATGATTGAACTACATGAAAAAAATCATTTAAAAATTAGAGTCAATGAACCTTTTCGAAATACAAGTTTCGGTCAAAAAATCAGAATATATTATACACTATTTTAAACTATTTTCGTTCAAAAAATCAAATTAAATCAGAAACTGTTCGAAATGATACGAAACTTTCCAGATCATTTATATATGTTACGAGGGAAGGTTATGATGGAAGTCCATGCAAAAAATCATCTGAAAATTAACGTCTATAAAACTTTTCGAAATGCAAGTTTCGGTCAAAAAATCATAGTATATTATACACTAGTTTATACTAGTTTCGGTCAAAAAAGAAAATTTAATCGAGGACTGCTAGAAATGATACGCAAATTTTCAGATTATTGATATATTTTATGAGGGAAGGTTATGACGGATGTCTGTGCAAAAAATCAACTGAAAATTAGATTCTATGAAGCTTTTTTGAAATGCAAGTTTCGGTCAAAAAATCAGAATATATTATACACTATTTTAAACTAGTTTCGTTCAAAAAATCTAATTAAATCAGAAACTGTTCGAAATGATACGAAACTTTCCAGATCATTTATATATGTTACGAGGGAAGGTTATGATGGAAGTCCATGCAAAAAATCATCCTAAAATTAACGTCTATAAAACTTTTCGAAATGCAAGTTTCGGTCAAAAAATCATAGTATATTATACACTAGTTTATACTAGTTTCGGTCAAAAAAGAAAATTTAATCGAGGACTGCTAGAAATGATACGCAAATTTTCAGATTATTGATATATTTTATGAGGGAAGGTTTTGACGGAAGTCCGTGCAAAAAATCAACTGAAAATTAGATTCTATGAAGCTTTTTTGAAATGCAAGTTTCGGTCAAAAAATCAGAATATATTATACACTATTTTAAACTAGTTTCGTTCAAAAAATCAAATTAAATCAGAAACTGTTCGAAATGATACGAAACTTTCCAGATCATTTATATATGTTACGAGGGAAGGTTATGATGGAAGTCCATGCAAAAAATCATCTGAAAATTAACGTCTATAAAACTTTTCGAAATGCAAGTTTCGGTCAAAAAATCATAGTATATTACACACTAGTTTACACTAGTTTCGGTCAAAAAATCAAAGTAAATCGAGGACTACTCGAAATGATACGAATATTTTCAGATCATTTCTATATATTACGAGGGAAGGTTATGATTGAACTACATGAAAAAAATCATTTAAAAATTAGAGTCAATGAACCTTTTCGAAATACAAGTTTCGGTCAAAAAATCAGAATATACTATACACTATTTTAAACTATTTTCGTTCAAAAAATCAAATTAAATCAGAAACTGTTCGAAATGATACGAAACTTTCCAGATCATTTATATATGTTACGAGGGAAGGTTATGATGGAAGTCCATGCAAAAAATCATCTGAAAATTAACGTCTATAAAACTTTTCGAAATGCAAGTTTCGGTCAAAAAATCATAGTATATTATACACTAGTTTATACTAGTTTCGGTCAAAAAAGAAAATTTAATCGAGGACTGCTAGAAATGATACGCAAATTTTCAGATTATTGATATATTTTATGAGGGAAGGTTATGACGGATGTCTGTGCAAAAAATCAACTGAAAATTAGATTCTATGAAGCTTTTTTGAAATGCAAGTTTCGGTCAAAAAATCAGAATATATTATACACTATTTTAAACTAGTTTCGTTCAAAAAATCTAATTAAATCAGAAACTGTTCGAAATGATACGAAACTTTCCAGATCATTTATATATGTTACGAGGGAAGGTTATGATGGAAGTCCATGCAAAAAATCATCCTAAAATTAACGTCTATAAAACTTTTCGAAATGCAAGTTTCGGTCAAAAAATCATAGTATATTATACACTAGTTTATACTAGTTTCGGTCAAAAAAGAAAATTTAATCGAGGACTGCTAGAAATGATACGCAAATTTTCAGATTATTGATATATTTTATGAGGGAAGGTTTTGACGGAAGTCCGTGCAAAAAATCAACTGAAAATTAGATTCTATGAAGCTTTTTTGAAATGCAAGTTTCGGTCAAAAAATCAGAATATATTATACACTATTTTAAACTAGTTTCGTTCAAAAAATCAAATTAAATCAGAAACTGTTCGAAATGATACGAAACTTTCCAGATCATTTATATATGTTACGAGGGAAGGTTATGATGGAAGTCCATGCAAAAAATCATCTGAAAATTAACGTCTATAAAACTTTTCGAAATGCAAGTTTCGGTCAAAAAATCATAGTATATTACACACTAGTTTACACTAGTTTCGGTCAAAAAATCAAAGTAAATCGAGGACTACTCGAAATGATACGAATATTTTCAGATCATTTCTATATATTACGAGGGAAGGTTATGATTGAACTACATGAAAAAAATCATTTAAAAATTAGAGTCAATGAACCTTTTCGAAATACAAGTTTCGGTCAAAAAATCAGAATATATTATACACTATTTTAAACTATTTTCGTTCAAAAAATCAAATTAAATCAGAAACTGTTCGAAATGATACGAAACTTTCCAGATCATTTATATATGTTACGAGGGAAGGTTATGATGGAAGTCCATGCAAAAAATCATCTGAAAATTAACGTCTATAAAACTTTTCGAAATGCAAGTTTCGGTCAAAAAATCATAGTATATTATACACTAGTTTATACTAGTTTCGGTCAAAAAAGAAAATTTAATCGAGGACTGCTAGAAATGATACGCAAATTTTCAGATTATTGATATATTTTATGAGGGAAGGTTATGACGGATGTCTGTGCAAAAAATCAACTGAAAATTAGATTCTATGAAGCTTTTTTGAAATGCAAGTTTCGGTCAAAAAATCAGAATATATTATACACTATTTTAAACTAGTTTCGTTCAAAAAATCTAATTAAATCAGAAACTGTTCGAAATGATACGAAACTTTCCAGATCATTTATATATGTTACGAGGGAAGGTTATGATGGAAGTCCATGCAAAAAATCATCCTAAAATTAACGTCTATAAAACTTTTCGAAATGCAAGTTTCGGTCAAAAAATCATAGTATATTATACACTAGTTTATACTAGTTTCGGTCAAAAAAGAAAATTTAATCGAGGACTGCTAGAAATGATACGCAAATTTTCAGATTATTGATATATTTTATGAGGGAAGGTTTTGACGGAAGTCCGTGCAAAAAATCAACTGAAAATTAGATTCTATGAAGCTTTTTTGAAATGCAAGTTTCGGTCAAAAAATCAGAATATATTATACACTATTTTAAACTAGTTTCGTTCAAAAAATCAAATTAAATCAGAAACTGTTCGAAATGATACGAAACTTTCCAGATCATTTATATATGTTACGAGGGAAGGTTATGATGGAAGTCCATGCAAAAAATCATCTGAAAATTAACGTCTATAAAACTTTTCGAAATGCAAGTTTCGGTCAAAAAATCATAGTATATTATACACTAGTTTACACTAGTTTCGGTCAAAAAAGAAAATTTAATCGAGGACTTCTCGAAATGATACGAAACTTTTCAGATTATAGATATATTTTGTGAGGGAAGGTTATGATGGAAATCCGTGCAAAAAAACATCTGAAAATTAGATTCTATGAAGCTATTTTGAAATGCAAGTTTCGGTCAAAAAATCATAAATATTATACACTAGTTTATTCTAGTTTCGGTCAAAATGTCGAATTAAATCGAGGAATGTTCCAATTATAAGAAACTTTTCAGATCATTTATATATGTTACAAGGGAAGGTTATGATGGAAGTCCATGAAAAAATCATCTGAAAATTTGTTTCTATAAAACATATCGAAATGCATGTTTCTGTAAAAAAATCATAGTATATTACACACTAGTTTACACTAGTTCGGTCAAAAAATCAAAGTAAATCGAGGACTACTCGAAATGATACGAATATTTTCAGATCATTTCTATATATTACGAGGGAAGGTTATGATTGAAGTACATGAAAAAAATCATTTAAAAATTAGACTCAATGAACCTTTTTGAAATACAAGTTTCGGTCAAAAAATCAGAATATATTATACACTATTTTAAACTAGTTTCGTTCAAAAAATCAAATTAAATCAGAAACTGTTCGAAATGATACGAAACTTTCCAGATCATTTATATATGTTACGAGGGAAGGTTATGATGGAAGTCCATGCAAAAAATCATCTGAAAATTAACGTCTATAAAACTTTTCGAAATGCAAGTTTCGGTCAAAAAATCATAGTATATTATACACTAGTTTATACTAGTTTCGGTCAAAAAAGAAAATTTAATCGAGGACTGCTAGAAATGATACGCAAATTTTCAGATTATTGATATATTTTATGAGGGAAGGTTTTGACGGAAGTCCGTGCAAAAAATCAACTGAAAATTAGATTCTATGAAGCTTTTTTGAAATGCAAGTTTCGGTCAAAAAATCAGAATATATTATACACTATTTTAAACTAGTTTCGTTCAAAAAATCAAATTAAATCAGAAACTGTTCGAAATGATACGAAACTATCCAGATCATTTATATATGTTACGAGGGAAGGTTATGATGGAAGTCCATGCAAAAAATCATCTGAAAATTAACGTCTATAAAACTTTTCGAAATGCAAGTTTCGGTCAAAAAATCATAGTATATTACACACTAGTTTACACTAGTTTCGGTCAAAAAATCAAAGTAAATCGAGGACTACTCGAAATGATACGAATATTTTCAGATCATTTCTATATATTACGAGGGAAGGTTATGATTGAACTACATGAAAAAAATCATTTAAAAATTAGAGTCAATGAACCATTTCGAAATACAAGTTTCGGTCAAAAAATCAGAATATATTATACACTATTTTAAACTAGTTTCGTTCAAAAAATCAAATTAAATCAGAAACTGTTCGAAATGATACGAAACTTTCCAGATCATTTATATATGTTACGAGGGAAGGTTATGATGGAAGTCCATGCAAAAAATCATCTGAAAATTAACGTCTATAAAACTTTTCGAAATGCAAGTTTCGGTCAAAAATCATAGTATATTATACACTAGTTTATACTAGTTTCGGTCAAAAAAGAAAATTTAATCGAGGACTGCTAGAAATGATACGCAAATTTTTAGATTATTGATATATTTTATGAGGGAAGGTTATGACGGAAGTCCGTGCAAAAAATCAACTGAAAATTAGATTCTATGAAGCTTTTTTGAAATGCAAGTTTCGGTCAAAAAATCAGAATATATTATACACTATTATAAACTAGTTTCGTTCAAAAAATCAAATTAAATCAGAAACTGTTCGAAATGATACGAAACTTTCCAGATCATTTATATATGTTACGAGGGAAGGTTATGATGGAAGTCCATGCAAAAAATCATCTGAAAATTAACGTCTATAAAACTTTTCGAAATGCAAGTTTCGGTCAAAAAATCATAGTATATTATACACTAGTTTATACTAGTTTCGTTCAAAAAAGAAAATTTAATCGAGGACTTCTCGAAATGATACGAAACTTTTCATATTATTGATATATTTTGTGAGGAAAGGTTATGATGGAAATCCGTGCAAAAAAACATCTGAAAATTAGATTCTATGAAGCTATTTTGAAATGCATGTTTTGGTCAAAAAATCATAAATATTATACACTAGTTTATTCTAGTTTCGGTCAAAATGTCGAATTAAATCGAGGAGTGTTCCAATTATAAGAAACTTTTCAGATCATTTATATATGTTACAAGGGAAGGTTATGATGGAAGTCCATGAAAAAATCATCTGAAAATTTGTTTCTATAAAACTTATCGAAATGCATGTTTCTGTTAAAAAATCATAGTATATTACACACTAGTTTACACTAATTCGGTCAAAAAATCAAAGTAAATCGGGGACTACTCGAAATGATACGAATATTTTCAGATCATTTCTATATATTACGAGGGAAGGTTATGATTGAAGTACATGAAAAAAATCATTTAAAAATTAGACTCAATGAACCTTTTTGAAATACAAGTTTCGGTCAAAAAATCAGAATATATTATACACTATTTTAAACTAGTTTCGTTAAAAAAATCAAATTAAATCAGAAACTGTTCGAAATGATACGAAACTTTCCAGATCATTTATATATGTTACGAGGGAAGGTTATGATGGAAGTCCATGCAAAAAATCATCTGAAAATTAACGTCTATAAAACTTTTCGAAATGCAAGTTTCGGTCAAAAAATCATAGTATATTATACACTAGTTTATACTAGTTTCGGTCAAAAAAGAAAATTTAATCGAGGACTGCTAGAAATGATACGCAAATTTTCAGATTATTGATATATTTTATGAGGGAAGGTTATGACGGATGTCTGTGCAAAAAATCAACTGAAAATTAGATTCTATGAAGCTTTTTTGAAATGCAAGTTTCGGTCAAAAAATCAGAATATATTATACACTATTTTAAACTAGTTTCGTTCAAAAAATCTAATTAAATCAGAAACTGTTCGAAATGATACGAAACTTTCCAGATCATTTATATATGTTACGAGGGAAGGTTATGATGGAAGTCCATGCAAAAAATCATCCTAAAATTAACGTCTATAAAACTTTTCGAAATGCAAGTTTCTGTCAAAAAATCATAGTATATTATACACTAGTTTATACTAGTTTCGGTCAAAAAAGAAAATTTAATCGAGGACTTCTCGAAATGATACGAAACTTTTCAGATTATAGATATATTTTGTGAGGGAAGGTTATGATGGAAATCCGTGCAAAAAAACATCTGAAAATTAGATTCTATGAAGCTATTTTGAAATGCAAGTTTCGGTCAAAAAATCATAAATATTATACACTAGTTTATTCTAGTTTCGGTCAAAATGTCGAATTAAATCGAGGAATGTTCCAATTATATGAAACTTTTCAGATCATTTACATATGTTACAAGGGAAGGTTATGATGGAAGTCCATGAAAAAATCATCTGAAAATTTGTTTCTATAAAACTTATCGAAATGCATGTTTCTGTAAAAAAATCATAGTATATTACACACTAGTTTACACTAGTTTCGGTCAAAAAATCAAAGTAAATCGAGGACTACTCGAAATGGTACGAATATTTTCAGATCATTTCTATATATTAGGAGGGAAGGTTATGTTTGAAGTATATGAAAAAAATCATTTAAAAATTAGACTCAATGAACCATTTTGAAATACAAGTTTCGGTCAAAAAATCAGAATATATTATACACTATTTTAAACTAGGTTCGTTCAAAAAATCAAATTAAATCAGAAACTGTTCGAAATGATACGAAACTTTCCAGATCATTTATATATGTTACGAGGGAAGGTTATGATGGAAGTCCATGCAAAAAATCATCTGAAAATTAACGTCTATAAAACTTTTCGAAATGCATGTTTCGGTCAAAAAATCATAGTATATTATACACTAGTTTATACTAGTTTCGGTCAAAAAAGAAAATATAATCGAGGACTGCTAGAAATGATACGCAAATTTTCAGATTATTGATATATTTTATGAGGGAAGGTTATGACGGAAGTCCGTGCAAAAAATCAACTGAAAATTAGATTCTATGAAGCTTTATTGAAATGCAAGTTTCGGTCAAAAAATCAGAATATATTATACACTATTTTAAACTAGTTTCGTTCAAAAAATCAAATTAAATCAGAAACTGTTCGAAATGATACGAAACTTTCCAGATTATTTATATATGTTACGAGGGAAGGTTATGATGGAAGTCCATGCAAAAAATCATCTGAAAATTAACGTCTATAAAACTTTTCGAAATGCAAGTTTCGGTCAAAAAATCATAGTATATTACACACTAGTTTACACTAGTTTCGGTCAAAAAATCAAAGTAAATCGAGGACTACTCGAAATGATACGAATATTTTCAGATCATTTCTATATATTACGAGGGAAGGTTATGATTGAACTACATGAAAAAAATCATTTAAAAATTAGAGTCAATGAACCTTTTCGAAATACAAGTTTCGGTCAAAAAATCAGAATATATTATACACTATTTTAAACTAGTTTCGTTCAAAAAATCAAATTAAATCAGAAACTGTTCGAAATGATACGAAACTTTCCAGATCATTTATATATGTTACGAGGGAAGGTTATGATGGAAGTCCATGCAAAAAATCATCTGAAAATTAACGTCTATAAAACTTTTCGAAATGCAAGTTTCGGTCAAAAAATCATAGTATATTATACACTAGTTTATACTAGTTTCGGTCAAAAAAGAAAATTTAATCGAGGACTGCTAGAAATGATACGTAAATTTTCAGATTATTGATATATTTTATGAGGGAAGGTTATGACGGAAGTCCGTGCAATAAATCAACTGAAAATTAGATTCTATGAAGCTTTTTTGAAATGCATGTTTCGGTCAAAAAATCAGAATATATTATACACTATTATAAACTAGTTTCGTTCAAAAAATCAAATTAAATCAGAAACTGTTCGAAATGATACGAAACTTTCCAGATCATTTATATATGTTACGAGGGAAGGTTATGATGGAAGTCCATGCAAAAAATCATATGAAAATTAACGACTATAAAACTTTTCGAAATGCAAGTTTCGGTCAAAAAATCATAGTATATTATACACTAGTTTATACTAGTTTCGGTCAAAAAAGAAAATTTAATCGAGGACTTCTCGAAATGATACGAAACTTTTCAGATTATTGATATATTTTGTGAGGGAAGGTTATGATGGAAATCCGTGCAAAAAAACATCTGTTAATTAGATTCTATGAAGCTATTTTGAAATGCAAGTTTCGGTCAAAAAATCATAAATATTATACACTAGTTTATTCTAGTTTCGGTCAAAATGTCGAATTAAATCGAGGAATGTTCCAATTATAAGAAAATTTTCAGATCATTTATATATTTTACAAGGGAAGGTTATGATGGAAGTCCATGAAAAAATCATCAGAAAATTTGTTTCTATAAAACTTATCGAAATGCATGTTTCTGTCAAAAAATCATAGTATATTACACACTAGTTTACACTAGTTTCGGTCAAAAAATCAAAGTAAATCGAGGACTACTCGAAATGATACGAATATTTTCAGATCATTTCTATATATTAGGAGGGAAGGTTATGTTTGAAGTATATGAAAAAAATCATTTAAAAATTAGACTCAATGAACCTTTTTGAAATACAAGTTTCGGTCAAAAAATCAGAATATATTATACACTATTTTAAACTAGTTTCGTTCAAAAAATCAAATTAAATCAGAAACTGTTCGAAATGATACGAAACTTTCCAGATCATTTATATATGTTACGAGGGAAGGTTATGATGGAAGTCCATGCAAAAAATCATCTGAAAATTAACGTCTATAAAACTTTTCGAAATGCAAGTTTCGGTCAAAAAATCATAGTATATTATACACTAGTTTATACTAGTTTCGGTCAAAAAAGAAAATTTAATCGAGGACTTCTCGAAATGATACGAAACTTTTCAGATTATTGATATATTTTGTGAGGGAAGGTTATGATGGAAAGCCGTGCAAAAAATCATCTGAAAATTAGATTCTATGAAGCTATTTTGAAATGCAAGTTTCGGTCAAAAAATCATAAATATTATACACTAGTTTATTCTAGTTTCGGTCAAAATGTCGAATTAAATCGAGGAATGTTCCAATTATAAGAAACTTTTCAGATCATTTATATATGTTACAAGGGAAGGTTATGATGGAAGTCCATGAAAAAATCATCTGAAAATTTGTTTCTATAAAACTTATCGAAATGCATGTTTCTGTCAAAAAATCATAGTATATTACACACTAGTTTACACTAGTTTCGGTCAAAAAATCAATGTAAATCGAGGACTACTCGAAATGGTACGAATATTTTCAGATCATTTCTATATATTAGGAGGGAAGGTTATGATTGATGTACATGAAAAAAATCATTTAAAAATTAGACTCAATGAACCTTTTTGAAATACAAGTTTCGGTCAAAAAATCAGAATATATTATATACTATTTTAAACTAGTTTCGCTCAAAAAATTAAATTAAATCAGAAACTGTTCGAAATGATACGAAACTTTCCAGATCATTTATATATGTTACGAGGGAAGGTTATGATGGAAGTCCATGCAAAAAATCATCTGAAAATTAACGTCTATAAAACTTTTCGAAATGCAAGTTTCGGTCAAAAAATCATAGTATATTATACACTAGTTTATACTAGTTTCGGTCAAAAAAGAAAATTTAATCGAGGACTTCTCGAAATTATACGAAACTTTTCAGATTATTGATATATTTTGTGAGGGAAGGTTATGATGGAAAGCCGTGCAAAAAAACATCTGTTAATTAGATTCTATGAAGCTATTTTGAAATGCAAGTTTCGGTCAAAAAATCATAAATATTATACACTAGTTTATTCTAGTTTCGGTCAAAATTTCGAATTAAATCGAGGAATGTTCCAATTATAAGAAACTTTTCAGATCATTTATATATGTTACAAGGGAAGGTTATGATGGAAGTCCATGAAAAAATCATCTGAAAATTTGTTTCTATAAAACTTATCGAAATGCATGTTTCTGTCAAAAAATCATAGTATATTACACACTAGTTTACACTAGTTTCGGTCAAAAAATCAATGTAAATCGAGGACTACTCGAAATGGTACGAATATTTTCAGATCATTTCTATATATTAGGAGGGAAGGTTATGATTGATGTACATGAAAAAAATCATTTAAAAATTAGATTCAATGAACCTTTTTGAAATACAAGTTTCGGTCAAAAAATCAGAATATATTATACACTATTTTAAACTAGTTTCGTTCAAAAAATCAAATTAAATCAGAAACTGTTCGAAATGATACGAAACTTTCCAGATCATTTATATATGTTACGAGGGAAGGTTATGATGGAAGTCCATGCAAAAAATCATCTGAAAATTAACGTCTATAAAACTTTTCGAAATGCAAGTTTCGGTCAAAAAATCATAGTATATTATACACTAGTTTATACTAGTTTCGGTCAAAAAAGAAAATTTAATCGAGGACTTCTCGAAATGATACGAAACTTTTCAGATTATTGATATATTTTGTGAGGGAAGGTTATGATGGAAAGCCGTGCAAAAAATCATCTGAAAATTAGATTCTATGAAGCTATTTTGAAATGCAAGTTTCGGTCAAAAAATCATAAATATTATACACTAGTTTATTCTAGTTTCGGTCAAAATGTCGAATTAAATCGAGGAATGTTCCAATTATAAGAAACTTTTCAGATCATTTATATATGTTACAAGGGAAGGTTATGATGGAAGTCCATGAAAAAATCATCTGAAAATTTGTTTCTATAAAACTTATCGAAATGCATGTTTCTGTCAAAAAATCATAGTATATTACACACTAGTTTACACTAGTTTCGGTCAAAAAATCAATGTAAATCGAGGACTACTCGAAATGGTACGAATATTTTCAGATCATTTCTATATATTAGGAGGGAAGGTTATGATTGATGTACATGAAAAAAATCATTTAAAAATTAGACTCAATGAACCTTTTTGAAATACAAGTTTCGGTCAAAAAATCAGAATATATTATACACTATTTTAAACTAGTTTCGTTCAAAAAATCAAATTAAATCAGAAACTGTTCGAAATGATACGAAACTTTCCAGATCATTTATATATGTTACGAGGGAAGGTTATGATGGAAGTCCATGCAAAAAATCATCTGAAAATTAACGTCTATAAAACTTTTCGAAATGCAAGTTTCGGTCAAAAAATCATAGTATATTATACACTAGTTTATACTAGTTTCGGTCAAAAAAGAAAATTTAATCGAGGACTTCTCGAAATGATACGAAACTTTTCAGATTATAGATTTATTTTGTGAGGGAAGGTTATGATGGAAAGCCGTGCAAAAAATCATCTGAAAATTAGATTCTATGAAGCTATTTTGAAATGCAAGTTTCGGTCAAAAAATCATAAATATTATACACTAGTTTATTCTAGTTTCGGTCAAAATGTCGAATTAAATCGAGGAATGTTCCAATTATAAGAAACTTTACAGATCATTTATATATGTTACAAGGGAAGGTTATGATGGAAGTCCATGAAAAAATCATCTGAAAATTTGTTTCTATAAAACTTATCGAAATGCATGTTTCTGTCAAAAAATCATAGTATATTACACACTAGTTTACACTAGTTTCGGTCAAAAAATCAATGTAAATCGAGGACTACTCGAAATGGTACGAATATTTTCAGATCATTTTTATATATTAGGAGGGAAGGTTATGATTGATGTACATGAAAAAAATCATTTAAAAATTAGACTCAATGAACCTTTTTGAAATACAAGTTTCGGTCAAAAAATCAGAATATATTATACACTATTTTAAACTAGTTTCGTTCAAAAAATCAAATTAAATCAGAAACTGTTCGAAATGATACGAAACTTTCCAGATCATTTATATATGTTACGAGGGAAGGTTATGATGGAAGTCCATGCAAAAAATCATCTGAAAATTAACGTCTATAAAACTTTTCGAAATGCAAGTTTCGGTCAAAAAATCATAGTATATTATACACTAGTTTATACTAGTTTCGGTCAAAAAAGAAAATTTAATCGAGGACTTCTCGAAATGATACGAAACTTTTCAGATTATAGATATATTTTGTGAGGGAAGGTTATGATGGAAAGCCGTGCAAAAAATCATCTGAAAATTAGATTCTATGAAGCTATTTTGAAATGCAAGTTTCGGTCAAAAAATCATAAATATTATACACTAGTTTATTCTAGTTTCGGTCAAAATGTCGAATTAAATCGAGGAATGTTCCAATTATAAGAAACTTTACAGATCATTTATATATGTTACAAGGGAAGGTTATGATGGAAGTCCATGAAAAAATCATCTGAAAATTTGTTTCTATAAAACTTATCGAAATGCATGTTTCTGTCAAAAAATCATAGTATATTACACACTAGTTTACACTAGTTTCGGTCAAAAAATCAATGTAAATCGAGGACTACTCGAAATGATACGAATATTTTCAGATCATTTCTATATATTAGGAGGGAAGGTTATGTTTGAAGTATATGAAAAAAATCATTTAAAAATTAGACTCAATGAACCTTTTTGAAATACAAGTTTCGGTCAAAAAATCAGAATATATTATACACTATTTTAAACTAGTTTCGTTCAAAAAATCAAATTAAATCAGAAACTGTTCGAAATGATACGAAACTTTCCAGATCATTTATATATGTTACGAGGGAAGGTTATGATGGAAGTCCATGCAAAAAATCATCTGAAAATTAACGTCTATAAAACTTTTCGAAATGCAAGTTTCGGTCAAAAAATCATAGTATATTATACACTAGTTTATACTAGTTTCGGTCAAAAAAGAAAATTTAATCGAGGACTTCTCGAAATGATACGAAACTTTTCAGATTATAGATATATTTTGTGAGGGAAGGTTATGATGGAAAGCCGTGCAAAAAATCATCTGAAAATTAGATTCTATGAAGCTATTTTGAAATGCAAGTTTCGGTCAAAAAATCATAAATATTATACACTAGTTTATTCTAGTTTCGGTCAAAATGTCGAATTAAATCGAGGAATGTTCCAATTATAAGAAACTTTACAGATCATTTATATATGTTACAAGGGAAGGTTATGATGGAAGTCCATGAAAAAATCATCTGAAAATTTGTTTCTATAAAACTTATCGAAATGCATGTTTCTGTCAAAAAATCATAGTATATTACACACTAGTTTACACTAGTTTCGGTCAAAAAATCAATGTAAATCGAGGACTACTCGAAATGATACGAATATTTTCAGATCATTTCTATATATTACGAGGGAAGGTTATGATTGAACTACATGAAAAAAATCATTTAAAAATTAGACTCAATGAACCTTTTCGAAATACAAGTTTCGGTCAAAAAATCAGAATATATTATACACTATTTTAAACTAGTTTCGTTCAAAAAATCAAATTAAATCAGAAACTGTTCGAAATGATACGAAACTTTCCAGATAATTTATATATGTTACGAGGGAAGGTTATGATGGAAGTCCATGCAAAAAATCATCTGAAAATTAACGTCTATAAAACTTTTCGAAATGCATGTTTCGGTCAAAAAATCATAGTATATTATACACTAGTTTATACTAGTTTCGGTCAAAAAAGAAAATTTAATCGAGGACTTCTCGAAATGATACGAAACTTTTCAGATTATTGATATATTTTGTGAGGGAAGGTTATGATGGAAATCCGTGCAAAAAAACATCTGTTAATTAGATTCTATGAAGCTATTTTGAAATGCAAGTTTCGGTCAAAAAATCAGAATATATTATACACTATTTTAAACTAGTTTCTTTCAAAAAATCAAATTAAATCAGAAACTGTTCGAAATGATACGAAACTTTCCAGATTATTTATATATGTTACGAGGGAAGGTTATGATGGAAGTCCATGCAAAAAATCATCTGAAAATTAACGTCTATAAAACTTTTCGAAATGCAAGTTTCGGTCAAAAAATCAAAGTAAATCGAGGACTACTCGAAATGATACGAATATTTTCAGATCATTTCTATATATTACGAGGGAAGGTTATGATTGAACTACATGAAAAAAATAATTTAAAAATTAGACTCAATGAACCTTTTCGAAATACAAGTTTCGGTCAAAAAATCAGAATATATTATACACTATTTTAAACTAGTTTCGTTCAAAAAATCAAATTAAATCAGAAACTGTTCGAAATGATACGAAACTTTCCAGATCATTTATATATGTTACGATGGAAGGTTATGATGGAAGTCCATGCAAAAAATTATCTGAAAATTAATGTCTATAAAACTTTTCTAAATGCAAGTTTCGGTCAAAAAATCATAGTATATTATACACTAGTTTATACTAGTTTCGGTCAAAAAAGCAAATTTAATCGAGAAATGCTAGAAATGATACGCAAATTTTCAGATTATTGATATATTTTATGAGGGAAGGTTATGACGGAAGTCCGTGCAAAAAATCAACCGAAAATTAGATTCTATGAAGCTTTTTTGAAATGCAAGTTTCGGTCAAAAAATCAGAATATATTATACACTATTTTAAACTAGTTTCGTTCAAAAAATCTAATTAAATCAGAAACTGTTCGAAATGATACGAAACTTTCCAGATCATTTATATATGTTACGAGGGAAGGTTATGATGGTAGTCCATGCAAAAAATCATCTGAAAATTAACGACTATAAAACTTTTCGAAATGCAAGTTTCGGTCAAAAAATCATAGTATATTATACACTAGTTTATACTAGTTTCGGTCAAAAAAGAAAATTTAATCGAGGACTTCTCGAAATGATACGAAACTTTTCAGATTATTGATATATTTTGTGAGGGAAGGTTATGATGGAAATCCGTGCAAAAAAACATCTGTTAATTAGATTCTATGAAGCTATTTTGAAATGCAAGTTTCGGTCAAAAAATCATAAATATTATACACTAGTTTATTCTAGTTTCGGTCAAAATGTCGAATTAAATCGAGGAATGTTCCAATTATAAGAAACTTTTCAGATCATTTATATATGTTACAAGGGAAGGTTATGATGGAAGTCCATGATAAAATCATCAGAAAATTTGTTTCTATAAAACTTATCGAAATGCATGTTTCTGTCAAAAAATCATAGTATATTACACACTAGTTTACACTAGTTTCGGTCAAAAAATCAAAGTAAATCGAGGACTACTCGAAATGATACGAATATTTTCAGATCATTTCTATATATTAGGAGGGAAGGTTATGTTTGAAGTATATGAAAAAAATCATTTAAAAATTAGACTCAATGAACCTTTTTGAAATACAAGTTTCGGTCAAAAAATCAGAATATATTATACACTATTTTAAACTAGTTTCGTTCAAAAAATCAAATTAAATCAGAAACTGTTCGAAATGATACGAAACTTTCCAGATCATTTATATATGTTACGAGGGAAGGTTATGATGGAAGTCCATGCAAAAAATCATCTGAAAATTAACGTCTATAAAACTTTTCGAAATGCAAGTTTCGGTCAAAAAATCATAGTATATTATACACTAGTTTATACTAGTTTCGGTCAAAAAAGAAAATTTAATCGAGGACTTCTCGAAATGATACGAAACTTTTCAGATTATAGATATATTTTGTGAGGGAAGGTTATGATGGAAAGCCGTGCAAAAAATCATCTGAAAATTAGATTCTATGAAGCTATTTTGAAATGCAAGTTTCGGTCAAAAAATCATAAATATTATACACTAGTTTATTCTAGTTTCGGTCAAAATGTCGAATTAAATCGAGGAATGTTCCAATTATAAGAAACTTTTCAGATCATTTATATATGTTACAAGGGAAGGTTATGATGGAAGTCCATGAAAAAATCATCTGAAAATTTGTTTCTATAAAACTTATCGAAATGCATGTTTCTGTCAAAAAATCATAGTATATTACACACTAGTTTACACTAGTTTCGGTCAAAAAATCAATGTAAATCGAGGACTACTCGAAATGGTACGAATATTTTCAGATCATTTCTATATATTAGGAGGGAAGGTTATGATTGATGTACATGAAAAAAATCATTTAAAAATTAGACTCAATGAACCTTTTTGAAATACAAGTTTCGGTCAAAAAATCAGAATATATTATATACTATTTTAAACTAGTTTCGTTCAAAAAATTAAATTAAATCAGAAACTGTTCGAAATGATACGAAACTTTCCAGATCATTTATATATGTTACGAGGGAAGGTTATGATGGAAGTCCATGCAAAAAATCATCTGAAAATTAACGACTATAAAACTTTTCGAAATGCAAGTTTCGGTCAAAAAATCATAGTATATTATACACTAGTTTATACTAGTTTCGGTCAAAAAAGAAAATTTAATCGAGGACTTCTCGAAATGATACGAAACTTTTCAGATTATTGATATATTTTGTGAGGGAAGGTTATGATGGAAATCCGTGCAAAAAAACATCTGTTAATTAGATTCTATGAAGCTATTTTGAAATGCAAGTTTCGGTCAAAAAATCATAAATATTATACACTAGTTTATTCTAGTTTCGGTCAAAATGTCGAATTAAATCGAGGAATGTTCCAATTATAAGAAACTTTTCAGATCATTTATATATGTTACAAGGGAAGGTTATGATGGAAGTCCATGATAAAATCATCAGAAAATTTGTTTCTATAAAACTTATCGAAATGCATGTTTCTGTCAAAAAATCATAGTATATTACACACTAGTTTACACTAGTTTCGGTCAAAAAATCAAAGTAAATCGAGGACTACTCGAAATGATACGAATATTTTCAGATCATTTCTATATATTAGGAGGGAAGGTTATGTTTGAAGTATATGAAAAAAATCATTTAAAAATTAGACTCAATGAACCTTTTTGAAATACAAGTTTCGGTCAAAAAATCAGAATATATTATACACTATTTTAAACTAGTTTCGTTCAAAAAATCAAATTAAATCAGAAACTGTTCGAAATGATACGAAACTTTCCAGATCATTTATATATGTTACGAGGGAAGGTTATGATGGAAGTCCATGCAAAAAATCATCTGAAAATTAACGTCTATAAAACTTTTCGAAATGCAAGTTTCGGTCAAAAAATCATAGTATATTATACACTAGTTTATACTAGTTTCGGTCAAAAAAGAAAATTTAATCGAGGACTTCTCGAAATGATACGAAACTTTTCAGATTATAGATATATTTTGTGAGGGAAGGTTATGATGGAAAGCCGTGCAAAAAATCATCTGAAAATTAGATTCTATGAAGCTATTTTGAAATGCAAGTTTCGGTCAAAAAATCATAAATATTATACACTAGTTTATTCTAGTTTCGGTCAAAATGTCGAATTAAATCGAGGAATGTTCCAATTATAAGAAACTTTTCAGATCATTTATATATGTTACAAGGGAAGGTTATGATGGAAGTCCATGAAAAAATCATCTGAAAATTTGTTTCTATAAAACTTATCGAAATGCATGTTTCTGTCAAAAAATCATAGTATATTACACACTAGTTTACACTAGTTTCGGTCAAAAAATCAATGTAAATCGAGGACTACTCGAAATGGTACGAATATTTTCAGATCATTTCTATATATTAGGAGGGAAGGTTATGATTGATGTACATGAAAAAAATCATTTAAAAATTAGACTCAATGAACCTTTTTGAAATACAAGTTTCGGTCAAAAAATCAGAATATATTATATACTATTTTAAACTAGTTTCGTTCAAAAAATTAAATTAAATCAGAAACTGTTCGAAATGATACGAAACTTTCCAGATCATTTATATATGTTACGAGGGAAGGTTATGATGGAAGTCCATGCAAAAAATCATCTGAAAATTAACGTCTATAAAACTTTTCGAAATGCAAGTTTCGGTCAAAAAATCATAGTATATTATACACTAGTTTATACTAGTTTCGGTCAAAAAAGAAAATTTAATCGAGGACTTCACGAAATGATACGAAACTTTTCAGATTATAGATATATTTTGTGAGGGAAGGTTATGATGGAAAGCCGTGCAAAAAATCATCTGAAAATTAGATTCTATGAAGCTATTTTGAAATGCAAGTTTCGGTCAAAAAATCATAAATATTATACACTAGTTTATTCTAGTTTCGGTCAAAATGTCGAATTAAATCGAGGAATGTTCCAATTATAAGAAACTTTTCAGATCATTTATATATGTTACAAGGGAAGGTTATGATGGAAGTCCATGATAAAATCATCAGAAAATTTGTTTCTATAAAACTTATCGAAATGCATGTTTCTGTCAAAAAATCATAGTATATTACACACTAGTTTACACTAGTTTCGGTCAAAAAATCAAAGTAAATCGAGGACTACTCGAAATGATACGAATATTTTCAGATCATTTCTATATATTAGGAGGGAAGGTTATGTTTGAAGTATATGAAAAAAATCATTTAAAAATTAGACTCAATGAACCTTTTTGAAATACAAGTTTCGGTCAAAAAATCAGAATATATTATACACTATTTTAAACTAGTTTCGTTCAAAAAATCAAATTAAATCAGAAACTGTTCGAAATGATACGAAACTTTCCAGATCATTTATATATGTTACGAGGGAAGGTTATGATGGAAGTCCATGCAAAAAATCATCTGAAAATTAACGTCTATAAAACTTTTCGAAATGCAAGTTTCGGTCAAAAAATCATAGTATATTATACACTAGTTTATACTAGTTTCGGTCAAAAAAGAAAATTTAATCGAGGACTTCTCGAAATGATACGAAACTTTTCAGATTATAGATATATTTTGTGAGGGAAGGTTATGATGGAAAGCCGTGCAAAAAATCATCTGAAAATTAGATTCTATGAAGCTATTTTGAAATGCAAGTTTCGGTCAAAAAATCATAAATATTATACACTAGTTTATTCTAGTTTCGGTCAAAATGTCGAATTAAATCGAGGAATGTTCCAATTATAAGAAACTTTTCAGATCATTTATATATGTTACAAGGGAAGGTTATGATGGAAGTCCATGAAAAAATCATCTGAAAATTTGTTTCTATAAAACTTATCGAAATGCATGTTTCTGTCAAAAAATCATAGTATATTACACACTAGTTTACACTAGTTTCGGTCAAAAAATCAATGTAAATCGAGGACTACTCGAAATGGTACGAATATTTTCAGATCATTTCTATATATTAGGAGGGAAGGTTATGATTGATGTACATGAAAAAAATCATTTAAAAATTAGACTCAATGAACCTTTTTGAAATACAAGTTTCGGTCAAAAAATCAGAATATATTATATACTATTTTAAACTAGTTTCGTTCAAAAAATTAAATTAAATCAGAAACTGTTCGAAATGATACGAAACTTTCCAGATCATTTATATATGTTACGAGGGAAGGTTATGATGGAAGTCCATGCAAAAAATCATCTGAAAATTAACGACTATAAAACTTTTCGAAATGCAAGTTTCGGTCAAAAAATCATAGTATATTATACACTAGTTTATACTAGTTTCGGTCAAAAAAGAAAATTTAATCGAGGACTTCTCGAAATGATACGAAACTTTTCAGATTATTGATATATTTTGTGAGGGAAGGTTATGATGGAAATCCGTGCAAAAAAACATCTGTTAATTAGATTCTATGAAGCTATTTTGAAATGCAAGTTTCGGTCAAAAAATCATAAATATTATACACTAGTTTATTCTAGTTTCGGTCAAAATGTCGAATTAAATCGAGGAATGTTCCAATTATAAGAAACTTTTCAGATCATTTATATATGTTACAAGGGAAGGTTATGATGGAAGTCCATGATAAAATCATCAGAAAATTTGTTTCTATAAAACTTATCGAAATGCATGTTTCTGTCAAAAAATCATAGTATATTACACACTAGTTTACACTAGTTTCGGTCAAAAAATCAAAGTAAATCGAGGACTACTCGAAATGATACGAATATTTTCAGATCATTTCTATATATTAGGAGGGAAGGTTATGTTTGAAGTATATGAAAAAAATCATTTAAAAATTAGACTCAATGAACCTTTTTGAAATACAAGTTTCGGTCAAAAAATCAGAATATATTATACACTATTTTAAACTAGTTTCGTTCAAAAAATCAAATTAAATCAGAAACTGTTCGAAATGATACGAAACTTTCCAGATCATTTATATATGTTACGAGGGAAGGTTATGATGGAAGTCCATGCAAAAAATCATCTGAAAATTAACGTCTATAAAACTTTTCGAAATGCAAGTTTCGGTCAAAAAATCATAGTATATTATACACTAGTTTATACTAGTTTCGGTCAAAAAAGAAAATTTAATCGAGGACTTCTCGAAATGATACGAAACTTTTCAGATTATAGATATATTTTGTGAGGGAAGGTTATGATGGAAAGCCGTGCAAAAAATCATCTGAAAATTAGATTCTATGAAGCTATTTTGAAATGCAAGTTTCGGTCAAAAAATCATAAATATTATACACTAGTTTATTCTAGTTTCGGTCAAAATGTCGAATTAAATCGAGGAATGTTCCAATTATAAGAAACTTTTCAGATCATTTATATATGTTACAAGGGAAGGTTATGATGGAAGTCCATGAAAAAATCATCTGAAAATTTGTTTCTATAAAACTTATCGAAATGCATGTTTCTGTCAAAAAATCATAGTATATTACACACTAGTTTACACTAGTTTCGGTCAAAAAATCAATGTAAATCGAGGACTACTCGAAATGGTACGAATATTTTCAGATCATTTCTATATATTAGGAGGGAAGGTTATGATTGATGTACATGAAAAAAATCATTTAAAAATTAGACTCAATGAACCTTTTTGAAATACAAGTTTCGGTCAAAAAATCAGAATATATTATATACTATTTTAAACTAGTTTCGTTCAAAAAATTAAATTAAATCAGAAACTGTTCGAAATGATACGAAACTTTCCAGATCATTTATATATGTTACGAGGGAAGGTTATGATGGAAGTCCATGCAAAAAATCATCTGAAAATTAACGTCTATAAAACTTTTCGAAATGCAAGTTTCGGTCAAAAAATCATAGTATATTATACACTAGTTTATACTAGTTTCGGTCAAAAAAGAAAATTTAATCGAGGACTTCACGAAATGATACGAAACTTTTCAGATTATAGATATATTTTGTGAGGGAAGGTTATGATGGAAAGCCGTGCAAAAAATCATCTGAAAATTAGATTCTATGAAGCTATTTTGAAATGCAAGTTTCGGTCAAAAAATCATAAATATTATACACTAGTTTATTCTAGTTTCGGTCAAAATGTCGAATTAAATCGAGGAATGTTCCAATTATAAGAAACTTTTCAGATCATTTATATATGTTACAAGGGAAGGTTATGATGGAAGTCCATGAAAAAATCATCTGAAAATTTGTTTCTATAAAACTTATCGAAATGCATGTTTCTATCAAAAAATCATAGTATATTACACACTAGTTTACACTAGTTTCGGTCAAAAAATCAATGTAAATCGAGGACTACTCGAAATGGTACGAATATTTTCAGATCATTTCTATATATTAGGAGGGAAGATTATGATTGATGTACATGAAAAAAATCATTTAAAAATTAGACTCAATGAACCTTTTTGAAATACAAGTTTCGGTCAAAAAATCAGAATATATTATACACTATTTTAAACTAGTTTCGTTCAAAAAATCAAATTAAATCAGAAACTGTTCGAAATGATACGAAACTTTCCAGATCATTTATATATGTTACGAGGGAAGGTTATGATGGAAGTCCATGCAAAAAATCATCTGAAAATTAACGTCTATAAAACTTTTCGAAATGCAAGTTTCGGTCAAAAAATCATAATATATTATACACTAGTTTATACTAGTTTCGGTCAAAAAAGAAAATTTAATCGAGGACTTCTCGAAATGATACGAAACTTTTCAGATTATAGATATATTTTGTGAGGGAAGGTTATGATGGAAAGCCGTGCAAAAAATTATCTGAAAATTAGATTCTATGAAGCTATTTTGAAATGCAAGTTTCGGTCAAAAAATCATAAATATTATACACTAGTTTATTCTAGTTTCGGTCAAAATGTCGAATTAAATCGAGGAATGTTCCAATTATAAGAAACTTTACAGATCATTTATATATGTTACAAGGGAAGGTTATGATGGAAGTCCATGAAAAAATCATCTGAAAATTTGTTTCTATAAAACTTATCGAAATGCATGTTTCTGTCAAAAAATCATAGTATATTACACACTAGTTTACACTAGTTTCGGTCAAAAAATCAATGTAAATCGAGGACTACTCGAAATGATACGAATATTTTCAGATCATTTCTATATATTACGAGGGAAGGTTATGATTGAACTACATGAAAAAAATCATTTAAAAATTAGACTCAATGAACCTTTTCGAAATACAAGTTTCGGTCAAAAAATCAGAATATATTATACACTATTTTAAACTAGTTTCGTTCAAAAAATCAAATTAAATCAGAAACTGTTCGAAATGATACGAAACTTTCCAGATCATTTATATATGTTACGAGGGAAGGTTATGATGGAAGTCCATGCAAAAAATCATCTGAAAATTAACGTCTATAAAACTTTTCGAAATGCAAGTTTCGGTCAAAAAATCATAGTATATTATACACTAGTTTATACTAGTTTCGGTCAAAAAAGAAAATTTAATCGAGGACTTCTCGAAATGATACGAAACTTTTCAGATTATTGATATATTTTGTGAGGGAAGGTTATGATGGAAATCCGTGCAAAAAAACATCTGTTAATTAGATTCTATGAAGCTATTTTGAAATGCAAGTTTCGGTCAAAAAATCAGAATATATTATACACTATTTTAAACTAGTTTCGTTCAAAAAATCAAATTAAATCAGAAACTGTTCGAAATGATACGAAACTTTCCAGATTATTTATATATGTTACGAGGGAAGGTTATGATGGAAGTCTATGCAAAAAATCATCTGAAAATTAACGTCTATAAAACTTTTCGAAATGCAAGTTTCGGTCAAAAAATCAAAGTAAATCGAGGACTACTCGAAATGATACGAATATTTTCAGATCATTTCTATATATTACGAGGGAAGGTTATGATTGAACTACATGAAAAAAATAATTTAAAAATTAGACTCAATGAACCTTTTCGAAATACAAGTTTCGGTCAAAAAATCAGAATATATTATACACTATTTTAAACTAGTTTCGTTCAAAAAATCAAATTAAATCAGAAACTGTTCGAAATGATACGAAACTTTCCAGATCATTTATATATGTTACGATGGAAGGTTATGATGGAAGTCCATGCAAAAAATTATCTGAAAATTAATGTCTATAAAACTTTTCTAAATGCAAGTTTCGGTCAAAAAATCATAGTATATTATAGTCTAGTTTATACTAGTTTCGGTCAAAAAAGAAAATTTAATCGAGAAATGCTAGAAATGATACGCAAATTTTCAGATTATTGATATATTTTATGAGGGAAGGTTATGACGGAAGTCCGTGCAAAAAATCAACCGAAAATTAGATTCTATGAAGCTTTTTTGAAATGCAAGTTTCGGTCAAAAAATCAGAATATATTATACACTATTTTAAACTAGTTTCGTTCAAAAAATCTAATTAAATCAGAAACTGTTCGAAATGATACGAAACTTTCCAGATCATTTATATATGTTACGAGGGAAGGTTATGATGGAAGTCCATGCAAAAAATCATCTGAAAATTAACGACTATAAAACTTTTCGAAATGCAAGTTTCGGTCAAAAAATCATAGTATATTATACACTAGTTTATACTAGTTTCGGTCAAAAAAGAAAATTTAATCGAGGACTTCTCGAAATGATACGAAACTTTTCAGATTATTGATATATTTTGTGAGGGAAGGTTATGATGGAAATCCGTGCAAAAAAACATCTGTTAATTAGATTCTATGAAGCTATTTTGAAATGCAAGTTTCGGTCAAAAAATCATAAATATTATACACTAGTTTATTCTAGTTTCGGTCAAAATGTCGAATTAAATCGAGGAATGTTCCAATTATAAGAAACTTTTCAGATCATTTATATATGTTACAAGGGAAGGTTATGATGGAAGTCCATGATAAAATCATCAGAAAATTTGTTTCTATAAAACTTATCGAAATGCATGTTTCTGTCAAAAAATCATAGTATATTACACACTAGTTTACACTAGTTTCGGTCAAAAAATCAAAGTAAATCGAGGACTACTCGAAATGATACGAATATTTTCAGATCATTTCTATATATTAGGAGGGAAGGTTATGTTTGAAGTATATGAAAAAAATCATTTAAAAATTAGACTCAATGAACCTTTTTGAAATACAAGTTTCGGTCAAAAAATCAGAATATATTATACACTATTTTAAACTAGTTTCGTTCAAAAAATCAAATTAAATCAGAAACTGTTCGAAATGATACGAAACTTTCCAGATCATTTATATATGTTACGAGGGAAGGTTATGATGGAAGTCCATGCAAAAAATCATCTGAAAATTAACGTCTATAAAACTTTTCGAAATGCAAGTTTCGGTCAAAAAATCATAGTATATTATACACTAGTTTATACTAGTTTCGGTCAAAAAAGAAAATTTAATCGAGGACTTCTCGAAATGATACGAAACTTTTCAGATTATAGATATATTTTGTGAGGGAAGGTTATGATGGAAAGCCGTGCAAAAAATCATCTGAAAATTAGATTCTATGAAGCTATTTTGAAATGCAAGTTTCGGTCAAAAAATCATAAATATTATACACTAGTTTATTCTAGTTTCGGTCAAAATGTCGAATTAAATCGAGGAATGTTCCAATTATAAGAAACTTTTCAGATCATTTATATATGTTACAAGGGAAGGTTATGATGGAAGTCCATGAAAAAATCATCTGAAAATTTGTTTCTATAAAACTTATCGAAATGCATGTTTCTGTCAAAAAATCATAGTATATTACACACTAGTTTACACTAGTTTCGGTCAAAAAATCAATGTAAATCGAGGACTACTCGAAATGGTACGAATATTTTCAGATCATTTCTATATATTAGGAGGGAAGGTTATGATTGATGTACATGAAAAAAATCATTTAAAAATTAGACTCAATGAACCTTTTTGAAATACAAGTTTCGGTCAAAAAATCAGAATATATTATATACTATTTTAAACTAGTTTCGTTCAAAAAATTAAATTAAATCAGAAACTGTTCGAAATGATACGAAACTTTCCAGATCATTTATATATGTTACGAGGGAAGGTTATGATGGAAGTCCATGCAAAAAATCATCTGAAAATTAACGTCTATAAAACTTTTCGAAATGCAAGTTTCGGTCAAAAAATCATAGTATATTATACACTAGTTTATACTAGTTTCGGTCAAAAAAGAAAATTTAATCGAGGACTTCTCGAAATGATACGAAACTTTTCAGATTATAGATATATTTTGTGAGTGAAGGTTATGATGGAAAGCCGTGCAAAAAATCATCTGAAAATTAGATTCTATGAAGCTATTTTGAAATGCAAGTTTCGGTCAAAAAATCATAAATATTATACACTAGTTTATTCTAGTTTCGGTCAAAATGTCGAATTAAATCGAGGAATGTTCCAATTATAAGAAACTTTTCAGATCATTTATATATGTTACAAGGGAAGGTTATGATGGAAGTCCATGAAAAAATCATCTGAAAATTTGTTTCTATAAAACTTATCGAAATGCATGTTTCTGTCAAAAAATCATAGTATATTACACACTAGTTTACACTAGTTTCGGTCAAAAAATCAATGTAAATCGAGGACTACTCGAAATGGTACGAATATTTTCAGATCATTTCTATATATTAGGAGGGAAGGTTATGATTGATGTACATGAAAAAAATCATTTAAAAATTAGACTCAATGAACCTTTTTGAAATACAAGTTTCGGTCAAAAAATCAGAATATATTATACACTATTTTAAACTAGTTTCGTTCAAAAAATCAAATTAAATCAGAAACTGTTCGAAATGATACGAAACTTTCCAGATCATTTATATATGTTACGAGGGAAGGTTATGATGGAAGTCCATGCAAAAAATCATCTGAAAATTAACGTCTATAAAACTTTTCGAAATGCAAGTTTCGGTCAAAAAATCATAGTATATTATACACTAGTTTATACTAGTTTCGGTCAAAAAAGAAAATTTAATCGAGGACTTCTCGAAATGATACGAAACTTTTCAGATTATAGATATATTTTGTGAGGGAAGGTTATGATGGAAAGCCGTGCAAAAAATCATCTGAAAATTAGATTCTATGAAGCTATTTTGAAATGCAAGTTTCGGTCAAAAAATCATAAATATTATACACTAGTTTATTCTAGTTTCGGTCAAAATGTCGAATTAAATCGAGGAATGTTCCAATTATAAGAAACTTTACAGATCATTTATATATGTTACAAGGGAAGGTTATGATGGAAGTCCATGAAAAAATCATCTGAAAATTTGTTTCTATAAAACTTATCGAAATGCATGTTTCTGTCAAAAAATCATAGTATATTACACACTAGTTTACACTAGTTTCGGTCAAAAAATCAATGTAAATCGAGGACTACTCGAAATGATACGAATATTTTCAGATCATTTCTATATATTACGAGGGAAGGTTATGATTGAACTACATGAAAAAAATCATTTAAAAATTAGACTCAATGAACCTTTTCGAAATACAAGTTTCGGTCAAAAAATCAGAATATATTATACACTATTTTAAACTAGTTTCGTTCAAAAAATCAAATTAAATCAGAAACTGTTCGAAATGATACGAAACTTTCCAGATCATTTATATATGTTACGAGGGAAGGTTATGATGGAAGTCCATGCAAAAAATCATCTGAAAATTAACGTCTATAAAACTTTTCGAAATGCAAGTTTTGGTCAAAAAATCATAGTATATTATACACTAGTTTATACTAGTTTCGGTCAAAAAAGAAAATTTAATCGAGGACTTCTCGAAATGATACGAAACTTTTCAGATTATTGATATATTTTGTGAGGGAAGGTTATGATGGAAATCCGTGCAAAAAAACATCTGTTAATTAGATTCTATGAAGCTATTTTGAAATGCAAGTTTCGGTCAAAAAATCAGAATATATTATACACTATTTTAAACTAGTTTCGTTCAAAAAATCAAATTAAATCAGAAACTGTTCGAAATGATACGAAACTTTCCAGATTATTTATATATGTTACGAGGGAAGGTTATGATGGAAGTCCATGCAAAAAATCATCTGAAAATTAACGTCTATAAAACTTTTCGAAATGCAAGTTTCGGTCAAAAAATCAAAGTAAATCGAGGACTACTCGAAATGATACGAATATTTTCAGATCATTTCTATATATTACGAGGGAAGGTTATGATTGAACTACATGAAAAAAATAATTTAAAAATTAGACTCAATGAACCTTTTCGAAATACAAGTTTCGGTCAAAAAATCAGAATATATTATACACTATTTTAAACTAGTTTCGTTCAAAAAATCAAATTAAATCAGAAACTGTTCGAAATGATACGAAACTTTCCAGATCATTTATATATGTTACGATGGAAGGTTATGATGGAAGTACATGCAAAAAATTATCTGAAAATTAATGTCTATAAAACTTTTCTAAATGCAAGTTTCGGTCAAAAAATCATAGTATATTATACACTAGTTTATACTAGTTTCGGTCAAAAAAGAAAATTTAATCGAGAAATGCTAGAAATGATACGCAAATTTTCAGATTATTGATATATTTTATGAGGGAAGGTTATGACGGAAGTCCGTGCAAAAAATCAACCGAAAATTAGATTCTATGAAGCTTTTTTGAAATGCAAGTTTCGGTCAAAAAATCAGAATATATTATACACTATTTTAAACTAGTTTCGTTCAAAAAATCTAATTAAATCAGAAACTGTTCGAAATGATACGAAACTTTCCAGATCATTTATATATGTTACGAGGGAAGGTTATGATGGAAGTCCATGCAAAAAATCATCTGAAAATTAACGACTATAAAACTTTTCGAAATGCAAGTTTCGGTAAAAAAATCATAGTATATTATACACTAGTTTATACTAGTTTCGGTCAAAAAAGAAAATTTAATCGAGGACTTCTCGAAATGATACGAAACTTTTCAGATTATTGATATATTTTGTGAGGGAAGGTTATGATGGAAATCCGTGCAAAAAAACATCTGTTAATTAGATTCTATGAAGCTATTTTGAAATGCAAGTTTCGGTCAAAAAATCATAAATATTATACACTAGTTTATTCTAGTTTCGGTCAAAATGTCGAATTAAATCGAGGAATGTTCCAATTATAAGAAACTTTTCAGATCATTTATATATGTTACAAGGGAAGGTTATGATGGAAGTCCATGATAAAATCATCAGAAAATTTGTTTCTATAAAACTTATCGAAATGCATGTTTCTGTCAAAAAATCATAGTATATTACACACTAGTTTACACTAGTTTCGGTCAAAAAATCAAAGTAAATCGAGGACTACTCGAAATGATACGAATATTTTCAGATCATTTCTATATATTAGGAGGGAAGGTTATGTTTGAAGTATATGAAAAAAATCATTTAAAAATTAGACTCAATGAACCTTTTTGAAATACAAGTTTCGGTCAAAAAATCAGAATATATTATACACTATTTTAAACTAGTTTCGTTCAAAAAATCAAATTAAATCAGAAACTGTTCGAAATGATACGAAACTTTCCAGATCATTTATATATGTTACGAGGGAAGGTTATGATGGAAGTCCATGCAAAAAATCATCTGAAAATTAACGTCTATAAAACTTTTCGAAATGCAAGTTTCGGTCAAAAAATCATAGTATATTATACACTAGTTTATACTAGTTTCGGTCAAAAAAGAAAATTTAATCGAGGACTTCTCGAAATGATACGAAACTTTTCAGATTATTGATATATTTTGTGAGGGAAGGTTATGATGGAAAGCCGTGCAAAAAATCATCTGAAAATTAGATTCTATGAAGCTATTTTGAAATGCAAGTTTCGGTCAAAAAATCATAAATATTATACACTAGTTTATTCTAGTTTCGGTCAAAATGTCGAATTAAATCGAGGAATGTTCCAATTATAAGAAACTTTTCAGATCATTTATATATGTTACAAGGGAAGGTTATGATGGAAGTCCATGAAAAAATCATCTGAAAATTTGTTTCTATAAAACTTATCGAAATGCATGTTTCTGTCAAAAAATCATAGTATATTACACACTAGTTTACACTAGTTTCGGTCAAAAAATCAAAGTAAATCGAGGACTACTCGAAATGATACGAATATTTTCAGATCATTTCTATATATTAGGAGGGAAGGTTATGTTTGAAGTATATGAAAAAAATCATTTAAAAATTAGACTCAATGAACCTTTTTGAAATACAAGTTTCGGTCAAAAAATCAGAATATATTATACACTATTTTAAACTAGTTTCGTTCAAAAAATCAAATTAAATCAGAAACTGTTCGAAATGATACGAAACTTTCCAGATCATTTATATATGTTACGAGGGAAGGTTATGATGGAAGTCCATGCAAAAAATCATCTGAAAATTAACGTCTATAAAACTTTTCGAAATGCAAGTTTCGGTCAAAAAATCATAGTATATTATACACTAGTTTATACTAGTTTCGGTCAAAAAAGAAAATTTAATCGAGGACTTCTCGAAATGATACGAAACTTTTCAGATTATTGATATATTTTGTGAGGGAAGGTTATGATGGAAAGCCGTGCAAAAAATCATCTGAAAATTAGATTCTATGAAGCTATTTTGAAATGCAAGTTTCGGTCAAAAAATCATAAATATTATACACTAGTTTATTCTAGTTTCGGTCAAAATGTCGAATTAAATCGAGGAATGTTCCAATTATAAGAAACTTTTCAGATCATTTATATATGTTACAAGGGAAGGTTATGATGGAAGTCCATGAAAAAATCATCTGAAAATTTGTTTCTATAAAACTTATCGAAATGCATGTTTCTGTCAAAAAATCATAGTATATTACACACTAGTTTACACTAGTTTCGGTCAAAAAATCAATGTAAATCGAGGACTACTCGAAATGGTACGAATATTTTCAGATCATTTCTATATATTAGGAGGGAAGGTTATGATTGATGTACATGAAAAAAATCATTTAAAAATTAGACTCAATGAACCTTTTTGAAATACAAGTTTCGGTCAAAAAATCAGAATATATTATATACTATTTTAAACTAGTTTCGCTCAAAAAATTAAATTAAATCAGAAACTGTTCGAAATGATACGAAACTTTCCAGATCATTTATATATGTTACGAGGGAAGGTTATGATGGAAGTCCATGCAAAAAATCATCTGAAAATTAACGTCTATAAAACTTTTCGAAATGCAAGTTTCGGTCAAAAAATCATAGTATATTATACACTAGTTTATACTAGTTTCGGTCAAAAAAGAAAATTTAATCGAGGACTTCTCGAAATTATACGAAACTTTTCAGATTATTGATATATTTTGTGAGGGAAGGTTATGATGGAAAGCCGTGCAAAAAAACATCTGTTAATTAGATTCTATGAAGCTATTTTGAAATGCAAGTTTCGGTCAAAAAATCATAAATATTATACACTAGTTTATTCTAGTTTCGGTCAAAATTTCGAATTAAATCGAGGAATGTTCCAATTATAAGAAACTTTTCAGATCATTTATATATGTTACAAGGGAAGGTTATGATGGAAGTCCATGAAAAAATCATCTGAAAATTTGTTTCTATAAAACTTATCGAAATGCATGTTTCTGTCAAAAAATCATAGTATATTACACACTAGTTTACACTAGTTTCGGTCAAAAAATCAATGTAAATCGAGGACTACTCGAAATGGTACGAATATTTTCAGATCATTTCTATATATTAGGAGGGAAGGTTATGATTGATGTACATGAAAAAAATCATTTAAAAATTAGATTCAATGAACCTTTTTGAAATACAAGTTTCGGTCAAAAAATCAGAATATATTATACACTATTTTAAACTAGTTTCGTTCAAAAAATCAAATTAAATCAGAAACTGTTCGAAATGATACGAAACTTTCCAGATCATTTATATATGTTACGAGGGAAGGTTATGATGGAAGTCCATGCAAAAAATCATCTGAAAATTAACGTCTATAAAACTTTTCGAAATGCAAGTTTCGGTCAAAAAATCATAGTATATTATACACTAGTTTATACTAGTTTCGGTCAAAAAAGAAAATTTAATCGAGGACTTCTCGAAATGATACGAAACTTTTCAGATTATAGATATATTTTGTGAGGGAAGGTTATGATGGAAAGCCGTGCAAAAAATCATCTGAAAATTAGATTCTATGAAGCTATTTTGAAATGCAAGTTTCGGTCAAAAAATCATAAATATTATACACTAGTTTATTCTAGTTTCGGTCAAAATGTCGAATTAAATCGAGGAATGTTCCAATTATAAGAAACTTTTCAGATCATTTATATATGTTACAAGGGAAGGTTATGATGGAAGTCCATGAAAAAATCATCTGAAAATTTGTTTCTATAAAACTTATCGAAATGCATGTTTCTGTCAAAAAATCATAGTATATTACACACTAGTTTACACTAGTTTCGGTCAAAAAATCAATGTAAATCGAGGACTACTCGAAATGATACGAATATTTTCAGATCATTTCTATATATTACGAGGGAAGGTTATGATTGAACTACATGAAAAAAATCATTTAAAAATTAGACTCAATGAACCTTTTCGAAATACAAGTTTCGGTCAAAAAATCAGAATATATTATACACTATTTTAAACTAGGTTCGTTCAAAAAATCAAATTAAATCAGAAACTGTTCGAAATGATACGAAACTTTCCATATCATTTATATATGTTACGATGGAAGGTTATGATGGAAGTCCATGCAAAAAATTATCTGAAAATTAATGTCTATAAAACTTTTCTAAATGCAAGTTTCGGTCAAAAAATCATAGTATATTATACACTAGTTTATACTAGTTTCGGTCAAAAAAGAAAATTTAATCGAGGACTGCTAGAAATGATACGCAAATTTTCAGATTATTGATATATTTTATGAGGGAAGGTTATGACGGAAGTCCGTGCAAAAAATCAACTGAAAATTAGATTCTATGAAGCTTTTTTGAAATGCAAGTTTCGGTCAAAAAATCAGAATATATTATACACTATTTTAAACTAGTTTCGTTCAAAAAATCTAATTAAATCAGAAACTGTTCGAAATGATACGAAACTTTCCAGATCATTTATATATGTTACGAGGGAAGGTTATGATGGAAGTCCATGCAAAAAATCATCTGAAAATTAACGACTATAAAACTTTTCGAAATGCAAGTTTCGGTCAAAAAATCATAGTATATTATTATACACTAGTTTATAATAGTTTCGGTCAAAAAAGAAAATTTAATCGAGGACTTCTCGAAATGATACGAAACTTTTCAGATTATAGATATATTTTGTGAGGGAAGGTTATGATGGAAAGCCGTGCAAAAAATCATCTGAAAATTAGATTCTATGAAGCTATTTTGAAATGCAAGTTTCGGTCAAAAAATCATAAATATTATACACTAGTTTATTCTAGTTTCGGTCTAAATGTCGAATTAAATCGAGGAATGTTCCAATTATAAGAAACTTTTCAGATCATTTATATATGTTACAAGGGAAGGTTATGATGGAAGTCCATGAAAAAATCATCTGAAAATTTGTTTCTATAAAACTTATCGAAATGCATGTTTCTGTCAAAAAATCATAGTATATTACACACTAGTTTACACTAGTTTCGGTCAAAAAATCAATGTAAATCGAGGACTACTCGAAATGATACGAATATTTTCAGATCATTTCTATATATTAGGAGGGAAGGTTATGATTGAAGTACATGAAAAAAATCATTTAAAAATTTGACCTAATGAACCTTTTTGAAATGCAAGTTTCGGTCAAAAAATCAGAATATATTATACACTATTTTAAACTAGTTTCGTTCAAAAAATCAAATTAAATCAGAAACTGTTCGAAATGATACGAAACTTTCCAGATCATTTATATATGTTACGAGGGAAGGTTATGATGGAAGTCCATGCAAAAAATCATCTGAAAATTAACGTCTATAAAACTTTTCGAAATGCAAGTTTCGGTCAAAAAATCATAGTATATTATACACTAGTTTATACTAGTTTCGGTCAAAAAAGAAAATTTAATCGAGGACTTCTCGAAATGATACGAAATTTTTCAGATTATTGATATATTTTGTGAGGAAAGGTTATGATGGAAATCCGTGCAAAAAAACATCTGAAAATTAGATTCTATGAAGCTATTTTGAAATGCAAGTTTCGGTCAAAAAATCATAAATATTATACACTAGTTTATTCTAGTTTCGGTCAAAATGTCGAATTAAATCGAGGAGTGTTCCAATTATAAGAAACTTTTCAGATCATTTATATATGTTACAAGGGAAGGTTATGATGGAAGTCCATGAAAAAATCATCTGAAAATTTGTTTCTATAAAACTTATCGAAATGCATGTTTCTGTCAAAAAATCATAGTATATTACACACTAGTTTACACTAGTTTCGGTCAAAAAATCAAAGTAAATCGAGGACTACTCGAAATGATACGAATATTTTCAGATCATTTCTATATATTAGGAGGGAAGGTTATGATTGAAGTACATGAAAAAAATCATTTAAAAATTAGACTCAATGAACCTTTTCGAAATACAAGTTTCGGTCAAAAAATCAGAATATATTATACACTATTTTAAACTAGGTTCGTTCAAAAAATCAAATTAAATCAGAAACTGTTCGAAATGATACGAAACTTTCCATATCATTTATATATGTTACGATGGAAGGTTATGATGGAAGTCCATGCAAAAAATTATCTGAAAATTAATGTCTATAAAACTTTTCTAAATGCAAGTTTCGGTCAAAAAATCATAGTATATTATACACTAGTTTATACTAGTTTCGGTCAAAAAAGAAAATTTAATCGAGGACTGCTAGAAATGATACGCAAATTTTCAGATTATTGATATATTTTATGAGGGAAGGTTATGACGGAAGTCCGTGCAAAAAATCAACTGAAAATTAGATTCTATGAAGCTTTTTTGAAATGCAAGTTTCGGTCAAAAAATCAGAATATATTATACACTATTTTAAACTAGTTTCGTTCAAAAAATCTAATTAAATCAGAAACTGTTCGAAATGATACGAAACTTTCCAGATCATTTATATATGTTACGAGGGAAGGTTATGATGGAAGTCCATGCAAAAAATCATCTGAAAATTAACGACTATAAAACTTTTCGAAATGCAAGTTTCGGTCAAAAAATCATAGTATATTATTATACACTAGTTTATACTAGTTTCGGTCAAAAAAGAAAATTTAATCGAGGACTTCTCGAAATGATACGAAACTTTTCAGATTATAGATATATTTTGTGAGGGAAGGTTATGATGGAAAGCCGTGCAAAAAATCATCTGAAAATTAGATTCTATGAAGCTATTTTGAAATGCATGTTTCGGTCAAAAAATCATAAATATTATACACTAGTTTATTCTAGTTTCGGTCTAAATGTCGAATTAAATCGAGGAATGTTCCAATTATAAGAAACTTTTCAGATCATTTATATATGTTACAAGGGAAGGTTATGATGGAAGTCCATGAAAAAATCATCTGAAAATTTGTTTCTATAAAACTTATCGAAATGCATGTTTCTGTCAAAAAATCATAGTATATTACACACTAGTTTACACTAGTTTCGGTCAAAAAATCAATGTAAATCGAGGACTACTCGAAATGGTACGAATATTTTCAGATCATTTCTATATATTACGAGGGAAGGTTATGATTGATGTACATGAAAAAAATCATTTAAAAATTAGACTCAATGAACCTTTTTGAAATACAAGTTTCGGTCAAAAAATCAGAATATATTATACACTATTTTAAACTAGTTTCGTTCAAAAAATCAAATTAAATCAGAAACTGTTCGAAATGATACGAAACTTTCCAGATCATTTATATATGTTACGAGGGAAGGTTATGATGGAAGTCCATGCAAAAAATCATCTGAAAATTAACGTCTATAAAACTTTTCGAAATGCAAGTTTCGGTCAAAAAATCATAGTATATTATACACTAGTTTATACTAGTTTCGGTCAAAAAAGAAAATTTAATCGAGGACTTCTCGAAATGATACGAAACTTTTCAGATTATAGATATATTTTGTGAGGGAAGGTTATGATGGAAAGCCGTGCAAAAAATCATCTGAAAATTAGATTCTATGAAGCTATTTTGAAATGCAAGTTTCGGTCAAAAAATCATAAATATTATACACTAGTTTATTCTAGTTTCGGTCAAAATGTCGAATTAAATCGAGGAATGTTCCAATTATAAGAAACTTTACAGATCATTTATATATGTTACAAGGGAAGGTTATGATGGAAGTCCATGAAAAAATCATCTGAAAATTTGTTTCTATAAAACTTATCGAAATGCATGTTTCTGTCAAAAAATCATAGTATATTACACACTAGTTTACACTAGTTTCGGTCAAAAAATCAATGTAAATCGAGGACTACTCGAAATGATACGAATATTTTCAGATCATTTCTATATATTACGAGGGAAGGTTATGATTGAACTAAATGAAAAAAATCATTTAAAAATTAGACTCAATGAACCTTTTCGAAATACAAGTTTCGGTCAAAAAATCAGAATATATTATACACTATTTTAAACTAGTTTCGTTCAAAAAATCAAATTAAATCAGAAACTGTTCGAAATGATACGAAACTTTCCAGATCATTTATATATGTTACGATGGAAGGTTATGATGGAAGTCCATGCAAAAAATTATCTGAAAATTAATGTCTATAAAACTTTTCTAAATGCAAGTTTCGGTCAAAAAATCATAGTATATTATACACTAGTTTATACTAGTTTCGGTCAAAAAAGAAAATTTAATCGAGGACTGCTAGAAATGATACGCAAATTTTCAGATTATTGATATATTTTATGAGGGAAGGTTATGACGGAAGTCCGTGCAAAAAATCAACTGAAAATTAGATTCTATGAAGCTTTTTTGAAATGCAAGTTTCGGTCAAAAAATCAGAATATATTATACACTATTTTAAACTAGTTTCGTTCAAAAAATCTAATTAAATCAGAAACTGTTCGAAATGATACGAAACTTTCCAGATCATTTATATATGTTACGAGGGAAGGTTATGATGGAAGTCCATGCAAAAAATCATCTGAAAATTAACGACTATAAAACTTTTCGAAATGCAAGTTTCGGTCAAAAAATCATAGTATATTATACACTAGTTTATACTAGTTTCGGTCAAAAAAGAAAATTTAATCGAGGACTTCTCGAAATGATACGAAACTTTTCAGATTATTGATATATTTTGTGAGGGAAGGTTATGATGGAAATCCGTGCAAAAAAACATCTGTTAATTAGATTCTATGAAGCTATTTTGAAATGCAAGTTTCGGTCAAAAAATCATAAATATTATACACTAGTTTATTCTAGTTTCGGTCAAAATGTCGAATTAAATCGAGGAATGTTCCAATTATAAGAAACTTTTCAGATCATTTATATATGTTACAAGGGAAGGTTATGATGGAAGTCCATGAAAAAATCATCTGAAAATTTGTTTCTATAAAACTTATCGAAATGCATGTTTCTGTCAAAAAATCATAGTATATTACACACTAGTTTACACTAGTTTCGGTCAAAAAATCAATGTAAATCGAGGACTACTCGAAATGGTACGAATATTTTCAGATCATTTCTATATATTAGGAGGGAAGGTTATGATTGATGTACATGAAAAAAATCATTTAAAAATTAGACTCAATGAACCTTTTTGAAATACAAGTTTCGGTCAAAAAATCAGAATATATTATACACTATTTTAAACTAGTTTCGTTCAAAAAATCAAATTAAATCAGAAACTGTTCGAAATGATACGAAACTTTCCAGATCATTTATATATGTTACGAGGGAAGGTTATGATGGAAGTCCATGCAAAAAATCATCTGAAAATTAACGTCTATAAAACTTTTCGAAATGCAAGTTTCGGTCAAAAAATCATAGTATATTATACACTAGTTTATACTAGTTTCGGTCAAAAAAGAAAATTTAATCGAGGACTTCTCGAAATGATACGAAACTTTTCAGATTATTGATATATTTTGTGAGGGAAGGTTATGATGGAAAGCCGTGCAAAAAATCATCTGAAAATTAGATTCTATGAAGCTATTTTGAAATGCAAGTTTCGGTCAAAAAATCATAAATATTATACACTAGTTTATTCTAGTTTCGGTCAAAATGTCGAATTAAATCGAGGAATGTTCCAATTATAAGAAACTTTTCAGATCATTTATATATGTTACAAGGGAAGGTTATGATGGAAGTCCATGAAAAAATCATCTGAAAATTTGTTTCTATAAAACTTATCGAAATGCATGTTTCTGTCAAAAAATCATAGTATATTACACACTAGTTTACACTAGTTTCGGTCAAAAAATCAATGTAAATCGAGGACTACTCGAAATGGTACGAATATTTTCAGATCATTTCTATATATTAGGAGGGAAGGTTATGATTGATGTACATGAAAAAAATCATTTAAAAATTAGACTCAATGAACCTTTTTGAAATACAAGTTTCGGTCAAAAAATCAGAATATATTATACACTATTTTAAACTAGTTTCGTTCAAAAAATCAAATTAAATCAGAAACTGTTCGAAATGATACGAAACTTTCCAGATCATTTATATATGTTACGAGGGAAGGTTATGATGGAAGTCCATGCAAAAAATCATCTGAAAATTAACGTCTATAAAACTTTTCGAAATGCAAGTTTCGGTCAAAAAATCATAGTATATTATACACTAGTTTATACTAGTTTCGGTCAAAAAAGAAAATTTAATCGAGGACTTCTCGAAATGATACGAAACTTTTCAGATTATTGATATATTTTGTGAGGGAAGGTTATGATGGAAAGCCGTGCAAAAAATCATCTGAAAATTAGATTCTATGAAGCTATTTTGAAATGCAAGTTTCGGTCAAAAAATCATAAATATTATACACTAGTTTATTCTAGTTTCGGTCAAAATGTCGAATTAAATCGAGGAATGTTCCAATTATAAGAAACTTTTCAGATCATTTATATATGTTACAAGGGAAGGTTATGATGGAAGTCCATGAAAAAATCATCTGAAAATTTGTTTCTATAAAACTTATCGAAATGCATGTTTCTGTCAAAAAATCATAGTATATTACACACTAGTTTACACTAGTTTCGGTCAAAAAATCAATGTAAATCGAGGACTACTCGAAATGGTACGAATATTTTCAGATCATTTCTATATATTAGGAGGGAAGGTTATGATTGATGTACATGAAAAAAATCATTTAAAAATTAGACTCAATGAACCTTTTTGAAATACAAGTTTCGGTCAAAAAATCAGAATATATTATACACTATTTTAAACTAGTTTCGTTCAAAAAATCAAATTAAATCAGAAACTGTTCGAAATGATACGAAACTTTCCAGATCATTTATATATGTTACGAGGGAAGGTTATGATGGAAGTCCATGCAAAAAATCATCTGAAAATTAACGTCTATAAAACTTTTCGAAATGCAAGTTTCGGTCAAAAAATCATAGTATATTATACACTAGTTTATACTAGTTTCGGTCAAAAAAGAAAATTTAATCGAGGACTTCTCGAAATGATACGAAACTTTTCAGATTATAGATATATTTTGTGAGGGAAGGTTATGATGGAAAGCCGTGCAAAAAATCATCTGAAAATTAGATTCTATGAAGCTATTTTGAAATGCTAGTTTCGGTCAAAAAATCATAAATATTATACACTAGTTTATTCTAGTTTCGGTCAAAATGTCGAATTAAATCGAGGAATGTTCCAATTATAAGAAACTTTTCAGATCATTTATATATGTTACAAGGGAAGGTTATGATGGAAGTCCATGAAAAAATCATCTAAAAATTTGTTTCTATAAAACTTATCGAAATGCATGTTTCTGTCAAAAAATCATAGTATATTACACACTAGTTTACACTAGTTTCGGTCAAAAAATCAATGTAAATCGAGGACTACTCGAAATGGTACGAATATTTTCAGATCATTTCTATATATTAGGAGGGAAGGTTATGATTGATGTACATGAAAAAAATCATTTAAAAATTAGACTCAATGAACCTTTTTGAAATACAAGTTTCGGTCAAAAAATCAGAATATATTATATACTATTTTAAACTAGTTTCGTTCAAAAAATTAAATTAAATCAGAAACTGTTCGAAATGATACGAAACTTTCCAGATCATTTATATATGTTACGAGGGAAGGTTATGATGGAAGTCCATGCAAAAAATCATCTGAAAATTAACGTCTATAAAACTTTTCGAAATGCAAGTTTCGGTCAAAAAATCATAGTATATTATACACTAGTTTATACTAGTTTCGGTCAAAAAAGAAAATTTAATCGAGGACTGCTAGAAATGATACGCAAATTTTCAGATTATTGATATATTTTATGAGGGAAGGTTATGACGGAAGTCCGTGCCAAAAATCAACTGAAAATTAGATTCTATGAAGCTTTTTTGAAATGCAAGTTTCGGTCAAAAAATCAGAATATATTGTACACTATTATAAACTAGTTTCGTTCAAAAAATCAAATTAAATCAGAAACTGTTCGAAATGATACGAAACTTTCCAGATCATTTATATATGTTACGAGGGAAGGTTATGATGGAAGTCCATGCAAAAAATCATCTAAAAATTAACGTTTATAAAACTTTTCGAAATGCAAGTTTCGGTCAAAAAATCGTAGTATATTATACACTAGTTTATACTAGTTTCGGTCAAAAAAGAAAATTTAATCGAGGACTTCTCGAAATGATACGAAACTTTTCATATTATTGATATATTTTGTGAGGAAAGGTTATGATGGAAATCCGTGCAAAAAAACATCTGAAAATTAGATTCTATGAAGCTATTTCGAAATGCATGTTTCGGTCAAAAAATCATAAATATTATACACTAGTTTATTCTAGTTTCGGTCAAAATGTCGAATTAAATCGAGGAGTGTTCCAATTATAAGAAACTTTTCAGATCATTTATATATGTTACAAGCGAAGGTTATGATGGAAGCCCATGAAAAAATCATCTGAAAATTTGTTTCTATAAAACTTATCGAAATGCATGTTTCTGTCAAAAAATCATGGTATATTGCACACTAGTTTACACTAGTTTCGGTCAAAAAATCAAAGTAAATCGAGGACTACTCGAAATGATACGAATATTTTCAGATCATTTCTATATATTACGAGGGAAGATTATGATTGAAGTACATGAAAAAAATCATTTAAAAATTAGACTCAATGAACCTTTTTGAAATACAAGTTTCGGTCAAAAAATCAGAATATATTATACACTATTTTAAACTAGTTTCGTTCAAAAAATCAAATTAAATCAGAAACTGTTCAAAATGATACGAAACTTTCCAGCTCATTTATATATGTTACGAGGGAAGGTTATGATGGAAGTCCATGCAAAAAATCATCTGAAAATTAACGTCTATAAAACTTTTCTAAATGCAAGTTTCGGTCAAAAAATCATAGTATATTATACACTAGTTTATACTAGTTTCGGTCAAAAAATAAAATTTAATCGAGGACTGCTAGAAATGATACGCAAATTTTTAGATTATTGATATATTTTATGAGGGAAGGTTATGACGGAAGTCCGTGCAAAAAATCAACTGAAAATTAGATTCTATGAAGCTTTTTTGAAATGCAAGTTTCGGTCAAAAAATCAGAATATATTATACACTATTTTAAACTAGTTTCGTTCAAAAAATCAAATTAAATCAGAAACTGTTCGAAATGATACGAAACTTTCCAGATCATTTATATATGTTACGAGGGAAGGTTATGATGGAAGTCCATGCAAAAAATCATCTAAAAATTAACGTTTATAAAACTTTTCGAAATGCAAGTTTCGGTCAAAAAATCGTAGTATATTATACACTAGTTTATACTAGTTTCGGTCAAAAAAGAAAATTTAATCGAGGACTTCTCGAAATGATACGAAACTTTTCATATTATTGATATATTTTGTGAGGAAAGGTTATGATGGAAATCCGTGCAAAAAAACATCTGAAAATTAGATTCTATGAAGCTATTTCGAAATGCATGTTTCGGTCAAAAAATCATAAATATTATACACTAGTTTATTCTAGTTTCGGTCAAAATGTCGAATTAAATCGAGGAGTGTTCCAATTATAAGAAACTTTTCAGATCATTTATATATGTTACAAGCGAAGGTTATGATGGAAGCCCATGAAAAAATCATCTGAAAATTTGTTTCTATAAAACTTATCGAAATGCATGTTTCTGTCAAAAAATCATGGTATATTGCACACTAGTTTACACTAGTTTCGGTCAAAAAATCAAAGTAAATCGAGGACTACTCGAAATGATACGAATATTTTCAGATCATTTCTATATATTACGAGGGAAGATTATGATTGAAGTACATGAAAAAAATCATTTAAAAATTAGACTCAATGAACCTTTTTGAAATACAAGTTTCGGTCAAAAAATCAGAATATATTATACACTATTTTAAACTAGTTTCGTTCAAAAAATCAAATTAAATCAGAAACTGTTCAAAATGATACGAAACTTTCCAGCTCATTTATATATGTTACGAGGGAAGGTTATGATGGAAGTCCATGCAAAAAATCATCTGAAAATTAACGTCTATAAAACTTTTCTAAATGCAAGTTTCGGTCAAAAAATCATAGTATATTATACACTAGTTTATACTAGTTTCGGTCAAAAAATAAAATTTAATCGAGGACTGCTAGAAATGATACGCAAATTTTTAGATTATTGATATATTTTATGAGGGAAGGTTATGACGGAAGTCCGTGCAAAAAATCAACTGAAAATTAGATTCTATGAAGCTTTTTTGAAATGCAAGTTTCGGTCAAAAAATCAGAATATATTATACACTATTTTAAACTAGTTTCGTTCAAAAAATCAAATTAAATCAGAAACTGTTCGAAATGATACGAAACTTTCCAGATCATTTATATATGTTACGAGGGAAGGTTATGATGGAAGTCCATGCAAAAAATCATCTGAAAATTAACGTCTATAAAACTTTTCGAAATGCAAGTTTCGGTCAAAAAATCATAGTATATTATACACTAGTTTATACTAGTTTCGGTCAAAAAAGAAAATTTAATCGAGGACTTCTCGAAATGATACGAAACATTTCAGATTATTGATATATTTTGTGAGGGAAGGTTATGATGGAAATCCGTGAAAAAAAACATCTGAAAATTAGATTCTATGAAGCTATTTTGAAATGCAAGTTTCGGTCAAAAAATCATAAATATTATACACTAGTTTATTCTAGTTTCGGTCAAAATGTCGAATTAAATCGAGGAGTGTTCCAATTATAAGAAACTTTTCAGATCATTTATATATGTTACAAGGGAAGGTTATGATGGAAGCCCATGAAAAAATCATCTGAAAATTTGTTTCTATAAAACTTATCGAAATGCATGTTTCTGTCAAAAAATCATAGTATATTACACACTAGTTTACACTAGTTTCGGTCAAAAAATCAAAGTAAATCGAGGACTACTCGAAATGATACGAATATTTTCAGATCATTTCTATATATTACGAGGGAAGATTATGATTGAAGTACATGAAAAAAATCATTTAAAAATTAGACTCAATGAACCTTTTTGAAATACAAGTTTCGGTCAAAAAATCAGAATATATTATACACTATTTTAAACTAGTTTCGTTCAAAAAATCAAATTAAATCAGAAACTGTTCAAAATGATACGAAACTTTCCAGCTCATTTATATATGTTACGAGGGAAGGTTATGATGGAAGTCCATGCAAAAAATCATCTGAAAATTAACGTCTATAAAACTTTTCTAAATGCAAGTTTCGGTCAAAAAATCATAGTATATTATACACTAGTTTATACTAGTTTCGGTCAAAAAATAAAATTTAATCGAGGACTGCTAGAAATGATACGCAAATTTTCAGATTATTGATATATTTTATGAGGGAAGGTTATGACGGAAGTCCGTGCAAAAAATCAACTGAAAATTAGATTCTATGAAGCTTTTTTGAAATGCAAGTTTCGGTCAAAAAATCAGAATATATTATACACTATTTTAAACTAGTTTCGTTCAAAAAATCAAATTAAATCAGAAACTGTTCGAAATGATACGAAACTTTCCAGATCATTTATATATGTTACGAGGGAAGGTTATGATGGAAGTCCATGCAAAAAATCATCTGAAAATTAACGTCTATAAAACTTTTCGAAATGCAAGTTTCGGTCAAAAAATCATAGTATATTATACACTAGTTTATACTAGTTTCGGTCAAAAAAGAAAATTTAATCGAGGACTTCTCGAAATGATACGAAACTTTTCAGATTATAGATATATTTTGTGAGGGAAGGTTATGATGGAAAGCCGTGCAAAAAATCATCTGAAAATTAGATTCTATGAAGCTATTTTGAAATGCATGTTTCGGTCAAAAAATCATAAATATTATACACTAGTTTATTCTAGTTTCGGTCAAAATGTCGAATTAAATCGAGGAATGTTCCAATTATAAGAAACTTTTCAGATCATTTATATATGTTACAAGGGAAGGTTATGATGGAAGTCCATGAAAAAATCATCTGAAAATTTGTTTCTATAAAACTTATCGAAATGCATGTTTCTGTCAAAAAATCATAGTATATTACACACTAGTTTACACTAGTTTCGGTCAAAAAATCAATGTAAATCGAGGACTACTCGAAATGGTACGAATATTTTCAGATCATTTCTATATATTAGGAGGGAAGGTTATGATTGATGTACATGAAAAAAATCATTTAAAAATTAGACTCAATGAACCTTTTTGAAATACAAGTTTCGGTCAAAAAATCAGAATATATTATATACTATTTTAAACTAGTTTCGTTCAAAAAATTAAATTAAATCAGAAACTGTTCGAAATGATACGAAACTTTCCAGATCATTTATATATGTTACGAGGGAAGGTTATGATGGAAGTCCATGCAAAAAATCATCTGAAAATTAACGTCTATAAAACTTTTCTAAATGCAAGTTTCGGTCAAAAAATCATAGTATATTATACACTAGTTTATACTAGTTTCGGTCAAAAAATAAAATTTAATCGAGGACTGCTAGAAATGATACGCAAATTTTTAGATTATTGATATATTTTATGAGGGAAGGTTATGACGGAAGTCCGTGCAAAAAATCAACTGAAAATTAGATTCTATGAAGCTTTTTTGAAATGCAAGTTTCGGTCAAAAAATCAGAATATATTATACACTATTTTAAACTAGTTTCGTTCAAAAAATCAAATTAAATCAGAAACTGTTCGAAATGATACGAAACTTTCCAGATCATTTATATATGTTACGAGGGAAGGTTATGATGGAAGTCCATGCAAAAAATCATCTAAAAATTAACGTTTATAAAACTTTTCGAAATGCAAGTTTCGGTCAAAAAATCGTAGTATATTATACACTAGTTTATACTAGTTTCGGTCAAAAAAGAAAATTTAATCGAGGACTTCTCGAAATGATACGAAACTTTTCATATTATTGATATATTTTGTGAGGAAAGGTTATGATGGAAATCCGTGCAAAAAAACATCTGAAAATTAGATTCTATGAAGCTATTTCGAAATGCATGTTTCGGTCAAAAAATCATAAATATTATACACTAGTTTATTCTAGTTTCGGTCAAAATGTCGAATTAAATCGAGGAGTGTTCCAATTATAAGAAACTTTTCAGATCATTTATATATGTTACAAGCGAAGGTTATGATGGAAGCCCATGAAAAAATCATCTGAAAATTTGTTTCTATAAAACTTATCGAAATGCATGTTTCTGTCAAAAAATCATGGTATATTGCACACTAGTTTACACTAGTTTCGGTCAAAAAATCAAAGTAAATCGAGGACTACTCGAAATGATACGAATATTTTCAGATCATTTCTATATATTACGAGGGAAGATTATGATTGAAGTACATGAAAAAAATCATTTAAAAATTAGACTCAATGAACCTTTTTGAAATACAAGTTTCGGTCAAAAAATCAGAATATATTATACACTATTTTAAACTAGTTTCGTTCAAAAAATCAAATTAAATCAGAAACTGTTCAAAATGATACGAAACTTTCCAGCTCATTTATATATGTTACGAGGGAAGGTTATGATGGAAGTCCATGCAAAAAATCATCTGAAAATTAACGTCTATAAAACTTTTCTAAATGCAAGTTTCGGTCAAAAAATCATAGTATATTATACACTAGTTTATACTAGTTTCGGTCAAAAAATAAAATTTAATCGAGGACTGCTAGAAATGATACGCAAATTTTTAGATTATTGATATATTTTATGAGGGAAGGTTATGACGGAAGTCCGTGCAAAAAATCAACTGAAAATTAGATTCTATGATGCTTTTTTGAAATGCAAGTTTCGGTCAAAAAATCAGAATATATTATACACTATTTTAAACTAGTTTCGTTCAAAAAATCAAATTAAATCAGAAACTGTTCGAAATGATACGAAACTTTCCAGATCATTTATATATGTTACGAGGGAAGGTTATGATGGAAGTCCATGCAAAAAATCATCTGAAAATTAACGTCTATAAAACTTTTCGAAATGCAAGTTTCGGTCAAAAAATCATAGTATATTATACACTAGTTTATACTAGTTTCGGTCAAAAAAGAAAATTTAATCGAGGACTTCTCGAAATGATACGAAACATTTCAGATTATTGATATATTTTGTGAGGGAAGGTTATGATGGAAATCCGTGAAAAAAAACATCTGAAAATTAGATTCTATGAAGCTATTTTGAAATGCAAGTTTCGGTCAAAAAATCATAAATATTATACACTAGTTTATTCTAGTTTCGGTCAAAATGTCGAATTAAATCGAGGAGTGTTCCAATTATAAGAAACTTTTCAGATCATTTATATATGTTACAAGGGAAGGTTATGATGGAAGCCCATGAAAAAATCATCTGAAAATTTGTTTCTATAAAACTTATCGAAATGCATGTTTCTGTCAAAAAATCATAGTATATTACACACTAGTTTACACTAGTTTCGGTCAAAAAATCAAAGTAAATCGAGGACTACTCGAAATGATACGAATATTTTCAGATCATTTCTATATATTACGAGGGAAGATTATGATTGAAGTACATGAAAAAAATCATTTAAAAATTAGACTCAATGAACCTTTTTGAAATACAAGTTTCGGTCAAAAAATCAGAATATATTATACACTATTTTAAACTAGTTTCGTTCAAAAAATCAAATTAAATCAGAAACTGTTCAAAATGATACGAAACTTTCCAGCTCATTTATATATGTTACGAGGGAAGGTTATGATGGAAGTCCATGCAAAAAATCATCTGAAAATTAACGTCTATAAAACTTTTCTAAATGCAAGTTTCGGTCAAAAAATCATAGTATATTATACACTAGTTTATACTAGTTTCGGTCAAAAAATAAAATTTAATCGAGGACTGCTAGAAATGATACGCAAATTTTCAGATTATTGATATATTTTATGAGGGAAGGTTATGACGGAAGTCCGTGCAAAAAATCAACTGAAAATTAGATTCTATGAAGCTTTTTTGAAATGCAAGTTTCGGTCAAAAAATCAGAATATATTATACACTATTTTAAACTAGTTTCGTTCAAAAAATCAAATTAAATCAGAAACTGTTCGAAATGATACGAAACTTTCCAGATCATTTATATATGTTACGAGGGAAGGTTATGATGGAAGTCCATGCAAAAAATCATCTGAAAATTAACGTCTATAAAACTTTTCGAAATGCAAGTTTCGGTCAAAAAATCATAGTATATTATACACTAGTTTATACTAGTTTCGGTCAAAAAAGAAAATTTAATCGAGGACTTCTCGAAATGATACGAAACTTTTCAGATTATAGATATATTTTGTGAGGGAAGGTTATGATGGAAAGCCGTGCAAAAAATCATCTGAAAATTAGATTCTATGAAGCTATTTTGAAATGCAAGTTTCGGTCAAAAAATCATAAATATTATACACTAGTTTATTCTAGTTTCGGTCAAAATGTCGAATTAAATCGAGGAATGTTCCAATTATAAGAAACTTTTCAGATCATTTATATATGTTACAAGGGAAGGTTATGATGGAAGTCCATGAAAAAATCATCTGAAAATTTGTTTCTATAAAACTTATCGAAATGCATGTTTCTGTCAAAAAATCATAGTATATTACACACTAGTTTACACTAGTTTCGGTCAAAAAATCAATGTAAATCGAGGACTACTCGAAATGGTACGAATATTTTCAGATCATTTCTATATATTAGGAGGGAAGGTTATGATTGATGTACATGAAAAAAATCATTTAAAAATTAGACTCAATGAACCTTTTTGAAATACAAGTTTCGGTCAAAAAATCAGAATATATTATATACTATTTTAAACTAGTTTCGTTCAAAAAATTAAATTAAATCAGAAACTGTTCGAAATGATACGAAACTTTCCAGATCATTTATATATGTTACGAGGGAAGGTTATGATGGAAGTCCATGCAAAAAATCATCTGAAAATTAACGTCTATAAAACTTTTCGAAATGCAAGTTTCGGTCAAAAAATCATAGTATATTATACACTAGTTTATACTAGTTTCGGTCAAAAAAGAAAATTTAATCGAGGACTGCTAGAAATGATACGCAAATTTTCAGATTATTGATATATTTTATGAGGGAAGGTTATGACGGAAGTCCGTGCCAAAAATCAACTGAAAATTAGATTCTATGAAGCTTTTTTGAAATGCAAGTTTCGGTCAAAAAATCAGAATATATTATACACTATTATAAACTAGTTTCGTTCAAAAATCAAATTAAATCAGAAACTGTTCGAAATGATACGAAACTTTCCAGATCATTTATATATGTTACGAGGGAAGGTTATGATGGAAGTCCATGCAAAAAATCATCTAAAAATTAACGTTTATAAAACTTTTCGAAATGCAAGTTTCGGTCAAAAAATCGTAGTATATTATACACTAGTTTATACTAGTTTCGGTCAAAAAAGAAAATTTAATCGAGGACTTCTCGAAATGATACGAAACTTTTCATATTATTGATATATTTTGTGAGGAAAGGTTATGATGGAAATCCGTGCAAAAAAACATCTGAAAATTAGATTCTATGAAGCTATTTCGAAATGCATGTTTCGGTCAAAAAATCATAAATATTATACACTAGTTTATTCTAGTTTCGGTCAAAATGTCGAATTAAATCGAGGAGTGTTCCAATTATAAGAAACTTTTCAGATCATTTATATATGTTACAAGGGAAGGTTATGATGGAAGCCCATGAAAAAATCATCTGAAAATTTGTTTCTATAAAACTTATCGAAATGCATGTTTCTGTCAAAAAATCATAGTATATTACACACTAGTTTACACTAGTTTCGGTCAAAAAATCAAAGTAAATCGAGGACTACTCGAAATGATACGAATATTTTCAGATCATTTCTATATATTACGAGGGAAGATTATGATTGAAGTACATGAAAAAAATCATTTAAAAATTAGACTCAATGAACCTTTTTGAAATACAAGTTTCGGTCAAAAAATCAGAATATATTATATACTATTTTAAACTAGTTTCGTTCAAAAAATCAAATTAAATCAGAAACTGTTCAAAATGATACGAAACTTTCCAGCTCATTTATATATGTTACGAGGGAAGGTTATGATGGAAGTCCATGCAAAAAATCATCTGAAAATTAACGTCTATAAAACTTTTCTAAATGCAAGTTTCGGTCAAAAAATCATAGTATATTATACACTAGTTTATACTAGTTTCGGTCAAAAAAGAAAATTTAATCGAGGACTGCTAGAAATGATACGCAAATTTTCAGATTATTGATATATTTTATGAGGGAAGGTTATGACGGAAGTCCGTGCCAAAAATCAACTGAAAATTAGATTCTATGAAGCTTTTTTGAAATGCAAGTTTCGGTCAAAAAATCAGAATATATTATACACTATTATAAACTAGTTTCGTTCAAAAAATCAAATTAAATCAGAAACTGTTCGAAATGATACGAAACTTTCCAGATCATTTATATATGTTACGAGGGAAGGTTATGATGGAAGTCCATGCAAAAAATCATCTAAAAATTAACGTTTATAAAACTTTTCGAAATGCAAGTTTCGGTCAAAAAATCGTAGTATATTATACACTAGTTTATACGAGTTTCGGTCAAAAAAGAAAATTTAATCGAGGACTTCTCGAAATGATACGAAACTTTTCATATTATTGATATATTTTGTGAGGAAAGGTTATGATGGAAATCCGTGCAAAAAAACATCTGAAAATTAGATTCTATAAAGCTATTTCGAAATGCATGTTTCGGTCAAAAAATCATAAATATTATACACTAGTTTATTCTAGTTTCGGTCAAAATGTCGAATTAAATCGAGGAGTGTTCCAATTATAAGAAACTTTTCAGATCATTTATATATGTTACAAGGGAAGGTTATGATGGAAGCCCATGAAAAAATCATCTGAAAATTTGTTTCTATAAAACTTATCGAAATGCATGTTTCTGTCAAAAAATCATAGTATATTACACACTAGTTTACACTAGTTTCGGTCAAAAAATCAAAGTAAATCGAGGACTACTCGAAATGATACGAATATTTTCAGATCATTTCTATATATTACGAGGGAAGATTATGATTGAAGTACATGAAAAAAATCATTTAAAAATTAGACTCAATGAACCTTTTTGAAATACAAGTTTCGGTCAAAAAATCAGAATATATTATACACTATTTTAAACTAGTTTCGTTCAAAAAATCAAATTAAATCAGAAACTGTTCAAAATGATACGAAACTTTCCAGCTCATTTATATATGTTACGAGGGAAGGTTATGATGGAAGTCCATGCAAAAAATCATCTGAAAATTAACGTCTATAAAACTTTTCTAAATGCAAGTTTCGGTCAAAAAATCATAGTATATTATACACTAGTTTATACTAGTTTCGGTCAAAAAATAAAATTTAATCGAGGACTGCTAGAAATGATACGCAAATTTTCAGATTATTGATATATTTTATGAGGGAAGGTTATGACGGAAGTCCGTGCAAAAAATCAACTGAAAATTAGATTCTATGAAGCTTTTTTGAAATGCAAGTTTCGGTCAAAAAATCAGAATATATTATACACTATTTTAAACTAGTTTCGTTCAAAAAATCAAATTAAATCAGAAACTGTTCGAAATGATACGAAACTTTCCAGATCATTTATATATGTTACGAGGGAAGGTTATGATGGAAGTCCATGCAAAAAATCATCTGAAAATTAACGTCTATAAAACTTTTCGAAATGCAAGTTTCGGTCAAAAAATCATAGTATATTATACACTAGTTTATACTAGTTTCGGTCAAAAAAGAAAATTTAATCGAGGACTGCTAGAAATGATACGCAAATTTTCAGATTATTGATATATTTTATGAGGGAAGGTTATGACGGAAGTCCGTGCCAAAAATCAACTGAAAATTAGATTCTATGAAGCTTTTTTGAAATGCAAGTTTCGGTCAAAAAATCAGAATATATTATACACTATTATAAACTAGTTTCGTTCAAAAAATCAAATTAAATCAGAAACTGTTCGAAATGATACGAAACTTTCCAGATCATTTATATATGTTACGAGGGAAGGTTATGATGGAAGTCCATGCAAAAAATCATCTAAAAATTAACGTTTATAAAACTTTTCGAAATGCAAGTTTCGGTCAAAAAATCGTAGTATATTATACACTAGTTTATACGAGTTTCGGTCAAAAAAGAAAATTTAATCGAGGACTTCTCGAAATGATACGAAACTTTTCATATTATTGATATATTTTGTGAGGAAAGGTTATGATGGAAATCCGTGCAAAAAAACATCTGAAAATTAGATTCTATAAAGCTATTTCGAAATGCATGTTTCGGTCAAAAAATCATAAATATTATACACTAGTTTATTCTAGTTTCGGTCAAAATGTCGAATTAAATCGAGGAGTGTTCCAATTATAAGAAACTTTTCAGATCATTTATATATGTTACAAGGGAAGGTTATGATGGAAGCCCATGAAAAAATCATCTGAAAATTTGTTTCTATAAAACTTATCGAAATGCATGTTTCTGTCAAAAAATCATAGTATATTACACACTAGTTTACACTAGTTTCGGTCAAAAAATCAAAGTAAATCGAGGACTACTCGAAATGATACGAATATTTTCAGATCATTTCTATATATTACGAGGGAAGATTATGATTGAAGTACATGAAAAAAATCATTTAAAAATTAGACTCAATGAACCTTTTTGAAATACAAGTTTCGGTCAAAAAATCAGAATATATTATACACTATTTTAAACTAGTTTCGTTCAAAAAATCAAATTAAATCAGAAACTGTTCAAAATGATACGAAACTTTCCAGCTCATTTATATATGTTACGAGGGAAGGTTATGATGGAAGTCCATGCAAAAAATCATCTGAAAATTAACGTCTATAAAACTTTTCTAAATGCAAGTTTCGGTCAAAAAATCATAGTATATTATACACTAGTTTATACTAGTTTCGGTCAAAAAAGAAAATTTAATCGAGGACTTCTCGAAATGATACGAAACATTTCAGATTATAGATATATTTTGTGAGGGAAGGTTATGATGGAAAGCCGTGCAAAAAATCATCTGAAAATTAGATTCTATGAAGCTATTTTGAAATGCAAGTTTCGGTCAAAAAATCATAAATATTATACACTAGTTTATTCTAGTTTCGGTCAAAATGTCGAATTAAATCGAGGAATGTTCCAATTATAAGAAACTTTTCAGATCATTTATATATGTTACAAGGGAAGGTTATGATGGAAGTCCATGAAAAAATCATCTGAAAATTTGTTTCTATAAAACTTATCGAAATGCATGTTTCTGTCAAAAAATCATAGTATATTACACACTAGTTTACACTAGTTTCGGTCAAAAAATCAATGTAAATCGAGGACTACTCGAAATGGTACGAATATTTTCAGATCATTTCTATATATTAGGAGGGAAGGTTATGATTGATGTACATGAAAAAAATCATTTAAAAATTAGACTCAATGAACCTTTTTGAAATACAAGTTTCGGTCAAAAAATCAGAATATATTATATACTATTTTAAACTAGTTTCGTTCAAAAAATTAAATTAAATCAGAAACTGTTCGAAATGATACGAAACTTTCCAGATCATTTATATATGTTACGAGGGAAGGTTATGATGGAAGTCCATGCAAAAAATCATCTGAAAATTAACGTCTATAAAACTTTTCTAAATGCAAGTTTCGGTCAAAAAATCATAGTATATTATACACTAGTTTATACTAGTTTCGGTCAAAAAATAAAATTTAATCGAGGACTGCTAGAAATGATACGCAAATTTTCAGATTATTGATATATTTTATGAGGGAAGGTTATGACGGAAGTCCGTGCAAAAAATCAACTGAAAATTAGATTCTATGAAGCTTTTTTGAAATGCAAGTTTCGGTCAAAAAATCAGAATATATTATACACTATTTTAAACTAGTTTCGTTCAAAAAATCAAATTAAATCAGAAACTGTTCGAAATGATACGAAACTTTCCAGATCATTTATATATGTTACGAGGGAAGGTTATGATGGAAGTCCATGCAAAAAATCATCTGAAAATTAACGTCTATAAAACTTTTCGAAATGCAAGTTTCGGTCAAAAAATCATAGTATATTATACACTAGTTTATACTAGTTTCGGTCAAAAAAGAAAATTTAATCGAGGACTTCTCGAAATGATACGAAACTTTTCAGATTATAGATATATTTTGTGAGGGAAGGTTATGATGGAAAGTCGTGCAAAAAATCATTTGAAAATTAGATTCTATGAAGCTATTTTGAAATGCAAGTTTCGGTCAAAAAATCATAAATATTATACACTAGTTTATTCTAGTTTCGGTCAAAATGTCGAATTAAATCGAGGAATGTTCCAATTATAAGAAACTTTTCAGATCATTTATATATGTTACAAGGGAAGGTTATGATGGAAGTCCATGAAAAAATCATCTGAAAATTTGTTTCTATAAAACTTATCGAAATCCATGTTTCTGTAAAAAAATCATAGTATATTACACACTAGTTTACACTAGTTTCGGTCAAAAAATCAATGTAAATCGAGGACTACTCGAAATGGTACGAATATTTTCAGATCATTTCTATATATTAGGAGGGAAGGTTATGATTGATGTACATGAAAAAAATCATTTAAAAATTAGACTCAATGAACCTTTTTGAAATACAAGTTTCGGTCAAAAAATCAGAATATATTATATACTATTTTAAACTAGTTTCGTTCAAAAAATTAAATTAAATCAGAAACTGTTCGAAATGATACGAAACTTTCCAGATCATTTATATATGTTACGAGGGAAGGTTATGATGGAAGTCCATGCAAAAAATCATCTGAAAATTAACGTCTATAAAACTTTTCGAAATGCAAGTTTCGGTCAAAAAATCATAGTATATTATACACTAGTTTATACTAGTTTCGGTCAAAAAAGAAAATTTAATCGAGGACTGCTAGAAATGATACGCAAATTTTCAGATTATTGATATATTTTATGAGGGAAGGTTATGACGGAAGTCCGTGCCAAAAATCAACTGAAAATTAGATTCTATGAAGCTTTTTTGAAATGCAAGTTTCGGTCAAAAAATCAGAATATATTATACACTATTATAAACTAGTTTCGTTCAAAAATCAAATTAAATCAGAAACTGTTCGAAATGATACGAAACTTTCCAGATCATTTATATATGTTACGAGGGAAGGTTATGATGGAAGTCCATGCAAAAAATCATCTAAAAATTAACGTTTATAAAACTTTTCGAAATGCAAGTTTCGGTCAAAAAATCGTAGTATATTATACACTAGTTTATACTAGTTTCGGTCAAAAAAGAAAATTTAATCGAGGACTTCTCGAAATGATACGAAACTTTTCATATTATTGATATATTTTGTGAGGAAAGGTTATGATGGAAATCCGTGCAAAAAAACATCTGAAAATTAGATTCTATGAAGCTATTTCGAAATGCATGTTTCGGTCAAAAAATCATAAATATTATACACTAGTTTATTCTAGTTTCGGTCAAAATGTCGAATTAAATCGAGGAGTGTTCCAATTATAAGAAACTTTTCAGATCATTTATATATGTTACAAGGGAAGGTTATGATGGAAGCCCATGAAAAAATCATCTGAAAATTTGTTTCTATAAAACTTATCGAAATGCATGTTTCTGTCAAAAAATCATAGTATATTACACACTAGTTTACACTAGTTTCGGTCAAAAAATCAAAGTAAATCGAGGACTACTCGAAATGATATGAATATTTTCAGATCATTTCTATATATTACGAGGGAAGATTATGATTGAAGTACATGAAAAAAATCATTTAAAAATTAGACTCAATGAACCTTTTTGAAATACAAGTTTCGGTCAAAAAATCAGAATATATTATACACTATTTTAAACTAGTTTCGTTCAAAAAATCAAATTAAATCAGAAACTGTTCAAAATGATACGAAACTTTCCAGCTCATTTATATATGTTACGAGGGAAGGTTATGATGGAAGTCCATGCAAAAAATCATATGAAAATTAACGTCTATAAAACTTTTCTAAATGCAAGTTTCGGTCAAAAAATCATAGTATATTATACACTAGTTTATACTAGTTTCGGTCAAAAAATAAAATTTAATCGAGGACTGCTAGAAATGATACGCAAATTTTCAGATTATTGATATATTTTATGAGGGAAGGTTATGACGGAAGTCCGTGCAAAAAATCAACTGAAAATTAGATTCTATGAAGCTTTTTTGAAATGCAAGTTTCGGTCAAAAAATCAGAATATATTATATACTATTTTAAACTAGTTTCGTTCAAAAAATCAAATTAAATCAGAAACTGTTCGAAATGATACGAAACTTTCCAGATCATTTATATATGTTACGAGGGAAGGTTATGATGGAAGTCCATGCAAAAAATCATCTGAAAATTAACGTCTATAAAACTTTTCGAAATGCAAGTTTCGGTCAAAAAATCATAGTATATTATACACTAGTTTATACTAGTTTCGGTCAAAAAAGAAAATTTAATCGAGGACTTCTCGAAATGATACGAAACATTTCAGATTATTGATATATTTTGTGAGGGAAGGTTATGATGGAAATCCGTGAAAAAAAACATCTGAAAATTAGATTCTATGAAGCTATTTTGAAATGCAAGTTTCGGTCAAAAAATCATAAATATTATACACTAGTTTATTCTAGTTTCGGTCAAAATGTCGAATTAAATCGAGGAATGTTCCAATTATAAGAAACTTTTCAGATCATTTATATATGTTACAAGGGAAGGTTATGATGGAAGTCCATGAAAAAATCATCTGAAAATATGTTTCTATAAAACTTATCGAAATGCATGTTTCTGTCAAAAAATCATAGTATATTACACACTAGTTTACACTAGTTTCGGTCAAAAAATCAAAGTAAATCGAGGACTACTCGAAATGATACGAATATTTTCAGATCATTTCTATATATTACGAGGGAAGGTTATGATTGAAGTACATGAAAAAAATCATTTAAAAATTAGACTCAATGAACCTTTTCGAAATACATGTTTCGGTCAAAAAATCAGAATATATTATACACTATTTTAAACTAGTTTCGTTCAAAAAATCAAATTAAATCAGAAACTGTTCGAAATGATACGAAACTTTCCAGATCATTTATATATGTTACGAGGGAAGGTTATGATGGAAGTCCATGCAAAAAATCATCTGAAAATTAACGTCTATAAAACTTTTCGAAATGCAAGTTTCGGTCAAAAAATCATAGTATATTATACACTAGTTTATACTAGTTTCGGTCAAAAAAGAAAATTTAATCGAGGACTGCTAGAAATGATACGCAAATTTTCAGATTATTAATATATTTTATGAGGGAAGGTTATGACGGAAGTCCGTGCAAAAAATCAACTGAAAATTAGATTCTATGAAGCTTTTTTGAAATGCAAGTTTCGGTCAAAAAATCCGAATATATTATACACTATTATAAACTAGTTTCGTTCAAAAAATCAAATTAAATCAGAAACTGTTCGAAATGATACGAAACTTTCCAGATCATTTATATATGTTACGAGGGAAGGTTATGATGGAAGTCCATGCAAAAAATCATCTGAAAATTAACGTCTATAAAACTTTTAGAAATGCAAGTTTCGGTCAAAAAATCATAGTATATTATACACTAGTTTATACTAGTTTCGGTCAAAAAAGAAAATTTAATCGAGGACTGCTAGAAATGATACGCAAATTTTCAGATTATTGATATATTTTATGAGGGAAGGTTATGACGGAAGTCCGTGCAAAAAATCAACTGAAAATTAGATTCTATGAAGCTTTTTTGAAATGCAAGTTTCGGTCAAAAAATCCGAATATATTATACACTATTATAAACTAGTTTCGTTCAAAAAATCAAATTAAATCAGAAACTGTTCGAAATGATACGAAACTTTCCAGATCATTTATATATGTTACGAGGGAAGGTTATGATGGAAGTCCATGCAAAAAATCATCTGAAAATTAACGTCTATAAAACTTTTAGAAATGCAAGTTTCGGTCAAAAAATCATAGTATATTATACACTAGTTTATACTAGTTTCGGTCAAAAAAGAAAATTTAATCGAGGACTTCTCGAAATGATACGAAACTTTTCATATTATTGATATATTTTGTGAGGAAAGGTTATGATGGAAATCCGTGCAAAAAAACATCTGAAAATTAGATTCTATGAAGCTATTTTGAAATGCAAGTTTCGGTCAAAAAATCATAAATATTATACACTAGTTTATTCTAGTTTCGGTCAAAATGTCGAATTAAATCGAGGAATGTTCCAATTATAAGAAACATTTCAGATCATTTATATATGTTACAAGGGAAGGTTATGATGGAAGTCCATGAAAAAATCATCTGAAAATTTGTTTCTATAAAACTTATCGAAATGCATGTTTCTGTCAAAAAATCATAGTATATTACACACTAGTTTACACTAGTTTCGGTCAAAAAATCAATGTAAATCGAGGACTACTCGAAATGGTACGAATATTTTCAGATCATTTCTATATATTAGGAGGGAAGGTTATGATTGATGTACATGAAAAAAATCATTTAAAAATTAGACTCAATGAACCTTTTTGAAATACAAGTTTCGGTCAAAAAATCAGAATATATTATATACTATTTTAAACTAGTTTCGTTCAAAAAATTAAATTAAATCAGAAACTGTTCGAAATGATACGAAACTTTCCAGATCATTTATATATGTTACGAGGGAAGGTTATGATGGAAGTCCATGCAAAAAATCATCTGAAAATTAACGTCTATAAAACTTTTCGAAATGCAAGTTTCGGTCAAAAAATCATAGTATATTATACACTAGTTTATACTAGTTTCGGTCAAAAAAGAAAATTTAATCGAGGACTTCTCGAAATGATACGAAACTTTTCAGATTATAGATATATTTTGTGAGGGAAGGTTATGATGGAAAGCCGTGCAAAAAATCATCTGAAAATTAGATTCTATGAAGCTATTTTGAAATGCAAGTTTCGGTCAAAAAATCATAAATATTATACACTAGTTTATTCTAGTTTCGGTCAAAATGTCGAATTAAATCGAGGAATGTTCCAATTATAAGAAACTTTTCAGATCATTTATATATGTTACAAGGGAAGGTTATGATGGAAGTCCATGAAAAAATCATCTGAAAATTTGTTTCTATAAAACTTATCGAAATGCATGTTTCTGTCAAAAAATCATAGTATATTACACACTAGTTTACACTAGTTTCGGTCAAAAAATCAATGTAAATCGAGGACTACTCGAAATGGTACGAATATTTTCAGATCATTTCTATATATTAGGAGGGAAGGTTATGATTGATGTACATGAAAAAAATCATTTAAAAATTAGACTCAATGAACCTTTTTGAAATACAAGTTTCGGTCAAAAAATCAGAATATATTATATACTATTTTAAACTAGTTTCGTTCAAAAAATTAAATTAAATCAGAAACTGTTCGAAATGATACGAAACTTTCCAAATCATTTATATATGTTACGAGGGAAGGTTATGATGGAAGTCCATGCAAAAAATCATCTGAAAATTAACGTCTATAAAACTTTTCGAAATGCAAGTTCGGTCAAAAAATCATAGTATATTATACACTAGTTTATACTAGTTTCGGTCAAAAAAGAAAATTTAATCGAGGACTGCTAGAAATGATACGCAAATTTTCAGATTATTGATATATTTTATGAGGGAAGGTTATGACGGAAGTCCGTGCCAAAAATCAACTGAAAATTAGATTCTATGAAGCTTTTTTGAAATGCAAGTTTCGGTCAAAAAATCAGAATATATTATACACTATTATAAACTAGTTTCGTTCAAAAAATCAAATTAAATCAGAAACTGTTCGAAATGATACGAAACATTCCAGATCATTTATATATGTTACGAGGGAAGGTTATGATGGAAGTCCATGCAAAAAATCATCTAAAAATTAACGTGTATAAAACTTTTCGAAATGCAAGTTTCGGTCAAAAAATCGTAGTATATTATACACTAGTTTATACTAGTTTCGGTCAAAAAAGAAAATTTAATCGAGGACTTCTCGAAATGATACGAAACTTTTCAGATTATTGATATATTTTGTGAGGGAAGGTTATGATGGAAATCCGTGAAAAAAAACATCTGAAAATTAGATTCTATGAAGCTATTTTGAAATGCAAGTTTCGGTCAAAAAATCATAAATATTATACACTAGTTTATTCTAGTTTCGGTCAAAATGTCGAATTAAATCGAGGAATGTTCCAATTATAAGAAACTTTTCAGATCATTTATATATGTTACAAGGGAAGGTTATGATGGAAGTCCATGAAAAAATCATCTGAAAATATGTTTCTATAAAACTTATCGAAATGCATGTTTCTGTCAAAAAATCATAGTATATTACACACTAGTTTACACTAGTTTCGGTCAAAAAATCAAAGTAAATCGAGGACTACTCGAAATGATACGAATATTTTCAGATCATTTCTATATATTACGAGGGAAGGTTATGATTGAAGTACATGAAAAAAATCATTTAAAAATTAGACTCAATGAACCTTTTCGAAATACATGTTTCGGTCAAAAAATCAGAATATATTATACACTATTTTAAACTAGTTTCGTTCAAAAAATCAAATTAAATCAGAAACTGTTCGAAATGATACGAAACTTTCCAGATCATTTATATATGTTACGAGGGAAGGTTATGATGGAAGTCCATGCAAAAAATCATCTGAAAATTAACGTCTATAAAACTTTTCGAAATGCAAGTTTCGGTCAAAAAATCATAGTATATTATACACTAGTTTATACTAGTTTCGGTCAAAAAAGAAAATTTAATCGAGGACTGCTAGAAATGATACGCAAATTTTCAGATTATTAATATATTTTATGAGGGAAGGTTATGACGGAAGTCCGTGCAAAAAATCAACTGAAAATTAGATTCTATGAAGCTTTTTTGAAATGCAAGTTTCGGTCAAAAAATCCGAATATATTATACACTATTATAAACTAGTTTCGTTCAAAAAATCAAATTAAATCAGAAACTGTTCGAAATGATACGAAACTTTCCAGATCATTTATATATGTTACGAGGGAAGGTTATGATGGAAGTCCATGCAAAAAATCATCTGAAAATTAACGTCTATAAAACTTTTAGAAATGCAAGTTTCGGTCAAAAAATCATAGTATATTATACACTAGTTTATACTAGTTTCGGTCAAAAAAGAAAATTTAATCGAGGACTGCTAGAAATGATACGCAAATTTTCAGATTATTGATATATTTTATGAGGGAAGGTTATGACGGAAGTCCGTGCAAAAAATCAACTGAAAATTAGATTCTATGAAGCTTTTTTGAAATGCAAGTTTCGGTCAAAAAATCCGAATATATTATACACTATTATAAACTAGTTTCGTTCAAAAAATCAAATTAAATCAGAAACTGTTCGAAATGATACGAAACTTTCCAGATCATTTATATATGTTACGAGGGAAGGTTATGATGGAAGTCCATGCAAAAAATCATCTGAAAATTAACGTCTATAAAACTTTTCGAAATGCAAGTTTCGGTCAAAAAATCATAGTATATTATACACTAGTTTATACTAGTTTCGGTCAAAAAAGAAAATTTAATCGAGGACTTCTCGAAATGATACGAAACATTTCAGATTATTGATATATTTTGTGAGGGAAGGTTATGATGGAAATCCGTGAAAAAAAACATCTGAAAATTAGATTCTATGAAGCTATTTTGAAATGCAAGTTTCGGTCAAAAAATCATAAATATTATACACTAGTTTATTCTAGTTTCGGTCAAAATGTCGAATTAAATCGAGGAATGTTCCAATTATAAGAAACTTTTCAGATCATTTATATATGTTACAAGGGAAGGTTATGATGGAAGTCCATGAAAAAATCATCTGAAAATATGTTTCTATAAAACTTATCGAAATGCATGTTTCTGTCAAAAAATCATAGTATATTACACACTAGTTTACACTAGTTTCGGTCAAAAAATCAAAGTAAATCGAGGACTACTCGAAATGATACGAATATTTTCAGATCATTTCTATATATTACGAGGGAAGGTTATGATTGAAGTACATGAAAAAAATAATTTAAAAATTAGACTCAATGAACCTTTTCGAAATACAAGTTTCGGTCAAAAAATCAGAATATATTATACACTATTTTAAACTAGTTTCGTTCAAAAAATCAAATTAAATCAGAAACTGTTCAAATGATACGAAACTTTCCAGATCATTTATATATGTTACGAGGGAAGGTTATGATGGAAGTCCATGCAAAAAATCATCTGAAAATTAACGTCTATAAAACTTTTCGAAATGCAAGTTTCGGTCAAAAAATCATAGTATATTATACACTAGTTTATACTAGTTTCGGTCAAAAAAGAAAATTTAATCGAGGACTGCTAGAAATGATACGCAAATTTTCAGATTATTGATATATTTTATGAGGGAAGGTTATGACGGAAGTCCGTGCAAAAAATCAACTGAAAATTAGATTCTATGAAGCTTTTTTGAAATGCAAGTTTCGTTCAAAAAATCAGAATATATTATACACTATTTTAAACTAGTTTCGTTCAAAAAATCAAATTAAATCAGAAACTGTTCGAAATGATACGAAACTTTCCAGATCATTTATATATGTTACGAGGGAAGGTTATGATGGAAGTCCATGCAAAAAATCATCTGAAAATTAACGTCTATAAAACTTTTCTAAATGCAAGTTTCGGTCAAAAAATCATAGTATATTATACACTAGTTTATACTAGTTTCGGTCAAAAAAGAAAATTTAATCGAGGACTGCTAGAAATGATACGCAAATTTTCAGATTATTGATATATTTTATGAGGGAAGGTTATGACGGAAGTCCGTGCCAAAAATCAACTGAAAATTAGATTCTATGAAGCTTTTTTGAAATGCAAGTTTCGGTCAAAAAATCAGAATATATTATACACTATTATAAACTAGTTTCGTTCAAAAAATCAAATTAAATCAGAAACTGTTCGAAATGATACGAAACTTTCCAGATCATTTATATATGTTACGAGGGAAGGTTATGATGGAAGTCCATGCAAAAAATCATCTAAAAATTAACGTTTATAAAACTTTTCGAAATGCAAGTTTCGGTCAAAAAATCGTAGTATATTATACACTAGTTTATACTAGTTTCGGTCAAAAAAGAAAATTTAATCGAGGACTTCTCGAAATGATACGAAACTTTTCATATTATTGATATATTTTGTGAGGAAAGGTTATGATGGAAATCCGTGCAAAAAAACATCTGAAAATTAGATTCTATGAAGCTATTTCGAAATGCATGTTTCGGTCAAAAAATCATAAATATTATACACTAGTTTATTCTAGTTTCGGTCAAAATGTCGAATTAAATCGAGGAGTGTTCCAATTATAAGAAACTTTTCAGATCATTTATATATGTTACAAGGAAAGGTTATGATGGAAGCCCATGAAAAAATCATCTGAAAATTTGTTTCTATAAAACTTATCGAAATGCATGTTTCTGTCAAAAAATCATAGTATATTACACACTAGTTTACACTAGTTTCGGTCAAAAAATCAAAGTAAATCGAGGACTACTCGAAATGATACGAATATTTTCAGATCATTTCTATATATTACGAGGGAAGATTATGATTGAAGTACATGAAAAAAATCATTTAAAAATTAGACTCAATGAACCTTTTTGAAATACAAGTTTCGGTCAAAAAATCAGAATATATTATACACTATTTTAAACTAGTTTCGTTCAAAAAATCAAATTAAATCAGAAACTGTTCAAAATGATACGAAACTTTCCAGCTCATTTATATATGTTACGAGGGAAGGTTATGATGGAAGTCCATGCAAAAAATCATCTGAAAATTAACGTCTATAAAACTTTTCTAAATGCAAGTTTCGGTCAAAAAATCATAGTATATTATACACTAGTTTATACTAGTTTCGGTCAAAAAAGAAAATTTAATCGAGGACTGCTAGAAATGATACGCAAATTTTCAGATTATTGATATATTTTATGAGGGAAGGTTATGACGGAAGTCCGTGCAAAAAATCAACTGAAAATTAGATTCTATGAAGCTTTTTTGAAATGCAAGTTTCGTTCAAAAAATCAGAATATATTATACACTATTTTAAACTAGTTTCGTTCAAAAAATCAAATTAAATCAGAAACTGTTCGAAATGATACGAAACTTTCCAGATCATTTATATATGTTACGAGGGAAGGTTATGATGGAAGTCCATGCAAAAAATCATCTGAAAATTAACGTCTATAAAACTTTTCTAAATGCAAGTTTCGGTCAAAAAATCATAGTATATTATACACTAGTTTATACTAGTTTCGGTCAAAAAAGAAAATTTAATCGAGGACTGCTAGAAATGATACGCAAATTTTCAGATTATTGATATATTTTATGAGGGAAGGTTATGACGGAAGTCCGTGCAAAAAATCAACTGAAAATTAGATTCTATGAAGCTTTTTTGAAATGAAAGTTTCGGTCAAAAAATCAGAATATATTATACACTATTTTAAACTAGTTTCGTTCAAAAAATCAAATTAAATCAGAAACTGTTCGAAATGATACGAAACTTTCCAGATCATTTATATATGTTACGAGGGAAGGTTATGATGGAAGTCCATGCAAAAAATCATCTGAAAATTAACGTCTATAAAACTTTTCGAAATGCATGTTTCGGTCAAAAAATCATAGTAAAGTATACACTAGTTTATACTAGTTTCGGTCAATAAAGAAAATTTAATCGAGGACTTCTCGAAATGATACGAAACTTTTCAGATTATTGATATATTTTGTGAGGGAAGGTTATGATGGAAATCCGTGAAAAAAAACATCTGAAAATTAGATTCTATGAAGCTATTTTGAAATGCAAGTTTCGGTCAAAAAATCATAAATATTATACACTAGTTTATTCTAGTTTCGGTCAAAATGTCGAATTAAATCGAGGAATGTTCCAATTATAAGAAACTTTTCAGATCATTTATATATGTTACAAGGGAAGGTTATGATGGAAGTCCATGAAAAAATCATCTGAAAATATGTTTCTATAAAACTTATCGAAATGCATGTTTCTGTCAAAAAATCATAGTATATTACACACTAGTTTACACTAGTTTCGGTCAAAAAATCAAAGTAAATCGAGGACTACTCGAAATGATACGAATATTTTCAGATCATTTCTATATATTACGAGGGAAGGTTATGATTGAAGTACATGAAAAAAATCATTTAAAAATTAGACTCAATGAACCTTTTCGAAATACAAGTTTCGGTCAAAAAATCAGAATATATTATACACTATTTTAAACTAGTTTCGTTCAAAAAATCAAATTAAATCAGAAACTGTTCAAATGATACGAAACTTTCCAGATCATTTATATATGTTACGAGGGAAGGTTATGATGGAAGTCCATGCAAAAAATCATCTGAAAATTAACGTCTATAAAACTTTTCGAAATGCAAGTTTCGGTCAAAAAATCATAGTATATTATACACTAGTTTATACTAGTTTCGGTCAAAAAAGAAAATTTAATCGAGGACTGCTAGAAATGATACACAAATTTTCAGATTATTGATATATTTTATGAGGGAAGGTTATGACGGAAGTCCGTGCAAAAAATCAACTGAAAATTAGATTCTATGAAGCTTTTTTGAAATGCAAGTTTCGGTCAAAAAATCTGAATATATTATACACTATTATAAACTAGTTTCGTTCAAAAAATCAAATTAAATCAGAAACTGTTCGAAATGATACGAAACTTTCCAGATCATTTATATATGTTACGAGGGAAGGTTATGATGGAAGTCCATGCAAAAAATCATCTGAAAATTAACGTCTATAAAACTTTTAGAAATGCAAGTTTCGGTCAAAATATCATAGTATATTATACACTAGTTTATACTAGTTTCGGTCAAAAAAGAAAATTTAATCGAGGACTGCTAGAAATGATACGCAAATTTTCAGATTATTGATATATTTTATGAGGGAAGGTTATGACGGAAGTCCGTGCAAAAAATCAACTGAAAATTAGATTCTATGAAGCTTTTTTGAAATGCAAGTTTCGGTCAAAAAATCAGAATATATTATACACTATTATAAACTAGTTTCGTTCAAAAAATCAAATTAAATCAGAAACTGTTCGAAATGATACGAAACTTTCCAGATCATTTATATATGTTACGAGGGAAGGTTATGATGGAAGTCCATGCAAAAAATCATCTAAAAATTAACGTTTATAAAACTTTTCGAAATGCAAGTTTCGGTCAAAAAATCGTAGTATATTATACACTAGTTTATACTAGTTTCGGTCAAAAAAGAAAATTTAATCGAGGACTTCTCGAAATGATACGAAACTTTTCATATTATTGATATATTTTGTGAGGAAAGGTTATGATGGAAATCCGTGCAAAAAAACATCTGAAAATTAGATTCTATGAAGCTATTTCGAAATGCATGTTTCGGTCAAAAAATCATAAATATTATACACTAGTTTATTCTAGTTTCGGTCAAAATGTCGAATTAAATCGAGGAGTGTTCCAATTATAAGAAACTTTTCAGATCATTTATATATGTTACAAGGGAAGTTTATGATGGAAGCCCATGAAAAAATCATCTGAAAATTTGTTTCTATAAAACTTATCGAAATGCATGTTTCTGTCAAAAAATCATAGTATATTACACACTAGTTTACACTAGTTTCGGTCAAAAAATCAAAGTAAATCGAGGACTACTCGAAATGATACGAATATTTTCAGATCATTTCTATATATTAGGAGGGAAGGTTATGTTTGAAGTATATGAAAAAAATCATTTAAAAATTAGACTCAATGAACCTTTTTGAAATACAAGTTTCGGTCAAAAAATCAGAATATATTATACACTATTTTAAACTAGTTTCGTTCAAAAAATCAAATTAAATCAGAAACTGTTCGAAATGATACGAAACTTTCCAGATCATTTATATATGTTACGAGGGAAGGTTATGATGGAAGTCCATGCAAAAAATCATCTGAAAATTAATGTCTATAAACTTTTCGAAATGCAAGTTTCGGTCAAAAAATCATAGTATATTACACACTAGTTTACACTAGTTTCGGTCAAAAAATCAAAGTAAATCGAGGACTACTCGAAATGATACGAATATTTTCAGATCATTTCTATATATTACGAGGGAAGGTTATGATTAAACTACATGAAAAAAATCATTTAAAAATTAGACTCAATGAACCTTTTCGAAATACAAGTTTCGGTCAAAAAATCAGAATATATTATACACTATTTTAAACTAGTTTCGTTCAAAAAATCAAATTAAATCAGAAACTGTTCGAATGATACGAAACTTTCCAGATCATTTATATATGTTACGAGGGAAGGTTATGATGGAAGTCCATGCAAAAAATCATCTGAAAATTAACGTCTATAAAACTTTTCGAAATGCAAGTTTCGGTCAAAAAATCATAGTATATTATACACTAGTTTATACTAGTTTCGGTCAAAAAAGAAAATTTAATCGAGGACTGCTAGAAATGATACGCAAATTTTCAGATTATTGATATATTTTATGAGGGAAGGTTATGACGGAAGTCCGTGCAAAAAATCAACTGAAAATTAGATTCTATGAAGCTTTTTTGAAATGCAAGTTTCGGTCAAAAAATCTGAATATATTATACACTATTATAAACTAGTTTCGTTCAAAAAATCAAATTAAATCAGAAACTGTTCGAAATGATACGAAACTTTCCAGATCATTTATATATGTTACGAGGGAAGGTTATGATGGAAGTCCATGCAAAAAATCATCTAAAAATTAACTCTTATAAAACTTTTCGAAATGCAAGTTTCGGTTAAAAAATCGTAGTATATTATACACTAGTTTATACTAGTTTCGGTCAAAAAAGAAAATTTAATCGAGGACTTCTCGAAATGATACGAAACTTTTCATATTATTGATATATTTTGTGAGGAAAGGTTATGATGGAAATCCGTGCAAAAAAACATCTGAAAATTAGATTCTATGAAGCTATTTCGAAATGCATGTTTCGGTCAAAAAATCATAAATATTATACACTAGTTTATTCTAGTTTCGGTCAAAATGTCGAATTAAATCGAGGAGTGTTCCAATTATAAGAAACTTTTCAGATCATTTATATATGTTACAAGGGAAGGTTATGATGGAAGCCCATGAAAAAATCATCTGAAAATTTGTTTCTATAAAACTTATCGAAATGCATGTTTCTGTCAAAAAATCATAGTATATTACACACTAGTTTACACTAGTTTCGGTCAAAAAATCAAAGTAAATCGAGGACTACTCGAAATGATACGAATATTTTCAGATCATTTCTATATATTAGGAGGGAAGATTATGATTGAAGTACATGAAAAAAATCATTTAAAAATTAGACTCAATGAACCTTTTTGAAATACAAGTTTCGGTCAAATAATCAGAATATATTATACACTATTTTAAACTAGTTTCGTTCAAAAAATCAAATTAAATCAGAAACTGTTCAAAATGATACGAAACTTTCCAGCTCATTTATATATGTTACGAGGGAAGGTTATGATGGAAGTCCATGCAAAAAATCATCTGAAAATTAATGTCTATAAAACTTTTCTAAATGCAAGTTTCGGTCAAAAAATCATAGTATATTATACACTAGTTTATACTAGTTTCGGTCAAAAAAGAAAATTTAATCGAGGACTACTAGAAATGATACGCAAATTTTCAGATTATTGATATATTTTATGAGGGAAGGTTATGACGGAAGTCCGTGCCAAAAATCAACTGAAAATTAGATACTATGAAGCTTTTTTGAAATGCAAGTTTCGGTCAAAAAATCAGAATATATTATACACTATTTTAAACTAGTTTCGTTCAAAAAATCAAATTAAATCAGAAACTGTTCGAAATGATACGAAACTTTCCAGATCATTTATATATGTTACGAGGGAAGGTTATGATGGAAGTCCATGCAAAAAATCATCTGAAAATTAACGTCTATAAAACTTTTCGAAATGCAAGTTTCGGTCAAAAAATCATAGTATATTATACACTAGTTTATACTAGTTTCGGTCAAAAAAGAAAATTTAATCGAGGACTTCTCGAAATGATACGAAACTTTTCAGATTATTGATATATTTTATGAGGGAAGGTTATGATGGAAATCCGTGAAAAAAAACATCTGAAAATTAGATTCTATGAAGCTATTTTGAAATGCAAGTTTCGGTCAAAAAATCATAAATATTATACACTAGTTTATTCTAGTTTCGGTCAAAATGTCGAATTAAATCGAGGAATGTTCCAATTATAAGAAACTTTTCAGATCATTTATATATGTTACAAGGGAAGGTTATGATGGAAGTCCATGAAAAAATCATCTAAAAATATGTTTCTATAAAACTTATCGAAATGCATGTTTCTGTCAAAAAATCATAGTATATTACACACTAGTTTACACTAGTTTCGGTCAAAAAATCAAAGTAAATCGAGGACTACTCGAAATGATACGAATATTTTCAGATCATTTCTATATATTACGAGGGAAGGTTATGATTGAAGTACATGAAAAAAATCATTTAAAAATTAGACTCAATGAACCTTTTCGAAATACAAGTTTCGGTCAAAAAATCAGAATATATTATACACTATTTTAAACTAGTTTCGTTCAAAAAATCAAATTAAATCAGAAACTGTTCAAATGATACGAAACTTTCCAGATCATTTATATATGTTACGAGGGAAGGTTATGATGGAAGTCCATGCAAAAAATCATCTGAAAATTAACGTCTATAAAACTTTTCGAAATGCAAGTTTCGGTCAAAAAATCATAGTATATTATACACTAGTTTATACTAGTTTCGGTCAAAAAAGAAAATTTAATCGAGGACTGCTAGAAATGATACGCAAATTTTCAGATTATTGATATATTTTATGAGGGAAGGTTATGACGGAAGTCCGTGCAAAAAATCAACTGAAAATTAGATTCTATGAAGCTTTTTTGAAATGCAAGTTTCGGTCAAAAAATCCGAATATATTATACACTATTATAAACTAGTTTCGTTCAAAAAATCAAATTAAATCAGAAACTGTTCGAAATGATACGAAACTTTCCAGATCATTTATATATGTTACGAGGGAAGGTTATGATGGAAGTCCATGCAAAAAATCATCTGAAAATTAACGTCTATAAAACTTTTAGAAATGCAAGTTTCGGTCAAAAAATCATAGTATATTATACACTAGTTTATACTAGTTTCGGTCAAAAAAGAAAATTTAATCGAGGACTGCTAGAAATGATACGCAAATTTTCAGATTATTGATATATTTTATGAGGGAAGGTTATGACGGAAGTCCGTGCAAAAAATCAACTGAAAATTAGATTCTATGAAGCTTTTTTGAAATGCAAGTTTCGGTCAAAAAATCAGAATATATTATACACTATTATAAACTAGTTTCGTTCAAAAAATCAAATTAAATCAGAAACCGTTCGAAATGATACGAAACTTTCCAGATCATTTATATATGTTACGAGGGAAGGTTATGATGGAAGTCCATGCAAAAAATCATCTGAAAATTAACGTCTATAAAACTTTTAGAAATGCAAGTTTCGGTCAAAAAATCATAGTATATTATACACTAGTTTATACTAGTTTCGGTCAAAAAGAAAATTTAATCGAGGACTTCTCGAAATGATACGAAACTTTTCATATTATTGATATATTTTGTGAGGAAAGGTTATGATGGAAATCCGTGCAAAAAAACATCTGAAAATTAGATTCTATGAAGCTATTTTGAAATGCAAGTTTCGGTCAAAAAATCATAAATATTATACACTAGTTTATTCTAGTTTCGGGCAAAATGGCGAATTAAATCGAGGAATGTTCCAATTATAAGAAACTTTTCAGATCATTTATATATGTTACAAGGGAAGGTTATGATGGAAGTCCATGAAAAAATCTTCTGAAAATTTGTTTCTATAAAACTTATCGAAATGCATGTTTCTGTCAAAAATTCATAGTATATTACACACTAGTTTACACTAGTTTCGGTCAAAAAATCAATGTAAATCGAGGACTACTCGAAATGGTACGAATATTTTCAGATCATTTCTATATATTAGGAGGGAAGGTTATGATTGATGTACATGAAAAAAATCATTTAAAAATTAGACTCAATGAACCTTTTTGAAATACAAGTTTCGGTCAAAAAATCAGAATATATTATATACTATTTTAAACTAGTTTCGTTCAAAAAATTAAATTAAATCAGAAACTGTTCGAAATGATACGAAACTTTCCAGATCATTTATATATGTTACGAGGGAAGGTTATGATGGAAGTCCATGCAAAAAATCATCTGAAAATTAACGTCTATAAAACTTTTCGAAATGCAAGTTTCGGTCAAAAAATCATAGTATATTATACACTAGTTTATACTAGTTTCGGTCAAAAAAGTAAATTTAATCGAGGACTTCTCGAAATGATACGAAACTTTTCAGATTATAGATATATTTTGTGAGGGAAGGTTATGATGGAAAGCCATGCAAAAAATCATCTGAAAATTAGATTCTATGAAGCTATTTTGAAATGCAAGTTTCGGTCAAAAAATCATAAATATTATACACTAGTTTATTCTAGTTTCGGTCAAAATGTCGAATTAAATCGAGGAATGTTCCAATTATAAGAAACTTTTCAGATCATTTATATATGTTACAAGGGAAGGTTATGATGGAAGTCCATGAAAAAATCATCTGAAAATTTGTTTCTATAAAACGTATCGAAATGCATGTTTTTGTCAAAAAATCATAGTATATTACACACTAGTTTACACTAGTTTCGGTCAAAAAATCAATGTAAATCCAGGACTACTCGAAATGGTACGAATATTTTCAGATCATTTCTATATATTAGGAGGGAAGGTTATGATTGATGTACATGAAAAAAATCATTTAAAAATTAGACTCAATGAACCTTTTTGAAATACAAGTTTCGGTCAAAAAATCAGAATATATTATATACTATTTTAAACTAGTTTCGTTCAAAAAATTAAATTAAATCAGAAACTGTTCGAAATGATACGAAATTTTCCAGATCATTTATATATGTTACGAGGGAAGGTTATGATGGAAGTCCATGCAAAAAATCATCTGAAAATTAACGTCTATAAAACTTTTCGAAATGCAAGTTTCGGTCAAAAAATCATAGTATATTATACACTAGTTTATACTAGTTTCGGTCAAAAAAGAAAATTTAATCGAGGACTGCTAGAAATGATACGCAAATTTTCAGATTATTGATATATTTTATGAGGGAAGTTTATGACGGAAGTCCGTGCCAAAAATCAACAGAAAATTAGATTCTATGAAGCTTTTTTGAAATGCAAGTTTCGGTCAAAAAATCAGAATATATTATACACTATTATAAACTAGTTTCGTTCAAAAATTCAAATTAAATCAGAAACTGTTCGAAATGATACGAAACTTTCCAGATCATTTATATATGTTACGAGGGAAGGTTATGATGGAAGTCCATGCAAAAAATCATCTAAAAATTAACGTTTATAAAACTTTTCGAAATGCAAGTTTCGGTCAAAAAATCGTAGTATATTATACACTAGTTTATACTAGTTTCGGTCAAAAAAGAAAATTTAATCGAGGACTTCTCGAAATGATACGAAACTTTTCATATTATTGATATATTTTGTGAGGAAAGGTTATGATGGAAATCCGTGCAAAAAAACATCTGAAAATTAGATTCTATGAAGCTATTTCGAAATGCATGTTTCGGTAAAAAAATCATAAATATTATACACTAGTTTATTCTAGTTTCGGTCAAAATGTCGAATTAAATCGAGGAGTGTTCCAATTATAAGAAACTTTTCAGATCATTTATATATGTTACAAGGGAAGGTTATGATGGAAGCCCATGAAAAAATCATCTGAAAATTTGTTTCTATAAAACTTATCGAAATGCATGTTTCTGTCAAAAAATCATAGTATATTACACACTAGTTTACACTAGTTTCGGTCAAAAAATCAAAGTAAATCGAGGACTACTCGAAATGATACGAATATTTTCAGATCATTTCTATATATTACGAGGGAAGATTATGATTGAAGTACATGAAAAAAATCATTTAAAAATTAGACTCAATGAACCTTTTTGAAATGCAAGTTTCGGTCAAAAAATCAGAATATATTATACACTATTATAAACTAGTTTCGTTCAAAAAATCAAATTAAATCAGAAACTGTTCGAAATGATACGAAACTTTCCAGATCATTTATATATGTTACGAGGGAAGGTTATGATGGAAGTCCATGCAAAAAATCATCTAAAAATTAACGTTTATAAAACTTTTCGAAATGCAAGTTTCGGTCAAAAAATCGTAGTATATTATACACTAGTTTATACTAGTTTCGGTCAAAAAAGAAAATTTAATCGAGGACTTCTCGAAATGATACGAAACTTTTCATATTATTGATATATTTTGTGAGGGAAGGTTATGATGGAAATCCGTGCAAAAAAACATCTGAAAATTAGATTCTATGAAGCTATTTCGAAATGCAAGTTTCGGTCAAAAAATCATAAATATTATACACTAGTTTATTCTAGTTTCGGTCAAAATGTCGAATTAAATCGAGGAGTGTTCCAATTATAAGAAACTTTTCAGATCATTTATATATGTTACAAGGGAAGGTTATGATGGAAGCCCATGAAAAAATCATCTGAAAATTTGTTTCTATAAAACTTATCGAAATGCATGTTTCTGTCAAAAAATCATAGTATATTACACACTAGTTTACACTAGTTTCGGTCAAAAAATCAAAGTAAATCGAGGACTACTCGAAATGATACGAATATTTTCAGATCATTTCTATATATTACGAGGGAAGATTATGATTGAAGTACATGAAAAAAATCATTTAAAAATTAGACTCAATGAAACTTTTCGAAATACAAGTTTCGGTCAAAAAATCAGAATATATTATACACTATTTTAAACTAGTTTCGTTCAAAAAATCAAATTAAATCAGAAACTGTTCGAAATGATACGAAACTTTCCAGCTCATTTATATATGTTACGAGGGAAGGTTATGATGGAAGTCCATGCAAAAAATCATCTGAAAATTAACGTCTATAAAACTTTTCGAAATGCAAGTTTCGGTCAAAAAATCATAGTATATTATACACTAGTTTATACTAGTTTCGGTCAAAAAAGAAAATTTAATCGAGGACTTCTCGAAATGATACGAAACTTTTCAGATTATTGATATATTTTGTGAGGGAAGGTTATGATGGAAATCCGTGAAAAAAAACATCTGAAAATTAGATTCTATGAAGTTATTTTGAAATGCAAGTTTCGGTCAAAAAATCATAAATATTATACATTAGTTTATTCTAGTTTCGGTCAAAATGTCGAATTAAATCGAGGAATGTTCCAATTATAAGAAACTTTTCAGATCATTTATATATGTTACAAGGGAAGGTTATGATGGAAGTCCATGAAAAAATCATCTGAAAATATGTTTCTATAAAACTTATCGAAATGCATGTTTCTGTCAAAAAATCATAGTATATTACACACTAGTTTACACTAGTTTCGGTCAAAAAATCAAAGTAAATCGAGGACTACTCGAAATGATACGAATATTTTCAGATCATTTCTATATATTACGAGGGAAGGTTATGATTGAAGTACATGAAAAAAATCATTTAAAAATTAGACTCAATGAAACTTTTCGAAATACAAGTTTCGGTCAAAAAATCAGAATATATTATACACTATTTTAAACTAGTTTCGTTCAAAAAATCAAATTAAATCAGAAACTGTTCGAAATGATACGAAACTTTCCAGATCATTTATATATGTTACGAGGGAAGGTTATGATGGAAGTCCATGCAAAAAATCATCTGAAAATTAACGTCTATAAAACTTTTCAAAATGCAAGTTTCGGTCAAAAAATCATAGTATATTATACACTAGTTTATACTAGTTTCGGTCAAAAAAGAAAATTTAATCGAGGACTGCTAGAAATGATACGCAAATTTTCATATTATTGATATATTTTATGAGGGAAGGTTATGACGGAAGTCCGTGCAAAAAATCAACTGAAAATTAGATTCTATGAAGCTTTTTTGAAATGCAAGTTTCGGTCAAAAAATCTGAATATATTATACAATATTATAAACTAGTTTCGTTCAAAAAATCAAATTAAATCAGAAACTGTTCGAAATGATACGAAACTTTCCAGATCATTTATATATGTTACGAGGGAAGGTTATGATGGAAGTCCATGCAAAAAATCATCTGAAAATTAACGTCTATAAAACTTTTAGAAATGCAAGTTTCGGTCAAAAAATCATAGTATATTATACACTAGTTTATACTAGTTTCGGTCAAAAAAGAAATTTTAATCGAGGACTGCTAGAAATGATACGCAAATTTTCAGATTATTGATATATTTTATGAGGGAAGGTTATGACGGAAGTCCGTGCAAAAAATCAACTGAAAATTAGATTCTATGAAGCTTTTTTGAAATGCAAGTTTCGGTCAAAAAATCAGAATATATTATACACTATTTTAAACTAGTTTCGTTCAAAAAATCAAATTAAATCAGAAACTGTTCGAAATGATACGAAACTTTCCAGATCATTTATATATGTTACGAGGGAAGGTTATGATGGAAGTCCATGCAAAAAATCATCTGAAAATTAACGTCTATAAAACTTTTAGAAATGCAAGTTTCGGTCAAAAAATCATAGTATATTATACACTAGTTTATACTAGTTTCGGTCAAAAAAGAAAATTTAATCGAGGACTTCTCGAAATGATACGAAACTTTTCAGATTATTGATATATTTTGTGAGGGAAGGTTATGATGGAAATCCGTGAAAAAAAACATCTGAAAATTAGATTCTATGAAGCTATTTTGAAATGCAAGTTTCGGTCAAAAAATCATAAATATTATACACTAGTTTATTCTAGTTTCGGTCAAAATGTCGAATTAAATCGAGGAATGTTCCAATTATAAGAAACTTTTCAGATCATTTATATATGTTACAAGGGAAGGTTATGATGGAAGTCCATGAAAAAATCATCTGAAAATTTGTTTCTATAAAACGTATCGAAATGCATGTTTCTGTCAAAAAATCATAGTATATTACACACTAGTTTACACTAGTTTCGGTCAAAAAATCAATGTAAATCGAGGACTACTCGAAATGGTACGAATATTTTCAGATCATTTCTATATATTAGGAGGGAAGGTTATGATTGATGTACATGAAAAAAATCATTTAAAAATTAGACTCAATGAACCTTTTTGAAATACAAGTTTCGGTCAAAAAATTAGAATATATTATAGACTATTTTAAACTAGTTTCGTTCAAAAAATTAAATTAAATCAGAAACTGTTCGAAATGATACGAAACTTTCCAGATCATTTATATATGTTACGAGGGAAGGTTATGATGGAAGTCCATGCAAAAAATCATCTGAAAATTAACGTCTATAAAACTTTTCGAAATGCAAGTTTCGGTCAAAAAATCATAGTATATTATACACTAGTTTATACTAGTTTCGGTCAAAAAAGAAAATTTAATCGAGGACTGCTAGAAATGATACGCAAATTTTCAGATTATTGATATATTTTATGAGGGAAGGTTATGACGGAAGTCCGTGCCAAAAATCAACTGAAAATTAGATTCTATGAAGCTTTTTTGAAATGCAAGTTTCGGTCAAAAAATCAGAATATATTATACACTATTATAAACTAGTTTCGTTCAAAAAATCAAATTAAATCAGAAACTGTTCGAAATGATACGAAACTTTCCAGATCATTTATATATGTTACGAGGGAAGGTTATGATGGAAGTCCATGCAAAAAATCATCTAAAAATTAACGTTTATAAAACTTTTCGAAATGCAAGTTTCGGTCAAAAAATCGTAGTATATTATACACTAGTTTATACTAGTTTCGGTCAAAAAAGAAAATTTAATCGAGGACTTCTCGAAATGATACGAAACTTTTCATATTATTGATATATTTTGTGAGGAAAGGTTATGATGGAAATCCGTGCAAAAAAACATCTGAAAATTAGATTCTATGAAGCTATTTCGAAATGCATGTTTCGGTAAAAAAATCATAAATATTATACACTAGTTTATTCTAGTTTCGGTCAAAATGTCGAATTAAATCGAGGAGTGTTCCAATTATAAGAAACTTTTCAGATCATTTATATATGTTACAAGGGAAGGTTATGATGGAAGCCCATGAAAAAATCATCTGAAAATTTGTTTCTATAAAACTTATCGAAATGCATGTTTCTGTCAAAAAATCATAGTATATTACACACTAGTTTACACTAGTTTCGGTCAAAAAATCAAAGTAAATCGAGGACTACTCGAAATGATACGAATATTTTCAGATCATTTCTATATATTACGAGGGAAGATTATGATTGAAGTACATGAAAAAAATCATTTAAAAATTACACTCAATGAACCTTTTTGAAATACAAGTTTCGGTCAAAAAATCAGAATATATTATACACTATTTTAAACTAGTTTCGTTCAAAAAATCAAATTAAATCAGAAACTGTTCGAAATGATACGAAACTTTCCAGCTCATTTATATATGTTACGAGGGAAGGTTATGATGGAAGTCCATGCAAAAAATCATCTGAAAATTAACGTCTATAAAACTTTTCGAAATGCAAGTTTCGGTCAAAAAATCATAGTATATTATACACTAGTTTATACTAGTTTCGGTCAAAAAAGAAAATTTAATCGAGGACTTCTCGAAATGATACGAAACTTTTCAGATTATTGATATATTTTGTGAGGGAAGGTTATGATGGAAATCCGTGAAAAAAACATCTGAAAATTAGATTCTATGAAGTTATTTTGAAATGCAAGTTTCGGTCAAAAAATCATAAATATTATACACTAGTTTATTCTAGTTTCGGTCAAAATGTCGAATTAAATCGAGGAATGTTCCAATTATAAGAAACTTTTCAGATCATTTATATATGTTACAAGGGAAGGTTATGATGGAAGTCCATGAAAAAATCATCTGAAAATATGTTTCTATAAAACTTATCGAAATGCATGTTTCTGTCAAAAAATCATAGTATATTACACACTAGTTTACACTAGTTTCGGTCAAAAAATCAAAGTAAATCGAGGACTACTCGAAATGATACGAATATTTTCAGATCATTTCTATATATTACGAGGGAAGGTTATGATTGAAGTACATGAAAAAAATCATTTAAAAATTAGACTCAATGAAACTTTTCGAAATACAAGTTTCGGTCAAAAAATCAGAATATATTATACACTATTTTAAACTAGTTTCGTTCAAAAAATCAAATTAAATCAGAAACTGTTCGAAATGATACGAAACTTTCCAGATCATTTATATATGTTACGAGGGAAGGTTATGATGGAAGTCCATGCAAAAAATCATTTGAAAATTAACGTCTATAAAACTTTTAGAAATGCAAGTTTCGGTCAAAAAATCATAGTATATTATACACTAGTTTATACTAGTTTCGGTCAAAAAAGAAAATTTAATCGAGGACTGCTAGAAATGATACGCAAATTTTCAGATTATTGATATATTTTATGAGGGAAGGTTATGACGGAAGTCCGTGCAAAAAATCAACTGAAAATTAGATTCTATGAAGCTTTTTTGAAATGCAAGTTTCGGTCAAAAAATCAGAATATATTATACACTATTTTAAACTAGTTTCGTTCAAAAAATCAAATTAAATCAGAAACTGTTCGAAATGATACGAAACTTTCCAGATCATTTATATATGTTACGAGGGAAGGTTATGATGGAAGTCCATGCAAAAAATCATCTGAAAATTAACGTCTATAAAACTTTTCGAAATGCAAGTTTCGGTCAAAAAATCATAGTATATTATACACTAGTTTATATTAGTTTCGGTCAAAAAAGAAAATTTAATCGAGGACTTCTCGAAATGATACGAAACTTTTCAGATTATTGATATATTTTGTGAGGGAAGGTTATGATGGAAATCCGTGAAAAAAAACATCTGAAAATTAGATTCTATGAAGCTATTTTGAAATGCAAGTTTCGGTCAAAAAATCATAAATATTATACACTAGTTTATTCTAGTTTCGGTCAAAATGTCGAATTAAATCGAGGAATGTTCCAATTATAAGAAACTTTTCAGATCATTTATATATGTTTCAAGGGAAGGTTATGATGGAAGTCCATGAAAAAATCATCTGAAAATATGTTTCTATAAAACTTATCGAAATGCATGTTTCTGTCAAAAAATCATAGTATATTACACACTAGTTTACACTAGTTTCGGTCAAAAAATCAAAGTAAATCGAGGACTACTCGAAATGATACGAATATTTTCAGATCATTTCTATATATTACGAGGGAAGGTTATGATTGAAGTACATGAAAAAAATCATTTAAAAATTAGACTCAATGAACCTTTTCGAAATACAAGTTTCGGTCAAAAAATCAGAATATATTATACACTATTTTAAACTAGTTTCGTTCAACAAATCAAATTAAATCAGAAACTGTTCGAAATGATACGAAACTTTCCAGATCATTTATATATGTTACGAGGGAAGGTTATGATGGAAGTCCATGCAAAAAATCATCTGAAAATTAACGTCTATAAAACTTTTCGAAATGCAAGTTTCGGTCAAAAAATCATAGTATATTATACACTAGTTTATACTAGTTTCGGTCAAAAAAGAAAATTTAATCGAGGACTGCCAGAAATGATACGCAAATTTTCAGATTATTGATATATTTTATGAGGGAAGGTTATGACGGAAGTCCGTGCAAAAAATCAACTGAAAATTAGATTCTATGAAGCTTTTTTGAAATGCAAGTTTCGGTCAAAAAATCCGAATATATTATACACTATTATAAACTAGTTTCGTTCAAAAAATCAAATTAAATCAGAAACTGTTCGAAATGATACGAAACTTTCCAGATCATTTATATATGTTACGAGGGAAGGTTATGATGGAAGTCCATGCAAAAAATCATCTGAAAATTAACGTCTATAAAACTTTTAGAAATGCAAGTTTCGGTCAAAAAATCATAGTATATTATACACTAGTTTATACTAGTTTCGGTCAAAAAAGAAAATTTAATCGAGGACTGCTAGAAATGATACGCAAATTTTCAGATTATTGATATATTTTATGAGGGAAGGTTATGACGGAAGTCCGTGCAAAAAATCAACTGAAAATTAGATTCTATGAAGCTTTTTTGAAATGCAAGTTTCGGTCAAAAAATCCGAATATATTATACACTATTATAAACTAGTTTCGTTCAAAAAATCAAATTAAATCAGAAACTGTTCGAAATGATACGAAACTTTCCAGATCATTTATATATGTTACGAGGGAAGGTTATGATGGAAGTCCATGCAAAAAATCATCTGAAAATTAACGTCTATAAAACTTTTAGAAATGCAAGTTTCGGTCAAAAAATCATAGTATATTATACACTAGTTTATACTAGTTTCGGTCAAAAAAGAAAATTTAATCGAGGACTTCTCGAAATGATACGAAACTTTTCATATTATTGATATATTTTGTGAGGAAAGGTTATGATGGAAATCCATGCAAAAAAACATCTGAAAATTAGATTCTATGAAGCTATTTTGAAATGCATGTTTCGGTCAAAAAATCATAAATATTATACACTAGTTTATTCTAGTTTCGGTCAAAATGTCGAATTAAATCGAGGAGTGTTCCAATTATAAGAAACTTTTCAGATCATTTATATATGTTACAAGGGAAGGTTATGATGGAAGTCCATGAAAAAATCATCTGAAAATTTGTTTCTATAAAACATATCAAAATGCATGTTTCTGTCAAAAAATCATAGTATATTACACACTAGTTTACACTAGTTTCGGTCAAAAAATCAAAGTAAATCGAGGACTACTCGAAATGATACGAATATTTTCAGATCATTTCTATATATTACGAGGGAAGGTTATGATTGAAGTACATGAAAAAAATCATTTAAAAATTAGACTCAATGAACCTTTTTGAAATACAAGTTTCGGTCAAAAAATCAGAATATATTATACACTATTTTAAACTAGTTTCGTTCAAAAAATCAAATTAAATCAGAAACTGTTCGAAATGATACGAAACTTTCCAGATCATTTATATATGTTACGAGGGAAGGTTATGATGGAAGTCCATGCAAAAAAATCATATGAAAATTAACGTCTATAAAACTTTTCGAAATGCAAGTTTCGGTCAAAAAATCATAGTATATTATACACTAGTTTATATTAGTTTTGGTCAAAAAAGTTAATTTAATCGAGGACTGCCAGAAATGATACGCAAATTTTCAGATTATTGATATATTTTATGAGGGAAGGTTATGACGGAAGTCCGTGCAAAAAATCAACTGAAAATTAGATTCTATGAAGCTTTTTTGAAATGCAAGTTTCGGTCAAAAAATCAGAATATATTATACACTATTATAAACTAGTTTCGTTCAAAAAATCAAATTAAATCAGAAACTGTTCGAAATGATACGAAACTTTCCAGATCATTTATATATGTTACGAGGGAAGGTTATGATGGAAGTCCATGCAAAAAATCATCTGAAAATTAACGTCTATAAAACTTTTAGAAATGCAAGTTTCGGTCAAAAAATCATAGTATATTATACACTAGTTTATACTAGTTTCGGTCAAAAAAGAAAATTTAATCGAGGACTTCTCGAAATGATACGAAACTTTTCATATTATTGATATATTTTGTGAGGAAAGGTTATGATGGAAATCCATGCAAAAAAACATCTGAAAATTAGATTCTATGAAGCTATTTTGAAATGCATGTTTCGGTCAAAAAATCATAAATATTATACACTAGTTTATTCTAGTTTCGGTCAAAATGTCGAATTAAATCGAGGAGTGTTCCAATTATAAGAAACTTTTCAGATCATTTATATATGTTACAAGGGAAGGTTATGATGGAAGTCCATGAAAAAATCATCTGAAAATTTGTTTCTATAAAACTTATCAAAATGCATGTTTCTGTCAAAAAATCATAGTATATTACACACTAGTTTACACTAGTTTCGGTCAAAAAATCAAAGTAAATCGAGGACTACTCGAAATGATACGAATATTTTCAGATCATTTCTATATATTACGAGGGAAGGTTATGATTGAAGTACATGAAAAAAATCATTTAAAAATTAGACTCAATGAACCTTTTTGAAATACAAGTTTCGGTCAAAAAATCAGAATATATTATACACTATTTTAAACTAGTTTCGTTCAAAAAATCAAATTAAATCAGAAACTGTTCGAAATGATACAAAACTTTCCAGATCATTTATATATGTTACGAGGGAAGGTTATGGTGGAAGTCCATGCAAAAAATCATCTGAAAATTAACGTCTATAAAACTTTTCGAAATGCAAGTTTCGGTCAAAAAATCATAGTATATTATACACTAGTTTATACTAGTTTCGGTCAAAAAAGAAAATTTAATCGAGGACTGCTAGAAATGATACGCAAATTTTCAGATTATTGATATATTTTATGAGGGAAGGTTATGACGGAAGTCCGTGCAAAAAATCAACTGAAAATTAGATTCTATGAAGCTTTTTTGAAATGCAAGTTTCGGTCAAAAAATCAGAATATATTATACACTATTATAAACTAGTTTCGTTCAAAAAATCAAATTAAATCAGAAACTGTTCGAAATGATACGAAACTTTCCAGATCATTTATATATGTTACGAGGGAAGGTTATGATGGAAGTCCATGCAAAAAATCATCTGAAAATTAACGTCTATAAAACTTTTAGAAATGCAAGTTTCGGTCAAAAAATCATAGTATATTATACACTAGTTTATACTAGTTTCGGTCAAAAAAGAAAATTTAATCGAGGACTTCTCGAAATGATACGAAACTTTTCATATTATTGATATATTTTGTGAGGAAAGGTTATGATGGAAATCCATGCAAAAAAACATCTGAAAATTAGATTCTATGAAGCTATTTTGAAATGCATGTTTCGGTCAAAAAATCATAAATATTATACACTAGTTTATTCTAGTTTCGGTCAAAATGTCGAATTAAATCGAGGAGTGTTCCAATTATAAGAAACTTTTCAGATCATTTATATATGTTACAAGGGAAGGTTATGATGGAAGTCCATGAAAAAATCATCTGAAAATTTGTTTCTATAAAACTTATCAAAATGCATGTTTCTGTCAAAAAATCATAGTATATTACACACTAGTTTACACTAGTTTCGGTCAAAAAATCAAAGTAAATCGAGGACTACTCGAAATGATACGAATATTTTCAGATCATTTCTATAAATTACGAGGGAAGGTTATGATTGAAGTACATGAAAAAAATCATTTAAAAATTAGACTCAATGAACCTTTTTGAAATACAAGTTTCGGTCAAAAAATCAGAATATATTATACACTATTTTAAACTAGTTTCGTTCAAAAAATCAAATTAAATCAGAAACTGTTCGAAATGATACAAAACTTTCCAGATCATTTATATATGTTACGAGGGAAGGTTATGGTGGAAGTCCATGCAAAAAATCATCTGAAAATTAACGTCTATAAAACTTTTAGAAATGCAAGTTTCGGTCAAAAAATCATAGTATATTATACACTAGTTTATACTAGTTTCGGTCAAAAAAGAAAATTTAATCGAGGACTTCTCGAAATGATACGAAACTTTTCAGATTATTGATATATTTTGTGAGGGAAGGTTATGATGGAAATCCGTGCAAAAAAACATCTGAAAATTAGATTCTATGAAGCTATTTTGAAATGCAAGTTTCGGTCAAAAAATCATAAATATTATACACTAGTTTATTCAAGTTTCGGTCAAAATGTCGAATTAAATCGAGGAGTGTTCCAATTATAAGAAACTTTTCAGATCATTTATATATGTTACAAGGGAAGGTTATGATGGAAGTCCATGAACAAATCATCTGAAAATTTGTTTCTATAAAACTTATCGAAATGCATGTTTCTGTCAAAAAATCATAGTATATTACACACTAGTTTACACTAGTTTCGGTCAAAAAATCAAAGTAAATCGAGGACTACTCGAAATGATACGAATATTTTCAGATCATTTCTATATATTACGAGGGAAGGTTATGATTGAAGTACATGAAAAAAATCATTTAAAAATTAGACTCAATGAACCTTTTTGAAATACAAGTTTCGGTCAAAAAATCAGAATATATTATACACTATTTTAAACTAGTTTCGTTCAAAAAATCAAATTAAATCAGAAACTGTTCGAAATGATACAAAACTTTCCAGATCATTTATATATGTTACGAGGGAAGGTTATGGTGGAAGTCCATGCAAAAAATCATCTGAAAATTAACGTCTATAAAACTTTTCGAAATGCAAGTTTCGGTCAAAAAATCATAGTATATTATACACTAGTTTATACTAGTTTCGGTCAAAAAAGAAAATTTAATCGAGGACTTCTTGAAATGATACGAAACTTTTCAGATTATTGATATATTTTGTGAGGGAAGGTTATGATGGAAATCCATGCAAAAAAACATCTGAAAATTAGATTCTATGAAGCTATTTTGAAATGCAAGTTTCGGTCAAAAAATCATAAATATTATACACTAGTTTATTCAAGTTTCGGTCAAAATGTCGAATTAAATCGAGGAATGTTCCAATTATAAGAAACTTTTCAGATCATTTATATATGTTACAAGGGAAGGTTATGATGGAAGTCCATGAAAAAATCATCTGAAAATTTGTTTCTATAAAACTTATCAAAATGCATGTTTCTGTCAAAAAATCATAGTATATTACACACTAGTTTACACTAGTTTCGGTCAAAAAATCAAAGTAAATCGAGGACTACTCGAAATGATACGAATATTTTCAGATCATTTCTATATATTACGAGGGAAGGTTATGATTGAAGTACATGAAAAAAATCATTTAAAAATTAGACTCAATGAACCTTTTTGAAATACAAGTTTCGGTCAAAAAATCAGAATATATTATACACTATTTTAAACTAGTTTCGTTCAAAAAATCAAATTAAATCAGAAACTGTTCGAAATGATACAAAACTTTCCAGATCATTTATATATGTTACGAGGGAAGGTTATGGTGGAAGTCCATGCAAAAAATCATCTGAAAATTAACGTCTATAAAACTTTTAGAAATGCAAGTTTCGGTCAAAAAATCATAGTATATTATACACTAGTTTATACTAGTTTCGGTCAAAAAAGAAAATTTAATCGAGGACTTCTCGAAATGATACGAAACTTTTCAGATTATTGATATATTTTGTGAGGGAAGGTTATGATGGAAATCCGTGCAAAAAAACATCTGAAAATTAGATTCTATGAAGCTATTTTGAAATGCAAGTTTCGGTCAAAAAATCATAAATATTATACACTAGTTTATTCAAGTTTCGGTCAAAATGTCGAATTAAATCGAGGAGTGTTCCAATTATAAGAAACTTTTCAGATCATTTATATATGTTACAAGGGAAGGTTATGATGGAAGTCCATGAAAAAATCATCTGAAAATTTGTTTCTATAAAACTTATCGAAATGCATGTTTCTGTCAAAAAATCATAGTATATTACACACTAGTTTACACTAGTTTCGGTCAAAAAATCAAAGTAAATCGAGGACTACTCGAAATGATACGAATATTTTCAGATCATTTCTATATATTACGAGGGAAGGTTATGATTGAAGTACATGAAAAAAATCATTTAAAAATTAGACTCAATGAACCTTTTTGAAATACAAGTTTCGGTCAAAAAATCAGAATATATTATACACTATTTTAAACTAGTTTCGTTCAAAAAATCAAATTAAATCAGAAACTGTTCGAAATGATACAAAACTTTCCAGATCATTTATATATGTTACGAGGGAAGGTTATGGTGGAAGTCCATGCAAAAAATCATCTGAAAATTAACGTCTATAAAACTTTTCGAAATGCAAGTTTCGGTCAAAAAATCATAGTATATTATACACTAGTTTATACTAGTTTCGGTCAAAAAAGAAAATTTAATCGAGGACTTCTTGAAATGATACGAAACTTTTCAGATTATTGATATATTTTGTGAGGGAAGGTTATGATGGAAATCCGTGCAAAAAAACATCTGAAAATTAGATTCTATGAAGCTATTTTGAAATGCAAGTTTCGGTCAAAAAATCATAAATATTATACACTAGTTTATTCAAGTTTCGGTCAAAATGTCGAATTAAATCGAGGAATGTTCCAATTATAAGAAACTTTTCAGATCATTTATATATGTTACAAGGGAAGGTTATGATGGAAGTCCATGAAAAAATCATCTGAAAATTTGTTTCTATAAAACTTATCGAAATGCATGTTTCTGTCAAAAAATCATACTATATTACACACTAGTTTACACTAGTTTCGGTCAAAAAATCAAAGTAAATCGAGGACTACTCGAAATGATACGAATATTTTCAGATCATTTCTATATATTACGAGGGGAGGTTATGATTGAAGTACATGAAAAAAATCATTTAAAAATTAGACTCAATGAACCTTTTTGAAATACAAGTTTCGGTCAAAAAATCAGAATATATTATACACTATTTTAAACTAGTTTCGTTCAAATAATCAAATTAAATCAGAAACTGTTCGAAATGATACGAAACTTTCCAGATCATTTATATATGTTACGAGGGAAGGTTATGATGGAAGTCCATGCAAAAAATCATCTGAAAATTAACGTCTATAAAACTTTTCGAAATGCAAGTTTCGGTCAAAAAATCATAGTATATTATACACTAGTTTATACTAGTTTCGGTCAAAAAAGTAAATTTAATCGAGGACTGCTAGAAATGATACGCAAATTTTCAGATTATTGATATATTTTACGAGGGAAGGTTATGACGGAAGTCCGTGCGAAAAATCAACTGAAAATTAGATTCTATGAAGCTTTTTTGAAATGCAAGTTTCGGTCAAAAAATCCGAATATATTATACACTATTATAAACTAGTTTCGTTCAAAAAATCAAATTAAATCAGAAACTGTTCGAAATGATACGAAACTTTCCAGATCATTTATATATGTTACGAGCGAAGGTTATGATGGAAGTCCATGCAAAAAATCATCTGAAAATTAACGTCTATAAAACATTTCGAAATGCAAGTTTCGGTCAAAAAATCATAGTATATTATACACTAGTTTATACTAGTTTCGGTCAAAAAAGAAAATTTAATCGAGGACTGCTAGAAATGATACGCAAATTTTTCAGATTATTGATATATTTTATGAGGGAAGGTTATGACGGAAGTCCGTGCAAAAAATCAACTGAAAATTAGATTCTATGAAGCTTTTTTGAAATGCAAGTTTCGGTCAAAAAATCCGAATATATTATACACTATTATAAACTAGTTTCGTTCAAAAAATCAAATTAAATCAGAAACTGTTCGAAATGATACGAAACTTTCCAGATCATTTATATATGTTACGAGCGAAGGTTATGATGGAAGTCCATGCAAAAAATCATCTGAAAATTAACGTCTATAAAACTTTTAGAAATGCAAGTTTCGGTCAAAAAATCATAGTATATTATACACTAGTTTATACTAGTTTCGGTCAAAAAAGAAAATTTAATCGAGGACTGCTAGAAATGATACGCAAATTTTCAGATTATTGATATATTTTATGAGGGAAGGTTATGACGGAAGTCCGTGCAAAAAATCAACTGAAAATTAGATTCTATGAAGCTTTTTTGAAATGCAAGTTTCGGTCAAAAAATCATAAATATTATACACTAGTTTATTCAAGTTTCGGTCAAAATGTCGAATTAAATCGAGGAGTGTTCCAATTATAAGAAACTTTTCAGATCATTTATATATGTTACAAGGGAAGGTTATGATGGAAGTCCATGAAAAAATCATCTGAAAATTTGTTTCTATTAAACTTATCAAAATGCATGTTTCTGTCAAAAAATCATAGTATATTACACACTAGTTTACACTAGTTTCGGTCAAAAAATCAAAGTAAATCGAGGACTACTCGAAATGATACGAATATTTTCAGATCATTTCTATATATTACGAGGGGAGGTTATGATTGAAGTACATGAAAAAAATCATTTAAAAATTAGACTCAATGAACCTTTTTGAAATACAAGTTTCGGTCAAAAAATCAGAATATATTATACACTATTTTAAACTAGTTTCGTTCAAAAAATCAAATTAAATCAGAAACTGTTCGAAATGATACGAAACTTTCCAGATCATTTATATATGTTACGAGGGAAGGTTATGATGGAAGTCCATGCAAAAAATCATCTGAAAATTAACGTCTATAAAACTTTTCGAAATGCAAGTTTCGGTCAAAAAATCATAGTTTATTATACACTAGTTTATACTAGTTTCGGTCAAAAAAGAAAATTTAATCGAGGACTGCTAGAAATGATACACAAATTTTCAGATTATTGATATATTTTATGAGGGAAGGTTATGACGGAAGTCCGTGCAAAAAATCAACTGAAAATTAGATTCTATGTAGCTTTTTTGAAATGCAAGTTTCGGTCAAAAAATAAGAATATATTATACACTATTTTAAACTAGTTTCGTTCAAAAAATCTAATTAAATCAGAAACTGTTCGAAATGATACGAAACTTTCCAGATCATTTATATATGTTACGAGGGAAGGTTATGATGGATGTCCATGCAAAAAATCATCTGAAAATTAACGTCTATAAAACTTTTCGAAATGCAAGTTTCGGTCAAAAAATCATAGTATATTATACACTAGTTTATACTAGTTTCGGTCAAAAAAGAAAATTTAATCGAGGACTGCTAGAAATGATACGAAACTTTTCAGATTATTGATATATTTTGTGAGGGAAGGTTATGACGGAAATCCGTGCAAAAAAACATCTGAAAATTAGATTCTATGAAGCTATTTTGAAATGCAAGTTTCGGTCAAAAAATCCGAATATATTATACACTATTATAAACTAGTTTCGTTCAAAAAATCAAATTAAATCAGAAACTGTTCGAAATGATACGAATCTTTCCAGATCATTTATATATGTTACGAGGGAAGGTTATGATGGAAGTCCATGCAAAAAATCATCTGAAAATTAACGTCTATAAAACTTTTAGAAATGCAAGTTTCGGTCAAAAAATCATAGTATATTATACACTAGTTTATACTAGTTTCGGTCAAAAAAGAAAATTTAATCGAGGACTGCTAGAAATGATACGCAAATTTTCAGATTATTGATATATTTTATGAGGGAAGGTTATGACGGAAGTCCGTGCAAAAAATCAACTGAAAATTAGATTCTATGAAGCTTTTTTGAAATGCAAGTTTCGGTCAAAAAATCATAAATATTATACACTAGTTTATTCTAGTTTCGGTCAAAATGTCGAATTAAATCGAGGAGTGTTCCAATTATAAGAAACTTTTCAGATCATTTATATATGTTACAAGGGAAGGTTATGATGGAAGTCCATGAAAAAATCATCTGAAAATTTGTTTCTATAAAACTTATCAAAATGCATGTTTCTGTCAAAAAATCATAGTATATTACACACTAGTTTACACTAGTTTCGGTCAAAAAATCAAAGTAAATCGAGGACTACTCGAAATGATACGAATATTTTCAGATCATTTCTATATATTACGAGGGAAGGTTATGATTGAAATACATGAAAAAAATCATTTAAAAATTAGACTCAATGAACCTTTTTGAAATACAAGTTTCGGTCTAAAAATCAGAATATATTATACACTATTTTAAACTAGTTTCGTTCAAAAAATCAAATTAAATCAGAAACTGTTCGAAATGATACGAAACATTCCAGATCATTTATATATGTTACGAGGGAAGGTTATGATGGAAGTCCATGCAAAAAATCATCTGAAAATTAACGTCTATAAAACTTTTCGAAATGCAAGTTTCGGTCAAAAAATCATAGTATATTATACACTAGTTTATACTAGTTTCGGTCAAAAAAGAAAATTTAATCGAGGACTGCTAGAAATGATACGCAAATTTTCAGATTATTGATATATTTTATGAGGGAAGGTTATGACGTAAGTCCGTGCAAAAAATCAACTGAAAATTAGATTCTATGAAGCTTTTTTGAAATGCAAGTTTCGGTCAAAAAATCAGAATATACTATACACTATTTTAAACTAGTTTCGTTCAAAAAATCTAATTAAATCAGAAACTGTTCGAAATGATACGAAACTTTCCAGATCATTTATATATGTTACGAGGGAAGGTTATGATTGAAGTCCATGCAAAAAATCATCTGAAAATTAACGTCTATAAAACTTTTCGAAATGCAAGTTTCGGTCAAAAAATCATAGTATATTATACACTAGTTTATACTAGTTTCGGTCAAAAAAGAAAATTTAATCGAGGACTTCTCGAAATGATACGAAACTTTTCAGATTATTGATATATTTTGTGAGGGAAGGTTATGATGGAAATCCGTGAAAAAAAACATCTGAAAATTAGATTCTATGAAGCTATTTTGAAATGAAATTTTCGGTCAAAAAATCATAAATATTATACACTAGTTTATTCAAGTTTCGGTCAAAATGTCGAATTAAATCGAGGAATGTTCCAATTATAAGAAACTTTTCAGATCATTTATATATGTTACAAGGGAAGGTTATGATGGAAGTCCATGAAAAAATCATCTGAAAATTTGTTTCTATAAAACTTATCGAAATGCATGTTTCTGTCAAAAAATCATAGTATATTACACACTAGTTTACACTAGTTTCGGTCAAAAAATCAAAGTAAATCGAGGACTACTCGAAATGATACGAATATTTTCAGATCATTTCTATATATTAGGAGGGAAGGTTATGTTTGAAGTATATGAGAAAAATCATCTAAAAATTAGACTCAATGAACCTTTTTGAAATACAAGTTTCGGTCAAAAAATCAGAATATATTATACACTATTTTAAACTAGTTTCGTTCAAAAAATCAAATTAAATCAGAAACTGTTCGAAATGATACGAAACTTTCCAGATCATTTATATATGTTACGAGGGAAGGTTATGATGGAAGTCCATGCAAAAAATCATCTGAAAATTAACGTCTATAAAACTTTTCGAAATGCAAGTATCGGTCAAAAAATCATAGTATATTATACACTAGTTTCGGTCAAAAAAGAAAATATAATCGAGGACTGCTAGAAATGATACGCAAATTTTCAGATTATTGATATATTTTATGAGGGAAGGTTATGACGGAAGTCCGTGCAAAAAATCAACTGGAAATTAGATTCTATGAAGCTTTTTTAAAATGCAAGTTTCGGTCAAAAAATCAGAATATATTATACACTATTTTAAACTAGATTCGTTCAAAAAATCAAATTAAATCAGAAACTGTTCGAAATGATACGAAACTTTCCAGATCATTTATATATGTTACGAGGGAAGGTTATGATGGAAGTCCATGCAAAAAATCATCTGAAAATTAACGTCTATAAAACTTTTCGAAATGCAAGTTTCGGTCAAAAAATCATAGTATATTACACACTAGTTTACACTAGTTTCGGTCAAAAAATCAAAGTAAATCAAGGACTACTCGAAATGATATGAATATTTTCAGATCATTTCTATATATTACGAGGGAAGGTTATGATTGAACGACATGAAAAAAATCATTTAAAAATTAGACTCAATGAACCTTTTCGAAATACAAGTTTCAGTCAAAAAATCAGAATATATTATACACTATTTTAAACTAGTTTCGTTCAAAAAATCAAATTAAATCAGAAACTGTTCGAAATGATACGAAACTTTCCAGATCATTTATATATGTTACGAGGGAAGGTTATGATGGAAGTCCATGCAAAAAATCATCTGAAAATTAACGTCTATAAAACTTTTCGAAATGCAAGTTTCGGTCAAAAAATCATAGTATATTATACACTAGTTTATACTAGTTTCGGTCAAAAAAGAAAAAATAATCGAGGACTGCTAGAAATGATACGCAAATTTTCAGATTATTGATATATTTTATGAGGGAAGGTTATGACGGAAGTCCGTGCAAAAAATCAACTGAAAATTAGATTCTATGAAGCTTTTTTGAAATGCAAGTTTCGGTCAAAAAATCAGAATATATTATACACTATTTTAAACTAGTTTCGTTCAAAAAATCAAATTAAATCAGAAACTGTTCGAAATGATACGAAACTTTCCAGATCATTTATATATGTTACGAGGGAAGGTTATGATGGAAGTCCATGCAAAAAATCATCTGAAAATTAACGTCTATAAAACTTTTCGAAATGCAAGTTTCGGTCAAAAAATCATAGTATATTATACACTAGTTTATACTAGTTTCGGTCAAAAAAGAAAATTTAATCGAGGACTTCTCGAAATGATACGAAACTTTTCAGATTATAGATATATTTTGTGAGGGAAGGTTATGATGTAAATCCGTGCAAAAAAACATCTGAAAATTAGATTCTATGAAGCTATTTTGAAATGCAAGTTTCGGTCAAAAAATCATAAATATTATACACTAGTTTATTCTAGTTTCGGTCAAAATGTCGAATTAAATCGAGGAATGTTCCAATTATAAGAAACTTTTCAGATCATTTATATATGTTACAAGGGAAAGTTATGATGGAAGTCCATGAAAAAATCATCTGAAAATTTTTTTCTATAAAACTTATCGAAATACATGTTTCTGTCAAAAAATCATAGTATATTACACACTAGTTTACACTAGTTTCGGTCAAAAAATCAAAGTAAATCGAGGACTACTCGAAATGATACGAATATTTTCAGATCATTTCTATATATTAGAAGGGAAGGTTATGTTTGAAGTATATGAAAAAAATCATTTAAAAATTAGACTCAATGAACCTTTTTGAAATACAAGTTTCGGTCAAAAAATCAGAATATATTATACACTATTTTAAACTAGTTTCGTTCAAAAAATCAAATTAAATCAGAAACTGTTCGAAATGATACGAAACTTTCCAGATCATTTATATATGTTACGAGGGAAGGTTATGATGGAAGTCCATGCAAAAAATCATCTGAAAATTAACGTCTATAAAACTTTTCGAAATGCATGTTTCGGTCAAAAAATCATAGTATATTATACACTAGTTTATACTAGTTTCGGTCAAAAAAGAAAATATAATCGAGGACTGCTAGAAATGATACGCAAATTTTCAGATTATTGATATATTTTATGAGGGAAGGTTATGACGGAAGTCCGTGCAAAAAATCAACTGAAAATTAGATTCTATGAAGCTTTTTTAAAATGCAAGTTTCGGTCAAAAAATCAGAATATATTATACACTATTTTAAACTAGTTTCGTTCAAAAAATCAAATTAAATCAGAAACTGTTCGAAATGATACGAAACTTTCCAGATCATTTATATATGTTACGAGGGAAGGTTATGATGGAAGTCCATGCAAAAAATCATCTGAAAATTAACGTCTATAAAACTTTTCGAAATGCAAGTTTCGGTCAAAAAATCATAGTATATTACACACTAGTTTACACTAGTTTCGGTCAAAAAATCAAAGTAAATCAAGGACTACTCGAAATGATACGAATATTTTCAGATCATTTCTATATATTACGAGGGAAGGTTATGATTGAACGACATGAAAAAAATCATTTAAAAATTAGACTCAATGAACCTTTTCGAAATACAAGTTTCAGTCAAAAAATCAGAATATATTATACACTATTTTAAACTAGTTTCGTTCAAAAAATCAAATTAAATTAGAAACTGTTCGAAATGATTCGAAACTTTCCAGATCATTTATATATGTTACGAGGGAAGGTTATGATGGAAGTCCATGCAAAAAATCATCTGAAAATTAACGTCTATAAAACTTTTCGAAATGCAAGTTTCGGTCAAAAAATCATAGTATATTATACACTAGTTTATACTAGTTTCGGTCAAAAAAGAAAAAATAATCGAGGACTGCTAGAAATGATACGCAAATTTTCAGATTATTGATATATTTTATGAGGGAAGGTTATGACGGAAGTCCGTGCAAAAAATCAACTGAAAATTAGATTCTATGAAGCTTTTTTGAAATGCAAGTTTCGGTCAAAAAATCAGAATATATTATACACTATTTTAAACTAGTTTCGTTCAAAAAATAAAATTAAATCAGAAACTGTTCGAAATGATACGAAACTTTCCAGATCATTTATATATGTTACGAGGGAAGGTTATGATGGAAGTCCATGATAAAAATTATCTGAAAATTAACGTCTATAAAACTTTTCGAAATGCAAGTTTCGGTCAAAAAATCATAGTATATTATACACTAGTTTATACTAGTTTCGGTCAAAAAAGAAAATTTAATCGAGGACTTCTCGAAATGATACGAAACTTTTCAGATTATAGATATATTTTGTGAGGGAAGGTTATGATGTAAATCCGTGCAAAAAAACATCTGAAAATTAGATTCTATGAAGCTATTTTGAAATGCAAGTTTCGGTCAAAAAATCATAAATATTATACACTAGTTTATTCTAGTTTCGGTCAAAATGTCGAATTAAATCGAGGAATGTTCCAATTATAAGAAACTTTTCAGATCATTTATATATGTTACAAGGGAAAGTTATGATGGAAGTCCATGAAAAAATCATCTGAAAATTTTTTTCTATAAAACTTATCGAAATACATGTTTCTGTCAAAAAATCATAGTATATTACACACTAGTTTACACTAGTTTCGGTCAAAAAATCAAAGTAAATCGAGGACTACTCGAAATGATACGAATATTTTCAGATCATTTCTATATATTAGAAGGGAAGGTTATGTTTGAAGTATATGAAAAAAATCATTTAAAAATTAGACTCAATGAACCTTTTTGAAATACAAGTTTCGGTCAAAAAATCAGAATATATTATACACTATTTTAAACTAGTTTCGTTCAAAAAATCAAATTAAATCAGAAACTGTTCGAAATGATACGAAACTTTCCAGATCATTTATATATGTTACGAGGGAAGGTTATGATGGAAGTCCATGCAAAAAATCATCTGAAAATTAACGTCTATAAAACTTTTCGAAATGCAAGTTTCGGTCAAAAAATCATAGTATATTATACACTAGTTTATACTAGTTTCGGTCAAAAAAGAAAATATAATCGAGGACTGCTAGAAATGATACGCAAATTTTCAGATTATTGATATATTTTATGAGGGAAGGTTATGACGGAAGTCCGTGCAAAAAATCAACTGAAAATTAGATTCTATGAAGCTTTTTTAAAATGCAAGTTTCGGTCAAAAAATCAGAATATATTATACACTATTTTAAACTAGTTTCGTTCAAAAAATCAAATTAAATCAGAAACTGTTCGAAATGATACGAAACTTTCCAGATCATTTATATATGTTACGAGGGAAGGTTATGATGGAAGTCCATGCAAAAAATCATCTGAAAATTAACGTCTATAAAACTTTTCGAAATGCAAGTTTCGGTCAAAAAATCATAGTATATTACACACTAGTTTACACTAGTTTCGGTCAAAAAATCAAAGTAAATCAAGGACTACTCGAAATGATACGAATATTTTCAGATCATTTCTATATATTACGATGGAAGGTTATGATTGAACGACATGAAAAAAATCATTTAAAAATTAGACTCAATGAACCTTTTCGAAATACAAGTTTCAGTCAAAAAATCAGAATATATTATACACTATTTTAAACTAGTTTCGTTCAAAAAATCAAATTAAATCAGAAACTGTTCGAAATGATACGAAACTTTCCAGATCATTTATATATGTTACGAGGGAAGGTTATGATGGAAGTCCATGCAAAAAATCATCTGAAAATTAACGTCTATAAAACTTTTCGAAATGCAAGTTTCGGTCAAAAAATCATAGTATATTATACACTAGTTTATACTAGTTTCGGTCAAAAAAGAAAAAATAATCGAGGACTGCTAGAAATGATACGCAAATTTTCAGATTATTGATATATTTTATGAGGGAAGGTTATGACGGAAGTCCGTGCAAAAAATCAACTGAAAATTAGATTCTATGAAGCTTTTTTGAAATGCAAGTTTCGGTCAAAAAATCAGAATATATTATACACTATTTTAAACTAGTTTCGTTCAAAAAATCAAATTAAATCAGAAACTGTTCGAAATGATACGAAACTTTCCAGATCATTTATATATGTTACGAGGGAAGGTTATGATGGAAGTCCATGCAAAAAATCATCTGAAAATTAACGTCTATAAAACTTTTCGAAATGCAAGTTTCGGTCAAAAAATCATAGTATATTATACACTAGTTTATACTAGTTTCGGTCAAAAAAGAAAATTTAATCGAGGACTTCTCGAAATGATACGAAACTTTTCAGATTATAGATATATTTTGTGAGGGAAGGTTATGATGTAAATCCGTGCAAAAAAACATCTGAAAATTAGATTCTATGAAGCTATTTTGAAATGCAAGTTTCGGTCAAAAAATCATAAATATTATACACTAGTTTATTCTAGTTTCGGTCAAAATGTCGAATTAAATCGAGGAATGTTCCAATTATAAGAAACTTTTCAGATCATTTATATATGTTACAAGGGAAAGTTATGATGGAAGTCCATGAAAAAATCATCTGAAAATTTTTTTCTATAAAACTTATCGAAATACATGTTTCTGTCAAAAAATCATAGTATATTACACACTAGTTTACACTAGTTTCGGTCAAAAAATCAAAGTAAATCGAGGACTACTCGAAATGATACGAATATTTTCAGATCATTTCTATATATTAGAAGGGAAGGTTATGTTTGAAGTATATGAAAAAAATCATTTAAAAATTAGACTCAATGAACCTTTTTGAAATACAAGTTTCGGTCAAAAAATCAGAATATATTATACACTATTTTAAACTAGTTTCGTTCAAAAAATCAAATTAAATCAGAAACTGTTCGAAATGATACGAAACTTTCCAGATCATTTATATATGTTACGAGGGAAGGTTATGATGGAAGTCCATGCAAAAAATCATCTGAAAATTAACGTCTATAAAACTTTTCGAAATGCATGTTTCGGTCAAAAAATCATAGTATATTATACACTAGTTTATACTAGTTTCGGTCAAAAAAGAAAATATAATCGAGGACTGCTAGAAATGATACGCAAATTTTCAGATTATTGATATATTTTATGAGGGAAGGTTATGACGGAAGTCCGTGCAAAAAATCAACTGAAAATTAGATTCTATGAAGCTTTTTTAAAATGCAAGTTTCGGTCAAAAAATCAGAATATATTATACACTATTTTAAACTAGTTTCGTTCAAAAAATCAAATTAAATCAGAAACTGTTCGAAATGATACGAAACTTTCCAGATCATTTATATATGTTACGAGGGAAGGTTATGATGGAAGTCCATGCAAAAAATCATCTGAAAATTAACGTCTATAAAACTTTTCGAAATGCAAGTTTCGGTCAAAAAATCATAGTATATTACACACTAGTTTACACTAGTTTCGGTCAAAAAATCAAAGTAAATCAAGGACTACTCGAAATGATACGAATATTTTCAGATCATTTCTATATATTACGAGGGAAGGTTATGATTGAACGACATGAAAAAAATCATTTAAAAATTAGACTCAATGAACCTTTTCGAAATACAAGTTTCAGTCAAAAAATCAGAATATATTATACACTATTTTAAACTAGTTTCGTTCAAAAAATCAAATTAAATCAGAAACTGTTCGAAATGATTCGAAACTTTCCAGATCATTTATATATGTTACGAGGGAAGGTTATGATGGAAGTCCATGCAAAAAATCATCTGAAAATTAACGTCTATAAAACTTTTCGAAATGCAAGTTTCGGTCAAAAAATCATAGTATATTATACACTAGTTTATACTAGTTTCGGTCAAAAAAGAAAAAATAATCGAGGACTGCTAGAAATGATACGCAAATTTTCAGATTATTGATATATTTTATGAGGGAAGGTTATGACGGAAGTCCGTGCAAAAAATCAACTGAAAATTAGATTCTATGAAGCTTTTTTGAAATGCAAGTTTCGGTCAAAAAATCAGAATATATTATACACTATTTTAAACTAGTTTCGTTCAAAAAATAAAATTAAATCAGAAACTGTTCGAAATGATACGAAACTTTCCAGATCATTTATATATGTTACGAGGGAAGGTTATGATGGAAGTCCATGATAAAAATTATCTGAAAATTAACGTCTATAAAACTTTTCGAAATGCAAGTTTCGGTCAAAAAATCATAGTATATTATACACTAGTTTATACTAGTTTCGGTCAAAAAAGAAAATTTAATCGAGGACTTCTCGAAATGATACGAAACTTTTCAGATTATAGATATATTTTGTGAGGGAAGGTTATGATGTAAATCCGTGCAAAAAAACATCTGAAAATTAGATTCTATGAAGCTATTTTGAAATGCAAGTTTCGGTCAAAAAATCATAAATATTATACACTAGTTTATTCTAGTTTCGGTCAAAATGTCGAATTAAATCGAGGAATGTTCCAATTATAAGAAACTTTTCAGATCATTTATATATGTTACAAGGGAAAGTTATGATGGAAGTCCATGAAAAAATCATCTGAAAATTTTTTTCTATAAAACTTATCGAAATACATGTTTCTGTCAAAAAATCATAGTATATTACACACTAGTTTACACTAGTTTCGGTCAAAAAATCAAAGTAAATCGAGGACTACTCGAAATGATACGAATATTTTCAGATCATTTCTATATATTAGAAGGGAAGGTTATGTTTGAAGTATATGAAAAAAATCATTTAAAAATTAGACTCAATGAACCTTTTTGAAATACAAGTTTCGGTCAAAAAATCAGAATATATTATACACTATTTTAAACTAGTTTCGTTCAAAAAATCAAATTAAATCAGAAACTGTTCGAAATGATACGAAACTTTCCAGATCATTTATATATGTTACGAGGGAAGGTTATGATGGAAGTCCATGCAAAAAATCATCTGAAAATTAACGTCTATAAAACTTTTCGAAATGCAAGTTTCGGTCAAAAAATCATAGTATATTATACACTAGTTTATACTAGTTTCGGTCAAAAAAGAAAATATAATCGAGGACTGCTAGAAATGATACGCAAATTTTCAGATTATTGATATATTTTATGAGGGAAGGTTATGACGGAAGTCCGTGCAAAAAATCAACTGAAAATTAGATTCTATGAAGCTTTTTTAAAATGCAAGTTTCGGTCAAAAAATCAGAATATATTATACACTATTTTAAACTAGTTTCGTTCAAAAAATCAAATTAAATCAGAAACTGTTCGAAATGATACGAAACTTTCCAGATCATTTATATATGTTACGAGGGAAGGTTATGATGGAAGTCCATGCAAAAAATCATCTGAAAATTAACGTCTATAAAACTTTTCGAAATGCAAGTTTCGGTCAAAAAATCATAGTATATTACACACTAGTTTACACTAGTTTCGGTCAAAAAATCAAAGTAAATCAAGGACTACTCGAAATGATACGAATATTTTCAGATCATTTCTATATATTACGATGGAAGGTTATGATTGAACGACATGAAAAAAATCATTTAAAAATTAGACTCAATGAACCTTTTCGAAATACAAGTTTCAGTCAAAAAATCAGAATATATTATACACTATTTTAAACTAGTTTCGTTCAAAAAATCAAATTAAATCAGAAACTGTTCGAAATGATACGAAACTTTCCAGATCATTTATATATGTTACGAGGGAAGGTTATGATGGAAGTCCATGCAAAAAATCATCTGAAAATTAACGTCTATAAAACTTTTCGAAATGCAAGTTTCGGTCAAAAAATCATAGTATATTATACACTAGTTTATACTAGTTTCGGTCAAAAAAGAAAAAATAATCGAGGACTGCTAGAAATGATACGCAAATTTTCAGATTATTGATATATTTTATGAGGGAAGGTTATGACGGAAGTCCGTGCAAAAAATCAACTGAAAATTAGATTCTATGAAGCTTTTTTGAAATGCAAGTTTCGGTCAAAAAATCAGAATATATTATACACTATTTTAAACTAGTTTCGTTCAAAAAATCTAATTAAATCAGAAACTGTTCGAAATGATACGAAACTTTCCAGATCATTTATATATGTTACGAGGGAAGGTTATGATGGAAGTCCATGCAAAAAATCATCTGAAAATTAACGTCTATAAAACTTTTCGAAATGCAAGTTTCGGTCAAAAAATCATAGTATATTATACACTAGTTTATACTAGTTTCGGTCAAAAAAGAAAATTTAATCGAGGACTTCTCGAAATGATACGAAACTTTTCAGATTATAGATATATTTTGTGAGGGAAGGTTATGATGTAAATCCGTGCAAAAAAACATCTGAAAATTAGATTCTATGAAGCTATTTTGAAATGCAAGTTTCGGTCAAAAAATCATAAATATTATACACTAGTTTATTCTAGTTTCGGTCAAAATGTCGAATTAAATCAAGGAATGTTCCAATTATAAGAAACTTTTCAGATCAATTATATATGTTACAAGGGAAGGTTATGATGGAAGTCCATGAAAAAATCATCTGAAAATTTGTTTCTATAAAACTTATCGAAATGCATGTTTCTGTCAAAAAATCATAGTATATTACACACTAGTTTACACTAGTTTCGGTCAAAAAATCAAAGTAAATCGAGGACTACTCGAAATGATACGAATATTTTCAGATCATTTCTATATATTACGAGGGAAGGTTATGATTGAAGTACATGAAAAAAATCATTTAAAAATTAGACTCAATGAACCTTTTTGAAATACGAGTTTCGGTCAAAAAATCAGAATATATTATACACTATTTTAAACTAGTTTCGTTCAAAAAATCAAATTAAATCAGAAACTGTTCGAAATGATATGAAACTTTCCAGATCATTTATATATGTTACGAGGGAAGGTTATGATGGAAGTCCATGCAAAAAATCATCTGAAAATTAACGTCTATAAAACTTTTCGAAATGCAAGTTTCGGTCAAAAAATCATAGTATATTATACACTAGTTTATACTAGTTTCGGTCAAAAAAAAAATTTAATCGAGGACTGCTAGAAATGATACGCAAATTTTCAGATTATTGATATATTTTATGAGGGAAGGTTATGATGGAAGTCCGTGCAAAAAATCACATGAAAATTAGATTCTATGAAGCTTTTTTGAAATGCAAGTTTCGGTCAAAAAATCAGAATATATTATACACTATTTTAAACTAGTTTCGTTCAAAAAATCAAATTAAATCAGAAACTGTTTGAAATGATACGAAACTTTCCAGATCATTTATATATGTTACGAGGGAAGGTTATGATGGAAGTCCATGCAAAAAATCATCTGAAAATTAACGTCTATAAAACTTTTCGAAATGCAAGTTTCGGTCAAAAAATCATAGTATATTACACACTAGTTTACACTAGTTTCGGTCAAAAAATCAAAGTAAATCGAGGACTACCCGAAATGATACGAATATTTTCAGATCATTTCTATATATTACGAGGGAAGGTTATGATTGAACTACATGAAAAAAATCATTTAAAAATTAGACTCAATGAACCTTTTCGAAATACAAGTTTCAGTCAAAAAATCAGAATATATTATACACTATTTTAAACTAGTTTCGTTCAAAAAATCAAATTAAATCAGAAACTGTTCGAAATGATACGAAACTTTCCAGATCATTTATATATGTTACGAGGGAAGGTTATGATGGAAGTCCATGCAAAAAATCATCTGAAAATTAACGTCTATAAAACTTTTCGAAATGCAAGTTTCGGTCAAAAAATCATAGTATATTATACACTAGTTTATACTAGTTTCGGTCAAAAAAGAAAAAATAATCGAGGACTGCTAGAAATGATACGCAAATTTTCAGATTATTGATATATTTTATGAGGGAAGGTTATGACGGAAGTCCGTGCAAAAAATCAACTGAAAATTAGATTCTATGAAGCTTTTTTGAAATGCAAGTTTCGGTCAAAAAATCAGAATATATTATACACTATTTTAAACTAGTTTCGTTCAAAAAATCTAATTAAATCAGAAACTGTTCGAAATGATACGAAACTTTCCAGATCATTTATATATGTTACGAGGGAAGGTTATGATGGAAGTCCATGCAAAAAATCATCTGAAAATTAACGTCTATAAAACTTTTCGAAATGCAAGTTTCGGTCAAAAAATCATAGTATATTATACACTAGTTTATACTAGTTTCGGTCAAAAAAGAAAATTTAATCGAGGACTTCTCGAAATGATACGAAACTTTTCAGATTATAGATATATTTTGTGAGGGAAGGTTATGATGTAAATCCGTGCAAAAAAACATCTGAAAATTAGATTCTATGAAGCTATTTTGAAATGCAAGTTTCGGTCAAAAAATCATAAATATTATACACTAGTTTATTCTAGTTTCGGTCAAAATGTCGAATTAAATCAAGGAATGTTCCAATTATAAGAAACTTTTCAGATCAATTATATATGTTACAAGGGAAGGTTATGATGGAAGTCCATGAAAAAATCATCTGAAAATTTGTTTCTATAAAACTTATCGAAATGCATGTTTCTGTCAAAAAATCATAGTATATTACACACTAGTTTACACTAGTTTCGGTCAAAAAATCAAAGTAAATCGAGGACTACTCGAAATGATACGAATATTTTCAGATCATTTCTATATATTACGAGGGAAGGTTATGATTGAAGTACATGAAAAAAATCATTTAAAAATTAGACTCAATGAACCTTTTTGAAATACGAGTTTCGGTCAAAAAATCAGAATATATTATACACTATTTTAAACTAGTTTCGTTCAAAAAATCAAATTAAATCAGAAACTGTTCGAAATGATATGAAACTTTCCAGATCATTTATATATGTTACGAGGGAAGGTTATGATGGAAGTCCATGCAAAAAATCATCTGAAAATTAACGTCTATAAAACTTTTCGAAATGCAAGTTTCGGTCAAAAAATCATAGTATATTATACACTAGTTTATACTAGTTTCGGTCAAAAAAAAAATTTAATCGAGGACTGCTAGAAATGATACGCAAATTTTCAGATTATTGATATATTTTATGAGGGAAGGTTATGATGGAAGTCCGTGCAAAAAATCACATGAAAATTAGATTCTATGAAGCTTTTTTGAAATGCAAGTTTCGGTCAAAAAATCAGAATATATTATACACTATTTTAAACTAGTTTCGTTCAAAAAATCAAATTAAATCAGAAACTGTTTGAAATGATACGAAACTTTCCAGATCATTTATATATGTTACGAGGGAAGGTTATGATGGAAGTCCATGCAAAAAATCATCTGAAAATTAACGTCTATAAAACTTTTCGAAATGCAAGTTTCGGTCAAAAAATCATAGTATATTACACACTAGTTTACACTAGTTTCGGTCAAAAAATCAAAGTAAATCGAGGACTACCCGAAATGATACGAATATTTTCAGATCATTTCTATATATTACGAGGGAAGGTTATGATTGAACTACATGAAAAAAATCATTTAAAAATTAGACTCAATGAACCTTTTCGAAATACAAGTTTCGGTCAAAAAATCAGAATATATTATACACTATTTTAAACTAGTTTCGTTCAAAAAATCAAATTAAATCAGAAACTATTCGAAATGATACGAAACTTTCCAGATCATTTATATATGTTACGAGGGAAGGTTATGATGGAAGTCCATGCAAAAAATCATCTGAAAATTAACGTCTATAAAACTTTTCGAAATGCAAGTTTCGGTCAAAAAATCATAGTATATTATACACTAGTTTATACTAGTTTCGGTCAAAAAAGAAAATTTAATCAGGGACTTCTAGAAATGATACGCAAATTTTCAGATTATTGATAAATTTTATGAGGGAAGGTTATGTCGGAAGTCCTTGCAAAAAATCAACTGAAAATTAGATTCTATGAAGCTTTTTTGAAATGCAAGTTTCGGTCAAAAAATCAGAATATATTATACACTATTTTAAACTAGTTTCGTTCAAAAAAACAAATTAAATCAGAAACTGTTCGAAATGATACGAAACTTTCCAGATCATTTATATATGTTACGAGGGAAGGTTATGATGGAATTCCATGCAAAAAATCATCTGAAAATTAACGTCTATAAAACGTTTCGAAATGCAAGTTTCGATCAAAAAATCATAGTATATTATACACTAGTTTATACTAGTTTCGGTCAAAAAAGAAAATTTAATCGAGGAATTCTCGAAATGATACGAAACTTTTCAGATTATTGATATATTTTGTGAGGAAAGGTTATGATGGAACTCCGTGCAAAAAAACATCTGAAAATTAGATTCTATGAAGCTATTTTGAAATGCAATTTTCGGTCAAAAATCATATATATTATACACTAGTTTATTCTAGTTTCGGTCAAAATGTCGAATTAAATCGAGGAGTGTTCCAATTATAAGAAACTTTTCAGATCATTTATATATGTTACAAGGGAAGGTTATGATGGAAGTCCATGAAAAAATCATCTGAAAATTAACGTCTATAAAATTTATCGAAATGCATGTTTCTGTCAAAAAATCATAGTATATTACACACTAGTTTACACTAGTTTCGGTCAAAAAATCAAAGTAAATCGAGGACTACTCGAAATGATACGAATATTTACAGATCATTTCTATATATTACGAGGGAAGGTTATGATTGAAGTACATGAAAAAAATCATTTAAAAATTAGACTCAATGAACCTTTTTGAAATACGAGTTTCGGTCAAAAAATCAGAATATATTATACACTATTTTAAACTAGTTTCGTTCAAAAAATCAAATTAAATCAGAAACTGTTCGAAATGATACGAAACTTTCCAGATCATTAATATATGTTACGAGGGAAGGTTATGATGGAAGTCCATGCAAAAAATCATCTGAAAATTAACGTCTATAAAACTTTTCGAAATGCAAGTTTCGGTCAAAAAATCATAGTATATTATACACTAGTTTATACTAGTTTCGGTCAAAAAAGAAAATTTAATCGAGGACTGCTAGAAATGATACGCAAATTTTCAGATTATTGATATATTTTATGAGGGAAGGTTATGACGGAAGTCCGTGCAAAAAATCAACTGAAAATTAGATTCTATGAAGCTTTTTTAAAATGCAAGTTTCGGTCAAAAAATCAGAATATATTATACACTATTTTAAACTAGTTTCGTTCAAAAAATCAAATTAAATCAGAAACTGTTCGAAATGATACGAAACTTTCCAGATCATTTATATATGTTACGAGGGAAGGTTATGATGGAAGTCCATGCAAAAAATCATCTGAAAATTAACGTCTATAAAACTTTTCGAAATGCAAGTTTCGGTCAAAAAATCATAGTATATTACACACTAGTTTACACTAGTTTCGGTCAAAAAATCAAAGTAAATCAAGGACTACTCGAAATGATACGAAATTTTTCAGATCATTTCTATATATTACGAGGGAAGGCTATGATTGAACGACATGAAAAAAATCATTTAAAAATTAGACTCAATGAACCTTTTCGAAATACAAGTTTCAGTCAAAAAATCAGAATATATTATACACTATTTTAAACTAGTTTCGTTCAAAAAATCAAATTAAATCAGAAACTGTTCGAAATGATACGAAACTTTCCAGATCATTTATATATGTTACGAGGGAAGGTTATGATGGAAGTCCATGCAAAAAATCATCTGAAAATTAACGTCTATAAAACTTTTCGAAATGCAAGTTTCGGTCAAAAAATCATAGTATATTATACACTAGTTTATACTAGTTTCGGTCAAAAAAGAAAAAATAATCGAGGACTGCTAGAAATGATACGCAAATTTTCAGATTATTGATATATTTTATGAGGGAAGGTTATGACGGAAGTCCGTGCAAAAAATCAACTGAAAATTAGATTCTATGAAGCTTTTTTGAAATGCAAGTTTCGGTCAAAAAATCAGAATATATTATACACTATTTTAAACTAGTTTCGTTCAAAAAATCTAATTAAATCAGAAACTGTTCGAAATGATACGAAACTTTCCAGATCATTTATATATGTTACGAGGGAAGGTTATGATGGAATTCCATGCAAAAAATCATCTGAAAATTAACGTCTATAAAACTTTTCGAAATGCAAGTTTCGGTCAAAAAATCATAGTATATTATACACTAGTTTATACTAGTTTCGGTCAAAAAAGAAAATTTAATCGAGGAATTCTCGAAATGATACGAAACTTTTCAGATTATAGATATATTTTGTGAGGGAAGGTTATGATGTAAATCCGTGCAAAAAAACATCTGAAAATTAGATTCTATGAAGCTATTTTGAAATGCAATTTTCGGTCAAAAAATCATAAATATTATACACTAGTTTATTCTAGTTTCGGTCAAAATGTCGAATTAAATCTAGGAATGTTCCAATTATAAGAAACTTTTCAGATCATTTATATATGTTACAAGGGAAGGTTATGATGGAAGTCCATGAAAAAATCATCTGAAAATTTGTTTCTATAAAACTTATCGAAATGCATGTTTCTGTCAAAAAATCATAGTATATTACACACTAGTTTACACTAGTTTCGGTCAAAAAATCAAAGTAAATCGAGGACTACTCGAAATGATACGAATATTTTCAGATCATTTCTATATATTACGAGGGAAGGTTATGATTGAAGTACATGAAAAAAATCATTTAAAAATTAGACTCAATGAACCTTTTTGAAATACGAGTTTCGGTCAAAAAATCAGAATATATTATACACTATTTTAAACTAGTTTCGTTCAAAAAATCAAATTAAATCAGAAACTGTTCGAAATGATACGAAACTTTCCAGATCATTTATATATGTTACGAGGGAAGGTTATGATGGAAGTCCATGCAAAAAATCATCTGAAAATTAACGTCTATAAAACTTTTCGAAATGCAAGTTTCGGTCAAAAAATCATAGTATATTATACACTAGTTTATACTAGTTTCGGTCAAAAAAGAAAATTTAATCGAGGACTGCTAGAAGTGATACGCAAATTTTCAGATTATTGATATATTTTATGAGGGAAGGTTATGACGGAAGTCCGTGCAAAAAATCAACTGAAAATTAGATTCTATTAAGCTTTTTAGAAATGCAAGTTTCGGTCAAAAAATCAGAATATATTATACACTATTTTAAACTAGTTTCGTTCAAAAAATCAAATTAAATCAGAAACTGTTCGAAATTATACGAAACTTTCCAGATCATTTATATATGTTACGAGGGAAGGTTATGATGGAAGTCCATGCAAAAAATCATCTGAAAATTAACGTCTATAAAACTTTTCGAAATGCAAGTTTCGGTCAAAAAATCATAGTATATTACACACTAGTTTACACTAGTTTCGGTCAAAAAATCAAAGTAAATCGAGGACTACCCGAAATGATACGAATATTTTCAGATCATTTCTATATATTACGAGGGAAGGTTATGATTGAACTACATGAAAAAAATCATTTAAAAATTAGACTCAATGAACCTTTTCGAAATACAAGTTTCGGTAAAAAAATCAGAATATATTATACACTATTTTAAACTAGTTTCGTTCAAAAAATCAAATTAAATCAGAAACTGTTCGAAATGATACGAAACTTTCCAGATCATTTATATATGTTACGAGGGAAGGTTATGATGGAAGTCCATGCAAAAAATCATCTGAAAATTAACGTCTATAAAACTTTTCGAAATGCAAGTTTCGGTCAAAAAATCATAGTATATTATACACTAGTTTATACTAGTTTCGGTTAAAAATGAAAATTTAATCGAGGACTTCTGGAAATGATACGCAAATTTTCAGATTATTGATATATTTTATGAGGGAAGGTTATGTCGGAAGTCCGTGCAAAAAATCAACTGAAAATTAGATTCTATGAAGCTTTTTTGAAATGCAAGTTTCGGTCAAAAAATCAGAATATATTATACACTATTTTAAACTAGTTTCGTTCAAAAAATCAAATTAAATCAGAAACTGTTCGAAATGATACGAAACTTTCCAGATCATTTATATATGTTACGAGGGAAGGTTATGATGGAAGTCCATGCAAAAAATCATCTGAAAATTAACGTCTATAAAACTTTTCGAAATGCAAGTTTCGGTCAAAAAATCATAGTATATTATACACTAGTTTATACTAGTTTCGGTCAAAAAGAAAATTTAATCGAGGAATTCTCGAAATGATACGAAACTTTTCAGATTATTGATATATTTTGTGAGGAAAGGTTATGATGGAACTCCGTGCAAAAAAACATATGAAAATTAGATTCTATGAAGCTATTTTGAAATGCAATTTTCGGTCAAAAATCATAAATATTATACACTAGTTTATTCTAGTTTCGGTCAAAATGTCGAATTAAATCGAAGAGTGTTCCAATTATAAGAAACTTTTCAGATCATTTATATATGTTACAAGGGAATGTTATGATGGAAGTCCATGAAAAAATCATCTGAAAATTTGTTTCTATAAAACTTATCGAAATGCATGTTTCTGTCAAAAAATCATAGTATATTACACACTAGTTTACACTAGTTTCGGTCAAAAAATCAAAGTAAATCGAGGACTACTCGAAATGATACGAATATTTACAGATCATTTCTATATATTACGAGGGAAGGTTATGATTGAAGTACATGAAAAAAATCATTTAAAAATTAGACTCAATGAACCTTTTTGAAATACGAGTTTCGGTCAAAAATTCAGAATATATTATACACTATTTTAAACTAGTTTCGTTCAAAAAATCAAATTAAATCAGAAACTGTTCGAAATGATACGAAACTTTCCAGATCATTAATATATGTTACGAGGGAAGGTTATGATGGAAGTCCATGCAAAAAATCATCTGAAAATTAACGTCTATAAAACTTTTCGAAATGCAAGTTTCGGTCAAAAAATCATAGTATATTATACACTAGTTTATACTAGTTTCGGTCAAAAAAGAAAATTTAATCGAGGACTGCTAGAAATGATACGCAAATTTTCAGATTATTGATATATTTTATGAGGGAAGGTTATGACGGAAGTCCGTGCAAAAAATCAACTGAAAATTAGATTCTATGAAGCTTTTTTGAAATGCAAGTTTCGGACAAAAAATCAGAATACATTATACACTATTTTAAACTAGTTTCGTTCAAAAAATCAAATTAAATCAGAAACTGTTCGAAATGATACGAAACTTTCCAGATCATTTATATATGTTACGAGGGAAGGTTATGATGGAAGTCCATGCAAAAAATCATCTGAAAATTAACGTCTATAAAACTTTTCGAAATGCAAGTTTCGGTCAAAAAATCATAGTATATTACACACTAGTTTACACTAGTTTCGGTCAAAAAATCAAAGTAAATCGAGGACTACCCGAAATGATACGAATATTTTCAGATCATTTCTATATATTACGAGGGAAGGTTATGATTGAACTACATGAAAAAAATCATTTAAAAATTAGACTCAATGAACCTTTTCGAAATACAAGTTTCGGTAAAAAAATCAGAATATATTATACACTATTTCAAACTAGTTTCGTTCAAAAAATCAAATTAAATCAGAAACTGTTCGAAATGATACGAAACTTTCCAGATCATTTATATATGTTACGAGGGAAGGTTATGATGGAAGTCCATGCAAAAAATCATCTGAAAATTAACGTCTATAAAACTTTTCGAAATGCAAGTTTCGGTCAAAAAATCATAGTATATTATACACTAGTTTATACTAGTTTCGGTCAAAAATGAAAATTTAATCGAGGACTTCTAGAAATGATACGCAAATTTTCAGATTATTGATATATTTTATGAGGGAAGGTTATGTCGGAAGTCCGTGCAAAAAATCAACTGAAAATTAGATTCTATGAAGCTTTTTTGAAATGCAAGTTTCGGTCAAAAAATCAGAATATATTATACACTATTTTAAACTAGTTTCGTTCAAAAAATCAAATTAAATCAGAAACTGTTCGAAATGATACGAAACTTTCCAGATCATTTATATATGTTACGAGGGAAGGTTATGATGGAAGTCCATGCAAAAAATCATCTGAAAATTAACGTCTATAAAACTTTTCGAAATGCAAGTTTCGGTCAAAAAATCATAGTATATTATACACTAGTTTATACTAGTTTCGGTCAAAAAGAAAATTTAATCGAGGAATTCTCGAAATGATACGAAACTTTTCAGATTATTGATATATTTTGTGAGGAAAGGTTATGATGGAACTCCGTGCAAAAAAACATCTGAAAATTAGATTCTATGAAGCTATTTTGAAATGCAATTTTCGGTCAAAAATCATAAATATTATACACTAGTTTATTCTAGTTTCGGTCAAAATGTCGAATTAAATCGAAGAGTGTTCCAATTATAAGAAACTTTTCAGATCATTTATATATGTTACAAGGGAATGTTATGATGGAAGTCCATGAAAAAATCATCTGAAAATTTGTTTCTATAAAACTTATCGAAATGCATGTTTCTGTCAAAAAATCATAGTATATTACACACTAGTTTACACTAGTTTCGGTCAAAAAATCAAAGTAAATCGAGGACTACTCGAAATGATACGAATATTTACAGATCATTTCTATATATTACGAGGGAAGGTTATGATTGAAGTACATGAAAAAAATCATTTAAAAATTAGACTCAATGAACCTTTTTGAAATACGAGTTTCGGTCAAAAATTCAGAATATATTATACACTATTTTAAACTAGTTTCGTTCAAAAAATCAAATTAAATCAGAAACTGTTCGAAATGATACGAAACTTTCCAGATCATTAATATATGTTATGAGGGAAGGTTATGATGGAAGTCCATGCAAAAAATCATCTGAAAATTAACGTCTATAAAACTTTTCGAAATGCAAGTTTCGGTCAAAAAATCATAGTATATTATACACTAGTTTATACTAGTTTCGGTCAAAAAAGAAAATTTAATCGAGGACTGCTAGAAATGATACGCAAATTTTCAGATTATTGATATATTTTATGAGGGAAGGTTATGACGGAAGTCCGTGCAAAAAATCAACTGAAAATTAGATTCTATGAAGCTTTTTTGAAATGCAAGTTTCGGACAAAAAATCAGAATACATTATACACTATTTTAAACTAGTTTCGTTCAAAAAATCAAATTAAATCAGAAACTGTTCGAAATGATACGAAACTTTCCAGATCATTTATATATGTTACGAGGGAAGGTTATGATGGAAGTCCATGCAAAAAATCATCTGAAAATTAACGTCTATAAAACTTTTCGAAATGCAAGTTTCGGTCAAAAAATCATAGTATATTACACACTAGTTTACACTAGTTTCGGTCAAAAAATCAAAGTAAATCGAGGACTACCCGAAATGATACGAATATTTTCAGATCATTTCTATATATTACGAGGGAAGGTTATGATTGAACTACATGAAAAAAATCATTTAAAAATTAGACTCAATGAACCTTTTCGAAATACAAGTTTCGGTAAAAAAATCAGAATATATTATACACTATTTTAAACTAGTTTCGTTCAAAAAATCAAATTAAATCAGAAACTGTTCGAAATGATACGAAACTTTCCAGATCATTTATATATGTTACGAGGGAAGGTTATGATGGAAGTCCATGCAAAAAATCATCTGAAAATTAACGTCTATAAAACTTTTCGAAATGCAAGTTTCGGTCAAAAAATCATAGTATATTATACACTAGTTTATACTAGTTTCGGTCAAAAATGAAAATTTAATCGAGGACTTCTAGAAATGATACGCAAATTTTCAGATTATTGATATATTTTATGAGGGAAGGTTATGTCGGAAGTCCGTGCAAAAAATCAACTGAAAATTAGATTCTATGAAGCTTTTTTGAAATGCAAGTTTCGGTCAAAAAATCAGAATATATTATACACTATTTTAAACTAGTTTCGTTCAAAAAATCAAATTAAATCAGAAACTGTTCGAAATGATACGAAACTTTCCAGATCATTTATATATGTTACGAGGGAAGGTTATGATGGAAGTCCATGCAAAAAATCATCTGAAAATTAACGTCTATAAAACTTTTCGAAATGCAAGTTTCGGTCAAAAAATCATAGTATATTATACACTAGTTTATACTAGTTTCGGTCAAAAAAGAAAATTTAATCGAGGACTGCTAGAAATGATACGCAAATTTTCAGATTATTGATATATTTTATGAGGGAAGGTTATGACGGAAGTCCGTGCAAAAAATCAACTGAAAATTAGATTCTATGAAGCTTTTTTGAAATGCAAGTTTCGGACAAAAAATCAGAATACATTATACACTATTTTAAACTAGTTTCGTTCAAAAAATCAAATTAAATCAGAAACTGTTCGAAATGATACGAAACTTTCCAGATCATTTATATATGTTACGAGGGAAGGTTATGATGGAAGTCCATGCAAAAAATCATCTGAAAATTAACGTCTATAAAACTTTTCGAAATGCAAGTTTCGGTCAAAAAATCATAGTATATTACACACTAGTTTACACTAGTTTCGGTCAAAAAATCAAAGTAAATCGAGGACTACCCGAAATGATACGAATATTTTCAGATCATTTCTATATATTACGAGGGAAGGTTATGATTGAACTACATGAAAAAAATCATTTAAAAATTAGACTCAATGAACCTTTTCGAAATACAAGTTTCGGTAAAAAAATCAGAATATATTATACACTATTTTAAACTAGTTTCGTTCAAAAAATCAAATTAAATCAGAAACTGTTCGAAATGATACGAAACTTTCCAGATCATTTATATATGTTACGAGGGAAGGTTATGATGGAAGTCCATGCAAAAAATCATCTGAAAATTAACGTCTATAAAACTTTTCGAAATGCAAGTTTCGGTCAAAAAATCATAGTATATTATACACTAGTTTATACTAGTTTCGGTCAAAAATGAAAATTTAATCGAGGACTTCTAGAAATGATACGCAAATTTTCAGATTATTGATATATTTTATGAGGGAAGGTTATGTCGGAAGTCCGTGCAAAAAATCAACTGAAAATTAGATTCTATGAAGCTTTTTTGAAATGCAAGTTTCGGTCAAAAAATCAGAATATATTATACACTATTTTAAACTAGTTTCGTTCAAAAAATCAAATTAAATCAGAAACTGTTCGAAATGATACGAAACTTTCCAGATCATTTATATATGTTACGAGGGAAGGTTATGATGGAAGTCCATGCAAAAAATCATCTGAAAATTAACGTCTATAAAACTTTTCGAAATGCAAGTTTCGGTCAAAAAATCATAGTATATTATACACTAGTTTATACTACTTTCGGTCAAAAAAGAAAATTTAATCGAGGAATTCTCGAAATGATACGAAACTTTTCAGATTATTGATATATTTTGTGAGGAAAGGTTATGATGGAACTCCGTGCAAAAAAACATCTGAAAATTAGATTCTATGAAGCTATTTTGAAATGCAATTTTCGGTCAAAAATCATAAATATTATACACTAGTTTATTCTAGTTTCGGTCAAAATGTCGAATTAAATCGAGGAGTGTTCCAATTATAAGAAACTTTTCAGATCATTTATATATGTTACAAGGGAAGGTTATGATGGAAGTCCATGAAAAAATCATCTGAAAATTTGTTTCTATAAAACTTATCGAAATGCATGTTTCTGTCAAAAAATCATAGTATATTACACACTAGTTTACACTAGTTTCGGTCAAAAAATCAAAGTAAATCGAGGACTACCCGAAATGATACGAATATTTTCAGATCATTTCTATATATTACGAGGGAAGGTTATAATTGAACTACATGAAAAAAAATCATTTAAAAATTAGACTCAATGAACCTTTTCGAAATACAAGTTTCGGTAAAAAAATCAGAATATATTATACACTATTTTAAACTAGTTTCGTTCAAAAAATCAAATTAAATCAGAAACTGTTCGAAATGATACGAAACTTTCCAGATCATTTATATATGTTACGAGGGAAGGTTATGATGGAAGTCCATGCAAAAAATCATCTGAAAATTAACGTCTATAAAACTTTTCGAAATGCAAGTTTCGGTAAAAAAATCATAGTATATTATACACTAGTTTATACTAGTTTCGGTCAAAAATGAAAATTTAATCCAGGACTTCTAGAAATGATACGCAAATTTTCAGATTATTGATATATTTTATGAGGGAAGGTTATGTCGGAAGTCCGTGCAAAAATTCAACTGAAAATTAGATTCTATGAAGCTTTTTTGAAATGCAAGTTTCGGTCAAAAAATCAGAATATATTATACACTATTTTAAACTAGTTTCGTTCAAAAAATCAAATTAAATCAGAAACTGTTCGAAATGATACGAAACTTTCCAGATCATTTATATATGTTACGAGGGAAGGTTATGATGGAAGTCCATGCAAAAAATCATCTGAAAATAAACGTCTATAAAACTTTTCGAAATGCAAGTTTCGGTCAAAAAATCATAGTATATTATACACTAGTTTATACTACTTTCGGTCAAAAAAGAAAATTTAATCGAGGAATTCTCGAAATGATACGAAACTTTTCAGATTATTGATATATTTTGTGAGGAAAGGTTATGATGGAACTCCGTGCAAAAAAACATCTGAAAATTAGATTCTATGAAGCTATTTTGAAATGCAATTTTCGGTCAAAAATCATAAATATTATACACTAGTTTATTCTAGTTTCGGTCAAAATGTCGAATTAAATTGAGGAGTGTTCCAATTATAAGAAACTTTTCAGATCATTTATATATGTTACAAGGGAAGGTTATGATGGAAGTCCATGAAAAAATCATCTGAAAATTTGTTTCTATAAAACTTATCGAAATGCATGTTTCTGTCAAAAAATCATAGTATATTACACACTAGTTTACACTAGTTTCGGTCAAAAAATCAAAGTAAATCGAGGACTACTCGAAATGATACGAATATTTCCAGATCATTTCTATATATTACGAGGGAAGGTTATGATTGAAGTACATGAAAAAAATCATTTAAAAATTAGAATCAATGAACCTTTTTGAAATACGAGTTTCGGTCAAAAAATCAGAATATATTATACACTATTTTAAACTAGTTTCGTTCAAAAAATCAAATTAAATCAGAAACTGTTCGAAATGATACGAAACTTTCCAGATCATTAATATATGTTACGAGGGAAGGTTATGATGGAAGTCCATGCAAAAAATCATCTGAAAATTAACGTCTATAAAACTTTTCGAAATGCAAGTTTCGGTCAAATATCATAGTATATTATACACTAGTTTATACTAGTTTCGGTCAAAAAAGAAAATTTAATCGAGGACTGCTAGAAATGATACGCAAATTTTCAGATTATTGATATATTTTATGAGGGAAGGTTATGACGGAAGTCCGTGCAAAAAATCAACTGAAAATTAGATTCTATGAAGCTTTTTTGAAATGCAAGTTTCGGACAAAAAATCAGAATACATTATACACTATTTTAAACTAGTTTCGTTCAAAAAATCAAATTAAATCAGAAACTGTTCGAAATGATACGAAACTTTCCAGATCATTTATATATGTTACGAGGGAAGGTTATGATGGAAGTCCATGCAAAAAATCATCTGAAAATTAACGTCTATAAAACTTTTCGAAATGCAAGTTTCGGTCAAAAAATCATAGTATATTACACACTAGTTTACACTAGTTTCGGTCAAAAAATCAAAGTAAATCGAGGACTACCCGAAATGATACGAATATTTTCAGATCATTTCTATATATTACGAGGGAAGGTTATGATTGAACTACATGAAAAAAATCATTTAAAAATTAGACTCAATGAACCTTTTCGAAATACAAGTTTCGGTAAAAAAATCAGAATATATTATACACTATTTTAAACTAGTTTCGTTCAAAAAATCAAATTAAATCAGAAACTGTTCGAAATGATACGAAACTTTCCAGATCATTTATATATGTTACGAGGGAAGGTTATGATGGAAGTCCATGCAAAAAATCATCTGAAAATTAACGTCTATAAAACTTTTCGAAATGCAAGTTTCGGTAAAAAAATCATAGTATATTATACACTAGTTTATACTAGTTTCGGTCAAAAATGAAAATTTAATCGAGGACTTCTAGAAATGATACGCAAATTTTCAGATTATTGATATATTTTATGAGGGAAGGTTATGTCGGAAGTCCGTGCAAAAAATCAACTGAAAATTAGATTCTATGAAGCTTTTTTGAAATGCAAGTTTCGGTCAAAAAATCAGAATATATTATACACTATTTTAAACTAGTTTCGTTCAAAAAATCAAATTAAATCAGAAACTGTTCGAAATGATACGAAACTTTCCAGATCATTTATATATGTTACGAGGGAAGGTTATGATGGAAGTCCATGCAAAAAATCATCTGAAAATAAACGTCTATAAAACTTTTCGAAATGCAAGTTTCGGTCAAAAAATCATAGTATATTATACACTAGTTTATACTACTTTCGGTCAAAAAAGAAAATTTAATCGAGGAATTCTCGAAATGATACGAAACTTTTCAGATTATTGATATATTTTGTGAGGAAAGGTTATGATGGAACTCCGTGCAAAAAAACATCTGAAAATTAGATTCTATGAAGCTATTTTGAAATGCAATTTTCGGTCAAAAATCATAAATATTATACACTAGTTTATTCTAGTTTCGGTCAAAATGTCGAATTAAATTGAGGAGTGTTCCAATTATAAGAAACTTTTCAGATCATTTATATATGTTACAAGGGAAGGTTATGATGGAAGTCCATGAAAAAATCATCTGAAAATTTGTTTCTATAAAACTTATCGAAATGCATGTTTCTGTCAAAAAATCATAGTATATTACACACTAGTTTACACTAGTTTCGGTCAAAAAATCAAAGTAAATCGAGGACTACTCGAAATGATACGAATATTTCCAGATCATTTCTATATATTACGAGGGAAGGTTATGATTGAAGTACATGAAAAAAATCATTTAAAAATTAGAATCAATGAACCTTTTTGAAATACGAGTTTCGGTCAAAAAATCAGAATATATTATACACTATTTTAAACTAGTTTCGTTCAAAAAATCAAATTAAATCAGAAACTGTTCGAAATGATACGAAACTTTCCAGATCATTAATATATGTTACGAGGGAAGGTTATGATGGAAGTCCATGCAAAAAATCATCTGAAAATTAACGTCTATAAAACTTTTCGAAATGCAAGTTTCGGTCAAATATCATAGTATATTATACACTAGTTTATACTAGTTTCGGTCAAAAAAGAAAATTTAATCGAGGACTGCTAGAAATGATACGCAAATTTTCAGATTATTGATATATTTTATGAGGGAAGGTTATGACGGAAGTCCGTGCAAAAAATCAACTGAAAATTAGATTCTATGAAGCTTTTTTGAAATGCAAGTTTCGGACAAAAAATCAGAATACATTATACACTATTTTAAACTAGTTTCGTTCAAAAAATCAAATTAAATCAGAAACTGTTCGAAATGATACGAAACTTTCCAGATCATTTATATATGTTACGAGGGAAGGTTATGATGGAAGTCCATGCAAAAAATCATCTGAAAATTAACGTCTATAAAACTTTTCGAAATGCAAGTTTCGGTCAAAAATCATAGTATATTACACACTAGTTTACACTAGTTTCGGTCAAAAAATCAAAGTAAATCGAGGACTACCCGAAATGATACGAATATTTTCAGATCATTTCTATATATTACGAGGGAAGGTTATGATTGAACTACATGAAAAAAATCATTTAAAAATTAGACTCAATGAACCTTTTCGAAATACAAGTTTCGGTAAAAAAATCAGAATATATTATACACTATTTTAAACTAGTTTCGTTCAAAAAATCAAATTAAATCAGAAACTGTTCGAAATGATACGAAACTTTCCAGATCATTTATATATGTTACGAGGGAAGGTTATGATGGAAGTCCATGCAAAAAATCATCTGAAAATTAACGTCTATAAAACTTTTCGAAATGCAAGTTTCGGTAAAAAAATCATAGTATATTATACACTAGTTTATACTAGTTTCGGTCAAAAATGAAAATTTAATCGAGGACTTCTAGAAATGATACGCAAATTTTCAGATTATTGATATATTTTATGAGGGAAGGTTATGTCGGAAGTCCGTGCAAAAAATCAACTGAAAATTAGATTCTATGAAGCTTTTTTGAAATGCAAGTTTCGGTCAAAAAATCAGAATATATTATACACTATTTTAAACTAGTTTCGTTCAAAAAATCAAATTAAATCAGAAACTGTTCGAAATGATACGAAACTTTCCAGATCATTTATATATGTTACGAGGGAAGGTTATGATGGAAGTCCATGCAAAAAATCATCTGAAAATTAACGTCTATAAAACTTTTCGAAATGCAAGTTTCGGTCAAAAAATCATAGTATATTATACACTAGTTTATACTACTTTCGGTCAAAAAAGAAAATTTAATCGAGGAATTCTCGAAATGATACGAAACTTTTCAGATTATTGATATATTTTGTGAGGAAAGGTTATGATGGAACTCCGTGCAAAAAAACATCTGAAAATTAGATTCTATGAAGCTATTTTGAAATGCAATTTTCGGTCAAAAATCATAAATATTATACACTAGTTTATTCTAGTTTCGGTCAAAATGTCGAATTAAATCGAGGAGTGTTCCAATTATAAGAAACTTTTCAGATCATTTATATATGTTACAAGGGAAGGTTATGATGGAAGTCCATGAAAAAATCATCTGAAAATTTGTTTCTATAAAACTTATCGAAATGCATGTTTCTGTCAAAAAATCATAGTATATTACACACTAGTTTACACTAGTTTCGGTCAAAAAATCAAAGTAAATCGAGGACTACCCGAAATGATACGAATATTTTCAGATCATTTCTATATATTACGAGGGAAGGTTATAATTGAACTACATGAAAAAAATCATTTAAAAATTAGACTCAATGAACCTTTTCGAAATACAAGTTTCGGTAAAAAAATCAGAATATATTATACACTATTTTAAACTAGTTTCGTTCAAAAAATCAAATTAAATCAGAAACTGTTCGAAATGATACGAAACTTTCCAGATCATTTATATATGTTACGAGGGAAGGTTATGATGGAAGTCCATGCAAAAAATCATCTGAAAATTAACGTCTATAAAACTTTTCGAAATGCAAGTTTCGGTAAAAAAATCATAGTATATTATACACTAGTTTATACTAGTTTCGGTCAAAAATGAAAATTTAATCGAGGACTTCTAGAAATGATACGCAAATTTTCAGATTATTGATATATTTTATGAGGGAAGGTTATGTCGGAAGTCCGTGCAAAAAATCAACTGAAAATTAGATTCTATGAAGCTTTTTTGAAATGCAAGTTTCGGTCAAAAAATCAGAATATATTATACACTATTTTAAACTAGTTTCGTTCAAAAAATCAAATTAAATCAGAAACTGTTCGAAATGATACGAAACTTTCCAGATCATTTATATATGTTACGAGGGAAGGTTATGATGGAAGTCCATGCAAAAAATCATCTGAAAATTAACGTCTATAAAACTTTTCGAAATGCAAGTTTCGGTCAAAAAATCATAGTATATTATACACTAGTTTATACTACTTTCGGTCAAAAAAGAAAATTTAATCGAGGAATTCTCGAAATGATACGAAACTTTTCAGATTATTGATATATTTTGTGAGGAAAGGTTATGATGGAACTCCGTGCAAAAAAACATCTGAAAATTAGATTCTATGAAGCTATTTTGAAATGCAATTTTCGGTCAAAAATCATAAATATTATACACTAGTTTATTCTAGTTTCGGTCAAAATGTCGAATTAAATCGAGGAGTGTTCCAATTATAAGAAACTTTTCAGATCATTTATATATGTTACAAGGGAAGGTTATGATGGAAGTCCATGAAAAAATCATCTGAAAATTTGTTTCTATAAAACTTATCGAAATGCATGTTTCTGTCAAAAAATCATAGTATATTACACACTAGTTTACACTAGTTTCGGTCAAAAAATCAAAGTAAATCGAGGACTACTCGAAATGATACGAATATTTCCAGATCATTTCTATATATTACGAGGGAAGGTTATGATTGAAGTACATGAAAAAAATCATTTAAAAATTAGAATCAATGAACCTTTTTGAAATACGAGTTTCGGTCAAAAAATCAGAATATATTATACACTATTTTAAACTAGTTTCGTTCAAAAAATCAAATTAAATCAGAAACTGTTCGAAATGATACGAAACTTTCCAGATCATTAATATATGTTACGAGGGAAGGTTATGATGGAAGTCCATGCAAAAAATCATCTGAAAATTAACGTCTATAAAACTTTTCGAAATGCAAGTTTCGGTCAAAAAATCATAGTATATTATACACTAGTTTATACTAGTTTCGGTCAAAAAAGAAAATTTAATCGAGGACTGCTAGAAATGATACGCAAATTTTCAGATTATTGATATATTTTATGAGGGAAGGTTATGACGGAAGTCCGTGCAAAAAATCAACTGAAAATTAGATTCTATGAAGCTTTTTTGAAATGCAAGTTTCGGACAAAAAATCAGAATACATTATACACTATTTTAAACTAGTTTCGTTCAAAAAATCAAATTAAATCAGAAACTGTTCGAAATGATACGAAACTTTCCAGATCATTTATATATGTTACGAGGGAAGGTTATGATGGAAGTCCATGCAAAAAATCATCTGAAAATTAACGTCTATAAAACTTTTCGAAATGCAAGTTTCGGTCAAAAAATCATAGTATATTACACACTAGTTTACACTAGTTTCGGTCAAAAAATCAAAGTAAATCGAGGACTACCCGAAATGATACGAATATTTTCAGATCATTTCTATATATTACGAGGGAAGGTTATGATTGAACTACATGAAAAAAATCATTTAAAAATTAGACTCAATGAACCTTTTCGAAATACAAGTTTCGGTAAAAAAATCAGAATATATTATACACTATTTTAAACTAGTTTCGTTCAAAAAATCAAATTAAATCAGAAACTGTTCGAAATGATACGAAACTTTCCAGATCATTTATATATGTTACGAGGGAAGGTTATGATGGAAGTCCATGCAAAAAATCATCTGAAAATTAACGTCTATAAAACTTTTCGAAATGCAAGTTTCGGTCAAAAAATCATAGTATATTATACACTAGTTTATACTAGTTTCGGTCAAAAATGAAAATTTAATCGAGGACTTCTAGAAATGATACGCAAATTTTCAGATTATTGATATATTTTATGAGGGAAGGTTATGTCGGAAGTCCGTGCAAAAAATCAACTGAAAATTAGATTCTATGAAGCTTTTTTGAAATGCAAGTTTCGGTCAAAAAATCAGAATATATTATACACTATTTTAAACTAGTTTCGTTCAAAAAATCAAATTAAATCAGAAACTGTTCGAAATGATACGAAACTTTCCAGATCATTTATATATGTTACGAGGGAAGGTTATGATGGAAGTCCATGCAAAAAATCATCTGAAAATTAACGTCTATAAAACTTTTCGAAATGCAAGTTTCGGTCAAAAAATCATAGTATATTATACACTAGTTTATACTAGTTTCGGTCAAAAAAGAAAATTTAATCGAGGAATTCTCGAAATGATACGAAACTTTTCAGATTATTGATATATTTTGTGAGGAAAGGTTATGATGGAACTCCGTGCAAAAAAACATCTGAAAATTAGATTCTATGAAGCTATTTTGAAATGCAATTTTCGGTCAAAAATCATAAATATTATACACTAGTTTATTCTAGTTTCGGTCAAAATGTCGAATTAAATCGAGGAGTGTTCCAATTATAAGAAACTTTTTAGATCATTTATATATGTTACAAGGGAAGGTTATGATGGAAGTCCATGAAAAAATCATCTGAAAATTTGTTTCTATAAAACTTATCGAAATGCATGTTTCGGTCAAAAAATCATAGTATATTACACACTAGTTTACACTAGTTTCGGTCAAAAAATCAAAGTAAATCGAGGACTACTCGAAATGATACGAATATTTACAGATCATTTCTATATATTACGAGGGAAGGTTATGATTGAAGTACATGAAAAAAATCATTTAAAAATTAGACTCAATGAACCTTTTTGAAATACGAGTTTCGGTCAAAAAATCAGAATATATTATACACTATTTTAAACTAGTTTCGTTCAAAAAATCAAATTAAATCAGAAACTGTTCGAAATGATACGAAACTTTCCAGATCATTAATATATGTTACGAGGGAAGGTTATGATGGAAGTCCATGCAAAAAATCATCTGAAAATTAACGTCTATAAAACTTTTCGAAATGCAAGTTTCGGTCAAAAAATCATAGTATATTATACACTAGTTTATACTAGTTTCGGTCAAAAAAGAAAATTTAATCGAGGACTGCTAGAAATGATACGCAAATTTTCAGATTATTGATATATTTTATGAGGGAAGGTTATGACGGAAGTCCGTGCAAAAAATCAACTGAAAATTAGATTCTATGAAGCTTTTTTGAAATGCAAGTTTCGGACAAAAAATCAGAATACATTATACACTATTTTAAACTAGTTTCGTTCAAAAAATCAAATTAAATCAGAAACTGTTCGAAATGATACGAAACTTTCCAGATCATTTATATATGTTACGAGGGAAGGTTATGATGGAAGTCCATGCAAAAAATCATCTGAAAATTAACGTCTATAAAACTTTTCGAAATGCAAGTTTCGGTCAAAAAATCATAGTATATTACACACTAGTTTACACTAGTTTCGGTCAAAAAATCAAAGTAAATCGAGGACTACCCGAAATGATACGAATATTTTCAGATCATTTCTATATATTACGAGGGAAGGTTATGATTGAACTACATGAAAAAAATCATTTAAAAATTAGACTCAATGAACCTTTTCGAAATACAAGTTTCGGTAAAAAAATCAGAATATATTATACACTATTTTAAACTAGTTTCGTTCAAAAAATCAAATTAAATCAGAAACTGTTCGAAATGATACGAAACTTTCCAGATCATTTATATATGTTACGAGGGAAGGTTATGATGGAAGTCCATGCAAAAAATCATCTGAAAATTAACGTCTATAAAACTTTTCGAAATGCAAGTTTCGGTCAAAAAATCATAGTATATTATACACTAGTTTATACTAGTTTCGGTCAAAAATGAAAATTTAATCGAGGACTTCTAGAAATGATACGCAAATTTTCAGATTATTGATATATTTTATGAGGGAAGGTTATGTCGGAAGTCCGTGCAAAAAATCAACTGAAAATTAGATTCTATGAAGCTTTTTTGAAATGCAAGTTTCGGTCAAAAAATCAGAATATATTATACACTATTTTAAACTAGTTTCGTTCAAAAAATCTAATTAAATCAGAAACTGTTCGAAATGATACGAAACTTTCCAGATCATTTATATATGTTACGAGGGAAGGTTATGATGGAAGTCCATGCAAAAAATCATCTGAAAATTAACGTCTATAAAACTTTTCGAAATGCAAGTTTCGGTCAAAAAATCATAGTATATTATACACTAGTTTATACTAGTTTCGGTCAAAAAAGAAAATTTAATCGAGGAATTCTCGAAATGATACGAAACTTTTCAGATTATTGATATATTTTGTGAGGAAAGGTTATGATGGAACTCCGTGCAAAAAAACATCTGAAAATTAGATTCTATGAAGCTATTTTGAAATTCAATTTTCGGTCAAAAATCATAAATATTATACACTAGTTTATTCTAGTTTCGGTCAAAATGTCGAATTAAATCGAGGAGTGTTCCAATTATAAGAAACTTTTCAGATCATTTATATATGTTACAAGGGAAGGTTATGATGGAAGTCCATGAAAAAATCATCTGAAAATTTGTTTCTATAAAACTTATCGAAATGCATGTTTCTGTCAAAAAATCATAGTATATTACACACTAGTTTACACTAGTTTCGGTCAAAAAATCAAAGTAAATCGAGGACTACTCGAAATGATACGAATATTTACAGATCATTTCTATATATTACGAGGGAAGGTTATGATTGAAGTACATGAAAAAAATCATTTAAAAATTAGACTCAATGAACCTTTTTGAAATACGAGTTTCGGTCAAAAAATCAGAATATATTATACACTATTTTAAACTAGTTTCGTTCAAAAAATCAAATTAAATCAGAAACTGTTCGAAATGATACGAAACTTTCCAGATCATTTATATATGTTACGAGGGAAGGTTATGATGGAAGTCCATGCAAAAAATCATCTGAAAATTAACGTCTATAAAACTTTTCGAAATGCAAGTTTCGGTCAAAAAATCATAGTATATTATACACTAGTTTATACTAGTTTCGGTCAAAAAAGAAAATTTAATCGAGGACTTCTAGAAATGATACGCAAATTTTCAGATTATTGATATATTTTATGAGGGAAGGTTATGTCGGAAGTCCGTGCAAAAAATCAACTGAAAATTAGATTCTATGAAGCTTTTTTAAAATGCAAGTTTCGGTCAAAAAATCAGAATATATTATACACTATTTTAAACTAGTTTCGTTCAAAAAATCTAATTAAATCAGAAACTGTTCGAAATGATACGAAACTTTCCAGATCATTTATATATGTTACGAGGGAAGGTTATGATGGAAGTCCATGCAAAAAATCATCTGAAAATTAACGTCTATAAAACTTTTCGAAATGCAAGTTTCGGTCAAAAAATCATAGTATATTATACACTAGTTTATACTAGTTTCGGTCAAAAAAGAAAATTTAATCGAGGACTTCTCGAAATGATACGAAACTTTTCAGATTATTGATATATTTTGTGAGGAAAGGTAATGATGGAACTCCGTGCAAAAAAACATCTGAAAATTAGATTCTATGAAGCTATTTTGAAATGCAATTTTCGGTCAAAAATCATAAATATTATACACTAGTTTATTCTAGTTTCGGTCAAAATGTCGAATTAAATCGAGGAGTGTTCAATTATAAGAAACTTTTCAGATCATTTATATATGTTACAAGGGAAGGTTATGATGGAAGTCCATGAAAAAATCATCTGAAAATTTGTTTCTATAAAACTTATCGAAATGCATGTTTCTGTCAAAAAATCATAGTATATTACACACTAGTTTACACTAGTTTCGGTCAAAAAATCAAAGTAAATCGAGGACTACTCGAAATGATACGAATATTTTCAGATCATTTTTATATATTACGAGGGAAGGTTATGATTGAACTACATGAAATAAATCATTTAAAAATTAGACTCAATGAACCTTTTCGAAATACGAGTTTCGGTCAAAAAATCAGAATATATTATACACTATTTTAAACTAGTTTCGTTCAAAAAATCAAATTAAATCAGAAACTGTTCGAAATGATACGAAACTTTCCAGATCATTTATATATGTTACGATGGAAGGTTATGATGGAAGTCCATGCAAAAAATCATCTGAAAATTAACGTCTATAAAACTTTTCGAAATGCAAGTTTCGGTCAAAAAATCATAGTATATTATACACTAGTTTATACTAGTTTCGGTCAAAAATGAAAATTTAATCGAGGACTTCTAGAAATGATACGCAAATTTTCAGATTATTGATATATTTTATGAGGGAAGGTTATGTCGGAAGTCCGTGCAAAAAATCAACTGAAAATTAGATTCTATGAAGCTTTTTTGAAATGCAAGTTTCGGTCAAAAAATCAGAATATATTATACACTATTTTAAACTAGTTTCGTTCAAAAAATCAAATTAAATCAGAAACTGTTCGAAATGATACGAAACTTTCCAGATCATTTATATATGTTACGAGGGAAGGTTATGATGGAAGTCCATGCAAAAAATCATCTGAAAATTAACGTCTATAAAACTTTTCGAAATGCAAGTTTTGGTAAAAAATCATAGTATATTATACACCAGTTTATACTAGTTTCGGTCAAAAAAGAAAATTTAATCGAGGACTTCTCGAAATGATACGAAACTTTTCAGATTATTGATATATTTTGTGAGGGAAGGTTATGATGGAAATCCGTGCAAAAAAACATCTGAAAATTAGATTCTATGAAGCTATTTTGAAATGCAAGTTACGGTCAAAATATCATAAATATTATACACTAGTTTATTCTAGTTTCGGTCAAAATGTCAAATTAAATCGAGGAATGTTCCAATTATAAGAAACTTTTCAGATCATTTATATATGTTACAAGGGAAGGTTATGATGGAAGTCATTGAAAAAATCATCTGAAAATATTTTTCTATAAAACTTATCGAAATGCATGTTTCTGTCAAAAAATCATAGTATATTACACACTAGTTTACACTAGTTTCGGTCAAAAAATCAAAGTAAATCGAGGACTACTCGAAATGATACGAATATTTTCTGATCATTTCTATATATTACGAGGGAAGGTTATGATTGAAGTACATGAAAAAAATCATTTAAAAATTAGACTCAATGAACCTTATTGAAATACAAGTTTCGGTCAAAAAATCAGAATATATTATACACTATTTTAAACTAGTTTCGTTCAAAAAATCAAATTAAATCAGAAACTATTCGAAATGATACGAAACTTTCCAGATCATTTATATATGTTACGAGGGAAGGTTATGATGGAAGTCCATGCAAAAAATCATCTGAAAATTAACGTCTATAAAACTTTTCGAAATGCAAGTTTCGGTCAAAAAATCATAGTATATTATACACTAATTTATACTAGTTTCGGTCAAAAAAGAAAGTTTAATCGAGGACTGCTAGAAATGATACGCAAATTTTCAGATTATTGATATATTTTATGAGGGAAGGTTATGACGGAAGTCCGTGCAAAAAATCAACTGAAAATTAGATTCTATGAAGCATTTTTGAAATGAAAGTTTCGGTCAAAAAATCAGAATATATTATACACTATTTTAAACTAGTTTCGTTAAAAAAATCAAATTAAATCAGAAACTGTTCGAAATGATACGAAACTTTCCAGATCATTTATATATGTTACGAGGGAAGGTTATGATGGAAGTCCATGCAAAAAATCATCTGAAAATTAACGTCTATAAAACTTTTCGAAATGCAAGTTTTGGTAAAAAAATCAGAGTATATTATACACCAGTTTATACTAGTTTCGGTCAAAAAAGAAAATTTAATCGAGGACTTCTCGAAATGATACGAAACTTTTCAGATTATTGATATATTTTGTGAGGGAAGGTTATGATGGAAATCCGTGCAAAAAAACATCTGAAAATTAGATTCTATGAAGCTATTTTGAAATGCAAGTTACGGTCAAAATATCATAAATATTTACACTAGTTTATTCTAGTTTCGGTCAAAATGTCGAATTAAATCGAGGAATGTTCCAATTATAAGAAACTTTTCAGATCATTTATATATGTTACAAGGGAAGGTTATGATGGAAGTCCATGAAAAAATCATCTGAAAATTTGTTTCTATAAAACTTATCGAAATGCATGTTTCTGTCAAAAAATCATAGTATATTACACACTAGTTTACACTAGTTTCGGTCAAAAAATCAAAGTAAATCGAGGACTACTCGAAATGATACGAATATTTTCAGATCATTTCTATATATTACGAGGGAAGGTTATGATTGAAGTACATGAAAAAAATCATTTAAAAAATAGACTCAATGAACCTTTTCGAAATACAAGTTTCGGTCAAAAAATCAGAATATATTATACACTATTTTAAACTAGTTTCGCTCAAAAAATCAAATTAAATCAGAAACTGTTCCAAATGATACGAAACTTTCCAGATCATTTATATATGTTACGAGGGAAGGTTATGATGGAAGTCCACGCAAAAAATCATCTGAAAATTAACGTCTATAAAACTTTTCGAAATGCAAGTTTCGGTCAAAAAATCATAGTATATTATACACTAGTTTATACTAGTTTCGGTCAAAAAAGAAAATTTAATCGAGGACTGCTAGAAATGATACACAAATTTTCAGATTATTGATATATTTTATGAGGGAAGGTTATGACGGAAGTCCGTGCAAAAAATCAACTAAAAATTAGATTCTATGAAGCTTTTTTGAAATGCAAGTTTCGGTCAAAAAATCAGAATATATTATACACTATTTTAAACTAGTTTCGTTAAAAAAAATCAAATTAAATCAGAAACTGTTCGAAATGATACGAAACTTTCCAGATCATTTATATATGTTACGAGGGAAGTTTATGATGGAAGTCCATGCAAAAAATCATCTGAAAATTAATGTCTATAAAGCTTTTCGAAATGCAAGTTTCGGTCAAAAAATCATAGTATATTATACACTAATTTATACTAGTTTCGGTCAAAAAAGTAAATTTAATCGAGGACTTCTCGAAATGATACGAAACTTTTCAGATTATTGATATATTTTGTGAGGGAAGGTTATGATGGAAATCCGTGCACAAAAACATCTGAAAATTAGATTCTATGAAGCTATTTTGAAATGCAAGTTTCGGTCAAAAAATCATAATTATTATACACTAGTTTATTCTAGTTTCGGTCAAAATGTCGAATTAAATCGAGGAATGTTCCAATTATAAGAAACTTTTCAGATCATTTATATATGTTACAAGGGAAGATTATGATGGAAGTCCATGAAAAAATCATCTGAAAATTTGTTTCTATAAAACTTATCGAAATGCATGTTTCTGTCAAACAATCATAGTATATTACACACTAGTTTCGGTCAAAAAATCAAAGTAAATCGAGGACTACTCGAAATGATACGAATATTTTCAGATCATTCCTATATATTAGGAGGGAAGGTTATGATTGAAGTACATGAAAAAAATCATTTAAAAATTAGACTCAAAGAACCTTTTTGAAATACAAGTTTCGGTCAAAAAATCAGAATATATTATACACTATTTTAAACTAGTTTCGTTCAAAAAATCAAATTAAATCAGAAACTGTTCGAAATGATACGAAACTTTCCAGATCATTTATATATGTTACGAGGGAAGGTTATGATGGAAGTCCACGCAAAAAATCATCTGAAAATTAACGTCTATAAAACTTTTCGAAATGCAAGTTTCGGTCAAAAAATCATAGTATATTATACACTAGTTTATACTAGTTTCGGTCAAAAAAGAAAATTTAATCGAGGACTGCTAGAAATGATACACAAATTTTCAGATTATTGATATATTTTATGAGGGAAGGTTATGACGGAAGTCCGTGCAAAAAATCAACTAAAAATTAGATTCTATGAAGCTTTTTTGAAATGCAAGTTTCGGTCAAAAAATCAGAATATATTATACACTATTTTAAACTAGTTTCGTTAAAAAAATCAAATTAAATCAGAAACTGTTCGAAATGATACGAAACTTTCCAGATCATTTATATATGTTACGAGGGAAGGTTATGATGGAAGTCCATGCAAAAAATCATCTGAAAATTAATGTCTATAAAACTTTTCGAAATGCAAGTTTCGGTTAAAAAATCATAGTATATTATACACTAATTTATACTAGTTTCGGTCAAAAAAGAAAATTTAATCGAGGACTTCTCGAAATGATACGAAACTTTTCAGATTATTGATATATTTTGTGAGGGAAGGTTATGATGGAAATCCGTGCACAAAAACATCTGAAAATTAGATTCTATGAAGCTATTTTGAAATGCAAGTTTCGGTCAAAAAATCATAATTATTATACACTAGTTTATTCTAGTTTCGGTCAAAATGTCGAATTAAATCGAGGAATGTTCCAATTATAAGAAACTTTTCAGATCATTTATATATGTTACAAGGGAAGATTATGATGGAAGTCCATGAAAAAATCATCTGAAAATTTGTTTCTATAAAACTTATCGAAATGCATGTTTCTGTCAAACAATCATAGTATATTACACACTAGTTTCGGTCAAAAAATCAAAGTAAATCGAGGACTACTCGAAATGATACGAATATTTTCAGATCATTCCTATATATTAGGAGGGAAGGTTATGATTGAAGTACATGAAAAAAATCATTTAAAAATTAGACTCAATGAACCTTTTTGAAATACAAGTTTCGGTCAAAAAATCAGAATATATTATACACTATTTTAAACTAGTTTCGTTCAAAAAATCAAATTAAATCAGAAACTGTTCGAAATGATACGAAACTTTCCAGATCATTTATATATGTTACGAGGGAAGGTTATGATGGAAGTCCACGCAAAAAATCATCTGAAAATTAACGTCTATAAAACTTTTCGAAATGCAAGTTTCGGTCAAAAAATCATAGTATATTATACACGAGTTTATACTAGTTTCGGTCAAAAAAGAAAATTTAATCGAGGACTGCTAGAAATGATACACAAATTTTCAGATTATTGATATATTTTATGAGGGAAGGTTATGACGGAAGTCCGTGCAAAAAATCAACTAAAAATTAGATTCTATGAAGCTTTTTTGAAATGCAAGTTTCGGTCAAAAAATCAGAATATATTATACACTATTTTAAACTAGTTTCGTTAAAAAAATCAAATTAAATCAGAAACTGTTCGAAATGATACGAAACTTTCCAGATCATTTATATATGTTACGAGGGAAGGTTATGATGGAAGTCCATGCAAAAAATCATCTGAAAATTAATGTCTATAAAACTTTTCGAAATGCAAGTTTCGGTCAAAAAATCATAGTATATTATACACTAATTTATACTAGTTTCGGTCAAAAAAGAAAATTTAATCGAGGACTTCTCGAAATGATACGAAACTTTTCAGATTATTGATATATTTTGTGAGGGAAGGTTATGATGGAAATCCGTGCACAAAAACATCTGAAAATTAGATTCTATGAAGCTATTTTGAAATGCAAGTTTCGGTCAAAAAATCATAATTATTATACACTAGTTTATTCTAGTTTCGGTCAAAATGTCGAATTAAATCGAGGAATGTTCCAATTATAAGAAACTTTTCAGATCATTTATATATGTTACAATGGAAGATTATGATGGAAGTCCATGAAAAAATCATCTGAAAATTTGTTTCTATAAAACTTATCGAAATGCATGTTTCTGTCAAACAATCATAGTATATTACACACTAGTTTCGGTCAAAAAATCAAAGTAAATCGAGGACTACTCGAAATGATACGAATATTTTCAGATCATTCCTATATATTAGGAGGGAAGGTTATGATTGAAGTACATGAAAAAAATCATTTAAAAATTAGACTCAATGAACCTTTTTGAAATACAAGTTTCGGTCAAAAAATAAGAATATATTATACACTATTTTAAACTAGTTTCGTTCAAAAAATCAAATTAAATCAGAAACTGTTCGAAATGATACGAAACTTTCCAGATCATTTATATATGTTACGAGGGAAGGTTATGATGGAAGTCCACGCAAAAAATCATCTGAAAATTAACGTCTATAAAACTTTTCGAAATGCAAGTTTCGGTCAAAAAATCATAGTATATTATACACTAGTTTATACTAGTTTCGGTCAAAAAAGAAAATTTAATCGAGGACTGCTAGAAATGATACACAAATTTTCAGATTATTGATATATTTTATGAGGGAAGGTTATGACGGAAGTCCGTGCAAAAAATCAACTAAAAATTAGATTCTATGAAGCTTTTTTGAAATGCAAGTTTCGGTCAAAAAATCAGAATATATTATACACTATTTTAAACTAGTTTCGTTAAAAAAATCAAATTAAATCAGAAACTGTTCGAAATGATACGAAACTTTCCAGATCGTTTATATATGTTACGAGGGAAGGTTATGATGGAAGTCCATGCAAAAAATCATCTGAAAATAAATGTCTATAAAACTTTTCGAAATGCAAGTTTCGGTCAAAAAATCATAGTATATTATACACTAATTTATACTAGTTTCGGTCAAAAAAGAAAATTTAATCGAGGACTTCTCGAAATGATACGAAACTTTTCAGATTATTGATATATTTTGTGAGGGAAGGTTATGATGGAAATCCGTGCACAAAAACATCTGAAAATTAGATTCTATGAAGCTATTTTGAAATGCAAGTTTCGGTCAAAAAATCATAATTATTATACACTAGTTTATTCTAGTTTCGGTCAAAATGTCGAATTAAATCGAGGAATGTTCCAATTATAAGAAACTTTTCAGATCATTTATATATGTTACAAGGGAAGTTATGATGGAAGTCCATGAAAAAATCATCTGAAAATTTGTTTCTATAAAACTTATCGAAATGCATGTTTCTGTCAAACAATCATAGTATATTACACACTAGTTTCGGTCAAAAAATCAAAGTAAATCGAGGAGTACTCGAAATGATACGAATATTTTCAGATCATTCCTATATAATAGGAGGGAAGGTTATGATTGAAGTACATGAAAAAAATCATTTAAAAATTAGACTCAATGAACCTTTTTGAAATACAAGTTTCGGTCAAAAAATAAGAATATATTATACACTATTTTAAACTAGTTTCGTTCAAAAAATCAAATTAAATCAGAAACTGTTCGAAATGATACGAAACTTTCCAGATCATTTATATATGTTACGAGGGAAGGTTATGATGGAAGTCCACGCAAAAAATCATCAGAAAATTAACGTCTATAAAACTTTTCGAAATGCAAGTTTCGGTCAAAAAATCATAGTATATTATACACTAATTTATACTAGTTTCGGTCAAAAAAGAAAATTTAATCGAGGACTGCTAGAAATGATACGCAAATTTTCAGATTATTGATATATTTTATGAGGGAAGGTTATGATTGAAGTCCGTGCAAAAAATCAACTGAAAATTAGATTCTATGAAGCTTTTTTGAAATGCAAGTTTCGGTCAAAAAATCAGAATATATTATACACTATTTTAAACTAGTTTCGTTAAAAAAATCTAATTAAATCAGAAACTGTTCGAAATGATACGAAACTTTCCAGATCATTTATATATGTTACGAGGGAAGGTTATCATGGAAGTCCATGCAAAAAATCATCTGAAAATTAACGTCTATAAAACTTTTCGAAATGCAAGTTTCGGTCAAAAAATCATAGTATATTATACACTAGTTTATACTAGTTTCGGTCAAAAAAGAAAATTTAATCGAGGACTTCTCGAAATGATACGAAACTTTTCAGATTATTGATATATTTTGTGAGGGAAGGTTATGATGGAAATCCGTGCACAAAAACATCTGAAAATTAGATTCTATGAAGCTATTTTGAAATGCAAGTTTCGGTCAAAAAATCATAAATATTATACACTAGTTTATTCTAGTTTCGGTCAAAATGTCGAATTAAATCGAGGAATGTTCCAATTATAAGAAACTTTTCAGATCATTTATATATGTTACAAGGGAAGTTATGATGGAAGTCCATGAAAAAATCATCTGAAAATTTGTTTCTATAAAACTTATCGAAATGCATGTTTCTATCAAAAAATCATAGTATATTACACACTAGTTTCGGTCAAAAAATCAAAGTAAATCGAGGAGTACTCGAAATGATACGAATATTTTCAGATCATTCCTATATAATAGGAGGGAAGGTTATGATTGAAGTACATGAAAAAAATCATTTAAAAATTAGACTCAATGAACCTTTTTGAAATACAAGTTTCGGTCAAAAAATCAGAATATATTATACACTATTTTAAACTAGTTTCGTTCAAAAAATCAAATTAAATCAGAAACTGTTCGAAATGATACGAAACTTTCCAGATCATTTATATATGTTACGAGGGAAGGTTATGATGGAAGTCCACGCAAAAAATCATCAGAAAATTAACGTCTATAAAACTTTTCGAAATGCAAGTTTCGGTCAAAAAATCATAGTATATTATACACTAATTTATACTAGTTTCGGTCAAAAAAGAAAATTTAATCGAGGACTGCTAGAAATGATACGCAAATTTTCAGATTATTGATATATTTTATGAGGGAAGGTTATGATTGAAGTCCGTGCAAAAAATCAACTGAAAATTAGATTCTATGAAGCTTTTTTGAAATGCAAGTTTCGGTCAAAAAATCAGAATATATTATACACTATTTTAAACTAGTTTCGTTCAAAAAATCTAATTAAATCAGAAACTGTTCGAAATGATACGAAACTTTCCAGATCATTTATATATGTTACGAGGGAAGGTTATCATGGAAGTCCATGCAAAAAATCATCTGAAAATTAACGTCTATAAAACTTTTCGAAATGCAAGTTTCGGTCAAAAAATCATAGTATATTATACACTAGTTTATACTAGTTTCGGTCAAAAAAGAAAATTTAATCGAGGACTTCTCGAAATGATACGAAACTTTTCAGATTATTGATATATTTTGTGAGGGAAGGTTATGATGGAAATCCGTGCAAAAAAACATCTGAAAATTAGATTCTATGAAGCTATTTTTAAATGCAAGTTTCGGTCAAAAAATCATAAATATTATACACTAGTTTATTCTAGTTTCGGTCAAAATGTCGAATTAAATCGAGGAATGTTCCAATTATAAGAAACTTTTCAGATCATTTATATATGTTACAAGGGAAGGTTATGATGGAAGTCCATGAAAAAATCATCTGAAAATTTGTTTCTATAAAACTTATCGAAATGCATGTTTCTATCAAAAAATCATAGTATATTACACACTAGTTTACACTAGTTTCGGTCAAAAAATCAAAGTAAATCGAGGACTACTCGAAATGATACGAATATTTTCAGATCATTTTTATATATTACGAGGGAAGGTTATGATTGAACTACATGAAAAAAATCATTTAAAAATTAGACTCAATGAACCTTTTCGAAATACAAGTTTCGGTCAAAAAATCAGAATATATTATACACTATTTTAAACTAGTTTCGTTCAAAAAATCAAATTAAATCAGAAACTGTTCGAAATGATACGAAACTTTCCAGATCATTTATATATGTTACGAGGGAAGGTTATGATGGAAGTCCACGCAAAAAATCATCTGAAAATTAACGTCTATAAAACTTTTCGAAATGCAAGTTTCGGTCAAAAAATCATAGTATATTATACACTAATTTATACTAGTTTCGGTCAAAAAAGAAAATTTAATCGAGGACTGCTAGAAATGATACGCAAATTTTCAGATTATTGATATATTTTATGAGGGAAGGTTATGATTGAAGTCCGTGCAAAAAATCAACTGAAAATTAGATTCTATGAAGCTTTTTTGAAATGCAAGTTTCGGTCAAAAAATCAGAATATATTATACACTATTTTAAACTAGTTTCGTTCAAAAAATCTAATTAAATCAGAAACTGTTCGAAATGATACGAAACTTTCCAGATCATTTATATATGTTACGAGGGAAGGTTATCATGGAAGTCCATGCAAAAAATCATCTGAAAATTAACGTCTATAAAACTTTTCGAAATGCAAGTTTCGGTCAAAAAATCATAGTATATTATACACTAGTTTATACTAGTTTCGGTCAAAAAAGAAAATTTAATCGAGGACTTCTCGAAATGATACGAAACTTTTCAGATTATTGATATATTTTGTGAGGGAAGGTTATGATGGAAATCCGTGCAAAAAAACATCTGAAAATTAGATTCTATGAAGCTATTTTTAAATGCAAGTTTCGGTCAAAAAATCATAAATATTATACACTAGTTTATTCTAGTTTCGGTCAAAATGTCGAATTAAATCGAGGAATGTTCCAATTATAAGAAACTTTTCAGATCATTTATATATGTTACAAGGGAAGGTTATGATGGAAGTCCATGAAAAAATCATCTGAAAATTTGTTTCTATAAAACTTATCGAAATGCATGTTTCTATCAAAAAATCATAGTATATTACACACTAGTTTACACTAGTTTCGGTCAAAAAATCAAAGTAAATCGAGGACTACTCGAAATGATACGAATATTTTCAGATCATTTTTATATATTACGAGGGAAGGTTATGATTGAACTACATGAAAAAAATCATTTAAAAATTAGACTCAATGAACCTTTTCGAAATACAAGTTTCGGTCAAAAAATCAGAATATATTATACACTATTTTAAACTAGTTTCGTTCAAAAAATCAAATTAAATCAGAAACTGTTCGAAATGATACGAAACTTTCCAGATCATTTATATATGTTACGATGGAAGGTTATGATGGAAGTCCATGCAAAAAATCATCTGAAAATTAACGTCTATAAAACTTTTCGAAATGCAAGTTTCGGTCAAAAAATCATAGTATATTATACACTAGTTTATACTAGTTTCGGTCAAAAAAGAAAATTTAATCGAGGACTGCTAGAAATGATACGCAAATTTTCAGATTATTGATATATTTTATGAGGGAAGGTTATGACGGAAGTCCGTGCAAAAAATCAACTGAAAATTAGATTCTATGAAGCTTTTTTGAAATGCATGTTTCGGTCAAAAAATCAGAATATATTATACACTATTTTAAACTAGTTTCGTTCAAAAAATCAAATTAAATCAGAAACTGTTCGAAATGATACGAAACTTTCCAGATCATTTATATATGTTACGAGGGAAGGTTATGATGGAAGTCCATGCAAAAAATCATCTGAAAATTAACGTCTATAAAACTTTTCGAAATGCAAGTTTTGGTAAAAAAATCATAGTATATTATACACCAGTTTATACTAGTTTCGGTCAAAAAAGAAAATTTAATCGAGGACTTCTCGAAATGATACGAAACTTTTCAGATTATTGATATATTTTGTGAGGGAAGGTTATGATGGAAATCCGTGCAAAAAAACATCTGAAAATTAGATTCTATGAAGCTATTTTGAAATGCAAGTTACGGTCAAAATATCATAAATATTATACACTAGTTTATTCTAGTTTCGGTCAAAATGTCAAATTAAATCGAGCAATGTTCCAATTATAAGAAACTTTTCAGATCATTTATATATGTTACAAGGGAAGGTTATGATGGAAGTCATTGAAAAAATCATCTGAAAATATTTTTCTATAAAACTTATCGAAATGCATGTTTCTGTCAAAAAATCATAGTATATTACACACTAGTTTACACTAGTTTCGGTCAAAAAATCAAAGTAAATCGAGGACTACTCGAAATGATACGAATATTTTCTGATCATTTCTATATATTACGAGGGAAGGTTATGATTGAAGTACATGAAAAAAATCATTTAAAAATTAGACTCAATGAACCTTATTGAAATACAAGTTTCGGTCAAAAAATCAGAATATATTATACACTATTTTAAACTAGTTTCGTTCAAAAAATCAAATTAAATCAGAAACTGTTCGAAATGATACGAAACTTTCCAGATCATTTATATATGTTACGATGGAAGGTTATGATGGAACTCCATGCAAAAAATCATCTGAAAATTAACGTCTATAAAACTTTTCGAAATGCAAGTTTCGGTCAAAAAATCATAGTATATTATACACTAGTTTATACTAGTTTCGGTCAAAAAAGAAAATTTAATCGAGGACTGCTAGAAATGATACGCAAATTTTCAGATTATTGATATATTTTATGAGGGAAGGTTATGACGGAAGTCCGTGCAAAAAATCAACTGAAAATTAGATTCTATGAAGCTTTTTTGAAATGCAAGTTTCGGTCAAAAAATCAGAATATATTATACACTATTTTAAACTAGTTTCGTTCAAAAAATCAAATTAAATCAGAAACTGTTCGAAATGATACGAAACTTTCCAGATCATTTATATATGTTACGAGGGAAGGTTATGATGGAAGTCCATGCAAAAAATCATCTGAAAATTAACGTCTATAAAACTTTTCGAAATGCAAGTTTTGGTAAAAAAATCATAGTATATTATACACCAGTTTATACTAGTTTCGGTCAAAAAAGAAAATTTAATCGAGGACTTCTCGAAATGATACGAAACTTTTCAGATTATTGATATATTTTGTGAGGGAAGGTTATGATGGAAATCCGTGCAAAAAAACATCTGAAAATTAGATTCTATGAAGCTATTTTGAAATGCAAGTTACGGTCAAAATATCATAAATATTATACACTAGTTTATTCTAGTTTCGGTCAAAATGTCAAATTAAATCGAGGAATGTTCCAATTATAAGAAACTTTTCAGATCATTTATATATGTTACAAGGGAAGGTTATGATGGAAGTCATTGAAAAAATCATCTGAAAATATTTTTCTATAAAACTTATCGAAATGCATGTTTCTGTCAAAAAATCATAGTATATTACACACTAGTTTACACTAGTTTCGGTCAAAAAATCAAAGTAAATCGAGGACTACTCGAAATGATACGAATATTTTCTGATCATTTCTATATATTACGAGGGAAGGTTATGATTGAAGTACATGAAAAAAATCATTTAAAAATTAGACTCAATGAACCTTATTGAAATACAAGTTTCGGTCAAAAAATCAGAATATATTATACACTATTTTAAACTAGTTTCGTTCAAAAAATCAAATTAAATCAGAAACTGTTCGAAATGATACGAAACTTTCCAGATCATTTATATATGTTACGATGGAAGGTTATGATGGAAGTCCATGCAAAAAATCATCTGAAAATTAACGTCTATAAAACTTTTCGAAATGCAAGTTTCGGTCAAAAAATCATAGTATATTATACACTAGTTTATACTAGTTTCGGTCAAAAAAGAAAATTTAATCGAGGACTGCTAGAAATGATACGCAAATTTTCAGATTATTGATATATTTTATGAGGGAAGGTTATGACGGAAGTCCGTGCAAAAAATCAACTGAAAATTAGATTCTATGAAGCTTTTTTGAAATGCAAGTTTCGGTCAAAAAATCAGAATATATTATACACTATTTTAAACTAGTTTCGTTCAAAAAATCAAATTAAATCAGAAACTGTTCGAAATGATACGAAACTTTCCAGATCATTTATATATGTTACGAGGGAAGGTTATGATGGAAGTCCATGCAAAAAATCATCTGAAAATTAACGTCTATAAAACTTTTCGAAATGCAAGTTTTGGTAAAAAAATCATAGTATATTATACACCAGTTTATACTAGTTTCGGTCAAAAAAGAAAATTTAATCGAGGACTTCTCGAAATGATACGAAACATTTCAGATTATTGATATATTTTGTGAGGGAAGGTTATGATGGAAATCCGTGCAAAAAAACATCTGAAAATTAGATTCTATGAAGCTATTTTGAAATGCAAGTTACGGTCAAAATATCATAAATATTATACACTAGTTTATTCTAGTTTCGGTCAAAATGTCAAATTAAATCGAGGAATGTTCCAATTATAAGAAACTTTTCAGATCATTTATATATGTTACAAGGGAAGGTTATGATGGAAGTCATTGAAAAAATCATCTGAAAATATTTTTCTATAAAACTTATCGAAATGCATGTTTCTGTCAAAAAATCATAGTATATTACACACTAGTTTACACTAGTTTCGGTCAAAAAATCAAAGTAAATCGAGGACTACTCGAAATGATACGAATATTTTCTGATCATTTCTATATATTACGAGGGAAGGTTATGATTGAAGTACATGAAAAAAATCATTTAAAAATTAGACTCAATGAACCTTATTGAAATACAAGTTTCGGTCAAAAAATCAGAATATATTATACACTATTTTAAACTAGTTTCGTTCAAAAAATCAAATTAAATCAGAAACTGTTCGAAATGATACGAAACTTTCCAGATCATTTATATATGTTACGATGGAAGGTTATGATGGAACTCCATGCAAAAAATCATCTGAAAATTAACGTCTATAAAACTTTTCGAAATGCAAGTTTCGGTCAAAAAATCATAGTATATTATACACTAGTTTATACTAGTTTCGGTCAAAAAAGAAAATTTAATCGAGGACTGCTAGAAATGATACGCAAATTTTCAGATTATTGATATATTTTATGAGGGAAGGTTATGACGGAAGTCCGTGCAAAAAATCAACTGAAAATTAGATTCTATGAAGCTTTTTTGAAATGCAAGTTTCGGTCAAAAAATCAGAATATATTATACACTATTTTAAACTAGTTTCGTTCAAAAAATCAAATTAAATCAGAAACTGTTCGAAATGATACGAAACTTTCCAGATCATTTATATATGTTACGAGGGAAGGTTATGATGGAAGTCCATGCAAAAAATCATCTGAAAATTAACGTCTATAAAACTTTTCGAAATGCAAGTTTTGGTAAAAAAATCATAGTATATTATACACCAGTTTATACTAGTTTCGGTCAAAAAAGAAAATTTAATCGAGGACTTCTCGAAATGATACGAAACTTTTCAGATTATTGATATATTTTGTGAGGGAAGGTTATGATGGAAATCCGTGCAAAAAAACATCTGAAAATTAGATTCTATGAAGCTATTTTGAAATGCAAGTTACGGTCAAAATATCATAAATATTATACACTAGTTTATTCTAGTTTCGGTCAAAATGTCAAATTAAATCGAGGAATGTTCCAATTATAAGAAACTTTTCAGATCATTTATATATGTTACAAGGGAAGGTTATGATGGAAGTCATTGAAAAAATCATCTGAAAATATTTTTCTATAAAACTTATCGAAATGCATGTTTCTGTCAAAAAATCATAGTATATTACACACTAGTTTACACTAGTTTCGGTCAAAAAATCAAAGTAAATCGAGGACTACTCGAAATGATACGAATATTTTCTGATCATTTCTATATATTACGAGGGAAGGTTATGATTGAAGTACATGAAAAAAATCATTTAAAAATTAGACTCAATGAACCTTATTGAAATACAAGTTTCGGTCAAAAAATCAGAATATATTATACACTATTTTAAACTAGTTTCGTTCAAAAAATCAAATTAAATCAGAAACTGTTCGAAATGATACGAAACTTTCCAGATCATTTATATATGTTACGAGGGAAGGTTATGATGGAAGTCCATGCAAAAAATCATCTGAAAATTAACGTCTATAAAACTTTTCGAAATGCAAGTTTCGGTCAAAAAATCATAGTATATTATACACTAATTTATACTAGATTCGGTCAAAAAAGAAAGTTTAATCGAGGACTGCTAGAAATGATACGCAAATTTTCAGATTATTGATATATTTTAAGAGGGAAGGTTATGACGGAAGTCCGTGTAAAAAATCAACTGAAAATTAGATTCTATGAAGCATTTTTGAAATGAAAGTTTCGGTCAAAAAATCAAAATATATTATACACTATTTTAAACTAGTTTCGTTAAAAAAATCAAATTAAATCAGAAACTGTTCGAAATGATACGAAACTTTCCAGATCATTTATATATGTTACGAGGGAAGGTTATGATGGAAGTCCATGCAAAAAATCATCTGAAAATTAACGTCTATAAAACTTTTCGAAATGCAAGTTTTGGTAAAAAAATCAGAGTATATTATACACCAGTTTATACTAGTTTCGGTCAAAAAAGAAAATTTAATCGAGGACTTCTCGAAATGATACGAAACTTTTCAGATTATTGATATATTTTGTGAGGGAAGGTTATGATGGAAATCCGTGCAAAAAAACATCTGAAAATTAGATTCTATGAAGCTATTTTGAAATGCAAGTTACGGTCAAAATATCATAAATATTATACACTAGTTTATTCTAGTTTCGGTCAAAATGTCGAATTAAATCGAGGAATGTTCCAATTATAAGAAACTTTTCAGATCATTTATATATGTTACAAGGGAAGGTTATGATGGAAGTCCATGAAAAAATCATCTGAAAATTTGTTTCTATAAAACTTATCGAAATGCATGTTTCTGTCAAAAAATCATAGTATATTACACACTAGTTTACACTAGTTTCGGTCAAAAAATCAAAGTAAATCGAGGACTACTCGAAATGATACGAATATTTTCAGATCATTTCTATATATTACGAGGGAAGGTTATGATTGAAGTACATGAAAAAAATCATATAAAAATTAGACTCAATGAACCTTTTCGAAATACAAGTTTCGGTCAAAAAATCAGAATATATTATACACTATTTTAAACTAGTTTCGCTCAAAAAATCAAATTAAATCAGAAACTGTTCCAAATGATACGAAACTTTCCAGATCATTTATATATGTTACGAGGGAAGGTTATGATGGAAGTCCACGCAAAAAATCATCTGAAAATTAACGTCTATAAAACTTTTCGAAATGCAAGTTTCGGTCAAAAAATCATAGTATATTATACACTAGTTTATACTAGTTTCGGTCAAAAAAGAAAATTTAATCGAGGACTGCTAGAAATGATACACAAATTTTCAGATTATTGATATATTTTATGAGGGAAGGTTATGACGGAAGTCCGTGCAAAAAATCAACTAAAAATTAGATTCTATGAAGCTTTTTTGAAATGCAAGTTTCGGTCAAAAAATCAGAATATATTATACACTATTTTAAACTAGTTTCGTTAAAAAAATCAAATTAAATCAGAAACTGTTCGAAATGATACGAAACTTTCCAGATCATTTATATATGTTACGAGGGAAGGTTATGATGGAAGTCCATGCAAAAAATCATCTGAAAATTAATGTCTATAAAACTTTTCGAAATGCAAGTTTCGGTCAAAAAATCATAGTATATTATACACTAATTTATACTAGTTTCGGTCAAAAAAGAAAATTTAATCGAGGACTTCTCGAAATGATACGAAACTTTTCAGATTATTGATATATTTTGTGAGGGAAGGTTATGATGGAAATCCGTGCACAAAAACATCTGAAAATTAGATTCTATGAAGCTATTTTGAAATGCAAGTTTCGGTCAAAAAATCATAATTATTATACACTAGTTTATTCTAGTTTCGGTCAAAATGTCGAATTAAATCGAGGAATGTTCCAATTATAAGAAACTTTTCAGATCATTTATATATGTTACAAGGGAAGATTATGATGGAAGTCCATGAAAAAATCATCTGAAAATTTGTTTCTATAAAACTTATCGAAATGCATATTTCTGTCAAACAATCATAGTATATTACACACTAGTTTCGGTCAAAAAATCAAAGTAAATCGAGGACTACTCGAAATGATACGAATATTTTCAGATCATTCCTATATATTAGGAGGGAAGGTTATGATTGAAGTACATGAAAAAAATCATTTAAAAATTAGACTCAAAGAACCTTTTTGAAATACAAGTTTCGGTCAAAAAATCAGAATATATTATACACTATTTTAAACTAGTTTCGTTCAAAAAATCAAATTAAATCAGAAACTGTTCGAAATGATACGAAACTTTCCAGATCATTTATATATGTTACGAGGGAAGGTTATGATGGAAGTCCACGCAAAAAATCATCTGAAAATTAACGTCTATAAAACTTTTCGAAATGCAAGTTTCGGTCAAAAAATCATAGTATATTATACACTAGTTTATACTAGTTTCGGTCAAAAAAGAAAATTTAATCGAGGACTGCTAGAAATGATACACAAATTTTCAGATTATTGATATATTTTATGAGGGAAGGTTATGACGGAAGTTCGTGCAAAAAATCAACTAAAAATTAGATTCTATGAAGCTTTTTTGAAATGCAAGTTTCGGTCAAAAAATCAGAATATATTATACACTATTTTAAACTAGTTTCGTTAAAAAAATCAAATTAAATCAGAAACTGTTCGAAATGATACGAAACTTTCCAGATCATTTATATATGTTACGAGGGAAGGTTATGATGGAAGTCCATGCAAAAAATCATCTGAAAATTAATGTCTATAAAACTTTTCGAAATGCAAGTTTCGGTCAAAAAATCATAGTATATTATACACTAATTTATACTAGTTTCGGTCAAAAAAGAAAATTTAATCGAGGACTTCTCGAAATGATACGAAACTTTTCAGATTATTGATATATTTTGTGAGGGAAGGTTATGATGGAAATCCGTGCACAAAAACATCTGAAAATTAGATTCTATGAAGCTATTTTGAAATGCAAGTTTCGGTCAAAAAATCATAATTATTATACACTAGTTTATTCTAGTTTCGTTCAAAATGTCGAATTAAATCGAGGAATGTTCCAATTATAAGAAACTTTTCAGATCATTTATATATGTTACAAGGGAAGATTATGATGGAAGTCCATGAAAAAATCATCTGAAAATTTGTTTCTATAAAACTTATCGAAATGCATGTTTCTGTCAAACAATCATAGTATATTACACACTAGTTTCGGTCAAAAAATCAAAGTAAATCGAGGACTACTCGAAATGATACGAATATTTTCAGATCATTCCTATATATTAGGAGGGAAGGTTATGATTGAAGTACATGAAAAAAATCATTTAAAAATTAGACTCAATGAACCTTTTTGAAATACAAGTTTCGGTCAAAAAATCAGAATATATTATACACTATTTTAAACTAGTTTCGTTCAAAAAATCAAATTAAATCAGAAACTGTTCGAAATGATACGAAACTTTCCAGATCATTTATATATGTTACGAGGGAAGGTTATGATGGAAGTCCACGCAAAAAATCATCTGAAAATTAACGTCTATAAAACTTTTCGAAATGCAAGTTTCGGTCAAAAAATCATAGTATATTATACACGAGTTTATACTAGTTTCGGTCAAAAAAGAAAATTTAATCGAGTACTGCTAGAAATGATACGCAAATTTTCAGATTATTGATATATTTTATGAGGGAAGGTTATGACGGAAGTCCGTGCAAAAAATCAACTGAAAATTAGATTCTATGAAGCTTTTTTGAAATGCAAGTTTCGGTCAAAAAATCAGAATATATTATACACTATTTTAAACTAGTTTCGTTCAAAAAATCAAATTAAATCAGAAACTGTTCGAAATGATACGAAACTTTCCAGATCATTTATATATGTTACGAGGGAAGGTTATGATGGAAGTCCATGAAAAAAATCATCTGAAAATTAACGTCTATAAAACTTTTCGAAATGCAAGTTTCGGTCAAAAAATCATAGTATATTATACACTAGTTTATACTAGTTTCGGTCAAAAAAGAAAATTAAATCGAGGACTTCTCGAAATGATACGAAACTTTTCAGATTATTGATATATTTTGTGAGGGAAGGTTATGATGGAAATCCGTGCAAAAAAACATCTGAAAATTAGATTCTTTGAAGCTATTTTGAAATGCAAGTTTCGGTCAAAAAATCATAAATATTATACACTAGTTTATTCTAGTTTCGGTCAAAATGTCGAATTAAATCGAGGAATGTTCCAATTATAAGAAACTTTTCAGATCTTTTATATATGTTACAAGGGAAGGTTATGATGGAAGTCCATGAAAAAATCATCTGAAAATTTGTTTCTATAAAACCTATCGAAATGCATGTTTCTGTCAAAAAATCATAGTATATTACACACTAGTTTACACTAGTTTCGGTCAAAAAATAAAAGTAAATCGAGGACTACTCGAAATGATACGAATATTTTCAGATCATTTCTATATATTACGAGGGAAGGTTATGATTGAACTACATGAAAAAAATCATTTAAAAATTAGACTCAATGAACCTTTTTGAAATACAAGTTTCGGTCAAAAAATCAGAATATATTATACACTGTTTTAAACTAGTTTCGTTCAAAAAATAAAATTAAATCAGAAACTGTTCGAAATGATACGAAACTTTCCAGATCATTTATATATGTTACGAGGGAAGGTTATGATGGAAGTCCATGCAAAAAATCATCTGAAAATTAACGTCTATAAAACTTTTCGAAATGCAAGTTTCGGTCAAAAAATCATAGTATATTATACACGAGTTTATACTAGTTTCGGTCAAAAAAGAAAATTTAATTGAGGACTGCTAGAAATGATACGCAAATTTTCAGATTATTAATATATTTTATGAGGGAAGGTTATGACGGAAGTCCGTGCAAAAAATCAACTGAAAATTAGATTCTATGAAGCATTTTTGAAATGCAAGTTTCGGTCAAAAAATCAGAATATATTATACACTATTTTAAACTAGTTTCGTTAAAAAAATCAAATTAAATCAGAAACTGTTCGAAATGATACGAAACTTTCCAGATCATTTATATATGTTACGAGGGAAGGTTATGATGGAAGTCCATGCAAAAAATCATCTGAAAATTAACGTCTATAAAACTTTTCGAAATGCAAGTTTCGGTCAAAAAATCATAGTATATTATACACTAGTTTATACTAGTTTCGGTCAAAAAAGAAAATTTAATCGAGGACTGCTAGAAATGATACGCAAATTTTCAGATTATTGATATATTTTATGAGGGAAGGTTATGACGGAAGTCCGTGCAAAAAATCAACTGAAAATTAGATTCTATGAAGCTTTTTTGAAATGCAAGTTTCGGACAAAAAATCAGAATATATTATACACTATTTTAAACAAGTTTCGTTCAAAAAATCAAATTAAATCAGAAACTGTTCGAAATGATACGAAACTTTCCAGATCATTTATATATGTTACGAGGGAAGGTTATGATGGAAGTCCATGCAAAAAATCATCTGAAAATTAACGTCTATAAAACTTTTCGAAATGCAAGTTTCGGTCAAAAAATCATAGTATATTATACACTAGTTTATACTAGTTTCGGTCAAAAAAGAAAATTTAATCGAGGACTTCTCGAAATGATACTAAAATTTTCAGATTATTGATATATTTTGTGAGGGAAGGTTATGATGGAAATCCGTGCAAAAAAACATCTGAAAATTAGATTCTATGAAGCTATTTTGAAATGCAAGTTTCGGTCAAAAAATCATAAATATTATACACTAGTTTATTCTAGTTTCAGTCAAAATGTCGAATTAAATCGAGGAATGTTCCAATTATAAGAAACTTTTCAGATCATTTATATATGTTACAAGGGAAGGTTATGATGGAAGTCCATGAAAAAATCATCTGAAAATTTGTTTCTATAAAACCTATCGAAATGCATGTTTCTGTCAAAAAATCATAGTATATTACACACTAGTTTACACTAGTTTCGGTCAAAAAATCAAAGTAAATCGAGGACTACTCGAAATGATACGAATATTTTCAGATCATTTCTATATATTACGAGGGAAGGTTATGATTGAACTACATGAAAAAAATCATTTAAAAATTAGACTCAATGAACCTTTTTGAAATACAAGTTTCGGTCAAAAAATCATAATATATTATACACTATTTTAAACTAGTTTCGTTCAAAAAATCAAATTAAATCAGAAACTGTTCGAAATGATACGAAACTTTCCAGATCATTTATATATGTTACGAGGGAAGGTTATGATGGAAGTCCATGCAAAAAATCATCTGAAAATTAACGTCTATAAAACTTTTCGAAATGCAAGTTTCGGTCAAAAAATCATAGTATATTATACACGAGTTTATACTAGTTTCGGTCAAAAAAGAAAATTTAATCGAGGACTGCTAGAAATGATACGCAAATTTTCAGATTATTAATATATTTTATGAGGGAAGGTTATGACGGAAGTCCGTGCAAAAAATCAACTGAAAATTAGATTCTATGAAGCATTTTTGAAATGCAAGTTTCGGTCAAAAAATCAGAATATATTATACACTATTTTAAACTAGTTTCGTTAAAAAAATCAAATTAAATCAGAAACTGTTCGAAATGATACGAAACTTTCCAGATCATTTATATATGTTACGAGGGAAGGTTATGATGGAAGTCCATGCAAAAAATCATCTGAAAATTAACGTCTATAAAACTTTTCGAAATGCAAGTTTCGGTCAAAAAATCATAGTATATTATACACTAGTTTATACTAGTTTCGGTCAAAAAAGAAAATTTAATCGAGGACTGCTAGAAATGATACGCAAATTTTCAGATTATTGATATATTTTATGAGGGAAGGTTATGACGGAAGTCCGTGCAAAAAATCAACTGAAAATTAGATTCTATGAAGCTTTTTTGCAATGCAAGTTTCGGTCAAAAAATCAGAATATATTATACACTATTTTAAACTAGTTTCGTTAAAAAAATCAAATTAAATCAGAAACTGTTCGAAATGATACGAAACTTTCCAGATCATTTATATATGTTACGAGGGAAGATTATGATGGAAGTCCATGCAAAAAATCATCTGAAAATTAACGTCTATAAAACTTTTCGAAATGCAAGTTTCGGTCAAAAAATCATAGTATATTATACACTAGTTTATACTAGTTTCGGTCAAAAAAGAAAATTTAATCGAGGACTGCTAGAAATGATACGCAAATTTTCAGATTATTGATATATTTTATGAGGGAAGGTTATGACGGAAGTCCGTGCAAAAAATCAACTGAAAATTAGATTCTATGAAGCTTTTTTGAAATGCAAGTTTCGGTCAAAAAATCAGAATATATTATACACTATTTTAAACTAGTTTCGTTCAAAAAATCAAATTAAATCAGAAACTGTTCGAAATGATACGAAACTTTCCAGTTCATTTATATATGTTACGAGGGAAGGTTATGATGGAAGTCCATGCAAAAAATCATCTGAAAATTAACGTCTATAAAACTTTTCGAAATGCAAGTTTCGGTCAAAAAATCATAGTATATTATACACTAGTTTATACTAGTTTCGGTCAAAAAAGAAAATTTAATCGAGGACTTCTCGAAATGATACTAAAATTTTCAGATTATTGATATATTTTGTGAGGGAAGGTTATGATGGAAATCCGTGCAAAAAAACATCTGAAAATTAGATTCTATGAAGCTATTTTGAAATGCAAGTTTCGGTCAAAAAATCATAAATATTATACACTAGTTTATTCTAGTTTCAGTCAAAATGTCGAATTAAATCGAGGAATGTTCCAATTATAAGAAACTTTTCAGATCATTTATATATGTTACAAGGGAAGGTTATGATGGAAGTCCATGAAAAAATCATCTGAAAATTTGTTTCTATAAAACCTATCGAAATGCATGTTTCTGTCAAAAAATCATAGTATATTACACACTAGTTTACACTAGTTTCGGTCAAAAAATCAAAGTAAATCGAGGACTACTCGAAATGATACAAATATTTTCAGATCATTTCTATATATTACGAGGGAAGGTTATGATTGAACTACATGAAAAAAATCATTTAAAAATTAGACTCAATGAACCTTTTTGAAATACAAGTTTCGGTCAAAAAATCAGAATATATTATACACTGTTTTAAACTAGTTTCGTTCAAAATATCAAATTAAATCAGAAACTGTTCGAAATGATACGAAACTTTCCAGATCATTTATATATGTTACGAGGGAAGGTTATGATGGAAGTCCATGCAAAAAATCATCTGAAAATTAACGTCTATAAAACTTTTCGAAATGCAAGTTTCGGTCAAAAAATCATAGTATATTATACACGAGTTTATACTAGTTTCGGTCAAAAAAGAAAATTTAATAGAGGACTGCTAGAAATGATACGCAAATTTTCAGATTATTGATATATTTTATGAGGGAAGGTTATGACGGAAGTCCGTGCAAAAAATCAACTGAAAATTAGATTCTATGAAGCATTTTTGAAATGCAAGTTTCGGTCAAAAAATCAGAATATATTATTAACTATTTTAAACTAGTTTCGTTAAAAAAATCAAATTAAATCAGAAACTGTTCGAAATGATACGAAACTTTCCAGATCATTTATATATGTTACGAGGGAAGGTTATGATGGAAGTCCATGAAAAAAATCATCTGAAAATTAACGTCTATAAAACTTTTCGAAAAGCAAGTTTCGGTCAAAAAATCATAGTATATTATACACTAGTTTATACTAGTTTCGGTCAAAAAAGAAAATTTAATCGAGGACTGCTAGAAATGATATGCAAATTTTCAGATTATTGATATATTTTATGAGGGAAGGTTATGACGGAAGTCCGTGCAAAAAATCAACTGAAAATTAGATTCTATGAAGCATTTTTGAAATGCAAGTTTCGGTCAAAAAATCAGAATATATTATACACTATTTTAAACTAGTTTCGTTAAAAAAATCAAATTAAATCAGAAACTGTTCGAAATGATACGAAACTTTCCAGATCATTTATATATGTTACGAGGGAAGGTTATGATGGAAGTCCATGCAAAAAATCATCTGAAAATTAACGTCTATAAAACTTTTCGAAATGCAAGTTTCGGTCAAAAAATCATAGTATATTATACACTAGTTTATACTAGTTTCGGTCAAAAAAGAAAATTTAATTGAGGACTGCTAGAAATGATACGCAAATTTTCAGATTATTGATATATTTTATGAGGGAAGGTTATGACGGAAGTCCGTGCAAAAAATCAACTGAAAATTAGATTCTATGAAGCTTTTTTGAAATGCAAGTTTCGGTCAAAAAATCAGAATATATTATACACTATTTTAAACTAGTTTCGTTAAAAAAATCAAATTAAATCAGAAACTGTTCGAAATGATACGAAACTTTCCAGATCATTTATATATGTTACGAGGGAAGGTTATGATGGAAGTCCATGCAAAAAATCATCTGAAAATTAACGTCTATAAAACTTTTCGAAATGCAAGTTTCGGTCAAAAAATCATAGTATATTATACACTAGTTTATACTAGTTTCGGTCAAAAAAGAAAATTTAATCGAGGACTGCTAGAAATGATACGCAAATTTTCAGATTATTGATATATTTTATAAGGGAAGGTTATGACGGAAGTCCGTGCAAAAAATCAACTGAAAATTAGATTCTATGAAGCTTTTTTGAAATGCAAGTTTCGGTCAAAAAATCTGAATATATTATACACTATTTTAAACTAGTTTCGTTAAAAAAATCAAATTAAATCAGAAACTGTTCGAAATGATACGAAACTTTCCAGATCATTTATATATGTTACGAGGGAAGGTTATGATGGAAGTCCATGCAAAAAATCATCTGAAAATTAACGTCTATAAAACTTTTCGAAATGCAAGTTTCGGTCAAAAAATCATAGTATATTATACACTAGTTTATACTAGTTTCGGTCAAAAAAGAAAATTTAATCGAGGACTGCTAGAAATGATACGCAAATTTTCAGATTATTGATATATTTTATGAGGGAAGGTTATGACGGAAGTCCGTGCAAAAAATCAACTGAAAATTAGATTCTATGAAGCATTTTTGAAATGCAAGTTTCGGTCAAAAAATCAGAATATATTATACACTATTTTAAACTAGTTTCGTTAAAAAAATCAAATTAAATCAGAAACTGTTCGAAATGATACGAAACTTTCCAGATCATTTATATATGTTACGAGGGAAGGTTATGATGGAAGTCCATGCAAAAAATCATCTGAAAATTAACGTCTATAAAACTTTTCGAAATGCAAGTTTCGGTCAAAAAATCATAGTATATTATACACTAGTTTATACTAGTTTCGGTCAAAAAAGAAAATTTAATCGAGGACTGCTAGAAATGATACGCAAATTTTCAGATTATTGATATATTTTATGAGGGAAGGTTATGACGGAAGTCCGTGCAAAAAATCAACTGAAAATTAGATTCTATGAAGCATTTTTGAAATGCAAGTTTCGGTCAAAAAATCAGAATATATTATACACTATTTTAAACTAGTTTCGTTAAAAAAATCAAATTAAATCAGAAACTGTTCGAAATGATACGAAACTTTCCAGATCATTTATATATGTTACGAGGGAAGGTTATGATGGAAGTCCATGCAAAAAATCATCTGAAAATTAACGTCTATAAAACTTTTCGAAATGCAAGTTTCGGTCAAAAAATCATAGTATATTATACACTAGTTTATACTAGTTTCGGTCAAAAAAGAAAATTTAATCGAGGACTGCTAGAAATGATACGCAAATTTTCAGATTATTGATATATTTTATGAGGGAAGGTTATGACGGAAGTCCGTGCAAAAAATCAACTGAAAATTAGATTCTATGAAGCTTTTTTGAAATGCAAGTTTCGGTCAAAAAATCAGAATATATTATACACTATTTTAAACTAGTTTCGTTAAAAAAATCAAATTAAATCAGAAACTGTTCGAAATGATACGAAACTTTCCAGATCATTTATATATGTTACGAGGGAAGGTTATGATGGAAGTCCATGCAAAAAATCATCTGAAAATTAACGTCTATAAAACTTTTCGAAATGCAAGTTTCGGTCAAAAAATCATAGTATATTATACACTAGTTTATACTAGTTTCGGTCAAAAAAGAAAATTTAATCGAGGACTGCTAGAAATGATACGCAAATTTTCAGATTATTGATATATTTTATGAGGGAAGGTTATGACGGAAGTCCGTGCAAAAAATCAACTGAAAATTAGATTCTATGAAGCTTTTTTGAAATGCAAGTTTCGGTCAAAAAATCAGAATATATTATACACTATTTTAAACTAGTTTCGTTCAAAAAATCAAATTAAATCAGAAACTGTTCGAAATGATACGAAACTTTCCAGATCATTTATATATGTTACGAGGGAAGGTTATGATGGAAGTCCATGCAAAAAATCATCTGAAAATTAACGTCTATAAAACTTTTCGAAATGCAAGTTTCGGTCAAAAAATCATAGTATATTATACACTAGTTTATACTAGTTTCGGTCAAAAAAGAAAATTTAATCGAGGACTGCTAGAAATGATACGCAAATTTTCAGATTATTGATATATTTTATGAGGGAAGGTTATGACGGAAGTCCGTGCAAAAAATCAACTGAAAATTAGATTCTATGAAGCTTTTTTGAAATGCAAGTTTCGGTCAAAAAATCAGAATACATTATACACTATTTTAAACTAGTTTCATTCAAAAAATCAAATTAAATCAGAAACTGTTCGAAATGATACGAAACTTTCCAGATCATTTATATATGTTACGAGGGAAGGTTATGATGGAAGTCCATGCAAAAAATCATCTGAAAATTAACGTCTATAAAACTTTTCGAAATGCAAGTTTCGGTCAAAAAATCATAGTATATTATACACTAGTTTATACTAGTTTCGGTCAAAAAAGAAAATTTAATCGAGGACTTCTCGAAATGATACTAAAATTTTCAGATTATTGATATATTTTGTGAGGGAAGGTTATGATGGAAATCCGTGCAAAAAAACATCTGAAAATTAGATTCTATGAAGCTATTTTGAAATGCAAGTTTCGGTCAAAAAATCATAAATATTATACACTAGTTTATTCTAGTTTCAGTCAAAATGTCGAATTAAATCGAGGAATGTTCCAATTATAAGAAACTTTTCAGATCATTTATATATGTTACAAGGGAAGGTTATGATGGAAGTCCATGAAAAAATCATCTGAAAATTTGTTTCTATAAAACCTATCGAAATGCATGTTTCTGTCAAAAAATCATAGTATATTACACACTAGTTTAAACTAGTTTCGGTCAAAAAATCAAAGTAAATCGAGGACTAATCGAAATGAAACAAATATTTTCAGATCATTTCTATATATTACGAGGGAAGGTTATGATTGAACTACATGAAAAAAATCATTTAAAAATTAGACTCAATGAACCTTTTTGAAATACAAGTTTCGGTCAAAAAATTAGAATATATTATACACTGTTTTAAACTAGTTTCGTTCAAAAAATCAAATTAAATCAGAAACTGTTCGAAATGATACGAAACTTTCCAGATCATTTATATATGTTACGAGGGAAGGTTATGATGGAAGTACATGCAAAAAATCATCTGAAAATTAACGTCTATAAAACTTTTCGAAATGCAAGTTTCGGTCAAAAAATCATAGTATATTATACACGAGTTTATACTAGTTTCGGTCAAAAAAGAAAATTTAATAGAGGACTGCTAGAAATGATACGCAAATTTTCAGATTATTGATATATTTTATGAGGGAAGGTTATGACGGAAGTCCGTGCAAAAAATCAACTGAAAATTAGATTCTATGAAGCATTTTTGAAATGCAAGTTTCGGTCAAAAAATCAGAATATATTATACACTATTTTAAACTAGTTTCGTTAAAAAAATCAAATTAAATCAGAAACTGTTCGAAATGATACGAAACTTTCCAGATCATTTATATATGTTACGAGGGAAGGTTATGATGGAAGTCCATGCAAAAAATCATCTGAAAATTAACGTCTATAAAACTTTTCGAAAAGCAAGTTTCGGTCAAAAAATCATAGTATATTATACACTAGTTTATACTAGTTTCGGTCAAAAAAGAAAATTTAATCGAGGACTGCTAGAAATGATATGCAAATTTTCAGATTATTGATATATTTTATGAGGGAAGGTTATGACGGAAGTCCGTGCAAAAAATCAACTGAAAATTAGATTCTATGAAGCATTTTTGAAATGCAAGTTTCGGTCAAAAAATCAGAATATATTATACACTATTTTAAACTAGTTTCGTTAAAAAAATCAAATTAAATCAGAAACTGTTCGAAATGATACGAAACTTTCCAGATCATTTATATATGTTACGAGGGAAGGTTATGATGGAAGTCCATGCAAAAAATCATCTGAAAATTAACGTCTATAAAACTTTTCGAAATGCAAGTTTCGGTCAAAAAATCATAGTATATTATACACTAGTTTATACTAGTTTCGGTCAAAAAAGAAAATTTAATCGAGGACTGCTAGAAATGATACGCAAATTTTCAGATTATTGATATATTTTATGAGGGAAGGTTATGACGGAAGTCCGTGGAAAAAATCAACTGAAAATTAGATTCTATGAAGCTTTTTTGAAATGCAAGTTTCGGTCAAAAAATCAGAATATATTATACACTATTTTAAACTAGTTTCGTTAAAAAAATCAAATTAAATCAGAAACTGTTCGAAATGATACGAAACTTTCCAGATCATTTATATATGTTACGAGGGAAGGTTATGATGGAAGTCCATGCAAAAAATCATCTGAAAATTAACGTTTATAAAACTTTTCGAAATGCAAGTTTCGGTCAAAAAATCATAGTATATTATACACTAGTTTATACTAGTTTCGGTCAAAAAAGGAAATTTAATCGAGGACTGCTAGAAATGATACGCAAATTTTCAGATTATTGATATATTTTATGAGGGAAGGTTATGACGGAAGTCCGTGCAAAAAATCAACTGAAAATTAGATTCTATGAAGCTTTTTTGAAATGCAAGTTTCGGTCAAAAAATCAGAATATATTATACACTATTTTAAACTAGTTTCGTTAAAAAAATCAAATTAAATCAGAAACTGTTCGAAATGATACGAAACTTTCCAGATCATTTATATATGTTACGAGGGAAGGTTATGATGGAAGTCCATGCAAAAAATCATCTGAAAATTAACGTCTATAAAACTTTTCGAAATGCAAGTTTCGGTCAAAAAATCATAGTATATTATACACTAGTTTATACTAGTTTCGGTCAAAAAAGAAAATTTAATCGAGGACTGCTAGAAATGATACGCAAATTTTCAGATTATTGATATATTTTATGAGGGAAGGTTATGACGGAAGTCCGTGGAAAAAATCAACTGAAAATTAGATTCTATGAAGCTTTTTTGAAATGCAAGTTTCGGTCAAAAAATCAGAATACATTATACACTATTTTAAACTAGTTTCGTTCAAAAAATCAAATTAAATCAGAAACTGTTCGAAATGATACGAAACTTTCCAGATCATTTATATATGTTACGAGGGAAGGTTATGATGGAAGTCCATGCAAAAAATCATGTGAAAATTAACGTCTATAAAACTTTTCGAAATGCAAGTTTCGGTCAAAAAATCATAGTATATTATACACTAGTTTATACTAGTTTCGGTCAAAAAAGAAAATTTAATCGAGGACTTCTCGAAATGATACTAAAATTTTCAGATTATTGATATATTTTGTGAGGGAAGGTTATGATGGAAATCCGTGCAAAAAAACATCTGAAAATTAGATTCTATGAAGCTATTTTGAAATGCAAGTTTCGGTCAAAAAATCATAAATATTATACACTAGTTTATTCTAGTTTCGGTAAAAATGTCGAATTAAATCGAGGAATGTTCCAATTATAAGAAACTTTTCAGATCTTTTATATATGTTACAAGGGAAGGTTATGATAGAATTCCATGAAAAAATCATCTGAAAATTTGTTTCTATAAAACTTATCGAAATGCATGTTTCTGTCAAAAAATCATAGTATATTACACACTAGTTTACACTAGTTTCGGTCAAAAAATCAAAGTAAATCGAGGACTACTCGAAATGATACGAATATTTTCAGATCATTTCTATATATTACGAGGGAAGGTTATGATTTAACTACATGAAAAAAATCATTTAAAAATTAGACTAATGAACCTTTTTGAAATACAAGTTTCGGTCAAAAAATCAGAATATATTATACACTATTTTAAACTAGTTTCGTTCAAAAAATCAAATTAAATCAGAAACTGTTCGAAATGATACGAAACTTTCCAGATCATTTATATATGTTACGAGGGAAGGTTATGATGGAAGTACATGCAAAAAATCATCTGAAAATTAACGTCTATAAAACTTTTCGAAATGCAAGTTTCGGTCAAAAAATCATAGTATATTATACACGAGTTTATACTAGTTTCGGTCAAAAAAGAAAATTTAATCGAGGACTGCTAGAAATGATACGCAAATTTTCAGATTATTGATATATTTTATGAGGGAAGGTTATGACGGAAGTCCGTGCAAAAAATCAACTGAAAATTAGATTCTATGAAGCATTTTTGAAATGCAAGTTTCGGTCAAAAAATCAGAATATATTATACATTATTTTAAACAAGTTTCGTTAAAAAAATCAAATTAAATCAGAAACTGTTCGAAATGATACGAAACTTTCCAGATCATTTATATATGTTACGAGGGAAGGTTATGATGGAAGTCTATGCAAAAAATCATCTGAAAATTAACATCTATAAAACTTTTCGAAATGCAAGTTTCGGTCAAAAAATCATAGTATATTATACACTAGTTTATACTAGTTTCGGTCAAAAAAAAAAATTTAATCGAGGACTTCTCGAAATGATACGAAACTTTTCAGATTATTGATATATTTTGTGAGGGAAGGTTATGATGGAAATCCGTGCAAAAAAACATCTGAAAATTAGATTCTTTGAAGCTATTTTGAAATGCAAGTTTCGGTCAAAAAATCATAAATATTATACACTAGTTTATTCTAGTTTCGGTCAAAATGTCGAATTAAATTGAGGAATGTTCCAATTATAAGAAACTTTTCAGATCATTTATATATGTTACAAGGGAAGGTTATGATGGAAGTCCATGAAAGAATCATCTGAAAATTTGTTTCTATAAAACATATCGAAATGCATGTTTCTGTCAAACAATCATAGTATATTACACACTAGTTTACACTAGTTTCGGTCAAAAAATCAAAGTAAATCGAGGACTACTCGAAATGATACGAATATTTTCAGATCATTTCTATATATTAGGAGGGAAGGTTATGATTGAAGTACATGAAAAAAATCATTTAAAAATTAGACTCAATGAACCTTTTTGAAATACAAGTTTCGGTCAAAAAATCAGAATATATTATACACTATTTTAAACTAGTTTCTTTCAAAAAATCAAATTAAATCAGAAACTGTTCGAAATGATACGAAACTTTCCAGATCATTTATATATGTTACGAGGGAAGGTTATGATGGAAGTCCATGCAAAAAATCATCTGAAAATTAACGTCTATAAAACTTTTCGAAATGCAAGTTTCGGTCAAAAAATCATAGTATATTATACACGAGTTTATACTAGTTTCGGTCAAAAAAGAAAATTTAATAGAGGACTGCTAGAAATGATACGCAAATTTTTAGATTATTGATATATTTTATGAAGGAAGGTTATGACGGAAGTCCGTGCAAAAAATCAACTGAAAATTAGATTCTATGAAGCATTTTTGAAATGCAAGTTTCGGTCAAAAAATCAGAATATATTATACACTATTTTAAACTAGTTTCGTTAAAAAAATCAAATTAAATCAGAAACTGTTCGAAATGATACGAAACTTTCCAGATCATTTATATATGTTACGAGGGAAGGTTATGATGGAAGTCCATGCAAAAAATCATCTGAAAATTAACGTCTATAAAACTTTTCGAAATGCAAGTTTCGGTCAAAAAATCATAGTATATTATACACTAGTTTATACTAGTTTCGGTAAAAAAAGAAAATTTAATCGAGGACTTCTCGAAATGATAAGAAACTTTTCAGATTATTGATATATTTTGTGAGGGAAGGTTATGATGGAAATCCGTGAAAAAAAACATCTGAAAATTAGATTCTATGAAGCTATTTTGAAATGCAAGTTTCGGTCAAAAAATCATAAATATTATACACTAGTTTATTCTAGTTTCGGTCAAAATGTCGAATTAAATCGAGGAATGTTCCAATTATAAGAAACCTTTCAGATCATTTATATATGTTACAAGGGAAGGTTATGATGGAAGTCCATGAAAGAATAATCTAAAAATTTGTTTCTATAAAACTTATCGAAATGCATGTTTCTGTCAAACAATCATAGTATATTACACACTAGTTTACACTAGTTTCGGTCAAAAAATCAAAGTAAATCGAGGACTACTCGAAATGATACGAATATTTTCAGATCATTTCTATATATTACGAGGGAAGGTTATGATTGAACTACATGAAAAAAATCATTTAAAAATTAGACTCAATGAACCTTTTCGAAATACAAGTTTCGGTCAAAAAATCAGAATATATTATACACTATTTTAAACTAGTTTCGTTCAAAAAATCAAATTAAATCAGAAACTGTTCGAAATGATACGAAACATTCCAGATCATTTATATATGTTACGAGGGAAGGTTATGATGGAAGTCCATGCAAAAAATCATCTGAAAATTAACGTCTATAAAACTTTTCGAAATGCAAGTTTCGGTCAAAAAATCATAGTATATTATACACTAGTTTATACTAGTTTCGGTCAAAAAAGAAAATTTAATCGAGGACTGCTAGAAATGATACGCAAATTTTCAGATTATTGATATATTTTATGAGGGAAGGTTATGACGGAAGTCCGTGCAAAAAATCAACATAAAATTAGATTCTATGAAGCTTTTTTGAAATGCAAGTTTCGGTCAAAAAATCAGAATATATTATACACTATTTTAAACTAGTTTCGTTCAAAAAATCAAATTAAATCAGAAACTGTTCGAAATGATACGAAACTTTCCAGATCATTTATATATGTTAAGAGGGAAGGTTATGATGGAAGTCCATGCAAAAAATCATCTGAAAATTAACGTCTATAAAACTTTACGAAATGCAAGTTTCGGTCAAAAAATCATAGTATATTATACACTAGTTTATACTAGTTTCGGTCAAAAAAGAAAATTTAATCGAGGACTTCTCGAAATGATACGAAACTTTTCAGATTATTGATATATTTTGTGAGGGAAGGTTATGATGGAAATCCGTGCAAAAAAACATCTGAAAATTAGATTCTATGAAGCTATTTTTAAATGCAAGTTTCGGTCAAAAAATCATAAATATTATACACTAGTTTATTCTAGTTTCGGTCAAAATGTCGAATTAAATCGAGGAATGTTCCAATTATAAGAAACATTTCAGATCATTTATATATGTTACAAGGGAAGGTTATGATGGAAGTCCATGAAAAAATCATCTGAAAATTTGTTTCTATAAAACTTATCGAAATGCATGTTTCTGTCAAACAATCATAGTATATTACACACTAGTTTACACTAGTTTCGGTCAAAAAATCAAAGTAAATCGAGGACTACTCGAAATGATACGAATATTTTCAGATCATTTCTATATATTACGAGGGAAGGTTATGATTGAACTACATGAAAAAAATCATTAAAAAATTAGACTCAATGAACCTTTTTGAAATACAAGTTTCGGTCAAAAAATCAGAATATATTATACACTATTTTAAACTAGTTTCGTTCAAAAAATCAAATTAAATCAGAAACTGTTCGAAATGATACGAAACATTCCAGATCATTTATATATGTTACGAGGGAAGGTTATGATGGAAGTCCATGCAAAAAATCATCTGAAAATTAACGTCTATAAAACTTTTCGAAATGCAAGTTTCGGTCAAAAAATCATAGTATATTATACACGAGTTTATACTAGTTTCGGTCAAAAAAGAAAATTTAATCGAGGACTGCTAGAAATGATACGCAAATTTTCAAATTATTGATATATTTTATGAGGGAAGGTTATGACGGAAGTCCGTGCAAAAAATCAACTGAAAATTAGATTCTATGAAGCATTTTTGAAATGCAAGTTTCGTTCAAAAAATCAGAATATATTATACACTATTTTAAACTAGTTTCGTTAAAAAAATCAAATTAAATCAGAAACTGTTCGAAATGATACGAAACTTTCCAGATCATTTATATATGTTACGAGGGAAGGTTATGATGGAAGTCCATGCAAAAAATCATCTGAAAATTAACGTCTATAAAACTTTTCGAAATGCAAGTTTCGGTCAAAAAATCATAGTATATTATACACTAGTTTATACTAGTTTCGGTCAAAAAAGAAAATTTAATCGAGGACTTCTCGAAATGATACGAAACTTTTCAGATTATTGATATATTTTGTGAGGGAAGGTTATGATGGAAATCCGTGCAAAAAAACATCTGAAAATTAGATTCTTTGAAGGTATTTTGAAATGCAAGTTTCGGTCAAAAAATCGTAAATATTATACACTAGTTTATTTTAGTTTCGGTCAAAATGTCGAATTAAATCGAGGAATGTTCCAATTATAAGAAACCTTTCAGATCATATATATATGTTACAAGGGAAGGTTATGATGGAAGTCCATGAAAAAATCATCTGAAAATTTGTTTCTATAAAACTTATCGAAATGCATGTTTCTGTCAAACAATCATAGTATATTACACACTAGTTTACACTAGTTTCGGTCAAAAAATCAAAGTAAATCGAGGACTACTCGAAATGATACGAATATTTTCAGATCATTTCTATATATTACGAGGGAAGGTTATGATTGAACTACATGAAAAAAATCATTTAAAAATTAGACTCAATGAACCTTTTTGAAATACAAGTTTCGGTCAAAAAATCAGAATATATTATACACTATTTTAAACTAGTTTCGTTCAATAAATCAAATTAAATCAGAAACTGTTCGAAATGATACGAAACATTCCAGATCATTTATATATGTTACGAGGGAAGGTTATGATGGAAGTCCATGCAAAAAATCATCTGAAAATTAACATCTATAAAACTTTTCGAAATGCAAGTTTCGGTCAAAAAATCATAGTATATTATACACGAGTTTATACTAGTTTCGGTCAAAAAAGAAAATTTAATCGAGGACTGCTAGAAATGATACGCAAATTTTCAGATTATTGATATATTTTATGAGGGAAGGTTATGACGGAAGTCCGTGCAAAAAATCAACTGAAAATTAGATTCTATGAAGCTTTTTTGAAATGCAAGTTTCGGTCAAAAAATCAGAATATATTATACACTATTTTAAACTAGTTTCGTTCAAAAAATCAAATTAAATCAGAAACTGTTCGAAATGATACGAAACTTTCCAGATCATTTATATATGTTAAGAGGGAAGGTTATGATGGAAGTCCATGCAAAAAATCATCTGAAAATTAACGTCTATAAAACTTTACGAAATGCAAGTTTCGGTCAAAAAATCATAGTATATTATACACTAGTTTATACTAGTTTCGGTCAAAAAAGAAAATTTAATCGAGGACTTCTCGAAATGATACGAAACTTTTCAGATTATTGATTAATTTTGTGAGGGAAGGTTATGATGGAAATCCGTGCAAAAAAACATCTGAAAATTAGATTCTATGAAGCTATTTTGAAATGCAAGTTTCGGTCAAAAAATCATAAATATTATACACTAGTTTATTCTAGTTTCGGTCAAAATGTCGAATTAAATCGAGGAATGTTCCAATTATAAGAAACATTTCAGATCATTTATATATGTTACAAGGGAAGGTTATGATGGAAGTCCATGAAAAAATCATCTGAAAATTTGTTTCTATAAAACTTATCGAAATGCATGTTTCTGTCAAAAAATCATAGTATATTACACACTAGTTTACACTAGTTTCGGTCAAAAAATCAAAGTAAATCGAGGACTACTCGAAATGATACGAATATTTTCAGATCATTTCTATATATTACGAGGGAAGGTTATGATTGAACTACTTGAAAAAAATCATTTAAAAATTAGACTCAATGAACCTTTTTGAAATACAAGTTTCGGTCAAAAAAATCAGAATATATTATACACTATTTTAAACTAGTTTCATTAAAAAAATCAAATTAAATTAGAAACTGTTCGAAATGATACGAAACTTTCCAGATCATTTATATATGTTACGAGGGAAGGTTATGATGGAAGTCCATGCAAAAAATCATCTGAAAATTAACGTCTATAAAACTTTTCGAAATGCAACTTTCGGTCAAAAAATCATAGTATATTATACACTAGTTTATACTAGTTTCGGTCAAAAAAGAAAATTTAATCGAGGACTTCTCGAAATGATACGAAACTTTTCAGATTATTGATATATTTTGTGAGGGAAGGTTATGTTGGAAATCCGTGCAAAAAAACATCTGAAAATTAGATTCTTTGAAGCTATTTTGAAATGCAAGTTTCGGTCAAAAAATCATAAATATTATACACTAGTTTATTCTAGTTTCGGTCAAAATGTCGAATTAAATCGAGGAATGTTCCAATTATAAGAACCTTTTCAGATCATTTATATATGTTACAAGGGAAGGTTATGATGGAAGTCCATGAAAGAATCATCTGAAAATTTGTTTCTATAAAACATATCGAAAAGCATGTTTCTGTCAAACAATCATAGTATATTACACACAAGTTTACACTAGTTTCGGTCAAAAAATCAAAGTAAATCGAGGACTACTCGAAATGATACGAATATTTTCAGATCATTTCTATATATTACGAGGGAAGGTTATGATTGAAGTACATGAAAAAAATCATTTAAAAATTAGACTCAATGAACCTTTTCGAAATACAAGTTTCGGTCAACAAATCAGAATATATTATACACTATTTTAAACTAGTTTCGTTCAAAAAATCAAATTAAATCAGAAACTGTTTGAAATGATACGAAACTTTCCAGATCATTTATATATGTTACGAGGGAAGGTTATGATGGAAGTCCACGCAAAAAATCATCTAAAAATTAACGTCTATAAAACTTTTCGAAATGCAAGTTTCGGTCAAAAAATCATAGTATATTATACACTAGTTTATACTAGTTTCGGTCAAAAAAGAAAATTTAATCGAGGACTGCTAGAAATGATACGCAAATTTTCAGATTATTGATATATTTTATGAGGGAAGGTTATGACGGAAGTCCGTGCAAAAAATCAACATAAAATTAGATTCTATGAAGCTTTTTTGAAATGCTAGTTTCGGTCAAAAAATCAGAATATATTATACACTATTTTAAACTAGTTTCGTTCAAAAAAATCAAATTAAATCAGAAACTGTTTGAAATGATACGAAACATTCCAGATCATTTATATATGTTACGAGGGAAGGTTATGATGGAAGTCCATGCAAAAAATCATCTGAAAATTAACGTCTATAAAACTTTTCGAAGTGCAAGTTTCGGTCAAAAAATCATAGTATATTATACACTAATTTATACTAGTTTCGGTCAAAAAAGAAAATTTAATCGAGGACTTCTCGAAATGATAAGAAACTTTTCAGATTATTGATATATTTTGTGAGGGAAGGTTATGATGGAAATCCGTGCAAAAAAACATCTGAAAATTAGATTCTATGAAGCTATTTTGAAATGCAAGTTTCGGTCAAAAAATCATAAATATTATACACTAGTTTATTCTAGTTTCGGTCAAAATGTCGAATTAAATCGAGGAATGTTCCAATTATAAGAAACTTTTCAGATCATTTATATATGTTACAAGGGAAGGTTATGATGGAAGTCCATGAAAAAATCATCTGAAAATTTGTTTCTATAAAACTTACCGAAATGCATGTTTCGTTCAAACAATCATAGTATATTACACACTAGTTTACACTAGTTTCGGTCAAAAAATCAAAGTAAATCGAGGACTACTCAAAATGATACGAATATTTTCAGATCATTTCTATATATTAGGAGGGAAGGTTATGATTGAAGTACATGAAAAAAATCATTTAAAAATTAGACTCAATGAACCTTTTTGAAATACAAGTTTCCGTCAAAAAATCAGAATATATTATACACTATTTTAAACTAGTTTCGTTCAAAAAATCAAATAAAATCAGAAACTGTTCGAAATGATACGAAACTTTCCAGATCATTTATATATGTTACGAGGGAAGGTTATGATGGAAGTCCATGCAAAAAATCATCTGAAAATTAACGTCTATAAAACTTTTCGAAATGCAAGTTTCGGTCAAAAAATCATAGTATATTATACACGAGTTTATACTAGTTTCGGTCAAAAAAGAAAATTTAATCGAGGACTGCTAGAAATGATACGCAAATTTTCAGATTATTGATATATTTTATGAGGGAAGGTTATGACGGAAGTCCGTGCAAAAAATCAACTGAAAATTAGATTCTATGAAGCTTTTTTGAAATGCAAGTTTCGGTCAAAAAATCAGAATATATTATACACAATTTTAAACTAGTTTCGTTCAAAAAATCAAATTAAATCAGAAACTGTTCGAAATGATACGAAACTTTCCAGATCATTTATATATGTTACGAGGGAAGGTTATGATGGAAGTCCATGCAAAAAATCATCTGAAAATTAACGTCTATAAAACTTTACGAAATGCAAGTTTTGGTCAAAAAATCATAGTATATTATACACTAGTTTATACTAGTTTCGGTCAAAAAAGAAAATTTAATCGAGGACTTCTCGAAATGATACGAAACTTTTCAGATTATTGATATATTTTGTGAGGGAAGGTTATGATGGAAATCCGTGCAAAAAAACATCTGAAAATTAGATTCTATGAAGCTATTTTGAAATGCAAGTTTCGTTCAAAAAATCATAAATATTATACACTAGTTTATTCTAGTTTCGGTCAAAATGTCGAATTAAATCGAGGAATGTTCCAATTATAAGAAACCTTTCAGATCATTTATATATGTTACAAGGGAAGGTTATGATGGAAGTCCATGAAAAAATCATCTGAAAATTTGTTTCTATAAAACATATCGAAATGCATGTTTCTGTCAAAAAATCATAGTATATTACACACTAGTTTACACTAGTTTCGGTCAAAAAATCAAAGTAAATCGAGGACTACTCGAAATGATACGAATATTTTCAGATCATTTCTATATATTAGGAGGGAAGGTTATGATTGAAGTACATGAAAAAAATCATTTAAAAATTAGACTCAATGAACCTTTTTGAAATACAAGTTTCGGTCAAAAAATCAGAATATATTATACACTATTTTAAACTAGTTTCGTTCAAAAAATCAAATTAAATCAGAAACTGTTCGAAATGATACGAAACTTTCCAGATCATTTATATATGTTACGAGGGAAGGTTATGATGGAAGTCCACGCAAAAAATCATCTGAAAATTAACGTCTATAAAACTTTTCGAAATGCAAGTTTCGGTCAAAAAATCATAGTATATTATACACGAGTTTATACTAGTTTCGGTCAAAAAAGAAAATTTAATCGAGGACTGCTAGAAATGATACGCAAATTTTCAGATTATTGATATATTTTATGAGGGAAAGTTATGAAGGAAGTCCGTGCAAAAAATCAACTGAAAATTAGATTCTATGAAGCATTTTTGAAATGCAAGTTTCGGTCAAAAAATCAGAATATATTATACACTATTTTAAACTAGTTTCGTTAAAAAAATCAAATTAAATCAGAAACTGTTCGAAATGATACGAAACTTTCCAGATCATTTATATATGTTACGAGGGAAGGTTATGATGGAAGTCCATGCAAAAAATCATCTAAAAATTAACGTCTATAAAACTTTTCGAAATGCAAGTTTCGGTCAAAAAATCATAGTATATTATACACTAGTTTATACTAGTTTCGGTCAAAAAAGAAAATTTAATCGAGGACTTCTCGAAATGATACGAAACTTTTCAGATTATAGATATATTTTGTGAGGGAAGGTTATGATGTAAATCCGTGCAAAAAAACATCTGAAAATTAGATTCTATGAAGCTATTTTGAAATGCAAGTTTCGTTCAAAAAATCATAAATATTATACACTAGTTTATTCTAGTTTCGGTCAAAATGTCGAATTAAATCGAGGAATGTTCCAATTATAAGAAACCTTTCAGATCATTTATATATGTTACAAGGGAAGGTTATGATGGAAGTCCATGAAAAAATCATCTGAAAATTTGTTTCTATAAAACTTATCGAAATGCATGTTTCTGTCAAAAAATCATAGTATATTACACACTAGTTTACACTAGTTTCGGTCAAAAAATCAAAGTAAATCGAGGACTACTCGAAATGATACGAATATTTTCAGATCATTTCTATATATTAGGAGGGAAGGTTATGATTGAAGTACATGAAAAAAATCATTTAAAAATTAGACTCAATGAACCTTTTTGAAATACAAGTTTCGGTCAAAAAATCAGAATATATTATACACTATTTTAAACTAGTTTCGTTCAAAAAATCAAATTAAATCAGAAACTGTTCGAAATGATACGAAACTTTCCAGATCATTTATATATGTTACGAGGGAAGGTTACGATGGAAGTCCATGCAAAAAATCATCTGAAAATTAACGTCTATAAAACTTTTCGAAATGCAAGTTTCGGTCAAAAAATCATAGTATATTATACACGAGTTTATACTAGTTTCGGTCAAAAAAGAAAATTTAATCGAGGACTGCTAGAAATGATACGCAAATTTTCAGATTATTGATATATTTTATGAGGGAAGGTTATGACGGAAGTCCGTGCAAAAAATCAACTGAAAATTAGATTCTATGAAGCTTTTTCGAAATGCAAGTTTCGGTCAAAAAATCAGAATATATTATACACTATTTTAAACTAGTTTCGTTAAAAAAATCAAATTAAATCAGAAACTGTTCGAAATGATACGAAACTTTCCAGATCATTTATATATGTTACGAGGGAAGGTTATGATGGAAGTCCATGCAAAAAATCATCTGAAAATTAACGTCTATAAAACTTTTCGAAATGCAAGTTTCGGTCAAAAAATCATAGTATATTATACACGAGTTTATACTAGTTTCGGTCAAAAAAGAAAATTTAATCGAGGACTTCTCGAAATGATACGAAACTTTTCAGATTATAGATATATTTTGTGAGGGAAGGTTATGATGTAAATCCGTGCAAAAAAACATCTGAAAATTAGATTCTATGAAGCTATTTTGAAATGCAAGTTTCGTTCAAAAAATCATAAATATTATACACTAGTTTATTCTAGTTTCGGTCAAAATGTCGAATTAAATCGAGGAATGTTCCAATTATAAGAAACCTTTCAGATCATTTATATATGTTACAAGGGAAGGTTATGATGGAAGTCCATGAAAAAATCATCTGAAAATTTGTTTCTATAAAACATATCGAAATGCATGTTTCTGTCAAAAAATCATAGTATATTACACACTAGTTTACACTAGTTTCGGTCAAAAAATCAAAGTAAATCGAGGACTACTCGAAATGATACGAATATTTTCAGATCATTTCTATATATTACGAGGGAAGGTTATGATTGAAGTACATGAAAAAAATCATTTAAAAATTAGACTCAATGAACCTTTTTGAAATACAAGTTTCGGTCAAAAAATCAGAATATATTATACACTATTTTAAACTAGTTTCGATCAAAAAATCAAATTAAATCAGAAACTGTTCGAAATGATACGAAACTTTCCAGATCATTTATATATATTACGAGGGAAGGTTACGATGGAAGTCCATGCAAAAAATCATCTGAAAATTAACGTCTATAAAACTTTTCGAAATGCATGTTTCGGTCAAAAAATCATAGTATATTATACACGAGTTTATACTAGTTTCGGTCAAAAAAGAAAATTTAATCGAGGACTGCTAGAAATGATACGCAAATTTTCAGATTATTGATATATTTTATGAGGGAAGGTTATGACGGAAGTCCGTGCAAAAAAAATCAACTGAAAATTAGATTCTATGAAGCTTTTTCGAAATGCAAGTTTCGGTCAAAAAATCAGAATATATTATACACTATTTTAAACTAGTTTCGTTAAAAAAATCAAATTAAATCAGAAACTGTTCGAAATGATACGAAACTTTCCAGATCATTTATATATGTTACGAGGGAAGGTTATGATGGAAGTCCATGCAAAAAATCATCTGAAAATTAACGTCTATAAAACTTTTCGAAATGCAAGTTTCGGTCAAAAAATTATAGTATATTATACACTAGTTTATACTAGTTTCGGTCAAAAAAGAAAATTTAATCGAGGACTTCTCGAAATGATACGAAACTTTTCAGATTATAGATATATTTTGTGAGGGAAGGTTATGATGGAAATCCGTGCAAAAAAACATCTGAAAATTAGATTCTATGAAGCTATTTTGAAATGCAAGTTTCGTTCAAAAAATCATAAATATTATACACTAGTTTATTCTAGTTTCGGTCAAAATGTCGAATTAAGTCGAGGAATGTTCCAATTATAAGAAACCTTTCAGATCATTTATATATGTTACAAGGGAAGGTTATGATGGAAGTCCATGAAAAAATCATCTGAAAATTTGTTTCTATAAAACATATCGAAATGCATGTTTCTGTCAAAAAATCATAGTATATTACACACTAGTTTACACTAGTTTCGGTCAAAAAATCAAAGTAAATCGAGGACTACTCGAAATGATACGAATATTTTCAGATCATTTCTATATATTACGAGGGAAGGTTATGATTGAAGTACATGAAAAAAATCATTTAAAAATTAGACTCAATGAACCTTTTTGAAATACAAGTTTCGGTCAAAAAATCAGAATATATTATACACTATTTTAAACTAGTTTCGTTCAAAAAATCAAATTAAATCAGAAACTGTTCGAAATGATACTAAACTTTCCAGATCATTTATATATGTTACGAGGGAAGGTTATGAAGGAAGTCCATGCAAAAAATCATCTGAAAATTAACGTCTATAAAACTTTTCGAAATGCAAGTTTCGGTCAAAAAATCATAGTATATTATACACTAATTTATACTAGTTTCGGTCAAAAAAGAAAATTTAATCGAGGACTTCTCGAAATGATACGAAACTTTTCAGATTATAGATATATTTTGTGAGGGAAGGTTATGATGTAAATCCGTGCAAAAAACATCTGAAAATTAGATTCTATGAAGCTATTTTGAAATGCAAGTTTCGGTCAAAAAATCATAAATATTATACACTAGTTTATTCTAGTTTCGGTCAAAATGTCGAATTAAATCGAGGAATGTTCCAATTATAAGAAACCTTTCAGATCATTTATATATGTTACCAGGGAAGGTTATGATGGAAGTCCATGAAAAAATCATCTGAAAATTTGTTTCTATAAAACTTATTGAAATGCATGTTTCTGTCAAAAAATCATAGTATATTACACACTAGTTTACACTAGTTTCGGTCAAAAAATCAAAGTAAATCGAGGACTACTCGAAATGATACGAATATTTTCAGATCATTTCTATATATTAGGAGGGAAGGTTATGATTGAAGTACATGAAAAAAATCATTTAAAAATTAGACTCAATGAACCTTTTTGAAATACAAGTTTCGGTCAAAAAATCAGAATATATTATACACTATTTTAAACTAGTTTCGTTCAAAAAATCAAATTAAATCAGAAACTGTTCGAAATGATACGAAACTTTCCAGATCATTTATATATGTTACGAGGGAAGGTTATGATGGAAGTCCAAGCAAAAAATCATCTGAAAATTAACGTCTATAAAACTTTTCGAAATGCAAGTTTCGGTCAAAAAATCATAGTATATTATACACGAGTTTATACTAGTTTCGGTCAAAAAAGAAAATTTAATCGAGGACTGCTAGAAATGATACGCAAATTTTCAGATTATTGATATATTTTATGAGGGAAGGTTATGACGGAAGTCCGTGCAAAAAATCAACTGAAAATTAGATTCTATGAAGCATTTTTGAAATGCAAGTTTCGGTCAAAAAATCAGAATATATTATACACTATTTTAAACTAGTTTCGTTAAAAAAATCAAATTAAATCAGAAACTGTTCGAAATGATACGAAACTTTCCAGATCATTTATATATGTTACGAGGGAAGGTTATGATGGAAGTCCATGCAAAAAATCATATGAAAATTAACGTCTATAAAACTTTTCGAAATGCAAGTTTCGGTCTAAAAATCATAGTATATTATACACTAGTTTATACTAGTTTCGGTCAAAAAAGAAAATTTAATCGAGGACTTCTCGAAATGATACGAAACTTTTCAGATTATAGATATAATTTGTGAGGGAAGGTTATGATGTAAATCCGTGCAAAAAAACATCTGAAAATTAGATTCTATGAAGCTATTTTGAAATGCAAGTTTCGGTCAAAAAATCATAAATATTATACACTAGTTTATTCTAGTTTCGGTCAAAATGTCGAATTAAATCGAGGAATGTTCCAATTATAAGAAACTTTTCAGATCATTTATATATGTTACAAGGGAAGGTTATGATGGAAGTCCATGAAAAAATCATCTGAAAATTTGTTTCTATAAAACTTATCGAAATGCATGTTTCTGTCAAAAAATCATAGTATATTACACACTAGTTTACACTAGTTTCGGTCAAAAAATCAAAGTAAATCGAGGACTACTCGAAATGATACGAATATTTTCAGATCATTTCTATATATTACGAGGGAAGGTTATGATTGAACTACATGAAAAAATCATTTAAAAATTAGACTCAATGAACCTTTTTGAAATACAAGTTTCGGTCAAAAAATAGGAATATATTATACACTATTTTAAACTAGTTTCGTTCAAAAAATCAAATTAAATCAGAAACTGTTCGAAATGATACGAAACTTTCCAGATCATTTATATATGTTACGAGGGAAGGTTATGATGGAAGTCCATGCAAAAAATCATCTGAAAATTAACGTCTATAAAACTTTTCGAAATGCAAGTTTCGGTCTAAAAATCATAGTATATTATACACTAGTTTATACTAGTTTCGGTCAAAAAAGAAAATTTAATCGAGGACTTCTCGAAATGATACGAAACTTTTCAGATTATAGATATATTTTGTGAGGGAAGGTTATGATGTAAATCCGTGCAAAAAAACATCTGAAAATTAGATTCTATGAAGCTATTTTGAAATGCAAGTTTCGGTCAAAAAATCATAAATATTATACACTAGTTTATTCTAGTTTCGGTCAAAATGTCGAATTAAATCGAGGAATGTTCCAATTATAAGAAACTTTTCAGATCATTTATATATGTTACAAGGGAAGGTTATGATGGAAGTCCATGAAAAAATCATCTGAAAATTTGTTTCTATAAAACTTATCGAAATGCATGTTTCTGTCAAAAAATCATAGTATATTACACACTAGTTTACACTAGTTTCGGTCAAAATATCAAAGTAAATCGAGGACTACTCGAAATGATACGAATATTTTCAGATCATTTCTATATATTACGAGGGAAGGTTATGATTGAACTACATGAAAAAATCATTTAAAAATTAGACTCAATGAACCTTTTTGAAATACAAGTTTCGGTCAAAAAATAGGAATATATTATACACTATTTTAAACTAGTTTCGTTCAAAAAATCAAATTAAATCAGAAACTGTTCGAAATGATACGAAACTTTCCAGATCATTTATATATGTTACGAGGGAAGGTTGTGATGGAAGTCCATGCAAAAAATCATCTGAAAATTAACATCTATAAAACTTTTCGAAATGCAAGTTTCGGTCAAAAAATCATAGTATATTATACACGAGTTTATACTAGTTTCGGTCAAAAAAGAAAATTTAATCGAGGACTGCTAGAAATGATACGCAAATTTTCAGATTATTGATATATTTTATGAGGGAAGGTTATGACGGAAGTCCGTGCAAAAAATCAACTGAAAATTAGATTCTATGAAGCTTTTTTGAAATGCAAGTTTCGGTCAAAAAATCAGAATATATTATACACTATTTTAAACTAGTTTCGTTCAAAAAATCAAATTAAATCAGAAACTGTTCGAAATGATACGAAACTTTCCAGATCATTTATATATGTTACGAGGGAAGGTTATGATGGAAGTCCATGCAAAAAATCATCTGAAAATTAACGTCTATAAAACTTTACGAAATGCAAGTTTCGGTCAAAAAATCATTGTATATTATACACTAGTTTATACTAGTTTCGGTCAAAAAAGAAAATTTAATCGAGGACTTCTCGAAATGATACGAAACTTTTCAGATTATTGATATATTTTGTGAGGGAAGGTTATGATGGAAATCCGTGCAAAAAAACATCTGAAAATTAGATTCTATGAAGCTATTTTGAAATGCAAGTTTCGGTCAAAAAATCATAAATATTATACACTAGTTTATTCTAGTTTCGGTCAAAATGTCGAATTAAATCGAGGAATGTTCCAATTATAAGAAACTTTTCAGATCATTTATATATCTTACAAGGGAAGGTTATGATGGAAGTCCATGAAAAAATCATCTGAAAATTTGTTTCTATAAAACTTATCGAAATGCATGTTTCTGTCAAAAAATCATAGTATATTACACACTAGTTTACACTAGTTTCGGTCAAAAAATCAAAGTAAATCGAGGACTACTCGAAATGATACGAATATTTTCAGATCATTTCTATATATTAGGAGGGAAGGTTATGATTGAAGTACATGAAAAAAATCATTTAAAAATTAGACTCAATGAACCTTTTTGAAATACAAGTTTCGGTCAAAAAATCAGAATATATTATACACTATTTTAAACTAGTTTCGTTCAAAAAATCAAATTAAATCAGAAACTGTTCGAAATGATACGAAACTTTCCAGATCATTTATATATGTTACGAGGGAAGGTTATGATGGAAGTCCATGCAAAAAATCATCTGAAAATTAACGTCTATAAAACTTTTCGAAATGCAAGTTTCGGTCAAAAAATCATAGTATATTATACACGAGTTTATACTAGTTTCGGTCAAAAAAGAAAATTTAATCGAGGACTGCTAGAAATGATACGCAAATTTTCAGATTATTGATATATTTTATGAGGGAAGGTTATGACGGAAGTCCGTGCAAAAAATCAACTGAAAATTAGATTCTATGAAGCATTTTTGAAATGCAAGTTTCGGTCAAAAAATCAGAATATATTATACACTATTTTAAACTAGTTTCGTTAAAAAAATCAAATTAAATCAGAAACTGTTCGAAATGATACGAAACTTTCCAGATCATTTATATATGTTACGAGGGAAGGTTATGATGGAAGTCCATGCAAAAAATCATCTGAAAATTAACGTCTATAAAACTTTTCGAAATGCAAGTTTCGGTCTAAAAATCATAGTATATTATACACTAGTTTATACTAGTTTCGGTCAAAAAAGAAAATTTAATCGAGGACTTCTCGAAATGATACGAAACTTTTCAGATTATAGATATATTTTGTGAGGGAAGGTTATGATGTAAATCCGTGCAAAAAAACATCTGAAAATTAGATTCTATGAAGCTATTTTGAAATGCAAGTTTCGGTCAAAAAATCATAAATATTATACACTAGTTTATTCTAGCTTCGGTCAAAATGTCGAATTAAATCGAGGAATGTTCCAATTATAAGAAACTTTTAAGATCATTTATATATGTTACAAGGGAAGGTTATGATGGAAGTCCATGAAAAAATCATCTGAAAATTTGTTTCTATAAAACTTATCGAAATGCATGTTTCTGTCAAAAAATCATAGTATATTACACACTAGTTTACACTAGTTTCGGTCAAAAAATCAAAGTAAATCGAGGACTACTCGAAATGATACGAATATTTTCAGATCATTTCTATATATTACGAGGGAAGGTTATGATTGAACTACATGAAAAAATCATTTAAAAATTAGACTCAATGAACCTTTTTGAAATACAAGTTTCGGTCAAAAAATAGGAATATATTATACACTATTTTAAACTAGTTTCGTTCAAAAAATCAAATTAAATCAGAAACTGTTCGAAATGATACGAAACATTCCAGATCATTTATATATGTTACGAGGGAAGGTTATGATGGAAGTCCATGCAAAAAATCATCTGAAAATTAACGTCTATAAAACTTTTCGAAATGCAAGTTTCGGTCAAAAAATCATAGTATATTATACACGAGTTTATACTAGTTTCGGTCAAAAAAGAAAATTTAATCGAGGACTGCTAGAAATGATACGCAAATTTTCATATTATTGATATATTTTATGAGGGAAGGTTATGACGGAAGTCCGTGCAAAAAATCAACTGAAAATTAGATTCTATGAAGCATTTTTGAAATGCAAGTTTCGGTCAAAAAATCAGAATATATTATACACTATTTTAAACTAGTTTCGTTAAAAAAATCAAATTAAATCAGAAACTGTTCGAAATGATACGAAACTTTCCAGATCATTTATATATGTTACGAGGGAAGGTTATGATGGAAGTCCATGCAAAAAATCATCTGAAAATTAACGTCTATAAAACTTTTCGAAATGCAAGTTTCGGTCATAAAATCATAGTATATTATACACGAGTTTATACTAGTTTCGGTCAAAAAAGAAAATTTAATCGAGGACTGCTAGAAATGATACGCAAATTTTCAGATTATTGATATATTTTATGAGGGAAGGTTATGACGGAAGTCCGTGCAAAAAATCAACTGAAAATTAGATTCTATGAAGCTTTTTTGAAATGCAAGTTTCGGTAAAAAAATCAGAATATATTATACACTATTTTAAACTAGTTTCGTTCAAAAAATCAAATTAAATCAGAAACTGTTCGAAATGATACGAAACTTTCCAGATCATTTATATATGTTACGAGGGAAGGTTATGATGGAAGTCCATGCAAAAAATCATCTGAAAATTAACGTCTATAAAACTTTACGAAATGCAAGTTTCGGTCAAAAAATCATTGTATATTATACACTAGTTTATACTAGTTTCGGTCAAAAAAGAAAATTTAATCGAGGACTTCTCGAAATGATACGAAACTTTTCAGATTATTGATATATTTTGTGAGGGAAGGTTATGATGGAAATCCGTGCAAAAAAACATCTGAAAATTAGATTCTATGAAGCTATTTTGAAATGCAAGTTTCGGTCAAAAAATCATAAATATTATACACTAGTTTATTCTAGTTTCGGTCAAAATGTCAAATTAAATCGAGGAATGTTCCACTTATAAGAAACTTTTCAGATCATTTATATATGTTACAAGGGAAGGTTATGATGGAAGTCCATGAAAAAATCATCTGAAAATTTGTTTCTATAAAACTTATCGAAATGCATGTTTCTGTCAAAAAATCATAGTATATTACACACTAGTTTACACTAGTTTCGGTCAAAAAATCTAAGTAAATCGAGGACTACTCAAAATGATATGAATATTTTCAGATCAGTTCTATATATTAGGAGGGAAGGTTATGATTGAAGTACATGAAAAAAATCATTTAAAAATTAGACTCAATGAACCTTTTTGAAATACAAGTTTCGGTCAAAAAATCAGAATATATTATACACTATTTTAAACTAGTTTCGTTCAAAAAATCAAATTAAATCAGAAACTGTTCGAAATGATACGAAACTTTCCAGATCATTTATATATGTTACGAGGGAAGGTTATGATGGAAGTCCATGCAAAAAATCATCTGAAAATTAACATCTATAAAACTTTTCGAAATGCAAGTTTCGGTCAAAAAATCATAGTATATTATACACGAGTTTATACTAGTTTCGGTCAAAAAAGAAAATTTAATCGAGGACTGCTAGAAATGATACGCAAATTTTCAGATTATTGATATATTTTATGAGGGAAGGTTATGACGGAAGTCCGTGCAAAAAATCAACTGAAAATTAGATTCTATGAAGCTTTTTTGAAATGTAAGTTTCGGTCAAAAAATCAGAATATATTATACACTATTTTAAACTAGTTTCGTTCAAAAAATCAAATTAAATCAGAAACTGTTCGAAATGATACGAAACTTTCCAGATCATTTATATATGTTACGAGGGAAGGTTATGATGGAAGTCCATGCAAAAAATCATCTGAAAATTAACGTCTATAAAACTTTACGAAATGCAAGTTTTGGTCAAAAAATCATTGTATATTATACACTAGTTTATACTAGTTTCGGTCAAAAAAGAAAATTTAATCGAGGACTTCTCGAAATGATACGAAACTTTTCAGATTATTGATATATTTTGTGAGGGAAGGTTATGATGGAAATCCGTGCAAAAAAACATCTGAAAATTAGATTCTATGAAGCTATTTTGAAATGCAAGTTTCGGTCAAAAAATCATAAATATTATACACTAGTTTATTCTAGTTTCGGTCAAAATGTCGAATTAAATCGAGGAATGTTCCAATTATAAGAAACTTTTCAGATCATTTATATATGTTACAAGGGAAGGTTATGATGGAAGTCCATGAAAAAATCATCTGAAAATTTGTTTCTATAAAACTTATCGAAATGCATGTTTCTGTCAAAAAATCATAGTATATTACACACTAGTTTACACTAGTTTCGGTCAAAAAATCAAAGTAAATCGAGGACTACTCGAAATGATATGAATATTTTCAAATCATTTCTATATATTAGGAGGGAAGGTTATGATTGAAGTACATGAAAAAAATCATTTAAAAATTAGACTCAATGAACCTTTTTGAAATACAAGTTTCGGTCAAAAAATCAGAATATATTATACACTATTTTAAACTAGTTTCGTTCAAAAAATCAAATTAAATCAGAAACTGTTCGAAATGATAAGAAACTTTCCAGATCATTTATATATGTTACGAGGGAAGGTTATGATGGAAGTCCATGCAAAAAATCATCTGAAAATTAACATCTATAAAACTTTTCGAAATGCAAGTTTCGGTCAAAAAATCATAGTATATTATACACGAGTTTATACTAGTTTCGGTCAAAAAAGAAAATTTAATCGAGGACTGCTAGAAATGATACGCAAATTTTTAGATTATTGATATATTTTATGAGGGAAGGTTATGACGGAAGTCCGTGCAAAAAATCAACTAAAAATTAGATTCTATGAAGCTTTTTTGAAATGCAAGTTTCGGTCAAAAAATCAGAATATATTATACACTATTTTAAACTAGTTTCGTTCAAAAAATCAAATTAAATCAGAAACTGTTCGAAATGATACGAAACTTTCCAGATCATTTATATATGTAACGAGGGAAGGTTATGATGGAAGTCCATGCAAAAAATCATCTGAAAATTAACGTCTATAAAACTTTACAAAATGCAAGTTTCGGTCAAAAAATCATTGTATATTATACACTAGTTTATACTAGTTTCGGTCAAAAAAGAAAATTTAATCGAGGACTTCTCGAAATGATACGAAACTTTTCAGATTATTGATATATTTTGTGAGGGAAGGTTATGATGGAAATCCGTGCAAAAAAACATCTGAAAATTAGATTCTATGAAGCTATTTTGAAATGCAAGTTTCGGTCAAAAAATCATAAATATTATACACTGGTTTATTCTAGTTTCGGTCAAAATGTCGAATTAAATCGAGGAATGTTCCAATTATAAGAAACTTTTCAGATCATTTATATATGTTACAAGGGAAGGTTATGATGGAAGTCCATGAAAAAATCATCTGAAAATTTGTTTCTATAAAACTTATCGAAATGCATGTTTCTGTCAAAAAATCATAGTATATTACACACTAGTTTACACTAGTTTCGGTCAAAAAATCAAAGTAAATCGAGGACTACTTGAAATGATATGAATATTTTCAGATCATTTCTATATATTACGAGGGAAGGTTATGATTGAACTACATGAAAAAAATCATTTAAAAATTAGACTCAATGAACCTTTTTGAAATACAAGTTTCGGTCAAAAAATCAGAATATATTATACACTATTTTAAACTAGTTTCGTTCAAAAAATCAAATTAAATCAGAAACTGTTCGAAATGATACGAAACTTTCCAGATCATTTATATATGTTACGAGGGAAGGTTATGATGGAAGTCATGGCAAAAAATCATCTGAAAATTAACGTCTATAAAACTTTTCGAAATGCAAGTTTCGGTCAAAAAATCATAGTATATTATACACGAGTTTATACTAGTTTCGGTCAAAAAAGAAAATTTAATCGAGGACTGCTAGAAATGATACGCAAATTTTCAGATTATTGATATATTTTATGAGGGAAGGTTATGACGGAAGTCCGTGCAAAAAATCAACTGAAAATTAGATTCTATGAAGCATTTTTGAAATGCAAGTTTCGGTCAAAAAATCAGAATATATTATACACTATTTTAAACTAGTTTCGTTAAAAAAATCAAATTAAATCAGAAACTGTTCGAAATGATACGAAACTTTCCAGATCATTTATATATGTTACGAGGGAAGGTTATGATGGAAGTCCATGCAAAAAATCATCTGAAAATTAACGTCTATAAAACTTTTCGAAATGCAAGTTTCGGTCTAAAAATCATAGTATATTATACACTAGTTTATACTAGTTTCGGTCAAAAAAGAAAATTTAATCGAGGACTTCTCGAAATGATACGAAACTTTTCAGATTATAGATATATTTTGTGAGGGAAGGTTATGATGTAAATACGTGCAAAAAAACATCTGAAAATTAGATTCTATGAAGCTATTTTGAAATGCAAGTTTCGGTCAAAAAATCATAAATATTATACACTAGTTTATTCTAGTTTCGGTCAAAATGTCGAATTAAATCGAGGAATGTTCCAATTATAAGAAACTTTTCAGATCATTTATATATGTTACAAGGGAAGGTTATGATGGAAGTCCATGAAAAAATCATCTGAAAATTTGTTTCTATAAAACTTATCGAAATGCATGTTTCTGTCAAAAAATCATAGTATATTACACACTAGTTTACACTAGTTTCGGTCAAAAAATCAAAGTAAATCGAGGACTACTCGAAATGATACGAATATTTTCAGATCATTTCTATATATTATGAGGGAAGGTTATGATTGAACTACATGAAAAAATCATTTAAAAATTAGACTCAATGAACCTTTTTGAAATACAAGTTTCGGTCAAAAATCAGAATATATTATACACTATTTTAAACTAGTTTCGTTCAAAAAATCAAATTAAATCAGAAACTGTTCGAAATGATACGAAACTTTCCAGATCATTTATATATGTTACGAGGGAAGGTTATGATGGAAGTCCATTCAAAAAATCATCTGAAAATTAACATCTATAAAACTTTTCGAAATGCAAGTTTCGGTCAAAAAATCATAGTATATTATACACGAGTTTATACTAGTTTCGGTCAAAAAAGAAAATTTAATCGAGGACTGCTAGAAATGATACGCAAATTTTCAGATTATTGATATATTTTATGAGGGAAGGTTATGACGGTAGTCCGTGCAAAAAATCAACTGAAAATTAGATTCTATGAAGCTTTTTTGAAATGCAAGTTTCGGTCAAAAAATCTGAATATATTATACACTATTTTAAACTAGTTTCGTTCAAAAAATCAAATTAAATCAGAAACTGTTCGAAATGATACGAAACTTTCCAGATCATTTATATATGTTACGAGGGAAGGTTATGATGGAAGTCCATGCAAAAAATCATCTGAAAATTAACGTCTATAAAACTTTACGAAATGCAAGTTTCGGTCAAAAAATCATTGTATATTATACACTAGTTTATACTAGTTTCGGTCAAAAAAGAAAATTTAATCGAGGACTTCTCGAAATGATACGAAACTTTTCAGATTATTGATATATTTTGTGAGGGAAGGTTATGATGGAAATCCGTGCAAAAAAACATCTGAAAATTAGATTCTATGAAGCTATTTTGAAATGCAAGTTTCGGTCAAAAAATCATAAATATTATACACTAGTTTATTCTAGTTTCGGTCAAAATGTCGAATTAAATCGAGGAATGTTCCAATTATAAGAAACTTTTCAGATCATTTATAAATATTACAAGGGAAGGTTATGATGGAAGTCCATGAAAGAATCATCTGAAAATTTGTTTCTATAAAACATATCGAAATGCATGTTTCTGTCAAACAATCATAGTATATTACACACTAGTTTACACTAGTTTCGGTCAAAAAATCAAAGTAAATCGAGGACTACTCGAAATGATACGAATATTTTCAGATCATTTCTATATATTACGAGGGAAGGTTATGATTGAAGTACATGAAAAAAATCATTTAAAATTTGGACTCAATGAACCTTTTCGAAATACAAGTTTCGGTCAAAAAATCAGAATATATTATACACTATTTTAAACTAGTTTCGTTCAAAATATCAAATTAAATCAGAAACTGTTCGAAATGATACGAAACTTTCCAGATCATTTATATATGTTACGAGGGAAGGTTATGATGGAAGTCCATGCAAAAAATCATCTGAAAATTAACGTCTATAAAACTTTACGAAATGCATGTTTCGGTCAAAAAATCATTGTATATTATACACTAGTTTATACTAGTTTCGGTCAAAAAAGAAAATTTAATCGAGGACTTCTCGAAATGATACGAAACTTTTCAGATTATTGATATATTTTGTGAGGGAAGGTTATGATGGAAATCCGTGCAAAAAAACATCTGAAAATTAGATTCTATGAAGCTATTTTGAAATACAAGTTTCGGTCAAAAAATCATAAATATTATACACTAGTTTATTCTAGTTTCGGTCAAAATGTCGAATTAAATCGAGGAATGTTCCAATTATAAGAAACTTTTCAGATCATTTATATATGTTACAAGGGAAGGTTATGATGGAAGTCCATGAAAAAATCATCTGAAAATTTGTTTCTATAAAACTTATCGAAATGCATGTTTCTGTCAAAAAATCATAGTATATTACACACTAGTTTACACTAGTTTCGGTCAAAAAATCAAAGTAAATCGAGGACTACTCGAAATGATATGAATATTTTCAGATCATTTCTATATATTACGAGGGAAGGTTATGATTGAACTACATGAAAAAAATCATTTAAAAATTAGACTCAATGAACCTTTTTGAAATACAAGTTTCGGTCAAAAAATCAGAATATATTATACACTATTTTAAACTAGTTTCGTTCAAAAAATCAAATTAAATCAGAAACTGTTCGAAATGATACGAAACTTTCCAGATCATTTATATATGTTACGAGGGAAGGTTATGATGGAAGTCCATGCAAAAAATCATCTGAAAATTAACGTCTATAAAACTTTTCGAAATGCAAGTTTCGGTCAAAAAATCATAGTATATTATACACGAGTTTATACTAGTTTCGGTCAAAAAAGAAAATTTAATCGAGGACTGCTAGAAATGATACGCAAATTTTCAGATTATTGATATATTTTATGAGGGAAGGTTATGACGGTAGTCCGTGCAAAAAATCAACTGAAAATTAGATTCTATGAAGCTTTTTTGAAATGCAAGTTTCGGTCAAAAAATCAGAATATATTATACACTATTTTAAACTAGTTTCGTTCAAAAAATCAAATTAAATCAGAAACTGTTCGAAATGATACGAAACTTTCCAGATCATTTATATATGTTACGAGGGAAGGTTATGATGGAAGTCCATGCAAAAAATCATCTGAAAATTAACGTCTATAAAACTTTACGAAATGCAAGTTTCGGTCAAAAAATCATTGTATATTATACACTAGTTTATACTAGTTTCGGTCAAAAAAGAAAATTTAATCGAGGACTTCTCGAAATGATACGAAACTTTTCAGATTATTGATATATTTTGTGAGGGAAGGTTATGATGGAAATCCGTGCAAAAAAACATCTGAAAATTAGATTCTATGAAGCTATTTTGAAATGCAAGTTTCGGTCAAAAAATCATAAATATTATACACTAGTTTATTCTAGTTTCGGTCAAAATGTCGAATTAAATCGAGGAATGTTCCAATTATAAGAAACTTTTCAGATCATTTATAAATATTACAAGGGAAGGTTATGATGGAAGTCCATGAAAGAATCATCTGAAAATTTGTTTCTATAAAACATATCGAAATGCATGTTTCTGTCAAACAATCATAGTATATTACACACTAGTTTACACTAGTTTCGGTCAAAAAATCAAAGTAAATCGAGGACTACTCGAAATGATACGAATATTTTCAGATCATTTCTATATATTACGAGGGAAGGTTATGATTGAAGTACATGAAAAAAATCATTTAAAATTTGGACTCAATGAACCTTTTCGAAATACAAGTTTCGGTCAAAAAATCAGAATATATTATACACTATTTTAAACTAGTTTCGTTCAAAATATCAAATTAAATCAGAAACTGTTCGAAATGATACGAAACTTTCCAGATCATTTATATATGTTACGAGGGAAGGTTATGATGGAAGTCCATGCAAAAAATCATCTGAAAATTAACGTCTATAAAACTTTACGAAATGCATGTTTCGGTCAAAAAATCATTGTATATTATACACTAGTTTATACTAGTTTCGGTCAAAAAAGAAAATTTAATCGAGGACTTCTCGAAATGATACGAAACTTTTCAGATTATTGATATATTTTGTGAGGGAAGGTTATGATGGAAATCCGTGCAAAAAAACATCTGAAAATTAGATTCTATGAAGCTATTTTGAAATGCAAGTTTCGGTCAAAAAATCATAAATATTATACACTAGTTTATTCTAGTTTCGGTCAAAATGTCGAATTAAATCGAGGAATGTTCCAATTATAAGAAACTTTTCAGATCATTTATATATGTTACAAGGGAAGGTTATGATGGAAGTCCATGAAAAAATCATCTGAAAATTTGTTTCTATAAAACTTATCGAAATGCATGTTTCTGTCAAAAAATCATAGTATATTACACACTAGTTTACACTAGTTTCGGTCAAAAAATCAAAGTAAATCGAGGACTACTCGAAATGATACGAATATTTTCAGATCATTTCTATATATTACGAGGGAAGGTTATGATTGAAGTACATGAAAAAAATCATTTAAAATTTGGACTCAATGAACCTTTTCGAAATACAAGTTTCGGTCAAAAAATCAGAATATATTATACACTATTTTAAACTAGTTTCGTTCAAAAAATCAAATTAAATCAGAAACTGTTCGAAATGATACGAAACTTTCCAGATCATTTATATATGTTACGAGGGAAGGTTATGATGGAAGTCCATGCAAAAAATCATCTGAAAATTAACATCTATAAAACTTTTCGAAATGCAAGTTTCGGTCAAAAAATCATAGTATATTATACACGAGTTTATACTAGTTTCGGTCAAAAAAGAAAATTTAATCGAGGACTGCTAGAAATGATACGCAAATTTTCAGATTATTGATATATTTTATGAGGGAAGGTTATGACGGTAGTCCGTGCAAAAAATCAACTGAAAATTAGATTCTATGAAGCTTTTTTGAAATGCAAGTTTCGGTCAAAAAATCAGAATATATTATACACTATTTTAAACTAGTTTCGTTCAAAAAATCAAATTAAATCAGAAACTGTTCGAAATGATACGAAACTTTCCAGATCATTTATATATGTTACGAGGGAAGGTTATGATGGAAGTCCATGCAAAAAATCATCTGAAAATTAACGTCTATAAAACTTTACGAAATGCAAGTTTCGGTCAAAAAATCATTGTATATTATACACTAGTTTATACTAGTTTCGGTCAAAAAAGAAAATTTAATCGAGGACTTCTCGAAATGATACGAAACTTTTCAGATTATTGATATATTTTGTGAGGGAAGGTTATGATGGAAATCCGTGCAAAAAAACATCTGAAAATTAGATTCTATGAAGCTATTTTGAAATGCAAGTTTCGGTCAAAAAATCATAAATATTATACACTAGTTTATTCTAGTTTCGGTCAAAATGTCGAATTAAATCGAGGAATGTTCCAATTATAAGAAACTTTTCAGATCATTTATAAATATTACAAGGGAAGGTTATGATGGAAGTCCATGAAAGAATCATCTGAAAATTTGTTTCTATAAAACATATCGAAATGCATGTTTCTGTCAAACAATCATAGTATATTACACACTAGTTTACACTAGTTTCGGTCAAAAAATCAAAGTAAATCGAGGACTACTCGAAATGATACGAATATTTTCAGATCATTTCTATATATTACGAGGGAAGGTTATGATTGAAGTACATGAAAAAAATCATTTAAAATTTGGACTCAATGAACCTTTTCGAAATACAAGTTTCGGTCAAAAAATCAGAATATATTATACACTATTTTAAACTAGTTTCGTTCAAAATATCAAATTATATCAGAAACTGTTCGAAATGATACGAAACTTTCCAGATCATTTATATATGTTACGAGGGAAGGTTATGATGGAAGTCCATGCAAAAAATCATCTGAAAATTAACGTCTATAAAACTTTACGAAATGCATGTTTCGGTCAAAAAATCATTGTATATTATACACTAGTTTATACTAGTTTCGGTCAAAAAAGAAAATTTAATCGAGGACTTCTCGAAATGATACGAAACTTTTCAGATTATTGATATATTTTGTGAGGGAAGGTTATGATGGAAATCCGTGCAAAAAAACATCTGAAAATTAGATTCTATGAAGCTATTTTGAAATGCAAGTTTCGGTCAAAAAATCATAAATATTATACACTAGTTTATTCTAGTTTCGGTCAAAATGTCGAATTAAATCGAGGAATGTTCCAATTATAAGAAACTTTTCAGATCATTTATATATGTTACAAGGGAAGGTTATGATGGAAGTCCATGAAAGAATCATCTGAAAATTTGTTTCTATAAAACATATCGAAATGCATGTTTCTGTCAAACAATCATAGTATATTACACACTAGTTTACACTAGTTTCGGTCAAAAAATCAAAGTAAATCGAGGACTACTCGAAATGATACGAATATTTTCAGATCATTTCTATATATTACGAGGGAAGGTTATGATTGAAGTACATGAAAAAAATCATTTAAAATTTGGACTCAATGAACCTTTTCGAAATACAAGTTTCGGTCAAAAAATCAGAATATATTATACACTATTTTAAACTAGTTTCGTTCAAAATATCAAATTAAATCAGAAACTGTTCGAAATGATACGAAACTTTCCAGATCATTTATATATGTTACGAGGGAAGGTTATGATGGAAGTCCATGCAAAAAATCATCTGAAAATTAACGTCTATAAAACTTTACGAAATGCATGTTTCGGTCAAAAAATCATTGTATATTATACACTAGTTTATACTAGTTTCGGTCAAAAAAGAAAATTTAATCGAGGACTTCTCGAAATGATACGAAACTTTTCAGATTATTGATATATTTTGTGAGGGAAGGTTATGATGGAAATCCGTGCAAAAAAACATCTGAAAATTAGATTCTATGAAGCTATTTTGAAATGCAAGTTTCGGTCAAAAAATCATAAATATTATACACTAGTTTATTCTAGTTTCGGTCAAAATGTCGAATTAAATCGAGGAATGTTCCAATTATAAGAAACTTTTCAGATCATTTATATATGTTACAAGGGAAGGTTATGATGGAAGTCCATGAAAAAATCATCTGAAAATTTGTTTCTATAAAACATATCGAAATGCATGTTTCTGTCAAACAATCATAGTATATTACACACTAGTTTACACTAGTTTCGGTCAAAAAATCAAAGTAAATCGAGGACTACTCGAAATGATACGAATATTTTCAGATCATTTCTATATATTACGAGGGAAGGTTATGATTGAAGTACATGAAAAAAATCATTTAAAATTTGGACTCAATGAACCTTTTCGAAATACAAGTTTCGGTCAAAAAATCAGAATATATTATACACTATTTTAAACTAGTTTCGTTCAAAATATCAAATTAAATCAGAAACTGTTCGAAATGATACGAAACTTTCCAGATCATTTATATATGTTACGAGGGAAGGTTATGATGGAAGTCCATGCAAAAAATCATCTGAAAATTAACGTCTATAAAACTTTACGAAATGCATGTTTCGGTCAAAAAATCATTGTATATTATACACTAGTTTATACTAGTTTCGGTCAAAAAAGAAAATTTAATCGAGGACTTCTCGAAATGATACGAAACTTTTCAGATTATTGATATATTTTGTGAGGGAAGGTTATGATGGAAATCCGTGCAAAAAAACATCTGAAAATTAGATTCTATGAAGCTATTTTGAAATGCAAGTTTCGGTCAAAAAATCATAAATATTATACACTAGTTTATTCTAGTTTCGGTCAAAATGTCGAATTAAATCGAGGAATGTTCCAATTATAAGAAACTTTTCAGATCATTTATATATGTTACAAGGGAAGGTTATGATGGAAGTCCATGAAAAAATCATCTGAAAATTTGTTTCTATAAAACTTATCGAAATGCATGTTTCTGTCAAAAAATCATAGTATATTACACACTAGTTTACACTAGTTTCGGTCAAAAAATCAAAGTAAATCGAGGACTACTCGAAATGATATGAATATTTTCAGATCATTTCTATATATTACGAGGGAAGGTTATGATTGAACTACATGAAAAAAATCATTTAAAAATTAGACTCAATGAACCTTTTTGAAATACAAGTTTCGGTCAAAAAATCAGAATATATTATACACTATTTTAAACTAGTTTCGTTCAAAAAATCAAATTAAATCAGAAACTGTTCGAAATGATACGAAACTTTCCAGATCATTTATATATGTTACGAGGGAAGGTTATGATGGAAGTCCATGCAAAAAATCATCTGAAAATTAACGTCTATAAAACTTTTCGAAATGCAAGTTTCGGTCAAAAAATCATAGTATATTATACACGAGTTTATACTAGTTTCGGTCAAAAAAGAAAATTTAATCGAGGACTGCTAGAAATGATACGCAAATTTTCAGATTATTGATATATTTTATGAGGGAAGGTTATGACGGTAGTCCGTGCAAAAAATCAACTGAAAATTAGATTCTATGAAGCTTTTTTGAAATGCAAGTTTCGGTCAAAAAATCAGAATATATTATACACTATTTTAAACTAGTTTCGTTCAAAAAATCAAATTAAATCAGAAACTGTTCGAAATGATACGAAACTTTCCAGATCATTTATATATGTTACGAGGGAAGGTTATGATGGAAGTCCATGCAAAAAATCATCTGAAAATTAACGTCTATAAAACTTTACGAAATGCAAGTTTCGGTCAAAAAATCATTGTATATTATACACTAGTTTATACTAGTTTCGGTCAAAAAAGAAAATTTAATCGAGGACTTCTCGAAATGATACGAAACTTTTCAGATTATTGATATATTTTGTGAGGGAAGGTTATGATGGAAATCCGTGCAAAAAAACATCTGAAAATTAGATTCTATGAAGCTATTTTGAAATGCAAGTTTCGGTCAAAAAATCATAAATATTATACACTAGTTTATTCTAGTTTCGGTCAAAATGTCGAATTAAATCGAGGAATGTTCCAATTATAAGAAACTTTTCAGATCATTTATAAATATTACAAGGGAAGGTTATGATGGAAGTCCATGAAAGAATCATCTGAAAATTTGTTTCTATAAAACATATCGAAATGCATGTTTCTGTCAAACAATCATAGTATATTACACACTAGTTTACACTAGTTTCGGTCAAAAAATCAAAGTAAATCGAGGACTACTCGAAATGATACGAATATTTTCAGATCATTTCTATATATTACGAGGGAAGGTTATGATTGAAGTACATGAAAAAAATCATTTAAAATTTGGACTCAATGAACCTTTTCGAAATACAAGTTTCGGTCAAAAAATCAGAATATATTATACACTATTTTAAACTAGTTTCGTTCAAAATATCAAATTAAATCAGAAACTGTTCGAAATGATACGAAACTTTCCAGATCATTTATATATGTTACGAGGGAAGGTTATGATGGAAGTCCATGCAAAAAATCATCTGAAAATTAACGTCTATAAAACTTTACGAAATGCATGTTTCGGTCAAAAAATCATTGTATATTATACACTAGTTTATACTAGTTTCGGTCAAAAAAGAAAATTTAATCGAGGACTTCTCGAAATGATACAAAACTTTTCAGATTATTGATATATTTTGTGAGGGAAGGTTATGATGGAAATCCGTGCAAAAAAACATCTGAAAATTAGATTCTATGAAGCTATTTTGAAATGCAAGTTTCGGTCAAAAAATCATAAATATTATACACTAGTTTATTCTAGTTTCGGTCAAAATGTCGAATTAAATCGAGGAATGTTCCAATTATAAGAAACTTTTCAGATCATTTATATATGTTACAAGGGAAGGTTATGATGGAAGTCCATGAAAAAATCATCTGAAAATTTGTTTCTATAAAACTTATCGAAATGCATGTTTCTGTCAAAAAATCATAGTATATTACACACTAGTTTACACTAGTTTCGGTCAAAAAATCAAAGTAAATCGAGGACTACTCGAAATGATATGAATATTTTCAGATCATTTCTATATATTACGAGGGAAGGTTATGATTGAACTACATGAAAAAAATCATTTAAAAATTAGACTCAATGAACCTTTTTGAAATACAAGTTTCGGTCAAAAAATCAGAATATATTATACACTATTTTAAACTAGTTTCGTTCAAAAAATCAAATTAAATCAGAAACTGTTCGAAATGATACGAAACTTTCCAGATCATTTATATATGTTACGAGGGAAGGTTATGATGGAAGTCCATGCAAAAAATCATCTGAAAATTAACGTCTATAAAACTTTTCGAAATGCAAGTTTCGGTCAAAAAATCATAGTATATTATACACGAGTTTATACTAGTTTCGGTCAAAAAAGAAAATTTAATCGAGGACTGCTAGAAATGATACGCAAATTTTCAGATTATTGATATATTTTATGAGGGAAGGTTATGACGGAAGTCCGTGCAAAAAATCAACTGAAAATTAGATTCTATGAAGTATTTTTGAAATACAAGTTTCGGTCAAAAAATCAGAATATATTATACACTATTTTAAACTAGTTTCGTTCAAAAAATCAAATTAAATCAGAAACTGTTCGAAATGATACGAAACTTTCCAGATCATTTATATATGTTACGAGGGAAGGTTATGATGGAAGTCCATGCAAAAAATCATCTGAAAATTAACGTCTATAAAACTTTACGAAATGCAAGTTTCGGTCAAAAAATCATAGTATATTATACACTAGTTTATACTAGTTTCGGTCAAAAAAGAAAATTTAATCGAGGACTTCTCGAAATGATACGAAACTTTTCAGATTATTGATATATTTTGTGAGGGAAGGTTATGATGGAAATCCGTGCATAAAAACATCTGAAAATTAGATTCTATGAAGCTATTTTGAAATGCAAGTTTCGGTCAAAAAATCATAAATATTATACACTAGTTTATTCTAGTTTCGGTCAAAATGTCGAATTAAATCGAGGAATGTTCCAATTATAAGAAACTTTTCAGATCATTTATATATGTTACAAGGGAAGGTTATGATGGAAGTCCATGAAAAAATCATCTGAAAATTTGTTTCTATAAAACTTATCGAAATGCATGTTTCTGTCAAAAAATCATAGTATATTACACACTAGTTTACACTAGTTTCGGTCAAAAAATCAAAGTAAATCGAGGACTACTCGAAATGATATGAATATTTTCAGATCATTTCTATATATTACGAGGGAAGGTTATGATTGAACTACATGAAAAAAATCATTTAAAAATTAGACTCAATGAACCTTTTTGAAATACAAGTTTCGGTCAAAAAATCAGAATATATTATACACTATTTTAAACTAGTTTCGTTCAAAAAATCAAATTAAATCAGAAACTGTTCGAAATGATACGAAACTTTCCAGATCATTTATATATGTTACGAGGGAAGGTTATGATGGAAGTCCATGCAAAAAATCATCTGAAAATTAACGTCTATAAAACTTTTCGAAATGCAAGTTTCGGTCAAAAAATCATAGTATATTATACACGAGTTTATACTAGTTTCGGTCAAAAAAGAAAATTTAATCGAGGACTGCTAGAAATGATACGCAAATTTTCAGATTATTGATATATTTTATGAGGGAAGGTTATGACGGTAGTCCGTGCAAAAAATCAACTGAAAATTAGATTCTATGAAGCTTTTTTGAAATGCAAGTTTCGGTCAAAAAATCAGAATATATTATACACTATTTTAAACTAGTTTCGTTCAAAAAATCAAATTAAATCAGAAACTGTTCGAAATGATACGAAACTTTCCAGATCATTTATATATGTTACGAGGGAAGGTTATGATGGAAGTCCATGCAAAAAATCATCTGAAAATTAACGTCTATAAAACTTTACGAAATGCAAGTTTCGGTCAAAAAATCATTGTATATTATACACTAGTTTATACTAGTTTCGGTCAAAAAAGAAAATTTAATCGAGGACTTCTCGAAATGATACGAAACTTTTCAGATTATTGATATATTTTGTGAGGGAAGGTTATGATGGAAATCCGTGCAAAAAAACATCTGAAAATTAGATTCTATGAAGCTATTTTGAAATGCAAGTTTCGGTCAAAAAATCATAAATATTATACACTAGTTTATTCTAGTTTCGGTCAAAATGTCGAATTAAATCGAGGAATGTTCCAATTATAAGAAACTTTTCAGATCATTTATAAATATTACAAGGGAAGGTTATGATGGAAGTCCATGAAAGAATCATCTGAAAATTTGTTTCTATAAAACATATCGAAATGCATGTTTCTGTCAAACAATCATAGTATATTACACACTAGTTTACACTAGTTTCGGTCAAAAAATCAAAGTAAATCGAGGACTACTCGAAATGATACGAATATTTTCAGATCATTTCTATATATTACGAGGGAAGGTTATGATTGAAGTACATGAAAAAAATCATTTAAAATTTGGACTCAATGAACCTTTTCGAAATACAAGTTTCGGTCAAAAAATCAGAATATATTATACACTATTTTAAACTAGTTTCGTTCAAAATATCAAATTAAATCAGAAACTGTTCGAAATGATACGAAACTTTCCAGATCATTTATATATGTTACGAGGGAAGGTTATGATGGAAGTCCATGCAAAAAATCATCTGAAAATTAACGTCTATAAAACTTTACGAAATGCAAGTTTCGGTCAAAAAATCATAGTATATTATACACTAGTTTATACTAGTTTCGGTCAAAAAAGAAAATTTAATCGAGGACTTCTCGAAATGATACGAAACTTTTCAGATTATTGATATATTTTGTGAGGGAAGGTTATGATGGAAATCCGTGCATAAAAACATCTGAAAATTAGATTCTATGAAGCTATTTTGAAATGCAAGTTTCGGTCAAAAAATCATAAATATTATACACTAGTTTATTCTAGTTTCGGTCAAAATGTCGAATTAAATCGAGGAATGTTCCAATTATAAGAAACTTTTCAGATCATTTATATATGTTACAAGGGAAGGTTATGATGGAAGTCCATGAAAAAATCATCTGAAAATTTGTTTCTATAAAACTTATCGAAATGCATGTTTCTGTCAAAAAATCATAGTATATTACACACTAGTTTACACTAGTTTCGGTCAAAAAATCAAAGTAAATCGAGGACTACTCGAAATGATATGAATATTTTCAGATCATTTCTATATATTACGAGGGAAGGTTATGATTGAACTACATGAAAAAAATCATTTAAAAATTAGACTCAATGAACCTTTTTGAAATACAAGTTTCGGTCAAAAAATCAGAATATATTATACACTATTTTAAACTAGTTTCGTTCAAAAAATCAAATTAAATCAGAAACTGTTCGAAATGATACGAAACTTTCCAGATCATTTATATATGTTACGAGGGAAGGTTATGATGGAAGTCCATGCAAAAAATCATCTGAAAATTAACGTCTATAAAACTTTTCGAAATGCAAGTTTCGGTCAAAAAATCATAGTATATTATACACGAGTTTATACTAGTTTCGGTCAAAAAAGAAAATTTAATCGAGGACTGCTAGAAATGATACGCAAATTTTCAGATTATTGATATATTTTATGAGGGAAGGTTATGACGGTAGTCCGTGCAAAAAATCAACTGAAAATTAGATTCTATGAAGCTTTTTTGAAATGCAAGTTTCGGTCAAAAAATCAGAATATATTATACACTATTTTAAACTAGTTTCGTTCAAAAAATCAAATTAAATCAGAAACTGTTCGAAATGATACGAAACTTTCCAGATCATTTATATATGTTACGAGGGAAGGTTATGATGGAAGTCCATGCAAAAAATCATCTGAAAATTAACGTCTATAAAACTTTACGAAATGCAAGTTTCGGTCAAAAAATCATTGTATATTATACACTAGTTTATACTAGTTTCGGTCAAAAAAGAAAATTTAATCGAGGACTTCTCGAAATGATACGAAACTTTTCAGATTATTGATATATTTTGTGAGGGAAGGTTATGATGGAAATCCGTGCAAAAAAACATCTGAAAATTAGATTCTATGAAGCTATTTTGAAATGCAAGTTTCGGTCAAAAAATCATAAATATTATACACTAGTTTATTCTAGTTTCGGTCAAAATGTCGAATTAAATCGAGGAATGTTCCAATTATAAGAAACTTTTCAGATCATTTATAAATATTACAAGGGAAGGTTATGATGGAAGTCCATGAAAGAATCATCTGAAAATTTGTTTCTATAAAACATATCGAAATGCATGTTTCTGTCAAACAATCATAGTATATTACACACTAGTTTACACTAGTTTCGGTCAAAAAATCAAAGTAAATCGAGGACTACTCGAAATGATACGAATATTTTCAGATCATTTCTATATATTACGAGGGAAGGTTATGATTGAAGTACATGAAAAAAATCATTTAAAATTTGGACTCAATGAACCTTTTCGAAATACAAGTTTCGGTCAAAAAATCAGAATATATTATACACTATTTTAAACTAGTTTCGTTCAAAATATCAAATTAAATCAGAAACTGTTCGAAATGATACGAAACTTTCCAGATCATTTATATATGTTACGAGGGAAGGTTATGATGGAAGTCCATGCAAAAAATCATCTGAAAATTAACGTCTATAAAACTTTACGAAATGCATGTTTCGGTCAAAAAATCATTGTATATTATACACTAGTTTATACTAGTTTCGGTCAAAAAAGAAAATTTAATCGAGGACTTCTCGAAATGATACAAAACTTTTCAGATTATTGATATATTTTGTGAGGGAAGGTTATGATGGAAATCCGTGCAAAAAAACATCTGAAAATTAGATTCTATGAAGCTATTTTGAAATGCAAGTTTCGGTCAAAAAATCATAAATATTATACACTAGTTTATTCTAGTTTCGGTCAAAATGTCGAATTAAATCGAGGAATGTTCCAATTATAAGAAACTTTTCAGATCATTTATATATGTTACAAGGGAAGGTTATGATGGAAGTCCATGAAAAAATCATCTGAAAATTTGTTTCTATAAAACTTATCGAAATGCATGTTTCTGTCAAAAAATCATAGTATATTACACACTAGTTTACACTAGTTTCGGTCAAAAAATCAAAGTAAATCGAGGACTACTCGAAATGATATGAATATTTTCAGATCATTTCTATATATTACGAGGGAAGGTTATGATTGAACTACATGAAAAAAATCATTTAAAAATTAGACTCAATGAACCTTTTTGAAATACAAGTTTCGGTCAAAAAATCAGAATATATTATACACTATTTTAAACTAGTTTCGTTCAAAAAATCAAATTAAATCAGAAACTGTTCGAAATGATACGAAACTTTCCAGATCATTTATATATGTTACGAGGGAAGGTTATGATGGAAGTCCATGCAAAAAATCATCTGAAAATTAACGTCTATAAAACTTTTCGAAATGCAAGTTTCGGTCAAAAAATCATAGTATATTATACACGAGTTTATACTAGTTTCGGTCAAAAAAGAAAATTTAATCGAGGACTGCTAGAAATGATACGCAAATTTTCAGATTATTGATATATTTTATGAGGGAAGGTTATGACGGAAGTCCGTGCAAAAAATCAACTGAAAATTAGATTCTATGAAGTATTTTTGAAATACAAGTTTCGGTCAAAAAATCAGAATATATTATACACTATTTTAAACTAGTTTCGTTCAAAAAATCAAATTAAATCAGAAACTGTTCGAAATGATACGAAACTTTCCAGATCATTTATATATGTTACGAGGGAAGGTTATGATGGAAGTCCATGCAAAAAATCATCTGAAAATTAACGTCTATAAAACTTTACGAAATGCAAGTTTCGGTCAAAAAATCATAGTATATTATACACTAGTTTATACTAGTTTCGGTCAAAAAAGAAAATTTAATCGAGGACTTCTCGAAATGATACGAAACTTTTCAGATTATTGATATATTTTGTGAGGGAAGGTTATGATGGAAATCCGTGCATAAAAACATCTGAAAATTAGATTCTATGAAGCTATTTTGAAATGCAAGTTTCGGTCAAAAAATCATAAATATTATACACTAGTTTATTCTAGTTTCGGTCAAAATGTCGAATTAAATCGAGGAATGTTCCAATTATAAGAAACTTTTCAGATCATTTATAAATATTACAAGGGAAGGTTATGATGGAAGTCCATGAAAGAATCATCTGAAAATTTGTTTCTATAAAACATATCGAAATGCATGTTTCTGTCAAACAATCATAGTATATTACACACTAGTTTACACTAGTTTCGGTCAAAAAATCAAAGTAAATCGAGGACTACTCGAAATGATACGAATATTTTCAGATCATTTCTATATATTACGAGGGAAGGTTATGATTGAAGTACATGAAAAAAATCATTTAAAATTTGGACTCAATGAACCTTTTCGAAATACAAGTTTCGGTCAAAAAATCAGAATATATTATACACTATTTTAAACTAGTTTCGTTCAAAAAATCAAATTAAATCAAAAACTGTTCGAAATGATACGAAACTTTCCAGATCATTTATATATGTTACGAGGGAAGGTTATGATAGAAGTCCATGCAAAAAATCATCTGAAAATTAACATCTATAAAACTTTTCGAAATGCAAGTTTCGGTCAAAAAATCATAGTATATTATACACGAGTTTATACTAGTTTCGGTCAAAAAAGAAAATTTAATCGAGGACTGCTAGAAATGATACGCAAATTTTCAGATTTTTGATATATTTTATGAGGGAAGGTTATGACGGAAGTCCGTGCAAAAAATCAACTGAAAATTAGATTCTATGAAGCTTTTTTGAAATGCAAGTTTCGGTCAAAAAATCAAAATATATTATACACTATTTTAAACTAGTTTCGTTAAAAAAAATCAAATTAAATCAGAAACTGTTCGAAATGATACGAAACTTTCCAGATCATTTATATATGTTACGAGGGAAGGTTATGATGGAAGTCCATGGAAAAAATCATCTGAAAATTAACGTCTATAAAACTTTTCGAAATGCAACTTTCGGTCAAAAAATCATAGTATATTATACACTTGTTTATACTAGTTTCGGTCAAAAAAGAAAATTTAATCGAGGACTTCTCGAAATGATACGAAACTTTTCAAATTATTGATATATTTTGTGAGGGAAGGTTATGATGGAAATCCGTGCAAAAAAACATCTGAAAATTAGATTCTATGAAGCTATTTTGAAATGCAAGTTTCGGTCAAAAAATCATAAATATTATACACTAGTTTATTCTAGTTTCGGTCAAAATGTCGAATTAAATCGAGGAATGTTCCAAATATAAGAAACTTTTCAGATCATTTATATATGTTACAAGGGAAGGTTATGATGGAAGTCCATGAAAAAATCATCTGAAAATTTGTTTCTATAAAACATATCGAAATGCATGTTTCTGTCAAACAATCATAGTATATTACACACTAGTTTACACTAGTTTCGGTCAAAAAATCAAAGTAAATCGAGGACTACTCGAAATGATACGAATATTTTCAGATCATTTCTATATATTACGAGGGAAGGTTATGATTGAACTACATGAAAAAAATCATTTAAAAATTAGACTCAATGAACCTTTTTGAAATACAAGTTTCGGTCAAAAAATCAGAATATATTATACACTATTTTAAACTAGTTTCGTTCAAAAAATCAAATTAAATCAGAAACTGTTCGAAATGATATGAAACTTTCCAGATCATTTATATATGTTACGAGGGAAGGTTATGATAGAAGTCCATGCAAAAAATCATCTGAAAATTAACATCTATAAAACTTTTCGAAATGCAAGTTTAGGTCAAAAAATCATAGTATATTATACACGAGTTTATACTAGTTTCGGTCAAAAAAGAAAATTTAATCGAGGACTGCTAGAAATGATACGCAAATTTTCAGATTTTTAATATATTTTATGAGGGAAGGTTATGACGGAAGTCCGTGCAAAAAATCAACTGAAAATTAGATTCTATGAAGCTTTTTTGAAATGCAAGTTTCGGTCAAAAAATCAGAATATATTATACACTATTTTAAACTAGTTTCGTTCAAAAAATCAAATTAAATCAGAAACTGTTCGAAATGATACGAAACTTTCCAGATCATTTATATATGTTACGAGGGAAGGTTATGATGGAAGTCCATGCAAAAAATCATCTGAAAATTAACGTCTATAAAACTTTACGAAATGCAAGTTTCGGTCAAAAAATCATAGTATATTATACACTAGTTTATACTAGTTTCGGTCAAAAAAGAAAATTTAATCGAGGACTTCTCGAAATGATACGAAACTTTTCAGATTATTGATATATTTTGTGAGGGAAGGTTATGATGGAAATCCGTGCATAAAAACATCTGAAAATTAGATTCTATGAAGCTATTTTGAAATGCAAGTTTCGGTCAAAAAATCATAAATATTATACACTAGTTTATTCTAGTTTCGGTCAAAATGTCGAATTAAATCGAGGAATGTTCCAATTATAAGAAACTTTTCAGATCATTTATAAATATTACAAGGGAAGGTTATGATGGAAGTCCATGAAAGAATCATCTGAAAATTTGTTTCTATAAAACATATCGAAATGCATGTTTCTGTCAAACAATCATAGTATATTACACACTAGTTTACACTAGTTTCGGTCAAAAAATCAAAGTAAATCGAGGACTACTCGAAATGATACGAATATTTTCAGATCATTTCTATATATTACGAGGGAAGGTTATGATTGAAGTACATGAAAAAAATCATTTAAAATTTGGACTCAATGAACCTTTTCGAAATACAAGTTTCGGTCAAAAAATCAGAATATATTATACACTATTTTAAACTAGTTTCGTTCAAAAAATCAAATTAAATCAGAAACTGTTCGAAATGATACGAAACTTTCCAGATCATTTATATATGTTACGAGGGAAGGTTATGATAGAAGTCCATGCAAAAAATCATCTGAAAATTAACATCTATAAAACTTTTCGAAATGCAAGTTTCGGTCAAAAAATCATAGTATATTATACACGAGTTTATACTAGTTTCGGTCAAAAAAGAAAATTTAATCAAGGACTGCTAGAAATGATACGCAAATTTTCAGATTTTTGATATATTTTATGAGGGAAGGTTATGACGGAAGTCCGTGCAAAAAATCAACTGAAAATTAGATTCTATGAAGCTTTTTTGAAATGCAAGTTTCGGTCAAAAAATCAAAATATATTATACACTATTTTAAACTAGTTTCGTTAAAAAAATCAAATTAAATCAGAAACTGTTCGAAATGATACGAAACTTTCCAGATCATTTATATATGTTACGAGGGAAGGTTATGATGGAAGTCCATGGAAAAAATCATCTGAAAATTAACGTCTATAAAACTTTTCGAAATGCAACTTTCGGTCAAAAAATCATAGTATATTATACACTTGTTTATACTAGTTTCGGTCAAAAAAGAAAATTTAATCGAGGACTTCTCGAAATGATACGAAACTTTTCAAATTATTGATATATTTTGTGAGGGAAGGTTATGATGGAAATCCGTGCAAAAAAACATCTGAAAATTAGATTCTATGAAGCTATTTTGAAATGCAAGTTTCGGTCAAAAAATCATAAATATTATACACTAGTTTATTCTAGTTTCGGTCAAAATGTCGAATTAAATCGAGGAATGTTCCAAATATAAGAAACTTTTCAGATCATTTATATATGTTACAAGGGAAGGTTATGATGGAAGTCCATGAAAAAATCATCTGAAAATTTGTTTCTATAAAACATATCGAAATGCATGTTTCTGTCAAACAATCATAGTATATTACACACTAGTTTACACTAGTTTCGGTCAAAAAATCAAAGTAAATCGAGGACTACTCGAAATGATACGAATATTTTCAGATCATTTCTATATATTACGAGGGAAGGTTATGATTGAACTACATGAAAAAAATCATTTAAAAATTAGACTCAATGAACCTTTTTGAAATACAAGTTTCGGTCAAAAAATCAGAATATATTATACACTATTTTAAACTAGTTTCGTTCAAAAAATCAAATTAAATCAGAAACTGTTCGAAATGATATGAAACTTTCCAGATCATTTATATATGTTACGAGGGAAGGTTATGATAGAAGTCCATGCAAAAAATCATCTGAAAATTAACATCTATAAAACTTTTCGAAATGCAAGTTTAGGTCAAAAAATCATAGTATATTATACACGAGTTTATACTAGTTTCGGTCAAAAAAGAAAATTTAATCGAGGACTACTAGAAATGATACGCAAATTTTCAGATTTTTAATATATTTTATGAGGGAAGGTTATGACGGAAGTCCGTGCAAAAAATTAACTGAAAATTAGATTCTATGAAGCTTTTTTGAAATGCAAGTTTCGGTCAAAAAATCAGAATATATTATACACTATTTTAAACTAGTTTCGTTCAAAAAATCAAATTAAATCAGAAACTGTTCGAAATGATACGAAACTTTCCAGATCATTTATATATGTTACGAGGGAAGGTTATGATGGAAGTCCATGCAAAAAATCATCTGAAAATTAACGTCTATAAAACTTTACGAAATGCAAGTTTCGGTCAAAAAATCATAGTATATTATACACTAGTTTATACTAGTTTCGGTCAAAAAAGAAAATTTAATCGAGGACTTCTCGAAATGATACGAAACTTTTCAGATTATTGATATATTTTGTGAGGGAAGGTTATGATGGAAATCCGTGCATAAAAACATCTGAAAATTAGATTCTATGAAGCTATTTTGAAATGCAAGTTTCGGTCAAAAAATCATAAATATTATACACTAGTTTATTCTAGTTTCGGTCAAAACGTCGAATTAAATCGAGGAATGTTCCAATTATAAGAAACTTTTCAGATCATTTATATATGTTACAAGGGAAGGTTATGATGGAAGTCCATGAAAAAATCATCTGAAAATTTGTTTCTATAAAACATATCGAAATGCATGTTTCTGTCAAACAATCATAGTATATTACACACTAGTTTACACTAGTTTCGGTCAAAAAATCAAAGTAAATCGAGGACTACTCGAAATGATACGAATATTTTCAGATCATTTCTATATATTACGAGGGAAGGTTATGATTGAACTACATGAAAAAAATCATTTAAAAATCAGACTCAATGAACCTTTTTGAAATACAAGTTTCGGTCAAAAAATCAGAATATATTATACACTATTTTAAACTAGTTTCGTTCAAAAAATCAAATTAAATCAGAAACTGTTCGAAATGATATGAAACTTTCCAGATCATTTATATATGTTACGAGGGAAGGTTATGATAGAAGTCCATGCAAAAAATCATCTGAAAATTAACATCTATAAAACTTTTCGAAATGCAAGTTTCGGTCAAAAAATCATAGTATATTATACACGAGTTTATACTAGTTTCGGTCAAAAAAGAAAATTTAATCGAGGACTGCTAGAAATGATACGCAAATTTTCAGATTTTTGATATATTTTATGAGGGAAGGTTATGACGGAAGTCCGTGCAAAAAATCAACTGAAAATTAGATTCTATGAAGCTTTTTTGAAATGCAAGTTTCGGTCAAAAAATCAAAATATATTATACACTATTTTAAACTAGTTTCGTTAAAAAAATCAAATTAAATCAGAAACTGTTCGAAATGATACGAAACTTTCCAGATCATTTATATATGTTACGAGGGAAGGTTATGATGGAAGTCCATGGAAAAAATCATCTGAAAATTAACGTCTATAAAATTTTTCGAAATGCAACTTTCGGTCAAAAAATCATAGTATATTATACACTTGTTTATACTAGTTTCGGTCAAAAAAGAAAATTTAATCGAGGACTTCTCGAAATGATACGAAACTTTTCAGATTATTGATATATTTTGTGAGGGAAGGTTATGATGGAAATCCGTGCAAAAAAACATCTGAAAATTAGATTCTTTGAAGCTATTTTGAAATGCAAGTTTCGATCAAAAAATCATAAATATTATACACTAGTTTATTCTAGTTTCGGTCAAAATGTCGAATTAAATCGAGGAATGTTCCAATTATAAGAAACTTTTCAGATCATTTATAAATATTACAAGGGAATGTTATGATGGAAGTCCATGAAAGAATCATCTGAAAATTTCTTTCTATAAAACATATCGAAATGCATGTTTCTGTCAAACAATCATAGTATATTACACACTAGATTACACTAGTTTCGGTCAAAAAATCAAAGTAAATCGAGGACTACTCGAAATGATACGAATATTTTCAGATCATTTCTATATATTAGGAGGGAAGGTTATGATTGAAGTACATGAAAAAAATCATTTAAAAATTAGACTCAATGAACCTTTTCGAAATACAAGTTTCGGTCAAAAAATCAGAATATATTATACACTATTTTAAACTAGTTTCGTTCAAAAAATCAAATTAAATCATAAACTGTTCGAAATGATACGAAACTTTCCAGATCATTTATATATGTTACGAGGGAAGGTTATGATGGAAGTCCACGCAAAAACTCATCTGAAAATAAACGTCTATAAAACTTTTCGAAATGCAAGTTTCGGTCAAAAAATCATAGTATATTATACACTAGTTTATACTAGTTTCGGTCAAAAAAGAAAATTTAATCGAGGACTGCTAGAAATGATACGCAAATTTTCAGATTATTGATATATTTTATGAGGGAAGGTTATGACGGAAGTCCGTGCAAAAAATCAACTGAAAATTAGATTCTATGAAGCATTTTTGAAATGCAAGTTTCGGTCAAAAAATCAGAATATATTATACACTATTTTAAACTAGTTTCGTTAAAAAAATCAAATTAAATCAGAAACTGTTCGAAATGATACGAAACTTTCCAGATCATTTATATATGTTACGAGGGAAGGTTATGATGGAAGTCCATACAAAAAATCATCTGAAAATTAACGTCTATAAAACTTTTCGAAATGCAAGTTTCGGTCAAAAAATCATAGTATATTATACACTAGTTTATACTAGTTTCGGTCAAAAAAGAAAATTTAATCGAGGACTTCTCGAAATGATACGAAACTTTTCAAATTATTGATATATTTTGTGAGGGAAGGTTATGATGGAAATCCGTGCAAAAAAACATCTGAAAATTAGATTCTATGAAGCTATTTTGAAATGCAAGTTTCGGTCAAAAAATCATAAATATTATACACTAGTTTATTCTAGTTTCGGTCAAAATGTCGAATTAAATCGAGGAATGTTCCAAATATAAGAAACTTTTCAGATCATTTATATATGTTACAAGGGAAGGTTATGATGGAAGTCCATGAAAAAATCATTTGAAAATTTGTTTCTATAAAACATATCGAAATGCATGTTTCTGTCAAACAATCATAGTATATTACACACTAGTTTACACTAGTTTCGGTCAAAAAATCAAAGTAAATCGAGGACTACTCGAAATGATACGAATATTTTCAGATCATTTCTATATATTACGAGGGAAGGTTATGATTGAACTACATGAAAAAAATCATTTAAAAATCAGACTCAATGAACCTTTTTGAAATACAAGTTTCGGTCAAAAAATCAGAATATATTATACACTATTTTAAACTAGTTTCGTTCAAAAAATCAAATTAAATCAGAAACTGTTCGAAATGATATGAAACTTTCCAGATCATTTATATATGTTACGAGGGAAGGTTATGATAGAAGTCCATGCAAAAAATCATCTGAAAATTAACATCTATAAAACTTTTCGAAATGCAAGTTTCGGTCAAAAAATCATAGTATATTATACACGAGTTTATACTAGTTTCAGTCAAAAAAGAAAATTTAATCGAGGACTGCTAGAAATGATACGCAAATTTTCAGATTTTTGATATATTTTATGAGGGAAGGTTATGACGGAAGTCCGTGCAAAAAATCAACTGAAAATTAGATTCTATGAAGCTTTTTTGAAATGCAAGTTTCGGTCAAAAAATCAAAATATATTATACACTATTTTAAACTAGTTTCGTTAAAAAAATCAAATTAAATCAGAAACTGTTCGAAATGATACGAAACTTTCCAGATCATTTATATATGTTACGAGGGAAGGTTATGATGGAAGTCCATGGAAAAAATCATCTGAAAATTAACGTCTATAAAATTTTTCGAAATGCAACTTTCGGTCAAAAAATCATAGTATATTATACACTTGTTTATACTAGTTTCGGTCAAAAAAGAAAATTTAATCGAGGACTTCTCGAAATGATACGAAACTTTTCAGATTATTGATATATTTTGTGAGGGAAGGTTATGATGGAAATCCGTGCAAAAAAACATCTGAAAATTAGATTCTTTGAAGCTATTTTGAAATGCAAGTTTCGATCAAAAAATCATAAATATTATACACTAGTTTATTCTAGTTTCGGTCAAAATGTCGAATTAAATCGAGGAATGTTCCAATTATAAGAAACTTTTCAGATCATTTATAAATATTACAAGGGAATGTTATGATGGAAGTCCATGAAAGAATCATCTGAAAATTTCTTTCTATAAAACATATCGAAATGCATGTTTCTGTCAAACAATCATAGTATATTACACACTAGTTTACACTAGTTTCGGTCAAAAAATCAAAGTAAATCGAGGACTACTCGAAATGATACGAATATTTTCAGATCATTTCTATATATTAGGAGGGAAGGTTATGATTGAAGTACATGAAAAAAATCATTTAAAAATTAGACTCAATGAACCTTTTCGAAATACAAGTTTCGGTCAAAAAATCAGAATATATTATACACTATTTTAAACTAGTTTCGTTCAAAAAATCAAATTAAATCATAAACTGTTCGAAATGATACGAAACTTTCCAGATCATTTATATATGTTACGAGGGAAGGTTATGATGGAAGTCCACGCAAAAACTCATCTGAAAATAAACGTCTATAAAACTTTTTGAAATGCAAGTTTCGGTCAAAAAATCATAGTATATTATACACTAGATTATACTACTTTCGGTCAAAAAAGAAAATTTAATCGAGGACTGCTAGAAATGATACGCAAATTTTCAGATTATTGATATATTTTATGAGGGAAGGTTATGAAGGAAGTCCGTGCAAAAAATCAACTGAAAATTAGATTCTATGAAGCATTTTTGAAATGCAAGTTTCGGTCAAAAAATCAGAATATATTATACACTATTTTAAACTAGTTTCGTTAAAAAAATCAAATTAAATCAGAAACTGTTCGAAATGATACGAAACTTTCCAGATCATTTATATATGTTACGAGGGAAGGTTATGATGGAAGTCCATGCAAAAAATCATCTGAAAATTAACGTCTATAAAACTTTTCGAAATGCAAGTTTCGGTCAAAAAATCATAGTATATTATACACTAGTTTATACTAGTTTCGGTCAAAAAAGAAAATTTAATCGAGGACTTCTCGAAATGATACGAAACTTTTCAAATTATTGATATATTTTGTGAGGGAAGGTTATGATGGAAATCCGTGCAAAAAAACATCTGAAAATTAGATTCTATGAAGCTATTTTGAAATGCAAGTTTCGGTCAAAAAATCATAAATATTATACACTAGTTTATTCTAGTTTCGGTCAAAATGTCGAATTAAATCGAGGAATGTTCCAAATATAAGAAACTTTTCAGATCATTTATAAATGTTACAAGGGAAGGTTATGATGGAAGTCCATGAAAAAATCATCTGAAAATTTGTTTCTATAAAACATATCGAAATGCATGTTTCTGTCAAACAATCATAGTATATTACACACTAGTTTACACTAGTTTCGGTCAAAAAATCAAAGTAAATCGAGGACTACTCGAAATGATACGAATATTTTCAGATCATTTCTATATATTACGAGGGAAGGTTATGATTGAACTACATGAAAAAAATCATTTAAAAATTAGACTCAATGAACCTTTTTGAAATACAAGTTTCGGTCAAAAAATCAGAATATATTATACACTATTTTAAACTAGTTTCGTTCAAAAAATCAAATTAAATCAGAAACTGTTCGAAATGATATGAAACTTTCCAGATCATTTATATATGTTACGAGGGAAGGTTATGATAGAAGTCCATGCAAAAAATCATCTGAAAATTAACATCTATAAAACTTTTCGAAATGCAAGTTTAGGTCAAAAAATCATAGTATATTATACACGAGTTTATACTAGTTTCGGTCAAAAAAGAAAATTTAATCGAGGAATGCTAGAAATGATACGCAAATTTTCAGATTTTTGATATATTTTATGAGGGAAGGTTATGATGGAAGTCCGTGCAAAAAATCAACTGAAAATTAGATTCTATGAAGCTTTTTTGAAATGCAAGTTTCGGTCAAAAAATCAGAATATATTATACACTATTTTAAACTAGTTTCGTTCAAAAAATCAAATTAAATCAGAAACTGTTCGAAATGATACGAAACTTTCCAGATCATTTATATATGTTACGAGGGAAGGTTATGATGGAAGTCCATGCAAAAAATCATCTGAAAATTAACGTCTATAAAACTTTACGAAATGCAAGTTTCGGTCAAAAAATCATAGTATATTATACACTAGTTTATACTAGTTTCGGTCAAAAAAGAAAATTTAATCGAGGACTTCTCGAAATGATACGAAACTTTTCAGATTATTGATATATTTTGTGAGGGAAGGTTATGATGGAAATCCGTGCATAAAAACATCTGAAAATTAGATTCTATGAAGCTATTTTGAAATGCAAGTTTCGGTCAAAAAATCATAAATATTATACACTAGTTTATTCTAGTTTCGGTCAAAACGTCGAATTAAATCGAGGAATGTTCCAATTATAAGAAACTTTTCAGATCATTTATATATGTTACAACGGAAGGTTATGATGGAAGTCCATGAAAAAATCATCTGAAAATTTCTTTCTATAAAACTTATCGAAATGCATGTTTCTGTCAAAAAATCGTAGTATATTACACACTAGTTTACACTAGTTTCGGTCAAAAAATCAAAGTAAATCGAGGACTACTCGAAATGATACGAATATTTTCAGATCATTTCTATATATTAGGAGGGAAGGTTATGATTGAAGTACATGAAAAAAATCATTTAAAAATTAGACTCAATGAACCTTTTCGAAATACAAGTTTCGGTCAAAAAATCAGAATATATTATACACTATTTTAAACTAGTTTCGTTCAAAAAATCAAATTAAATCAGAAACTGTTCGAAATGATACGAAACTTTCCAGATCATTTATATATGTTACGAGGGAAGGTTATGATGGAAGTCCATGCAAAAAATCATCTGAAAATTAACGTCTATAAAACTTTTCGAAATGCAAGTTTCGGTCAAAAAATCATAGTATATTATACACTAGTTTATACTAGTTTCGGTCAAAAAAGAAAATTTAATCGAGGACTGCTAGAAATGATACGCAAATTTTCAGATTATTGATATATTTTATGAGGGAAGGTTATGATTGAAGTACATGAAAAAAATCATTTAAAAATTAGACTCAATGAACCTTTTCGAAATACAAGTTTCGGTCAAAAAATCAGAATATATTATACACTATTTTAAACTAGTTTCGTTAAAAAAATCAAATTAAATCAGAAACTGTTCGAAATGATACGAAACTTTCCAGATCATTTATATATGTTACGAGGGAAGGTTATGATGGAAGTCCATGCAAAAAATCATCTGAAAATTAACGTCTATAAAACTTTTCGAAATGCAAGTTTCGGTCAAAAAATCATAGTATATTATACACTAGTTTATACTAGTTTCGGTCAAAAAAGAAAATTTAATCGAGGACTTCTCGAAATGATACGAAACTTTTCAAATTATTGATATATTTTGTGAGGGAAGGTTATGATGGAAATCCGTGCAAAAAAACATCTGAAAATTAGATTCTATGAAGCTATTTTGAAATGCAAGTTTCGGTCAAAAAATCATAAATATTATACACTAGTTTATTCTAGTTTCGGTCAAAATGTCGAATTAAATCGAGGAATGTTCCAAATATAAGAAACTTTTCAGATCATTTATATATGTTACAAGGGAAGGTTATGATGGAAGTCCATGAAAAAATCATCTGAAAATTTGTTTCTATAAAACATATCGAAATGCATGTTTCTGTCAAACAATCATAGTATATTACACACTAGTTTACACTAGTTTCGGTCAAAAAATCAAAGTAAATCGAGGACTACTCGAAATGATACGAATATTTTCAGATCATTTCTATATATTACGAGGGAAGGTTATGATTGAAGTACATGAAAAAAATCATTTAAAAATTAGACTCAATGAACCTTTTTGAAATACAAGTTTCGGTCAAAAAATCAGAATATATTATACACTATTTTAAACTAGTTTCGTTCAAAAAATCAAATTAAATCAGAAACTGTTCGAAATGATACGAAACTTTCCAGATCATTTATATATGTTACGAGGGAAGGTTATGATGGAAGTCCATGCAAAAAATCATCTGAAAATTAACATCTATAAAACTTTTCGAAATGCAAGTTTCGGTCAAAAAATCATAGTATATTATACACGAGTTTATACTAGTTTCGGTCAAAAAAGAAAATTTAATCGAGGACTGCTAGAAATGATACGCAAATTTTCAGATTATTGATATATTTTATGAGGGAAGGTTATGATTGAAGTACATGAAAAAAATCATTTAAAAATTAGACTCAATGAACCTTTTCGAAATACAAGTTTCGATCAAAAAATCAGAATATATTATACACTATTTTAAACTAGTTTCGTTAAAAAAATCAAATTAAATCAGAAACTGTTCGAAATGATACGAAACTTTCCAGATCATTTATATATGTTACGAGGGAAGGTTATGATGGAAGTCCATGCAAAAAATCATCTGAAAATTAACGTCTATAAAACTTTACGAAATGCATGTTTCGGTCAAAAAATCATTGTATATTATACACTAGTTTATACTAGTTTCGGTCAAAAAAGAAAATTTAATCGAGGACTTCTCAAAATGATACGAAACTTTTCAGATTATTGATATATTTTGTGAGGGAAGGTTATGATGGAAATCCGTGCAAAAAAACATCTGAAAATTAGATTCTATGAAGCTATTTTGAAATGCAAGTTTAGGTCAAAAAATCATAAATATTATACACTAGTTTATTCTAGTTTCGGTCAAAATGTCGAATTAAATCGAGGAATGTTCCAATTATAAGAAACTTTTCAGATCATTTATATATGTTACAAGGGAAGGTTATGATGGAAGTCCATGAAAAATTCATCTGAAAATTTGTTTCTATAAAACTTATCGAAATGCATGTTTCTGTCAAACAATCATAGTATATTACACACTAGTTTACACTAGTTTCGGTCAAAAAATCAAAGTAAATCGAGGACTACTCGAAATGATACGAATATTTTCAGATCATTTCTATATATTAGGAGGGAAGGTTATGATTGAAGTACATGAAAAAAATCATTTAAAAATTAGACTCAATGAACCTTTTCGAAATACAAGTTTCGGTCAAAAAATCAGAATATATTATACACTATTTTAAACTAGTTTCGTTCAAAAAATCAAATTAAATCAGAAACTGTTCGAAATGATACGAAACTTTCCAGATCATTTATATATGTTACGAGGGAAGGTTATGATGGAAGTCCATGCAAAAAATCATCTGAAAATTAACGTCTATAAAACTTTTCGAAATGCAAGTTTCGGTCAAAAAATCATAGTATATTATACACTAGTTTATACTAGTTTCGGTCAAAAAAGAAAATTTAATCGAGGACTGCTAGAAATGATATGCAAATTTTCAGATTATTGATATATTTTATGAGGGAAGGTTATAACGGAAGTCCGTGCAAAAAATCAACTGAAAATTAGATTCTATGAAGCATTTTTGAAATGCAAGTTTCGGTCAAAAAATCAGAATATATTATACACTATTTTAAACTAGTTTCGTTAAAAAAATCAAATTAAATCAGAAACTGTTCGAAATGATACGAAACTTTCCAGATCATTTATATATGTTACGAGGGAAGGTTATGATGGAAGTCCATGCAAAAAATCATCTAAAAATTAACGTCTATAAAACTTTTCGAAATGCAAGTTTCGGTCAAAAAATCATAGTATATTATACACTAGTTTATACTAGTTTCGGTCAAAAAAGAAAATTTAATCGAGGACTTCTCGAAATGATACGAAACTTTTCAGATTATTGATATATTTTGTGAGGGAAGGTTATGATGGAAATCCGTGCAAAAAAAACATCTGAAAATTAGATTCTATGAAGCTATTTTGAAATGCAAGTTTCGGTCAAAAAATCATAAATATTATACACTAGTTTATTCTAGTTTCGGTCAAAATGACGAATTAAATCGAGGAATGTTCCAATTATAAGAAACTTTTCAGATCATTTATATATGTTACAAGGGAAGGTTATGATGGAAGTCCATGAAAAAATCATCTGAAAATTTGTTTCTATAAAACTTATCGAAATGCATGTTTCTGTCAAACAATCACAGTATATTACACACTAGTTTACACTAGTTTCGGTCAAAAAATCAAAGTAAATCGAGGACTACTCGAAATGATACGAATATTTTCAGATCATTTCTATATATTAGGAGGGAAGGTTATGATAGAAGTACATGAAAAAAATCATTTAAAAATTAGACTCAATGAACCTTTTCGAAATACAAGTTTAGGTCAAAAAATCAGAATATATTATACACTATTTTAAACTAGTTTCGTTCAAAAAATCAAATTAAATCAGAAACTGTTCGAAATGATACGAAACTTTCCAGATCATTTATATATGTTACGAGGGAAGGTTATGATGGAAGTCCACGCAAAAAATCATCTGAAAATTAACGTCTATAAAACTTTTCGAAATGCAAGTTTCGGTCAAAAAATCATAGTATATTATACACTAGTTTATACTAGTTTCGGTCAAAAAAGAAAATTTAATCGAGGACTTCTCGAAATGATACGAAACTTTTCAGATTATTGATATATTTTGTGAGGGAAGGTTATGATGGAAATCCGTGCAAAAAAAACATCTGAAAATTAGATTCTATGAAGCTATTTTGAAATGCAAGTTTCGGTCAAAAAATCATAAATATTATACACTAGATTATTCTAGTTTCGGTCAAAATGTCGAATTAAATCTAGGAATGTTCCAAATATAAGAAACTTTTCAGATCATTTATATATGTTACAAGGGAAGGTTATGATAGAAGTCCATGAAAAAATCATCTGAAAATTATTTCTATAAAACTTATCGAAATTCATGTTTCACTCAAAAAATCATAGTATATTACACACTAGTTTACACTAGTTTCGGTCAAAAAATCAAAGTAAATCGAGGACTACTCGAAATGATACGAATATTTTCAGATCATTTCTATATATTACGAGGGAAGGTTATGATTGAAGTACATGAAAAAAATCATTTAAAAATTAGACTCAATGAACCTTTTCGAAATACAAGTTTAGGTCAAAAAATCAGAATATATTATACACTATTTTAAACTAGTTTCGTTCAAAAAATCAAATTAAATCAGAAACTGTTCGAAATGATACGAAACTTTCCAGATCATTTATATATGTTACGAGGGAAGGTTATGATGGAAGTCCACGCAAAAAATCATCTGAAATTTAACGTCTATAAAACTTTTCGAAATGCAAGTTTCGGTCAAAAAACCATAGTATATTATACACTAGTTTATACTAGTTTCGGTCAAAAAAGAAAATTTAATCGAGGACTGCTAGAAATGATACGCAAATTTTCAGATTATTGATATATTTTATGAGGGAAGGTTATGACGGAAGTCCGTGCAAAAAATCAACTGAAAATTAGATTCTATGAAGCTTTTTTGAAATGCAAGTTTCGGTCAAAAAATCAGAATATATTATACACTATTTTAAACTAGTTTCGTTCAAAAAATCAAATTAAATCAGAAACTGTTCGAAATGATACGAAACTTTCCAGATCATTTATATATGTTACGAGGGAAGGTTATGATGGAAGTCCATGCAAAAAATCATCTGAAAATTAACGTCTATAAAACTTTTCGAAATGCAAGTTTCGGTCAAAAAATCATAGTATATTATACACTAATTTATACTAGTTTCGGTCAAAAAAGAAAATTTAATCGAGGACTTCTCGAAATGATACGAAACTTTTCAGATTATTGATATATTTTGTGAGGGAAGGTTATGATGGAAATCCGTGCAAAAAAAACATCTGAAAATTAGATTCTATGAAGCTATTTTGAAATGCAAGTTTCGGTCAAAAAATCATAAATATTATACACTAGTTTATTCTAGTTTCGGTCAAAATGACGAATTAAATCGAGGAATGTTCCAATTATAAGAAACTTTTCAGATCATTTATATATGTTACAAGGGAAGGTTATGATGGAAGTCCATGAAAAAATCATCTGAAAATTTGTTTCTATAAAACTTATCGAAATGCATGTTTCTGTCAAACAATCACAGTATATTACACACTAGTTTACACTAGTTTCGGTCAAAAAATCAAAGTAAATCGAGGACTACTCGAAATGATACGAATATTTTCAGATCATTTCTATATATTAGGAGGGAAGGTTATGATTGAAGTACATGAAAAAAATCATTTAAAAATTAGACTCAATGAACCTTTTTGAAATACAAGTTTCGGTCAAAAAATCAGAATATATTATACACTATTTTAAACTAGTTTCGTTCAAAAAATCAAATTAAATCAGAAACTGTTCGAAATGATACGAAACTTTCCAGATCATTTATATATGTTACGAGGGAAGGTTATGATGGAAGTCCATGCAAAAAATCATCTGAAAATTAACGTCTATAAAACTTTTCGAAATGCAAGTTTCGGTCAAAAAATCATAGTATATTATACACTAGTTTATACTAGTTTCGGTCAAAAAAGAAAATTTAATCGAGGACTTCTCGAAATGATACGAAACTTTTCAGATTATTGATATATTTTGTGAGGGAAGGTTATGATGGAAATCCGTGCAAAAAAAACATCTGAAAATTAGATTCTATGAAGCTATTTTGAAATGCAAGTTTCGGTCAAAAAATCATAAATATTATACACTAGATTATTCTAGTTTCGGTCAAAATGTCGAATTAAATCTAGGAATGTTCCAAATATAAGAAACTTTTCAGATCATTTATATATGTTACAAGGGAAGGTTATGATAGAAGTCCATGAAAAAATCATCTGAAAATTATTTCTATAAAACTTATCGAAATTCATGTTTCACTCAAAAAATCATAGTATATTACACACTAGTTTACACTAGTTTCGGTCAAAAAATCAAAGTAAATCGAGGACTACTCGAAATGATACGAATATTTTCAGATCATTTCTATATATTACGAGGGAAGGTTATGATTGAAGTACATGAAAAAAATCATTTAAAAATTAGACTCAATGAACCTTTTCGAAATACAAGTTTAGGTCAAAAAATCAGAATATATTATACACTATTTTAAACTAGTTTCGTTCAAAAAATCAAATTAAATCAGAAACTGTTCGAAATGATACGAAACTTTCCAGATCATTTATATATGTTACGAGGGAAGGTTATGATGGAAGTCCACGCAAAAAATCATCTGAAATTTAACGTCTATAAAACTTTTCGAAATGCAAGTTTCGGTCAAAAAACCATAGTATATTATACACTAGTTTATACTAGTTTCGGTCAAAAAAGAAAATTTAATCGAGGACTGCTAGAAATGATACGCAAATTTTCAGATTATTGATATATTTTATGAGGGAAGGTTATGACGGAAGTCCGTGCAAAAAATCAACTGAAAATTAGATTCTATGAAGCTTTTTTGAAATGCAAGTTTCGGTCAAAAAATCAGAATATATTATACACTATTTTAAACTAGTTTCGTTCAAAAAATCAAATTAAATCAGAAACTGTTTGAAATGATACGAAACTTTCCAGATCATTTATATATGTTACGAGGGAAGGTTATGATGGAAGTCCATGCAAAAAATCATCTGAAAATTAACGTCTATAAAACTTTTCGAAATGCAAGTTTCGGTCAAAAAATCATAGTATATTATACACTAATTTATACTAGTTTCGGTCAAAAAAGAAAATTTAATCGAGGACTTCTCGAAATGATACGAAACTTTTCAGATTATTGATATATTTTGTGAGGGAAGGTTATGATGGAAATCCGTGCAAAAAAAACATCTGAAAATTAGATTCTATGAAGCTATTTTGAAATGCAAGTTTCGGTCAAAAAATCATAAATATTATACACTAGTTTATTCTAGTTTCGGTCAAAATGACGAATTAAATCGAGGAATGTTCCAATTATAAGAAACTTTTCAGATCATTTATATATGTTACAAGGGAAGGTTATGATGGAAGTCCATGAAAAAATCATCTGAAAATTTGTTTCTATAAAACTTATCGAAATGCATGTTTCTGTCAAACAATCACAGTATATTACACACTAGTTTACACTAGTTTCGGTCAAAAAATCAAAGTAAATCGAGGACTACTCGAAATGATACGAATATTTTCAGATCATTTCTATATATTACGAGGGAAGGTTATGATTGAAGTACATGAAAAAAATCATTTAAAAATTAGACTCAATGAACCTTTTCGAAATACAAGTTTAGGTCAAAAAATCAGAATATATTATACACTATTTTAAACTAGTTTCGTTCAAAAAATCAAATTAAATCAGAAACTGTTCGAAATGATACGAAACTTTCCAGATCATTTATATATGTTACGAGGGAAGGTTATGATGGAAGTCCACGCAAAAAATCATCTGAAATTTAACGTCTATAAAACTTTTCGAAATGCAAGTTTCGGTCAAAAAACCATAGTATATTATACACTAGTTTATACTAGTTTCGGTCAAAAAAGAAAATTTAATCGAGGACTGCTAGAAATGATACGCAAATTTTCAGATTATTGATATATTTTATGAGGGAAGGTTATGACGGAAGTCCGTGCAAAAAATCAACTGAAAATTAGATTCTATGAAGCTTTTTTGAAATGCAAGTTTCGGTCAAAAAATCAGAATATATTATACACTATTTTAAACTAGTTTCGTTCAAAAAATCAAATTAAATCAGAAACTGTTTGAAATGATACGAAACTTTCCAGATCATTTATATATGTTACGAGGGAAGGTTATGATGGAAGTCCATGCAAAAAATCATCTGAAAATTAACGTCTATAAAACTTTTCGAAATGCAAGTTTCGGTCAAAAAATCATAGTATATTATACACTAATTTATACTAGTTTCGGTCAAAAAAGAAAATTTAATCGAGGACTTCTCGAAATGATACGAAACTTTTCAGATTATTGATATATTTTGTGAGGGAAGGTTATGATGGAAATCCGTGCAAAAAAAACATCTGAAAATTAGATTCTATGAAGCTATTTTGAAATGCAAGTTTCGGTCAAAAAATCATAAATATTATACACTAGTTTATTCTAGTTTCGGTCAAAATGACGAATTAAATCGAGGAATGTTCCAATTATAAGAAACTTTTCAGATCATTTATATATGTTACAAGGGAAGGTTATGATGGAAGTCCATGAAAAAATCATCTGAAAATTTGTTTCTATAAAACTTATCGAAATGCATGTTTCTGTCAAACAATCACAGTATATTACACACTAGTTTACACTAGTTTCGGTCAAAAAATCAAAGTAAATCGAGGACTACTCGAAATGATACGAATATTTTCAGATCATTTCTATATATTAGGAGGGAAGGTTATGATTGAAGTACATGAAAAAAATCATTTAAAAATTAGACTCAATGAACCTTTTTGAAATACAAGTTTCGGTCAAAAAATCAGAATATATTATACACTATTTTAAACTAGTTTCGTTCAAAAAATCAAATTAAATCAGAAACTGTTCGAAATGATACGAAACTTTCCAGATCATTTATATATGTTACGAGGGAAGGTTATGATGGAAGTCCATGCAAAAAATCATCTGAAAATTAACGTCTATAAAACTTTTCAAAATGCAAGTTTCGGTCAAAAAATCATACTATATTATACACGAGTTTATACTAGTTTCGGTCAAAAAAGAAAATTTAATCGAGGACTGCTAGAAATGATACGCAAATTTTCAGATTATTGATATATTTTATGAGGGAATGTTATGACGGAAGTCCGTGCAAAAAATCAACTGAAAATTAGTTTCTATGAAGCTTTATTGAAATGCAAGTTTCGGTCAAAAAATCAGAATATATTATACACTATTTTAAACTAGTTTCGTTCAAAAAATCAAATTAAATCAGAAATTGTTCGAAATGATACGAAACTTTCCAGATCATTTATATATGTTACGAGGGAAGGTTATGATGGAAGTCCGTGCAAAAAATCATCTGAAAATTAACGTCTATAAAACTTTTCGAAATGCAAGTTTCGGTCAAAAAATCATAGTATATTATACACTAATTTATACTAGTTTCGGTCAAAAAAGAAAATTTAATCGAGGACTTCTCGAAATGATACGAAACTTTTCAGATTATTGATATATTTTGTGAGGGAAGGTTATGATGGAAATCCATGCAAAAAAAACATCTGAAAATTAGATTCTATGAAGCTATTTTGAAATGCAAGTTTCGGTCAAAAAATCATAAATATTATACACTAGATTATTCTAGTTTCGGTCAAAATGTCGAATTAAATCTAGGAATGTTCCAAATATAAGAAACTTTTCAGATCATTTATATATGTTACAAGGGAAGGTTATGATAGAAGTCCATGAAAAAATCATCTGAAAATTATTTCTATAAAACTTATCGAAATTCATGTTTCACCCAAAAAATCATAGTATATTACACACTAGTTTACACTAGTTTCGGTCAAAAAATCAAAGTAAATCGAGGACTACTCGAAATGATACGAATATTTTCAGATCATTTCTATATATTACGAGGGAAGGTTATGATTGAAGTACATGAAAAAAATCATTTAAAAATTAGACTCAATGAATCTTTTCGAAATACAAGTTTAGGTCAAAAAATCAGAATATATTATACACTATTTTAAACTAGTTTCGTTCAAAAAATCAAATTAAATCAGAAACTGTTCGAAATGATACGAAACTTTCCAGATCATTTATATATGTTACGAGGGAAGGTTATGATGGAAGTCCACGCAAAAAATCATCTGAAAATTAATGTCTATAAAACTTTTCGAAATGCAAGTTTCGGTCAAAAAACCATAGTATATTATACACTAGTTTATACTAGTTTCGGTCAAAAAAGAAAATTTAATCGAGGACTGCTAGAAATGATACGCAAATTTTCAGATTATTGATATATTTTATGAGGGAAGGTTATGACGGAAGTCTGTGCAAAAAATCAACTGAAAATTAGATTCTATGAAGCTTTTTTGAAATGCAAGTTTCGGTCAAAAAATCAGAATATATTATACACTATTTTAAACTAGTTTCGTTCAAAAAATCAAATTAAATCAGAAACTGTTCGAAATGATACGAAACTTTCCAGATCATTTATATATGTTACGAGGGAAGGTTATGATGGAAGTCCATGCAAAAAATCATCTGAAAATTAACGTCTATAAAACTTTTCGAAATGCAAGTTTCGGTCAAAAAATCATAGTATATTATACACTAATTTATACTAGTTTCGGTCAAAAAAGAAAATTTAATCGAGGACTTCTCGAAATGATACGAAACTTTTCAGATTATTGATATATTTTGTGAGGGAAGGTTATGATGGAAATCCGTGCATAAAAACATCTGAAAATTAGATTCTATGAAGCTATTTTGAAATGCAAGTTTCAGTCAAAAAATCATAAATATTATACACTAGTTTATTCTAGTTTCGGTCAAAATGACGAATTAAATCGAGGAATGTTCCAATTATAAGAAACTTTTCAGATCATTTATATATGTTACAAGGGAAGGTTATGATGGAAGTCCATGAAAAAATCGTCTGAAAATTTGTTTCTATAAAACTTATCGAAATGCATGTTTCTGTCAAACAATCACAGTATATTACACACTAGTTTACACTAGTTTCGGTCAAAAAATCAAAGTAAATCGAGGACTACTCGAAATGATACGAATATTTTCAGATCATTTCTATATATTAGGAGGGAAGGTTATGATTGAAGTACATGAAAAAAATCATTTAAAAATTAGACTCAATGAACCTTTTTGAAATACAAGTTTCGGTCAAAAAATCAGAATATATTATACACTATTTTAAACTAGTTTCGTTCAAAAAATCAAATTAAATCAGAAACTGTTCGAAATGATACGAAACTTTCCAGATCATTTATATATGTTACGAGGGAAGGTTATGATGGAAGTCCATGCAAAAAATCATCTGAAAATTAACGTCTATAAAACTTTTCGAAATGCAAGTTTCGGTCAAAAAATCATACTATATTATACACGAGTTTATACTAGTTTCGGTCAAAAAAGAAAATTTAATCGAGGACTGCTAGAAATGATACGCAAATTTTCAGATTATTGATATATTTTATGAGGGAATGTTATGACGGAAGTCCGTGCAAAAAATCAACTGAAAATTAGTTTCTATGAAGCTTTATTGAAATGCAAGTTTCGGTCAAAAAATCAGAATATATTATACACTATTTTAAACTAGTTTCGTTCAAAAAATCAAATTAAATCAGAAACTGTTCGAAATGATACGAAACTTTCCAGATCATTTATATATGTTACGAGGGAAGGTTATGATGGAAGTCCGTGCAAAAAATCATCTGAAAATTAACGTCTATAAAACTTTTCGAAATGCAAGTTTCGGTCAAAAAATCATAGTATATTATACACTAATTTATACTAGTTTCGGTCAAAAAAGAAAATTTAATCGAGGACTTCTCGAAATGATACGAAACTTTTCAGATTATTGATATATTTTGTGAGGGAAGGTTATGATGGAAATCCGTGCAAAAAAAACATCTGAAAATTAGATTCTATGAAGCTATTTTGAAATGCAAGTTTCGGTCAAAAAATCATAAATATTATACACTAGTTTATTCTAGTTTCGGTCAAAATGACGAATTAAATCGAGGAATGTTCCAATTATAAGAAACTTTTCAGATCATTTATATATGTTACAAGGGAAGGTTATGATGGAAGTCCATGAAAAAATCATCTGAAAATTTGTTTCTATAAAACTTATCGAAATGCATGTTTCTGTCAAACAATCACAGTATATTACACACTAGTTTACACTAGTTTCGGTCAAAAAATCAAAGTAAATCGAGGACTACTCGAAATGATACGAATATTTTCAGATCATTTCTATATATTAGGAGGGAAGGTTATGATTGAAGTACATGAAAAAAATCATTTAAAAATTAGACTCAATGAACCTTTTTGAAATACAAGTTTCGGTCAAAAAATCAGAATATATTATACACTATTTTAAACTAGTTTCGTTCAAAAAATCAAATTAAATCAGAAACTGTTCGAAATGATACGAAACTTTCCAGATCATTTATATATGTTACGAGGGAAGGTTATGATGGAAGTCCATGCAAAAAATCATCTGAAAATTAACGTCTATAAAACTTTTCGAAATGCAAGTTTCGGTCAAAAAATCATACTATATTATACACGAGTTTATACTAGTTTCGGTCAAAAAAGAAAATTTAATCGGGGACTGCTAGAAATGATACGCAAATTTTCAGATTATTGATATATTTTATGAGGGAATGTTATGACGGAAGTCCGTGCAAAAAATCAACTGAAAATTAGTTTCTATGAAGCTTTATTGAAATGCAAGTTTCGGTCAAAAAATCAGAATATATTATACACTATTTTAAACTAGTTTCGTTCAAAAAATCAAATTAAATCAGAAACTGTTCGAAATGATACGAAACTTTCCAGATCATTTATATATGTTACGAGGGAAGGTTATGATGGAAGTCCGTGCAAAAAATCATCTAAAAATTAACGTCTATAAAACTTTTCGAAATGCAAGTTTCGGTCAAAAAATCATAGTATATTATACACTAGTTTATACTAGTTTCGGTCAAAAAAGAAAATTTAATCGAGGACTTCTCGAAATGATACGAAACTTTTCAGATTATTGATATATTTTGTGAGGGAAGGTTATGATGGAAATCCGTGCAAAAAAACATCTGAAAATTAGATTCTATGAAGCTATTTTGAAATGCAAGTTTCGGTCAAAAAATCATAAATATTATACACTAGTTTATTCTAGTTTCGGTCAAAATGTCGAATTAAATCGAGGAATGTTCCAATTATAAGAAACTTTTCAGATCATTTATATATGTTACAAGGGAAGGTTATGATGGAAGTCCATGAAAAAATCATCTGAAAATTTGTTTCTATAAAACTTATCGAAATGCATGTTTCTGTCAAAAAATCATAGTATATTACACACTAGTTTACACTAGTTTCGGTCAAAAAATCAACGTAAATCGAGGACTACTCGAAATGAATCGAATATTTTCAGATCATTTCTATATATTACGAGGGAAGGTTATGATTGAACTACATGAAAAAAATCATTTAAAAATTAGACTCAATGAACCTTTTCGAAATACAAGTTTCGGTCAAAAAATACGAATATATTATACACTATTTTAATCTAGTTTCGTTCAAAAAATCAAATTAAATCAGAAACTGTTCGAAATGATACGAAACTTTCCAGATCATTTATATATGTTACGAGGGAAGGTTATGACGGAAGTCCATGCAAAAAATCATCTGAAAATTAACGTCTATAAAACTTTTCGAAATGCAAGTTTCGGTCAAAAAATCATAGTATATTATACACTAGTTTATACTAGTTTCGGTCAAAAGAGAAAATTTAATCGAGGACTGCTAGAAATGATACGCAAATATTCAGATTATTGATATATTTTATGAGGGAAGGTTTTGAGGGAAGTCCGTGCAAAAAATCAATTGAAAATTAGATTCTATGAAGCTGTTTTGAAATGCAAGTTTCGGTCAAAAAATCAGAATATATTATACACTATTTTAAACTAGTTTCGTTCAAAAAATCAAATTAATTCAGAAACTGTTCGAAATTATACGAAACTTTCCAGATCATTTATATATGTTACGAGGGAAGGTTATGATGGAAGTCCATGCAAAAAATCATCTGAAAATTAACGTCTATAAAACTTTTCGAAATGCAAAATTCGGTCAAAAAATCATAGTATATTATACACTAGTTTATACTAGTTTCGGTCAAAAAAGAAAATTTAATCGAGGACTTCTCGAAATGATACGAAACTTTTCAGATTATTGATATATTTTGTGAGGGAAGGTTATGATGGAAATCCGTGCAAAAAAACATCTGAAAATTAGATTCTATGAAGCTATTTTGAAACAAGTTTCGGTCAAAAAATCATAAATATTATACACTAGTTTTTTCTAGTTCGGTCAAAATGTCGAATTAAATCGAGGAATGTTCGAATTATAAGAAACTTTTCAGATCATTTATATATGTTACAAGGGAAGGTTATGATGGAAGTCCATGAAAAAATCATCTGAAAATTTGTTTCTATAAAACATATCGAAATGCATGTTTCTGTCAAAAAATCATAGTATATTACACACTAGTTTACACTAGTTTCGGTCAAAAAATCAAAGTAAATCGAGGACTACTCGAAATGATACGAATATTTTCAGATCATTCTTATATATTACGAGGGAAGGTTATGATTGAAGTACATGAAAAAAATCATTTAAAAATTAGACTCAATGAACCTTTTCGAAATACAAGTTTAGGTCAAAAAATCAGAATATATTATACACTATTTTAAACTAGTTTCGTTCAAAAAATCAAATTAAATCAGAAACTGTTCGAAATGATACGAAACTTTCCAGATCATTTATATATGTTACGAGGGAAGGTTATGATGGAATTCCACGCAAAAAATCATCTGAAAATTAACGTCTATAAAACTTTTCGAAATGCAAGTTTCGGTCAAAAAATCATAGTATATTATACACTAGTTTATACTAGTTTCGGTCAAAAAAAGAAAATTTAATCGAGGACAGCTAGAAATGATACGCAAATTTTCAGATTATTGATATATTTTATGAGGGAAGGTTATGACGGAAGTCCGTGGAAAAAATCAACTGAACATTAGATGCTATGAAGCTTTTTTGAAATGCAAGTTTCGGTCAAAAAATTAGAATATATTATACACTATTTTAAACTAGTTTCGTTCAAAAAATCAAATTAAATCAGAAACTGTTCGAAATGATACGAAACTTTCCAGATCATTTATATATGTTACGAGGGAAGGTTATGATGGAAGTCCATGCAAAAAATCATCTGAAAATTAACGTCTATAAAACTTTTCGAAATGCAAGTTTCGGTCAAAAAATCATAGTATATTATACACTAGTTTATACTAGTTTTGGTCAAAAAAGAAAATTTAATCGAGGACTGCTAGAAATGATACGCAAATTTTCAGATTATTGATATATTTTATGAGGGAAGGTTATGACGGAAGTCCGTGCAAAAAATCAACTGAACATTAGATGCTATGAAGCTTTTTTGAAATGCAAGTTTCGGTCAAAAAATCAGAATATATTATACACTATTTTAAACTAGTTTCGTTCAAAAAATCAAATTAAATCAGAAACTGTTCGAAATGATACGAAACTTTCCAGATCATTTATATATGTTACGAGGGAAGGTTATGATGGAAGTCCGTGCAAAAAATCATCTGAAAATTAACGTCTATAAAACTTTTCGAAATGCAAGTTTCGGTCAAAAAATCATAGTATATTATACACTAGTTTATACTAGTTTCGGTCAAAAAAGAAAATTTAATCGAGGACTTCTCGAAATGATACGAAACTTTTCAGATTATTGATATATTTTGTGAGGGAAGGTTATGATGGAAATCCGTGCAAAAAAACATCTGAAAATTAGATTCTATGAAGCTATTTTGAAATGCAAGTTTCGGTCAAAAAATCATAAATATTATACACTAGTTTATTCTAGTTTCGGTCAAAATGTCGAATTAAATCGAGGAATGTTCCAATTATAAGAAACTTTTCAGATCATTTATATATGTTACAAGGGAAGGTTATGATGGAAGTCCATGAAAAAATCATCTGAAAATTTGTTTCTATAAAACTTATCGAAATGCATGTTTCTGTCAAAAAATCATAGTATATTACACACTAGTTTACACTAGTTTCGGTCAAAAAATCAAAGTAAATCGAGGACTACTCGAAATGATACGAATATTTTCAGATCATTCTTATATATTACGAGGGAAGGTTATGATTGAAGTACATGAAAAAAATCATTTAAAAATTAGACTCAATGAACCTTTTCGAAATACAAGTTTAGGTCAAAAAATCAGAATATATTATACACTATTTTAAACTAGTTTCGTTCAAAAAATCAAATTAAATCAGAAACTGTTCGAAATGATACGAAACTTTCCAGATCATTTATATATGTTACGAGGGAAGGTTATGATGGAATTCCACGCAAAAAATCATCTGAAAATTAACGTCTATAAAACTTTTCGAAATGCAAGTTTCGGTCAAAAAATCATAGTATATTATACACTAGTTTATACTAGTTTCGGTCAAAAAAAGAAAATTTAATCGAGGACAGCTAGAAATGATACGCAAATTTTCAGATTATTGATATATTTTATGAGGGAAGGTTATGACGGAAGTCCGTGGAAAAAATCAACTGAACATTAGATGCTATGAAGCTTTTTTGAAATGCAAGTTTCGGTCAAAAAATTAGAATATATTATACACTATTTTAAACTAGTTTCGTTCAAAAAATCAAATTAAATCAGAAACTGTTCGAAATGATACGAAACTTTCCAGATCATTTATATATGTTACGAGGGAAGGTTATGATGGAAGTCCATGCAAAAAATCATCTGAAAATTAACGTCTATAAAACTTTTCGAAATGCAAGTTTCGGTCAAAAAATCATAGTATATTATACACTAGTTTATACTAGTTTTGGTCAAAAAAGAAAATTTAATCGAGGACTGCTAGAAATGATACGCAAATTTTCAGATTATTGATATATTTTATGAGGGAAGGTTATGACGGAAGTCCGTGCAAAAAATCAACTGAACATTAGATGCTATGAAGCTTTTTTGAAATGCAAGTTTCGGTCAAAAAATCAGAATATATTATACACTATTTTAAACTAGTTTCGTTCAAAAAATCAAATTAAATCAGAAACTGTTCGAAATGATACGAAACTTTCCAGATCATTTATATATGTTACGAGGGAAGGTTATGATGGAAGTCCGTGCAAAAAATCATCTGAAAATTAACGTCTATAAAACTTTTCGAAATGCAAGTTTCGGTCAAAAAATCATAGTATATTATACACTAGTTTATACTAGTTTCGGTCAAAAAAGAAAATTTAATCGAGGACTTCTCGAAATGATACGAAACTTTTCAGATTATTGATATATTTTGTGAGGGAAGGTTATGATGGAAATCCGTGCAAAAAAACATCTGAAAATTAGATTCTATGAAGCTATTTTGAAATGCAAGTTTCGGTCAAAAAATCATAAATATTATACACTAGTTTATTCTAGTTTCGGTCAAAATGTCAAATTAAATCGAGGAATGTTCCAATTATAAGAAACTTTTCAGATCATTTATATATGTTACAAGGGAAGGTTATGATGGAAGTCCATGAAAAAATCATCTGAAAATTTGTTTCTATAAAACTTATCGAAATGCATGTTTCTGTCAAAAAATCATAGTATATTACACACTAGTTTACACTAGTTTCGGTCAAAAAATCAACGTAAATCGAGGACTACTCGAAATGAATCGAATATTTTCAGATCATTTCTATATATTACGAGGGAAGGTTATGATTGAACTACATGAAAAAAATCATTTAAAAATTAGACTCAATGAACCTTTTCGAAATACAAGTTTCGGTCAAAAAATACGAATATATTATACACTATTTTAATCTAGTTTCGTTCAAAAAATCAAATTAAATCAGAAACTGTTCGAAATGATACGAAACTTTCCAGATCATTTATATATGTTACGAGGGAAGGTTATGATGGAAGTCCATGCAAAAAATCATCTGAAAATTAACGTCTATAAAACTTTTCGAAATGCAAGTTTCGGTCAAAAAATCATAGTATATTATACACTAGTTTATACTAGTTTCGGTCAAAAAAGAAAATTTAATCGAGGACTGCTAGAAATGATACGCAAATATTCAGATTATTGATATATTTTATGAGGGAAGGTTTTGAGGGAAGTCCGTGCAAAAAATCAATTGAAAATTAGATTCTATGAAGCTGTTTTGAAATGCAAGTTTCGGTCAAAAAATCAGAATATATTATACACTATTTTAAACTAGTTTCGTTCAAAAAATCAAATTAATTCAGAAACTGTTCGAAATTATACGAAACTTTCCAGATCATTTATATATGTTACGAGGGAAGGTTATGATGGAAGTCCATGCAAAAAATCATCTGAAAATTAACGTCTATAAAACTTTTCGAAATGCAAAATTCGGTCAAAAAATCATAGTATATTATACACTAGTTTATACTAGTTTCGGTCAAAAAAGAAAATTTAATCGAGGACTTCTCGAAATGATACGAAACTTTTCAGATTATTGATATATTTTGTGAGGGAAGGTTATGATGGAAATCCGTGCAAAAAAACATCTGAAAATTAGATTCTATGAAGCTATTTTGAAATGCAAGTTTCGGTCAAAAAATCATAAATATTATACACTAGTTTTTTCTAGTTCGGTCAAAATGTCGAATTAAATCGAGGAATGTTCGAATTATAAGAAACTTTTCAGATCATTTATATATGTTACAAGGGAAGGTTATGATGGAAGTCCATGAAAAAATCATCTGAAAATTTGTTTCTATAAAACATATCGAAATGCATGTTTCTGTCAAAAAATCATAGTATATTACACACTAGTTTACACTAGTTTCGGTCAAAAAATCAAAGTAAATCGAGGACTACTCGAAATGATACGAATATTTTCAGATCATTCTTATATATTACGAGGGAAGGTTATGATTGAAGTACATTAAAAAAATCATTTAAAAATTAGACTCAATGAACCTTTTCGAAATACAAGTTTAGGTCAAAAAATCAGAATATATTATACACTATTTTAAACTAGTTTCGTTCAAAAAATCAAATTAAATCAGAAACTGTTCGAAATGATACGAAACTTTCCAGATCATTTATATATGTTACGAGGGAAGGTTATGATGGAAGTCCGCGCAAAAAATCATCTGAAAATTAACGTCTATAAAACTTTTCGAAATGCAAGTTTCGGTCAAAAAATCATAGTATATTATACACTAGTTTATACTAGTTTCGGTCAAAAAAAGAAAATTTAATCGAGGACAGCTAGAAATGATACGCAAATTTTCAGATTATTGATATATTTTATGAGGGAAGGTTATGACGGAAGTCCGTGGAAAAAATCAACTGAACATTAGATGCTATGAAGCTTTTTTGAAATGCAAGTTTCGGTCAAAAAATTAGAATATATTATACACTATTTTAAACTAGTTTCGTTCATAAAATCAAATTAAATCAGAAACTGTTCGAAATGATACGAAACTTTCCAGATCATTTATATATGTTACGAGGGAAGGTTATGATGGAAGTCCATGCAAAAAATCATCTGAAAATTAACGTCTATAAAACTTTTCGAAATGCAAGTTTCGGTCAAAAAATCATAGTATATTATACACTAGTTTATACTAGTTTTGGTCAAAAAAGAAAATTTAATCGAGGACTGCTAGAAATGATACGCAAATTTTCAGATTATTGATATATTTTATGAGGGAAGGTTATGACGGAAGTCCGTGCAAAAAATCAACTGAACATTAGATGCTATGAAGCTTTTTTGAAATGCAAGTTTCGGTCAAAAAATCAGAATATATTATACACTATTTTAAACTAGTTTCGTTCAAAAAATCAAATTAAATCAGAAACTGTTCGAAATGATACGAAACTTTCCAGATCATTTATATATGTTACGAGGGAAGGTTATGATGGAAGTCCGTGCAAAAAATCATCTGAAAATTAACGTCTATAAAACTTTTCGAAATGCAAGTTTCGGTCAAAAAATCATAGTATATTATACACTAGTTTATACTAGTTTCGGTCAAAAAAGAAAATTTAATCGAGGACTTCTCGAAATGATACGAAACTTTTCAGATTATTGATATATTTTGTGAGGGAAGGTTATGATGGAAATCCGTGCAAAAAAACATCTGAAAATTAGATTCTATGAAGCTATTTTGAAATGCAAGTTTCGGTCAAAAAATCATAAATATTATACACTAGTTTATTCTAGTTTCGGTCAAAATGTCGAATTAAATCGAGGAATGTTCCAATTATAAGAAACTTTTCAGATCATTTATATATGTTACAAGGGAAGGTTATGATGGAAGTCCATGAAAAAATCATCTTAAAATTTGTTTCTATAAAACTTATCGAAATGCATGTTTCTGTCAAAAAATCATAGTATATTACACACTAGTTTACACTAGTTTCGGTCAAAAAATCAACGTAAATCGAGGACTACTCGAAATGAATCGAATATTTTCAGATCATTTCTATATATTACGAGGGAAGGTTATGATTGAACTACATGAAAAAAATCATTTAAAAATTAGACTCAATGAACCTTTTCGAAATACAAGTTTCGGTCGAAAAATACGAATATATTATACACTATTTTAATCTAGTTTCGTTCAAAAAATCAAATTAAATCAGAAACTGTTCGAAATGATACGAAACTTTCCAGATCATTTATATATGTTACGAGGGAAGGTTATGATGGAAGTCCATGCAAAAAATCATCTGAAAATTAACGTCTATAAAACTTTTCGAAATGCAAGTTTCGGTCAAAAAATCATAGTATATTATACACTAGTTTATACTAGTTTCGGTCAAAAAAGAAAATTTAATCGAGGACTGCTAGAAATGATACGCAAATATTCAGATTATTGATATATTTTATGAGGGAAGGTTTTGAGGGAAGTCCGTGCAAAAAATCAATTGAAAATTAGATTCTATGAAGCTGTTTTGAAATGCAAGTTTCGGTCAAAAAATCAGAATATATTATACACTATTTTAAACTAGTTTCGTTCAAAAAATCAAATTAATTCAGAAACTGTTCGAAATTATACGAAACTTTCCAGATCATTTATATATGTTACGAGGGAAGGTTATGATGGAAGTCCATGCAAAAAATCATCTGAAAATTAACGTCTATAAAACTTTTCGAAATGCAAAATTCGGTCAAAAAATCATAGTATATTATACACTAGTTTATACTAGTTTCGGTCAAAAAAGAAAATTTAATCGAGGACTTCTCGAAATGATACGAAACTTTTCAGATTATTGATATATTTTGTGAGGGAAGGTTATGATGGAAATCCGTGCAAAAAAACATCTGAAAATTAGATTCTATGAAGCTATTTTGAAATGCAAGTTTCGGTCAAAAAATCATAAATATTATACACTAGTTTTTTCTAGTTCGGTCAAAATGTCGAATTAAATCGAGGAATGTTCGAATTATAAGAAACTTTTCAGATCATTTATATATGTTACAAGGGAAGGTTATGATGGAAGTCCATGAAAAAATCATCTGAAAATTTGTTTCTATAAAACATATCGAAATGCATGTTTCTGTCAAAAAATCATAGTATATTACACACTAGTTTACACTAGTTTCGGTCAAAAAATCAAAGTAAATCGAGGACTACTCGAAATGATACGAATATTTTCAGATCATTCTTATATATTACGAGGGAAGGTTATGATTGAAGTACATGAAAAAAATCATTTAAAAATTAGACTCAATGAACCTTTTCAAAATACAAGTTTAGGTCAAAAAATCAGAATATATTATACACTATTTTAAACTAGTTTCGTTCAAAAAATCAAATTAAATCAGAAACTGTTCGAAATGATACGAAACTTTCCAGATCATTTATATATGTTACGAGGGAAGGTTATGATGGAATTCCACGCAAAAAATCATCTGAAAATTAACGTCTATAAAACTTTTCGAAATGCAAGTTTCGGTCAAAAAATCATAGTATATTATACACTAGTTTATACTAGTTTCGGTCAAAAAAAGAAAATTTAATCGAGGACAGCTAGAAATGATACGCAAATTTTCAGATTATTGATATATTTTATGAGGGAAGGTTATGACGGAAGTCCGTGGAAAAAATCAACTGAACATTAGATGCTATGAAGCTTTTTTGAAATGCAAGTTTCGGTCAAAAAATTAGAATATATTATACACTATTTTAAACTAGTTTCGTTCAAAAAATCAAATTAAATCAGAAACTGTTCGAAATGATACGAAACTTTCCAGATCATTTATATATGTTACGAGGGAAGGTTATGATGGAAGTCCATGCAAAAAATCATCTGAAAATTAACGTCTATAAAACTTTTCGAAATGCAAGTTTCGGTCAAAAAATCATAGTATATTATACACTAGTTTATACTAGTTTTGGTCAAAAAAGAAAATTTAATCGAGGACTGCTAGAAATGATACGCAAATTTTCAGATTATTGATATATTTTATGAGGGAAGGTTATGACGGAAGTCCGTGCAAAAAATCAACTGAACATTAGATGCTATGAAGCTTTTTTGAAATGCAAGTTTCGGTCAAAAAATCAGAATATATTATACACTATTTTAAACTAGTTTCGTTCAAAAAATCAAATTAATTCAGAAACTGTTCGAAATTATACGAAACTTTCCAGATCATTTATATATGTTACGAGGGAAGGTTATGATGGAAGTCCTGCAAAAAATCATCTGAAAATTAACGTCTATAAAACTTTTCGAAATGCAAGTTTCGGTCAAAAAATCATAGTATATTATACACTAGTTTATACTAGTTTCGGTCAAAAAAGAAAATTTAATCGAGGACTTCTCGAAATGATACGAAACTTTTCAGATTATTGATATATTTTTTGAGGGAAGGTTATGATGGAAATCCGTGCAAAAAAACATCTGAAAATTAGATTCTATGAAGCTATTTTGAAATGCAAGTTTCGGTCAAAAAATCATAAATATTATACACTAGTTTTTTCTAGTTCGGTCAAAATGTCGAATTAAATCGAGGAATGTTCGAATTATAAGAAACTTTTCAGATCATTTATATATGTTACAAGGGAAGGTTATGATGGAAGTCCATGAAAAAATCATCTGAAAATTTGTTTCTATAAAACATATCGAAATGCATGTTTCTGTCAAAAAATCATAGTATATTACACACTAGTTTACACTAGTTTCGGTCAAAAAATCAAAGTAAATCGAGGACTACTCGAAATGATACGAATATTTTCAGATCATTCCTATATATTACGAGGGAGGTTATGATTGAAGTACATGAAAAAAATCATTTAAAAATTAGACTCAATGAACCTTTTCGAAATACAAGTTTAGGTCAAAAAATCAGAATATATTATACACTATTTTAAACTAGTTTCGTTCAAAAAATCAAATTAAATCAGAAACTGTTCGAAATGATACGAAACTTTCCAGATCATTTATATATGTTACGAGGGAAGGTTATGATGGAATTCCACGCAAAAAATCATCTGAAAATTAACGTCTATAAAACTTTTCGAAATGCAAGTTTCGGTCAAAAAATCATAGTATATTATACACTAGTTTATACTAGTTTCGGTCAAAAAAAGAAAATTTAATCGAGGACAGCTAGAAATGATACGCAAATTTTCAGATTATTGATATATTTTATGAGGGAAGGTTATGACGGAAGTCCGTGGAAAAAATCAACTGAACATTAGATGCTATGAAGCTTTTTTGAAATGCAAGTTTCGGTCAAAAAATTAGAATATATTATACACTATTTTAAACTAGTTTCGTTCAAAAAATCAAATTAAATCAGAAACTGTTCGAAATGAAACGAAACTTTCCAGATCATTTATATATGTTACGAGGGAAGGTTATGATGGAAGTCCATGCAAAAAATCATCTGAAAATTAACGTCTATAAAACTTTTCGAAATGCAAGTTTCGGTCAAAAAATCATTGTATATTATACACTAGTTTATACTAGTTTTGGTCAAAAAAGAAAATTTAATCGAGGACTGCTAGAAATGATACGCAAATTTTCAGATTATTGATATATTTTATGAGGGAAGGTTATGACGGAAGTCCGTGCAAAAAATCAACTGAACATTAGATGCTATGAAGCTTTTTTGAAATGCAAGTTTCGGTCAAAAAATCAGAATATATTATACACTATTTTAAACTAGTTTCGTTCAAAAAATCAAATTAATTCAGAAACTGTTCGAAATTATACGAAACTTTCCAGATCATTTATATATGTTACGAGGGAAGGTTATGATGGAAGTCCATGCAAAAAATCATCTGAAAATTAACGTCTATAAAACTTTTCGAAATGCAAGTTTCGGTCAAAAAATCATAGTATATTATACACTAGTTTATACTAGTTTCGGTCAAAAAAGAAAATTTAATAGAGGACTTCTCGAAATGATACGAAACTTTTCAGATTATTGATATATTTTTTGAGGGAAGGTTATGATGGAAATCCGTGCAAAAAAACATCTGAAAATTAGATTCTATGAAGCTATTTTGAAATGCAAGTTTCGGTCAAAAAATCATAAATATTATACACTAGTTTTTTCTAGTTCGGTCAAAATGTCGAATTAAATCGAGGAATGTTCGAATTATAAGAAACTTTTCAGATCATTTATATATGTTACAAGGGAAGGTTATGATGGAAGTCCATGAAAAAATCATCTGAAAATTTGTTTCTATAAAACATATCGAAATGCATGTTTCTGTCAAAAAATCATAGTATATTACACACTAGTTTACACTAGTTTCGGTCAAAAAATCAAAGTAAATCGAGGACTACTCGAAATGATACGAATATTTTCAGATCATTCCTATATATTACGAGGGAAGGTTATGATTGAAGTACATGAAAAAAATCATTTAAAAATTAGACTCAATGAACCTTTTCGAAATACAAGTTTAGGTCAAAAAATCAGAATATATTATACACTATTTTAAACTAGTTTCGTTCAAAAAATCAAATTAAATCAGAAACTGTTCGAAATGATACGAAACTTTCCAGATCATTTATATATGTTACGAGGGAAGGTTATGATGGAAGTCCACGCAAAAAATCATCTGAAAATTAACGTCTATAAAACTTTTCGAAATGCAAGTTTCGGTCAAAAAATCATAGTATATTATACACTAGTTTATACTAGTTTCGGTCAAAAAAAGAAAATTTAATCGAGGACTGCTAGAAATAATACGCAAATTTTCAGATTATTGATATATTTTATGAGGGAAGGTTATGACGGAAGTCCGTGGAAAAAATCAACTGAACATTAGATGCTATGAAGCTTTTTTGAAATGCAAGTTTCGGTCAAAAAATCAGAATATATTATACACTATTTTAAACTAGTTTCGTTCAAAAAATCAAATTAAATCAGAAACTGTTCGAAATGATACGAAACTTTCCAGATCATTTATATATGTTACGAGGGAAGGTTATGATGGAAGTCCATGCAAAAAATCATCTGAAAATTAACGTCTATAAAACTTTTCGAAATGCAAGTTTCGGTCAAAAAATCATAGTATATTATACACTAGTTTATACTAGTTTTGGTCAAAAAAGAAAATTTAATCGAGGACTGCTAGAAATGATACGCAAATTTTCAGATTATTGATATATTTTATGAGGGAAGGTTATGACGGAAGTCCGTGCAAAAAATCAACTGAACATTAGATGCTATGAAGCTTTTTTGAAATGCAAGTTTCGGTCAAAAAATTAGAATATATTATACACTATTTTAAACTAGTTTCGTTCAAAAAATCAAATTAAATCAGAAACTGTTCGAAATGATACGAAACTTTCCAGATCATTTATATATGTTACGAGGGAAGGTTATGATGGAAGTCCATGCAAAAAATCATCTGAAAATTAACGTCTATAAAACTTTTCGAAATGCAAGTTTCGGTCAAAAAATCATAGTATATTATACACTAGTTTATACTAGTTTCGGTCAAAAAAGAAAATTTAATCGAGGACTTCTCGAAATGATACGAAACTTTTCAGATTATTGATATATTTTTTGAGGGAAGGTTATGATGGAAATCCGTGCAAAAAAACATCTGAAAATTAGATTCTATGAAGCTATTTTGAAATGCAAGTTTCGGTAAAAAAATGATAAATATTATACACTAGTTTATTCTAGTTTCGGTCAAAATGTCGAATTAAATCGAGGAATGTTCCAATTATAAGAAACTTTTCAGATCATTTATATATGTTACAAGGGAAGGTTATGATGGAAGTCCATGAAAAAATCATCTGAAATTTGTTTCTATAAAACATATCGAAATGCATGTTTCTGTCAAAAAATCATAGTATATTACACACTAGTTTACACTAGTTTCGGTCAAAAAATCAAAGTAAATCTAGGACTACTCGAAATGATACGAATATTTTCAGATCATTTCTATATATTAGGACGGAAGGTTATGATTGAAGTACATGAAAAAAATCATTTAAAAATTAGACTCAATGAACCTTTTCGAAATACAAGTTTCGGTCAAAAAATCAGAATATATTATACACTATTTTAAACTAGTTTCGTTCAAAAAATCAAATTAAATCAGAAACTGTTCGAAATGATACGAAACTTTCCAGATCATTTATATATGTTACGAGGGAAGGTTATGATGGAAGTCCATGCAAAAAATCATCTGAAAATTAACGTCTATAAAAGTTTTCGAAATGCAAAATTCGGTCAAAAAATCATAGTATATTATACACTAGTTTATACTAGTTTCGGTCAAAAAAGAAAATTTAATCGAGGACTTCTCGAAATGATACGAAACTTTTCAGATTATTGATATATTTTGTGAGGGAAGGTTATGATGGAAATCCGTGCAAAAAAACATCTGAAAATTAGATTCTATGAAGCTATTTTGAAATGCAAGTTTCGGTCAAAAAAACATAAATATTATACACTAGTTTTTTCTAGTTTCGGTCAAAATGTCGAATTAAATCGAGGAATGTTCCAATTATAAGAAACTTTTCAGATCATTTATATATGTTACAAGGGAAGGTTATTATGGAAGTCCATGAAAAAATCATCTGAAAATTTGTTTCTATAAAACATATCGAAATGCATGTTTCTGTCAAAAAATCATAGTATATTACACACTAGTTTACACTAGTTTTGGTCAAAAAATCAAAGTAAATTGAGGACTACTCGAAATGATACGAATATTTTCAGATCATTTCTATATATTAGGAGGGAAGGTTATGATTGAAGTAAATGAAAAAAATCATTTAAAAATTAGACTCAATGAACCTTTTTAAAATACAAGTTTCGGTCAAAAAATCAGAATATATTATACACTATTTTAAACTGGTTTCGTTCAAAAAATCAAATTAAATCAGAAACTGTTCGAAATGATACGAAACTTTCCAGATCATTTATATATGTTACGAGGGAAGGTTATGATGGAAGTCCATGCAAAAAATCATCTGAAAATTAACGTCTATAAAACTTTTCGAAATGCAAGTTTCGGTCAAAAAATCATAGTATAATATACACTAGTTTATACTAGTTTCGGTCAAAAAAGAAAATTTAATCGAGGACTGCTAGAAATGATACGCAAATTTTCAGATTATTGATATATTTTATGAGGGAAGGTTTTGAGGGAAGTCCGTGCAAAAAATCAATTGAAAATTAGATTCTATGAAGCTGTTTTGAAATGCAAGTTTCGGTCAAAAAATCATAATATATTATACACTATTTTAAACTAGTTTCGTTCAAAAAATCAAATTAATTCAGAAACTGTTCGAAATTATACGAAACTTTCCAGATCATTTATATATGTTACGAGGGAAGGTTATGATGGAAGTCCATGCAAAAAATCATCTGAAAATTAACGTCTATAAAACTTTTCGAAATGCAAAATTCGGTCAAAAAATCATAGTATATTATACACTAGTTTATACTAGTTTCGGTCAAAAAAGAAAATTTAATCGAGGACTTCTCGAAATGATACGAAACTTTTCAGATTATTGATATATTTTGTGAGGGAAGGTTATGATGGAAATCCGTGCAAAAAAACATCTGAAAATTAGATTCTATGAAGCTATTTTGAAATGCAAGTTTCGGTCAAAAAATCATAAATATTATACACTAGTTTTTTCTAGTTCGGTCAAAATGTCGAATTAAATCGAGGAATGTTCGAATTATAAGAAACTTTTCAGATCATTTATATATGTTACAAGGGAAGGTTATGATGGAAGTCCATGAAAAAATCATCTGAAAATTTGTTTCTATAAAACATATCGAAATGCATGTTTCTGTCAAAAAATCATAGTATATTACACACTAGTTTACACTAGTTTCGGTCAAAAAATCAAAGTAAATCGAGGACTACTCGAAATGATACGAATATTTTCAGATCATTCCTATATATTACGAGGGAAGGTTATGATTGAAGTACATGAAAAAAATCATTTAAAAATTAGACTCAATGAACCTTTTCGAAATACAAGTTTAGGTCAAAAAATCAGAATATATTATACACTATTTTAAACTAGTTTCGTTCAAAAAATCAAATTAAATCAGAAACTGTTCGAAATGATACGAAACTTTCCAGATCATTTATATATGTTACGAGGGAAGGTTATGATGGAAGTCCACGCAAAAAATCATCTGAAAATTAACGTCTATAAAACTTTTCGAAATGCAAGTTTCGGTCAAAAAATCATAGTATATTATACACTAGTTTATACTAGTTTCGGTCAAAAAAAGAAAATTTAATCGAGGACTGCTAGAAATAATACGCAAATTTTCAGATTATTGATATATTTTATGAGGGAAGGTTATGACGGAAGTCCGTGGAAAAAATCAACTGAACATTAGATGCTATGAAGCTTTTTTGAAATGCAAGTTTCGGTCAAAAAATCAGAATATATTATACACTATTTTAAACTAGTTTCGTTCAAAAAATCAAATTAAATCAGAAACTGTTCGAAATGATACGAAACTTTCCAGATCATTTATATATGTTACGAGGGAAGGTTATGATGGAAGTCCATGCAAAAAATCATCTGAAAATTAACGTCTATAAAACTTTTCGAAATGCAAGTTTCGGTCAAAAAATCATAGTATATTATACACTAGTTTATACTAGTTTTGGTCAAAAAAGAAAATTTAATCGAGGACTGCTAGAAATGATACGCAAATTTTCAGATTATTGATATATTTTATGAGGGAAGGTTATGACGGAAGTCCGTGCAAAAAATCAACTGAACATTAGATGCTATGAAGCTTTTTTGAAATGCAAGTTTCGGTCAAAAAATTAGAATATATTATACACTATTTTAAACTAGTTTCGTTCAAAAAATCAAATTAAATCAGAAACTGTTCGAAATGATACGAAACTTTCCAGATCATTTATATATGTTACGAGGGAAGGTTATGATGGAAGTCCATGCAAAAAATCATCTGAAAATTAACGTCTATAAAACTTTTCGAAATGCAAGTTTCGGTCAAAAAATCATAGTATATTATACACTAGTTTATACTAGTTTCGGTCAAAAAAGAAAATTTAATCGAGGACTTCTCGAAATGATACGAAACTTTTCAGATATTGATATATTTTTTGAGGGAAGGTTATGATGGAAATCCGTGCAAAAAAACATCTGAAAATTAGATTCTATGAAGCTATTTTGAAATGCAAGTTTCGGTCAAAAAATGATAAATATTATACACTAGTTTATTCTAGTTTCGGTCAAAATGTCGAATTAAATCGAGGAATGTTCCAATTATAAGAAACTTTTCAGATCATTTATATATGTTACAAGGGAAGGTTATGATGGAAGTCCATGAAAAAATCATCTGAAATTTGTTTCTATAAAACATATCGAAATGCATGTTTCTGTCAAAAAATCATAATATATTACACACTAGTTTACACTAGTTTCGGTCAAAAAATCAAAGTAAATCTAGGACTACTCGAAATGATACGAATATTTTCAGATCATTTCTATATATTAGGACGGAAGGTTATGATTGAAGTACATGAAAAAAATCATTTAAAAATTAGACTCAATGAACCTTTTCGAAATACAAGTTTCGGTCAAAAAATCAGAATATATTATACACTATTTTAAACTAGTTTCGTTCAAAAAATCAAATTAAATCAGAAACTGTTCGAAATGATACGAAACTTTCCAGATCATTTATATATGTTACGAAGGAAGGTTATGATGGAAGTCCATGCAAAAAATCATCTGAAAATTAACGTCTATAAAAGTTTTCGAAATGCAAAATTCGGTCAAAAAATCATAGTATATTATACACTAGTTTATACTAGTTTCGGTCAAAAAAGAAAATTTAATCGAGGACTTCTCGAAATGATACGAAACTTTTCAGATTATTGATATATTTTGTGAGGGGAGGTTATGATGGAAATCCGTGCAAAAAAACATCTGAAAATTAGATTCTATGAAGCTATTTTTATATGCAAGTTTCGGTCAAAAAAACATAAATATTATACACTAGTTTTTTCTAGTTTCGGTCAAAATGTCGAATTAAATCGAGGAATGTTCCAATTATAAGAAACTTTTCAGATCATTTATATATGTTACAAGGGAAGGTTATGATGGAAGTCCATGAAAAAATCATCTGAAAATTTGTTTCTATAAAACATATCGAAATGCATGTTTCTGTCAAAAAATCATAGTATATTACACACTAGTTTCACTAGTTTCGGTCAAAAAATCAAAGTAAATCGAGGACTACTCGAAATGATACGAATATTTTCAGATCATTCCTATATATTACGAGGGAAGGTTATGATTGAAGTACATGAAAAAAATCATTTAAAAATTAGACTCAATGAACCTTTTCGAAATACAAGTTTAGGTCAAAAAATCAGAATATATTATACACTATTTTAAACTAGTTTCGTTCAAAAAATCAAATTAAATCAGAAACTGTTCGAAATGATACGAAACTTTCCAGATCATTTATATATGTTACGAGGGAAGGTTATGATGGAAGTCCACGCAAAAAATCATCTGAAAATTAACGTCTATAAAACTTTTCGAAATGCAAGTTTCGGTCAAAAAATCATAGTATATTATACACTAGTTTATACTAGTTTCGGTCAAAAAAAGAAAATTTAATCGAGGACTGCTAGAAATGATACGCAAATTTTCAGATTATTGATATATTTTATGAGGGAAGGTTATGACGGAAGTCCGTGGAAAAAATCAACTGAACATTAGATGCTATGAAGCTTTTTTGAAATGCAAGTTTCGGTCAAAAAATCAGAATATATTATACACTATTTTAAACTAGTTTCGTTCAAAAAATCAAATTAAATCAGAAACTGTTCGAAATGATACGAAACTTTCCAGATCATTTATATATGTTACGAGGGAAGGTTATGATGGAAGTCCATGCAAAAAATCATCTGAAAATTAACGTCTATAAAACTTTTCGAAATGCAAGTTTCGGTCAAAAAATCATAGTATATTATACACTAGTTTATACTAGTTTTGGTCAAAAAAGAAAATTTAATCGAGGACTGCTAGAAATGATACGCAAATTTTCAGATTATTGATATATTTTATGAGGGAAGGTTATGACGGAAGTCCGTGCAAAAAATCAACTGAACATTAGATGCTATGAAGCTTTTTTGAAATGCAAGTTTCGGTCAAAAAATCAGAATATATTATACACTATTTTAAACTAGTTTCGTTCAAAAAATCAAATTAAATCAGAAACTGTTCGAAATGATACGAAACTTTCCAGATCATTTATATATGTTACGAGGGAAGGTTATGATAGAAGTCCATGCAAAAAATCATCTGAAAATTAACGTCTATAAAACTTTTCGAAATGCAAGTTTCGGTCAAAAAATCATAGTATATTATACACTAGTTTATACTAGTTTCGGTCAAAAAAGAAAATTTAATCGAGGACTTCTCGAAATGATACGAAACTTTTCAGATTATTGATATATTTTTTGAGGGAAGGTTATGATGGAAATCCGTGCAAAAAAACATCTGCAAATTAGATTCTATGAAGCTATTTTGAAATGCAAGTTTCGGTCAAAAAATCATAAATATTATACACTAGTTTTTTCTAGTTCGGTCAAAATGTCGAATTAAATCGAGGAATGTTCGAATTATAAGAAACTTTTCAGATCATTTATATATGTTACAAGGGAAGGTTATGATGGAAGTCCATGAAAAAATCATCTGAAAATTTGTTTCTATAAAACATATCGAAATGCATGTTTCTGTCAAAAAATCATAGTATATTACACACTAGTTTACACTAGTTTCGGTCAAAAAATCAAAGTAAATCGAGGACTACTCGAAATGATACGAATATTTTCAGATCATTCCTATATATTACGAGGGAAGGTTATGATTGAAGTACATGAAAAAAATCATTTAAAAATTAGACTCAATGAACCTTTTCGAAATACAAGTTTAGGTCAAAAAATCAGAATATATTATACACTATTTTAAACTAGTTTCGTTCAAAAAATCAAATTAAATCAGAAACTGTTCGAAATGATACGAAACTTTCCAGATCATTTATATATGTTACGAGGGAAGGTTATGATGGAAGTCCACGCAAAAAATCATCTGAAAATTAACGTCTATAAAACTTTTCGAAATGCAAGTTTCGGTCAAAAAATCAATGTATATTATACACTAGTTTATACTAGTTTCGGTCAAAAAAAGAAAATTTAATCGAGGACTGCTAGAAATAATACGCAAATTTTCAGATTATTGATATATTTTATGAGGGAAGGTTATGACGGAAGTCCGTGGAAAAAATCAACTGAACATTAGATGCTATGAAGCTTTTTTGAAATGCAAGTTTCGGTCAAAAAATCAGAATATATTATACACTATTTTAAACTAGTTTCGTTCAAAAAATCAAATTAAATCAGAAACTGTTCGAAATGATACGAAACTTTCCAGATCATTTATATATGTTACGAGGGAAGGTTATGATGGAAGTCCATGCAAAAAATCATCTGAAAATTAACGTCTATAAAACTTTTCGAAATGCAAGTTTCGGTCAAAAAATCATAGTATATTATACACTAGTTTATACTAGTTTTGGTCAAAAAAGAAAATTTAATCGAGGACTGCTAGAAATGATACGCAAATTTTCAGATTATTGATATATTTTATGAGGGAAGGTTATGACGGAAGTCCGTGCAAAAAATCAACTGAACATTAGATGCTATGAAGCTTTTTTGAAATGCAATTTTCGGTCAAAAAATTAGAATATATTATACACTATTTTAAACTAGTTTCGTTCAAAAAATCAAATTAAATCAGAAACTGTTCGAAATGATACGAAACTTTCCAGATCATTTATATATGTTACGAGGGAAGGTTATGATGGAAGTCCATGCAAAAAATCATCTGAAAATTAACGTCTATAAAACTTTTCGAAATGCAAGTTTCGGTCAAAAAATCATAGTATATTATACACTAGTTTATACTAGTTTCGGTCAAAAAAGAAAATTTAATCGAGGACTTCTCGAAATGATACGAAACTTTTCAGATTATTGATATATTTTTTGAGGGAAGGTTATGATGGAAATCCGTGCAAAAAAACATCTGAAAATTAGATTCTATGAAGCTATTTTGAAATGCAAGTTTCGGTCAAAAAATGATAAATATTATACACTAGTTTATTCTAGTTTCGGTCAAAATGTCGAATTAAATCGAGGAATGTTCCAATTATAAGAAACTTTTCAGATCATTTATATATGTTACAAGGGAAGGTTATGATGGAAGTCCATGAAAAAATCATCTGAAATTTGTTTCTATAAAACATATCGAAATGCATGTTTCTGTCAAAAAATCATAATATATTACACACTAGTTTACACTAGTTTCGGTCAAAAAATCAAAGTAAATCTAGGACTACTCGAAATGATACGAATATTTTCAGATCATTTCTATATATTAGGACGGAAGGTTATGATTGAAGTACATGAAAAAAATCATTTAAAAATTAGACTCAATGAACCTTTTCGAAATACAAGTTTCAGTCAAAAAATCAGAATATATTATACACTATTTTAAACTAGTTTCGTTCAAAAAATCAAATTAAATCAGAAACTGTTCGAAATGATACGAAACTTTCCAGATCATTTATATATGTTACGAAGGAAGGTTATGATGGAAGTCCATGCAAAAAATCATCTGAAAATTAACGTCTATAAAAGTTTTCGAAATGCAAAATTCGGTCAAAAAATCATAGTATATTATACACTAGTTTATACTAGTTTCGGTCAAAAAAGAAAATTTAATCGAGGACTTCTCGAAATGATACGAAACTTTTCAGATTATTGATATATTTTGTGAGGGAAGGTTATGATGGAAATCCGTGCAAAAAAACATCTGAAAATTAGATTCTATGAAGCTATTTTTATATGCAAGTTTCGGTCAAAAAAACATAAATATTATACACTAGTTTTTTCTAGTTTCGGTCAAAATGTCGAATTAAATCGAGGAATGTTCCAATTATAAGAAACTTTTCAGATCATTTATATATGTTACAAGGGAAGGTTATGATGGAAGTCCATGAAAAAATCATCTGAAAATTTGTTTCTATAAAACATATCGAAATGCATGTTTCTGTCAAAAAATCATAGTATATTACACACTAGTTTACACTAGTTTCGGTCAAAAAATCAAAGTAAATCGAGGACTACTCGAAATGATACGAATATTTTCAGATCATTCCTATATATTACGAGGGAAGGTTATGATTGAAGTACATGAAAAAAATCATTTAAAAATTAGACTCAATGAACCTTTTCGAAATACAAGTTTAGGTCAAAAAATCAGAATATATTATACACTATTTTAAACTAGTTTCGTTCAAAAAATCAAATTAAATCAGAAACTGTTCGAAATGATACGAAACTTTCCAGATCATTTATATATGTTACGAGGGAAGGTTATGATGGAAGTCCACGCAAAAAATCATCTGAAAATTAACGTCTATAAAACTTTTCGAAATGCAAGTTTCGGTCAAAAAATCATAGTATATTATACACTAGTTTATACTAGTTTCGGTCAAAAAAAGAAAATTTAATCGAGGACTGCTAGAAATGATACGCAAATTTTCAGATTATTGATATATTTTATGAGGGAAGGTTATGACGGAAGTCCGTGGAAAAAATCAACTGAACATTAGATGCTATGAAGCTTTTTTGAAATGCAAGTTTCGGTCAAAAAATCAGAATATATTATACACTATTTTAAACTAGTTTCGTTCAAAAAATCAAATTAAATCAGAAACTGTTCGAAATGATACGAAACTTTCCTGATCATTTATATATGTTACGAGGGAAGGTTATGATGGAAGTCCATGCAAAAAATCATCTGAAAATTAACGTCTATAAAACTTTTCGAAATGCAAGTTTCGGTCAAAAAATCATAGTATATTATACACTAGTTTATACTAGTTTTGGTCAAAAAAGAAAATTTAATCGAGGACTGCTAGAAATGATACGCAAATTTTCAGATTATTGATATATTTTATGAGGGAAGGTTATGACGGAAGTCCGTGCAAAAAATCAACTGAACATTAGATGCTATGAAGCTTTTTTGAAATGCAAGTTTCGGTCAAAAAATCAGAATATATTATACACTATTTTAAACTAGTTTCGTTCAAAAAATCAAATTAAATCAGAAACTGTTCGAAATGATACGAAACTTTCCAGATCATTTATATATGTTACGAGGGAAGGTTATGATGGAAGTCCATGCAAAAAATCATCTGAAAATTAACGTCTATAAAACTTTTCGAAATGCAAGTTTCGGTCAAAAAATCATAGTATATTATACACTAGTTTATACTAGTTTCGGTCAAAAAAGAAAATTTAATCGAGGACTTCTCGAAATGATACGAAACTTTTCAGATTATTGATATATTTTTTGAGGGAAGGTTATGATGGAAATCCGTGCAAAAAAACATCTGAAAATTAGATTCTATGAAGCTATTTTGTAATGCAAGTTTCGGTCAAAAAATGATAAATATTATACACTAGTTTATTCTAGTTTCGGTCAAAATGTCAAATTAAATCGAGGAATGTTCCAATTATAAGAAACTTTTCAGATCATTTATATATGTTACAAGGGAAGGTTATGATGGAAGTCCATGAAAAAATCATCTGAAATTTGTTTCTATAAAACATATCGAAATGCATGTTTCTGTCAAAAAATCATAGTATATTACACACTAGTTTACACTAGTTTCGGTCAAAAAATCAAAGTAAATCTAGGACTACTCGAAATGATACGAATATTTTCAGATCATTTCTATATATTAGGACGGAAGGTTATGATTGAAGTACATGAAAAAACTCATTTAAAAATTAGACTCAATGAACCTTTTCGAAATACAAGTTTCGGTCAAAAAATCAGAATATATTATACACTATTTTAAACTAGTTTCGTTCAAAAAATCAAATTAAATCAGAAACTGTTCGAAATGATACGAAACTTTCCAGATCATTTATATATGTTACGAGGGAAGGTTATGATGGAAGTCCATGCAAAAAATCATCTGAAAATTAACGTCTATAAAAGTTTTCGAAATGCAAAATACGTTCAAAAAATCATAGTATATTATACACTAGTTTATACTAGTTTCGGTCAAAAAAGAAAATTTAATCGAGGACTTCTCGAAATGATACGAAACTTTTCAGATTATTGATATATTTTGTGAGGGAAGGTTATGATGGAAATCCGTGCAAAAAAACATCTGAAAATTAGATTCTATGAAGCTATTTTGAAATGCAAGTTTCGGTCAAAAAAACATAAATATTATACACTAGTTTTTTCTAGTTTCGGTCAAAATGTCGAATTAAATCGAGGAATGTTCCAATTATAAGAAACTTTTCAGATCATTTATATATGTTACAAGGGAAGGTTATGATGGAAGTCCATGAAAAAATCATCTGAAAATTTGTTTCTATAAAACATATCGAAATGCATGTTTCTGTCAAAAAATCATAGTATATTACACACTAGTTTACACTAGTTTTGGTCAAAAAATCAAAGTAAATCTAGGACTACTCGAAATGATACGAATATTTTCAGATCATTTCTATATATTAGGAGGGAAGGTTATGATTGAAGTAAATGAAAAAAATCATTTAAAAATTAGACTCAATGAACCTTTTTAAAATACAAGTTTCGGTCAAAAAATCAGAATATATTATACACTATTTTAAACTGGTTTCGTTCAAAAAATCAAATTAAATCAGAAACTGTTCGAAATGATACGAAACTTTCCAGATCATATATATATATGTTACGAGGGAAGGTTATGATGGAAGTCCATGCAAAAAATCATCTGAAAATTAACGTCTATAAAAGTTTTCGAAATGCAAAACTCGGTCAAAAAATCATAGTATATTATACACTAGTTTATACTAGTTTCGGTCAAAAAAGAAAATTTAATCGAGGACTGCTAGAAATGATACGCAAATTTTCAGATTATTGATATATTTTATGAGGGAAGGTTATGAGGGAAGTCCGTGCAAAATATCAATTGAAAATTAGATTCTATGAAGCTGTTTTGAAATGCAAGTTTCGGTCAAAAAATCAGAATATATTATACACTATTTTAAACTAGTTTCGTTCAAAAAATCAAATTAATTCAGAAACTGTTCGAAATTATACGAAACTTTCCAAATCATTTATATATGTTACGAGGGAAGGTTATGATGGAAGTCCATGCAAAAAATCATCTGAAAATTAACGTCTATAAAAGTTTTCGAAATGCAAAATTCGGTCAAAAAATCATAGTATATTATACACTAGTTTATACTAGTTTCGGTCAAAATAGAAAATTTAATCGAGGACTTCTCGAAATGATACGAAACTTTTCAGATTATTGATATATTTTGTGAGGGAAGGTTATGATGGAAATCCGTGCAAAAAAACATCTGAAAATTAGATTCTATGAAGCTATTTTGAAATGCAAGTTTCGGTCAAAAAATCATAAATATTATACACTAGTTTTTTCTAGTTCGGTCAAAATGTCGAATTAAATCGAGGAATGTTCGAATTATAAGAAACTTTTCAGATCATTTATATATGTTACAAGGGAAGGTTATGATGGAAGTCCATGAAAAAATCATCTGAAAATTTGTTTCTATAAAACATATCGAAATGCATGTTTCTGTCAAAAAATCATAGTATATTACACACTAGTTTACACTAGTTTCGGTCAAAAAATCAAAGTAAATCGAGGACTACTCGAAATGATACGAATATTTTCAGATCATTTCTATATATTACGAGGGAAGGTTATGATTGAAGTACATGAAAAAAATCATTTAAAAATTAGACTCAATGAACCTTTTCGAAATACAAGTTTAGGTCAAAAAATCAGAATATATTATACACTATTTTAAACTAGTTTCGTTCAAAAAATCAAATTAAATCAGAAACTGTTCGAAATGATACGAAACTTTCCAGATCATTTATATATGTTACGAGGGAAGGTTATGATGGAAGTCCACGCAAAAAATCATCTGAAAATTAACGTCTATAAAACTTTTCGAAATGCAAGTTTCGGTCAAAAAATCATAGTATATTATACACTAGTTTATACTAGTTTCGGTCAAAAAAGAAAATTTAATCGAGGACTTCTCGAAATGATACGAAACTTTTCAGATTATTGATATATTTTTTGAGGGAAGGTTATGATGGAAATCCGTGCAAAAAAACATCTGAAAATTAGATTCTATGAAGCTATTTTGAAATGCAAGTTTCGGTCAAAAAATCATAAATATTATACACTAGTTTATTCTAGTTTCGGTCAAAATATCAAATTAAATCGAGGAATGTTCCAATTATAAGAAACTTTTCAGATCATTTATATATGTTACAAGGGAAGGTTATGATGGAAGTCCATGAAAAAATCATCTGAAATTTGTTTCTATAAAACATATCGAAATGCATGTTTCTGTCAAAAAATCATAGTATATTACACACTAGTTTACACTAGTTTCGGTCAAAAAATCAAAGTAAATCTAGGACTACTCGAAATGATACGAATATTTTCAGATCATTTCTATATATTAGGACGGAAGGTTATGATTGAAGTACATGAAAAAACTCATTTAAAAATTAGACTCAATGAACCTTTTCGAAATACAAGTTTCGGTCAAAAAATCAGAATATATTATACACTATTTTAAACTAGTTTCGTTCAAAAAATCAAATTAAATCAGAAACTGTTCGAAATGATACGAAACTTTCCAGATCATTTATATATGTTACGAGGGAAGGTTATGATGGAAGTCCATGCAAAAAATCATCTGAAAATTAACGTCTATAAAAGTTTTCGAAATGCAAAATACGTTCAAAAAATCATAGTATATTATACACTAGTTTATACTAGTTTCGGTCAAAAAAGAAAATTTAATCGAGGACTTCTCGAAATGATACGAAACTTTTCAGATTATTGATATATTTTGTGAGGGAAGGTTATGATGGAAATCCGTGCAAAAAAACATCTGAAAATTAGATTCTATGAAGCTATTTTGAAATGCATGTTTCGGTCAAAAAAACATAAATATTATACACTAGTTTTTTCTAGTTTCGGTCAAAATGTCGAATTAAATCGAGGAATGTTCCAATTATAAGAAACTTTTCAGATCATTTATATATGTTACAAGGGAAGGTTATGATGGAAGTCCATGAAAAAATCATCTGAAAATTTGTTTCTATAAAACATATCGAAATGCATGTTTCTGTCAAAAAATCATAGTATATTACACACTAGTTTACACTAGTTTTGGTCAAAAAATCAAAGTAAATCTAGGACTACTCGAAATGATACGAATATTTTCAGATCATTTCTATATATTAGGAGGGAAGGTTATGATTGAAGTAAATGAAAAAAATCATTTAAAAATTAGACTCAATGAACCTTTTTAAAATACAAGTTTCGGTCAAAAAATCAGAATATATTATACACTATTTTAAACTGGTTTCGTTCAAAAAATCAAATTAAATCAGAAACTGTTCGAAATGATACGAAACTTTCCAGATCATATATATATGTTACGAGGGAAGGTTATGATGGAAGTCCATGCAAAAAATCATCTGAAAATTAACGTCTATAAAAGTTTTCGAAATGCAAAATTCGGTCAAAAAATCATAGTATATTATACACTAGTTTATACTAGTTTCGGTCAAAAAAGAAAATTTAATCGAGGACTGCTAGAAATGATACGCAAATTTTCAGATTATTGATATATTTTATGAGGGAAGGTTATGAGGGAAGTCCGTGCAAAATATCAATTGAAAATTAGATTCTATGAAGCTGTTTTGAAATGCAAGTTTCGGTCAAAAAATCAGAATATATTATACACTATTTTAAACTAGTTTCGTTCAAAAAATCAAATTAATTCAGAAACTGTTCAAAATTATACGAAACTTTCCAAATCATTTATATATGTTACGAGGGAAGGTTATGATGGAAGTCCATGCAAAAAATCATCTGAAAATTAACGTCTATAAAAGTTTTCGAAATGCAAAATTCGGTCAAAAAATCATAGTATATTATACACTAGTTTATACTAGTTTCGGTCAAAAAAGAAAATTTAATCGAGGACTTCTCGAAATGATACGAAACTTTTCAGATTATTGATATATTTTGTGAGGGAAGGTTATGATGGAAATCCGTGCAAAAAAACATCTGAAAATTAGATTCTATGAAGCTATTTTGAAATGCAAGTTTCGGTCAAAAAATCATAAATATTATACACTAGTTTTTTCTAGTTCGGTCAAAATGTCGAATTAAATCGAGGAATGTTCCAATTATAAGAAACTTTTCAGATCATTTATATATGTTACAAGGGAAGGTTATGATGGAAGTCCATGAAAAAATCATCTTAAAATTTGTTTCTATAAAACATATCGAAATGCATGTTTCTGTCAAAAAATCATAGTATATTACACACTAGTTTACACTAGTTTCGGTCAAAAAATCAAAGTAAATCGAGGACTACTCGAAATGATACGAATATTTTCAGATCATTTCTATATATTACGAGGGAAGGTTATGATTGAAGTACATGAAAAAAATCATTTAAAAATTAGACTCAATGAACCTTTTCGAAATACAAGTTTAGGTCAAAAAATCAGAATATATTATACACTATTTTAAACTAGTTTCGTTCAAAAAATCAAATTAAATCAGAAACTGTTCGAAATGATACGAAACTTTCCAGATCATTTATATATGTTACGAGGGAAGGTTATGATGGAAGTCCACGCAAAAAATCATCTGAAAATTAACGTCTATAAAACTTTTCGAAATGCAAGTTTCGGTCAAAAAATCATAGTATATTATACACTAGTTTATACTAGTTTCGGTCAAAAAAGAAAATTTAATCGAGGACTTCTCGAAATGATACGAAAATTTTCAGATTATTGATATATTTTTTGAGGGAAGGTTATGATGGAAATCCGTGCAAAAAAACATCTGAAAATTAGATTCTATGAAGCTATTTTGAAATGCAAGTTTCGGTCAAAAAATCATAAATATTATACACTAGTTTATTCTAGTTTCGGTCAAAATGTCAAATTAAATCGAGGAATGTTCCAATTATAAGAAACTTTTCAGATCATTTATATATGTTACAAGGGAAGGTTATGATGGAAGTCCATGAAAAAATCATCTGAAATTTGTTTCTATAAAACATATCGAAATGCATGTTTCTGTCAAAAAATCATAGTATATTACACACTAGTTTACACTAGTTTCGGTCAAAAAATCAAAGTAAATCTAGGACTACTCGAAATGATACGAATATTTTCAGATCATTTCTATATATTAGGACGGAAGGTTATGATTGAAGTACATGAAAAAACTCATTTAAAAATTAGACTCAATGAACCTTTTCGAAATACAAGTTTCGGTCAAAAAATCAGAATATATTATACACTATTTTAAACTAGTTTCGTTCAAAAAATCAAATTAAATCAGAAACTGTTCGAAATGATACGAAACTTTCCAGATCATTTATATATGTTACGAGGGAAGGTTATGATGGAAGTCCATGCAAAAAATCATCTGAAAATTAACGTCTATAAAAGTTTTCGAAATGCAAAATACGTTCAAAAAATCATAGTATATTATACACTAGTTTATACTAGTTTCGGTCAAAAAAGAATTTAATCGAGGACTTCTCGAAATGATACGAAACTTTTCAGATTATTGATATATTTTGTGAGGGAAGGTTATGATGGAAATCCGTGCAAAAAAACATCTGAAAATTAGATTCTATGAAGCTATTTTGAAATGCAAGTTTCGGTCAAAAAAACATAAATATTATACACTAGTTTTTTCTAGTTTCGGTCAAAATGTCGAATTAAATCGAGGAATGTTCCAATTATAAGAAACTTTTCAGATCATTTATATATGTTACAAGGGAAGGTTATGATGGAAGTCCATGAAAAAATCATCTGAAAATTTGTTTCTATAAAACATATCGAAATGCATGTTTCTGTCAAAAAATCATAGTATATTACACACTAGTTTACACTAGTTTTGGTCAAAAAATCAAAGTAAATCTAGGACTACTCGAAATGATACGAATATTTTCAGATCATTTCTATATATTAGGAGGGAAGGTTATGATTGAAGTAAATGAAAAAAATCATTTAAAAATTAGACTCAATGAACCTTTTTAAAATACAAGTTTCGGTCAAAAAATCAGAATATATTATACACTATTTTAAACTGGTTTCGTTCAAAAAATCAAATTAAATCAGAAACTGTTCGAAATGATACGAAACTTTCCAGATCATATATATATGTTACGAGGGAAGGTTATGATGGAAGTCCATGCAAAAAATCATCTGAAAATTAACGTCTATAAAAGTTTTCGAAATGCAAAATTCGGTCAAAAAATCATAGTATATTATACACTAGTTTATACTAGTTTCGGTCAAAAAAGAAAATTTAATCGAGGACTGCTAGAAATGATACGCAAATTTTCAGATTATTGATATATTTTATGAGGGAAGGTTATGAGGGAAGTCCGTGCAAAATATCAATTGAAAATTAGATTCTATGAAGCTGTTTTGAAATGCAAGTTTCGGTCAAAAAATCAGAATATATTATACACTATTTTAAACTAGTTTCGTTCAAAAAATCAAATTAATTCAGAAACTGTTCGAAATTATACGAAACTTTCCAAATCATTTATATATGTTACGAGGGAAGGTTATGATGGAAGTCCATGCAAAAAATCATCTGAAAATTAACGTCTATAAAAGTTTTCGAAATGCAAAATTCGGTCAAAAAATCATAGTATATTATACACTAGTTTATACTAGTTTCGGTCAAAAAAGAAAATTTAATCGAGGACTTCTCGAAATGATACGAAACTTTTCAGATTATTGATATATTTTGTGAGGGAAGGTTATGATGGAAATCCGTGCAAAAAAACATCTGAAAATTAGATTCTATGAAGCTATTTTGAAATGCAAGTTTCGGTCAAAAAATCATAAATATTATACACTAGTTTTTTCTAGTTCGGTCAAAATGTCGAATTAAATCGAGGAATGTTCGAATTATAAGAAACTTTTCAGATCATTTATATATGTTACAAGGGAAGGTTATGATGGAAGTCCATGAAAAAATCATCTGAAAATTTGTTTCTATAAAACATATCGAAATGCATGTTTCTGTCAAAAAATCATAGTATATTACACACTAGTTTCGGTCAAAAAATCAAAGTAAATCGAGGACTACTCGAAATGATACGAATATTTTCAGATCATTTCTATATATTACGAGGGAAGGTTATGATTGAAGTACATGAAAAAAATCATTTAAAAATTAGACTCAATGAACCTTTTCGAAATACAAGTTTAGGTCAAAAAATCAGAATATATTATACACTATTTTAAACTAGTTTCGTTCAAAAAATCAAATTAAATCAGAAACTGTTCGAAATGATACGAAACTTTCCAGATCATTTATATATGTTACGAGGGAAGGTTATGATGGAAGTCCACGCAAAAAATCATCTGAAAATTAACGTCTATAAAACTTTTCGAAATGCAAGTTTCGGTCAAAAAATCATAGTATATTATACACTAGTTTATACTAGTTTCGGTCAAAAAAAGAAAATTTAATCGAGGACTGCTAGAAATGATACGCAAATTTTCAGATTATTGATATATTTTATGAGGGAAGGTTATGACGGAAGTCCGTGGAAAAAATCAACTGAACATTAGATACTATGAAGCTTTTTTGAAATGCAAGTTTCGGTCAAAAAATCAGAATATATTATACACTATTTTAAACTAGTTTCGTTCAAAAAATCAAATTAAATCAGAAACTGTTCGAAATGATACGAAACTTTCCAGATCATTTATATATGTTACGAGGGAAGGTTATGATGGAAGTCCATGCAAAAAATCATCTGAAAATTAACGTCTATAAAACTTTTCGAAATGCAAGTTTCGGTCAAAAAATCATAGTATATTATACACTAGTTTATACTAGTTTCGGTCAAAAAAGAAAATTTAATCGAGGACTGCTAGAAATGATACGCAAATTTTCAGATTATTGATATATTTTATGAGGGAAGGTTATGACGGAAGTCCGTGCAAAAAATCAACTGAACATTAGATGCTATGAAGCTTTTTTGAAATGCAAGTTTCGGTCAAAAAATCAGAATATATTATACACTATTTTAAACTAGTTTCGTTCAAAAAATCAAATTAAATCAGAAACTGTTCGAAATGATACGAAACTTTCCAGATCATTTATATATGTTACGAGGGAAGGTTATGATGGAAGTCCATGCAAAAAATCATCTGAAAATTAACGTCTATAAAACTTTTCGAAATGCAAAATTCGGTCAAAAAATCATAGTATATTATACACTAGTTTATACTAGTTTCGGTCAAAAAAGAAAATTTAATCGAGGACTTCTCGAAATGATACGAAACTTTTCAGATTATTGATATATTTTGTGAGGGAAGGTTATGATGGAAATCCGTGCAAAAAAACATCTGAAAATTAGATTCTATGAAGCTATTTTGAAATGCAAGTTTCGGTCAAAAAATCATAAATATTATACACTAGTTTTTTCTAGTTCGGTCAAAATGTCGAATTAAATCGAGGAATGTTCCAATTATAAGAAACTTTTCAGATCATTTATATATGTTACAAGGGAAGGTTATGATGGAAGTCCATGAAAAAATCATCTGAAAATTTGTTTCTATAAAACATATCGAAATGCATGTTTCTGTCAAAAAATCATAGTATATTACACACTAGTTTCGGTCAAAAAATCAAAGTAAATCGAGGACTACTCGAAATGATACGAATATTTTCAGATCATTTCTATATATTACGAGGGAAGGTTATGATTGAAGTACATGAAAAAAATCATTTAAAAATTAGACTCAATGAACCTTTTCGAAATACAAGTTTAGGTCAAAAAATCAGAATATATTATACACTATTTTAAACTAGTTTCGTTCAAAAAATCAAATTAAATCAGAAACTGTTCGAAATGATACGAAACTTTCCAGATCATTTATATATGTTACGAGGGAAGGTTATGATGGAAGTCCACGCAAAAAATCATCTGAAAATTAACGTCTATAAAACTTTTCGAAATGCAAGTTTCGGTCAAAAAATCATAGTATATTATACACTAATTTATACTAGTTTCGGTCAAAAAAGAAAATTTAATCGAGGACTGCTAGAAATGATACGCAAATTTTCAGATTATTGATATATTTTATGAGGGAAGGTTATGACGGAAGTCCGTGGAAAAAATCAACTGAACATTAGATGCTATGAAGCTTTTTTGAAATGCAAGTTTCGGTCAAAAAATCAGAATATATTATACACTATTTTAAACTAGTTTCGTTCAAAAAATCAAATTAAATCAGAAACTGTTCGAAATGATACGAAACTTTCCAGATCATTTATATATGTTACGAGGGAAGGTTATGATGGAAGTCCATGCAAAAAATCATCTGAAAATTAACGTCTATAAAACTTTTCGAAATGCAAGTTTCGGTCAAAAAATCATAGTATATTATACACTAGTTTATACTAGTTTTGGTCAAAAAAGAAAATTTAATCGAGGACTGCTAGAAATGATACGCAAATTTTCAGATTATTGATATATTTTATGAGGGAAGGTTATTACGGAAGTCCGTGCAAAAAATCAATTGAACATTAGATGCTATGAAGCTTTTTTGAAATGCAAGTTTCGGTCAAAAAATCAGAATATATTATACACTATTTTAAACTAGTTTCGTTCAAAAAATCAAATTAAATCAGAAACTGTTCGAAATGATACGAAACTTTCCAGATCATTTATATATGTTACGAGGGAAGGTTATGATGGAAGTCCATGCAAAAAATCATCTGAAAATTAACGTCTATAAAACTTTTCGAAATGCAAGTTTCGGTCAAAAAATCATAGTATATTATACACTAGTTTATACTAGTTTCGGTCAAAAAAGAAAATTTAATCGAGGACTTCTCGAAATGATACGAAACTTTTCAGATTATTGATATATTTTGTGAGGGAAGGTTATGATGGAAATCCGTGCAAAAAAACATCTGAAAATTAGATTCTATGAAGCTATTTTGAAATGCAAGTTTCGGTCAAAAAATGATAAATATTATACACTAGTTTATTCTAGTTTCGGTCAAAATGTCGAATTAAATCGAGGAATGTTCCAATTATAAGAAACTTTCCAGATCATTTATATCTGTTACAAGGGAAGGTTATGATGGAAGTCCATGAAAAAATCATCTGAAATTTGTTTCTATAAAACATATCGATATGCATGTTTCTGTCAAAAAATCATAGTATATTACACACTAGTTTACACTAGTTTCGGTCAAAAAATCAAAGTAAATCTAGGACTACTCGAAATGATACGAATATTTTCAGATCATTTCTATATATTAGGACGGAAGGTTATGATTAAAGTACTTGAAAAAAATCATTTAAAAATTAGACTCAATGAACCTTTTCGAAATACAAGTTTCAGTCAAAAAATCAGAATATATTATACACTATTTTAAACTAGTTTCGTTTAAAAAATCAAATTAAATCAGAAACTGTTCGAAATGATACGAAACTTTCCAGATCATTTATATATGTTACGAGGGAAGGTTATGATGGAAGTCCATGCAAAAAATCATCTGAAAATTAACGTCTATAAAAGTTTTCGAAATGCAAAATTCGGTCAAAAAATCATAGTATATTATACACTAGTTTATACTAGTTTCGGTCAAAAAAGAAAATTTAATCGAGGACTTCTCGAAATGATACGAAACTTTTCAGATTATTGATATATTTTGTGAGGGAAGGTTATGATGGAAATCCGTGCAAAAAAACATCTGAAAATTAGATTCTATGAAGCTATTTTGAAATGCAAGTTTCGGTCAAAAAATCATAAATATTATACACTAGTTTATTCTAGTTTCGGTCAAAATATCAAATTAAATCGAGGAATGTTCCAATTATAAGAAACTTTTCAGATCATTTATATATGTTACAAGGGAAGGTTATGATGGAAGTCCATGAAAAAATCATCTGAAATTTGTTTCTATAAAACATATCGAAATGCATGTTTCTGTCAAAAAATCATAGTATATTACACACTAGTTTACACTAGTTTCGGTCAAAAAATCAAAGTAAATCTAGGACTACTCGAAATGATACGAATATTTTCAGATCATTTCTATATATTAGGACGGAAGGTTATGATTGAAGTACATGAAAAAACTCATTTAAAAATTAGACTCAATGAACCTTTTCGAAATACAAGTTTCGGTCAAAAAATCAGAATATATTATACACTATTTTAAACTAGTTTCGTTCAAAAAATCAAATTAAATCAGAAACTGTTCGAAATGATACGAAACTTTCCAGATCATTTATATATGTTACGAGGGAAGGTTATGATGGAAGTCCATGCAAAAAATCATCTGAAAATTAACGTCTATAAAAGTTTTCGAAATGCAAAATACGTTCAAAAAATCATAGTATATTATACACTAGTTTATACTAGTTTCGGTCAAAAAAGAAAATTTAATCGAGGACTTCTCGAAATGATACGAAACTTTTCAGATTATTGATATATTTTGTGAGGGAAGGTTATGATGGAAATCCGTGCAAAAAAACATCTGAAAATTAGATTCTATGAAGCTATTTTGAAATGCAAGTTTCGGTCAAAAAAACATAAATATTATACACTAGTTTTTTCTAGTTTCGGTCAAAATGTCGAATTAAATCGAGGAATGTTCCAATTATAAGAAACTTTTCAGATCATTTATATATGTTACAAGGGAAGGTTATGATGGAAGTCCATGAAAAAATCATCTGAAAATTTGTTTCTATAAAACATATCGAAATGCATGTTTCTGTCAAAAAATCATAGTATATTACACACTAGTTTACACTAGTTTTGGTCAAAAAATCAAAGTAAATCTAGGACTACTCGAAATGATACGAATATTTTCAGATCATTTCTATATATTAGGAGGGAAGGTTATGATTGAAGTAAATGAAAAAAATCATTTAAAAATTAGACTCAATGAACCTTTTTAAAATACAAGTTTCGGTCAAAAAATCAGAATATATTATACACTATTTTAAACTGGTTTCGTTCAAAAAATCAAATTAAATCAGAAACTGTTCGAAATGATACGAAACTTTCCAGATCATATATATATGTTACGAGGGAAGGTTATGATGGAAGTCCATGCAAAAAATCATCTGAAAATTAACGTCTATAAAAGTTTTCGAAATGCAAAATTAGGTCAAAAAATCATAGTATATTATACACTAGTTTATACTAGTTTCGGTCAAAAAAGAAAATTTAATCGAGGACTGCTAGAAATGATACGCAAATTTTCAGATTATTGATATATTTTATGAGGGAAGGTTATGAGGGAAGTCCGTGCAAAATATCAATTGAAAATTAGATTCTATGAAGCTGTTTTGAAATGCAAGTTTCGGTCAAAAAATCAGAATATATTATACACTATTTTAAACTAGTTTCGTTCAAAAAATCAAATTAATTCAGAAACTGTTCAAAATTATACGAAACTTTCCAAATCATTTATATATGTTACGAGGGAAGGTTATGATGGAAGTCCATGCAAAAAATCATCTGAAAATTAACGTCTATAAAAGTTTTCGAAATGCAAAATTCGGTCAAAAAATCATAGTATATTATACACTAGTTTATACTAGTTTCGGTCAAAAAAGAAAATTTAATCGAGGACTTCTCGAAATGATACGAAACTTTTCAGATTATTGATATATTTTGTGAGGGAAGGTTATGATGGAAATCCGTGCAAAAAAACATCTGAAAATTAGATTCTATGAAGCTATTTTGAAATGCAAGTTTCGGTCAAAAAATCATAAATATTATACACTAGTTTTTTCTAGTTCGGTCAAAATGTCGAATTAAATCGAGGAATGTTCCAATTATAAGAAACTTTTCAGATCATTTATATATGTTACAAGGGAAGGTTATGATGGAAGTCCATGAAAAAATCATCTTAAAATTTGTTTCTATAAAACATATCGAAATGCATGTTTCTGTCAAAAAATCATAGTATATTACACACTAGTTTACACTAGTTTCGGTCAAAAAATCAAAGTAAATCGAGGACTACTCGAAATGATACGAATATTTTCAGATCATTTCTATATATTACGAGGGAAGGTTATGATTGAAGTACATGAAAAAAATCATTTAAAAATTAGACTCAATGAACCTTTTCGAAATACAAGTTTAGGTCAAAAAATCAGAATATATTATACACTATTTTAAACTAGTTTCGTTCAAAAAATCAAATTAAATCAGAAACTGTTCGAAATGATACGAAACTTTCCAGATCATTTATATATGTTACGAGGGAAGGTTATGATGGAAGTCCACGCAAAAAATCATCTGAAAATTAACGTCTATAAAACTTTTCGAAATGCAAGTTTCGGTCAAAAAATCATAGTATATTATACACTAGTTTATACTAGTTTCGGTCAAAAAAGAAAATTTAATCGAGGACTTCTCGAAATGATACGAAAATTTTCAGATTATTGATATATTTTTTGAGGGAAGGTTATGATGGAAATCCGTGCAAAAAAACATCTGAAAATTAGATTCTATGAAGCTATTTTGAAATGCAAGTTTCGGTCAAAAAATCATAAATATTATACACTAGTTTATTCTAGTTTCGGTCAAAATGTCAAATTAAATCGAGGAATGTTCCAATTATAAGAAACTTTTCAGATCATTTATATATGTTACAAGGGAAGGTTATGATGGAAGTCCATGAAAAAATCATCTGAAATTTGTTTCTATAAAACATATCGAAATGCATGTTTCTGTCAAAAAATCATAGTATATTACACACTAGTTTACACTAGTTTCGGTCAAAAAATCAAAGTAAATCTAGGACTACTCGAAATGATACGAATATTTTCAGATCATTTCTATATATTAGGACGGAAGGTTATGATTGAAGTACATGAAAAAACTCATTTAAAAATTAGACTCAATGAACCTTTTCGAAATACAAGTTTCGGTCAAAAAATCAGAATATATTATACACTATTTTAAACTAGTTTCGTTCAAAAAATCAAATTAAATCAGAAACTGTTCGAAATGATACGAAACTTTCCAGATCATTTATATATGTTACGAGGGAAGGTTATGATGGAAGTCCATGCAAAAAATCATCTGAAAATTAACGTCTATAAAAGTTTTCGAAATGCAAAATACGTTCAAAAAATCATAGTATATTATACACTAGTTTATACTAGTTTCGGTCAAAAAAGAAAATTTAATCGAGGACTTCTCGAAATGATACGAAACTTTTCAGATTATTGATATATTTTGTGAGGGAAGGTTATGATGGAAATCCGTGCAAAAAAACATCTGAAAATTAGATTCTATGAAGCTATTTTGAAATGCAAGTTTCGGTCAAAAAAACATAAATATTATACACTAGTTTTTTCTAGTTTCGGTCAAAATGTCGAATTAAATCGAGGAATGTTCCAATTATAAGAAACTTTTCAGATCATTTATATATGTTACAAGGGAAGGTTATGATGGAAGTCCATGAAAAAATCATCTGAAAATTTGTTTCTATAAAACATATCGAAATGCATGTTTCTGTCAAAAAATCATAGTATATTACACACTAGTTTACACTAGTTTTGGTCAAAAAATCAAAGTAAATCTAGGACTACTCGAAATGATACGAATATTTTCAGATCATTTCTATATATTAGGAGGGAAGGTTATGATTGAAGTAAATGAAAAAAATCATTTAAAAATTAGACTCAATGAACCTTTTTAAAATACAAGTTTCGGTCAAAAAATCAGAATATATTATACACTATTTTAAACTGGTTTCGTTCAAAAAATCAAATTAAATCAGAAACTGTTCGAAATGATACGAAACTTTCCAGATCATATATATATGTTACGAGGGAAGGTTATGATGGAAGTCCATGCAAAAAATCATCTGAAAATTAACGTCTATAAAAGTTTTCGAAATGCAAAATTCGGTCAAAAAATCATAGTATATTATACACTAGTTTATACTAGTTTCGGTCAAAAAAGAAAATTTAATCGAGGACTGCTAGAAATGATACGCAAATTTTCAGATTATTGATATATTTTATGAGGGAAGGTTATGAGGGAAGTCCGTGCAAAATATCAATTGAAAATTAGATTCTATGAAGCTGTTTTGAAATGCAAGTTTCGGTCAAAAAATCAGAATATATTATACACTATTTTAAACTAGTTTCGTTCAAAAAATCAAATTAATTCAGAAACTGTTCAAAATTATACGAAACTTTCCAAATCATTTATATATGTTACGAGGGAAGGTTATGATGGAAGTCCATGCAAAAAATCATCTGAAAATTAACGTCTATAAAAGTTTTCGAAATGCAAAATTCGGTCAAAAAATCATAGTATATTATACACTAGTTTATACTAGTTTCGGTCAAAAAAGAAAATTTAATCGAGGACTTCTCGAAATGATACGAAACTTTTCAGATTATTGATATATTTTGTGAGGGAAGGTTATGATGGAAATCCGTGCAAAAAAACATCTGAAAATTAGATTCTATGAAGCTATTTTGAAATGCAAGTTTCGGTCAAAAAATCATAAATATTATACACTAGTTTTTTCTAGTTCGGTCAAAATGTCGAATTAAATCGAGGAATGTTCCAATTATAAGAAACTTTTCAGATCATTTATATATGTTACAAGGGAAGGTTATGATGGAAGTCCATGAAAAAATCATCTTAAAATTTGTTTCTATAAAACATATCGAAATGCATGTTTCTGTCAAAAAATCATAGTATATTACACACTAGTTTACACTAGTTTCGGTCAAAAAATCAAAGTAAATCGAGGACTACTCGAAATGATACGAATATTTTCAGATCATTTCTATATATTACGAGGGAAGGTTATGATTGAAGTACATGAAAAAAATCATTTAAAAATTAGACTCAATGAACCTTTTCGAAATACAAGTTTAGGTCAAAAAATCAGAATATATTATACACTATTTTAAACTAGTTTCGTTCAAAAAATCAAATTAAATCAGAAACTGTTCGAAATGATACGAAACTTTCCAGATCATTTATATATGTTACGAGGGAAGGTTATGATGGAAGTCCACGCAAAAAATCATCTGAAAATTAACGTCTATAAAACTTTTCGAAATGCAAGTTTCGGTCAAAAAATCATAGTATATTATACACTAGTTTATACTAGTTTCGGTCAAAAAAAGAAAATTTAATCGAGGACTGCTAGAAATGATACGCAAATTTTCAGATTATTGATATATTTTATGAGGGAAGGTTATGACGGAAGTCCGTGGAAAAAATCAACTGAACATTAGATACTATGAAGCTTTTTTGAAATGCAAGTTTCGGTCAAAAAATCAGAATATATTATACACTATTTTAAACTAGTTTCGTTCAAAAAATCAAATTAAATCAGAAACTGTTCGAAATGATACGAAACTTTCCAGATCATTTATATATGTTACGAGGGAAGGTTATGATGGAAGTCCATGCAAAAAATCATCTGAAAATTAACGTCTATAAAACTTTTCGAAATGCAAGTTTCGGTCAAAAAATCATAGTATATTATACACTAGTTTATACTAGTTTTGGTCAAAAAAGAAAATTTAATCGAGGACTGCTAGAAATGATACGCAAATTTTCAGATTATTGATATATTTTATGAGGGAAGGTTATGACGGAAGTCCGTGCAAAAAATCAACTGAACATTAGATGCTATGAAGCTTTTTTGAAATGCAAGTTTCGGTCAAAAAATCAGAATATATTATACACTATTTTAAACTAGTTTCGTTCAAAAAATCAAATTAAATCAGAAACTGTTCGAAATGATACGAAACTTTCCAGATCATTTATATATGTTACGAGGGAAGGTTATGATGGAAGTCCATGCAAAAAATCATCTGAAAATTAACGTCTATAAAACTTTTCGAAATGCAAGTTTTGGTCAAAAAATCATAGTATATTATACACTAGTTTATACTAGTTTCGGTCAAAAAAGAAAATTTAATCGAGGACTTCTCGAAATGATACGAAACTTTTCAGATTATTGATATATTTTGTGAGGGAAGGTTATGATGGAAATCCGTGCAAAAAAACATCTGAAAATTAGATTCTATGAAGCTATTTTGAAATGCAAGTTTCGGTCAAAAAATGATAAATATTATACACTAGTTTATTCTAGTTTCGGTCAAAATGTCGAATTAAATCGAGGAATGTTCCAATTATAAGAAACTTTTCTAATCATTTATATATGTTACAAGGGAAGGTTATGATGGAAGTCCATGAAAAAATCATCTGAAATTTGTTTCTATAAAACATATCGAAATGCATGTTTCTGTCAAAAAATCATAGTATATTACACACTAGTTTTGGTCAAAAAATCAAAGTAAATCTAGGACTACTCGAAATGATACGAATATTTTCAGATCATTTCTATATATTAGGACGGAAGGTTATGATTGAAGTACATGAAAAAAATCATTTAAAAATTAGACTCAATGAACCTTTTCGAAATACAAGTTTCGGTTAAAAAATCAGAATATATTATACATTATTTTAAACTAGTTTCGTTCAAAAAATCAAATTAAATCAGAAACTGTTCGAAATGATACGAAACTTTCCAGATCATTTATATATGTTACGAGGGAAGGTTATGATGGAAGTCCATGCAAAAAATCATCTGAAAATTAACGTCTATAAAACTTTTCGAAATGCAAAATTCGGTCAAAAAATCATAGTATATTATACACTAGTTTATACTAGTTTCGGTCAAAAAAGAAAATTTAATCGAGGACTTCTCGAAATGATACGAAACTTTTCAGATTATTGATATATTTTGTGAGGGAAGGTTATGATGGAAATCCGTGCAAAAAAACATCTGAAAATTAGATTCTATGAAGCTATTTTGAAATGCAAGTTTCGGTCAAAAAAACATAAATATTATACACTAGTGTTTTCTAGTTTCGGTCAAAATGTCGATTTAAATCGAGGAATGTTCCAATTATAAGAAACTTTTCAGATCATTTATATATGTTACAAGGGAAGGTTATGATGGAAGTCCATGAAAAAATCATCTGAAAATTTGTTTCTATAAAACATATCGAAATGCATGTTTCTGTCAAAAAATCATGGTATATTACACACTAGTTTACACTAGTTTTGGTCAAAAAATCAAAGTAAATCGAGGACTACTCGAAATGATACGAATATTTTCAGATCATTTCTATATATTAGGAGGGAAGGTTATGATTGAAGTAAATGAAAAAAATCATTTAAAAATTAGACTCAATGAACCTTTTTAAAATACAAGTTTCGGTCAAAAAAAATCAGAATATATTTTACACTATTTTAAACTGGTTTCGTTCAAAAAATCAAATTAAATCAGAAACTGTTCGAAATGATACGAAACTTTCCAGATCATATATATATGTTACGAGGGAAGGTTATGATGGAAGTCCATGCAAAAAATCATCTGAAAATTAACGTCTATAAAACTTTTCGAAATGCAAGTTTCGGTCAAAAAATCATAGTATATTATACACTAGTTTATACTAGTTTCGGTCAAAAAAGAAAATTTAATCGAGGACTGCTAGAAATGATACGCAAATTTTCAGATTATTGATATATTTTATGAGGGAAGGTTATGAGGGAAGTCCGTGCAAAAAATCAATTGAAAATTAGATTCTATGAAGCTGTTTTGAAATGCAAGTTTCGGTCAAAAAATCAGAATATATTATACACTATTTTAAACTAGTTTCGTTCAAAAAATCAAATTAATTCAGAAACTGTTCAAAATTATACAAAACTTTCCAGATCATTTATATATGTTACGAGGGAAGGTTATGATGGAAATCCATGCAAAAAATCATCTGAAAATTAACGTCTATAAAACTTTTCGAAATGCAAAATTCGGTCAAAAAATCATAGTATATTATACACTAGTTTATACTAGTTTCGGTCAAAAAAGAAAATTTAATCGAGGACTTCTCGAAATGATACGAAACTTTTCAGATTATTGATATATTTTGTGAGGGAAGGTTATGATGGAAATCCGTGCAAAAAAACATCTGAAAATTAGATTCTATGAAGCTATTTTGAAATGCAAGTTTCGGTCAAAAAATCATAAATATTATACACTAGTTTTTTCTAGTTCGGTCAAAATGTCGAATTAAATCGAGGAATGTTCGAATTATAAGAAACTTTTCAGATCATTTATATATGTTACAAGGGAAGGTTATGATGGAAGTCCATGAAAAAATCATCTGAAAATTTGTTTCTATAAAACATATCGAAATGCATGTTTCTGTCAAAAAATCATAGTATATTACACACTAGTTTCGGTCAAAAAATCAAAGTAAATCGAGGACTACTCGAAATGATACGAATATTTTCAGATCATTTCTATATATTACGAGGGAAGGTTATGATTGAAGTACATGAAAAAAATCATTTAAAAATTAGACTCAATGAACCTTTTCGAAATACAAGTTTAGGTCAAAAAATCAGAATATATTATACACTATTTTAAACTAGTTTCGTTCAAAAAATCAAATTAAATCAGAAACTGTTCGAAATGATACGAAACTTTCCAGATCATTTATATATGTTACGAGGGAAGGTTATGATGGAAGTCCACGCAAAAAATCATCTGAAAATTAACGTCTATAAAACTTTTCGAAATGCAAGTTTCGGTCAAAAAATCATAGTATATTATACACTAATTTATACTAGTTTCGGTCAAAAAAGAAAATTTAATCGAGGACTGCTAGAAATGATACGCAAATTTTCAGATTATTGATATATTTTATGAGGGAAGGTTATGACGGAAGTCCGTGGAAAAAATCAACTGAACATTAGATGCTATGAAGCTTTTTTGAAATGCAAGTTTCGGTCAAAAAATCAGAATATATTATACACTATTTTAAACTAGTTTCGTTCAAAAAATCAAATTAAATCAGAAACTGTTCGAAATGATACGAAACTTTCCAGATCATTTATATATGTTACGAGGGAAGGTTATGATGGAAGTCCATGCAAAAAATCATCTGAAAATTAACGTCTATAAAACTTTTCGAAATGCAAGTTTCGGTCAAAAAATCATAGTATATTATACACTAGTTTATACTAGTTTTGGTCAAAAAAGAAAATTTAATCGAGGACTGCTAGAAATGATACGCAAATTTTCAGATTATTGATATATTTTATGAGGGAAGGTTATTACGGAAGTCCGTGCAAAAAATCAATTGAACATTAGATGCTATGAAGCTTTTTTGAAATGCAAGTTTCGGTCAAAAAATCAGAATATATTATACACTATTTTAAACTAGTTTCGTTCAAAAAATCAAATTAAATCAGAAACTGTTCGAAATGATACGAAACTTTCCAGATCATTTATATATGTTACGAGGGAAGGTTATGATGGAAGTCCATGCAAAAAATCATCTGAAAATTAACGTCTATAAAACTTTTCGAAATGCAAGTTTCGGTCAAAAAATCATAGTATATTATACACTAGTTTATACTAGTTTCGGTCAAAAAAGAAAATTTAATCGAGGACTTCTCGAAATGATACGAAACTTTTCAGATTATTGATATATTTTGTGAGGGAAGGTTATGATGGAAATCCGTGCAAAAAAACATCTGAAAATTAGATTCTATGAAGCTATTTTGAAATGCAAGTTTCGGTCAAAAAATGATAAATATTATACACTAGTTTATTCTAGTTTCGGTCAAAATGTCGAATTAAATCGAGGAATGTTCCAATTATAAGAAACTTTCCAGATCATTTATATCTGTTACAAGGGAAGGTTATGATGGAAGTCCATGAAAAAATCATCTGAAATTTGTTTCTATAAAACATATCGATATGCATGTTTCTGTCAAAAAATCATAGTATATTACACACTAGTTTACACTAGTTTCGGTCAAAAAATCAAAGTAAATCTAGGACTACTCGAAATGATACGAATATTTTCAGATCATTTCTATATATTAGGACGGAAGGTTATGATTAAAGTACATGAAAAAAATCATTTAAAAATTAGACTCAATGAACCTTTTCGAAATACAAGTTTCAGTCAAAAAATCAGAATATATTATACACTATTTTAAACTAGTTTCGTTTAAAAAATCAAATTAAATCAGAAACTGTTCGAAATGATACGAAACTTTCCAGATCATTTATATATGTTACGAGGGAAGGTTATGATGGAAGTCCATGCAAAAAATCATCTGAAAATTAACGTCTATAAAAGTTTTCGAAATGCAAAATTCGGTCAAAAAATCATAGTATATTATACACTAGTTTATACTAGTTTCGGTCAAAAAAGAAAATTTAATCGAGGACTTCTCGAAATGATACGAAACTTTTCAGATTATTGATATATTTTGTGAGGGAAGGTTATGATGGAAATCCGTGCAAAAAAACATCTGAAAATTAGATTCTATGAAGCTATTTTGAAATGCAAGTTTCGGTCAAAAAACATAAATATTATACACTAGTTTTTTCTAGTTTCGGTCAAAATGTCGAATTAAATCGAGGAATGTTCCAATTATAAGAAACTTTTCAGATCATTTATATATGTTACAAGGGAAGGTTATGATGGAAGTCCATGAAAAAATCATCTGAAAATTTTTTTCTATAAAACATATCGAAATGCATGTTTCTGTCAAAAAATCATAGTATATTACACACTAGTTTCGGTCAAAAAATCAAAGTAAATCGAGGACTACTCGAAATGATACGGATATATTCAGATCATTTCTATATATTAGGAGGGAAGGTTATGATTGAAGTACATGAAAAAAAATCATTTAAAAATTAGACTCAATGAACCTTTTTGAAATACAAGTTTCGATCAAAAAATTAGAATATATTATACACTATTTTAAACTGGTTTCGTTCAAAAAATCAAATTAAATCAGAAACTGTTCGAAATGATACGAAACTTTCCAGATCATTTATATATGTTACGAGGGAAGGTTATGATGGAAGTCCATGCAAAAAATCATCTGAAAATTAACGTCTATAAAACTTTTCGAAATGCAAGTTTCGGTCAAAAAATCATAGTATATTATACACTAGTTTATACTAGTTTCGGTCAAAAAAGAAAATTTAATTGAGGACTTCTCGAAATGATACGAAACTTTTCAGATTATTGATATATTTTGTGAGGGAAGGTTATGATGGAAATCCGTGCAAAAAAACATTGGAAAATTAGATTCTATGAAGCTATTTTGAAATGCAAGTTTCGGTCAAAAAATCATAAATATTATACACTAGTTTATTCTAGTTTCGGTCAAAATGTCGAATTAAATCGAGGAATGTTCCAATTATAAGAAACTTTTCAGATCATTTATATATGTTACAAGGGAAGGTTATGATGGAAGTCCATGAAAAAATCATCTGAAAATTTGTTTCTATAAAACATATCGAAATGCATGTTTCTGTCAAAAAATCATAGTATATTACACACTAGTTTACACTAGTTTCGGTCAAAAAATCAAAGTAAATCGAGGACTACTCGAAATGATACGAATATTTTCAGATCATTTCTATATATTAGGAGGGAAGGTTATGATTGAAGTACATGAAAAAAATCATTTAAAGATTAGACTCAATGAACCTTTTTGAAATACAAGTTTCGGTCAAAAAATAAGAATAAATTATACACTATTTTAAACTAGTTTCGTTCAAAAAATCAAATTAAATCAGAAACTATTCGAAATGATACGAAACTTTCCAGATCATTTATATATGTTACGAGGGAAAGTTATGATGGAAGTCCATGCAAAAAATCATCTGAAAATTAACGTCTATAAAACTTTTCGAAATGCAAGTTTCGGTCAAAAAATCATAGTATATTATACACTAGTTTATACTAGTTTCGGTCAAAAAAGAAAATTTAATCGAGGACTGCTAGAAATGATACGCAAATTTTCATATGATTGATATATTTTATGAGGGAAGGTTATGACGGAAGTCCGTGCAAAAAATCAACTGAACATTAGATGCTATGAAGCTTTTTTGAAATGCAAGTTTCGGTCAAAAAATCAGAATATATTATACACTATTTTAAACTAGTTTCGTTCAAAAAATCAAATTAAATCAGAAACTGTTCGAAATGATACGAAACTTTCCAGATCATTTATATATGTTACGAGGGAAGGTTATGATGGAATTCCATGCAAAAAATCATCTGAAAATTAACGTCTATAAAACTTTTCGAAATGCAAGTTTCGGTCAAAAAATCATAGTATATTATACACTAGTTTATACTAGTTTCGGTCAAAAAAGAAAATTTAATCGAGGACTTCTCGAAATGATACGAAACTTTTCAGATTATTGATGTATTTTGTGAGGGAAGGTTATGATGGAAATCTGTGCAAAAAAACATCTGAAAACTAGATTCTATGAAGCTATTTTGAAATGCAAGTTTCGGTCAAAAAATCATAAATATTATACACTAGTTTATTCTAGTTTCGGTCAAAATGTCAAATTAAATCGAGGAATGTTCCAATTATAAGAAACTTTTCAGATCATTTATATATGTTACAAGGGAAGGTTATGATGGAAGTCCATGAAAAAATCATCTGAAAATTTGTTTCTATAAAACATATCGAAATGCATGTTTCTGTCAAAAAATCATAGTATATTACACACTAGTTTACACTAGTTTCGGTCAAAAAATCAAAGTAAATCTAGGACTACTCGAAATGATACGAATATTTTCAGATCATTTCTATATATTAGGAGGGAAGGTTATGATTGAAGTACATGAAAAAAATCATTTAAAGATTAGACTCAATGAACCTTTTTGAAATACAAGTTTCGGTCAAAAAATAAGAATAAATTATACACTATTTTAAACTAGTTTCGTTCAAAAAATCAAATTAAATCAGAAACTGTTCGAAATGATACGAAACTTTCCAGATCATTTATATATGTTACGAGGGAAAGTTATGATGGAAGTCCATGCAAAAAATCATCTGAAAATTAACGTCTATAAAACTTTTCGAAATGCAAGTTTCGGTCAAAAAATCATAGTATATTATACACTAGTTTATACTAGTTTTGGTCAAAAAAGAAAATTTAATCGAGGACTGCTAGAAATGATACGCAAATTTTCAGATTATTGATATATTTTATGAGGGAAGGTTATGACGGAAGTCCGTGCAAAAAATCAACTGAACATTAGATGCTATGAAGCTTTTTTGAAATGCATGTTTCGGTCAAAAAATCAGAATATATTATACACTATTTTAAACTAGTTTCGTTCAAAAAATCAAATTAAATCAGAAACTGTTCGAAATGATACGAAACTTTCCAGATCATTTATATATGTTACGAGGGAAGGTTATGATGGAATTCCATGCAAAAAATCATCTGAAAATTAACGTCTATAAAACTTTTCGAAATGCAAGTTTCGGTCAAAAAATCATAGTATATTATACACTAGTTTATACTAGTTTCGGTCAAAAAAGAAAATTTAATCGAGGACTTCTCGAAATGATACGAAACTTTTCAGATTATTGATGTATTTTGTGAGGGAAGGTTATGATGGAAATCTGTGCAAAAAAACATCTGAAAACTAGATTCTATGAAGCTATTTTGAAATGCAAGTTTCGGTCAAAAAATCATAAATATTATACACTAGTTTATTCTAGTTTCGGTCAAAATGTCAAATTAAATCGAGGAATGTTCCAATTATAAGAAACTTTTCAGATCATTTATATATGTTACAAGGGAAGGTTATGATGGAAGTCCATGAAAAAATCATCTGAAAATTTGTTTCTATAAAACATATCGAAATGCATGTTTCTGTCAAAAAATCATAGTATATTACACACTAGTTTACACTAGTTTCGGTCAAAAAATCAAAGTAAATCTAGGACTACTCGAAATGATACGAATATTTTCAGATCATTTCTATATATTAGGAGGGAAGGTTATGATTGAAGTACATGAAAAAAATCATTTAAAGATTAGACTCAATGAACCTTTTTGAAATACAAGTTTCGGTCAAAAAATAAGAATAAATTATACACTATTTTAAACTAGTTTCGTTCAAAAAATCAAATTAAATCAGAAACTGTTCGAAATGATACGAAACTTTCCAGATCATTTATATATGTTACGAGGGAAAGTTATGATGGAAGTCCATGCAAAAAATCATTTGAAAATTAACGTCTATAAAACTTTTCGAAATGCAAGTTTCGGTCAAAAAATCATAGTATATTATACACTAGTTTATACTAGTTTTGGTCAAAAAAGAAAATTTAATCGTGGACTGCTAGAAATGATACGCAAATTTTCAGATTATTGATATATTTTATGAGGGAAGGTTATGACGGAAGTCCGTGCAAAAAATCAACTGAACATTAGATGCTATGAAGCTTTTTTGAAATGCATGTTTCGGTCAAAAAATCAGAATATATTATACACTATTTTAAACTAGTTTCGTTCAAAAAATCAAATTAAATCAGAAACTGTTCGAAATGATACGAAACTTTCCAGATCATTTATATATGTTACGAGGGAAGGTTATGATGGAATTCCATGCAAAAAATCATCTGAAAATTAACGTCTATAAAACTTTTCGAAATGCAAGTTTCGGTCAAAAAATCATAGTATATTATACACTAGTTTATACTAGTTTCGGTCAAAAAAGAAAATTTAATCGAGGACTTCTCGAAATGATACGAAACTTTTCAGATTATTGATATATTTTGTGAGGGAAGGTTATGATGGAAATCTGTGCAAAAAAACATCTGAAAATTAGATTCTATGAAGCTATTTTGAAATGCAAGTTTCGGTCAAAAAATCATAAATATTATACACTAGTTTATTCTAGTTTCGGTCAAAATGTCGAATTAAATCGAGGAATGTTCCAATTATAAGAAACTTTTCAGATCATTTATATATGTTACAAGGGAAGGTTATGATGGAAGTCCATGAAAAAATCATCTGAAAATTTGTTTCTATAAAACATATCGAAATGCATGTTTCTGTCAAAAAATCATAGTATATTACACACTAGTTTACACTAGTTTCGGTCAAAAAATCAAAGTAAATCTAGGACTACTCGAAATGATACGAATATTTTCAGATCATTTCTATATATTAGGACGGAAGGTTATGATTGAAGTACATGAAAAAAATCATTTAAAAATTAGACTCAATGAACCTTTTCGAAATACAAGTTTCGGTCAAAAAATCAGAATATATTATACACTATTTTAAACTAGTTTCGTTCAAAAAATCAAATTAAATCAGAAACTGTTCGAAATGATACGAAACTTTCCAGATCATTTATATATGTTACAAGGGAAGGTTATGATGGAAGTCCATGCAAAAAATCATCTGAAAATTAACGTCTATAAAACTTTTCGAAATGCAAGTTTCGGTCAAAAAATCATAGTATATTATACACTAGTTTATACTAGTTTTGGTCAAAAAAGAAAATTTAATCGAGGACTGCTAGAAATGAAACGCAAATTTTCAGATTATTGATATATTTTATGAGGGAAGGTTATGACGGAAGTCCGTGCAAAAAATCAACTGAACATTAGATGCTATAAAGCTTTTTTGAAATGCAAGTTTCGGTCAAAAAATCAGAATATATTATACACTATTTTAAACTAGTTTCGTTCAAAAAATCAAATTAAATCAGAAATTGTTCGAAATGATACGAAACTTTTCAGATCATTTATATATGTTACGAGGGAAGGTTATGATGGAAGTCCATGCAAAAAATCATCTGAAAATTAACGTCTATAAAACTTTTCGAAATGCAAGTTTCGGTCAAAAAATCAGTATATTATACACTAGTTTATACTAGTTTCGGTCAAAAAAGAAAATTTAATCGAGGACTTCTCGAAATGATACGAAACTTTTCAGATTATTGATATATTTTGTGAGGGAAGGTTATGATGGAAATCCGTGCAAAAAAACATCTGAAAATTAGATTCTATGAAGCTATTTTGAAATGCAAGTTTCGGTCAAAAAATCATAAATATTATACACTAGTTTATTCTAGTTTCGGTCAAAATGTCGAATTAAATCGAGGAATGTTCCAATTATAAGAAACTTTTCAGATCATTTATATATGTTACAAGGGAAGGTTATGATGGAAGTCCATGAAAAAATCATCTGAAAATTTGTTTCTATAAAACATATCGAAATGCATGTTTTTGTCAAAAAATCATAGTATATTACACACTAGTTTACACTAGTTTCGGTCAAAAAATCAAAGTAAATCTAGGACTACTCGAAATGATACGAATATTTTCAGATCATTTCTATATATTAGGACGGAAGGTTATGATTGAAGTACATGAAAAAAATCATTTAAAAATTAGACTCAATGAACCTTTTCGAAATACAAGTTTTGGTCAAAAAATCAGAATATATTATACACTATTTTAAACTAGTTTCGTTCAAAAAATCAAATTAAATCAGAAACTGTTCGAAATGATACGAAACTTTCCAGATCATTTATATATGTTACGAGGGAAGGTTATGATGGAAGTCCATGCAAAAAATCATCTGAAAATTAACGTCTATAAAACTTTTCGAAATGCAAGTTTCGGTCAAAAAATCATAGTATATTATACACTAGTTTATACTAGTTTCGGTCAAAAAAGAAAATTTAATCGAGGACTGCTAGAAATGATACGCAAATTTTCAGATTATTGATATATTATATGAGGGAAGGTTATGACGGAAGTCCGTGCAAAAAATAAACTGAAAATTAGATTCTATGAAGCTTTTTTGAAATGCAAGGTTCGGTAAAAAAATCATAAATATTATACACTAGTTTATTCTAGTTTCGGTCAAAAATTCGAATTAAATCGAGGAATGTTCCAATTATAAGAAACTTTTCAGATCATTTATATATGTTACAAGGGAAGGTTATGATGGAAGTCCATGAAAAAATCATCTGAAAATTAGTTTCTATAAAACTTATCGAAATGCAAGTTTCTGTAAAAAAATCATAGTATATTATACACTAGTATACACTAGTTTCGATTAAAAAATCAAAGTAAATCGAGGACTACTTGAAATGATACAAATATTTTCAGATCATATTTATATATTACGTTGGAAGGTTATGATTGAAGTACATGAAAAAAATCATATAAAAATTAGACTCAATGAACTTTTTCGAAATACAAGTTTCGGTCAAAATATCAGAATATATTATACACTATTTTAAACTAGTTTCGTTCAAAAAATCAAATTAAATCAGAAACTGTTCGAAATGATACGAAACTTTCCAGATCATTTATATATGTTACAAGGGAAGGTTATGATGGAAGTCCATGCAAAAAATCATCTGAAAATTAACGACTATAAAACTTTTCGAAATGCAAATTTCGGTCAAAAAATCATAGTATATTATACACTAGTTTATACTAGTTTCGGTCAAAAAAGAAAATTTAATCGAGGACTGCTAGAAATGATAAGAAACTTTTCAGATTATTGATATATTTTGTGAGGGAAGGTTATGATGAAAATCCGTGCAAAAACTCATCTGAAAATTAGATTCTATGAAGCTATTTTGAAATGCAAGTTTCGGTCAAAAAGCATAAATATTATACACTAGTTTATTCTAGTTTCGGTCAAAAAGTCGAATTAAATCGAGGATTGTTCCAATTATAAGAAACTTTTCAGATCATTTATATATGTTACAAGGGAAGGTTATGATGGAAGTCCATGCAAAAAATCATCTGAAAATTAGTTTCTATAAAACTTATCGAAATGCAAGTTTCTGTAAAAAAATCATAGTATATTATACACTAGTTTCGATTAAAAAATCAAAGTAAATCGAGGACTACTTGAAATGATACAAATATTTTCAGATCATTTTTATATATTACGTTGGAAGGTTATGATTGAAGTACATGAAAAAAATCATATAAAAATTAGACTCAATGAACCTTTTCGAAATACAAGTTTCGGTCAAAATATCAGAATATATTATACACTATTTTAAACTAGTTTCGTTCAAAAAATCAAATTAAATCAGAAACTGTTCGAAATGATACGAAACTTTCCAGATCATTTATATATGTTACAAGGGAAGGTTATGATGGAAGTCCATGCAAAAAATCATCTGAAAATTAACGACTATAAAACTTTTCGAAATGCAAGTTTCGGTCAAAAAATCATAGTATATTATACACTAGTTTATACTAGTTTCGGTCAAAAAAGAAAATTTAATCGAGGACTGCTAGAAATGATACGAAACTTTTCAGATTATTGATATATTTTGTGAGGGAAGGTTATGATGGAAATCCGTGCAAAAAATCAACTGAAAATTAGATTCTATGAAGCTTTTTTGAAATGCAAGTTTCGGTCAAAAAATCATAAATATTATACACTAGTTTATTCTAGTTTCGGTCAAAAATTCGAATTAAATCGAGGAATGTTCCAATTATAAGAAACTTTCAAATCATTTATATATGTTACAAGGGAAGGTTATGATGGAAGTCCATTAAAAAATCATCTGAAAATTAGTTTCTATAAAACTTATCGAAATGCAAGTTTCTGTCAAAAAATCATCGTATAATACACAATAATTTACACTAGTTTCGATCAAAAAATCAAAGTAAATCGAGGACTACTCGAAATGATACGAATATTTTCAGATCATTTCTATATATTACGAGGGAATGTTATGATTGAAGTACATGAAAAAATCATTTAAAAATTAGACTCATTGAACCTTTTCGAAATACAAGTTTCGGTCAAAAAATCAGAATATATTATACACTATTTTAAACTAGTTTCGTTCAAAAAATCAAATTAAATTAGAAACTGTTCGAAATGATACGAAACTTTCCAGATCATTTATATATGTTACGAGGGAAGGTTATGATGGAAGTCCATGCAAAAAATCATCTGAAAATTAACGTCTATAAAACTTTTCGAAATGCAAGTTTCGGTCAAAAAATCATAGTATATTATACACTAGTTTATACTAGTTTCGGTCAAAAAAGAAAATTTAATCGAGGACTGCTAGAATTGATACGCAACTTTTCAGATTATTGATATATTATATGAGGGAAGGTTATGACGGAAGTCCGTGCAAAAAATCAACTGAAAATTAGATTCTATGAAGCTATTTTGAAATGCAAGTTTCGGTCAATAAATCATAAATATTATACACTAGTTTATTCTATTTTCGGTCAAAAATTCGAATTAAATCGAGGAATGTTCCAATTATAAGAAACTTATCAGATCATTTATATATGTTACAAGGGAAGGTTATGATGGAAGTCCATGCAAAAAATCATCTGAAAATTAGTTTCTATAAAACTTGTCGAAATGCAAGTTTCTGTCAAAAAATCATAGTATATTATACACTAATTTATACTAGTTTCGGTCAAAAAAGAAAATTTAATCGAGGACTTCTCGAAATGATAAGAAACTATTCAGATTATTGATATATTTTGTGAGGGAAGGTTATGATGGAAATTCGTGCAAAAAAACATCTGAAAATTAGATTCGATGAAGCTATTTTGAAATGCAAGTTTCGGTCAAAAAATCATAAATATTATACACTAGTTTATTCAAGTTTCGATCAAAATGTCGAATTAAATCGAGGAATGTTCCAATTATAAGAAACTTTTCAGATCATTTATATATGTTACAAGGGAAGGTTATGATGGAAGTCCATGAAAAAATCATCTGAAAATTTGTTTCTATAAAACATATCGAAATGCATGTTTCTGTCAAAAAATCGTAGTATATTACACACTAGTTTCGGTCAAAAAATCAAAGTAGCTCGAGGACTACTCGAAATGATACGAATATTTTCAGATCATTTCTATATATTAGGAGGGAAGGTTATGATTGAAGTACATGAAAAAAATCATTTAAAAATTAGACTCAATGAACCTTTTTGAAATACAAGTTTCGGTCAAAAAATCAGAATATATTATACACTATTTTAAACTAGTTTCGTTCAAAAAATCAAATTAAATCAGAAACTGTTCGAAATGATACGAAACTTTCCAGATCATTTATATATGTTACGAGGGAAGGTTATGATGGAAGTCCATGCAAAAAATCATCTGAAAATTAACGTCTATAAAACTTTTCGAAATGCAAGTTTCGGTCAAAAAATCATAGTATATTATACACTAGTTTATACTAGTTTCGGTCAAAAAAGAAAATTTAATCGAGGACTGCTAGAAATGATACGCAAATTTTCAGATTATTGATATATTATATGAGGGAAGGTTATGACGGAAGTCCGTGCAAAAAATCAACTGAAAATTAGATTCTATGAAGCTATTTTGAAATGCAAGTTTCGGTCAAAAAATCATAAATATTATACACTAGTTTATTCTATTTTCGGTCAAAAATTCGAATTAAATCGAGGAATGTTCCAATTATAAGAAACTTATCGGATCATTTATATATGTTACAAGGGAAGGTTATGATGGTAGTCCATGCAAAAAATCATCTGAAAATTAGTTTCTATAAAACTTGTCGAAATGCAAGTTTCTGTCAAAAAATCATAGTATATTATACACTAATTTATACTAGTTTCGGTCAAAAAAGAAAATTTAATCGAGGACTTCTCGAAATGATAAGAAACTTTTCAGATTATTGATATATTTTGTGAGGGAAGGTTATGATGGAAATTCGTGCAGAAAAACATCTGAAAATTAGATTCTATGAAGCTATTTTGAAATGCAAGTTTCGGTCAAAAAATCATAAATATTATACACTAGTTTATTCAAGTTTCGATCAAAATGTCGAATTAAATCGAGGAATGTTCCAATTATAAGAAACTTTTCAGATCATTTATATATGTTACAAGGGAAGGTTATGATGGAAGTCCATGAAAAAATCATCTGAAAATTTGTTTCTATAAAACATATCGAAATGCATGTTTCTGTCAAAAAATCGTAGTATATTACACACTAGTTTCGGTCAAAAAATCAAAGTAAATCGAGGACTACTCGAAATGATACGAATATTTTCAGATCATTTCTATATATTAGGAGGGAAGGTTATGATTGAAGTACATGAAAAAAATCATTTAAAAATTAGACTCAATGAACCTTTTTGAAATACAAGTTTCGGTCAAAAAATCAGAATATATTATACACTATTTTAAACTAGTTTCGTTCAAAAAATCAAATTAAATCAGAAACTGTTCGAAATGATACGAAACTTTCCAGATCATTTATATATGTTACGAGGGAAGGTTATGATGGAAGTCCATGCAAAAAATCATCTGAAAATTAACGTTTATAAAACTTTTCGAAATGCAAGTTTCGGTCAAAAAATCATAGTATATTATACACTAGTTTATACTAGTTTCGGTCAAAAAAGAAAATTTAATCGAGGACTGCTAGAAATGATACGCAAATTTTCAGATTATTGATATATTTTATGAGGGAAGGTTAAGACGGAATTCCGTGCAAAAAATCAACTGAAAATTAGATTCTATGAAGCTTTTTTGAAATGCATGTTTCGGTCAAAAAATCATAAATATTATACACTAGTTTATTCTAGTTTCGGTCAAAAATTCGAATTAAATCGAGGAATGTTCCAATTATAAGAAACTTTTCAGATCATTTATATATGTTACAATGGAAGGTTATGATGGAAGTCCATGCAAAAAATAATCTGAAAATTAGTTTCTATAAAACTTGTCGAAATGCAAAATTCGGTCAAAAAATCATAGTATATTATACACTAATTTATACTAGTTTCGGTCAAAAAAGAAAATTTAATCGAGGACTTCTCGAAATGATAAGAAACTTTTCAGATTATTGATATATTTTGTGAGGGAAGGTTATGATGGAAATCCATGCAAAAAAACATCTGAAAATTAGATTCTATGATGCTATTTTGAAATGCAAGTTTCGGTCAAAAAATCATAAATATTATACACTAGTTTATTCTAGTTTCGGTAAAAAAAGTCAAATTAAATTGAGGAATGTTCCAATTATAAGAAACTTTTCAGATCATTTATATATGTTACAAGGGAATGTTATTTTGAAAGTCCATGCAAAAAATCATCTGAATATTAGTTTCTATAAAACTTATCGAAATGCAAGTTTCTGTCAAAAAAATCATAGTATATTATACACTAGTTTCGGTCAAAACATCAAATGAAATTGAGGCCTTCTCGAAATGATACGAAACCTTTCAGATCATATCTATATATGTTACAGGGGAAGGTTATGATTGAAGTACATGAAAAAAATAATTTGAAAATTAGACTCAATGAACCTGTTCGAAATACAAGTTTCGGTCAAAAAATCGTAATATATTATACACTATTTTAAACTAGTTTCGTTCAAAAAATCAAATTAAATAAAAAACTGTTCGAAATGATACGAAACTTTTCAGATCATTTATATATGTTACTAAGGAAGGTTATGATGGAAGTCCATGCAAAAAATCATCTGAAAATTAACGTCTATAAAACTTTTCGAAATGCATGTTTCGGTCAAAAAATCATAGTATATTATACACTAGTTCATACTAGTTTCGGTCAAAAAAGTAAATTTAATCGAGGACTGCTCGAAATGATACGAAACTTTTCAGATTATTGATATATTTTATGAGGGAAGGTTATGATGGAAGTCCGTGCAAAAAATCATCTGAAAATTAGATTCTATGAAACTTTTTTGAAATGCAAGTTTTGATCAAAAAATCATAATTATTATACACTAGTTTATTCTAGTTTCGGTCAAAAAGTCGAATTAAATCGAGGACTCTTCCAATTATAAGAAACTTTTCAGATCATTTATATATGTTACAAGGGAAGGTTATGATGGAAGTCCTTGCAAAAAATCATCTGAAAATTAGTTTCTATAAAACATTATCGAAATGCAAGTTTCTGTCAAAAAATCATAGTATATTATACACTAGTTTCGGTCAAAAAATCAAATTAAATAGAGGACTACTCAAAATGATACGAAATGTTTCAGATCATTTCTATATTTTACGAGGGAAGGTTATGATTTAAGTAAATGAAAAAAAATCATTAGAAAATTAGACTCAATGAACCTTTTCGAAATACAAGTTTTAGTCAAAAAATCATAATATATTATACACTGTTTTAAACTAGTTTCGTTCAAAAAATCAAATTATATCAGAAACTGTTTGAAATGATACAAAACTTTTCAGATCATTTATATATGTTACTAAGGAAGGTTATGATGGAAGTCCATGCAAAATATCATCTGAAAATTAACGTCTATAAAACTTTTCGAAATGCAAGTTTCGGTAAAAAAATCATAGTATATTATACACTAGTTCATACTAGTTTCGGTCAAAAAAGTAAATTTAATCGAGGACTGCTCGAAATGATACGAAAATTTTCAGATTATTGATATATTTTATGAGGGAAGGTTATGATGGAAGTCCGTGCAAAAAATCATCTGAAAATTAGATTCTATGAAACTTTTTTGAAATGCAAGATTCGGTCAAAATATCATAAATATTATACACTAGTTTATTCTAGTTTCGGTAAAAAAGTCGAATTAAATCGAGGAATGTTCCAATTATAAGAAACTTTTCAGATCATTTATATATGTTACAAGGGAAGGTTATGTTGGAAGTCCATGCAAAAAATCATCTGAATATTAGTTTCTATAAAACTTATCGAAATGCAAGTTTCTGTCAAAAAATCATAGTATATTATACACTAGTTTCGGTCAAAACATCAAATGAAATTGAGGCCTACTCGAAATGATACGAAACCTTTCAGATCATATCTATATATGTTACGGGGGAAGGTTATGATTGAAGTACATGAAAAAAATAATTTGAAAATTAGACTCAATGAACCTGTTCGAAATACAAGTTTCGGTCAAAAAATCATAATATATTATACACTATTTTAAACTAGTTTCGTTCAAAAAATCAAATTAAATCAGAAACTGTTTGAAATGATACGAAACTTTTCAGATCATTTATATATGTTACTAAGGAAGGTTATGATGGAAGTCCATGCAAAAAATCATCTGAAAATTAACGTCTATAAAACTTTTCGAAATGCATGTTTCGGTCAAAAAATCATAGTATATTATACACTAGTTCATACTTGTTTCGGTCAAAAAAGTAAATTTAATCGAGGACTGCTCGAAATGATACGAAACTTTTCAGATTATTGATATATTTTATGAGGGAAGGTTATGATGGAAGTCCGTGCAAAAAATCATCTGAAAATTAGATTCTCTGAAACTTTTTTGAAATGCAAGTTTCGATCAAAAAATCATAAATATTAAACACTAGTTTATTCTAGTTTCGGTCAAAAAGTCGAATTAAATCGAGGACTCTTCCAATTATAAGAAACTTTTCAGATCATTTATATATGTTACAAGGGAAGGTTATGATGGAAGTCCTTGCAAAAAATCGTCTGAAAATTAGTTTCTATAAAACATTATCGAAATGCAAGTTTCTGTCAAAAAATCATAGTATATTATACACTAGTTTACACTAGTTTCGGTCAAAAAATCAAATTAAATAGAGGACTACTCGAAATGATACGAAACGTTTCAGATCATTTTTATATTTTACGAGGGAAGGTTATGTATGAAGTACATGAAAAAAAATCATTAGAAAATTAGACTCAATGAACCTTTTCGAAATACAAGTTTTAGTCAAAAAATCATAATATATTATACACTGTTTTAAACTAGTTTCGTTCAAAATTAAATTAAATCAGAAACTGTTCGAAATGATACAAAACTTTTCAGATCATTTATATATGTTACTAAGGAAGGTTATGATGGAAGTCCATGCAAAATATCATCTGAAAATTAACGTCTATAAAACTTTTCGAAATGCAAGTTTCGGTAAAAAAAAACATAGTATATTATACACTAGTTCATACTAGTTTCGGTCAAAAAAGTAAATTTAATCGAGGACTGCTCGAAATGATACGAAACTTTTCAGATTATTGATATATTTTATGAGGGAAGGTTATGATGGAAGTCCGTGCAAAAAATCATCTGAAAATTAGATTCTATGAAACGTTTTTGAAATGCAAGATTCGGTCAAAAAATCATAAATATTATACACTAGTTTATTCTAGTTTCGGTAAAAAAGTCGAATTAAATCGAGGAATGTTCCAATTATAAGAAACTTTTCAGATCATTTATATATGTTACAAGGGAAGGTTATGTTGGAAGTCCATGCAAAAAATCATCTGAATATTAGTTTCTATAAAACTTATCGAAATGCAAGTTTCTGTCAAAAAATCATAGTATATTATACACTAGTTTCGGTCAAAACATCAAATGAAATTGAGGCCTACTCGAAATGATACGAAACCTTTCAGATCATATCTATATATGTTACGGGGGAAGGTTATGATTGAAGTACATGAAAAAAATAATTTGAAAATTAGACTCAATGAACCTGTTCGAAATACAAGTTTCGGTCAAAAAATCATAATATATTATACACTATTTTAAACTAGTTTCGTTCAAAAAATCAAATTAAATCAGAAACTGTTTGAAATGATACGAAACTTTTCAGATCATTTATATATGTTACTAAGGAAGGTTATGATGGAAGTCCATGCAAAAAATCATCTGAAAATTAACGTCTATAAAACTTTTCGAAATGCATGTTTCGGTCAAAAAATCATAGTATATTATACACTAGTTCATACTTGATTCGGTCAAAAAAGTAAATTTAATCGAGGACTGCTCGAAATGATACGAAACTTTTCAGATTATTGATATATTTTATGAGGGAAGGTTATGATGGAAGTCCGTGCAAAAAATCATCTGAAAATTAGATTCTCTGAAACTTTTTTGAAATGCAAGTTTCGATCAAAAAATCATAAATATTAAACACTAGTTTATTCTAGTTTCGGTCAAAAAGTCGAATTAAATCGAGGACTCTTCCAATTATAAGAAACTTTTCAGATCATTTATATATGTTACAAGGGAAGGTTATGATGGAAGTCCTTGCAAAAAATCGTCTGAAAATTAGTTTCTATAAAACATTATCGAAATGCAAGTTTCTGTCAAAAAATCATAGTATATTATACACTAGTTTACACTAGTTTCGGTCAAAAAATCAAATTAAATAGAGGACTACTCGAAATGATACGAAACGTTTCAGATCATTTTTATATTTTACGAGGGAAGGTTATGTATGAAGTACATGAAAAAAAAATCATTAGAAAATTAGACTCAATGAACCTTTTCGAAATACAAGTTTTAGTCAAAAAATCATAATATATTATACACTGTTTTAAACTAGTTTCGTTCAAAATTAAATTAAATCAGAAACTGTTCGAAATGATACAAAACTTTTCAGATCATTTATATATGTTACTAAGGAAGGTTATGATGGAAGTCCATGCAAAATATCATCTGAAAATTAACGTCTATAAAACTTTTCGAAATGCAAGTTTCGGTAAAAAAAACCATAGTATATTATACACTAGTTCATACTAGTTTCGGTCAAAAAAGTAAATTTAATCGAGGACTGCTCGAAATGATACGAAACTTTTCAGATTATTGATATATTTTATGAGGGAAGGTTATGATGGAAGTCCGTGCAAAAAATCATCTGAAAATTAGATTCTATGAAACGTTTTTGAAATGCAAGATTCGGTCAAAAAATCATAAATATTAGACACTAGTTTATTCTAGTTTCGGTAAAAAAGTCGAATTAAATCGAGGAATGTTCCAATTATAAGAAACTTTTCAGATCATTTATATATGTTACAAGGGAAGGTTATGTTGGAAGTCCATGCAAAAAATCATCTGAATATTAGTTTCTATAAAACTTATCGAAATGCAAGTTTCTGTCAAAAAATCATAGTATATTATACACTAGTTTCGGTCAAAACATCAAATGAAATTGAGGCCTACTCGAAATGATACGAAACCTTTCAGATCATATCTATATATGTTACGGGGGAAGGTTATGATTGAAGTACATGAAAAAAATAATTTGAAAATTAGACTCAATGAACCTGTTCGAAATACAAGTTTCGGTCAAAAAATCATAATATATTATACACTATTTTAAACTAGTTTCGTTCAAAAAATCAAATTAAATCAGAAACTGTTTGAAATGATACGAAACTTTTCAGATCATTTATATATGTTACTAAGGAAGGTTATGATGGAAGTCCATGCAAAAAATCATCTGAAAATTAACGTCTATAAAACTTTTCGAAATGCATGTTTCGGTCAAAAAATCATAGTATATTATACACTAGTTCATATTTGTTTCGGTCAAAAAAGTAAATTTAATCGAGGACTGCTCGAAATGATACGAAACTTTTCAGATTATTGATATATTTTATGAGGGAAGGTTATGATGGAAGTCCGTGCAAAAAATCATCTGAAAATTAGATTCTCTGAAACTTTTTTGAAATGCAAGTTTCGATCAAAAAATCATAAATATTAAACACTAGTTTATTCTAGTTTCGGTCAAAAAGTCGAATTAAATCGAGGACTCTTCCAATTATAAGAAACTTTTCAGATCATTTATATATGTTACAAGGGAAGGTTATGATGGATGTCCTTGCAAAAAATCGTCTGAAAATTAGTTTCTATAAAACATTATCGAAATGCAAGTTTCTGTCAAAAAATCATAGTATATTATACACTAGTTTACACTAGTTTCGGTCAAAAAATCAAATTAAATAGAGGACTACTCGAAATGATACGAAACGTTTCAGATCATTTTTATATTTTACGAGGGAAGGTTATGTATGAAGTACATGAAAAAAAATCATTAGAAAATTAGACTCAATGAACCTTTTCGAAATACAAGTTTCAGTCAAAAAATCATAATATATTATACACTGTTTTAAACTAGTTTCGTTCAAAATTAAATTAAATCAGAAACTGTTCGAAATGATACAAAACTTTTCAGATCATTTATATATGTTACTAAGGAAGGTTATGATGGAAGTCCATGCAAAATATCATCTGAAAATTAACGTCTATAAAACTTTTCGAAATGCAAGTTTCGGTAAAAAAAACCATAGTATATTATACACTAGTTCATACTAGTTTCGGTCAAAAAAGTAAATTTAATCGAGGACTGCTCGAAATGATACGAAACTTTTCAGATTATTGATATATTTTATGAGGGAAGGTTATGATGGAAGTCCGTGCAAAAAATCATCTGAAAATTAGATTCTATGAAACGTTTTTGAAATGCAAGATTCGGTCAAAAAATCATAAATATTAGACACTAGTTTATTCTAGTTTCGGTAAAAAAGTCGAATTAAATCGAGGAATGTTCCAATTATAAGAAACTTTTCAGATCATTTATATATGTTACAAGGGAAGGTTATGTTGGAAGTCCATGCAAAAAATCATCTGAATATTAGTTTCTATAAAACTTATCGAAATGCAAGTTTCTGTCAAAAAATCATAGTATATTATACACTAGTTTCGGTCAAAACATCAAATGAAATTGAGGCCTACTCGAAATGATACGAAACCTTTCAGATCATATCTATATATGTTACGGGGGAAGGTTATGATTGAAGTACATGAAAAAAATAATTTGAAAATTAGACTCAATGAACCTATTCGAAATACAAGTTTCGGTCAAAAAATCATAATATATTATACACTATTTTAAACTAGTTTCGTTCAAAAAATCAAATTAAATCAGAAACTGTTTGAAATGATACGAAACTTTTCAGATCATTTATATATGTTACTAAGGAAGGTTATGATGGAAGTCCATGCAAAAAATCATCTGAAAATTAACGTCTATAAAACTTTTCGAAATGCATGTTTCGGTCAAAAAATCATAGTATATTATACACTAGTTCATACTTGTTTCGGTCAAAAAAGTAAATTTAATCGAGGACTGCTCGAAATGATACGATACTTTTCAGATTATTGATATATTTTATGAGGGAAGGTTATGATGGAAGTCCGTGCAAAAAATCATCTGAAAATTAGATTCTCTGAAACTCTTTTGAAATGCAAGTTTCGATCAAAAAATCATAAATATTAAACACTAGTTTATTCTAGTTTCGGTCAAAAAGTCGAATTAAATCGAGGACTCTTCCAATTATAAGAAACTTTTCAGATCATTTATATATGTTACAAGGGAAGGTTATGATGGAAGTCCATGCAAAAAATCATCTGAATATTAGTTTCTATAAAACTTATCGAAAGGCAAGTTTCTGTCAAAAATTCATAGTATATTATACACTAGTTTACACTAGTTTCGGTCAAAACATCAAATGAAATTGAGGCCTACTCGAAATGATACGAAACCTTTCAGATCATTTCTATATATGTTACGAGGGAAGGTTATGATTGAAGTACATGAAAAAAATAATTTGAAAATTAGACTCAATGAACCTGTTCGAAATACAAGTTTCGGTCAAAAAATCATAATATATTATACACTATTTTAAACTAGTTTCGTTCAAAAAATCAAATTAAATCAGAAACTGTTCGAAATGATACGAAACTTTTCAGATCATTTATATATGTTACTAGGTAAGGTTATGATGGAAGTCCATGCAAAAAATCATCTGAAAATTAACGTCTATAAAACTTTTCGAAATGCAAGTTTCGGTCAAAAAATCATAGTATATTATACACTAGTTCATTCTAGTTCGGTCAAAAAAGTAAATTTAATCGAGGACTGCTCGAAATGATACGAAACTTTTCAGATTATTGATATATTTTATGAGGGAAGGTTATGATGGAAGTCCGTGCAAAAAATCATCCGAAAATTAGATTTTATGAAACTTTTTTGAAATGCAAGTTTCGGTCAAAAAATCATAAATATTATCCACTAGTTTATTCTAGTTTCGGTAAAAAAAGTCGAATTAAATCGAGGAATGTTCCAATTATAAGAAAATTTTCAGATCATTTATATATGTTACAAGGGAAGGTTATGATGGAAGTCCATGCAAAAAATCATCTGAAAATTAGTTTCTATAAAACTTATTGAAATGCAAGTTTCTTTCAAAAAATCATAGTATATTGTACACTAGTTTCGGCCAAAACATCAAATTAAATTGAGGCCTACTCGAAATGATACGAAACCTTTCAGATCATTTCTATATTTTACAAGGGAAGGTTATGATTGAAGTACATGAAAAAAATAATTTTAAAATTAGACTCAATGAATCTGATCGAAATACAAGTTTCGGTCAAAAAATCATAATATATTATACACTATTTTAAACTAGTTTCGTTCAAAAAATCAAATTAAGTCAGAAACTGTTCGAAATGATACGAAACTTTTTCAGATCATTTATATATGTTACTGGGGAAGGTTATGATGGAAGTCCATGCAAAAAATCATCTGAAAATTAACGTCTATTAAACTTTTCGAAATGCAAGTTTCGGTCAAAAAATCATAGTATATTATACACTAGTTCATACTAGTTTCGGTCAAAAAAGTAAATTAAATCGAGGACTCCTCGAAATGATACGAAACTTTTCAGATTATTGATAAATTTTATGAGGGAAGGTTATGATGGAAGTCCGTGCAAAAAATCATCTGAAAATTAGATTCTATGAAACTTTTTTGAAATGCACGTTTCGGTCAAAAAATCATATATATTATACACTAGTTTATTCTAGTTTCGGTAAAAAAAAGTCGACTAAAATCGAGGAATGTTCCAATTATAAGAAACTTTTCAGATCATTTATATATGTTACAAGGGAAGGTTATGTTGGAAGTCCATGCAAAAAATCATCTGAATATTAGTTTCTATAAAACTTATCGAAATGCAAGTTTCTGTCAAAAATTCATAGTATATTATACACTAGTTTACACTAGTTTCGGTCAAAACATCAAATGAAATTGAGGCCTACTCGAAATGATACGAAACCTTTCAGATCATTTCTATATATGTTACGAGGGAAGGTTATGATTGAAGTACATGAAAAAAATAATTTGAAAATTAGACTCAATGAACCTGTTCGAAATACAAGTTTCGGTCAAAAATCATAATATATTATACACTATTTTAAACTAGTTTCGTTCAAAAAATCAAATTAAATCAGAAACTGTTCGAAATGATACGAAACTTTTCAGATCATTTATATATGTTACTAGGGAAGGTTATGATGGAAGTCCATGCAAAAAATCATCTGAAAATTAACGTCTATAAAACTTTTCGAAATGCATGTTTCGGTCAAAAAATCATAGTATATTATACACTAGTTCATACTAGTTTCGGTCAAAAAAGTAAATTTAATCGAGGACTGCTCGAAATGATACGAAACTTTTCAGATTATTGATATATTTTATGAGGGAAGGTTATGATGGAAGTCCGTGCAAAAAATCATCTGAAAATTAGATTCTATGAAACTTTTTTGAAATGCAAGTTTCGATCAAAAAATCATAAATATAAACACTAGTTTATTCTAGTTTCGGTCAAAAAGTCGAATTAAATCGAGGACTCTTCCAATTATTAGAAACTTTTCAGATCATTTATATATGTTACAAGGGAAGGTTATGATGGAAGACCTTGCAAAAAATCATCTGAAAATTAGTTTCTTTAAAACATTATCGAAATGCAAGTTTCTGTCAAAAAATCATAGTATATTATACACTAGTTTACACTAGTTTCGGTCAAAAAATCAAATTAAATAGAGGACTACTCGAAATGATACGAAACGTTTCAGATCATTTCTATATTTTACGAGGGAAGGTTATGTATGAAGTACATGAAAAAAAATCATTAGAAAATTAGACTCAATGAACCTTTTCGAAATACAAGTTTCAGTCAAAAAATCATAATATATTATACACTATTTTAAACTAGTTTCGTTCAAAAAATCAAATTAAATCAGAAACTGTTCGAAATGATACAAAACTTTTCAGATCATTTATATATGTTACTAAGGAAGGTTATGATGGAAGTCCATGCAAAATATCATCTGAAAATTAACGTCTATAAAACTTTTCGAAATGCAAGTTTCGGTAAAAAAAATCATAGTATATTATACACTAGTTCATACTAGTTTCGGTCAAAAAAGTAAATTTAATCGAGGACTGCTCGAAATGATACGAAACTTTTCAGATTATTGATATATTTTATGAGGGAAGGTTATGATGGAAGTCCGTGCCAAAAATATCTGAAAATTAGATTCTATGAAACTTTTTTGAAATGCAAGTTTCGGTCAAAAAATCATAAATATTATACACTAGTTTATTCTAGTTTCGGTAAAAAAAAGTTAAATTAAATTGAGGAATGTTCCAATTATAAGAAACTTTTCAGATCATTTATATATGTTACAAGGGAATGTTATTTTGAAAGTCCATGCAAAAAATCATCTGAATATTAGTTTCTATAAAACTTATCGAAATGCAAGTTTCTGTCAAAAAATCATAGTATATTATACACTAGTTTCGGTCTAAACATCAAATGAAATTGAGGCCTACTCGAAATGATACGAAACCTTTCAGATCATATCTATATATGTTACGGGGGAAGGTTATGATTGAAGTTCATGAAAAAAATAATTTGAAAATTAGACTCAATGAACCTGTTCGAAATACAAATTTCGGTCAAAAAATCATAATATATTATACACTATTTTAAACTAGTTTCGTTCAAAAAAATCAAATTAAATTAGAAACTATTCGAAATGATACGAAACTTTTCAGATCATTTATATATGTTACTAGGGAAGGTTATGATGGAAGTCCATGCAAAAATTCATCTGAAAATTAACGTCTATAAAACTTTTCGAAATGCATGTTTCGGTCAAATAATCATAGTATATTATACACTAGTTCATACTAGTTTCGGTCAAAAAAGTAAATTTAATCGAGGACTGCTCGAAATGATACGAAACTTTTCAGATTATTGATATATTTTATGAGGGAAGGTTATGATGGAAGTCCGTCCAAAAAATCATCTAAAAATTAGATTCTATGAAACTTTTTTGAAATGCAAGTTTCGATCAAAAAATCATAAATATTATACATTAGTTTATTCTATTTCGGTCAAAAAGTCGAATTAAATCGAGGTCTGTTCCAATTATAAGAAACTTTTCAGATCATTTATATATGTTACAAGGGAAGGTTATGATGGAAGTCCTTGCAAAAAATCATCTGAAAGTTAGTTTCTAAAAAACTTATCGAAATGCAAGTTTCTGTCAAAAAATCATAGTATATTATACACTAGTTTCGGTCAAAAAATCAAATTAAATAGAGGAATACTCGAAATGATACGAAACGTTTCAGATCATTTCTATATTTTACGAGGGAAGGTTATGTATGAAGTACATGAAAAAAATCATTAGAAAATTAGACTCAATGAACCTTTTCAAAAAACATGTTTCAGTCAAAAAATCATAATATATTATACACTGTTTTAAACTAGTTTCGTTCAAAAAATCAAATTAAATCAGAAACTGTTCGAAATGATACAAAACTTTTCAGATCATTTATATATGTTACTAAGGAAGGTTATAATGGAAGTACATGCAAAAAATCATCTGAAAATTAACGTCTATAAAACTTTTCGAAATGCAAGTTTCGGTAAAAAAATCATAGTATATTATACACTAGTTCATACTAGTTTCGGTCAAAAAAATAAATTTAATCGAATACTGCTCGAAATGATACGAAACATTTCATATTATTGATATATTTTATGAGGGAAGGTTATGATGGAAGTCCGTGCAAAAAATCATCTGAAAATAAGATTCTATGAAACTTTTTTTAAATGCAAGTTTCAGTCAAAAAATCATAAATATTATACACTAGTTTATTCTAGTTTCGGTAAAAAAAAGTCGAATTAAATCGAGGAATGTTCCAATTATAAGAAACTTTTTCAGATCATTTATATATGTTACAAGGGAATGTTATTTTGGAAGTCCATGCAAAAAATCATCTGAATATTAGTTTCTATAAAACTTATCGAAATGCAAGTTTCTATCAAACAATCATAGTATATTATACACTAGTTTACACTAGTTTCGGTCAAAACATCAAATGAAATTGAGGCCTACTCGAAATGATACGAAACCTTTCAGATCATTTCTATATATGTTACGAGGGAAGGTTATGATTGAAGTACATGAAAAAAATAATTTGAAAATTAGACTCAATGAACCTAATCGAAATACAAGTTTCGGTCAAAAAATCATAATATATTATACACTATTTTAAACTAGTTTCGTTCAAAATATCAAATTAAATCAGAAACTATTCGAAATGATACGAAACTTTTCATATCATTTATATATGTTACTAGGGAAGGTTATGATGGAAGTCCATGCAAAAAATCATCTGAAAATTAACGTCTATAAAACTTTTCGAAATTCAAGTTTCGGTCAAAATATCATAGTATATTATACACTAGTTCATACTAGTTTCGGTCAAAAAAGTAAATTTAATCGAGGACTGCTCGAAATGATACGAAACTTTTCAGATTATTGATATATTTTATGAGGGAAGGTTATGATGGAAGTCCGTGCAAAAAATCATCTAAAAATTAGATTCTATGAAACTTTTTTGAAATGCAATTTCGATCAAAAAATCATAATTAATATACACTAGTTTATTCTAGTTTCGGTCAAAAAGTTAAATTAAATCGAGGACTCTTCCAATTATAAGAAACTTTTCAGATAATTTATATATGTTACAAGGGAAGGTTATGATGGAAGTCCATGCAATAAATCATCTGAAAATTAGTTTCTATAAAACTTATCGAAATGCAAGTTTCTGTCAAAATATCATAGTATATTATACACTAGTTTACACTAGTTTTGGTCAAAAAAATCAAATTAAATAAGAAACTGTTCAAAATGATACGAAACTTTTCAGATCATTTATATATGTTACTAGGGAAGGTTATGATGGAAGTCCATGCAAAAAATCATCTGAAAATAAACGTCTATAAAACTTTTCGAAATGCAAGTTTCGGTCAAAAAATCATAGTATATTATACACTAGTTCTTACTAGTATCGGTCAAAAAAAGTAAATTTAATCGAGGACTGCTCGAAATGATACGACACTTTTCAGATTATTGATATATTTTATGAGGAAGGATTATGATGGAAGTCCGTGCAAAAAATCATCTGAAATTTAGATTCTATGAAACTTTTTTGAAATGCAAGTTTCGATCAAAAAATCTTAAATATTATACACTAGTTTATTCTAGTTTCGGTCAAAAAGTCGAATTAAATCGAGGACTCTTCCAATTATAAGAAATTTTTCAGATCATTTATATATGTTACAAGGGAAGGTTATGATGGAAGTCCATGCAAAAAATCATCTTAAAATTAGTTTCTATAAAACATTATCAAAATGCAAGTTTCTGTCAAAAAATCATAGTATATTATACACTAGTTTCGGTCAAAAAATCAAATTAAATACAGGACTACTCGAAATGATACGAAACGTTTCAGATCATTTCTATATTTTACGAAGGAAGGTTATGTATGAAGTACATGAAAAAAAATCATTTGAAAATTAGACTCAATGAACCTTTTCGAAATACAAGTTTCAGTCAAAAAATCATAATATATTATACACTGTTTTAAACTAGTTTCGTTCAAAAAATCAAATTAAATCAGAAACTGTTCGAAATGATACAAAACTTTTCAGATCATTTATATATGTTACTAAGGAAGGTTATGATGGAAGTCCATGCAAAAAATCATCTGAAAATTAACGTCTATAAAACTTTTCGAAATGCAAGTTTCGGTAAAAAAATCATAGAATATTATACACTAGTTCATACTATTTTCTGTCAAAAAGTAAATTTAATCGAGGACAGCTCGAAATGATACGAAACTTTTCAGATTATTGATATATTTTATGAGGGAATGTTATGATGGAATTTCGTGCAAAAAATCATCTGAAAATTAGATTCTTTGAAACTTTTTTGAAATGCAAGTTTCGGTCAAAAAATCATAAATATTATACACTAGTTTATTCTAGTTGGTGTAAAAAAGTCGAATTAAATCGAGGAATGTTCTAATTATAAGAAACTTTTCAGATCATTTATATATGTTACAAGGGAAGGTTATGTTGGAAGTCCATGCAAAAAATCATCTGAATATTTGTTTCTATAAAACTTATCGAAATGCAAGTTTCTATCAAAAAATCATAGTATATTATACACTAGTTTACACTAGTTTCGGTCAAAACATCAAATGAAATTGAGGCCTACTCGAAATGATACGAAACCTTTCAGATCATTTCTATATATGTTACGAGGGAAGGTTATGATTGAAGTACATGAAAAAAATAATTTGAAAATTAGACTCAATGAACCTGTTCGAAATACAAGTTTCGGTCAAAAAATCATAATATATTATACACTGTTTTAAACTAGTTTCGTTCAAAAAATCAAATTAAATCAGAAACTGTTCGAAATGATACGAAACTTTTCAGATCATTTATATATATTACTAGGGAAGGTTATGATGGAAGTCCATGCAAGAAATCATCTGAAAATTAACGTCTATAAAACTTTTTTCGAAATGCAAGTTTCGGTCAAAAAATCATAGTATATTATACACTAGTTCATACTAGTTTCGGTCAAAAAAGTAAATTTAATCGAGAACTGCTCGAAATGATACGAAACTTTTCAAATTATTGATATATTTTATGAGGGAAGATTATGATGGAAGTCCGTGCAAAAAATAATCTGAAAATTAGATTTTATGAAAAAATTTTGAAATGCAAGTTTCGGTCAAAAAATCATAAATATTATCCACTAGTTTATTCTAGTTTCGGTCCAAAAGTCGAATTAAATCGAGGAATGTTCCAATTATAAGGAACTTTTCAGATCATTTATATATGATACAAGGGAAGGTTATGATGGAAGTCCATGCAAAAAATCATCTGAAAATTAGTTTCTATAAAACTTATTGAAATGCAAGTTTCTGTCATAAAATCATAGTATATTGTACACTAGTTTCGGCCAAAACATCAAATTAAATTGAGGCCTACTCGAAATGATACGAAACCTTTCAGATCATTTCTATATTTTACAAGGGAAGGTTATGATTGAAGTACATGAAAAAAATAATTTGAAAATTAGACTCATTGAATCTGATCGAAATACAAGTTTCGGTCAAAAAATCATAATATATTATACACTATTTTAAACTAGTTTCGTTCAAAAAATCAAATTAAATCAGAAACTGTTCGAAATGATACGAAACTTTTTCAGATCATTTATTTATGTTACTAGGGAAGGTTATGATGGAAGTCCATGCAAAAAATCATCTGAAAATTAACGTCTATAAAACTTTTCGAAATGCAAGTTTCGATCAAAAAATCATAGTATATTATACACTAGTTCATACTAGTATCGGTCAAAAAAGTAAATTTAATCGAGGACTGCTCGAAATGATACGAAACTTTTCAGATTATTGATATATTTTATGAGTGAAAATTTTGATGGAAGTCCGTGCAAAAAATCATCTGAAAATTAGATTCTATGAAACTTTTTTGAAATGCAAGTTTCGATCAAAAAATCTTAAATATTATACACTAGTTTATTCTAGTTTCGGTCAAAAAGTCGAATTAAATCGAGGACTCTTCCAATTATAAGAAATTTTTCAGATTATTTATATATGTTACAAGGGAAGGTTATGATGGAAGTCCATGCAAAAAATCATCTGAAAATTAGTTTCTATAAAAAATTATCAAAATGCAAGTTTCTGTCAAAAAATCATAGTATATTATACACTAGTTTCGGTCAAAAAATCAAATTAAATACAGGACTACTCGAAATGATACGAAACGTTTCAGATCATTTCTATATTTTACGAAGGAAGGTTATGTATGAAGTACATGAAAAAAAATCAATTGGAAATTATACTCTATGAACCTTTTCGAAATACAAGTTTCAGTCAAAAAATCATAATATATTATACACTGTTTTAAACTAGTTTCGTTGAAAAAATCAAATTAAATCAGAAACTGTTCAAAATGATACAAAACGTTTCAGATCATTTATATATGTTACTAAGGAAGGTTATGATGGAAGTCCATGCAAAAAATCATCTGAAAATTAACGTCTATAAAACTTTTCGAAATGCAAGTTTCGGTAAAAAAATCATAGAATATTATACACTAGTTCATACTAGTTTCTGTCAAAAAGTAAATTTAATCGAGGACACCTCGAAATGATACGAAACTTTTCAGATTATTGATATATTTTATGAGGGAATGTTATGATGGAATTTCGTGCAAAAAATCATCTGAAAATTAGATTCTATGAAACTTTTTTGAAATGCAAGTTTCGGTCAAAAAATCATAAATATTATACACTAGTTTATTCTAGTTTTGGTAAGAAAGTCGAATTAAATCGAGGAATGTTCTAATTATAAGAAACTTTTCAGATCATTTATATATGTTACAAGGGAAGGTTATGTTGGAAGTCCATGCAAAAAATCATCTGAATATTAGTTTCTATAAAACTTATCGAAATGCAAGTTTCTATCAAAAAATCATAGTATATTATACACTAGTTTACACTAGTTTCGGTCAAAACATCAAATGAAATTGAGGCCTACTCGAAATGATACGAAACCTTTCAGATCATTTCTATATATGTTACGAGGGAAGGTTATGATTGAAGTACATGAAAAAAATAATTTGAAAATTAGACTCAATGAACCTGTTCGAAATACAAGTTTCGGTCAAAAAATCATAATATATTATACACTGTTTTAAACTAGTTTCGTTCAAAAAATCAAATTAAATCAGAAACTATTCGAAATGATACGAAACTTTTCAGATCATTTATATATGTTACTAGGGAAGGTTATGATGGAAGTCCATGCAAGAAATCATCTGAAAATTAACGTCTATAAAACTTTTCGAAATGCAAGTTTCGGTCAAAAAATCATAGTATATTATACACTAGTTCATACTAGTTTCGGTCAAAAAAGTAAATTTAATCGAGAACTGCTCGAAATGATACGAAACTTTTCATATTATTGATATATTTTATGAGGGAAGGTTATGATGGAAGTCCTTGCAAAAAATCATCTGAAAATTAGATTTTATGAAAATTTTTTGAAATGCAAGTTTCGGTCAAAAAATCATAAATATTATCCACTAGTTTATTCTAGTTTCGGTCCAAAAGTCGAATTAAATCGAGGAATGTTCCAATTATAAGGAACTTTTCAGATCATTTATATATGATACAAGGGAAGGTTATGATGGAAGTCCATGCAAAAAATCATCTGAAAATTAGTTTCTATAAAACTTATTGAAATGCAAGTTTCTGTCAAAAAATCATAGTATATTGTACACTAGTTTCGACCAAAACATCAAATTAAATTGAGGCCTACTCGAAATGATACGAAACCTTTCAGATCATTTCTATATTTTACAAGGGAAGGTTATGATTGAAGTACATGAAAAAAATAATTTGAAAATTAGACTCATTGAATCTGATCGAAATACAAGTTTCGGTCAAAAAATCATAATATATTATACACTATTTTAAACTAGTTTCGTTCAAAAAATCAAATTAAATCAGAAACTGTTCGAAATGATACGAAACTTTTTCAGATCATTTATTTATGTTACTAGGGAAGGTTATGATGGAAGTCCATACAAAAAATCATCTGAAAATTAACGTCTATAAAACTTTTCGAAATGCAAGTTTCGATCAAAAAATCATAGTATATTATACACTAGTTCATACTAGTTTCGGTCAAAAAAGTAAATTTAATCGAGGACTACTCGAAATGATACGAAACTTTTCAGATTATTGATATATTTTATGAGTGAAGGTTATGATGGAAGTCCGTGCAAACTGAAAATTAGATTCTATGAAACTTTTTTGAAATGCAAGTTTCGATCAAGGAATCATAAATATTATACACTAGTTTATTCTAGTTTCGGTCAAAAAGTCGAATTAAATCGAGGACTCTTCCAATTATAAGAAACTTTTCAGATCATTTATATATGTTTCAAGGGAAGGTTATGATGGAAGTCCATGCAAAAAATCATCTGAAAATTAGTTTCTATAAAACATATCGAAATGCAAGTTTCTGTCAAAAAATCATAATATATTATACACTAGTTTACACTAGTTTCGGTCAAAAAATCAAATTAATTAGAGGACTACTCGAAATGATAGGAAACGTTTCAGATCATTTATATATTTTACGAGGGAAGGTTATGTTTGAAGTACATGAAAAAAATCATTTGAAAATTAGACTCAATGAACCTGTTCGAAATACAAGTTTCGGTCACAAAATCATAATATATTATACACTATTTTAAACTTATTTCGTTCAAAATATCAAATTAAATCAAAAGTTGTTCGAAATGATACGAAACTTTTCAGATCATTTATATATGTTACTAGGGAAGGTTATGATGGAAGTCTATGTAAAAAATCATCTGAAAATTAACGTCTATAAAACTTTTCGAAATGCAAGTTTCGGTCAAAAAATCATAGTATATTATACACTAGTTCATACTAGTTTCGGTCAAAAAAATAAATTTAATCGAGGACTGCTCGAAATGATACGAAACTTTTCAGATTATTGATATATTTTATGAGGGAAGGTTATGGTGGAAGTCCGTGCAAAAAATCATCTGAAAATTAGATTTTATGAAACTTTTTCGAAATGCAAGTTTCGGTCAAAAAATCATAAATATTATCCTCAAGTTTATTCTAGTTTCGGGTAAAAAAGTCGAATTAAATCGAGGAATGTTCCAATTATAAGAAACCTTTCAGATCATTTATATATGTTACAAGGGAAGGTTATGATGGAAGTCCATGCAAAAAATAATCTGAAAATTAGTTTCTATAAAACTTATGGAAATGCAAGTTTCTGTAAAAAAATCACAGTATATTATACACTAGTTTACACTAGTTTCGGTCAAAACATCAAATTAAATTGAGGCCTACTCGAAATGATACAAAACCTTTCAGATCATTTCTATATTTTACAAGGGAAGGTTATGATATAAGTACATGAAAAAAATAATTTGAAAATTAGACTCAATGAACCTGATCGAAATACAAGTTTCGGTCAAAAAATCATAATATATTATACACTATTTTAAACTAGTTTCGTTCAAAAAATCAAATTAAATCAGAAACTGTTCGAAATGATACAAAACTTTTCAGATCATTTATATATGTTACTAAGGAAGGTTATGATGGAAGTCCATGCAAAAAATCATCTGAAAATTAACGTCTATAAAACTTTTCGAAATGCATGTTTCGGTAAAAAAATCATAGAATATTATACACTAGTTCATACTAGTTTCTGTCAAAAAGTAAATTTAATCGAGGACAGCTCGAAATGATACGAAACTTTTCAGATTATTGATATATTTTATGAGGGAATGTTATGATGGAATTTCGTGCAAAAAATCATCTGAAAATTAGATTCTATGAAACTTTTTTGAAATGCAAGTTTCGGTCAAAAAATCATAAATATTATACACTAGTTTATTCTAGTTTTGGTAAGAAAGTCGAATTAAATCGAGGAATGTTCTAATTATAAGAAACTTTTCAGATCATTTATATATGTTACAAGGGAAGGTTATGTTGGAAGTCCATGCAAAAAATCATCTGAATATTAGTTTCTATAAAACTTATCGAAATGCAAGTTTCTATCAAAAAATCATAGTATATTATACACTAGTTTACACTTGTTTCGGTCAAAACATCAAATGAAATTGAGGCCTACTCGAAATGATACGAAACCTTTCAGATCATTTCTATATATGTTACGAGGGAAGGTTATGATTGAAGTACATGAAAAAAATAATTTGAAAATTAGACTCAATGAACCTGTTCGAAATACAAGTTTCGGTCAAAAAATCATAATATATTATACACTGTTTTAAACTAGTTTCGTTCAAAAAATCAAATTAAATCAGAAACTGTTCGAAATGATACGAAACTTTTCAGATCATTTATATATGTTACTAGGGAAGGTTATGATGGAAGTCCATGCAAGAAATCATCTGAAAATTAACGTCTATAAAACTTTTCGAAATGCAAGTTTCGGTCAAAAAATCATAGTATATTATACACTAGTTCATACTAGTTTCGGTCAAAAAAGTAAATTTAATCGAGAACTGCTCGAAATGATACGAAACTTTTCAAATTATTGATATATTTTATGAGGGAAGGTTATGATGGAAGTCCTTGCAAAAAATCATCTGAAAATTAGATTTTATGAAAATTTTTTGAAATGCAAGTTTCGGTCAAAAAATCATAAATATTATCCACTAGTTTATTCTAGTTTCGGTCCAAAAGTCGAATTAAATCGAGGAATGTTCCAATTATAAGGAACTTTTCAGATCATTTATATATGATACAAGGGAAGGTTATGATGGAAGTCCATGCAAAAAATCATCTGAAAATTAGTTTCTATAAAACTTATTGAAATGCAAGTTTCTGTCAAAAAATCATAGTATATTGTACACTAGTTTCGACCAAAACATCAAATTAAATTGAGGCCTACTCGAAATGATACGAAACCTTTCAGATCATTTCTATATTTTACAAGGGAAGGTTATGATTGAAGTACATGAAAAAAATAATTTGAAAATTAGACTCATTGAATCTGATCGAAATACAAGTTTCGGTCAAAAAATCATAATATATTATACACTATTTTAAACTAGTTTCGTTCAAAAAATCAAATTAAATCAGAAACTGTTCGAAATGATACGAAACTTTTTCAGATCATTTATTTATGTTACTAGGGAAGGTTATGATGGAAGTCCATGCAAAAAATCATCTGAAAATTAACGTCTATAAAACTTTTCGAAATGCAAGTTTCGATCAAAAAATCATAGTATATTATACACTAGTTCATACTAGTTTCGGTCAAAAAAGTAAATTTAATCAAGGACTACTCGAAATGATACGAAACTTTTCAGATTATTGATATATTTTATGAGTGAAGGTTATGATGGAAGTCCGTGCAAACTGAAAATTAGATTCTATGAAACTTTTTTGAAATGCAAGTTTCGATCAAAGAATCATAAATATTATACACTAGTTTATTCTAGTTTCGGTCAAAAAGTCGAATTAAATCGAGGACTCTTCCAATTATAAGAAACTTTTCAGATCATTTATATATGTTACAAGGGAAGGTTATGATGGAAGTCCATGCAAAAAATCATCTGAAAATTAGTTTCTATAAAACATATCGAAATGCAAGTTTCTGTCAAAAAATCATAATATATTATACACTAGTTTACACTAGTTTCGGTCAAAAAATCAAATTAATTAGAGGACTACTCGAAATGATAGGAAACGTTTCAGATCATTTATATATTTTACGAGGGAAGGTTATGTTTGAAGTACATGAAAAAAATCATTTGAAAATTAGACTCAATGAACCTGTTCGAAATACAAGTTTCGGTCACAAAATCATAATATATTATACACTATTTTAAACTTATTTCGTTCAAAATATCAAATTAAATCAAAAGTTGTTCGAAATGATACGAAACTTTTCAGATCATTTATATATGTTACTAGGGAAGGTTATGATGGAAGTCTATGTAAAAAATCATCTGAAAATTAACGTCTATAAAACTTTTCGAAATGCAAGTTTCGGTCAAAAAATCATAGTATATTATACACTAGTTCATACTAGTTTCGGTCAAAAAAATAAATTTAATCGAGGACTGCTCGAAATGATACGAAACTTTTCAGATTATTGATATATTTTATGAGGGAAGGTTATGATGGAAGTCCGTGCAAAAAATCATCTGAAAATTAGATTTTATGAAACTTTTTCGAAATGCAAGTTTCGGTCAAAAAATCATAAATATTATCCTCAAGTTTATTCTAGTTTCGGGTAAAAAAGTCGAATTAAATCGAGGAATGTTCCAATTATAAGAAACCTTTCAGATCATTTATATATGTTACAAGGGAAGGTTATGATGGAAGTCCATGCAAAAAATAATCTGAAAATTAGTTTCTATAAAACTTATGGAAATGCAAGTTTCTGTCAAAAAATCACAGTATATTATACACTAGTTTACACTAGTTTCGGTCAAAACATCAAATTAAATTGAGGCCTACTCGAAATGATACAAAACCTTTCAGATCATTTCTATATTTTACAAGGGAAGGTTATGATATAAGTACATGAAAAAAATAATTTGAAAATTAGACTCAATGAACCTGATCGAAATACAAGTTTCGGTCAAAAAATCATAATATATTATACACTATTTTAAACTAGTTTCGTTCAAAAAATCAAATTAAATCAGAAACTGTTCGAAATGATACAAAACTTTTCAGATCATTTATATATGTTACTAAGGAAGGTTATGATGGAAGTCCATGCAAAAAATCATCTGAAAATTAACGTCTATAAAACTTTTCGAAATGCAAGTTTCGGTAAAAAAATCATAGAATATTATACACTAGTTCATACTAGTTTCTGTCAAAAAGTAAATTTAATCGAGGACAGCTCAAAATGATACGAAACTTTTCAGATTATTGATATATTTTATGAGGGAATGTTATGATGGAATTTCGTGCAAAAAATCATCTGAAAATTAGATTCTATGAAACTTTTTTGAAATGCAAGTTTCGGTCAAAAAATCATAAATATTATACACTAGTTTATTCTAGTTTTGGTAAGAAAGTCGAATTAAATCGAGGAATGTTCTAATTACAAGAAACTTTTCAGATCATTTATATATGTTACAAGGGAAGGTTATGTTGGAAGTCCATGCAAAAAATCATCTGAATATTAGTTTCTATAAAACTTATCGAAATGCAAGTTTCTATCAAAAAATCATAGTATATTATACACTAGTTTACACTAGTTTCGGTCAAAACATCAAATGAAATTGAGGCCTACTCGAAATGATACGAAACCTTTCAGATCATTTCTATATATGTTACGAGGGAAGGTTATGATTGAAGTACATGAAAAAAATAATTTGAAAATTAGACTCAATGAACCTGTTCGAAATACAAGTTTCAGTCAAAAAATCATAATATATTATACACTGTTTTAAACTAGTTTCGTTCAAAAAATCAAATTAAATCAGAAACTGTTCGAAATGATACGAAACTTTTCAGATCATTTATATATGTTACTAGGGAAGGTTATGATGGAAGTCCATGCAAGAAATCATCTGAAAATTAACGTCTATAAAACTTTTCGAAATGCAAGTTTCGGTCAAAAAATCATAGTATATTATACACTAGTTCATACTAGTTTCGGTCAAAAAAGTAAATTTAATCGAGAACTGCTCGAAATGATACGAAACTTTTCAAATTATTGATATATTTTATGAGGGAAGGTTATGATGGAAGTCCTTGCAAAAAATCATCTGAAAATTAGATTTTATGAAAATTTTTTGAAATGCAAGTTTCGGTCAAAAAATCATAAATATTATCCACTAGTTTATTCTAGTTTCGGTCCAAAAGTCGAATTAAATCGAGGAATGTTCCAATTATAAGGAACTTTTCAGATCATTTATATATGATACAAGGGAAGGTTATGATGGAAGTCCATGCAAAAAATCATCTGAAAATTAGTTTCTATAAAACTTATTGAAATGCAAGTTTCTGTCAAAAAATCATAGTATATTGTACACTAGTTTCGACCAAAACATCAAATTAAATTGAGGCCTACTCGAAATGATACGAAACCTTTCAGATCATTTCTATATTTTACAAGGGAAGGTTATGATTGAAGTACATGAAAAAAATAATTTGAAAATTAGACTCATTGAATCTGATCGAAATACAAGTTTCGGTCAAAAAATCATAATATATTATACACTATTTTAAACTAGTTTCGTTCAAAAAATCAAATTAAATCAGAAACTGTTCGAAATGATACGAAACTTTTTCAGATCATTTATTTATGTTACTAGGGAAGGTTATGATGGAAGTCCATGCAAAAAATCATCTGAAAATTAACGTCTATAAAACTTTTCGAAATGCAAGTTTCGATCAAAAAATCATAGTATATTATACACTAGTTCATACTAGTTTCGGTCAAAAAAGTAAATTTAATCGAGGACTACTCGAAATGATACAAAACTTTTCAGATTATTGATATATTTTATGAGTGAAGGTTATGATGGAAGTCCGTGCAAACTGAAAATTAGATTCTATGAAACTTTTTTGAAATGCAAGTTTCGATCAAAGAATCATAAATATTATACACTAGTTTATTCTAGTTTCGGTCAAAAAGTCGAATTAAATCGAGGACTCTTCCAATTATAAGAAACTTTTCAGATCATTTATATATGTTACAAGGGAAGGTTATGATGGAAGTCCATGCAAAAAATCATCTGAAAATTAGTTTCTATAAAACATATCGAAATGCAAGTTTCTGTCAAAAAATCATAATATATTATACACTAGTTTACACTAGTTTCGGTCAAAAAATCAAATTAATTAGAGGACTACTCGAAATGATAGGAAACGTTTCAGATCATTTATATATTTTACGAGGGAAGGTTATGTTTGAAGTACATGAAAAAAATCATTTGAAAATTAGACTCAATGAACCTGTTCGAAATACAAGTTTCGGTCACAAAATCATAATATATTATACACTATTTTAAACTTATTTCGTTCAAAATATCAAATTAAATCAAAAGTTGTTCGAAATGATACGAAACTTTTCAGATCATTTATATATGTTACTAGGGAAGGTTATGATGGAAGTCTATGTAAAAAATCATCTGAAAATTAACGTCTATAAAACTTTTCGAAATGCAAGTTTCGGTCAAAAAATCATAGTATATTATACACTAGTTCATACTAGTTTCGGTCAAAAAAATAAATTTAATCGAGGACTGCTCGAAATGATACGAAACTTTTCAGATTATTGATATATTTTATGAGGGAAGGTTATGATGGAAGTCCGTGCAAAAAATCATCTGAAAATTAGATTTTATGAAACTTTTTCGAAATGCAAGTTTCGGTCAAAAAATCATAAATATTATCCTCAAGTTTATTCTAGTTTCGGGTAAAAAAGTCGAATTAAATCGAGGAATGTTCCAATTATAAGAAACCTTTCAGATCATTTATATATGTTACAAGGGAAGGTTATGATGGAAGTCCATGCAAAAAATAATCTGAAAATTAGTTTCTATAAAACTTATGGAAATGCAAGTTTCTGTCAAAAAATCACAGTATATTATACACTAGTTTACACTAGTTTCGGTCAAAACATCAAATTAAATTGAGGCCTACTCGAAATGATACAAAACCTTTCAGATCATTTCTATATTTTACAAGGGAAGGTTATGATATAAGTACATGAAAAAAATAATTTGAAAATTAGACTCAATGAACCTGATCGAAATACAAGTTTCGGTCAAAAAATCATAATATATTATACACTATTTTAAACTAGTTTCGTTCAAAAAATCAAATTAAATCAGAAACTGTTCGAAATGATACAAAACTTTTCAGATCATTTATATATGTTACTAAGGAAGGTTATGATGGAAGTCCATGCAAAAAATCATCTGAAAATTAACGTCTATAAAACTTTTCGAAATGCAAGTTTCGGTAAAAAAAATCATAGAATATTATACACTAGTTCATACTAGTTTCTGTCAAAAAGTAAATTTAATCGAGGACAGCTCGAAATGATACGAAACTTTTCAGATCATTGATATATTTTATGAGGGAATGTTATGATGGAATTTCGTGCAAAAAATCATCTGAAAATTAGATTCTATGAAACTTTTTTGAAATGCAAGTTTCGGTCAAAAAATCATAAATATTATACACTAGTTTATTCTAGTTTTGGTAAGAAAGTCGAATTAAATCGAGGAATGTTCTAATTACAAGAAACTTTTCAGATCATTTATATATGTTACAAGGGAAGGTTATGTTGGAAGTCCATGCAAAAAATCATCTGAATATTAGTTTCTATAAAACTTATCGAAATGCAAGTTTCTATCAAAAAATCATAGTATATTATACACTAGTTTCGGTCAAAACATCAAATGAAATTGAGGCCTACTCGAAATGATACGAAACCTTTCAGATCATTTCTATATATGTTACGAGGGAAGGTTATGATTGAAGTACATGAAAAAAATAATTTGAAAATTAGACTCAATGAACCTGTTCGAAATACAAGTTTCGGTCAAAAAATCATAATATATTATACACTGTTTTAAACTAGTTTCGTTCAAAAAATCAAATTAAATCAGAAACTGTTCGAAATGATACGAAACTTTTCAGATCATTTATATATGTTACTAGGGAAGGTTATGATGGAAGTCCATGCAAGAAATCATCTGAAAATTAACGTCTATAAAACTTTTCGAAATGCAAGTTTCGGTCAAAAAATCATAGTATATTATACACTAGTTCATACTAGTTTCGGTCAAAAAAGTAAATTTAATCGAGAACTGCTCGAAATGATACGAAACTTTTCAAATTATTGATATATTTTATGAGGGAAGGTTATGATGGAAGTCCTTGCAAAAAATCATCTGAAAATTAGATTTTATGAAAATTTTTTGAAATGCAAGTTTCGGTCAAAAAATCATAAATATTATCCACTAGTTTATTCTAGTTTCGGTCCAAAAGTCGAATTAAATCGAGGAATGTTCCAATTATAAGGAACTTTTCAGATCATTTATATATGATACAAGGGAAGGTTATGATGGAAGTCCATGCAAAAAATCATCTGAAAATTAGTTTCTATAAAACTTATTGAAATGCAAGTTTCTGTCAAAAAATCATAGTATATTGTACACTAGTTTCGACCAAAACATCAAATTAAATTGAGGCCTACTCAAAATGATACGAAACCTTTCAGATCATTTCTATATTTTACAAGGGAAGGTTATGATTGAAGTACATGAAAAAAATAATTTGAAAATTAGACTCATTGAATCTGATCGAAATACAAGTTTCGGTCAAAAAATCATAATATATTATACACTATTTTAAACTAGTTTCGTTCAAAAAATCAAATTAAATCAGAAACTGTTCGAAATGATACGAAACTTTTTCAGATCATTTATTTATGTTACTAGGGAAGGTTATGATGGAAGTCCATGCAAAAAATCATCTGAAAATTAACGTCTATAAAACTTTTCGAAATGCAAGTTTCGATCAAAAAATCATAGTATATTATACACTAGTTCATACTAGTTTCGGTCAAAAAAGTAAATTTAATCAAGGACTACTCGAAATGATACGAAACTTTTCAGATTATTGATATATTTTATGAGTGAAGGTTATGATGGAAGTCCGTGCAAACTGAAAATTAGATTCTATGAAACTTTTTTGAAATGCAAGTTTCGATCAAAGAATCATAAATATTATACACTAGTTTATTCTAGTTTCGGTCAAAAAGTCGAATTAAATCGAGGACTCTTCCAATTATAAGAAACTTTTCAGATCATTTATATATGTTACAAGGGAAGGTTATGATGGAAGTCCATGCAAAAAATCATCTGAAAATTAGTTTCTATAAAACATATCGAAATGCAAGTTTCTGTCAAAAAATCATAATATATTATACACTAGTTTACACTAGTTTCGGTCAAAAAATCAAATTAATTAGAGGACTACTCGAAATGATAGGAAACGTTTCAGATCATTTATATATTTTACGAGGGAAGGTTATGTTTGAAGTACATGAAAAAAATCATTTGAAAATTAGACTCAATGAACCTGTTCGAAATACAAGTTTCGGTCACAAAATCATAATATATTATACACTATTTTAAACTTATTTCGTTCAAAATATCAAATTAAATCAAAAGTTGTTCGAAATGATACGAAACTTTTCAGATCATTTATATATGTTACTAGGGAAGGTTATGATGGAAGTCTATGTAAAAAATCATCTGAAAATTAACGTCTATAAAACTTTTCGAAATGCAAGTTTCGGTCAAAAAATCATAGTATATTATACACTAGTTCATACTAGTTTCGGTCAAAAAAATAAATTTAATCGAGGACTGCTCGAAATGATACGAAACTTTTCAGATTATTGATATATTTTATGAGGGAAGGTTATGATGGAAGTCCGTGCAAAAAATCATCTGAAAATTAGATTTTATGAAACTTTTTCGAAATGCAAGTTTCGGTCAAAAAATCATAAATATTATCCTCAAGTTTATTCTAGTTTCGGGTAAAAAAGTCGAATTAAATCGAGGAATGTTCCAATTATAAGAAACCTTTCAGATCATTTATATATGTTACAAGGGAAGGTTATGATGGAAGTCCATGCAAAAAATAATCTGAAAATTAGTTTCTATAAAACTTATGGAAATGCAAGTTTCTGTCAAAAAATCACAGTATATTATACACTAGTTTACACTAGTTTCGGTCAAAACATCAAATTAAATTGAGGCCTACTCGAAATGATACAAAACCTTTCAGATCATTTCTATATTTTACAAGGGAAGGTTATGATATAAGTACATGAAAAAAATAATTTGAAAATTAGACTCAATGAACCTGATCGAAATACAAGTTTCGGTCAAAAAATCATAATATATTATACACTATTTTAAACTAGTTTCGTTCAAAAAATCAAATTAAATCAGAAACTGTTCGAAATGATACAAAACTTTTCAGATCATTTATATATGTTACTAAGGAAGGTTATGATGGAAGTCCATGCAAAAAATCATCTGAAAATTAACGTCTATAAAACTTTTCGAAATGCAAGTTTCGGTAAAAAAAATCATAGAATATTATACACTAGTTCATACTAGTTTCTGTCAAAAAGTAAATTTAATCGAGGACAGCTCGAAATGATACGAAACTTTTCAGATCATTGATATATTTTATGAGGGAATGTTATGATGGAATTTCGTGCAAAAAATCATCTGAAAATTAGATTCTATGAAACTTTTTTGAAATGCAAGTTTCGGTCAAAAAATCATAAATATTATACACTAGTTTATTCTAGTTTTGGTAAGAAAGTCGAATTAAATCGAGGAATGTTCTAATTACAAGAAACTTTTCAGATCATTTATATATGTTACAAGGGAAGGTTATGTTGGAAGTCCATGCAAAAAATCATCTGAATATTAGTTTCTATAAAACTTATCGAAATGCAAGTTTCTATCAAAAAATCATAGTATATTATACACTAGTTTCGGTCAAAACATCAAATGAAATTGAGGCCTACTCGAAATGATACGAAACCTTTCAGATCATTTCTATATATGTTACGAGGGAAGGTTATGATTGAAGTACATGAAAAAAATAATTTGAAAATTAGACTCAATGAACCTGTTCGAAATACAAGTTTCGGTCAAAAAATCATAATATATTATACACTGTTTTAAACTAGTTTCGTTCAAAAAATCAAATTAAATCAGAAACTGTTCGAAATGATACGAAACTTTTCAGATCATTTATATATGTTACTAGGGAAGGTTATGATGGAAGTCCATGCAAGAAATCATCTGAAAATTAACGTCTATAAAACTTTTCGAAATGCAAGTTTCGGTCAAAAAATCATAGTATATTATACACTAGTTCATACTAGTTTCGGTCAAAAAAGTAAATTTAATCGAGAACTGCTCGAAATGATACGAAACTTTTCAAATTATTGATATATTTTATGAGGGAAGGTTATGATGGAAGTCCTTGCAAAAAATCATCTGAAAATTAGATTTTATGAAAATTTTTTGAAATGCAAGTTTCGGTCAAAAAATCATAAATATTATCCACTAGTTTATTCTAGTTTCGGTCCAAAAGTCGAATTAAATCGAGGAATGTTCCAATTATAAGGAACTTTTCAGATCATTTATATATGATACAAGGGAAGGTTATGATGGAAGTCCATGCAAAAAATCATCTGAAAATTAGTTTCTATAAAACTTATTGAAATGCAAGTTTCTGTCAAAAAATCATAGTATATTGTACACTAGTTTCGACCAAAACATCAAATTAAATTGAGGCCTACTCAAAATGATACGAAACCTTTCAGATCATTTCTATATTTTACAAGGGAAGGTTATGATTGAAGTACATGAAAAAAATAATTTGAAAATTAGACTCATTGAATCTGATCGAAATACAAGTTTCGGTCAAAAAATCATAATATATTATACACTATTTTAAACTAGTTTCGTTCAAAAAATCAAATTAAATCAGAAACTGTTCGAAATGATACGAAACTTTTTCAGATCATTTATTTATGTTACTAGGGAAGGTTATGATGGAAGTCCATGCAAAAAATCATCTGAAAATTAACGTCTATAAAACTTTTCGAAATGCAAGTTTCGATCAAAAAATCATAGTATATTATACACTAGTTCATACTAGTTTCGGTCAAAAAAGTAAATTTAATCAAGGACTACTCGAAATGATACGAAACTTTTCAGATTATTGATATATTTTATGAGTGAAGGTTATGATGGAAGTCCGTGCAAACTGAAAATTAGATTCTATGAAACTTTTTTGAAATGCAAGTTTCGATCAAAGAATCATAAATATTATACACTAGTTTATTCTAGTTTCGGTCAAAAAGTCGAATTAAATCGAGGACTCTTCCAATTATAAGAAACTTTTCAGATCATTTATATATGTTACAAGGGAAGGTTATGATGGAAGTCCATGCAAAAAATCATCTGAAAATTAGTTTCTATAAAACATATCGAAATGCAAGTTTCTGTCAAAAAATCATAATATATTATACACTAGTTTACACTAGTTTCGGTCAAAAAATCAAATTAATTAGAGGACTACTCGAAATGATAGGAAACGTTTCAGATCATTTATATATTTTACGAGGGAAGGTTATGTTTGAAGTACATGAAAAAAATCATTTGAAAATTAGACTCAATGAACCTGTTCGAAATACAAGTTTCGGTCACAAAATCATAATATATTATACACTATTTTAAACTTATTTCGTTCAAAATATCAAATTAAATCAAAAGTTGTTCGAAATGATACGAAACTTTTCAGATCATTTATATATGTTACTAGGGAAGGTTATGATGGAAGTCTATGTAAAAAATCATCTGAAAATTAACGTCTATAAAACTTTTCGAAATGCAAGTTTCGGTCAAAAAATCATAGTATATTATACACTAGTTCATACTAGTTTCGGTCAAAAAAATAAATTTAATCGAGGACTGCTCGAAATGATACGAAACTTTTCAGATTATTGATATATTTTATGAGGGAAGGTTATGATGGAAGTCCGTGCAAAAAATCATCTGAAAATTAGATTTTATGAAACTTTTTCGAAATGCAAGTTTCGGTCAAAAAATCATAAATATTATCCTCAAGTTTATTCTAGTTTCGGGTAAAAAAGTCGAATTAAATCGAGGAATGTTCCAATTATAAGAAACCTTTCAGATCATTTATATATGTTACAAGGGAAGGTTATGATGGAAGTCCATGCAAAAAATAATCTGAAAATTAGTTTCTATAAAACTTATGGAAATGCAAGTTTCTGTCAAAAAATCACAGTATATTATACACTAGTTTACACTAGTTTCGGTCAAAACATCAAATTAAATTGAGGCCTACTCGAAATGATACAAAACCTTTCAGATCATTTCTATATTTTACAAGGGAAGGTTATGATATAAGTACATGAAAAAAATAATTTGAAAATTAGACTCAATGAACCTGATCGAAATACAAGTTTCGGTCAAAAAATCATAATATATTATACACTATTTTAAACTAGTTTCGTTCAAAAAATCAAATTAAATCAGAAACTGTTCGAAATGATACAAAACTTTTCAGATCATTTATATATGTTACTAAGGAAGGTTATGATGGAAGTCCATGCAAAAAATCATCTGAAAATTAACGTCTATAAAACTTTTCGAAATGCAAGTTTCGGTAAAAAAATCATAGAATATTATACACTAGTTCATACTAGTTTCTGTCAAAAAGTAAATTTAATCGAGGACAGCTCAAAATGATACGAAACTTTTCAGATTATTGATATATTTTATGAGGGAATGTTATGATGGAATTTCGTGCAAAAAATCATCTGAAAATTAGATTCTATGAAACTTTTTTGAAATGCAAGTTTCGGTCAAAAAATCATAAATATTATACACTAGTTTATTCTAGTTTTGGTAAGAAAGTCGAATTAAATCGAGGAATGTTCTAATTACAAGAAACTTTTCAGATCATTTATATATGTTACAAGGGAAGGTTATGTTGGAAGTCCATGCAAAAAATCATCTGAATATTAGTTTCTATAAAACTTATCGAAATGCAAGTTTCTATCAAAAAATCATAGTATATTATACACTAGTTTACACTAGTTTCGGTCAAAACATCAAATGAAATTGAGGCCTACTCGAAATGATACGAAACCTTTCAGATCATTTCTATATATGTTACGAGGGAAGGTTATGATTGAAGTACATGAAAAAAATAATTTGAAAATTAGACTCAATGAACCTGTTCGAAATACAAGTTTCGGTCAAAAAATCATAATATATTATACACTGTTTTAAACTAGTTTCGTTCAAAAAATCAAATTAAATCAGAAACTGTTCAAAATGATACGAAACTTTTCAGATCATTTATATATGTTACTAGGGAAGGTTATGATGGAAGTCCATGCAAGAAATCATCTGAAAATTAACGTCTATAAAACTTTTCGAAATGCAAGTTTCGGTCAAAAAATCATAGTATATTATACACTAGTTCATACTAGTTTCGGTCAAAAAAGTAAATTTAATCGAGAACTGCTCGAAATGATACGAAACTTTTCAAATTATTGATATATTTTATGAGGGAAGGTTATGATGGAAGTCCTTGCAGAAAATCATCTGAAAATTAGATTTTATGAAAATTTTTTGAAATGCAAGTTTCGGTCAAAAAATCATAAATATTATCCACTAGTTTATTCTAGTTTCGGTCCAAAAGTCGAATTAAATCGAGGAATGTTCCAATTATAAGGAACTTTTCAGATCATTTATATATGATACAAGGGAAGGTTATGATGGAAGTCCATGCAAAAAATCATCTGAAAATTAGTTTCTATAAAACTTATTGAAATGCAAGTTTCTGTCAAAAAATCATAGTATATTGTACACTAGTTTCGACCAAAACATCAAATTAAATTGAGGCCTACTCGAAATGATACGAAACCTTTCAGATCATTTCTATATTTTACAAGGGAAGGTTATGATTGAAGTACATGAAAAAAATAATTTGAAAATTAGACTCATTGAATCTGATCGAAATACAAGTTTCGGTCAAAAAATCATAATATATTATACACTATTTTAAACTAGTTTCGTTCAAAAAATCAAATTAAATCAGAAACTGTTCGAAATGATACGAAACTTTTGCAGATCATTTATTTATGTTACTAGGGAAGGTTATGATGGAAGTCCATGCAAAAAATCATCTGAAAATTAACGTCTATAAAACTTTTCGAAATGCAAGTTTCGATCAAAAAATCATAGTATATTATACACTAGTTCATACTAGTTTCGGTCAAAAAAGTAAATTTAATCAAGGACTACTCGAAATGATACGAAACTTTTCAGATTATTGATATATTTTATGAGTGAAGGTTATGATGGAAGTCCGTGCAAACTGAAAATTAGATTCTATGAAACTTTTTTGAAATGCAAGTTTCGATCAAAGAATCATAAATATTATACACTAGTTTATTCTAGTTTCGGTCAAAAAGTCGAATTAAATCGAGGACTCTTCCAATTATAAGAAACTTTTCAGATCATTTATATATGTTACAAGGGAAGGTTATGATGGAAGTCCATGCAAAAAATCATCTGAAAATTAGTTTCTATAAAACATATCGAAATGCAAGTTTCTGTCAAAAAATCATAATATATTATACACTAGTTTACACTAGTTTCGGTCAAAAAATCAAATTAATTAGAGGACTACTCGAAATGATAGGAAACGTTTCAGATCATTTATATATTTTACGAGGGAAGGTTATGTTTGAAGTACATGAAAAAAATCATTTGAAAATTAGACTCAATGAACCTGTTCGAAATACAAGTTTCGGTCACAAAATCATAATATATTATACACTATTTTAAACTTATTTCGTTCAAAATATCAAATTAAATCAAAAGTTGTTCGAAATGATACGAAACTTTTCAGATCATTTATATATGTTACTAGGGAAGGTTATGATGGAAGTCTATGTAAAAAATCATCTGAAAATTAACGTCTATAAAACTTTTCGAAATGCAAGTTTCGGTCAAAAAATCATAGTATATTATACACTAGTTCATACTAGTTTCGGTCAAAAAAATAAATTTAATCGAGGACTGCTCGAAATGATACGAAACTTTTCAGATTATTGATATATTTTATGAGGGAAGGTTATGATGGAAGTCCGTGCAAAAAATCATCTGAAAATTAGATTTTATGAAACTTTTTCGAAATGCAAGTTTCGGTCAAAAAATCATAAATATTATCCTCAAGTTTATTCTAGTTTCGGGTAAAAAAGTCGAATTAAATCGAGGAATGTTCCAATTATAAGAAACCTTTCAGATCATTTATATATGTTACAAGGGAAGGTTATGATGGAAGTCCATGCAAAAAATAATCTGAAAATTAGTTTCTATAAAACTTATGGAAATGCAAGTTTCTGTCAAAAAATCACAGTATATTATACACTAGTTTACACTAGTTTCGGTCAAAACATCAAATTAAATTGAGGCCTACTCGAAATGATACAAAACCTTTCAGATCATTTCTATATTTTACAAGGGAAGGTTATGATATAAGTACATGAAAAAAATAATTTGAAAATTAGACTCAATGAACCTGATCGAAATACAAGTTTCGGTCAAAAAATCATAATATATTATACACTATTTTAAACTAGTTTCGTTCAAAAAATCAAATTAAATCAGAAACTGTTCGAAATGATACAAAACTTTTCAGATCATTTATATATGTTACTAAGGAAGGTTATGATGGAAGTCCATGCAAAAAATCATCTGAAAATTAACGTCTATAAAACTTTTCGAAATGCAAGTTTCAGTAAAAAAATCATAGAATATTATACACTAGTTCATACTAGTTTCTGTCAAAAAGTAAATTTAATCGAGGACAGCTCGAAATGATACGAAACTTTTCAGATTATTGATATATTTTATGAGGGAATGTTATGATGGAATTTCGTGCAAAAAATCATCTGAAAATTAGATTCTATGAAACTTTTTTGAAATGCAAGTTTCGGTCAAAAAATCATAAATATTATACACTAGTTTATTCTAGTTTTGGTAAGAAAGTCGAATTAAATCGAGGAATGTTCTAATTATAAGAAACTTTTCAGATCATTTATATATGTTACAAGGGAAGGTTATGTTGGAAGTCCATGCAAAAAATCATCTGAATATTAGTTTCTATAAAACTTATCGAAATGCAAGTTTCTATCAAAAAATCATAGTATATTATACACTAGTTTACACTAGTTTCGGTCAAAACATCAAATGAAATTGAGGCCTACTCGAAATGATACGAAACCTTTCAGATCATTTCTATATATGTTACGAGGGAAGGTTATGATTGAAGTACATGAAAAAAATAATTTGAAAATTAGACTCAATGAACCTGTTCGAAATACAAGTTTCGGTCAAAAAATCATAATATATTATACACTGTTTTAAACTAGTTTCGTTCAAAAAATCAAATTAAATCAAAAACTGTTCGAAATGATACGAAACTTTTCAGATCATTTATATATGTTACTAGGGAAGGTTATGATGGAAGTCCATGCAAGAAATCATCTGAAAATTAACGTCTATAAAACTTTTCGAAATGCAAGTTTCGGTCAAAAAATCATAGTATATTATACACTAGTTCATACTAGTTTCGGTCAAAAAAGTAAATTTAATCGAGAACTGCTCGAAATGATACGAAACTTTTCAAATTATTGATATATTTTATGAGGGAAGGTTATGATGGAAGTCCTTGCAAAAAATCATCTGAAAATTAGATTTTATGAAAATTTTTTGAAATGCAAGTTTCGGTCAAAAAATCATAAATATTATCCACTAGTTTATTCTAGTTTCGGTCCAAAAGTCGAATTAAATCGAGGAATGTTCCAATTATAAGGAACTTTTCAGATCATTTATATATGATACAAGGGAAGGTTATGATGGAAGTCCATGCAAAAAATCATCTGAAAATTAGTTTCTATAAAACTTATTGAAATGCAAGTTTCTGTCAAAAAATCATAGTATATTGTACACTAGTTTCGACCAAAACATCAAATTAAATTGAGGCCTACTCGAAATGATACGAAACCTTTCAGATCATTTCTATATTTTACAAGGGAAGGTTATGATTGAAGTACATGAAAAAAATAATTTGAAAATTAGACTCATTGAATCTGATCGAAATACAAGTTTCGGTCAAAAAATCATAATATATTATACACTATTTTAAACTAGTTTCGTTCAAAAAATCAAATTAAATCAGAAACTGTTCGAAATGATACGAAACTTTTTCAGATCATTTATTTATGTTACTAGGGAAGGTTATGATGGAAGTCCATGCAAAAAATCATCTGAAAATTAACGTCTATAAAACTTTTCGAAATGCAAGTTTCGATCAAAAAATCATAGTATATTATACACTAGTTCATACTAGTTTCGGTCAAAAAAGTAAATTTAATCAAGGACTACTCGAAATGATACGAAACTTTTCAGATTATTGATATATTTTATGAGTGAAGGTTATGATGGAAGTCCGTGCAAACTGAAAATTAGATTCTATGAAACTTTTTTGAAATGCAAGTTTCGATCAAAGAATCATAAATATTATACACTAGTTTATTCTAGTTTCGGTCAAAAAGTCGAATTAAATCGAGGACTCTTCCAATTATAAGAAACTTTTCAGATCATTTATATATGTTACAAGGGAAGGTTATGATGGAAGTCCATGCAAAAAATCATCTGAAAATTAGTTTCTATAAAACATATCGAAATGCAAGTTTCTGTCAAAAAATCATAATATATTATACACTAGTTTACACTAGTTTCAGTCAAAAAATCAAATTAATTAGAGGACTACTCGAAATGATAGGAAACGTTTCAGATCATTTATATATTTTACGAGGGAAGGTTATGTTTGAAGTACATGAAAAAAATCATTTGAAAATTAGACTCAATGAACCTGTTCGAAATACAAGTTTCGGTCACAAAATCATAATATATTATACACTATTTTAAACTTATTTCGTTCAAAATATCAAATTAAATCAAAAGTTGTTCGAAATGATACGAAACTTTTCAGATCATTTATATATGTTACTAGGGAAGGTTATGATGGAAGTCTATGTAAAAAATCATCTGAAAATTAACGTCTATAAAACTTTTCGAAATGCAAGTTTCGGTCAAAAAATCATAGTATATTATACACTAGTTCATACTAGTTTCGGTCAAAAAAATAAATTTAATCGAGGACTGCTCGAAATGATACGAAACTTTTCAGATTATTGATATATTTTATGAGGGAAGGTTATGATGGAAGTCCGTGCAAAAAATCATCTGAAAATTAGATTTTATGAAACTTTTTCGAAATGCAAGTTTCGGTCAAAAAATCATAAATATTATCCTCAAGTTTATTCTAGTTTCGGGTAAAAAAGTCGAATTAAATCGAGGAATGTTCCAATTATAAGAAACCTTTCAGATCATTTATATATGTTACAAGGGAAGGTTATGATGGAAGTCCATGCAAAAAATAATCTGAAAATTAGTTTCTATAAAACTTATGGAAATGCAAGTTTCTGTCAAAAAATCACAGTATATTATACACTAGTTTACACTAGTTTCGGTCAAAACATCAAATTAAATTGAGGCCTACTCGAAATGATACAAAACCTTTCAGATCATTTCTATATTTTACAAGGGAAGGTTATGATATAAGTACATGAAAAAAATAATTTGAAAATTAGACTCAATGAACCTGATCGAAATACAAGTTTCGGTCAAAAAATCATAATATATTATACACTATTTTAAACTAGTTTCGTTCAAAAAATCAAATTAAATCAGAAACTGTTCGAAATGATACAAAACTTTTCAGATCATTTATATATGTTACTAAGGAAGGTTATGATGGAAGTCCATGCAAAAAATCATCTGAAAATTAACGTCTATAAAACTTTTCGAAATGCAAGTTTCAGTAAAAAAATCATAGAATATTATACACTAGTTCATACTAGTTTCTGTCAAAAAGTAAATTTAATCGAGGACAGCTCGAAATGATACGAAACTTTTCAGATTATTGATATATTTTATGAGGGAATGTTATGATGGAATTTCGTGCAAAAAATCATCTGAAAATTAGATTCTATGAAACTTTTTTGAAATGCAAGTTTCGGTCAAAAAATCATAAATATTATACACTAGTTTATTCTAGTTTTGGTAAGAAAGTCGAATTAAATCGAGGAATGTTCTAATTACAAGAAACTTTTCAAATCATTTATATATGTTACAAGGGAAGGTTATGTTGGAAGTCCATGCAAAAAATCATCTGAATATTAGTTTCTATAAAACTTATCGAAATGCAAGTTTCTATCAAAAAATTATAGTATATTATACACTAGTTTACACTAGTTTCGGTCAAAACATCAAATGAAATTGAGGCCTACTCGAAATGATACGAAACCTTTCAGATCATTTCTATATATGTTACGAGGGAAGGTTATGATTGAAGTACATGAAAAAAATAATTTGAAAATTAGACTCAATGAACCTGTTCGAAATACAAGTTTCGGTCAAAAAATCATAATATATTATACACTGTTTTAAACTAGTTTCGTTCAAAAAATCAAATTAAATCAGAAACTGTTCGAAATGATACGAAACTTTTCAGATCATTTATATATGTTACTAGGGAAGGTTATGATGGAAGTCCATGCAAGAAATCATCTGAAAATTAACGTCTATAAAACTTTTCGAAATGCAAGTTTCGGTCAAAAAATCATAGTATATTATACACTAGTTCATACTAGTTTCGGTCAAAAAAGTAAATTTAATCGAGAACTGCTCGAAATGATACGAAACTTTTCAAATTATTGATATATTTTATGAGGGAAGGTTATGATGGAAGTCCTTGCAAAAAATCATCTGAAAATTAGATTTTATGAAAATTTTTTGAAATGCAAGTTTCGGTCAAAAAATCATAAATATTATCCACTAGTTTATTCTAGTTTCGGTCCAAAAGTCGAATTAAATCGAGGAATGTTCCAATTATAAGGAACTTTTCAGATCATTTATATATGATACAAGGGAAGGTTATGATGGAAGTCCATGCAAAAAATCATCTGAAAATTAGTTTCTATAAAACTTATTGAAATGCAAGTTTCTGTCAAAAAATCATAGTATATTGTACACTAGTTTCGACCAAAACATCAAATTAAATTGAGGCCTACTCGAAATGATACGAAACCTTTCAGATCATTTCTATATTTTACAAGGGAAGGTTATGATTGAAGTACATGAAAAAAATAATTTGAAAATTAGACTCATTGAATCTGATCGAAATACAAGTTTCGGTCAAAAAATCATAATATATTATACATTATTTTAAACTAGTTTCGTTCAAAAAATCAAATTAAATCAGAAACTGTTCGAAATGATACGAAACTTTTGCAGATCATTTATTTATGTTACTAGGGAAGGTTATGATGGAAGTCCATGCAAAAAATCATCTGAAAATTAACGTCTATAAAACTTTTCGAAATGCAAGTTTCGATCAAAAAATCATAGTATATTATACACTAGTTCATACTAGTTTCGGTCAAAAAAGTAAATTTAATCAAGGACTACTCGAAATGATACGAAACTTTTCAGATTATTGATATATTTTATGAGTGAAGGTTATGATGGAAGTCCGTGCAAAAAATCATCTGAAAATTAGATTCTATGAAACTTTTTTGAAATGCAAGTTTCGATCAAAGAATCATAAATATTATACACTAGTTTATTCTAGTTTCGGTCAAAAAGTCGAATTAAATCGAGGACTCTTCCAATTATAAGAAACTTTTCAGATCATTTATATATGTTACAAGGGAAGGTTATGATGGAAGTCCATGCAAAAAATCATCTGAAAATTAGTTTCTATAAAACATATCGAAATGCAAGTTTCTGTCAAAAAATCATAATATATTATACACTAGTTTACACTAGTTTCGGTCAAAAAATCAAATTAATTAGAGGACTACTCGAAATGATAGGAAACGTTTCAGATCATTTATATATTTTACGAGGGAAGGTTATGTTTGAAGTACATGAAAAAAATCATTTGAAAATTAGACTCAATGAACCTGTTCGAAATACAAGTTTCGGTCACAAAATCATAATATATTATACACTATTTTAAACTTATTTCGTTCAAAATATCAAATTAAATCAAAAGTTGTTCGAAATGATACGAAACTTTTCAGATCATTTATATATGTTACTAGGGAAGGTTATGATGGAAGTCCATGCAAAAAATCATCTGAAAATTAACGTCTATAAAACTTTTCGAAATGCAAGTTTCGGTCAAAAAATCATAGTATATTATACACTAGTTCATACTAGTTTCGGTCAAAAAAGTAAATTTAATCGAGGACTGCTCGAAATGATACGAAACTTTTCAGATTATTGATATATTTTATGAGGGAAGGTTATGATGGAAGTCCGTGCAAAAAATCATCTGAAAATTAGATTTTATGAAACTTTTTCGAAATGCAAGTTTCGGTCAAAAAATCATATATATTATCCTCAAGTTTATTCTAGTTTCGGGTAAAAAAGTCGAATTAAATCGAGGAATGTTCCAATTATAAGAAACCTTTCAGATCATTTATATATGTTACAAGGGAAGGTTATGATGGAAGTCCATGCAAAAAATAATCTGAAAATTAGTTTCTATAAAACTTATGGAAATGCAAGTTTCTGTCAAAAAATCACAGTATATTATACACTAGTTTACACTAGTTTCGGTCAAAACATCAAATTAAATTGAGGCCTACTCGAAATGATACGAAACCTTTCAGATCATTTCTATATTTTACAAGGGAAGGTTATGATTGAAGTACATGAAAAAAATAATTTGAAAATTAGACTCAATGAACCTGATCGAAATACAAGTTTCGGTCAAAAAATCATAATATATTATACACTATTTTAAACTAGTTTCGTTCAAAAAATCAAATTAAATCAGAAACTGTTCGAAATGATACGAAACTTTTCAGATCATTTATATATGTTACTAGGGAAGGTTATGATGGAAGTCCATGCAAAAAATCATCAGAAAATTAACGTCTATAAAACTTTTCGAAATGCAAGTTTCGGTCAAAAAATCATAGTATATTATACATAGTTCATACTAGTTTCGGTCAAAAAAGTAAATTTAATCAAGAACTGCTCGAAATGATACGAAACTTTTCAGATTATTGATATATTTTATGAGGGAAGGTTATGATGGATGTCCGTGCAAAAAATCATCTGAAAATTAGATTCTATGAAACTTTTTTAAAATGCAAGTTTCGATCAAAAAATCATAATTATTATACACTAGTTTATTCTAGTTTCGGTCAAAAAGTCGAATTAAATCGAGGACTCTTCCAATTATAAGAAACTTTTCAGATCATTTATATATGTTACAAGGGAAGGTTATGATGGAAGTCCATGCAAAAAATCATCTGAAAATTAGTTTCTATAAAACTTATCGAAATGCAAGTTTCTGTCAAAAAATCATAGTATATTATACACTAATTTACACTAGTTTCGGTCAAAAAATCAAATTAAATCAGAAACTGTTCGAAATGATACAAAACTTTTCTGATCATTTATATATTTTACTAGGGAAGGTTATGATGGAAGTCCATGCAAAAAATCATCTGAAAATAATTTCTATAAAACTTATCAATATGCAAGTTTCTTTCAATAAATCAGAGTATATCATACACTAGTTTCGATCAAAAAATCAAATTAAATCGAGGACTGCTCGAAATGATACGAAACTTTTCAGATCATTTCTATATTTTACGAGGGAATGTTATGATGGAAGTACATGCAAAAAATCATTTGAAAATTGGATACTATAAAACTTTTTGAAATGCAAGTTTCGATCAAAAAATCAAATAATATTATACACTATTTTTACTAGTTTCGTTCAAAAAATCAAATTAAATAGGAAACTATTCGAAATGATATGAAACTTTTCAGATCATTTATATATGTTACGAGGGAAGGTTATGATGGAAGTCCATGCAAAAAATCATCTGAAAAAATTAACTTCTATAAAACTTTTTGATATGCAAGTTTCGGTCAAAAAATCATAGTATATTATACACTAGTTCATACTAGTTTCGGTGAAAAAAGTATATTTAATCGAGGACTGCTCGAAATGATACGAAACTTTCCAAATTATTGATATATTTTATGAGGGAAGCTTATGATGGAAGTCCGTGCAAAAAATCATCTGAAAATTAGATTTTATGAAACTTTTTTGAAATGCAAGTTTCGGTCAAAAAATCATAAATATTATCCACTAGTTTATTCTAGTTTCGGGAAAAAAGTCGAATTAAATCGGGGAATGTTCCAATTATAAGATACTTTTCAGATCATTTATATATGTTACAAGAGAAGGTTATGATGGAAGTCCATGCAAAAAATCATCTGAAAATTAGTTTCTATAAAACTTATTGAAATGCAAGTTTCTGTCAAAAAATCATAGTGTATTATACACTAGTTTCGGTCAAAACATCAAATTAAATTGAGGCCTACTCGAAATGATACGAAACCTTTCAGATAATTTCTATATTTTACATGGGAAGGTTATGATTGAAGTACATGAAAAAAATAATTTGAAAATTAGACTCAATGAACCTGATCGAAATACAAGTTTCGGTCAAAAAATCATAATATATTATACACTATTTTAAACTAGTTTCGTTCAAAAAATCAAATTAAATCAGAAACTGTTCGAAATGATACGAAACGTTTTAGATCATTTATATATGTTACTAGGGAAGGTTATGATGGAAGTCCATGCAAAAAATCATCTGAAAATTAACGTCTATAAAACTTTTCGAAATGCAAGTTTCGGTCAAAAAATCATAGTATATTATACACTAGTTCATACTAGTTTCGGTCAAAAAAAGTAAATTTAATCGAGGACTGCTCGAAATGATACAAAACTTTTCAGATTATTGATATATTTTATGAGGGAAGGTTATGATGGATGTCCGTGCAAAAAATCATCTGAAAATTAGATTCGATGAAACTTTTTTGAAATGCAAGTTTCGATCAAAAAATCATAATTATTATACACTAGTTTATTCTAGTTTCGGTCAAAAAGTCGAATTAAATCGAGGACTCTTCCAATTATAAGAAACTTTTCAGATCATTTATATATGTTACAAGGGAAGGTATGATGGAAGTCCATGCAAAAAATCATCTGAAAATTAGTTTCTATAAAACTTATCGAATTGCAAGTTTCTGTCAAAAAATCATAGTATATTATACACTAATTTACACTAGTTTCGGTCAAAAAATCAAATTAAATCAGAAACTGTTCGAAATGATACAAAACTTTTCTGATCATTTATATATGTTACTAGGGAAGTTTATGATGGAAGTCCATGCAAAAAATCATCTGAAAATTAACGTCTATAAAACTTTTCGAAAGGCAAGTTTCGGTCAAAAAATCATAGTATATTATACACTAGTTCATACTAGTTTCGGTCAAAAAAGTAAATTTAATCGAGGACTGCTCGAAATGATACGAAACTTTTCAGATTATTGATATATTTTATGAGGGAAGGTTATGATGGAAGTCCATGCAAAAAATCATCTGAAAATTAGATTCTGTGAAACTTTTTTGAAATGCAAGTTTCGATCAAAAAATCATAAATATTATACACTAGTTTATTCTAGTTTCGGTCAAAAAGTCGAATTAAATCGAGGACTGTTCCAATTATAAGAAACTTTTCAGATCATTTATATATGTTACAAGGGAATGTTATGATGGAAGTCCATGCAAAAAATCATCTGAAAATTAGTTTCTATAAAACTTATCGAAATGCAAGTTTCTGTCAAAAAATCATAGTATATTATACACTAGTTTCGGTCAAAAAATCAAATTATATCGAGGACTGCTCGAAATGATACGAAACTTTTCATATCATTTCTATATTTTACGAGGGAATGTTATGATGGAAGTACATGCAAAAAATTATTTGAAATTTAGATACTATGTAACTTTTCGAAATGCAAGTTTCGTTCAAAAAATCAAATAATATTATACACTATTTTAGACTAGTTTCCTTCAAAAAATCAAATTAAATAGGAAACTTTTTGAAATGATAGGAAACTTTTCATATCATTTATATATGTTATAATGGAAGGTTATGATGGAAGTCCTTGCAAAAAATCATCTGAAAATTAACTTCTATAAAACTTTTTAAAATGCAAGTTTCGGTCAAAAAATCAAGGTATATTATACACTAGTTCCGGTAAAAAAGAAAATTTAATCGAGGACTGCTCGAAATGATACGAAACTTTTCAAATTATTGATATATTTTATGAGGGAAGGTTATGATGGAAGTCTGTGCAAAAAATCATCTGAAAATTAGATTCTATGGAACATTTTGAAATGCAAGTTTCGGTCAAAAAATCATAAATATTATACACTAGTTTATTCTAGTTTCGGTCAAAAAGTCGAATTAAATTGAGGACTGTTCCAATTATAAGAAACTTTTCAGATCATTTATATATGTTACAAGGGAAGGTTATGATGGAAGTCCATGCAAAAAATCATCTGAAAATTAGTTTCTATAAAACTTATCGAAATGCAAGTTTCTGTCAAAAAATCATAATATATTATACACTAGTTTCGGTCAAAAAATCAAATTAATTAGAGGACTACTCGAAATGATACGAAATGTTTCAGATCATTTATATATTTTACGAGAGAAGGTTATGTTTGAAGTACATGAAAAAAATCATTTGAAAATTAGACTCAATGAACCTGTTCGAAATACAAGTTTCGGTCACAAAATCATAATATATTATACACTATTTTAAACTTATTTCGTTCAAAATATCAAATTAAATCAAAAGTTGTTCGAAATGATACGAAACTTTTCAGATCATTTATATATGTTACTAGGGAAGGTTATGATGGAAGTCTATGTAAAAAATCATCTGAAAATTAATGTCTATAAAACTTTTCGAAATGCAAGTTTCGGTCAAAAAATCATAGTATATTATACACTAGTTCATACTAGTTTCGGTCAAAAAAGTAAATTTAATCGAGGACTGCTCGAAATGATACGAAACTTTTCAGATTATTGATATATTTTATGAGGGAAGGTTATGATGGAAGTCCGTGCAAAAAATCATCTGAAAATTAGATTTTATGAAACTTTTTCGAAATGCAAGTTTCGGTCAAAAAATCATAAATATTATCCTCAAGTTTATTCTAGTTTCGGGTAAAAAAGTCGAATTAAATCGAGGAATGTTCCAATTATAAGAAACCTTTCAGATCATTTATATATGTTACAAGGGAAGGTTATGATGGAAGTCCATGCAAAAAATAATCTGAAAATTAGTTTCTATAAAACTTATGGAAATGCAAGTTTCTGTCAAAAAATCACAGTATATTATACACTAGTTTACACTAGTTTCGGTCAAAACATCAAATTAAATTGAGGCCTACTCGAAATGATACGAAACCTTTCAGATCATTTCTATATTTTACAAGGGAAGGTTATGATTGAAGTACATGAAAAAAATCATTTGAAAATTAGACTCAATGAACCTGATCGAAATAAAAGTTTCGGTCAAAAAATCATAATATATTATACACTATTTTAAACTAGTTTCGTTCAAAAAATCAAATTAAATCAGAAACTGTTCGAAATGATACGAAACGTTTCAGATCATTTATATATGTTACTAGGGAAGGTTATGATGGAAGTCCATGCAAAAAATCATCTGAAAATTAACGTCTATAAAACTTTTCGAAATGCAAGTTTCGGTCAAAAAATCATAGTATATTATACACTAGTTCATACTAGTTTCGGTCAAAAAAGTAAATTTAATCAAGAACTGCTCGAAATGATACGAAACTTTTCAGATTATTGATATATTTTATGAGGGAAGGTTATGATGGAAGTCCGTGCAAAAAATCATCTGAAAATTATATTCTATGAAACTTTTTTGAAATGAAGTTTCGATCAAAAAATCATAATTATTATACACTAGTTTATTCTAGTTTCGGTCAAAAAGTCGAATTAAATCGAGGACTCTTCCAATTATAAGAAACTTTTCAGATCATTTATATATGTTACAAGGGAAGGTTATGATGGAAGTCCATGCAAAAAATCATCTGAAAATTAGTTTCTATAAAACTTATCGAAATGCAAGTTTCTGTCAAAAAATCATAGTATATTATACACTAATTTACACTAGTTTCGGTCAAAAAATCAAATTAAATCAGAAACTGTTCGAAATGATACAAAACTTTTCTGATCATTTATATATGTTACTAGGGAAGGTTATGATGGAAGTCCATGCAAAAAATCATCTGAAAATAATTTCTATAAAACTTATCAATATGCAAGTTTCTTTCAATAAATCAGAGTATATCATACACTAGTTTCGATCAAAAAATCAAATTAAATCGAGGACTGCTCGAAATGATACGAAACTTTTCAGATCATTTCTATATTTTACGAGGGAATGTTATGATGGAAGTACATGCAAAAAATCATTTGAAAATTGGATACTATAAAACTTTTTGAAATGCAAGTTTCGATCAAAAAATCAAATAATATTATACACTATTTTTACTAGTTTCGTTCAAAAAATCAAATTAAATAGGAAACTATTCGAAATGATATGAAACTTTTCAGATCATTTATATATGTTACGAGGGAAGGTTATGATGGAAGTCCATGCAAAAAATCATCTGAAAAAATTAACTTCTATAAAACTTTTTGATATGCAAGTTTCGGTCAAAAAATTATAGTATATTATACACTAGTTCATACTAGTTTCGGTGAAAAAAGTAAATTTAATCGAGGACTGCTCGAAATGATACGAAACTTTTCAAATTATTGATATATTTTATGAGGGAAGCTTATGATGGAAGTCCGTGCAAAAAATCATCTGAAAATTATATTTTATGAAACTTTTTTCAAATGCAAGTTTCGGTCAAAAAATCATAAATATTATCCACTAGTTTATTCTAGTTTCGGGAAAAAAGTCGAATTAAATCGGGGAATGTTCCAATTATAAGAAACTTTTCAGATCATTTATATATGTTACAAGAGAAGGTTATGATGGAAGTCCATGCAAAAAATCATCTGAAAATTAGTTTCTATAAAACTTATTGAAATGCAAGTTTCTGTCAAAATATCATAGTATATTATACACTAGTTTCGGTCAAAACATCAAATTAAATTGAGGCCTACTCGAAATGATACGAAACCTTTCAGATAATTTCTATATTTTACATGGGAAGGTTATGATTGAAGTACATGAAAAAAATAATTTGAAAATTAGACTCAATGAACCTGATCGAAATACAAGTTTCGGTCAAAAAATCATAATATATTATACACTATTTTAAACTAGTTTCGTTCAAAAAATCAAATTAAATCAGAAACTGTTCGAAATGATACGAAACGTTTTAGATCATTTATATATGTTACTAGGGAAGGTTATGATGGAAGTCCATGCAAAAAATCATCTGAAAATTAACGTCTATAAAACTTTTCGAAATGCAAGTTTCGGTCAAAAAATCATAGTATATTATACACTAGTTCATACTAGTTTCGGTCAAAAAAAGTAAATTTAATCGAGGACTGCTCGAAATGATACGAAACTTTTCAGATTATTGATATATTTTATGAGGGAAGGTTATGATGGATGTCCGTGCAAAAAATCATCTGAAAATTAGATTCTATGAAACTTTTTTGAAATGCAAGTTTCGATCAAAAAATCATAATTATTATACACTAGTTTATTCTAGTTTCAGTCAAAAAGTCGAATTAAATCGAGGACTCTTCCAATTATAAGAAACTTTTCAGATCATTTATATATGTTACAAGGGAAGGTATGATGGAAGTTCATGCAAAAAATCATCTGAAAATTAGTTTCTATAAAACTTATCGAATTGCAAGTTTCTGTCAAAAATCATAGTATATTATACACTAATTTACACTAGTTTCGGTCAAAAAATCAAATTAAATCAGAAACTGTTCGAAATGATACAAAACTTTTCTGATCATTTATATATGTTACTAGGGAAGGTTATGATGGAAATCCATGCAAAAAATCATCTGAAAATTAACGTCTATAAAACTTTTCGAAATGCAAGTTTCGATCAAAAAATCATAGTATATTATACACTAGTTCATACTAGTTTCGGTCAAAAAAGTAAATTTAATCGAGGACTGCTCGAAATGATACGAAACTTTTCAGATTATTGATATATTTTATGAGGGAAGGTTATGATGGAAGTCCGTGCAAAAAATCATCTGAAAATTAGATTCTGTGAAACTTTTTTGAAATGTAAGTTTCGATCAAAAAATCATAAATATTATACACTAGTTTATTCTAGTTTCGGTCAAAAAGTCGAATTAAATCGAGGACTGTTCCAATTATAAGAAACTTTTCAGATCATTTATATATGTTACAAGGGAAGGTTATGATGGAAGTCCATGCAAAAAATCATCTGAAAATTAGTTTCTATAAAACTTATCGAAATGTTAGTTTCTGTCAAAAAATCATAGTATATTATACACTAGTTTCGGTCAAAAAATCAAATTATATCGAGGACTGCTCGAAATGATACGAAACTTTTCATATCATTTCTATATTTTACGAGGGAATGTTATGATGGAAGTACATGCAAAAAATTATTTGAAATTTAGATACTATGTAACTTTTCGAAATGCAAGTTTCGTTCAAAAAATCAAATAATATTATACACTATTTTATACTAGTTTCCTTCAAAAAATCAAATTAAATAGGAAACTTTTTGAAATGATAGGAAACTTTTCATATCATTTATATATGTTATAAGGGAAGGTTATGATGGAAGTCCTTGCAAAAAATCATCTGAAAATTAACTTCTATAAAACTTTTTAAAATGCAAGTTTCGGTCAAAAAATCAAGGTATATTATACACTAGTTTCGGTAAAAAAGAAAATTTAATCGAGGACTGCTCGAAATGATACGAAACTTTTCAAATTATTGATATATTTTATGAGGGAAGGTTATGATGGAAGTCCGTGCAAAAAATCATCTGAAAATTAGATTCTATGGAACATTTTGAAATGCAAGTTTCGGTCAAAAAATCATAAATATTATACACTAGTTTATTCTAGTTTCGGTCAAAAAGTCGAATTAAATTGAGGACTGTTCCAATTATAAGAAACTTTTCAGATAATATATATATGTTACAAGGGAAGGTTATGATGGAAGTCCATGCAAAAAATCATCTGAAAATTAGTTTCTATAAAACTTATTGAAATGCATATTTCTGTCAAAAAATCATAGTTTATTAAACACTTGTTTCGGTCAAAAAAACAAATTATATCGAGGACTGCTCGAAATGATACGAAACTTTTCAGACCATTTCTATATTTTACGAGGGAAGGTTATGATGGAAGTACATGCAAAAAATCATTTGAAAATTAGATACTATTAAACTTTTCGAAATGCAAGTTTCGGTCAAAAAATCAAATAATATTATACACTATTTTATACTAGTTTCGTTCAAAAAATCAAATTAAATAGGAAACTTTTTGAAATGATACGAAACTTTTCAGATCATTTATATATGTTATGAGGGAAGGTTATGATGGAAGTCCTTGCAATAAAATCATCTGAAAATTAACTTCTACAAAACTTTTTGAAATGCAAGTTTCGGTCAAAAAATCATAGTATATTATTATACACTAGTTTCGGTAAAAAAGAAAATTTAATTGAGGACTGCTCGAAATGATACGAAACTTTTCAAATTATTGATATATTTTACGAGGGAAGGTTATGATGGAAGTCCGTGCAAAAAAATCATCTGAAAATTGGATTATATGATACTTTTTGAAATGCAAGTTTCGGTCAAAAAAACATAAATATTATACACTAGTTTATTCTAGTTTCGGTCAAAAAGTCGAATTAAATTGAGGACTGTTCCAATAATAAGAAACTTTTCAGATAATTCATGTATATTACAAGGGAAGGTTGTGATGGAAGTCCATGCAAAAAATCATCTGAAAATTAGCTTCTATAAAACTTATCGAAATGCAATTTTCTGTCAAAAAATTCATAGTATATCATACACTAGTTTACATTAGTTTCGATCAAAAAATCAAATTAAATCGAGGACTGCTTGTAATGATATGAAACTTTTCAGATCATTTCTATATTTTATGAGGGAATGTTATGATGGAAGTACATGCAAAAAATCATTTGAAAATTAGATACTATGAAACAGTTCAAAATGCAAGTTTCGATCAAAAAATCAAATAATATTATACACTATTTATACTAGTTTCGTTCAAAAATCAACTTAAATAGGAAACTATTTGAAATGATACGAAACTTTTCGGATCATTTATATATGTTACGAGGGAAGGTTATGATGGAAGTCCATGCAAAAATTCATCTGAAAATTAACTTCTATAAAACTTATCGAAATGCATGTTTCTGTCAAAAAATCATAGTATATCATACACTAGTTTACACTAGTTTCGATCAAAATATCAAATTATATCGAGGACTGCTCGAAATGATACGAAACTTTTCAAATTATTGATATATTTTTATGAGGGAAGGTTATGATGGAAGTCCGTGCAAAAAATCATCTGAAAATTAGATTCTATGAAACTTTTTTAAATGCAAGTTTCGGTCAAAAAATCATAAATATTATACACTAGTTTATTCTAGTTTCGGTCAAAAAGTCGAATTAAATTGAGGACTGTTCCAATTATAAGAAACTTTTCAAATCATTTATATATGTTTCAAGGGAAAGTTATGATGGAAGTCTATGCAAAAAACATCTAAAAATTAGCTTCTATAAAACTTATTGAAATGCAAGTTTCTGTCAAAAAATCATAGTATATTATACAGTAGTTTACACAAGTTTCGGTCAAAACATCAAATTATATCGAGGACTGCTCGAAATGATATGAAACGTTTCAAATCATTTCTATATTTTACGAGGGAAGGTTATGATGAAAGTACATGCAAAGAATCATTTGAAAATTAGATACTATGAAACTTTTCGAAATGCATGTTTCGGTCAAAATATCAAATAATATTATACACTATTTTACATTAGTTTCGTTCCAAAAATCAAATTAAATAGGAAACTATTCGAAATGATACAAAACTTTTCAGATCATTTATACAAGTTATGAGGGAAGGTTATGAGGGAAGGTTATGATAGAAGAACTTGCAAAAAATCATTAGAAAATTAACTTCTATTAAACTTTTTAAAATGCAAGTTTCGGTCAAAATATCATAGTATATTATACACTAGTTTGCACTAGTTTCGGTAAAAAAGCAAATTTAATCGAGGACTGCTCGAAATGATACGAATTTTTCTAATTATTGATATATTTTATGAGGGAAGGTTATGATGGAAGTTCGTGCAAAAAATCATCTGAAAATTAGATTCTATGAAACTTTTTGAAATGCAAGTTTCTGTCAAAAAATCATAAATATTATACACTATTTTATTCTAGTTTCGGTCAAAAATTCGAATAAAAATGAGGACTGTTCCAATTATAAGAAACTTTTCAGATAATATATATATATGTTACAAGGGAAGGTTATGATGGAAATTCATGCAAAAAGTCATCTGAAATTAGCTTCTATAAAACTTATCGAAATGCAAGTTTCTTTCAAAAAATCATAGTATATTATACACTAGTTTACACTAGTTTCGGTCAAAATATCAAATTAAATCGAGGATAGCTCGAAATGATACGAAACTTTTCAGATCATTTTTATATTTTACGCGGGAATGTTATGATGGAAGTCCATGCAAAAAATAATTTGAAAATTAGATTCTATGAACCTTTTTGAAATGCAAGTTTCGGTTAAAAAACATAATATATTATACACTATTTTTTACTAGTTTCTTTCAAAAAAATCAAATTAAATCGGAAACTGTCTGAAATGATATGAAACTTTCAGATCATTTATATATGTTACGTGGGAAGGTTATGATGGAAGTCCATGCAAAAAATCATCTGAAAATTAACTTCTATTAAACTTTTCGAAATGCAAGTTTCGGTAAAAAAAAATCATAGTATATTATACACTAGTTTATACTAGTTTCGATAATAAAAAAACAAATTCAATCGATGACTGCTCGAAATGATACGAAACTTTTAAGATTATTGATATATTTTATGAGGGAAAGTTATGATGGAAGTCCGTGCAAAAAATCATCTGAAAATTAGATTCTAGAAACTTTTTGAAATGCAAGTGTCAGTCAAAAAATCATAAATATTATACACTAGTTTCGGTCAAAAAAAAACAAATTTAAATCGAGTACTGCTCGAAATGATACGAAACTTTTCAAATTATTTCTATATCTTACAAGTTTCGAGCAAAAAATCAAATAATATTATATACTATTTTATACTAGTTTCGTTTAAAAAAATCAAATTAAATAGGAAACTATTCGAAATGATACGAAATTTTTCAGATCATTTATATATGTTACGAGGGAAGGTTATGATGGAAGTCCTTGCAAAAAATCATCTGAAAATTAACTTTTATAAAACTTTTTGAAATGCAAGTTTCGGTCAAAAAATTTTAGTATATTATACACTAATTTATATTAATTTCGGTCAAAAAAAACAAATTTAATCGAGGATTGCTCGAAATGATACGAAACTTTTCAAATTATTGATATATTTTATGAGGGTAATATGTATTCTCTCCGGTTTTATTTATAGGGGAAAATTTATTTTTTTAGATTCACATCTGATGAATTATATATATTAGATACATTAATTATTAAATTTGAGAAAGCTATTAGCTAGACAACCCTTAACAGAACTCAGTGCAAGTTCTTGTAACCAATTCAACTTCCACAAACACATCCAATTGTAATTTTCTTAATCAACTTTGTCATCTACTTCTGGCAAATATATGCACATAGCAAATATAAATACACATAATAGATACATATGCAACTTTTCATTGGTTCATTTTTTCAGGAACAAAGGAGGATATCAAGGACAAGCTGTTATTTGCCAGCAGTTTTCTAGCTTAATAGGGAAAATATTAGAAGTATGGCTGTTATACACCTTAGTATTGTTTTGGATAATTTAGACCATATGAACACCAGAGTAACAGGCATTCCCCCTTCTGGTAAAGACGCGGGTTCTGATATGAGAATAGCTTTAGTCGAGATGAACACGAGCTTCACTGTTGGAAACATGTATCGAGTACTTGCAGCACAGAACAATGAACATGTGCATAGTATTTGGAAAAGAATTTAGAAAATCCAAGTTCCTGAGCGAATTCGATGCTTTACGTGGCAGCTATGTTATGATGGAGTGCCAACAAACTGGAAAAAAGCCGCATGGGGATAGGTAGCACGATGTTCAGTTTTTGTCAAGATGTGGAAGAAGACACTCTGCATGTGCTAAGGAATTGTCCTATGGTTATGTCTCTTTGTTTGGTTGTCCACTGTTCACACAAATATGAGAGTTAGGTTCTTCTCAATGAATGTGGAGCATTGGATTAAGATGAATTAGTTAGTTAGTACACTACAACAATCTAACTAACTTGATCAACAAGCAACTAACTTCTAAAATCAAGTCGTTTTTCTCACCAGATGAGAAAATTCGGTTAAAGCATGTGCATATAGAGAAGCGAATTTTTGTGCAGAAGCTTTAGAAAAGAATGACATTGATCTCCAAGAAGAGTTATGTTTCTTTGATGTGCATCATCTCTTTGTTAATCTCAACGTGTTCTTGAGTTTCAGAGGAGAAGACACTCGTGCATCTTTCACTTCACATCTCTCTGCAGCTCTTCAAAACGCTGGAATAAACCTTTTCAAGGACGATTAATCGCTTCGAAAAGGAGATAATATCTCATTGGCACTACTTCGAGGGATCTACGGTTCTAGAATTTCTGTTATTGTCTTTTCCAGAAACTACGCTGATTCTCGATGGTGTCTCCAAGAGTTGGCGAAAATAATGGAGTGTCACAGAAATGTTGACCAGGAGGTACTGCCTGTGTTCGAAGTTTGACACCTAACAGGTGAGTTTGGAAAAGCTTTTGAAAACAGCACTTCATGATGCTGGTAGCCTTACAGGATATGATGTCCGAAATTACAGGTTAATCCTTCTTTGCACTTTAAGGCTTTGTTGATTCACTTACATACATGTAGCATGTGTATATATATGTAAATGAATCATTTCTGTCTTTTTATATGGATGAAAATGAGGTTACCAAACATATTGTTGAAGATGTTATACGCATACTTGACATATCAGACTTGTTCATTGTTGATAATCCGATTGGAGTTGAATCTCGAGTGCAAGATATGATTCAACTTTTAGACACTTAACAATCAAATTATGTTAAACTACTAGGGATATGGGGGATGAGTGGAATTGGTAAAACCACCATTGCAAAAGCCATTTACAATAAAACTGGCCGCAATTTTGATGGTATGAGCTTTCTTCCAAATGTTAGAGAGGTTTGGGAGCAAGCTTGTGGATAATTGTCTTTACATGAACAACTTATGTACGATATTTTGAGCTTGTCTTCACTTGTTACAGAATTTGACTGATGATAAGTGTGGTAATTATTTGCTCCCCGGTAATAACCAGTATGAAAGTTCTGATAAGGCAAAAGCCAGTATAAAGATGCATTACCAAGAAAGGAAAAACCCACAGTAACGAATCCAGTCCAGCTGAAGTAAGGAAGAAGCTGAACGCAACTAACTTATATCCTCAACATCAAGGGCGTGTGTGTCTCTGAAACAGTTCTGGAACCTATCAAGCTCCTATCCTCCAGAAACAGAAATCTGACACTAATCAACAAAACCAAATCTCACTAATAATTCTCAAAGCAAGCATCTTGGCACACCAAAATAAAAAACCAGCTCACATACTATAGTTTATATATAATACTTTTAAAAAATTGACTGTTCCTTTCTTATAGTTTTATGAGTACCGATGTCCAAATCGAATGTTTATACATTTCTAAAGCAATAATTAAACAATGAGATAAGTGATAACTAACAAATCGTTTTTGTGAGGAAATGCAGCAGAAGAAAAACTGTACCGTATGCATACTCTGAATTCTTGCTTGTATTTTGAATGCCTTCATTTAAAACAAGGCTGATTTCCACCAGCATATTCTGTTTAAGTATCCTGGTTTCATTATATGACTTCCCTTGAAGCATTAAGATCAGCAATAAGAGCGAAATACAAGGCACCAACCTTCCACAACAAGCAAATACCCCACTTCAGTCAAGTTTTCTTCTTTTCTGTTCTTGTTTAAAATCATCGGCAGCCTCTACTTGAGGAGAGACCCTCTTGGTAGTGCATTCATTTTCATCGCCTCTACCAACAACAACATTCTTATCTGAAGCACGACATCGCTCCAATTCTTTGCCTATTGGTTCATCATATATGAGATAGACTGCAGTCTTCATCACAAAGAAACTGTTCCCAAAAACAACAGCAATCTCCACTTTGTCACCAGGTTCCATAGTTGATACTACTCTCTGCCACTCCTCATTTTCAAAGGAGGATAATGCCTCTCTCTTATAGAGTTGAATGGTGGCCTTTGTGTGATTTATCACCAACACATTTTTAAGACCATATGATGTAACGTCATCTGGGCTTGAAGAATGGACAATGCACATCACTGTCTTCAAATTACGTTCTTCCACTCGAGGTACTTCAAAGATTACAGAAGAACCTTCGGAATTGAAGGTTAACCAATCTGGGTAGTTATCACCGGAGAGCAAAAAATTACCACATCCATCGAGAGACAAATTCTGCAAAGAAGCCTCTCTCATATAATATTGTTGATATAAAAATATAACAATTAGACACATGCAAGAGACAGAAAGAGAGTGAAACCTGTAAGATCTTCTCTTTTAGAAGATTGGTGATTAGGCAACTCATTCCCATTTGAATTAAAAGAGATTTCATTGAATTTTTTGTCGTTGAAACTTGCACTTGACTGCGACATTCAATTAATGAAGGAGTCTTCACATCTGGTACTTGTGATGTAGTTGCAGTTGATTCCAATTCCTTAGAACTTGTTGCACTTAAAGCATTCAAAATTATTGTTGCATCTTGTGATAGTTGAAGTTCCGATCCACACTCCAGCCAAAGGCTTTGAAGCTTAGGAAGGACACTGGAAATAGATGATAGATTGTGGGAAATACTATTTGATCCATTTATTGAAACCAGGGATGACATGTCATTGGGTGAGAGATTATTTGTTGGTGACATCCAAGACCAAATGATAGAAGGAAACACGTCACGGGACAATCCTTTGTATCCACACAGAGAAATATATCCAATGTTTTTTGACCTTACAACTGAAAAGGGCACTTTTGTTATAGCAGTGTTATCTGCAACCAGGGCGGTTAGAGATTCCATCTGTTCCAAGTCCTCTTCTAATTTGTCAATCATTAAACATCCAGATAGAATGAGAGTTTTCAAAGATTTCAACGTATAGATATTTCTTGGAAGGTTACGAAGGCTAATACAATCTTTCAAATTTATCAAAAGAACTTTCTTGAGATGTCCTATGCTATGGGAAACCTTGGACAGCCTTGGACAATCTTTGAGTATTAGCTTTTCAAGATCAGGTAAGTTTGAAAAGTCCGGAGTCTGAGTCAGATAACGTGAATGACTAAGATTGAGAATTTTCAACTTCTCCATCCTCTGCAAAAACAGATATGTTATAGAGAATTTATGAAAAGTGAAAAGCAACTAAAAATACAAAAAATTAAACTGAATTAATACCTGCATCTCTTTCCACACAAGTTTGATATTGCTGTTTTCTAACTCAATGGAAACTAAATTTCTTTGGTAGAAATTTGAAGGTATGCATGATAAAGGAAATCCATTCCAGTGCAGCCATCTCAAATTTCTTGAAAGATACTTAAAATCTCCATCAAGTTGTGCACCAGAAAGTTGAAGCAATCTGAGTTCCTCCATATCTTTAAATGCTTTGGTACTAAAAGATTTTGTACCAAGACCTGGCAGCTTCAAAGCCAGTCCCTCAACAGCTTTTCTTCCCTGTGAGATATAATGAACCAATAAGTAAAAATCTATGGAGCCAAAAAGTAAAACAAAAATATACAAGGCAGATAAAACTAAGCATAATAAAGAAGTTCTTAAGTTCTTACATTATGTTTTGACAATACATAAAACACATCCTCATGAAACCACAACCTGCTACGCTTTTCAGGTTTCTTTGGTGATTTCTTACGAATGATTTCTCTTGCCATATCCCGGAGTAAATCATGCATGCCAAGTTTGTTCTTATCATCAATAATTACAAGGCTTCGCTCAACAAGAATGCGTACTCCAATTTCTGCGAAAAGTTCACAACCATTTAATATATGTATAACATCATTTCGATCCATCCCAATAAAGAAGCAGGCTATGTCAAGGAATATCTCTTTCTCAGTGTGATCATTTAAACCATCATAGCTTATTTTTAACTTTTTATGTACTTGATCATTGGGAATTTTTTTTAGTTTCTCCAATACACAAATCCACTCTGATACCTCTCTATCAAACAAATAAGACCCAAGGACTTCCAGAGCTAGCGGCAAACCGCCAGAATACTTAACTACATTTTTGGAAATTTCATAAAACTCTTCTATAGGACTCATTTGCTTGAATGCATGCCAACTAAAAAGTTCAAGAGATTCACTTTCATCCATTTCCTTCATTGTGTATATTTTGTTAACTCTATCCCCTCTAAGTATATGTTTATCTCTGGTTGTGATGATTATTCTACTCCTAGAAGCAAACCATTTACAACTTCCACACAAAGCATATACTTGATCCAGCTCATTCACATCATCAAATACAAGTAACACTCTTTTTTCACACAATCTTCTCTTCAATATAGATTTTCCTGATTCAATGCTTCGTATCTTGGTTGTTTCTTTGAAAATATCATACATAAGTTGTTCCTGTAAACACAATTGTCCACGAACTTGCCCCCAAACCTCCCTAATATTTGCAAGAAAGCTCCTCCCTTCAAAATCGCGGCCAATTTCATTGTAAATGGCTTTTGCAATGGTGGTTTTCCCAATTCCACCCATTCCCCATATCCCAATTAGTTTAACCTCATTTGATTGTTTAGTATCTAAAAACTCAATCATATCTTGCACTCGCCGTTCAACTCCTACCGGATTATCAACGATGAACAAGTCCGATTTGTCAAGTATGTGTGTAACATTTTTAACAATATCCTTGATCGCTTCATTTTCATTCCTATAAAAAAAATAGGAATAATTCATTCACATATATACACACCTGCTACATATGTACCTAAATGAATCAACAAAACGTTAAAATGCAAAGACGGATTAACCTGTAATTTTGGACAACAAAGCCTGCCATACCACCAGCATCACGAAGTGCATCTCTCCAACTTTGCTTCATGTATTTGTCCAATTCAAAGGTACTCTTTTCAAAAGCTTTTCCAAACTCACCGGTTTGACGTCGAACTTCCGACGGATCAACACCATAGAACACAGGCAGTACCACGTGGTCAACATTTCTTTTACACTCCATTATTCTAACCAACTCTTGAAGACACCATCGCGAACTAGCGTAGTTTCTAGAGAACACAATAATAGAAATTTTAGAACCGTAGATTCCTCGAAGTAATGCCGATGAAACGTGATCTCCTCTTTGAAGCGATTGATCATCCTTGAAAACCATAATTCCCGCGTTTCGAAGAGATGCAGAGAGATGTGAAGTGAAAGATGCACGAGTGTCTTCACCTCTGAAACTCAAGAACACGTCGTGATTTTTGAATATGTTAGAATTATATTCATGATCATCCCAATGACGAGTGGTATACTTGGAGAATTTCATACCATCAAGATCAGCATCCCAATCTACGTTGCATAAATTTTCATCAGAAAATAAACTTGTTGAGGAAGACATGGATAAATTGTGATTTCAAGAAATGAATGAACTCAAGGAAGAAATCGATCTAGAATACTCTTTACTTCAGTTGTTGTGTATAGACTTCAGCAAACCTATTGCTATGCTTTTTCTTTAACGACCTTATATTCTTATCTTATACTACAAGGAAAAATTATACTCAACCTTCCTCCAAAATTCTTATCTTGCAATAAAAGTAAAATTTATACTCACCCTTCATTTTTTTTATTGATTGCTCTAGATCATTTATATTATTTTCCACAAATGAAAATTCATGTAATGGTGTATAGCACAACAAAGGAGTGAAAAGTTATCTTATTATACAACTTATTTGTAGAATTAACTACATTAAAGAAAATTAATTTAGTATAAATATTATACTCTTTAAATTAATTTAGATTTAGATGTATCATTTGCAGTGACTTTATATTTATGTTAAGTAATAACCTCTTTAGAGTAAAGATACTTTTCAAACGTTTTCTTTTTGTTGCAAATTTATTATACTTCTAATGTAGTATTTAGATTTTTTTCATTTTAATTTTTCTTTCCTAATATATTTTTTTATGTATTCATTTGTTATCTATTTCTATTAGATATATAAAGATGATATGTTTGTTTGGTCTTGCATATTTTGTTTTTTAAATTAACATTTAACTGCTGCTATATTTACACCATACACATTCCACTAACTGCTGGGTGGTTACAAAGGCTAATAAAACTGATAAATCACTTAAACTCAATATTGTGAATAGGATACCTTAACAAAGTATAATAGGTTTCTTTTATGATCAAGAAACTCACAAGGGTTAGGGTTTAGGGTTACCAAAGATAATAAACAACAAGGATTAGTTTGACTAATAAAATTGATAAATAACTTAAACTCAATGTTGTGAATAGGATACCTTAGCAACAAAGTATAATAGATTTCTTTTATGATCAAGAAACCCACAAGGGTTAGGGTTAGGGTTACCAAAGATAATAAACAACAAAGATTAGTTATAAACTGTTATTCTTTCCTTTCTCTTAAAACAAGATTACAAGTATACAAGAATAACAAATAAGCTCTCTCAATTTTGAATTAGGGTTTTATCTTGAAACTTGCATGATATGGAGTTCAGTTTGATTTTTCATTACAAGAGTAGATTTGATAGGGGAAATAAGCCTGCAGTAGAAATAAATTTGGATATGTGGAGCTTATTTGAAGTAACAAGTATTGTGAAAGAGATCATTGAGCTTGAGCATTCAGAGTATTGGTTATGGTTGTATAATAGTTATGTTGATAGGTATAATAGAATGGTTAGTGATAATGATGCTGACAAGGTATATTAATATGCCATGAAAATGAAATATGAAGTGCACATATATGTTGTGCATAATGATAAAGGAATTGCATAGGAAACTGATGTAGGGGATTTTCCAGTAGATGATGTTTGTGGTGTTGAACAAGTTGAAGTAGGTGATTTTTAAGATGATGTTGGTAGTGTTGAACAAGATGAAATAGGTAATGTCATGTCATTTTATTATATTTAATTATTTATTTTTAATTTAAATTTTGTAGATTTCCAATACAGTTTATTTTAATTTACTCTATCCAATTTTTTGAGATGGTTAGATAAGAATTCACCTAAAAAATATATTTTTTTTCATTCATTCTCATGATATAAAAGCATATTGACTTTCTCAACTTTACTCCATCTGTTCTAAAATGAGTTATTCGTTTGGAATACAAAAATATCCTAAAATGATTGATTCATTTCAATTATTAATACATATTTTATCATTTTATCCTGTAATTAATATTACTTTCATCATTTCTAATACTATTTCCAATATATAATAAACATACTTAATAAAAATATTATTATATTCATCATTTCTTTCTAATATTATTTATAATATATAACTAGTAAGATACACGTGCTCCCGCGCGGGCGAAATTATTCGATATAGTCTAAAATTTGTTTAAATGTATATTTAAATTTCAAATAAATGATATAATTATAAAATAAATAATTTTATACTTTTTAGTTTTCTTGACATCTATAATTTCAAATAAATGTATATTTTGAACTCATATCTACATAAATTGATGAAATAAATATATGAAAAACATGTTTTAGGAGAGAAGTGTAGAAAATAGAGGAACATACAAACAAAGATCTGGAACCCTAAATAGTTGTTTCACCTTTCATACAAGATATTAACAAAAAGAATAGCAAATAAACTCAACAGACTAATCTCTAAGATTTGAATTCAAATCAACATGTAAGAAAATTTGTATGGTACAAAAATGTTTTCTTTTTAATTAAGTATGCTAACACTTGCAGGAAAGTGTCCCGTTCTCACCATGATCTTTGAATCTTTCATCAAACACTTTCAAAATAATATCCAAAATGTCAAGTTTACCCAGTTTATGGATTAATTCCTAGCATTGTTTCCATTGCCATGTTGACAAAATGGATCTTTGGCAAATAGGTGAATAAGTGCTTATAGTGAATTTGTTGTCACTCTGATAATCCTTGGACAACAAATCTACACAAAACAAATAAAAACCCATTAAAAATTTCATCAACTAACCATAAATGTAAAAGAATTCGAAATCAAAACAGTCAACATAGAAATGCTTAGTAGAACAGGGGAAGAAGGAGGAGGCAAAATAAAATGTAAATCATATACCAACAAAAGGATATAGGTAAACGAAAACACAAAGAAAACAAAGAAAGGGCGGCAGCGACAGATTTAGGGTTTGTGGAGCAAAATAGAGAAAAACGAAAATATGACATACAAACATCCTACAACAAAGAACACGATTCAGGCGAAAATGCAAAATGAGACGCACCCGCTTTAATGGTGAAATGAGACGGAGGTTCCTTGAGGAGCAACTACATTGATGGCGAAATGAGACGACGAGAGAAGCTGAAGAAGAAAGTAGCAGTAGCAGAGCAAGTGTGGGTGTTGTAGTACGATAGCTCAGTTTAGCGTGTTATTTGGTTAAGAAAACTGAGCATAGTGAAACTGGGCGTTTAGCGTGTTATTTTGGTTAAGGAAAATAGGGGGAAATTTTTTGATGTGGTTTTATTCAATAAGAATATGACAAATGGCAGCAATGTAGGAGTTGAAAGGCTGATAATTTTGTGGGATTAACTATTTACAAAAAGCTCCAAAAATATGTGTAAATGCAAAAGTTGGTAAGGGAAAAATAATCAATTTTAGCAGTGTTGAGGTGGCAGTCTGGTTGAGGCTTAAGAGTGTTCTTTTTGCTGTCCATTTGAACTAGTTTATATTTCAGGTTTTATTTGCCTTTTCTGCATCCTTTGTTCTTTGTTTAGGTTCGGGCAGGAGGCCAGTGGTTTTTAGATTTTGTTAGCATTGGTGGTGGGTCGTTTGAATGCTGTCAGTAGAGTCGGTTGTTGCTTGTTACCATTTTCAAGATCACTTCATTCTCAGTATTGAAGTGTAGACTTATTGCTGTCAGCTACTTCTTTGTATTATCTCCGTATTTTGTGATCATGTCTTGCTGGTTGTTGTTCTCTGGCATGCATTCAAACTGGTCTTGGGGGGCGTCATTTATTGTTAGAGTTGCGGTCTAAGGATTTTTCCAGCAGGGGTGTCTTTCTGCCATTTTCGTGTACTTCTAGTACCAGGGTTGGGTCATTTTTTTTTGGCGTTGTTTTTTTTCTTTTTCTGTTTTGCTGATTGTTGTTTTTGGTTCTAGTGTGCTTGGTTCCATTTTGAGCTGTAGCATTGTAGATTTGTTACATGTACTTTGTATTTTTCAGCATTACTTGTGTTGCTTTTTAATGTTATTGCCTTTAGCTTTAAAAAAAACATACTTAATAAAAACAGGTGTTCTGGACTGGGCCGCGAGGACATACAGGGGCACGGCCTAACATATGTCGGGCAAGGGCCCATATGCTCGAGCAGGTGAACCTCTTGGATAAATCACCTACTGATACGACGGGCATACACTGAAGACGGGCAGAGAGCATGTCTGCCAGCTCATCTGCCACGTCACCCAACTGCCCTTTATTATCTCCTGAAAGATAGGGGCAGTTAGACCAAGGGGCAGACCTTTTGTCTAGGTCTTCACGCTTCTTACGCGTCCCTTGGCAGCTCTTCCTTGGGCCTAGCCAGATTAAGCCCATCGAGGGGCCTTGGCCCAGCGCTGGGGGCACATTATAAATACCCTTTCTTGGCAAAGGGTCAGGTATTCTCACTCATTCTGAACTAAACCTTACTATTTTGTACCTCTTCTGACTTAAGCATTGGAGTGCTTTGTAGGTACACCCCCTCCCTTACTTCATTCTCTGGCCCGTTCATCAAGTCACTGGGAGGCTCTTCTGATCAGGTGAGATCAGTGGCGCCGTCTGTGGGAACCTAGCTCCCCCTTCTTCCACAGCAGAAGATCAAAGCTCAAACACCGTCCTTCCAGCATGTCCGGAGAACAACCTAATAAGCGCAGCCGTCCCCTCGTCGACTATACAATGGACGACGACCTGCAGTTCCATGAAGCAGACACCCGAGATGGCCGTCCGGCCACCCCGTCTCCTGAACCCCAGAACAATGGGGATCCCCCTCAAGTTCAGAACCAGGGGACTGAAACTTTTCAACCCATCCCCGTTCCCGTCGAAGGAGACGCCACCATGATTGCTATGGTGAACGCCCTCAACATGGCTAGCTCTATGCTCTACCAGCAGCACGAGAGAATCATGGCCCTAGAAGCTGACCGACGGGAGGTCCGGCCTCAACAGGAGAGGAGGACACAACAACGTCCAGAAGCAACAAAGAAACGAGGACGTCGCTCCCCAGAGCCTAACGTTAGTAGGGCACGCGCCCGCCGTGACATTGGTCGATCGGGAGCCTCACCAAGACACGATCGTAGCCCCGACCGAAACGAGCTCTCTCCACCAAGGAGCGACGAAGAAGACCTGCACTGCTCTTTGTCACGGGCAATAATGGAAGCTCCGCTCCCCAAAGGCATGGAGAAACCTCCTAATCTGGCCGTGTACGACGAGACCACCGACCCCGACGACCACGTCGACAACGTTAACGCGATGCTCGACTACCGTAATGACATCACCAGGCATCTCAAGTGCAGGTTGTTCTCGACAACCCTCAAGAAAGGGGCCATGGCCTGATACAAAAGCTTGGCCCCCGAATCCATCACGTCTTGGAGAGTTATGAGATCCATGTTCACGAGGCATTTCACAGCCTCCCGGCGCCATCCCAAGACAGAGGCGACCCTCGAAGCCATAGTACAAAAGAAAAATGAAACATTACGTTCGTACATCGAACGATTCAATCAGGAGGCTGTCGAGGTGGATACCACTGAGGACATGAAGAAATACCTCCTCGAGAGAGGACTCTTGCCCGGTAGCAAGCTCAGTCGAGCCGCTGGGATAGAATCTCCCCGAACCCTGAATGAGCTCCTACACAAGGCCCAGGCCTACATCAGATACGAGGAGAAGCAAGTATCCCACAACGCCCACAGCGGCCGTAATACCGGGGATACCGATCACCCCAAGCGCGAGGATCCGAACATCCCTCGTCGCAACGGGGACAGGCGAAGGGAAGAAAAGCCCCGCGAGCCTCGAGAAGGAAGAGGTCCCCCGGGCCGATACAACGAGTACACGTTACTGACGGCTCCCCGCGAGCGCATCCTCGCCGAATGCATCAACTCCGAATTCAAACAGGGCAGAGTGAGGTTCCCAAAACCATCTGCACCAAAGCCTCACACCGACAAATCCAAATACTGCAGGTTCCACAGGAGCCACGGGCACGTGACCGAAGACTGCGTTCACCTAAAAGATGCGATAGAGATTCTAATCCAAGAAGGGCATCTTAAACAGTATACTAGGAGGAACGAAGCTTCCAGGCACGAAGAGCCGGAGAAGAAGAGACCTCGGGAGGATACACCCCCCGACGACTCTCCTTATCAAGTGGCCCTCTGCGTATCATGACCAGAGGATTTCAGCTTCCCCGAGACATTGCCCGAAGGCCGGATCACTGCACTTAGTCCCTGGGAAGACTTCCTGACCGCCCTTGTCATATCGGGCGGAGGGATGAACGGCGATGCCGCCGCCCTCTCAGTAAAACGCAAGTTCGGCGAACTCCTTCTGACCGCGCCCGAGCAAAAGGCAACACTGACAAAATATCGAGGCAAATCCAACCCAATATCCTTCTTTTTAGAAGAGCTTCCGGGCGGCTCCCCAAATTGAAGCATCCCACTACTGATTAGGGCCAGAATGACCCAGTTCGACGTCAGACGCATTTTGGTCGATCAGGGAAGTTCGGTGGACATCATGTACGTCCACCTTTTCAAGACTCTGAAATTAGACAAAACCAATCTATCCCCCTACGTCGGGTCCGATCTCCAAGGGTTCAATGGAGCCACGACAAAATCGTGGGGATATGTCGAACTCCTCGTCACCTTCGGGGAGCAGGAGACGGCCAGAGAAATCAAAATCCAATTCCTGGTCGTAGAGTGTCCCTCTCTCTACAATTGCATCTTCGGCCGCCCGACATTAGCCGAATTCACCGCGGTCCCATCTACCGTCCATCTAAAGATGAAGTACTACACCAAATTGGGCCACGTAGTCACCATCCACGGCGACATCGAGGCTGCCCGACGGTGCTACGACGCCGCAGTAAAAGGACAGGCCACAGTCAATACAAAGAGCAACAAAAAGCCCAAGACCGAAGATCCTCCCCCCAGGGAATCAACGCCATCGACCTCGACTGCCGCATTGGCCACGACGAAACTGAAGAATGGAAACCCATCGAGGAACAGTCTATCGGACACCCGTTCCGGCCAGTCCCCGACGGGGAGTTCGAACTTATCCCTCTGGGTGACGATCCTGGAAGAACAGTAAAGATAGGCAAAGGATTGCCCGAGGAAACCGGGGAGGAGCTCGTAACATGTCTCAAGGAGAACTCTGACCTCTTCGCATGGAACACCGGAGAGATGCCCAGCCTGGATCCTGAGATCGCGTGCCACCAACTAGCTTTAGATCGGGCAGTCAAGCCCATAGCACAGCGTAGGCGCAAGCAGTCCCCCGAGAAGGCGGAGGCTGCCGAGCGAGCTGTAAAAGATCTCTTAGAGGCAAATTTTATTTCTGAAGCCCAGTACACAACCTGGCTCTCTAATGTAGTCCTCGTTAAGAAAAATAATGGAAAATGGCGCATGTGTGTTGATTATACTGATCTTAATAGGGCTTTCCCCAAAGATGCTTTCCCTCTCCCTAACATAGATAAGCTCGTTGACAACTCTGCAGGTTTTAAACTCCTGTCCTTCATGGACGCATATAGCGGATATAATCAAATCCCTATGTCGGACACGGACAAGAGACACATGGTGTTCATGACCCCGACCGGCAATTACTATTACAACGTAATGCCGTTCGGACTCAAGAACGCCGGGGCCACATACTAGTGCATGATGAACAAAGTCTTCAAGGAAGAAATAGGGGATATGTTCGAGGTATACATGGACGACATGATCATCAAGTCACACGAGGAGGCCGACCATGCTCGACACCTATACAAAGTCTTCGAGCAGGCAAGACAGTGTAAAATGAGGTTTAACCCTGAAAAATGCACGTTCGGCGTCCGGGCAGGAAAATTCCTGGGTTTCTACCTCACCGAAAGGGGTATCGAGGCCAACCCCGACAAATGTCGGGCGTTCTCGGAATTTCCAACCCCGAAGACCAAAAAATCAATCCAATCCCTCAACGGGATGCTCGCTTCACTCTCCCGTTTCGTTGCCAAATCCGCCCAGCATGCATTGCCCTTCTTCAGACTCCTTCGTAAGGAAGCCAGCTTCGAGTGGACCGACGAATGTGAACGGGCACTACTCCATTTGAAGAAGGTCCTCTCTGAACCCCCGGTCCTATCACGATCATTGGAAAAAGAGACCTTATACCTGTATTTGTCCGTGGCAACCGAGGCCGTCAGTGCCGTCCTAATAAGGGAAACTGACGAAGGACAAAAACCCATCTATTTTACAAGAAAAGCTCTCCAAGGCCCCGAAATCAGATACCAAAAAATTGAAAAGGTCGCCCTGGCTCTCATAAATGCGGAGAGGAGGCTACGCCACTACTTCCTCGCGCACACGGTCAAAGTAAGAACCGACCAGCCAATCAAACAGCTTCTCGGACGACCAGATATGGCCGACAGAATGCTCAAATGGTCGTTAGAACTCTCCGAATTCGATATACAATATGAGAACAGAAAGGCCTTGAAAGCCCAAGCACTGGCCGACTTTGTCGCGGAAATGACCCACAGCTCGACACCGACGGACGGCGCCCATAAATGGACGATCTTCGTCGACGACGCCTCTAGTACGACAGGCAGTGAAGCTGGAATCATCCTCGAGAATGAGGACGGGATCCTGATCGAGGTCTCACTAGCACTAGCCTTCCCGACATCAAACAACCAAGCCGAATATGAAGCTTTCATCGCCGGTCTGAGATTGGCCGAAGACCTAGGAGCAAAGGAAGTAAAAATATCAACAGACTCCCAGCTCGTGGCATCACAAGTACGAGGAGAGTACCAGACCAAGAACAACAACCTTGTCGAGTACCTAGCCTTGGTCAAAGAAAGACTCGATATATTCGAGAAGTGGGAAGTACAACACGTACCTCGCGAGCACAACACACGGGCCGACATCTTATCAAAGCTAGCTAGCACGAGAAAGAAGGGCGGGAACAAATCTGTAATTCAAGAGATCCTTCCTCGACCTAGTATCGAAAAACCACCTCCTCCACTCGAGGTCAACATGATCGGGGATACTCATTGTTGGATGACACCCATCTATAATTACCTAACGAAGGACGAGCTCCCCGTCGACCTAAAAGAGGCGGCCACCACCAAACGGAGGGCATGCTCGTACGTCCTCCTCGAAGGGAAACTTTGCCGTAGGGGGTTTTCCATCCCATTACTCAAGTGCGTCGAGGAAGAGAAAGTCTCCGACATACTGGGAGAAATACACCGAGGAATAAACGCCCAACACCCCGGCGGACGATCACTTGCACGAAAAGCTCTTCGAGCAGGCTATTATTGACCGACCATGCAACACGACTCAAAGGAACACGTCAAAAAATGCGACAAGTGCCAACGGCACGCCGACATGCACCTCGCGCCCCCGAACGAACTAAAAAAACTCTCTTCTCCATGGCCCTTCGCATGGTGGGGCATGGATATCCTCGGGCCTTTCGTGACCGGATCGTACCAGAATAAATACCTCATCGTAGGGGTAGATTATTTTACCAAATGGATCGAAGCAGAGGCGCTAGCTAAAATAACAGTGCAGAACATTCTTCGATTCTTTAAACGCAGTATCCTCGCTCGGTTCGGCGTGCCCCGGGTGCTCATCACGGACAACGGAACGCAATTCACAGACAGGGGATTCCAAGACTTCGTGGAGAGCTTAGGTACTAAGCAACATTTCACATCCGTCGAGCACCCTCAAACCAATGGGCAAGCGGAAGCAGCCAACAGGGTAATCCTGCGTGGACTGAAACGCAGGCTCGGTGAGGCGAAGAGGGCGTGGGTCGAGGAGCTACATAGCGTTCTATGGGCTTACCGTACAACACCTCACTCCACAACCGGGGAGACCCCATTCCGACTAACATACGGCACCGAAGCAGTCATCCTAGTAGAAATAAGAGAACCGACGAGACGTATAGAAGAACCCCTAGACGAATAAATGAACGACGAGGCACTCAGAGTCGAGCTGGACCTCGTCGACGAGATCCGCTCCGAAGCAGCCCTTCGAGAAATATCCCTCAAGCAAAAAATAGCCTTGCGCCACGACGCGAAGGTCATAAAAAGAGAGTTCCAGGTGGGCAGCCTGGTCCTCAGAAGAAACCAAAAAAACCCAAGAGAGGGTAAACTGGCCGCCAACTGGGAAGGGCCCTACCGCATCCGCGACAAGAGGAGCAACGGGGCCTATTATCTAGAAAATCTACAAGGCGAAGAACTCGCTCGACCATGGAACGCATAGAAACTTAGACAATATTACAGCTGAATATGTCACGGGGAGACGTGGGAGGTACGACCACGCTCTTCGTCTCCAAAACTACAGAAAGGAACCGCGCGGCCCGGGGATGAACCGACTCCTCCAGCGAACACAACCCTCCCCGACGGTTGGGACCTCGATCGAGTACCAACGTCGAAGTACCAAGACCGGCAGGGCACCCAACTCGCGATGGGAAAGCCCAAGCCTCGGAGCCGGAGTTCCAAACACCGAACCCGGTTTTCGATCTGAACGGGTACGACGCCCGCTACCTCGTCGGTTCCCTAAACCGAGGAGACTAACATGGTCGAGCATAAAACAGTTCATAAATACAAAACATAATAAAAGAATAACCGAGCAGGATGAATAATCAAAGACAACATTCATTCATTAACAACGACCAAAGCCAAAGATAAGTACGCCCGAAGGCCAAAATACAAACAAAAAGGCACGCAGGCCATACAAAGCGGGCACGCATGCCATATGAACAAAACAAATTAAAACACTCAAGACTCCTCCCGGAGCTCCTCCTTAACATTCTCTTCCTCTCCTTCATCCTCCCCCAGCTCTTCTTCAGCTTCAAACGGGCACACAATCTCCCCCTCCTGGACACAGTAATTATGGGTTAACCCCTCCGTCACCAACTCGGAATTTAAAACCCTCAGCTGCTCGACGGCGTTGTCAAAACCCTCCTTAAATACAGCCACGAGGTCCTGATTGAGAGAGCGAATGTGCCCCATCAACTCACCCCGGGAACCGAGAGCGAGCTCCTCTTCAGTCTCATCAACTAACGGACGGACCTTGTCCTCGAGCGAAACAAGCTGAGCACGCAATCCAGCATTCTCCTCAACCACCTTCTGATGCCCAGCTGCTTGTTCCTCCAAACTCGCCTTGGCCGCCTTCAGCAGATCCTACTCCTCCTTGACCTCCTCCAACTCTTTCTTCAGCCCCTCCTGAAGCTGATGCTCCTCCTTATAGTCCGACAAGTCCTTAGACAGCTTGTCCTTTTCAGACCGGACCCGCAAGAGGGCATCCTCCAATGAGGCAGTGGACACGGAAGTGTCGGTCAGGACCATGGCCGTTTCCATCACCCGGATGACAGCGGCCAAGTCCCTGGCCAATTCCTTACGCCGAACACCAGCCTCCTGGTTCAGGATAACCCTCGCCTCGGGCGCTGGCACATCAATGGCATCCTCGGTCTTGAAGAAGGCCCGCTCTACATAACAGGGGGGCAGTAAGTAACTGCCAGGGCCACCCGGATTGCCGTTCCCCGCTAAGGTCGACCTTGAGAGAGTCCCCTCCGGACGCTTCCGCTTGTGGAGAGGGGAGGCTGATGGAGGCGGGTTGTCGGGTATGTTGATCATAGATGCACGGGGAGGGGAGGAGAGCACTGGACTCGCTGTGTTCGAGGTCCCAGCCCCGGAATCCCCAGCTACCGCCTGAACACGAGGCACAGTCTTCTTCTTCTTCTTTGAAGCCCTGTCCGGGACACCTACCTGGTTGGCCAGCTTGAGGACCCGATCACGAGCAGTGGGCATAACACCTGCAAAACAGGAACGTAAACATCAGTGGACGAAGACATAAACAAAAATAAGAATAAATAAAACACCTACTCAATAATTCCATGGCCTTCTCCTCGGTTCTACACTCGAGCAAAGCCTTGATATTAATAATACAGGCCTCGCAGATCGGCATCCTGACCTCGTCAACATAAGGCACACCCTTTCGATATGTCCAGGCCGTCAGGTTGAAGCTCTGCACGTACTCAACCAACTTCTTATAAGCGAGCCTATCCTCGACCCCCAGCATCGCAAACTTAATCCTATAGTGGCTGGTGGTGAGATCGAAATGGTCGCGCTGCCACATCAGCGGTATCTTCGACATCAACTTCTCCTCCCCATCTGCTTCCCGTTTGTAGTAATAAAGGGAATGCAGGGCAGCACGGGTGATCGGTCTCACCACATACCACCGACCCTTAAAATGACGGGCAGAATCCACGTACGTCTTGAACAAACGTACAGGCTGTTTGAAGGAAACCCATTTGTGTCGTCCCCGAAGACCGGACCGCTGGAGGTGGAAGACATGGAAGAAAAGGGCCCGAGTACACCCAATACCGAGGAAGCGGTAGACCAACTCAAACGTCCGCATAAAAGCAAGGGCATTAGGGTGTAACTGAGACGGCGCCAGCCGAAGCCACTTGAAGATAGACATTTGAAAGGAATTGAAGGGCAGCCTAATCCCCGCCTCCCGGAAAGCGAACTCGTACATGGCGAACTGCTTCCCCGGGAAACGATGGTATATCCGGTCCGCCTCTTTGGGAGCATGGCACTTCCAGTTTTCAGGATCTTCCCGGCTTTTATCCTCCACCACGGCATAAGCGAGGATCTCCTCGTCACAAAAATAGGATTCCTCACCCAAGGGTTCGTCCGCAACCCAAGATAGATCATTCTGCTCGGACGATGAGACATGCTCAGTACCATCCCTGGTGTTCTCCTCCTCGACAGACAAACGCGTGATGTCCGCATCCGCGGACCGTGGCCCGGTTTCTTCTCTTATCGGTCGTAAACGCCCGGTTGCACCTGAAACGCAGACAGAAAGAGTAAATTCGACGTCATATCAAATCCACCCTTCCACCGCAGGTCAAGTGAAAGGGCGTAGAGGCGACGTTCACAGGTACCAGTGCAAAACTCCGCCCACTGCCACCAGGCCCAATTGAGAAGTTTCGCACGTGTTCGGCGCAGGAATACACACGTTCTTATGCCCCGGGCAAAAATCTCATATATGCTTATGAAAATTTTGCCCGACACATGAAATTCCTGCCCGGGACAGTCTAATCCTAACCCTATTTTTTTCATCTACAGTCTATTTCACTATTTCTAAGTCAAATCTAATCACCCTATAACAAATAAAACATGCATTCACAGCTATTTAACGCAAAAAAGTGGAAAATAGAGGATTAAGAAGGCAGAAATAGTACCTGACATGTTGAGAATTAAAAAGAGACGGTGGCGCGCGAGCAGCAGCGGTGGTTCAGGCGGCGAGACGGGCGGAGACAAGGAAATTCGTCAGAGCTTCCGGTGAACGTCTGAGCGAAAAAGTGAAAATGAAGTCACTCAGCCTCCTTTTATAGTCCCAGGCGCGTGGATCAACGCGTTAGGTCATCATTTCCTACTGCTTACGCCGCCGTTTGCACACTAAACGAAACGACACCATTAATACTGAAACACGTCAATCCATGAGGAATCTGGAACGACGTCGGGCAGCTATACACCTCCCCGACTCCATGGAACGTCCCCGACCCCGTACGACGTCCTCGACTTCTACAAAAACAGCACGAACCCGTCGGGGACCTTCGCCCTCGACACTATTTGGAGTATCAAGTGCCCGAGGAGAAAGGGATGCTGCAGTCAGTTCTGCTGAAATATTACGTGACCGGCCATACGTCCGCTACCTTATCCTTGGCGCGTGTACCCCGATTGCAATACAAGTCATCACTCCGACTCAGAGACTCGACTTGGGGGGCTCCTGTTCTGGACTGGGCCGCGAGGACATACAGGGGCACGACCCAACATATGTCGGGCAAGGGCCCATATGCTCGAGCATGTGAACCTCTTGGATAAATCACCTGCTGATACGATGGACATACACTGAAGACGGGCAGAGAGCATGTCTGCCAGCTCATCTGCCACGCCACCCAACTGCCATTTATTATCTCCTGAAAGATAGGGGCAGTTGGACCAAGGGGCAGACCTTTTGTCTAGGTCTTCACGCTTCTTACGCGTCACTTGGCAGTTCCTCCTTGGGCCTAACCAGATTAAGCCCATCGAGGGGCCTTGGCCCAGCGCTGGGGGCACATTATAAATACCCTTTCTTGGCAAAGGGTCAGATATTCTCACTTATTCTGAACTAAACCTTACTATTTTGTACCTCTTCTGACTTAAGCATTGGAATGCTTTGCAGGTATACCCCCTCACTTACTTCATTCTCTGGCCCGTTCATCAAGTCACTGTGAGACTCTTCTGATCAGGTGAGATCAACAGGGTTAATGAAGTTTTTGGTCCTCCTAAATATCTATATTTCACTTTTAGTCCCTCCAAAAATTTCCTTCAAAGAATGGTCCTCATAAAATTTTTAATTTTAACTTTTGGTCCCTCTTACCAAAATCGTTGTTAAAACCATGATAATTCTGTCGCTAAATAAAACATCGTCGCTAATTCTGTCACTAAGTTGTAAAAATCGTCATTAATTGACAGGAGGGACAAAAAGTTAAAATTAAAAATTTGATGAAGACCATTCTTTGAAGGAAATTTTTAAAAAGACTAAAAGTAAAATATGAGATTTTTAGGAGGACCAAAAACTTATTAATTAATAAAAATATTATTATATTTAATCGACGTAAAATGGTCGACCTGACTATTTACCGTGGGACGGAGTACTTGAAGTCAAGATGCTCATTCCCACATGCAGCTAGATTGATGCGATAACTTTCTCCTTCCACTTTACTTGAAGATGCTCTGTCCCACATGCAGCTACATATAGATTGATACGATAACACGTGACAAATATAGAAAGAAGGTAAACTCTTAAAACCCTAGCTCCACTAGATCTGAAAATCAAACAACCATATCTTCCTCTCACCAAATCTCAAATCATCCATGTCTTCCCGGAGTCCATTTTCCGGCGACGACGACGACGAAGATCTAGTTAACGATGATTTCCTAAACTTCCCGTTCTTCGGTTTAAACATCCCCGCCACAATCAGTAGAAAGTACGACGTGTTCTTGAGTTTCAGAGGCGAAGACACTCGCGCATCTTTCACTTCACATCTCTATGCCTCTCTTCGAAACGCCGGAATCATAGTTTTCAAAGACGATCAATCGATTCAAAGAGGAGATCACATCTCAAAGTCACTACTGCGAGGAATTGAAGATTCTGTAATTTCTATTATTGTGTTTTCGAAAAACTACGCTGATTCGCCATGGTGTCTTCAAGAGTTGGTTCAAATTATGGAGTGTCACAGAACTATTGGCCAAGTTGTACTGCCTGTGTTCTATGATATGTATCCGTCGGAAGTTCGGAGGCAGACAGGGGAGTTTGGGAAAGCTTTTCAAAGTCTTTTGAACAGATTTTCGGTCGCCGAGGGGTTGTATATGGAGCAAGGTTGGAGATCGGCACTTCATGAGGCTGCTGGCCTTTCGGGGTTTGTTGTCCTAAATTCCAGGTTATTATTGCTTTTTAAGCTTTTCAATCTTCTTTTTATTCATTTTTGTGTTAATCTTTTAGTTTCATGATTATTTATCTTTAGAGTAGAACGCCAAATTCGTCCTGGTTCTCTCAAATACTTAGCATATGTTGAGTGAATTTATTCTGTTACATTGATTATGGTTTGGATAACTTTAGGCAAAGCTGTAAAAGTGGATTAAGATATTAAAACAAAAAATGTAAATTTATAAAGACTTTTATTGTGGTTAGAAATCTCTTATCCGGTTTCTAGGATTGGTCTTAATATTCGGTTTTAACAAATGAATTATAAATAGATATGGGTCGGTTATATGGTTAAACCCACCGTGAACAACCTTACTATCTATGCTCACAATAGCTAATGTGGTTAAACCAACCATAAGCAACCCTACTCTCCATTCTCCCAATATTTAATGTATGGCGGAGTTCTCCCATCATATTCACTTCCCAACGCAGAAGTTTCTCAAGTCTCCCTTCTCATAGTTACCGAGTAACTCGTCTTACATTCTTAGGTCTTGCAATTCTTTTCGGTGTGTAAACCTTCTAAATGATTGGTTTTCCATAATCTAGCAAATGACCCTCTTCCAGCCTATGTAGCATCGACATTTTGGCTTAAAGTGGGTCTGATGTTTGACACAAACATTATACCGACACATGTGATTACATTCAATTACTCATTTTCTTCAATCATTATAGGTATCTTCATGTCTGGATTTTGTCTTGTGTTCGTGTTGTACCCTTGATTCATAGCCACAAATTCAACAAGTTAATTAGTTTTTTTTTATGCGTTGACTCGACATTTGTGTCAGGGGAATCCTTTCTTGTTTGATTAAGATATGACATAATAATAGTGAAATCTGGAATTTTTATTGAAATCTTATTTTTCTTGCCATGTTGCTTATGTACTAAATGATATTTGCACATACAATTCGCTTCTTTGGTCAATACTTTCAATCTAATTGCAACTTTTTGATGCGATTCAGTTTGTACATAAAGACATCCAACAATACATTTCTTACTCAAATTTCCCCTGCAAACTTAACACATATATACATTCATACATATGAAATTACTTATGATACATAATTCACATTGCATGTAAATGTACCATTTTTGTACAGGGACGAATGTGAGATTGTCAAGAGTATTGTTGCAAATGTTACACGTTTACTTGACAAGACAGATTTGTTCGTTGCTGATAATCCGGTTGGAGTAGAATCTCGAGTGCATGATATGATTCAACTTCTAGACTCTCAACAATCAAATGATGTTCTATTATTAGGGATGTGGGGAATGGGCGGAATTGGTAAAACCACCATTGCAAAAGCCATTTACAATAAAATTGGCCGCAATTTTGAAGGTAGGAGTTTTCTTGCAAATGTTAGAGAGGTTTGGGAGCAAGTCACTGGACCAACATATTTACAAGAAAGACTCATGCATGATATTTTCAAAGAAACAACCAAAATACAATGCATTGAGTCAGGAAAATATATCTTTAAGGAAAGACTTCGTCATAAAAAAATACTTCTTATACTTGACGATGTAAATAAATTGGACCAACTAAATGCACTGTGTGGAAATCGTAAATGGTTTGCTCATGGGAGTAGAATAATCATCACAACAAGAGATAAGCATATACTTAGAGGGAATAGAGTTGACAAAATTTATATGATGAAAGAAATGGATGAAAGGGAATCTCTTGAGCTTTTTAGTTGGCATGCATTCAAGCAAACAAGCCCTAAAGAAGATTTTTCTGAAATTTTAAGAAATGTAGTTAAGTATTCTGGGGGATTGCCGCTAGCTCTTGAAGTCCTTGGATCCTATTTGTTTGATCGAGAGGTATTAGAGTGGAATTGTGTATTGGAGAAACTCAAAAGAATTCCCAATGATCAAGTATACAAGAAGTTAAAAATAAGCTATGATGGTTTAAATGATGATACAGAGAAAGAAATATTCCTTGACATAGCCTGTTTTTTTATTGGGATGGACCGGCATGATGTTATTCATATATTAAATGGTTGTGGACTTTTTGCGGAAATTGGAATACGTATCCTTGTTGAGCGAAGCCTTGTAACAGTTGATAATAAGAACAAGCTTGTCATGCATGATTTGCTGCGAGATATGGGAAGAGAAATTGTTCGGGAAAAGTCACCAAAGAAGCCTGAGGAACATAGTAGGTTATGGTTTCACGAGGATGTGCTTGATGTATTATCTGAACATACGGTAAGAACTTCATATACTTTGTTTCTTAACTCTGGATTAAATTGTTTTTTAGGTAAATAAGAAAATATAAATTTAAAATATCTTGAGCTCAAAGAAGCAAAAAACTTTTTTGAGTTGGTAGTCAACATTCATTTGTGCGGTCTAACACCAAAGCTTTGAATATTAGTTTGGTTGTGGATTGTTTTGTGCTTCCTTGTTCCTAGTAACAATGATTTTTATCATCTCATGTTTTTTTTATATGCCTTGTATCCTTTAGTTTTACGCAAATGATTGTGCTTCTCCATAACATGTTTTACTTTTTGGTCCATTATATTTCGCAGGGAACAATTGACATTGAGGGACTGATTTTGAAGCTGCCAAGTTTTAGTACACAATGTTTTAATACCAAAGCATTCGAGAACATGAAGAAACTCAGATTGCTTCAACTTTCTAGTGCGCAACTTGAAGGAGATTTTAAATATCTTTCAAGAAATTTGAGATGGCTGTATTGGAAAGGATTTCCTTTAACATGCATACCTTCAAACTTTTATCAAAGAAATTTAATTTCCCTTGAGTTAGAAAACAGCAATGTCAAATTTGTGTGGAAAGAGATGCAGGTACTAATTTTAAGTTGTTTTCACTTTTCATAAATATGGATGGAGTTTAAGCTAAGTATTGCGTCCAAAGTGCACTTAAGGGCAAGTGCGCCCTATTCGGAATTGTGAAATTATGAAATTTTATGCAGAATGCTCGTACATGGAATATTTTGAAAGAACAAGTAATACTAAACCAATGTATATCGGTATTGAAAAATTGTCTATGCACATGTAAATAATTTATTTACCACTCAAGATTGGTGATACATTGTAATGGCTTTTTATCTTATTATAACATTTCTGTTCTTGCAGATGATGGAAAAGCTGACAATTCTCAATCTTAGTCATTCTCATTATCTGACACAAACCCCTGACTTTTCATACTTGCCTAATCTTGAAAAGCTAGTACTCAAAGATTGTCCTAGGTTGTCTGAGGTATCTGATAGCGTTGGACATCTCAATAAAGTTCTTCTAATAAATTTGAAAGATTGTATTAGCCTTCGTAATCTTCCAAGGAACATCTATATGTTGAAATCTCTGAAATCTCTCATTTTATCTGGTTGTTTAATGCTTAACAAGTTGGAAGAAGACTTTGAACAGATGGAATCTTTATCCACTCTGATGGCAGATAACACAGCTATAACAAAAGTGCCCTTTTCAATTGTAAGATCAAAAAGCATTGGATACATTTCTTTGTGTGGATACAAAGGATTCTCACGTGATGTGTTTCCTTCCATCATTCAGTCTTGGATGTCACCAATAAACCATCTGTCACCCCCTGTTCAAACAACTACTGGCATTTCATCCCTTATTTCTATAGGTTCATCAAGCAGAAGTTCCCACGATCTATCATCTATTACCATTTCCATTCCAAAGCTTCAAACCCTTTGGCTAGAGTGTGGATCAGAGTTTCAACTTTCACAAGACAAAACAAGAATTTTAAATGCTTTAAGTGCAACAAATTCTATAAAATTGGAACACTCAATTGGAACTACATCGCAAGTATCAGATGTGAAGACTTCATTGATAGTTGAATGTCAAAGTCAAGTGCATGCTTCAACTTCCAGAAATTCCACGAAGTCTCTTATAATTCTAATGGGAATGAATTGCCTAATCACCAACATTCTGAAAGAGAGGGTCTTACAGGTTTCACTCTCCCCCACACATGCATGTGTACTTTTCAATAGTGATGTTTTTTAATAAGACAGGGTGTGTTGGAACGAGAATATCATTACTTCAAAACTTTCAGAACTTTTTCAGTTAGAAAAAAAAGATCATGATTTTTATTCAGAGAAATGCAATTAATTATCTTATGAGGATTATTATATATTTGATTGTTGGATAATTGATAAGGTCATATGAATATGTTGTTAAATAAATTTTTGAGCCTATTTTGTATCTTCACCTTTTTACAGAATTCGACTGTTGATAAGTGTGGTTATTTTTTGCTCCCCGGTGATAACTACCCTGATTGGTTAACTTTCAATTCAGAAGGATCTTCTGTAATTTTTGAAGTCCCTCAAGTGGATGGTCGTAGCTTGAAGACAATAATGTGCATTGTCTATTCTTCAAGCCCAGACGACATTACATCATATGGCCTTAAAAATGTATTGGTGATAAATCACACAAAGACCACCATTCAGCTCTATAAGAGAGAGGCGTTATCCTCCTTTGAAAATGAGGAGTGGCAGAGAGTCGTATCAACTATGGAACCTGGTGACAAAGTGGAGATTGTTATCATTTTTGGGAATGGTTTTGTTGTGAAGAAGACAGCAGTTTATCTCATATATGATGAACCAATCTGCGAAAAAATGGACCAATTTCATGTACCAGATAAGAATGCTGTTGTTGGCGGTCATGAAAATGAATGCGCTGTCAAGAGGGTCTCTCCACCAGTAGAGCCTATAGATGATTTTAAACAAAAAGAGAAAAGAAGAAAACACTAGTAGATATGAATAATGTGAGAGAATTTCTGGGTAAAAATTATTGTGTAAACTTAATCAGATTAAGTTTATCTCCGATTTGAGCTTTATTTTCAAGCTTAAGAAAGATCTGCACCCTTGATGTTGAGTATAGTAGCATCTTGCTTAATGCATACATTGTTTCGTGCCACATCTTCCCTAACTGGCTGCAGCTGGACTGGATTCGTCGGCTGCAGGTTTTGCATGTCCAGGTAGTGCACCTATTTATTGATTTTTTATTTATTTGAAATTTCGTTACTAGCCGCAGTTAATCTGTGTTCTTAAAACCTGCTAAACATTGAAGAGAAAAAACCATTGTCCATTGCCCAAGTCAAGGATTTTGAGACCTCTGCTACTGCATTACAACAATCGCAATTGCGCTGCGTCATTGTCATTTATCCACAATTTTCTACAATATCGAAGATTTGTAATTACATATTGTGATAGTAGAGCCACAATTTAAAACCTTGCATACTAGTAGTATCTCAGTTTCTGTAATGTTTTCTCAGCTTGTGCTCTTGTTTTTGCTTAAACTTTTCTTAAAATGATTTATATAATTTCTTCTAGATTTTCCGAAGATTGACTCTGAAAATTTTATTATTTTCTAAGCTTTTGGTTTTCCTCATATAGTGGTTTCCTATTACTAAGCCATTCAATCTTTATTTTTCTTTCAGGTCTACAAATCAAAAACTTAGAGAGACTCCTATTAGACATGTGCTAGAACACATTCATAGAATTGGACTGATGAGTTAGCCACACTCACTCTAAAACTCTCATTCTAAGACACTTTTATTTGAATTTTATCGAATAAGAAAAGAAGTGTTAGAGTGAATGTTCTAGTATTCTCATGGAAAGAATGTTTGATTAAGTTGACATTGGTATTCAAGAGTAAGTGTTTAGTTAGGTTGTCCATGCACTTTCATTGATTTTTTTGTAGTTTCTGTTTGTATAGGTTGGTCCAGTCAATTATAATGACCTGTTCAGTTCTGTGTTTTAACCACTTAAGTGTTTACTGTTCTTAGTAAAGGTTAGTTAAGTCTAGTTAGCTATGAATAGCATATATTTTGTGTTTAGCTTTGTAATTTTGGTAAATAAAACTATATATAGTGTTTCAAGATTGTAATGTGGTAGTATTCATCAATGAAAAGAAAATGGCTATAATTTCTCTCTGTCTTCTGTTTTTTAAGTCTATTGTTAAAGTTAAAGTTCTACGTGTTTGATCAATTGTGCTCTAATCAAAGATTCATAACAACACAAGAGAATAAGATAAATTTGAGTAAGTGCAATAGATTGTTGTTTTATGTTAACAAGTTACACTCCTTTGTAAAATGTAAAACAAAAGAAACGTGCAACCAGTTACACTTGGGAGTTTTAGTTTTATTGTTAGTTAATTGTACATCATCTCTTATCTCTTGTATTGTTGTATAAATATACTTATGGTATCTTGTGAGAAAATTAATGAGAAAATGATTATACTTTTCACCCCCAATTAATCCCTCTCAATCTCCATCTCCCCCTACACTCAATTACTCAATTATTTTTCACCAACCTTATGGTTTCAAGTTTTAATATTTGGCAACATGAACTTGATTTGATCCAACAAGTTTTAATATTTGGCAACATGAACTTGATTTGATCCAACAAACGCCTTATGTGCAATAATGAATTCAATCTCCAATGAAAAAATCCCAGCAAACTTACTCATCCTTGATGCAAAAAATTACGATAAATAGTGCAAGTAAATGAAGGTGTTAATTGGCTACTTAGATGTTCTTGAAATGATAAAAAAAAGGTGTGAATCCTCTTATCAAAGGTGCACCGGATGCACACCAAGCTTCACATAAGAAAGAGAAGAAAAAAATTCAAGACGTTGTTTTTAATCCATCATTGTATTGATTCACATAATTTCAAGAAAGTTGGTGATTGTGAATCATCGAAGAAAGAATGAGAAATATTGGAGAAAACATACGCATGGGCTGACAAGGCAATGATTGTGAAATTACAAACTCACAAACTTCAACTTGAATTGATTCAAATGGAGAAGAAAGATACTATGACCAATTTTACGACGAGAATTTCTCTGTTGGTGAACCAAGTAAAAATATGTGGAGAAACAATCACATAGCAGTATGTTGTCACAAAAATCTCGCATTCTTTTGACGGCAAGATCCGATAACATAGTTGTAGCGATTGAGGAATCGAAGGATCTTACGACAATAAGCAAATAGGAGTTGCAGAGCTCTCTTGAGGCACATGAGCAGAGAATAAAGGAAAGTATGTTGATAAGGTAAAGGCGAAGATAGCTTTGCAAGTCCGTTTAAATGAGAGATACAATAAGGAAAAGGGAAAGTCTCCCATGAACAAAGGTAGAAGGAACGTTCAAAATTTTGGTGGAAAAGAGTCTAAAAATTCAATATTCCAAAAGGGTGGAAACAATGGTACTATGGTTGCTGGATTAAACAACTCTAGAGGAGGTTATGCAAAAGGTAGGGGTGGAAGAAGAATGGTTGACAAGAGGAGCATGCAGTGCTTTAATTGTTAAATGTTTGGCCATTTTACAAGAGAGTGCAATTCCAACAAGAAGGAACCTCAAGAAGATGAAGCTAGAGTTGTAAGACAATATTTTAATGAGGAGAACACACTATTGGTCATGATCACATAGGGAGAATGTAACAGCAACATGATGCAAGATAACATCAATAGTTTGGATAATACTGCAGAACTGAAGTGCAATCAGTTGCACAATTATGTCAACTGATTGCACACTGAAGAAAATGCAATTGTGACTTAGAAATAAGCAGTGCAATGCATCGATAAATGGTATTTGGAGTCCGAATGTTCAAGGCATATGACAGGGAGAAAATACTGGGTTGTTACAATCAATCGTGCTATGAAGAACAAAGTCAAGTTCGCAAATGATACCACTCTAACAACGAAAGGGATCAATGATGTATCAATCAAAAGAAGGGAAGGTAGACATTCTTTGATGAAAGATGTTGTACATTCCGAGAATCAAGTGTAACCTTCAAAGTATTGATCAATTGCTTGAGAAGGGTTACAAGATTCACATGGAGAACAAGGTGTTACACGTTATAAATACAAATGGGGTTTTGATCTTAAAAGCTCATATGGTTTCCAATAGAACTTTCAAGATTTAGTTGAAGGTTATGAAGCATAGGTATCATGCTACAACGACAAGTCAAGTAGAGTGGATATGGAACTATCGGCTTGGGCATCTCAATTTCTGAGATCTCAATGGCTTGCAAAAAAAACGAAATGGTAACTGGGCTACTATTGATTAACATACCTGCTGAAATTTGTGAAAAGTGTGTGCAAGCAAAGGAACACAGGGGAAAATTCAACAAGGATACAAGTTGTAGAACCAAGTGTCACCTTGAGGTGATGTATTCAAATGTGTGTGGACCGATGCAAGCTGATTCGATTAGAGGCAATAGGTATTTTATCACATTCATCAACGATCATAGTATAAAATTATGACATACGTAATCAAGAGAAAATATGAGGTATTTGATGCGTTTAATAAGTTCAAGTCCATGGTTGAAAGACAGAGCGGTCACAAGCTCAAAATTCTAAAAATGAATAGTATAGGCAAATATGTCTCAAATGACTTGGGAGGTTTTGTGATCAATAAGGGATATTACATGAGGTTGTACCATCTCATACACCGCAACAAAATGGTGTTGCCGAAAAGAAGAATCGTTCGATTATGAACATGGTGAGAAACCCATTGAAAGGGGAGAACTTACCGAAATAGTTATGAGGAGAACGATATCCACAACTACATATTTGTTGAATAGGTGTCCAACAAAGAAGCTTGAGAAGATAACATCGGAAGAAATATGGTCTGAATTTAAATCGAATCTGAGTACTTGAGAGTTTTCGGTTCGATAACATATCAACCTGTACCGGGACAACTTAGAAAGAAGCTGGATGACCAAAGGAGTCACGATTGAAATATTCAAGAGATTAAAGAAGTTAATGAGAATGAAAAACTTGGAGACTTGAATTAAGATGGTGTGTTAAAAATAGAAGATAATTCAAGTAATGCTACATCTTGCAATTTTATATCAATAGATTGCACTCCTTCGTAAAATGTCAAACAAAAGTAAAGTACATTACATATGAGAGTTTTAGTTTACTTTTGTTAGTTAATTGTATTTCATCTCTTGTATTATTGTATAAATACTCATGGAGTATCTTGTAAAAAAATTAATGAGAAATTTACTATACTTTTCACTCTCAATTACTCTCTCTCTCTCTCTCATTCTCTCTCTCTCTCTCCACACTCAACTACTTAATTATTTTTCAGCAACCTTATGATTCTAAATTCTAACTGAAATAACCACTTTCAAATACCCTTATGCATAATCCTCTGTTTTTATATGTACTTTTTGAATCTCAGTAGCCAACAAAGCAACGAGAGTAACCCAAAAACTGCACTAGAAATTTCTTGCTAAACTTTGGTATTCATTTTTTCAAGATAATTTATAGAAAATTTCATAAAACTATCTATAAAAATCTCTAAAGGCATTAACTAGACAAATATATTCCAAGCAATGATACAATTTATGATTGAGCAACAAGAATTGAAATGTCATTCTACAAATGAAACAAAAGATCAACACAACAGATTTCAACTGTTGGGATCTGATCATAGACTCTAAAACTCACCTTAAACTTAAAGAGACTAAAATGTTGCATCATATCATAAACATCTGAGATTTTAATCAGTTGTACACAGAAAACTATAATCCTATAATCTGTTTATTAAATCTCAGTCCTTTATTTTTCAATCAATGACTTCAACTCCTCAATTTGCGACCTTATATGAATTGGATCTTCTCAACAAGTTGTGAAACAATCAATATTTCTTGACACTTTTGTATGTATACCTCTTCGCAATCCATAGATATACGATGAAGTTGATCATACTAAGAATGGTTAAAAGCCAGTAGAAATAATCAAGATGACCCCGGTTCATGTTATCTGGTATCCAACCGAGATTTCCGTTTTTTGTAGTAACTTTTGTGACGATAATAACAAGTAATGTACTCACGTAATTTCCCAATGCATTAGTTGTTAGAGAAAGTGCGGATAACAAACTTCTCATTGCATCAGGTGCCTCGCTGTAAAAGAACTCCATCTGGCCAATATTTGTGAAGACTTCGGCTGCGCCAATGAGGAAATACTGCGGGACTTGCCAAAAGATTGACATGGGGATGGTTTTGAGTTCGTAGTAGTTGTTTTTTCGAACTATATCGAGACGGACGACTTCTAGAATTCCGGCCACGATCATGGAAATGATGGAGATGACTAGGCCAATTCCTATACGTTGAAGTTGCGTGAATCCGTGTTCATGGCCGGTGTACTTTCTTGCGAAGGGGACAATGATGCGGTCGTAGACTGGAGCCCAGAAAATGACACTTAGAGTGTCGAAAAGGGAGAGGGAGGCTGATGGAATTTCAAACTTTGGGCCAATGTGTTGATCCATTGTGTTGCCTTGTAACACAAACATTGTTCCCATTTGACTGTATACCGTTGCGAAGGCTATCAGTGATGCCCAAACGGGAAGTATTCGGATAACCGATTTGAGCTCCTCGACTTGTGTTACGGTGCAAAGCCTCCATGGACTCGGTACATCTCTAGTCTGGTCCGATTCTATCTCTATTGCCGCTTTATCCAAACACCTGTAATGTGTAATATATTAAGATTGTAATAATCATCATCACAAAAAATAAATGTAAACATGGATTTGATATCTTACTTCAATTCATTTGTATGTTCGAGTTTGCGGCTCCCTTTGATATTAGACTCCGAATCCGCAGTCTCATAAAGAGAATTTTCATCTGGAACTTTTAGCGCATGTTTCTTAAATGCCGCAACTAGAACTTGACATATCCTTGTAATGGGACTTCCGCCAGGTATTTGAAGTCTATACCATCGACTTCCGATGAAGAAAAATATAACCGCGATAACCATTGCAACTGCAGGTACTCCAAAACCCCATCCCCATCCCACATTCATCTGAATCCAAACCAACACCGACGAGGCAATGAGCGCGCCAATATTGATTGAGAAGTAAAACCAATTGAAAAAAGAACTTTTCTTTTTCTTCTCAGCCTCGTCGTTATCGTCAAATTGGTCAGCACCAAAAGATGAAACGCATGGCTTGATACCGCCAGTTCCAAGAGCAATCAAGTAGAGTGATATAAAACAAGCTGCAGTTTGTCCTGATGTTGGATGGCAACCATTAGCATCACATGGAGGTTTCAATCCAGGCGCAACAGCAGAAAATGTCAATAGCGACATTCCCTGCAAAAGTACACAAATGATCAAAATGAAAGTTTCAAATGCAATTCGAAACGAACGAACTTATAAGAAAAATAAAACCGAAAATGAACTTACAATGACATAGATACACGAGAAACTGGCGATTGTCCAGTATCTTCCCAAGTATGAATCGGCTAAAAATGCTCCAAGCAACGGTGTGAGATAACATGTCCCCGACCATGTGTTGACATTTTTTGCAGCAGTTGCATTATCTTGTCCGAATTGATCATGAAGATAGTTCACCAAGTTTGTACTCATGCCATAGTAAGCCAGTCTCTCAGAACATTCATTTCCTGCAACAATATTTCATTTCAACTTTTAGAATCATCAAATTCTACATCGCATTAACACTTTAGATTGAAGACGTGTTCAGTGTTCATGCTCGGTTGGTGTCACACACACACACAGAGATGGTTACATTCAATCATTCTATTTTCTTAAAAAATTATTATCAGTGTCAACGTGTCAGAGTTTCAGATATGAATACCAAGTATAAAGCCGCATGCTTTCCAATTTCCTGTCTTTTTCTTGTTGGCAGGTCTTTTATGAATGTCGATCGTTCCATCTTCCGTATACAAGTCATCTCCTTCATTCTCATCATGTTGATTACCGACATCCGCCATAGTAGCAGAATCGATATCCTATTTGCTACCGACAAATCTAAGACTTCTTCAAAAATTTCTGCAAATTAACAAACAGGTAATCAAAATGTTAATCTAAAAATATTCGATTCGATGTCAGAACTAAAAAAAAAATAATGAATCAAAATACTTTCAAAATGTAAGTTCCAAATACCAACATTACAAATTACATAAATCACCTAAAAAACCCTAAATTTACAACAGACAATATCAAAAGGGAACAAACAATCCAAAGAACCCTAATTTTTTTACACTGCCACCATAATTAAAGTTTCAACAAAAATTTCTAGATATAATATCAACATTAAGAACACATATGTGACAAAGATTTAAAGAAAAAACAAATATTTCAGAATAATATCATGATGATAATATCACAAAAATTTGTGAACCTTACGTGCTGAGAAATAATATATTACTGCATGCAAATTTGAACATAAGAACACAGATTTCATTATTATTATTATAAATTCAAAAACAAGAAAAAGGCACATGCAAGCAGAAATGTAACAAGAAAAGTTGAGGCTTACCAAAGAATTAGAGAGAAATAAAGGGTTTTGAAAATATGTGGAATTGAGAGCATGGAACAAAAGTAAGAGAAAGTGCATAGAAAAGATGAAGTTTTTTGGTTTTGTTATTTTATAAATTGAAAGATATTTATTTTATTTATAACAAGATCAAATTAAAAATATTTTTACATATAAATATTTTTTATGATAATTACAAAAAAAAAAAAAAAAAAAACACCTCAGTGAAGAAATTTTATTCAATAAGAAATTATCAATATACAAAATCATTCAAATCGTTTTAAAAAGTCGGAATAATTTACCAGATTCATTAGATAACAATATAAATTATTTTATACTATTTTCTTATAAAATAAAATAAAGTATAATATTAAGAATATGATTAAAAAAAAATATTTTTCAACGCTTTTCCATTTTTGAAAAATAATTTTCTTATTTTAACATTTGCTCTAAGAAAATAAAAGACAATAAAGTATAATATTATGAATATAATATAATTAAAAATAACATTTTCTCACCTATATTCAACCATCTCATTAATTTCCTCTATGGCAATTATTACATTATTAGATAAAATATATTTGTGGCTTGAAGTTTCCATAAAAAATAAAAAATATCAATTCAAGAATTAATGAAAAATATTATGAATTCAAGGGTATAAAACATTGTATGTGGACAAAACTCTTTTGGCACAAATGTATAGAGACATATAATAGGATAAAATGCAAAAATTAAGTCAAAATTTTATGAGAACATTTATAGATTACTTTTGCTGGAATTAAATAATTTTACTTAAAAGAGGAAAAAGATAAAAGAAAATAATAAGTACCAATCAAAAGCTAGTTTTTGGATATTGAAAAAGATAACTTTATTGATTCATTGAATCGGCAATTTATTTTTTATTTAATTAAAGATATGATTTCCATGAAAAATATCATAAAAAGATTGCTATATATGTATGATGTTTGAGTTTTGTCATAGTGGCCATTTCTTCTTCTATTGGAAAAGGACACTTTTATTATGAGGCCAAACCATTTCAAATTTGATTTTATGCATGATATGACTTATGAAAAGCATATCATATAATAAATTATTATTAATTCTTGAAAAAAAGTGAGTTGTTTTTTCAATGAATAAAAATATTATTATAAAGATTGATAACAAAAAAAAAAGAGTAGGGAATGATGCACAAATGAAAAATCCATTTAGAAGGATTTAAATATATAAAAAAAAGTTAAAGCTAGTCTATTTTGTATATAGTTTTTTTTTAATAACATCAATTGGTAAAGAATAAAAAAAAAGTGAAGGCAGATGTGCGATCTATATTAATAAAATAATTTATATAATTATTTTCTTGAGATGATAACAAACATGTATCTTAGTTGTAAAATTACAGAGTTATCTCATCTGTAGTGGTAAAATTGTGAGTATAAACCATCGATTAACTTAATTCAATGATATAAACTCACCATTGTGCTTTTATTTATCCAAAAGAAAAAGAAAAAGAAAAGTGAATAAATCCTATAAAATGAATCTAAAAATAAAAGCTAAAAGAAACAAAACAAAGAATGGATAAGTGGTTCGTTACGAAATGGGAAGGTGTTAGCACCCAAAACGTATGTGGTTTGAAAATGGTTTAGTAAATCAGAGTGAGGGGATGAGAAAAAAAATTGATTTTAATATTTTTGTGTTTGACGAGGTTTACCACCTCATGCCTACGTATCCACAAAGTGCAATGTAAGATCAAAATCCCATAGTTCGTGGTAAAAAAAAAAGTTTTTTTGTTGGTTTTGATTGATTTTAAGAATGTAAAGACAAGTCGTCATCCTTTAGCGAATAATTCTGCTAGAAAAGATGAAACATGTTGTCGCTCCCGGGATTTTCATCCTAGTACAAATGTGAAAGTGGCGCGGAAAATGTAGAGTCGTCAGCCAGACATTTTTATCCCGAATGAATGAGAAAGGTAATGTTGCACAAACCTAAGGAAAGGAAAGGACAAGGTCTTGCGAACCAAAGAACTGGGTTCGGGAGTCGGTTACGACCTGAGAAGGTATTAGCACCCCAGACCGTCTGTCATACCCGACGGGATCCACGCTTGCTTGAATTGTTTCAAAGGGTAAGAATAAACTGTTGGTGAACTGAAACTGCTATTGGGAAAAAAAGACTGGAAAAAAAGAATGCAAAGGGTATGGGAAAATGTAGGGAAAATAAAGAGTGTGCTCGAATGGGCCCTACCCCACTGCCTACGTATCTCATGGGAAATGAGAATCAGAGTCGACGTAGTTCGCCTAACTAGGGAGAAAATTTGTTTATGTGTTTTTTTATGATTGAATTTCTTATGCCTATGCTCAGGTGTTGCAGGCTCGTCTGGTGCGAGTGCGTTTACCGTCTTGCAAAGAGACAAGTCATAGCGAGTTCGCGTTTAGAGTGAAAGAGGTGAGAAAAGAATTCCCGCAGGAAAGACGCTTGTTGTTGGTTTATTGTCTTTTAAAAGAAGTGTTTTGATTTTTGTGTTTATCGTATGCACAACACTAAAGACTATGATACATGAGCGAATACTTTCCAAGGTCGCCCCCAATGGGACGTTTGTAAAGCATTCTAGAAGAGTGGAAGAGACCTCCACTGATCATTTCATATATAGCTTAAGGCTCATGGCATACTGTGCACACTTCCATAATTAAATGTTTTTTTTGCTTTTCTTTGAAGATGAGAGGAGAGACTCAAAGTTGTAGAGAAAACTATGAGGAGACTAATACTCGAACCCTAATGTTAGCATGCAGTTATTGATCCTAAGGTTGAGGAATAAAGGGAAAAATCTACCTAAGTTAGCATGCATAAATGACTATCCTAAATTCTATCACATCGTGGCTTTAACTGAAAGTTAAGTCCAAGTTGTGAATTTTAAGGGAGCATGTGAAGTAAACACCAGAAAATGGAGATTAAGTATGAAATGTGAATATTCAAATGAAATAATGAACATGGTCCTCCTATGTCATGGTTGGTGAAACCATATGATGAGTTGCGAAAGGGATGGAATGATGGAGCTTGTAGGTTGATTGCGTTGTGCTGAAACATGCGACTTACGGTTCGTATCATACAAGGGTATGCTTTGGTTTATTGGAGTGGAGCGAAGGTGTAATCGTGGAAACCCTAACATCATGTGGATTTTGTTCATTTATTTTTTTTTGAAATTAATTCGATGTTGGATCGAATATTTATGTTCTTATCCTTTTTAAAACATCGTTTTCTATGCGCTTCAGTTTATCTTTTTTCTATTTTATTCTTAAGTACCATACAAGCATAAAAGGTATACTAATGTTACATCACAAAAGCACAAGAACCATAAAAAAATATTAAAGCGAAAATCTGAATAGGTAAGTGGAGAGTCCTCGAATAATACCTCCTACAACAAAAGAGCTTGTTAGTAAGTGAAATTTAATACGAGTATGCAAAATTATGGACAAATGAATTAACATGTAAAAATGCAAAATATTTAAAGGCACATAAAACAAATAATCGAAATTGAATGCAAAAAATCGAAAAAATGAGAATTAAAACTTGTCACAAATTTATTTACATGCTAAACTATTATTTTTAATTTTCTGGAATTTTTTTATTAGGAGAAACTATTTTTTAAAATTGATTTTGTAAAAGAATATAAAAGAAAATTAATAAAGAAACAGGGGGTTGCTGACAAAGTAATTTTCCAATTTAAAACAAATGGGCCAGAGATGTTGGGGGTACGGATAGCAAGTGGACAAGGCCCAATGGCGCAGGCTGCCCAATGATGTACACTAGTTGTGGTGCTCCCTCAGTTAACTATCTTGACTTAATCTGGATCGTATGATGTAACTACCTGATGATGATGATTTATCCTAGGGCCATAATGAAAAGGTGCATGAATGTTACGGTCGGGAAGGCGCATGGAACCAAAATCTGATGGCCCTACCGGACGGTGACAAGTGTCACCGCTGGAGTGGTCCACCTAAACCACAATCTTATCCCCTTATCCAACTTGCAACAGTAAGAATTAATTTTTATGAGTTCTTATTTTTTCCATAATTTAAAACGAACAAAACGCTCTCTCTCTCTCTATCAACGTTATGTTCTTTGTCTTTCTCTTCTACCCCGTCGAAACCCTATCTTGGCCGGAGAAGCGGCGGCCGACGGCGTCACCACCGTCTTCTTCGACGGTTCATCACCCCCAAAATTGAAAACCCTAAGCACTAACCCCCTCTATTTTTGATGTTCGTTTCAAATCCGTGATCGAAATCCCCAAAAACTCAACACCCGCACGGGATCGGAGCTCTCAGAATGAAATTCATAAAGCAAAATCAAAACTCGTCACCGCAACGATTTCGTAGTGCATCCAAGGTGTAGTCAAAAGGCTCAGAGTGAGATATTCATACCTATAACCCGACGAAGTCGAACGAGGATTTGGAGGTAAAACTGTGTTTTTATTCTTCCTCTGTGTGAGTTGTTATTGATAAAGCGTCGCTGATGGATTATAGTATGTTGTATGTTGCGAATTCTTGATGTGGACCGATGGCAATGATGAAGTCTTTCTTGCACTTCTTCTTCTTCTGGTTCCTTGATTTCTTCTACATTTGGTTGTTGCAAAATGTTAAGGAGTGATAATGTTGTCTCCAATTGATGAAGAATAATGAAGCCGCGTCTTTGATTGATGCACAGTGATGATGCAACGACGATGATGATGACGAGTAACCCTCAGGTACAAACCCCTTATACTTTTTATCGTAAATTCCTTGTCCTTCTCCGTACTTCTTCTTGTGATTCAGTGTTGGTCTTATTGACGTTTTTGTTCAACTCGCAGGTGAAGGTGAAAGTTGATGTAGTAAATTGATGAACATTGTGCAGAGAAGTTTTATTGAAGTTGCATTTCGAATGACGAATGAGGCTGAGAGTTGAGGCTGAATTTTTTTTATGGAAGATGATTATTATTGTTGATGATGTGATTCAGAATTTGCTATTCTCCTTTGAATTTCAGGTTAATGTTGATGTGAGCGATTTCGTGGAAGTTGCACCGAAGGATATGAGAATGAACCGAAGAGGATGAAGATTGTATTGAAGGTTGAAGAAGAATGAAGAATGAGGAGTGAAGAGAATAGAAAGTGAAGAGTTGGAGGAGAATGATCAGAGAATTCAATGGAGCAAGAAGATTCAATTGTTGTATTATAGAGGGTATGAGGGAGATGAAGAATGGTTCTGAAAATGAAAATGGAGGGAATCCGGGAGAGAGCTTGAAGATGATGATAATGAAGTTCTTATAGCATATGAACTAAAGGGCTCAATGGGAATTTCAGGATGAATTCAATTAGATTCAGTTGGAGGTTGGTTAGAATTGGTTATCAATCTGTTAAGGATTTTTTGAACCTTTTGTAATTGAATTTTCATTTAGTTTCTTCTGTTATTACTTTCTGTTGTAACAGAATTTCTGCCTCCCTTTCTTCTGATAGATATCAGTTTGTATGTGAACTCTTTGAAATCATTTTTGATCCCCTATCCTGTTATTTCTCTGTTATTTAATTCTGAATTTTTCCATCTATTATCCAGTTAGAAGCATCTTATTACTGATTTTTTCTGCTATGAATTATAATGGAATTGATTTTGTTCTGGTGTAACTATCAGGGGCGTTGCCTTCTTTTTTCCTGCCTTCTCTTTTATGTTTTTCCTGATATACTTCCCCTGCATTTCATTTAGGTTTCACAAGGTCCCCTAAATATTTTTTCCATAACAACTTTGAAACATCCTTTTTATTACTTATTTTTGTTAACGGGAGATGGTAAATAACAATGGGCCCAAATGAGAACTTGGTAATACTCTTGCACCCTCCAAAACTTGATGATATGTATCGTCTTGTAATATGACAAATGTAGAAGTTTTATAACATGACAAATGATTTGCAATTGTCTTATGGAAAGCTTGGGAATAAAGATTCTAACACAAAATAATCATGAGCTCTCGCACTCAGAATTATGTCTTGAAAAATCGGATTGAAAACAAAACTTATATTGGATTTCAAACGTTTTACCTGAACCGACTTCCCAATTTGAATCAACTCTTAAATGATGAATTTAAAAATATGCCGGAAATATCTAGCACCATAAGAAATCCACAAACCAGTGCCTTGGATCAACCCACTTGATCTTTTGAACAATGTTGACTTCCTGGTGCACTTGAAAGCTTACTTATCCTTTCATGTCACGCTCGATCACTGAAACTCAATCTTCAACACACAATAGAAGAAGCAACCGTCATTTGAATCTACTTGAAAGTTGCCATGATTTTGAATCAATATTAAGGAAAATAAATCCTAAAATGAACCCAATCCGCAAAAGGGAAAGACACCTTAAGGCGTTATGAAATCCTGAACACTCGAGGACATTGAGAAATCTTGAAGAACATGGCCTCGATACTTGATGATCTTCAGAATAAGAATATGCTCGATCACATGCATCAGAAAACCTATGATGCATGATTGTGATGTTATGACCTAATGTGAGATGCATATGCCTGTGAAGCGTAAAGTCAGTTAAGTTTATAAATAAGAGGGAAAATTTTAGGGTGTTACACATGTCTAAACATATGCAAAAAGTTAAAAGAAAAAAAGTGCAAAACACAAAAAAGAGTGAATGGATTTTTATATTTTTTATGGTCTTTTGAAAATAGTCAATATGCTTAAGTTCTTTAGCATTTATTAAGAAATGAAAGAAGAAGAAAAAAGTAAAAAATCACCTGACCAAGGTCAAGGTTTGAATTAAGAAAGTGGTGAAAGTTTTAAAAAGAAGAATCATTTGAAAAAGGGAAGGATTTTGAAAATTAAAGAATGTGGGAGATGAAAAGACTACCCTAAAAATAAAATAAAAGAGCTAAGGTGTGAGAGATCTAACCACTTGGAGACACTTCATCTAAAAATAAATGATGAGCCAAATAAAGGCTAGCTTAATCACTCCATAATAATCAAGCAATGGAATAAATCCTAGTATTAAGTCCATAGATCCAAAGGTAGTAATCCTCCAAAGCAAGGGATAGTAACCATATTCCACAATTAAGAAAAAGTCTTTTAAAGTGTTTAGGTCTTTATTAATATTTTTAGTGTCCAAAAGTGGACAAGAAGAAAAGAAAAACACAAGAAATAATGATATAAACATAAACATGATAATGAATTATATAAAGTATACAAAAATAAAGGGAAGAGAGCAAGAAGTAAAATAAAAGGATAGGGAGCAAAAAAGAAATAAAAGCAAAATAATATATACATAATAATATGGTGAACTTAATCATCCAAAAAGGTAACAATGCTAAAAGGCTCAAAGCGATAACCGAATTTTGTCTCGCATCTTGAACTATATGGTTGATCGATGTACCCAAGTAATTGATTAACAAAACTCATAAGAAGATTGATAGAACCAAAACCTCTACAACAACAAGTTTTTGAGAATTATGAACTTAGCACAAAGATCAACCATGTTTGGGCTTGTGCAACCAATCAAGATTCGGGCCACGAAAGTACAAGTGTCGATAAGGATACAGAGGGACAAATGTAGCGCTATGTTAAACAATCTCCAAGTAACTTATATAGAAGTCACCCTACAATGAGGTCGGTCAATACCAATTAAGGTAACTATTATTAGTGTTAATGCACGTTAGAAGAACAACATGTAGGTTGTCATCTGAAAAACAATGCCGCATGAAAAGAAAATAGCGAACAATCTAGTATTGATCATGAATTCAACAAAGGAATCCCAAGATCCATAAGAATTTTCTTGATAAAAAATAAAAAGGAGAATTAGAGGGAGAGGGATGGAGAATAACCAGATTGAACTACACTTTTAAGGTCATTCCATCTTTAAGTTCAATCACATTTAATTGATAGATTCAAGTGTGAAAAACACATCACTAATCCAAAGCACCTGTTATGAATTTAATAATTCACTTAAAGATAGATTTGAATTTATGAATGTTAATCTAATCTAATCGATATCCAAAGTCCATTGAAATTAAAGAGAAATTAATCTCAAGAATGTATTCCGAGGCTAAAATAAGAAAAGAATGGAAGAACAAACAAGAAACACCAAAACATCCCCAAAACGAAAAAAGTTTTCAATTTTGTTCCAGATGTAACCAGTTACAGCCTAGGTGCTAACCGGTTACATAGTTAAAAAATGAAGTAGTTTGGCAAAAATTGCACTATGTAACCGGTTACATAGTGTGCAGAGTCTGAAAAATATGTGAAATTCAGCATGATCCTCTTTCAAAATATTTTTCAAACACCTTATGATCATAGATCTGAATTTGCACAAATTTTAAAGTAAAACCACAGTAAAAACCAACATTCAAAAGGTAAAATAAGATCCAAAAGGATCAAGCACAAGAATCACCAAAGATCTACATTATGGAAGGTGAAAATGAATCTTCAACAATGGTGTAAAATGAATTACCACTTCAAAAATGAGAACAACTCCAAATTACTTCAAGATCTCCACAAACAAGTTTGATCTACTGAAATTGATGAAGAAAAAATGAATTGGATGAAGGTTTAGCTAAAAGTTAAACAAGCTTTCAATTTTTTGTTAACTTTCAAAAGAAGGAATTGAGCTTGAATGAATTTTGGTAGTTGGGGATATAATTTGCAAGAGGTTTTTTGCCTCTCCAAAGCTTGTGAAATGAGTGAAATGAGGGTTCTATTTATAGAGTTTTGGTATGGGGAATTTAGTGGATTGGAGCTTGGGTTGGGAGATCAAAATTAGGCTTGAAATTCAAATTTGGAGGAAAATTAGCAAATAAAAAAGGTGATTAATGGAGGTACATGGTGGGAATTGATTTTGATGGTGTAGGGGACAGAGAAAAGTTTGATAAAAGTGTATCAATGCGCAAGAGCAGATAACACTATGTTTAAATATGTTAAAAGTTGATTTTAGATTGATTTGAGTTGATTGACAATGTATGATACCAGCCAATCAACTTAATTTGCAAAAATATGCTTATAAATTGATTTAAAAAGTAAATTGTGCCATATAAATATATAATTATTTTGAATATTTGACAAAAGAAATAAATGAATAAGATTGTCAACCAATATTACATTTTTATGTTTTTGTTTGAGATTTGTTTAATCATTAATCTTAACTAAATAAATCCTATTTATCCTAATAAACTTATCTTAATTAAGCAATTAATCCTAATTATCTTAGAAATATCCCTAATTAAATGATTACTCCTAAGTAAGCATAACCATACAAAAATACTAAACATTTATTTATTGTTGGGATATTTGATATTAACTACAAAAGGAGGATTTTTATTATAAATTACTTAAATATAAAACCTCCCTAATTATACTAATTAAATTAATTCCCTAATTAACTCTAATTATCCTAATTAATCATAAAAAATAATCTAAAACTAATCCTAAATAATAATAATTAAAATATAGAAAAAAAGTAATAAATAAAACAAATTACATGATCTAGGGGGTATAAATTCAATTGTAAAATCAATGGGCCTCTTGTTGATAGGGTGTAGATAGCAAGAAAGAGATAGCCCAAGGCTCTCTGAGGCCCAAGCTTGGCCAGAGTGTACATGAGAGAGAGAGAGAGAGAGAGACAACGATTGATTATCTCTAGGATGTCTGATTACCATCAATGAGATCAAATTGGTTTAGATCATAGCCATTGATCTAACATACCGGTAAAAGTAAACATGATTGAAGGTGAAAATTAAAAGTCAAAGGAAGCACACAGTGGGTGCATAGGTACAAAGACTGGTTAGAATATGCAAACTCATTGGTTGGGAGTGCGCCACGTGAGCGTGACATGGACATGGGAAAATAGTATATGAGGGGAAGTCCGTTAAAACCATTTATTTTCCTCATTTTATTTCTCTCTCTTCCCCTCTATTATCTCGCTCGATCTCCCTAGTCTCTCTTAACCTCCCTTCTGAGCCAAACTTCGGCCATTCCTACAAACCCTAAACCACCCCATCAACCACCATATTCCCTAGTTTTTGGTTGACATTCAACCAAAAACTTCAAACATTCTTCATCCCTTCCCCAACAACCTTCAAACCTTTAAAACCCTAACCCAAACCCCTTATAACCCTAATACACTACCCAGATGAACCCTAACTGGGTTCTGATGAATCCTAACCCAGATCCCATGAACCCTTAACCTAACATGGAGGAACCCTGGCCTAAAGAAGATGAAGCTTCATTTTCTTCCTCCAACCATAAACTTAACATAACCTAGATTGACCCTGAACCTACTAAAACCAAACCAAAACCTTGGTTGATCTGTAGATCGGCCCCTTCTGACCCTTAATCCAACCTTCAAATCCCCCAAATCCAAACAAATAATTTATCCCTAAACCCTAACTTCTTCTGTTAATCCAAACCCTTCTACCAAAACCAAGCCCTAATTTACAAATAATTACGCCAATCAAATCCTAACAAACATGCAAACAAATACAAGATCAAACAATTATCAAAGGTACAAATGGAAAAGGACCAACCTACGGGAGTGTGGCTTCCCCCTGTGAAATAAAGATAACAACTTCTTTGACTTTTTTCTTTCCTTCTTTCTTTTGTTTCTTTCTCCTTTGGCTTTTTCTTGTTCATGTTCCTTGGCTGCAAGGTACTATGGAAAGATGTATGAGGCTGAGCTCGAGTGACTTAATGTTTCAATGTTAAACCATAAACACTTATGAATCGGGTTTTGAGTACTTGGTTGGGGATTGCAGCAGCTATTACTTAGGGTTTTAGATTTTTTTGTTCCCTTATTCTGTTCTTTTTTATGCTATTTATAGATTATTATTTTGGGTTTTATAATTTAATTAGCTTGTGATGTTTTGGGAAGTTTTTTAATCTGATTGATTATTTGATTCAATTGGTGCCTTTAGGTTTTTTGGATCTGCAATGTCATTGGATCGATTTCTTTTGTAAATCAATTTTTTTGATGTATCTGCACTATGAATGGAAATATTTGATTACTTTGCTGATTCATTTCTGATTCTCCTTCTATGTAAATTAGGGTTTCTGGAAAAGCTTTAGGCTTGAGTTTACTAACCTGGTCACACAGTTGACCAAATACATACACTTAAAAAACTAAATAAAATATTTATAATTTGGATATAATGATATGACTCATAAATAAGAAGAATTGACTAACCAAATTAATCATATTTAAACCCCCAACTAATAATAATAACCTGAATATAAAAAAACAATAATATTCTTAGTTATTCAACTGATTAATAATGATATCAAAACCAATTACTTTAGTTTACAAAAAATAATAATAATTAAATTATAATTCACATTTGATTTAAATACCTAATCACTTCCCTAATCATATATTAAATAATAATATTCCTAAATATTTAAATATCCCCAAAATTAACCTTAATAATTAACATAAATGGCTAGGTTAGTTAATAATGATATAACTTAACAATATTAGTTAAATAGATTCTAATTAACTAAATAATAACTAATAATGATAATGAGCTTTATTTAAGAGTATTTTCTTAATAGGTGGAAAACTATATGTTATTCTAAATGGCTAAAAAAACTATATATTAAATTGACAAATAAGATTATACCCTCAAAAAGTCTTAAAATAATAATTAATCCTTTATATACGATCAAACTCCTTAAGGGAGGATAAAAAGTCAAAATTACCCCTTTTGACTTTTTGGATAGTTGAGGTTGATCAGATGACTTGTATGGGACCCTGATAAGTTAATGTCATATATCTTAAGTCAAGATAACTGAATATAGGGTGGTCAAAATTTGGGGTACGGCAACATGTAAGAGATGATCTTCATGCAAGTTATCCATCTGTTTTTTAGATACCAATGAACTAAATCCATCTTTGATGGTTCCTATAAGCCAATCTACGTCTCACTATGTCAATCAACGGTTACCAAACTCCCTCCCTATGATGATTACCTCATATAAGAATCCCTAGATACTTGAACGAGAGTCCTCCCACCTTAAAATTTAGAATCAAAGCCGCCTCCTCCAACCATTCTTGGTGAATATTCACTCCAGTTACAAAACTATTATGGAAGTTTACTTTCAGCCCCAATACTAATTAAAACAATTGATGGTTGATTTAATTTCCCATATGTTCCTCTAGCATTTTCTTATCCACTATGAGAGTGTCATATGCATAATGAATACGAGATACTTTCACCTTACCATTCCCAAACTCATACCCATCAGAAAGACTTTCTTGAACACTTTTATCCATCATTAGATTGAAACCTTCTGCTGTTAATAGAAAAAAGAAGAGGGACAAAGGATCCCCTTGTCTCAATTCTCTCCCCATCGAGAACTTTTTGGCAGGACTTCCATTTACCAACACTAAAATTGTTTATGTTAGCAAGCATTCATTAATCCAATTTCTCCAATTTATACTCAACCATATCCTCTCCATCGTGTAATTGAGAAATATCCAATCCATTGAGTCGTAAGCCTTTTCAAAATCTATTTAGAACAATAAAACTTCTTGTTTCCTCCTCTTAGAATCATCTACCAACTCATTTGCTATAATACCATCTCCTATTTGACACCCCTCTAAACACGCAAACTATGCTTCATATATTACCTTGGTGCATCACTTTCTTCAACCTGTTTTCAAGAAGTTTAGCTAGTACTTTGTACATGCACCCGATTAACGATATAGGGCATAATTATTTCAACGTCACTGGGTTCTCCACTTTAGGAATTAAGGTGATAAAGGAACTGATGATTCCCTTAACTAATCTTCAATCTAACTGAAATTTTGCAATGAATATAATGAAATCTCCCTTGAGCACTTCCTTAAATTCTTTAATGGATCCAAATTTTATCCCATCCGGACCAAGACTTTTCGAACTGTCACAATCCCATACTGCTTTTCTAATATCTTCCTCCAAAAATTCAGCTATAAGAGGAACATTTTCCTCATCTCCAATCTTTTTGAATTCAAAATCCCTTAGGATTAGTCTATTCTCCTTACAATCTCTGAACGCATCAGAGACGTATTCAAAGATTTCATGTTTTATCTCATGGAGTCCTATCAATTATACATTCTCACTAAAACAAAAAACATATTTAACCTCGATTGTGAAGGATATTTAACCTCGGTTTTGAAACAACCAATGGGTAAAGTTTTTTCACATGGGTTTGATCCCCAATTTATGCATTTTCACTATTTTCAGAACTGGATGGCGCGTCCCACATTTCCTCATGATTATTTGAGAAATTAAGGTAATAAACAATAATTATTACCTCAGATTATAATAATAACCGAGGGGAAAACATTGTTATTTATATATTTTTTCTTATTTATCTATATTTTGGTTTGAACTTGTATTGTAAAACCAAATTTTGGCCATTTTTTAAACAAAAACATTGTACCTTTTTCCCATTTCTCAAACAGTCACATTATACAAAAAATATTCATTGTTTACACCATTTTCAAAGTCAAAATGGAACATTTACACCTTATAAATTTACAGTAAATTAGAACTAAAAAAATGATTAACCAATAACATCAATAATAAAAATGCAAAGTCTTATAGGCTGTCCAAAAGTTCTCTTATGTGTTATGTCACCGATCGTTAATCACATATAATTTGAACCACATTTGAAACCAATTAGGGTCATCAATAACAACAACATTAAATCTTTAGTAAAAATAATTTAAAAGATAAATGAGTAAATATATATTACCAAGTGATATAAAACATTTACTCACTAGTTTTCCCATATCCTCTCTTGATGATCATGACTTATAGCATGCACATAATCATCAAAATCATTTTATTTAGAATAGAGATGTACATGTGTTGCGAAAGAGGGGGTATCAAAATTAAAATCTTGATTTTTATCACTATTAAGAATATATTTTCCTTATATAACAATTTACTATCTTGTACTAGAAGGACCAGTGACATGAAAAACTTGTTTTGCTTGGGATGCCATGATGAATGGTTTGTTCATATAACTCGCCTTTCGATGATCAACTAGTGTGAATTCTAATTCATTAGTTTATACACTAATATAACTGTCAATCCACTTGCACTTAAATGAATACACTTTAAAATTAACATAGTCAATTTCCATAATCTCCTCAATGAACCCAAAGTATGGTATATATGACAGTACAAGATTCTTATCTTTCAAATTAGAGAAGTGCATGGATTCAACTTCAACCATAACCACACTATTTTGTATGGTTCTACGATCATCCTTTGATTTTCTATAGGATGAATATTTAGTCATGTCGTATGCAGTATAAGCTATTACATTAAACTTAGGGATATGTAACATCCATCTAATTGTCTCAGAGGCATTACTCTTTTTAGAAATCCTTTCATTAAACCAAGTTATGAAAGTTTTTTATACTCTGTCAACAACATATTTTCACTCATCCCGGAAATTTTTTCCTTGATAAGAATTTTGTGAATGGTTCATCAAGGTTGAACTTCACTAACGTTATTCAATGTATACAAATGTGGTTGAAGAACTACATCTCAGCCAAATGTCTTGACATTTAAACCTTGAATACCTTTACCACCATATCTTCCATCACGACGAGACTCAAGAATTCCTCTTATAGATGAAATCTTTATCATGAAATATATTATTTGTAGTAGTGTTTATTTCTCAATAAAAGTAATCTCATTAAGTTTTCTTATGTTTGCCACACATGATGGTGGAATATTGAATTAGCATCTCCCTCTCTTAACCATCTCAGACGTGACTTTTTCCACAAGATAACTGTCTTTATTATTGATAAATCGAATAGATAGGACAATACCTCTCTCTTTAAATTAACCTTATCAGGAGACAAAGATGAATTTTCACTTTTTAGATCCATTTTATTCACTTTCTTTTTCTCTTCTTTGATTCTATAGTCTAAATTTGCCAAATGTTTCTTGCTCCACTCTTTGAGATGAACTTTAATCAATTTGAGTTTCTATTTAAAGACATACCTACCCCATCTTTAAACATCTAACGATTTCCATATTTCTTCCACAAACTTGTGATATCCTTCTAAATCTCTCTAGCATTTGAACAAACAAAACAATTTCGGACCCCAATTCACAATTTAATCATTAATCATGATGGGACAATGATCAGAAAGTCCTTTATATAGACACCATTGGGAGTAGTTCGACCATTGTTGCATCTAGCTTTGTGATAAAATAAATCTGTTAATTTGGCTCATAGATGAACCCTCCAAATTAGACCAAGTAAAACACCTCCCTCTTAGTGGTATGTCCACTAAATTTGAATATGGGATGGTTCCTTGAGGTCTGCCATTTGTTCTCTTCTGGAAAAAAAAACTCATATCCCTTCCTTTTCAATTCTACTTGAACCGCATTAAAGTCTCCCATCACACACCACTTTACCCCCAAATTTTCTTTTATTAACTTACTTAGTTCTTTCCATGACCTCCTCTTTCCACAAGCATTACATGGAGTCTAGTCATTCACGATAATCACATGCATCCCCTCCACCCTCAATATCCTTCCACTACTATAAAATTCTCACATAAAATTTCTTATTGTTTCTTGAAAGTTTTTGCATTCTATATTAGTAACAACCCTGATCTCCCTTCTGCTGCCTTATAATTGTACCCACCTTTTTCACCCCCTATATAATTTCACACATCCTTCCATCCACCTTAACCATCTTAGTTTTTTGAATGCCAATCAAATCTAGTCTATTTTTACGGATTACTTGAGATATCTCTTTCTTTTTCACCTCCCCTCATAAACCTCTAATATTGTAGCTTATAGTCTTCATAACTTCACAAATACTCATGCTCGAACTCCAATCTTTTTCCTGTACCTTCACCCATACCTCTACCTCTTCCTCTAGCATTCTTCGAAATATTCTTATCTCTTACTTCATTAATAGACAATTTTCCCACTTCTTCTCCTTCATCCCCATTATTATGTACCCCAATCTCATTACCAATATCCCATATTACTTATGAGATTACCTTCTCCTATCCATGTGCACACACCCATAACTTTATTTCTGTTCCCACTAATTGACTAAATTAAGAGAAAGAAACTTGTACCTTATTTTTGGAAGACTATTGATTTCCTACTGCTTCCACCTCCGACAATTTCTTCTTTCTCCTTGCTCTCCTCTTCTCACTTAGGATTAACCTTCTTCTTTTTCTCCTATCTTTGGAACTTGAATCTTGTATTAATGATGTCACCTCATCGATTTCATTTGTTTGCTTATCATTTCCCGCAATATCAACTATCTCTAAGCACTCTTCCTCTTCAACACCCTTTCAACCTGCTTTATTTTGAACCCTATCATCATTGTTGTTGCCTTCCACTACCTCGATTTTTTGTTATGATTTCTTCTTGCCGTTTTCTATTATAGCTTTTTGTGCTTGATGTAAAATCGGTACATGGTTGTTCTTGAGTTTCTCTCATGACCGGGATAGGTATTCCTTGTTGACTTTTACCACAATCTCCATCTGATTCTTTTTATTACTTTTCCACACCCACTGTAATGTAACTTAAGCCTACTTGGTATTCAGACCTGGCTAGTTCCATATGGGCCAATAAATGAAATTGATGCCCAAATGTAGAAAACAACCTCTCATTTAAGAATTTTTTTACCTTGTACCCCTACATTTAACTATATACCCCTACACATTTTTAAAAATTCCAATTTTATCCTTTTTATTTTTTATCTATTTATTTTTACTTTTTACCGTGAAGTCAGAAGAGTCCAAAATAATTTTTTGACAGTTCACGTTGAGAACCAGAAATAACAAGTAAGAGTTTTTCAGAATACAAAATATTTTAAAGCGGAAGTAACACCCTTGTTACTTCCGAAGTGTATTTTTTTTCTTAACCGGAAGTAACACCCTTGTTACTTCAGGAGTGTTTTTTTTATAAATTTTTTTCTCAACCGGAAGTAACACTCTTGTTACTTCCGGAGTGTATTTTTTTCTGGAAGTAACACCTTTGTTACTTCCAGAGTGTATTTTTTTTATTTTTCACTATAGTTAAGAATCATGAATGTTCCTTTGATGATATGTGGCAAAGACCAGACAAATATAGATACAACAAAGATATTCTCAAATACAGGAAAATTTCCTACAATAGAATAGGCAACTAGGTGGATTAGGGAGGTTGGACTCAAAAATAGAGTCACTGTTCTAATAACTCGTTTCTTCCTCTCTTACTAGTCTTTGTGTCCGAACGAGTTATTATAACAATGACTCTATTTCTGAGTTCAACCTCCCTAATCCACCTAGTCGTCCTCTTCTCTTGTAGGAAACTTTTCTGTAGGTTAAAATATCTTTGTTGTATCTACATTTGTCTGGTCTTTGTCGCATATCATTAAAGGAATATTCATGTTTCTTAACTAGAGTGAAAAAATAAAAAATACACTCCGAAAGTAACAAGGATGTTACTCCTGGTTGAGAAAAAATAAAAAAAAATACACTCCGAAAGTAATAAGCGGTTGAGAAAAAAATACACTTCGGAAGTAACAAAGATGTTACTCCCAGTTGAGAAAAAAATAAAAAAAATACACTTCGGAAGTAACAAGGGTGTTACTTCCGGTTTGAAATATTTTGTATTCCGGAAAACTCTTACATGCTACTTCCGGTTCTCAACGCGAATTGTCAAAAAATTATTTTGCACTCCTCAGACATTGCGCTAAAAAGTAAAAATAAATAGATAAAAAATAAAAAATTGAAATTTATAAAGACATAATTAGTCCCGAAGTCCCGTAAAATAATTTTGAGTTTCGATTTAGTCCCACAATAAAAAAAACGTTTCACTTTAGTCTCATAATATTGCTTCCGTTAAGAATTTTGATTCATTCCGTTGATTGTTGTGTTTTGCCGTTAACATTTGCCACTATGGCGTGCCAAGTGGATGTTGAATCATCAAATAAATTAATAAAATATTATTTAAAACCAAGTTGTTACCGAGTCATTATAAAAATTAATTAATTTACAAACTAATTTATAATAACTATTAATTAATTTGTAATAATTAACTCAAATTAATTTATAATAACTATAATTAATTTACATAAATTACAATTCATTAAGAAATTACAATAATCCAGAAATTACAATATGAATCTTTAATTTGAGATGAAAATCAAATTAATTAATTTAATTATACCTTAATAATGGCACACATGAGGACCGATTCTTTTTACAAAATAGAGACCAATATATCTTCTTCAGCATAAACCATAAGGATTAAAAACAAAACAGAACGAGTAAAAACTATAAGGAAGAACGAGACCAAAAACAAATAGACATTAAATGTATGTTGGACATGAGAGATAAACAACACAAATGTCACAGTAACTACATTGAAATATGTTATTTATGAGTTTGATTAGTTCTCACCTTTACAACATTCCCTTTTATACGGCCCAACCATGATGATAGACGATCAAAATAATTGTACAAAGAATTGCCTTAAATAGTAGAATCATGAGCAAGTAGCATACAGATAAATCAACAAGGTCATGTAATAAGGGTTTTGACTGTAACGTTTTTTTAAATAAAAGACCAAAACGAAACAACAAATTAAATTACGGGAGAAAAAGATAAATTAAATCATTTATAAAAATATGTAGGGTATGAAATTAAATGTAATAGTACAAGACAAAATCTTCCTCCTATTAACTACTTACACTCTCCCTTGTTGATAGGTCCTCATTTGTTGGCCAATTTAATTCCTTTTTCTCTGGGCCCAAGTGTGGTGCTTGATCCAAATTCTATCCTATTAACTAATGATTGAGATTTAATAATTAGTTAATATTGACTTAATAATTATGTGCTTAGCAATTCCATTTAAGTAAAATAACAATGAATACAATAAAATGTCTAATACATGATTCAATGTTTGTTTCCTTCAACATATTCCATTTATGTGAACTCATATTAGAAGACAAACTCTCCAATTCAATGGCATTTTCAACATTGTTAAACATATTTGGAATATACACACAAGAACAAGATAGACACAACAAACAAACAAAATTCCATACATAATTTTTTTCTTACGTTGAGGAACTTTGCTGTGAACATTTGCATCTTTGAGAAAAGTTAACAACATTGCTAGCTTCAGAATAGTTGTTTCACTGTGAGACTGATCATTTGGTTGAATAAGAATAGTGCGTATTGACTTAATGATATCATTGACGCGTACCTAATAAATTGTATTAGAAATGGTAAGTAAAACCTTGGCTAACTCCAATTTAGATAAAGAGAGAAATGAAAGAAAAACAATTCTATTTTAATGAGGTATGTGATCCACAATATAACAAATATCTTTTTAGTGATATTTATCTAAACTTTCATGTGGAGTGTCACTCAGTTTTGTTAGAATTAAACAAAAATTATTTAAGAACGAAAAATTTAGGAGCACTATTATTTGAATAAATTTTGAGGATTTCTTAACCACGGCATGAAATTAATTTTATGTCCCTTGTTTTCGGATGTGCACATCTGGACACACTACTTTTTTCATTTGTTTCAGATGTGCATATCCAGAAGACGTCTGGATGTGTACATTCGGAAGTATTTCTTATAACTCTTCGCGTCAGAGTCTCTCCCCTTCACTTTTCACATTCTCATTTTCACAAACTCTCTCAAACTCTCAAACTATCATTTCCTCAAATCTCGATTTTTTCTCACTCGAGTTCGGCGCAAAGCAACTTCTACAACGATCAAAACACTCCACAACTTCGGTATCTCAGTTTATTTGGTTAGTTTTCGAATTTTAGAGTTTCAGGGTTATTTACGAGTAATCGATTTAGAGTTGACATTTAGATGTAGAACTTGTTAGGTAGTATAAAAAACATAGTTTAGAGACAATATATGTGTTATTTGCTAATTCAAATGGACAACCAGGGCTTTAAAATGCCCTTCTTTATGGTACAATAACCATGACTGCGTTTTTGAAACTGAAAATACGTACCAAATGCACAGATCCAAAAGTTTCCAACGTATGTTTCTTCCGGATGTGCACATCCGAAAATTTCAACGTTTTAAATTCTGCAATGCTTCTGGAAATGCACATCCGGAAGAAACATGTTTTTTGTTTTTGTTTTTTTATTTATTATTTTTATACACTTCTAATTTATTTATTATGCTTTGCAGATTATATGGCCTGTAGAAAGGATCATTTAATACATAGTTGGCCAGTGCAACATGCCTCTGTAAGACGTTAGAAGACGCAGGGTAGAGCCGAGACATCAGGCGCAGAGGATGTCTCAGTACAACCTACCACATCACATGCCACTCCCACCACATCTGAGGGACCTTCTGATATGTCCCTACTTCCGGGGTACTATGAGCACACTGTCAAACATATCTGGCTAGGACAGATAACTATTCTCGATTTAGAGTTGTTTTTTGCTGAAAATCTTTTCATTTCTAACATTGTTTTATTTGGTAATTTTTGGGAGAAAAATCCCTAGAAGTTTTATAACCATGGAGGCAAGGTCTTAGACATGGTTGCGGAGCTACTTGAGGATGAGTGGTTCTAGACTGCACTTGCTACCTCTAGTCTCTGAGGACTTTTGGGGATTGGGTATTCCCATATCACGTACGGTATACTGATGACATTTGTTGAGAGATGGCACCTTGAGACATCTTCATTCCATCTACCTTACGACAAGCTCACCATCACGCTAGACGGCATCTCGTGCCTTTTACATCTACCGATCACGGGGATCCTACGATGCTACTATTTATTTTTGTTTGGCACACAACTGTTTGTGGACACCAGCGTGCCCTGGGATACTATTATTTATTTTTGCTTGGCATGCAGCTGTTTGTGGACACCAGCGCCACTTACGTTGATATCGTTTACCTCAGGTACCTTTTGGATCCCACAGAGATTCACAGGTACAACTAGGGAGCGGCTACGTTGATTTTTTTCGGATGTGCAGATCCGGTGGAACTTTCCAGATATGTACATCCGAAAAAACGTAAAAAGTGGTGCGTCCGAATATGCACATCCAGAAACTGGAGACATAAAAGAAAATTTACAAGATGTCATAGAAACCCAAAGGATGTATTAAGAAATTCTCTAAACTTTTTATAAGAATTAAAATTAATTTATAAATTATTTACATGGACCCATGACATATTAAATTATGACATATTCAATCAAATATCATAGAAATTTTTTATATTTAATAGAAAATATCTATTAAAAATTATTATATTTAATAATTATATATTTATTGTTTAAGATTTTAATATAATAAAAGTTATAAAATTTCAAAACAAAATTGATTAGTAGAAAATATTGAAATAAAATAAAGGTGTTGAGTTAAAATATGATGGTGTAAGTACCCTGAAAGAGAAACATGCAATGAGATAGGATCATAAGAAATTATTGGATGCCACCTTAGTATCATCTATTGGTTTGTCAAGTAACAAATTTTGTTGTGTGGCTAGAAGATGGGAGAGCACCAAATTGAGCAAATATATGACTTAGACGATAGCATCATCAATGAGTGTTTTAACAGTTGTTTATCTTGTTTGGTTGAAAGGAATGATCACAGATCATTCAAATCTCTTAAGTGGCAAGTTCATGATATCTGCGTTTCACCACAATGCATGCAAGTTATATGAGACGAAACTAAATCCAATCAATATTATTAGTATATGTAGCAAAAGATAATCAAAGGAAAAAAAAACTACAATAAAAATTAGTCTATGGTCTTACACATTTGAACAAATATTAGTATACCAATTGTTCTTTAAATACTTTATTATCATCTAAATTTCAGAGATATGGAACAAAGAAATTTCGATCCAACACAAATATCTAAATTATATATGGTGTATGCACTAACAAACAACCATACACACTCATTCCATATCATGATCATATAAACTTTTAAATACACAAACATACCTTAACTCACTTCATACAAGCTAGCACTTCCAACTCCATGTAAGGTATCATCTCCAACTCCATGCAAGCCACATTTTCCATGTTCTATCTTCCAATATAAAAAGATAATAGAATTAGCCAACGTAAGATATTAAAAAGCATATTATAAGGTTAAGATAAACTTATACAAACAACATATTATAAGACATTAAGATGAACTTAAACTATCATATATTATAACATATTATGAACATAATCCCAAACAAATTTTCACAAAGTTAATCATATTATAAGATCAAATCCATTTATTTCACATATTTAAAGATATAGTTAACCTCTATTTCTTCGTTTCAAACATCAAACATCAAACTCCTACGACTAAAAATCATTCCTTCCATTCAAACACATTACTAAAATCCAACCATTCTCATTCGATTCAAACATCAAACATATAAAACATCAAACCACTACGATTAAAGATCTTTCATTCGATTCAAACATGATATATATCAAACATCAAACCACTGCAACTAAAGATCTTACATTCAATTCAAACATAGTATTACAAAACAAAACACATACTCTTTCACAACAAATAATTTTCTAAACAACGAAATAAAAAATAAAAATTCATGCCAAATCTTTTTTTTAAATAGTAATCAAACAAGTGTTAAAACAACCAAAAAAATGTTTTGGAGAAGAGTTGTTAAAAACATCTATAAACCCTAATTTTACTTGAAAATGTGCACCTCCATTCAACTTCATTTAAGGATGTAAAATTAACAAAAAAAATTGGTGGTATAGGTAATAAAATGATAGGGGGAAAACAAACACACACATGGGAAATTACATGATCGATGGTGGTTCATGGTGGTGTGGTGGTGCTTAAGAATAGGAAAGTAGATGAAAAAACGACGACAACAATAGAAGAAGGAACAAAATGTGAAATCCTAGTAGAGAGAGACTAAAACGAAATTGGAATGGAAATGAAACTCTAGTAGTGACTCTGATAGAATAGAAGTGTTTGTTTATTTTAGGTTGAGATGAAGTGCAGTTTGAACTAAGTGAAATGAATTTCCAAACACAACTCGCCCATTATTATCCAAATCCAATTAACCTCACTAAACCTCACAAAATAAACCTCTTCCCAAGCTGATTAATTTTGGATTTCAATGGGCTCAAACAAACCTTCAGAATCTGACCAGTACAAACCATGTCATCATATTCTTAACCAAACCAATCACCCGATAACCTGACCAACACGAACCGTTCATTATCGGTCCTCTTGAATAGGTCAGATTAGGTCAATTTGAAAAAAATTATCCATCCCTATATTCAAATTTCATTCGATGTGTTTTGTATATAATATGTCAATTTTGTTATAAGACTTTCATTTAATAATGTTCAATTGTTATAAAAGTAAGAAAAAAGATATTATTTTAACATTAAATTTCTACACCTACACCATATTCTATTCTATTGTTCACAAAATAATTATAATTTTTTTTATTGTTAAATTAAAAAAAGATATATTATGATATTAAATTTGGGTATAAAAGTTAGCATACTTGTAAAAGTAATTCTTAATATCATTTAGTAATTTTTTTTTTAAATTGTAAGAAAATAATATATAAACTTTATTTTCATAAAAAAGAAAAGAATAAAAAGTACCACTCCACCTAAAAAAAGAGAAAGAATAAAAATGTACCACCTCTCTCCATCAATCAACATCAACAAATGGTACAATGTTGGCTAATTTCAAAGTTGACCTAAACCACTAAATCAATTTTTTTAAATTAAATATAACAATATAATTCACATTTTGAACTAGTTTTATGTGTTGTTCCGTTACCTACCAAAGAAAGAGATCTAGAAAGTCACATAAAAAAAAAGAAAAATAAAAAGTTAAGATAGTAGAACATAGAAGACACATTAGGAAGGTGACAAAGTAGTTAACTTACCCAACATTGGTTTAATCTTAGCTTTCAAACCAAACATGATGTATCCTTTCTATGTTTCTATTTGATAGATGACCAATAATTTTGAAAGCCATTTCTCAACCATAGTATATAATTTGTGTGCTAAGCAATAAGATCATTTGTTCATAACACTTTCTAGTTCCTTAGCCTCTACTATTTTGGTACATTATTTACATATCATCATCACTTTAATCATTACATTTTCCTATTATTATATAAAAGATTATCATCATGTTTTATTTAATAAATGTCACATAAATTTACCACTTATTGCTTCATACATTATTTATTAAGAGGAGATATCAGTTAAACCAAAGTAGAAAATAATGATTAATTAATTAATTAATTAATTAATTAAGAAGTAGCTTTTTTTTACAGAAGAAAAATAAAAATTCTTTTTCTAAAAATAGGGTAAAATATCTTAGAGTAAAAAAACCCTAACTCAAGTTAAATCATCACCTATATAGGGTACATATACATGTACTAAAAGTTCAAAATGCTAAAAATTCACCTTAAATATTTTTCATTTTTATTCATTAATTAATAACTTTAATTTATACAATTGTAAGCTGAATCTGATAAAATAAACATTAAACATGATTAACTTCTGCTAATTGGTTTGACTTGCAAAGAAAAGGTTATATTTCAGGAACTCAAAATGATGAAGTAGGTTCTGAAACTAAGACTGATGTGATAACCATACTTTAATTGGTTCACTTTCTACGTTAAAGCATTTAGGTGTGGGGCTTAAATTATATAAAGAAGTCAAATCACAAATATAAGAAATAAATAAATGGTATCATTAATCGTTGCTAATTATAGGAGCACATTAATTACATACAAAATTTTAAAAATCACACTATAAATAATTTTAGTAAAATAAATATATTTTTATCCGTGTGTGAGTTTTAATTCATTCGACAAAAATCTATATTATTTGATCGAATGTTATTAGCAGAATTCAAATATTGATATTCGCAGTTATGTGTTAGAGAAAATTTCTAGTGATTATTATCACATCGTCTATAATTTTTTTAATTTTTTAATTTATATATTGTTTTATATTAATAAAATATTTATTTCACTATTTATTAAATCACATTGTTACTTTAGTTTTTTATACAAATGTTCTAATCTCTCTTTTTAATACCATTAAGATTCGATTAGTACTAGGGGTGGCAAATCGGGCGGTTTGTCCTGTTTAGGTCCATCAAATTTAAGTCTATACAAAAATGGAGCGGGTCAACTTAGACGTTCGAGTTCAAAAGTCAAATCCGCCCCGTTTATTAACAAGTTGGTATGTCAGTCCGTCAATTTTTTCTTTACAATTTGATTTACTACATAATTTATAAAATTGTTAATCATTATCAAAGAGTCCGAATAAATTTTGATGTAAATATCATATTTTTCAACATAAACAAACAACATAACTATAATACCAAAAATTTAAAACAAACACATTAAAATCCTGAAAATCAAAAGTTTATTGTTATATGAGAAACAAACTCCTATGTGTAAAACTTACCTTATAGCTTTAGAACATGACTCCAATAACAACAAATAATAGAAAATATAAAAGAATGTATTATCTATGTTTTGCAATAAAGATTTTTCCTACTTTGAGTGAAAATAAAGAGCGATGCAGAAACCAATTAATGTCTTCAAAATGAAGTTTTTATGGTTATGTGAAAAATGAATATTAGGGTTTGAAGAAATGAAGGTTGTTTAAAAAGTATGTCTATTACATACCACATTAATATTGTTTTAATTCCAAGTAAAATAAATAAATATTTTAAACAAAAAACCTGTGGGCAAAATCCACTCCACCCCGCCCTCGACCCATTTTAAAAGTGGGTTAGGAAGGACGGACCAACTTAAGATATCGAGCCGAAAACCTCGTCCGACCCTCCAAAATTGGTGGGTTAAACGGACGCGGCCAACCATAAACCTCTAGTTAACCTTATATTTAGACGAGTTATTTCGTAAAAACATAGGCTCATCTCTATAGGAGAAGGTGATCCTCCATAACTCTGTTCTTAATGACATTCTTATTTTCTATTTGTTTTTTCTAAAGATATGTCTTAAAGTGTGGAAAAAGACCATTGGGATTCAAAGGAGGTTTCTTTAAGGAGGGTGAAAGGTGACTCTCACAATAAAAAATATAGCTAATAGTCACATAAAAATCACGCCACTAAGACAAATATTACGTCATAAAGTCAAATTAGCGACGTGGGTCAAGCAAATCGTAGGAGCACCCCTGACACTCTTTGTCACGTGAATATCACATCACTAAATTGTGACATGGTAATCATGTTATAACATATAAAATTAATTGGACCACATTGCCACGTGAAAATAACGCCACTAAATTGTGACATTCTTTTCAAGTTTCAACCCAAAAGTCTAAAGCATGTTGCAGTGTGCCAGTATTAGCATATAGTGACATGCATTTCACGTCACAAATTAGTGGCATTTAAATCACGTCACAAAACTCAAAACTGATATTATTTAGTGACGTGAATAACATGCCACTAATACATTTTATTTTCCAACATAATAACCACATGATTTGTATTTCACAAGTTAATTATTTAATAAAAAAACTTGTAATTTTAAAAAATACAAAAATTAAAAATGAATAAAAACTAACAAATAAATAATAAAATAAAAAAAAATAAAATAATTTTCTATTAATAAGTCAAATTTTCTAATAATTATAATCATTAAAAAATATTAAATTTTTAATTAAGGGATATTCACGCCACAAACATAAATAATAATAATAATAAAAAGTTAATCATCATCACTACTAAAAATATTATCTTCTTCGTCTTCATCTTCTTGGACATGATAATTTGATTGTGAGGCAAAAAATTGTCGGATTTCCGCCTCCATCTCAAATTACCTCTTCTTTATTTTCTCAATGTTGGTCTTTAGCCCCGCCTCACGTGCTTCTGCCTCGTATCTCACCTCCGCCTCATGTGCCGCTGTCTCGCGTCTCGCCTTAGTTAGATTCATTTTCCCATTGTTTCCATCATTTCGGGTGTCAATTCTGGTGGACGAGATGTTCCTTCTTCGTCTTTAAGTCTTTGAAATAAAGTTCTATCATCTCTTCTGTAGTTAACAACCAAAGTTCCAACACCAAAAAAGCACCATTAGCTCCCTATCCGTCAGTAAATAACCCATAATATAAAGATCCATACTTGGATCAATTGAATCATTTTCGATCTAAGTATACTGAGGATTTTCAACTAGAAATTGGGTGAGCAATATTTGATACAACTCCTACACATACGCAAAAAAAATTAAATTAAATATAGTTTAAACAATTTAGTTATATATATATACAATAATTAAATAAAATATAAACAAGTTACCAAAGTTGATATGGAACAGGCGTCAGCCAACTCCCCCATTTTTTTGGTTAGGATCTTCACGAACAACTCACTAATCCGTAAGTGTCTCCCAAAATCCCCTTTCTAATTAAAATAGTTAAGTTTAATTTATATATATATATATATATATATATATATATATATATATATATATATATATATATATATATATATATATATATATATATATATATATAATAAATCAAAATAGAACTTAAAAAATATTTATAATTACCATTCGTCGATAATGATACTTTCGACTATACTAAGACAACCCCCAAATTCAAATGCTCTTATTTTCTTTGCATGTTCAGATTTTTTTCTTCAAACCTTTTGTCTTCCAATAGTCAATAAGTCCCTTAAATACTTCATGGCCTATCCAGTTAGTATGAAATTTCTTGCTCATTCCAACATAATCTAGCACGGCTAAGCATGTCAGATAGTCGGCCAGATGTCGTACTTCTAATTTTTTTAATCTTACACTTGTCTATGGTGTTCCACGTACTCCTTTCCTGCAATATTGTATGACATTCAAATAAATTGTTAGATAATTATCACAAAAAATAATAATAAAATAACATAACTTAAATAAAAATACAATCTACCTTAAATTTATCAAACAATTCATCTTTCTCACGATCTGTAAGCTCTTCAAAAGAATTCAACGAATTTTTATACATTATCTGAATGGCTCGATTTATAGCTTTTGCAGCAGGCCGACACATATCAAAACTAAACAATAACAATTTGAATAAGTATTAAATATAAAAATGGCAATATGTAGTTAAATGAATATTATAAGTTAAAAACTTACTTCGATCCATAGAACTTAATAACATGTCGTCCTTCAACCACCATATGCTCTTTTGCAACAGGATTTGCATGTTCCGCATGAACTTCATCATCCTCCTGAATAAGGTCATTCTACTCCTGACACGCATGTATATGTGTGGGATGTGGAATGCGGGAACTAGTTCCCCTAGGAAACTGCAAGGAGGATTATGGTACTTGAGTGGGATGTGGAAAACTAGATCCTCCAGATTATTCTGTGAAGGAAGATTATTGAGGAAAACTAGATTCCCCAGGCTGCTACGTGAAGGAAGATGGTACCTGTGAAAAAGTAGATCCTCAGGTTGTTTCATGAACGATGACGATACATGTGGAAAATATATATCCCTCAGGTTTCTACATGAAGGATGATAGTACATGTGGGAAAATAGATTCCCCAGGTTGCTGCATGAATGATCCCCCAGAATGGTATGATTATGGAGAATTCCCAAACAGATTAATAAAAGCAGGACTCTTATATATAACCATAAGGAAGGAGGAGAGTAATTTCGTAAATGACTAAGAAGTGTCCATAAACATTAGATCTTCCTGATTCCGTGGGTGAGAAGCATACATGAACGAGGGAGGTACACATACCCTTACTCTCGGACGGGGTTGGGTCTTACCATTATCCTTGTCAGGTCGGGTGGCATTTTATCTATTTTGAGAGAATTGTCAATAAATAAATCAACATAATATATACAAACAATAAGTAAAAATTATTTTCATCCATATTATTTTTTTAACCTGGTCCGAATATACACATATAATATGTTAAGTAAAATTAATAAAAACAATATATTTAAACTCTTCATGCTTTTCATCTATATTATTTTCATCATTTGATCCGATAGTGTCCTCGGATCCAAACTCTTCATGTTTTTTATTCACATTATTTTCTACCAACAAGACATACGCATCAATTTGATGACCTTCAACCAATATATCACACAAATTTGTAGTTTGTCCAACTTCAACCACATCATTAATTTGAGAAATTTCATCGTCTTGGTAAGAAACATCTTCCACTAGATCGCCAGTTTCAATATGGTTTTATTTTAATAATAACACACCATCCATGTTTATGTGGCTGAATTGAAGGGTAAGTAACATAATAAACTTGCTTAACGATATGTGACATTATGAAAGGGTCATACCTTTTGTACCTTTTATCCATTCGAATCTCAACAGTATTATATTTCTTATCTATATTTGTGCCCCTGGAAAATGGATCATACAAATCACAATAAAACAAGACAACTATATTTTCCGAGTCCAGTTAATCGTATGCCAACTCATAAATATGCGTAACAACGCCATAGAAGTCGGCTTCACCACCATTTGTAATTCCTTTTACAAATACACTGATATTTATGGTTTTTTCCCGTATGTCCAAGACTGAGTGTCAAATTTATAACTGTTCAAAAAGTATGTATGCCATTCAATTGCTCTTTGAACAAGGCCTCTAGATAGGTTTCTCAAATGGAATATTTCTTGAGTTGGTGGAACAATGCATGACAATTGCTCCTTGAATCATGCTGGAAAGATGCATGTATGTGACTGGTAGTTGCTTGTTCATGTGATAAATTCTCACATGATAAATCCTTTAACTTCTTCCTCAAAATTTGGTGTGAATCCACGTCTTCCTGGTAACGTACTATTATACATCCAACTACGATAGTACCAAAAATAATCAATACTGCATATTTGTACTATCATTATTAATTTAATTAAAAATGTGATTTTGATATATGTGAAATAATATAATTTTTTTCACATTGCTTTAAGGGAAATGCTAAGAGATTAAAATGGTGAGTTGAATATTAGTTAATAGATTAAAAAGACATGTTTTTTATAAATATATGTGTATTCAATGCATTGAAAAGAGGAATTATCAACTTTTAAAAAAAAAATATTGTGTACATTGAATGAACTGAACATAATATATTTTCCTTATTTGAAATTTTTAACTAGTACCCTCAGGGAACTGGTTAGAATGACCCTTATTTTAAACATAATTACATTTCATACTATATATGTTAAGCAAATTGTACATTTCATAACTATATATACTTACTATAAATACTGCATTTTATATCTATACTTAACATATATACTTACTTAAATAAAAATATTACTTAATATATCTTAACTTATAATATATCTTTCCTTGCTATAAAATTAAAACTAAAAATATTAAATCTCTATTTTTAATAAAAAAAAATTTCTTTCTATTTTTGATTAATCTATATAACATATTTTGTATATAAAATCTAGTTATAAATTTTAACCTAATAAAAATAAACTTTATATTAATTATTTTTGGATTAATATATTTTTAATAACATAGTTAAAATTTTTGAATAAGCAAACTTTGATTACTTCAATAAACAAAATAGGTACAATGGCGATCACTAGGATCCAACCCTCAATGAGACAAAAAGGAAGAAAAAGTAACTAATTACACAACATCAACCTTGCTATGTATTTTCTATGTTTCTTGTTATATCACCATCTATAAACTATCATGTCAATCATCCTCTCCACTATTTTTGTATTATCCACCATATTACCGTAACACTTATCGTTACGGTAAATCCAGACTCCATAAATAGTTTTTGTAGCTGCCAACTTTAGGATGGATAGTCTCCATATTTTTCCTTTAGTGACTCAGATCAACCAGTCTAATTCCTCATTCCATTCATGTGAGACCCTTATGATTTGAATCCATTTAAGCACCTTCATTCAAATATTTTTTAGAACTAGACAACCGTAGAACAAATGATTTATTGTTTCCTCATGCAAACAAAAGACACAACAATCATCATTAATCCTCCCAATTTTCTTTAGTCTACTCTTTGTGGCTAATCTCCTATGGCAAGAAAGCCAAAGGGTCATCAGCGCTCTGGGCCTAGTAGGATTGCATCGAAAAAGGTTCTGCCAACAAACTTTTGGAATATCAAGACATAACTTGTTATAGATTACCTTCATACCAAAACGACATGTGTTATGCATATCACTCCACAAGGTCTGGCTCTCTACATTCTTTCTCTTTGTTTCAGCATCAATTTCATGATCCAGGAATTCTGATTTTTTATACCCACATTCATCACGTCTTCATGCTTCATATAGTATATGTGCACCTACTTCACCCACAAACTGTCAGACTTACCATAGAGATTCTAGAGCAATTTCAGCATCGTCACTCTGTTCCACATTTGGAGGTCAATGATGTTCAAGCCTCCATAGTCTTGCGGTTTACACACTATCCTAAGAAATAGGACTTTTCCTACTAATATTTGAGCCACTTGTCCACAAGAAAGATCTTCACATTGCTTCTATTTTGCGAATAACCTGCTTCGGGATAGGAAAGCATTGCATCCAATAGTTTGCAATGGAAAAAGTCACACTCCTGATAAGTTGAACTCAACCTGCATAACTCAAAATATTAGTACTCAAGTGTTTTATTCTACTCACAATCTTATCCACCAAGGGCATATAATGGTGTATAAATTGCTTTTTACAGCTATGCGGGACCCCCAAGTATTTGAAGGGGAGATGGCCTTCTATGAATTTCGTTAATTAAATAATATTGTTTTTTGTGATACCATCCGCTCCACCAAAATAGATTTTTCATTTAAAGGGATTGGAAGCAAGTCCAGTAGTGTCACACCCCAAATTTTACCCCTAATCGCTCGCATCATAATCATACATTTATCGCATTTAGCGGGGATTTTTCCCGATTTTTTTTTTCCGTTGTTTTTCTCATTTTCTAGCTATTTATATTTTTGATTCTTAATTTCTTTTCATTTCTAAGCTTCCATCCTAAATCTAATTTCTATTCCTCATTTCCAACTTTTAATTATTTTCTAACTTTTAAAACTTAATTTTTAATTTCTATCCTCAAAGTTTGATTAAAAAAATAATATAATCTTATTCCCAATTTTTAAGTTTTCAAATGTAATTTTATTTCTATTTTCAATTTTCAAGTTTTACTTCTTAACGTAATTTTAACTTTTTTTCCTTAATTCATTTTTTTTCTAATCTCCATTTTTCTAATTTACTCTTAATTTCCAATTTTATTTTTTATCTTTTTCAACTCATTTTCAAGTTTCTATTTCTAATCTAATTTCAATTTTCAATTTATTTTTAGTTTATTCTAATTTAATTTCAATTTCTAAGTTATTTTTAATTTACTTTTCTTTTAAGATTTCATTTTTAATTTAATTCCAATTTCTTTTCTTATAATTAATTTTAATTCCAAGTTTTTTATTTAAGTTTATAAGTTATTTTCAATTTTAAATTTAATTCTTTTTCATTTCATTTCTAATTTAAGTATTATGTTTAGATTCTAATTTAAAACTTTCATTTCCAATATTAAGTGCCAAGTATAGATCATAACTTAGTGTAAATAATCAATCTTTATTTCATATCTATTGTTTTTGTTACAATTACATAAAAAAATGTATAAAAAAATTCAGCTAGAATACAAAAATGCAGCAACATTTCAGCCTGCTCCAACAGCACAAACAGCAGCACAAGACAAGCATGCAGCCACCAACAGCTGCATTTTCCTGCTCCACTCCACTGCAAAGGTTCAGGCCCTGTCCCTCTTGAAACCCTTCACCTACAAGCATAAAACACACTGTTACATTGCAAACACTACAAAAAATACAGCCTCAAACAACCCTCAAACTCAGCCACTAAACTTACAAATTTCAGCATCAAAAACCCCAACAAAACAGTCCCATAACAGTCCCTAAACATACTACAAACAACTCTCAAACACCCACATAAACTCAGCCTCAAGCAACCCTCAAACACAACCCAAGACAGCCCAAAAGTCACTGGTATATTCACAAAAAAAAACAGCACAAAAAAACTACACACAAAAACAGTCCAAATAACCAAAAATCCAGCAACTTGAATTTCAAAAAAAAGAGGAAAGAAGGGTACAAAAAGTGCAGCAACAACAACAAGCAGCAAGGAGCTCACCGTAGTGGATTCGCCACCCCGATAACATTCGGGTCGGTATTGTCTTCTTTTTCCTTCACCTTTCTCTTCAAGCATTTTATACATATTTAGTTTTCTTTTTTTAAAAAAAACCTGCATACACCAAAACAACTCCATGTTAAAACTCCAAAAATACTTAAAATTTTTTTAAAAAAAAATTAATTAACAATACTTGTAAATAAGTGAAAACAGAAACAGAACAAATCCAAAATATAAAAAACTCACCATTTCTTTTATCAACACCAAAGCAAACCATCGCCTCCATTTTTAACCGCGTTACCACCTTCCATTGCCGCATATCACTCCAAAACTCACAAACAAAACTGATTCACAGAACTGAAACAAAAACTCACATCACCCTAAAAAAAAACATATTGTTACGAGACTGAAAACCACACCTCAAATCATTTGTTTTTTTTTACAATCCAAACATGCTCCCTTCAAACCCAAGCCAAACTACCACAACAGCCACCACAAACCTTCATGACTTTATTATCACCAACCATTTTGAACTGTGATGATCATTTTCCCAATCCATAAACCAAAAAACAAACACCAAAAAAAAACAGAGAAGAGGTCGAAACCGGAAACCGTCACCTGAACCGTCCATAGACAAACCAACTGAGTCATATCTAATCACTGTTCTTCACCTTCATTAGCCACCGTGAAACCCATAACCAAACACGCCGACGTCACCCTCTTCGTAAACCAGCCCTGCCGACCCTTCACCTTGCCACAACCAAGCCAAGACGAACACAGTGAAACCATCAACCTGTAAAAAAAAAAACATTTCAAAATCAGCATCACCATTATGTTTTGAAACCACACAACTCACCTTCAATCCGCAGAACCATTCAAATCCAGAAACAGAAAATAGAAGAAGGAGAAGCCAACAACCAAAACCTTCCTTCAATCTCTAAAACTCAGCCACCATTAACCACTCAAAACCAGGGCCACCATAAACCTGTTTCCACTGTCCGTAAACTCAGTCACTAAATAACCCCAGAAAACACCCACCAAAAACTAACACTCACTAAAACTCACCTTCACTGAAGCTTGAAAACAACCAAAACGAAAACCAAAAGAACAGTACCACCACAATCCTCTCCGCCCAACAACAAAACACCTCCGACTACCTGCGAACCACCCTTCAAAACAACACAAACAAAACCTGTCACTCGAAACACCAAACCGCAAGCCAACCTTCAAAATCCCTCTCCGCCGCCAACACACATAACTCGGCCTCAACACAAACTGTCTCACACAAACTCAAACTCACCACTGTTTTGATCGAAACCATTCCGCCCTCAAAACCCCAAGCCCGACCCTTAATCCACCACAAAATCACGAAAAAAACACCAGCAAAAAAACTCACCGTGCCGGCCACCACAGAGACCCTAACCTCTTCTTCCTCACCATTCAACCCACCCTCATAACCTACCGCGAGCCATCATCACTTCCCCACCGTCAAAGCCGGCCACCACCGAAACACCATTCCTGGCCAACCTCCATCTCGCAGCGTCGCACAATCATAATCCTCAAAAAAACCACCGTCGCGAAAACCTAATTTCTTCCCCAAATCCATGAGCGCCGCCGTGAGTGTGGGAGAATCGGAAGTGTAGAAACCAATCGTGAGGGCCTGTGTGATTCGCGTTGAGAGAGAGACAGATGTGAGAGAGAGACGAACTGATGAGGTTGAGGGTGAGAGAGAGCGAAACACTGCGTTTTGGCCTAAGGCATTTCCTTTTTTTGTTTTTTCTGCTGAACCGGGTCGGGTTTGACCCGTCTGCTTCCTTGTGTACCCGGTTTCGTCCCCATGGGCCTGTTCCCAGCACCCTGAGCAACCTTTAGCCCATTTTTTCTTTTATCATAAATTTCTTATTAAATCTTTTAATTTAATTTCAGCTTATTAGATTAATCTTTGTTAAATACCTTAGTTAACTTATTTTCTCTTATTATTTTTTCTCATTTATAAATATCAAATAAATAAATAGTATTTTAATACTTTCTTTTCTATTATTATTATTAGTTAAAAAATGTGTATATAAAATAAATAAGTAAGCAACTTTAATTTTCTTTTCTATTATTATATTTAGTTTAGAAATATACATATATAAAATAAATAAAAAACATTTCCATTTTGATTTTCCTTTCTATTCTAATATTATATTTAATTAGGAATTAATCACATATAAAATAAAAAATATATATTTTAGATTTTTTTTCTTTTCTAATATTATCATTATAAGTAGTTAAAAAAAATGTATATATAACTTTCTTGATTTTATACATGGGCCGATGATATTACAAAAATCACGATAAATCGTTTCCGATTAATCGTGACCCATATGAGGCCATTGCATTTTATTTCTATTTCATACATTTATTTATTTCTTATTCCATTCTATTTAATTTATTTAACCCACTTCATTCTATTTTTCATAACTTATTTCATTTTATTTATTATCCATTATTTATTTCTCGCGTCTTTACACCATAATAATTTAATTTCAAAAATAATAATTCCTTGGTCCAACGCCAAGTGACTTCACTTCACATACACTCACACACGTAAGTCGGTCGTTTACGATCGCCATCTGCACAGTTCCTTACACTGCACAGCTTTTCAACTTAAGAAAATTGACGCACCACGCTTGTCTTCCACCCCCGCATTCTCGATCCATATATCGAGCCATAGCCCGGTTACTAAGCCTTTGCCTTATTTCCATTTACTTTATTCGATTTATTTTTGCAAGTAGCAGCCTTTGCCTAGTCTTAGGAGCTTGCACCTTTGTATATATGTTTATGCTTTTCAATCCAAAAGGGAAAGACTCCTGCAGTTGACTCAATGTCATAGGAAGTTTAGCCATCCCTTATCCTTAGGTCCTTAGCCATTAGGTCCTTAGCTTTCTATTTTATAACTTTTTGTGACTTTCTTAAAGTCACGTAAGTGTTTGCCATAACACTTACCTTCCCCCGCGAACCTTGGGCGTAACCAAGTGTTCGTTAATCCTTAGGAGAACTACGAGTGCTCTGATTCTATACCCGATACGTAGGCATCGATGCGATGTTGTGCGAGCACCATTAGAAATAAAACCTTAGGTTCCCATAATTTTAACAAGCAATAAACAACAATAACACAAATATTAACAAGAGGTTCCCGTAGGATACTGCGGATGCTTAGGATGCTAACACCTTCCCTAGGTATAATCAACCCCCGAACCTAGTTTCTCCTCATTTAGGGTTTTTACGATCTTTTTCCCTTTTCCCTTTGGATTAAATTAAAGTCGGTGGTGAACATAAAAGTTTTGCGATTCAAGCTCACTTAATAGCTTGGTATCCGATTCTCACCGCGACAGAAATGGCGACTTCACTGGGGACACTATTTTTGAGGGTTAAGCCCACCTTGTATATTTGTATATTTGTTGTTGTATTGCTTGTTATTATTTGGGATTTTTGTTGGGTGTTCCATGTGTGGTGAGATAAGTCCTAACCCGGACTTGAGTGCAAATAAGTTAGGACGGTGGTATATTCAAGAAGGCTTGTAGGGAGTTGAGTCCCGACCAAGTTGACTTGAGACACCACCACTCAGCGGAGGCCTCCTCGGATGTAGTTTTATTGATCGAGTTCAGTCGTGAAAACATTACTATATTCGACTTGAGAGCCATTAATGCTGAGGACCGTAGAACATTTACCCCCACTTGGCCTTTTTAGGGATGTAGTGCGATGACTATGAGGGTGCAAATCCAAAATAGTTGATACGCGATACTGCACTCGGATGAGACTCTCTTGAGAATATTACTGATTACCAAGTCGAGTTGGGAAGTCGGTAATATCCGAAAGATGGGACAGTGATTCCGGGAACTTTTAGAACCCGTTGTACAGGTACAAATAAACCCATAGTACATACCTTTTGGGAGGGTTGAACCTTTGACCTCATGCAAGCTTTGAACCTAAGCCTTGTTTGTGTTTGTTGCATTCACGCATCATGAAGCATCATTTTTACCATTTATTCAAGGAACTCAGAAACTTTATCTTTGCAAATATCATAGGTATCATCATGGATTTTGGAAGAAGAAAGACTGTCAAGTACACGTTCAAAACTCCCAAACTTAAAGACCTAAGGAAATTAAGAGATTTGGTTTTTGATCAAGAAGCCTTCATGGAGAAGCATAGGAGACTTTTAGCTTTGCTTAAGACTGATTGGGATGGAAGGTTGCTCTCTGTGATGCTCCAGTTTTATGATCCCCTCTACCACTGTTTTACGTTCCCTGATTACCAATTGGCGCCTACTTTGGAAGAGTATTCAGTTTTGGTGGGATCACGTGTTAAGGATGAGTTTCCATTCCCTGTTCTAGAGAAGGACCCTGAAGAAGCGGAGATTGCAAAGGCGACATATTTGAGTGTTCCTGAGGTCAAGGCAAATATGACCTATAAAGGAAAGATTTTTGGATTCCCTACAAAGTTTCTGATAGAAAAGGCCAAGAATTTTGTTGATGTGAAGGATATGAAAGCTTTTGAGGCGACTTTTATTCTGCTGATATATGGAGTGCTGCTTTTCCCAAACTTTGAAGACTTTGTCGACCTGAACGCCATCAAGATATTTCTGAAGAAGAACCCGGTCCCTACTTTGCTCGGAGACACCTACCATTCCATCCATCTGAGGAATCACCATAAGGGAGGGATGATTACTTGTTGTGCATCATTGCTATATGAGTGGTTCATTTCGCACTTGCCTAAGTCATCTTCATTTTGGAACCTTAAGGATGGTTTGTGGTGGTCACAAAGGATCATGTCTCTTACCCACTCTGACATTAGTTGGTACAACCGTGTTTATGATGGAGCATTGATTATTGATAGCTGTGGTGATTTTGCTAATGTGCCTCTTCTTGGCACTAAGGGAGGAATCAACTATAATCCGGTTTTGGCTCGCCGCCAACTCGGGTATCCGTTGAAGGACAAGCCTAAGAGTGTTGAAGTGGAAGGAATTTTCTTTAAGGATGACGAAGAACCAGAGCTCAAGAAACAGATTGTGCAAGCTTGGAAGTGCATCCATAGGAAGGGGAGGAGTAGCTTGGGAAAGCCGAATTGTGTTTCTATGGAACCCTATCTCCAATGGGTACGAGATAGGGCAATCATTCTGAAGATGCCTTACCCTCGCCAGGATCCTATGACCTTCAAGAAACCCATTCTGGTCTTTATGGATGATGCAGAGAAGCTGAAGATTGATTTGGAGAAAGAGATTCGAGAGAAGAATGCATGGAAGAATCGACATCAGATCATCAGTAGTGAGAATGAGGAACTTAGAAGACAACTGAAGATGAAGGAAGAAGAAGAGCTCTCCAGCAAGAAAAGGAAAGCACCAGAGGATTTATTTCCCTCCAGCACTCAAGAGGACACTTCTTGGAAGTCGATCGTGAATCAACTTATGCTTGAAAGGGCTCAGATGAAGGCACAAATCGAGAAGCTCAACTTGAGGCTTTTAGGAGAATCTCCTTAGGACTTTGTTTTTGTCTTTATTAAGCTTTGTTTGGGATTTTTGAAAGTGTACTCAAGACTTTGTATCACTTTTTGAATTTAATGAAATCATATCCTTTTGATTATTATGTGTTCCTTGGTATTTGCAAATTGTTTCTTAAGTTCCTTGAATAAAATTTCATTTTTGCATTGCACTCATACATTTGGCATTGCATTTGCATTTTTTTCATGAAACTCATTCCCGTCATCTGCTCTCAATTCAGCTTTCACACTGAGGCTCTCACGCAAATACTACACTCGAGCTCAAGCCAGAAAGAGGATGGCTGAAAGAGACCTAGAGATGGACAGAGTTAACGAAGAGCTTTCTGACATTCGTGGAGATATGGGTCAGATGATGGAAATGTTGCAAGTCATTCGAGCGAAGATGGATACTCAACAGACTGTGGTGTCAGAAATTGTTACTGCAACGACTGAAATTGTCACTGCAACGACCCAGCCTACGTCATCAGTCACTACCCCTGTGACCTGGTCTCCTTTTGGGTTTCCTCCTGGATTTTTCCCTCCTTCTCAAGGGTTTGCTACTCAAAGTTTTATTCCTCCTCCACAAGGGTTTGCTTCTCAGAGTATTATTCCCTCTTCTTCAGGATTTGCTGCTCAAGGTTTCTTCCCTCCTTCTCAAGGTTTTGCTACTCAGAGTATTATTCCCTCTTCTTCAGGATTTGCTGCTCAGGGTTTCTTCCCTCCGTCCCAAGGTTTAGCTTCTCAAAGTTTCGCACCTCCCTCTCAGGGTATGGCATTTCCTTTTCAAGGTTTTGTGCCTCCTCCTCAGGGATTTGCTGCTCAACAAACTGTTCCTGTGACTAATGAAGAGAATCATGCAGTTGCTAATTTTACACAAGACATTGTGCACACCCGTGCTCAACCGTACTTCAATGACCATCAGGGGTATGAAGCGCCAGATATGTCTGAAAACGGAGATGAAAAACATGTGAAGATGCAGGAGAATTTTGATACCCTTGAAAAAAGGTTAAGAGCGATTGAAGGTGACCAGATCTTTGGGGCTGCTGCCAGAGAGATGTGTCTGGTGTCTGGATTGGTAATACCCCCAAAGTTCAAGATACCCACGTTTGATATGTATGAGGGTGCAACTTGTCCTAAGAACCATCTCCTGATGTACTATCGAAGAATGGCTGCTCAGGTGGACAATGATAAGTTAATGATCCACTGCTTTCAAGACAGTCTGAAGGGAATCTCCTCCAAATGGTATTTGACGCTTGACCAGTCGAAGATCCGCAGTTTCCAAGACTTGGCAGATGCTTTCATCCAGCAATATAAATACAACATGGACCTCGCTCCCGATAGGAGGCAATTGCTAAGCATGTCCCAGAAAGAGTCTGAATCCTTTAAAGAGTATGCTCAGAGGTGGAGAGGGACCGCTTCTCAAGTAGAGCCCCCATTGACGGAAAAAGAATTAGCTGACTGGTTTGTTGACACTGTGCGACCAGAATTCTATGAGAGAATGGTGGGAAGCATAACTGCTAGTTTCTCTGATTTAGTGGCTGTGGGAATCAAGGTAGAACTCGGTTTGAAAAGTGGAAAGATGAGTAGTGCGTCTGGAAGTTCTAGCACTGGTAGTGGAAATATTGGCAAGAAATTTACCAATAATTTCCACAAGAAGAAGGAAGGTGAGACAAATGCCATAATAACAGGTCAAAGAAGAAATCCGCTTTGGCAGAGACCTTCACCTATGGCTCAACAGCAGTATGCTCGTCAACAGCAGTATGCTCATCAACAACAGTATGCCCAACATCCTTATGTAGCGGCGGTTCAACCAGCATTTAATCCACAAGTCCCCATGTATCGGCCAGCTCAAGCAGTACCGATGTACCAACAAGCGGCTCCAATGATTCAACCTTATCAACCAATGATCAATAATCCAGGCTATCAACAAGCACCCAATGCTTCAGCCTACCAACAGAGGACTCCAGCTCCTCATTCAAATCCCAATTTTCAGAACAGAAGACCAGGTGGAAGGCCTCCTAATCCTCGAATCCCTATAACTTATACTGAGTTATATCCTTCACTGCTGAAGAAGGGTTTGGTTACTCCAAGGCCTTTGGGTCCTCCACCAAATCCGCTCCCACCAAATTACAACGCAAATGCTCACTGTTTATTCCATGAAGGTGCCCCAGGGCACGATTTGGAGGGTTGTTATGCTTTGAAGTATATAGTGAAAGATTTGATGGAGAAGAACATTCTGTCATTTGGGAATACTGGTCCGAATGTCAAAGATAATCCTTTACCCAAGCATGGGTCTATAAATGCTATTGTTGATGAGTCCGAAGAAGGTTTGATTTTCAATGCCACCGAGATCAAGACCCCGCTCAGAGACTTCCATGCGAAGTTAGTAGAGGCGGGTATACTGAAGAGCTGTCATCAGAATTGTGAAGGTTGTGTTGATAGTCCGAAGGGATGTGAATCGGTCTTAAAAGATGTTCAAGATTTGATTGATGAAGGTGTCTTACAAGTGAGCAGTCATATGAAGAAGAATGAAGTGGCAGTAATTGAACCCATCTTCAACTTGCCGGAATCTAATTCTACCTGGGTGCCAGTGTTCAACCTGCCTGAATCTTCAGGAGTTCAACCTGTCTTCAATACTCCAGAATCTGTGGTGCCAATTTTCAATGTACCTGAGCCAAGATTTGAACAAAGGAGTAACTCTTTCTGTTATGGAGACACTAAAGCAGTTCCATGGAGGTATGATACAGGGAAAGTTCATCAGAAGATTGATAAAGCTAGCCAGAAGGAAGGTTTGAAAGTTGCAAGTACTGATATAGCGGGTGCAGGTCGTTTGACCCGTAGTGGTCGTGTTTATACCCAGCAAGCCAATACGGCTCCGCCTAAAGAAGTCATACCAGCTGTTGTCAACAAAGATAAAGAGGTAGTCTTAGGAGAAGAGGATGCCGAATTTCTCAGAATCATAAGGAAGAGTGATTATAAGGTTGTTGATCAGCTACATCAAACGCCTTCCAAAATATCAATCCTATCACTTCTTATGCATTCTCCGGCTCATCGAAGTGCGCTTCAGAAGTTGCTAGCCCAAGCTCATGTTACGCATGATATAACAGTGAATCAGTTCGATGGAGTCATTGCCAATATCACTGCATGTAACAACCTTAGTTTCAGTATGGAAGATCTTCCAAAGGAGGGCTTGGACCACAACCGTGCGCTCCACATATCAGTGAAATGTCAAGAGGATACTTTAGCAAGAGTTCTTGTGGATACAGGATCTTCATTAAATGTTTTGCCGAAAAGAACACTTGCTAAAATATCTTATCAAGGGGCAGAGATGAGGCCCAGTGCACTGATTGTAAAAGCCTTTGATGGGTCAAGAAGGACTGTCATTGGAGAAGTAGACCTACCAATCCTGATCGGGCCACAGGTCTTCAAAATCACTTTCCAGGTTATGGACATCAATCCAAATTACAGCTGCTTGCTGGGAAGACCGTGGATCCATGCGGCTGGGGCAGTCACTTCTACCCTGCATCAAAAGATGAAGTTTGTGGTTGATAACAAGCTGGTAACCGTGTTTGGGGAAGAAGATCTCATGGTTAGCAACCTTTCTTCCTTTAGTTATATTGAGGCTGATGAAGATGCTTTGGAAACTTCTTTCCAAGCTCTTGAGATAGCCAATGCTGTCATTTTGGAAGTTGAGGAACCAAAAGGGAAGGGTATACCATCTTTCGCATCGCTGAAGAGTACCATTTCCACCATTGAAGAAAGAAGCTATGAAGGTTGGGGTGATGTCATCGAGGTCAAACAGAAGCTAGATCGTTGCGGGTTGGGTTACAAACCAACTCATGCGAAGGAAGGAGCGTCAACCTCCGTTAAAGGACGTCCGAAGACCATCCAAGAAGTGTTTTCCAGTGCTGGTTATCAGGTCAATGCAATTGATGGAGTTTCTGAAGATGAAGATGTGAATCACTTGGTGTATCAGTGTGAAGAAGCCTTGGACAATTGGGAGGCAGTCGAGATCCCAGAGTTTTTTCCATTGTCAAAGTAATTTGTTGTTTTTTTTCAATGTTTTCAAGTTCCCTAGCTCTGCCCAAGGCTATGGGAGTATTTTGTAGGGCCCCTTCTCATTTTTAAAGTTATTATCAATGAAGGCATTTTGTTAAACTCTTATTTTGATCATTTACAGTTTTTCTCTCTTTTCACTTTTAAAAGAAGATGGCAATCTTTCAAAACCAAATAAAAAAGCTTTTTCTCTTGCATTTCTCTATTTTCCACTTTTAATAAAAGCAAATCATTATCATATGCAGAATAAACGAAAACCCTGTTGAATCCAATGACTCTACATTCTCTCCTAACTTTGATTCGCCCATCTACCAAGCGGAAGATGAAAGTGAGGAAGATTGTAACATTCCCGAAGAACTGGCAAGATTGGTTGAGAATGAGCACGCAGATCTCCAGCCACATAAGGAGCAGGTAGAGACCATCAACCTTGGCACTGATGAAGACAAGAAGGAAGTCAAGATTGGTACAACACTTGGGGCAGACATCAAAGAAAGATTGGTCAAGCTTCTCAAAGAGTATGTAGATGTGTTTGCATGGTCATATCAGGATATGCCCGGCTTAGACACAGATATAGTGGTCCACAAGTTACCTCTTCGACCAGATTGTCCTCCTGTAAAGCAAAAGCTTCGAAGAACAAGACCAGACATGGCTCTGAAGATTCGAGAAGAGGTCAAAAGACAGTTTGATGCTGGATTCCTCGCAGTTGCAAAGTACCCTGAGTGGGTAGCTAATATTGTGCCAGTCCCTAAAAAGGATGGCAAAGTCAGAATGTGTGTGGACTATAGGGATTTGAACAAAGCCAGTCCGAAAGACGATTTCCCTCTCCCGCATATTGATACTTTGGTCGACAACACTGCTAAATTTGCTGTTTTCTCCTTCATGGATGGGTTTTCAGGATACAACCAGATCAAGATGGATTCTGACGATATGGAAAAGACTACATTCATCACACCATGGGGCACTTATTGTTACAAGGTTATGCCATTTGGTCTCAGAAATGCAGGAGCCACCTATCAGAGGGCAATGGTCACCCTTTTCCATGATATGATGCATAAAGAGATAGAAGTCTATGTGGATGATATGATTGCCAAATCACAGAGTGAGGAGGATCATTTGAATCATCTTTTGAAGTTATTTGAGCGCCTCAGAAAGTTCCAATTGCGCCTGAATCCAGCTAAGTGTACTTTTGGTGTTAGATCAGGGAAGTTGCTTGGTTTTATCGTTAGTCAGCAAGGTATTGAAGTAGATCCGGACAAGGTCAGAGCAATTCAAGAGATGCCAGCTCCCAAGACAGAAAAGCAAGTCAGAGGCTTCCTCGGAAGATTGAACTACATCTCCAGATTCATTTCCAACATGACTGCTACTTGTGAGCCTTTATTCAAGTTACTCCGGAAGAATCAAGCAATTGAGTGGAGTCCTGATTGTCAACTGGCTTTTGAGAAGATTAAGGTTTATCTACAAGAACCTCCTATCTTGATCCCACCTACTCCAGGGAAGCCTCTTTTCATGTATCTCACTATGCTCGAGGGTTCTATGGGCTGCGTACTAGGCCAACAAGACGAAACTGGTCGTAAGGAGCACGCCATCTATTACTTAAGCAAGAAGTTCACAGACTGTGAGAGCAGATACTCACTTTTAGAGAAAACTTGCTGTGCTTTGGCATGGGCGGCCAGACGCCTCAGGCAGTACATGATTTGTCACACTACTTTGTTGATCTCGAAAATGGATCCAATAAAGTACATCTTTGAGAAGCCTGCTTTGACTGGAAGACTCGCCCGTTGGCACATGTTGTTATCTGAATACGACATCCAATATGTAACCCAGAAGTCTATCAAGGGCAGTGTTTTGTCTGAATACCTTGCTGATCATCCTGTCGAGGATTATGAACCTTTGAAATTCGATTTCCCGGACGAAGACATTATGTTGATAAAGGACTATGAAGTTCCAGATCCAGATGAAGGTCCCGAGCCAGGGTCTCGTTGGAAGATGATGTTTGATGGTTCCTCTAACTACATGGGGCATGGTGTAGGAGTGGTCTTGATGAATCCTGATGGTGGTTATACTCCTTTCACAGCCAGATTATGCTTTGAATGTACAAACAACATCGCAGAGTATGAAGCCTGTGTTTTGGGTATCGAAGCTGCAATTGATACCAGAATCAAGATCCTTGATGTATACGGAGACTCAGCCTTGGTAATCTACCAAGTCAAAGGCGAATGGGAGACCCGTGATGAGAAGTTGATCCCATACCGTGCCCACATTATGGAATTGATCAAATACTTTGATGAAGTCACTTTCCATCACGTTCCAAGGGCAGAAAATCAGATAGCAGACGCCTTGGCAATGTTGGCATCTATGTTTCAAGTCAGATTTCTTAATGAAGCTCCACTCATTACAATCGAGCGAAGAACTGCACCAGCCTACTGTCTACTGGTCGAAGAAGAAACTGATGAGAAACCGTGGTTCTATGACATCAAGAACTATCTGCAGAATTAGGAGTACCCAGCTGATGCAACAAATCTAGATATGAAGACTTTAAGAAGATTGGCGTCCAAGTTCTTCCTCAGCAACAATGTTCTTTACAAGAGAAATCATGATATGGTCCTGCTCAGATGTGTGGACAAGCGCGAAGCAGACTTATTGATCAGGGAAATCCATGAAGGATCATTTGGAACACATGCCAATGGACATGCCATGTCCAGGAAGATCTTGAGAGCTGGTTACTTCTGGTTGACCATGGAATCAGATTGTTTCAAGTATGCCAGGAAGTGTCATAAATGTCAGATTTATGCCGACAAGGTGCACGTACCTCCAACACTTTTGAATGTTCTGTCATCGCCTTGGCCTTTCTCAATGTGGGGCATTGACATGATAGGGGCAATTGAGCCTAAAGCTTCCAACGGTCATCGGTTTATCTTGGTCGCAATCGATTACTTCACCAAATGGGTAGAAGCAGCTTCCTACGCCAATGTGACAAAGCAAGTGGTTGCCCGTTTCATCAAGAACCAAATTATCTGCCGTTATGGAATCCCAAGCCGAATCATCACAGATAATGGGACCAATTTGAACAACAAGACAATGAAAGAGCTGTGTGAGACATTCAAGATTGAACATCATAACTCTTCTCCGTATCGTCCGAAGATGAATGGAGCTGTTGAAGCTGCAAACAAGAACATCAAAAAGATTTTGCAGAAAATGGTAAAAACTTACAAAGATTGGCACGAGATGTTACCGTATGCTTTACACGGATACAGAACATCAGTTCGCACTTCAACAGGGGCAACCCCTTTCTCTCTGGTGTATGGGATGGATGCAGTTCTCCCAATTGAAGTAGAGATACCCTCTTTGAGAATCTTGATGGAAACCAAACTGGAGGAAGATGAGTGGGTCCAAAGCAGGTTTGACCAACTGAACCTCATTGATGAGAAGAGAATGACCGCCATGTGCCATGGCCAGATGTACCAGAAGCGCATCAAGAGAGCATTTGACAAGAAAGTCCGCATCCGAGAATTCAAAGAAGGAGATCTTGTACTCAAGAAAATCTTGCCAGTCCACAAAGACATGCGTGGAAAATGGAGTCCTAACTATGAAGGCCCATATGTTGTGAAGATGGCATTCTCCGGAGGTTCCTTAATCCTTACAACTATGGATGGTGAACAGCTGAAGCACCCGGTGAATTCTGATGCAGTCAAAAAATATTATGCCTAAATAAAACCCGATAGGTCGAAAACCAGAAATGGCGACCTAGGCAAAAATGGGTATCCCGGTGGATCAAAACCTATGAAGGAGATCCAGGCAAAAGTTAGGGATAAAAATGAAAAAAAGAGCTCGCTAAGTTGAAAACCCGAAAGGGCGGCTTAGGCAAGAAAGAGCGTCCCGGTGGATTGAAAACCCGAAAGGGCGATCCAGGCAAAAGTTAGGGACAAAGGCATTTGACTGTATCAGATGGTGTTTAAAATTACTGAAGAATCATACTGGAAGATCGATCCAACTGCTCTCGTCGGAAGCAAGGTGTCGGGCAGTTTTAGTTATTAGGGATTGTAGTGGTCGTTGGATTCAATGTAGACCCTTCCCCATTGCCATTTTCAAATTGTAATTTCCCATGGAGTTTTCGCCATTGGCAAGCTACCATTCTTGAATAGAATACAAACTTTGTCTATGAATTTTGTTCAGTTTCTTATTTTCTTTTGTTATGCAAAATGCCATCACTTGATTACAATTTAACTCTGAAAATGACAAGTTTTTTTAGAAAATGTTTTTTGAAAACACACTGAAAAACTTTTAAGTTTCTTTGACTTTGGAAAATTGGAAAAAAACCTTCTGTTTCCCCAAGAAGTCCTGGTTTCCAACAACACTTTTACACTATTATTTCAGAAATCCCCATAGAAGTTCAAAACTGATAACACTCTTGGATGGATCCTTGGACCAAGCATGATTTCCAAGTTCGAAGATATCTCCCCAGTGTTTTTCATTTTGCTCATCTGAGTATTGGTGTTGAGAGCCTACTCCTCTTTGAGTCTTGTCGAAACTCTTTGTCTCTTTAGAGTCAACATTTGCATATCATGATCATTCGTATCATGCTCAATCATGCACATTTAACATTAGCATTTATCTTTCCCCAGTTGTCGTGTGTCTAACTCCAGGTCCAGATATCATTAGTGTTCAATTTGAGAATTCATTGTTGTTGGTACCCGAAGTTTGGTTTACCAATGTTTTTGTCCCCTGTAATTGCTGGTGTTCCCCGTGGAATTTTAATTGTGATTGGTATTTGTCTTTATGACCACCGTGTCTCCTTGAAGTCCAATTGTCATTGGCACAAATCTTTTAAGTAGATCCTGAAACCTTTTGCTTAAATCCAGTCCATTTGATTTTATACATACTTGTACCTTTCTCCTGATGGTTCCTGAAGGAATTTCCAGAGGTTGGATGTCTTATCTTATTTGAAAACTCCAACATATTTTGTTGTTACTTCTTTGCGTTAGCCGGTCGCTTAGAGCCGTTGATTCATCTTTGGGTGATCTCCATTCTATCCCCAATGTAGCTGGTCGCATAGAGCCGCTACTAAATCATTGTGATTTCCTTCCTTATCCTTGGTGTCGGCAGTTACATTTGAACCTGCTAATTTATCATTTTTGATTACTTTGACTACTTTGCCTTTATCATTCTTAGTGTCAACCGGTTTTTAACTTGTTGCGCATTCACTTTGAGTGTATTTTGGCTTTCTTTTGTAGTGTCAATAGGTTTCGAACCTATTGCGTTTCCATTTCGATTATTTCTGTTGTTATTCTTGGTGTCAGTTGGTCGCATTGAGCCGCTGCGCATTCACCTTGAATAAGCTGGTTGTCATTCTCAGTGACAGTTTGGTCGCATCGAGCCGCTGTGCATTCACTTTGAATGTTTATTTTTGTTGATTATTCTCAGTGACAGTTGGTCGCATCGAGCCGCTGCACTTTTCCTTTTGAATGTTTATTTTTGTTGTTATTCATTGGTGTCAGTTGGTCGCATCGAGCCGCTGCGCATTCACCTTGAATTTTGTGCCATTCCTATTTCCCGTGACAGTTGGTCGCATTGAGCCACTGCACATTCTTTTTGGATGACCTAATTGTTGTATTCTTAGTGTCAGTTGGTCGCATAGAGCCGCTGCGCATTCACTTCGAATATTATGTTTATCATTTCCAGTGACAGTTGGTCGCATTGAGCCACTGCACATTCTTTTTGAATGTTTATTTTGTTGATCATTCTTGGTGTCAGTTGGTCGCATCGAGCCGCTGCGCATTCACTTCGAATATTTTTGTTGATTATTCTTAGTGTCAGTTGGTCGCATTGAGCCACTGCACATTTCTTTTTGAATATTTTTGTCGTTATTCATGGTGTCAGTTGGTCGCATCGAGCCGCTGCACTTTCCCTTTGACTGTTTATTTTGTTGTATTCTTAGTGTCAGTTGGTCGCATCGTGCCGCTGCGCATTCACTTTGAATATGTTGTTGCTTTTTACTTCTCACAGTCATTTGGTCGCATAGAGCCATTGGTCCACCACTTCAATTTGTTTCCTTGTCTTATTCTTAGTGCCAGTTGGTCGCATTGAGCCACTGCACATTTCTCTCTGAATATTTTTGTCGTTATTCATGGTGTCAGTTGGTCGCATCGAGCCGCTGCGCATTCGCTTCGAATATTATGATTATCATTTTCAGTGACAGTCGGTCGCATTGAGCCACTGCACTTTCTTTTTGAATATTTATTTTGTTATTCTTGGTGTCAGTTGGTCGCATCGAGCCGCTGCGCATTCGCCTTGAATAAGCTGTTTGTCATCCCCAATGCTAGCTGGTCGCATCGAGCCACTGCGTATTCATTTTGAATATTTTTGTTGCATTCTTAGTGTCAGTTGGTCGCATCGAGCCGCTGCGCATTCACTTTGAATATTATGTTTTTCATTTCCAATGACAGTTGGTCGCATCGAGCTGCTGTGCATTCACCTTGAATAAGTTTGTCATTTCTATTCTTAGTGTCAGTTGGTCGCATTGAGCCGCTGCGCATTCACTTCGAATATGTTGTTGCTTTTTATTTCTCAAGTCATTTGGTCGCTTAGAGCCATTGGTCAACCACTTCGATTTATTTCCTTGTCTTATTTGTATTCTTGGTGTCAGTTGGTCGCATCGAGTCGCTGTGCAGTCACTTTGGATTTCATTTTGTTTTGTCTGTGTTCGTTTGATCCAATGATTTGGATTTCTTATGTTCCCGTCTTTTGGTTATTCTTAGTGTCGACAGTTACACTTGAACCTGTTGATTTGTCACTTTGAATGTTTCCCGTTTTCGTTTCTTTATCCCCAATGTTTGCCGTCCCCAGTGTTTGTCATCCCCAGTGAGTTTTGGTTTGTGGTCGTCGACATTCTCATCCTCATCATTTATACCATAATCATCATCTCATTGCATAAGGGTTGCGGAGTTAGATAGTTTTGTAGTCCAGCATAACATTGCATTTAGGGGCAAAATTTCCGGTTATTTCTGTATTTAAATACCTTTCACCATGATCGCCTGAGTGTCCTCCGTCATTCACGCCATCTGGTAAAGTTATTTAAATAGGGGCAACTGTCACACCCCAAATTTTACCCCTAATCGCTCGCATCATAATCATACATTTATCGCATTTAGCGGGGATTTTTCCCGATTTTTTTTTTCCGTTGTTTTTCTCATTTTCTAGCTATTTATATTTTTGATTCTTAATTTCTTTTCATTTCTAAGCTTCCATCCTAAATCTAATTTCTATTCCTCATTTCCAACTTTTAATTATTTTCTAACTTTTAAAACTTAATTTTTAATTTCTATCCTCAAAGTTTGATTAAAAAAATAATATAATCTTATTCCCAATTTTTAAGTTTTCAAATGTAATTTTATTTCTATTTTCAATTTTCAAGTTTTACTTCTTAACGTAATTTTAACTTTTTTTCCTTAATTCATTTTTTTTTCTAATCTCCATTTTTCTAATTTACTCTTAATTTCCAATTTTTTTTTTTATCTTTTTCAACTCATTTTCAAGTTTCTATTTCTAATCTAATTTCAATTTTCAATTTATTTTTAGTTTATTCTAATTTAATTTCAATTTCTAAGTTATTTTTAATTTACTTTTCTTTTAAGATTTCATTTTTAATTTAATTCCAATTTCTTTTCTTATAATTAATTTTAATTCCAAGTTTTTTATTTAAGTTTATAAGTTATTTTCAATTTTAAATTTAATTCTTTTTCATTTCATTTCTAATTTAAGTATTATGTTTAGATTCTAATTTAAAACTTTCATTTCCAATATTAAGTGCCAAGTATAGATCATAACTTAGTGTAAATAATCAATCTTTATTTCATATCTATTGTTTTTGTTACAATTACATAAAAAAATGTATAAAAAAATTCAGCTAGAATACAAAAATGCAGCAACATTTCAGCCTGCTCCAACAGCACAAACAGCAGCACAAGACAAGCATGCAGCCACCAACAGCTGCATTTTCCTGCTCCACTCCACTGCAAAGGTTCAGGCCCTGTCCCTCTTGAAACCCTTCACCTACAAGCATAAAACACACTGTTACATTGCAAACACTACAAAAAATACAGCCTCAAACAACCCTCAAACTCAGCCACTAAACTTACAAATTTCAGCATCAAAAACCCCAACAAAACAGTCCCATAACAGTCCCTAAACATACTACAAACAGCTCTCAAACACCCACATAAACTCAGCCTCAAGCAACCCTCAAACACAACCCAAGACAGCCCAAAAGTCACTGGTATATTCACAAAAAAAAACAGCACAAAAAAACTACACACAAAAACAGTCCAAATAACCAAAAATCCAGCAACTTGAATTTCAAAAAAAAGAGGAAAGAAGGGTACAAAAAGTGCAGCAACAACAACAAGCAACAAGGAGCTCACCGTAGTGGATTCGCCACCCCGATAACATTCGGGTCGGTATTGTCTTCTTTTTCCTTCACCTTTCTCTTCAAGCATTTTATACATATTTAGTTTTCTTTTTTTAAAAAAAACCTGCATACACCAAAACAACTCCATGTTAAAACTCCAAAAATACTTAAAATTTTTTTTAAAAAAAATTAATTAACAATACTTGTAAATAAGTGAAAACAGAAACAGAACAAATCCAAAATATAAAAAACTCACCATTTCTTTTATCAACACCAAAGCAAACCATCGCCTCCATTTTTAACCGCGTTACCACCTTCCATTGCCGCATATCACTCCAAAACTCACAAACAAAACTGATTCACAGAACTGAAACAAAAACTCACATCACCCTAAAAAAAAAACATATTGTTACGAGACTGAAAACCACACCTCAAATCATTTGTTTTTTTTTACAATCCAAACATGCTCCCTTCAAACCCAAGCCAAACTACCACAACAGCCACCACAAACCTTCATGACTTTATTATCACCAACCATTTTGAACTGTGATGATCATTTTCCCAATCCATAAACCAAAAAACAAACACAAAAAAAAAACAGAGAAGAGGTCGAAACCGGAAACCGTCACCTGAACCGTCCATAGACAAACCAACTGAGTCATATCTAATCACTGTTCTTCACCTTCATTAGCCACCGTGAAACCCATAACCAAACACGCCGACGTCACCCTCTTCGTAAACCAGCCCTGCCGACCCTTCACCTTGCCACAACCAAGCCAAGACGAACACAGTGAAACCATCAACCTGTAAAAAAAAAAACATTTCAAAATCAGCATCACCATTATGTTTTGAAACCACACAACTCACCTTCAATCCGCAGAACCATTCAAATCCAGAAACAGAAAATAGAAGAAGGAGAAGCCAACAACCAAAACCTTCCTTCAATCTCTAAAACTCAGCCACCATTAACCACTCAAAACCAGGGCCACCATAAACCTGTTTCCACTGTCCGTAAACTCAGTCACTAAATAACCCCAGAAAACACCCACCAAAAACTAACACTCACTAAAACTCACCTTCACTGAAGCTTGAAAACAACCAAAACGAAAACCAAAAGAACAGTACCACCACAATCCTCTCCGCCCAACAACAAAACACCTCCGACTACCTGCGAACCACCCTTCAAAACAACACAAACAAAACCTGTCACTCGAAACACCAAACCGCAAGCCAACCTTCAAAATCCCTCTCCGCCGCCAACACACATAACTCGGCCTCAACACAAACTGTCTCACACAAACTCAAACTCACCACTGTTTTGATCGAAACCATTCCGCCCTCAAAACCCCAAGCCCGACCCTTAATCCACCACAAAATCACGAAAAAAACACCAGCAAAAAAACTCACCGTGCCGGCCACCACAGAGACCCTAACCTCTTCTTCCTCACCATTCAACCCACCCTCATAACCTACCGCGAGCCATCATCACTTCCCCACCGTCAAAGCCGGCCACCACCGAAACACCATTCCTGGCCAACCTCCATCTCGCAGCGTCGCACAATCATAATCCTCAAAAAAACCACCGTCGCGAAAACCTAATTTCTTCCCCAAATCCATGAGCGCCGCCGTGAGTGTGGGAGAATCGGAAGTGTAGAAACCAATCGTGAGGGCCTGTGTGATTCGCGTTGAGAGAGAGACAGATGTGAGAGAGAGACGAACTGATGAGGTTGAGGGTGAGAGAGAGCGAAACACTGCGTTTTGGCCTAAGGCATTTCCTTTTTTTGTTTTTTCTGCTGAACCGGGTCGGGTTTGACCCGTCTGCTTCCTTGTGTACCCGGTTTCGTCCCCATGGGCCTGTTCCCAGCACCCTGAGCAACCTTTAGCCCATTTTTTCTTTTGTCATAAATTTCTTATTAAATCTTTTAATTTAATTTCAGCTTATTAGATTAATCTTTGTTAAATACCTTAGTTAACTTATTTTCTCTTATTATTTTTTCTCATTTATAAATATCAAATAAATAAATAGTATTTTAATACTTTCTTTTCTATTATTATTATTAGTTAAAAAATGTGTATATAAAATAAATAAGTAAGCAACTTTAATTTTCTTTTCTATTATTATATTTAGTTTAGAAATATACATATATAAAATAAATAAAAAACATTTCCATTTTGATTTTCCTTTCTATTCTAATATTATATTTAATTAGGAATTAATCACATATAAAATAAAAAATATATATTTTAGATTTTTTTTCTTTTCTAATATTATCATTATAAGTAGTTAAAAAAAATGTATATATAACTTTCTTGATTTTATACATGGGCCGATGATATTACAAAAATCACGATAAATCGTTTCCGATTAATCGTGACCCATATGAGGCCATTGCATTTTATTTCTATTTCATACATTTATTTATTTCTTATTCCATTCTATTTAATTTATTTAACCCACTTCATTCTATTTTTCATAACTTATTTCATTTTATTTATTATCCATTATTTATTTCTCGCGTCTTTACACCATAATAATTTAATTTCAAAAATAATAATTCCTTGGTCCAACGCCAAGTGACTTCACTTCACATACACTCACACACGTAAGTCGGTCGTTTACGATCGCCATCTGCACAGTTCCTTACACTGCACAGCTTTTCAACTTAAGAAAATTGACGCACCACGCTTGTCTTCCACCCCCGCATTCTCGATCCATATATCGAGCCATAGCCCGGTTACTAAGCCTTTGCCTTATTTCCATTTACTTTATTCGATTTATTTTTGCAAGTAGCAGCCTTTGCCTAGTCTTAGGAGCTTGCACCTTTGTATATATGTTTATGCTTTTCAATCCAAAAGGGAAAGACTCCTGCAGTTGACTCAATGTCATAGGAAGTTTAGCCATCCCTTATCCTTAGGTCCTTAGCCATTAGGTCCTTAGCTTTCTATTTTATAACTTTTTGTGACTTTCTTAAAGTCACGTAAGTGTTTGCCATAACACTTACCTTCCCCCGCGAACCTTGGGCGTAACCAAGTGTTCGTTAATCCTTAGGAGAACTACGAGTGCTCTGATTCTATACCCGATACGTAGGCATCGATGCGATGTTGTGCGAGCACCATTAGAAATAAAACCTTAGGTTCCCATAATTTTAACAAGCAATAAACAACAATAACACAAATATTAACAAGAGGTTCCCGTAGGATACTGCGGATGCTTAGGATGCTAACACCTTCCCTAGGTATAATCAACCCCCGAACCTAGTTTCTCCTCATTTAGGGTTTTTACGATCTTTTTCCCTTTTCCCTTTGGATTAAATTAAAGTCGGTGGTGAACATAAAAGTTTTGCGATTCAAGCTCACTTAATAGCTTGGTATCCGATTCTCACCGCGACAAGTAGTCATGGAGAACACCTTAAAAGCATTCATCATAAGCTCCAAGATATATAGTCCCCCTCGAAAAAAGGAGGTGATCATCTGTAAACGCCAAGTTGGTAATTTGAAGTCTTTCACATTTGCATGATGGTTGAAGTCATGGTTTTTCTGCATTTTATGGAGGAGTCTATTCAAATATTCCAAAACAATAACAAAAATGAAGACGGGATATGGGGTCCCCCTGTCTAATCCTCCACCTAGCCTGTAATATATCAGAGTAATTACCGTTGAGGTTGAATCTATAAGATACAGTGAAGGTTGCCAACATTATCTATTTGATAAATTGATTTGGTATTCCAACTTCTCTTAGTATACATTCTAGAGCATTCTAATCGACCATATCATACGCCTTTTGTAGATCAATCTGCATCATATAACGGGGAGTTACACCTTTCCGAGAATAATAACATAGTTAAAATTAATAACAATTAAATAATGATTTTACAACAATAACCAACAACCCAATAATTTATTTACTAAATATATCTTTCCTTAGTATAATACTAAATATAAAAATATTATATATTACATTTTTGATAAAAAAATTCTTTTCTTTTTAATAAAAATAAAAAAAATAATGTTTCTATTATTTTTAATAAATATATTATAGATTTATTTTAATTATAAATAATGTTTTATGAAATCTAACAAAAAAATTATATTCTATTTTTAATTAATATATAATATATTTCTTTTCAATAAAATATAACATAATATATATTAAATATAAATTATAACATAAAATCTTTTTTTAATAAATCTTTTTTTTGGGTAATCCTGTTTTTAATAAATCTATATATTAAAAAAAATATTATTAAAATAAAATATATTTTTGGATTAAATATATATATATATATATATATATATATATATATATATATATATATATATATATATATATATATATATATATATATATATATATTAGTTTTTTTATAATATATATAGAATCTAATATTATAATTTTTAACCTAATATAAAATCTGGAAAAAATAAATAACAACTAATAAATTATACAACAAACATCATAAAATTAAAGTAAAAAAATATTAGCATGAAGTTTAAAACGAAAATAAATAATAAAAAAACTGAACGAGAAATAAGGAGGAAGAAGTGAAAATCATACCTTTGAGACAAAATGAAGAAGTGTAATGGGGGTATATATGAAGGTGCAATTGGGGAGTGAAGAGTGGTGGGTTTGAGAAAATATGAATAGAAGGAAGAAGATGAGGCTTCTGGAAAGAACGAGTTGCTTGGAATTATATAGGGACCTTAGCGACGTGAAAATCACGTCGCAACCTAGCGATATGATAATCACATTGCAACAATATAACGATAAAAAACAATGACGTGATAACCATACCACTAGTAAAAGGTATCAGTCTTTCAACACCCATTAATTCCCAAGTCAGTCAACTTTCCCACTTATTATTATTTTAATTTAAGGATGCACCATGAATTACACACCACAACTTATATTCTGAAAAATTCAAAATTCCCCTCACGTGGAAGCATAAGTATTAATTTTTTTATGTTACTTTTTTAAGTTACGACGTGATATCCACGCCACAACATATTATTTTAAAAAAAATCTGACTCCCCATGTGCAAACGTTTTTTCTATTTTTTAATAATATAAACACATAGCGGCGTGATATACACATCGCAACTCCCCTTTTGTACCACATGTATATCACGTCGTTATATCATGTGGTTGGGGGCTTGTTTTCTTGTAGTGTTTAAGACCGTCTTGGTGAGGTGGCATGTTATGTTTAACCCTAAGTACTTATGAGGGCTTGGTGTCCAAAATCTCTAGTTTGTTGAATTAGGCCTCTTGGATAAGTGGGTGTGATGCCTTATCTCGAGTGCCTCTGGTCTCTAGCATGATATTATATTTGTTAGATACATAATTATTCATGTTTTATCCTAAACGCGTGGCAGGGATGTTGGTCTTCGGTCTGTTTCTTCTTGGTGGAGAGGTGAATCCCTCAATAGCTCCAAAATTGAGGATTCCTCATATTAGAAAGTTGATTTTGGTCTTCTCACTTCCTTTTAAAAATACCCTTGGATTAGGATCACTCTTCTAAGTGTTAAGTTTTAGAGGCTTTTCTCTATCTCCGATCAGAGTGACTATTTCGTTAGGGAGATTGGGGTGTTGGAGGATGGGGTCTGGGTCAATAATCTTAAGTGGAAAAAAATCTTCCTTTTTGATTATGAGATGGATTTGATTGTTAATCTTTTTTGGTTATTGAGGATCTTACCCCTTCCTTGGAGATTGAAGAGTGGTGGTGGCATCATACAAATGTTGGATTGTATATTATATATTTTGCTTACTCGGGCTTCCTTGCTCGTGAGTTTCCTAGTGATCATTTGTTCAATCCCGTGGATTTTGTTCTCCCTTATATCTCGAGTAATTGAGCTACTTTTAAATTTTTTATGTTCTCTTGGCGATTTTTTCAGGATAAGGTTCCCACAATAGAAAACTCACTTAAGAGGCGGGTTTCCTTAGTTATTGATGACAATCGTCATTACATGATTTTTACTAGCAAATTCGGATGAAAACAGTAAAATAATGACAAAAAATCATGTCAAAGTATGAAGAATAGAACAAAAACTACAAAGAGTGAAAGAATTGGGACTTAGAATAATTCTGAAGAAAAGTTAAGGAAAAAAGCAATGTTGGCCCTTGGATTTCATGCACACACGATGCATTCCTTCATGGCGCGATGAAAGGTTCATCGTGGCACAATGCTGCAAGAAAATCTAACATGTTCTGCAACTTTAAATAGAGAATATTGACTACTTTTTTAGGGGTCCAATTTTGATAGAGAAAATGATGGCTAGGAGTGCTAAAGTGAAAATTTTGAGAGCTTTGGATGCCATTTAAGAACTTCATCTTCCTTGATTTTCATGTTATTTTCATCTAAATTTGTGGTAATTATTGAATTCACTATGAGTAGCTAGATTACTCTTAGTTAGATCTCTTTGAGACAAACTTTCTTGTATTCTGTTGGAACATATGACTGTTTGATATTAATTGACTCTTTTATGTTATTGTTATTATTTAATTGATCTATATCTTAATGCTTTATGTGTGTTGACGAATTCATGAATTGATGTTAGATGAGTAGGGATTTTCGACCGTTAGTCTACTGATCTAATCTGGGACAATTATTCAACTTAGTAATTAACTACGAATATGTAATTATAAGTTGTGGCTTTTGAATTAACGAATGTAGAACGCCTGGTTTAACTTTGGATTGGTATAAGGAATTAGGGGATTATTGTTTAAATTAGTGAGTTGTACACCAAGGAATTGGGTGCAGTGGCCTTGTTAATTAGTTGTAAGACTTTAACACTCTTAGAAAGTTAATTAATGCACAGTTCATCAACAGGTACAAATTGGGGAGTCGAAAGAGACACATATCGCATTTAATCATTGAATCTTATCCCTTTTTTCCGTCATATTTTCGTACCGAAACAACTCTAAACCCCCTTCCCAACATTGTTATTTACTTTATTTCGCACGATAGTTACCTTATTAAAATTCGTAATCTCTGTGGAGACGGATTTTATTTATAACTTTGAAGATACTAGCACACTCACTAATAGTTTCCATCAAGTTTGTGTTGTTGTCACCAAGGATTGTTGATAATTTCAACAAGGCAATTGTAGTGTGACACTTAGATTTTTTAATTTTTGCAATTTTATTTATTAGTTTAAAATTTTAATTTTAAGTTATTTTAGCTTTATTTTTATTCTATTATGTTTGGTGCGATATTTCTAAGATATCGTTTGTTTGTTTATGCGTGATATTGAGTCCACGCTAATACCAATCGACCAAAATTCGATAGAACAACACGTACAATTCTAATTTTAATATATTTTTAAGTGTTAATAATTTAAATTACCAAATCACCCCTATAACAAAATCATACATATGTTCATATTAACTATTAATGTTGTTTTTCAATTTAACATCAAAGTATTATTTATATTTTAGTTTTAAAATATATTTTACAAGAATTATTCAATCAATTATTTTTATCTTATCTAGTTTCTAACCCAATTCATATCTAAGAATTTTGTTTAACTAAAATTGTAATATATAATAAATTTTAAAAATTAATTTATCATTTAAAGTGAATATAAATAATTAATCATCATATCACTTTATTTAAGAAAATAAGGTGATTAGATACATAGATAGAGGTAATAATGATTATAAGAACAAAAATGTGTCTAATTAAGGAGAGGTTAAGTTAATAACTTCAAATCTAATACATACACCAATTTGCATTATACACAACTTTATGTAACATGCAAGACATGATAAGATTAAAATATAAAGTTTCATTCCATTTTCCTAAGGTCTTCTAAGTCTTGATATCAAAGAATGCATCTATCATTCACCTAACAAACTAAAACGACGTGGTAGCGATGCATATTTCATCTTATATAAATTTGTGTTTTGCAGTCATTTATGAATATATGCAACTTAACAACATTAAGTTGTTCACAAAAACTTAAAACTAAGAACTTATTAAGAAAGTTACTGAAAATGAATTACTCTTGGATTCCAGTTTTACTTCTCATTTCTTGCATTCTTCCGGCTTTGGTCGAGTGCAAAGTCCGACACTACAAATTTCATGTAAGTAATCTTTTAATGTTTAAATGGTCAGTTGGTGAGTGAGTCAGTTAGCAAGTTTTTTATTTTGGTTTCTATAAAAAAAATTGTCTGAGTCTCTATATCTTACTTTTTGTTTGCGGTTTAGTCCTTAAAATTAAAATTTATAGGAAAATCTGCAGATTTCCTGTGAATTTTTCTACGGATTTTGGGTTAAGGGATTAAAACGAACGCAAAAGTGAAATATATGGACTCAAACAAAAAGAATTTACATGGACTAAAATGAAAAACACACCAACTTACCGAGACCAAAAATATATTCAAGTCTTTAAAATTTAATATGAATTATCATAATCGTCATAAATTTTTGAAGATTCTATATAGATTAATAATAGTTTAATCGTGATAAAATAATTAGATATTCTATTCTGTTATGATATAATTCTGACAACCTTACTATAAATCTTTATTTAACTATAGTTTAACTGTGATAAATTTGAGTTATTATCAAAGACAAGTATGATAATCATACATGTATTAAAATAGTTTGCATGTGTATAATGATCTTTTGCATGAATATTTATCATAATACTCTATAATAATTAATTTTAACATAGAATTTTCTAATTTTGGTATAATTAATAAATGAATGCAGGTGGTGGCTAAGAATACAACTAGATTATGTTCAAGCAAATCAATTATAACTGTTAATGGGAAATTTCCAGGACCCACTCTTTATGCAAGAGAAGATGATACAGTTCTAATCAGAGTTGTAAATCAAGTCAACCACAATATTACCATCCATTGGTAACAAATCAAAACTCATTTTAATTTTTCTTCGAATATAATTCGTAACGAAAAACCGAATAAATAATCAATCCGATTCTATTCACAAATTTTGAATGAATTGATTGCGAATTTGAGTAGTTATTGTGATGATGTTTTGGCAGGCATGGAATTAGGCAGTTGACAACAGGTTGGGCTGATGGACCTGCATATGTGACACAATGTCCAATTCAATCAGGACATAGCTATGTCTACAACTTCACCATTACTGGTCAAAGAGGAACACTTCTTTGGCATGCACATGTTAATTGGCTAAGATCAACTGTTCATGGTGCCATTGTTATCTTGCCAAAGAAAGGTGTCCCTTATCCTTTCCCAAAGCCGGACGATGAACTCGTTTTGATACTAGGTAAGTAAAATTACAACGTCTGACTTAAAATTTTGACGCTCTGTGTTGTAGTTCATCTTGCAGACTCTCAGAGATAGCTCTGATTAAAACTAACGATATATGTTGGTAATCGATAAATTGTAGGAGAGTGGTGGAAATCGGATACCGAAGCTATTATCAACGAAGCTCTAAAATCAGGATTGGCACCAAATGTCTCAGATGCTCATACTATTAATGGACTTCCCGGAAAAGTTACCAATTGTTCTACACAAGGTATTTTCCGATTTCAAAAGCCGAATTCGTTACACTATGTTTACAAAACTCGCATACTTTATACTATACGCACCAATCATTTGCATTAAATTTTTATTAAGTATAACTAACGTATCAGTCCAGTAGATATATTATTTATTCAATGAATCTAAAAAATAGAAAATTATTTCTCAGAGCCTTTTTCTATGCAGATGTATACAACCTACCCGTTGAGAATGGCAAAACCTATCTACTAAGAATCATCAATGCTGCACTCAATGAAGAACTTTTCTTCAAAATAGCAGGCCACAAACTCACAGTTGTAGAAGTGGATGCAACATACACAAAACCATTCGCAATCGAAACAATCGTCATCGCGCCCGGCCAAACAACAAATGTACTACTAAACGCAAACCAAAAATCCGGAAAATACTTAGTCGCAGCTTCGCCTTTCATGGACGCGCCAATCGCCGTCGACAACGTAACAGCCACAGCAACATTGCATTATTCAGGAACTACTCTTTCAAACACTCCAACTTTTCTCACTACACCCCCTCCTAAAAACGCTACGCAAATCGCCAACAACTTCTTAAACTCGTTGAAAGGACTTAACTCGAAGAAATACCCGGTTAACGTGCCGTTGAAAATCGATCATTCGCTTTTTTTCACGGTCGGATTAGGGATTAATCCTTGTAAATCATGTGTTGCTGGAAATGGTAGCAGAGTTGTAGCTGCTATTAACAATGTGACATTTGTTATGCCAACTACAGCTTTACTACAAGCACATTACTTCAATGTTAAAAATGTTTTTACGACCGATTTTCCTGCGAATCCGCCGCATGTTTTTAACTTCACCGGAACCGGACCGAAGAACTTGAACACTGACAGTGGTACTAAGGTTTATAAACTAGCATTTAATGATACTGTTCAGCTTGTTATGCAAGATACCGGAATCATTGCACCTGAGAATCATCCTGTTCATCTTCATGGTTTCAATTTCTTTGTTGTTGGTAGAGGAGTTGGAAATTATAATAGTCAAGTTGATTCAAAGAACTTTAACCTTGTTGATCCTGTTGAAAGGAACACGATCGGTGTGCCGGCTGGTGGTTGGGTTGCGATTCGATTCCGAGCTGATAATCCAGGTAAAAATTCTCAATCTAATAGAGTTGATATTGGTTATGTTTTAAGCGTGACAAATATTTTATGAAACATTTTTTAGTCACGATATAAACGTGTCAAATTTTAAGTTAAGTGCAATAGCTAGTAGTTCGCCTTACATGTCTTTAAAGATGACCTGATTCATTTGAGTTAAGTGCAATACTTAGTAGTTCGTCTTACACGTCCCTTAAAATCGATCTGATTTCTTGTTTAAGTTTTTGGGATCTTTAATTTTTTTTTGTTGTTGTAACATTTTCAATGTGTTTGTTGTATAGGAGTTTGGTTCATGCATTGCCATTTGGAGGTGCACACAACATGGGGTCTAAAGATGGCATTTTTGGTGGACAATGGAAAAGGACCTAAGCAATCAGTGATACCACCACCAAAAGATCTACCAAAATGTTGATATTTCTCTTCACATCAATTTCATGATAGAATTTGCAAAAAGTGTAGGCCTTCCAATTCACAAGTGTAGGTGTGGAGGGATACAGAAGAGCCAGGCAAAAAAATAAAAGAGAGAGAGAGAGAAAAAAGAGAATGTTTATTTAATAATTGAGTATCTAAATTGTTTTTTGATTGAGCAAAAAGGGAGAATTTGTTCAAACTTGTTTAATAAAATGGAAGTGTGCATTTTAGTTTTCATTACACACAATTTTTATGAGATCATGATCTACTTATGTATTGGAACCAACAAGTGTACACTTTTGGCTTTGTGTTTGGTTAATATAAAAGATGTTAGAACATATAAACAAATAATTATAAATTGATGAATTAATGAAGAAAGGTGAATTGAAGAATGAGAAAGATTAGAGAGATTATTGAGAGTGAGTAAGAATTGACATTAATCATAATTGGAAGCATTACAAGGCTTTATATACATGGTAAGTCCAACTAGAAGTATAGTAGCCTCACCCTCATTGCTACTTAACTTCTTCAATAGATTTATAAGTCACATCACTTGACACACACACAACTAAGTCACAATATACTCGGCCTCACAAGACAATAGTGCTACCACCGGTTCCTTCTTCGAACACTAAGAGATTAGTGTTCTACCAAATATAAATATGTATTCAGCCGTTGAATCTTTATCATCCTTATCACCACACCAATTGGAATCAGTGAAACCAAGTAAAATGCTTTTTGCCCCGTATCCGACGTGGGAAAGAGAATTCTGCAACCAAGAGTCTCTTTAACATAACGAAGGATTCTCTTAACTGTTGCCAAGTGAGATACCTTTGGTCTCTCCATGAACCTATTAGCAATACCGACACTAAATGTCAAGTCTGTTTGAGTATTGCACAAATACCTCAATGATCCAATCAACCCCCTATATCGAGTTTGATCCACATCTTGCTTATCTTCACTTTTGGACAGTTGTAGTTTTGCTTCATATAGTGTAATGACAACATTACAATGCTCCATTCCATACTTTTTCAAGATCTCAAGAGCATATCTCCTTTGATGCATGAGCAGTCCCGTTTTTGACTTTTGGAACATTATGCCAAGGAAATACGTCATTATGCTGAGATCCTTCATCTCAAACTCAGCCATAAGTTCACTCTTGAACTTTGATATTCTCTTCTCACGACAGTCGGTAATCAACAAATCATCCATATATAAGCAAAGGATGATCATACCTTTGTATCTGATCTCACATAAACATTGTGTTTAGACACACACCGCTTGAAACCAATGTCAACAAGAAAGCCATTAATGTGTTTGTTCCAAGCTCTTGGAGCTTGTTTCAAACCATATAATGTTTTATGCAATTTGTAGTACTTAATTTCTTGGTTCTGCACTATAAATATGAGGGGCTGCTCAACAAAAACCTTTTCATCAAGTGGACCATTCAAAAACGCAGATTTGACGTCCATTTGAAATATCTTCCAATTGTGGTTGTTTGCAATCACAACAACCAATCATATGGTTTCAAGCCTAGCCATAGGTGCAAAAACTTCATCAAAGTCTATGCCTTCACATTGTAAAAATCTCTTCGCTACAAGTCGAGCCTTATGTTTGATCACCCCGCCTTTGGGATTTGCCTTCACTTTATAAACCCATCGCACACCTATTGGCTTCTTTCCAAGCGATAAATCGACCAACTCCCAAGTACCATTCTTCTCAATAGATTCCAGTTCCACCTTCATTTCACAAATCCACTTTGGATCGCTTAGAGCATCTTCCGTGTTCACCGTTTCAGATTCAGCCATAAGCACAAAATGAACAAAAACACCATCATCATTGATTTTGTTATTCCCGCAATACTTCACAATCTTGGAGTCTTTGAGGGAAACCTCTTGGCCTTGTTGGTCGCTGTAATACCCTAATTTTTGCCCTAAGATTTCTTCGCATTTTCATTCGCATTTTTGCATACAAACAAGATCACGCCTGGTTCGTTTCTTCTCAGATGAAGGGTCTATGCTTCGCAGGGGATCACCTTTGTTTTTACTTCTTTATATTTGTTTATATTTACTAATTTCTAACCAAAATACAAAAAAATATGTTGTAGTGCCTTTCTTCTTCTCTCTGTGTTGCAGGATTCAAAAGATAAGGCAGTAATTTCAATGTAGATGCGTTTGTTCAGTCACAATTCAAGTCAGGTGGACGTTTGACCTAAATTTGGTCAAACTATCAAATAAATTGTTTCGACTGCAAGTGGTGTGTGACAGTGGTTTATTCCTCAAACAATGTGTGTTTCAAAAGTTCAAGTTGTGTTGTATGTGAAATCATCAGTTTATCGGGCAGTGTTTTGCGCGAAGTTTGGTTTGAATCTTCAAGTTCACCAGTTCATCAGTGATTCACATGTGGATTTGTTTTCCTCAGTGTGGATTCGAATAATCAAGGCAGTTGTTCAGACGATTCAAACGGTCGTGGCTTAAGTTGTGAAATATCCAGTGGGTCTGTGTTGGCTGTGTTCATTTTTATCAGAGGCTTGTGAAAGAGGAATCGAAATTTGGTCATGGGCTTAAAACAAAAAAATCATCACCTTATATCCCATATTCATTTTTTTTCCGATTAAACCATTTCCTTTTCAATAACCATTTCTAGTTATCACTTAAATCCGATTCCCTTTTATTTCATCCCAATTTTTTTATTCTAATATTTTAATTGCCATTATTTTTTCTATCCAATTCTTCTTCCAATTTCTAAATCACATTACCCATTAAATCCATATTTTGATTTTCTATATCATTTTCAATTTTTAGTCAATATCCATCAAATTTCTAAATACCACAATTAATGTCCATTTTTGTTATTATCATTTTATCCATAAAAAAAAATTTATTACTATTTCCAATTTTTCATATCCAATTTTTATATTCATTACTTTTTTTAATTCCCATTTTTTTTCATCCATTCCAAATACTCTTTTCATAATCAATTTTGTTATATATTTTTTCTTAAGCCCACATGACCCATTGGCCCATCCCCAATTTCCAATCAGCTGCTCCACAAGCCATCACCAAAATACTTGCTGTGCGCTAACTTCCACTTTACAGTATTTTCCAAGCCAAACACGTGACATTTGCCAAGCCAAAATACACACGCACAACTCCAAGCTGCACAAAACAAAAACAAACGCAAGCTCTCGCCGCAGCCCAATACGCATGCCCACACAGCTTCTCACGCAAAGCAAAATGCACGAAAGCCAAGCCATCAAAAAAAGCAAGCTTCACGTAAGCTTCCACACGCGGGACATCCATCAGCCTTCAGCTCCAAAACGTCATCAGCTTATCCGCACGAACACAACAACTCAAGCAATTCCCAGCCACACAAACAACAAGCCTCACGCGGTAAACACAGCTCCAGCCAAGTACAAAACGCACAGCAGCAACGAAGCACACAAGCAAAACGACACCATATTCCAACACTCTCGCCAAAACGCAACAAGAATACCTGCGAAACACAGAAAAGAAATCCCAAAACGCAGTGAAAAGAAATCAACAAAACGCAGTCACGCTTTCCTCTTCGGCAAAAACGCAGAAAATTATACAAAACGACAATTCAATTTTCAATTAAAATTTACCTTCACCCATCTATAAATACGACCCTTCTCTACCTCATTTCTCAAGCTTCAATAGCCTCCCAATACCCTGCCAAAATCAAAGCTCCAACTCAAATACTCCATTAAAATCCCATTGAAAAAGCTTCGAAAAGTTTCTTCTCATATTCATCCAATACTATTCTGACAATGCAATTCAATTGACAACACACAAAAGAGAGTGCTAGAGAAAGATACTTGAAGCCTTTCTCACCATTTTCGAAGGTAGATTGAAAGTTTTCGTCGAAACTTCGCGGTTCCGATTCATTTGATCTGTGCATCGTCGATTTAAATTAGTCATATATTCGGAATCTTCTCGTTTCCCCGATCGCAACGATACCTCAATGGAACTTTATCGTTCCAATTTGACGATGGTGTTCCCGTGAATAGTGAACCCGCAGTGTTTGTGTTTCAACGAAGAAGAAGATGTAGATTGGCTTTGATTTATATTTTTTATTATTATTCATGTTTTATTGTTTTTTATAAGCTTTGTTTTCTTTAAAAAAAGAAAATGAGTTTGGGCCTTGATGGATCCACCATCACCAACCCGCAGATACCCCTCCCCCCTTCCATTTCTATTTTCTTTTTTTTGATTCTTTAGTTTTTCTTTATATTTTTTAAAATGTTATTGTTTCACTTTATTTTGGATATAAGAAGTTTAGAAACTGATATTTTAAAAAAGGTTTAGAAAAATAAATTTACAAAGTTTTTTTTAATTGTTTCATTTGTCATGGATTTTATTTTAAATTCATGTTTCTTTTTCATTTCTTTTTATTTTTGGTCGATGAAAATCTCTGATTCGTAGATTGTTGGTTTTCGAAGAGGTTTAATCTTCATTATTTCAAATCTATGGATGAATGATCATTTGGATCATTCTCCATACTTTGAGATCGTGATAGGTTGCCTTCGATAAATTTACCGAAAATCTCGATTAAGATTAGACCGTTCTTTTTCTTTTAGTGCGACATGTTTTCGGAGAACGATCCATAATATCGTTTCTCTAACATGTATTAGAACGAATATTTTCCACTTTAATTAGTGGTGGCCGGCCTCATTTGTAGGGTAATTACTTCGTAAATTACTCGGCGATTGCTTAACATAGACCTAAATTTGTCCCGATTCGGAATGAGATCCACTTGGATCCGGTTGCCTCGGTTTTTGTTATCTTTTGTGGTTGTGCTTGATTAAGTTCATCATACCACTTATATGTAAATATTATAATAATATTAATATACTAATCCATTTAAATTCAATCTCTCGCACCTTATCCTCTTTATTTCAATTTCTCACTCCTTATCTCTCTTATTATGCTATTATCATATTATATCATATATCATATTGTTTATGTTTATATTGTTGCTTGTGATTTTTCTTTTGTCCATTTGGACACCAAAACATTAATAAAGGATTAAACATTAAAAAAGATTGGTGACTTTAATTTCGGACTATGGTTACTATCCCTAGCATTGGAGTTTGGACTTAGATTTTAGGATCTCTCCCTTTGCTCAAGTTGTAATTGATTGAAGACCATGGCCTCGAATTAACTTCATTTGTCTTTGAAGATGGAATTTCGTTTACTTTGAATAAATGTTCATAATATGGTTTGATCGCTCTTCTCTCAACTTTTAAATTCAAGTATTAGGATAGTCCCTTCATCTCCTCCCACTTCTTAAATTTTCAAATCTTCTCCCTATTTTCAAATCTTCTTGGTTTTCGAACTTCAAACGCTTTCGCAATCAAACCTTGACTTAGGTCAAGTTGATTTTATCCTTTTCACTTTATTTCCTTAATAAATTCTAATCCATGTAAATATATCGAAATTCTTTTCTTAAATACTTTAAAAAATCCAAAACACACTCAATTGTTTTTGTGCCTTTGTGCACTTTTCTTTTCATATGTTTAGATATGATTCATTTTTTCTAGCGGAATTATTCGCTAAAGAATGACGAATTATCTTTACATTTTAAAATTAATGCAACTCATTGTTCTTTTTCAAATTTTGTACCACGAACTACGAGGTTTTGATCTCGCATTGCACTTTGTGGGTACGTAGGCATGAGGCGTTAAAACCTCTTCAAACACAAAATCTTAAAAAACATTCTTCTTCTCATCCCTTCAATATTTTTTCAAGCAAACCAATTTCAAACCAAAAAAGCAATAAATATGTCAAAGGGCTCCCGTGGAGTACCACGGACATTTTGGATGCGTAAAACCTTCCCAATTTGTAACCTATCCCCTTACCCGTTCTCTGTTTGTTTCTTTTAGCTTTTGCTTTTAGATTCATTAGGTTTTATTGTTGTTTTTCCTTTTTCCTTTTGGAATAAAATAAAAGCGCGGTGGCGAATCTGTTTACCTTGAGTTAAGTTAATCAATAGCTTACACTCATGATTTTACCGCTACAGTCGCCTACTATTTCCCCATTTTCGGTTCGAATTTGCTGCTGTTCTGTTCCTCCAGCAGGCTGGAAATTAGGATTTTTGTGGTTGTAATCAATTACAAGATCTTGGTAATCAATTACGCCTTATGCTACACCAGTTCCAGAACCTGCAGAATCCAAAATTTCACTTGGTAATTGATTACCACTTTTAGCATAATCGATTACGCCACCTGCACCAGCAAAAACTATGTTGCTGTCAAACTTCCGCAACTTATCGATCGCAACATCTCAACTTATTACGATCCTTTTTTTTAAACATCAAACAAATTATAACTCCAGGGGAATGATAACCAACGAGCAACATCATCTCACCCTTGTCGTCCAACTTATTGTGAAGTTGTCCTAGAACGTGTCGAAATGCTATCGAACCAAAAACCTTTAAATGATTCAAGCTTGGTTTAATTCCAGACTATACCTCTTCTGGGTTTACTCTATCATGCCTCTTTGTAAGGCATCTATTCAACAAAAATATGCAACTATTGAATCAGCTTCACCCCATAGTTCCTTCGGCATGTCTTTACCCTTTAACATACTTGGAACCATGTTCATTATCGACCGATTTTTCCTCTCGGAAGTACCATTATATTGTGGTGTATAAGGTGGCACAACTTCATGCATTACACCCTCTTCATCATAATAATTCCCAAACTCATTTGAGGTATACTCACCTCCACCATCCGTTTTGATAATTTTGATCTTCTGACCGCATTTCCTCTCCACCATGGATTTAAACTTCTTGAACACATCAAACACCTCATCCTTTCTTTTGATAAGGTAAATCCATAGTTTCCTACTAAAATCATCGATAAATATGACAAAGTCTATTGCCACCATACAAGTTGACTTGCATTTATCCGCACACATCAGAGTACACCGCCTCAATGTGAACCTTGGTCCTAAGACCCACATCCTTGCTAAAAATCCTCTTGTAACAAATCAAGATCCCGAAAATTGAGATGTCCAAGACGGTAGTGCCATAACCAATCTTATCGACTTGCCGTTGTAGCTAAACACCTATGCTCCATCACTTTCAACTCAACTTTGAAAGTCCTATTGGCAGTTGTAATAGCTTTGATAATTAAAACTTCGCTAGCATCCATAACGCGCAAAAGTTTGTCTTCCAAACGAACTTTGTAACTCCTGTCAAGCAATTGGCCAATACTCAAGAGATTACACTTAATTTCCATAATATACAAAACATCCTTGATCATAGAATGTCCACCATTATTCTTCTTACCGGCACCTTCAGCCGCAAGAGTAGTATCGTCTGTGAATTTTACTTTACTTTCTGCGACTTGATTGATTTGCATAAACCAATCCTTCCTTCACGTCATATGTGTTGAAACACGGAATCCAAGTACCATTCATCACTGCCTTGGACTCCATCTTTAACTGTGATCATTACATTTTTCTCCGAACGTGTTTCTGCAGCATTTTTCACACTACTTCAGCTGCTACTGTTGTTATCCAGTACCTCATTAACATCATAATTCTCCTTTGTGATCATAATTAAGAGCATATTTTCATCATCTACCTCTTTCCTCGCAACCTTGACCTCATCTCCTTGGGAATCCCTCTATTTTGCACCACATTCATTTTGAAAATATCTAAGCTTTTGACACTTCCAACACTGAACTTTGGATTTATCCATTGGTTTTCTTCCTCTAGCATTTCCTCGATCACCATACTTGCTGGAGCTTCTCTCACCCTTTTGCATCATCGAATTCTTTGAATTTTGTGGATCACTTCCACCTGAATTCTGAAAGTTTTGCTTCCCTTTCGAAGACAATTTCCCTTTGGATCTTCTACTCTTCTACCGTACTTGCAAAGCAATCTCCACTTTTGCTTTATCACTTCCTCTCTCTCTTCCATTCTTTGTTCATGAGGCTCAAGAGGGATTTGAAGCTCATCTTTTCTCAACTTCGTAAGATCATTCGACTCTTCGATAACAACCACAATATTGTCGAATCTTGACGTTAAAGAAAGCAAGATCTTTGACACAATATTCCTCTCCGAAACGGTTCCTCCACATGCATTAATTTGATTCACCAAACGTGTAATGTGCATCACATAATTGTTGATTGTTTCCTTCTCTTCCATTTGCGTTAACTCGAACTATTGTTTATGAGTTTGTAACCTTACTACCTTTTCCTTAAAAAACCCTGCATAAGCCCTCTCTAAGATCTCTCAAGCTTGCTTCAGTGAATCGTAATCGTCAACTTATTCAAAGTTATCACCATTGACATAAGAATGAATCAAGAAGAGTGCCTTGTAATCTTTCTTCTTTTCTTCCTTGAATGCAACCTTCTGAGCATATGTAGCTTCAGCGCCAAGTGGTGTGACATCATTGTTGATCACTTCAAGAACTTCTTGATACCCAAATAGAGCTTTCATTTGTTTAGACCACTTTTCATAGTTCTTCAAATAGAGAATCGGAAGGTTGGCGGGGCTTCGATCTTTAGAAACAATACTCATTGTTGCAGTGGATTCAGATTAGAACTTGTGCTCTTGATGCCAAATATTAGAACATACAAAAAAAAATAACTTGGTGAATTAATGGAGAAAGGTGAATTGGAGAAGATGAAGATGAGAATTGAAAGAGATGAGAGAGAGAGAGAGAGAGAGGGAGAGAGAGAGAGAGAAAGACTATTGAGAGTGAGTAAGAATTGACATTAATCATAATTGGGAGAATTACAAGGTCTTATATACATGGCAAGTCCAACTAATGTGGGATATTACAAAAAAACTTATTTCAATAAACTAAAACTGAAGCACAACAAAAAAAGCCTTTGTGATCTATTGTACAAGACCAATATGTCATGACATCTTTTTCGACATCTTTTATAACAGTAAAAACAACAACACAACTGAAACTCCAAAAATCAGAATTTCAACAGATTTTTTTTTATTTACTTCATTATATTGTTGATCATTGCACTAAGGATAAAGTTATCTAAATACAATTTTTAGATCTCAAAATTATATAATTAAAAATACTTTAAAAAATTAACTAATTTTTTTTAATAAAAGAGAAATTGCTCAGGATATATATATATATATAAGAAAAATAGGTACAAAAATGAGGGGGACAAAAAGCCTAAACCTCAAACCTATCTGATTCTAAAGAAAGGCAAACCAAACTTATTACTAAAAAAGTCCGGTTTAACCACCGTATGAACATCATCCCACCAAATAAAATTCGGGATATCTAAACCTAAACTAGCTAGCTTATCAGCGCAATGATTTCCTTCCTTGTAAATATGAGTAGCTACAAAGTTAAAATCCTCTAATAAATACATACAGCGGTCCCATCTATTCCTGATTTTCCAAGGCACAATAGATGGTTTACTGAAAGCAGAAACAACCAATTCAGAATCAGATTCAATCCACAGATTAGTCCAACCATGAGTAAAGGCATGTTCCATGGCCAGAATAGCGCCCATAATTTCCGCAAAAAGGGCAGTTTCGTTTCCAAAGAAACAAGCAAAACTCCTCATATGATCTCTAAGATTGTTTCTAAAAATACCCCCGCAAGCCGACTTTAATGGAATACCTCCGGATGCCCCGTCAACATTCACCTTAATCCAACCGCTAGAAGGAGGGCACTATATAATTTCGCTACACACTGTAGGCGTGGGAACCTTCAAAGTCACTAAAAAATTCTTCAGAATTTGGAAATCCGCCATATTAACATGAGAAGCTCCAACCAAAAAATTGCTAGCAAGCTGCGAAATCGAAAAAATGAAAGAGTTCGTCATTCTCCAAGAAATGCTCTTATCAAGAAACCGAGCCTGATTACGCGCCCTCCAAATCCCATTTATTGCAGCAACAACGGAAGCACAGATAAGAACCAAACATTGAACTGAAGTCAAACTCTCCATAACCGACAAACAATCCTCGAAATTAGCAATTGTAGAAGGCATATTGAGCATACTTCCAAGCCAAGACCACACCTTCACTGCATAAATGCAACCAAAGAAAAGATGATGAAGGGATTCGTCATGGCGAAAGCACAGGTTACAAACTGACGGCATGTAAACACCATACTTAGTCATAACGTCATCTGTGGGTAATCTGTAAAGCCGTAACCTCCAAAAAAAGAATGGAATGAGAGGGAGGGATGCAAGAATTCCAGAAGTTTGTTGCAACTTAAGTAGGACTTCTTCCATGACAATGCAAATAAGCATCTTTAACATTTAAATCACCATTAACAGAAGCTTACCAAATGAGTTTATCAACATTGAGATAATTCACCTGAATACCCAAAATAAGCTGAGGAAGAATTGGGCAAAGCGAGATTAGAGCGGGCGGTAAGGTAAAGGAGTTACCAGACAAAATGCTATTAATACCAGCCTTAAGAGAATTTTGCTTGGAAACCGGAACGTTGAGAAGCGCAACCATCGACTGACCACACCAGTTATCCCTCCACAAATAAATTTTGTCTCCCTTTCCAATAATACATAACGAATGATCCAAAAGCTCAGAATACACTGCTTTGCAACCCGTTCAAATCGAGGAAAAAACATGAGAAGTGTGCATCCTTCCTTTAACAAAAAATCTAGTTTTTAAAAAATACTCCAGGATTCCAACACATTTAAAATGCACCAGCATTGCACAAGATTGTAACCTACATTTGTGTCCTTCAGAGATTTGATACCAAGACCTCCGATTGTATGATCCTGACAGCACACCTTCCAAGCCACGACAACCAATTTACGCTTAAGAATATCCCTGCTCCAAATAAAGTTATGGCACCAAGATTCGATCTGATTAAGTAAACTCACGGGCCAGGAGTAAATACGGAAAGAATAAAGAAGCAGGCTATGAATGACCGAATTTACCAGCAGAACTCAACCCGTAATCGACAGTAAACTAGCCTTCCAAGCCGCCAGCCTAAGCCTGATTTTGTCCGCCACTGGCTGGAAGTACGAAACTTTGGGACGACCCTTGAAGATAGGAACACCCAAATAGGAGAAAGGAAGAGATCCTATAACGAATCCAAACTTGCTCGCCAAAAAACAGTGTCTAGCAGCACTCATACCGCCTGCAAACAAAGTTGATTTTGAAGGATTACAAACTTGGCCGGAACAGGCAGCATACTTGACAAAAAGCTCCGCAATGGCTTCCAAAGAAGAATTATTACCTTTAGAAAAAAGCATGACATCATCAGCATACAACGTATGAGACGGAATCATCATATTACGACCAACTTTGATACAATGGAATCGGTTATTAGTAACTAGACAAGTCAAACCGCGACTAAGAACATCATCGGCTAAGTAGAATAATAACGAAGATAAAGGATCCCCCTGACGGACCTCCCTCTTGCAGCTGAAAAAACCACGAAGGTTACCATTAATAGATACCGAGACTTCAACTGAATCCAAAATTAACTAAATCCAGGAGCAGAATTTGTCATTAAAACCAAATTGCCTAAGAACCTTAAGGAGAAAGCTTCACTCCAAAGTATCAAAAGCTTTGACAATATCAACCATGATCATAACGTTTCCGCTGAAAGATTGATTGTGAAGGATGTTAGCCACCTCCAAAGTGAGATAAATACAATCCTAAATGCTCCACCCCTGAACAAAACCCTTTTTCTCCTTAGAAATAATATGCGGAAGAATCTTGGAAAGCTTGTCCGCAATTACCTTAGCGATAATCTTAAACTTGAAATTCGCAATAGAAATAGGCATGTACTGATCAATGCAATTCGCTTATTTGACTTTCGGAATTAGCACCATGTTATTTGAATTATAGTTTGGAGCTAGCCAACCATCTTTAAAAAATTGCAAAGTTGCATTGATAACGTCTTCCTTTATAATATCCCAATAAGTCTGATAAAAGACAGCTCCAAAGCCATACGGGCCAGCCGCGCTGTCACGATTGAGATTGAAGACCGCACTCTGAATTTCCTCATGGGAGGGAAAAGAAGTTAACAAAGATTAATTTGATCAGTAACCAAGCAAGGAATAACATCTTCCACAAGGTCATTTTCCTGCAAAACAGAAGAATCGTTAAACAAATTCTCAAAATGAGAAGTGATATGCTCAAAAAGTTTTTCTTGGTCGTTAACGAGAACCCCATTAACAAGCAGCGACTGAATGTAGTTTGAGGCATTTCTGATTTTGACAAGCCAGTGAAAATTTTTAGTATTTCTATCTCCTTTTAATTGCCAATTGATCCTAGCTTTATATTTCCAAAATAATTCTTCTAAGCATAAAGCTTGCTCTAATCTAGCCTGTTCCTGCTGCTCCAGAATGATCAAGGAATCAAGATGACCTTCCTCGTCAATGCGAGATTGGATGAGATTCAAGTTCTGCTCAGCCTATTTCACAGTATCATGAACATTTCTGAAACTGACTTTATTCCATTCCTTGAGATTCTCCTTCAAAACTTTAGAGATAATATGCAGAAGAATCTTGGAAAGTCTGTCCGCAATTACCTTAGAGATAATCTTAAACTTGAAATTCGCAATAGAAATAGGCCTCTATTGATCAATGCAATTTGCTTCTTTGACTTTCGGAATTAGCACCATGTTATTTGAATTATAGTTTGGATCTAACCAACCATCTTTAAAAAATCGGAAGGTTGGTGGGGGCTTCGATCTTTAAAAACAATACTCATTGTTGCAGTGGAATCAGATTAGAATTTGTGCTCTTGATGCCAAATATTAGAATATACAAAATAATAACTTAGTGAATTAATAAAAAAATGTGAATTGACGAAGATGAAGATGAGAATTGAAAGAGATCAGAGAGAGAGAGAGAATAAATTGTAAATATATAAAATAACATATAAATTATATATATTAAAAGCTGCCTTAGTTTTTTGGTGTTTAATTTAACTTTTCACTGTCAAAAAAGTTAAATATCTAATTATATTTTAAATATAATTTTAAATCTTTGTTTGGAAATTTAAAGGGGAGAGTCAAAGACGAATTTTTAAAAAATTATAGAAAAATATTTAATATTTTTTGAAAGAATGATTTTGTATAAAGTAATAAAAGAGTATTAATTATTATTATTATATTTTTAATTTTTATAATATTATAACAACATAAATATATTTAAAAAAATTATTTAAGCCCTCAAAAATCCTCTTTTAATATAAATTTTAAATTCTCTAAATTAAAAGATTTTTAGTGTTATGAATAAAAATAAACCCTAAAAAAAATTTCTACTAAAATTCTTTAATTATTTCCACTCAATTCCTCCTTTTGTTTTTTTATATTAGGACTTTAATTAAAAAGAAAATGTGTGGCATTAAAAAAGAAAATGTGAAAAATGTAGGAGTGCGAAACATAAGTGTAAGGGGTGCTTGGTTGAAAACTCAGCTGATTTATATCCATATATATTGCTATTAACAAAAAAAAAAAAAAACATTAGATCAGAGGAATTAACCTGCTATCCTCACAATTAAACTTGACACTTTCACATATTTTAAATATTTTGAAAGTGTCTTATTGGATTTACAAAGTTTCTCAAATATTTTAATAGTATCTAAATCAACCGATTCAAGTTTGAACTATTTTATCCTTATGTAAATCCAATAAGATACTTTCAAAATATTTGAGAAACTTTGTAAAATCCACACACCTATTTCTAAAGTGCATAACACAGTCAATATACACTTCCTCTGCAGGATTATCTACAAAAGCTTCTCATGCTTCCATTATGGTGTCTTACCATTTTTACGGTTTAAATCTTTTTTCACTCTTGTCTTTATGTTAAATATGTTTTGTTTTTACATCCCACTTATATCTATCTTTCACATGTTTTTACATGTAATATCGACAAATTTAAGGAGTAAAATTACAAATTGTTTTATAACAAACATTTACAGTGTGATATTACGATCACCGATAATAACCTAAAACGTGTTTTCCGGATCCTTCAATAATTTGTAATACAACTCTGAAATCCAAGTGAGTTAGGGTTAGGATTTGTTAGGTTGGTTATATATATATATATATATATATATATATATATATATATATATATATATATATATATATATATATATATATATATATATATATATATATATATATATATATATATATATAATTGTAATTCAGTTTAACAACTTTCAATAATAATAATTCATTAATTAATTTTCATTCTCTCTCATTCCTTTTCTCACATTCAAAGTACCTCACACACACTAACAAATTGGTATCTAGAGCTTTTGTTTCATCTTCTTGATTGTGTTTTCAAGAACTTAACGTTGGTAGTCGTGTTTCCAGGGACCGTGAATCGCAATTGCTGCAGAGTGAATGATACTAATGGCACTACGAATTTTCTTTCGATTCTTGACGGCAAAAATTGGAACCGATTTAAAAGTAAATAAAGTATTTATTCAATTTTCATGAAACCCTGGAAGTGGTCAACAATGACATCCATGAGTTTCCTGGAAATGCAACTGATGATCAGAGAGTCATTCACAAAGATGCAAATAAGAAAGACTGCAAGGTAGCATATTGTATTCAATCTATAGTAGATACGAAAAATTTTGATCGGATTTCTCATGCTAAATCGACGAAGGATACATGAGATATTATTTTCAAGTATTATGAAGGAGGTAATAAGGTTAAAGTCATCAAATTGCAGACATTGTGAAGGCAATATGAATTACTGCATATGAGTGAGGAAGAAAAAAATACAGGTTATGTCTCGAAGGTGCAAAATTTTGTCCATCTCATGAAACAGTGTAATGAAACCCTAACTGATAATATGATATTTGAGAAGATAATGTGTATGTTGACCTCTCACTTAGTCATGTTATCGTAGCCATTCAAGAATCCAACAAGCTTGAAACCATGAAACTGAAAGATTTGGTTGGTTCGCTGGAGGCACATGAGATGAGGATTGTCAAAAGGAAATATGTTCAAGATTTGATACAAGCACTACAAGCTCATACATGGAATAAACATGGTAGTTCCTACAAGTTCAAGGGTAAATGAGACAAAATTCAGAGTCAGAAGTCTTGGTCGAACCCTCAAAAGCATAAGGTCGGTGATAGGACTTCTGAGTTTCTCCAAATGAGGATAAGGAAACTCATATCAGAAAGACAAAGAAGAGAAAAAAGGCGTGCAATGTTATAACTATGACAAATAGGGTCATTTTGTCAAGATTTGGTGGTTGTGGTTGCAGTTGCAGATGACCAAGTCGACTCCAAAATCTAGTTCCTCGACACAAGTTGCTTGAATCACATGACTCGTAGGAAAGTGTGGTTGGTAGATTTCGACGAGTCAAAAAAAAGCAAGGTTAAACTTGCAGAAAATAGCTTGCCACAAGCAGAAGGTAATGACAACATAGTTATTCAAAGGAGAAATGGAGCAAAAGCTATTATTAAAGATGTAATCTATGTACCTGAGATGAAGTGCAACCTGCTAAGTGTTGGTCAACAAGTCGAAAAAAGTTTCTTAGTGGTTATGAAATATGAGTGTTGGAACTGTTCGACACCCAAAATAGTTTGGTATTAAAATCTCCTCTGTCGAAGAACAAGACATTTAAAACCATGATCAGTTCTAGTGGGATACAATGCCTCAAAAGAATTGTCGGCCACAAGAATAGGTGGTTGTGGCATTTGAGGTTTTGCCACTTGAATTTTAGGTCATCAATCATATTATTACTCAAGATATGGTAACTAGTATACCAAGTCTTGAGATGCCCAACAAACTTTGTGAAGGTTGCTTAGTAGAGAAGCAATACATAAATTCTTGGATTAATTTCACTTTTAGTCCTCCTATTTACATATTTTTAACGTTTCAGTCCCCCTTTTAATATTTTCAGCTCTGTTGTCCCTCAAGTTATCATTTTCTGGGATTTTTATTAGTCCCCCTCCTGTTTTGATTATGTGGCGCTCAAAATGGTGAGTTGGCATGGTAAGTCAGTTGACATGTCATTTTATATATTTTAATAAAACATTAATATAATATTTTTGTTCAACTTTATGATTAAATTTTAAAACAATAATATTATAATAAAATGTCATGTCAGACTTTTTTTAAGTAGAAAAGACCTAGATTTTTTATAAATCTAGTTAGTTAAATAGGTAAGACTACATGCCATAAAAAAATCTTTTAAGTCTATTAGACCGATCTATTTTAATAAATATAAATAAATATATTATTTTTATATTTTATTTTGTATTTTAATAAAAAAAAGTAAAATTTAGTTATGTTAAAGAACTTGTGAAAATAAGTTGAAAAAACCTGTCATAAATTATTTTCAAAGTTCCTCTAAACAAATCATTTCATAAAACTTATATTTAGATGTAAATTCAAATAAGTGATGGAAAAAAAAATTTAGTCTCATTGTACTTTTGATTCTCTAGTATATTTAAACATTAATTGAATTGTTTATTTATATATGTTCAAATAATATATACTTTTTAAGTAGATTAATAGACTAAAAAATGAGTCTTTAATAGATTATAAATCAAACTTAAATTTTTATTATTTCTTTAGCAGATCAAACTTATATTTATTGAAGTCTAACTCGATTCAACGTTTTTCATCCTTACTAGTCGCATATTATTAACAAGTATAAGATTCACTAACACACCATTTTCAATACATTCTTTTATTGATTAAAATCTAAAAATATGATAAGACTAATAAATCTTAAAAAATAAAATAAGAGTAGAATATTAGTAATACTATTATTCTAGTATTTGTAACACATTAGATGTTGTGTCCATGTTGGAAATATCACAACAATTAAATAATACACCACGGGATATGTTCAAATGAAACAGAATAACAGATCATCACAAAAGCTTAGCCATTCTGTGGCCTCTGGCGGTTTAATTTCACATCACATTCTATAATTTAATATTAATACTATAGTATATATTAATTTGCTATCACAAATGCACACACATTTATCTCATATGCTTTATCCACAACTTTATCATCATTTTCTTTCAATTTTATCATTATCTTTTAATAACTCTCTATCAAGTATCAAGTAGGTGTTTGCTAATGTACATCAAGTAGTTAAGTAGTTTCAGTTTCTTCCAATTAACAATGGCATAAATTATCTTTCTTTGATGTATACAAAGATGAAATTAATTAAAAAATGGGTAATATTAAATTGTGTTCCTAGAACACAAATTAAGATTTAAATGAAGAAAAAAAATTGGAAATTGTATATTGATTTTATTAAAAATATAAATTTACTTTTATAATTATTTTATTCAGTACAAAATTTTTATAATGGTGTAAAGATTTTTACACTGCATTTTCTACACCATTTCTTAAATAAAAAATACTATTTTTACACTATTTTTTACACCATTTTTTTTAATGAAAAATGTTATATTTACACAATTTTTTACACATATACCGTATTTCAATGGTGAATAGTAAAATATTATAATAATATATATATTTTTAAAAATAATATAAAAATATACTATTTTTATTTTTATTTTTATTTTTTTTTAATATCTGAATGCTTATAAAACAATTTCGTTACTGCAATAATCAAATTTTTACATTATATTAATCAACTTTGATGACTGTTAAAAAATATTTTTAATACCTGAATATTTATTAATCAACTTCATTACTTTATTATTGTATTAACTGAATTTTTATATTGTATTTAGGGGTGTAAGTGAATCAGAAAAAACCAATTAAATTGATAATCTAAATCAAACCACATCGAAAAAACTGATTATTTTTTTTGTTTGATTCAAAAACCGAACCAAACCAATAAAAACTTAGGTGGTTTGGTTCGGTTCTCGGTTTTAGTTTTTAGGAACTGCCAAACCGATGACTTTAAATACATACTTAATCTTTTATTTAGCCAATTACTAAGCCTAAATTTTGTATCAGTACAACATTTCATTTCTTTGAACTAAATATGTAACCAAAACTAAACTCAAAACATAAAAATAAAATAAAAAAACAAAAAACCATAAGCCATAAATACTTGTTCTCACTAAACTGTTGCTCTAACTATCTTTCACTATTTTTTCTCTCATCATTGTCATTCTTATAGGTTATGATTTCCTTATTCATCTTCAAGTTCTTTTCGTTATTTTTTTTTTTATCTTTTATGTTTCTTCTTCAACAAATTTTCTTCTAGTCTTGTTACAAAAATGTTTTGATGTGTATTTTTGGTGTGAAACATGTTAATTTATGTGTATCGAAACCTTTTGTTTTTAGTGTTGTGTTTTATTTATTAAACTTTCAAATTCCTTCCCAACTTTCTCATGCCAAGTGTCAAATTTTGTATTCGATTGTGAACTTATTTCATAATGCAATGAAAATTATGTAAATGTTTCGTATGAATTAAAAATAACTTGTAAGTTGTTTGAAAAGTATCTTAAAATATATTATATGAAATGTATTATTTTAAAAAATGATAGCATAAAATTCATTGTACAATATTAGAGCAGATGATACACAAATGAATATGATGTCTAGAAGAAAAAAAAATGTCGTAAACCGATCAATCAAACAAAACCGAACCGAACTGGTTAGTTTGATTCCATTTTTAAAAAATTCTAAAAACCAAATCAAACCAAACCGATAGAGATATGATCGTTTGGATATTTTTTTAACTAAAAATCGATCCAAATCAAACCGATTACACTCTTGCATTAATCAACTTTATTACACTACTTTAAAACTATTGTGCATGTATACTATTTATATACATTGTTCATGTACAAATTTACTAATTTACTATTCATCGATATTGTTGATAAAAAATATTTACCATATAAATACGATAAACAATGTATAAGATATAGATATTTTATACGGTAAACAATATATTGTAGTATACGATGTAGATATTGGTGTAGAAATTGGGTACAAACATAGCATTGATGTTCTTTATGCTCTTTGCTTTTGTATTTTAAGAATCTATATTCAAGTGATGTTCTTTATGCTCTTTGTTTTTGTATTTTAAGAGTCTATATTCAAGTGATGTTCTTTATGCTCTTTTTGTATTTTAAGAGTCTATATTCAAGCGTTTTAAGAATCTATATTCAAACAAGTTTAAAGTTGTGTTTCATTGTTGTATTTTGCATTTAAGGTTGTTCATATTCCATCTCATAATTTACAATTGAAAATTGCTTTATGTTACTAAACGAAAACTATAAGAATGCCCTCTTCTTATACCACCACCACCCATGAATCCACAAAATCCAAAAATCAATTGAACCCAAAAATAAATACATCATGATTAGTCAAATATACGAAGAAAATCCTTCGTTCAAATAGGCATTAGCATTGCCGTTTACAATTAGAGAAAAAAATAAATAAATAAAGTAATAAACTTTTGAACATAAACTTTAAATATGCAAGTAAAATACACTAACAAATTGAAATTTTCAAACTAACAAATTAAAATTATCAAATACTTCAACATTCTCAAGTCACTTCATCAAGATTCAACAATGTCTATCAATCAAATCTTCTCAACTTTATTTCAACTTCATTTCTTCTCTAGCATTCTATTATTTCTAATTTTACACCATTAGTGATATAAATTTATTTATATAAAAAAAAAACATAAAAAAAGAACAGAAACACCTAATTTGGCTTCAACATATTTTCTTTTTTATTTTCCATTTTCATCATCATTATTACTTTCCCATTCTATTACTAGTCACGTGGAAAGTGAAAAGCAAGAAAATCACTTTTATAGAAAATCATTAATATCAGTAGGGTCAACCAACCACCCAAACACTCCCTAAACATTTACCCAACCTCATCAGACCAACGTTGACTGAACAAACCGAACATCATTCTTCATTTCATGTTTCATCCTCAAAGTCATCAACAATTTACCAAAACACCCTTCTATGTTTTTTCTTCACACTACTACCTCTGTAACATACTGCATAAACTCCATGTCGTTTTCAAGTCCTGCCATAGTTTTAGGAGCCAAAACAACTTCAAGATCAACACTTCCATTTTCTTCTCTACCAGGAAAAGCTGAAATTTTCCCATCAAATTTATTAGTTCTTCCACTTCGAATTGCCAAAGGTTTCCCCCAACCAAAATCATTATCGTACATAGGAAAACGAGGTGAACTTCCCATAGTAATCATAGCCCCATCGAAATTCCCTAGCGGAAACAACCTAGGATTACTCTCCCAATCCTCTATTCCGCGGCGCACTGTAGCATCATCATATACGACGACGTTTTTATGAAGTAGCTCCGCGCAGAATTTTAGATCGTTGGATATTATATCTTTCACCGAAGCAACGGTTGGGATGCTCTGAATCGCGTTACCGAAATAAAACGCGTCCATTTTTGGGTTTAATCTGTGACGACAATTCACAGCCATACGAAACGTCGACGTTTTGGATAAATCTAATTTTCGCGCACGTGTCACTGAACGCCATAGTTGTGCACTTAACGATTGAAACGACGAGATCTCGTTTCTGTAGTTTGTTTTTCCGTTTCCGTTAACGGTTACGTTTCCGTTAACAGTTCCGTTTCCGTTAACGTGTCCGTTACAGTTACCGTTTTTCCAACTGTCGTTTGCTTGTTTTCCTATCGATTCCGTTGGATCTGTTAAGCCGTTACTGTTTGCTCTGTGTTTGAGTTTGAGAATGGATTCACGAGAGAAATGGAAGACGCGTTCACGGATGGGCTCGTCGACGTCGAAGGTGACGGCGGGGCCACCGGCGGGGATAGGGAGGACGGCGGTGGAGTTGAAGACTGTGTCGCGAGTGAAATCTGGAGATTTTGAGATCTTGACGGCGGCGGTGGTGTTTTTAGTGACGGCAGCGAACGTGTTGAAGAAGTGCCAGAAAGAGGTTCCGTCGGTTACGCAATGGTTAACAGTGCAACCGATGAAAACACCGTCGGCGAGTTCAGTGACTTGGACGGCGGCAAGGGGGTTCTTATGACCGGAGTAAGAAACCGGCAAGTCGTAAGCGAAGAATTCTTTGAAACATGGATGGACATCTATGAGAGAAGGTGAAAGCACGGTGTTTAGTGTAAGGTGTTTGGCTTTTGAGTGAACGAAATCGACGCCAGCGTCGTTGCAGGTTATGTAAACGTAACCGTCGGAGTCGGTGGTGAGTCGACCGGCGAGTGGAGGGAAGTGAGAGAGAGCGATAGAGAGAGAGTTTTTGAGGGTGTGGATTAGGTTTTCAGAGGAATAAGGAGGTGCGGAAAGTAAAATACCCTTTTGGATATAGTGGCATGAGAGCATGGGAAGATCGGAAACGGAAAGTTTTAAGGGTTTAATGGATGATTTTTGGTTTGGGTAGATAATGCATTTTGAAATTGTGGTTGTGGAAGATGAAGGCATTTTGAAAGTTTGTGTCTTCTTTGATTTGCTTCTTGTTATTGGTTTGTGTTGTTGCTCAAATGAGAAGGTGTAGTGGGCTTTTATAGAGAACATAGTCTTCTTTTAAAAAAATATAAATAAAAAGTGTTTTCATTACTTTTTCCAAAGAATTTGTATTGGGGTCAAGTTTATTCACTTTATTTAATTTTTTTTTTAATATTTTGAGAAATTTGAGTATATGTAATTTTTGGTTACATTTATTGAGAAATTAATGTACAAATATTTAATTAATAAAAATAGATTGGGATTAAATGGATGACGTGGCAAAAAATGGTGCTTGAGAAGGACACGCGCAGCTGCGCATGGTAGTGAGAGCCCAGGTCAGTGTTGCCTGGGAAAGAAACATTTTATTTTCAAAGTTTGAGCTTTTAAGTATGTATTAAACTACTAGTATTGTAAACAAAGAAGGTATAATAAATTCAAATTTGAAAGATTTTTCATTATAGTTATTTGATTATAATCACTATAATATATATTGTCAAATTTACTATATTTTAGATTTTTTGTTGTAGTCTTGTGTTATTGTTTATATATCATATATTTTTTGAGAAGATTGAAATGATAAATTGTGCTTTAGGGATAAAGTTTTATGGGAAGCTAATAAGGAGAATGTGGTTTTGATGTGGACGAAACTTGAATTATTGTATATGATTAAGTTTTTGTCTTATAGATTGTATTTGAAATAATAATTCTATTCATTTCAAATGGTGATTTTGAGAATATTTAGGTGAAAATGATGAAGACAACAATGTTATTCTCTTATTAAGTTTAGTATCTAAATCCTTTAGGAATTTAAAGAATATGTCTTTCTTTATGGTAAGGAAGATATTAATACTTTCGGCGAAATTCAATCGATTGTGAGATTAAAAAAGCTTTCAATGATGGAAGATCAGAAAATTAATTATCGATAGTAGTGAATATTTGAGTGTCTTAAAAAGACAAAGTTGGGATAGAGGGTAGTTCAAATCAATCAGTTTTGATAAGTCAATATTAAAATACTTTATTTGTCAAAATAATCTATTTACTTGAAGAAGGATTGCCTCAAGAGGAGGGCTAAAATGATTATATTTATAATTTAGTTGCCTCTAATGAGGATGATTATGACAATGTTGGTGCACTAGTGATGTCAAGTTTGAATATTGAAAAGAGTTGGGTTTATGGAATCAGAACGCTCTTATCACACGTGCTCAATGAAAGGATACTTCGAGGCTTTGAAGCTTGCAGGTGGTGATGTCCTTCAATTTGGTAAAAATTAATCTTGCAAGGTTCATGGTGTTTGAAACGGGTTTGTTCGGTTAACGAATCCATTCGAGGACGGGTCGTGCGTAATATTTCATATCCTTTTAAGTGTTCTATTCTTTTTGGGACAAATTGAAATCCTATATGCTTTATTCCTTGTCAGTTGAATCAAATAGAGTAATTAGTAAACTCATACGAGATTCATTCTTATTCAAATCTCTTGATATTTACTAATTAGTAAAAGACATAATACTTTGGTGTCATTGGTTACTAGGGGATAAAATTCCAACCAAGATATTTTCTCTTACTCTCTCTTAAGTCGCTTATTCTATCATATTTCTATTAAAAAGAGAAAGAAGAAGAGAACGAAAAGAAAGAGAAAAAGAAGAAAAGAAAAAAAGGAAAAGCTTGGAAGCTAAGATCAAAGGTTGAATCTCTTGATAATAGGAAGTTGCAAGAAGGAGATCAAAGATTTAAAGCATGAACTAAGTGAAAAGTTTGAAATGTCAGACTTGAGAAATCTCTCATATTTCTTGGAATCGAATTCTACAAGAGTGGTAGAGGTATAATGCACCAAAGAAGATATGCAGGCGAAACACTGAAGAGATTTGAGATGCAAGATTGTAACCCAACTACGACTCCTACTGAGCCCAGATTGCAACCGTCGAAAAATTCAAATGAAGATAATGTCGATCCAACCCAATATAGAAGATTTATCGGGTCACTTTGATACCTTTGTCACACAAGGCCTGATCTAGCATACAATGTGGATATGGTAAGTAGATTCATGCAGAAACCAAAGATTTCACACCTAGCAGCGGTGAAGATGATACTAAGGTATCTGAAAGGAACTCTCAACTATAGTATTTTATTTCCAGCAACTGATGAAGGAAAAGAATGCAAGATATTGGGGGTACACTGACTCAAGTTGGTGTAGTGATGTTGAGGATCGAAAATCCACAGTTGGATATGTGTTTATGTTAGGTGGTGCACAGTTACTTGGAGATCGAGAAAGGAGCCAGTAATGACATTGCCATCATGTGAAACAAAATACATAGTTGCTTCTCTTTGTGCATGTAACGCAACATGAATGGAGAATCTGGTTGAAGAGATTACAACGAAGAGTCATGTAGCGATTACCATGAAGATCAACAACCGGTTTGCTATTACTCTGGCGAAGAATCTGATAGCACATGACAGAAGCAAGCACATCGAAATAAGATTCCATTATCTTCGAGAGCGGGTAATAGAAAGGAAGATGAATTTGGAACAATGTAGAACTGAGAATCATATTGCATATAACATTACGAAAGGATGCAGGTCGAAGTGATCAAGAAGTTAAGGTCTATGATGAATGTAGATAACTTAGACACAAAGAATTAGGTGGTGTATTAAATTGTAATTCCTCGTGTAAAAGTCGTTATAGTTCGAACAAAAAAGTGTCGAAACATTTAATTAGTTGTTGAAGTGTCAAAGCAGTTGCTTCACATAAATATCTATTTAGACCTATTTTAGTAGGCTTAGCTAAAATAGGAATTTTGGGTTTTTATAGTTTTTGGCTTTTAGCTTGGAGAGCAAGCTAAACTAAGTATATAAATAGGGAGAAACCCTTATTTTTGTAATACACTTGAGAATATTGCAGTTGCAATAAGAGTGAGAATATAATTTGTATTCACATACATCTGCAGTTATAGAGTGAATAAGAAAAAGAAAATCTCACGGTTTGTGGGTATTCACATTCTTCGTCAAATATTGTTAGAATCCTAATTTCTTTCTCTTCTCAATTTTTCTTTTCATTACCGTTGTGCAATAGATTTTGGGAATTTCCAACAACTTGAACACTTAGACACAACATATCAGAGTAATTGGACTACTCACAATATTATACGGCGACTCCAACATACAAAGGATTAATTTTAATTATTGCTCATATTTTTGATCATTACTTAAAGTTTGAATTTCAAAAGATACGAAAAACACAACCTAAAAACATAAACTTAGATAAACTAAATTCCAACATGTCCATAGTTCATTTTGTGATAATCATCCTATTTCATAACTATGACAAATTTAAGGCATAAAATTAATAGAAAAGGCACAAATGAAAGTGTAAGGTTAAAAGTATAAGAAGACATTAAAACAAAAAAGTACTAAAACAAGTTTCTTACTTATGAAAAAACCCATCCTTAATACTCATGCTATTGTGGAATTGTACGAAGTATCTTACCATTTTCAGCTAAGTTATTGTATATATGTAAACGACAATTTTACTTTAGCTTAAAACATACGAAATGAGAGTTTGCATATTCTCAACGTGAAAGAAATGTTCATGTCGATTTTAGAAATTATACTCTAGTTTTGTTTTTTAAATTCTAATTTAACTAATAACCATAGATGGTTAAACAATTAAGCAAATCAAATACTACTAAAATAAATAACGTGGAATCAAAGAATTAACCAAAATTTACATAAGGTTAAAAAGGTCATTTAAAAATAATGCCTTCCTTATATAGATTATGGATTTAATTTTCCATATAAAATGTACTATATATAAAAAGTATACATTCTCTCTTCTCAAACAAGAAAAGAAAAGTTAAGTTTTGAATTTCAAATTGTTAAGACTAACTTGCCTCTACTCTAACAATTAGCTTTAATATAATTTTGGTCTCTTTCCTTTTTCTTTTTCTTTTTTAATTTTTTATCTTCCATCTTAAAATTTAGTTTATTAATTCTTTTATATCATTTTCTTTTTTGGAATTTTAGTACTTTTCTAGAGATCAAAATTTAATAACATACTATCTCGTTTTTTTATTATAATTTGTTTTAGATTTTCTTTTATGTATGGTTTAATATACAACACTAACATATGTGAAATCCGATTTTTTATGTATGTTAAATTCTATATTTGTTGTCCATAAGCGTCAAAGTTACCCTTTGTAATATATATATTTTATTTATACTCCATATTTAATGTTAAAATTGTAGATTTAGGGAGGGAAAATTAACAAAAAAAATATTAAAGGGGGAAACTCGTCTATATTGCAGAGGGTGTTGTATATTAACTCTTTCACGTATTAAGAAAAATAATTATTGTAAAAAATGAAAAATTATGAATATTTTTACAAAATTGTATTTCATTAATGATATGTAAATAAAATAAATTTACATAATTGATAGGAGAGATAATAATAAAATTTTGGGGACAACTTCATTACTCACCACAAAAAGTTGGGTAATGTACCTTCAACCCCACTAATGCCAAATCATTTAATTCTATTTAATTATTTATTTAATAATTTAAATTTTGTAGATTTCCAATGCAATATAGTATAATTTACTATATGGGTAACTCTACCCAACTTTTTTAGGTGGGTATATAAGAATTCACCTAAAATTTTAAGGGTATAATAAAAAAAATAACATTGATTATTCATTGATAATGTAAAATGACTTATGTAACACCCTTCTACACCACAATCAATTTTATAAAAAAAATAGCTTCATACTATCAGAGTAAATCAAATAGAAAGGTGTCACACATTATTCAAAACAACATTCAACTAATTGTTTTGTCTCGTAACACGGATTACACAACCAACATAAGCATAATATGCATTTTCACAGCGGAACCATACTTGGTAATTCAAATCAACCTTCCACTTCTTGAAATAAAAGTATTCAACCAAAATAACATCATAATTTAAAAAGGTCTTTCAATCATAACATAAAAAGGGAAAACAAAGTTCACAACTAATCCCAATCCGATGTTAATGACAACTGGATCTCAAGGACACCAATAACAATTGGAATTTGAAAGGATATCAATGACAATTGGATCTCAAGGACACCAATAACAATTGGATGTTTGAGAAAGAACGCCAATGACAATTGGACTCTGTAGGGGACGCTAATAACAACTAGAATTTAGAATTGATATTGGTGACAACTAAACTTTAAATTGTACCAATAACAATTGGACTTTTCAAGGATGCCAACAACAATTGGACTTTAAGACAGGGTTCCAGTTACAACTGGACTTTAAAGATGACGCCAAAAGCAGTACGACTTTGCAACTGATACCAATAACAACTGGATTTTGGGGGTAATAATAGCAGTTGGATTTTGAAGGTGCCAATAACAATTGGACTTCCAAACGATGTCACTAACAACTGGACATTAAGTAACAATGACAACTAGATTTTAAAATGGATGTAAGCGACAACTGGACTTTAAATTGTGCCAATAATAACTAGACTTTGAAAAGATGTCAATAACCATTGGATTTTAGGACAAAGTTCTAGTTACAACTGGACTTACAAGATGACGTCAATAATAATTGGTCTTTACAATTGATACCAATAACAAATGGATTTTGGGGTACCAATATCAATTGGATTTTGAAGATGCCAATAATAATTAGACTTGCAAATGATGCCAATAACAAATGGACTTTAATTACCAATGACAATTGGATTTTAAAATGGATGCCAATGAAAAATGGGCTTTGAAATGATACTAGTGACAAATGGACTTCAAAAGATGCCAATTCCAATCGGACTTTTAAAAAGAGTTCCAATAACTATTGAACTTTAGATACCAACAACAATTAGATTAAAAATTGAGTGCTAGTGACAACTGGGCTTTGGGAATTTAAAAGGTACCGGTAATAACCGAACTTTGGGTCAAGGGATAAAGATAAACAATGAGGCCTGGGTCAATGCATGTGAATGCAAAGTACACTTCAGGATATGCATGATTTGATTTTGCATGATATATGAATTATCATGATATGCAAATGATGACTTCATGCAGACTGGGAGTTTATAGATACTCTTTATGGAGGTTCTGATTCCTCAACACCGATACTCAACCAAGTATTTGTGATAGATGTATTCAAAGGAGAATTCTATAAAGCATGACAATTACAACTGACCAAGGGGGGTCCTTTTGGAGTATTGATGAACTGGGCTAACATGACTTCCCGACACTCGTCTCGAACTTAACAATCGCTGACTATGGCAAAGTTTTCTAGGGAAACTTAAAGGTATGGAGAAGACTTACCCCTATGTAACTTATATTTACCCAGACTATTGAGTCTTTGAAGAGATTCACCTTAAAAGGGGTTTGGAAACGACCTATCACAATATGACCTTGAGGTGACTTGCCTCAATATTCGAATATTGTAGCATTCTGCGTCTGACTATCCAACTCCTGGAATAATAGGTTTCTGATTGACCGACCTTTGAAGAGTTGGACTCATTGAGCTCTTTGTGGTAGCTTGCCCTAGTCTGAGTCTTTAAAAAGATTTTCTCTTAACTAACCAACTATTGGGGTGATTAACTCAGATTGACTAATACTTGAAGTAATTTGTCATTGACTTGACTTCTTTAACCTGGTCAAGTTACATAACTAACTGCAAATTGTTGGGATTCCTTTGATATTGAGTGCAGACTTGCAAATAAAATTGTTCATTCAAAAATGGTAATTTTAATGCAATACAAATGAAAATTTTGGAATCAATAATTATTGAAATGATTGTGAAATACGTTGAACTAGTCAATGATTAAATCTAGCCATTCACAATGTGATAGGTGGTATGCTTAATACAAACGATTAACGAAGATCGTTTTGGAGTCTGGTAAACTCAACTTTGTTGTAGTATGCTCTTAAAAAAAAACTTTGCCCCAATTGGGTCTTTTAAGGGTTGTAACATGGTCTGGTTCACGGTTATTGAACAAAAGGGATATAAGGTTCAAGATTTAATTTTAACCCACCCCTTCTCCTTGATGATCTCTGGTTCCTACGTTCTGTTAATTCAACATAAACATTCAAATCTCAAGAGAGTTTGATAAAGTAAGGGTTAAGATGATGATCCAAGATGATATTTCCTTGAAATAACAGTCCCCTTATTTTGACTCTCTTTGTTTTTGTTGAGGATTCCATGACCTCCTTTAATTGATTTTTATCCCTAATTTTTTCTAGAGAGAGAGAGGTACACCAAAATTTATAGTGGTTCTACTATCGTCCTCACTAAGTTTAATTCATTCTCGGATGGTTGCCCATAAAAAATATTTGATCTTCCAATATTATTTTTGACAAATTACACGAGTTTTAGTACAATCATTATCAAAATAACGCTGGAAATATAAAAATCTTCTATTTGAATCCCTTGATTCATACATAGTATCTGAACTGAATTCTTGCGAGATATTTATGCAAACTCGTCTTGAATCTTCTAGTCTCAATAATCATACTCCAAAGTCTTTCATTCTATAGTATTATTCAAACCCTTTATTTTATAAATCATTTAACACAATTATAAAGTTTCATATTTGTGATTTAGTTTGTTGTTTTTCAAGTAAATCATTAATTTAAGTATTACAATGTTAATCTAAAGTACCATTGAAAGTTGATGTCTTTAGTTAGAGGCTAATATGGGATAGGCTTTCTACGCGTGGGAACCTAGCGGTCAGGGGTATAATCAACAATCCTCACGACGTAGTTTGTGTATTTTGCTTAAGGGTGGTGGAAGATATTAATCACTTATTTTGTACATGTGTGTTGGTTGTTTCGGTGTGGAGGAAGATAGTATATTAGGTTGGTATATCTTGGTTGGAGGAAGAGAATGTGTACAATCACTTGTTTGCGTGGTTCTTGAAGGTGAGAAAAAATACTTCCAAAGCCTTATCCTGCTTCATATGGATTGTGATTTGCTGAGTAATTTGGTGGATTATGAGCCAAATCATTTTCGAAGATAAGGTCGGTAGACTCGAATACATTTATATGCGAGGAAGCAAATTTCATATCTTAATTGGAATTTAGATTTAGAGATAAACCTAGGCGTAGTTTTTATAATTGGTGCAAAACACCTCTTATTATTTTATTTTTTGTTAGTTGGAGTAATTGTATCTATATAATGCATCCCGTCTTTGTTGGAGTTGTTTTAACCTTTATAAATGAATTGGTGTACTCCTAGTATGTTTTTTAATTGATCTTGTTGTTTATAAAATAAATAAAAAACAACACTTAACATATTTGTCTTACATTATTTTTTAAACTTACTAAAAAGTATCAAGCCAATCTCTTAAGTATTAAAATATCAATGAAGTACTAGTAGGCACATAAAAAATAAAGTTATTAACTAAAAAAAAGATCAAATAAAGAAAAGGAAGAAAAGAACAATTTTGAAACTTTAAATTAGTAAAACCCATTTGGAATTATTTGGTATGGATATTATATTTGATAGAATAACATTTAATAATAAAAATGATGTATCTACATAAATTTGAAACATTTGTTGCATCTCCAAATAATGTATGATGTGCATGCATCTGCACTAGCTTAGCCGTTGACAATTCTATATTCTTCAAAACATGATGATGAGAGGGCCATGCTTATCATATTTTGATTTTGCACCCACCAATTAATTACTAACGTCATCTTCATTAAGAAATTAATTATTACTATTAATTTATAGCCACATTATGTGGTTCTTGGCAAACAAGGTTTGGTGCTGAATCTAATTCATTGTCTTTAGATAGACCAAGAATAATTTCTTTCTTAACAAATCATTCAGTCATTTTCAACCAAAAAAGACAAAATATCTCTCTCTCTCTCTCTCTCTCTCTCTCTCTCATATTACAGTGTAAAATATAATATTATATTGTCAATCTATTACATATTTGAATAAAATATATTTTTAGATTCACTGCATTTATTATTTGATAATTATAAATATTTGATTTGTTGAATGTATACAACTATTTTATACTAAAATTTCACTACATTTAAAATATATATATATATATATATATATATATATATATATATATATATATATATATATATATATATATATATATATATATATATATATATATATATATATATATATATATATATATATATATATATAATCAAAATCAACTTACTCGAAAAGTAAGTTTTTTTAACTTACTCTATAATCATAGTCTTTAAATTAGACTAAATCAATGGTTAAATTAATATTTATATTTATAACCATTGAATTTAATCTAATTTAAATACAATTATAAAGTAAATTAAAAAGATTTACTGTTGAATAAAATATATATATATATATATATATATATATATATATATATATATATATATATATATATTACTAGCATATGCATTTTATTGCTAGAAATTAGAAACTAGAAACATTTGAACATTGCACATGAGGTGTAGCAAGTCCAATTAATAATCAAATAGTGGATTCAAATATTTAAAAAATAGTGTGTCTGTTGGTGGTGTTTCATTTACAGATTTACAGGCTAACTTATAGTTTATTATTATATTTTCTAATAGAACAATTTCATTTTTTAAAGCTCATGAAAAAAATATAATGAAGGTTACTGGCTTTGTCGTTGATACCCTTATAATGAAAAATAAAATATAATATAATATGTCAACATATAGGGTGTATAATCATCTCATATTTGCATCCTATGAATAATCTGTGCAACATATATAACATAACACCGTTTTTCATACTCTATGTAAAAAAATGTGTTTCAAATTTGTTACATTTTCTAAAAACACTTAAAACCAAATCGGTGAAATCCAGAATATTTTTAATTTAAAATTCATCCAAAATGAATCGTTACATCCCTACATAAAATACATGCACATAATGGATTTTGTTAGTGTCAACAATAAAAGTAAAGGGGTTATTAATATTAATCAAAAATATATTTTTGTATTTTGAAAATAAACCAAAGTTGTAAAAAGGATGTCTGATTTTTTAAACGATTTATATTTGTAGTTGTTAAGAATCAAGTGTGAGGAAAAAGTCTCACATTGATTAGAAAAGAGAATATTAAACACTATATAAGTGAAAGAATCCCCCTCGAATTGCCCCAACAGTGGTATCATGAGCATGTGGTTTCGAGTGAAGGGGCCAACTTACTTGTATCGAAACACTTTCCGCAGGTGTGGGTGTGTTTCCGCGGGTGTGACTTATACAAGTGTATGTGAGAGAGTAAACTTCCACTTGAGGGGAGCATTGTGTGGACTCACACTTAATGGAGAATGTATCAAGTGTGAGTATGTGTGGATAATAGTCTCATATGGGATAAGAATGTGCTGACTTGGAAATTTATGAGGTGATAGAACTCACCCACCTATTATAACCTTAAGATTTTAGGTGGATATTGCTAGAAAATTCTTTAAATCGAATTGATTGTACTGAGACTAGCATGGTGAACGAAATCACTTTCCTTAAAAGTATTTCAAGCACTCTCCAAAATGTCTTAGAGTTGGAACACAGGAATACCCAAGATAATTTAGCCTTTATCGAGTCTGCACAAGACCGACAAAAACTCGATTATGTAGCAAAGAGTGTTTAGAACTTTGTATAAGAGAATATTTGGTTGTAATATATTTTTGAATTCCGAAATGAGGTATTTATAGGCATGCATCTGTTGTTTTACAAGGTTGTGACCCTTGATGAAACAATATCTTTTAACCAAAAGTTGTCATGTTTCCAACCATTACCTATTTTCATTCCGCAACAACACTTCATGAAGTGTTGCTTCTCTTTCACTTTTCTTGTCATTTTGGAACACACCAATTAGACATTTAATTCTCATAAATTATAACAATCCCCCACTTGTTCTAATAATGACAAGACCAATTCCAAAGAAAAAAACAAAGAATGTTAATACAGTTAAGTATCTTTCGATTTGAACTTAACCTTAATAAGAATAATGCAAAGTCTAATCGAAACGTTAGATAGTTATGCTTGAACCATTATCTCATGCGATTAGACCGACATTACCATACACACAATCTTTAATTGTTCTTCGCCTACATATCTTGCCTAACACTATTTACAACAATGTGTTTTTCCTGTTTTCATGAATTTTCCATGAGAGAAACTCCAACTCTCACTTTGAGACGACACCATCTCAAAATTTACATAGGTGAAGTTCATATTGTATCATTTTCCATGAGACACATACCCTTGTTATTAAACTTCATTAAGAGTATAAATAAAAACTCAACCCTCATTTTAAAAGGTCAACATTATCACGAAATGTTCAACAAACATCCAAATCAACGACTTGTTGTTACCCATTGAATCTTGAGGTTAATGTTCAACTAACATAAGATTTGGTTGTTGCCGTTGTCGGAACTCTTACTCAAGGAGTTTCAACCCCATGCCTCTCGGGATTGTTTTTACTAAGTCTTTGGTCAGTGGCTTAATAAATAGATCAAGAAAATTATAGCTCGATTGTCATGTGTGAATGATTACATCCTTAATCAATTTTCTCACGAAAGAATGTATAAGTCCTACTTGCTTAGACTTTCTGTTATACACTTTTGTATGCTTTAGTCAAAGTGGTTTGACTACCGCAAATACCTCTGAAACATTTTCTTTAGCCAATGTAACTTTCAACAGAAGATCCCTCAACCATTCAACTTCTTCACTAGCGGAAGTATGAGCATCAAACTCTAATTCAATGGTTTAGAGAGTGATCTACATTTATTTCTTGCTCTTCCAAGAAATTTCACCCCTAATAATATGCATATTCATCAAAATGTAGATTTATGATATTCAACACTAGATATCCATCTCACATTTGTACATCCTTCTAATATGAAAAACATTTACCATAATGGAGACCAATATTTTTGGTTTTCGTAAGATATATGAAATTCCTAATGATGGCCTTCCAGTGCTCACCATTTGGATTGATAGTAAAATTTACTCATTTTACTAATTTTAAATGTTATGTTGTGTATAGTACATTGTATGCACTTGCATATTTCAATTGAGTCATAACTCTTCCATCATTCTTTTGAAGTTTCACACTAGGATCAAATGAAGTGGTCACTACCTTAAAGCGTAAGTGTTTGAACTTATCAAACACTTTATCAACATATAGTGTGTTTGACTAAGTTCGTAACCCCCACTATTTCGCTTTACTTTGATCCCCAAAGATGTGTCAACCAGTCCAAGATCATTCATCATGAATGTGGAATTTAGAAACTTCTTTGTTTCTAAAATTTCATTCATCTCGTTGCTAATGATCAATCATATCATTCATCTTGAATGTGAAAATTAGAAACCTCTTTGTTTCTAAAATTTCATTCATCTCGCTGCTAATGATAAATCATATCATTCATCTTGAATGTGAACATTATAAACCTCTTTGTTTCTAAAATTTCATTCATCTCGTTGTTAATGATCAATCAGATAATCAATATGGAGACAAATGAAAATCACAATATTCTCACATAACTTTGTGCACATACACTTGTAACAAGAATCAAATGATTTTTTTTAGATAATCATGCATGATGATGTAAGAAGGTTTTAGATGAAGTGAGAGATGAAATTATGAGCAATTTAAAATAATATATAATAAATTGCAATGATCACCTTATTTACTTGTCTCAAATCTTCACTTTAATTTATATATTAAATCTTCTTGATCAACTTCATCATTGATGTACATGATGCTTTTGGACCTTTTCTTCTTTGATAATTTTTGTCTTCATTAAAATTAAACTAGATATAAGATGTATTCTTCACAATCTTCCCCTTTTTGATGATGACAAACTCTTTTAATTTTTGTTTTGATAATGGTTGAAAAGTATCCCCTTAAATTGTGTGTCCCCTATTAATTGCTGAATCTTAAAATGACAAAGTCAAACCTTTGATGTCATTGTTTCAGTGCTTGTTTTAGTTCATACAAGGATTTGACAGGCTTGCAGGTTATTACCTAGAAGCGTATAACCTGTTGGTTTCTCCATGTGAATCTCCTCTCCGAGATCTCCATTTAGGAATGTTGTAAGGTCATGTAAATGAGCTAATTCAAACGATACTCTATTTTTCATAGTGCCTGGTACTAGTGCATATGTATTGAAATTATCAACACCTTCGTTTTGTATAAAACCCTTGGTTATTAATCTATCATTGTAGGTGTTTAGTGTATCATCACACTATGATACTTCCTTCTAAACACCTACTTGCATCCAATAGGTCTTGATCCTTTAGGTAGATCAACAAGTTCTCAAGTATGGTTTCACATTGTTGAATCCATTTGGTCTTTGATCCTTAGTCTTTTGGACTCTCTTGCTTATTTAAGTTCATGTTATTTTTCAACAATCCATGACGAATATTCCGAGATTCTTTATCGGGTTGTTTTCCAACAATCCATGATGAATCTTCCTCACGAGATTTTTCATTAGTGACGAACTTTCGGTTTGCGATTCAACAATCTGTGGAAAACCTTCCTCACGAAGTTCTTCATTTGTGGAAATCTTGAAGTTCTTATCCTCCATGATAAAGATCTAAATATTCCACATCTCAGTATTCAATAATTACATTAGACTTCAAAGTCAGATATTTTTATAAAGTCATGATCATCTTTGGATGATATTTATATGTCTTATGATAATAAATTTTATTAAACATAAACATATTATTCACATAGAATCCAAATCAAAATTCAATTGCATAATTTAAAATCGTGAATTTTAATAAATTTACTCACTAAACACTTTAGTGATTGATACATTTTTTAATATACTAATTCAAAATTAACCGTAATAATAATATTACTAATTATATTCAGAATGAAACATTATAAAAATTAATAATATTAATACACACATAATAAATGATACAGTATAATATGTATGCCTGCACTACTTACGTTTCAAGTATATTACGACGCTTTAGCAAGCACCATTTCAAGCACAATACAAAAATACAAATGATAAAATATAATATGTATAAATTTATCCATTTCATATGATTATCATGCAACTACATTACCTGTATCAAGCATAATACACCTCTAATACTTATTAACATAAGCATATATAAAAAATTTGGAAATGGAATGAAGATATGATCTTTGTAATACCGAATCAACCATATCATATCTAATTTCAATGACTATTATATTAAATAATCATTTCAAAAAATTCATAATATTAGTGAAAATACCACTTAAAAAGATAAAGCATATCAAATTAGTAATGATGGTTTCTTCTTGTACTCTTTTTGTTTGTCTTTAGAATATGTCTATGATTCTTATATCATAATCCATTGATGTTTGAAACGGAATTCTCAATTGCTATTATTTGAACTACTTTTAAGATTGTTAGAAAATTCAGTAAATCAAATTGATTGTACCGAGACTAGAATTGTGAACGAAATCACTTTCCTTAAAAGTATTTCAAACACTCTCCAAAATGTCTTAGAGTTGGAACGCATGAATACCCAAGATAATTCAGCCTTTATCGAGTCTGCGCAAGACCGACGAAAACTCGATTATATAGCGAAGAGTGTTTGAAATTTTGTATAAGAGAATATTTGGTTTGTAATATTTTTTTTTGAATTCCGGAATGGGGTATTTATAGGCATGCATGTGTTGTTTCACAAGGTTGTGATCTTTGATGAAACAATATCTTTTAACCAAAAGTTGTCATGTTTTCAACCATTATCTATTTTCATTCTGCAACAACACTTCACGAAGAGTTGTTTCTCTTTCACTTTTCTTGTCATTTTGAAACACACCAATTGGATATTCAATTCTCATAAATTATAACAGATATGTGGTGTGTCTCTCACAAATGAGTGTCTCAACCCAAATAAGAAATGCTCACACGTTAACCCTCTGAATCGTCCCAACAATAATAGTAAAAAAAAAAGTATATAATTGTGAGGAGACACAACTACAATACATTATTATTATTATTATTATTATTATTATTATTATTATTATTATTATTATTATTATTATTATTATTTTCTAAAACAAAATCAATCAAACTAATTATATTCCCTTTCAAATAATCATCATAGATATGAAAAGTCAATATTCAACAATGAATTTATAAGAATTACTCCTTCTGTCTCACAATAAGTGTTCTCTTTTCTACTTTTATTTGTCTCAAATTATTTGTCCATTTAGATTATCAATGTGATATTTATTATTTTTTCCCACTAACTTACCCTTATTTATTGTATTTTAATTCATATAACTATTCAACTATTTATTATTAATAGGACTATTTTGGTAAATGATACTCGTTTTATTATTGAAATCAATACAATTAATCATTATCTTAAAAAATGTGAAAATCTCAAAAAAAAGACATCTATAGTGAGACAGAGAGAATAACTTATTATATTGTGATAAAACTGTACATTTATAGTTGTGTCATAGTGTGATAGCCATATAACTGTGTAAGTATGGTTCTGTCACAATGTGAAAATGTGATAGTGTGTTGTTAAATTGATGCACTAGAAATAGATTATGATCAGTTTTTCTATCAATAAAAAATCACAAAATAAAGAAAAAGAGAGAGGAAAAATAATTCCAAATAGTTTAAAACCATGAATTTTTTATTCAATTACATATTTAAAAACAATGTTTATTAATAAATTTCAACAACATCATTTTCTCTCCATGATCAAAATTATTAAGAATTAATTGAAATCATTTTAAATGTGTATGTACCTTATTTTAAAAAAGATGTATCAAATTATATATAAGATTGTCTTTACATATAAAACCCCAAACAAATTCCAACGACACAAATATATTCAGGGATGTTCGCAGTGCGGTTTAGGCGATTTTCACGCAAAAAATTATCTGAACCGCAAGAAAAAAAAGCATACGATTTTGTTTAGTTCAATTGGCTTTAAGAAATAAAACCAAACCAAACCAAACCAATGCGATTTAGATTGGTTCGATTGGTTCGATTTTTTACAATATTTTTATTGAGTCATACATACACCTATAAAGAATAACATAATTTTTATTGAGTCATGCAATAAAAAGAAAAACAGAGGAGAAGAAAGATTAGACAAGATGAAAAAGAAAAATCATAAGATATACGATATTATAGAAGAAATATACGATAAAAATGTAATTGAAAGAGAAAATAATAATATAAAAAAAGAGAAGATAAAGATAAAAAAGAAAGAACATAAGATAAGAGAGATGAGATATACATAACAAATATGATGAGAAAAATGAGTGATACTACTCGAAGAGATTTGAGAATGTTGAAACTAAAACTCTAAGCATAAATAAGAGAATATTTGTATGGTTAAAGTATAATAGATTTGAGTTTTGGGTTGGATGTGAGATAAGTGCAGTTTGAGTTGTAACATAATGCGGTTTGATTTGGTTTAGTTCGGTTTGCAAAATACAAACCGCAAACCAAACCGAACCGTACAGTTTTATTAAAAAATGATTCAAATACATCCGAACAAAATACGATTTTTTACAATTTCGATTTTGTTTACGATTTTTTTTTTATTAAGTTGATTTAATTTTGAACATCCATAAATACATCTTTAATAACAAACTTACAATCGTATAGACTTTGTGTTAGGAACACTTAACTTTGTCCTTAACTTTGTCCTTCTTTCTTACACCAACTCTTTTATTTTACTATATCCCTCAAGAATATCAAATTAGAAATGATGAAAAGTGAATAAATTAAACTTCCATTCACTAAACGCAAGTGTATCAAGAAAATTCTACCATACCTTGAAAAAGATATTAATGAAAATTCAACACTAATGTTGCCACTATAAAATGGTTGAAACCCATCACATGTGGTTTAATTGTCCATAATGCATGAATGTAATCATTTAAGAAAAGAGGTACAAGATGCGAATTCAAATTCCAATGTATTTTGCATTTAATGTTAGAAAATTCTAATCCATTTAACATTGAATGATTAACTTGTTGCAAGAGTTTATTTGAACACGTCCCTTTTTTGTCGTTATATATATATATATATATATATATATATATATATATATATATATATATATATATATATATATATATATATATATATATATATATATATATATATATATATATATATATATATATATATATATATATATATATATATATATATATCATTAAAAGATGTTATAATAAGAGACAATATAGTAGGGAGTAAATATTATTGCAATTTTTTTAACTCATAAAATTCTTACTTATCACGCCAATTTAGGGATATTCATGATTCATGAATTGGATTCAGCTGAATCATATTTATTGTTTGGTTCACTTTGCAATAACTATTTCAATAAAAGTTTAGTTAATAAATAAAATGATTTCAATTCAATTTAAAATTAATTTAGAACTAGTTTATATTTATAAACAAAATTTTAAATCAATTATATATTTTAAACTCTTTTAAAATCAAATTTTATAACTTTATATAAATTTTAATTTTTTATATTAAAAAATATATTCATCAAAATATTTGTTTTTAAAAAAATTATCTAAAAAATATTTTTTTTAAAATTTTTTTAGGTTTAATGACACTTTTGGTCCTTGTATTTTAACTAACTCACGAAATTGATCCTTATATTTTAAAACAGAATAAAACAGTCCCTAAACTATTTTCTTGGTTGCAATATTAGTCTTAACCCCATTTCACCTAAAAAACGCTGATGTGACAAAACTTTAAGTGATGTGGCCAGAGGAACACATACGTGGCAATGCATATTTGGAAAATTAAATTATTAATTCATCTAATTTATTTTTAAAATAAGACAAAAACGATAAATCATTTTCAGAAATTACATCTAGAACTTTCAAATAGAAATTGAACTTCTTCGTCTCTTCTTCGTCTTCCTTCATCCATCAAATCGACCATGGCAAAGAAAGACAATCTAAAATATTGTTTCATGGACATTTCAATTTATGTTTTGTAAACTTATCTTTTGAACATTTTAAAACAATCAATTTCCAATATGAATGATGTCGAAGTGTTCCTATTGTCCTTAAACTTTGTTTAAAATTACTAGTTATGTCCTAGGATCAATCTAGTGGATCCTATGAGTAACCAAAAACATTTTATTTTGGAAAACTAGCGATTGTTTATCAATTTTCATGGTAAACAGATGCATAATCATCTTGCAATCAAGGAGTGATTGATTCACTTGAGTGAAGAGTGAAAAACAAGAGGAATTTGATTAGTGTGATTGAATCTTGTTCATCAAGATTGATTCGGAAATTACTCAAAGTCTTGAGTTTAATTCTAACATATGGTATCTAGAGCATTAACTGAGCGCTTTGTGGGAAGCAAACCACGATGGAAATGACGATGAATCATTTGAACTGGTAATTTCCGGAGAGTCTCGCAATTTTGAAGGTTCAAAATTATGAGAATTAATGTAAACAAATGAAGGTTGTTTTCTGTTGTCAAGATATTTAGGATCTTGTGAAGGAAGGAGTGACACCCCTTGCAGAAAATGCATCAGATGAAGAAAAAGTTGCACACAAAGAATTGAAGAAGAAAGATTATAAAGCTCTATTTATAATTGCTCAATGTGTTAATCCAGATAATTTCGAAAAAGACAATGATGTAGAATCAACAAAAGAAACATGGAAAATATTGGAGAAATCGTTTGGAGGCATAGAGAAAATTTATTGTACGGCGAACAGATTGTGGTACCATCCGTGGGTTTTTTGTAAACATCTGAAATGGAATGATGCCCCAATCCCGATAAGAAAGGAAGGAAAAGGGTGAGGTTATAAACTGTCAAAAGAACGTATGAATTGCTTCTAATGGAAGACAGTGCAAGCATAACTAATTTTTTCACTTAGGTTACAAAACTGGTGAATCAAATCAAGGTATGTGGAGAAGTATTGACATCAAGATCAATTATTGCAAAGATTTTAACGTCATTGGTTCCAAAGTTCAACCACGTGGTAGTAGCCATAGAAGAGTCAAAATATTTGTCAACATTAACAAATGAAGAGATTTAAGGGACACTTGAATTTCATGAACAAAGAATGACTGAAAGAGTTACAAGCAAGTCGAAGAGTGACGTGGCTTTGCATGCCCAATCAACAAGAGAAAAGAAAGTCAAATGGAAGTGATTCGACAATAAAGGTAAAGGAGGCTATAACAATTTGAACGGTCGAAGTCAGCAAGACGGAGGTTGATCGAACCAAAGAAAATCCGCATACCAAAGCAACCAAAGAGGTGGTGCAATAGGTAGAGGAAAAGGTGGTGGTCGAAAACTTGACAAAAGTCACATTCAGTGTTTCAATTGTCAGAAGTATGGTCATTACTCTTGTGATTGTCCCGAGAAACATAAGAATCAAGAAATGAGATAAAATTTGCAAAGCATAAAGAAAAAAAGACGTTGTTGATGGTCATAACAAGAGATGAAGAAAGATTCCAAGACTAATGGTACTTGGACTCAAGATGCTCATTACACATGACTGGTAGGAAGGATTGGTTTGTAAACATAAAACACTCAATGAAGAACGTGGTGAAATTTGAAAATCGCAATACTCTAGTAGTTGAAGGTATTGGTGATGTTTTGATTATGAGGAAATATGGAAAGAGGTAAAAAAAGAACAACAAAGTATCGATCGAAGACAGGATGATGATATTTCTTGACTCTGGTGGAATGTTAATTAAAATGAGGTTCCATTATCTTTGAGAGTGGGTGCAGAAGAGCTGAAATTGGGACACTACAGAACTAAGAATCAGATTGCAGATATCATGACGAAAGGAATGCAGGTCGAAGTGTTCAAGAAATTAAGATCTATAATAAATGTAGATATCTTAGACTCAATGAATAATGTGATGTGTTGAGAAAATTTAATTCATGGTGTCGAAGCATGTTGTTGTCGAAACATCTAGTCGTCGAATTACCTAGGATTTAGCCTAGACATGAATTTTACTTAGACTCCAATTTTGTAGTGTTAGCAAAATTAAGTATTTTGAGTCTTGCTTGAGGAGCAAGTAACTCCTAAATCTATAAATAAGAAGTAATTCTATTATGAATTGTAACACATAACAGAAGGTGCAATTTGAGAGCAGAGAGTAACTTTTCAGAAATTCCTCTTCTTCCCCTATTTTATTCTGAATCCCTAATTTCCTTTCTTCCGAATTCAATTTTGTTTCTTCTTATTCAATATTGTTGTGCTGTAAAATTATCTTGCAATCAAGGTATTATTGATTCACTCGAGTGAAGAGTGAAGAACAAGAGGAATTTGAACGATGCGATTGAATCTTATTCATCAAGATTGATTCAGAATTACTCAAAATCTTGGATTTAATTCCAACAAATATGATACTTATACTATTTATTTATTAATTATTTTAAAATGTATCTTTATATAAAAAAAATCAAATAATGTTTTAAAAAATATTTATCAATGAATAGTTTATAAAACTATTTAAAATAACTTTATACTTTAATAATTTTTTTAAATTTTAAAAAAGGCAACACAAAAAGATAAAATTATTTAAACTAAACTTTGAAAAAATCTATTAAACTAATGTTCTTATTTAAAGGGTTTTACTTTACCAAATATATATAATGCTATAAAAATTATATTAAAAATATTCTATGACAAATAAATATATATCTTGCAAATAAAAATATTTGTATAATAAAATCTCATATAAATATCTTGATAGAAATATTTTATATCACAATATAAATGTGAATAAAAAAGAATCTTAACCATGATGCATGAATGCAACCTTTCACAAAATGGTCGAAATGTGGTACAAAAGTGCTCAAACCATTGATGGCTGCATTGTCGTTCTCCACGATACTAATATTTGAGTGATGTTTCTTTTTCAATACATAATAATAACCCTCCAAATTATTAATCTCAAGAACTTAATTTGTTTCTCACACTTATTTTGTCGTTACTTGGTTTCTTTTTGACTTGAACACTCACTATCTTTAATTATAAAATTTAGTGTATGGAATAAATAAATAAATTCCACTTGGTGTAATCATGTTTATCTAAAAGGAACTATCCATTATAATTATACCATTTTTGACAAGTTAAACTTTTTCCACCTTTTGGGAGAGATTTGATGAATCAAATTATTCTTGTCACTTGGAAGTTGGAACATTGATTACAATTATGAACGTACAGTGGGGGCGGCTATTAAGAACATAAATCATTAAAAACTTTGTTTTAGATCTTACACGTTTTTAATGTTTGACAAGGAAACAAGTTTTTGTAGTTTATGAAAACTTTAAAGTAAGGTAACTTGTCTTAGTGACTCATAACCATGGTTATAAAATGTTGATAGAGAGATGTTTATATTTTACTTAATGCTCATAAATATCTAGCATGTAGTGAGATGTAATTTTATATACTAATAAGATTTGAGTTGAATTTTTACCAATTATATAATGTATTTTATTCTCACATTTTTGTTAGGTCGATTGCAATGATTTTAATTTATTTATCCATGATAACATAACCAAGTTGTACGGGTAAAATTATTTGATATAGTATAAAATATATTTAAATGTATATGTAAATTTGAATCGTTATAAATGTATTTATATAAGTTTTTAAATTTGAAATTAACTATTAATTTTAAAATGAATAAGAATTATATAAATTCAATTGTATTAAAATAAAAATAAAAATAAGGGACTCATGAGATGAAAAAAAATTAATATTTAATATGCATTGTGTTTATAGTGACCCGTGAAATAGAAAGAATATTTGATACAATATAAAATGTGTTTATATATAAATGTAAATTTTGATGGAGAAAGACAAATGTAAAAAAAATGTATTTAGATACAAACTAATGTTTTAAAAAAATACAAATGTAAAAAATGACTCGTGAGATGAAGAAAGACAAAAAAAAATGAAATTTTGATGCAATATGACCCGTGAGATAAAAAAAAATATTTGATGCGATATAAAATGTATTTAGATACAAATGCAAAATTTAAAATGATATATTGAATTGTAAAATGAAAAATAATCATATAAATTAAATTGTATTAAATAATTATATAAAAAGAAAAAAGGAATTATAAGATGGATAAAGAAAAAAAAATTAAAAATAAGAATTTTGTCTCTCCAATTAAGATAAATGTTTTAAAATAAAATAGATATTATGTTGATAGTGATCCGTTAGATAAATAAATTTTTAATTTTATTAAAATAAAAAATAGATTATTAGTATTTTTAGTGATAAAAGATAAATGGAGAAAATAATTAAAATGAAAGTGAGAAAGTGTGGGAAAAAATATGAGAGAGATTTAAAATTTGAAATAATAAAAAAAATGGGGGAAAATAGATTTTGTGTGGTAGCCAATGAGATAATGGCAAATTGCAGCAAGTTAGGGAAAACAAAGCTGAATATTTAGGGTGATTTGTTAATTACCATAATATCCAAATGTTAATGTAAAATGAAATTGACAAAAGAGTATATAATGAAAGGTATCCAATCAATCTTTAATAGATTGATAGTAGATTGAGTTCAATCACAAGAGTTTCGAACTTTATGAAAAACAAGACATATTCTAGAGCATTTGATCAGGGGAGAAGGAAACCAATTATAATTGTTTCATCCCTAATCAATCGTAAGGTGTACTTTTTTTTTTACATTAAATTTGTCATGATCCCTTAAGAGCATCTTCAACCGTGAATAAATTTTTGGGTTTCTTATGGGACCTATTAAGTCACATCAACTTGAAGCAACTCATTCAGTTTTTCATTCCAACGGTGCAACTCTGAAGAACTCATATTGGATTCCACAACTTTACTTTATATATTAATATATTATTCATATTAAATTTTATATTGATTAAAATATAATTTTTATTATTTAAATTAAAATTGATATAAAATAAATAAAATTCAAATTAAGCTTATAATCTAAAATGATAATTAAAATTAATCTCAAATACATGATATATAATTAAAAACAATAAAAATAAATAACATCACATAATTAATCAAACTTAAATTTCATCATCTTCATGTCCAAAACGTTCTCAAATATACTCGACTAAATCTCCTTGAAGTTGACGATGAACTTGTTTTTCACGAATACTTGTTCTTCTTTGTAGTCTTGTTGCAAGATTCAGATGAGGACCGCTAAATGTTTTTGTTGTTGATATCCATATTATCATAAGAGTAATCAAAATTACCTCCATATGTATGTCGTTTGTCTTCCACAATCATGTTGGGCAATATGATGTAGACATATATAGTATGCTTGATGGTTTCCATGTGCCAAGCACGCGCTGGGCCACATATAATTGCAAATCGAGATTGAAGCACTCCAAATGCCCGCTCCACATCTTTTCTAGCCGATTATTGATGTTGAGCAAATAATTTTTTTCTTTTCTCCCTGAGGCATTGAAATGGTCTTGACAAATGTAGCCTACTCCGGATATATACCATATGCTAAATAATATCCCATATTATATGGTGTCTCATTGATTGTATATTGCACATGTGGAGCATGTCCTTCCAAAATATCTTTAAACACGTTGGATTGGTTTAACACATTAATTTCATTGTTTGAACCTGCAATACCAAAGAAAGCATGTCAAATCCATAAGTCTTGCAATACCACTGCTTCAAGCATGATTGTGGGCATACCATGATCACCTCGACAAAACTGTCCCTTCCATTCAACATGACAATTTTTTCATACCCAATCCATACAATCAATGGAACCCAACATACCTGGAAAGCCACGTGACTCTCCCATTTGTAAAAGATGTTCAACATCAGTGTTGTTAGGTTTTCTCAAATACTTAGCCCCAAATATAACATTCATACCCTTAACAAATATATCAATGTTAGGTTTTCACTGATTCGAACATATTCATCTACAAGGTCAGCAGGAGACCTATACGCCAGCATACAAATAACAGCTGTACATTTCTGCAATGGTGAAAGACCCATTTTACCAGTTGCATCGACCCTCATTTGAAAATATTCATCATAATTGTCAAGGGCATCTACAATTCAAAGAAATACATACATATGCATTCTGAACCTCCTTCGGAATTAAACATCTGTGCATACTGGGTTTTTCGAGAAGTAGTCATTGAATAATCGATTGTGCCCTTCTTCGCGACCTCGATCTATAGTTGTTATTCTCTTTCGCCTAGAAGAACTCCCAGAATTCTGAAGTTTTTGTTCTTCGTCACTGTCTTCCATAAATTCTTCTTCAACCAACGCCCAAAATTCTTGATCGTTATTATCTGAATTGTCTGAATCCAATGTAGTTAGTAAAGAATGAGAGAAAAATGAGAGATATGTGGTAAATATGAGAATGATAAAATAATGACATAAGTGGTAGTACATATAATGGTTTGAATAATGGCTAGTTTGAATAACAATTAGTTTGAATAACAACTAGTTTGAATAATGGCTAGTTTGAATAACGACTAGTTTAATTTAAAGTGGTACTAATGACCATTTTACATAGGTGTTGATAAAATAAAGTGGTATTAATGACCATTTTACATAGGTGTTGATAAAATAAAGTGGTATTAATGACCATTTTACAAAAGTGATATTAACTACATTCCATATTTTTTTTTCTTCATCTTATTATAATATTTTTCATGAATATCTCGTTGACTATCGCTCATAATTGAAGTGTCCTTCATCATGATTTGTATTACCTTTAATTCTATCTCGTCCTCCTTATATTGTGAAAGTCTTTCCATGCATTATGCTCTTTTATTCCTTGCATCTTGCGTTGCATTTGGAATTTTTGATGCCTTACCCTTCCTTTTTGTTGCTTTTTGTCCCATTGGACGCTCCATTGGTGACGATGAGTTAAACTCATAACTTGAAGTTGTATCTGAGTTCTCTGATGGTGCCCTACTAGCAGAAGTAGTTGTTATTTTTGAAGAACTTCCAATCGATTCTCCGACGATGCACCATTTAGCTTCATATTTTAACAATCACCATGCATACTCAAGATTGAATGTTGTACCTTGATCCTGAGCTAAAAAAACATGTGCATCTGACATGATATCCAACTCCGATGTCCCACTTTTCTTTCCTTTAACAACATTTATGTAACACCTAACAAATTTTTGAATCATGCCATTTATTCGATGCCATCGACATTTTAATCATCCCTCTGAGTTTTCCCGCGATTGCCCATGATATTGGTTATAACTAGCAGCGATTCTTAACCAAAAACTCTCAGCTTTTTTTATCAACCCCCACAATTGTATCCTTTGAAACACTGAGCCATGATTGGATAAGCAATATATCCTCATCCCTTGTAAATTGCTCTCGAGATTTTTTTAACGACAACCATTTCTTCTTTTTCGGTACCAACTTGAGTAGAAAATGGTGGAACTTGAGTAGAAAATGGTGGAACTTGAGTAGAGAATTCGATACTATTAGAATTCATTTGAGGTATAGGAATCATATTTGGATTCTTTGGTGATGGAAGAAATATGGCGGGATTTGTTGGTACTAGTGAAATTTGAGCATTTTGAGGATTATGATTTTGATAATTTTGCATGTAATTGAAGAAAGCTTGTTGATAATGAAAATGATCAGGATCCATTTGAGAATAAATTGTTGAAAACAATTAAAAGTTTAGGAATAAAATGATGAAATTGTGAGAGAGAAATTTCAATAAGAAGAGAAAATAAGAGTGAGAGAAAATTTGTGTTGGTGAAATTTTAGATATAAACTATATTTATAAAAAAATAAATTGAAAAAAAAAACTAGCCGTTGAACGGCTAGTTCTCATTAAAAAAAGAAAGAAAAATGCATGGTTTTCGTTGCTCTCTCTTTACCGTTTGCCATGTTGGCTGCAGCATGTGATATGCCAGGTTGGCAATCCAAGGAAAGAACGACACAAAATCCAGCGCTAAAGCTGGTCTAAGGATGATTTGCTAGCTCACCTAGATTAAGTCCCTTGAGTTGAACTTGACCATATATATCTATGTGAACCATGTGATATTTTTAGACCTTGTCTCCATCATTCTGCAGTTATTCAATAATATTTTGTGCTTAATGTGTTTTTTCGATCTATGAAATTGGGGGAATCAATATAGATAACACTTGAGAATTAAATTTAAATTTTTTCATTAGATTTAAGTATTGTTGGTAAGATGTTTGTGATCACTAGACATAAGGTATAAGCAAAAGCCACATAGATAGATATTTTATGTTCAATCAAACCTTTGTCAATTACGACTTTGCCCAAGACATTGATGGATTGTAATCAGATGATGTGGGTTGCATAATCAGACATCCCACATAATTATTTCGTAAAATAGAATTTTCGTAGGCAAAAATTTACTACACTTGCATTTTTACCCCAACATAGTGCATGGATAAAAATTATCACACACAATCATGATTGCAAACCCTTTAAGATCCTCATGGAAATCAAAGTTCTATTATTTGAAGAGTACCCCTCTAAAACTTAAAATCTTTGAAGAAACTAACATAAGATTTTTTATGATAAAGCATGAGTTGCCAAAGGTATATATGTGTACAACTTTTATATATATATATATATATATATATATATATATATATATATATATATATATATATATATATATATATATATATATATATATATATATATATTTTTGAAGAGTACCCCCTCTAAAACTTTAAATCTTTGAAGAAACTTACATAAGATTTTTTATGATAAAGCATGAGTTGCCAAAGGTATATATGTGTACAACTTTTATATATATATATATATATATATATATATATATATATATATATATATATATATATATATATATATATATATATATATATATATATATATATATATATATATATATATATATATATATATATATATATATATATATATATTATTTGAAGAGTACCCGTCTAAAACTTTAAATCTTTGAAGAAACTTACATAAGATTTTTTATGATAAAGCATGAGTTGCCAAAGGTATATATGTGTACAACTTTATATATATATATATATATATATATATATATATATATATATATATATATATATATATATATATATATATATATATATATATATATATATATTATTTGAAGAGTACACCTCTAAAACTTTAAATCTTTGAAGAAACTTACATAAGATTTTTTATGATAAAGCATGAGTTGCCAAAGGTATATATGTGTACAACTTTTATATATATATATATATATATATATATATATATATATATATATATATATATATATATATATATATATATATATATATATATATATATATATATATATATATATATATATATATATATATATATATATATTATTTGAAGAGTACACCTCTAAAACTTTAAATCTTTGAAGAAACTTACATAAGATTTTTTATGATAAAGCATGAGTTGCCAAAGGTATATATGTGTACAACTTTTATATATATATATATATATATATATATATATATATATATATATATATATATATATATATATATATATATATATATATATATATATATATATATATATATATATATATATATATATATATATATATATATATATATATATATATATATATATATATATATATGTGTGTGTGTGTGTGTGTCATGGATATAATAATCCGTGTATAAAAGTTGTATGCATGCATCAATGGTTTTGATTACACCACTTGTCAACAATTATTATTTTTGTTTTAAACATGATTAGTTTTTTTTTTTTTAACTTTCAATATAATTATTTTATTTTAGAATTATTTTGAAAAACATGATTATTTTAAAATAAAAATCGAGATATTTTACCAACTAATATTTAATGTAAATAAAATTCATTTAATTATATACCATTTTTCTATATTTATTTTAAATTCAAACAAACTTAACTATTAAGTGTATTTTATTATGAACAAATCATGTAGAAATATATTAAATTTTTTCTAAATTATTTATTTATAAATATCAAAATAACTTGTTTATATTAATATATGATCAATATTTTAATGATGCTAGGAAAAAAGAAAAAGATGAAACTGAAGTTGGAAAACAAAAGGAAGAAGGCAAAATTGTTTAAATTTTTGTTGACTCTTTTATGGTGTCTCTTCTTTGCTTACTAGAAATGGTAGTGATTTTTATGTTCATGGAGTTTGTAATTTTTTTTAATCCCTAGAAGAAGGATAATTATTGAATTTTGTCCCAATAAGACTTCACTATGAAATGAATCAGAACCAATGAATTTTTTTTTACTCCCTATATGTTTGTAGCTTCTTGTTTTACATCTCTCTTTCTTAATGATTTGTTTATTTTACATCTCTTTTTGATAATGATATGTGAGTATGGCATCCCTGTATTACATGTGTTTACTTAATATTGTAGAACATAAAGGCATATATAGTTGTCTCAGGATTAGATAAAGCCAAAAGGTATTCATGCAATATCATCCAGGTATTCCTGCAATCGCTTCTCTAATATATGGAAAAGGGAAAGTATTGGTCAAGGCTTATTATTCTTGCATGGTTGTTTCTTGAACATATTCTTGAAGAAAGGTAGCATTTTAAACCAACTAGGGTTTGCATACAGTTGGTTTGTGAGGAACTCTAGTTGGATAATTAAATTATGAGTAATTATGGATAATCCTAGTTGGATAAGCAATTATGTGTGTATATGCTTACCTAAAGGATATTAATTGGTAAGTTGTGAACCTATCTCTTAAAGGAAATTAATTAGTAAAAGGATGTTAGGTAACCCTTCTTGTGTATATTTATGTATCTAATTGATATTACTTGGTTAGGGGAATGCATAAGATCCTGTTAGAATCCGAAGGTTAGTATTGGAATACCTAGTATTGATTGAGAGTAGGATATGAATGAGTATGTATGTAACACCCCATTTTCTACCCACGAATTTTAATAACAAAATCAGAGTCGTAAAATTTCTACAATGGGTTATTACATAATCAACTTTGAACCATCTCTACTTTAAGGAAATCATAACAATACGTAACACTTTTTATTAATTCGACAAAATAATGTCATTCACTCAAATAATTCAACTTCATAAATTCTTACGCAGCGGATTCGTAAAATAATTCTTATTGCCTTTAAGCAACATAATAACGACTTAAAATAGAAACAAGCAACCATAAACTCTTCAAATAATTAAAACTCGGTAATAATTAAAAGATCACAAGCAGACATGCGACAATTCCCCCCCGAGTGCTACGTATCAGAGCGACTGACCACCGACTCGACCAAAGGTAACCGGCTACTTCTCAGGATTACCTGCACATTGTCACATAATGACAACATTCAACAGAAGGGGTGAGTTACAATTATTATAATTAGTATATGAACAACAATACAGCGAATAAGAATAGTAACAAACACCACTTCACAAATTAATCAAATATCAACACCATAAACCAACAAATATGCAACTTAAATGAGACCCGACTAGTTATGCATGTGGTACCATTCGGAGTAAAACCCCCAACTTAAAATTTGCCAATTTAATGAGGCATCAAGGCATAAGCCTTCAACTTTCAACTTTTGCCAATCCAGGCCAACATGGTGTGAGCAACGGCTCCGACAAAATGCTTATGAATTTATATGACATATAGGACTTCACACGCAAACAACATAGCCACACTAACAACACATATCAACTTGTACGACGGAGGCAACTTATAGATCAACTTTGGCATGAAAGCCTATGATATAACAACTTCGTAACTATTCCGTGAATCGGAAACAACATATTAACTCAGCTGTACTTATATTAATATTTAGCAATACAATTTCCAGCAAAACAATGCTTCAAAATCAACAATAATATGATCCTACGTAACCCGACGAATTTCGTTAGATTTCGAGCAACTAAATTTTTCGCCTAACTCGGCTAAACCGGCTAATTCCTACACTATCTCTACTTTCTGCGACTAATATAACTTTATTACGAAACTGGAATTTTCCTAAATTTCTTTAAATACATCCGTCTTGGAAATCGATTATTACTACTGATATTGTTAATTTGCAGAACCTGCATTCTTCTGCTAAACCCACACACAGTTACTATATTTTGTTTTTCTGCATTACTAATAGGTACAGTTTTCGTACCAATTTCACACTTACTGATTAGCCTTATTAAATCTTATACAAAATATTTCTACTAGTCCTCACATATCTACTTTAATAAATTGAATTAAAAAAAATCTTCACATATCTAATTAATTAAGTTGAATTAATTAATTCTCACCTAGTAGATTTAAGCAAGTTAATTATTACAATGAGTTAAATTAATGACATATTGAATTAGTGAATGGAAGTAATAAAATATTATGACTTAAATAAAAGGAGTGGAAATGATAAAAAAAAGGGAAGTGTGAGACACCTCACAGCATGGCCTGCGCCATGGCTGTGGGCCCATTCTCCCCCCACCACACCTATGGCCCGCGCCATAGTCTCCCCCTCCCCACTAGTGGCCTGCGCCACATGTTATATGAGGTGTGGCCTGCGCCACACTCCCCTTAGTGGGACAGGTGGCCTGCGCCACACCCCCCCCCTTTTTTTTTCTTCTTCTCCTTCTTTCTTACTGGTCTCTCTCTCATTCTTCATTCTTATACTAATTTGTTTTCTGGTGAAATACTCCAACAACAGCAACATCAATAACTTTAAAATCAACTAAAATCCAGAAATTCAACAACTAATTCACAAAATTAACAATTTCATCATAATATGTATATAATTTCTACAAAATCTCAAGAACCACAATTAATTATTTCAACCTAACTACCCAAATCACCGTACTGAAATTCATACCCAATAATAATAATCGAACCCACCCTTACCTTATTATTTTGGATCAAAGATTGCTCTAAGAATCGGATTCCGGAAATTTTCTTCTCCTTCCCTCCTTGATCGTACAACAGTTCTCCAATTCCTCTTCTGCTAACTTCTCTCCACTACTGTTTCTTTTCTTTTGTTTCTATTACTTATTTTATTTTCTCTTTATTAAATTACCTAAATATCCTAATTTCTAATGGGCCTAATATAACACCTCTCATTTTACTAATTAGTACATAATGATAAGCCCACTTACTCAAATAACACCACAATTATATTATTATTTCTTATAATAATTTCTACGACTTTCGACTAAATTTCTGACTTATCGATTAAATTAGCTACAACATTAAATATTCCGGTTAACCGCAATAATTACTTAAATATTAAAATAATAAATAATTATTTGGGCGTTACAATGTAAGTCCCAAAGGTGTGCATTTCTAGGACTCTGGGGTAAGTTATAACGTAAAACTCTTGCCCAAATGGATAAAGTTTAGTAATTCGCTTTGTTCGATGAGACTAACATTTCCCTGACATATCTATTTGACTGGGTATCTAGAACCCGATGTTCAAGTATTGTGTAATCAATAAGAGCTATGTTTTTTATGCGTTTTTCTATTACGAGTATGGTAATATGTGATCGTGTGATCAACCATTATGAGAACTTATGATTTTGACCTCTACGTTTGTTCACCTAATACGCGAGTGTAATATTAGGATAACTGAGTAGTAATATGCACCTTTAAAGTCGAGTGGACTCATAAGACAGAGAAACTCCATTGAGATATATTATCTAATCTCATTTATGTTGTTATCTTTAAGGTATTTTGAGGTAGGACAAAGGTAAAGGCATGGTAGCCTAAAAATTGAAGACCTTTATGCTCGTGTTTTATGTTCCATTGTGCTTGAGATCTTAAATTTATGTAGACATCTATTTTAAATCATGCACAATGTTTTGTATTAGTATGTACTGTATACTATGTTATTTAGATACTTATATATGTTTTTAATATCGTATCGATACTTTGACTAATGCTATTCTAAATAAGTGTTTAATCGGTTTTTTTTAATAATCAAGATCAACAATATATTAACGGAAGTACTGGGAATACTTCAACCCGATAAACAAAATCCATGGTACAACCATAACACCCCTAAACAAAGAGAAAATAAAATTACAAAAATTCTCTAGGATGGTGGAGCCAATCAAAGAAAGAGCAACATGAAAATTGTTTACTCGACTTCGATAATAATAGCCAGGAATAAAAAACCAATCCTATCAAAAATGGTTCCTGGATCAAAAATAGCGTCCTTGAAAATAATATTATTCCCATAGATCCATCTACACCAATAAGAAATCAACCAAATAATCTTCACATTAGCCTTATGTCTAGCATATGGAAAACCAACTAACCACTCCAGAAGATGTAAATAGCTGAGATTCCCTCTAGGAACCGGAATATCCAACCAATCCGCCAATAAATTCCACACAATCAAGATCTTATAACAAGAGAAAAAGAGATAAAAAAGTATATTCAACCGAATCAAAACAGAAAACACAAACCTTATCGTGTTCTTTAGAAATAATCCTTAGAGGAAAGAATACCGCGAGACGGAAGACCATCGAATAATAATCCCCATATGAACACTTTCACCTTCAAAAGAGCTTTTGATCCCCAAGAATAATCTAATGTAAGTTTGTATGTTACAAATTTTGATAAAATAAATAGATATTCTTCGTCGCTTCTTCCTCACTTCTTCAAATCTTCAAAACCTAGAATAGAATCAACCACGACAAAATCATTTGTAGGTAATTTCTATGAGTCTCAAACCCTAGTTTCTGGTTGCAATAAAGTTATGAAAATGTTCAATTCAAATTCAACTGAAAAACCCTAAAATAAGATTCTGGAAGTGTTCTAATTCAGGATTTGGTTGCAAGCTACTCATATAGGATGATAAACTTGAACGCAACACATCAACTGAGCACAAAAACTCAATCAAATGCAATTCCTCAAAGGTAGTTCAAGAGTTAGGTTGCATAATTAAAGATCTTGAAGTTAGGAAAAAAGAGAAGATGAAATTGAAGTTGGAAAACAAAAGGAAGAATGCCAAAATGTTTTAGCTTTTGTTGACTCTTTCATGGTGTCTCTTCTTTGCTTACCAGAAATGGTAGTGGTTTTCATGTTCATGGAGTTTTTAATTTTTGTTAGTCCCTAAAAGAAGGATAATTGTTGAATTTTGTTCCTGTAAGACTGCATTATGAAATGAATCAGAACCAATGAAATTTTTTATTTCTGTCCCTATATGTTTGTAGCTTCTTGTTTTACATCTCTATTTTTTAATGATTTGTATTACATCCTTGTTTGTCAATGATATGTTTGTATGTCATCCCTGTATTACACGCGTTTACTTAATATTGTAGAACATAAAGTCATATAAAGTTGTCTCAAAATACAACAAAGACAAACCATACATAAACCATAAAGATGTCTCAGAATTACATAAAGCCAAAAGGCATATAATTTTGTCTGAAAGTACAAAAAAGACACACCATACATAAACCATAAAGATGTTTTATGTCTAAAAAATACATAAAGTTAAAGGGCATACACTTTTATCTCAAATTACAATAAAGACACTTCAAACATAGCCAAGAGGCAACAAAATACACCATAACAAGATGCTTAAGGGCCCTTATCCACATCCATAGGTTTTGATAGATTACTTCTTTCTCCTTTCAAGTTCTTGCATCTATGGACCCTTGTCATATCACTCCTCCTAAACTTTAATTTTCTTACAACTTGTGGGTTGTTTGTTTTCTTCTTTTGTAAAATATAGATTATTAGAGGAGCAATACATCAACAAAATAATTTCAAATTATTATGAAATGGTATGATAAACTCAATTATTTTAAGAACTCTTGGAGTAGTAGAAATAAGTGCATCAGGTACATCATCAGTTATTGGAACAGGTGCACTCAAAATATAGTCAGGTACATCATTAATTTGTGAAAATGCAACAGTTACACTATGGCTGATGTAATAGATGCAATATGATTTGGTTGACTCTGTGTAGATGCAACAGGTCAATTAACAATAAGATTTGGATGAGTTTGAGCGCCTCAAATGTTGCTGCAAGATTTGCAGCAAGCTTTTCAAACTCAAGGTCAACTTCAATTTGAGTTTCATTTTAAATGACATTAATAACATATGAAAAGTTACAACAAGTTCAATACCTTTCATTTTTTAGCTCTTGGGTAAACTACTTGACTTGTACAACTTCTTGTATTATGGCCATTTAGTTATTGTTTCCTTAAATTCTTTAAGTGATACAAACTCCAATCTCACTTTGAATATTTAATTCTTGCTCAAATCCTGCATCTTAAAGCTTAGATATTTTAGTTCCTTTTCTCTATAAGAAGGATCATGGTCACCACTACCAAGCTCATCACTGGCATAGTTGATGTCCATCTCATTATCCACACCACTAGATGACCCTACATTATCAACACCAATTGGTACTTTCTTTGAAGTATGCTAGTTCTTCCTTGTTGCAACTTATATCCTACCTCTTTTTCCATTTTCTTCATCTTGATTTTAAATAAAATCAAAATAATCATCCAACCCAATATGACTTTCATCCTCACTATCATCAAATGATAAACCATCAACTTCAAAGTCACTATCATGATTGTCCTTAGTGTCCTCACTATCTTTATTTACATCGCATACTTCAACTTGTTCAACATCACCAACGATATCTTCTTCAAATCATTCAACACCTGCAACATTACCTTCTTTAAATTGTTTAACACCATCAACATTAAATTCTTCAACTTGTTCAACAACACCAACATTACCTACTCCAACATTTTCAACATCACCAATATCATTACCTATTTCAACATTTTCAACACCACCAACATCATTACCTACTACATCTTGTTTAACACCCTCAACATCATCTTCTTGAAAATAACCTACACCAGCATCTTGTGCATTGCATTTACCTTTATGCTCAACATATATATGCACTACACATTTCATTTCCATGGCATATTGATATACCTTATCAGCATTTGTATCATTAAATATTCTATTATACCTATTGTTCTGGACTGGGCCATGACATTATGCACGGCACGGCCCAATGCTCGTCGGGTCTAGGCCCAAACGACCGGGCACTTGAATGTGTCGGGCAAAGGTCTTTTCACCCCGCCAAGGGGACGTCACCTCGATGACTTGACTGTGTGTCGGGCAAAGGGTGCAGTGCCCGCTCAATGATCGTCATCCACAGGTCATCAACCTATGTCACGGGCATCTGACCTACGTCGGGCAGACCCACGTCTGCCACCTCATCTGACACGTCACCCAACTCCCCTGTATTATCTCCTTAGGGATAGGGGCAGTTGGACCAGGGAGCAGACCTTTGGTCTAGGTCTTCACGCTTCTTACGCGTCCCCTGGCAGCTCCTCCTTGGGCCTAGCTGATCCAGCCCATTAGGAGCCTTGGCCCAGCGCTGGGGGCTCAGTATAAATACCCTTTCATAGCAAAGGGTCAGGTATTCTAACTTACACTCTGATAACCTTATTCTGTACCTCTTCTGACTTAAGCATTGGAGCACCTTGCAGGTACACCCCCCTCTCATTCACATATTCTCTGGCCCAGTCTGCTATCCTTGGAAGGCCTTCCTGATCAGGTAAGATCAGTGGCGCCGTCTGTGGGAATTAGCTATCCCCATCTTCATCAACAGAGGATCAAAGCTCATTTATTCCTGTCCTTCCAACATGGCCGGAGAACAACCTAACGAGCGCAGTCGTCCCCTCGTCGACTACACTATGGACGACGGCCCACAGTCCCACGAAGCAGACGCTCGGGACGGTCGCCCATCCACCCCGTCTCCAGAGCCTCAAAACAACGGAGATGTCCCTCACACCCAAAATCAAGGGACGGAGACGTTTCATCCCATCCCCGTCCCCATTGAAGGAGACGCCATAATGATTGCCATGGTGAATGCCCTCAACCAGGCCGGTTCTATGCTCTACCAGCAGCACGAAAGAATCATGGCCCTCGAAGCCGAGCGACAAGAGGCCCGACCCCAGCAGGAGCGGAGAACACAGCAACGTTCAGAGCCAACAAAGAAGCGCGGGCGTCGCTCTCCCGAACCCCATGTCAGCAGGGCACGCGCCCGCCGTGAGAACGGTCGAGCAGGGACATCACCAAGGCGCGGGCGCAACCCCGACAACAATGAATTATCTCCACCGAGGAGCGACGAGGAAGACTTGCACTGCCCCCTGTCTCGGGCAATAATGGAAGCCCCGCTCCCCAAAGGCATGGAGAAACCGCCCAATCTAGCTGTGTACGACGGGACCACAGATCCCGACGACCACGTCGACAACGTCAACGCAATGCTCGACTACCGCAATGATATCACCGGTCATCTCAAATGCCGACTGTTTTCAACGACCCTCAGGAAAGGGGCCATGGCGTGGTACAAAAGCTTGGCCCCCGAATCCATTACATCTTGGAGAGTCATGAGGTCCATGTTCACCAGACACTTCACGGCTTCCCGTCGTCACCCCAAGACTGAAGCGACCCTTGAAGCCATAGTGCAAAAGAAGAATGAAACACTGCGCTCATATATCGAGCGATTCAACCAAGAAGCTGTCGAGGTGGATACCACCGAACACATGAAGAAGTACCTTCTCGAGAGAGGGCTCTTGCCCGACAGTGAGCTTAGCAGAGCCGTCGGGATCGAGCCTCCCCGCACCTTGAACGAACTTCTGCACAAGGCCCAGGCCTACATCAGATACGAGGAAAAACAGGTAGCACACAGTGCCCGCAGCGGACGTAATGCTGTGGATACCGAGCATCCCAAACGCGAGGACCCAAACATCCCCCGTCGCAACGGGGACAAGCGAAGAGAAGAGAGACCTCGCGAGCTCCGGGAAGGAAGAGGCCCCGCGGGCCGATACAGCGAGTACACCTTACTGACAGCTCCTCGAGAGCGCATCCTCGCAGAATGCATCAACTCTGAATTTAAACAGGGCAGAGTCAGGTTCCCAAAACCGTCTGCGCCAAAGCCTCACACCGAAAAATCTAAGTACTGCAGGTTCCACAGAAGCCACGGGCATGTGACCGAAGACTGCGTCCACCTGAAGGATGCAATAGAGATTTTAATCCAAGAAGGGCACCTAAAACAGTATACGAGGAAGAACAAAACCCCCAGACATGACGAGGTAGAGAAGAAGAGACCCCGGGAAGAAACACCCCCCGACAACTCTCCCTACCAAGTGGCCCTCTGCGTGTCACGCCCGGAAGATTTCCTCCTCCCCGGGCCATTGCCCGAAGGCAGAGTTGCTGCACTCAGTCCCTGGGAAGACTTCCCAACCTCACTGGTAATATCAGGTGGGGGAATTAACGGTGAAGCCGCGGCCCTCTCAGTCAAACGCAAGTTCGACGAACTCCTACTGACTGCCCCCGAGCAAAAGGCGACCCTGACAAAATATCGAGGAAAATCCAACCCAATATCCTTCTTCCTGGAGGAACTTCCGGGCGGATCCCCAAACTCAGGCATCCCACTGTTGATCAGGGCAAAGATGGCCCAGTTCGACGTCCGACGCATCCTGGTCGATCAGGGCAGCTCGGTGGATATCATGTACGTCCACCTCTTCAAGACTCTGAAATTAGACAAGACCAACTTGGCCCCCTACGTCGGATCGGACCTCCAAGGATTCAATGGAGCAACAACAAGGCCGTGGGGATATGTCGAGCTCCTCGTCACCTTCGGCGAACAGGAAACGGCCAGGGAAATCAAAATCCAATTCCTGGTCGTGGACTGTCCGTCCCTTTACAATTGCATCTTTGGACGCCCAACACTGGCCGAACTCACCGCGGTCCCATCCACCGTCCACGTGAAGATGAAATACTACACCAAATTGGGACGCGTGGTCACCATCCACGGCGACATTGAAGCTGCCCGGCGATGCTACGACGATGCGGTGAAAGGACAAGCCGTGGTCAGCACAAAGAGTAACTGCAACAAAAAGCTCAGGACCGAGGACCCTCCCCGGGGAGTTAACGCCATCGACCTCGATTGCCGCAACGGGCTAGTCGAAACCGAAGAAGGGAGGTCCACCGAGGAACGATCTCTCGAACACCCGGTCCGACCAATCCCCGACGGAGAATTCGAACTCATTCCCCTCGGGGACGATCCAGAAAGGACAGTGAAGATAGGCAAGGGACTGCCCGAGGGAACAAGAGAGAAGCTCGTGGCATGCCTCAAAGAGAACTCTGACCTCTTCGCTTGGAATGCTGCAGAAATGCCCGGGCTGGATCCTGAGATCGCGTGTCACAAATTAGCTTTAGACCGGGCAGCCAAGCCCATAGCACAGCGTAGGCGCAAACAGTCCCCCGAGAAGGCAGAGGCTGCCGAACGAGCTGTAAAAGACCTCCTAGAGGCAAATTTTATTTCTGAAGCCCAGTACACAACCTGGCTCTCTAATGTAGTCCTCGTTAAGAAAAATAATGGAAAATGGCGTATGTGTGTTGATTATACTGATCTTAATAGGGCTTGCCCGAAAGATGCTTTCCCCCTCCCTAATATAGATATGCTCGTAGACAATTCTGCAGGTTTTAAACTCTTGTCCTTCATGGACGCATATAGTGGATACAACCAAATCCCTATGTCGCCCACAGACAAGAGACACACAGCATTCATGACCCCGACGGGCAACTACTATTACAACGTAATGCCGTTCGGGCTCAAGAACGCTGGTGCTACGTACCAACGCATGATGAACAAAGTCTTCAAGGACGAAATAGGGGACATGCTCGAAGTATACATGGACGACATGATCGTCAAATCACACGAGGAGGTTACCCATGCTCGACATCTAACCAAAGTGTTCGAGCAGGCGAGGCAGTGCAAAATGAGGTTCAATCCCGAAAAGTGCACGTTCGGAGTACGGGCAGGAAAGTTCCTGGGGTTCTACCTCACCGAAAGAGGGATCGAGGCCAACCCCGACAAATGCCGGGCATTCTCAGAATTCCCGACCCCGAGGACCAAGAAATCGATCCAAGCCCTCAATGGAGTGCTCGCCTCACTCTCCCGTTTCATCGCCAAGTCCGCCCAGCACGCACTACCATTCTTCAGACTCCTTCGCAAAGAGGCTAGCTTCGACTGGACCGACGAATGCGAGCAAGCATTACTCCATTTAAAGAAGGTTCTCTCCGAACCCCCGGTCTTATCGCGACCATTAGAAAAGGAAACCCTATACCTATATCTGTCCGTGGCGACCGAGGCCGTCAGTGCCGTTCTAATAAGAGAGACCAACGAGGGACAAAAGCCCATCTATTTTACGAGCAAAGCACTCCATGGCCCTGAGCTCCGATATCAGCAAATCGAAAAGGTCGCCCTGGCCCTCATCAATGCGGCGAGGAGACTACGATATTACTTCCTCGCACACACGATAAAGGTGAGGACCGACCAGCCAATCAAACAGCTACTCGGGCGACCAGATATGGCCGGGAGAATGCTCAAGTGGTCGCTAGAACTCTCCGAATTCGACATACAATACGAAAGTAGGAAAGCCTTGAAAGCCCAAGCACTGGCCGACTTCGTCGCGGAAATGACCCACTGCCCGACACAAGCAGAGGGCGCCCACAAATGGACGATCTTCGTCGACGGCGCCTCTAGCACATCAGGCAGCGGAGCCGGGATCATCCTCGAGAACGAGGATGGGATCCTGATCGAGGTTTCGTTAGCACTGGCTTTCCCGACGTCGAACAACCAAGCCGAATACGAGGCTTTTATCGCAGGCCTGAGGTTAGCCGAGGACCTGGGAGCAAAAGAAGTAAAAATATCCACAGACTCCCAGCTCGTAGCCTCACAAGTGCGAGGAGAGTACCAAACCAAGAACGACAACCTCGTCGAGTACTTGTCCCTTGTCAAAGAAAAACTTGAGAAATTCGAAAAGTGGGAAGTTCAACACGTACCTCGCGAGCACAATACACGGGCAGACATCCTCTCGAAACTAGCCAGCACGAGGAAAAAGGGTGGGAATAAATCAGTAATTCAAGAAATCCTTCCTCGACCCAGCATCGACAAACTACCTCCTCCATTCGAGGTCAACACTATCGAGGATGCTCACTGTTGGATGACACCCATCTACAATTACCTCACAAGAGATGAACTCCCAGTTGACCCGAAAGAGGCGGCCACTGTCAAACGACGAGCGTGCTCGTACGTACTCCTCGAAGGTAAACTCTACCGGAGAGGGTTCTCCATCCCGTTACTTAAGTGTGTCGAGGAAGAGAAAGTCCCCGACATACTTGGAGAAATACACCGAGGAATTAACGCTCAACACCTCGGCGGGCGATCGCTCGCACGAAAAGCCCTTCGAGCAGGCTACTACTGGCCGACCATGCAAAGCGACTCAAAGGAGCACGTCAAAAAGTGTGACAAATGCCAACGACACGCCGACATGCACCTCGCGCCCCCAAATGACCTAAAATCACTGTCTTCCCCATGGCCCTTCGCATGGTGGGGCATGGACATCCTCGGACCCTTCGTCACCGGATCATCCCAGAATAAATACCTCATCGTCGGGGTGGATTACTTTACAAAATGGATTGAAGCAGAGGCACTAGCTAAAATAACCGCGCAGAACATTCTCCGGTTCTTTAAACGCAACATCCTCGCTCGGTTCGGCATACCCCAGGCCCTCGTCACGGACAACGGGACACAATTCACGGACGGAGGATTCCAGGACTTCGTCGCCAGCCTGGGCACTAAACAACATTTCACGTCTTTCGAACATCCACAGACGAACGGGCAAGCGGAGGCGGCCAACAGGGTAATCTTACGTGGCCTTAAACGAAGACTCGGCGACGCAAAAGGGGCATGGGTCGAGGAACTACATAGCGTCCTATGGGCTTATCGCACGACACCACATTCCACCACCGGGGAGACCCCATTCCGACTGACTTACGGCACCGAAGCAGTCATCCCGGTGGAAATACGGGAACCAACGAGGAGGATAGAAGAGCCCCTAGACGAGGAACTGAACGACGAGACCCTTAGAGCCGAGCTCGACCTAGTCGAAGAGATCCGTTCCGAAGCAGCCCTAAGGGAAATGTCCCTCAAACAGAAAATAGCACTACGCCACGACGCGAAAGTCATAAAAAGAGAGTTCCAGGTCGGCACCCTGGTCCTCAGAAGAAACCAGAAAAACCCAAAAGAGGGTAAACTGGCCGCCAACTGGGAAGGCCCCAACCGCGTCCGCGATAAGACGAGCAACGGGGCCTATTACCTGGAAAACCTACAAGGGGAAGAACTCGCTCGACCATGGAACGCAGAAAAACTTAGACAATATTACAGCTAAATATACCACGGGGAGACGTGGCTGGTACGACCACGCTCTTCGTCTCCAAAACCCCAGAGAGGAACCGCGAGACCCGGGGACGAGCCGGGGCCACATAGCGAACACAACCCTCCCCGACGATTGGGATCTTGACCGAGACTCAACGTCGAAGTACCAGGACAGGCAGGGCACCCAGCTCGTGATGGGAAAGCCCAAGCCCCGAAACCGGGGTTCGAACAACGGACCCGGGCTTCGATCCCAACGGGCACAAAGCCCGACACTTCATCGGTTCCCTAAACCGAGGAGATTAACGTGGTCGAGCAGAGTACGAATTCATAAAAGCAAATATCATACATACACGAACACAATGAATGACAACAAAAAACATTCATATATTAAAAGCAATAACAGCGGCCGAAGCCAAGTACGCCCGAAGGCCATATTACACATGCCCGAAGGCCAAAATACATAACGGGCACGCAGGCCACATAATAAGGCACGCAGGCCATAAAAACTATAAATCAAAAACAAATAACTAAGACTCCGCTCGGAGCACTGCCTCTTCCTCCTCCTCTTCCTCATCCCCCAGCTCCTCCTCCGCTTCAAACGGGCAGACGATCTCACCATCCCTGACACAGTAATTATGGGCCGACCCCTCTGTCACCAACTCAGGGTTCAGAAGCCTAAGTTGTTCGACAGCATTGTCGAAACCCTCTTTGAAAACGGCCACAAGATCTTGGTTGAGAGAGCGTATATGCCCCAGCAGCTCACCGCGAGAACCAAGGGCACGTTCCTCTTCGGTCTCGTCGGCCAGAGAACGGACCTTTTCCTCGAGAGATTCAATCTGAGCCCACAGGCCAGCATTGTCCTCGGTCAGCTTCTGATGATCGGCCACCTGCTCTTCCAAGCTCGCCTTAGCAGCCTTCAACTGGTCCCGTTCCTTCTCTGCCTCGTCCAGCTTCTGGCTCAGCCCTTCCTGCATCTGATGCTCCTCTTTGTAGTCCGACAGGTCTTTGGACAGCTTGTCCTTCTCTGACCGGACCTGCACAAGGGCATCCTCCAACGAGGCAGTGGAGACCGAAGTGTCGGTCAAGACCATGGCCGTCTCCATCACCCGGATGACAGCTGCCAGGTCCCTAGCCAGCTCCTTGCGTCGGGCACCAGCATCTTGGTCCAGTATAGCCTTTGCCTCAGGCGCCGGCACATCAATCGCGTCCTCGGCCTTGAAGAATGACCGTTCCACGTAGCAAGGAGGTAATAAATAGCTGCCCGGTCCGCCCGGACTTCCCAAGGATGACCTCGAAAGAGTCCCCACCGGACGCTTCCGCTTGCGGAGAGGAGAGGCCGCTGGCGACGGGCTATCAGGTATATCTATCGGGCTAGCCCGAGGAGGAGAGGAAGGAGTCGAGCTTGCCACGTTCGAAGTCCCGACCCCAGCATCGGCAGCAGTCTCCAGGACACGGGCCACAACCTTCTTTTTCTTCTTGGGCACCCGGTCAGCTGCACCGGCCTGATTGGCCAGCTTCAAGACTCGATCACGCGTACTGGGCATGGCACCTGCGAAACATTACACACAAACATTAGCGAGCGAAAACATAGACAAAAATAAAAGACTAAACAAAATCTGCTTACTCAATAATGCTAGAGCCTCCTCCTCGGTATCACACTCGAGCAAGGCCTTGGTATTGATGTAGCGCGTCTCAGTAATTGGTGCTCCGGCCTCATCAAGGTAGGGCACGCCCTGTCGATTCGCCCAGAACCCCAAACTGAAGCTCTGCACGTACTCAACTAGCTTCTTATACGCGAGCCTATCCTCAGTGTCGAGCATCGCATATTTAATCCTATAGTGGGCGGTAGAGAGGTTGAAGTGATCGCGCTGCCACCTCAGCGGTATCTTCGACATCAGTTTCTCCTCCCCGTTGGCTGCTCGTTGATAGTAATACAGGGAGTGAAGGGCAGCCCGGGTGATCGGCCTCACCACGTACCAACGACCCTTGAAGTGGCGGGCAGAGTCCACATACGTTTTGAACAGGCGCACGGGCTGTTTAAAAGAAACCCAACTATGACGCCCGTGGAAGCCAGACCGTTGGAGATGGAAGACATGAAAGAAGAGGGCTCGAGTACACCCGATACCGAGGAACCGGCAGACTAACTCGAATGCCCGCATGAAGGCGAGAGCGTTGGGATGCAGTTGGGACGGCGCCAGCCGAAGCCATTTGAAGATCGACATCTAGAAGGAGTTGAAGGGCAGTCTGATCCCCGCCTCCCGGAAAGCGAATTCGTACATAGTGAACTGCTTCCCCGGGAAATGATGGCATATACGGTCCTCCTCTTTAAGAGCACAGCAATACCAGTTCGGCGGGTCCTCCCGACTTATGTTTTCGACCATAGCGTAAGCGATGTTCGCCTCATTACAGAAGTATGATCCCTCCTCCAAAGGCTCGTCAGCAACCCAGGAGAAATCTACTTGCCCGGAAGAAGAGGCGTGCTCGGTACCATCCCGGACACTCCCATCCCCTACAGGTAGACGAGCGATGGTCGCATCTTCAGTCGAGGACCCGAAATCTTCCCCCCTCGGTCGTAAACGCCCGGTAGCACCTGAAACGCAGACAGAAAGAGTGAATTCGACGTCATATCAAATCCACCCTTCCACCGCAGGTCAAGTGAAAGGGCGTGGTAGCAACAGACACTAACTGTGCTCAACTCAGAGATACGAACGTTCCTAAGAGACCGGGCAGAAAATTCATACACCTTATGCAAATATTGCTCGACATGTGTAATTTCTGCCCGGTACAGTACAATCCTAACCCTATTTTTCTACCATCTACAGTCCATTACACTATTCCTAAGTCAAACCTAACCACATTTCTACAGATGTAACATACATTTGACGGAAAACAGAAAGGAAAATGATGGATTATAAAAACAAAACGGTACCTGACATATAGAAGTTGTAAAGAAGACGGTGGCGCACGGGCAAAGACGGTGGTTCAGATAATGAGACGGGCGGAGACGGCGGTTCAGACGGCCAAACGAGCAGACAAGAGAAAATATTTAGAACTTCCGGTGAACGTAGGAGCGAAAAAGTGAAAATGAAGTTACTCAACTTCCTTTTATAATGCCTGGCGCGTGGGCCAACGCGCTAGGTCATCATTGCCTACTGCCTACGCCGTCTTTGCACACAAAACGAAGCGACGCCATTAAGTCTGAGACACGTCTATCCAAAAAAGAAACTGAAACGACGTCGGGCATCTGTCCACTCCCCCGACACATCAAGACGCCATGTCCCCGCATCGAACCCTCGGCTGTTACGAGGAAGATGCGTACCCACCGATCACTTTCCGTCCTCGGTATTACCATGGAAAGAGGAGCTCGCGAACAAGTATACTACAGCCTCACATGCCGAACAGCCGCACCTCCCCGTCAACACGGGGAACCCCCAGTTACAACATAAGTCATCACTCTGACTCAGAGACTCGACTTGGGGGGCTCCTGTTCTGGACTGGGCCATGACATTATGCACGGCACGGCCCAATGCTCGTCGGGTCTAGGCCCAAACGACCGGGCACTTGAATGTGTCGGGCAAAGGTCTTTTCACCCCGCCAAGGGGACGTCACCTCGACGACTTGACTGTGTGTCGGGAAAAGGGTGCAGTGCCCGCTCAATGATCGTCATCCACATGTCATCAACCTATGTCACGGGCATCTGACCTACGTCGGGCAGACCCACGTCTGCCACCTCATCTGGCACGTCACCCAACTCCCCTGTATTATCTCCTTAGGGATAGGGGCAGTTGGACCAGGGAGCAGACCTTTGGTCTAGGTCTTCACGCTTCTTACGCGTCCCCTGGCAGCTCCTCCTTGGGCCTAGCTGATCCAGCCCATTAGGAGCCTTGGCCCAGCGCTGGGGGCTCAGTATAAATACCCTTTCATAGCAAAGGGTCAGGTATTCTAACTTACACTCTGATAACCTTATTCTGTACCTCTTCTGACTTAAGCATTGGAGCACCTTGCAGGTACACCCCCCCTCTCATTCACATATTCTCTGGCCCAGTCTGCTATCCTTGGAAGGCCTTCCTGATCAGGTAAGATCACCTATCAACATCACTGTTATACCGCCATAACAAATACTCGAAATGCTCAAGCTCAATTAACTCTTTCACGATACTCGTTGCTTCAAATAAGCTCCACCTATCCAAATGTATTTCCACTGCATGCTCATTTCCATTGTATAATATACTAAACAATCCCTATCAAATCTACCCCGGTAATGAAAAATCAAACTGAACTCCATAACACGCAAGTTTCAAGAAGACACAATGAACAAAGCTAACTCACTAATACAATGAAGAAAGAATATACAATAGATGAGATTGAGTTCAAAATATGTGATTGTGTTACTTGGTCATGAAATAAGCATTTCACCATCTTTGTATGTTCCTTCGTCTCCTCCCTCACACAAGTTTCAGATTAATGTATGACATTGTCTCCATTAGACCATATTTGAAAAAATTATAAGTTAACTTTGTGAGTTTATGCCCAAATTGGGTAAGCAACATTAAGAATCATTGAAGTGGATTTTCAGGTAGTTAAATGGTACAACAAGTCTTGGTATCATGTTTAGTAGTGAACATGTTGATCCATCAGTTGTTAGATATGTTGATTCGGACTATGTTGGTGTTATAGATGATAGAAGGTTTATAATAGGGTATGTATTTACATTAGAAGGATGACCTATTTGTTGGAAATCAAAAGTTCAATCAACTGTGTCCATGTTGACAACTGAAAAAGAGTACATGGCAATAGGTGAAGCTACAAAGGAAACATTATGGCTTACAATTGGGTGTTAGATTGTGATAGTCAAAGGTCCATTTATTTGGAAAACAATCAAATGTATGAAGCAAAGACCAAGCTTATTGATGCGAGTTTCACAAGACTAGAGAGTTACTGGCATCTATACAAATTTAAAATTAAAAGGTTTATAATTTAGAGAATGCAACTGATGTGTTAACCAAGCCAGTTATTAGTGACAAGTTCAAGAATTGTTTGAATTTGTTAAATGTTTCTTAGTGTTAAGTAGGATATGTGTCTCCTTAGTTGCCAAAATGTGATCGTTATGCAGAAAATCTTCATAAGAGTTTGATACTGGCCATAGTTGAAATTGTTGAGTATGACCCATATTAAGACAAAGAGGAACACCATATGTATAAATTTCAAACAAATAGTAGGCCTAAATGTTTGTTGTGGGAATGAGACTAGAGAATGTAGGGGCATTAGCCTCCGTTCTATGGTTTATGGGATATTATTTTAAACTAAGTCATAGTATTATATATATTGCTTGTATTAATGTAACCCTAATTATTAGACAAAAACCAAGAGAACTATAGTTACTCTATAGTCTTAAAGGTACACACCATTGGTCAAACTGCATTACAAAGATTGACCGTGTTCATTCTCTTTTACTTCTATTTCTCCTTAATATTCTATAATGGTTGTTGTTCTAACAAGATCTAATTTCTATATGACATATTTTATTAGAGCGAGAAAGATAAAAGGGTAATAATATATTTCTTGATTTCAAGCCAAACATAAGAGTAAAACAATGCAAACCTTATTATCACAACAAAGTCAAACACATTAACCATAAGTTAAACTCATGAGTCTAAGCAAGACAATGAAAAACTTATAATTTGAAACGAGTAACACACTTGTGTTACACAAACATCACGAAAACCCAACATTTAAATCAACATTAATAAAAATAAAATAACACAATTTCATTAAATTTATTTCATTAATTTCCAAAGTTCTTACAAAAGATGTATTGAATTAATATATTACATTTCACATTAGTAAAAACAAAGCTACATAACTTCATTAAAAATATTTAAATTGTGCATTGCATTAAGTACATTACATAATCAACTTATACATTAACATTAAAATCATGAAAATTACAAAATAAAAATTCTTTTAAATTTTGTTCCACTTAATTGTATTCTTGAGAGCCACCACAATTTCTCTTATTTCTTGGTTTCATGCATCAATAGAGTCTTATTATGCTTAAATCATGTGTCTTTGTGCTTCAATTTTTCCTTCATGCTCGATTTTTTTTCCTATGTTCTTCATTTAAAAACTCCAATCTCATTATTTTCTTCATGATACAGATGTAATTCTCATCTTTCACTTCATCATAAAGCCGATCAACATAGACACACCCAATTATGTTCTTCATTTAAAAACTCCAATCTCATTTTTTTCTTCATGATACAGATGCAATTCTCATCTTTCACTTCATCATAAAGCCGATCAACATAGACACACCCAATTATGTTCTTCATTTAAAAACTCCAATCTCATTTTTTTCTTCATGATACAGATGCAATTCTCATCTTTCACTTCATCATAAAGCCGATCAACATAGACACACCCAATTTGAATGGATCCATGCAGAAATAAAAAAAAAAGTCACACACTAACTCAAGTTATAAAACAATATAGATTGAAATTACTGAAGGATTATGAATTGCTTACCCTATAATGTGGAAATCCCCATAAATATTTTTCATAATTAATAATTGTTGTATTCTTTTGAAACACAATGAAATCCCTACATCAACAATTAGGTCTCCATCGTTGCTTAGGGCTTGAATAAACCTTCAAATCAAAATTATTATTGTTGTCTCCGCTAATTGAAAATGATTTAGGAATGGGAAAATAATGTGCATAACACATTCATATTCATCAATTTCAAATTAGAACAAGATGAATATGCAATTGATTTTGAATATGTAAGAGATAAATATGTAACCCCCGATTCAATTCAGGATAAGATACAAATATAACCTCTTTTAACTTGGAAGATGTGGTAGTTGGATCGAACTCTAGTGCCGACAAATGTAACTTATTGGTTCGTCAAACGATAAGTATGATGTCAATGTTTGTTCACATGTTGATCTTGTATCTTGTAGTTCAAGTATGCTTAAGCATGCAGTTGTCGAAATATTATGTTTGTTAGCATGTCGAATAAAACTGTGTTTGTAAGCCCAAATGTTAAATTAGCTTGTAATCTAGGTTTGCCCAGTAGTCTATAAATAGACTAATTCTCTCAGGTTTTTGAGAGAGGTTAATTGTTGTTATTCATTTGTAATCTTTGAATCATTGTTGAGTAAGGGGACAATAAAGTAATTTTAACCAATCCGAGCCTTCTTCATTCTTTTCTCTATTTTGTAAAACCTAAAAGAATTTCTTGTGTTTATTCAAAAAATTCAATCTTTTTCTTATATTTTGGTTTGTTCTTGACGATATCAATTCACAACAAAAGAATATGAAGTTGATAAGCACACAAATTTTGTCATGATCTAATTTTGTAAAACATGAAGGTGATGGCCCAATTTTATGATTTTACAATCGTTGAAGACAAAACTTAATAAGAGCAATTGGTGTTGACATGGACGCCACATGGATTAACTCAAATATGATGCTGAAAATTTTAACTGATTAAAAAAAATGAGTGGAATGGCCAAATATGATACATTTTAAATAAGTGAGAATCTCAAATATCCTTTTTAAAGTTACGAGACCAAAATAAATCTCAAATACAATAAACAATACTAAAAAAATTATTTAGAATTTTATTTATCATTGATAAAAATGATAGTGTCCCTTGCCACACACATTCTAAAAAAGAAGTTATTTAAGTCTTTTATTTATTATTAATAAAAATTAATGATGGTGTCCCTTGCCATACTAGCTAGGTCTTCAACTATATTTATAAAGTATTGTTGTGAACCTTTTTCTTTTTGCATATAACTAATCATACATCCAACTATAAATGAAAGAATAAAAAAAACCACCACTTTTATATTTAAATATAACAAGCTTTAGAGGGTTACCTTTTCTTCTAAAAACATTTCCACTTTTAATAAATAAAACATTCTTTATTATTGTTTTGAAAAGATTCTTCTTGTTTCCACCGTTGTTTGTATTCTTGCATCAAATTAAAAAGGATGAATGTTAAATTAAATTTGGCAGTCAAATAAATAATTTAAATATCTTATCACAAATTAATAAGTTCATATATTCTTTGTGTGCACATTTTCTTTGGCTTATAAAAAATATATGTCTTAAAGGAAACAATTTTTAAAATAAATTTTTTTTTTAATGATTTTATCTTTATTTTTTATATAAAAAAAATATTTTGATTCCTTTATTTTAATTTTAATTTTAATATTTAATATTGTTTAGTCCCCTCTCTATTTATGATTAATTTTGTTAATGTGATAATGCATAATTGAACAAATTTAGTATGACACATCATTAAAATATTATAGAAATATTAGATTTTTCAATCTAAAAGCTATCATGTCAATAAAATTTACTCTAAAATTTGACTCAAGAAAAATTAAAATCGATGATAAAATAAATAAATTTTTAAAATTAATAAATTAAAACTTTATTTTTCAATAAAAAATTCATTTAAACTAAAAATTTATATAAATAATTATCATATTATAATCTATTAATTGCAAATTATTAAATTATAATATTTGCTCATTTAATATAGAGCAAAAATCTATGCATTTGTGCCAACTACATTCCTACATGCAAATAAGTTCCATCATAAAATGATAAATGATTATTAATTAAAATATGATTAACACATGATGCATGCAATTATTGTTAAACCATACATAAATAGATCATCCTTGACGTGGTTAAGGAGCAAAAGGGTCCCTTTTGAGTTGTCTGTGGTTATTATATTTATATAATAATGTAGTTGCTCCTGCTTGCAAGCAAATACTTGTGTATATATATAATATATGATTTGTACAAACATAACACATTATATACATTATTTCATGATTAATATTTGCAATTTGACAAAAATAATTGAAGGAAAAAAACATAAATATTTTGTCATATTTATATTTAGGGAAACATATGGCAATAGTTTCCAGCTATGCTCATTAAGATTCTGCTTTAGTGTTTGTTTTTCTTCTTCAATGATGCTCACCAAACACTAGTGGGTATCTAGACAATATAAATGGAGGGCAATTGTTATAATTATGTTTGTGATAGTTTCTTTTCTATTTTATGATATGGACCCCAATATGTCAATAGAAAAACACATACAATTTTTATTATTAATTATAAATTATATTTTAAATTTGCATTTATTTTATATTAGAAGGTTATTACTCATTCTCCCATCTTCATATAGACGTATTTTGAAAATTCTTAGTAATTTCTTTTTGCATAAATTTCTTTAATATTTGAAGATTCTCATTTTTTTTTACTTTCATCATATCCAGTCATAAAAAAAGATGATGTGACAATTTTTTTTTACTGACGTGGATGACCAAATTATTATTTTATTTTATTTTTGAATTATTTTAATGTCACGTTGATATTTTATTTTTTATTTATATTATATGGACCCCAATATGAGAATTTTTAAATATTAGGGAAATTCATACAAGTTTTTTTTTTTACGAGGGAAATTTTCAAAAGGTGCCTATATGGCAGAGGGAGAATGTATATTGTTGTGAATTACAACAAAATTCAATATCAATTTGTGGGACAAAGAACAATAACAACCAAAATAAATGGTCTACAACAATAATAATCCGTACATAGATAATATAACAGAATAAGACAAAGAAAAACGAAGGTTTGTTTACTCAGTTCGATTAAACGATCTACACTGGGGGAGAGAGCAACTCTCCAATTCACTATACTCAGAAAGTTGTTACAAGATATTACAAATGAGTTACAAGAAAATAGTCTTTGCCTTCAGGTTCCCAAGAACAACCCTTAAGTCACCCAAGAACAACCCTATTTTCTACCCAAATGTTTCTCAACCTCTCCAACTTGAATCACTCAAACTCAATGTGTAATCCAAGGTTTACTTTGTGCTGAAACCTAATACCTTTAAACTCTTGCTCTTCCTTGTTAGTGCAAATCCTAAGATTGTAACACATAAAACATATAAGAGATACATATTTATATCATAAAATATCCAACAAACAAAGCTCAAAACCACAATAGTCCAAAACATGCCAAACGAGAAACTATCGGAAAGCCCGAAAACTTGAAATCACTATCCATTGTACAAATGTCATTATTCATCCATACAGATGTCACTATTAATCCGTACGAACGTTACTATTCATTCGTAAGGACACTATTCATCTGGCCTTTTCTTTCTTTTCGGTTTTTCGTCCGACTTTCTAAAACTTCTTATTTTGGCGGTAAATGCAATCTCCAAAATATGTTTTCCTTCTCTTCATCAACAAAGGTTTTAAGGCATATTTACAACAATATCCACCTAGACTTTAAACCACGTTGATACCAATTTAAAAATCAACAACATTGATGCTTTCTACAAAGTTAAAACTTTAATCAATAACTTTGATCAAATTCAAGCAACCTTTGAATCTTGATCTCGTCACTTGTATCCACCTGTTTCCAATTACCCTTTTCTGCCTAGGTAATTTAACAAGCCTACAAGTATGATTTTTCAACCACCCTTGACTCCACCTGTTTTCAAATGTCTCCCTGAAGGTTTTTCTTCTTTTATTTTGCAGTCCTTCAGTCACACTAAAAACATAATATCCAAGGCTAGCATAACCGTCCCTTAATTGAGATGTTACAATAACCTTTCTTACCTTATCATGAGTTAAATGATAATCAAAGATCTCTGTAACCGTTCCCTCACTACTGCTAGCATCTGTAGTAGGAAACTCCACCTCAAACTGAGTTTTCTCGTTTATAGTTTTTACCAGGTTTCTCCTTTGGTTTTCATTATTCTTATTTTAAAGAAATTATCTACCAACCAAGTAAGTTGTTTTAACCTTAAATCTTCCCCAAAAACTCAATAACAACTCAGCGGTAACATGCATTTTTATCCCTTTATTTCTGCAAAATTCATTATACTCCTCTGAAACTTTCTCAAGGCATTCATAACGCCTTAAACTCAAATCTCATAGCTCTTCCTTGTCATGAAAGCCTCCACTAGTTAACGATGAATGAATAACAACATTTGAACCTTCTAAAATATATATACCACGTATTTTATTCCCTTTAACAATAATTAATTCATCTCGCAAAATATTCAACTCTCCACATTCAACTCTAGTAGAATAGCCTAGATCATCAAACATACTTATAGATAACAAATTTTGCTTGAGTTCTGGAACATACCTCACATTGTGAATATGAAGTTCACGATCATTAAACATTTTAAATCTGACTGTACTAATACCACGAACATTCCATGTCTTATTATTACCAAGGCGAATTACTCCACCTTGCACCATCTTCAAAGTTTAAAAGTATTATATTCTTGGACACATGTGATAAGAGCAACTTAAGTTAACGACCCAACTATCTTAATTTTCCAAACTTGATACTATTAGTGCTTCGACATACTAATAACTTTCCTCACCCAAGGTAACTACAGCTTTAACAAAATCTTCATTGACCTTTCTTTCAGGACAATTCCTTTTAAAGTGACCGATTTTTTGACAATTAAAACATTTTACCTTTGACTTGCCAGACCTCATTGATTTGGATATCCCTTTACGCTTACCTCGCCCTCTTGGCACATTTAAGCCTTCACCACTATATTCAATCTTCAAATCTTTCGACTTTGAAAATTCTTTGGATTTCCACGCTGTCTGAACTTCATCCAAAGTAATAGTACCTTCCTTACCATAAAGAATGGCATCCTTAAAACGGCTCAAAGGATTTGGGTAATGAACTCAACAGGAGAAAAGCCTTATCCTATTTACCAATCTTCACTTCAATATTCTCAAGATCATCGATAATCTTGTGAAATTCTGTAAGTTGCTCAACTATGGATTTGTTCTCCACCATTAAGAATAAATAGAGTTGTTTTTTAAGATACAACCTATAAGCCAAAGACTTTGTCATATACAATGATTCAAGTTTTTCCCACATAGCAACCACAATTTTCTCCCTGGTGACTTCTCTTAGAACTTTATCCCCAAGGCACAAGATAATGGCACTCGTTGCCTTATCCATCATCTCAGTCTTCTGTACCTGTGTAAGCCCTGTAGGCACCAATGCTTCATTCTTCAAAGCATCGATACACTTCTATTGAATTAAAATTCCTTGCATCTTAATTTTCCACAACCCGAAGTCGTTGTTACCGGAAAATTTCTCGATCTGCCATCTACTAACCATGATGCTCACTTTGCTTCACGTTCACCGCACCACTTGTTATGTATCTTGTTGTGAATTACAACAAAATTCAATATCAACTTGTGGGACAAAGAACAATAGTAACCAAAATAAATAGTCTACAACAATAATAGTTTGTACACGAATAATATAACTATTACAAGGCTTTAGCAGTTACATTATTTGAAAAAAATCGGACGAGAAAAATAAATCTAACTATTACAAAATCATGCAACTTATACAATTATTCTAAGAAATAAAATCGGGAAGAAGTTCCGGGTATTCGTTTTATGAAATTGATTAATGATTAGTTTTTTAAAATAAATGATTGATTTATTAAAAGGAATTAATTTGATTAATAAATTTAATTTTATTTAATTATGTATATAAAAAATAAATTTTGGAATTTTATAATTTTTATGAAAAAAAATATTATTAGGTTACCTATTCTTCTTGTTGGTTAAAAAAATTAATTGAATTAAATAATTAATTTTAATGAAAAATAAAAGAAAAAAGAAATAAGGAAAAACAAATAAAAAAGAAAGAAGAAAAGATGTCAAAAAATAGAGGGAGGGACGCAAGGAATCGAACCCAAGCCCTGAGATCACCAACACACTCCTCAACCACTGGGCCATGTACCTTCAACTGTTAAGGAACAGAAAACAATTATTATACAATAAAAACAAAATTCAAAATATCCAAAACACGTGCAACTTCGTCTTCTTCGTTTATCCGTCCAGACTTTTAACTACGGACGATTTTCGTCACTAAAGCTTATAGTGACGGTTTTGTCCGTCACTATAGTACCTGCAATTTTCCAAAACTCAACAAGCATTATCAATTCAATCAAAAGGTATATACCAACTATAAATTGTCCTCTGAATCCATTGATCCCTTTAATTTGGTCTGAAATCACCTATATCTAGGGTTTTCCAAAATCACAACTTTGAACCCTAACAATGGTGGTTTACGATTCCTGCACCTAAAATCAAATTGGATTGTCCAGAAAGTTTGCAAACATCATTAGAAACACAAATATGCAATCAAATTAAATTTATCATGCATGTATGAATGAAATCGAAATTTGAAAAAATAACCAAAAACCAAGTTGCGGTTATGAGGATTTACGGGTCTTTGGTGGATGGTGATGATTGGGACACCTTCAGAGGGACCTCAGGAATGTGTTTGAACCTTCAAATCACTTTGAAAGAGGCTGCAACCTTGAAACCAAATCTCACTTGTTTATGAACTTTTTTGAAGTTTTTTTAATGCTTTTTTGATAAAAGAATGTGTGCCCTTGCTATCTAAAGGTATTATGTATTTATAGAGGAAGGATTTAGGTCAACTTGTGGGCTTGGGTTCACATCTTTTTGGGATGATAGGATTTTATTGATTTTGTCATTGAAAACCTTCTATTTTAGTCATATTTGGCTATCATATCTTTCTCCTCTTGTTTTGCACGAATTTGGATCAAATATTATGTAAATAACTCTCAATATTTGATCCTAAAATAGTCAAAATATCAAATCTTTGATTTTTCATATTTATTTTGATTAAAATTGAATTTAAATGAATTAAATCCAATAAAATATAAAATAAATAGAGAAAAAACAGAAAATATGACTTAGGGGTCGTGGACTATCTTAAGATTAGGTTTGGATAGTGAAAAGATAGGCCAATTTGGCACAAACTCAAGTTTTGGTCATTATTTGCCTTATACACCTCCTCAATTTTGCTCGACTTTAATAATGCACAACTATCTCAATTTTTATCCTATGAATGTGTTCTTGGACTTTTTATAAAGTTTGAAGTCTCCTTTAATCACTCCTTTTGGTTCCATGTCAATTTAATAATCCATGTTCAAGTTAGGAGCTTTTGAAAAAGTTGACTTCTATTGACTTCTTAAAGGACCTGTAATGTCTTAGCCCATATCTCTAAAATGGAGCACTTCTGGCTTTGGCTTGTGAGACCCAAAGTTGTAAAGAATTGAATTTCCTTCTAGATGGGCTTTAGAATGAGAAATTTCGGATGAAGCATGTGAAAGTTAGGTATGGTCAAAGTTCAGTTGACCTACTCATTAAGAAACCCTAATTTAGCAACTTTTACTTTGTGATGAATTTGATGTTTTCTTGATGAATCATTATCAACCCTTGATCAAATGATGAATCTTACCTCATAATATTGATGTTGATAAAAAAAATTGGAGTTTGACTGTATGTTGACCACAATTGACTTTTTACACAAGTTCACTGATTATTGATTATCTGAGCATCTGACTGGCCACACTTGTAGGGCAAGTCTTGAAACTTGTCATGAGGATCCTTTGAAGTATGTGGGATATCATGAAGTTCATTTGAGGATTTAGAAGTCCAGTTTAATTTTAGAAACACAAAACCCTAATTTGAAATCTATTGCTTAGGAGGAGGCTTTGTCTAATGAAACCTTGAGTTCCTTTGAGCAATTGAGAAACTTATGAACATTAGGAGACCTCTTGAGACATATTGTCTAGAAGATATGAGGGCAAATTTTGGAGTATAACACATGGCATAGATGCCTCATCTTCCATGTTAGGAGTTGCTTCCAAACATACATGATCATCACACATTTGTCTAGCACCTAAAGCATCCATCAAGTTAGCAAGATAGCACACCAGTTTCCTTCTTCTGGAACACAAAACTGATCTTAGTTCTGAAGTCATTACCGCTTTCAGAAAATCAACACATCCCTTGATCACTTTAAAGGTCTTCAAAACTAATCCAAGCTCCAGTAAAACTAAACAAGAGCAAGACTCATAATCACTTTCCTAATTAGGTCAAGACTTAGGAAGACTCTTCTAGAGACCAAAATAAATGGCTTTATCCTTTCTTCAATCGATTTCTTCTTGAATAGTATAACAACCATACACTATAGTGCCTTTAAGAGTGTACTTGAGAAATAAAACTCAAGTATCGTTGGCAACTTTAGTTGGTTGAAACAACCTTGCATGAAATATTGTATCATCAGGTTAACACAAAGGATTACAACCAAAAGGTAACAAACCAACCACAACATTCTGAACTGAATGTTCTCCAGTTCTGTAATCACATGTTAGGACATCAGACTTGACATCATGAACTGAAACTCTACAATAAATTATACCATACTCCCCATAAATTGTATAATCATCAATTCAGATACAGATATAACTCCCCATACCACAAGAACAACCAAAACACTTCCCACAGTTCATCCAACCCAAGTAACACACAAACTTGGTATAACTTTAGAGCATATCAGAGGTAGATACATCAGAACAAAAGTAGAAACCAAACCTCACAGAAATAAAAACACAAGCCTCCTTCAGATAAAGAATTCTATGAATCAAAACGTCAAGACACATTCTGTCTGACGTTACAGCTACACAACAAACACATATAAATGTCAGGACAACTTGTCTGACATCACAGTTACACACCAAGCACAAATCCACCATACTCCAGGTGCAACGGGTTAACCTAACACATCAGTTCACCACCAAAGTTTCAAGCCTGATAACAACACAAACAGGTCCAACACATAAGTTGTTACGAATAGTTCATCTTCCACTTCTCGAGACCATTCAAACACCAATAATAACTTATCACGTTCAAACAACTTTTCATTATAACATCTTTCTTCCTTTATCTTGAACCAGAAAGTATCCCCATTGGATTTCACCCAGAAATAGACTAGGATTTCTGCTCTGATACTAGTTGAAATTATGGTATGACAGGTCCCATATGTCATACAGGTTGTCGAGACACCTGATCTGACAGAAACAACATGGCAATGCATATAACAATAATAGTACTGAAAAACATAAACAACACACAAGAATTGTTAACCCAATTTGATGACTCATATCTACATCTGGAGGCTACCAAACCAGGAAGGAAATCCATTATCGGCAGTATCAATTCGAAGCTAAAAAATCTCAGTTTACAACTTCTCACTTAATCCATACCCAATGAAACTTCTACCTAGGAGTTCCTCACTCCTAGTATATAAGCATTCACACTCACTTCCCTTCGATCACACACTATGATTATAACAGAACCTTACAAAGAAAGAAGAACACTCTTCCAAGAAAAAACTTGATCTTGCTTAAAAGCTTCAATCAAGAACAATACGCTCATGCTTAAAAGCTTAGAGTGAACAACTTACAACTCAATAAACTCAGTCCAACCCTAATATCAGAATGATAAAAGAGTGACTCACAAATACCAACTCTCGTAGAGAGTGGTTCACAAACAAAGCCATAATGTTTACATCTTTTCTATTCACGGCTTGTTCTTAAAACTAGGTTACAATGTTTTTATTTATAACATATTTCCAAACTGGATTTGGGCCTTCAAAACAGCAGTAACAAGGCTGCACAAAGTCTGCAAATTAACCTCCAAGAAAATAGGTATTCAATCATTAGTTTCCTAAATTATCTCCTTATTTGGAAAGTATATATTTCTTTGTGAATTCTGATTGAATCTTCCAGATCTTTAAATCAGCACCCCTTTAAATCAGCGCCACATAGGATTGCATAATATCTCCAAAATATTATGCATCTATTAAAATATAACAGAACCAATCACTCCAGCTCAGTACATGCACGATGTCGTAGAACATCTTCTTCGACATGTTCCAGAACAACAAAAGAAACCTCCAAGATATTATCCTCAAAGTTAGGACTTTTATCATTCTCATTGAAAATACCTTGAAGAACAACTCCACCTTGAATCTCTTAGTCCTTTAAAACAGCTCCACCTGTGATAACATAATATTCTATAGAATATTCTGCATAATTCAAATCATAAACCCATCCTCCAGCTCCACAGATCAAGACGCCATGACATATGCCTGTAACACATGACAGTAATAGTGTCATGACAGTTGCAGATGTTTCAACATCTGGCTTAGTATCTTCCAATAACCTCATATGTACAAATGTATTTGCCACCATGTCAGGACATCTTATTTGTCATATTCTTCCAAAATCTAAACCATGATAATTTAACATATGAAACTTCTTATTCAACATGTTCCAGCCATATTAGTTTTACCAAACATAATACTAATCATAAAATTATTGAATTAACAATCTCCCCCTTTGGCTTATTTTGACTTAAAATAAGACATACTTTCTTAGATTTCCCATTCATGTCTATCACCTCATTAACAACAATCACTTCACCAACCAACATTCCCCCTTTAAAAAAATCGAATGATCAGGGGAAATGAGATTAATAAAAACATCCGCTTATTCCAACCATAGTTCTCTATATCAATTTAGATCGAATGAATACGATCAGACACTCTATTATGAGATAACCAATAATTATTGAATCTAAAATACTTAGGTCCCCACACCTGATATTTAAAGTGAAGTGAAATATGAATCACATAAACTTTATCATTCATATAAATCGTACACCTTCCAGTTTTCTACAAGTACATTGATATTTAAGAAAGATGTTGATGCATTCCTAACGTTGAACAACAACGATACATACATCCATGAAAGTTGAGATGACAGCTAAACATACACTCTATTTGACCAACTAGTTCGTTAGGTTCAATGGCTTACACTACAAAGACTAAGTACAGCTCAGTGTTTCTCGTGATTCAGGGACAGTTTAGCAGACATGGCAGATTTTAGTCTTGAGACATAATAGTAACTAGTGGGACCGTTGACATAACCTGGAACAAAAAGTTAGGACCAATAGTATTAAGTAGTTGTCGTACATAAGGCCAAATGTGTGTTTTATATGTTGGTCAGTGGTCACCATTGAATGAGGATCAATGTTTAGCAACTAATTCTTGTTTTCAATATTGGTAGAATTAGTGTAAGCAAGATTAGGTGTAAGTAAAATGGGTCCAGGCCTATGTACGAACCCGTTTGGCCTTTTCTTTTGTGTGGTGGGAGTCAAAAGACGTATCATGTTTTCTCATAAGATTAATATTTCAGTTGAAATTAAAGTAGGGTCTATATTTGTTTTACGACCGGTAGTCTACACGGAGTTTTCAAAAACTTTATTATCATCTAATTGTCAAAATTAAGCAGGTAACTTTTTCTCATAACCTTTTATTAACAAACAAACAATTTTTTCAAAGTGTTTTTTAAAAACAAAACAAAAAATATTTTTAATGTTTTCTGTTGAGTTCATCTTTTTTATCCTAGGGAAGAGAGTTGTTGATGATTTCAAAAAAAAAAAAAAATTGCTGAAAATATTTTTGACATCTTTGATTTGGGAGAAATCCTTTTATCCCTTCGGGTTGATAATTAAGTAATTCGTTGTTTGCTTAAATGACTTTTAATTGGTTGTTGTTTCAGTTAATATTATGTTATGAGTCCAAGTTATCTATTTAGATTTAGCTTTGTGTAACAACCAATCACAACATTCTTAGTCTATTCCTTTTATGGATTCTGATGATGATTGTCATCAAAACAATTTTATCAAAAAGGAAGAACTAGTTGAATATCCAAGAAATATAGATAGACTCAACAAATGGGTTATACCCTCCGTTCCTTCTAATCAAATTTATAGATTTGGTAAGATGAATGTTTTTTCTCGTTTTGTCGTTAAAACTCTAGAGCAAACAATTCAAATTTCTATACAAAAACAGACAATCAAACTATTAATTAAAAGAGATTTGAAACCTTTTAAAAATCATAATTTTATCCATATTGGATTGATTCAAATTACTTAAGAACCTTTAACATTATTAGGTTTAAATTATATCATAATGGCTTATGTTAGAGATGATAGATGTAAAGATTTCAAACAGTCTTTAGTTGCTATGGTAGAGACAAGTCTGTGTCATGGACCAATTTACTTTGATGTCTCACGTAATTTAAATCTATCTTTATTTGATAAGAATTTATTAGATGCTATTCAATTAACTATTCATACTAACAGTTACAATTTTAAACCTGGAAGTGAAATCATAGCAATATTCTATAGAATCTATTATAAGGTTCTTACTACTTAATCCTAAAGCAAAAGCAATTATCGTATCCCGGAACTACTACTTTGATTCAAACCAATTTATTAACTTCCAATGTTGCAACCAATAGATAGATAAAGCAGGATGAAATAAACTTCCCAGAGACACTGTCTCTTCCTCTAGAAATAAATCCTGAATGTATCCTTAATAGGGATATAGATCAAATAATTCAGACCACTGAAGGAGATTTAGAAATAAACTTCACTCCTAAAAGAATAATTAGGATACCCAAATCCCTATCTGCTAGGCACTCAGTTAGTGAATTTTACACAACTTCTAGTCAATTACCTAGACCTTCTACTTCGCAAATAAGAGAAGAGATAGAAGTCGTTGAGAATATAAGACTTAGCGAAAATAGAATTCCCCAAGGGATTTATCAAAAACCAAATACTCCAAGAGTAGAATCACCTACTCCATCAGATATGAATTTCCAGTTATAATGTTAGATTACTCCCCTGGTAGTAAGCTGAGACAACTCACCAATGATGAGTTTCAACATGAGAGATACTCTCATTTCAGAAATTGGTTTTTTTTTTTAAATCAAAACCCGAATTAGCCCAATTTAACCCAAGTTAGTGTTGACCAAAAGGCAATTACCTCCATTATCAATAATAAAAGAATTACTTTTGAATTTGTTACTGATCCTCATACTAGGATGATTAATGAAATTAAAGACATTCTTCTTAAAAAAGAAAGACAAATTTGTTTTCTTAAGGAAGAAGTGGATTTATTAAACATCACTTCTCAGCTTAAAAAACCTAAAATTCAAAATTAAATTAAATTAATTGATCAACAATTTAGAGATGAAATTTGTAATGATTTACCTAATGCCTTTTGGGATAGAAAGAAACATGTTATTTCTTTACCTTATCTTGATGACTTTAATGAAAGTCAGATTCCCACTAAACCTAGGCCTACTCAAAGGAACCATGAGTATTTGAATTTACGCAAAAAAGAAATATAATCTCTTTTGGAGAAAAAATTAATAAGAAATCCAAATCTCCTTGGAGTTGCACAAGTTTTTATGTCAATAATGCTGCTGAAAAGGAAAGATGGATCCCTAGATTTGTTATAAATTACAAACCTCTTAATAAAGTGTTAAAATGGATTAGATATCTTATTCCTAATAAATAAGATCTTTTAGATAGATAAGACAATGCTTTGATCTTCTCTAAGTTTGATATGAAATCTGGTTATTGGCAAATTCAGATTAATGAATCTGATAAGTATAAAATAACTTTTACTGTACCTTTTGGACATTTTGAATGGAAAGTCCTTCCTTTTGGCCTTTAAAATGCCCCTTCAGAATTTCAAAATATTATGTATGATATTTTTAATCCTTATACAAAATTTATAATTGTTTATATTGATGATGTCTTAGTTTTTTTCTAAAACTATAGATCAACATCTTAAACATTTAAAAATATTCAAATGATTAGTTAAACATGATAGATTAGTTATATATGCTCCTAAAATGAAACTTTTTCAAACAAAAGTTAGATTTTTAGGTCATGAAATTGACTAAGGAACTATAATTCCTATACCAAGAAGTATTAAATTTGCTTCTAAATTCCCCAATATTATTACATATAAGAAAATAATTACAATGGTTTCTCGGTAGTCTCAATTACATAGTAGATTATTATGAAAATCTTGCTAAAGATATCGCCATATTACATGCTAGGCTTAGAAAGAATCCTGACCCTTGGACAAATAAACATTCTCAAGCAGTCCAAAGAATTAAAAATAAGGTTAAATGTTTTCCTTGTTTATCTCTTGCTAACATAAGTATTTCAAAATTGTTGAAACTAGAATCCTATCCAATCAAAGATTAGACTATGGAGGAATCCTCAAACAAATAATACCTAATACATCAAAAGAAGTTTTGGTCAGATTTACTTATAGAAAATGGAATCATACCCAGTCAAAATATTCTTCAATAAAAAAAAAGAGATGATTTCTATTATAAAATGCATTTCAAAATTTCAAGATGATCTTCTTAATAAAATTTATTTATTAAAAATTGATTGTAGCTCAGCTATTATTGAAAAAGATTTTAAAAATCTTGTTGCTAAGCAAATCTTTGTTAGCTGGCAATCTCAATTATCTATGTTTGAATTTGACATTCAACATATTAAAGGTGAAAATAATCCACTTGCTGATTATTTAACTCATAAATATTAGCAGGAAAAATGATGACCCCATATAGGGTAAGAGGTCGTGGTTATGACTGTGGTGGAAAAGGGAGTAATAATATGTTACCCCAACCAGAATCAAACATTTCTCTAATAGAGGATTGGACTACAGTCTACAAAGGTAGAAAATGTAGCAATTACCTGCATCTTCATAAAAAAGGAAGATATTCCTTTCTCCTCCTCTAATAAAATTACTTCCTATAAGGAAGTTGCGATTAATAACCCACCTCAAGAAGAAATGGATTATTTGAAAATCCAGTATTGAAAAAATCATGTATATTGATGACGAAGATATTAAGATCAATCCAAATGATGGATGGTCTATCAAAATTAGATACCTCAAATAAAGAGGATATTCAGGTCTTCATGGAAAATCTAGGCCTCACCTAGAAATTCTTCTGATTGTTACCGAATCGGTAACGTTTACTCACCACTACCAGAATAATAATCCTGAAAGTTTTATAAACTTCAGTAAATGTCAAATTAATAAAATCTTGTTACCAAGAGAATGGGGTCTCAACCCAAATGGTGAAAAGGAAATAAAAATTGTAGAAGGAAAGAATATTCACTTTAATTACTGGGACTATGTCTAAGCTTTTACACAAGCTTTTTATTATCAAAATCCCAAGAATAAGAATTCTTGGGTTTTCTCTATAAATCCAGAGATAATTAATAAACCCATACCAAATTGGTTTTATGAATGGTAGACTAAATTTGGTCCGTATTTGGAAATATTACCCAAAGAATTACTTGATTTATACAATCCCTGGTGTGACAATAGCCCACTTTTTATAAATATTTTATCTAATAATTTGATCACCAGACAATGTCCATTTTTATTCTTTGCCAAATTTCATATTCCTTGGATATGGAGATGGTCAATCACCATATCTCAAGATAAATTCAACATTCCCATTTTAGACAGAAATTTCTTTTATAAATGGTGGAACAAGATGAGTTCCGAAGAGGTCTAGAATAAAGTAATTTTAATTCAAACATCTATAGTCGAAGACCAAAATAATAAGGTCAAAGAGAAAAGTTTCCAACAAATGTCTATGGGAAATTTGAAGAACTTCTTCCAAAGAAAATATTCAAATGAATCAGAAGATGAAATCATGTTTAGCGCATTGTATTATATGAAGAACCAATTCTTCTCCATTTTTCCAACAAAAGCAGGAAAAGATGAAGATTCATCTATGAAGACCAGCTCTTTCATGAGATCAATTGATTCCCACAACTTTGACTGCTTGGCAAGAGAAGCCCAAACAGATGACCCCACTGTAAAGGATTTATGGAACACAACAATTCAATCCATGACCCAGAAAGCAAAAAACAAAGCAAATAAATAAGAATCAAAAGACAAAAAAATACAAGAAGGAATCTTATCTTGTCTAAAGAATAAAAAACAAAGATATAAAGACGAAAAAGAATCTAAAGACAAAGAAATATAGACAAGAAGGAATTTTATCTTGTCTTCAACTTCAAACCAATATTGGAGAAAAAAATCTTATCTTTAGGCATAAATGTATGTAATTATTTTTCTTTTGTAAAAGTTTTTTTGTTTTTTTGTTTTTTTGTCATAATTTATGTGTCGATGGAGCCCAGAGAGTACCCGCCATTGATTATACAACTTGTTTAATAGTTTACCGGCTATTGTAAGTAGTTGTTACCGATTTAAATAGTAAGCATTTACCTCCATATATAGAGGGATTTTAGTTTCATTTGTAATCAAGTTTTAAAAGTTTTTTAATATAAAGTTGTAAGATATATGCTCTACCATCTTTCTTTACTAGCTTAGTCTTAAAAATATTTCAATTGTCAATATTGCTTCCGCTATACATCAATTGTGGTAACCGTTTTTTAGGGCATGCAAGGTAGGCTACCACGCAGGGTCTCAATTTTCTCAGTGTTTAAATATAGGTAAATAGGACCTCATAAAATATTTTTCAAATTGAATCGTCATTAAGTAGGACCTATATTTGTTTTTCCATGATTAAATTGTTACTAGCGTACATAAGACCTCCAAAAACTTGAAACACCATGAAAAAGTAAAATACATTGATTTAAATTTGAATTCAAAATTTCTCATAATTTTACTACCGAATTAATTAAATGTAACAATAAAATTAAGATTATGTTTGAATCTAAATATTTTATTCTCTCTCTAACAAACTAACTAAAATATATGGATTATGAAGCCAACCATAGAATACAATACCTCAATCACTATTACTAAGGATAATATATGATATTATAATATCTTACAATGTTTTTTATATATAAATTTATTGTTGAATTTTATTTATAAGCCAACCCATTTACAACCACCACTAATAAAAGGGTATTAGGGGGTACCCCAACCCATTTACAACCAAAAAAATTAATATACAACCAATAAAAACAATACAATTTAAACCCTAATTATATAAAATCTAAAAGTTTCTTGTACCACTCATAAAAGCTACAAAGAGTTCTACTTTTTGTTAATGTTAAAATCCACCTCCAAGCAAAATACATGCTTCTTAACACTATTGAATCCAGGTGACTGATCGCCTCATTGAAAATCATTTGATTTCTAACCCGCCAAATATTCCAACAAACTACCACCCATAAGCTACTAGCAATACTTTTAGAGCACATTCCTCTAAACTTTCCTAGCCATGATAGTAGATGTTTAGATAAATTTCTTTCACTATCCCCACATATCTCCAACCATTCACACACTTTGTTCCAAAAATACTTTTATTTTTTAAAATCAATGTAATAACGAAAACGAGTACAAGGGTACTCGAACCCTTACAAAAGAATTAACGACAACAAGATTTCAAGTACAATCCTGGTTTATTAAACCAATCAAAGAAAGTAATACCAAAATACCTATGGTAACCCGACATAAAACAACTCCACGACAAATATTTGATTTCACATACAATGCTTCAACCAGAAAAAGTTTTCCTCTAAAAATAAACGCATTCACACAGATCCAAATTAACCAAACCGTAGCAACCCAAATAATCGACCCCACATTGTTCTTAACCTCTCTCCTTAATAGACGACCAAACTTGCAAAACCAGACAATGCAATCGGTCCCCAATTGCACTTGGATTCCCATCCACCTAGCCACCGCTTTCGAGATGCCTACCGAGATCTCACATAATAGTAAAAGATGAACTGGATTCTCATTAGCAACTTTGCACAACACACACGAAAGATCCACAATAACGCCGCCAAGCCCTCTTTTCAGCAATTTATTCTTAGTGGGCAAACAATTCAAGAATAAACACCATGAAAAAAATGAGGAATTTATAACGAATTTTAATCTCCCATAGACTGTACAAAGCCCCTAAGACGTGATCTTCCATAACCCTTCTTGGCCTAAATGTAGTAGCAACGAATAACAACTAGAAACAGAAACATTAGACGACTCTACAGTTCCCTAACAAAAATTACCCTCCATATCTAAGACAGACACAAATTCATCCAAAATAATAAGAAGATCCTCCTTCTCCTTATGCAACATAGATTCAACACGAATAAAAGGAAGAAAAACCTTCCATCTCCATCCCGATTCACACCATTCCTCGAACTCACCTATCAACAACTTGGGATTAAGAGCCAAAGCAAACAAATTTGGAAAAGCCTCCTTCAGACTCAAATTCATTATCCACCTCGAAAACCAAAACAAAGACACTACTACGAAAAACCCATTTAACAACGGTTGAGAAAGACATATAATGACGCGGGCGAGGGTGTTGTTATTTAGAGTGTTGTTGTATATGTGATACTTACAATGACGGTTCTGGGACCGTTGTTGTATTCTAGAAAGTGCGCGCCCTATAACAACAGTTATTTTAAATAAACCGTTGTTGTATAGAACTACCTATCACAACGATTATTTTAAATAACTATTGTTGTATGTCTTTTAATATAAAAAAGCAGCAACAACAACATCAAGAACATCAAGAACAACAACAAGAACATCAAGAACAACAACAAGAATAACAACAATAACAATAAGAAGAAGAAAAAGAAGAAGAAGAAGAAGAACAACAACAACAACAATAACAACAACAACACCAATAATAATAACACCAAGATCAACAATAATAAAAAATAATAGCAAGAACAACAATAATTAAAAAAGAACACCAAACTAACATTGCTAATTGAATCCACACTTTCCTTGGAGTTCTGAAATTTGGTTTAGATTTCAAAATAGAGTATCGTAAATGATAGATGATGTTTGAAGGTAGAAGATGTAATTTGTCTATTACGTTTCACGCGAATCACTAATATTTGTGTCTTGGTCATTGATAATCACTAAATGGATGCTCATGATTTGTTTATGGACAATGAAAAAACTTAATAAGTGTGCTACCTATAATGTTGGTGTTGGAACTTGGAAAAATAAGTAAAAAACCAAAAATGTTGGTGTTGGGAGTTGAACCCATGACCAGACGCTACCTATGACCACAATCATTTTAAATACCCCTGCTGAAAGGTCTGTTTGCATTTTGAAAAAATAAGTAAAAAATGCTACCTATAACAATGGTTTTTAAATACCCGTGGTGAAAGGCCTGTCAGCATTTTGAAAAAATGTGAGTAATATGATTAAAATAAATTCATAAAATACAAAAATACGAAATTTAATCTAATTAAGTAAAATAAGAATTTTAAGATTTTTTTGAATATTTTGAGACTATGAAAACAGTAAAAAAATCCATTAAAAATAGAAAAAAAAATGAATTTGGGGTTTTGAGGGTGATCGCACGATTTTTCCGCTTCAAATGCACGAAACAGATTTCAAATAGGAGACGATTTCCCCTAAAACTAGGGTTTCTGACCAACAACTAAACTACAGGCTATAACAACACTTATCTAATTGAACCGTTGTAAAATCATTTACCATTTTCTTTTTAAATATTGGTCTTAAATGACACACGCTTAATATACTCTAAAAAATGGAAAAATGTAGCTGTAGGGAATCAAAACTTGCTAAATTTCATGTATTACAACGATTTTAAAGACAACCATTGTTAAATCCGTATGTATTACAACAGTTTTTAGTTTAACCGTCACTAAATCTGGCGTTATAATTTTTTTTTAATCTATTACAACGGTGTATATGAATCTGTTGTAAACATGGCGTTATTGTTTGCACGCTTTGTAGTAGTGAGAATTACATCCATTACCTATCACACAAATCACATTGCTACAAAAAAATCAACTTAAGAAACCATGACAAAACCAATAGATGACAAATCTCTCCACCATATCAAGCTAGATTTCCCACCTCCGGAGTTACCCGAAGAAAAAACCGCCACACCCAACCTCAAAATAGAGTATATGTAATTTATAATACCTTTCCAAAATGCCAATTTTTTTGTTAAAAACCTCCACTTCCACTTCGGCATAAGAGAATAATTATACACGACTATATCCTTTATGCCCAAACCCCATTCCTTCTTCAGCTTACACAACAAACTCCAACTCACCCAATGAATTTTCTTTCCACTATCACCCCCTCCCCACAAGAAGTTTTTTTAGATTCTCAAATTTTCCTTTAGAATTTTATCAAGGGACTTATAGAATGATAACGAATAAAAAGGGACCACATTCAAAACTGAGTTAATTAACACCACTCTCCCGCCAATAGATAAGTCCATACCCTTCCAAGTTTCTAGGCGATTCATCAAACCATCTACAACACGACTCCACATTTTTAACTTCCTAGGACTATCCCCTACCATAATCCCCAAGAATTTGAAAGGTAGTTTCCCAATGTTGCAATGAATAAATTCTGTTGTAGATTCCAAATAACCAGCAGGCTGATTCACAACAGTAATGCTACTCTTGCAAAAATTTATTTTCAGACCCGATACTAATTTGAAGCCTCTAAGTAAAGCTTTAACACACCAAAGGTTCTTCGAGTTTTCGAAACAGAGTATCATCAGCAGAATGAATGATGCTATAATATACACCTTCTTTCACTTGGATTCCTTTGTATAAAGACAACTCTACCGTTTTCTTCACCAATCTCGTTAGACCTTCCATGGCCAAAAGAAAAAGGAAAGGGGACAAAGGGTCCCCTTGACGTAAACCTTTTCCCACTACGAAATCCAATGTCGCACTACCGTTAACCAAGATTGATGTTGAACCTATGAAAACTAAAGACTCCATCCTATAGATCCATTTCTTCCCAAAGTTCTTTTTTTACAGTAAATACCTAATGTAATCCCAACTAACACAATCATATACCCTTTAAAAGTCAAGCTTTAACACCATATAATCTCTCTTTTCTCTTCTAGCCATATCCAAAATTTCGTTAACCATCAAAACACCATCATATGTACCTTTTCCCATAATGAAAGTTGATTGCTCAATAGAAATTAAAGATCCAATGCACTTATTCAATCGTAACACTAAAATTTTAGACATTATTTTTTAAGGCAACTAACCAAACAGATCGACCTATATTGATTCAAGCACTATAGATTCTTAAACTTAGGGACTAGAGTAATGAAAAATGTCGTAATAGTCTTAGTTAGAGAAAGATTGATATAGAAGTTCGAGACAAATTTAAGAAAGTCATCCTTGATAAACTACCAACAATCCTACAAAAAACATATACCAAATATTTCGGGGCCCGAACTCTTGCTACCATTACAACACCATAATGCTTCCTTAATCTCATCATACGAGAAGGGAACCTCCAAACTCAATTTATCCAACTCTGCTAGTTTAGGTAACATGACACCATCCAAAACTGGTATATTACTATTTGACTTAGAGAAGTTACGAAAGAAATATATGCTAACTTATCTCATGATATCCTCTACATTCTCCACCCTACTGTCATTTGTATCGACAAAAGAGATGAAATTTCTTCTTTGGCGACTCTGGACGACTCTATGAAAGAAGCTCGAATTCCTATCACCCTTCTTAAGCCAAAGCATTCTCGACTTTTATCTAAGAAGGCTTTCCTTCCACTCCAAAAGCCTCCAAAGCTTCGAGGAAGCAGTTTCCCTAGCCGAAATAAATTCTTTGGTGACATTAGAACCATCTCTACCAACCAAATAATCAAGATCGAATAACTCATCAACTGCTTCGTCCGCTCTAAGGTCAATCCATCTGAAAACCTCCACACTCCATCTCCTCAAAATAGGCTTCAACATCCTCATTTTTTCTTTAAATACAAAATCCCTTCCACTTTTTACATTAAGATCTAACCATTACTTCTTAACAAACTCCAAAAAGTGAGGATGCCCTAACCAAGCCTTGTTAAATCTAAAAGGGTTTTGGACCCCACTCTTCGTTGCTAGATTTCAGCAATATCGAACAATGGTCAAAGAAGTCTCTCTTCCCCACAATTTGTCTTACTATCTTCTAATCCACTATCAAACATTCAAACAAAAGAAAATAATCCAACCTACTCATCGACGTACCTGAACCATTGAACCAAGTAAAGGGCCCCCCACTTAGACATCGCTTTTTTTAGCCTTAGACAGCGCTTTAAAACGCTGTCTAAACCTCCGCTGCTAAAGGTTTAGACAGCGCTTTTTTAAATCTTAAAAGCGCTGTCTAAGCCCCCCCCTTAGAAAGCGCTTTGGCCAAAAGCGCTTTCTAAGTCCCTCCTATTTTAATTTTTTTAGGTATACCTTAGACAGCGCTTTTCAAAAGCGCTGTCTAACACCCCCCCCTTAGACAGCACTTTGGCCAAAAGCGCTTTCTAAGCCCCTCCTATTTTAATTTTTTTAGGTATACCTTAGACAACGCTTTTCAAAAGCGCTGTCTAAGCCCCCCCTTAGACAGCGCTTTTTCCAAAAGCGCTTTCTAAGCCCCCCCTTAGACAGCGCTTTTTCCAAAAGCGCTGTCTAAGGTATACGAAATTTTTTACAGCTTTTGTTTTAAACCACATTTTTTCCAGGTTTATAAACCAAAATTTCTACCTGTTTTCAACCAAATTTTGGCAGACAAATATCACATTTTATATATGCCATTTCAAACCATTTTGGCCTTTTTTCTACCAATTTTTGGCTAACAAATATATATATATATATATATATATACCAATTCAAACCAATTTTGCCTTAAATGTATCAAAATATATACAAATTATGTACACATTTACAAGTCATTACATATACTACAAATGTACAATATAATTACACAAATTTATGTACAAACATTGAGCTCTATCATGAATTGACACCACTCCTCTTTGATTTCGTCCACTTGATCCTTTGTATAAAATGCACACTTGAATTCATCAAAGTACTACATAATAATATAACATAGTTTGAATTAATTTCAACTATTTAATTATATGAGATATGTGTAAATATAAAAATAACTCATAAGTTAGAAATACATACATCGGTGGGAATCTCTAATCGGCCCAAAACAAGAGTATCTCGCATAAACCTCAACATGAAATACCCGCAATCTATTTGATTACGTTGTTGAGGACACTACATATGAAAAAAAATATGGATTATAAATCCTAAGTTTTATAAAGTGTCATCACTAATATAATAAAAAATGTGATAATTAAAAATATACCGCAACTTGAATCCATGTAATGGAGTTGGCGCCCCTCCTTGAGGTTTGGATATCTCGTTGGGCCCGAAAAGCTTGTAGGATGCTAATAAAATAAAAATGAAGCAATTAGAACAATTCACATAAACTAAGAAAAATTTTGAACATTCTCACTTACGTGTCAATTAGGACCTTCATATCCGGGTATGTTGTCCAATCATTTCCTAACGAGTCAAGATAATACACAATTTCTCGGATAGGATTGATTGCGAGCAACAACCAATGTCCACTGTAATGATTAAGCAAATGTTAGATGGTAACTTGGAAAAAAATTATAATAGATGAATTTAGAATGAAATTCTAACCCGGTATTAAACGGTATAAAAAACAACTTCTCCGCATCTTTATTGTCCATGAGGATCCGAAGAACGTACTCCGTCACGGTATCCGGTCTACTTAAGATTAAACCTAAGTTGACGGTCGCGGGTGCTAAGAATCCGAATGACACGTCCAAACCATTGGGGCGCATCAATTTGTCATACAAAAACCTAATATAAAAACATCATTAACACCTCTTTTGAAACATAAAGTAAACCGGATTAACATAAAGTAAACATCATTAACATAAGTTGTTCAATTAATAAAACAAAGTAGACCGGATTTACCTAATATATGTATTGACAACGGTGACGCCGATTTCTTCAAGACCAAAAACTTGCATGAAGTCTTCATTACCAATCATTTGGTCGTAATCAAAGCCGAAAATCCCTACCTCCATATGTACAGTCCGAACACCTCCGGTCGGTATATCGGTCATCTCTAGAAATGTCCTGAGGCACGACCTATACTTGGTGGTAGGTTTTTTCCTAGCTACGGTCTTCTTAGCACCAGAACTTTTTACCCGTGCGGAGGCGTTGCTAACCTCCTTTTTTTGTTGTGCGGAGGCATTGCTAACCTTATTTTCTTGAAGTACATGTCATATAAATAGTTAGATCAAATTAAGAATGTAACAACTTCCATGAATATATGTCATATAATTGTATATTACCTCTTTTCTTGAAACCACGGACTCGGTATGCCGCGGAATCGCATTATCTTTTGATTTGGATTTTGTGGGAGTCTATTTAACATAACCAAGGAAAATATGTACGTAAAATGCGCGTAAAAACTTTGAATATACACATTAAAGTTAACATAAGTTTTAAGCATACCTCATATCCTACGCATATGAGGTTTGTCGGCCATGCAATAAACGAACCTACTGCTTCGTGCACCGTTGTTGCATCCGAATCATCGCTAGGATATGGTAATGATGCATTCGGCTCAACTGCAATATCAACTGATACCTTCAAACATCAAGCAGGGAACTCTCTAGTGTGGAGTAATACTCCGCTAACGTTATGCACTTTTCCCTTGCCAACCATCCGATAATATGGTGACGACAAATATAGCTGACAATGGGAAGTGCCCTAAAACCAATAATAACAAGAAATCGTTAATGTGTATATATGTCAAATACATAATTTAAGCAAATAGTTCAATTTAAGACAATTATATGTAATTACCTCTGGAATGTTCGGCTTAAAGGTACAGTTGATACTATCTTTGTCCGAAGCATCTCTGTATAATGTTGAGGCGCTAACCTCTCTTTCTCTCCTCAATGCATCAAGCTCAGCTTGCATGGCTTCCAATCTTGCATGAAGCTCCCGATTACTAGGAGCCTTTCCTTTTTTAATACTCAGGGAGGTCGGAGTGACTCCAAATCCCTTACCCCTCACCCGACCAGAATACTCAGGGACATCTAATGCCCGACTAAGTATGCTCCTAGTATCATCGGGAGATAAAGACTGAGATAGCGCCTCCTGAAAAATCAGATGAATACCGTATACTTGTCAAATATTTGTGTATAAAAATGTTATTCAATTAATGAAAAAATGTTATACTTACACATTTCTGGTATACGTGTAAAACTTCTTCTTGAGGAACTCCAGATTTTCCCACACGGGCTTCCTTCCACAAAACATGTGCAGGAAGAGATGTTTTTGAACTTTCCTCCTTCTGCAGCTACACATTAAGTCATACAATTTGATCAGATAAAACTAATATATGATGAACAAATTTGTTATCGCAATTTATAAATACTTACCATGGATTGTTCTAAGCGTCCATATCCGACACATCCTTTTCGGTACGGATATGCGAGACTTGATGCTCTTTCCCGATTTGTGGCACTTATTCTTTGAAAAACCGGGTCTTGTCTTTTGGATTTGAAAGCTTCCCATTCTTCAGCTGATATCAAACTTTCATATTTTTTAGGAAGCTCCGCATCCACATAATTACCATCTGCATCCCTAAGGAACTTGGATGATAAAAATGTTCGAAACCCTCTTAGAAGCTTTCCGGCCAATTTCATACAAAAACCTCTTCTTTCTTCTTCGATGTTAAAACATCGCTAAGAAAAACATACAGATTGATAGTTAGTATCGGTAATTGAAAAAACATAATTGATACCGTATAATTAAGGGCCAAATGATTGTACCTTTATCTCACTCCAAATTTTTTCTTTGGAGTCATTCAGCTCTTTGTTTCTCCAATCATCACATGTAATGGGAATTTCATTCCTTACTAGTGCACCGATAAAACTAGTTAAGGTATGCCCATTAGGTTCTATAAGCTGTCCCTGGTTTCTCCAATAGACATCTAGTATGATGCCTCGAGATCTTCCTTGGACCACCCTTCTCATTACTGTGATGCCTCTTCGAATTTCTTCTTCCGTGGATACTTTTTTACTAACTTCCTCATGTTGGTCATCAGCCATGTCTAACCTGTAATAAACCAAGGAAACCATCAAATATCAAATATAACTTACAATCAAAGAAATTGAAAACAAAAAAAATAAAGAAATCATGCATTATCAGATATAACTTATAATCAAAGCAATTGAAAACAAAAATATAACGAAATCATGCATTATCAGATATAACTTATAATCAAAGCAATTGAAAACAAAAAAATAAAGAAATCATGCATTATCAGATATAACTTATAATCAAAGCAATTGAAAACAAAAATATAACGAAATCATGCATTATCAGATATAACTTATAATCAAAGCAATTGAAAACAAAAAAAATAAAGAAACCATGCATAATTTACCTCAGTCACTAACATCTCTTTCTTTTCTTTGTTGGAATATTAATCACTTGTTTCTTAGCAATGCGTACGGATGAATTGATCCAAATTCCCTCATTATGATCGTTTCTTATATATGACTCATCCGGTATAAGATCCTCAACTTCATCATTTCTATTCAACTCATTCCGTCTAATGCATGACTCATTCTCAACATCAATATCACATTGATCGACACCGCTATCATTAGTCACTTTGTTAGAGAAAAGCACTATAGACCATTTTGTACTCTTCGGGTCATTCACATAGAACACTTGTTTAGCTTGAGATGCTAGAATAAAAGGTTCATCTTTGTACCCCACCCTAGTAAGATCAACTTGCAAAAATCCAGACTTATCCATTCGTATGCCACTACTATTCACCCACTTGCAACCAAAGATGGGAATCTGAAACTTCTCGTAATCAAACACCCAAATGTGCTCAATAACTCCAAAATATGACAAATTTGCATATTTGGGGTTTAAGTCCTTCATACTTGATATATGCATTGCTTCAGCTAGCACGGTGACACCACTATTTTTCATAGTACTCTTATCATCTTGTTCTTTGGTATAAAATGTGTATCCATTAATTGAGTATGCGCTATGAGAAAACACATGCAAACTTGGACCATATGCCAAACATCTCAACCTTTCTGTTACCGAAGAAGGATCTGAAGAGCGCTTCGAATAAATATGATCCTTCAACCATTGTATGAAACTTTGATTGTGCTCTATAACTATCCAATTTTCATTTCTGTTCAGATTTAACCTTCGGAGTACATCCTTGTGCATTTCAACATATGGCTCAACCTCATTATTATTGTGCAGAACATACAAATGAACTTGATCCCGTTCATCCCTTGATATTGTCACAATTTTATTCCCAATTAATTTTTTACCTTCCATTTTTTCGAAAATCTGAGCTCTGGGGAGTCCAATCGATTGAACGTTAGACAAATATTCAGTACAAAACTCAACAGCTTCTTCAACAATACAACCCTCTGGTCGACTTCGGGATTTCACGTACCCTTTTAATATTTTCATATACCGTTCAGCAGGGTACATCCATCTCATATAAGCTGGTCCACACAACTGTGTCTCTTTCACAAGATGAACAACTAAATGAACCATTATGTCAAAAAAAGACGGAGGAAAATACATTTCAAGCTAACACAAGGTAATTACAATCTCTTTTTGTAGTGTTGGTAAGATCTCGGGATCGATCACCTTACTACAAATTGACCTAAAGAAAAAACACAATTTAGTTATGGCACTTCTTACTTTTTCTGGCAAAATAGAACGTATACCTATCGGTAGAAAATGTTCCATTATAACATGGCAATCATGTGTCTTCAAATTCTTCAACTTGAGGTCTTTCATAGAAACAAGTCTTCTGATATCAGATGAGTATCCTTCTGGAACCTTAACTTCACTCAGAGACTTACACAAATTTTTTTTCTCCTTTCTAGATAAAGTAAAAGCAGCAGGTGGTAGATATGTTCGTCTTCCTTTCTTCACGGGTGCTAATTCAGTTCTCATTCCCATTTTTAACATGTCCTCCCTTGCTTTAAGGCCATCCTTAGACTTGCCTTTTATATTGAGTAATGTACCGATAACACTTTCAAATACGTTTTTTTCAATATGCATAACATCGAGAAAATGTCTCACGTACAAAGACTTCCAATATGGCAATTCAAAAAATATCGACCTTTTCTTCCACCCACCTTTCACAATCTTATGTGCAAAAGGCTTGCCAAACTCAGTACGCACATCTTTCACCTTTTCAAAAACTTGTTCACCTGACAATGCAGGTGGAGCTCTACGATGTTCGGTGTCTCCATTGAATGCTTTTCTCCACCCACGGTAGTGATGTTTAGAATGTAAGAATCTACGATGACCGAGAAACACATTCTTCTGGCAAAGTTCCAATCGAATCGTATCGGTTCCGTCTTCACAAACAGGACACGCACGTTGACCTTTAATGCTATACCCAGATAGATTCCCGTATGCTGGAAAATTATTAATTGTGCCAAACAACATCGCCCTCAAATTGAAACTTTCTTTCCTATATCCATCATAAACCTCCACACTGTTCTCCCACAAAATCTTTAAATCTTCGATCAGAGGTGTCAAGTATACGTCTATGTCATTCCCTAGTTGTTTAGGCCCAGAGATTAACATAGATAACATCATGTACTTACGCTTCATACATAGCCACGGAGGTAGGTTATAAATCATAAGAATCACAGGCCATGTGGTATGTGAGATACTTTGAAGACCATGTGGGTTCATTCCATCAGTAGATAATGCCAATCGAAGGTTTCTTGCTTCTGATCCAAACTCAGGATAATCATTATCAATCTTCGACCACTGTGGTGAATCAGCCGGATGTCGATACTTTCCATCAATAATTCTTTCATCTGCATGCCAAGTAAGATGTCTTGCATCGGTTTCACTACGAAACATGCGCCTAAATCTCGGAATTATCGGAAAATACCCTAAGACTTTTGCGGGAGATAATCTTTTCTTATATTGAGACAAACCGCATTTAGGGCACTCAGTTAACGTTGCATATTCGTTACGAAACAAAATGCAATCGTTAGGACAAGCATGTATCTTATCATAACTCATGCCAATAGAGCACAACATTTTTTTTTGCCTCATAGGTTCGATTAGGAAGAACATTATCATCCGGTAGCATTTCTCTCATATGGGCCAACAACTCTATGAAACTTTTATCCGACTATCCATTGCCCGCCTTTAAGTTGTACAACTTTAATACTGCAGAAAGTCTTGAGAATTTAGTGCAACCTTTGTAAAACGGTTTCTCTGCATCGCTTACCATCCTCTCAAACATTTCAGGACAATCATGAAGATCTTCTTCCAGTGCTTCTACAATCTCTTCAACTCGATCACAATCGTATGTTTCTGTGTCTTTGTCGTATGAAGCATAGGTCGTATTACTTTTTCCACTCGATTCAACATTCTCGTTAATTTTCTCACCATGAAATATCCAACACTGATAACTTTGATCAATTCCATGCCTCAGCAAATGCAATTTCAATCCATGTGCGTCAACCTTACCAATATAACAACAACGCAAGCAAGGACAATGCATTCGTCTGGGGTTTTCAGCGTGTTGAACAACATACTTAACGAATTCCGCAACCCCACTCTCGTACTCTTTGGTCATTCGATCGGCACAGATCCATGTTTTATCCATGGTTATCCTACTTATTAAAGTAAACAATCAATCCAGACGAAAATACATAACTAAGGTAGTATCTTTGAATATCCTAACAATTTTAAAGTTCAATTCATTTTAAACTTCAATAACGTATACATAACCAATGTTAATATAAACTTCAATAACGTATCCGATACGCCAATATACCAACTTTAATTACCTCATCACTTTCATTTTTTATATTACAAGAATCAAACTTTTTCTATTACAATATACCTATAACTATACCTATAACACGTTAATTTTTCTATAACTAACTTTAATTTTCTATTAGAATATACCTATAACTATACCTATAACTATACTTATAAACATTTTCTATTACAAACATTTTTGTATTACATTTTTCAAGGAAGAACATTTTTCTATTACAACATTATTACTTATCAAACATAACAACTTTAATTACCTCATCACTTTCATTTTTTCTATTACAAGAATCAAACTTTTTCTTCCATCACTTTTCTCTTATAAACATTATTCTATTATAAACATTTTTCTATTATCAACATTATTACTTATCAAACATAACAACAACAATGTACCTTATGAATCAAAACAACTTAAACAAAGGATAATACACTAAACTCACTTTATGAATCAAAACAACAATGTACCTTATGAATCAAAGCAACTAAAACAAAGGATAATACACTAAACTCAGTTTTTATGAATCAAAACAACAATGTACCTTCTAAACTCAATTTTTATGAATCAAAACAACTTAAACAACAATAATACACTAAACTCAGATTTTATGAATCAAAACAACTAAAACAAAGGATAATACACTAAACTCAGTTTTTATGAATCAAAACAACAATGTACCTTCTAAACTCAATTTTTATGAATCAAAACAACTTAAACAAGAATAATACACTAAACAGTAGAAACGAAAAATCAAGAAATGTAGAACATTACCGCAAGAATGAAGAACAGTAGAAAGAAAAACGAAGTCAAACACGTTCACTGATTCTTCAAACACGTTCGCTGATTCTTCAAACACGTTCACTGATTCTTCAAACACGTTCAAGTTCGCTTCTACTGTGTTTCGCTGTTAGGGTTTCTTTCGCAGGAGGGAAAACAAAAGAACAGAGAACAAAAATAGAAGTCTGAAATTTTATTTTAATTAGACCTTAGACAGCGCTTTTGTGGAAAACGCTTTCTAAGGTATGCCTTAGACAGCGCTTTCCAAAAGCGCTTTCTAAACCCCCCCCCCCTTAGACAGCGCTTTTGGTTTTAATTTTTTTTTTTAATTTAAAGACTTTAAACAACGCTTTATCAAAAGCGCTGACTAAGGTCTATATTTAAAAGCGCTTTCTAAAAGCGCTGTCTAGGGGGGGGGTCTTAGACAACGCTTTTAGAAAGCGCTGTCTAAGACCCCCCCTTAGACAGCGCTTTCATTATTTTTTTGGAACATTTTCCGTGTTTTATTTTAATTTTAACCTTACACAGCGCTTTCTTTTAAAAGCGCTGTCTAAGATGCGCTGTTAAAAAACATTTTTGGCGTAGTGCCCCTACGCATGGCACATCAATTAAATCCAAATCTTTGATGAAACTCCTGAACTCTAGCATCTCTCCTGGACGATTTCCATAACTCACGTCTTTCCTTTCACCCTCGCAAGTCATCACGTTAAAATTGCCTCCCACCACCCAATTGCCCCTGTTGAAACTCATCTTCTTCAAAGACAACTCACTCAAAAACTTTCTCTTCTTCTTTTGTAAATAAGGTGGATACACATTAACAAAAAATATCCCTTTACCTCTCCACCTAACATTAACCCCCACATATCCAACCCCTTTGAAACTGAAATATAGCTTGAGCAGATCCTTCCTCAACAAAATAATAATCCCACCTGAAACACTAACCAATCCAACTTCAGTCCATTCAACATTAGCACCCCCCCACAAAGATGTTTCCAAATTCATATTCACCCCTACAAGATTAGTTTCTTGAATGAAGCATGTCCACCTTTCCAGATTGAATTAAAACAACTAATCTCTATCCCTTGGAACTATTGACACTCCCTCTAATAATAATTGAGAGGAAATTCATGGAACAACAACTTTTGAATTTACCCTCGTAGCCTTCCCGTATCTATCTCTACTTTTCAACTCCTTTACTTCTTCTTCTGAAACCCCACACCACCTACTACAGAAATCACCAGATTAGAAATGTGCTCCCTTATCTTAATTGACACCTTCAACTCCATTTCTGCTCAAAACCTCTTGTTCCCTTAGAAGACTTCTGAATCTGTAACCAAATAACACCTCGATATGGACAAAAATGAAGTAGGTAACCCTCGCTAAAGAGGTGACTAGCATCCTCCATTGTGCCATAACAAAAAACACATACAAGATCATGAGATTTAGAGAGGATACCGCGACGAAATAGATTTCCTCTTATAGATAGATTATTATGTTCACCGAGAATATATCAATTGGCTAAGACGTATGAAATAAACAGGCCACACAACTTTTGTTGTATTTAAAATGAAAAACAGGTTTTTGAACAAAAAAAAATTAAAAGCAAAGTCGACTCCAACCTCTTAATTCATACGAATCTCTGAAATTACATTGAAACTATTGTTCAAGAAATTGCCAAGCATTGGTTGTTCAATTAACTATACTCCCTAGCGACTAGAGAGACGAAACCTTCAACCCTTCTAGTGCTACAATTTTGCTATAACACTTGAAACTTACTGCATCTTTTCACTTTGCAAAGTCACTTTATCTGACATCGCAATAGTCATGCTCATGGTATAGAATCATCTTTAAAAATCTAAATCTTAGACTAACCAATATTCCATGGTGCATTGCATTCTTAGAGTCTAGGTGTTTGTCGAATATCTATGTAGATTTTATCCTGACAGCAACCCCATAATCTTCCATTTCGGGGATCTTCCTTTAGCGAAGGAACCGAGGCGTTTTCTGATTGAGGTAACTTAGATTGATTACGAAGATTATTATAATATAGTTAATCATATTTGGTCTTCTTTCAACTTTTAAAATTTATGGTAAAATGGTTTTTGCATGTTGATTGAGTTTTATCCTTATATGAATTAGATCAAGGCTCGGTCTGTATATGACTAGATGACCCTCGCCATAAGTGACCAGGAGGATTATGGGATGTACATACCCTTAACACTAGGATCAAGGTTGTCAACTTGAGCAACTTGTTGGATCAGAGAACTTATAGGATCTCTTGATACTTGTCCAATAGACAATTGTCTCAAAGAAGGTTCTAGGGCATATATAAGCCCTAAATCCTTACTATATTGTTTAACAAAAGGTCCATACTTCTAAACCTCATCCTTATTGAAAAGTTTAACTTGATCGTCGTAGTGTTTACAGGTACAACCCCATCTCTAAAAGCTATTGAACCTCCATCGTTAGTAAACATGTCGTCATCATTCAACCATATTAAAGGATCATAGGATTGATTGGATCGAACACAAATCTTAATAATGATTAATTTCAAAAGTTGAGTAAGCAACAATTACTTCTCTTGTTCCATAATCCATCAACTAAATTAAAGATTAATATCACAAATAAATAACAAGACCATAATTTGTGCTTATGTCATCCTAAATACGACAAATTATTATATGGATCACCTTCCTAAGTGATTCACCATAGATGAATACTCAAAGATATTTAATACTCCAACTATGACAACATCATCTTTTGAAATTATACATTAATAGTCATCTTTACTTTAAGATTGAGATAAGGATTAAATATATATTTTCTAGGAGTATTGCCTATCATCATTAAAATTTCTAATAATTTGAAGTAGTGGTCCATTGTGTGCCACGTAAAATTCGAATCCGACTTTGCTCAATTTATCGTTTTAAATATATATAAAAATTAAATCGAACGGTTATAATTATAAAATAAAATAAAAAATATTGATTTGGTTATTATCCACCAATCAACATTAACGAGTTAACGATAAATTTTATTTATTAATTAACCATTAGATTTTATTTTAACATATATTACAAATCTATAAAATGAAATAGAATAAATGAAGAGATGATAAATGGAACAAAACCGAACTCATAAAACTCAACTATTAAATTATTTCTTGAAAACAATTCCAAGGGTTAGTTTATGGGTGAAATCTTGGATTATGATAATGTGCTCTTAAGATTTCAGATTTAAATTGCGTTGGATATAAATAATTTATGTGTTGTGTTAAATATAAAATTTTATTCTAAATTTAAAAATGTTATATGCAATTGGTCTTAACTCAACTCTTTAAAAAATTGGTTAGTAGAGTAAGGACTGTCCTCATTTATGAATACATGTTCATGTCATATATTATTTAATATGTGACTTTTAACGCACCCCATCACGCTTAAGATTGGACAACTGAGTGTGAAAATAAATGATAGGTGATCCAACAGCGGAATCGGATAGGGAGATTTAATAAAAAAATCTTAAAGAAAACCTAATTAGCAAGGATGTATAAACAGAAAGATAAGACGGAAATGGTTGGTATATAGTGATAGAGACATAGATTAGGTGATTCAATGACTATGACTTGATACGATCGAAGAAAATGGACCCAATGAATGTGACACAAAACAAACCAATGAATCCAATTATCTGTTTCAACTTTTAATACAAACTGCTCTTCTGTAAGCAGTGAACCCTAAAAAAGCAGATGCATGCATGTTTTTGGACTATACAATATATACATCACTCCCTACAACCTATTACCCTACCACACTAACACATTAACTACCATGTTACAAAAATGTATATACAACTTTTCTTTGCTTTTGTCGTCATTCACCATTTTATTTGGAATTTTCAATATTCACCAAACACTTGCCTCAACTATTGTTTTATGATTACATGAGTAGGCCAGTTTATTTGGAACTTTTTATCTGTTTTTTAGGTTTGTATTTATAGCTCATTAGTTTCCTAGTGTTTATTAGGATCTATTTGATTTTTTATAAAATATTTTGTAATGGACAAAACAACAGAAAGCTTTGTATGATAGTGGACAATTTTTTTATCTTGTATCAGATTTTATGTACAATGGACAATGCATAAAACAACACATAAAATAATGTGAAATTTATTATAATATTTTCTCAGCTCATTATTAAATTATTAAAAATAAATATCCACTTGTTAAATTTATTATATGTAGACTATATATTTAATAGTTTAATTTTTTTTAACTTTTTTTTATAATAGTGATTGAAGAATATATCTATTATAATTATAAATATTATTTACGATATATAAATATTAATAAGAGAAAGATATATAAGAAATAAGTGGATGGAAGGAAAGATAAATATGAAAGAATGAGAGTAGGAGAGAGACCTAAATAAAGGATGAGACATGTGAAGGAAAAGAGATATACAAGAAAACGAGGAGATAGTTAGCAAAGAGATATTAGAAGAAATAAAGGAGATTTTTTTTAGCAAGATATATATTAAAACGAGTGTAGCGGTAAAATTATGAGTGTAAGTTATTAGCTAACTTAACTCAAGGTAAACAGAGTCGCCACCGCGCTTTTATTTTATTCCAAATGGAAAAGGGAAAAGGAGCGAATAAAACCTAATGAATCTAAAAGCAAAAAAGCTAAAAGAATCGAACAGAGAACGGGTAAGGGGATAAGTTATAAATTGGGAATGTTTTACGCACCCAAAATGTCTGTGGTACTCCACGGGAGCCCTTCGAAATATTTATTGTTTTTTTTTTGTTTGAAAATGGTTTGTTTAAAAGAGATTGGAGAGATGAGAAGAGAAATTTTTTTTTAATATTTTAGTGTTTGAAGAGACGATTGTCTCATGCCTACGTACCCACAAAGTGCAATGCGAGATCAAAACCTCGTAGTTCGTGGTACAAAATGGGAAAAGAAACAATGTGTTGAATTGATTTTAAAATGCGAAGATAAGTCGTCATTCTTTAGCGAATAATTCCGCTAGAAAGAATGAATCATATCTAAACATAAAAAATGGAAAAGGTGCACGAGGGCACAAAAACAATTGAATGAGTTTTGAATTTTTTAAAGTGTTTTGAAAAGAAAGTTTCGATATGCTTATGTGGTTTAGCATTTATTAAGAAATAAAAGATGAAAAGGTAAAATCGCTTGACCTAACTCAAGGTTTGATTATGAAAGGAGTGTGAAGTTTGAAAACAAAAAAGATTTTTGAAATAGGGAGAAGATTTGTACAATTAAGAAGGGGAGGAGATGAAGTGACTATCCTAAGACTTGAAAGTAAAAGTTAAGGGAAGAACGATCAAACCGTATGACGAACCTTATTCGAAACAATAGAACTTCCATCTTAAAAAACAAATGGACTAAATCGGCTAAAGTCTCCAATCCATAATAGCTCAAGCAAGGGAATGATCCTAGAATCTAGGTCCAAAACTCCAAGTCCAATGCTAAGGATAGTGGCCATAGTCCAAAATTAAAGTCACAAGTCTTTTAGAAGTTTAATCCTTTATTAATGTTTTTGTGTCCAAATGGACAAAAAAAAGAGCAAATAATAAACATGATAATGGATGAATAAAGCATAGTAAAGCAAAATAAAATAAAAGCAAATAAAAGTGCAAGAATTTAAATGTTAGTAGCAAAAGAATTAAAGTGCAAGAATCTAAAATATTAATAGTAGTAATAGTATAATAATATTTACATGATAATGATATGGTGAACTTAATTAACCACAACCAAAAGAGTAACCAAAATCGAAAGGCAACCGGATCCGCTTAGCATCTTACACTATAGCGATTAATCAAGGCAAATCGAACCGAATTCAATGAAATTTGAAAGGCGATTGGGAGATCCAAAGCACCTACGCATCAAACATTCATAAGTCTCGATTCTTAATGCAATATGATTAATCACTTTGGGATTACGCGATCAACAAGAGATCCGGTCCACGAAAGTGCAAGTACCCAATTATATTTTTATTCTGAATTTAGGGACAAATTTAGGTCTATGTTAAGCAATCACCGAGTAATTTACGAAGTAATTACCCTACAAATGAGGCCGGCCACCACCAATTAAGGTGCATAATGTTAGTGCTAATGCATGCGAGATAAACGATATGTAAATCGCTATCCGGACGCAATACCGCACGAAAATAAAGGTGAATACCAAATTGAGTCGCACTTATGATATTCTTCCATCCTTAAGTTCAATCACTCTTCTTGGTGGATTCAAGCATGAAAATGTATCACTAATGCAAAGTACCTTAAATGAATTGAATAATCCACTTAAAGGTAGTTTTGAATTAATGAACATTAAATACTCTAATCTACACCCAAAGGTCATTGAAATTAAGGAGAAATCACTCCCAAAAGTGCTTCCCAAGGTAAAAATAAAAAGGAGAAAGAAGAAGAAGAAAGAGGAACCAAAAAGGGGCTTGAAACAAGCCAAAAACACCATTCTGACTTGTGTTAACTGGTTAACCAAACGCAACCATATTTTGAATATTTACGCTGTTTTGAAGATGGTTAACCGGTTAACCAAATGGTTAACCGGTTAACGCTGTACCAGAAGCTGAAAAATGCAGAAAATTCAGCATGATCCATTTTGAAACCTTTTCTCAAACATTGGATGATCATGATCTGAATTTTCACGAATTTTAAAACCAAAATACAGTGGAATCCCTGCAATCGAACAACAAATAAAGATCTAAAGGATCTAGAAACAAAAGCACCAAAGATCTACATCTTGAATCTTGATGGTGAATATGGGTTTATGGAGGAAAATGAATTACAAAAGCTTTTCTTCAAATTGGACCAACACAAGCTTGGATCTACTGAAATTGATGAGCAAAATAATGAGAGGATGAAGGTTTAGCTCAAGTTAATCAAGAATTCAATGTGAATTCTTTACAACTTCAAAAGAAAGAAAGATGAGCTTTTGAGAATTTTGGTGTTGGGGGAGTATTTTGCAAGAGGTTTTGTGGCTATCAAAAGCTTGTAGAAATTTTTGCAAGGTGAATTTGGCTCTCTAAAATCTTCTTGAATGAATGAAAATGTGGTCCTATTTAAAGGCCCTAGGTATGAGAATTTGATGGAATGAAGCTTGCTTTGGTAATTCAAATTAGGTTTGGTAATTAAAAATTTGGTGGAAAATGGAAAAGAATGGTGATTAGTAAGGGTTTATGGTAGGAAATGATCAAAGTGATGTAGAGAAATCATAAACCAATGGATCTAGAATATTCCAATTAAATCAATGATCTAAGGGTGCTGAATTTGAATAAAATATTCAATTTTCGCACTGGTTAACCGGTTAACCAAGCCAAAATTTGAATATTTTATTCAAATGATGTTGTTTGGTTATTCTGGCCCGATTTTTTTTTGTACGTCGAAAAAATAAACACATGAACCTTGGAAATCCTTTGAATGAATCAATTAACTTGGGAAATCCTCGATCAGATAAATTTGAATTATTTGCGGATCGTCTTCGACTTTTGTCTGTGAAATTCACTCGAGCTGCAGGACTGCTATTTTTGGCATTTCAATGGTTCCTCTACCTGAAAAAAGGTTAGTAAAAGGAAACAAAAAATATTTTTGGATTTTGATTAATGGTTAGTGAACATAAATAAATGAAAGCAAATAATAAAAAACGGTGATCCCCTGCGAGGCATAAACCTGCACCCGAGAAGGATAAATGAACCAGTGCGCGATCTTGTTTGTATGCAAGATGCAGATGAGATGCGAAAAATCTTAGGGTAAAAAATTAGGGTATGACAACGAGTACAAAGGGTACTCAAACCTTGATACAAAAGAGAAAGAGACGAGGCTCAACAAAATATCGTAAAAAATTATCTACCAATAGGGACCTAAGATAAATAAAACAACGGATCTTTGTCAAATTCATACAAATCTCTATTAGGATGAGTAATTTCACCGATGAAAGCCCAACTCCAAACCCAAAATTTCACCTTCCAAACTAAATCGTTAATACTCCATCCCACCTTCTTGAAAGTTACGTCATTCCTAGTTGACCACAATGTCCAACAAATCGCAAACCAAACACTTCATTCCCTACCCTCTCTAACCTTGTTAGCTTTACAATGAAATTACCACTCCAAAAAAGACCCTCTACACCCTCTATCTCCAACGCAATTAAAATCTAACCAACTTTCCACCTCCGACCAAACCAATTTAGTAATCGAGCAATCAAAAATTATATGCTCTAAAGTTTTTCGAATTCACATTGCAAAAACAATAGTTGATGCTACTATCAGAAGCCAAAATTCCCTGATGCACCAACCTATCCTTTGTCGGAAGTTTATTCAAAAAAATACTTCCAACCAAAAGCTTTGATTTTCATAGGAACCAAAACTTTCTAGATCTTGGAGAATGCATTATCATCCCTATTCCTTGGACCGTAAGGGATACGAAACTCATTTGAAAGAAAGTACAAGGAGCTAACCATGAATGCATCACCCCTCTTCCAAAAAATCTTGTCTCTATCATCACTGTTTATCGGTTTGTAACTTTAAGCAACTCAGAAAATTCTGACTCTGCTGTCTCCGAATTCAAAGTTGCAGAAACAATATTTTGATGAAACATCCCCTTCCATTCCCAACATTAAAGCCGTTCCTGCTCCCTCCGTCTTCCGTATCCGAAACAGCAGCTTGGACCAAAAAAGTTGCATTAGCAGAGTGACCGAAACAATAAGGAATGCTGATGCTGGCTGATTGCCTGTTGTGAACCAAACTACCACGGTTCCTCTGACTAGATGACCACCCGCAGCTATAGAAAACGTCTGAGAGGTTTGCACATCTCGACTACTTTGATTTTTGTTATGTGAAATTTCTCCCCTAGAAGCTGTCCACAAATTACATGCAATAAAATTAATGTTAGAATAAAAACCAGTCCCCTCCTCAGGTTGTAACAGGCCCAGAATTCCAAAATCCCCCCAACTCCAATCTCCTCCCATCCACCCGTCAAACTGGCCACAAATACATCCTTTAAGCGATTTCGCGAAAACAAATTCGGAAACACCCTTTGTGTTAAAACCATTGCCTACTTTAAATTTGCAATTATTTAAAAAAATGTCTTCCGGATAACATGAGTTTAAAGAGATTAAATCCGTCCACCAAGAAGAAGAAAAGACCAACTAGGCCGATTTGATTTCGCACCCGACACATGAAGGCAAATGACTCTATATCTAGCTTGAAACATGTTATACCAAAGCTCCTCCAAAACCCCTAGAATTCTCCACCTCCATCTGTGCAACAACGCTACATTAAAATCTTCTATTCTTTTCAAATCTAAACCTCCACTCTCATAAGGAAGGAAAATAAAATCCCATTTAATTCAATGGACTCTTCTCTTCTCCTTCGAACTTCCCCAAATAAAACCACTTTGAATCTTAATAATCTCCTTCTGAATCTTCATCGAAGCCTTATAGAAAGAAAGTTGAAAAATGGGCAAGCTAGATAAAACCGATTTAAGAATAGTGATTCTCCCACCTAAGCTTAGGAATCTCCCATGCCAACAACTTAACTTTTTCTCCAACTTCAAAAGAAGAGGGTTCCAAGTAGCTAACCTTCTAGGATTGAAACCAATTGGGATACCTAGAAAATGAAACTCTTGCCTTTCGGTCCTACAAGCCAAAAACAAAGTCGCCGCTTCTAGAAACGAGGGATGGGTATTAGTTCCTATCAACTTACTTTTGTGAAAATTTATACCTAACCCCGATACTAGCTCAAAACCCCTTAGAACCACTTTAATAGCCCAAATGTGCCTCCAACTCCCGTCACCTATTAAAAGTGTGTCATCCGCATTTTGAAGAAATAAAGGAGATAATATTATTTTTAGTGAGGGATAAGAAGTATTTTAGTATTTAAGGTAATTTTTAGTTATGATTATAGTTGGTAATTTTTTGTTATGATTATAGTTGGTATTTAAGGTAATTTATAGTTATAATTTTTATATGATTTTACTTAGAAAAATGACTACATGGATGTGTCTGAAATAAAACTCATAAATATTTTCGTAGGAAATTTTGATATTTGGAAGTTAAATTTCCAACATTGGGATGTATGATAATGTTATATGTGGAATATTTCACAAGTATATATATTCGAAAATTTTAAGGGTTAAATATGTTTGTAGCCACTATAAATATCTCAATTTTAATTTTTAATCCTTATAAACAAAACATTGAGTTTTAGTCCCTATAAAATTATTTTTGTACGCAGATTAGGTCTCTGTAGAGGGACTAAAAATTCATGCAAAAATGATTCTATAGGAACTAAAACTCAAAGTTTTTTTTTATAGTGACTAAAAATCAAAATTGAAATATTTATAGGAACCAAAAACATATTTAACCTTATTTTTAATATTAGCAAAACATGTGAAATTTGGTAGGAAAATTTTTGGTGTTTTCGGAAGGTAACTTTTGGATGTGGTGAATTGCCGTTTTTGGATTTTTAGAGGATACTGGAGAAATATATGCAGAGAAACTCCTTTGTTTATCATCCAAGATTTTTTGCCCGATCCGATGAAGTCTGAGCTTTTAATGGACTAACCCGATCAGGTCGCACGTAGTCTACTTGTCTTATAAAAAAGACCAAATTATTATTAGTTATCAGTATAAAAAAATCAAAATCAAGTTAATATCAAATAACAATATGCACTACTAGAAAAAGTGCTTCAAATGTCGGACGCGAAATACATTTTATCTCGACTGCAGTAGTGAGGTAATAGACGTCGTCATGAAAAGTAAAGACTTATAATCTCGATTATTTAAACACTGAGGGATAAATTAATTTGCAAATGAGGTTGAACCTCAGGTTCTGCATTTTTATTCTTTTCAAAACTAGCCCCTCACACATCTCGATTTACAAATAAACCGAAGGGTAAGATATATCATTATTTTATAGACATTTGTTGCATTATTTGTACAGAAAATAAATAAAACTAATTTGGGAAGGTCAAATGCTTCACCTTGCAAGTATTTGTTTATGATATTAAACAATAAAAATGTTAGAGAAAAAAGGATATTAAAATAAATGATTTTCTACTAAATGAATATTTATAAACACAAACCTTAAACCCAGATAATTTTCTGCACTTCCAACCCATCATTAATGGAGAAAGTTAAAGTGGAGGATGTAGATAGTTTCAATCATTTCATGACGTTTCTTTATCAATTTTAGATTTCATAAAGCCTTTATAATGGAAATTTTTTAGGAATCATGTGGATCACTATAGGTAGTTTCTTGAGAATTGATAATCTTGAAATGAACGACAAAGATTTGTTTAAGAACGCTAAGTTATCCTCGATTTCTATAAAAATCAAGGTGAACATGTTTTTTTTAATTACATTATTTACACAAAATATTGGAAAAAAACATCAAAACCATAATTTTGATGTAAGAAGTTATCTGATTCAAATATTGCACACATTCAATTTCTAAAAGAGTTATCTGATCCAACCATTGAATGCATCCAACTTCTATTGAAAAATTTAGTTTTTGCACTTGCAATCCATCATAGAGAACTTTTACAAGCTTCTGAGTACAACAACAACATCTACCCCATTTTGTGAGATAGATCCCAAAAGAATGATGTGATTTCTACTTCTAACGAGTTTAGAGCAGCTACATATAAGTTAGGATTATAGTAAAAAAACATTTAACAAGTGTTTTTTATAGTAAAATATTATTTATCATATACCTTGTTTATTAGGGAAATCGACGGGATATATCCGTTAATTTACAAAAAATTATAATAAATAAAAATAGTTTTCTGAATTGTTTTTTCCCTTGGAGTTTTTGAAAAACCGAGGTAATATGTGGTTTATACTTCTAAAAAAAATCATGGCTCACATTAGAATCATATCTACTATAGTAGCAATGATCATCCACATTAAAAAATGTAACATATATTTTGGATTTTCTAGGCGTATGGGCTTCTCTGATTATTTCACTTTCTATTCTCCACTTTATTTAAACATTATTCCTTGTTTCAACGTCTCATTCCAACTCTTTGTGCCTTCAAACCTAGTTTCAAAGTCTTTTCTTTTCTTCAAAAATATCTTCAACAACCTTAGATGAAAATATTTTATTCGTAATCAATGAAAAGTTTATCGATTTCGAATATTTGAAAGACATAGGTTTTGATCTAAGGAAAATTATTTGCAAACACAAGTTGAATGGTTACTTTGACATTCTTAATGGACCCATCTATATTAATCTCGTTGAAGGCTTTCTTGTCACAATTACTCGGTCAATTATTGCTCAGACAATAAAATATGAAGAGGAAGGTGTTTGTGTTAAAAGATTCAACAATGTCTATATAGATCACATTCACCCTATTTATGCAACCAACGATAATCTCAACAGTCCTGCTAGTCTACGACCAATTGGAAATTTTTTTATTCAACTTTTAGTGTCAAATCTCCTTCCATGAGAGAAAAAACTGAAAACGCTTACTTGGAATGACAAACATCAAACTTGTTGGAGAAATTTCAAAAGAATATCATTTAGAAACTCGAGGATGACATGATGGTTTATTTTGGGCTTGACTATTGAACTCCAACAATATATCCTCTTTTATTCAATTTAGCCAAAATTGATATGGTTTGGGATACCACGTTCATGGTGAAATATTTTGTCAATGGAGATGGGAAGTGGAATCTTAGTTTGCTTCATAGTTGGTCTAATATTAAGTTGATTAATTGCAATATTTCTATTCTCCCTTCATTACCGAGTATGGTACATGTAAGTTGGGGTGAAGTGAAAATAAATATAATGAATTTTATGTTAGAAACTCCTATAAATATGTTTTCCCTCGTATAATTGTTAGTGTTACTAATATCGATTGAAATAAAATTTGAAAGTGAAAAGACCCTCCATTGAATTTAAACCTTCATTTTGCTTGTGTCACGTGATATGGGATTTTCTTATGCAAATAATAAATAATTGTATTATTTAATAAATAATTAAATGTGTAAAAATTATTCCCTCGTATAATCTATATATTTAGTGTAAAATGTGATATATACATTTAGAGCAATGCTATTTAGTACGAATGAATTTGAAGAAGAAATGTAAGAATGTACATATGTCACTATTTTAGAGGTTAATCTTAAATTGATTTTAAATTTAACTTCCTTTTTAATAGGGATCATGGGGGTAGTGGTGATAATGAATGGTTGAGATTTATTCTTACATTTCTTATTTTCACATTTTCTTACTATTAAACATTTTCCATACATTTAAATACGCGATAATGACAAAATATGAAATCTAACCTAGTGGAAAAGCCTAGTAGAAAATAAAATGTCAATGTGGCGTAAAAATTAACAATAAATTTTAAAAAAAGACACTTGGCCATTCACATAAGTAAAAAAAACTATCACATCAGCTTTTTTGATGACTGAGTGTGTTGAAGGACAAAATTGAGAAAATCTTCAAATGGTAGGAGAATTCATGCAACTTCTTTTTACGAGGTTTTTTCTTCTTCCGAAAATCGTCTATATGGAAGAGGGTAAAATACCTATTAACCTTATTAATAATTCAAATACATTATAAAAAATGTCAATTTATCGTATTTTTTTAATGACAATAATATATTAAAAAAATTAAAAGATCCAAAAAAATATAAGGATAACATAGACACAAAAAATGTTAAAATAAGAAGGTACTGTCAAAACACAACAAACAATAATAACAAAACAAAGAAAAACCACCAGAAAAAACCACAATTAACCAGCAAACAAAACCAACAAAAAAATCATACCAATTACATTGAAGCACGACACCCCAACATCACAAAGCTAGATCTCAAACCACGGATCCACCGAAAATAGAAATAGAGTCAAAGGAAGTAACACTGAGCACATAAACAAGAGTGTCAAGCCAAGATATTTTATCCGCTATTGGGTCAGACACATGATAAAATTTTGAAATCAAATATTAAAAGATAAATAGTTCAATTGCGACTTATTATGAGTCAATGGCGACAAGAACTTTAACAATTAATAGTTTAGTTATAGGTGAGAAAATGTTAAATTGATATAATCTATCCACTTGGTTGTATCCTTTGTCAATCAATCTAATTTTTTATTTTTCAATTGTGGGATTAACCTTATGTTTGATCATATTGACCCACTTACTACTAATACATTTGATATGAGATGGAAAATAAAAAAATTTCCATGTGCCATTTTTAACAAGTGCATCTAATTAAGAATTCATAACACTTAACTAAAGTTTATGCTTACATGCTTCATCATAGGTTTTAGGTTCAGTGTTGTGTGTGATATATGTGATATAAGCATGGTGTGTATTGAGGGGTGAGTTTTTCTAAATAGCAACATTCGTCTCCTCCTAATTGAGGGGTGAGTTTTTCTACCACCTCCAAAAAATTGCAATTTTTTCATAAAAAATGTGTTTATGTGTTTTTTAATCATCGTATTTCATTTCTTCATAACATCAAAAATCAATAATTAAACTAAATAGCAACATTCAACATAAATTAATCATGCAACTTACTTTTTCAAAAATACAAATTCTAAAAAATGAATCATCAAAATGACATACTATATTAATATGTGTAATATGATTAATAAATATGTAATTTAGCAAGTTTGATTCGATCAAATGAATATGGGATAAGTATCAACAATCTCATCCCACCCCCATTTTTTAAATTTGATTTTCCCCAACCTTAGTTAATTCAAATTTTCACGTTAAATTTGGGGCGGGTTCAATAAGTTCAATCGGATCAGATATTGTTATCATGCCTATGTGAAACCAAGAAAAATAAAATTAGAGATTCTATTTTATTGTTTAAAATTTTAATTATAAAATATCATCACTTCGCATACACCAAAAATGAGATGAAATAAAAAAAAGTGGAGTATTTGATAGAATGAGATGAAATGAATTCTATTATATACAAGCATAATTAATGTGTATGACTAATATTGAACTATTCCTTTGTGCATATGCATATTAAGTAATAATTGATTGTGTAATTAATTGGTGAGGAAATAATTTGGTAGTTATGTTAATGATACTCTTTTGGTACTCGTCCCTAAGATTTATCAGCCATTGTTTTTCATCTATTTTCGTCCTAGGAGTGAATATTTGTGATATCTTGTTGGAAGATGTCTTTCAACAACCTGAAAAATCCAATAGAAACAATCATTAATACGGTGAATGATACGGTAGGAAATCAAAATGAAAAGGACATTTAAAAATTAATAGTTAATTTTAAATTTAAATACTTATATAAATATATTTATAACGTTTCAATATATATTTAAATATATTTTATATCTACATTAAATAATTTTATCTAGGGGTGGCAAAACGGGTCGTGGCCCGCCGGCCTGGCCCGCGCACCCGTCTAAAAATGGCGGATTGAGTTGGGATTTCGAGTCCACCGCCCACCAGAGCCCGCCCCGCCAAAGCCCGCCCCGCCAAAACCCACCACCCGCCAAAGTCCGCCGCATCTATGAAATAAACATTTTTCCTTATATTTTGTTTATAATTTAGGTGAAAGCTTGTTGAAAGTTCTATTTTTTATTGAAGATTAATACTTGATGGACTTAGTCTTTTGCCATTTATGCTTTCAAATTGTTGGTATGATGTTTTTTTATTGAAACTAAAAAAAACCATTTAATTTATTTTAAAAAATAAAAAAAATAAAAAAATAATGAAGGCGGGCAAGCCCGCCGCCCGCCAACCCGTCACTTTGGTGGGACGGGCTAAACTTTTATGCCCATTTCAACTTGGCGGGCATGCCCGCCCCGTTCGTTTTTTGGCGGGCTTTAGGCGGGGCGGGCAGCCCGTTTTGTCACCCCTAATTTTACCCGTGCGGGAGCACATATATCTTAATAGTTTAATATATAAAAGAAACATCAAATAATAGAATTTTTAAATTTAAGTTAATTAATTATTAACTTTAATATATAAAAGAAACATTAAATAATAGAATATTCTAGTCATCATTAAACATTTTTAAAAAATATAATACAAATTATAAATAATAAAATAATATAGTCATCAATTCCATGTAATTAAAAATAAATTTTATCAAGTGATGTAAAGTTTCAAGACCAAAAAATTGATTTAAAAAAAAAAACTTAAAAACTTAATATAACAAACAAGCTTATTTATCAATCTTTGTCTAGATTAATTTTTTCAGGACTCTAACCAAAAGATTAATTGTGATCAATAAGACTCAAAAACATTTCTCAGCTAATGTAGATCCTCAACTTCAGAAGGAGATTATGTCTTAAAAGAAACATTATGCATGATAGAAGTTCTAAAAACAATTTAAACATTATCCATTGAATAACCCTAATGATTTATGGTGCAAAAATCAAACTTGTAGGAGAATTTTCAAAAGAATATCACATAATAATTTAATTTAAAAAATATTTACTTTTGCAAAAATTATTTTCTCAAAGTGTACTTATACCAAAAGAATAAAGTATATAAATAAAATTATTAAATAAATTGCACACTTTTTATTTTCCCTAAATTCAAATACTACTTTTTTAAGTTCAAAGCCTTTGTCTCCCTATAACTTCCATTTATATAAGTATTGCTATTTTTGACCCAAAAAATAGTATTGCTACTCCTCACCATGATATCATGTAACAATACATCTACCTAAAATTCATTAGGCTAGTTATAGATTTTCTCCTAACTTTTGGTATGGACACCTCATCACTCACAATATCATTACATATTTAGTATTACCCTGAGTTTGTCTGAATTCATTTGCTATAAATTTATATAAGTTATGAAAACTCTTGGTCAAATTTTATAAATTTGAGCTATTATACTCTTTAAACCATTAAATATTAATGATCTCGATCAATTAACCTCATTTCTCATCTCATAAAGGATATAGAGAGAATTAGAAGAGAGGTTAGGGGAATTGCAACACGTGCCAAATATGGGGACAAGTTCATTGTATTCACTTGCAATGATACTAAGTTACATAAGTTTCTAATAATTAGGGATGACAAAAATATTCATACCATGGATAAAATCTATTACGGGTACGAGGCGGATAATTTAATAAATATCTATAGATAAAATAAATAGATATTTAAATACCCATTTAATAATAAATATAAATACAGATTTATTAATATTCATATCTGCGCAGTTAATAAATTATAATAATTATTTATATATTAGTTTATTATACTTTGTCTTTTCATATTCTAATATATATATATATATATATATATATATATATATATATATATATATATATATATATATATATATATATATATATATATATATATATATATATATATATATATATATATATATATATATATATATATATATATATATATATTTTAAGTTTTCTTTAAAGAAAATCATTTACATTTCATACAAATCATATTTGTCATTTTGTATTTAAGCTTCTTTTTTACACCATATCTCACTTAACCAATTCCATTTGACCGTCTAACCAACCACTTTCCTTGTCCAACTGATACCTTCCTTTCAACTTCTATGTCGTTTGTTCTTTAACTTTCATTTTTTTTGTTAAAAATGAACTGTATGAATAATATGTTTTCTTGTTAAAATAAGAGAGATTTGTATGGATGTTATCTAATAATAATTTCTTTTATCTTTAAAAGAAGTTGGAAAAAAATTTCAAAAAATAAAAAATAAAATAGAAAAAAGATGTTACCCATGGATATTTGTACATATCCACGGATACCTTAAAATCTGTAGATTATCCGTTTAACAGATACTCACACGGATATATATATATATATATATATATATATATATATATATATATATATATATATATATATATATATATATATATATATATATATATATATATATATATATATATATATATATATATATATATATATATATATATATATATATATATATATATATATATATATATATATATATATTAGATGACCCATGTGTCAGCGCGTTGCCGTTCGTTATTAGTTAATTATTCTTAAAGATGTGTTTTTATTGTTTGTTTAGAATTTATATGATCGGTAGTGTCTCGTGTTATAATTTCATTTCATGAGTAACAATTCAAATTCGCAATGAGAGGAAAATTTATGCTTTTTCCGTTAGAATCTAACAAATAGTGTCTCGTGTTATAATTTCATTTTATGAACAATAATTCAAATGTACATTGAGAGCAATATTTAATTTCCTGGACCTAACTGATAGTGTTCCATGTTATAATTCAATTCTATGAGCAATTCAAATGTACATTGAGAGCAATATTTATGCATGTTTTCTTTCCTGAATCTAACTGATAGTGTTCCATGTTATATAATTGTTATTATGAAATCATTAATAACTATAAATATTTAAAAATAAATATAAATATTTACAAATATTTTGTTGATTAGAAAAAAAAAGTATTATGGTGATAGTGTTCTGTGAATATAATGAATTCAATGATAAAAAGTATTATAGTGATAGTGGCCCGTAAAAATAATAAATTTCAGTAATAAAATTCACAAATCACAAATGAGAGACTTGATCGTAATGTCATTTTAGAAGTCACCTTATTAAGTTTTTTTTTTTCATTTTTTAAATTAACCACGTGTTTAATAACTTTGTAATTCATAATAGAAACAAAATGTATCTTTTACAAACTATGGTGTATAATTTTACAAAAATTGAGTATTTTAACCTCTCTTATTATAACATTGAGTAAGATAGGTATTTTAACCTCGCTTACTATATAACATTGAGTAAGATTCTTAGCAAACAATCGTGACTACATACTTTTTCTTAAAATATTATTGGCAAGCCATTATCAAAAAGTGTCCTTCTCGAAATATAAATGTTCAGAATTTCTGATTGTATATCTGTGGCACGAGTTTCAAAGGTATTTAGCAAAATACGTCTAAGTCTAAGTCCAATACCACAGTGAAAATTTCCGCCATTAGCAACTATAGAGAATGTTCTTTCTTATGAAAGCGAGTTTTATTCAATGGAAGTCCTTCTTTAGAATGAAGTTACAATATTTATTGGAATGTTGACACAAATCCAAGGTTGTTCGTAACGACTTTAGAGTTTCATTTATCATAGCGGCTCAATGATCGCTCGGTTGTCCCTGCTAACAACGTTAATGCTCATGATATACTTACCCCTTTAGTGCTCATGATATACGGTTCCTTCATGTATTTTGCGTCCGCACGAGTAAATTTATTTTCGGCAATTTAAAATTAATATAATTATACATTATATAATGATTACTTGAACATGTTTATATGAAATGGTTAATTTAAAGGTGTAATTTTCATTGAGAAAAAAGTGTAATTTTCATAGAACTAATTATAAATTGGATTGTATTAAAATAAATCATAAAGTAATAATGTATATGTTTTTTATTGAACATTTATGATCATAACCTATATTAATCTAACATTATTGCATTAGGCAAATAATAGTCTTTGGTATAGAAGCCAACAAATACTTCATTTTAATATACATGTATGAGTATTTCATTCATTAACAATTATAAACTAATTAAATACAATACTTCATAAACATATGTTTCTGCAACCTCTAGATTTAATGCACATGTGAGGAATGAGTTCATGCTTTATCATACCCCCTCAGGCAACTGAGTTGAAGACATTTCTTATGTACCAAACTCATACATCAACAAACATGTCTCATATCATTACATACAATCTAAATTATAAGAAATTAAAAATAGAAGTAAAAGATGGAATGCAGTTGATATCACATTTCATTCCATTTTTAATTATACCAATTCTAGCAATGAGAACAACTTTCCATTCAACCATTTTGGATTGCAATGCATTCCTTTCTATTATACTTATATTTTAGCAACCATTTAAGATCTAACAATGCATAATATTAAATCAAAAAGAATATGCAATGTCCCTTAAAATGAAAACATTATTTGTGAAAGAACATGCAAATCATTGTAACAAACACTTGGTAGCATAATAGTTGATTCCAAGGATAAAACTAAATTCAAATAACATTAAAAAGAGTGAAAATACTATGCCTAAATCAAATTTCAAAGAAGAGAATACAACATAAAGTTAGGTATATATACATAGAAATAGAATATTAATCACAAATTCATTGACGAACATGGTAGAATCGCAACCTTTCCACTTAGGATCATTATGGAGAAAAATTTGTCCAATATCAGGAAGACCTAAAGCTCCTAAAGTTGCATCAGCATATAACATTTACTCTCATTGTGATTTGCAGACTTCATGCTGACAACCAATAACATATGCTCTCATTCAATGAAGAATGAAAGTGTGGGGCAATCTAACATAAGTACCAACCTATCTGAAACACGTATGTAGTAACAAATACAACAAAGAACCACACAAAACGTTCAGCCTGATAATGACACCATTCATATGATTTATGCATTAGTTAAAATTGTAATGGAAATAGTTAGGTAGTGAGAAGAAAAAATAGTGTTTGGTATAATGTATATGGAAAATTTCTAACACAATCCCTTCCCTTGCAATGATCCTCCCATCTCTAATCCAGATAAATTCTTTTGTTTCTTGTACCAACAATACATGATGTATAAATATCAGAAAAATCAAAACCCTAAAATAAAAAAATAGACAAATGTACAAATCAGAAGCTATGTTAAAAGTAAAAAAATAGAAAATCAGAAGCATCAAATCTGTTTTTTCAAGCAGATCTCATCATCATCTTCATCTTACCCTGGCGGAACTTCTTTACCTGTCAATACACATCTAAGTGAAGGTGTCAAAATCAAAAAAATAGAAATAAAGATCTTTGTTAGCAATGAGGAACATAAACAGGAACAAAAACCATTGAGAAGATATGATGGTGGTGAGAATCATAGATATGGCGGACGATTTAGGGTTTTGAGTTAAAGAAAGAATAGTGAGAGAGAAAGGGAACATACGAGAAAGGAGAAAGAGGGAGAAAGAGAAAGATAAGTGAAAATGAAGAGTTTGTATGTTGGTATAGCAAAGTAACCGGGTAAAGGGAAAATGAAGTACATTTGAAATTTGAAAATTTGATGCCATGGGAACAAAATCAAAAGTTTGATTGGTCAATTAATATTGATTTAATCAATTACCAAAAAGGGTATGAAATAGTATAAATGAAATTTTAGTTAAAGAGTAATTTAGGGTGTTTCGTGGTATATTATATTAATGGGTAACTAGTAGAAGACTTGTGCGTCCGTACCGATAAATTCATTCATATCTTAGATTATTCTATAATGTTTTATTGTATATATAATTATTATTATGAAATCATTAATATTTAAAAATAAATATATAACAAACATTAACACCATAAATCCAATATGTATAATAACTATAAATATTTATAAATATTTTGTCAATTAAAATAAATAAATATTGTTGATAAAAAAAACAGTATTGTTGTGATAGTGACCCGTAAAAATAATGAATTTCAATGATAAAATTTATATGAGTCGGTAAACTCTATTCTCATCAACAAATAATAAACCTTCCTCAAATATTGAAAATTGCAAAAGTGATGATATATATATATATATATATATATATATATATATATATATATATATATATATATATATATATATATATATATATATATATATATATATATATATATATATATATATATATATATATATATATATATATATATATATATATATATATATATATATATATATATATATATATATATATATATATATATATATATATATATATCCGTGGCCGAAATTATAAGCATCATTTAAGAAAGGGTTGAAGTTATAAATATATAATTAAAAAATTAGGTTAGAAAATTACTTATGATCTATGAAACTATTAAGGATATCTTGTTTAATTTATAGGTAGAATTGTCTCTATTGTAATCGACACCTAAGTACCAAACATAAATGCAAGTACAAAACATAATGTAATATCAAATATACAATTAGATGAATTGATTATGGTTGGCCTTATTCCAAGAAAGTAGAGACAAGAAATCAGATCTTACAATCTTTTATGGTGTTAGGAACTAGTTAAGAAATCATCTTTAGAGCTACCTTAATGACTAATAATCGATTAAATTCTTATATTTTCTGCATACAATTTCTGTTATCTATCTCATGCACCATCTACATGTAGGGATGCTGAAATCCCTTTTCAAAAAATATTATTGTTTTAAATAATATAAAGATGGATCTCAAATTTGCTTTCTGAAAATTTGCAACATAAGATCCAATTCCTGCATGAAAGAGAATAAAATTGAGTCATGTCATTAAATAGAACAAATTTAATCCATACTTATATATGATATTTTAAATGTTATAAAAATTTTAACGAGTCTAATGTGTTATATATTTTTTTCAAATAAAATGCTCATGTGTTACATAAATTAATAAAAATATTAATTCCCATATATGCCACCTTACTACTAACTATGAGGGATAATCTCTCTACACTATTAATGTTTTTTAATTGTTTATGATAGAGGATTATAATAGTAATAGTTTATTTTATATTTTGATAAATTAGTTGTTATTTTAATATTTCTATAATGTTTTTTGGACTCTTAAGATTGAGATATTTGGATTATAACTATTTATTTAGAATACTATATAACAAGTGTATTATCATCTATTGTAAAGAATGAAGAAAATCAATGAAAATCTTTAATTTTATTTTATCTCTATCTTAATTTATATGTCTTTTATTTTGTTTAAATTTTATAACTTTTATTAGTTTTGTTTGGGTTCCTAAATTGCTTCCTAATATTTGGTGCTACCATTTTTGAACATCCTTTTATATCAATCACTCATTTCCATCTTTTTCATGAGAACTTTTTACACTTTATTATACCAATATTGAATCTTCATCCCCAAATTTGTATCTGAATCATGGATATTCACTACCTGCACCTAACCTATATCCATCATCCATATACTCATACCCTCTATGTTATTCATACTTCTATAATAATCATCATCAACAACTACAACCAACTAACACCTCCTACATACACACTTGGTCTCAACCATCAAACCTATTCTAGTCATAGAAGTTTTGAAAATCATTTGCAAGTGTCTCATCTCTATTTTAAGAAAACATCTCAAAAAAATTCTCAAAATTTTTCGCATTCACAAAGAACTTTTCCGAAGAAATTTATGACATCTTCTCTGGAGAAATTTTCGGCAGATTCTCCAACGTCATTTCGGGAATAAACACCGGCGATATCTCCAATATCACTTCCATCATCGATTTTGAAGATGTTTTCAGTGTCGGATCTGTCAGAAAATATGATACCAGAATCACCAGATCTACCACCACTTGAACAAACAAAAAATGAATAATTGAAATCCAAAGAGGAAAATATATCTCGGGCGACATTTTTTATTCCGAAGGAAATTCCGGCATCACTTCCGACGATAACTCTGACATCAATTCAAAACACACATAACTAAACATCTTTGTCATTTTATGATCACTTGGTATTCACCAAACCATTTTCGTGGTCATCGGAAAAATCACCTGAACAATAACGATCATCGGAATTGCGACAACTATTAAACTCATCAGATATGTTGTTTCCAACATCATTTCCGGTTAGACCACCGGCGGAGCCACTACCATTATCAGATAGTTTTCATCATTTTAAATTTTTATTAGTATTGTAGAAAAAAAAAGAAGAAAGAAAAAAAATAGAAAAAAAGGAAACAAAATAGAGAAGAGAAGGAAGAATGAAGGAGTGAGATGTGAAAAAGGGAAGAAGGAAAATGGAAAAAGAGATAAAGAAGTGGAAAATAAGAAGAAAAAAAACGTGGGGTAGGCGGTATAGACTTGTTGGATGTTGACTGGAGAGAAATATGGGGAAGCAGTGCAGACTTTTAGGAAGTGGAACAGAGTTGGTGCATTCACGTGAGTCTGTAGGTGATAAGAAAATGCTACTAATTGTACTATTTTTCTATGTTGTAAAAACAATGGGTTGGATATTATTTGAGTTGAGAAAAGTACAATGAATTGATGTGGTGTATATGTGGTTTCTAGATGGGTGGTTTGCTAGTAATAGTCTCCTGCCATGTGAAAACAATATGGAGTCATCTCTATAAATTCATTATTCATCACTCCTACAACTACCTACCACCAAATACAAACAACATTTCTTTCTCATTCTATTTTCTATTTTCAAATATATAAATATTATTAGAACCTTGAGGACAAGGTTCAAGTGGATCCAGCGACAATGAGGGTTATAATAGTAATAGTTTATTTTATATTTTGATAAACTAGTTGTTATTTTAATATTTCTAGAATGTTCTTTGAACCCTTAAGATTGAGACACTTGGATGACTACTATTTGTTTAGAATACTATATAACAAGTGTATTATCATCTATTGTAAAGAATAAAGAAAATCAATGAAAGTCTTTAATTTTGTTCTCTCTCTCTCTCTCTCTCTCTCTCTCTCTCTCTCTCTCTCTCTCTTATTTTATATGTCTTTTATTTTATTTAGATTTATAACTTTTATTAGTTTTGTAAGGGTTCCTAACTTGCTTCCTAACATTTTATCAATCGAGAAAAAAAATCAATATATTATTGATCTTAATCTAATGAACGCTTTTGTGCCATTTTAATTTTATATGTTTTTTTTTCTTTGGTTATCCGACTTGTTCGATATAGACACATTCTATCTTAGCTCATTCATCAAACAATAATGTTATTCCTACACTCTTTTCTACACCAAATACTTACATCGTATACATTATTCATCGTATTTATACGGTGAATAGTGTTTTTATGATAAAATAATATTTTTATGAACAATACACGTGAATATTGCAATGAACAGTGTTCGTGAACAGTGCCCCATGAACAATATCCATGAATAATAACTTTAAAGTAGTTGGTTTGTAAAAATTTGGTTAATGTAGTAATGAAGTTGGTTAATAAACATCTAGACATTAAAAATAATTTTTAGCAGTCACAAACTTGATTAATGCAATAATGAAGTTGGTTAATTAACGTTCAGGTGTTAAAAATAATTTTTAGCAGTCATCAAAGTTGATTAATGCAGTGTAAAAATTTGATTAATGCATTAATGAAGTTGGTTAATAAATGTTCAGGTATTTAAAAAAAATAAAAAAAGAATAATTAAAATAATAATTTTTTATATTATTTAAAAAAAAATATTATTATAATATTTCACTGTTCAACATATTGATAAACAGTAAAATACAGTATAGAAGTAAGAATCAATGTAAAAATAGCATTTTTCTTCATCAAAACTTGTAATAAATTATATAAATTTTGCATCTCTTTATTTTATTTAATAAATATAAATTGAATGAGTTTTAACTAACTCCATGATAAAATGTTAACTAAAAATCAGTTTAAGTATAAAAATATTCCACTTGAATGGAATAGGATGAGTGCTCATTCTTACCTACAAATTAAAAATTTTAACTTGTATCCCTATATTTAATCCCATATTTTTACATATTATTTTTTTCTAATTCTAATTTTATCTTTTTATATATTTATTTACTTTTTTTTTTCTAAATTTTTTTCGAAATACAAAATATTTTAAACGAAAGTAACATCCTTATTACTTTCAGAATGTAATTTTTTTTTTAACTTTTCTGAACTGAAAGTAACACCCTTGTTACTTCTAGAGTGTATTTTTTTCTCAACCAGAAGTAACACCATTGTTACTTCCAGATTGTATTTTTTTATTTTTTTTCTCAACCAGAAGTAACACTCTTGTTACTTCCGGAGTGTATTATTTTTTTCCACTATAGTTAAGAAACATGAATGTTCCTTTGATGATATATGACAAAGATCAGACAAATGTAGATACAACAGAGATATTTTAAACCACAAAAATATTTCCTACAAGAGAAGAGGTCGACTAGGTGAATTAGGGAGGTTGGACTCAAAAGTAGAGTCACTATTATAATAACTCGTTCGGACACAAAGACTAGTAAGAGAGGAAGAAACAAGTTATTATAACAATGACTCTATTTCTGAGCCAACCTCCTTAATCCTAATCGCTTCTTCTCTTGTAGGAAATTTTTATGTAGTTAGAGAATATCTCTATTGTATCTATATTTGTCTTATCTTTGTCGTATATCATCAAAGGAATATTCATGTTTCTTAACTAGAGTGAAAAATAAAAATAAAAATAAAAAATATTCCGGAAGTAATAAGGGTGTTACTTTTGTCTTTTTCAAAAATAAAATAAGGGTGTTATTTCCGGTTGGCAAAAAAAAATACACTCCGAAAGTAACAAGGGTGTGCTATTTCCTGTTGAAAAACAAAACACTCCGGAAGTAACAAGAGTGTTACTTCCGCTTGAGAAAAAAAATAAAACTATACACTCCTAAAGTAATAAGGGTGTTACACTTTCCAAAAAAAAAATACACTCCGGAAGTAACAAGGTTGAAAAAAAAATACACTCCGGAAATAACAAGAGTGTTACTTCCGATTTGAAATATTTTATACTTTGAATATTTAAAAAAATAAATAATAAAAAATATGATAAAATTAGAAATTTTTAAAATATATAAATACATATGATTAAATGTAGGGGTACAAGATAAATTTTTTTAGAAATTAATATGACATTATTAAGTCCATAGGAGCATTTGATAAGTTTCAAACTTGATTGGGCTTTGCAAATGTGACACCTTCATGTAGAGAATTTATTCTGCACACACTCTCAAAGTTTAATAATTTTAAAATTGACCTTATAAAAATTTGAAACAATTGAAAATAAATATATTATCAGAAATTTCACTTTTTATTCGAAATTTCGAAATTTTCGATAAAAATAATGATATTTTTCAATATTATATCGGAAATTTTGAAACTTCTAATACTATATTGGAATTTTCGAAATTATTAATACTGTTCCAAAAATTTTAAGATTTTCGACAGGATAAAAGTTATTTTTCACTCTTTTTACGGAAATTTTAAAATTTCAAGGAAAAGAAAATTTTCTATATATACACCACAAAATTTCATAATTTTCAATATTTTTTAAAAATAATAAGATAATTTTATCATAATTAAAGGGGATGTCAGATCTAAGTGGGGTTATCGACTTTAATTCTCCTTCAAGTACACATGTTCTTGCAATTTTTCATGGAAGAATATTATTGGTTGTCACGTCCATTCACTATTGAACTTGATGAGTGGATATAAATAATGGACGGTTTGAAAAACCGATTGATAAAATGAGAAATATTACTTTATTTAAATTCTCTATAAGTTTTATATTTAATTAATGCGAGACTTGAATTTTTTTCAATATTAGCATACATTCACGCAAACACTAATTTTTCAATATCAAGATCTAAATAGTCACAATTAAGGCATATCCTAATAAATTAGAAGTCAGCATCAATGTAAATCTTAATCTTTTTTATTATTCAAAATACAATTAATCAATTACTTAAAAATAATATTTGGACTACCTAATTGTTCTGTAAAATATTTATAAGGTATCACATCTTTATTATTTCTTATTGTAACCTCATCATTAACCTAATGATTTTTTATATATAATTTAATCAGAGAGATATAGAGACCCCATTTGTTTTAGCTTTAAGAATATGAATTTTTTTTATATTTATAAAAATGAATTTTGTAAAACCGTTTTTTAAAATATTAGAGTTATGTCTTAGGATATGAAAAATCAGCACTATAGAATAATTAAGGCTAGCCTTAATTTAATAGAATAAGAATAGTTTTCCTTAAATGTAGAGCTTGAATGATTCAACTCTTGAATGTTCAACTCCTCTTGTATAAATAGAGCATCATACTTCATTTCTATTCAATAATTATAGAATCAGTTTCTCTATTCTCTCTTTTAGCTTTCTCTCTTTTCTCTCTCATATCTCACTGTAATATGGTATCATAGAGCTTCGGTTCTATCCATGGCAACGACTCCGATAACTACAACATCTATGTCATTCCAACTCAAAATCACAGAAAAACTTGATGAGAAGAATTTCCTACTTTGGCGCCAACAAGTAGATCCTTTCGTTAACGCGAATAATCTTCAAAACTACCTTTACCTTCGTGACATACCAAATCAATACCTAACTGATGAAGATCGTGCAACTGTTCGTGAGAACCCTGCGTATCGCACCTGGATTACGCAAGATCAGTGGCTTATGACGTGGCTTCAATCCACGCTTTCACCTTCGATTCTTTCACGTGTTCTTGGATGCGTTCATTCCTACGAGCTCTGGGAACGTATTCTTGCGCATTTTCAAAAGCTTACACGTGCGAAAGCACGACAACTACGAGCGGAACTCAGATCTACAACACTTGAAGACAAATCTGTTGGTGATTATCTGGTTTGCATCAAAGTTCTTGTTGATGCGCTTGCTTCAGTAGGAGATCCAGTTCCAGATCAGCAACACATTGATGTGATTCTTGAAGGTCTTCCTCAAGACTTTGCCTCTGTTATTTCAGTCATTGAAAGCAAGTTTGATTCAGTAGAACTTGAAGAAGTTGAAGCTCTTCTTCTTGCTCATGAGATGAGATTCAACAAGTATAAGAAACACTTTCAAACGGAGGTGGCTGCCTTAGTGAATCTCACTCAAGCCAATCCTCAATCTGAAACTGATAAATCCAATAACAAGAACACTGAACAAGCTGTGAATTCAACCTTTAATCCAACCTATTCAAGAGGTGGTCGTGCATCTGGCCATGGTGGTAGACGCGACCGTGGGAGAGGTAGGTTCAACAACATTCAATGTCAAGTCTGCTTCAAATATGGTCACCTTGCTGCTAACTGCTATCACAGGTTCAATCAATAGTTTCAACCTAACATACCTGCTGATTTTCAAACAATGAACCAACAAAATTTCTACAATCCGTATCAACCAATTGGTGGACCTCAGTTTGCTCAGCCCACGGTTAACACTTGGTCACGCCCAAGCTATCAACCAAGACTTGCTCCTCTCCCTGTTCCTAAGTCACAAATCACTCCCAATGCTATGATTGCTAACACAACTTCAGTTCCAAGCAGTGCCTGGTTCTCAGACTCAGGAGCTTCTTATCATGTTACCAATGCCTCTCAAAACATACAGCAGACCACACCTTTTGAAGGTCCGGATCAGATCTTCATTGGTAATGGTCAAGGTTTGCACATTCACTCTTCAGGCTCTTCTTATTTTTCCTTTCATTCTAAACCTAACACTTCATTAGCTCTTCATAATTTACTGCTTGTTACTTCTATTACAAAGAACCTGATAAGTGTCAGCAAATTTTATCTTGATAATAGAGTTTTCTTTGAGTTTCATGCTGATATGTGTTATGTCAAATCTCAGGCTACCAATGAAATTCTGCTCCAAGGTCGTGTAGGAAGTGATGGTCTGTACCAATTTTCTCATCTTCAGCTTCTTAAGTCTCCTTCAACAAGTCAAGTCTCATGTCTCACCTTAGACTCTAATGCTCTTGTCTCAAGAGCTGATTTCATCACTAATGATAGGATTTCAGTTTCTAATCAAAATGTATCAACTAATAACTCATATAATTCTCAACATACTTGGCATTTACGCATTGGTCATCCAAATTATAATACTATGAGACTTGTTTTAGCTCAATGTAATATTCCTTATTCTAATAAAGCTGGATCTGTCTTTTGTTCTGCATGCTGTATGGGAAAGGCACATAGGTTGCACTCCCCACAGTCACAAACTCAATATCACTCTCCTCTTGAATTAATTTTCAGTGACCTATGGGGTCCTGCCCCAGTCAAATCCTCCCAAAATTTTACCTACTACATCACCTTTGTTGATGCATACACTAGATTTACTTGGATCTATTTGCTCAAAAATAAATCTGAAGCCTTAACTATCTTTAAACAATTCAAAGTCATGGCTGAATTACAATTTGGATTCCCTATTAAATCTGTCCAAACTGATTGGGGTGGTGAATTTCGCCCATTTACAAAGTTTCTTTCTGATCTTGGCATTATTCATCGTCTAATTTTCCCTCACACTCATCACCAAAATGGTGTAGTGGAGAGAAAGCATAGACACATTGTTGACCTTGGTTTAACCCTCTTGAGTCATGCCTCTTTACCGCTCAAATTTTGGGATCATGCCTTTTTAACTACTGTCTACCTAATAAATAGGTTACCCACCATGTCTCTCAATCAACGTATACCATATGTTGTCCTTTTCAATCAAAATCCTGACTATAAATTCCTCAAAGTCTTTGGGTGTGCTTGTTTTCCTCTCGTTCGCTCATACAACTCTCAGAAATTTGACTTTAGATCCCATGAGTGCCTTTTTCTAGGGTACTCTACATCTCACAAAGGTTACAAATGTCTCTCCCCAAGTGGTAGAATATTCATCTCTAAAGATGTTCTTTTCAATGAGTCAAAATTTCCTTACAATGATCTTTTTTTCTCTAATGTTTCTCTCCCCTCATCAATCATTTCATCCTCCTCATCTAAAGTAACCCTTAACACACAAGCTCTCCCTAATGTTTTTCCCATTCCTACTGCTTCCACTACCTCACACTCCTCTTCTTCTCAATCCAATTCCAGCCACACACCTATTACCTCTGTGTCAACCACCCCTGTAACACAAACAGCCAACACTAATCCTACTCCTTCACCCTTTTCAAATGCCAACAATCAGTCTACTACTACCACTTCATCATCATCATCTTCTATTTCTGCTCCTAGGGATCCTAACCTTCAATCTCTCCCCACCAATACTCATCCTATGACTACTAGAACTAAATCCGGTGTACCCTTATCTCGTCTAAATCCTTCCATTTTTCTTGTCAATTCTGAGCCTAAGAGTGTTAAAACTGCTCTCCAAGATCCCAAGTGGTTTGCTGCTATGCAAGAGGAGTATGATGCCTTGATAAGGAACAACACTTGGTCTTTGGTACCACTGCCTACTAACAGGAAAGCAATAGGCTGCAAGTGGGTTTTTCGTGTAAAGGAAAATGCTGATGGGATATTAAATAAGTACAAAGCTAGGCTTGTTGCTAAGGGGTTCCATCAAGTCCATGGATTTGACTTTAATGAAACTTTCTCCCCTGTTATTAAATCGGTCACAATTAGAATTATTTTGACTCTTGCTCTCACTTACAATTGGCCTCTACAGTAGTTGGATATAAACAATGCCTTTTTAAATGGCATTCTTGAAGAGGAGGTCTATATGATGCAACCCCCTGGATTTACTGCCCCTAATTCGTCTTTGGTTTGTCACTTGCACAAGGCCTTGTATGGCCTCAAACAGGCCCCAAGACAATGGTTTGAAAGACTCAAAACCACTCTTTTATCCTTTGGCTTTCTGAACAGCAAGTGTGATGCTTCACTGTTTATCTACAAGCATCACAGTGTTGTCATTTATATGCTGGTTTATGTTGATGATATAATCATCACAGGAAACTCTCCTCCTCTCATCAAGCAAGTTACTCAACAACTAAATCATGTGTTTGCTCTCAAACAACTTGGTGACTTGGATTATTTTCTGGGCCTTGAGGTGAAGAAACTGTCCAATGGTAATCTCCTTCTCACTCAATCTAAGTACCTAAGGGACTTGCTAATCAAAACTGATATGGAGAATTCTAATTCAGTTGCTACTCATATGGCATCCACAACCAAACTCATCAAAACAGGGTCTGCTGCCTTGTCTGATGCCTCTCACTACAGGTCCATTGTAGGGGCCCTGCAGTATGCTACAATCACACGCCCAAAAATCTTCTATGCTGTTAACAAAGTATGTCAGTTCATGGCACACCCCTTGGAGTCCCATTGGCTATCTGTCAAGCGTATTTTGCGCTACCTAAAAGGCACTATCACCTCTGGTTTACTGTTCACTCCTGCCTCCACTGTTCCGTTTTCTCTGCAGGCCTACTGTGACACTGATTGGGCTGCTGACCCAGATGATAGAAGATCCACCTCTGGGTCAGCTGTGTACTTAGGCCCTAATTTGGTCTCTTGGTGGTCCAAAAAGCAAACTATTGTTGCTCGTTCTAGTGCTGAGGCAGAGTACTGCAGCTTGGCTCACACCACAGCTGAAGTTTTATGGGTTCAAACTTTGCTAACTGAACTAAAAATTCCCTTGACAACTCCAGCCATCTATTGTGACAACCAGAGCACAGTTGCTATGGCTCATAACCCTGTTCTTCATGCAAGAACAAAACATATGGAAATTGACCTCTTTTTTGTAAGAGAAAATGTCTTTAATAAGTCTCTCACTGTCTGCCACATTCCTGGTGTTGACCAGAAGGCTGACATCCTCACCAAACCTCTCTCAAGTTCAAGATTTATGGAGCTCAGCAGCAAGCTCAACCTGTCTGCCTCATGTCAGCCTTTGCAACCACCTTGAGCTTGTGGGGGAGTATTAGAGTTATGTCTTAGGATATGAAAAATCAGCACTATAGAATAATTAAGGCTAGCCTTAATTTAATAGAATAAGAATAGTTTTCCTTAAATGTAGAGCTTGAATGATTCAACTCTTGAATGTTCAACTCCTCTTGTATAAATAGGGCATCATACTTCATTTCTATTCAATAATAATAGAATCAGTTTCTTTATTCTCTCTTTTAGCTTTCTCTCTTTTCTCTCTCATATTCTCTCTTTTAGCTTTAAGAATATAATTTTTTTTTATATTTATAAAAATGAATTTTGTAAAACCGTTTTTTAAAATATTACAAGTTTTTCTATATTCATTTGTTTGAAATTGTAAGACCAATTTTGACATCATACAACATAAATATACATTATTGAATATCAAAACATAGTCGAAATCATAATTTTTGAAAAAATTATATCTCAAAAACGATTTTTAAGAAAAACTATTTGAATTAGTTTCAAAATTAAGTGATTTTTTGAAATTTTGATATCCAATTTTTTTTCCAACAAAATGATGAAATATCTAAAATAACATTTTAAGAATAAATATTCAAACCAAATTTTCAGTTGAAACTTTTATGAAAAATTTTTGTATATGTTTTTCCCTGCAAAATATATTACACTACAAAAATCATTTAAAAAAAACAAACAGACCCAACCCAGAAGAAAACACAAACAAATTTTGAATGAACCTCAAAAACTCATTGTATGTTTATGGCGTTTTTTGCTAATGTATTAAACGACTTAATGATGTAAGAACGACGATCAACTAATTTTAGAAATAATTTTTTTAAAAGAAATATATAAACTTAATATTTGATTTTTTTTTTTTACAAATAAAATAGTAAACATATTGTATGATTATCAACCAAAATTAAGTTTAACAGAAGAAATTATACTCTCATAACTTGTCCTACTAATATCCATCAAAGGTCAGTCAGGAAGGCTCCAGGAGGGAAATAAAGTATTAAAAGTGTAAATCAATATTTTATTATAATTTTTTAGAAACAATTCTAATATTTTTAGCCCACTTAAAGTGACAATATCATAGTACAAACTATTATCTAGAATACAACTAGTGGAAGACCCGTGCGTCCGCACGGGAAAGTTATTTCTAAATTATAAAATTAGTTGTAATTATTTTCATGTCAAACTGATATCTATTTCAATCTATAACATATGTCACTCGGTGAAATAGAAATAACAAAATGAAATTGACACACACTCATTATATTGTATCTCATATTATTGAACTCCTTTAAAATTCATTGATAGTGCTAAATTGAATCCATAATTATCCAACATTGGCAAAGGTGTTGGAAACCAGCATTTGATTAAAATGAACCAAATATTAATAAAATAAAATAAAATGATGAACAAAACAGTTAGTTTGGAATAATTCTCCTATGTTCCAACAGTGAAACAATCCAAATGTCTAACAATTGTATATATGTGAAAGATATAAATTTTGTAACATCAAACTATAAACAGAAAAAAATTCCAATAATGAGCCCTTCAAAAGCGAGATACTCCATAATCAACCAGTTGCAGCAACCATCGAAAACACCTAACATGAGAAATTTCAAATGTTAATAAAATCAGACTGCATACTCTAGAAATACCTATTCGTTGAAGATCCAATCAACAGATATCATGCATGGCAATATTAAACTTGGCCAAATTTAATTACGACATCATGTAGTACCATTTAATGTTATATTAAACTTGACCAAATTTAATAAGATATCATGTAACATCATTTAATGTTAGACCAGATATTGCTCATGCAACAGGTTAATAAAGAATTGGACATGTTAGGTGATATAGTAATAATTGAGAAAATATTAATCAATGTATTAGGCATATGATAAATATTAAAAATGTACCTATATGACATTGTGAAAAACTTCTTTGAAGACAACATTTGTTGTTTTAGCCAAGGAGTTATTGTCTTTGTCATGTATTAAGATCTTCAATCCATCTTTACTTTTAACTCTTGAAATAGCAACGTAAAGTTGTCCGTGACTAAAAACATTCTTAGGCAAGTATAAACCAACATAATCCAATGATTGACCTTGAGATTTGTTGATAGTCATAACAAATGACACTATAACTGGAAACTGTCTTCTGATCAGTTTGAATGACCATGGAGATTGAGAAGGAGACAAAGACATTCTTGGTATGTAAATAGTGTTACCAATATTTGTACCAGAAATTATCTTTGCTTCTATTACATGGTTTGCTAACCTAGTAACTGTCAACCGTGTACCATTACAAAGCCCCTCTGGTTGATCCAAATTCCTTATCAACATGATTGTTGTGCCAATTTTCAACTTCAAAGAATGGTTAGGTAAACCAGAAGTTTTAAGACAACTCAAGAATTCTGGTGTCAAATGCTCAAAAGCATTATTATCATTTACTTCTGATTTATCAATGGAATCAGAACTCAAATATTCTTTACATGCACCTTCATAAAAAATAACAGATATTACAGTTTAGATATTAAATAAATTCTAAAGAAACATTCAAAAGGACTAATGAGTTTCTGATTATATAATTAAAGTTACCTAAATAGACACTGATAAAGAAAAGAGTAAATATGAATCAGACTACTCTATGTACTACATCAATTATGGAAATCATCTATTTACACTAAAAATTAGTTATATTAATATAGATAAAAATATACCTGGAAGGAGATTAGTGATGTAGTCATTGATGTCATCAACTATTTCAATAGTTGATGCTAGAATAGCTCGACACTGAAGAAAATCTGGATTTGTGTATTTCTGAATTAGATCTGGATATGTACTTGTAACGATTGACTGAATAGGATCCACAAAATCTCTAATGAGTAGCTCTTCAGGAATATCTATTTCAACATAGCCATCATTGGGTTCTGATACTTTTCCATTGCCAACTTGTAAAATCCAATCTGAGAATAGCCTAATTTCTTCTAAGTTGGCTATATTAGAACCACTCTGCAACCTCATATTTTTTGTTAGAGTCAACACTTTACAATGGTCCCAAATATATGATGCATTTATTGTTGCATGTACAATATCCGACCTAGTACCCCTTGGCACAACAGGTAAAATTTGTCTGAAATCTCCACCAAAAATTACAACTTTGCCTCCAAAAATTTGTTGACATTCAAAGTCATCATCACTCATTATATCTTTCAAAGACTTGTCAAGAGCTTCAAAACAAAACTTATTAGCCATAGGAGCTTCATCCCATATAATGAGTTTTGTTACTTTCAAAATATTAGCAAGATCTGACTTTTTCTCAATGTTACAGATGGAAGATTCCAAACATGGCACTGGAATTTTGAATTTTGAATGTGCTGTTCTCCCTCCTGGTAATAACAAACTTGCTATTCCGCTAGATGCTACATTCAGCACAATATCTCCTTGACTACGCAAAGCAGCTGAAAGTGTGTTCCACATGAAAGTCTTTCCAGTTCCACCATAACCATATAAGAAAAATACTCCTCCATTTTGATTTGTGACTGCTTGCATAACTTCTCTGAAGATGCCAAGTTGTTCATCTACAATAACAAATTAGACACAATAAAAGTTTCATAATTGATACATAAATATATTCTACACGAATAAATTTAATAACTTCATGTCAGAAAAGCTAATGAAGGAATACCTAACACTATTCATTTTCAAGTATACGTTGAAAATAAAATTACAACAATCTAATCCATGAACAAAATATCATAAATACTATGATTGTGTTTGAGTTCATGACAATAAATGTGAACAACAATTATGACTTGCTTAATATTTTATAGATAAGTTATATTGTAATAGGTATAAGAACAATACCTGTCAACTTTTGAAATAGATTGTTGTAAATCTCCTCTTGAGCCTTGATGTCGTATTGTCTTTCATCATATATCAATCTATTTCCAAGAAAGTCAAGCACATAATCATTTGGATATGGCATTGACTTAAATTCTTTAAGACTTCTTCTATTTTTCTGTAGCTGCTTCTCAATTTCCATCAGAGTGAGTTGTTGAATATCCTCGTCTGATAATTCCAAATCTACAAAAATAAAATTGCAGCCAACAAAGTTGAGTCTATCTTATGTTGTAAACAAATTAATAGATGTTAAAGCATAATCCTTGTTGTTTCATAAATTTTTGCAATATGTAATAATGTAACCTGGATTTTGTGACAAAACTCTTTGTTCATGAAGAATTCCATCAGATAAGTAGCACCAAGTGTTAAGCCAAACATGTTCTGGACGATTCATTGAAGCTGATAATAGCATTGTAACAAAAAGTTTACGCAAAAAAACACCAGAACCCCAATTATAAGCCTCTTTTATTGCTTCAATGAACTCTTTGTCATCTTGTAGGAACCCCATTGCAAAACATGCTTCTCTAAAAGTATTGTGCTTCAACCCTTCAACTGTCTTTAATTCATCATAAGATCTTGGGCCTTTCTTCACAGTCAATAACATTCTCATATAATACAATTCTCCAGTTGTTGGTGGAACCCAAATTAATCGACCAATTGTGTAACCTCTTTTACGTGGTTTCCAACACCTTTTCCTCTTGTCATATACAAATTTTGACACAAATTGTCCATATGTTAAAGACCCTGCTTCTTCATATTGATCATTAGCTCGAAACCAAGAGGTAAACATTGATTCAATGACACTTGGCTTAAGTAGAAGAGTACCTATATGCTCAAAATCTTTGTAGTACACTGAATTCTCTCCTTCCATGTGAAAGAACAATCGTTCCACAGCTGGTTTTCTACCATGAATGGAATAAGAGAATATTCTCCAGCAAGCTTCACTCGGTGAGACATAACGACAATTAAGGTATTGTTTGATTTCATCAATACTACCATCTTGACCATTGTTATTAGGAACAATAACAGCTGAGATCCTATCAGAACCTTTGTTGATGTATTTGAATAGGTACTTGATTGATGTACTCTGATTGCACCACTCCATATTTATATGTGCCTCATATTTCATCAACAAACTTGGGTTATGGGGTACAACATGACCACTATGAAGTGTGACTCCACCCTTCTCAATTGTATTACCTTGATCTCTCCTTCTATAAACTGGATATCCTTCTTGATCCACAATTGTGACATCTTGAAACTTCTTAGGATAATACTTTGAACACCTTCCGTCCTTCATACATGGGCATTTAGGATTTGCTACCCCACAAGGTCCATGTACCATGTGTGTTTTCACAAGACTATAAAGTTTGGGATGTTTCAATGGATCAGGAACTTCAGCAGAAATGATCTTGTCAATGTCTTCAGGAGCAGGGTATTTGTTTGATGGATGCAAGAAAACCAGAATATGGGCATGTGGGAGACCCCTCTTTTGGAACTCAATTGTGTACATATATGTAATTGACATGAAATGATAAGTAAAAATGATAGTGCATTCGGTTAAGGTCATAATTCAATCAAATATTAGGGTTAATCAGGACGTGAATGGATTTATATATAATTATAATCTACTTAAAGTAAAAAGGTATTAAACAGATAAAAGAAATGGTTAACTTACATGCAAGAACCTTTCCTAAAACACCTTTCTTCGTCACGTCCTCCAAGAGGTTATCAAACTTCATTTTGAATATTCTTGCAATGATATCAGGTCTATCTTGTGGTTTCAAATTTAAAGGACCAAGCAATCTTTGAATTTCAGGCCAATTTGGATTACATGTGAAAGTGATGAAAAGATTCGGAAAACCAACCTTACTACAAATTGCCATGCCATCATAGTACAACTGATCCATAAATCTTCGACTACCAACATAAGACGATGGTAACACGACTCTTTTTCCTATGCTTGCTCCTTGTGTTTGAACTTCCTCAGCATGTAGACTTGTATACTTTGAAACTCTTAATTTGGATTGGTTTTTCCTAATCCAATTTAATCTCTCTCCTTCAAGCATTGTGTAACCATCCACCAGAAACTGTTGGAATAATCTCCTGGATGATAACAACGTCTTAGCCTCATTACACCTACTTTGTATTTTGAATGCCAACCATTCTCGAATAGTAAGTCGGTTCCTTAAGTTGTCATCAAAAATTGGAAGATCCCTGTGCGCAATGTTGTCTCTGTACCCATCTTCTCCATAAGGAAAAATCAATGGGTATTGATAAGCCAAATATGATGGATGAAACTCATCAATGCGTTGAAGTACACCCCCTTTGGCTTGTACAATAATGTCTCTTTCCTCAGCAGTGTCAATGTCACCCACAATTAAAGCTGCCACTTCAGAAACAGTTGGTTGATTGTACAATCTACCATCGGTAGATCTCGTTGAGATCAACCTTAATTTTAAATTATGAACATTGCTTTGATTGAGCCAGTGTCTAGCCATTAAGAAACTCTTGGAATGTATGTTATGTGTGTATAACATATCTGATAACTTTTGGACAGTCTGTGGCAAGATGTTGTTTGAAGGACCACTACAATAAAGTTAATGAATTTATTAGTAAATAGTATTCCTTGATTAAAAAATAGATAAAACCAAAAAAAAAATTTTTACCTGAGACTGCCGATTTTATTCATAACTTCATTTTCTGTGTCATATATGTAGAGTTGAGCAAATTTTGGTGGTTTTCCTTCTGGTGGTAACATACTCCCAATTCGGTGGCAAGCTTGACCTTGGATTCTAATAGTAGGTGGACCATGACCATTATTGAACCTGTTGTCCAATTTAGCTCCTGGAGAAGTGAATGCAAACATCATGTTGTATGCCCTTATTTGTGATTGGAAGTTCTTACTATCCATGGAATTACGATCAAACAGAAGATGTCTTAGCGGTTGTGGTGGTTCTTTTAAAAATGGAAGTTCGACTTTACCATTCCCACAACATAAATGAAACTTCGGATTTGCAGAATGTTTGTGTTTGTACATCCTTTCTTGATACCACATCATAACCTTACAGTATCGACATGCAATCAACGGGTCTCCCAAATCGAAGTACTCTGTATGATACAAGAATTTTTGTATATAATAACAATTTAACCTAGTATAAAAAGAACAAATAGTTGTATGTAGTATCCAATTTGTAATGGTTACCTTCATTATTTATGTCTAGTTGGTTAGCCGTTGAAAATGGTGGTAAAGGGAATTCTTCACCAAGGCATTCATCATCATCAGATTGTCTACCTGTTGTACATATATTATAAAAACTTGTGAAAAAATATCAACGTGATCAAATTGAAAGGTAGTGAACTTAGCTACCAAAGTAGCTTTGCCTTACACAAAAGTCAAGACAAAAGTGCTAATACAAAAACATAGAGAAAGAAACTTAATTGTTTTACCATCATTATTTTATATGGTTGCCTTAAGATCAAAGACAAACACATTTTGCTCTCAACACTAAGATATCACTAATATATCCAATATTATACTAATGATATGAAATTAAATCGTAAAAACCATAATTTAAGTAATGGCATTCAATCTAATACATACTCATTGATTCAAGTAATAGTTATGTTAAAGGTTTGTCAAAATTATTTTTGGAAGCTATGTCTTAAATAATTTTTTTGTGTAACTACTTTTATAAGTGTTTTAACATGTTAGTGTAGATTGAAGACAAAGACCTATTTTACTTGAAAGGGCATGGGTGTACATTAGACTGTAAGATTCTTAATGACTTTGCCTTTGGAAAAGTCTAATTGATTACTATCTTGTAGTTTAAAATTTTTCACATAATACCATGGAGTCACATGAAAGCAGTTCCGGCAAAACAAAGTGGACACTTATTCAAACACAAAGAATTGTTTTCTACACTCAAATACAGTCCATAGTTTGGAATATGGAAGAAAATATCACAAGATGTATCACAGTTGGGACATGTTACTTATATTTACATCCAAGCTTCGAACTTAAGACAGAAGATGTTTTCACACTGTACTTTCTCTAGATATACTTATAGGAAGTTAGTTATAGTTATTACTAAATTCTGTCAAAGAAAATTCATAGTGCATCAACATCGAATGACAAGTAGCATCTTAAAAAACATTCTCCCCCATGACCATGCCATTTAACATAATACATCTTCATTGTATGACAAGTAGAAACTATTAAAAAATACGACCTTCATTACCTGTGAATGGATCGTAGTCAGAATCATCTCCGTCGTCATCACTCAAGAATTCAACATTAGCAGCCGGATGAAAGGTAGAGGAACTAACATTCAAAGCAGAATTCACTGTGTCAGGCGATGCATTCGTAACAGGAACTGGTATATGTGTCCTTGGGCTGCTGTTAACATAAGTTTAATGAGTATTCAGAAGTATGGTAATGCCAATATGCTTACATGTATTCATAATATATATAAAGCTATAATGATTTGACACAATTTAAATGACAACACTCACGTGTATGGAGGTGACGGAGTCGTAATCACGTTACTACTTGGTGTTAAGACCATAGGAATTGTGTGTGAACTAAAACTTTTGGTCACACCTATGTTGCTGTAACAATTCAAATGACCTTAGATTGCCTAGATAATAATACTTTTAAGGAATATATAATAGTTGCTAAACCAGTTTGCAGAAACTTCTTAAACCAAAAAGTCAAAATAATGCATCTCTAGTTCATTACATCATGATTAGGACAAGAACATTTGACACAAAACGTATTCATAGTAAAAAAGCTTACTCGGGTATAAATGAATAATTCTGAGATGTCTCATGTAGTTCACCGCAACTAAGATTCGATACTAAAGATGGGGTCCCAAGTACTTTTTTTGGACGTCCTCGACGGCGTTTCACTTGTTGCACCGTGGAATGCGCGTTGTTGCTGTACAGTGTTTGATTGATTAGTAAAAGGAAATTTAGTGTGAAATAGTTCAATAATTAATTACTTACATCGAAGTGTTATTCGGATTGTGACCAACATGATCTTCTACAACAAAGACATTCTCCTTCTGCGACATGTCAATAGGGTTGCCGAACCGTGACATAAGGTTTGTCCCCAAGTTATGAACATTAAATACTTTTGGCGGTGTATGAGATATATGCATTGACGGTGTTGGCACCGTTCCTTGCAATATAGAATCAATTAGCTTACCATCTCTTACTATTTGATCGATAATTCTATTGTTCGAAGCGGATGCGGTTACATCTGAAAGTGGTGCTCTCATGATTGGGGTGGTTGGATTAGTCACTGTATGAGTATGGTTTTGGGCATGAAGAGAACATTGTGGCTGCTCTTTGAATAATCGGATTCGTTTATATTGTTTAGCTTTAAGCAGGTGGTATCTCCTCATTCTTGCTCTCTTGGCGGTAATCTTACGCATCCTCATACCATGATCATCATTATTCTTTACGTTTTGTGTCGCAGGCCTAAAAAATAATATATTAAAACAAAGTATTGAGAATATATCTGAGCTTAAGTTTTGGGAATATCCCAAAGTATTGGAACAAACTTTGGGATTCTTATTATCAAACATGACATTAAAAGAATATAAACCGAACCGACTATACCTTAATTGAAGAGGTTTGTAATGTGTGTTATCCATCATGTTGCAACTATATTAAAACAAATAGAAACATAAGCTCAGATAACACTATATTATAGATATAGAAAGCTATATGGAAATTTCAAAAGTTTGTTGACAAATCAAGTATATTCAGCCCAAACAAATGGGAATTTAGTCCAAACAAATCAAGCTATATGGAACATGAATAATCTTAAACACACCACATGATTTTGGCAACTAATGAGATTACTTCACTACAAGCTAACAGTTGGACCATTTTCATTTTCCTTGTCCATCTTTCCCCTATCTTGAAACATTTATGTGAACGATTGATTTATAAAATACTACTGTTAGCTTGATAAAGCTCGGATGAGTGGAAGATGAAAATAAGCTCAATTGTCATAATCCCCTTTCTGCTAAAGAAATTACAGCAGCAGAACATATATGTATTGCCAAACAAATCATTTCTGTCAAACTACATAAAGATAATGTTGCAACCATCGTAACTATTCCGATGAGGTTTTCGGTCGGATGCAAATGATGTTTATTCAAGCATTTCAATGAATTATTTATGGAGGTATCATGATGCTTATTAAAGGATCCCAAATGAAACAATGTTGGCTATGCATCTGGACTGATAATACCTCTGTGGCATGATAGCAACACTTAATGCATGGTTTATTGGTTGTGTTGGTTATGGCCACTTACATCATGTGATCTTGATCCCCTCAAACCAAACTTTCTCGTTGAAATGTCATGGTGTCAAGGGAAATTATATGCCAATGTACACAAGTTATGGTTGTTGACATGTCATATTGCCTAGGGGTGATCGTATCCGAACCAATCCAAAAGTAAAACCGTAAACCGAACCAATCCAAACCGAAAACCGCAAAAAACCGCATTGGTTTGGATGTATTTGGATGAATTTTTCACTTAACCGCGCGGTTCGGTTCGGTTTGGGTTTTTGTTTCTCAAAATCGAACCGAACCGAACCGCATATTAACCCATTTCCTAATTTTTTAAAAATGTCACTTTTTGCACTTAACTTCCAATGGTGGAAGTTAGTGTTATTTTAGGCTTTTTTTAAAAATGTCACATTTTGTACTTAACTTCCAATGGTGGAAGTTATGTGTTATTTTTGACTTTTGTTCAAAAATGTCACTTTTTGCACTTGAACCACAACATGCTGCTGTTAGTTGATTAGTTTTTCAGTTTTATATTTTCATAGTCAAGATGTTTGTAAACCGCAGCCACCGAACCAATTCTAACCGCATTGGTTTTGTTTGGTTTGGTTTGGATAAATTTTTAAAAACCAACCAAACCGAACCGAACCGCATGTATTTTGATCTTGCGGTTAGGATGACTTTTATGCTCAAAACCGAACCAAACCGCACCGCGAACACTCCTAATATTGTCTATGATGGAATGGTGACAACCGAACCAAACCGCACCGCGAACACTCCTAATATTTCCTAATTTTTAAAAAATGTCACTTTTTGCACTTAACTTCCAATGGTGGAAGTTAGTGTTATTTTAGGCTTTTTTTAAAAATGTCACATTTTGTACTTAACTTCCAATGGTGGAAGTTATGTGTTATTTTTGACTTTTTTTCAAAAATGTCACTTTTTGCACTTGAACCACAACATGCTGCTGTTAGTTGATTCGTTTTTCAGTTTTATATTTTCATAGTCAAGATGTTTGTAAACCGCAGCCACCGAACCGATTCTAACCGCATTGGTTTGGTTTGGTTTGGTTTGGATAAATTTTTAAAAACCAACCAAACCAAACCGAACCGCATGTATTTTGATCTTGCGGTTAGGATGACTTTTATGCTCAAAACCGAACCAAACCGCACCGCGAACACTCCTAATATTGTCTATGATGGAATGGTGACAACCGAACCAAACCGCACCGCGAACACTCCTAATATTTCCTAATTTTTAAAAAATGTCACTTTTTGCACTTAACTTCCAATGGTGGAAGTTAGTGTTATTTTAGGCTTTTTTTAAAAATGTCACATTTTGTACTTAACTTCCAATGGTGGAAGTTATGTGTTATTTTTGACTTTTTTTCAAAAATGTCACTTTTTGCACTTGAACCACAACATGCTGCTGTTAGTTGATTCGTTTTTCAGTTTTATATTTTCATAGTCAAGATGTTTGTAAACCGCAGCCACCGAACCGATTCTAACCGCATTGGTTTGGTTTGGTTTGGTTTGGATAAATTTTTAAAAACCAACCAAACCAAACCGAACCGCATGTATTTTGATCTTGCGGTTAGGATGACTTTTATGCTCAAAACCGAACCAAACCGCACCGCGAACACTCCTAATATTGCCTATGATGGAATGGTGACTATACTGTATGGCAATTCTAAGACATTGTCAAACAGAAAATAATGGAGCTTATGTTAAGAACATCAACATGTATTAAGTGTTGCTATCCTGCCACAGAGGTATTATCCACTAATAGTTCCTTATATCAGACATTACAATCTACTTCATATCCACTCATAGTTCCTTATATTATTGTATCCATAATAAAAATGATAGAACCACACAAATATGATTCCAAGAAAAACATATAACATAATGCCTGGAAATAACAACAGAAGTTTGATTATCATTACCTCATATGCTAAATGTCTGCAATTGATGATTCAAGATTCAAGACTTGTTTTGGTAAGCAATCTCATTTTTCCCTCAAGCATCAATGAGTATGTTCATGGACCACATTCTTCTTCGAGTCATCCTTAATCAAAAATAAAAAATATCAAACCATTCTAGTTGCAAACCAACTATAAGACACTAATTATTGGTTAGAAACTAATTGGTGTTACTAACTAAATCATCATTACTAAGTGGACAGGATAATGAAACATGTGCCTTCATTCTGTTATGTTTAGATTTGCAGATAAAGTTATTTTGTATAAAAGCTTAATTAGGAAATGAGACAACACTATACATTGTACTATAGCAACAAAAAAGCAAACCATAAAGCCAATTTTGCTAGCCACTATACCAATGGTACAGTCTTGTCTCCAGACACTATGCAAAACAAATAGGACATAATAATAGTACATAAAGCACCTGCTATATGTTGCCAAATAAATAGGATATGCAGTGCAAGGACTGAAAAAGCCAGCAAATTCAGAAAAAGCAACTTTCACCATTTTGTGTATATAGCATATTGAGTATTCACATCAAGTTTATTTTGCCACAAAAGTTTCCTATTTTAGTGAATGGTGATAGTAAATTTAATTCTATTTCAATGTAAGTGGCACATGGTATCAAAATTTTGTTTTGTATGCTCAATTCCAACACCTTATTGTTACTTTCGATGGAAGCTCACAGCTTATATTGCTGTGGTAAATTCTGAGCTTTTGTCAATTCACTCATGTTAATCCAAAAGCTACTGCCCTAGCATTGTGACAAATTATTTCAAAATTGATTCAGTGATATGTTTAGTTGTTTACTATTGATATGTATTATATCCCAATATCCATGGAACTTCATACAAAAACAACTTTGTGTTTCTTCTAAGTTTGAGCAATTTCTGTTTCCATCATCTACATTTTGTTGTGAGGCATCTAATTCTGAAAATTTTGTTCTGTTATTTGGTGTTTTCAAATATCCATCTCAGTTCACAATTAATTATAAAATTCATTGATGCTTGTGTTTCTTAATTAAGGGGCATGGAAATACTAATTGAGTAAGTTAAGTAAACTTAAAAATGATAAAAGTTTAATCAAACATGTCAAACATTTAATAACATGTAGTAAGTCAGTTTACTACTGCATAATAATTGTTGCATAATGTTGAACATATTCATTAGTTACAAAACAAATTGTTGAAAATAAGGTTCATGAACTACTAAGTCATGAACTACTAATAAGGTAGCAGAATGATCTCCAATCAATCAAACAACAATGGTTACCAATAAGGTTCAAACTTTCTTTGGCTGCTTAGCACTCTTGGTAGCAGACATCTTGGGAGACAAGATACTTGGAGTTCCTAATTCATTTTCAGTTTGATCCTGGGACAAACGCTTTAATGGCGTATTGCTCGAATAGGCTTCATCACTCCAGTTTTGGTTCGCAGACATTGTTGGCTGCAATAGAAACACAAGTCATTAACAAATATTTTTACATAGTGCATGTAAACAGAACTACTACAACTAAATTATGCTTATCCAAAAGTTTTGACAACACTTACTGTACTGAGGGAATTAGGAGTCCCATTGTCATTGTCGGGAATGTCCTCCATAAGCACGGATTCTTTTCCTTTCGTAGTCGGTGCATTCATTGTGTTTTTAGATGTAAGCTACAAAAATATTCTCCTATATGGTCAGAAAACATGTAATATACTAAATCAGTCATATCTCCAAGATTAATAATAACTTTACAAACCTCATTTGGATTAATTGCGTCTTTGAACGATTGGATTACGTCTTGGTCCTCCGTAAGCTTCACAACAGATGCCTGCTTGTAGTTCGGCTGAAACTTCACGCGAAATGCAAACTCCTTCCCAATCAATTTGTCCAAATTTTCAGGGTAGATCTGTGGGTGATCTTCGTTTGACTATAGACAAGATGCATATTTCATATATCACAAAAAATTCAACTACCTAGCAATACATAAAGCCAATGCTCGAAATAAAACCAATAGGTGAAACCAACAGCAAGCAGATCAAATAAATGTAATGAATTCACTATCATTAGACTAAGGACTAAGGCCTAAAATAATTGTTGGTTGATGCTTTAACAATATATGATTCCAAATGAACTACCTAACAATATATGCATACAGGCTGCACATCCAGCAACAGTTAATAGCGAAGAACATACAAACCAAAAAATTCAACTACCTAGTAATATATTCTTCCATTCACATACCTTTTTCATTATCTCTCGTAATTCATGAGCCGGCATTCCAACATACTGAATGCACTCCTTGTCCCAAAACACAAAACAACCAACGGTTCCATCACTTTCCACCTCAATTTCAATCTTATACCTATTGTTAGAGATTGATTCAAATGATTATATAGAAACATTATTGAATTAAACATTAATGACTATATAGTAACACATACATATAAGGTACTTACTTGGTGAGTGCTGGCGGTTTATTTTCAGAACAGATACAGATGAACGGTTGCCCGGGAGATTTATTAGTTGTCTTACATACAGGACATTGTTCATAATACCAGCCAAACCTGGATGACTTGAACCTAAGTGTCGTTCCAAAAGTGTTGCAGAATGTTTGCTGTGCATAACCAATGCATACAGGTAGCTAGTGAATGACTATAGCATGAAATAATGAATCAATCAAATACAACTAAGTTGAAATCAAGAGGCTTACTTCTTGAAGTGCAATCATGTCTCCAATTGATTTGACATCATTAGAGTATGAGAATGATCGGTCTAAGAACGATACTTGCGAGGCAGTTGGTTGGGAAAGGGGCTGAGACAGAACCGGTGTATTGACATTGTTTGCCACCCTAAAACACAACAATCATGAGCTTAGTCACTTTGGAAGCTAGGCTAATGAAAATGCTTTTAAAAAAAACATGATAAGAAATATTAGATCGATAAGTGATATGCTTGAAGTGAATAAGATTTCCTTACTTAGATTTGAATGCAGTGACCTCAGGATGATCATAATCAATGAGTAGCTTGGTACAATTCCAAGCATTTGAAACATACAGTTTACCGGTTGCTTCAATAAGAGAATTAGTCATGAGTGAGTTACCATGATTCAAGTAAGTATACAAATTGATAGAGGTCACAAATGTATTATAATACCTGCAGAATTTTGGAGCATGGCATGAGTTATAATGATAACAGTATGGCCTTGTGAAGCATTTCCATTAGAGTATGCCATGAATTGCTTGGCATGTGCATCCCAAAGTGTGCAATCAATTTCATTTCCACTTAGCATAAATAGATTTGATGTGTTAGTCTCATTAAAATGACAAGTCATCATACAAAAGAAGTGTATTCATATATACGATGTAGCTGCAATTCTTACTTCAGACAAAAGCAGTGGAGTCATAAAAAAACCATTCGGATTCAAATGCATTACAGAAATGAACGAATATAAAATTCATAACTGTATATATACCTAAAGTTTCATCACTTAGCATAAATAGATGTAATGTGTTAGTTTATCCAAAATGATTAATTTGAAAAGAGATATAGCAAGCTCTATGTGATACATACCTTTCATCGGATAAAATGATGTTGACGCAGTTCTTTTTCCCGCCTCCAGCAACTTGCGACTTCACCACTTGGTTGAGCACACCTATGATATCTGTTTGATCAAAGTTACAATGGTTAGCCGGTGCAAATAGACAAACAGAATTTGAAACATAATTTCTTCAGTCATGTAAGGAATACCATATAAGCGATTCTTCTGAAAATCACCACTTAAGATATCGACAATAGATTTGAACTCGAATTGATGCGGTGGTATGTCCGGTAGGTCAACTGATGATACAGTGGTTCCTCCATTGAAGAACAACTTCAATGCATTGTCACATGTCCTCAAAGGCAAATCATTGTTCAATGGGTCACCATTATAGACCAAATATGTCTGATGTTCTTGTAACTTCTCCCTCCACGTTTCGAAATCTCGGTTGCGTGTGATTACATGTATCTTATCCCCCTATTGAATCAAAAAATGTTAAGCCATATTTGAAACAGTTTGATAGGAAATTACGGAAATAAACCATGGCAATGCATACCTTGATGTATTGGATAATACACTCGAACCTCTGTTGTCCATTGCGCTCGGTGACGATCCACAAATCAGTGACACGAATGGCTAGCTTAAACACATTGCTTCCTACCTTTAAATCAACGATCAAAATCGGTGCTCGAGACATCGGCTGCAATTGAAATACAACATCAAGAAACTTATATTACAAGACATTTATGATACATTTCAAAAAACTAAGAATAATAAAACAAAATCTCAAAATCAAAATCTTCAAAAGCTTTGTGCAACAACTTCACAGAATCCATGAAACATGTTTCCAAAACAGAAATGTAACTTGTTGACAACATATTTGTACATGTCTTCACAACCACCCACAGGTACCAGCAATAAACTATGACAACAACCATCTTAAAATCAACATAAAAACGAAAACTTTGATAACATTTCATACATGTCTTCACAACCACCCACAGGTTTCATTTTACAGTCATATAATCATGCATTCAAAACAGAATCCCAACATATAAACAACACTTTTAAACATGGTGAACATAATGATAAAACCAGCAATAAACTATGACAACAACCATCTTAAAATCAACATAAAAACGAAAACTTTGATAACATTTCATACGAAAAATACAAGGAAGACGAGAAACGATGCATTTGTGAAACAAAAAATATAAACTTTGTGATGTATTAAACAAAAAAATACAAGCTTTGGAGAATGTCACCTTTTTTTCGCAGTTTTTACAGAAGAATGTGGGAGAGGAAATGTTATGCTTTGGAGAAGTTTGCTGAATATGGAGTTATGCTTGTGGCATGCTTTTGCCTGCTGTGTAATAACAACAACATATAATACAGTGTGGTAAAGGATGGAAAGAGAGGGAAAAATAGGTGAATCAATTCTATCAAATTGAGTGATGACATGTGGATGAATGGAGCTATGTGAGTAATTCAGCATTGGTGATTTATTTGATTACGTATAAGCCCTTTTGATTGGGTTGAATGGAAAAAATGATAAGGGTTAATTAGTAATATTGGTGGCATTTAATTGTAATTGGTAGGTAGTTGATGTCAAATCTTCTTTACTAGTATCACCTTCTTTTTTGTTAGTCTAAATTATATATCATCATCTAGGAACTTAGACATTATTTAAAAGTCACAAACATAAAACATACAAGAGTTGATAACAATACTTCAGGGTGTTTAGGAGTTAGTAGTAATATTCATACTTAGTAGTAATATTGATTTGAATTACTATTAAGAAAGTTATAGATTTTGCATTGTGAAATAAAGTAATCGCATTCCAAGTCCATTAAGAAATCATTCATTAATAAAACCTCTGCAAAATATATGAACTGCATATTAGATAAAACATTTAGATAAAACAATGAGATTGTCATTCCTACCAAAATCATAAATTGGTAATAACCTCCACAAATTATATGACACGGGAATTCAATTGCAACAATAAATACAAATTAGTTACAAATAATTACGATATTACCACTGTGTCGCTTCTTAAATCAGGTGGTAGGTAAACTGACTTAACAACGTCCGCTAAAAAAGTATTTTTATACTAGTGACAATTATTCACCAATGAAGATTTTACACAATTCTTCACCTTTATGTTATACTTGCGAGAACAATTAATAATATTCTAATTGAGGTAGATGCAATACTTGCTAGAATAATTAATAATGTTCTAAAGATAATGAAATATCTTGAATCATTTGTTGGTGATAAAATGTTATGTTAGATTTAAGTTACATGTTACGTTAGATCTAAGTTAAATTATGTTCATGTTATGTTAATTTCATGTCAAGTTCATGTTATGTTAAGTTATGACATATTATGTTATGTAATGCTATGTTAAGTTAAAATCACAACAACATAAAATAATTCACAACAATATAATATCATAAAAACTCCAAATAATGTAAATGAACCAACAACATATACTAATAAAAATATAAACAAATCGATTACGAGTCATGTGTGTTATCTGTGATGTTATAACATATGGAAGTAGGTCCAATCCCTTGAAGTGTCAAATAAACATGTTATGGATTGGGTAAATGCATATGGAAGTAGGTCCAATCATAAGGGCTCAATCCAAAACTTTGTCATAAAAAACACATAAATAGATGGAACCTCGTCAAAGATCCGGGCACTTAATCTCAACTATTTGTGCATTGACTACTATTAGATCTGATCGAAGGACTACCACATCTCACGTCGGGCCAGACATACATGTTTTAAGCTTCAACCATATATAAGCAATATCACAGGCCATAACATGTATTATCTCACTTTCAATCTTAGAAACTACATCTCTTTAACTTCACTCACTTGGGTGTTGTAGTGTTTAACATTGCATGTCCACCCCATTAGAGAATTTTATCATTGCAACATAAGAACTAACTTTGTTCATATTATCTAACTCTCGTTCCACCATGAAGTAGTTGCGCTGTCTATGACAAATAACTTTTGATTTTGTCAAATTTTTGCAAGAAATTATCATGTCTTCACTGCTACTCTGTAATAATTGTTCTTCTTCCTACTCGAATCTCCGGTTATTTTGTGCACACAATGGTAACATTTAAGTTTTCTTGACTAGTCGTCCATTGTAACGTCACTCTTGGTGTGACAATTAATGTTTGCGGTCCCCTAAGATAGACCCCACCTCCTCCAACATAAGAAGTTAATCCATTCCTAGTAACTTCTCCCTCTGTGTCGACTTCTCAAATTCTAGTTCCTTCAACTATTGGTCAAAGCACGTTGCAGGTTTTCACTACTACAAAAAATACATTTCATGACAAAGCTTTCACCTCACCTAACAAAAAATCGTGGTATAATTCCAAGATGAGCCATGTTTTATTTTTTGTTTTATAAAATACCATGTATTCCCTTGATTTTTTAATATAACCGAGGTGAAAACTAATTCATACATGCTTCGAATCTGCAAATGCAATTTATGTTTTTATTTCTTTAAAACTGGTGTCTTTCTTTTTATTATTATTATTTTTTTAAATTAAATGATTTATTCCTTAAGTTTCTCTAATAGAGGGGTTAAGTAATCAGATTTTACCATAAAAGCACTCGTTCATTCAGTTTTACCCTAAACCTAAATCATCTATATCCAATCCAAATTCGTACACCATTGACTTAAGATGGACTGTAAGGCATACAAAATATTTAAGGTTTTGTGTTGTATGTTGTTCTTCTAACATCAACCTTGAACAAATTGGCCATAGTCAACTTTTCCCTATTGATAGTGGTGACTATGGCCAATTTTGACTTCTCAAGAATCCTTATTGATTGGTGAACTTGTGTGATATCATGTACATTTATCTATTTAAAAGGTTGGGGTTGAAACACCAATGATGTTGATATATACTTCTCGGTGGTCTCATGTAAGAGTGCACACAAGTTCATTTTGGCCAAACTTTTCGCTGCCACCCTAGACATCATGGCTTCCAACAATGAATGTATTTTCAGGTAACTATTTGTTTTATTATAATGTAAATCTAGTACAACTAAGGGGTGTTTTCATAAATAACGTGAGTGTATGATTAAATAAATTAAAAACTCAAAATGAAAGTTGTGCGACTAAAGACGATAAACCATAGAACTAAAGTTGGTATTTATCCACTCCAAAGTGTAGGAGTTGAGTCCATACAACGTCGGTGTAACACAATGGGAGAATTGACTTTTAAATTTTTTCGTAAAATATGTTGCGGTAAGCAAGAGTCACCACCGACTTTTCTTTTATCCAAGTAGGAAAGGTGGAAAAGAACAGGAAAGACCTTGGTTTTAGATTTTGAGTTCGGGGGGTAGGTTATACAAAGGAAATGTGTTAGCACCCTTTGTATCCATGGTATCCATGGGCTCTTAATTGCTTAACTCACTTTACTTTTGTTTGAAAAATAGTGGTGGTGTATTTAGAAAAATTTCATCTTTGTAATGATTCTCGTATGAATGTATACAAAGTGTTTTTTAGGAAGTTTTTAAAAATGTGAGGGGTAAAGAGTAATTTTGCTTTTGAAATGGTGAGCAAGCAGTTAAGGGATTCCTACCTACTCAAGGTCGTTCATGTTATTTTTCTTTCCTTAGGGATAAAACTATCCTTACTATTAGTTAGTAAGTAGTCTTATCCTTGAATTTAAGGGACAAGCGTAGGGCCATTGTATAGTCATAGAAGGCAACATGTAAGGGTATCTTAGTAATTCGAAGGGACTATCATTATTTTTCTGTAGGGTCATCGAGGGACAAGATCATTTATTCGTAGGCAACTCGAAGGGTCATCGAGGGACTATGATCTTTTTTCGTAGGAACATCGAGAGACTAAATCACTTATTCGTAGGCAACTCGAATGGTCATCGAGGGATTGTGATCTTTATATCGAAGGGACTTGATGATATTTTTATTTAGGCAACTGTGCTAAGACACCCCTACGCTCGAGGGACTTGACCATATTTCGTAAGACAACAAGAGAGGATACCTTAGGGATGCAAGTGTGAAGAGTGTGTTCTTTTCAGTTATTTTGTCTTGAATTAAGGTTACATAGCGTTTTGCTTTTAGTCTTTCCATACAATCTTATTACCATACACCTAAACAGTTTATATAGGTGCAGAAAGTAAGTGCGAAATATAAAATCTTAAACTATTACAAGGCTTTTGGGGAATTACATAATTGAGGGGTATGCAAAAAGTAAAGTCCTAATTAACTATTACAACTCATAAGCAGATAGATAATTGAAGAAAAAAAACGAGAAAAATAAATTACATGGATTTTGAATCCTATATACATTTTTCTATGAACTTAAATGATGGAAAAATAAAATCGGGAGAAAAAAAATGAGATTTTGAAAAAAAGGAAGATATTTTTGGATTGTGGGAATATTTGGATTTATGAGAATGTCTAATTAAAAAAGCTATATCTAAATTAATTTTAATTAAGAAAAAATCAAAGTCTAAATTATTAAGTTAATCTTGATTAATAATTAAGTCTCAATTATAAAAAAAACATTCAACTAATTATCTTTTTTGTAAAAAAAAATTAATTAGTCTTTCTGATTTTTTTCATTGGTTAATAAATTATTAAAAGTTATTATTAAAAATGTTTTAAAAATTAAAAAGAAAAAAAACTAAGAAGAACATGAAAAAGAATTGGGGGGGGGGGGGGGGGGGAATTTAGAAATAAAGAATATGCATGAAATGGACCATCAATGAATAAAATCAGTGTGATGTCTAGATGGTGAATCCTTCTCGAGTTGTACCTTAAAAAGGGGGCCCTCATATTGAAATCATCGGCCAAAATTAGCTTTGTAAAAAATGTGTGAAAAAGGTTTGAAAATCGTTGATAGTGAAAATGTGTTTGTGAAAGAGTGGAATACTGAAATTGTTGTTGATAATTGTGGTGTGAGAGAGGAGACTCTTGTGTGTAAAACAACATATATTTATAGATTTAAAAAATTAGGTTAAAAAGCTTAAAAAGGAAAAAAAAATCAGTCTTAATCCCTATTGATAAAAAAATATTTGAAAAATCAAATAATATCTGATTTTTACTTGGTCCCAAGTATACCAGTTAGAAACTAAGTATGACACAAAAATAAAATAAACTGACCAATAGAAAACGAGTATACAAGAAAAGAAATGTTCTTGCTTTTTATTATAATTTTTTTTTGAGAATTTTTTCATAAAATAACGATTTTAACGAAAAATCATATTTTCAAAAAAATAAAATAAATGCAAATACGAAAATTAAAAATTAAATAATAAAAATAAATGCTATTTTTGTGATTTTTGTATATAAAAAAATAAAAATAGAAAAAAGTTATAAGTAAAGGAAAAAATAAAAAGATAAAAAAGAGCAGAACATGAGATTTGAACTCACAACCTCTCACATTTATATCCCTTATACCCATATTTCTACCAATTATGCTATTTTAGTTATTCGAAATAAAAAGGCACCATAAAGCATATGAAGCGGGTCAAAATTTGGGGTATGACAAGTGTGAGAAGACTATTTGAATCAATTTGTCTCAAATATGTGAGAGTAAATTTTAGGGTACAACAGCCGGCCTCGAACAAAGTCTAAACTTGTGGGGGGTAAGGAGCAGACCCTTGACCGAGAATAGGAACATGAGCTCAATAAGGGAGGAAAAACATGACCTATGGAAGTGGCCATATCCCTAAAAATATAATTTGGGAGAAACATCATAAATCTTTGGAGGTAAATACCTCGATAAACAAATAAGGAAATATAACCTCACAACAAGATAAATACATCAACTAACATTCATGAAATTCATAATCATTAATTCAAATAGTACTCGTACAATGATAAGATATCATTAAAAAGACCTATGAGTCTAGCTCGTCACCAAGATTCACTAACCTCTCGTCTATTATCTCTTTCTCATGATGAATATGCTCCCTTGATATTTGCACTCCGAGTGAGAGAAAATTTATCTGCTTCACAGCGTTCTTAAAAGAGGTATGCATAAAAAAGTAACAATGTTCAACAACCTTCACACAGTCTTTAGATAAATCAAAATTTTTAGAACACCTCTATTAAAGGTCATCTTGAGATTTCTCCAAACTTTACAGGCTTCATTTAGGGATCATTCTCAAAGATATTTTTGCATGTGTAAGTGTAACTTACAACAATATTTATTTTCTTATTAAAATATCCTTGGGAATGATTCAATAAAGCTCTTAGATTATTTACAAATCAAATTTCTCTAAATATAAATATTATATACCCCACAGTTTCTATTAAAATTGAAACTACTATTATTGCAATAATTAACTATGATTTTGAACAATAAGGTGAGGTGTGAAAGCTATGGATTGAAACTATTAATAGGCCCACCTGTGTTTATTTAAGTTGGTCCAAATATTCATAGAAAGAATCTACTACTACTAGTCACCTCTCGTTTATGCATATATCACCCCCTAAAATCTGTAAGAGAAAAATACCTTTTTAATTTAGAAAATTATTGTTCTGGACTGGGCCCAACGTCAGGAACGTCGGGCACGATCCAGTCCTTCGGGGACATGCCCAATACATGGGGACGTAGGGAGAGCCCCCCCCCCCCACGTGTTTCACTCCCTCCATCAACTGCCTCCGCTATTGTCTCCTAGTCTTACGAGGCAGTTGGACCAAGGGCAAGACCATGTGATAGGTCTTATTCGTTCCTATGCAAACCCTGGTAGTTTACCTTGGGCCTAGCTAATCTAGCCCATGGGGAGAATCTTGGCCCATTGTTGGGGGCACACTATAAATACCCTCTTTTACTAGAGGGTCAAGTATTCTATTCTTTACTACTTTGTGTAGTTTCTTACTCCATAAGCTCTTTCTCAATTTGGCATCAGAGTACATTTTAGGTACATCCCCCATTTCTCCACCGCTGTAGCTGTTCACTACTGGAAGGTTCCTCCTAATCAGGTCAGATTAGTGGCGCCGTCTGTGGGAAACTAAAAGTTCTCCCTGTCTTTTGAAATGAAGGACCAAAACTTCACCGCGTCTCTTTTAACCAACCAGCATGACCAGCGAATACAGTGACAACCGCGTCCAGGGCCTCGTCGACTACACCACCGGTGGTGACGACAACTACCATGTCATCCATGAGTCTGACTCAAGGGACATACAACATTCCACTTCGTCCCCTGAACCATCCGCCAACGGAGTTCCTCGACCTCACATCGCTCCCACTTTTGAGCCCATCCCGATACCGGTCGAAGGAGATCCCATGATCATAGTTATGGCCAACACACTCAACCAGATAAACCTCATGATGTTTCAAGAGCAAGAGAGAATCATTGTGTTGGAGACAAAGCGTTGTACCATGTCTCCTCCGCATATACCCCGACGATCACACAACACCTCTCCCCGCAGGCGTAGGCCCCAACAAGAGAGACCATAGCTGGAAGCCACCAAGAAGCCTGGTCGTTCACCTCCTCGCCGGGGTCGCCGCTTTTTGGTGCTCAAGAAGAACAAAGCCAGAGGATTCCCAGAGTAGTCCACCAGCTAGCCAAGGGTATCTCCCCACCGCGACCAAAGCCCTAGGGATGAAGACTACTCACCCCTGAGGAGCGACGAGGAAGACCCCATTTGCCCATTTTCTCGGGCCATCATGGAGACCCAACTCCCCACAAGCATGGAGAAGACTCTTAATCTTTCCATGTACGATGGGACTATTGACCCAGATGACCACATCGACAATATCAATGCCATGATCGACTATCGCAATAATGTCAGGGGAAATGTTAAGCGCAGGTTATTCTCCAAGACGCTCAGAAAGGGGGCCATGGCATGGTATAAAAGCTTGGCTCCCGAATCCATCACTTCCTGGAGAAGCCTGAGATCAAAATTCACAAGGCACTTCACTGCCTCTCGATGTCACCCTAAGACAAAGGCTACACTTAAATCCATCATTTAGGGAAAGAATGAAACACAACGCTCGTACATCGAGCGATTAAACCAAGAGGCCTTCGAGGTGGATACAACTGACTATATGAAAAAGTACCTCCTCAAATAGGGACTCCTCCTCGACAGCAAACTCAACAGGGCAGTTGGGATCGAGCCTCCCCGCTCTCTGGACGAGCTTCTACACAAAGCCCAGGCGTACATCAGGTACGAAGAAAAGCAGGTCGCCCATAACGTCATGAGCGGCCTGTTATCTCCAAATTTCGGCACTGGCATTAATTGGGTCATTTGGCTTAGAAAAGAGTTCTCTTGCTATAAGCTAAAAGTAAGGTTTTTGACCTTACACTTTGAAAGGGTGAAATTCGAAGGAATACACAATCCATAGATCTTGTACTTAGAGAAATTCTAAGTTTGGAATATTTTCTAAGTGTTAGTGGGATTCGACCATGCATGCATTCAACGTAGAGTGGCCGTTACCTAAATTTTGCACGTTCAAGCCTTGGAGGGAAAATCTGTAATTTCCAATTCAAAGGCAGAGACAAGTGGAACAAGATGAAACTTCTTCAACATGTAATGGGACAAGTGTCATCATCTTAGAGTAGTCTTAGGATGAAACCGTCGAAAATGATTACTTTGTAATCTCTATAAATAGCTTAGTCTAGTGTTAGAATAAGTGTAAGTGAAAATCACATTGTACTAAGTAACTCCGTGTAACACTCAAAGTATTCATGTGTAGAGAAAAAAATGCTGTGAGAATGTACGTGATTTAACATCACCATCTTACCTTTCAAAGTCTTTTATGTTAAAGAAATCATTTATCTTCAATGTTATTTACAATTCAAGTTATTTATCTTTAAAGTCATTTAACTTTCAAAGCTCTTTTATGTTAAATCATTTATCTTTCAAGTCAGTTACTTTTCAAGCAATTTACTACATTTCATTTTCAAATCTTGCCCTTTAACATTCTTGTCTTGCACTTATCTTTTCTTTACCTTTCCAGTCATTTAAACTTCCTTGCATTGCATTTAATCTTTCAGTTGTCTTTTAATTTACTTTGAAAGTCCTTTTAAATATTTCTTGCATTCAATACTTGCTTTTATATTTTGTCTTCTTTACTATTTCTCACTTTGTACCTTCTGATTCCTGTCGAAGGATTTATGACCTTTTTTCCCAAAACAATACTACAATTAACCACCAACTAGCACATGTCCTAAGATCAATATGGTTGATCCTGCAAGCAACTGGGGGGGTATTTCGGTATCTTTAGAGGACCAGCGGTTGTTTACCAATTTTGGGGGTAAACAAATTGGCACGCCCAGTGGGACAGTGCTAGTTACATTTTAGAAGTTTTATAACTTCCCTTTAGTAACTTCTTTTGTAACTTCTTTATGTACGTGGGTGTCTTGGTCGAAAAGAAACAGTTACTTTTTGTTGCATGCATTTGAGAAGTGGGAAAGTAGCCAATACAGAGGAATACAAGGAAGATGGAGTCTAGCCAAGGAAATCAAGATGATTCGAATCCCAATACAACTGGGACGAATCCCCAATTGAGCACTTCAAATGCTCATGGTGTAGATCCACAAGATGTGCCAAGGGCCATTCAAGTCTCCAACCATTTGATGGAGGGACCAACAATTTTGAGTATAGTGTCAAAACTAATCCCTTCGACAACCAGTATTGGAGTATGTTGGCCCAAGCCATCAAACTCCACCACCAAATACATCATCATTTAGAGCTTTCGTCCCTCCAGGATTTTCTCAGCCTTTGCCTAGAAATCCACCTTATGGTATGCCAACAACAATGATGAAGGGCCTAAGGAATGCTCCTTAAGTTTTTTCAGACAATATGGTCCCTTCTCCTTTGCAGGAATCTAGGTCTGGAATAAACATGGGAAGAAATAATTGAATTGTTGGTGTGGGACATTCGACTCAGAGTCATGCTCTTACAAATGAGTCTACAACATATTTGAGATAGCAGATGGATGAGAGTAACATGAAAATGGTTTACATTTTATCTCAAACCATGGGAGATATCTTTCAGCCTTTGATTCAGAAAACTAATTAGACGAACCAACAGATGGTGACTCAGATGACGTGCATAGCAGAATTCATGGGAGTCCCAACACCAGTTCGACGTCAAAATAAAATGGTGAATGTTGAAGATGATGTGCAACCAACATATCAAGGTAATCAGGCAATGGTCAAACCATTAGGTGTCAAACCCATCAGAAATTTAAGGCAAATGCCAATAGTGGATGGGCCAAGAGTAATGGTGGTGAATAGGCATCAGGATGCTGACTATATGGTCCAATAAGTTCGACATAACAACTTTGCAGCAGAGAAAAACTTAGCAGCCCTTGTCGAACGAATAATGGCTAGAAGTGGGATCAATATAGGTTTCTCCAGGCCAAACTTCACTTCACCAATAGACAATTACATACTTCAGTCAAAACTACCTCATAGGACGAAGGTTCCAAAGTTCACCAAGTTTTCAGGAGACACGACTGAGTCTACGGTCAAACATAAAGCACGATACTTGATAGAGGATGGTGATATTTCCAATGACAAAAGTTTGATGATTAAATACTTCCTTAGTTCTATTACCAAGAATGTGTTTACTTGGTTCACCATGTTAACTCCTGGTTCAATTTGTAATCGACTCAGTTGGAACATTTATTCCATGAGCAATTCTACATGGGTTAGACCAAGATCAGTCTGAAAGAATTGGCTAATGTTAAACAAAAGTTTAACAAGTCAATTGATGACTACTTGAATAGATTTCGACTGCTCAAGGCTAGGTGTTTTACTCAAGTAACTGAGCGTGAACTAGTCAAAATGGTTGCTGGTGGCCTTGACTATTCTATCAGGAAGAAGCTGGATACCCAGTACTTGAGAGACATGACCCAATTAGCAAACATAGTTCGACAGATTGAATGTCTGAAAGACGAAAAAGCTAGGGCCAACAAATATAAGAAAATAGCTTACGTTGAATATCATAATGGGGTCGAAAATGTCTGTGACAAAACCCTACCCCTGGATGATAATGAGATAGACCTAGTTGAACTCAAGCAGGGTCCTCCTTGTTCTTATAAACTGTTAGTCCCTTTAAATGGAAAGAATCCTGTTGAAATTGAAAAGGATGACAAATTTTCAAAGAAAACATATACTTTCGACGTCACTAAATATGATGAAATTTTTTATTTGTTAGTTAAGGATGGTCAAATACTTGTGCCTCCAGACGCTAGAATATCACCTTTAGATCAAAGAAAGAAAATAGGTTTTTGTAAATACCATAATTTCTTGGGCCATAAGACTTCTCAATGTTTTCTTTTCAGGGATCTGGTGCAGAATGCTATCCAAGAAGGAAGACTCAAGTTTGGGGATAAACCCAAGGCTCAAATGAAGATTGACATTGATCCTCTTCAGACTGTTGAGGCTAACTATTCTGAGCACTCTGAAGTGAATTAAGTTGAAGTTGCTGATGACTCCAGCAACCTTGTTCCAGTCAAAGCCATGGGAAACCCTGTGAGGGTAGAAGTCACTAAAGGCTTCACAAATGATGTTGTGATGATCAAAGCTACTGAAGAGCTCAGCAGCAAACAATGGGAACACTTGGTATGTATGGCAGTTGATGGTTTCTTTAAGACATCTCCTGATGTCGAAAGATTCAATGTGGGATTTACCATCATCCCATATGAGGAGGTCGAAGAGTCTAACCTTTAATTGGTTACTAAGGAAACTGCTGATAGTTTTACTAAGATGAACGAGGCTACTGAAGTCCTTGGTTTGAACTTTTCCAGGATGGAACTGAGGGATGAATTTAATGTCAACATGGTCAAAATAAGGGATGACCAGATTGATGACTCCACATCCCAGAAAGACCAGTACAAGAAGGATTATCCTAAAGAGGATGAGACAATTGTGGATTTCTTACATATATGTCAAAGTAAGAGGTCAAAAGTAATGTTGTGTCCAAGATGTCATTCGATCTTCGACAAAGAAGCAACTGAAAGCCTTCAACAAGTCAATAGGATTAATGAAGGGAAGAAGTTGAAGGCTACTCAAAAGCCATACTGTTTCGACCCCAGACGTGCTAATCCCTACCAAGTTGATGGTAAGCCCCAACACTTCATATCGAGGAAACCCACTTTCAAACAAAGTGGTGAAGTCCTAAATAACAAATGGGTCAAGCCTGGCGAATTAGGAAAAAAGGGAAGCCAAAGATGGGGAATTTTGATGTTGAAAGAGGTCCTTCAATGGGATATAGGAAAGAAGTTAGGACATCAAACAAGGTTGTGCATGTGTCTGAAAACTATAAGGGGAAGAACCCTATGTCTAAGTCACAGTGGTGCAGAGAGCAGCGTAGAAGGAAGGCTCAAAGAGAAGCCTCCAAGGGTGATTGTGTTGAATCAAGCACCAACGTCCTTGGTGAGGGTATGAACAACCATACAACGAAAATAACAAATAAGGTGCATGTGGGGCACAAATTATTTTCAGCCAGAAACAAAGGGGCTGAGATTAAAGCTGAGATAAAAGCTGAGTTGAAGGAAGTTCATGATGAAGACATGACAGACAACTTTGACTGTGAATCTGAAGCTTCTCTGGACATCATAGTAAATATGGTCTCAGTAATGCCTAGAGAATATGACAGGATTACTAAAGTTGAAAACCTGGATGCCAATACTGAGGTAGAAATGGCGACACATCAACCAGTGTGCTACTATGTGATGAATAATGGGTGTGTTGAAGAACAAAATTCCTTCTTTGAGAGACCCACTGAGACCATGAGGGGACATTTGAAACCCTTATATATCACTGTAAAAGTGGAGAATGTGGCCATCAATAAGATTCTGGTTGATTGTGGCGTAACAATGAACATAATGCCACACTTCTTTCTACCCAAGATTGAGAGATTCAACACAGACCTCAAGCCTTATAATATGGTCTTGTCGAATTACGAGGGAAGTACTAGACCAACACTTGGGGTCCTACAAATTGATTTGATTGTTGGAATGGTCACAAGACCCACTTTTTTTATGGTGGTCGAAAGTAAGGCCAACTATAACCTTTTGTTAGGTAGGGAGTGGATACATGTCATAGGTGCAGTGCCCTCTTCAATGCATCAAATGGTTACCCTTTGGAGGCTAAATGGCATTGTGGAAAACATTGAAGATGACCAAGGGTACTTCAAAGTGCCAATCAATCATGTTGAAGGCGTTGAATTCGACAATAACTTAGCGCACATTGGCCCATGCACACTAGAAGAATTTAAGTTCACACCAGATGATCACGCATTCAGCTCATTACACCTTCATCCTGTCGAGGGTTTCCGCTGGGATAGGGAGGTTGTAGAAGAAGCAGACAACTACCCACCTTATTTTGGGGAGCCTGCAATTCACCCCATAGGATGGAAGCAGGCAACTGCCCACCTTATTTTGTGCTCCTTATTAGAAACCTCTTCAGTGTTGGGCTTGAAGTGGTGTTTAATGAAATGAGTATATGTCAGCTTAGACTCATTAAACCCAATGGTATCTTCAGCATCAACAAAAGGGTCATAGGACAAGTCATCTGGTCGAAGCCCCGTGATATCGGCTACATCGAAGAGGGTAGGGGTAATCATCCACAATATAATGAGTGATGTCCCAAAAATAAAGGGAGGAAACCAAGAGGTTCGTACAATAGGGGATGTTGGTCTTCCACAACATCAGCAAATCATAAATCCCTATTTCTTTCTAGTGGGCGGATTTTACATTTTCCATTTTAGTCATCCAAAGATCAAAGTCATTGAACTGGCTAACATCCCTAACCAATATAGTACCATCATAGAGGTACTTTAAATCCAGTTGATTGGAAGGAGGTGGGTTGGATGAAGAATCATTAGCTTTAGGTGTGTTCTTTTGCCCTAAAGGTTGGGATTTATGGTATATAGGAAAAATTCATTCATCCTTTCATCAGTATTTTCAACTTTGGCCAAAGGTCCAGAAAGAGCGTAAGGACAGTCATTAACGATGAAGGGAATCATTACCTGAGAAGCGTATAAACTTCTTTGTTCAGCCATCCTGGGTTCTGGGATGAATTGACGGTTCTTGACCGTCTTAGGTCCAGTGATGTTGGTGAATGGGGCAAGAGTTTGTTCGAAAGAAAAAGTTTTCCCTTTCTGACTTTTCTTCTGAGAGATGGTAGCTTTTGAAGACACCATTGTTAGAAATGAAGAATGAAATGTTTAGGGTTTCTTAGAAGAAAAGAATAGACTTTAGCAAGAAGAAGACAAAGTTTGCAAGAGAGTAGAAAAGTGTTCTTTGTTGCTGAAGGATGTATTTATAGGCGTGAAATGAGAAGTTGTGGAGTCCACCCACTTAATGTGAATATGAAGTGGTGGGACGTGTGGCCCTTTGGATCAGTCACGTTGGAGATAACAGATATTATAAAACGTCTTGGCACTTTGTTTCAAAAAAGGTCATGATGATAAAACATCAGAATACAGCTGATGGGGCCTTTGAGGATTTTGCCATTATGATATGAAGTCATGCACATGGTTGGAGAATCATAACAATTTTAGAACGTGGGTTAGGTGGTTACTACCATGCTTTCATCTGACCAAAGTTGGCGTCGAAATGATGAACATAAAAAAATGATCTTTTCATCAAAATGGTCGAAAAGAACATTTTTTGGGGGGAAATTTGTTATCTCCAAATTTCGACGCTAGCATTAATCCGTGTAACACTCAAAGTATCAGCGTGTAGAGAAAAGAGTGTTGCGAGAATGTACGTGATGTAACATCACCATCTTACTTTTCAAAGTCTTTTATGTTAAAGCAACCATTTATCTTCAATGTTATTTACAGTTCAAGTTATTTATCTTTAAAGTCATTTAACTTTCAAAGCTCTTTTATGTTAAATCATTTATCTTTCAAGTCAGTTACTTTTCAAGAAATTTACTGCATTTCATTTACAAATCTTGCCCTTTAACATTCTTGGCTTGCACTTATCTTTTCTTTACATTTCCAGTCATTTAAACTTCCTTGCCTTGCATTTAATCTTTCAGTTTTCTTTTCATTTACTTTGAAAGTCCTTTTAAATATTTCTTGCTTTCAATACTTTCTTTTACATTGTGTCTTCTTTACTATTTCTCACTTTGTACCTTCTGAATCCTGTCGAAGGATTTATGACATTTTTCCCCCAAAAAAACACTACAATTAACCACCAACTAGCACATGTCATAGGATCAATCTGGACGATCATGCAAGCAACTGAGAGTATTTTGGTATCTTTAGAGGACCCGTGGTTGTTTAATAATTTTGGGGGTATACACGGCTGCAACCAAGACAAGGCCAAAAACCTCAAACATGACGACTATGCCACTCCACGAAGCATCAGGAAGAGGTGAAAGGATGACAAGCCTCGTGAGGTTCACGAAGAGAGAGGGCTAGTTGGGAGCTTATTCGAATACACATTTATTACCGCTCCCTGCGAGCATATCCTCGCCGAGTGTGTCAATTCAGAGTTCAAGCAGGGCAGGTGAGGTTCCATAAACCAACGACACCTAAGCCCTACACCGACAGATCCAAATATTATCGCTATCATAGAAGTCACGAGAAAATTATAGAAGACTGTATCCACCTAAAGGATGCAATCTAGATACTAATAAAAGAAGGCCACCTTAAGAAGTACACCAAGATGAGCGAACCCCCAGACACGAGGACCAAGGTTCAAAGAGAAGTCGCAAGGACACTCCCTCTGATGGCTCTCCCTTCCCTATGGCCCTTTGTGTATCTCGTCCTGAAGATTTCATCATCTCCGGCACACATGCGGAAGGATATCTTGCCGTCCACAACCCATGTGAAAACTTTCCAACGGCCTTGGTAATCTCCGGAGGTGGAATCAACAACGAGAACTCCGTGATTTCAGTGAAAAGGAAATTTGACGAACTCTTGTTGACCACACCCGACCAACTGGAAACTATTACAAAATCTCGAGGGAAATCCAATCCATCTCCTTCTACCTCTAGGAACTCCCTGGAGGATCTCCCAACTCGAGCATCCCAATGCTGATAAGGGAAAAAATGGCACGCTTTGATGTCCATCGCATCCTGGTTGACCAAGGAAGCTTCGTCGACATTATATACGGCCACTGGTTCAAAACTCTCAAGCTCGACGAGAAGAACCTATCCCCATATGTGGGATCTGACCTCCAGAGATTCAACGGGGCTACCACAAAGTCGTGGGGGATACGCGGAGCTCCTCATCTTGTTTGGAGAAAATAAGACCACCATAGAAGACAAAATCTAGCTCTTGGTGATTGAATTCCCTTCCTTGTACAACTGCATTCTCGAGCGACCAACTCTAGCAGAGTTGACTGCTGTACCCTCGACAGTCCACCTAAAGATGAAATACTACACCAAGCTGGGACACATAGTCACGTTGCACGGATTCATCGAGGCTACCAGAAGATGCTTCAACGCAACGGTTAGAAGATAGACTGTGATTAACGCGACCACCAAAATGAACAAGAAATCTCGGGTCGAATAGCGAAAGCCATCCCCGCGGATCAATTCCATTGACCTTGACAGCCGCCTCGGAGAAGATGACACTAAAGACAGGACCAACTAGGCCCCCACCAACAAGTAGGCGCCGACTCATCCAGTGCGACCAATTCCCGACGAGGATTTCGAGCTCATCCCCCTCGACGACGACCCCGATAGAAGCATTAAGATTGACACAGGACTCCCGTCAGCGACAAAGGAACAACTCGTGACCTGCCTCAGAGACAATGTATACTTGTTCGCATGGAACGTCGTTGAGATCCCCGGATTCGACCCTGAGGTCGCATGCCACCATTTAGCTATAGATTCAACCATTAGGTTCGTAGCATAACGTAGGCACAAGCAGTCTCCCGAAAAAATGGAGGTTGCCGAGCAGACTGTAAAAGACCACTTAGAGGCAAATTTTATTTCTGAAGCCCAGTACACAACTTGGTTCTCTAATGTAGTCTTTGTTAAGAAAATAATGGAAAATGGTGATTGTGCCTTAATTAAAATGATCTCAATAGGGCATGTTCCAAAGATGTTTTCCCTTTACCTGACATTGATAAATTGGTAGACAATTATGCAGGTTTCAAACTTGTATCCTTCCTGGACGCATAAAGGGAGTATCAAATCCCCATGTTGGAGACAGATAAGCGACACACAGCCTTCATCACTGCAACAGGAAATTACTTCTATAACGTAATTCCCTCCGGGATGAAGAATGTTGGAGCTACATACCAACGCATGATAAACAAATTCTTTTGAGGAGAGATCCGGGACATGCTCGAGGTCTACATGGAAGACATGATTATGAAATCCCATGAGGATCCCTATCACGGCCTCCATATCAGGAAGGTCTTCGAGCAGGCGAGGAAGTGCAAAATGATGTTCAATCCCGAGAAATTCAATTTTGGCGTAAAGGCGGGGAAGTTCCTCAGCTTCTACCTCACAGAACAAGGGGTTGAGGCCAACCTTGACAAATGTCGGGCATTTTCGGAATTCCCGACCCCGAAGTCGAAGAAGTCCATCCAATCCCTTAACGAGATGCTCGCCTCACTATCTCGATTCGTCACCAAATCCTCACAGCACACGCTTCCCTTCTTCAAGTTACTACAGAAAGAAGCCGTGTTTGAATGGGCGAAGAGTGTGAGCGGGCCTTGTTCCACCTCAAAAGGGACCTCTCTGAACTGCCAGTCCTATCGCGATCACAAGAAAAAGAGACATTGAATTTATACCTGTCCGTGGGCACTAAGGCGGTCTGCACCGCCCTTATCCGCGAAACAACCGACAAACAGAAACCCATCTACTTCACAAGCAAGGCCCTGCAGGGTCCCGAGCTCCGGTATCAGCAGATTGAAAGGGTTACATTAGCATTGATTAACGCAGCCAGAAGGTTAAGACTTTACTTCCTCGCCCATACAATTAAAGTCCGAACATATCAACCTATAAAACAACTACTCAGACGCCCGAACATGGCCGGCAGAATGTTAAAATGGTCTCTGGAGCTGTCAGAGTTTGACATCCAATACGAGAGCAGAAAAGACCTAAAGGAACAAGTTCTGACCGACTTTGTCGCTGAAATGACCTACCAACCGACCCCAACTAGCGACAATCACAAGTGTACAATCTTTGTATACGGAGCCTCTAGATCGACGGGCACTGGCGCGGACATCATCCTCGAGAATGAGGATGACATGTTGATCGAAATTTCACAAAATCTTCATCATGTAGAATTTCATGAGGCTCAGGCCAAATTAGGGTTCTTCAGTGTTCATCACTGATTTTTCACCCTACATTTAAAATAAATGAAATTAATTGTTACCATGTTGTTCATGAGTTAAAATCAAGCAAAATTGATGTTTATTTCATTTCATTTCATTACATATTCAGTGAGATATGAGGGATTTTGCAAAATCTGCATTTCTGGGCAAGATGAAGAACACGCGTGTGTTCTTCATATGTTCTATGCGCCCTTTTTTGAATTTTCAATTATTTGAATTTTATCATTTTATTTAATTCATTTTCCAAAATTAATTTCTCTCTGATTCTTTTAAAGTAGCCAAGAGTAAAAAACCTCAATTAAATCCCTCATTTCTTGTGTTTTTCTCACACCTTCACTCTTTTCTTTCTTTATCCTTAATTTTCTTTTTTTCTTCATCCATTAAAGAGGGGTGGTTTTAGGGTCAATTTTTGAACCAAAATTAGTCCTCTAAATTCTTTTTTCTTTCCTTTTCATTCAAATAAGGGATTTCACTTTTATTTTAAGTTTTTTCCTTCTTGATTTTGCCGTCTTAGGACGATGTTGTGTTGGTCGTCGTCTTATTGCAATATTAATTTGTTTTCCCGTCTTGGTGCCGTGTTTGTTCGGTTCAGATTGACAAATTAGTTTTGACCCAGTATTATATTCAATCAATGACTTTTACGTTGTCAACATTGCAGACTTGGAGACATGGGTATTCCGAACATTTCAATTTTGTCATATTTATATACTTTATCACATTTATTGGCATTTTGCAGATATATGCTATTAATGTGGTTGATGTGAATTTGTTCGTAGATTCATCCTTTTTAGGTTATATCAATTTTGAATTGTATTATTCGATGTATTTTATCAATTTGAATGAATGAATGTTGTTTTAGTCCTAATAAAAGTATTAATCAATTAGAAATAAAAAATAAAAATATATAAATTAAAAAAAAATATACAAGAAAAAAAGTGAATTAATGGCCTTTTCTTAAAAATGATTAAAATTTCTAAAAAAACAAATTTTAAATAACATACGCTCAAATGGACATTGAATCAAATATGTTTGAAATATATTGGAATTTACTAAAATATATGTTTTGAATAAATAATTAAAAAAGAAATTAAGCTTTAATGAATATAAATTCACATTGACTGAAATATGTGTTTTTAATATATATATATATATATATATATATATATATATATATATATATATATATATATATATATATATATATATATATATATATATATATATATATATATATATATATATATATATATATATATATATATATAGGCTCCACTGGAGCTTCTTATGCTGAAACAACAGAAGATGCAATTGTATGACTGCATCAATCATCAAAATCTTGACCGTGAAATGATGACACAAAATTAAGTATTTATCTATTCTTTTGGCAACATATTGTTATGATGGGAAATAATGAACTCATATATTATACATTCTTTAATTTACATTGTCTTTACATATCCTTGTTTTCTTATTATTGTTGAGATAAGTTGTGAACTCTTCATTTTTAGATCATGTATGAATCTTTTGGTGTACTAATACGGCCAACTTTTAGCTTTTAAGTATTTTGTCGAATTAATGCAAATTTCTTCTTGATTCTAAAGTGAAGTGTAGGGTTTCATGTTTAATTATGTTTCAGTCATTGATTCATGATGGCATTTACAAGTAAAAACTTTCATATTGGAAGGAATTTTTCTATTTTTATTGATAACTGATTTACTATTTCTCAATAATATTTGATTATGGTATTATTGTATTTTCATTCATGTTTTGAATATCTGGTGTGTGTTTTTTATGCGTTAGCAAAAGTCTATGTTGAACGGTAAATATGAAAATATACATTTTTTATTCATAGAAGCTCTAAGTTCTTTTTCTAGACAAAAAACAATCAAGCTCTGAATCTTAGGCATACTATAGCAACAAAAAAAAGTTAATGCACTTGAATACAATTTGATGCCTCTTGTACCAAGGTTTACCGAACTCCTTGGAACTAAGGCGAGTCTACAAAACTGACCTGTTCTGTTTTGGGATTGTATCAAACCATTCTTAACTATTCTTATTTGTTGGTTTACTTTGATTTAACTACTCTTGATTTACCATGGCAGGAGGAGGCCATGGCTAGGGGTGTGCATGGTTCATAAACCAATCCAAATTGGTCCATATATATGGTTCGGTGTGGTTCTTAGAACCATTTCTATAAAACCGATTTATTTTTTCAAAACCGGATTATATTTGGATCGGTTCAGTTTAAAACCGGTTCTTAATAGAAAGTGGTTTTCTATATAAACCAATTTTAAAACTGTTTTTTTCTTTCAAAACCAGTAATATCAAAGTAAATTTTTTTTCAATCAATTTTTTCAATAAATATGCATGGTTAACCACTGTAGTATGTTCTGGTTTGATAAACCAGATCTTTTGTCACAAATCAGTTCTAAATGATTTTAATAAATATGTGGCTCTAAATTGATTTTTAGTTTAAAATGAAATTTAAATTCTACTCTTTGGAGTTGTACTACTCCTAGTGTAATATGCTGGGAACATATAATACTGAGCACGTCATTTAGCTCCGTTATATTTCACATGAATCTAATAAAAAATATATAAAATTGATGCTCAATATTTAAGTAATTTAATATTATTTTTTTTAAAAAACAAATATAATATTTTCTCAAAACTGAATTAATAGCTTTCTTGTTATTCTCAAAACTAGTAATTTTTTATAAAAAAAAAACAACTTTAAACCAGTTATTTTCAAATCAATTTTTATTTTCTTTAAAAAACAGTTTTAAAAAAAAAATCAATTTCAAAACCAATTTTTTAAGTTGAAATAAGAAACTTTACATATCCACAATAATAATAATAATAATAATAATAATAATAATAATAATAATAATAATAATAATAATAATAAATAAAAACAATACAGGGTTAATTTTTAATGCAATAAGAAAATGATCTGAATGACAACATGACGCAACTAACAATTCGGTAAGCAAAATATTCATCAAAATTTTGAAAATTAATAATTTATTAAATTAAAAATACTGTTATAAAGAAATGAAAACATTGCTTATGGTTGGTTGAGTGGCAAGATCTAGCAGCAAAGCATTCTTTGGAGAAAGAGTATTGAACCTCAAATAAAATGTGGTATCCAATAAATTAGTTTTTGTAAAATTTTATTAAATGGACCACCAAATCTAAAATATACTATTGGACTGGATTTTAAAATTTGGATTAATTTGGATAGAAATTTGGTTTATGGTTATTGGTTTTTCTGCACACCCCTAGCCATGACATACATACAAAAAATAATTATCCATAAATATAAGTATTTCAACTGTGGGCATGACTGCACAATTCTTAAGATAGGTTATGCATGAAATGTGTGAATATCATTGCTTGCCAATTTGAAGTCTAATTTGATGTTAAGATTGCATAAGATTGAAATAGAAGTTATTGTTTTTAATGAATTAGCTACATAAGTTAATATTGTATAGATTAGGCCATTGCTTGCCAATTTGAAGTATAATTTGATCTTCATTATTTGAAGTATAATTTGATCTCAATTCAATTATTGAAGGAGTAAGTTTATATTTGCATTAGGTGGGTGAAGAAACTATGTTTGGTCCCATATGTATAAGAATGAGACATTAAATTAGTCTATAAATATATATATAATATATATATATATATATATATATATATATATATATATATATATATATATATATATATATATATATATATATATATATATATATATATATATATATATATATATTATTAATGATATTTATTGTGTTTTTTTTTATAAATATTTTTGGCTCTAGCAACTAAAATATAGGTGATTTATACGAAACAACTCAATTTTAATATATATTGAATAATTAATATATCTGATCTATAAACTAACTAAATACATTAATTTTTTTTTATGAATATTATCTTTTATATAAAGGAACAAGATAATACTCTTTTATAGAGATAAGATTAATTAATATATATATATATATATATATATATATATATATATATATATATATATATATATATATATATATATATATATATATATATATATATATATATATATATATATATATATATATATATATATATATATATATATATAATACAATAAAAAATTGTCATTGTCATTATTTAATAACAAGAATAATGAAATTATAATAAAGACACATAAGAGAACAATTACAAATATAGTTTTTAAATTCCCCGATTAATAGAGTTTATAAATCCAACAAGATTTAATAATATTTCAAAAAATAATAATATGCAAATTTCCCTATTAATAAATTAAAACTTTAACGGGAATAAAAAACAAATTTATGAATAAATCATATTCTCAAACGAAAAATATACCAAAATAATTTAATAAAATTTAAAACAATTGTACGAAATATGATTTTCAACCTCACAAATTTTTATGAATAAAATTTTAATCCATACAACAAACACACCATTACTAAAATATTAATATATATATTTGTGTTTTTAACTGTGTCCAATTTAGGTATTGTAAGATGAAAAAATTTAATTTGTCAAAACTTCTTTATCTTTTCAATTTTTCAATTCAACAAAATTCACAAATTTATTTTAAAGTTGCAAAAATAATTAATAGTAAAATACTTTATAATACATTAATTGTCACATAAGTTTTAAAAAGTTAATCACAAATTTATTTCAGAGTTGCATTGGAAAGAAACACGAGAATATAATGTGTCGGTTTGTTTTGGTTTTTTTTTTTTTAAATAATTTTTATAGTGTAATATAATTGTGAATTCAATTATATTTTTGCCTTCAATAATGTATATTTATGGTGTACGATGTCAAAATTAGTTTTATAATTTAGAAAAATGAATATAGAAAAATTTATAATAATGTATATTTATGGTGTACGATGTCAAAATTAGTTTTATAATTTAAAAAAAATGAATATAGAAAAACTTATAATATTTTGAAAAACCGTTTTACAAAATCCATTTTTGAAAATACAAAGAAAAAATTCATTTTTTTTTAAAGCTAAATCCCAATATATTAGAAAAAAAAAAGTGAGAGTCTCTTTTTAATTAATAACATTTAAAATAATTTAATACATAATAAATAGTAAAGACTGTAACAAAAATAGTCAAATATTTTAAAATATCTAAAAAAAGGTTATAATTTCATATCATCAAATTAAATTACAATAATCTACTCTCTCCTTTCTCTTTTATAAATAAAATTTGACTTTTAAATTTATTAAATAAATGATGTATATACATCGAATTTAAAATTTAAAATTTTATTTATAATAAAAATAGAGAGAATAGAGGGAGTATAAGTTAAAGGCTATATATATCTTCAATCTCTACCTTGAAATTTCTTATCCTATATTTTAAAAGATGAATACAATTCACATTATTTTTTTTATCTTTGCTTTTCTCTCATCATTTACCTTTCACGCTATTTCTTCTGCCAATGATTTCTGTGTAGCAGATTTATCACTTCCCAAAACCCTAACAGGTTATTCATGCAAACCAGAAGCAAATGTAACAGTTGATGATTTTGTGTTCTCTGGCCTTGTAAAGGGAAAGCCAGTAGCACCTTTTAAGAGTGGATTAACCGTCGCAACCGTCGAAAATTTACCAGGTCTTAATGGACTTGACATTGCTGCAACAAGACTAGACATGGGTGTAAATGGATTTGTGCCAATGCACTATCATCCTGAATCAAGTGAGTTGCTTATAATTGTTAAAGGTGAAGTCATAGTTGGATTTATTACACCAGAAAAAAAAGCTTATGTGAAAACACTTAAAGCTAGTGATGTTATAGTTCTTCCAAAAGGACTATTGCATTTTGTGATTAACTCTGGTGTTGGAAAAGCTCTTATTTATGGAGTTTTTAGTAGCTCAAGCCCTACTGTGCATGTAGCTGATTTTCTTTTGTTTGGCAATGACTTATCAACTTCCATAATTGCAAAAACTACTCTACTTGATGTGTCACAAATTAAGAAGCTTAAGGCTGTGTTTGGTGGCAGTGGGTAGAACATAGAAAAGCTTAGTTCTATGTTAGTTATAAGTTTATCTGTGTGATTTGTTTCACCTATTTTTATTTCAATTTTCATTTTTATAAACAATAAAAATTAGTGGAATTCTTATATTTTATCAACCAAGCAAATGCATCCAGAAATTGAATACACAAATGGCTGTGCCTGTCACCAATCCACTTGAAATTCCAAAACTCCACCAATTTACCATTACCTAATTTACAATTAATTGAATTCACAATTCAATTTAAAGCAACCAAGGAACATAGATCCCTCCACCAAATTGAGTACTTCTTGGATTTTATTCTATTAGGTGGATCCAAGGTAATATAATTCAGGTTATCATACCTAAATAAATTCACTACAACAAATAATACTTTTTATAACAAAGATAACTCCTCGAACGATAAAAAAATGAGGGTATAAATACTGAGAGCGATAGATTTCATTTGAAAAAAAAATAAACAACCATTTACCTCGATTTTTTAAGAAAAAAACGAGAGAATAAAGCTATAAGGAAACTCGTTTCGACACTCAGTTATTGTATTTTATTTTTTTATCGTATTGTTTAGTTAGTATTTCTCACTTGGCGCCTTTCAAAGTTCCGTTTTTATCAATGTTATTTATTTTTTATTTTTTATTAGTATTTACCTTGGCTACATGGTCAGAGGTAATATATTTTGCATTAATAAATTTCAAAATACTATTTTCAAAATTTTATTTTAATTTTTTATTTGATATGTTCAAGCCCCTAAGTTATAAAAAAACCGACGTTATATATCTTTTAATTGAATTTCCAGAATATACCTAGGCGATTTTCAAGCTGATATTCATCAAAACTCTTCCAACAGATATTCATCAAGCATCCTTTTTGCAACATGTTTGTTCTTCACTGAAATGAGTTATATATATATATATATATATATATATATATATATATATATATATATATATATATATATATATATATATATATATATATATATATATATATATATATATATATATATATATATATATATATATATATATATATATATATATATATATATATATATATATATATATATATATATCACTTTGTTTTTCAATGATCATTTTATCTAAGGTTTTATGTTAGTTTGTCTTTTGATCATTTTGTTTCTACGATTTTCAATTTGTTTTTATTGAAACGTTAGTTAGTATAGTTTCTCTTGATCATTTTGAGGTTTATTTAGATAGTAATTTTGTCAACAAATATCATTTTTGAATAGGTTTGTCCTTCATTGAGACGAGTTACATATCACTGAAACGAGTTACATGTCTCCAAAATGAGTATTTAACTATCTGTCTCTTGATCATTTAGTTTATATGTACTTGTCTCTTGATAGTAATGGCCGATTCGACAAGCACCTTCCATACAACATTTGTTGCATCATCTGTTAATACAAATCATAAAAGAAAAACTAAAGGTGCCACGTTGTATACCAAGTGTTGAAAGCGGTATAATGACAAGCAACAAAAGTTTTAGAAGTATTTTCTCGGGAATTTATCGTGTCCACAGAGATCAGTTCTATTGATTTGTCGTTCGATAATCTTTAAATTTCTAAGCTTTGGTTAAAATGCTTTGAAACATAGAAACTGAAAAGTAAATATGAACATAAAAAGAATTAATTCTTCAGAGAGGAGAAACTAATCAGGCATGCATATACTCGACTCCTCACAAACTTAAACTTACCGATCAATTATACTCAATCAACAATACTCTTCAATATCATCTGACATCGCTCACAACCTATGTCATTTCTAACCCAAATTGAAATAACTATTATATTTCTGTATCGACACTCTCGCACTCGACACTCTCGCGCCCGACACAACCGACACATAAGCATTAAGCTTTGACATCCAAAAAGAATGTTAGCTCTAAATCTATCTCTAGCATTCAGAAACTAACAAATAATTATCCATAATCAAGGTTTGTGTTGTTTATCTCTAACACAACCCAAACACTGGGCATAAAGCAAATAATCAAGGAAGACATCGATAAAGATTTGTAAAGCAGGTTTTACACTACACCATGAGCAATAAATATACATAATATCAAAATAAATAGATATACAAAACCCAACAAAATAAAGTTTACAAAAAAGGAAAAAGAGAAAAACCAACATTTCTTGAGTTGTCAAGACGATCGATGAGAATCCACCTCCGACTCAACAAAATGTAAGCTCCATTTGTAATTTTCAAGCTCTCTCTACCAAAGAATGAAGTTTGATGGAATGGGAGAAAAAAATACCCAAACCATAACATAAAAAATGTGTTTTCCCCCTATTTAGTGACTATCAAAATCGCAGATCGCGCTTAGCCCGATTTGTGGGGCTAAGAACGCCCTCATTAAAATGCTAAACCACCTTAAAACCACGCTAAGCCCGGTCAGATCAGGATAAGCGTGCAAGTTTCCGCCTTCAGGTTCCCTGATCATGCTACAACCGTGCTAAGCCCGCCCTCTAGCATGGTTGGAAATTTCAGCACTTGTTTTCTTCATAACTTTTGAACCGTAACTTCGTTCGAGGCCTGGTTTGAAGTGTTAGAAAGATTATTCAATGATATTTATGAATATGATAAGATGTCCTTGCTTTAATTTATGCAAAAATAAATGGAAAACAATTAAACACAATGATATTTACAGGATAACACAATATATGCACTATAACATAAAGTAAACATATTTACAAACAAAGAGGAGTTTATTCAAATGATTTTAACAAAAATTATCGATAAGTGCAACAAAACTTATATACAAAAATACCTATAATCTGCACTTATCAAACTCTCCCCAACTTACATAATTGTTTGTCCTCAAACAAAGTCAAACAAACTTAAGAAATAAAAGACGATAATCCGAGAATCACAAATCAACAGGTTTTGAAAACAAATGTATAGTTCAAATTACAAACGCACAAACAAAGTAAATACTTACCACTAAACTACAAAAATAACATGAAAACTAAATATCTCATAAATATAAAACACATATCAAATATTCTAAAAGAATACAAAGTTCAAAAAATGAATCACGCCTAGCACACACACACAAACATTAGAAAGACCAGGTGAAAATGGATTAAACAAGTTGTAAAGTGAAGATTTGAAAATTTTACGAACAATCTGAGTACAACTTGTTTAATGAATGTTCACCATACTACCTAAGTAAAAATGAAAAAGTAATAATGAACAACAAAAATTGATAAAACATGCTTGTTTAATGTCGTAAGCTCGGCGCCTTTACTGTGCTTAGCTAGTAAATTCCTCTCTTCATGCCATGGTGATGTCTCACCATGCAAACCAAAAGCAAGTGTCTTAACCAACCACTTGAACCAACATTAAAACAAAACAAGTGTATACATCACGGGTAAAATGTACAAGTATCGAAGTATGCTTATGCACAAGTATAATAACAAAATTTAAAATAAGATTATACACAATATGGAAATTATGTGAAAAACTCAAAAACAAAGAAACTATCACAATGTGATCCAATAAAAATACCAATCCTCGGAAACTGCGCCATTTTGTTGGAGTGGAATAGCGGCAAGCAACAAAAGTTTTGGAAGTATTTTTTCGGGAATTTATCGTGTCCACAGAGATTGGTGCTATTCAATTGTCGTTCGACAAGTCTCGTGTTAATGAGTTTCGATTAAAATGGTTTGGAATTGTAAAACAGAAAAGTAAATATAAACATAAAAATAATCTATCTTTCAGAGATAAAAAACTTATCAAGCATACATATAATCCACTTGTCACTGTCATACCCCGAAAAATATGACCTCGTGACAAAAGAACCGCGCGATGGAAAGACATGCGAGTCGCCACCTAATTCTCATATATTACCATAAGAGGAAAGGGAAGATATAGATAAAAACCATCTAAAGAGGAGGATGAAGACAAAGGTCATCGCAATCATTACCTGGGTTTGGAAGTCGGTTATGCAAGGGGAAAGTATTAGTACCCCCTACATCCATCGTACTCGATGGGAACCATCTAATTTGTCACGCGAGAAAGGGTGTCCATGCCTAATGAGTTACTTTCTAGAGGGAAAAGAGTTTGAATTATAAGTTAGATTGATCCTAGGTGCTTGACAAGGTTTGAGATCCTTGTGCTCACGTACTCTCTCGTGCAATGGGAAAGTCAGAGCCTCGTTGTTCGGCCTACTATGGGTGCTTAGTTGTTTGTATTATTAACTTTCTTCGAAAAAAATATTTAGGAGTCGAATTGCACTAAAGACTATGGGTAGAGGTGATTATCTCGATCAATCTGTCCAAACGTCCGGTGTCGAAATAATCGGAGTGAGTAACGGGATTCCCATTATCCTCCTTTCTACCACTTAAGGCTTGTGGCGTACAATTCTTCTCGTATTATTAAAGTGTTTTATTACCTATTACTGCTTGACGTTGGATCAAGGGTTTCGATCTAAAATAATTGTTTTGGTTTTTTTGGTTTGATGGCGACGTACAGAGGCGACCGACTTACGAGTGAATGCAAATGGAGGTTAATTGTTTGTTTGTTAGCGAAGCACAATGCGCTCGGCTCCCATGATAGGGTGGATTCGATTCCTAGTCCCCAGGGGTTCTCCTAGCAAACGAAACAATAACCTAAAAATAAATTGTAAGTGTGTATGAGTGCAACGACTTGGCGTTGGACCAAGGGTTCGCAAACTAAAGCGAGATCTAAACTAGTCCCTAAGGGTGCTCCTAGCGATCTAAACGATAAAATGCGAAAAATAAAGTGCGTACAAGAAATGAGCGAGGGTTACAAAATAAATTACACGGGATTGCATGAAATAAAAGGGTTCATTGTATTTTGTCCAAGAGGAAGCGTGTGTGAAATGTCATAAACTATTCGGAGCTGTTGGAGCTTAAATTTAATCGGAGGCGTCGAAATGTAGCTCTATAACTACCTTAGATCCGATTCAATGTTAGAATCATTCTATGAGGAGTCGAGCGTCGATTTATGTATTGATATACGAAAATAAAATAAAATAAAATAAATGAAATAAAATGGTCTCATCATTTAATCGAGATTTCAAGTTGGCTTGCGACGAATCTCAAGATTATTTAGATGTCCATCGACCATAAACGGTAAAATAAAATAAACTATTACTTTGCCAAAATGGAAAATAATTCGAAAATAAAAATGATAAATTAATAACTAAACTAAATAGGCCTCATATTGATCAAAATTGACCGATTTATTAAAATCAAACATATTTAACCTTTTAATATATCATTGGCCTATAACAAAGAAGAAATAAATATCATATGGACAAAGAAATGATAAACTAAATAAGTAAGCACAAATCAAAGTCAAAATGAAATATAAAAATTAAAAAAATAAATAATAATAATAAAACAAAGGGAGGTGCAAACAGTTGATACATAGGGTGTTGTTAGCAATGTATGCATGGGCTTGTGCTGAGCCCAACAACATTTAAGAAAACAACCTAAGAAATAAAAAAATAAAAAATAATATTAAAACAAACAAAAGGGTTTTGTATGATAATGGAAAAGAACTGACTCATTGCTTCAAAAGAAAAAACACGTTTCAAAAACAAATCTCCAAATCACGTTTCATAACCCACCCTTTTCACGCTTTACGATTTCGCGACGGCGGTAAATGAACCACCGTTCCCAGTCTATCACGCTTGCAAATTTTGGTTTCACGGCGTTTTTGGTTTCATGATGGTGAGTTTTGGCTTTGCGTGTTCGTGTGTTTGAATGGTATTTTTTATGTGGTTTGTATTCTGCGATTCTCATTTTCTGTTTGGATTTTCACTTTCAAATCTTGTTTTGAGTCTGCAGTGAAAGGGATTTGGTTTCGGTTCTCTACCGCGTTCCACATATTTGCTTTTGTTTGAGATTTTGAGGGTCATGCCTCTGTTTGTGTTGTTGAGTGAGGTCTTGCCTCAGATTGAAAGATTTTGAGATAGTCTTGATTCATGTTAGCACGAATGAATTTCAAGTTCCTATTTGATTGCCCCTTGTTGTGATTGTTTTGATGTCAAGAACTGTTTTGCAATTAAATGTTCATACACAAATGGTAGTGTTAATGCAACAATCATGCGAGATTTGAAAAAGTCAATTATTTGAATGATGGTGATAGTGTGACGAAAAAAATGGTCCGTTTAGTCCAAACGAGGTGTTGATTTAGAAAGTATTTGGAAAATGCAGCAAGAAGAATATGATATCAAGATTGAAGATTATAAAATCTATGGGAGTCATATTACGCACCTTGTTGGTAGCATGCTTTCAGAATAAACACGACCTTAATTAGGTCTTTCAAGGGTTGTAACGTGGTATGGTTCATGGTTAATGAAACAAAGGTATAAGGCTCAAAGTTTGATTTGTACCCACCCCTTCTAAGTGATGTTCTCTAGTCCTACGTTCAGTTAATTCTAACAAACATTCGTCTTCCAAGAGGGATTTGACATTGTATGAGTGAAGATGAAGCTTCATAGTTCACTTGAAGTGGTAGTTATCTTATTTGTTTTTTGGATATCAATGACCCTTTGATTCTTGATGTGGTCACATGATCTTTGTTTTGTTTTTGTTGAGGATTTGAGCTCCTCTTCTTGATTTGTTCTTATTTTTTATTGACTAAGTCTCCATTTGGGTGCTCAACTTAGTGGTTTTCTCTCTTCTTCTTTTTTTCTCTCGCTTAAGTCTCCTTTTGGGTTCTCGAATTAGCATTTTCTTTGATTTTTCTTATTTTTTCCGCTTAAGTCTCCCTTTGGATGCTCAACTTAGTGGTTTTTCTTTTTATTTTGTTGAATGTTGTGACGGGATGTCTCATCTTGCAATTTGAAGGTGTATTCGAGTCAACTGAACACTGTCATACCCCAAATTTGTCCCACTTAGTTCATTTCTCACAGTATTTGGTTAGTTGTTTGGTGGTTATGCTCTAAGTGATCATTCGGCCTCTAGCCATGATATTCTAGCTTGCAAACCATGAAAAGGTTGGACGTGTTTTTGTTTATGATTGTGGATTCTTGCAAGTGTATGAGAATTTTTAGGTGGAAGATAAGGAAAGATAAATTCTCATTCTTAAGGCCACGATTTGAATGTTTGTTTTCATATCAAATGTGGAATCCAAATTTGAATTGATTGCACAACTAATGGATGATCAAGACTAATGTACATGATAAAAGTTTTGTCTCAGATTTTATGAGGATCGCTCAAAAGTGAGGGCGTTGTCAAAAAAGACTCCAAGATGTGAAGGTGATATATGATGGGCTTGAAATCACTATGATGTTGGATTTATTGGGTCCATATTTTCTCAAATTCAATTGCAACATGCTGTTCAAAGATTTTGGCAAAATATTTTTTTAAAGGGACATTATAAAATCATTCAAGTCCTGGTGTAAAGTTAAGCCTTGAACAACCCGTAACAATCGTAGGGGAGCCTCTCTAAAGTCAAAAGCAAGTTTGCTATCGAGGCTTTGGTGCCGGTTCTTAAGCTTTGGTGCCATTTCTTAGACCATGATTAATTGACTTTCAAAAGGGACACGTTGCCGTACCAATTCATAGATTTCAGCAAAATTCATTCCCAAAGTATACAATGAGTGTGTAAGGTTCAGTGAAAGTTTAATTTACATATACAAGAATGCCAAGCTTACAAAATACAGAGATCAAAGTTATTTCCAAATTGAAATACACAATCAGCAACATGAGATTCCTAAAGTCATGATTCTACAAGCCATTATTAAGCCTAAAATAGATCATAGGCTGAAGGCCAAATTCTGGGTTCTTCACATCACCATTCCTCCGTCGATCACAGCTGCCATGAAAGCCTCTACATACGATTCAAGTCATGTTAGATTCAGTAGGTTCTGTAAAACAAATGAAGAAATTGACACATTTAAATACCGAGCAGTGTTCATAAGGCGGATTACATTAATTAAAAGGTTTCATGGCATCAGAAAGGGAGAAGTAAGGATTACCAAGAAAAGATTTATTCGTAGCATCTCGAAATTCAAAGCACAACCAGCTTGCTAAAGCATCGGCTACGCATCTAAGAAAGACATGAAAAAACACCAAAAATAATTCACCAGCAACGCTCCATGCCTTCATCTATGCAGTAGCTGGTTGTCTTCATCAGTGAGCCCCAACCAAAAGAAAATTGAGTTGTTTCTGTCAAAATTAACAAAAGCCAGACAAAAGCTTCATTGTGCCTATCTCACAAACTATACTACTACTTTTCCAGACCTGCACAAAAGGAACCTCATCAGATGGCCCAATCTGCAAACTTGCAAGAACAACAAAATGAATAGATGCAGCATGATGAAAATGATCAATAGAGTTACCAAGTTCCGATTTGATTATCCTCAAGTAATTGAGGTTGACAACATCAAGACATATGCTGCCCGAGAATTTCCTTCAGCAATCATCACTTCTCCAAGTGTTGTGTCGATGAAAGCTTCATAAGTCAAGAGTACAAATCAGGACCTGTTAAGAATGAGTCTTAAGTTCCATAATTTTGGTTGGTACAAAAGTTCCATGAGTTCATTACATGCTTACAAATCAAGATCTGAATCAGTTGCAAACTTGAGCCGGAAGCTTAACATTGCTCTAAGAGAACTCCACCATCAAGTCAGGTCCAGAATTGTTGAGTTTTTCCCGAAGACATATGTACATAAAAAAGAAAAAAACAAACATTAGAAGGATGAACTAGTATATGCAGCAATGTGAAATTCAGAATGTATATCAATGTGATAATTGAGTTTGAACTTAGGTTAATGCAGGGCACCATATAGAAAGATTGAGGAACAAGAGAAATCGAGATGAAGTTTGAAATACACGAGTCTCATTCTCATTAATAGATAACAGATGCAACCAGCCACACAAGTATCAAATGAACATGTTCTGATAAGACTGCTCATGAGCAAGGAAATCTCAGATGAAATAGAAGTTAAATAAGAACGACTCACCCAATGTTTTTTTCGTACACCACTTTCAAGTCATCATAGTTTGTACCTTGATCCATACGACATCCTCAATGGGCAATGCATAAATATCAGTTCTACCAGCTGCAATGATTATCAATTACTCGTGTTATCTTCGACAAACTTGAACCGCCATGCTGCCAGAATCGCTATCTTGCCAATTTTCATGCGTTTCTTCACGCAAAATTCCGCCAGGGAAAAAGTCTGCATCTGCAAAACAAAGGGACCAATTGCTCAGCACATGAAAATAATCAGTTAAGAAGGGCAGAATAAATTGCATTATAGGATGCACTTGACACAAACAATAGTAATGATTGGACACTAAATCCTAGTGTGTCTGGAGCTGATCAAGATTCTGTATGTTCTACCCTAGAAATAGGTTGTACTCCTATTCATTTGAATTCAAGAATGACAGAATTATGTACAGGTAATAACCGTGACATGAAGTCAGTACATAAACCTGTTGTTTCCAGAACTCCTAGTATTGCTAAAACTCCAAATTGATAGCCTTCATTATTCCAAGCTACCATCATGCCCTGCAAAACCAGTAGAATTCTGAGATTAGACTAATTATGAACAAGCCACGAGATGCTTCCAAGCTAAGTTATAAAGGGCTTCATCATCATCAAACTCTTGAAAGTTTGTTTTTGAGATACATGCGGAATACCAAGGCAATCAGATTATTCTATCATCATTATAACATGAACAGAGGCGAAAAGATGTGAGAATTCTTCAACCACAATGCACTCACAAGGCAGCAAGGAGTCAATCTTCACTTTCAAGGCCACAATTTCTCCCTTTCCTGCCAAGTAGCCATTGTCTTTCCTCATCTGAACATTTCTTCAATTCCATCTCCAACCTGAAAAGTAATAGTAAGCTTTGTCATCAACAAACAAGGAACATGAACCAAAAGTTAATAAACTTCAAAAAAATGCAAGTCATGTATATTCTGAGTCAAAAGTTTGAAGGCAGTGAAAATAGAGTTACAGGCAGTGAAAGTATGAGTTTATATCAGTAAAAAAACTCATAATTTTTACAGGGGACCACAAGCTTTCCAGAAGTTTTTTCATTACACTACAGACAAAATCAAAAACAATGACTCACTCACCATGTTGAGGTCCCCACACAATCCTGTCAAGACTTCCCTAACGGATTCAAAATCTTTACAGCTAACATTCTCACGTATGAAGCAAATTTCATCCAAATTCCTCTCTCATCCACACGTACCGGTCATCTAAATATTCCACTATAAAACACGCCAATCATTTGCAATCAAGGAGGACACCTGAAAACCCTATCACAGAAAATACAGCAAAGGCATCAAAACATTGAGAAAAACAAGAATCCTAACGAAAATCTACAAACCCTGTAGAAGAGAAATCCCAAAAGAAAACCCTAATCACTAAAGCTTCTATTAGACAACTCTCACAGAGCTCACATCAGAGCTTTGTCTAGAGTGAAGCTAAGCCACTCACCATTCATTCACAGAGAACTGTTTGCGCAAATCAACAATCAAAGACCGAGAAACAAAGGCATCCGAAAGAAATAGAAGAAAGGCAGAGAGAAACGGAGTGAAGAGAAAAGCAAAAAGGTGGACTTGAGTATTTCAAGATCAAATCTCCGAAGAGGTATATCTTCTCCTTTTTGTTCTTTTGCACCCATGTCTGTTTGATTCGTGTGTTTCTTTTGAGTTGATTCCTTGGAGTTGCTATCGTGTTCTTGATTCAAACTCTCCTTTTGCCGTTAATATTGATGTGCGATGAAGAGCCTGTGATTCCCTTTAAAGGGGTGACGGCTGAGCACCATGGACGCGAGGTTTGGGAAAGGTTGGGGAAGCCGATGCTTTCTTTCTATATTTTTTTTATTTCGTTAAAGCTGAGTTTTTTTTAGTGATTTTCTTTTATTGAGTAATAAAAGAGGAACGTTAATTAGTGTTTTGTTCTTTCTTTTCAAATTAATAGCTGCCGTCACACTGCCCTATGATCCACACTTTGGTGTACGTGTCAGCAACTTCTCAATGTTGCTTTGACCGAGGCACCGATTTGGATAGTTTATTTTCAAAAAATGTTGTGAAGTTGATTCTATGGTGGAACCTCATTAGTCACCACCGATGCAGGTCTTTGTTTGACCATACATAGACCCAACGGACCAGATTAGTTTATGGGAGTCAATATTTTGTTGACTAGGTTCCTTTGAGAACCCTAATTCCATTCTGGGTCTTTATCCGAATTTCTAACTACACCCTGTTTTCTGATGCAAACTCAACCCATTTATTTTCTTTTTATTATTTTGATTTTGTTTTGTTTATTTGTATAAAACATTTATAAAAAACCAAAAAAAACTTTTTGTTAATTAATTATTTTTCAAATGTTCGTATTTAATATAATTAATTAATTAATTAATTATTTAAATAATTTTATTTAATTTAGTTAATTAATTAACTTCTTTCTTTTTTGACATAAAAAAAAACCAAAAAATATTTTCAAATCTTAATTTCATTATTCGATTTTTGTGTGTGCGATGAATGATTGTGTATGCTCGATACTATTTTCTTGTGACATGATACAATGCTTACTCGTGTGATTACTTTTGCATTTTTGACGATAAATTGCTAAGTAAAAAACGAACGCACATTAAGATTAGTCATTTCAAAGATAAACGAAATCTTTGGTCTAACGCCAAATAAACATACATGTGCACTTCACTTCATACACACGCGTAAGTTGATCGTTCCTCGATCGCCATCTGCACGAACTTTGCACCATACACTTTTAGCAACATTTTCTAACTTAACAAATCAACGCATTGCGCTTGTTTTCCATAGCTAGTCTTTAGCTTATTTCCTCAACTTTGCGAGCCGAGCGCATTGTGCCTCGCTAACAAACCAACAAATAAACTTCCACTTGCATTCACCTTAAACTTCAAAAAACCGAAATGTTACTTCTTAGATCCAAACCCTTGATCCAACATCAAGCGGTCTTAGGAAACAAAACACTTCCATAAATACGAGGAAAATTGCACGCCACGAGCCTTAAGCGATAGAAAGGGGGATAACGAGCTCTCGTTACTCGCTCCGATTATTTCGGCGCAAGACATTCGTCTTGTTGGACGAAATAAACTATCCATAGTCTTTAGTGCAAATGGACTCTTAAATCCTTTCATCGAAGAAAGGTAATAAAAACGAACAACTATCACCCTTATCCGGCCGAACTACGAAGCTCTGACTTTCCCATTGCACAAGGGAATACGTAGGCACGAGGATCTCAATCCTTGCCGAGCCCCTAGGATCAATAAACCCTTTAGTTCAACAAGTAATCATAAGTATAGACATCCCTTCGCGCGTGACAATCTAGATGGTTCCCATCGAGTACGATGGATGTAGGAGGTGCTAATACCTTCCTCCTACATAACCGACTTCCGAACCCCGACAATGGTTTGCGATGACCTTATTTTATCCCTTCTTGGTGGTTTTATCTATATTTTCCATTTCCCTCTTCGGGAATAAATAAAATTAGGTGGCGACTCTCAAGTCAGCCCAGCCGTGACCGCGTTCGCGAGGGATCGTATTTTTCGAGGTACGACAAACACTACCCCCCAGGTTAAGCGTAAGGGTTGTATCCGAAATAAACTCCTACTTCTAAGATCAAAGTAGTTGACTAGGGATTAACTCCTTATTTCTCCAGTGTTTGGGTATTTTAAAAAATGTATGTACATCATTGATGAGGTTTTTATCTGAAAGCATACCATAACAATTATGGGTATTTAGTTTTCATCATCCTCCCTCAAATCTTTGCTAAAGTGAAGTGAGGAAATATTTTTTGTGATTTTGTTATAAAGGAAAAATGATGAGCGAATGCAAATAGACTAATTCAAAACATGCATAAACATAACATTAACAATACCAAATACAAATGACAATATTCAAAGCAAATAGTACTTAAACAACAATACAAAATACAAGGATGCAAAATGATAAATGGCATGACGATTGCCTTCATCTGAAGAATTGAACTTCTCTTAATTGACAGGTTTTTTCAGAGTTGGAGACTATTATGTTTGGTCTTCAGCAACCTCTTAAAAAACATTCATTGACGGGCCACTTGCGGCGACATGGTCTTTGTTGAATCTGATCCATCACTCGTCTGACGTTGGCTTGAACAACGTGGGAGTGTCGAGGAATCAACTTGATGATCTTTGTGTTGGAAGATGGGATGATTTTAGGTTTTGAAAAGATGCATAATGATGCAAAAGCAAAATGACATGATACACATATGGATGCAATGTCAGAATCCAGGATCACAAGATTAGAGTCTTGAGTTGATCTAGTTAATGGCTGAAATATTTGATCACAAAATTTCATGAGTCTGAGGTAATAATGGAGGATAAGGATTGTTTCCTGACAATGATCTCACTAGGTTAGGATCTTAAGGTTTAAAGGAACCTCAAAGTTGTCAATTCATATGGCAGTTCAACAGCCAAACCATAAATACGACTGTTGATTGACTCCCTCATATGAATCTATTTTGGATGAGGTTTTCGTATCAAGCCACGCGAGAGAAATCCTATCGGGGCCCTATACTACGCAACCATCGACATAGGGTTTCAAACAAAAGTCTCAGAGTTACAGACTTGTCTCAACAGTTTGCTAGACGTGTCGGTCATTTGACAGTCAATACACTCCATTGAGAAAGTCTATTTTGACTGAGATCTTTGTATCAAACTACGCGAGGGTAACCTCTCGGTGCCCCATACTACGCGACCATCAACCCTTTGTTTGGGCCAAATAGTTTAGGGTTCTAAGGTCCTTAAAGTCGACGATCCTAATGAAAACACTGATCGTCTGCACCATAAACATGACGGTCGTCAGCATTTGCACTAGAATCTAGTCCAAGAGAGGTCTTCGTATCAACTGTCCACGAGAGCATTTCTCTCGGGAGCCCATGCTACACAACCTCTCTTAATGTTTATACTCATAAGCTCAGGTATAAAGCCTTTCCCTCAAGTTTCTTTTGCAATCAAAGTATCAATCTGAATCATAGTACCAAGGAGCCACAAGATATATAATATGGAAAGTGATAAAGAAAGCAATAAAAATAAACAAGTAAGACATAAAAGCATACATCCAAACAAGCATGGAACAACCTAGACTAGGCTTGACTTACATAGGGGTGAACCAGTCCCCAGCAGAGTCACCAGCTGTCGCACCCGAAAAATACGACCTCGTGATAAAAGACTGCGCGCTAGGCAGACATGAGAGTTGCCACCTAATTTTCATTTATTTCCATAAGGGGAAAGGGAAAATATAGATAAAACTCATCTAAGAGGAGGATGAAGACAAAGTTCATCACAACCATTGGTTGGGTTCGGAAGTCGGTTATGCAAGGGGAAGTATTATAACCCCTCACATCCGTTGTACTCAATGGGAACTCTCTATGTTTTCACACGCGAAAGGATGTCTATGCCTAATGATTTACTTGATAGAAGGAAATTAGTTTAAATATAAGTTTGATTGATCTTAGGTGCTCTGCAAGGATTGAGATCCTTGTGCTACATACTCCCTCATGCAATGGGAAAGTCAGACCCTCGTAGTTCGGCCTACTACGGGTGTTGGTTGTTGATGTTATTACCTATCTTCGGAAAAAGGATTTAGGAGTCGAATTGCACTAAAGACTATGGGTAGAGGTGATTATCCCCATCAATCCGTCCAAACGTCCGGTGCTGAAATAATCAGAGTAAGTAACGATATTCCCATTATCCTCCTTTCTACCACTTAAGGCTCTTGGCGCACAATTCTTCTCGTATTATTGAAGTTTTTTATTACCTATGACCGCTTGACGTTGGATCAAGGGTTTGGATCTAAAAGAATCGTTTTGCTTTTTTTGGTTTGATGGCGATGCACAAAGGAGACTGACTTACAGGTGAATGCAAAATAGAGGTTTATTTATTTATTTGTTAGCGAGGCACAATGCGCTCGGCTTGCAAGGTTAGGCGGATCTGATTCCTAGTCCCTAGGGGTGCTCCTAGCAACCGAAATGATAATCGAAAAATAAAGTGCAAGTGTACGAGTGAAACCACTTGGCGTTGGACCAAGGGTTCACGAACTAAGCGAGATTTAAACTAGTCCCCAAGGATGCTCCTAGCGATCGAAACAATAAATGAGGAAAAAGTAAATTGCGTACATGAAATGGGGGAGGGGTACAAAGTAAATTACATGGGATTGCACAAAATAAAAAGGTTCATTGTATTGGCCAAAGAGAAAGCGTGTGTGAAGTGTTCTAAACTATTCAGAGGCGTTGGACCTTGAAATTACATCGGAGGCGTCGAAATGTAGCTCTTTAACTATCTTAGAATCAATTCAATGTTAGAATCATTCTATGAGAAGTCGAGCATCTATTTATGTATCAAAATGCAACAATAAAACAAAATATACATCCTAGGCTTGGAGTGTGCGTTGGGTTAGGAGTGAGGCTTGGACATTAGCTTAGGAGTTAGGTTTGGGATTATGGTTAGAGAGTTAGTTAGTAAACTTCTAGAGCCTTCCTTTGGAAAGGGGTGGATTGTTGTAGAACATTCCACTGGAATAGCTAGAATAAAGTGCAAAAGTGAAGTGAAAAAGTGAGAAAAATCCCTCCATGCGGAATTTGAAATTTTTACCCAAAAATTGCACGCGTTAACCGGTTAAACAATATGTTAACCGGTTAACATAAGAAAAATTTGAAATTTTCCCTCCTTTTGGTGGGAAACCTTGAAAATGCACTTGTGCCATCCGTTCTGACCATGTCTTGACCTTGAGACCCGATGATTGATTTTGCCACTTGAAAAACCTAATCACATGCCCTATGCCTCAACCGATGATGTATGCTTTATTTTATTTATTTATTTATTTATTATAATTTAAATGCAATGTATGAAAGGATATGAAAATGATGTGGAAATGAAGCATAAGCTACTTGAAATTGGTAATAAATAAGAGGGCAAATTTTGGAGTGTTATAGTTGCCCTCAGACAGACTCTGTAAAAGAGAAATATTGACCTTAATCAACAAACTCAAAGTGGTCTACCATCCTCGAATGATAGCCAGAACAAATAGGACCAACCTTAGAAGGACTTGAAGAAGATAATTCCATTCTCGAATGAAAACTCAAGATAAGATCCTCAGATCTAACACGAAACCATCCTAGATTGGGATCAAAATGGTATACCGGCCTTAGTCGATAACCAGAAACACAAAGACTGACCTTGGACAGACTATGCAAAAGAGAAATATTGACCTCGATCAACAAACTCAAAATGGTCTGCCATCCTAGAATGATAGCCACAACAAAAAATACCAACCTCGGAAGGACTTGAAGAAGAGAATGCCATCCTCGAATGACAACTTAAAATACGAAACTGACCTCAGACATAATCGAAATGGTATATCGGCCTCAGTCGATAACCAGAAACACAAAGACTGACCTCAGACAAACTCTACAAAAGAGAAATATTGACCTCGATCAATAAACTCAAAATGGTCTACCATCCTCGAATGATAGCCACAAAAAACAAGACTAACCTCAGAAGGACTTGAAATGGAGAATTCCATCCTCAAATGATAACTCAAAAATACGAAACCGAAATCAGACAGAATCGAAATGGTGTATCAACCTCAGTCAATAACCAAAGGATACAAAGACTAACCTCGGACAGACTTTGCAAAAGATAAATATTGACCTTGATCAATAAACTCAAAGTGGTCTATCATCCTCGAGTGATAGCCAAAATAACAAGACCAAACTCAGAAGGACTCAAAAAGGAGAATTCCATCCTCGAATGACAAATCAAAACATGATCCTTGGATCTAACACGAAACCATCCTCGAATGGGATCGACAGAGAAAATCATCCTCAAATGATAACTCAAATAATTGTTCTTCGCAAGGTAACAAGCCAAATGACTCGATTGGTGAACAAAATGGGACACCATAAAGACTTACAAATCTTCACGCCTGGGCATGATCGAAAAGAGACTGTTGAGGAATGAAGTGAACAAACTCTTGGAGGTGCCACCGTTTTATTGAGGAATTATTCAAACTTCTGGTGTATGGAAACAAAATTGGCTTATGCTTTGTATGCATGTTTGAATTTTACCCTGGTGTAATGCTGCATAATGATGCAAATGCTACGCTTTAGAGGACGCAAGTATAATAATTATTACTAAATGTGAATGCAAGGGAGATCTCCTGATGAGGAGGTAATAGGTATCTCTGGCAACTTTATTAGGGATAAATAATCACTGAATTGATTTTGCGAATCCCTGTGGGGAATAACATCTCTGTTGGTGAGGATGCCAATGATGTATTGGCTCTGAACTGCCACAGCTTCCAAAAATAAATTGGACTTTGAGATGTTGAAAAGTGATGAACCATGTTGGGGAAGGTTCCACCTGGAAGGACTTTGACTGGGAGGTACACCACCCGTGGAATTCCGTTGGCAAAGTGATAACCTTCTGACTTGGCTGAGGAAAGGATTTATTGATACTCTGATAAGGGAGAATTATGTTGGGGAATAAGGAGCCCTCATATACTGCTGGGGGACAAGAAGTCTCTTGTGAGAATATCTCTCTGTTGAAAGAGGACTTTCTGCTTGGGGATATCAATCTTTTTTTGCTCCTACTAGGAAAGAGTTCAATCTCTGACTCTACTGGGGATGATAGAGGATTTCAATGAGAATGCTTCCTGTTGAGGATAATATTTTTAGATCATCTCTTGCTGGGGGATAAGAGATATAAAGTGTCTCATGCTGGGGATGAGAGATATAGAGAATCTCATGCTAACGATACCCTCTGCTCGGGGAACACCAACCCCTTTTATTGCTCTGTTGGAGAAAATTTGATGAGATCTGCTGAGGAATCATGATCAATGAAACCTGCTGAGGAAGGAACTCCTTGATGCCTCGTGCTAACAATGGCTATGTTTCTCCGTACCTACAGATTAGTGAATGCAACTACTAGTTCCTGCAAAAGAGAAAATTAGACAAGCCTACATGCCCCAAGTTCATGGTCTGAATTGACCATCCTTGTTACTCAGTAATTAAGATATATGTCAAATGTTTTACCTTAAGCATGTATCATAAAGAATTTATGTCTTCGCAATGCAATATCTATCACAATCTTGGACGTTTTTGCAATCAACAATGGTAGATGAAAACAAAAACAAATGAAAGCTTATTTTGATGAAAATACATTTTATTGATTGAAAAATGGCCGTAAATAGGCATTACACCAGGAAGCAATCCCTAGAAAGAGGAAATTACACACAAGAAAAATAAACTATCCTAATGGCAATGTGAAGTTGGATTCCATCAAGTTCCAACCCGGCTATGACCCGTATGTCCTCGAGACTCTCTTTATACTTCGTTTTTCGAGGAAGATGATTGGACTTATTCTTAACCCTCATATTATCCATGGTTGTAAATGATGAATGACAGATCACACAGGTCGTAGTTGTTCGTTTTAATCCCTTTTTTGTGTGGATCTCCCTTTCAAGTTTTCAATCCACCGGGATACCCTTTTTTTGCCTGAGTTGTCCAATGTGGTTGTTCAACTCAGCAGGTGTACAATTTTTGTTTATATCCCTAACTTTTTCCCAAGCCTTTTATTCTGTTTTTGGCTCGCCGGGATGCCCTTTTTTGCCTGGACTCTTTATTATGTTTTTGTCCAACAGGTCTCTTTTATACGAAGTATTTTTTTTAATTGCATCTGCATTGAAAGGGGATGGAAAGCATTCTCCATCCATGGTTGTTAGCATTAAGGCTCCACCTGAGAAGACCTTTTTAACCACAAATGGACCTTCATAATTGGGAGTCCGCTTTCCCTTGTGATTTGTTTGAGGAGGAAGGATCTTTTTCAGCACTAAGTCACCAGGTATATAACATCGAGGTCGTACCTTCTGATCAAATGGTCGTTTCGTTCTCCGTTGATACAATTGTCCATGGTGTAAACACCCCAAATTTGCCCTCTCTTTTTTCTCACACCTTGGCTTAAGATCCTTCATATTGCATTTCATAAGCATACCATCTCATACTGCATAGTTATTTTACTGCATAAGTTGCATAACTAGGGTTTGTGATCAAATGAATATTAGAAGTGGTTTTAGCTATCTCAGAGGCCATGAAGCATGCCAAGAGGGTCCATGAGTGTCCTATGATCATATTATACCTCCAAGTTTTCTTTAAAGTCACAAAATCTCAGAGGATTGCATAGCTACCCAGGCAGGCTTAGGGTTTCCTACATATATAACCAGAAATTAGGATTTTGGGTTTGAGGCCCTTACACTTAAATTTTTTGGCCATTATTGATTCTATTGGTCTATATATGTCATAAGGAGCATGTGTATCAAATTTGAAGCAAAATTTCATTGTGGAAGTCATCTGATCAAATGGTAACTTGTTGTACAAGAAAAGTCAGAATCAGGGCATCTGAGGCCTCCATCAAGGGTACCAAAGGGTCATATTCATCAATTTGAGGTCCTATGATCTTTATTTGATCTTGGGAATGGTTAGAAGTTCATAAGATTGGAGAATTTTGAGCCATTTGCAAAGTTTCCATTTTTGGACATGACTTGTAATGTAAACTTTCCATTATAGGAATGATTTTAAACCTCCTCTTTCTTGATCAAAAAGGTTTCAAATGAATTTTCTTCAAACCTGAAAGTTGTAGATTGGATCTTCCCATTTTCAAATAGTATAAGAACTCCTCTTGATTCATACTAGAACTCAAGTTATGATGGATCAAAGTTGGCAAAAATCACATAATTTTCAAGTTCATGCCAAAGAGGGAAATGTGGAATTTTTCTTTCCAAGCCTTCTCATGACCTCTAATGCACTTCTACACATCATAGAAACATAATGCAACTTGTTTAGACCAGAATTGTGCCAAGAACCAATGATTTTCATGACTTGCATCTCAAGAATTCTCAAAGTTGTGAAAATGCAAAACACATACAATCTCATGATCCAAATGTTACAACTCATCACAAATGATCCAAGGGTGCTCCATGAAGTTAGCTGATGCAGAACCACCCTTCAAAACTTCTATGTCCCAACCCATGCCTCTAGAACACAAAATCTTGACTTTTTGCATTTCAAGCCATGCCAATCCCACAGTGCCACAACAACTCTTCTGACCAATAACTTTGTTTATACAAACCCTAAGAAGCATAAAACACATAACATCAAGCCTTGAAACAGACCAGATCATCAGATTGCAAAAAATCCTCTCAAACTTCATCTCTTCGAATCTCTTCACCAAGCCATAAAACTTCACATTTTCTTTCACCAATCAACTCCACATCATCTAAGGATTAAATACCACCCATTGCCATGGCCTAAAACTCAACACACAAGAACTCCATTTTCTGCCAAACCAAAACCACACATCATAAAATAGCCCATTTAAACTCCATCAAAGCATTTCAATAGCTTTAGGGGGACCAGAGGAGCCATTTTACACCAAAGGGAGGCTTTGAAAGTTCAAGTTTGAAGAGCTTCAGTTCAGGTAGCCTCCAAGAACATTTTTTCCAGAACATCATTTTCTTGTTATAAATTGAATCTACATGATATCCTGATCATCATGATATGTTTAGAATTGAAAATGAGTGAAAAATGAGTATGTTATGATGTTTTGAAAGTTTGGCTGTGAATTTGTTTTGTTTCGATTCTCTTGATTCACTTGTTATAAATGCCATTTGATTGTTGATTTGAGTTGAGTGAAGTTAGGGGAATGTTTCTGGGCAGGTTAGAGGGCTTGGGGCGGCCTGGGGAAGAAGATAGGGTTTTGGGTTGGCCGGAGAAGATGACCGAAGCACTGTTCCGGTCATCTGAGAGTAATTAGGGTTAGGGTGCCCAAATTGAACGTGAGCCCTTAGATCGTGATTAGGTTAGTGAGTGGACGACCCAGATATGTCATTAACCCTAATAATGTTTAATTAAAATAAAACCTAATTAATTAAATCATATTAATTGTGGACCCTTGGATAACGCGCGTATCATGAGTTTGAACCTGGGCCCTTGGATTCTCATACCCTCAGTCAAGCTGACTTGCAATCTCAGCCTTTGATCCAGTTTCCACGCAATCTGAGCCATCCCTTTCAATTACTTTTCATTTTTATTTATTTCAATTTTGTTTCCTTTATTTATTTAAAATAGCAAGTCATTTTCTAAAATCATGATCTTTTGCATTTTATCTTTAAATAATTTTCAGAAACCAAAAACATTTTTATTTTTTATTTTTGCATTAAAAATCTATTTTTAAATCATTTAATTGTATTATTTAATTAATTAATTCATTTTAATTAATTAAAAATACTTTTAGGTATTTAAAAATCACCAAAAAAATCATGAAGCATTCTTACATATTTAGAAAAATTTACAAACTCATCTTACAAATTTATATTAGGGTTTGATCATGTTTTGACAATTAACCATGAATTAGGGTTTCCAAATTTCCTATTTTTCCAACCCTAACTTCAAAAATCCATTTCTGATCAACCAAGATGAGTTTGCACATGGTTCTTTTTGAATTATTTCATACTTTGCATGTAGTATCTAAGGCATTTAACTCATATTTTTGCATTGAATTTTCTATTTGTTTGGCATTTTTCATGAAGAAGTACCCAAAAATCCTAGCCTAACTTAGAAAAACCATAACTTGACTTTGGTATAGCTTCTGACCTCCATCTTTGGGGAGTGATCTTATGTGTGTTTAGGGTTCATTTGGTTCCATTTTAAAACTTTTATCATGTGTTATCCTTCTGTTGTGGACATGTGCATCTCATACTTTCTTAAAACCCTAATTTGCCATGTTCATTTGCATTCATCTTTGCATACCTTCATCATATGAACTTGTCATGACATCTCATACATTTGTATGTCATCTTAGATACCTTAGGACATGTATGAACATTGGTTGATCATTGTTGCATCCATTTGGTATGTTTTGCATTCATTACTTCTTATGTGTATTCATGTGATTTCAAGCTTCTAACATGCCTTCCTTTGCATCCCATCTCTTGTATGATCATGCATAAACATTGTACATATCTTTGCATCATTTCATAACATATTTGCATTGTGTTTGCACTTCTGGTCTTGATCATTGCATCTTCATTTGCCTTATTTCCTTTTGTTTCACCTCTTATGCATTCATACTAACTTTTTAGGGACTTCAGGTAAGTTGTTTAGGATGTGGATTTTCCTCCACATCCAACTTCTTCTTATCTATTCATTTGCATCTTTATTTGTTTATGAAGTGAGTTTGACTCACTTATGCTATCTCTTGCTCCCTTTATTTCTCTTAGGTTACTTAACTTCTTCAGGAAGTAAGTAACCTATTCTCATTTCTTTTCTCTTTTCATCTGCTTCTTCTTCCTTGGTGGCCATCTGAAGATCTTTATCTAAGCCTCACAAACCATAGGAATATCCAAGCATGATAACTTTAGGGTTATACATAGTCTCCCCTAGTTTTTCCCTTTGAGTCTCCTTGAGTCTCTGTTTCTCATCTCATAATCAAGGCTAAACAGTTAAAGTTTTAAGACTCTGAATTAGGGTTATGCCTGTGTCTTTATCTTAGGATGGAGTTTATAACTTTAATACTTAGTGTTAAACCTTTAAGTTGTTTACACCTCCTAATCAAAACACCTAATAATCATTAAGACTTAATCTTGTAACTTGGGCCTTATATTAGGGTTACACCTCTGCCTGTTGGTTCAGAGGGACTAACCCTAGTGTTCAATGGACAAGTCCCCCTTAGGTTTAGTCTTACAAACATAAAATCCATTTCTTAATCCCACCTTTAATTAAAATCCACTTTAATAAAGGCTTGTTATATAATGATTTTAATCCCTAACCATGGATTACGTTGAGGAGTCTTCCTCATCTTAAGTGTTCTCATCTATTATCCTTCTCTTAGGATGGTGTAATGAGTTCTCTAATCCCTGATTAGAGATTAAACTCATTACTTAACACAAAACAAAAATACAAAAACACTTAATAATCACAAGTAGGTTAATGATCTTAATCCTGCATCATTAGGGTAATTAAGTTGAGATTTTCATCTCATACTTAAGTAGACTCATTATCCCTAATCAGGGGTAATATAATGAGTTTACGACCCTTGATTAAGGCTTATGCTTATTATCTTATGCAAAACACCAAAAACAATAAAAAACTGAAAACACAAAAACAAACAATAAATGTCTCCTATGGGATTCTTTTCTCATCACATTCACTCTGAAAACGAGAACTCGCTTCTCCCGTCTAATGCAAGACAATTAGCACTCGAGCCAGACGAGTCATATACTTGAGCATAGATAAGCAAGTAGTTCACAATAAAAACACTAAGTCTCTTTGAGTCGAACTACAATGTTCTGACTTCCTCATTGCACGAGAGGATACGTAGGCATAACTTAACAGTTATCGAACAAAAGTCCCCAGGTCTCCCCCCCTCTCCTCTTTCTAGCTTTCTTTTCTTAGCCTCAGTTTTGAGCACTCACTTTCTTCTTGCACTGACACTCTGTACATCCATTCCTCCCTAGCCTTTTATACACAGTTTAGCACATACATTATCCCCTTTTAAACACAATCAGGTATGCTTGGATCCCGTCGAGTACGATAGACGATCTGGGTGCTAATACCTTCCCAGGTCGTAACCAACCCCCTTACCCAGTCTCTTTGGTTCGCAACCGTCTTATCCATATCTTTCTAGGTTTATGCAGCATTACCTTTCCTTCGGGATAAAAATGCCTAGCTGGCGACTCTATTCAACCTCAACCTTCAACATCGCCGACACCAGTTCGCGTTTGCACCGGGATGAAAATCCGGGGAAGCGACACATGGCATACAACTGCTAAACGTTTCTCTTCGATGAGGCTCAACTGGTTGAATCTGGATTGGAGCCATTCAGCTTCATCAAGTTTGACATCCATGATTATCCTCAAGGATGGAATCTCAACTTTAACTGGTAGGACTTCCTCCATACCATATACTAGTGAGAATGAGGTTGCCCATGTTGATGTGCGTACGGATGTCCGATACCCATGCAATGTGAATGGCAACATCTCAAGCCAATATTTATATGTCACAACCATCTTTTGTCCAATATTCTTGATGTTCTTATTGGCTGCCTCAATAGCGCCATTCATCTTCGGGGGGTACGAAGAAGAGTTGTGATGTTCGACTATGAAATCCTAACATAACCCTGCCATTTCTTTTTATTGAGATTAGAACCATTATCAGTAATGATTCTCTCGGGTATTCCGTATCGACAAATGATGTCCTTCTTTATGAATCAGGCTACAACCAGTTTGATGACATTAGCATAAGACGCCACTTCCACCACTTGGTGAAATAGTCAATGGCAACCAGAATGAAGCAATGACCATTTAAAGTGGTAGGCTCAATCTTTCCGATCATGTCGACGCCCTACATGGAAAAAGGGCTAAGGAGAGGACATGACACTCAACGGATTGGGAGGCATATGCACCTTATCAGTATAAATTTGACATTTATGGCATTTGTGGGAGTATTTGCAGCAATCAGATTCCATGGTTATCCAATAATACCTCGACCTCAAAAGTTTCTTCTCTATGGCATGTCCTCCAGCATGGGTACCGAAGGATCCTTCATGAACATCCTGCATCAACATGTCTGCTTCGTGTCTATCCACACATCTAAGCAGAATCATGTCGAAGTTCCTCTTGTATAGAACATCATCCTGATTTAAGAAGAACCCACCAACCAACCTCCTCAAGGTCTTCTTATCTTTGTTGGATGCCTCAGTCGGGTATTCCTGATATTTTAGGAAACGTTTGATATCGTAGTACCAAGGCTTTTCATAGTCAGTAACATCAGCTGCAAACACATAAGTGGGCCTTTCAAGACGAGACACTGCAATTTTGGGCACATAGTTCCATTGTTGGACTTTAATCATGGAGCATAAGGTTGTTAGGACATCAACAAACTGATTCTCGTCATGAGGCACATAATGAAGCTTTACCATCGTGAATAATGTCAACAACCTCCTGGTATAATCCCTGTATGGAATCATATGTGGTTGATGAACAAGCCACTTTCTGTTAACTTGATTAATGACAAAACCTGAATCACTGAAGATATCGAGGGTCTTAACTCGTAAATTAATCGCCTCCTCAATCCCCATTATGCAAGCTTTGTATTCTGCCTCATTGTTGGTGCATTCAAAAGTCAAACAGGTAGTGAATGGCATGTGAACTCCTTCCGGTGTGATAATGATTCCACCAACTCCGTTGCCATTCATGTTAACGGCCCCATCGAACATCAGACTCCATTTGGGTTCAGTGTCTGGCCCCTCCTCCGAGAGTGGTTCTTCATAATCTTTCGATTTGAGTAACATGATGTCTTCATCAGGGAATTCAAACTTCATCGGCTGATAGTCATCAATTGTTTGTTCCGCTAGGTAGTATGATAACACGCTTCCTTTGATGGCTTTTTGGGAAGTATATTGGATGTCGTATTCAGTCAAGACCATCTGCCAACGGGAAACCCTTTTGGTTAAAGCTGGTTTCTGGAAGATGTACTCAATAGGATCCATCTTGGAAATCAATAACGTCGTGTGAGTAAGCATGTATTGTCTCAATCTCTTAGTAGCCCATGCCAATGCGCAACATGTCTTCTCAAGCATTGAGTATCTGGACTCAAAGTCTGTGAACCTCTTGCTTAGGTAGTTGATGGTGTGCTCTTTCCTACCTGTCTCGTCATGTTGACCGAGAACACAACCCATTGATTCTTCAAGTACTGTCAGATACATGATCAGTAGCCTCCCCGGAACCGGAGGCAAGAGGATTGGAGGTTCTTGTAAATAATTTTTATTATGTCGAAATCCATTTGGCAATCGTCGTTCCACCTGACAGCCTGATTCTTTCTCAAAAGTTTGAATATTCTTTTGCACGTAGCTGTTAGGTGAGATATGAATTGTGGAATGTAGTTCAATCGACCTAAGAAACCAAACATTTCTTTTTCAGTTTTAGGCTCAGGCATTTCTTGAATAGCTCTCACCTTTGCAGGTTCAACCTCAATCCCCTTCTTGCTTACAATGAAACCCAACAGTTTACTGGAGCACACTCCGAAGGTGCATTTGTTTGGATTCAGCCTTAGTCTGAACTTTCGTAACCTGTCAAACAGCTTGACTAAGTTGACCAGGTGTTCTTCCTCTATTTGTGACTTCGCAATCATGTCATAAACATAAACTTCAATCTCATGATAAATCATATCATGAAAGAGAGTCAGCATTTCCCGTTGGTAAGTTTTCCCATCATTCTTTAGACCAAATGGCATTACTTTATAATAGAAAGTTCCCTAAGGGGTGATGAATGTAGCTTTCTCCATGTCATATGGCTACATTTTGATTTGGTTGTTGCCCGAAAGCCATCCATGAAGGAAAACATCGAGTATTGAGTTGTGTTGTCGACCAACCCATCAATGTGAGGCAACGAGAAATCGTCCTTGTGACTAGCTTTGTTCAAGTCTCGGTAGTTGATCAGTGGTTTTATTTCGTATATTTAAAACAGTTTATGTCTTTCGTTTTCTTTGTTTTCGTCGGTTGTTGAAGCTTTTGGTTGTGTTTTCATCTTTGTTTTCATGTTTTATCGAGTAATTCTTGTTTTAATGTTTTTATTATTTTGTATCATTGGTGCCTTTGATTTGTGTTGTTTTTCAGTGTGTTTTCAAGGTCATAATAAGCCAGTGATCCGATTTGTTTGCGACGCTATTTTGATTGCGAAAAGTGCTTGAAATGTTTGAACCAGAGGCCTGACACGGGTGCTCGTGTCACCTAACATGGTTCGTGTCAGGAATGTATGGAAGGGGAATGTTGGAAGGAGAAGCACCCAAAAGTTAGAAGCCTGACACGGGGCCCCGTGTCAGGGCTCCTGAAGGTTGAATGCGCATGGATCATTATCTACAACTTGACATGGCTTCCTGTGTCCCATGACACGGCCCGTGTCAAGGCTCATGGAAGTAGAATTTTCATAATTTTTGTAGTGTTATCTTGTGTGACCTCAGAGGGTATTTTGGAAATTTCGTAAAGTTAATTAGATTTTGATACAATAAGGCAATTGTGGCTAGGAAAATGAGACTTTTTACTTTTAAACTATTACACTTTGACGAGTAGAGTTGAGGGTGGAGATTCTCGGAGAATAAGGATCGTTCAAGAGCGGAAGCAATTGACGATCCAACCAATCCAAATTTTATTGTAATGTCTATTTTCTATTCATATTTCGTTTTTATTTCCGTTATGAACACGAGATGCTAAACCCCCAATGCTAGGGGGTATCCCTGATTTGCTTTTGTAATGACTTTTGAAATTCTTAATCTATGAGATTGTGTGTTTGATTTTATTCTTTATCTTATGAAATGTTCTTAATGCTTTATCTTTTTGGAAAATCTGATAATTAATTGTAGTTTGGGTTGGGTCTGACCAACCACCTAAACCCTGTTGCATAATTTTTATCACGATAGATATTACCGAGGAATAGGAGTACCCTGTGAAAACCATTTTTAAGTAAGAACTATTGCTTGATGTTATTCCTAGGACACTGAGGAATTAGGGTCGAGGAAGAATATCAAAGGTTTTTCTCTAAAGGAATTTTTGAAAAACAATCTTGAACATAAGAAATATAAGGTTTGATGCCTATCTCTTTAGAGTAAGAAATTATTAAGTCATTACATTGCAAATTACACACCGTCCCTAGTGTTATCCTCATATTTATCATAACAACTTATTTTATTAAGTACTTTTACTTTGTTAATTTTAATTTAAAAATTCAACCTTAAAACAACCCAAGGACTTTTTGTTCAATTTTTTTGCACTGAGCTTATTTTGCATGCGCAGTCCTCAAGAGACTGACACTGGAGAAAATCCCTTTTTACTTTGTTAATTTTTGTATTTTTCTTTTATTTTCTCATTACCTCCCTTGTGAAGGAGCGTAAAACACAAGGAAGGGGGGTTGGAATTGGGTTTTCAATAATAAAAATGACTTAAAAAACACTTTGATTTATCCTGGTTCGTTTGAACTCAAACTACATCCAGTCCACCCGCCAATGTGATTTTGCCTATATCAATGAGGTCTTAATCCACTATTTAAATTTGAATACAATCACAATGACCTACTTTCATTGTCTTCTTAAGTCTATTGACTTAGACTAGTCACTCAAGGAAATGCAACTTATCCTTTACAAAGATTAACAAGTAACTCAATATTGCTTCTAACAAGCTATAATCACTAGGTGATTTGTTACAAGATGGTTTTAGAGCAAAATAATATTTGAGCGTATGATTGATATAACGTGAAAACCAAAGCTACAAATCTTCATGTAGATTTCTTTATATAGTGGTTTGAAATATCTAGCCATTGAGAACATCTGGAGCTTGATTTGGATAAATGTTAATTGCTTTAAAAACCTTCCAAAAGAGGAGATTCTTGTTCCCATCCTTTATTTTGATTTTCTTTAAATATACTTAAATGAGAGTATCAGAATCTTCTAAGCACAAATCAGAGTATCAAAAATTGAATACGCAACTTTAATGACGTCTTAATTGATAGCTTCTCTTTAACACATATATCTTCTATACAATAGCGCAAGGCAACTTCTATTCCAAGGTGCTTTCCTTTTAAGAACTTCCTTATGAGAACTTCTACAATGCACATTAACTAAAAGTTAGTTGCAACTCATATTAGAACTTCTATTCTATTAGGAAAGTATTGTTATCATCAAAAATATAGTAGAAGATTAGAATCAAAATTGTTTTAACAATCTCCCCCTTTTTGATGATGACAAAACATTTATTTTGATTCAAGAATAGAAATTAAAGGTTAGAAAAACTCCCTTTAATTTTGAGATATATTCTTTCAAAGTTTTTCATTATAAGTTCTTTTAGCTTCTTAATTCTTTCATAAGAAGTTCTTTGCCTTAGCTCCCCCTGAGTTGATTACTTAACCTATTTCTTTTTAAAGTCACAACTCAAACAGTTTAATCAGAATATTAATATGTTAGAGGCTAATATTGATAAACTGTTATAGATCAAAATCTTCTATGTTTCTCCTCCTTTTTGTCATTCCTCAAAAAGTTTAAAAATGCAGAAATAAAACATGTATTAAAAGAGTCAAAACATAAACATTTTTCATTAATCAGAGGCAGAGCCAAAAACATAGAACAAAGAAACAAATAACGAAACAAAAAAAACATAGAACAAAATCAGGGTTGGGGATCTATCTTGGTAACTAATGATTTTAGAAGTGACTTGATCTGAGAAGATGATTCCACTTGTTTACCAATAATAGTCTTCAACTCAGCATTACTTTCATCTTGTTTATCTAACCTCTGCTTAACCATTTCATTTTTTTTCTTCAGTTCTTCTAGAGTCTTCAGCACAAGAGAAGTTGGTAATTAGTCTTCAGCAGTTGCAGCAACTTGAGCAGATTGTTCTTTAGAGGTTCCCCCAGCAAAAGGTACTTGAACAATATCATTTCCTTTTACTTATTCAGAAGGAACTAAAACCATCTGAAGATCAAAATATGATTCCTTAGGTTCTAGTTCACTCCAGGGCTTATCATCCAGAAGATGAGTCTTCTTCTTTTCAATGCTTGTGACCACTTCTTTGAGGTTCTCGCAGAAGTTATGATGAGAGATATCATAACAAATATCTTTCAGCTTTTTGGTCTCAGTATTGAACCATTTTCTGAATGACGCCCAGAGGAAATCAGAAGCTGCAGGATCAGGGAGTTCTAAGCAAGCAACCTTAAGATTCTCTAACCTGATTTTCATTTCTGCTTCAAAAGCTAGCAGCAGTGAGTCAAGGTCTGATTTTGTTGGTTTTGGTTTTGGTACAGGAATAACTATTTTGTTGGTGTCAGAAGGTATTGTTTTAGAGCATCTATGTCTATAGATGTTCTCAGAGGGTCTTCTGGTTCAGAGTTTGCAGGAGGAGTATCTGGTATTGTGATATAAGTGAGGGTGTTTGGTGGAGTGGATTCATAAGAGGATAACGAATTGTCTCTAATGGGGGATAATTAAAAAACAAGTGTGTGGAAATCAGAGTTCAGAGGATGAAAAGCGCTGGGTGGTTGTACTTCAGATGATTGAGCATGAATATTTTGTTGGGATTCAATGGGTTGAAAAGCATCAATGTTAGATAGAACATGTTAAAGTTCTGAGTGGGTTTCAACAAAGTTAGGTGTGTTTAAATCCGATGGTGTTGGGTCTATTGGGATGTCAAAGTCATCCAGAGTTTGTGGTTGAGTGGCTGTATTTTCTGGTTGAGTGAGTGGGGGTATGATATAAGGTACATCAGAAGTTAGGGGTATGACAGAAGTAATTGGTTCAAATGAATGAATGGGTTCAAAGGGAGTGCTTTCAGTTGGAATTTTGGACGTGGCCACTTTTACTACTTCTACTACAGAAACAAAATCAGATTGAGAGGATGAAGAGTTACCTTTCTTTCTGATTGTTTTAGGAGCCTTCTGAGAAGTTCCTTCAGCAGCTTTTCTCTTCTTGTTCTTCTTCAGGACAACTTCTGGTTCTGGTCTTCTGAGTTCTTTAGGGTTGAACATAGGGTCCGCACCATCCAACTTTTAGGATTCTAGATATCTGACTACAACCTCTGGAGGTGTGTCATAAGAGAACAAAGGAAAATTCTACAGAGGCATTTTCCTTGTTGTGATAACTTCTCTGGAGTGAAGAATTGGGTCCTTCTTGATTGAATCAATGAACTTCATCTTCTTGAGGTTCTTAGAATTTAGAGGCTTTCCAACATCTGTTTCCAGCATATCAATCTACTGTGCCTAAACCAGATGATCCACCAGCTTGTTTTCAGTGAGGATATCATAAATTAATCTTCCTAGAGGTATCCAGCCCCTCTTTGTCTTCTCTCCTTCTCTAGTTTCCTTGACGTTGTTTTTCAGATGATTGAATAGAGAATATGCTAGGTTAACTTTCTTGTTCTTAGAGATGAAATACAGAAGGAACTGCTGATCCATGTTGATGTAGTCAGGAGAGTTTGTTGCTTTTCTATGGTTGATGCTCCCCAGAATGATCTTAGCCCAAATTCTTAGATGATCCTTTAGATCCTTGATTTTGTTAGAAGGTTGTCCATGAGTGAAGATTTATCTAGCCACTAATTTTGTATCTGAGAGCTTGTCCATTTCACTGCATTTAATCCCATTTCCATCAAATTGAATCAGCTTAGCAATGTGATCTTCATAAATGATGATCCTCTTCCTCAGAACGTAAGATGTCACATGTGAGTTTGATGCACTAGAAAACACCTAGAATTCCTTGACAAGTTTGGGGAAAACTGGTCCCATTAAATGATCAAAATATTTCTCCCAACCTTGAGCTTGGACAACAGGAAGAAGGTCAAATCCATTTTCTCTTAAACTGTCAAAATCCACAAATAATTCACACAACACTTCTAGTTTATCTGCAGGAGTGAGAAGAGTTCTGACTGGAGATATGTGTAGCACTTCTAAAGAAAGATCCTTTAATGGTTAAGAAGATGAAGCCATAGTTACCAAGATAAAAGGGGTTTAGGGTTTAAAGAAAATTGCAGAGAACATTGAGTGAAAGTGAAAGTGAAAAAGAGAGAATGAGGAGTGAAAAACGTGAAGGTGAAAAGTAAAAGTGAAAAGTGAGAGTGAAAAGGGAGTTTATATAGAAATAAAATACATTTAATAAAGAACACAATTAGTGGAATTAATAAATGCTCAAAACATCATGATTAGAAAGTAATAAATGAGATCTGACAAGGGGAAGACGTAAAGATCTCGGAACAGTTACCAAAGAGATTTGTGCCTCAATTGTGTCTATTCATCCTTTTTAGTTTCCCAGAACTTGAACGTGTGTCCTTCTGTAGAGGACAGTTGTCTGATGCATGTTCTGTCCTGCTTCAGAGTTTGAACACATATTCTGATTCTTCTAGGTTTCCTCAAAGCTTTATTGACATGTGTTGATGTCAAGATCTGCATGTTATTCTTTTGAAACAAAAGTTCTCAGTGATAAACAGTCAGATCATTAAAATAACTTCTAAATGAATAAAGCACAAAAAAATAAGTTCAGAACTTCTGAGAGTTAAAAACATATAATTAAACATTTTCATTCTGGACATAATTCCATACCGAGATTGGTCAGAATGAAATTAAATCTATCTTCAGCAAGGGGTTTTGTAAAGATATCAGCCCATTGATGATTTGTATCTATGAATTTTAAAAATTAGATCCCTTTCTAAGTATAGTCCCTAATGAAAGGATGTTTAACTTCTATGTGTTTAGATCTAGAGTGTAAAATAGGATTTTTAGAGAGACAAATAGCAGAAGTATTATCACAGAGGATGGGAATATTACTCTCATAAATATTGAAGTCCTCAAGCTGATTTTTCATCTAAAGCATCTGAGTACTGCATCCAGCTGCTGCAATGTATTCAGCTTCTGTAGTTGATAATGCTATGGTTGACTTCCTTTTGCTAGACCAAGAGATTAGATTGTCTCCCAGAAATTGACAACTTCCAGAAGTACTTTTTCTTTCTATTTTGACTCCAGCAAAGTTAGCATCACAATATCCTACAAGCTTGTAATCTTTGGATTTTCTGTAGCATAGACCAAGATTAGTAGTACCTTTCAGATATCTAAAGATTCTCTTAACTGCTGTTAAATGAGTTTCTCTAGGATCTGATTGGAATCTGGCACATAAGCATACACTGTATAAAATGTCTGGTATAGATGCAGTTAGATAGAGGTGAGAGCCAATCATACCTCTGTAGATCTTCTGATCTACTTTCTTACTTACCTCTTCCTTTTCCAGAATACACGTGGGATGCATAGGAGTCTTAGAGATCTTACTATCTAATAAGTCAAATTTCTTCATAAGTTCTTTGACATATTTTCTTTGATGTATGTATGTTCCTTCTAATGTTTGATTGATTTGGATTCCCAGAAAGAACTTTAATTCTCCCATCATGCTCATCTTAAATTCTGCCTGCATAGACTCAACAAATTCCTTTCCCAAGGAACTTTTAGTAGAACCAAATATAATATCATCTACATAGATTTGGCAAATTAGAATATCATTTTTAATGGTTTTACCGAATAGAGTTGTATCTACTTTCCCTCTGATAAAATTATTTTCCAGAAGAAAATTACTTAGTCTTTCATACCAAGGTTTGGGAGCTTGTTTTAGACCATATAAAGATTTTTTAAGTTTAAAAACATGTTCTGGAAATTTTGTATTTTCAAAACCAGGGGGTTGGTGCACATACACTTCTTCATCAATGTAACCGTTTAAAAATGCACTATTGACATCCATTTGATAAAGAATGATGTCATGATTAACAACAAATGAGATTAAGAGTCTAATTGATCCTAACCTGGCGATTGGTGAAAAGGTTTCTGTATAGTCTATTCCTTCTTGTTGACTATAACCTTGTGATACCAGTCGTGCCTTATTTCTGACAACTTTTCCTTGTTCATTTAGCTTGTTTCTGAATACCCACTTGGTGCCAATAATGTTGAAATTGTTGAGTTGTCTTGTTTCTGCGGGTAAGTAAGGAAAAAGTATACAGGGTTTGAAGGAAAAGAGGCCTGATGAGGAGATTGGAAAAATCTTGATATTTAGGTATACCACAAACACCCTGAGTTTTCAGAGTAAGGAACGAGTCCGATATGTAGATTTGAGCCATAATACTTTGATCTAAGAAGTACACCTTGAGTAATTTATATTGACAGTCGGGCTTAATATATAAGAATTGTGTGTACAAGGTTGATCTAAAAAATACTGAGAAAAGGCACCGGAAAAATGTGAATAAAGGCAATTAGACGATCAATCCTTCTAAGTTGCGTAACCCTCACTCAGTTATTCAGACTAACGAAGATTGAACCTGAATGTCGTCCCAAAGTGGACATAGAAAATAACGGTGCCAATAATTTTTTTTTGATCAATCTTGTGCATGCAAGGAAAAATCATAAGAGCCATAAAGTGATTGTTTGAATGAAAATGGTGGAAAATCGGAAAGTAAGACTTAAGCCCAAAGCATTGTCGGAGAGGTTACCAAAAAGGAGATTGAGGTCCATGGTTTCACCGCGGTTTAGTGTTTGTGTGATACCTTGATAGATGGAGAAGACCGAAACTACTTGTCGGGTTACTTGGAACGAAAAACCCATATATGAGTATCATCACTTCAACTCACGGTTTCTGAGATAGTACATCTGTGCTTAATGTGTTTATGCAAGCTTTTTGCTTGAGGTCAACCAAAAGTTTAAGTTCGGGGGAGTTTAATCAGTGGTTTTATTTTGTATATTTTAAACAGTTTATGTCTTTCGTTTTCTTTATTTTCGTCGGCTGTTGAAGCTTTTGGTTGTGTTTTCATCGTTGTTTTCATGTTTTATCGAGTAAGTCTTATTTTAAAGTTTTTATTATTTTTTATCATTGGTGCCTTCGATTTGTGTTGTTTTTCATTGTGTTTTCAGGGACATAATAAGCCAGTAATCAGATTTGTTTGTGACGTTATTTCAACTGCGAAAACTGCTTGAAAAGATGGAACCAGAGGCCTGACACGGTGTCGCTCCCACCAAATGATACCGGGTCAGACGGGGTACAGACGCGAATGGTCGGCGAAAGAGAGAACATGAAGATGAACTGAAAAGAGTCGCCAGCTAGGCATTTTTATCCTGAAGGAAAAGGTAATGCTGCATAAACCTGGGAAGATATGGATAAGACGGTCGCGAACCAGAGAAACTGAGAAAGGGGTTGGTTACAACCTGGGAAGGTATTAGCACCCAGATTGTCCGTCGTACTCGACGGGATCCACACTTGAAAGTTTGTGTTTTAAAGGGGTAGTGTTTGTGTTATCTGTGTTCAAAGGCTGAAAAAGAATGTACAGGTGTCAGTGCAAAAGAGATATAAAATGAAATGCTCAGGAATGAGGCTTGACAGATAATGCTGGAAGAAGGAGGGGGGAGACAGAGACTTTTGATCGATAACTGTTAAGTTATGCCTACGTATCCTCTCGTGCAATGAGGAAGTCAGAACACCGTAGTTCGACTCAAAGAGACTGAAACAATTGACTATGAACTGCTTGCTTGTCTATGCTCAAGTGTATGACCTGTCTGGCTCAGGTGCTAACTGTCTTGCATTAGACGGAAGAAGCGAGTTCTCGTTTGTGAGTGAATGAGGTGAGAAAAGAATCCCAGAGGAGACGATTATTGTTTGTTTTTGGTGTTTTCAATCTTTTATTGCTTTTTGTGTTTTTCATAAGTTAATAAGCTTAAGCCTAAACCAGGGGTTAGTAAACTCATCACATCCTCCCTCTGATTAGGGGTAATGAGAATACCTTAAGTATGAAGTAAGCACCTCACACTTAATCACCATGATGTAGGAATAAGATCATTAACCTACTTGTGATTATTTATATGTTTTTGTAGTTTTTGTTTAGTGTTAAGTAATGAGTTTAAGCCATAATCAAAGATTTAATGAGCTCATTACACCATCCTAATAGAAGGATAATAGATGAGAACATTTAAGCTGAGGAAGATACCTCAACTTAATCTATGATTAGGGATTAACCTAATGACAAAAAAAACTTTTATTAAAGTTGATTTTAATTGATGGTAAGGTTAAGAAATGAATTTTATGGTTTGTAAGACAACTTGAGGGGGACTTGTCCATTAACACTAGGGTTAGTCCTTCTTAACCAATTAAGGAATAATTAGAACCCTAATGCAAGGCCCAAGTTACAAGATTATTGTCTTAGTGATTATTAAGGTGGAGTGATTAAGAGATTTAAACACATTAAAGGTTTAACACTTAGTATTAAAGTTATACACTCCATCCTAAGAGAAGGATGCAGGCATAACCTTAATCACAAAGCCTTAAAACCTTAAAGGTTTAGTCTCTGATTATGAGATGAGAAGAGAGACACAAAAGAAGACACAAAGGTAAAGCTAATGGGGGACTAATAAAAACCCTAATTGTTATCATGCTTGGGTGTTCCTAGGGTTTATGAGGCTTGCAGGGGATCTTCAAGAAAAATCCACCAAGGAAGAAGCAGGAGAAAGAAAGAGAAGCAGAAGAAACAAGCTAACTTACTTCACTTAAGAAGATAAGTTACTTGAAGAAAGAAAGTGGAGGAGGAACATGAATGAGCAAGCTCACTCTAAACAAAAGCAAAATGCAGCAATGAATGCATAAGAGAGATGAGAAGAGAATGTGAGAAGTGAAGGCAATTTCACTTCTCAAAGCACTTACCACCTGCAAAGTTAGCATAAGAGAAAGAATGAAATGAAAATGAGATGTATGCAAGGATGCAAACAAAAACCAGAAGCATAATCATGATGTAAATGATGCTAAGAGATGATGCAAATGTATGTCAAGAGCTATGGATGATCATACAAGAGATGAGAATGCAAATGAAGCATGAAGGAAGCATGAAAGTTCATGAATGTTCATGGAATGTAATGAGTGCATAACATGGAAAATGGATGAAGAAATGATCAAGCATGAGTCTAATGTATCCTAAGATGTCTTAGAAGTCATGTGGATGCAAAAAAATGTCATGGCAAGTTCTTGAATGAATGCATATGCAAGATGTATGCAAAGGAAGATGAGAAATTAGGGTTTTCATGCAACATGAGATGCAAAAACCAAAAACAGAAGCAAATGACAAGATAAAAAATTGAAAATACAATCAAAAGAACCCCAACCCCATATGATATCACTCCCCAAAGGAGGAGACCTAAATCTTAACCCTAAGGAAGTTATGATTTTTCTAAGTTAGTTAGGGTTATAAGGCACCTAAAGGGAACAAAATGCAAATCAAATAAAAAATGCAGAAGAAATTTGTGAAAAATTTATTTTAGATACTACATGCTAAATGAAGATCAATGCAAAAAGAATCAATGTCATACCATTCATGGTTAGGCAGAAAAGAATTCTTGAAGTTAGGGTTCAAAAATGGGAATTTTATGAACCCTAAATTTAAGAAAATTATCAAAGATTGTTCAAAACCAAAAAGAAATTTGTATGGATGGTATGATAATGTTTCTAAATGTTTTAAGATGCAATGTGAATTATTTTGGGATTTTTAGAAACCTAAATGATATTTTAATTAATTAATTTCCATTAATTAATTAAAATAAACATTTAAATGTTTTAAAAATGATTTTTTAATGCAAAAAATAAAATAAAAATATTTTTGGGTTAAGAAAATTATTTGAAGTGAAAATGCAGAATAATATATTTTTTAGTATTTTCTAGCTATTTTTAATAAATGGTGCAAAATAAATAAGAAAATATGAAATTAAAATTGAAATAAACAGAAGTAATTACATCTGATGGTCTGGATTTAAAACTGAGGATTTTATGTTGACCACGCGCCAGATCCTAGGGCTCTAATTCAAACTTAACTAATCTCAATTAATTAATTAAATAATCCAAAATTAAAAGTTAATGACACAATCCTGACCACTCATCTCACGCGGGAAACCTAAATCAACGGTCTACATTCAAACAATGCCCTAACCCTAATTAAGCACAATAATCACTTTCAGGTAGCCGGAGAAGAGCTCCGGTCGTCTTCTCCGGCCACACCCTCCCTGAGAAAACTCAAATCTTCATCTCTAGGTTATTTCTGGAGCTCTAAAGCTCCAGATCAACTCCCCTCATCCCCCTGAACTCGAATCCACCCTCAAAACAAATTTATAATTGCTCAAACACAAGATTCGAAGGAAACATCAAAAATGGCAAAAATTCCAGAAGCTTAGTAAATGATCAATATGCAACCATTTTCAAAACTACAAAGCACAACATGATCAGTGGAGCATACTCTTTCACATTGGAACATAAAATAGGAGTTCTGGAAAAATGATTTGAGATGACTACCTGAGATGAAGCTTTCCAAACTTGAGCTTTCTGGCCACTTCCTTTGTGCAAAATGACTCCCTTTGACCTCCTGAGACTAATGGAATGCTTCAAAAGCTTTGAGAGTGGCTGGTTTGTGTTGTAGCAACTGAACTGGCCAAGAATCGTGTTTTGTGTATGGGATGTTTTTGGCTGTTTTAAGGGTTGCTTTGTGGTCAGTGGATGATTCTAAGATGAATGGTGAAAGAAGTGTGAAGATTGAGTATGTGAGCTGAGAGATTCGAAGGTTTTTGCAATTTGGAGTGATTTTGGCAATGCTGAGTTCTTGGAGTGTTATACTTGTGTGTGTTATGAAAATGAATCCTTAGAGCATGCTTGTAAAGTCTGGATTAGGAAGATAGTGGGTGGTGGACTGTGGTGATTGGTATGGACTTCTTGCCAAAAAGTCAAAAGTTTTGTACTTGAGGTATGGGCAATGGTGTAGCTGGCTCATTGGCTTGTCCATGCGCAGCTGAGATCAAGGATGTCCATGGGCTTGGATTTGAGGCAATTCAGCAAGTGGATGGAAGTTTATGTGGTGTTTTGCAAATTCATGAAGCTTTGGCCCTTTTCTAATTTCTTGATGTTCAAGGCATGGAATGATACAATTCTTTGGGCAATTCTGATTTTTATGCAATGTTTTATGTTTGTATGATGATTAGAAGTATGTTTGAAGTCACAAAATGAATTGGCAAGTGGTTTTGCAAAGAATTCTCTTTGGTGCATTCTTGAAAATTATGTGATTTTTGCCAACTTTGACAAGCCATAACTTGAGTTCCAAAATGAATTAGATCTTGTTCATGTACTTTTTGAAAAGGGAATTATCCAATCTACAACTTTCATGACCAACAATTTTTCATTTGAAGCATTTTTGGTTGAGAAAGAGGAGGTTGAAAAACTTTCTCAAAATGGAAAGTTTACATTACAAGTCATTTCCATTTTTGGCAACTTTTGGTTTAGCTCACTTTTCTTCAAATTTATGAACTTATAAGAACTTCAATGATCAAATAAAGATCATATAACTTCAATTTGATGAAAAATCCACTTTGGCTCCATGTTAGGGGGCCTTAGATGCCCTGATTTTGACTTAACTTGCTCAAGAAGTTACCCAGTGATCAGATGACTTCCACAATGAATTTCTTCATCAAACTTGGTATGCATGATCCTTATAACATATTGAGACCCTTAGAAACAAGAATGACAAAAAAATTTGGAGTTATGGCCTCTGAAACCAAAACCCTAATTTCAGGTTATTTGTGTAGTGAAATCTTAGCTCAGTTTCCATGCTTTCCCAGTTCTTGTGATTCTTAGACTTCCTTGATCTTTGAGGGATGTAATATGATGATTGAACATACATGGAACCTCTTGGAATGATTGGATACCTTTGGAGTGGCTTAGATGGATCCTTGGATTGCTCAGATCACAAACCCTAGATGCAGGTGAACTTGAACTAATGCAGTGAAACAAAAATGCAATATGAGATGATATGCTTAAACTTATGCAAATATGAAAGATCACAAGCCATGGTGTGAACTTAGTGAGAGAAAATTTGGGGTGTTTACAGCTGCCCCTATGCATGCATGAGTTAGCTGTGCAGGATGTAAGCGCCTGGCTTTATCAGACAAACAAGATAACTTGTGGTTGAATACCAAAGACAGTCCGAAATTTGCACTCACTAGGGAGAAGAAGAAAATGGATATAAATTGTAAAAGGTAGTATAGCATGATTATCAAATGTGGGCGATGAAGGACGACCATCGAGCAGAGGACGACTGCTGGGGATAAAGCAATGACGGGGACGACCGACATGCTGGGGAAAATAAAGCGGTCATGATGGGGACGACCATCAAGTAAAGTAACAAAGTTTTTTGGGGATTATAGTAAAGGCAATGATGGGGACGACCATCGGGTTTGCAAAGTAAAGTAAACAACGATGGGGACGAGCATCGGGTCAAAGAATAAATGAAATATTGACGAGGGACGGTCATCAAAAGGTGAAGGACGATCACCTATCAGGGGACGACTGCTCTTTACCACGACATAGGACGAATGTCAGATAGAAAAATTCGACGATGGGGATGGCCATCAGATAAGCATGATGAAGGACGATCATCAACATGTGAAGGACGATCACCTAGCAGGGTACGACTGCTCTCGGGGGTTTATCATGACATAAGACGAATGTCAGATAACAAGATCAACGATGGGGATGATCATCAGATAAAATGATGAAGGACGATCATCAAAAAGGTGAAGGATGATCACCTAGCAGGGGGCGACTGCTATGTTGGGGATAAGGATGAGGGACGGTCATCCGAGGTGAAGGACGATCACTTGGCAGGGGACGGTTGCCGAAAGATATCACGACATAGGATGAATGCCGGATAGAAAAGGGTTCCAGTAATGGAGACTCCGCTGGGGAAAGGGTGAGGGACGGTCATCCAAAGGTGAAGGACGATCACCTGGCAGGGTACGGCTGCCGAAAATATCATGACATAGGACGAATGTCGGATAGAAGAAAAGTTACTTTTACTGGGGACTTACTGGGGAATAGTAAACACGGACGAGTGCTTACATCCAAGAAATAAAAGGTATAAGTGTTTTGACATTGTGTATAGATTAAAGATGCGGACGAGCATCCTTAAGACCATGATACAGACGAGTATCAGTAGAAACAAACGTTGATGCACGTTCAGAGATGATGATACGGACGAGTACTAACTGGTTAACAAAGAACATGGACGAGTGTCAAATCTATGGGGAATGAGTGTATACAAGACACGTATGAGCATCTATAAGTAAAACAAGTATTGTGAAGTATGAGCAAGACACTGACGAATGTTCAACTTGCTGGGGAATGAGTATGACACGGACGGGTGTCATAATAGAAAGTGTATAAGTTATGAACTTATGAGTGTAAAAGGTGTTCTGGCAACTTGTGGGGATAGGATGACACGGACGGGTGTCGAAAAGGAATGTATTATAAACAAGTGTTTGGGAAACTGTGCTGGGGATAGGTGACACAGACGAGTGTCAAGAGAGTGTGCAAGCATTGGTTTGGTTTATATCTGCAGGAGATGATATGACACGGACGAGTATCGAAAGTATATATGAACATGTATTTTGTGCTTGAGAGTGCAAAGGGGACGCTTTGGCTTTCTTTGGGGAAATATGAGGTGACACGGACGAGCGTCAAGAAGGACCTGTTACGGACAAGTATTTGTTTGTAGAAAGTGTTCTGGCTACCTTACTGGGTAATGATGTCACAGACGAGTGTCAAAAGGAGCGTGTATCTTTATTCGAGAGTGCAAAGGGGACGCTTCGGCTTCTTGTGCAAGGGATGTATTTTGTATTGCTGATGAGGTACTGTTGGTATTTACAGGTGACTGGTTCAAACCTGACTTGTGATCATGCAATATGTTTGATTTTTACCGTAATACCCCGTATTGGACGGGATGCTACGCTCTGGGGGGAAAATGATGTGAATGCTATGATTATGCAAAAGAAACCGATTCGGGATTCGGATCCCGCTGATGCGAAAATCTCCGGCTGATCTACTTGAAAGAGAATCCCAGCTGGGGATGAGATCATTGGTAGATCTGATAAAACACATAATTTTTCTTGGGGGACTAGATCATTGATAGATCTATCTGGTGAGGATATAACCCAGCTGGGGATGAAGTAGATTTCGTCACTTTATTGTGTGAGAATTCAGACATTGCTCTTTTGGGGAGAGTTTGAAACTCTGTGGGGAGATGGTTCCATGTCTTTGCTGAAGATGAGAGATCTGGCACTCTGTTGGGGAGAGAAAAGATCACTGGATGATCTTCCTAGAGCTTTTTGTGGGGATCTCTCTGAGGATGAGGAGACTTGATAACTCATCTGGGGAAAAAGCTTTTCAGATGCTTCTTGGAGAAGATGTGTCGGGGAAGTGATACTTTGGCAACTTCGCTGGGGATAACATTTCAGATACTGTTAGGGGAGGAAGTGTGTTTGGCATGCCCCATGTTGCATATTGAATACCTGCAATCCTGTTAAGACAAAGGAACACACAAGTGTCCCGAGGTATCTCTTACCAGATTCCGTTATAGGAGTTAGATATTCTCGAGAGTAAATACATTTCCTGCAAGTATTTAATTTTGAAAGGCACATCTGTTTTATGCAAATATTATATCATGGATATTGGACATTTTGCAAACGAAACAAAAATGTACAAGACGACGCGTGACTGAAAACTCTGATTTTATTAATCTGGGTGCCCTGAATTGGCAAGTACAATCAAAGAAACAAATCTCTGAAACGAGGAGATTGTTACAAAATTGAGAAAAATAAAAGTGCTGGCATTGTTGGCGACGCTTTAGTGGGCTTCCCTTTATTATGACCCGTATGACCTTGACGTTCTTCTTATCTTGCTTTCTGAAGAAGGCTGATTCTGACCGATGCTTTGTGCTTTCAAGGCTTGCCATGTTGTAAGCGATACAGACGAATTCAGAATGCAGTTGTTCGCTTATTCCCTTATTTTGCGTGGATCGCCCTTTCAGGTTTCAATCCACCGGGATACCCATTTTTGCCTGAGCTGTCCAATGTGGCTTTTCAACTCAGTGGGTGTACACTTTTTTTCAATTTTCCCTTATTTTTGCCCGAGTCTTTTATTCTGTTTTTGACTTGCCGGGATGCCCTAATTTTTCCTGGACTTTGTTGCACCCCAAAATTTGCCCTCACAATACAAGACTTTGTGTGCTAAGAAGGTTCACAAGGTTCACAAGACCTTTCATGAGGTTCAAAAGGTTCACAAGACATCTTATGAGGTTCACAAGGTTCACAAAGTTCATCATTGGTCAGAAGATTTGACAATTCCCTCAGACAATGCATCCTCCTAAGCAGTGCATCCAAAACTAGGGTTTTGACTTTAATCAGGCTAAATGGATTTTCAAGACTTCAAGTGAGCTTCATAACATCTTATATGTATTTAAGAATCCCCATGACAAATTTCAGAACTTTTCTCAAAGGTTTGCTCAGTCAAATGATCAGATAAGTCAAAATCAGTCAAAGTAGTTAAAAAGTCAAATAGAGGTCAACTGTGGTCAAACCAAAGTCAAACTTCATGATTTTTTTGCCAACATCAAGTATATGAAGTAAAATTCATCATTTGATCAAGGTTTGATCATGATTCATCAAAGAGATTTCAGATCATCAAGAATCAGAAGTTTCTAAATTAGGGTTTCCCCAGGAAAAGTCAACTGAACTTTGACCAGCCATAACTTTCACATGCTTCATCACATTTTTCCCATCCAAAGCTCATTTTGAAGGAAATTTAATTCTCTACATCTTTGTGTCTCACAAGCCAAGCCCAAAAATTCTTCATTTGGAAGGTATGAGCTAAGACATTATAGGTCCTTTTAAAAGTCAACAAAAAGTCAACAACTTCAAAAGGGCATAACTTGAGAATGGTAAATGATATGGACATGAAACCAATGGTGTTGGTTAGATGACTCTTCAAGCTTTCCAAAATGTCCAAGAACACCCTCATGGCATTAAAATTGAAGGATATGTGCCTTTGCAAAGTTGGGAAATTTTTGGTTGGTTTATGAAGCAAATGGAGGTTTAAAACCAAATTTTTCTAAATGGACTTGCCATGTGATGATCCAATTCATACAAATACATCATGCACGAAATTTATTTAATATTTTCATAATTTTATTTTATTTAACTTATTTATTATGATTTTTATATTAAAAAATCATTTTAAATTTAAATAAAATATCAAATGTGAAAATTTAAAATATATTTCTCTTCTAGAAAGTCATAAAGATGATTTAGATTGGATTGATTCACAATTGATGAAGATTGGCTTGAAATAGAAAGGTTGAATGCACAAATATTTGAAATTTAAGACTTAATCTTTTTCAATCTCATTGATCCAAAATATCCACACAACAATCAAATTTTTTAACCTAATTCCATTATACTATAAGTATACAACATAACCTAATGCACAAGACACGAATTCCAGCCTCCAAGAACACTTTCCAAACTTCAAATTTTCAAGGAAAAAGTGATATTCGGATTTCATCATTGAGGTTGCTTATCAAAGGTTTTAAGGTGTAAAATTGTTCCTGGGTGTTTCCAAAACCTTTTCCAATCATCATAAGCATCTAAAACACCACATAATTGTTCAACCGAATCGTGCTTTGTTCTTGAACATGAGTTTTTCGATGTCATATATTCGTTTGTTTTAAATGATATTTGATGATTGTTTTATGTTTGTGATAGTGCTAGGAACGTTTCTGGACTCTCAATTTGAAGAATCGTGCCCTTAATCTCTAAACACCATTATTAGGGTTCTTGCTCCATGATTGGGATTTTCTAATTTAACAAATATAAATGCATTATAAATGTATAAATGAACTGGCCTTGTTGTGGGGAGTACAATGGTACCCTCAATTTAATGAAATTTTACAGGTTTGATGTTCTTGACATAAGGCTAGGAAATCCTACGAAACCAGGTTCGCAGGAAAAATCACAGGAAAAATTGAAAGTGAAATCGCAGGAAATTTGGGGAAGAAGATGAAGTCCTTTGGCGCGAAATTCTGATTTTTAAAACTGTGTTTATTTTATTATGTTTTGCTTGTATATATATTTCAGAAAGAATGCTTAGCTCAGTTGGTGGATACACGCGCGTATGGAGCAATGGTCAGGGGATCGAAACCAGTCTCCAACAATTTTTTTGACTTAAGTTCATTTATGCAATGGATTTACAATATAATGATCAGCTTCTCCCTCTATATCAAACGCGCGCAGGTAGCCTGGCTGGTTTTGCACCCTGAGGATTGAGGTAAGGGACCTGGGTTCAAATCCCAGGTCCTTACTTTTTGGTCAATTTCTTCATTTTTTATTTATTATTATTTTCAATTTATTTATTATATTAATGCTATTTTGTTTAAATTAGTAAACCTAAAAATATAAAAAATAATTTCCAAAATACCATTATAATGTTTTTCTTTAAATATCATAATTGATTTTATTAAAAAACTTTAAATTGTTTATATTTACATATATATGTATAATTTTTTAATAAATTGTTTATTTTTGTAAATTAATAGATAAAACCCTAATTTTATTTTATAAATTCCTAAAACCCTAATTTTCTTCTATTTAAAATTTAATTCTATTATAATTTTTAATCTATTATTTATAAACCTTAATCATATATATATATATATATATATATATATATATATATATATATATATATATATATATTATAATTTGTTTATAATTTAAATCTTGTATATAAATATGCTTAAAATATGATTAAAATTCTTAATTTAATTTTGTAAATATAATATAATTTATAATATGTTTATAATTAACTTAATCTTTATAACATGTATATAATTTATAACTTTATGATAATTAGTATATAATTGTTTATATTTTATCTTAAATAATAATTGTTTATAAAAATTAGAACTTTTAATTATTATGCTAATACTCTTATTTATATTCTTATTAATGCTATTTATTTTCATATTTATTTTATTATTACTAACCCCATTTATATATTGTGATTTATTATTATTATTTCACTAACCCAATTATATTATTATTATTTATTTTTTGCTTATTTATTTAATTTGCTTTAATTGTCATTATTTTGTAATTGCCTCCTTTATGTAATATTGTAATAGTAATATTGAATATTTATTTTAAATGCTATGGTTAGTAAAATAGGGAGTGTAAACATGTATGTAATGTAAAATCAATTTAGATCACTAATTAAAAAGATAAATATTTAAAATTGTACAATCACACACGTAAGTCGATCTTTGATCGCCATCTCACTTCCTTAAGGATACCTCTCATGTCGCCTATTACAAAAAGGTCAAGTAGGGTGTATAAAGAAAAGTCCCTCATATCACATCATCTAGTCCCTTAACAGATAAAAAGATCAGGTCCCTTCGAGTGTTGCCTTCGTAATGATCTTGTCCCTTTCGAATAAAGATGATAAGTCCCTTCGAATTGCTTATACACCCCAAAGTTGCCTCAATAACAGATGTCCCTTACTTGTCCCATCACATCCAAGGTAATGACTACCTATTCCTTAATAATAGGGATAGTCTTACCATTTAAAGGATTCAAGAACAGAAAAGACATAAACTTAGGGTAGGTTCCTCTTAGATACTTGCTCACTCTTCAAAACAATTTCAAACACTTCACACATTTTCAAACAAATTTTCAAAACAAAGGTTTTATACGCATCCGTACATGGATCATTATAAAATACTTAAGAAAAATTCTATTCACACACCTCACATTTCAAAAACATTTTAAAGTGAGCTAAGTAACTAAGAGCCCATGGATAACCATGGATGTAAAGGGTGCTAACACCTTCCCTTTACATAACCTACCCCCCGGACCCAAAAATCTTTTAAAAAGGTCTTTCCTGTTCTTTTATGCCTTTCCTTTGGATAAAATAAAAGTCGGTGGCGACTCTTGCTATCCGCAACATAACTAAAGTCAGTTCTCCCACCGTGTTACAGACTTACATTCTGTTTTTATGTCCAGCGGATCATTTTATGCGAAGTATTTTTAACTGCATCTGAATTCAAAGGGGATAAGAAATCTTCACCATGCATAGTAGTGAGCATCAGTGCTCCACCAGAGAAAACTTTCTTTACTATGAATGGACCATCGTAATTCGGAGTCCACTTGCCCCTGTGGTCTGTATGAGGAGGAAGGAGTCTTTTTAGCACAAGATCTCCTACTTGGTATTCCCGAAGCCTGACTTTCTGATCGAAGGCTTTCTTCATTCTTTTCTGATATAGCTGCCCATGACAAATTGCAGCTAATCTCTTTTCTTCGATCAGATTCAGTTGATTGTACCGAGAACGGACCCATTCTGCTTCATCCAACTTTACGTCCATCAATACCCGTAAGGAGGGTAATTCAACTTCAACTGGTAGGACTGCCTCCATACCATACATAAGTTGATATGGTGTTTCCCCAGTGGACGTTCTGATTGAGGTACGATACCCATACAAAGCAAATGGTAGCATCTCATGCCAGTCTTTGTATGTAACCACCATCTTCTGCACAATCTTCTTAATATTCTTGTTAGCTGCCTCAACAGCGCCATTCATCTTTGGCCTGTAAGGAGAAGAATTGTGATGTTGGATTTTGAAGTCTCGGCACAGTTCTGCCATCATTTTGTTATTCATATTGGAACCATTGTCAGTAATGATTCGCTCGGGTACTCTATATCGACAAATGATGTCTCTCTTCAGGAATCGGGCTACCACTTGTCTGGTGACGTTGGCGTACGAAGCTGCCTCAACCCATTTGGTGAAGTAATCAATGGCTACTAGGATGAATCTGTGGCCATTCGAAGAAGTCGGTTCGATCTTTCCAATCATGTCAATGCCCCACATGGCAAATGGCCAAGGTGAAGACATTACATTCAAAGGATTTGGAGGCACATGCACTTTGTCTGCGTAGATCTGGCATTTATGGCACTTCCTGGAATAGGCACAACAGTCTGCATCCATTGTGATCCAGTAGTAGCCTGATCGTAACAACTGTTTAGCCATTGCATGTCCTCCAGCGTGGGTACCGAAAGATCCTTCATGCACCTCGTGCATCATCAAGTCTGCTTCTTTCTTATCAACACATCTGAGAAGCACCCTGTAAAATTTTCTCTTGTATAACGAACCATCAACATTCAAGAAGAAATTCCAGCCAACCTTCTTAATGTCTTCTTATCATTGGATGATGCCCCAGGTGGGTATGTTTGATCCTCTAAGAAGCTTTTGATATCGTGGCACCAAGTCTTGTCATCTTCAGCAATGTCCACGGAAAATACGTATGCTGGTCGGTCAAGTCTGGATACTTAAATCTGAGGCACAAAGTTGGTAGTCTGAACCTTGATCATGGAGGAAATGGTAGCCAAAGCATCTGCAAACTGGTTTTCGTCTCGAGGGATATACTCAAGTTTGAATGTTGTGAAGAAAGTCAATAATCTCCTCGTATAATCACGGTATGGAATCAGATGCTCTTGGTGAGTGTACCATTTGCCGTTGGTCTGATTGATTACCAGAGCTGAATCACCGAATACAGTTAATGTCTTGATCCTGAGGTCAATGGCTTCCTCAAGACCCATGATACATGCTTCGTATTCCGCTTCGTTGTTAGTGCAGGCAAAGGTGAGTTTTTTCCGAGAAAGGCATATGAACTCCTTTAGGTGTAATGAGCACTGCACCAACTCCACGACCATTCATATTGACAGCCCCATCAAACATCATTGTCCACTCTTCCTCCGGGTCAGGCCCTTCGGTATGAACTGACTCTTCATGATCTTTTGCTTTTAAATACATGATGTCTTCATTAGGGAAGTCAAATCTCATGGGCTGGTAATCATCAATGGGTTGCTCAGCTAGATAGTCAGACAGTATACTTCCTTTGATGGCCTTTTGAGATGTGTACTGAATGTCATACTCTGTCAGAATCATTTGCCATCTTGCAACCCTTCGGGTAAGTGCTGGCTTCTCAAATATGTACTTGATTGGATCCATCTTTGAGATCAATAAGGTAGTGTGGGTCAACATATACTGCCTTAGTCGGCGAGCAGCCCACGCTAAAGCACAACAAGTTTTCTCGAGCAGTGAATAACGTTGTTCACAGTCGGTAAACTTTTTGCTTAGGTAGTATATTGCATACTCTTTTCGACCAGACTCGTCATGCTGGCCCAACACACACCCCATTGATCCTTCTAACACTGTCAGGTAAATTATTAGAGGTCTTCCTTCGACTGGCGGCATAAGGATTGGAGGTTCTTGTAAGTACTCCTTGATTTTGTCAAAAGCCTTCTGGCAGTCTTCATTCCACCTGACCGTTTGTTCTTTTCTTAACAATTTGAACAGGGGCTCACAGGTTGCAGTAAGATGAGATATGAACCTTGAAATGTAGTTCAATCTACCTAAGAAACCCCGAACTTCCTTTTCAGTCCTAGGTGCAGGCATCTCCTGAATGGCTTTGACTTTGTCAGGATCAACTTCATTTTCTTTTTCACTTACAATGAATCCCAGCAGTTTACCGAACCGTACCCCGAATGTGCATTTGTTGGGGTTTAACTTCAGCTGATACTTTCTCAGACGCTTGAACAACTTCAACAGATTTACCAGATGGTCTTCTTCTGTGAGGGACTTGGCAATCATGTCATCCACATAACATTCAATTTCTTCGTGAATCATGTCGTGGAATAATGTCACCATAGCCCGTTGATAAGTTGCACCCGCATTCTTCAGTCCAAAAGGCATCACCTTATAACAGAATATGCCCCAGGGTGTGATGAAAGTAGTCTTCTCCGTGTCTTCAGGTGATATCTTGATCTGATTATAACCTGAAAAACCATCCATGAAGGAAAATACCGAGAACTGAGCCGTGTTGTCGACCAATACATCAATGTGAGGTAAAGGGAAGTCATCCTTTGGGCTAGCTCTGTTCAGATCCCGGTAATCCACACACATCCGTAATTTGCCATCCTTCTTAGGCACAGGTACAATATTAGCGACCCACGGCGGGTAACTAGTTACAGCAAGGAAACAGGCGTCCCACTGTTTTTGTACCTCTTCTTTTATCTTCATTGCCATATCCGGACGAGTGCGGCGTAGCTTCTGCTTCACTGGAGGACAATCTTCTTTCAAAGGCAGCTTGTGCATAACAATGTCGGTATCCAACCCTGGCATATCTTGATAGGACCATGCAAGGACATCAACATACTCTCGAAGCATGTCAATAAGTTGTTCCTTCACTGAATCTTGCAGACTGGCCCCGATCTTCACTTCTTTCAAGTCTTCTTCGGTACCAAGATTAACTGTCTCGACCTCCTCCTGATGAGGAGTGATTACCTTCTCTTCTTGTCTCAACAACCTGGCTAACTCTTCTGGTAACTCATAGTCTTCTTCAACCCCTTCATCAGCTTGATTAATCGGATTGTCGAAGTCATACAAGGTCATAGCGGTGTTGTTGTCGGTGCAATCTGGAGGGCACTCTCTGCAAGGGTTGAGATTGGTTCATTTTAGTGATCAGTTTTATCTTGTTTAGAAAAAGTGAACATGAAGTTGTTTATTTTGAAAACATTGCCATTTTATTGTTTTGTACAAAAGTGAAAAATGAAAAGATAGTGAGCGAAAAAGAGACTCGTTTGCAAAAGATGTCCTGATATTCATTAATTAATCATTTGCACAAAATACAAGATGACCTTATTACAAAATGAGTCCTGACACCTTGGGCAAGATGCAGGACTTGATGCATGCTAAAAGACAGGAAATAATAATTACTCTGCAGGAGTAACTCTTATAATTTCCTGGGAAGACCAGTTAGAGACTTGGTTCCCCGGGATCCTTGGACGTATCCAGTTCTCCAGGTTGCGGTCACCTTCTTCCTCGTCTTCCAGACTGTTCACAGCATCTGGGGTAAGCATTCCCCCACTGACAAATTTGGGCTCCGTTGCAGCCTCTGGTTGATCTTGTCGGATTGGTCTATAACCCAATCCGAATCTGTCTTCTTTCTTTTCTACTGGAAGCAGCCTGCCCTAGCCCTGAGCGATACCTTCTTCAACAACCTTTCGGGCTTGCTGATATGAAGTGATAGAAGTTCCAGACACAGCAGTTGCTTCATTGATGTTAAGGGCCTCAAATCCCTGGCTCATAGTCTCGTGGATCTCCCCATCCATCTCTATATACTTGTAAGTAGCCAGCTGGCTAATGGAAATGTCTTCCTCCCTGTAGATTGTGATGATCTGGCCTTCCCACTCAAATTTTAATTTCTGGTGAAGGGTAGATGTAACAGCGCCAGTGGCATGAATCCAGGGTCTACCCAACAAACAGCTATAGGCCGGCTGAATGTCCATCACGAAGAAAGTAGTTTTAAAGATTTGTGGGCCAATCATCACGGGTAATTCAATCTCTCCAAGCACTGATCTCTTAGAGCCATCAAACGCTCTTACCACCAAGTTACTTGGACGCAATGCCAAACCATCATATTCCAACTTCACCAAGGCTTTCTTTGGGAGAACATTGAGCAAGGACCCAGTGTCTACCAGCACATGAGAAAGAATATCACCTTTGCACTCTAAGGGGATGTGTAAAGCCTTGTTATGATTGCGTCCCCCCGTCGTTAAATCAGCATCTGTGAAGCCCAGTCCATGACTGGTGTTAACATTTGCAACCACCGTTTCCAGCTGATTAACCGTAATCTCTTCCGGCACGTAGGCTGCGTGCAGGACCTTCAAAAGTGCATTCCTATGGGCTTCGGAGCACATCAACAAAGACAATATAGAGATTTTGGAGGGCGTCTGATGAAGCTGGTCCACCACTTTGTAATCACTCTTTTTGATTATTCTCATGAACTCGTCCACCTCTTGTTCAAAAGACGTCTTCGGAGTTTCTTTAACAGCTGGCTCTTCAAGTACCACATTCTTACCTTTTGCTTTAGCAGCAGCCTCTGCTTCAGCATTGGGTCTTGGTATTTGTGAGGAAAAAAGGCGTTCGCTTCTGGTGAAGCCTCCGCCTCCCCCAACATTGTCAACTTGTGGTGAAGAGGTTGATGAATCTAGAGTGATCTTCTTTTCGTCGCAGTAGAGATCAGAGCCGTAGTGCCAAGGTATGGCATTATTGCTTTCATAAGGAACGGGTCCAGGTACCGTAATGGTGACCGGACTGATTGCTGCAGCGGAAGGAACTGTGATCGTATGCGGGTCGTAATAGATTGTAACTGGAGATCTGACAATAGGTGTTGCATTTTGTTGTTGAAAATTGTTGTTGGGATGAACAGTTGCCCGGTCATAATAGATCGTGACCGTTGAGACATTTTCGTCAGTGTTTGTTGGCGTTGTAGGTGATTCCGTTGATAAGATGGGTGTTGACATTGTAGAAGCAAGTGTTGCTGAACTTTGGTTTGTTGAAATAATGGATGGAGTGATTACAAGAGTTGTGGATGAATCAGTGGGAGTGATAGTTGTTGCGGTTGTAGGAGGATCTATTGTTGATGAAGAAAGAGTTGTTGATGTTGTAGGAGGATCTAATGTTGCTGCAGAAAGAGTTGTTGATGTTGTAGGAGCCGTTGTGGTAATTTGCAAAATTCCATCTCTGATAAGGCCATCTATGCCAAGCCTTAGCTTCTTACAACCATTAATAACAGTCTTGCAAGATTCGCAGCAGGCCTCACAACCTGGGAACACCTGGCACCTTAAGAGTTGAGCTTTGACTTCGGCCAGTGGTGTTTGAATCTGTGCAACATTATCAATTAGTGCAGATGGTTGGTCCTCCTCTATGGCATTAATCCTGGGCCCACCATGACTAGGCATAGGATTTCTGGTAACATTTGGAGGAGGTGCGAAGTTGAGAGCCTTAGAATCGACCAGATCCTGAACCTTCATTTGTAAGGCTCTACACTTCTCAGTATTGTGACCAAGTGCGTTGGAATGAAAGGCACACCTAACATTGGCATCATAATTCTTCGGGAGGTTGAGAGGATCTGGTGGAGCCAACGTTCTTAATTCAACCAGGTTGAGCTTCAGGAGTTGTGGCAGTAAAGCGGCATATGGCATAGGAATAGGATAAATCACCCTATTTGCTTGAGATGGCCTCTGTTGAAAGGGGAGCTGCTGTTGGTTGTTGTTGTTATTGTTGTACGATCTTTGTTGCGGAAAGTTTGGTTGTTGTTGATAGTGATGTTGTTGTTGAGGAAAAAGTGGCTGTTGTGGAGCTGGAGCCGGGATAGTAACGGCTGCTACTGATCTGTGAGAGTATTGGGGTCTGCCCCTGCCTGTATGAATAACATTTGTTTCACCCGCCCTTCGGGGTCCTGAAAAAGGTTTTCTTGTATTGTTGGAGGAACTTGCACCGTTGTCAGAGATTTTTCCCATCTTCAAAAGACTCTCAATTCTCTCACCATCTATAACTACATCAGCAAAACTGGTGGAAGAGAAAGCAACAAGTCTGTCAATATATGTTCCTTGAAGAGTGTTCATAAACATGTCAGCTATTTCCCATTCAGACATGGGTGGCTGGACAGCAGCAGCAAGCTGTCTCCACCTCTGAGCATAATCCCGGAAGCTTTCCCTTGAAGACTGAGACATGCCCATTAGAAGGGTTCTATTAGGAGCCATGTCTAGGTTGTACTGGTACTGACGGATGAAGTCCTCGGCCAAGTCTTTCCAACATATTATAGTGGCCCTGGTCAGATGCGAATACCATTATCTTGATGCTCCAGTCAGGCTATCCTCAAAATAGAACATCCATAACTTTTCATCCATGGTATAAGCTTTGAGTCTCCCCAAGAAATACTGGAGATGAGTACGTGGGCAGGAGGTACCATTATATTTTTCAAAGCATGGGGGTTTGAATTTGTGAGGGATTCTCACTCCATCTACCAGCCCCATATCCATTACATCAAAGCCTAGGGAATTCTGGGATTCCAAAGACCTCAGCTTTTCAACAATCTCATCCAACCTTCTATCATACACCTCATCCCCAGCCCCTATAACTGTGAACTGTTCTTCTTGGGGATCCTCTTGCAAGATCCTGACCCCAGTAGTATTACCTTGAACATTCCTAACACCATTAACATCTGGGTTCAAATGGGGCCCAAACTCTGGTGGGTCAATGCGAGGCTGTCTGCGTTCATTATTCCTGGTTCCTCCTATACCAGGATGGGGATCTTCAGGAGTCTGCCTTTCCACCAATTCCCTCAGCCTTTCCTGGCTCTGAGCTAAGCCAGTTATCACAGCCATAAACTGGGTCATTTGATTTCTCATCTCAACCCTTTCGTTTTCCATTTGGTTCCTTATTTCATTCAGGTCCTGCTGTACCTGATCCATCTGAATGCCCGGAAGGTTGTTACGTGTTGGGTACCGGTGTGTTCTGCTGACAGGGAACACTCTTCGGCGAGCAATGTTTCCTGAAACCACAACAAAGTGAGAAACAACAATAAAAACAAAAACCTACAAAACAAAGAAGAATGTTAGTATGCAATGAAGTATGCTTATTTGTCTTCCAAGGGTATCCGGTTTGGTTCTTTGGTTTTGACCTTTCCAGACCTCGAGGAAATGCTGATGATGTTGAGATATAAAGCCCACCAAAATAAAACAAACTGATATATTACAAATGATGAAAGTACATAGTTTGTTTACAATACATGCCCGTGGTGGGTCAAAATACAACAATCAAAAGAAAAATACATCAAAAGAAAGAAATACAAGCAAAAGGATCAGACATCCAATCCAAAGTCATCCTCCTTGACTTCCTTTAGGAGGGCCTCAGTCACTGGACCAGCTAGCTGTTCTGTAATAGTCCTAATGAGGAGGTTCCTGGTAGCAAGGGCACTGGTTAGCTTCTTATGCTTGTCCTGATCCTTTGATCTCTTTAACCCCGCCCGGAGTTTTAATTCTGATATCTCCTTCTGAGCTGCCAACAAAGCTTCCTGCTGCTTCTTCTCATTGGCCTCCAGCTGTTTTATCTTAGCCTGAGTTCTCTGGTCTTCTTGTGCACGGGCTTCGGTGATCCTGATCCACCTAGCCTGGATTTCTTCCAGATAATGCTCTGCCATAGCTTTCTGAATCTTGGCCTCCTTGTAGGATTTCTTTAGTATCAACTCCCTGGCTGTTGCCTTCCTGATGTAGTCATCTGTCCTTTCAATCTTGGTCAGATGCTCAATTTTGAGTCTTTCCAATCTCTCAATGTCTAGACGACCGTCATTTCTCTTCCAGAGAGTTTTCCTCAGGGCTTCAGCTAGCTGATCATTCCTTTCTTTCAGCTTTTCAAATTCTTCTAGGCTGACAGTTGCTGCAGGTTACACTGTAGAGGACCTATGTGTGTCTTCCAAGGTGAAAGGCATCCTGGTGATCTGAGCTCTAGCACGGGACCAGTCAGAGTACTGGTATGAGGCAATATTGTTGCACCTTCCAAGGATGGATGTCCCTTTGGTCTGAATGTTATCCCAAGCCCAGGCAGCTTGTCTAACAACAGCAGAGTTAGGCTGAACTTCACAGTAGAGGGTCTCAGCCAAATATTGTCCTCTGGGAGGATGGACCAAAGCATATCCCAATTGCCTTTTAAACAGTAAAGGATTGTAATTGATGCAACCTTTTACTCCTATCAGAGGCACATTAGGGTACTGCCCACAGCTGGTAATAATATCCTTGCCTTTGGTGCTCTGGGTGCACCACCTAATGTCATCTGAAGTCAAGGCAATGAACCTCTTAGCCCAATTCTTTTGCTGATGGGGGTTCAAGAAGGCATCTGACTTTGGCAAGTGCCTGAGCAGCCAAGAGTAGTACAGAGGGGCACAACATCTGACCAGCTTCCCCATTTGCTTCTCATTCCTATGATGGACTGAGTAGTAGAAGTCTCCCAACAATGTAGGCACTGGGTTCCTCAGCAGGAACAAGTGGATGGCATTCTTACTCACAAACTTGGGCTCATCTGCAAACAATATAACCCCATATATACCTAGGGCTAAAAGTGCACAGACAACCTTCCATTCTCCTACTGCAGCCTTCAGGGTGGCCTAGGAAATCAGGAAGTCCAGATGTAAGCCAGGAATTCCAGCTTTTGTTGTCATGTTTTGCTCAACGAGGGCAGGTTCCAAATGCAATGCCCTAGCTATCTCTTCGTTTCTGGGAGCAGACATCTCTGGGTTGAAAGGGATCCCTCTCCTGATAGGAATTCCAATCAACAAGGAAAACTCTTCTAGCAGTGGTCCCATCTGGAAATAAGGAAAGGTGAAGCATCTAAGAGGAGGGTCATAAAACTGAAAGCATGTGTGGATCATGCTCCTCTGAGATGCATCAAGATCCATGACCATGTCCAAAATACCCCCATAGTGCTCTCTGAATAGTGGGATGTGGTCAGGTGTGATAAGGGACTAGACCTGCCTGATACCAGTCAAGATGGGCTCAAAGAAATGGTAAGATATGTTGCTTTTTCTTGAAGTAGCCATGAGTGCTGATGAAGAAGCTGAAAATAAGTTGATGAAGATCACAGGCTGAGAAGCTGGAGGTGAGTCTCTGGCAGACTGATGAAGGTGCTGGAGAAGAACTACTGAAGCAAATGCTGAATAAGATAACTGAAGAAGAGGTCTAAGCAGCAGAAGGGGTCAAAACCAAACCAAAAAAATGAAATGATGGATACCCTGAAAAACAAATAAGCAAATGTTAAATGATGCAATGATGATATATGCAAATGATATGCAAGGGTTTATGATCAAGAGCTGGATCTGATTATCTGCCTTGGTAAAGGTCCATATATGTTCAAAAGTCTGGATGGAGGCTCAGAAATCCAGTAACCAGGGTGGGGGACTCAAATAAAGAGTCACAAATCCGGGGTAATCACAAGAACTGTCCAAAGTGATGCATTCTTAAACAATACTAGTAACATGGTATGATGTGGCCAAGGGTTCCTGCAAAACCTATAAACAACCCAACCCCCTCACATGTAATGTTCTAGAACAAGGATCCTCAGACTTGGATCAGTTATGAAAAGTGCAAACACTTCTAACCCGGAGGTACAGTGTTTACAATAACCATAAAATATCCTCCTCCAATTCACCCAAGATTCTGAAGGTCAATATAAAGGTCATCCAGACTTAGCAGGCTTCCCAGATAGCCCTAGCACTACAGGAAATATGTAGCACAAAGTTCTCAAGAAGAAACCCACATCTGAACCGTGTTTCATATTCCCGCACCAGACCGAAATGGAATGGGAAAGAATATGAAGCCACTCTAGCCTAGGTGTCACTCAGGTCCCAGGTATAGGACCTTAATCACTCAATGAAACCCCACCCACCAAAACAGAAGCATATCCAGCAATGATAACGACAGTATGATGTATAAAAAACTGTAAAGAAAGCAGTAAATAAAGCTGTACATAAAGCAATAAATAAAGCAAATAAATAAGCACAAGTAGCACATAACACCCCCGTAAACACAGATCAATCAAGCGCTAGGAGGAACCCACAAAAAGAACCAGAAGCCCTGGTTGTAGTATAAGATTCCCCAGTAGAGTCGCCAAGCTATCGCTCCCACCAAATGACACCGGGTCAGACGGGGTACAGACGCGAACGGTCGACGAAAGAGAGAACATGAAGATGAACTGAAAAGAGTCGCCAGCTAGGCATTTTTATCCCGAAGGAAAAGGTAATGCTGCATAAACCTGGGAAGATATGGATAAGACGGTCGCGAACTAGAGAAATTGAGAAAGGGGTTGGTTACAACCTGGGAAGGTATTAGCACCCAGATTGTCCGTCGTACTCGACGGGATCCACACTTGAAAGTTTGTGTTTTAAAGGGGTAGTGTCCGTGCTATCTGTGTGCAAAGGCTGAAAAAGAATGTACAGGTGTCAGTGCAAAAGAGATATGAAATGAAATGCTCAGGAATGAGGCTTGACAGATAATGCTGGAAGAAGGAGGGGGGGGGGGAGACAGAGACTTTTGTTCGATAACTATTAAGTTATGCCTACGAATCCTCTCGTGCAATGAGGAAGTCAGAACACCGTAGTTCGACTCAAAGAGACTGAAACAATTGACTATGAACTGCTTGCTTGTCTATGCTCAAGTGTATGACCTGTCTGGCTCAGGTGTTAACTGTCTTGCATTAGACGGAAGAAGCGAGTTCTCGTTTGTGAGTGAATGAGGTGAGAAAAGAATCCCGAAGGAGACGATTATTGTTTGTTTTTGGTGTTTTCAATCTTTTATTGCTTTTTGTGTTTTTCATAAGTTAATAAGCTTAAGCCTAAACCAGGGGTTATTTAGATGATTTTGTAGTTTTTGTTTAGTGTTAAGTAATGAGTTTAAGCCATAATCAAAGATTTAATGAGCTCATTACACCAACCTAATAGAAGGATAATAGATGAGAACATTTAAGCTGAGGAAGACACCTCAACTTAATCTATGATTAGGGATTAACCTCATGACAAAACAAACTTTTATTAAAGTGGATTTTAATTGATGATAAGGTTAAGAAATGAATTTTATGGTTTGTAATACAACTTGAGGGGGACTTGTCCATTAACACTAGGGTTAGTCCTTCTTAACCAATTAAGGAAGAATTAGAACCCTAATGCAAGGCCTAAGTTACAAGCTTATTGTCTTAGTGATTATTAAGGTGGATTGATTAAGAGATTTAAACACATTAAAGGTTTAACAATTAGGATTAAAGTTATACACTCCATCCTAAGAGAAGGATGCATGCATAACCTTAATCACAAAGCCTTAAAACCTTAAAGGTTTAGTCTCTGATTATGAGATGAGAAGAGAGACACAAAATAAGACACAAATGTAAAACTAATGGGGTTCTAATCAAAACCCTAATTGTTATCATGCTTGGGTGTTCCTAGGGTTTATGAGGCTTGCAGGGGATCTTCAAGAAAAAACCACCAAGGAAGAAGCAGGAGAAAGAAAGAGAAGTAGAAGAAACAAGCTAACTTACTTCACTTAAGAAGATAAGTTACTTGAAGAAAGAAAGTGGAGGAGGAACATGAATGAGGAAGCTCACTCTAAACAAAAGCAAAATGCAGCAATGAATGCATAAGAGAGATGAGAAGAGAATGTGAGAAGTGAAGGAAATTTCACTTCTTAAAGCACTTACCACCTGCAAAGTTAGCATAAGAGAAAGAATGAAATGAAAATGAGATGTATGCAAGGATGCAAACCAAAACCAGAAGCATAATCATGATGTAAATGATGCTAAGAGATGATGCAATTGTATGTCAAGAGCTATGGATGATCATACAAGAGATGAGAATGCAAATGAAGCATGAAGGAAGCATGAAAGTTCATGAAGGTTCATGGAATGTAATGAGTGCATAACATGGAAAATGGATGAAGAAATGATCAAGCATGAGTCTAATGTGTCCTAAGATGTCTTAGAAGTCATGTGGATGCAAAAAAATGTCATGGAAAGTTCTTGAATGGATGCATATGCAAGATGTATGCAAAAGAAGATGAGAAATTAGGGTTTTCATGCAACATGAGATGCAAAAACCAAAAACAGAAGCAAATCACAAGATAAAAAATTGAAAATACAATCAAAAGTACCCTAACCCCATATTATATCACTCCCCAAAGGAGGAGACCTAAATCTTAACCCTAAGGAAGTTATGATTTTTCTAAGTTAGCTAGGGTTTTAAGGCACCTAAAGGGAAAAAAAATGCAAATCAAATCAAAAATGAAGATAAAATTTGTGACAAAATTATGTTAGATACTACATGCTAAATGAAGATCAATTCAAAAAGAATCAATGTCATACCATTCATGGTTAGGCAGAAAATAATTCTTGAAGTTAGGGTTCAAAAATGAGAATTTTATGAACCCTAAATTCAAGAAAATTATCAAAGATTGTTCAAAACCAAAAAGAAATTTGTATGGATGGTATGATAATGTTTTTAAATGTTTTAAGATGCAATGTGAATTTGTTTAGGATTTTTAGAAACCTAAATGATATTTTAATTAATTAATTTCCATTAATTAATTAAAATAAACATTTAAATGTTTTAAAAATGATTTTTTAATGCAAAAAATAAAATAAAAATATTTTTGGGTTAAGAAAATTATTTGAAGTGAAAATGCAGAATACAATATTTTTTAGGATTTTCTAGCTATTTTTAATAAATGGTGCAAAATAAATAAGAAAATATGAAATTAAAATTGAAATAAACATAAGTAATTACATCTGATGGTCTGGATTTAAAACTGAGGATTTTATGTTGACCACGCGCCAGATCCTAGGGCTCTAATTCAAACTTAACTAATCTCAATTAATTAATTAAATAATCCAAAATTAAAAGTTAATGACACAATCCTGACCACTCATCTCACGCGGGAAACCTAAATCAACGGTCTACATTCAAACAATGCCCTAACCCTAATTAAGCACAGTAATCACTTTCAGGTGGCCGGAGAAGAGCTCCGATCGTCTTCTCCGGCCACACCCTCCCTGAGCAAACTCAAATCTTCATCTCTAGGTTATTTCTGGAGCTCTAAAGTTCCAGATCAACTCCCCTCATCCCCCTGAACTCGAATCCACCCTCAAAACAAATTTATAATTGCTCAAACACAAGATTCGAAGGAAACATCAAAAATGGCAAAAATTTCAGAAGCTTAGTAAATGATCAATATGCAACCATTTTCAAAACTACAAAGCACAACATGATCAGTGGAGCATACTCTTTCACATTGGAACATAAAATAGGAGTTCTGGAGAAATGATTTGAGATGACTACCTGAGATAAAGCTTTCCAAACTTGAGCTTTCTGGCCACTTCCTTTGTGCAAAATGACTCCCTTTGACCTCTTGAGACTAATGGAATGCTTCAAAAGCTTTGAGAGTGGCTGGTTTGTGTTGTAGCAACTGAACTGGCCAAGAATCGTGTTTTGTGTATGGGGCGTTTTTGGCTGTTTTAAGGGTTGCTTTGTGGTCAGTGGATGATTCTAAGATGAATGGTGAAATAAGTGTGAAGATTGAGTATGTGAGCTGAGAGATTCGAAGGTTTTTGCAAGTTGGAGTGATTTTGGCAATGCTGAGTTCTTGGAGTGTTAGGCTTGTGTGTGTTATGAAAATGAATCCTTAGAGCATGCTTGTAAAGTCTGGATTGGGCAGAGAGTGGGTGGTGGACTGTGGTGATTGGTATGGGCTTCTTGCCAAAAAGTCAAAAGTGTTGTACTTGAGGTATGGGCAATGGTGTAGCTGTCTCATTGGCTTGTCCATGCACAGGTGAGATCAAGGATGTCCATAGACTTGGATTTGAGGCAATTCAGCAAGTGGATGGAAGTTTATGTGGTGTTTTGCAAATTCATGAAGCTTTGGCACTTTTGTAATTTCTTGATGTTCAAGGCATGGAATGATACAATTATTTGGGCAATTCTGATTTTTATGCAATGTGTTATGTTTGTATGATGATTAGAAGTATGTTTGAAGTCACAAAATGAATTGGCAAGTGGTTTTGCAAAGAATTCTCTTTGGTGCATTCTTGAAAATTATGTGATTTTTGCCAACTTTGACAAGCCATAACTTGAGTTCCAAAATGAATTAGATCTTGTTCTTGTACTTTTTGAAAAGGGAATAATCCAATCTACAACTTTCATGACCAACAATTTTTCGTTTGAAGCATTTTTGGTTGAGAAAGAGGAGGTCGAAAAACTTTCTCAAAATGGAAAGTTTACATTACAAGTCATTTCCATTTTTGGCAACTTTTGGTTTAGCTCACTTTTCTTCAATTTTATGAACTTCTAAGTACTTCAATGATCAAATAAAGATCATATAACTTCAATTTGATGAAAAATACACTTTGGCTCCATGTTGGGGGGCCTCAGATGCCCTGATTTTGACTTAACTTGCTCAAGAAGTTACCCAGTGATCAGATGACTTCCACAATGAATTTCTTCATCAAACTTGGTATACATGATCCTTATAACATATTGAGACCCTTAGAAACAAGATTGACAAAAAATTGGAGTTATGGCCTCTGAAACCAAAACCCTAATTTCAGGTCATCTGTGCAGTGAAATCTTAGCTCAGTTTCCATGCTTTCCCAGTTCTTGTGATTCTTTGACTTCCTTGATATTTGAGGGATGTAATATGATGATTGAACATACATGGAACCTCTTGGAATGATTGGATACCTTTGGAGTGGCTCAGATGGATCCTTGGATTGCTCAGATCACAAACCCTAGATGCAAATGAACTTGAACTAATGCAGTGAAACAAAAATGCAATATGAGATGACATGCTTAAACTCATGCAAATATGAAAGATCATAAGCCATGGTGTGAACTTAGTGAGGTTAAGTTTAGGGTGTTTACACAAGGGTGCCCATGTCACTTGACACGACCCGTGTCAAGGATTGTATGAAAGGGGAATGTTGGAAGGAGAAGCACCCAAACGTCAGAAGCCAGACACGGGGGCCCATGTCACATGACACGGCCCGTGTCAGAGCCCTTTAAGGTTGAATGCGCATGAATCATTATCTGCAACCTGACACGGTTGTCCGTGTCCCATAACACGGCCCGTGTCAGGGCTCTTGGAAGTGGAATTTTCATAATTTTGGTAGTGTGATCTTGTGTGACCTTGGAGGGTATTTTGGGCATTTCGCATAGTTAATTAGATTCTGATACAATTAGGAAATTGTGGCCAGGAAAACGAAACTTTTTACTTTTAAACTTTTACACTTTCACGAGTGAAGTTGAGGGTGGAGATTCTCGGAGAACAAGGATCGATCAAGAGCGGAAGCAATTGAAGATCCAAGCAATCCAAATTTTAATGTAATGTTTATTTTCTATTCATATTTTATTTTTATTTCTGTTATGAACATGAGAGGATAAACCCCCCCAATGCTAGGGGGTGTCCCTGCTTTGCTTTTGTAATGACTTTTGAAATTCTTAATCTATGAGATTGTGTGTTTGATTTTATTCTTTATCTCATGCAACGTTCTTAATGCTTTACCTTTTTGGAAAATCTGATAATTGATTGTAGTTAGGGTTTGGTCTGACCAACCACCCTAACCCTTTTGCATGATTTTTATCAAAATAGATATTACCGAGGAATTGGAATACCATGTGAAAACCATTTTTGTGTCAGAACTATTGCTTGATGTTCTTCCTAGGCCACTGAGGAATTAGGGCCGAGGACGAATATCAAAGGTTTTTCTCTAAAGGAATTTTGGAAAAACAATCTTGAACATAGGAAAGATAAAGTTTGATGCCTATCTCGTTAGAGTCATAAATTATTAAGTCATTATATCGAAAATTATACACCGTCCCTAGTGTTATCCTCATATTTGTCATTACAACTTATTTTATTAAGTACTTTTACTTTGTTAATTTTAATTTAAAAATTCAACCTTAAAACAACCCAGGGACTTTTTGTTCAATTGTTTTGCATAGAATTTATTTTTCCTACGCAGTCCTCAAGAGACGACACTGGGGAAAATCCCTAATTATTACTACATCGATAAAATCATACACTTGTTATTTTACCGATCAGTAGTCAACACACATCCGAACTTTTCCATCCTTCTCCAGTACCGACACAATGTTAGCAACCCATGGTGGATAACTTGTAACAACCAAAAACCCAACATCCAACTGTTTATGAACCTTTTCCTTGATTTTTATTAGCATATCAGGATGCGTTATACGCAGTTTCTATTTCACTGGCGGACAATCTTCTCGGAGAGGTAGCCTCTGCACCACAATATCGTTGTCAAGCCCTGACATGTCTTGGTAAGACCAGACAAAGATATCAACGTATTCTCAGAGCATGACAATCAATCAGCTCATCATGGATTCTTCTAATGTGCCCCCGATCTTTTCAGATGATTTTTTGTACGGACATCAATCATAACCTTTCCTCGTAAAATATATCAATAATCTGAAAAGTTTCATATCATTTCGAGTAGTCCTCAATTAAATTTGCTTTTTTGACCAAAACTAGTATAAACAAGTGTATAATATACTATGATTTTTTGACTGAAACTTGCATTTTGAAATCTTTTACAGAAGTTAATTTTGAGATGATTTTTTGCATGGACTTCCATCATAACCTTCCCTTGTAACATATAAATGATCTGAAAAGTTTCGTATCATTTCGAACAGTTTCCGATTTAATTTGATTTTTTGAACGAAACTAGTATAAAATAGTGTATAATATATTATGATTTTTTGACCGAAACATGCATTTCGAAAAGGTTCATAGAATCTAATTTTCAAATGAGTTTTTTTCATGTACTTCCATCATAACCTTCCCTCGTAAAATATAGAAATGATCTGAAAAGTTTCGTATCATTTCGTGCAGTCCTCGATTGAATTTGATTTTTTGACCAAAACTAGTATAAACTAGTGTATAATATACTATGATATTTTGACTGAAACTTGCATTTTGAAATCTTTTATAGAAGTTAATTTTGAGATGATTTTTTGCATGGACTTCCATCATAACCTTCCCTTGTAACATATATAAATGATCTGAAAAGTTTTGTATCATTTCGAACAGTTTCCGATTTAATTTGATTTTTTGAACGAAACTAGTATAAAATAGTGTATAATATATTATGATTTTTTGACCGAAACATGCATTTCGAAAAGGTTCATAGAATCTAATTTTCTAATCAGTTTTTTTTCATGTACTTCCATCATAACCTTCCCTCGTAAAATATAGAAATGATCTGAAAAGTTTGTATCATTTCGTGCAATCCTCGATTGAATTTGATTTTTTGACCGAAACTAGTGTATAATATACTATGTTTTTTTGATTGAAACTTGCATTTCAAAAGGTTTTATAGATGTTAATTCTCAGATGATTTTTTGCATGGACTTCCATCATAACCTTCCCTCGTAACATATATAAATGATCTGAAATGTTTCATATCATTTTAGACAGTTTCCGATTTAATTTGATTTTTTGAATGAAACTAGTAAAAAATAATGTATAATATGTTATGATTTTTGACCGAAACTTGCATTTCGAAAAAGGTTCATATAATCTAATTTTCAAATGATTTTTTGCATGGACTTCCATCATAACCTTCCCTCATAAAATATATAAATGATCTGAAAAGTATTGTATCATTTCGAGCAGTCCTCGATTTAATTTGATTTTTTGACTGAAACTTGTGTAAACTAGTTTATAATATACTATTATATTTTGACAGAAACTTGCATTTCAATAAATTTTATAGAAGCTAATTTTAAGATGATTTTTTTCACGGACTTCCATTATAACCTTCCCATGTAACATGTATAAATGATCTGAAAAGTTTCTTATAATTAGAACAGTCCTTAATTTGATTCGACTTTTTGACCGAAACTAGAATAAACGAGTGTATAATATTTATGAGTTTTTGACCGAAACATGCAATTCAAAAAGTTTTATAGAATCTTATTTTTAGATGATTTTTTGCACGGACTTCCGTCATAACCTTCCCTCGTAAAATATATCAATAATCTGAAAGGTTTCGTAACATTTCGAGCAGTCCTCGATTAAATTTGATTTTTTTTACCTTAATCTAGTATAAACTAGTGTATAATATACTATGATTTTTAGATCGAACCTTGCATTTCGAAAAGTTTTATAGAAGTTAATTTTCAGATGATTTTTTGATTTAACATATATAAATGATCTGAAAAGTTTCGTATCATTTCGAATAGTTTTTGATTTAATTTGATTTTTTTGAACGAAACTAGTATAAAATAGTGTATAATATATTATGAGTTTTTGACTGAAAGTTGCATTTCGAAAAGGTTCATAAAATCTAATTTTCAAATGATTTTTTGCATGTACTTCCATCATAACCTTCCCTCGTAAAGTATATAAATGATCTGAAAAGTTTCGTATAATTTCGAGCAGTCCTCGATTTAATTTGATATTTTGACCGAAACTAGTGTAAAGTAATATATTATATACTATTAGTTTTTTGACAGAAACTTGCATTTCGATAAGTTTTAGAGAACCTAATTTTCAGATGATTTTTTGCACGAATTTCCATCATAACCATCCCTAATAACATATATAGATGATTTGAAAAGTTTCGAATCATTTGGAATAGTCCTCTATTTAATTTGAATCTTTGACCGAAACTAGATTAAACTAGTGTATAATATTTATGATTTTTTGACCGAAACTTGCATTTCAAAATCTCTCATATAATCTAATTTTCAGATGATTTTTCACATGTAGTTCCATCATAACCTTTCCTCGTAAAATATATCAATAATCTAAAAAGTTCATATCATTTCGAGCAGTCCTTGACAAAATTTGATTTTTTGACCGAAACTAATATAAACTAGTGTATAATATACTGTGATTTTTTATTGCATGGACTTCCATCATAACCTTCCCTCGTAACATATATAAATAATCTGAAACGTTTCGTATCATTTCGAACATATTCCGATTTAATTTGATTTTTTGAACGAAACTAGTATAAAATAATGTATAATATATTATGATTTTTTGACCGAAACTTGCATTTCGAAAAGGTTCATAGAATCTAATTTTCAAATGATTTTTTTTGCATGTACTTCCATCATAACATTCCCTCGTAAAATATATAAATGATTTGAAAAGTTTCGTATAATTTCGAGAAGTCCTCGATTTAATTTGACTTTTTGACCGAAACTAGTGTATAATATACTATGATTTTTTGATAGAAACTTGCATTTTGAAAAGTTTTATAGAAGTTAATTTTCAGATGATTTTTTGCACGGACTTCCATTATAACCATCCCTCTTAACATATATAAATGATCTGAAAGGTTTCATATCATTTCAGATAGTTTTCGATTTAATTTGATTTTTTGAGCGAAACATGCATTTTGAAAAGGTTCATAAAATCTAATTTTCAAATGATTTTTTGACCGAAACTTGCATTTCAAAAAAGTTCATATAATCTAATTTTCAAATGATTTTTTGCATGGACTTACATCATAACCTTCCCTCATAAAATATAGAAATGATATGAAAAGTTTTGTATCATTTTGAGCAGTCCTCGATTTAATTTGTTTTTAGCGTAAAATATATTATGATTTTTTGACCGAAACATGCATTTCAAAAAAGGATCATATAATCTAATTTTCAAATTATTTTTTGCATGGACATCCATCATAACCTTCCCTCGTAAAATATAGAAATGATATGAAAAATATTGTATCATTTCTAGCAGTCATCGATTTAATTTGAATTTTTCACCGAAACTTGTGTACACTAGTTTATAATATACTATATTTTTTAGACAGAAACTTGCATTACGATAAGTTTTATAGAAGCTAATTTGCAGATGATTTTTTTGCATGGACATCCATCACAACCTTCCCGTTTCACATATATAAATGATCTGAAAAGTTTCTTATAATCTAAATAGTCCTCGATTTAATTCGACTTTTTGACCAAAACTAGAATAAACTAGTGAAGGCTTTACCTTACACCCCTACACTTAATCCCATACGCCTACATCAATTTTTTTGGGACCAAATTGCCCTTGTATAAATAGTTAATAAATCAAATTTACTTTCCATTTTTACCATTCGTCCAAAGTTACAGAGAGAAATTTTTTTTTGATTTTCAGACGTGTTTACCGGAAGACTATAAGTAAGTCTTCCGGTTTGAAAATTTGTTTACCGGAAGAGTTTGTGAAAGTCTTCCGGTACCGGAAGACTTTATGAAAGTCTTCCGGAATGATTAAAATGACTACCGAAAGACTTCATCAAAGTCTTTCGGAATGATGCGTTTTAAAATGACTACCGAAAGACTTTGATGAAGTCTTCCGGAATGATTTTTTTAAAAAAGTGTGTACCGGAAGACTTGAAGAAAGTCTTCCGGAAATTTATTTTTTTTTAATTTTTTTTAAATTAAATAATTGTTTTATTGTTTTTTTTCCAGTGGTGCGTTCACGAGGCAGAGATGGGAGGATACCAGTTCGATCGATGGGACGGGGCGATACGAGTAGGACACACGCAGATGATGTTGGTACATCTGCAGCTGTAGCAGACCCTGTGGGGTATCCTGGAGGTCCGTACGATACAAATATTTTGGTTTCGTACGAGCATCATGTGGCTAGACGTGTATGGTTTGGTGAGGTAAGGAAATTATAATTATTTAGTTTTGAATAAAAACCGAAATTATTAGTAGCTATTATATAATTTGTTTAATTTTATTTGATTTCAGGAGAGAGGGGCAAAGAAGGAATTGAAGGTGGCGGGACATGGGTTGAAGTTGACCCAAATGGTTCCACAGCAGCTTCCACCGGAGATTGATGGTATCATATCTAGGTCCGGTTTAGCTTCCTTAAAGAGATCAAGTTTGAAGAAGATTGATGCAAACTTGGTTTCTGAATTTGTGGAGAGGTGGCATATAGAGACATCTTCATTTCACCTGCCGTTCGGTGAAATGACGATTACTCTAGATGATGTGGCATGTCTGCTTCATTTGCCTATCAGGGGGGTATTCTGGAACCCTCAACCCATCAGTGAGGAGCTAGCCATTGAGTGGGCGGTTGACTATCTTGGAGTGTCATCGAGAGTGGCACTATTCCAGGTTCGTGAGTGCAGAGGTTCGTACTTCAAGATAGAGTGGTTATATGATCGATTCGTAGAGCATCGAGCAGCTTCATCATGGGCATTTGCGACCAGATGTTATTTGATGGTGTTAGTGGGTTGCACGATCTTTGCGGATAAGTCGTTTACACTCGTGGAGGCGCGATACTTGGCATTATTTAGGGACCTGAATGAGTTGTCCAACTATAGTTGGGCAACAACTGCATTGGTGACACTGTATAGGTTTCTTGGAGATGCGTCTATGTTTAGTTGCAAACAGCTTGGTGGTTATCCGACTCTCTTACATGTATATATTTAAATTCAGTTTATTGATATTTTTTTAGTCTAATGTTAATTTTATTATGTTAAAGTTATATATTTAAATTCAGTTTATTGATTTTCTTTTAAGTATAATTTTAATTTTATTATGTTCATTATGTTATATTTAATTATTATGTTATTGTTTTTTTAACAGTGCTGGATTCATGAGTATTTTCCTACACTTGGGAAAAAAGGAGAGAATTGGATACCTGCTCAGAACTGTGGTCTCCCGCGAGCGATGAGGTGGACGTACAAACAGGGGGCGTTAAAGGTGGATGAGTTGCGACCCATTATGGATGAGCTGACACCGACCGATGTCATATGGAGGCCGTTTGAGGATCATAGAGTTCATCGTCGTTTTGATGAGATTTCTCTATTTAGGGGTTGTTTGAGGTGGGGAGATACTATTGTTCCATACATGCCTGACAGGTGTCTTCGACAGTTTGGATACCGTCAGTACATTCCACCTGCACCTATTGATCCTAGGATGGCTGGTGATATTGATATTGAGTGGATTAGTTACACCCATAGCGTTGGCCAGGTGATTCGTTCTGCTGCACTGACGACTACCCCATTTGAGGTAGATGATGGATACCTTGAGTGGTATTATCGTGTTTCGCATCCTCGATTGGTACCTCCTACCCATGATGAGCCGCCAATTGCATCTATTCCTGATTACGATGCGGGACCATCTGATCCTGCATGGGGTTCCGTGTCTACCTTGATTCATCGCTACCTTCAGCAGAATGCAGCTGAAGAGGATGATCCACATTTTGCTGATTTGTTTGCAGCTTTACGTATTGCTCGTTCACAGTGATGTATAGTTATGTTTATGTCATATTATTTTTTAGACTTTGTTTCTTAATATATTGACATTTGAACTTATATGTACGATCATATTTATGTTATATGTTATTTATAGTTTTTCGACAAAAAAATTGAAATTAAAATTTAATTCATGAATGTGAAATTAAAAATGAATAACATAGTGAAATTAAAACATATAATATAATTCATGAAATTAAAAATGAATAACATAGTTTATAATTCATAATGTGTTTGTAATATAGGCGTAAGTTATTGCCAATGTTGTAGACGTGCAGCAAATCCTACCATCCACGATGTTGCTGCTGGATAACGAAAGTTCTTCCAATCTGTTGTCACTGGTGGCAATGGAAATCCTTCTTTCATGTTAACCTATATTCAAAATTAAACAATACATTATTTAACATTACTCAAATAATTTACTAATAATATCAAATTATAACAATGTTTACCTGAATCCAATGATTTGAGTTTACAAATCCAATGCAATAAAATGAGACATTTGGTGAGAATGTAGTTGTCATAGGGAAGAAAGTCAAACATTCGACTCCTAAACAGACAAGTACCACGTTATACCGATTCGCAATCACGTAACCCATATCTGGTAGAGTCAACCATTTATTTATTGGTTGAGAACCACTTCCCTCTATCTTCAAAGAATCTCTCACTTCAGCTAACCGATCAACAAATAAATTGGCATATAAAGCTGATCTTTCATTATGTATAATTTCCAATTCTAAGTCCCGATGAACCATTGGCCAACCATCTTCAGCATAACCCCGCAATGAAGCAATCACTCTAAATCCACAATTACCATATGACAATACGTTGACTACGTCATCAATAAATGACCTAATATGATAAGGAAATTGAAGGATGAACCATTTAGATGATTGTGAAGTTTGTGCTAATTTTAACTTCTTTTTCACAGGTTGTGATGGTTGAGATTTCTTTTTTGAATTTTGTGATGGTTGAGATTGTCGTTGTGAAGATTGTGATGCTTGATCAACATATTCATGATACGAAGGATCCCTGTAAACATCATACCCTTCAGGTTTTTTGTCTTTTTTCTTGACTCCACCTTTTGTCTTTATTTTTTCAGGTGGTGCTAACAAGAAGTCGTTGTGGGAAATGCAAGTTCATAAACCCTACTATGTAATGCCCTTCTTCCAACAACATCTTGTGACCTATACCTTTTCCATAACTCATCCATTGTAGATTTCATAACCACATCTGATTACTCATCTAAGTCTTCTTCCAATTTAATTTCCATACTTAGTTTCCTCCAATGTACATGCACAGCCTCAATTGGTATCGGAATACCACTAATTCTATACCCTTCCAACTCACACGTGCAAGGTAATCCATAGGTTGTTCTAAGAGTACATCGACATCTGTCCTTGTTAGTTCCAATATAATCAACTCTAGTTAACTCTTCAGCAACGCGCCTCAATGCAGCTCGTGACACTGAAGTACGTAAATATGTGTAAAATGGACTTGAATAGACATGTGCAACTTCATACACACTCTTTTGAAAAGAAGCTCGAATGTTGCTAATTTGTATCTTTAAGTTATCATTCATGGCCTCCCAACATTTGACCATGTCACCTATACTGTTTCCCAACATCTACTTTAACTTCCAATGAGCAGACTCAACCCTATAATAATACATATTTAAAGTAAGTAAGAAAAATACAAAATTCACAAAAAGTATATTTTGGATCTAAATCAAAACATACCGATTAGTCGTCGTGTTACCCATATGTAGGACTCGATTAATCCATGAGCAAACAAACCTTTGTCTATGTGGTGTCAACCATGTGTCGTTCACGTACTCAAAAAATTTAGGACAATCAACACACTCTTGCTCAAGTTCTTTTAAATGTTGAGCATACTCAACCTCATCACTAGCCCATACAACATCCGTCCATAATTTTCCAATTGACTCCTGCATATCAGGAGCCACTAATAGTTTCCTTTTTGCACCAACATTTTTGTTAATGTGAAACTGACATAGCAAATTATTTGTCCGTGGAAACACAGTCTCAATGGCTTTCATCAAAGCAAGATCTCTATCTGTCATCATAACTTGTGGAAATAAATCTTTCTTCACAAACAATTGTTTAAGCTTATCTAACACCCAACAAAAAGTCTCAGTCAGCTCAGACTCAATATACGCAAATGCGACAGCAAAAGTCAACTCGGTTGATGTCATGCCAACAATTTCAAACAAAGGTTGCCTGTATTTGTTTGTCTTATAAGTTCTATCCATAACTAACACAATAGGAAACATATTCAACAACTTAACTGAATCTGGATGTGCCCAAAATATATCTTTAATAACTTCAGAGTCGTCTCTTTTTCTACTCCAATAAACATAACCTGCAGCCTTGATAAGCTTAAACAAATGTTGTATCTCACTTCTAGGACCTCTTATCTCTTTTTCCATCATACTCTTTTGCTTGTATATTTGTGTGATCCGAGTGACACAATCTGGATCTCGCTCGTACAAGGAATGCAATATATTTCTAGGTGCAACCTTTCTCTTTGTTAAATCAGCAACATGTTGCTTTTGATCTGCTGTCAACCTACCAACAAATGAGTGACCTTCTAATCTATCAGGTAAATCATGGTTATGAACGCCACATTTTACATCAATCTTCCATCCAGATCCATCTTTTGTCGGAGTTGACCTGATCTTAAATGGACATCCGCATTTTTTGGTCGCACTTTCTATTCCACTACGAATATCCTTGTATTTCCCACCTTTATCGCAACCAAATATTATTTTGTTACTTCTTCCTCTCTTGCCTGTTTGTGTATCTGAACGAGTGATGATGACCGTCACTTTATTTCGTAATCTGGTGTCTTTGACCCATCTTATCACCTCTTCTCGTGTACCAAATCTATCTGACATTGTAAATACATCTGATGTATTCACACATATCAGTTCTTTTTCGTATAAAGGTACTGCACCTACAAAATAAAAATATTTTTTTAAAAAAAGAATAAAAAAAAAAAATTACAAACCGGAAGACTTTATGCAAGTCTTCCGGTATTGTACTCTTACAATACCGGAACACTTACATAAAGTCTTCCGGTACACATATTCGTAGATACCGGAAGACTTAATAAAAGTCTTCCGTTCCGGAACACTTTTATTAAGTCTTCCGGTGAGCAAACATTACAATACCGGAAGACTTACACAAAGTCTTCCAGTATGTTAATTAACGTACCGGAACTCATCTAAAAAGTCTTCCGGAACGTGTATTTTTGGACCACTTTTTACTATAATCTGACGGTCTGACACAAATGGTAAAAAAAAATAATAATAAAATAATAATATAATAAAATATAATAAGGTTAAAATGGGCATTTTGAAAAAATTGTGGGGGTAAAGGTATGGGTGTAGGGGTATATGGTAAAGCCTCTTAAACTAGTGTATAATATTTATTATATTTTGACCAAAACTTGCATTTCAAAAAGTTTCATCGAATTAAATTTTGAGATGATTTTTTGCACGGACTTCCATCATAACCTTCCCTCGTAAAATATATCAATAAACTGAAACGTTTCGTATCATATCGAGCAGTCCTCGATTAAATTTGATTTTTTTGACCAAAACTAGTATAAACTAGTGTATAATATACTAAGATTTTTTGACCGAAACTTGCATTTCGAAATATTTTATAGAAGTTAATTTTCAGATGATATTTTGCATGGACTTCCATCATAACCTTCCCTCGTAACATATATAAATGATCTGAAAAGTTTCGTATCATTTCGAACAATTTCCGATTTAATTTGATTTTTTTAACGAAACTAATATAAAATAGTGTATAATATATTATAATTTTTGACCAAAATTTGCATTTCGAAAAGGTTCATAGAATCTAATATTCAAATGATTTTTTGCATGGCCTTCCATCATAACCTTCCCACGTAAAATATAGAAATGATCTGAAAATTTTTGTATCATTTCGAGCAGTCCTCGATTTAATTTGATTTTTTGACCGAAACTTGTGTAAACTAGTTTATAATATACTATGATTTTTTGACAGAAACATGCATTTCGATAAGTTTTATAGAAGCTAATTTTCAGATGATTTTTTGCATGGACTTCCGTCATTACCTTCCCTTGTAACATATATAAATGATCTAAAAAGTTTCTTATAATTGGAACAATCCTCGATTTAATTCGACTTTTTGACCGAAACTAGAATAAACTAGTGTATAATATTTATGATTTTTTGACCGAAACTTGGATTTCAAAAACTTTCATAGAATCTAATTTTCAGATGATTTTTTGCACGTACTTCCATCATTACCTTCCCTCGTAAAATATATCAATAATCTGAAAATTTTCGTATCATTTCGAGCATTCCTCGATTTAATTTGATTTTTTTGACCGAAACTAGTTTAAAATAATGTATAATATACTATGTTTTCTTACAGAAACTTGCATTTCGATAAGTTTTATAGAAGCTAATTTTCAGATGATTTTTTGCATGAACTTCCATCATAACCCTCCCTTGCAACATATATAAATGATCTGAAAAGTTTCTTATAATTGGAATAGTCCTCGATTTAATTCGACTTTTTGACCTAAACTAGAATAAACTAGTGTATAATATTTATGATTTTTTGACCGAAACTTGCATTTCAAAAAGTTTCATAGAATCTAACTTTCAGATGATTTTTTACACTGACTTCCATCATAACCTTTCCTCGTAAAATATATCAATAAACTGAAAAGTTTCGTATCATTTCGAACAGTCCTCGATTAAATTTAATTTTTTTGACCAAAACTAGTATAAACAAGTGTATAATATACTATGATATTTTTACATTAACTTGAATTTCGAAAAGTTTTATAGAAGTTAATTCTCTAATGATTTTTTTCATGGACTTCCAACATAACTTTCCCTCGTAACATATATAAATGATCTGAAAAGTTTCGTATCATTTTGAACAATTTCCGATTTAATATGATTTTTTGAACGAAACTAGTATAAAATAGTGTATAATATATTATAATTTTTGACCGAAATTTGCATTTCGAAAAGGTTCATAGAATCTAATTTTCAAATGATTTTTTGCATGGCCTTCCATCAAAACCTTCCCTCGTAAAATATAGAAATGATCTGAAAAATATTGTATCATTTCAAGCAGTCCTCGATTAAATTTGATTTTTTGACCGAAACTTGTGTAAACTAGTTTATAATATACTATGATTTTTTGACAGAAACATGCATTTCGATAAGTTTTATAGAAGCTAATTTTTAGATGAATTTTTTGCATGGACTTCCATCATAACCTTCCCTTGTAACATATATAAATGATCTAAAAAGTTTTTTATAATTGGAATAGTCCTCGATTTAATTCGACTTTTTGGCCGAAACTAGAATAAACTAGTGTATAATATTTAAGATTTTTTGACTGAAACTTGCATTTCAAAAACTTTCATAGAATCTAATTTTCAGATGTTTTTTTGCACGTACTTCCATCATAAGCTTCCCTCGTTAATTATATCAATAATCTGAAAAGTTTCGTATCATTTCGAGCATTCCTCGATTTAATTTGATTTTTTGACCGAAACTAGTTTAAAATAGTGTATAATATACTATTTTTTTTTACAAAAACTTGCATTTCGATATGTTTTATAGAAGTTAATTTTCAGATGATTTTTTGCATGAACTTCCATCATAACCCTCCCTTTTAAAATATATAAATGATCTGAAAAGTTTCTTATAGTTGGAATAGTCCTCGATTTAATTCGACTTTTTGACTGAAACTAGAATAAACTAGAGTTTAATATTTATGATTTTTTGACCGAAACTTGAATTTTTAAAAGTTTCATAGAATCTAATTTTCAGATGATTTTTCACATTTACTTCCATCATAACCTTCCCTCGTAAAATATATCAATAATCTGAAAAAGTTTCATATCATTTTGAGCAGTCCTCGATTAAATTTGATTTGATTTTATCGAAACTAGTATAAACTTATGTATAATATACTATGATTTTTTGACCGAACCTTGCATTTCGAAAAGTTTTATAGAAGTTAATTTTCAGATGATTTTTTGCACGGACTTCCAACATAACCTTCCCTCGTAACATATATAAATGATCTGAAAAGTTTCGTATCAATTCGAACAATTTCCAATTTAATTTGATTTTTTGAATGAAACTAGTATAAAATAGTTTATAATATATTATGATTTTTTGACAGAAACTTGCATTTTGAAATGATCTGAAAAGTTTCGTATCCTTTCGAGCAGTCCTCGATTTAATTTGATTTTTGACCAAAACTAGTGTATAATATACTATGATTTTTTGACAGAAACTTGCACTTTGAAAAGTTTTATAGAAGTTAATTTTCAGATGATTTTTTGCATGGTTTTGCATCATAAATTTCCCTCGTAACATATTTAAATGATCTGAAAAGTTTCGTATCATTTCGAATAGTTTCCAATTTAATTCGACTTTTTGAACGAAACTAGAATAAACTAGTGGATAATATTTATGATTTTTTTGACCGAAACATGCATTTCAAAAACATTCATAGAATTTAATTTTCAGATGATTTTTTGCACGAACTTCCATCATAACTTTCCCTCGTAAAATATATAATTAATCGGAAAAGTTTCGTATCATTTCGAGCAGTCCTCGATTTAATTTGATTTTTGAGCGAAACTAGTTTAAAATAGTGTATAATATACTATGATTTTTCTTACAGAAACTTACATTTCGATAAGTTTTATAGAAGCTAATTTTCAGATGATTTCTTGCATGGACTTCCATCATAACCATCCCTTGTAACATCTATAAATGATCTGAAAAGTTTCTTATAATTCGAACAATCCTCGATTTAATTTGACTTTTTGACCGAAACTAGAATAAATTAGTGTATAATATTTATGTTTTTTTGACCGAAACTTGCATTTCAAAAACATTCATAGAAACTAATTTTCAGATGATATTTCACATTTACTTCCATCATAACCTTCCCTCGTAAAATATATCAATAATCTGAAAAGTTTCATATCATTTTGAGCAGTCCTCGATTAAATTTGATTTGATTTTATCGAAACTAGTATAAACTTATGTATAATATACTATGATTTTTTGACCGAACCTTGCATTTCGAAAAGTTTTATAGAAGTTAATTTTCAGATGATTTTTTGCACGGACTTCCAACATAACCTTCCCTCGTAACATATATAAATGATCTGAAAAGTTTCGTATCAATTCGAACAATTTCCAATTTAATTTGATTTTTTGAATGAAACTAGTATAAAATAGTTTATAATATATTATGATTTTTTGACAGAAACTTGCATTTTGAAATGATCTGAAAAGTTTTGTATCCTTTCGAGCAGTCCTCGATTTAATTTGATTTTTGACCAAAACTAGTGTATAATATACTATGATTTTTTGACAGAAACTTGCACTTTGAAAAGTTTTATAGAAGTTAATTTTCAGATGATTTTTTGCATGGTTTTGCATCATAAATTTCCCTCGTAACATATTTAAATGATCTGAAAAGTTTCGTATCATTTCGAATAGTTTCCAATTTAATTCGACTTTTTGAACGAAACTAGAATAAACTAGTGGATAATATTTATGATTTTTTTGACCGAAACATGCATTTCAAAAACATTCATAGAATTTAATTTTCAGATGATTTTTTGCACGAACTTCCATCATAACTTTCCCTCGTAAAATATATAATTAATCGGAAAAGTTTCGTATCATTTCGAGCAGTCCTCGATTTAATTTGATTTTTGAGCGAAACTAGTTTAAAATAGTGAATAATATACTATGATTTTTCTTACAGAAACTTACATTTCGATAAGTTTTATAGAAGCTAATTTTCAGATGATTTCTTGCATGGACTTCCATCATAACCATCCCTTGTAACATCTATAAATGATCTGAAAAGTTTCTTATAATTCGAACAATCCTCGATTTAATTTGACTTTTTGACCGAAACTAGAATAAATTAGTGTATAATATTTATGATTTTTTGACCGAAACTTGCATTTCAAAAACATTCATAGAATCTAATTTTCAGAGGATATTTTGCACGAACTTCCATAATAAGCTTCCCTCATAAAATATATCAATAATCTGAAAAGTTTCATACGATTTCGAGCATTCCTCGATTAAATTTGTTTTTTTTACCGAAACTAGTATAAACTAGTGTATAATATACTATGATTTTTTGTCCGAACCTTGCATTTCGAAAAGTTTTATAGAACTTAATTTTCAGATGATTTTTTGCATGGACTTCCATCATAACCTTCCCTCGTAACATATATAAATGATCTGATAAGTTTAGTATCAATTCGAACATTTTCCGATTTAATTTGATTTTTTGAACGAAACTAGTATAAAATAGTGTATAATATATAATGATTTTTTGACCGAAACTTGCATTTCGAAAAGGTTCATAGAATCTAATTTTCAAATGATTTTTTGCATGTACTTCCATCATAACCTTCCTTCGTAAAATATAGAAATGATCTGAAAAGTTTCGTATCATTTTGAGAAGTCCTCGAATTAATAAGATTTTTTGACCCAAACTAGTGTTTAATATACTATGGTTTTTTGACAGAAACTTGCATTTTGAAAAGTTTTATTGAAGTTAATTTTCAGATGATTTTTTGCATGGACTTCCATTATAACCATCCCTCGTAACATATATAAATGATCTGAAAAGTTTCATATCATTTCAGACAGTTTCCGATTTAATTTGATTTTTTGGACGAAACTAGTAAAAAATAGTGTAAAATATATTATGATATTTTGAGCGAAACTTGCATTTTGAAAAGGTTCATATTATCTAATTTTCAAATGATTTTTTGATATAAACTTGCATTTCAAAAATGTTCATATAATCTAATTTTCAAAGGATTTTTTACATGGACTTTCATCATAACCTTCCCTCGTAAAATATATAAATGATCTAAAAATATTTGTATCATTTCGAGCAGTCCTCGATTTAATTTGTTTTTTTGACCGAAACTTGTGTAAACAAGTGTATAATATACTATGATTTTTTGACAGAAACTTGCATTTTGATAAGTTTTATAGAAGCTAATTTTCAGATGATTTCTTGCATGGACTTCCATCATAACCATCCCTTGTAACATCTATAAATGATCTGAAAAGTTACTTATAATTGGAACAATCCTCGATTTAATTCGACTTTTTGACCGAAACTAGAATAAATTAGTGTATAATATTTATGATTTTTTTACCGAAACATTCATTTCAAAAACTTTCATAGAATCTAATTTTCAGATGATTTTTTGCACGGACTTCCATCATAAGCTTCCCTCATAAAATATATCAATAATCAAAAAAGTTTCGTATCATTTTGAGCAATCCTCGATTAAATTTGATTTTTTTACCGAAACTTGTATAAACTAGTGTATAATATACTATGATTTTTTAACCGAACCTTGCATTTCGAAAAGTTTTATCGAATTTAATTTTCAGATGATTTTTTGCAGGGACTTCCATCATAACCTTCCCTCGTAACATATATAAATGATCTTAAAAGTTTCTTATCAATTAAAATAGTTCCCGATTTAATTTGATATTTTGAAAGAAACTAGTATAAAATAGTGTATAATTTATTATGATTATTTAACCGAAACATGCATTTCGAAAAGGTTCATAGAATCTAATTTTCAAATGATTTTTTTCATGTACTTCCATCATAACCTTCCCTCGTAAAATATAGAAATGATCTGAAAAGTTTCGTATAATTTTGAGTAGTTCTCGATTTAATTTGATTTTTCGACCGAAACTAGTGTATAATATACTATGACTTTTTACATGAACTTGCATTTCGAAAAGTTTTATAGAAGTTAATTCTCAAGTGATTTTTTGCATGGACTTCCATCATAAGTTTCCCTCAAAACATATTTAAATGATCTGAAAAGTTTCGTATCATTTCGAACAGTTTCCAATTTAATTCGACTTTTTGACCGAAACTAGATTAAACTAGTGGATAATATTTATGATTTTTTTGACCGAAACTTGAATTTCAAAAACTTTCGTAGAATCTAATTTTCAGATGAAATTTTGCACGGAACTCATCATAACCTTCCCTCGTAAAATATATCAATAATCTGAAAAGTTTGTTATCATTTCGAGTTGTCCTAGATTTAATTTGATTTTTTGACCGAAACTAGTTTAAAATAGTGTATAATATACTATGATTTCTTTTACAGAAACTTGCATTTCGATAAGTTTTATAGAAGCTAATTTTCAGATGATTTTTTGCAAGAACTTCCATCATAACCCTTCCATGTAACATATATAAATGATCTGAAAAGTTTCTTATAATTAGAACAATCCTTGATTTAATTCGACTTTTTGACCGAAACTAGAATAAACTAGTGTATATATTTATGATTTTTTAACCGAAACATGCATTTCAAAAAGTTTCATAGAATCTAATTTTCAGATGATTTTTCGCATGTATGTCCATCATAACCTTCCCTCGTAAAGTATATCAATACTCTGAAAAGTTTAGTATCATTTCGAGCAGTCCTCGATTAAATTTGATTTTCTTTACCGACACTAGTATAAACTAGTGTATAATATACTATGATTTTTTGACCGAACCTTGCATTTCGAAAAGTTTTATAGAAGTTAATTTTCAGATGATTTTTTTCATGGACTTCCATCATAACCTTCCCTCGTAACATATATAAATGATCTGAAAAGTTTAGTTTCAATTCGAACAGTTTCTGATTTAAATTGATTTTTTGAACAAAACTAGTATAAAATAGTGTATAATATATTATGATTTTTTGACCGAAACTTGCATTTCGAAAAGGTTCATAGAATCTAATTTTCAAATGATTTTGTTGCATGTACTTCCATCATAACCTTCCCTCGTAAATATAGAAATGACCTGAAAAGTTTCGTATCATTTCGAGAAGTCCTCGATTTAATTTGATTTTTTAACGAAACTAGTGTATAATATGCTATGATTTTTTGACAGAAACTTGCATTTTGAAAAGTTTTTTAGAAGTTAATTTTCAGATGATTTTTTTGCATGGACTTCCATTATAACCATCCCTCGTAACATATGTAAATGATCTGAAAAGTTTCATATCATTTCAGACAATTTCCGATTTAATTTGATTTTTTTGGTCGAAACTAGTAAAAAATAGTGTAAAATATATTTTGATTTTTTGAGCGAAACTTCCATTTGTAAAAGGTTCATATAATCTAATTTTCAAATGATTTTTTGATCGAAACTTTCATTTCAAAAAGGTTCATATAATCTAATTTTCAAATGATTTTTTGCATGGACTTCCATCATAACCTTCCCTCGTAAAATATAGAAATGATCTGAAAAGTTTTGTATCATTTCGAGCAGTCCTCGATTTAATTTTTTTTGACCGAAACTTGTGTAAACTAGTGTATAATATACTATGGACTTCCATTTTTAAATGGTTCATATAATCTAATTTTTAAAAGATTTTTTGATTGAAACTTGCATTGAAAAAACTTCCATAGAATCTAATATTCAGATGATTTTTTACATGGACTTCCTTCATAACCTTCCCTCGTAAAATATATCAATAATCAGAAAAGTTTCGTATCATTTCGAGCAATCCTCGATTAAATTTGAATTTTTTACCGAAACTAGTATAAACTAGTGTATAATATACTATGATTTTTTGACAGAACCTTGCATTTCTAAATTTTTTATATAAATTAATTTTCAGATGATTTTTTGCATGGAATTCCATCATAACCTTCCCTCGTAACATATATAAATGATCTTCAAAGTTTCTTATCAATTCAAACAGTTTCCGATTTAATTTAATATTTTGAAAGAAACTAGTATAAAATAGTGTATAATTTATTATGATTTTTTGACCGAAACATGCATTTCGAAAAGGTTTATAGAATCTTATTTTCAAATGATTTTTTGCATGTACTTCCATCATAACCTTCCCTCGTAAAATATAGAAATGATCTGAAATTTTTTTGGAATTTCGAGCAATTCTTGTTTTAATTTTATTTTTTGACCGAAACAAGTGTATAATATACTATGATTTTTTTACATTAACTTGCATTTTAAAAAGTTTTATAGAAGTTATTTCTCAGATGATTTTTTGCATGGACTTCCATCATAAGTTTCCCTCGTAACATATTTAAATGATCTGAAAAGTTTCGTATCATTTCGAACAATTTCCAATTTAATTCGACTTTTTGACCGAAACTAGAATAAACTAGTGGATAATATTTATGATTTTTTTGACCGAAACTTGCATTTCAAAAACTTTCATAGAATCTAATTTTCAGATGATTTTTTGCACGAAACTCATCATAACCTTCCCTCGTAAAATATATCAATAATCTGAAAAGTTTCGTATCATTTCGAGCAATCCTCGATTTAATTTGATTTTTTGACCGAAACTAGTTTAAAATAGTGTATAATATACTATGATTTTTTTTACAGAAACTTGCATTTCGATAAGTTTTATAGAAGCTAATTTTCAGATGATTTTTTTGCAAGAACTTCCATCATAACCTTCCCTTTTTTGAACTTCCATCATAATTGGAACAATCCTCAAATTAATTCGACTTTTTTGACCGAAACTAGTGTATAATATACTCTGATTTTTTTACATTAACTTGCTTTTCGAATTTTTTTATAGAAGTTAATTCTCAAATGATTTTTTGCATGGACTTCCATCATAAGTTTCCCTCGTAACATATTTAAATGATCTGAAAAGTTTAGTATCATTCGAACAGTTTCCAATTTAATTCGACTTTTTGACTGAAACTAGAATAAACTAGTGGATAATATTTATGGTTTTTTTGACCGAAACTTGCATTTCAAAAACTTTCATAGAATCTAATTTTCAGATGATTTTTTGCACGGAACTCATCATAATCTTCCCTCTTTAAATATATCAATAATCTGAAAAGTTTCGTATCATTTCGAGCAGTCCTCGATTTAATTTGATTTTTTGACCGAAACTAATTTAAAATAGTGTATAATATACTATGATTTTTTTTTTACAGAAACTTGCATTTCAATAAGTTTTATAGAAGCTAATTTTCAGATGATTTTTTTGCAAGAACTTGCAATATAACCCTCCCTTTTAACATATATAAATGATCTAAAAAGTTTCTTATAATTGGAACAATCCTTGATTTAATTTGACTTTTTGACCAAAACTAGAATAAACAAGTGTATAATATTTATGATTTTTTAAACGAAACTTGCATTTCAAAAAGTTTCATAGAATCTAAATTTCAGATGATTTTTCGCAAGTATTTCCATCATAACCTTCCCTCGTAAAATATATCAATAATTTGAAATGTTTCGTATCATTTCGAGTAGTCCTCGATTAAATTTGATTTTTTTTTACCGAAACTAGTATTAACTAGTGTATAATATACTATGATTTTTTTGACTGATCCTTGCATTTCGAAAGGTTTTATAGAAGTTAACTTTCAGATGATTTTTTGCATGGACTTCCATCATAACCTTCCCTCGTAACATATATAAATGATCTGAAACGTTTAGTATCAATTCGAACAGTTTCTGATTTAATTTGATTTTTCGAACGAAACTAGTATAAACTAGTATAAAATAGTGTATAATATATTATGATTTTTTGACTGAAACTTGCATTTCGAAAAGGTTCATAGAATCTAATTTTCAAATAATTTTTTGCATGTACTTCCATCATAACCTTCCCTCGTAAAATATAGAAATGATCTGAAAAGTTTCGTATCATTTCGAGAATTCCTCGATTTAATTTGACTTTTTGACCGAAACTAGTGTATAATATACTATTATTTTTTGACAGAAACTTGCATTTTGAAAAGTTTTATAGAAGTTAATTTTCAGATGACTTTTTGCATGGACTTCCATAATAACCATCGCTCGTAACATATGTAAATGATCTGAAAAGTTTCATATCATTTCAAACAATTTTCGATTTAATTTGATTTTTTGGACGAAACTAGTAATAAATAGTGTAAAATATATTATGATTTTTTGAGCGAAACTTCCATTTTGAAATAGTTCATATAATCTAATATTCAAATGATTTTTTGATCGAAACTTGCATTAAAAAATGGTTCATATAATCTAATTTTCAAATGATTTTTTGCATGGACTTCCATCATAACCTTCCCTCGCAAAATATATAAATGATCTGAAAAGTTTTGTATCATTCTAAGCAGTCCTCGATTTAATTTGTTTTTTTTGACCGAAACTTGTGTAAACTAGTGTATAATATACTGTGATTTTTTTGACAGAAACTTGCATTTTGATAAGTTTTATTGAACTTAATTTTCAGATGATTTCTTGCATGGACTTCCATTATAACCATCCCTTGTAACATCTATAAATGATCTGAAAAGTTTCTTATAATTGGAACAATCCTCGATTTAATTCGATTTTTTGATCGAAACTAGAATAAATTAGTGTATAATATTTACGATTTTTTGACCGAAACTAGAATAAATTAGTGTATAATATTTATGATTTTTTGACCGAAACTTGCATTTCAAAGACATTCATAGAATCTAATTTACAGATGATTTTTTGCACGGACTTCCATCATAACTTTCCCTCGTAAAATATATCAATAATCAGATAAGTTTCGTATCATTTCGAGTAATCCTCGATTAAATTTGATTTTTTTTACCGAAACTAGTATAAACTAGTGTATAATATACTATGTTTTTTTGACCGAACCTTGCATTTCGAAAAGTTTTATTGAAGTTAATTTTCAGATGATTTTTGCATGGACTTCCATCATAACCTTCCCTCGTAACATATATAAATGATCTGAAAAGTTTCTTATCAATTTGAATAGTTTCCGATTTAATTTAATATTTTGAAAGAAACTAGTATAAAATAGTGTATAATATATTATAATTTTTTGAACGAAACATGATTTTCGAAAAGGTTCATAGAAACATAACCTTCCCTGGTAACATATATAAATGATCTGAAAAGTTTCTTATCAATTCGAACAGTTTCCAATTAAATTTGATTTTTTTAATGAAACTAGTATAAAATAGTGTATAATATATTATGATTTTTGAATGAAACGTGCATTTCGAAAAGGTTCATAGAATCTAATTTTCAAATGATTTTTTTGCATGTACTTCCATCATAACCTTCCCTCGTAAAATATAAAAATGATCTGAAACGTTTCGTATCATTTCGAGCAGTTCTCGATTTAATTTGATTTTTTGACGGAAACTAGTGTATAATATGCTATGATTTTTTTTCATTAACTTGCATTTCGAAAAGTTTTTTAGAAGTTAATTCTAAGATGATTTTTTGCATGGACTTCATTCATAACTTTCCCTCGTAAAATATTTTAATTATCTGAAAAGTTTCGTATCATTTCGAAAAGTTTCCAATTTAATTCGACTTTTTGACCGAAACTAGAATAAACTAGTGGATAATATTTATGATTTTTTTGACCGAAACTTGCATTTCAAAAACTTTCATAGAATCTAATTTTCAAATGAATTTTTGCACGGAACTCATCATAACCTTCCCTCGTAAAATATATCAATAATCTGAAAAGTTTGTTATCATTTCGAGTTGTCCTAGATTTAATTTGATTTTTTGACCGAAACTAGTTTAAAATAGTGTAAAATATACTATGATTACTTTTACAGAAACTTGCATTTCGATAAGTTTTATAGAAGCTAATTTTAAGATGATTTTTTGCAAGAACTTCCATCATAACCCTTCCTTGTAACATATATAAATGATCTGAAAAGTTTCTTATAATTAGAACAATCCTTGATTTAATTCGACTTTTTGACCGAAACTAGAATAAACTAGTGTATAATATTTATGATTTTTTAACCGAAACATGCATTTCAAAAAGTTTCATAGAATCTAATTTTCAGATGATTTTTCGCATGTATGTCCATCATAACCTTCCCTCGTAAAGTATATCAATACTCTGAAAAGTTTAGTATCATTTCGAGCAGTCCTCGATTAAATTTGAATTTTTTACCGAAACTAGTATAAACTAGTGTATAATATACTATGATTTTTTGACAGAACCTTGCATTTCGAATTTTTTTATATAAATTAATTTTCAGATGATTTTTTGCATGGAATTCCATCATAACCTTCCCTCGTAACATATATAAATGATCTTCAAAGTTTCTTATCAATTCAAACAGTTTCCGATTTAATTTAATATTTTGAAAGAAACTAGTATAAAATAGTGTATAATTTATTATGATTTTTTGACCGAAACATGCATTTCGAAAAGGTTTATAGAATCTAATTTTCAAATGATTTTTTGCATGTACTTCCATCATAACCTTCCCTCGTAAAATATAGAAATGATCTGAATTTTTTTTGGAATTTCGAGCAATTCTTGTTTTAATTTGATTTTTTGACCGAAACAAGTGTATAATATACTATGATTTTTTTAAATTAACTTGCATTTCGAAAAGTTTTATAGAAGTTATTTCTCAGATGATTTTTTGCATGGACTTCCATCATAAGTTTCCCTCGTAACATATTTAAATGATCTGAAAAGTTTCGTATCATTTCGAACAATTTCCAATTTAATTCGACTTTTTGACCGAAACTAGAATAAACTACTGGATAATATTTATGATTTTTTTGACCGAAACTTGCATTTCAAAAACTTTCATAGAATCTAATTTTCAGATGATTTTTTGCACGGAACTCATCATAACCTTCCCTCGTAAAATATATCAATAATCTGAAAAGTTTCGTATCATTTCGAGCAGTCCTCAATTTAATTTGATTTTTTGACCGAAACTAGTTTAAAATAGTGTATAATATACTATGATTTTTTTTTTTTACAAAAACTTGCATTTCGATAAGTTTTATAGAATCTAATTTTCAGATGATTTTTTGCAAGAACTTCCATCATAACCTTCCCTTTTAACATAAATAAATGATATAAAAAGTTTCATATAATTGGAACAATCCTCGAATTAATTCGACTTTTTGACCGAAACTAGTGTATAATATACTCTGATTTTTTTACATTAACTTGCTTTTCAAAATTTTTTATAGAAGTTAATTCTCAAATGATTTTTTGCATGGAGTTCCATCATAAGTTTCCCTCGTAATATATTTAAATGATCTGAAAAGTTTAGTATCATTCGAACAGTTTCCAATTTAATTCGACTTTTTGACCGAAACTAGAATAAACTAGTGGATAATATTTATGGTTTTTTTGACCAAAACTTGCATTTCAAAAACTTTCATAGAATCTAATTTTCAGATGATTTTTTGCACGGAACTCATCATAATCTTCCCTCGTTAAATATATCAATAATCTGAAAAGTTTCGTATCATTTCGAGCAGTCCTCGATTTAATTTGATTTTTTGACCGAAACTAGTTTAAAATAGTGTATAATATACTATGATTTTTTTTTTTACAGAAACTTGCATTTCGATAAGTTTTATAGAAGCTAATTTTCAGATGATTTTTTGCAAGAACTTGCAATATAACCCTCCCTTTTAACATATATAAATGATCTAAAAAGTTTCTTATAATTGGAACAATCCTTGATTTAATTCGACTTTTTGACCAAAACTAGAATAAACAAGTGTATAATATTTATGATTTTTTAACCGAAACTTACATTTCAAAAAGTTTCATAGAATCTAAATTTCAGATGATTTTTGTAAGTATTTCCATCATAACCTTCCCTCGTAAAATATATCAATAATTTGAAATGTTTCGTATCATTTCGAGCAGTCCTCGATTAAATTTGATTTTTTTTTACCGAAACTAGTATTAACTAGTGTATAATATACTATGATTTTTTTGATCGATCCTTGCATTTCGAAAAGTTTTATAGAAGTTAACTTTCAGATGATTTTTTGCATGGACTTCCATCATAACCTTCCCTCGTAACATATATAAATGATCTGAAACGTTTAGTATCAATTCGAACAGTTTCCGATTTAATTTGAAGTTTTGAACGAAACTAGTATAAACTAGTATAAAATAGTGTATAATATATTATGATTTTTTGACCGAAACTTGCATTTCGAAAAGGTTCATAGAATCTAATTTTCAAATAATTTTTTGCATGTACTTCCATCATAACCTTCCCTCGTAAAATATAGAAATGATCTGAAAAGTTTCGTATCATTTCGAGAATTCCTCGATTTAATTTGACTTTTTGACCGAAACTAGTGTATAATATACTATTATTTTTTGACAGAAACTTGCATTTTGAAAAGTTTTATAGAAGTTAATTTTCAGATGACTTTTTGCATGGACTTCCATTATAACCATCGCTCGTAACATATGTAAATGATCTGAAAAATTTCATATCATTTCAGACAATTTCCGATTTAATTTGATTTTTTGGACGAAACTAGTAATAAATAGTGTAAAATATAGTATGATTTTTTGAGCGAAACTTCCATTTTGAAATGGTTCATATAATCTAATATTCAAATGATTTTTTAATCGAAACTTGCATTTAAAAAAGGTTCATATAATCTAATTTTCAAATGATTTTTTGCATGGACTTCCATCATAACCTTCCCTCGCAAAATATATAAATGATCTGAAAAGTTTTGTATCATTCTAAGCAGTCCTCGATTTAATTTATTTTTTTGACCGAAACATGTGTAAACTAGTGTATAATATACTGTGATTTTTTTGACAGAAACTTGCATTTTGATAAGTTTTATTGAACCTAATTTTCAGACGATTTCTTGCATGGACTTCCATTATAACCATCCCTTGTAACATCTATAAATGATCTAAAAAGTTTCTTATAATTGGAACAATCCTCGATTTAATTCAATTTTTTTATCGAAACTAGAATAAATTAGTGTATAATATTTAAAATTTTTTGACAGAAACTAGAATAAATTAGTGTATAATATTTATGATTTTTTGACCGAAATTTGCATTTCAAAGAATTTCATAGAATCTAATTTACAGATGATTTTTTGCACGGACTTCCATCATAACTTTCCCTCGTAAAATATATCAATAATCAGATAAGTTTCGTATCATTTCGAGCAATCCTCGATTAAATTTGATTTTTTTTTACCGAAACTAGTATAAACTAGTGTATAATATACTATGTTTTTTTGAAAGAACCTTTCATTTCGAAAAGTTTTATTGAAGTTAATTTTCAGATGATTTTTGCATGGACTTCCATCATAACCTTCCCTCGTAACTTATATAAATGATCTGAAAAGTTTCTTATCAATTTGAATAGTTTCCGATTTAATTTAATATTTTGAAAGAAACTAGTATAAAATAGTGTATAATATATTATAATTTTTTGAACGAAACATGTTTTTCGAAAAGGTTCATAGAAACATAACCTTCCCTGGTAACATATATAAATGATCTGAAAAGTTTCTTATCAATTCGAACAGTTTCCAATTAAATTTGATTTTTTGAATGAAACTTGTATAAAATAGTGTATAATATATTATGATTTTTTGAATGAAACGTGCATTTAGAAAAGGTTCATAAAATCTAATTTTCAAATGATTTTTTTGCATGTACTTCCATCATAACCTTCCCTCGTAAAATATAGAAATGATCTGAAACGTTTCGTATCATTTCGAGCAGTTCTCGATTTAATTTGATTTTTTGACGGAAACAAGTGTATAATATACTATGATTTTTTTTTCATTAACTTGCATTTCGAAAAGTTTTTTAGAAGTTAATTCTAAGATGATTTTTTGCATGGACTTCCTTCATAACTTTCCCTCGTAAAATATTTTAATGATCTGAAAAGTTTCGTATCATTTCGAACAGTTTCCAATTTAATTCGACTTTTTGACTGAAACTAGAATAAACTAGTGGATAATATTTATGATTTTTGTGGCCGAAACTTGCATTTCAAAAACTTTCTTAGAATTTAATTTTCAGATGATTTTTTGCACGAACTTCCTTCATAACTTTCACTCGTAAAATATATAATTAATCTGAAAAGTTTTGTATCATTTCTAGCAGTCCTCGATTTAATTTGATTTTTTGACCGAAACTAGTTTAAAATAGTGTATAATATACTATGATTTTTCTTACAGAAACTTGCATTTCGATAAGTTTTATAGAAGCTAATTTTCAGATGATTTCTTGCAAGAACTTCTAACATAACCCTCCCTTGTAACATATATAAATGATCTGAAAAGTTTCTTATAATTGGAACAGTCCTCAATTTAATTCAACTTTTTGACCGAAACTAGAATAAATTAGTGTATAATATTTATGATATTTTGACCGAAACATGCATTACAAAAAGTTTCATAGAATCTAATTTTCAGATGATTTTTTGCAAGTACTTCCATCATAACCTTCCCTCGTAAAATATATCAATAATTTGAAAAGTTTCGTATCATTTCGAGCATTCCTCGTAAAATTTTATTTTTTGACCGAAATTAGTATAAACTAGTGTATAATATATAATGATTTTTTGATCGAACCTTGCATTTCGAAAAGTTTTATAGAAGTTAATTTTCAGATGAATTTTTGCATGGACTTCCATCATAACCTTCCCTCGTAACATATATAAATGATCTGAAAATTTTCGAATCATTTCGAACAGATTCCGATTAAATTTTATTTTTTGAACAAAACTAGTATAAAATAGTGTATAAGATATTATGATTTTTTGACAGAAACATGCATTTCGAAAAGGTTCATAGAATCTAATTTTCAAATGAGTTTTTGCATGTACTTCCATCATAACCTTCCCTTGTAAAATATAGGAAATGATCTAAAAATTTTCGTATCATTTCGAGAAGTCTTCGATTTAATTTGATTTTTTGACCGAAACTTGTGTAAACTAGTGTATAATATACTATGATTTTTTGACAGAAAATTGCATTTCGATAAGTTTTATAGAAGCTAATTTTCAGATGATTTCTTGCATGGATTCCATCATAACTATCCCTTGTAACATATATGAATGATCTGAAAAGTTTCTTATAATTGGAACAGTCCTCGATTTAATTCGACTTTTTGACCGAAACTAGAATAAGTTAGTGTATAATATTTATGATTTTTTGACCGAAACATGCATTCAAAAAGTTTCATAGAATCTAATTCTCAGATGATTTTTTTCATGTACTTCATCAGAACCTTTCCTCGTAAAATATATATATAATTTGAAAAGTTTCGTATCATTTCAAGCAATCCTCGTTAAATTTGATTTTTTGATCGAAATTAGTATAAACTAGTGTATATTATACAATAATTTTTTGACAGAACCTTGCATTTCGAAAAGTTTTATAAAAGTAAATTTTCTGATGATTTTTTGAATGGACTTCCATCATAACCTTCCCTCGAAACATATATAACTGATCTGAAAATTTTCGTATCATTTCGAACAGTTTCCAATTAAATTTGATTTTTTGAACGAAACTAGTATAAACTAGTATAAAAAAGTGTATAATATATTATGATTTTTTAACGAAACTTCCATTTTGAAAAGGTTCATAGAATCTAATTTTCAGATGATTTTTTGCATGTACTTCCATCATAACCTTCCCTTGTAAAATATAGAAATGATCAGAAAAGTTTTGTATCATTTTGAGCAGTCCTCGATTTAATTTGATTTTTATACCAAAACTTGTGTAAACTAGTGTATAATATACTATGTGTTTTTGACAGAAAATTGCATTTTGATAAGTTTTATAGAAGATAATTTTCAGATGATTTCTTGCATGGACTTCCATCATAACCATCCCTAGTAACATCTATAAATGATCTGAAACGTTTTTTATATATGGAACAGTCCTCAATTTAATTCGACTTTCCGACTGAAACTAGAATAAATTAGTGTATAATATTTATGATTTTTTGACCGAAACATGCATTTCATAACCTTCCCTCGTAAAATATATCAATAATCTGAAAAGTTTCGTATCATTTCGAGCATTCCTCGTTAAATTTAATTTTTCGACCGAAATTAGTATAATCTAGTGTATAATATACAATGATTTTTTGACCGAACCTTGTATTTCGAAAAGTTTTATAGAAGTTAACTTTCAGATGATTATTTCCATGGACTTCGATCATAACTTTCCCTCGTATCATTTCGAACAGTTTCCAATTTAATTCGACTTTTTGACCGAAACTAGAATAAACTAGTGGATAATATTTATGATTTTTATTACCGAAACTTGCATTTAAAAAACTTTCATAGAATTTAATTTTCAGATGATTTTTTGCACGGACATCCATCATAACCTCCCCTCATAAAATATATTAATAATCTGAAAAGTTTTGTATCATTTCGAATAGTCCTCGATTTAATTTGATTTTTTGACCGAAACTAGTTTAAAATAGTGTACAATATACTATGATTTTTTTTACAGAAACTTGCGTTTCGATAAGTTTTATAGAAGCTAATTTTCAGATGATTTCTTGCAAGAACTTCCATCATAACCCTCCCTTGTAATATATATAAATGATCTGAAAAGTTTCTTATAATTGGAACAGTCCTCGATTTAATTCGACTTTTTGACCGAAACTAGAATAAATTAGTGTATAATATTTATGATATTTTGACAGAAACATGCATTTCAAAAAGTTTCATAGAATATAATTTTCAGATGATTTTTTTGCAAGTAGTTCTATCATAACCATCCCTCATAAAATATATCAATAATCAGAAAAGTTTCGTATCATTTCGAGCATTTCTCGTTAAATTTGATTTTTTGACCAAAATTAGTATAAACTAGTGTATAATATACAATGATTTTTTGATCGAACCTTGCATATCGAAAAGATTTATAGAAGTTAATTTTCAGATGATTTTTTACATGGACTTCCTCCATAACCTTCCCTCATGACATATATAAATGATCATAAAATTTTCTTATCATTTCGAATAGTTTTCGATTAAATTTGATTTTTTGAACGAATCTAGTATAAAATAGTGTATAATATATTATGAGTTTTTGACCAAAACTTGCATTTCGAAAAGGTTCATAGATTCTAATTTTCAAATGATTTTTTGCATGTACTTCCATCATAACCTTCCTTCGTAAAATATAGGAATGATCTAAAAAATTTCGTATCATTTTGAGCAGTCCTCAATTTAATTTTATTTTTTGACCGAAACTAGTGTATAATATAGTATGATTTCTTGAAAGAAACTTGCATTTTGAAAAGTTTTATAGAATTTAATTTTTAGATGATTTTTTGCATGGACTTCCATCATAACCATCCCTCATAACATATATAAATGATCTGAAAAGTTTCATATCATTTCAGATAGTTTCCGATTTAATTTGATTTTTTGGACGAAACTAGTACAAAATAGTGTAAAATATATTGTGATTTTTTGAGCGAAACTTGCATTTTGAAAAGGTTCATATAATCTAATTTTCAAAGGATATTTTTATCGAAACTTGAATTTCAAAAAGGTTCATATATTCTAATTTTCAAACGATTTTTTGCATGGACTTCCATTATAACCTCCCTTCGTAAAATATAGAAATGATCTGAAAAGTTTTGTTTTATTTCGAGCAGTCCTCGATTTAATTTGTTTTTTTGACCGAAACTTGTGTAAACTAGTGTATAATATACTATGATTTTTTGACAGAAAATTGCATTTTGATAAGTTTTATAGAAGCTAATTTTTTGATGATTTCTTGCATGGACTTCCATCATAACCATCCCTTGTAACATCTATAAATGATCTGAAAAGTTTCTTATAATTGGAACAGTCCTCGATTTAATTCGACTTTTTGACCGAAACTAGAATAAATTATTGTATAATATTTATGATTTTTTGACTGAAACATGCATTTCAAAAAGTTTCATAAAATCTAATTTTCAGATGATTTTTTGCATGTACTTCCATCATAACCTTCCCTCGTAAAATATATCAATAATCTGAAAAGTATCGTATCATTTCAAACATTCCTCGTAAAATTTGATTTTTTGACTGAAATTAGTATTAACTAGTGTATAATATACAATGATTTTTTGACCGAACCTTGCATTTCGAAAAGTTTTTTAGAAGTTAATTTTCAGATGATTTTTTGCAAGGACTTCCATAATATCCTTCCCTCGTAACATATATAAATGATCTGAAAAATTTCGTAACATTTCGAACAGTTTCCGATTAAATTTTATTTTGTGAACGAAACTATTATAATAGTGTATATAGAAATGACTGAAACATGCATTTCAAAAAGTTTCATAAAATCTAATTTTCAGATGATTTTTTGCCTGTACTTCCATCATAACCTTCCCTCGTAAAATATAGAAATGATCTGAAAATATTCGAATCATTTCGAGTAGTCCTCGATTTAATTTGATTTTTTGACCGAAACATGTGTAAACTAGTGAATAATATACTATGATTTTTTGACAGAAAATTACATTTTGATAAGTTTTATAGAAGTTATTTTTCAGTTGATTTCTTGCATGGACTTCCATCATAAACATCCCTTGTAACATCTATAAATGATCCGAAAAGTTTCTTATAATTGGAACTGTCCTCGATTTAATTCGACTTTTTTACCGAAGCTAGAATAAATTAGTGTATAATATTTATGATTTTTTGACCGAAACATGCATTTCAAAAAGTTTCATAGAATATAATTTTCAGATGATTTTTTGCATGTACTTCAACAATAACCTTCCATCATAAAATATATCAATAATTTGAAAAGTTTCATATCGTTTCGAGCATTCCTCGTTAAATTTGATTTGTTGACCGAAATTAGTATAAACTAGTGAACAATATACAATAATTTTTTGATTGAACCTAGCATTTTGAAAAGTTTTATAATAGTTAATTTTCAGATTATTTTTTCCATGGACTTCCATCATAACCTTCCCTCGTAACATATATAAATGATCTGAAAATTTTCATATCATTTCGAACAGTTTCCGATTAAATTTGATTTTTTGAACGAAACTAGTATAAAATAGTGTATAATATATTGATTTTTTGAACGAAACTTGCATTTCGAAAAGGTTCATAGAATCTAATTTTCAGATGATTTTTTGCATGTACTTCCATCATAACCTTCCCTCGTAAAATATAGAAATGATCTGAATATTTTCTTATCATTTCGAGTAGTCCTCGATTTAATTTGATTTTTTGACCAAAACTTGTGTAAACTAGTGTATAATATACTATGATTTTTTGAAAGAAAATTACATTTTGATAAGTTTTATAGAAGTTAATTTTCAGATGATTTCTTGCATGGACTTCCATCATAAACATCCCTTGTAACATCTATAAATGATCTGAAAAGTTTCTTATAATTTGAATGGTCCTCTATTTATTCGATTTTTTGACCGAAACTAGAATAAATTAGTGTATAATATTTGTGATTTTTTGACTGAAACATGCATTTCAAAAAGTTTCATAGAATCTAATTTTAAGATAGTTTTTGGCATGTATTTCCATCATAACCTTCCATCATAAAATATATAAATGATGTGAAAAGTTTTGTATCATTTCGAGCATTCCTCGATTAAATTTGATTTTTTGACCTACATTAGTATAAACTAGTGTATAATATACTATGATTTTTTGACCGAACCTTGCATTTAAAATTTTTTATAGAAGTTAATTTTCAGATGATTTTTTGCATGGACTTTCAGCATAACCTTACCTCGTAACATATATAAATGATCAGAAAATTTTCGTATCATTTCGAACAGTTTCCGATTAAATTTGACTTTTTCAACAAAACTAGTATAAAATAGTGTATAATATATTATGATTTTTTGATTGAAACTTGCTTTTCGAAAAGGTTCATAGAATCTAATTTTCAAATGATTTTTTGCATGTACTTCCATCATAACCTTTCCTCGTAAAATATTGAAATGATCTGAAAATTTTCGTATCATTTCGAGCATTCCTCGATATAATTTGATTTTTACACCGAACCTAGGGTATAATATACTATGCTTTTTTGACATAAACTTGCATTTCGAAAATTTTTATAGAAGTTAATTTTCAGATGCTTTTTTGCATGGACTTCCATCATAACCTTCCCTCGTATTAAATATAAATGATCTGAAAAGTTTCATATCATATCAGACAGTTTCCGATTTTATTTTATTTTTTGAACGAAACAAGTATAAAACAGTGTATAATATATTATTATTTTTTGACCGAAACTTTCATTTCGAAAAGGTTCATATAATCTAATTTTCAAATATTATTTTGCATGGACTTTCGTCATAACCTTCCCTTGTAAAGTATATAAATGATCTGAAAAATATTGTATCATTTCGAGTAGTCCTTGATTTAATTTGATTTTTTGACCGAAACTTGTGTAAACTAGTTTATAATATACTATGATTTTTTGACAGAAACATGTATTTCAATAAGTTTTAGATAAACTAATTTTCAGATGATTTTTTGCATGGACTTCCATCATAACCTTCCCTTGTAACATATATAAATGATCTAAAAAGTTTCTTATAATTGGAACAGGCCTCGATTTAATTCGACTTTTTTACCGAAATAAAAATAAACTAGTGGATAATATTTATGATTTTTTGACCGAAACTTGCATTTCAAAAACTTTCATAGAATCTAATTTTCAGATGATTTTTTGCACGGACATCCATCATAACCTTCCCGCGTATAATATATCAATGATCCGAAAAGTTTCGTATCATTTCGAGCAATCCTCAATTTAATTTAATTTTTTGACTAAAACTAATTTAAAATAGTGTATAATATATTATGATTTTTTTTACAGAAACTTGCATTTTGATACGTTTTTATAGAAGCTAATTTTCAGATTATTTTTTTGCAAGAACTTCCATCATAACCCTCCATCGTAACATATATAAATGATCTGAAAAGTTTCTTATAATTGTAACAATCCTTGATTTAATTCGACTTTTTGACCGAAACTAGAATAAACTAGTGTATAATATTTATGATTTTTTGACCGAAAATTGCATTTCAAAAATTTCATAGAATCTAATTTTCAGATGATTTTCCACTTGTATTTCCATCATAACCTTCCCTCATAAAATATATCAATAATCTTAAAAGTTTCGTATCATTTCGAGCAGTCCTCGATTAAATTTGATTTTTTGTACAAAACTAGAATAAACTAGTGCATAATGTACTATGATTTTTTAACCGAACCTTGCATTTCGAAAAGTTTTATAGAAGTTAATTTTTAGATGATTTTTTGCATGGACTTCCATCATAACCTTCCCTCTTAACATAAATAAATGATCTGAAAAATATCCGTATCATTTTTGAACAGTTTCCGATTTAATTTGATTTTTTGAACGAAACTAGTATAAAATATTGTATAATATATTATGATTGTTTGACCGAAACATGCATTTCGAAAAGGTTCATAGAATCTAATTTTCTAATGATTTTTTTTGCATGTACTTCAGTCAACCTTCCCTCGTAAAATATAGAAATGATCTGTAAAGTTTCGTATCATTTCGAGAAGTCCTCGATTTAATTTAATTTTTTGACCGAAACTAGTGTATAATATAATATGATTTTTTGACAGAAACTTGCATTTTCGAAGTTTTATAGAAGTTAATATTCAGATGATTTTTGTCACGGACTTCCATTATAACCATCCCTCGTAACATATATAAATGATTTGAAAAGTTTCATATCATTTCAGACATTTTCCGATTTAATTTGATTTTTTGGACGAAACTAGTAAAAATAGTTTATAATATATTATGATTTTTTGAGCGAAACTTGTATTTTAAAAAGGTTAATATAATCTAATTTTCAAATGATTTTTTGATCGAAACTTGCATTTAAAAAAGGTTCATATATTCTAATTTTCAAATGATTTATTGTATGGACTTCCATCATAACCTTACCCCGTAATATATAGAAATGATTTGAAACGTTTTGTATCAATTCGAGCAGTCCTCGATTTAATTTGATTTTTTGACTGAAACATGTTTAAACTAGTGTATAATATACTATGATTTTTTGACAGAAACTTGCATTTTGATAAGTTTTATATAAGCTAATTTTTAGATGATTTTTTGCATGGACTTCCATCATAACCCTCACATGTAACATATATAAATGATCTAAAAAGTTTCTTATAATTGGAACAGTCCTCGATTTAATTCGACTTTTTGACCGAAACTAGAATAATCTAGTGAATAATATTTATGATTTTTTTACAGAAACTTGCAATTCAAAAAGTTTCATAGAATCTAATTTTCAGACGATTTTTCGAATGTAATTCCATCATAACCTTCCCTCGTAAAATATATCGATAATCTGAAAAGTTTCGTATCATTTATAGCAGTCCTCGATTAAAATTGATTTTTTGACCGAAACTATTATAAACTAGTGTATAATATACTATGATTTTTTGACCGAACTTGCATTTCAAAAAGTTTTATAGAAGTTAATTTTCAGATGATTTTTTCATGGACTTCCATCATAACCTTCCATCATAACATATATAAATGATCTGAAAAGATTCATTTCATTTCGGATAATTTCCGATTTAATATGATTTTTTGAACGAAACTAGTATAAAATAGTGTGCAATATATTATGATTTTTTGACCGAAACTTGCATTTCAAAAATGTTCATAGAATCTAATTTTCAAATTATTTTTTGCATGTATTTCCATCATAACCTTCCCTCGTAAAATATAGAAATGATCTGAAAAGTTTCATATCATTTCGATCAGTCCTCGATTTAATTTGATATATTGACCGAAACTAGTTTATATTATATTATGATATTTTGACAGAAACTTGCATTTCGAAGAGTTTTAATGAAGTTTATTTTCAGATGAATTTTTGCCCGATATTCAATCATAACCTTCCCTTCTAACATATATAAATGATCTGAAAGGTTTCGTATCATTTTGAATAGTCCTCGATTTAATTTGAATTTTTTGATCGAAAATAGAATAAACTAGTGTATAATATTTATGATATTTTTAACGAAACTAGAATAAACTAGTGCATAATATTTATGATTTTTATAGAGAAACTTGCATTTCAAAAACTTTGATAGAATCTAATTTTCAGATGATTTTTCACATGTACTTCCATCATAACATTCCCTCATAACATATATAAATGATCTGAAAAGTTTCGTATCATTTCGAGGAGTCTTATATTAAATTTGCATTTTTGACCGAAACTAGTATAAACTAGTGTATAATATACTATGATTTTTTGACCAAAACATGCATTTTGAAAAGGTTCATTTAATCTAATTTTCGAATGATCTATTGCATGGACTTCCATCTTAACCTTCGCCCGTAAAATATATAAATGATCTGAAAAGTTTCGTATCATTTCGAGGAGTCTTATATTAAATTTGCATTTTTGACCGAAACTAGTATAAACTAGTGTATAATATACTATGATTTTATGACAGACTATTGCATTTTGATATGTTTTATAGAAGCTAATTTTCAAATGATTTTTTGCATGGGCTTCCATCTTAACCCTACCTTGTAACATATATAAATGATCTAAAAGTTTCTTATAATTGGAACATTCCTTGATTTAATTTGACTTTTTGACCGAAACTAGAATAAACTAATGTATAATATATAAATGATCTAATTTTCAGATGATTTTTCGCATTTACTTCCATGATAAGCTTCCCTCGTAAAATATATCAATAATCTGAAAAGTTTCGTATCATTTCGAGAAGTCCTCGATTAAATTTGATTTTTTGACCTAAACTAGTATAATCTAGTGTATAATATACTATGATTTTTTGACCGAACCTTGCATTTCGAAATGTTTTATAGAAGTTAATTTTCAGATGATTTTTTGCATGGACTTCTATCATAACTTTCCCTTGTAACATTTATAAATGATCTCAAAAGTTTCGTATCATTTCGAACAGTTTCCGATTTAATTTGATTTTTTGAACGAAACAAGTATAAAATAGTTTATAATATATTATGATTTTTTGACCGAAACTTGCATTTCAAAAAGGTTCATTGAATCTAATTTACGAATTATTTTTTATATTTACTTCCATCATAACCTTCCCACGTAAAATATAGAAATGATTTGAAAATTTTCGTATCCTTTTGAGCAATCCTCGATTTAATTTGATTTTTTAACCGAAACTAGTGTATAATATACTATGATTTTTATGTAGAAACTTGCATTTGGAAAGTTTTATAGAAGTTAATTTTCAGATGATATTATGCATGGACTTCCTTCATAACTTTCCCTCTAAACATATATAAAAGATCTGAAAATTTCATATAATTTCATACAATTTTTGATTTAATTTGTTTTTTTGAACGAAACTAATCAAACATATTGTATAATATATTATGATTTTTTGATCGAAACTTGCATTTCGAACAGGTTAATAGAATCTAATTTTCAAATGATTTTTTGCAAGGACTTCCATTATAACCTTCCCTTCTAACATATATTAATGATCTGAAAGGTTTCGTATCATTTTGAATAGTCCTCGATTTAATTTGAATTTTTGATCGAAAATAGAATAAACTAGTGTATAATATTTATGATTTTTTGAACGAAACTAGAATAAACTAGTGTATAATATTTAAGATTTTTATAGAGAAACTTGCATTTCAAAAACTTTGATAGAATCTAATTTTCAGATGATTTTTCGCATGTACTTCCATCATAAAATTCCCTCATAACATATATAAATGATCTGAAAAGTTTCGTATCATTTCGAGGAGTCTTATACTAAATTTGCATTTTTGACCGAAACTAGTATAAACTAGTGTATAATATAATATGATTTTTTGACCGAAACTTGTATTTTTAAAAGGTTCATATAATCTAATTTTCGAATGATTTATTGCATGGACTTCCATCATAACTTCACCCGTAATATATAAAAAATTTCGTATCATTTTGAGCAATCCTCGATTTAATTTGATTTTTGGACCGAAACTAGTGTATAATAATATACTATGTTTTTTATAAAGAAACTTGCATTTTGAAAAGTTTTATAGAAGTTAATTTTCAGATGATATTATGCTTGGACTTCCTTCATAACTTTCCCTCTAAACATATATAAAAGAACTGAAAATTTCATATAATTTCAGACAATTTCTGATTTAATTTGTTTTTTTGAACGAAACTAGTAAAAAAAATTGTATAATATATTATGATTTTTTAATCGAAACTTGAAATTCGAACAGGTTAATAGAATCTAATTTTTAAATGATTTTTTGCATGGATTTCCATCATAACCTTCCCTTGTAAAATATAGAAATAATCTGAAAAGTTTCGTATCATTTCGATTAGTCCTCGATTTAATTTGATATTTTGACCGAAACTAGTGTATAATATATTATGATTTTTTGACAGAAACTTGCATTTCAATAAGTTTTATAGAAACTAATTTTCAGATGATTTTTTGCACGGACTTCCATCATAACCTATCCTTCTAACATATATAAATGATCTGAAAGGGTTCATATCATTTTGAATAGTCCTTGATTTAATTTGAATTTTTTTTATCGAAAATAGAATAAACTAGTGTATAATATTTATGATTTTTTGAACTAAACTAGAATAAACTAGTGCATAATATTTACGATTTTTTGAAAGAAACTTGCATTTCAAAAACTTTGATAGAATCTAATTTTTCGATGATTTTTCGCATTAACTTCCATCATAACATTCCCTCATAACATATATAAATGATCTGAAAAGTTTCGTATCATTTCGAGGAGTCTTATATTAAATTTGTATTTTTGACCGAAACTAGTATAAACTAGTGTATAATATACTATGATTTTTTGACCGAAACTTGCATTTTGAAAAGGTTCATATAATCTAATTTTCGAATGATTTATTGCATGGACTTCCATCATAACCTTCCCCCGTAAAATATAGAAATGATCTGAAAAGTTTTTAATCATTTCGAGCAGTCCTCGATTTAATTTGATTTTTTGACTGAAACTTGTGTAAACTAGTGTATAATATACTATGATTTTATGACAGAATATTTCATTTTGATACGTTTTATAGAACCTAATTTTCAGATGATTTTTTGAATGGGCTTCCATCATAACCCTCCCTTTTAACATATACAAATGATCTAAAAGTTTCTTATAATTGGAACATTCCTCGATTTAATTTGACTTTTTGACCGAAACTAGAATAAACTAGTGTATAATATTTATGATTTTTTTACCGAAACATGCAATTCAAAAAGTTTCATAGAATCTAATTTTCAGATGATTTTTCGCATGTACTTCCATCATAACCTTCCCTAGTAAAATATATCAATAATGTGAAAAGTTTCGTATCATTTCGAGCATTCCTCGATTAAATTTGATTTTTTGACCGAAACTAGTATAAACCAGTGTATAATATACTATGATTTTTTGACCGAACCTTGCATTTCGAAATGTTTTATAGAAGTTAATTTTCAGATGATTTTTTGCATGGACTTCCATCATAACCTTCCCTTGTAACATATATAAATGATCTCAAAAGTTTCGTATCATTTCGAACAGTTTCCGATTTAATTTGATTTTTTGACGAAACTAGTATAAAATAGTTTATAATATATTATGATTTTTTGACTGAAAATTGCATTTCAAAAAGGTTCATTGAATCTAATTTTCAAATTATTTTTTTCATGTACTTTCATCATAACCTTTCCTCATAAAATATAGAAATGATCTTAAAGTTTTCGTATCATTTTGAGCAATCCTCGATTTGATTTGATTTTTGGACCGAAACTAGTGTATAATATACTATGATTTTTATAAAGAAACTTGCATTTTGAAAAGTTTTATAGAAGTTAATTTTCAGATGATATTATGCATGGACTTCCTTCATAACTTTCCCTCTAAACATATATAAAAGAGCTGAAAATTTCATATAATTTAAGACAATTTCTGATTTAATTTGTTTTTTTGAACGAAACTAGTAAAAAATATTGTATAATATATTATGATATTTTGATCGAAACTTGCATTTTGAACAGGTTAATAGAATCTAATTTTCAAATGATTTTTTGCATGGACTTCCATCATAACCTTCCCTTGTAAAATATAGAAATGATCTGAAAAGTTTCGTATCATTTCGATTAGTCCTCGATTTAATTTGATATTTTAACCGAAACTAGTGTATAATATATTATGATTTTTTGACAGAAACTTGCATTTCGATAAGTTTTATAGAAACTAATTTTCAGATGATTTTTTGCACGGACTTCCATCATAACCTTCCCTTCTAACATATATAAATGATCTGAAAGGGTTCGTATCATTTTGAATAGTCCTTGATTTAATTTGAATTTTTTTTATCGAAAATAGAATAAACTAGTGTATAATATTTATGATTTTTTGAACGAAACTAGAATAAACTAGTGCATAATATTTATGATTTTTTGAAAGAAACTTGCATTTCAAAAACTTTGATAGAATCTAATTTTCAGATGATTTTTCGCATGTACTTCCATCATAACATTCCATCGTAACATATATAAATTATCTGAACCGTATCATTTCGAGGAGTCTTATATTAAATTTGTATTTTTGACCAAAACTAGTATAAACTAGTGTATAATACACTATGACTTTTTGACCGAAACTTGCTTTTTGAAAAAGGTTCATATAATCTAATTTTCGAATGATTTATTACATTGACTTCCATCATAACCTTCCCCCGTAAAATATAGAAATGATCTGAAAAGTTTTTAATCATTTCAAGCAGTCCTCGATTTAATTTGATTTTTTGACTGAAACTTGTGTAAACTAGTGTATAATATACTATGATTTTATGACAGAATATTGCATTTTGATACGTTTTAAAGAACCTAATTTTCAGATGATTTTTTGAATGGGCTTCCATCATAACCCTCCCTTGTAACATATACAAATGATCTAAAAGTTTCTTAAATTGGAACATTCCTCGATTTAATTTGACTTTTTGACCGAAACTAGAATAAACTAGTGTATAATATTTATGATTTTTTTACCGAAACATGCAATTCAAAAAGTTTCATAGAATCTAATTTTCAGATGATTTTTCGCATGTACTTCCATCATAACCTTCCCTAGTAAAATATATCAATAATGTGAAAAGTTTCGTATCATTTCGAGCATTCCTCGATTAAATTTGATTTTTTGACCGAAACTAGTATAAACCAGTGTATAATATACTATGATTTTTTGACTGAACCTTGCATTTCGAAATGTTTTATAGAAGTTAATTTTCAGATGATTTTTTGCATGGACTTCCATCATAACCTTCCCTTGTAACATATATAAATGATCTCAAAATTTCGTATCATTTCGAACAGTTTCCGATTTAATTTGATTTTTTGACGAAACTAGTATAAAATAGTTTATAATATATTATGATTTTTTGACTGAAACTTGCATTTCAAAAAGGTTCATTGAATCTAATTTTCAAATTATTTTTTTCATGTACTTTCATCATAACCTTTCCTCATAAAATATAGAAATGATCTGAAAGTTTTCGTATCATTTTGAGCAATCCTCGATTTGATTTGATTTTTGGACCGAAACTAGTGTATAATATACTATGATTTATATAAAGAAACTTGCATTTTGAAAAGTTTTATAGAAGTTAATTTTCAGATGATATTATGCATGGACTTCCTTCATAACTTTCCCTCTAAACATATATAAAAGAGCTGAAAATTTCATATAATTTAAGACAATTTCTGATTTAATTTGTTTTTTTGAACGAAACTAGTAAAAAATATTGTATAATATATTATGATATTTTGATCGAAACTTGCATTTTGAACAGGTTAATAGAATCTAATTTTCAAATGATTTTTTGCATGGACTTCCATCATAACCTTCCCTTGTAAAATATAGAAATGATCTGAAAAGTTTCGTATCATTTCGATTAGTCCTCGATTTAATTTGATATTTTAACCGAAACTAGTGTATAATACATTATGATTTTTTGACAGAAACTTGCATTTTGATAAGTTTTATAGAAACTAATTTTCAGATGATTTTTTGCACGGACTTCCATCATAACATTCCCTTCTAACATATATAAATGATCTGAAAGGGTTCGTATCATTTTGAATAGTCCTTGATTTAATTTGAATTTTTTTTATCGAAAATAGAATAAACTAGTGTATAATATTTATGATTTTTTGAACGAAACTAGAATAAATTAGTGCATAATATTTATGATTTTTTGAAAGAAACTTGCATTTCAAAAACTTTGATAGAATCTAATTTTCAGATGATTTTTCGCATGTACTTCCATCATAACATTCCAACGTAACATATATAAATTATCTGAATCGTATCATTTCGAGGAGTCTTATATTAAATTTGTATTTTTGACCGAAACTAGTATAAACTAGTGTATAATATACTATGACTTTTTGACCGAAACTTGCTTTTTGAAAAAGGTTCATATAATCTAATTTTCGAATGATTTATTACATTGACTTCCATCATAACCTTCCCCCGTAAAATATAGAAATGATCTGAAAAGTTTTTAATCATTTCAAGCAGTCCTCGATTTAATTTGATTTTTTGACTGAAACTTGTGTAAACTAGTGTATAATATACTATGATTTTTGACAGAATATTGCATTTTGATACGTTTTATAGAACCTAATTTTCAGATGATTTTTTGAATGGGCTTCCATCATAACCCTCCCTTGTAACATATACAAATGATCTAAAAGTTTCTTATAATTGGAACATTCCTCGATTTAATTTGACTTTTTGACCGAAACTAGAATAAACTAGTGTATAATATTTATGATTTTTTTACCGAAACATGCAATTCAAAAAGTTTCATAGAATCTAATTTTCCGATGATTTTTCGTATGTACTTCCATCATAACCTTCCCTAGTAAAATATATCAATATTGTGAAAAGTTTCGTATCATTTCGAGCATTCCTCGATTAAATTGATTTTTTGACCGAAACTAGTATAAACCAGTGTATAATATACTATGATTTTTTGACCGAACCTTGCATTTCGAAATGTTTTATAGAAGTTAGTTTTCAGATGATTTTTTGCATGGACTTCCATCATAACCTTCCCTTGTAACATATATAAATGATCTCAAAAGTTTCGTATCATTTCGAACAGTTTCCGATTTAATTTGATTTTTTGACGAAACTAGTATAAAATAGTTTATAATATATTATGATTTTTTGACTGAAACTTGCATTTCAAAAAGGTTCATTGAATCTAATTTTCAAATTATTTTTTTCATGTACTTCCATCATAACCTTTCCTCGTAAAATATAGAAATGATCTGAAAGTTTTCGTATCATTTTGAGCAATCCTCGATTTGATTTGATTTTTGGACCGAAACTAGTGTATAATATACTATGATTTTTATAAAGAAACTTGCATTTTGAAAAGTTTTATAGAAGTTAATTTTAAGATGATATTATGCATGGACTTCCTTCATAACTTTCCCTCTAAACATATATAAAAGAACTGGAAATTTCATATAATTTAAGACAATTTCTGATTTAATTTGTTTTTTTGAACGAAACTAGTAAAAAATATTGTATAATATATTATGATATTTTGATCGAAACTTGCATTTTGAACAGGTTAATAGAATCTAATTTTCAAATGATTTTTTGCATGGACTTCCATCATAACCTTCCCTTGTAAAATATAGAAATGATCTGAAAAGTTTCGTATCATTTCGATTAGTCCTCGATTTAATTTGATATTTTAACCGAAACTAGTGTATAATATATTATGATTTTTTGACAGAAACTTGCATTTCGATAAGTTTTATAGAAACTAATTTTCAGATGATTTTTTGCACGGACTTCCATCATAACCTTCCCTTCTAACATATATAAATGATCTGAAAGGGTTCGTATCATTTTGAATAGTCCTTGATTTAATTTGAATTTTTTTTATCGAAAATAGAATAAACTAGTGTATAATATTTATGATTTTTTGAACGAAACTAGAATAAACTAGTGCATAATATTTATGATTTTTTGAAAGAAACTTGCATTTCAAAAACTTTGATAGAATCTAATTTTCAGATGATTTTTCGCATGTACTTCCATCATAACATTCCAACGTAACATATATAAATTATCTGAATCGTATCATTTCGAGGAGTCTTATATTAAATTTGTATTTTTGACCGAAACTAGTATAAACTAGTGTATAATATACTATGACTTTTTGACCGAAACTTGCTTTTTGAAAAAGGTTCATATAATCTAATTTTCGAATGATTTATTACATTGACTTCCATCATAACCTTCCCCCGTAAAATATAGAAATGATCTAAAAAGTTTTTAATCATTTCAAGCAGTCCTCGATTTAATTTGATTTTTTGACTGAAACTTGTGTAAACTAGTGTATAATATACTATGATTTTATGACAGAATATTGCATTTAGATACGTTTTATAGAACCTAATTTTCAGATGATTTTTTGAATGGGCTTCCATCATAACCCTCCATTGTAACATATACAAATGATCTAAAAGTTTCTTATAATTGGAACATTCCTCGATTTAATTTGACTTTTTGACCGAAACTAGAATAAACTAGTGTATAATATTTATGATTTTTTTACCGAATCATGCAATTCAAAAAGTTTCATAGAATCTAATTTTCAGATGATTTTTCGCATGTACTTCCATCATAACCTTCCCTAGTAAAATATATCAATAATGTGAAAAGTTTCGTATCATTTCGAGCATTCCTCGATTAAATTGATTTTTTGACCGAAACTAGTATAAACCAGTGTATAATATACTATGATTTTTTGACCGAACCTTGCATTTCGAAATGTTTTATAGAAGTTAGTTTTCAGATGATTTTTTGCATGGACTTCCATCATAACCTTCCCTTGTAACATATATAAATGATCTCAAAAGTTTCGTATCATTTCGAACAGTTTCCGATTTAATTTGATTTTTTGACGAAACTAGTATAAAATAGTTTATAATATATTAAGATTTTTTGACTGAAACTTGCATTTCAAAAAGGTTCATTGAATCTAATTTTCAAATTATTTTTTTCATGTACTTCCATCATAACCTTTCCTCGTAAAATATAGAAATGATCTGAAAGTTTTCGTATCATTTTGAGCAATCCTCGATTTGATTTGATTTTTGGACCGAAACTAGTGTATAATATACTATGATTTTTATAAAGAAACTTGCATTTTGAAAAGTTTTATAGAAGTTAATTTTAAGATGATATTATGCATGGACTTCCTTCATAACTTTCCCTCTAAACATATATAAAAGAACTGGAAATTTCATATAATTTAAGACAATTTCTGATTTAATTTGTTTTTTTGAACGAAACTAGTAAAAAATATTGTATAATATATTATGATATTTTGATCGAAACTTGCATTTTGAACAGGTTAATAGAATCTAATTTTCAAATGATTTTTGGCATGGACTTCCATCATAACCTTTCCTTGTAAAATATAGAAATGATCTGAAAAGTTTCGTATCATTTCGATTAGTCCTCGATTTAATTTGATATTTTAACCGAAACTAGTGTATAATACATTATGATTTTTTGACAGAAACTTGCATTTTGATAAGTTTTATAGAAACTAATTTTCAGATGATTTTTTGCACGGACTTCCATCATAACCTTCCCTTCTAACATATATAAATGATCTGAAAGGGTTCGTATCATTTTGAATAGTCCTTGATTTAATTTGAATTTTTTTTATCGAAAATAGAATAAACTAGTGTATAATATTTATGATTTTTTGAACGAAACTAGAATAAATTAGTGCATAATATTTATGATTTTTTGAAAGAAACTTGCATTTCAAAAACTTTGATAGAATCTAATTTTCAGATGATTTTTCGCATGTACTTCCATCATAACATTCCAACGTAACATATATAAATTATCTGAATCGTATCATTTCGAGGAGTCTTATATTAAATTTGTATTTTTGACCGAAACTAGTATAAACTAGTGTATAATATACTATGACTTTTTGACCGAAACTTGCTTTTTGAAAAAGGTTCATATAATCTAATTTTCGAATGATTTATTACATTGACTTCCATCATAACCTTCCCCCGTAAAATATAGAAATGATCTGAAAAGTTTTTAATCATTTCAAGCAGTCCTCGATTTAATTTGATTTTTTGACTGAAACTTGTGTAAACTAGTGTATAATATACTATGATTTTATGACAGAATATTGCATTTTGATACGTTTTATAGAACCTAATTTTCAGATGATTTTTTGAATGGGCTTCCATCATAACCCTCCCTTGTAACATATACAAATGATCTAAAAGTTTCTTATAATTGGAACATTCCTCGATTTAATTTGACTTTTTGACCGAAACTAGAATAAACTAGTGTATAATATTTATGATTTTTTTACCGAATCATGCAATTCAAAAAGTTTCATAGAATCTAATTTTCAGATGATTTTTCGTATGTACTTCCATCATAACCTTCCCTAGTAAAATATATCAATATTGTGAAAAGTTTCGTATCATTTCGAGCATTCCTCGATTAAATTGATTTTTTGACCGAAACTAGTATAAACCAGTGTATAATATACTATGATTTTTTGACCGAACCTTGCATTTCGAAATGTTTTATAGAAGTTAGTTTTCTGATGATTTTTTGCATGGACTTCCATCATAACCTTCCCTTGTAACATATATAAATGATCTCAAAAGTTTCGTATCATTTCGAACAGTTTCCGATTTAATTTGATTTTTTGACGAAACTAGTATAAAATAGTTTATAATATATTATGATTTTTTGACTGAAACTTGCATTTCAAAAAGGTTCATTGAATCTAATTTTCAAATTATTTTTTTCATGTACTTCCATCATAACCTTTCCTCGTAAAATATAGAAATGATCTGAAAGTTTTCGTATCATTTTGAGCAATCCTCGATTTGATTTGATTTTTGGACCGAAACTAGTGTATAATATACTATGATTTTTATAAAGAAACTTGCATTTTGAAAATTTTTATAGAAGTTAATTTTAAGATGATATTATGCATGGACTTCCTTCATAACTTTCTCTCTATACATATATAAAAGAACTGGAAATTTCATATAATTTAAGACAATTTCTGATTTAATTTGTTTTTTTGAACGAAACTAGTAAAAAATATTGTATAATATATTATGATATTTTGATCGAAACTTGCATTTTGAACAGATTAATAGAATCTAATTTTCAAATGATTTTTTGCATGGACTTCCATCATAACCTTCCCTTGTAAAATATAGAAATGATCTGAAAAGTTTCGTATCATTTCGATTAGTCCTCGATTTAATTTGATATTTTCACCGAAACTAGTGTATAATATATTTTGATTTTTTGACAGAAACTTGCATTTCGATAAGTTTTTTAGAAACCAATTTTCAGATGATTTTTTGCACGGACTTCCATCATAACCTTCCCTTCTAACATATATAAATGATCTGAAAGGGTTCGTATCATTTTGAATAGTCCTTGATTTAATTTGAATTTTTTAATCGAAAATAGATTAAACTAGTGTATAATATTTATGATTTTTTGAACGAAACTAGAATAAACTAGTGAATAATATTTATGATTTTTTGAAAGAAACTTGCATTTCAAAAACTTTGATAGAATCTAATTTTCAGATGATTTTTCACATGTACTTCCATCATAACATTCCATCGTAACATATATAAATTATCTGAATCGTATAATTTCGAGGAGTCTTATATTAAATTTGTATTTTTGACTGAAACTAGTATAAACTAGTGTATAATAGTGTATAATATACTATGATTTTTTGACAGAAACTTGCATTTTGATATGTTTTATAGAAGCTAATTTTCAGATGAATTTTTACATGGACTTCCATCATAAACCTCCCTTGTAACATATATAAATGATCTGAAAAGTTTCTTATAATTGGAACAATCATCTATTTAATTCGACTTTTTGACCTTAACTATAATAAACTAGCGTATACTATTTTTGATTTTTTTTACCGAAACTTGCATTTCAAAAACTTTGATAGAATCTAATTTTCAGATGATTTTTCGTATGAACTTCCATCATAACCTTCCCTCGTAACATATATAAATGATCTGGAAGGTTTTGCATCATTTCGAGCAGTCCTCGATTAAATTTGCATTTTTGACCAAACTAGCATAAACTAGTATATAATATACTATGATTGTTTAACCGAAACTTAAATTTCGAAAAGGTTCATAAAATCTAATTTTCAAATGATTTATTGCATGGACTTCCATCATAACCTTCCCTAGTAAAATATGAAAATGAATTGAAAATTTTGGTAACATTTCGAGAAGTCCTCGATTTAATTTGATTTTTTGATTGAAACTTATGTAAATTAGTGTATAATATACTATGATTTTTTGACAGAAACTTGCATTTTGATAAGTTTTATAGAAGCTAATTTTCAGATGAATTTTTACATGGACTTCCATCATAAACCTCCCTTGTAACATATATAAATGATCTGAAAAGTTTCTTATAATTGGAAAAATCATCTATTTAATTCGTCTTTTTGACCTTAACTAGAATAAACTAGCGTATACTAATTTTTCAGATGATTTTTCGTATGTACTTCCATCATAACCTTCCCTCGTAACATATATAAATTATCTGAAAAGTTTCGTATCATTTCGAGCAGTCCTCGATTATATTTGCATTTTTGACCAAACTAGTATAAACTAGTGTAAAATATACAATGAGTTTTTGACCGAAACTTGAATTTCAAAAAGGTTCATATAATCTAATTTTCAAATGATTTATTGCATGGACTTCCATCATAACATTCCCTCGTAAAATATAAAAATGATCTGAAAAGTTTGGTATCATTTCGAGAAGTCCTCGTTTTAATTTGATTTTTTGACTAAAACTTGTGTATAATATACTATGATTTTTTGACAGAAACTTGCATTTTGATAAGTTTTATAGAGGCTAATTTTCAGATGAATTTTTATATGGACGTCCATCATAAACCTCGCTTGTAACATATATAAATGATCTGAAAAGTTTCTTATAATTGGAACAATCATCTATTTAATTCGACTTTTTGACCTTAACTGGAATAAACTAGCATATACTATTTTTGATTTTTTGACCGAAACTTGCATTTCGAAAACTTTGATAGAATCTAATTTTCAGATGATTTTTCGTATGTACTTCCTTCATAACCTTCCCTCGTAACATATATAAATGATCTGGAACGTTTTGCATCATTTCGAGCCGTCCTCTATTAAATTTGCATTTTTGACCAAACTAGTATAAACTAGTGTATAATATACTATGATTTTTTGACCGAAACTTGCTTTTCGAAAAGGTTCTTATAATCTAATTTTCAAATGATTTATTGCATGGACTTCCATCATAACCTTCCCTAGTAAAATATGAAAATGAATTGAAAATTTTGGTATCATTTCGAGCAGTCCTCGATTTAATTTGATTTTTTGACTGAAACTTATGTAAATTAGTGTATAATATACTATGATTTTTTGACAGAAACTAGCATTTTGATAAGTTTTATAGAAGCTAATTTTCAGATGAATTTTTACATGGACATCCATCATAAACCTCCCTTGTAACATATATAAATGATCTGAAAAGTTTCTTATAATTGGAACAATCATCTATTTAATTCGATTTTTTGACCTTAACTAGAATAAACTAGTGTATACTAATTTTCAGATGATTTTTCGTATTTACTTCCATCATAACCTTCCATCATAACATATATAAATTATCTGAAAAGTTTCGTATCATTTCGAGTAGTCCTCGATTAAATTTTCATTTTTGACCAAACTAGTATAAACTAGTGTAAAATATACAATGAGTTTTTGACCGAAACTTGCATTTCAAAAAGGTTCATATAATCTAATTTTCAAATGATTTATTGCATGGACTTCCATCATAACCTTCCCTCGTAAAATATAAAAATGATCTGAAAAGTTTGGTATCATTTCGAGCAGTCCTCGTTTTAATTTGATTTTTTGACTGAAACTTGTGTATAATATACTATGATTTTTTGACAGAAACTTGCATTTTGATAAGTTTTATAGAGGCTAATTTTCAGATGAATTTTTACATGGACATCCATCATAAACCTCGCTTGTAACATATATAAATGATCTGAAAAGTTTCTTATAATTAGAACAATCATCTATTTAATTCGACTTTTTGACCTTAACTGGAATAAACTAGCATATACTATTTTTGATTTTTTGACCGAAACTTGCATTTCGAAAACTTTGATAGAATCTAATTTTCAGATGATTTTTCGTATGTACTTCCATCATAACCTTCCCTCGTAACATATATAAATGATCTGGAACGTTTTGCATCATTTCGAGCCGTCCTCTATTAAATTTGCATTTTTGACCAAACTAGTATAAACTAGTGTATAATATACTATGATTTTTTGACCGAAACTTGCATTTCGAAAAGGTTCTTATAATCTAATTTTCAAATGATTTATTGCATGGACTTCCATCATAACCTTCCCTAGTAAAATATGAAAATGAATTGAAAATTTTTGTATCATTTCGAGCAGTCCTCGATTTAATTTGATTTTTTGACTGAAACTTATGTAAATTAGTGTGTAATATACTATGATTTTTTGACAGAAACTAGAATTTTGATAAGTTTTATAGAAGCTAATTTTCAGATGAATTTTTACATGGACATCCATCATAAACCTCCCTTGTAACATATATAAATGATCTGAAAAGTTTCTTATAATTGGAACAATCATCTATTTAATTCGATTTTTTGACCTTAACTAGAATAAACTAGTGTATACTAATTTTCAGATGATTTTTCGTATTTACTTCCATCATAACCTTCCATCGTAACATATATAAATTATCTGAAAAGTTTCGTATCATTTCGAGCAGTCCTCGATTAAATTTTCATTTTTGACCAAACTAGTATAAACTAGTGTAAAATATACAATGAGTTTTTGACCGAAACTTGCATTTCAAAAAGGTTCATATAATCTAATTTTCAAATGATTTATTGCATGGACTTCCATCATAACCTTCCCTCGTAAAATATAAAAATGATCTGAAAAGTTTGGTATCATTTCGAGCAGTCCTCGTTTTAATTTGATTTTTTGACTGAAACTTGTGTATAATATACTATGATTTTTTGACAGAAACTTGCATTTTGATAAGTTTTATAGAGGCTAATTTTCAGATGAATTTTTACATGGACATCCATCATAAACCTCGCTTGTAACATATATAAATGATCTGAAAAGTTTCTTATAATTGGAACAATCATCTATTTAATTCGACTTTTTGACCTTAACTGGAATAAACTAGCATATACTATTTTTGATTTTTTGACCGAAACTTGCATTTCAAAAACTTTGATAGAATCTAATTTTCAGATGATTTTTCGTATGTACTTCCATCATAACCTTCCCTCGTAACATATATAAATGATCTGGAACGTTTTGCATCATTTCGAGCAGTCCTCTATTAAATTTACATTTTTGACCAAACTAGTATAAACTAGTGTATAATATACTATGATTTTTTGACCGAAACTTGCATTTCGAAAAGGTTCATATAATCTAATTTTCAAATTATTTATTGCATGGACTTCCATCATAACCTTCCCTAGTAAAATATGAAAATGAATTGAATATTTTGGTATCATTTCGAGCAGTCCTGGATTTAATTTGATTTTTTGAATGAAACTTATGTAAATTAGTGTATAATATACTATGATTTTTTGGCAGAAACTTGCATTTTGATAAGTTTTATAGAAGCTAATTTTCAGATGAATTTTTACATGGACATCCATCATAAACCTCCCTTGTAACATATATAAATGATCTGAAAAGTTTCTTATAATTGGAAAAATCATCTATTTAATTCGACTTTTTGACCTTAACTAGAATAAACTAGTGTATACTAATTTTCAGATGATTTTTCGTATGTACTTCCATCATAACCTTCCCTCGTAACATATATAAATTATCTGAAAAGTTTCGTATCATTTCGAGCAGTCCTCGATTAAATTTGCATTTTTGACCAAACTAGTATAAACTAGTGTAAAATATACAATGAGTTTTTGACCGAAACTTGCATTTCAAAAAGGTTCATATAATCTAATTTTCAAATGATTTATTGCATGGACTTCCATCATAACCTTCCCTCGTAAAATATAAAAATGATCTGAAAAGTTTGGTATCATTTCGAGCAGTCCTCGTTTTAATTTGATTTTTTGACTAAAACTTGTGTAAACTTGTGTATAATATACTATGATTTTTTGACAGAAACTTGCATTTTGATAAGTTTTATAGAGGCTAATTTTCAGATGAATTTTTACATGGACATCCATCATAAACCCATCTTGTAACATATATAAATGATCTGAAAAGTTTCTTATAATTGGAACAATCATCTATTTAATTCGACTTTTTGACCTTAACTGGAATAAACTAGCATATACTATTTTTGATTTTTTGACCGAAACTTGCATTTCGAAAACTTTGATAGAATCTAATTTTCAGATGATTTTTCGTATGTACTTCCATCATAACCTTCCCTCGTAACATATATAAATGATCTGGAACGTTTTGCATCATTTCGAGCCGTCCTCTATTAAATTTGCATTTTTGACCAAACTAGTATAAACTAGTGTATAATATACTATGATTTTTTGACCGAAACTTGCATTTCGAAAAGGTTCTTATAATCTAATTTTCAAATGATTTATTGCATGGACTTCCATCATAACCTTCCCTAGTAAAATATGAAAATGAATTGAAAATTTTGGTATCATTTCGAGCAGTCCTCGATTTAATTTGATTTTTTGACTGAAACTTATGTAAATTAGTGTATAATATACTATGATTTTTTGACAGAAACTAGCATTTTGATAAGTTTTATAGAAGCTAATTTTCAGATGAATTTTTACATGGACATCCATCATAAACCTCCCTTGTAACATATATAAATGATCTGAAAAGTTTCTTATAATAGGAACAATCATCTATTTAATTCGATTTTTTGACCTTAACTAGAATAAACTAGTGTATACTAATTTTCAGATGATTTTTCGTATTTACTTCCATCATAACCTTCCATCGTAACATATATAAATTATCTGAAAAGTTTCGTATCATTTCGAGCAGTCCTCGATTAAATTTTCATTTTTGACCAAACTAGTATAAACTAGTGTAAAATATACAATGAGTTTTTGACCGAAACTTGCATTTCAAAAAGGTTCATATAATCTAATTTTCAAATGATTTATTGCATGGACTTCCATCATAACCTTCCCTCATAAAATATAAAAATGATCTGAAAAGTTTGGTATCATTTCGAGCAGTCCTCGTTTTAATTTTGATTTTTTGACTAAAACTTGTGTAAACTTGTTTATAATATACTATGATTTTTTGATAGAAACTTGCATTTTGATAAGTTTTATAGAGGCTAATTTTCAGATGAATTTTTATATGGACATCCATCATAAACCTCGCTTGTAACATATATAAATGATCTGAAAAGTTTCTTATAATTGGAACAATCATCTATTTAATTCGACTTTTTGACCTTAACTGGAATAAACTAGCATATACTATTTTTGATTTTTTGACCGAAACTTGCATTTCGAAAACATTGATAGAATCTAATTTTCAGATGATTTTTCGTATGTACTTCCATCATAACCTTCCCTCGTAACATATATAAATGATCTGGAACGTTTTGCATCATTTCGAGCCGTCCTCTATTAAATTTGCATTTTTGACCAAACTAGTATAAACTAGTGTATAATATACTATGATTTTTTGACCGAAACTTGCATTTCGAAAAGGTTCTTATAATCTAATTTTCAAATGATTTATTGCATGGACTTCCATCAAAACCTTCCCTAGTAAAATATGAAAATGAATTGAAAATTTTGGTATCATTTCGAGCAGTCCTCGATTTAATTTGATTTTTTGACTGAAACTTATGTAAATTAGTGTATAATATACTATGATTTTTTGACAGAAACTAGCATTTTGATAAGTTTTATAGAAGCTAATTTTCAGATGAATTTTTACATGGACATCCATCATAAACCTCCCTTGTAACATAAATAAATGATCTGAAAAGTTTCTTATAATTGGAAAAATCATCTATTTAATTCGATTTTTTGACCTTAACTAGAATAAACTAGTGTATACTAATTTTCAGATGATTTTTCGTATTTACTTCCATCATAACCTTCCATCGTAACATATATAAATTATCTGAAAAGTTTCGTATCATTTCGAGCAGTCCTCGATTAAATTTTCATTTTTGACCAAACTAGTATAAACTAGTGTAAAATATACAATGAGTTTTTGACCGAAACTGGCATTTCAAAAAGGTTCATATAATCTAATTTTCAAATGATTTATTGCATGGACTTCCATCATAACCTTCCCTCATAAAATATAAAAATGATCTGAAAAGTTTGGTATCATTTCGAGCAGTCCTCGTTTTAATTTTGATTTTTTGACTAAAACTTGTGTAAACTTGTGTATAATATACTATGATTTTTTAACAGAAACTTGCATTTTGATAAGTTTTATAGAGGCTAATTTTCAGATGAATTTTTACATGGACATCCATCATAAACCCATCTTGTAACATATATAAATGATCTGAAAAGTTTCTTATAATTGGAACAATCATCTATTTAATTCGACTTTTTGACCTTAACTGGAATAAACTAGCATATACTATTTTTGATTTTTTGACCGAAACTTGCATTTCGAAAACTTTGATAGAATCTAATTTTCAGATGATTTTTCGTATGTACTTCCATCATAACCTTCCCTCGTAACATATATAAATGATCTGGAACGTTTTGCATCATTTCGAGCCGTCCTCTATTAAATTTGCATTTTTGACCAAACTAGTATAAACTAGTGTATAATATACTATGATTTTTTGACCGAAACTTGCATTTCGAAAAGGTTCTTATAATCTAATTTTCAAATGATTTATTGCATGGACTTCCATCATAACCTTCCCTAGTAAAATATGAAAATGAATTGAAAATTTTGGTATCATTTCGAGCAGTCCTCGATTTAATTTGATTTTTTGACTGAAACTTATGTAAATTAGTGTATAATATACTATGATTTTTTGACAGAAACTAGCATTTTGATAAGTTTTATAGAAGCTAATTTTCAGATGAATTTTTACATGGACATCCATCATAAACCTCCCTTGTAACATATATAAATGATCTGAAAAGTTTCTTATAATTGGAACAATCATCTATTTAATTCGATTTTTTGACCTTAACTAGAATAAACTAGTGTATACTAATTTTCAGATGATTTTTCGTATTTACTTCCATCATAACCTTCCATCGTAACATATATAAATTATCTGAAAATTTTCGTATCATTTCGAGCAGTCCTCGATTAAATTTTCATTTTTGACCAAACTAGTATAAACTAGTGTAAAATATACAATGAGTTTTTGACCGAAACTTGCATTTCAAAAAGGTTCATATAATCTAATTTTCAAATGATTTATTGCATGGACTTCCATCATAACCTTCCCTCATAAAATATAAAAATGATCTGAAAAGTTTGGTATCATTTCGAGCAGTCCTCGTTTTAATTTTGATTTTTTGACTAAAACTTGTGTAAACTTGTTTATAATATACTATGATTTTTTGATAGAAACTTGCATTTTGATAAGTTTTATAGAGGCTAATTTTCAGATGAATTTTTATATGGACATCCATCATAAACCTCGCTTGTAACATATATAAATGATCTGAAAAGTTTCTTATAATTGGAACAATCATCTATTTAATTCGACTTTTTGACCTTAACTGGAATAAACTAGCATATACTATTTTTGATTTTTTGACCGAAACTTGCATTTCGAAAACTTTGATAGAATCTAATTTTCAGATGATTTTTCGTATGTACTTCCATCATAACCTTCCCTCGTAACATATATAAATGATCTGGAACGTTTTGCATCATTTCGAGCCGTCCTCTATTAAATTTGCATTTTTGACCAAACTAGTATAAACTAGTGTATAATATACTATGATTTTTTGACCGAAACTTGCATTTCGAAAAGGTTCTTATAATCTAATTTTCAAATGATTTATTGCATGGACTTCCATCATAACCTTCCCTAGTAAAATATGAAAATGAATTGAAAATTTTGGTATCATTTCGAGCAGTCCTCGATTTAATTTGATTTTTTGACTGAAACTTATGTAAATTAGTGTATAATATACTATGATTTTTTGACAGAAACTAGCATTTTGATAAGTTTTATAGAAGCTAATTTTCAGATGAATTTTTACATGGACATCCATCATAAACCTCCCTTGTAACATAAATAAATGATCTGAAAAGTTTCTTATAATTGGAAAAATCATCTATTTAATTCGATTTTTTGACCTTAACTAGAATAAACTAGTGTATACTAATTTTCAGATGATTTTTCGTATTTACTTCCATCATAACCTTCCATCGTAACATATATAAATTATCTGAAAAGTTTCGTATCATTTCGAGCAGTCCTCGATTAAATTTTCATTTTTGACCAAACTAGTATAAACTAGTGTAAAATATACAATGAGTTTTTGACCGAAACTGGCATTTCAAAAAGGTTCATATAATCTAATTTTCAAATGATTTATTGCATGGACTTCCATCATAACCTTCCCTCATAAAATATAAAAATGATCTGAAAAGTTTGGTATCATTTCGAGCAGTCCTCGTTTTAATTTTGATTTTTTGACTAAAACTTGTGTAAACTTGTGTATAATATACTATGATTTTTTAACAGAAACTTGCATTTTGATAAGTTTTATAGAGGCTAATTTTCAGATGAATTTTTACATGGACATCCATCATAAACCCATCTTGTAACATATATAAATGATCTGAAAAGTTTCTTATAATTGGAACAATCATCTATTTAATTCGACTTTTTGACCTTAACTGGAATAAACTAGCATATACTATTTTTGATTTTTTGACCGAAACTTGCATTTCGAAAACTTTGATAGAATCTAATTTTCAGATGATTTTTCGTATGTACTTCCATCATAACCTTCCCTCGTAACATATATAAATGATCTGGAACGTTTTGCATCATTTCGAGCCGTCCTCTATTAAATTTGCATTTTTGACCAAACTAGTATAAACTAGTGTATAATATACTATGATTTTTTGACCGAAACTTGCATTTCGAAAAGGTTCTTATAATCTAATTTTCAAATGATTTATTGCATGGACTTCCATCATAACCTTCCCTAGTAAAATATGAAAATGAATTGAAAATTTTGGTATCATTTCGAGCAGTCCTCGATTTAATTTGATTTTTTGACTGAAACTTATGTAAATTAGTGTATAATATACTATGATTTTTTGACAGAAACTAGCATTTTGATAAGTTTTATAGAAGCTAATTTTCAGATGAATTTTTACATGGACATCCATCATAAACCTCCCTTGTAACATATATAAATGATCTGAAAAGTTTCTTATAATTGGAACAATCATCTATTTAATTCGATTTTTTGACCTTAACTAGAATAAACTAGTGTATACTAATTTTCAGATGATTTTTCGTATTTACTTCCATCATAACCTTCCATCGTAACATATATAAATTATCTGAAAAGTTTCGTATCATTTCGAGCAGTCCTCGATTAAATTTGCATTTTTGACCAAACTAGTATAAACTAGTGTAAAATATACAATGAGTTTTTGACCGAAACTTGCATTTCAAAAAGGTTCATATAATCTAATTTTCAAATGATTTATTGCATGGACTTCCATCATAACCTTCCCTCGTAAAATATAAAAATGATCTGAAAAGTTTGGTATCATTTCGAGCAGTCCTCGTTTTAATTTGATTTTTTGACTGAAACTTGTGTATAATATACTATGATTTTTTGACAGAAACTTGCATTTTGATAAGTTTTATAGAGGCTAATTTTCAGATGAATTTTTACATGGACATCCATCATAAACCTCGCTTGTAACATATATAAATGATCTGAAAAGTTTCTTATAATTGGAACAATCATCTATTTAATTCGACTTTTTGACCTTAATTGGAATAAACTAGCATATACTATTTTTGATTTTTTGACCGAAACTTGCATTTCAAAAACTTTGATAGAATCTAATTTTCAGATGATTTTTCGTATGTACTTCAATCATAACCTTCCCTCGTAACATATATAAATGATCTGGAACGTTTTGCATCATTTCGAGCAGTCCTCTATTAAATTTACATTTTTGACCAAACTAGTATAAACTAGTGTATAATATACTATGATTTTTTGACCGAAACTTGCATTTCGAAAAGGTTCTTATAATCTAATTTTCAAATGATTTATTGCATGGACTTCCATCATAACCTTCCCTAGTAAAATATGAAAATGAATTGAAAAGTTTGGTATCATTTCGAGCAGTCCTCGATTTAATTTGATTTTTTGACTGAAACTTATGTAAATTAGTGTATAATATACTATGATTTTTTGACAGAAACTAGCATTTTGATAATTTTTATAGAAGCTAATTTTCAGATGAATTTTTACATGGACATCCATCATAAACCTCCCTTGTAACATATATAAATGATCTGAAAAGCTTCTTATAATTGGAAAAATCATCTATTTAATTCGACTTTTTGACCTTAACTAGAATAAACTAGTGTATACTAATTTTCAGATGATTTTTCATATGTACTTCCATCATAACCTTCCCTCGTAACATATATCAATTATCTGAAAAGTTTCGTATCATTTCGAGCAGTCCTCGATTAAATTTGCATTTTTGACCAAACTAGTATAAACTAGTGTAAAATATACAATGAGTTTTTGACCGAAACTTGCATTTCAAAAAGGTTCATATAATCTAATTTTCAAATGATTTATTGCATGGACTTCCATCATAACCTTCCCTCGTAAAATATAAAAATGATCTGAAAAGTTTGGTATCATTTCGAGCAGTCCTCGTTTTAATTTGATTTTTTGACTAAAACTTGTGTAAACTTGTGTATAATATACTATGATTTTTTGACAGAAACTTGCATTTTGATAAGTTTTATAGAGGCTAATTTTCAGATGAATTTTTACATGGACATCCATCATAAACCCATCTTGTAACATATATAAATGATCTGAAAAGTTTCTTATAATTGGAACAATCATCTATTTAATTCGACTTTTTGACCTTAACTGGAATAAACTAGCATATACTATTTTTGATTTTTTGACCGAAACTTGCATTTCGAAAACTTTGATAGAATCTAATTTTCAGATGATTTTTCGTATGTACTTCCATCATAACCTTCCCTCGTAACATAAATAAATGATCTGGAACGTTTTGCATCATTTCGAGCCGTCCTCTATTAAATTTGCATTTTTGACCAAACTAGTATAAACTAGTGTATAATATACTATGATTTTTTGACCGAAACTTGCATTTCGAAAAGGTTCTTATAATCTAATTTTCAAATGATTTATTGCATGGACTTCCATCATAACCTTCCCTAGTAAAATATGAAAATAAATTGAAAATTTTGGTATCATTTCGAGCAGTCCTCGATTTAATTTGATTTTTTGACTGAAACTTATGTAAATTAGTGTATAATATACTATGATTTTTTGACAGAAACTAGCATTTTGATAAGTTTTATAGAAGCTAATTTTCAGATGAATTTTTACATGGACATCCATCATAAACCTCCCTTGTAACATATATAAATGATCTGAAAAGTTTCTTATAATTGGAACAATCATCTATTTAATTCGATTTTTTGACCTTAACTAGAATAAACTAGTGTATACTAATTTTCAGATGATTTTTCGTATTTACTTCCATCATAACCTTCCATCGTAACATATATAAATTATCTGAAAAGTTTCGTATCATTTCGAGCAGTCCTCGATTAAATTTTCATTTTTGACCAAACTAGTATAAACTAGTGTAAAATATACAATGAGTTTTTGACCGAAACTTGCATTTCAAAAAGGTTCATATAATCTAATTTTCAAATGATTTATTGCATGGACTTCCATCATAACCTTCCCTCGTAAAATATAAAAATGATCTGAAAAGTTTGGTATCATTTCGAGCAGTCCTCGTTTTAATTTGATTTTTTGACTGAAACTTGTGTATAATATACTATGATTTTTTGACAGAAACTTGCATTTTGATAAGTTTTATAGAGGCTAATTTTCAGATGAATTTTTACATGGACATCCATCATAAACCTCGCTTGTAACATATATAAATGATCTGAAAAGTTTCTTATAATTGGAACAATCATCTATTTAATTCGACTTTTTGACCTTAACTGGAATAAACTAGCATATACTATTTTTGATTTTTTGACCGAAACTTGCATTTCAAAAACTTTGATAGAATCTAATTTTCAAATGATTTTTCGTATGTACTTCAATCATATCCTTCCCTCGTAACATATATAAATGATCTGGAACGTTTTGCATCATTTCGAGCAGTCCTCTATTAAATTTACATTTTTGACCAAACTAGTATAAACTAGTGTATAATATACTATGATTTTTTGACCGAAACTTGCATTTCGAAAAGGTTCTTATAATCTAATTTTCAAATGATTTATTGCATGGACTTCCATCATAACCTTCCCTAGTAAAATATGAAAATGAATTGAAAAGTTTGGTATCATTTCGAGCAGTCCTCGATTTAATTTGATTTTTTGACTGAAACTTATGTAAATTAGTGTATAATATACTATGATTTTTTGACAGAAACTAGCATTTTGATAAGTTTTATAGAAGCTAATTTTCAGATGAATTTTTACATGGACATCCATCATAAACCTCCCTTGTAACATATATAAATGATCTGAAAAGTTTCTTATAATTGGAACAATCATCTATTTAATTCGATTTTTTGACCTTAACTAGAATAAACTAGTGTATACTAATTTTCAGATGATTTTTCGTATTTACTTCCATCATAACCTTCCATCGTAACATATATAAATTATCTGAAAAGTTTCGTATCATTTCGAGCAGTCCTCGATTAAATTTTCATTTTTGACCAAACTAGTATAAACTAGTGTAAAATATACAATGAGTTTTTGACCGAAACTTGCATTTCAAAAAGGTTCATATAATCTAATTTTCAAATGATTTATTGCATGGACTTCCATCATAACCTTCCCTCGTAAAATATAAAAATGATCTGAAAAGTTTGGTATCATTTCGAGCAGTCCTCGTTTTAATTTGATTTTTTGACTGAAACTTGTGTATAATATACTATGATTTTTTGACAGAAACTTGCATTTTGATAAGTTTTATAGAGGCTAATTTTCAGATGAATTTTTACATGGACATCCATCATAAACCTCGCTTGTAACATATATAAATGATCTGAAAAGTTTCTTATAATTGGAACAATCATCTATTTAATTCGACTTTTTGACCTTAACTGGAATAAACTAGCATATACTATTTTTGATTTTTTGACCGAAACTTGCATTTCAAAAACTTTGATAGAATCTAATTTTCAAATGATTTTTCGTATGTACTTCAATCATAACCTTCCCTCGTAACATATATAAATGATCTGGAACGTTTTGCATCATTTCGAGCAGTCCTCTATTAAATTTACATTTTTGACCAAACTAGTATAAACTAGTGTATAATATACTATGATTTTTTGACCGAAACTTGCATTTCGAAAAGGTTCTTATAATCTAATTTTCAAATGATTTATTGCATGGACTTCCATCATAACCTTCCCTAGTAAAATATGAAAATGAATTGAAAAGTTTGGTATCATTTCGAGCAGTCCTCGATTTAATTTGATTTTTTGACTGAAACTTATGTAAATTAGTGTATAATATACTATGATTTTTTGACAGAAACTAGCATTTTGATAATTTTTATAGAAGCTAATTTTCAGATGAATTTTTACATGGACATCCATCATAAACCTCCCTTGTAACATATATAAATGATCTGAAAAGCTTCTTATAATTGGAAAAATCATCTATTTAATTCGACTTTTTGACCTTAACTAGAATAAACTAGTGTATACTAATTTTCAGATGATTTTTCGTATGTACTTCCATCATAACCTTCCCTCGTAACATATATAAATTATCTGAAAAGTTTCGTATCATTTCGAGCAGTCCTCGATTAAATTTGCATTTTTGACCAAACTAGTATAAACTAGTGTAAAATATACAATGAGTTTTTGACCGAAACTTGCATTTCAAAAAGGTTCATATAATCTAATTTTCAAATGATTTATTGCATGGACTTCCATCATAACCTTCCCTCGTAAAATATAAAAATGATCTGAAAAGTTTGGTATCATTTCGAGCAGTCCTCGTTTTAATTTGATTTTTTGACTAAAACTTGTGTAAACTTGTGTATAATATACTATGATTTTTTGACAGAAACTTGCATTTTGATAAGTTTTATAGAGGCTAATTTTCAGATGAATTTTTACATGGACATCCATCATAAACCCATCTTGTAACATATATAAATGATCTAAAAAGTTTCTTATAATTGGAACAATCATCTATTTAATTCGACTTTTTGACCTTAACTGGAATAAACTAGCATATACTATTTTTGATTTTTTGACCGAAACTTGCATTTCGAAAACTTTGATAGAATCTAATTTTCAGATGATTTTTCGTATGTACTTCCATCATAACCTTCCCTCGTAACATATATAAATGATCTGGAACGTTTTGCATCATTTCGAGCCGTCCTCTATTAAATTTGCATTTTTGACCAAACTAGTATAAACTAGTGTATAATATACTATGATTTTTTGACCGAAACTTGCATTTCGAAAAGGTTCTTATAATCTAATTTTCAAATGATTTATTGCATGGACTTCCATCATAACCTTCCCTAGTAAAATATGAAAATGAATTGAAAATTTTGGTATCATTTCGAGCAGTCCTCGATTTAATTTGATTTTTTGACTGAAACTTATGTAAATTAGTGTATAATATACTATGATTTTTTGACAGAAACTAGCATTTTGATAAGTTTTATAGAAGCTAATTTTCAGATTTATTTTTACATGGACATCCATCATAAACCTCCCTTGTAACATAAATAAATGATCTGAAAAGTTTCTTATAATTGGAAAAATCATCTATTTAATTCGATTTTTTGACCTTAACTAGAATAAACTAGTGTATACTAATTTTCAGATGATTTTTCGTATTTACTTCCATCATAACCTTCCATCGTAACATATATAAATTATCTGAAAAGTTTCGTATCATTTCGAGCAGTCCTCGATTAAATTTTCATTTTTGACCAAACTAGTATAAACTAGTGTAAAATATACAATGAGTTTTTGACCGAAACTTGCATTTCAAAAAGGTTCATATAATCTAATTTTCAAATGATTTATTGCATGGACTTCCATCATAACCTTCCCTCATAAAATATAAAAATGATCTGAAAAGTTTGGTATCATTTCGAGCAGTCCTCGTTTTAATTTTGATTTTTTGACTAAAACTTGTGTAAACTTGTGTATAATATACTATGATTTTTTGACAGAAACTTGCATTTTGATAAGTTTTATAGAGGCTAATTTTCAGATGAATTTTTATATGGACATCCATCATAAACCTCGCTTGTAACATATATAAATGATCTGAAAAGTTTCTTATAATTGGAACAATCATCTATTTAATTCGACTTTTTGACCTTAACTGGAATAAACTAGCATATACTATTTTTGATTTTTTGACCGAAACTTGCATTTCGAAAACTTTGATAGAATCTAATTTTCAGATGATTTTTCGTATGTACTTCCATCATAACCTTCCCTCGTAACATAAATAAATGATCTGGAACGTTTTGCATCATTTCGAGCCGTCCTCTATTAAATTTGCATTTTTGACCAAACTAGTATAAACTAGTGTATAATATACTATGATTTTTTGACCGAAACTTGCATTTCGAAAAGGTTCTTGAAATTCTGTAATGAGATGTCCTAAGAGATGTTCCAACACTTAATAGGACATTTGACAAATTTTAACCAAAACTTAAACAGCAGGAAAAATAAACAACACAGAAGTTTGTTAACCCAGTTCAGTGTATAACCACACCTACATCTGGAGGCTACCAAGCCAGGAGGAAATCCACTATTAGTAATATTAATTCTAGACTTAAACCACCCTGTTTAATCTATCACTTAATACTTACCCAATGCAATTTCTACCTAAGACTCACTTAGATAAGAGTACCCTACTCACTCCCCCTTAATCACCCAGTGATCAAGTTTACAAGTTTACAAAAGTTGAAGACATCCTTCAAAAATAACAGCTTGATTTTACTTCACAGTTTCAATCAAGTCACAAATGCACTTTTGCTTAAAAGCTCATAAAGTGGTACATAAAAGCAACCTGCTATTAAAACACTAGACACCCTATTTAGTCTTCTGAAATTCGTGCTCAATTCTATGAGATTCTGTTGTTTAAATAGGTTCTGAATTTTGGGCTTTCTGTAGAATGATCCAGCCCTAATGTGCAGCAGCTGTCACCTTGAATTTAGGGTTTGTTACCTCCTATATTCTAGGTGCATTAGGTCTTCTGTTTTAATCTGAATCTTCAATTTAAAACTCCCTACAGATGCGCCTTGGTCTGTTTTATCCAGCATTAATTAATTCCAGATAGTTCTCCTTAAATATCTCTGATCTGTTAATCAATAATTAATTCTGGTAGCAGGTCTGAGATGTCTCAACATCTGTTGGGACATCCTGACAAAACTGAACTTAGTCATTTATACAATGTCCCAACATCTGGTAGGACATCCTGAACCAAGTTCACATACTCTGTTTGCTAATGTCCCAACATCTGATAGGACATTCTGAACTGAATTTAACATTTCTTGTTTGGTCAAAAATTCTGCCAATTCTTAAACATCTACAAACTCCCCCTTTGGCTAATTTTTGGCTAACATCTTTTCTGGTTTTCAGAGTGCAGCAGAAGTTCTTTTTATCAGAGTATATCATTACTTTTCTGTTGAATTTTATTTGAGATTACTCCCCCTCAAACATATATGTGTCCTGTCTTTATCCAGTCTTGTTCCAACAGAAAAACTTATTCAGTTCAGAAGCAAACAAACAAATTTCATTCATTTAAACAGCAATTACATTTGATGATGTTTGATGATGTTCTCCCCCTTGGTAGGCACAAAATTAGGGGCCAAAGAACTATTATCCAGAATTACAAATCATTGCTGTCATTACAAATGCCTCACATACAAAGATCACTCAGATTTATCACTCTCAGTAGCTTCCTCCACCTCAGTGTCTTCATCTTTATCAGCTTCACTGTCAGCTTCACTGTCTTTATCAGATGCAGCTGTCTGATCTTCTTCACTTTCCAACCTCTTAATTATTTCTTCAAGCTTCTGCTTTCTAGCTTCAAGCTCTTTGCAGGTGCTTTTTAGCTCAGCAATTAAGGTCTTCCTGGAGATTGGATTCTTAACAGTGGATGGACCAGCAGATGTCCCAGAAGGAGCTTCAACATCTGCAGCATGATGACTGAGGAATAACTTGTAGTGAAAAGCCAGGGGGCTCTCTCTCTTGCAGGCAGTATCCTTGTCAGTTAAAATCCCAGGATATTGATTGAGTACAATACCACACAGCAATGATGGAAAGGCTATTGGTAGCTTGGTTGCAGAGGAGCTGGCATGCTTCATGGTTTGATCAAAGATGAAAGCTCCATAGTCCATTTTGGTTTGAGTTCCAACAGCATATATAAATCTGGCTAGACCAGTTGAGATTGAGGAAGTGTGGTTAGTAGGCACCCAATTAGATGTACCAATCCTGTTCAGCATGGCATACTTTCTGGTAAGCATGCTTACAGATAGTTTTCCCTTCACAGGCCATGCCTTTACCTGGTCAGCAGTTATCACCTTACAGACTTGATTATCTGTCTTGCCCAGCTCATTTGGTCCATCTGTTTCTCTTCCTAGATACTGATTGATGATTTGGGGAGAAAACTCCACACATCTACCTCTAACAAAAACTTTTTGGAATTCAGAGGACTTACCATGTGAACAATCTTCCTGAAGATTCACAATGAACTCTTTGACAAGAAGTTCATAGCAGGGAGAGAGGTCTGAGACTGTCTTGAACAGTCCTGCAGCAGATATGAGGTCTATTAGTTCTGTGCACTCAAGTGCATTGCTGCTCAGTTCTCTTTCCAGGGCAACCCTTCTTTGGTACACATATTTCCACCTGTTCACACTAGAGACATGGTGAAATGATATGTTATCCAAGGGAGCTTCTGGTACAGCAGATGAAGCTCTGGATATTGCTGGTCTCTTCTTAGGAGGAGATGTTGGGACATCTGATTCAACATCTGAATCTGATGGTGTGACAGCCTTTCTTTTCTGAGTTTGAACTTTACTCCATTGTTTTGATGGCCCAAAAGAGGCTTTAGCTTTCCCTTTCTTTGGAGAGGCTTTCTTCTTTTCAAGAATTGCTGCTTCAGCTTGCATCTTACCCTGCCTGGACCTGAGTCTTTTGGCTATGCTGGGTTTGACAGATGCTATGATTTCTGCATCAGAGTCCTGCTCCAGATTGACCCCTGGAGGAGATTGAGCAGTCTCTTCTTCAGCTTGTTGATCAGCAGGAATTAGATCTTCATCTGAGGCTTTGGTCTGATCCTCAGAGACTTTGTCATTATCTTCATTTAAGGCCTTATTCTGATCCTCAGAGTTTTCTTTATCACTTTCACTTGAGGCCTTTTCTTGGACCTCAGTCTGTTCAGCATCAGATGAATTTTCTTTCTCATCTGCAGATGTTCCAATATTTATTGGGACATCTTGTTCTGCAGAAGTGCCCTCTGCAGTTTGAGATGGTTCTTCTTGGGGAGCAGGCATGGTTTGCAATGGAACAGAGATCCCACTCACCTTTCTTTGTTCAAACAGAATTTGGGTGACAATCTCCTTGATTGAATCATCCACATAGTTTGAAGATTTTGGTGGCATGTTAGCAGGAGAAGGAATGCCTCCTTTGGCTTTGCTACAAACTTGATCTTTAGCTCTCTTTGGTGTTCTTGCCTTTTTAGAGTGAGAAGCGCTTCCCCTGAGCTCGTCTAATGGTGTTGATTGCATTGGCACTATAGAAATAGGAGTAGCATGAACCACGTCTTTCTGATTGAGAACTTCTTCAGATGTTTTAGGGTTTTGAGACATTGTTGAAGAAGATGAATGTGCAGCTTTAGGGTTTATGATTTCTGAAGGATTGCTAGTTAATGTGATTCGCTTGTGATGATGTGATGAGACTCTTGATAGCTGCTTATAAGGAAATACTAAATAAGTAGCCGTTACAGTCCAAATGATTAGGAATGAAATTCCCAAGGATCTAGTCCAGACTAGCTTTGCCATCTGGAACTTATGCCATGCAATGTCATATGACATGTTGGCACATCTCATTAACTGCTAGATATCACATAAACAGATTCCAAGTTTGCCCCTTAAGTTCTCAAATTGTGCAGCATCCAATGCCTTGGTAAAGATATCAGCTAACTGCAGATCTGTAGCTACATGCTCCAATGAAATCACCTTTTCTTCTACAAGATCTCTGATGAAATGATGTCTGATATCAATATGCTTTGTCCTGCTGTGTTGGATAGGATTTTTAGATATGTTGATTGCACTTAAGTTGTCACAGTACAATGTCATGACATCCTGTGGGACATTGTACTCAGTGAGCATATGCTTCATCCAAACCAACTGAGAACAACTGCTACCTGCTGCTATATACTCAGCTTCAGCTGTAGATAATGACACACAATTCTGTTTCTTACTGAACCAAGAAATCAGATTGTTTCCTAGAAAGAAGCATCCTCCTGAAGTGCTTTTTCTGTCATCAGCACTTCCTGCCCAATCAGCATCACAGAAGCCAGTGAGAATTGGTTTGCATCCATGAAAGTACATTATGCCATAGTCACATGTACCATTAACATATTTAAGGATTCTCTTGACTTGATTGAGATGACTGACTTTTGGATCAGCTTGATATCTTGCACAAACTCCTACTGCAAATGCAATGTCTGGTCTGCTAGCAGTCAAGTATAACAAGCTTCCAATCATGCTTCTATATAAACTTTGATCTACCTTCTCACCCTTTTCATCTTTAGTCAGCTTTAAATGTGTAGGAGCAGGAGTTCTTTTATGAGAAGCATTTTCCATTCCAAATTTCTTCACTATGTTCTTGGAGTACTTGCTTTGTGAGATGAACATTGAGTCTTCCATTTGCTTAACTTGCAGACCAAGAAAATAGGTTAATTCACCTACTAGACTCATTTCAAATTCAGCTTCCATCTGCTTGACAAAATGTTTGACCATCTTATCAGACATCCCACCAAACACAATGTCATCAACATATATTTGTGCAATCATGACATTTCCTTCTTCATCTTTAACAAACAGGGTTTTATCAATCCCACCTTTTCTGTATCCTTGCTTGATAAGAAATGTGGTAAGTCTCTCATACCATGCCCTTGGAGCTTGCTTCAGACCATAAAGTGCTTTCTTGAGTTTGTATACATGATTTGGACAGCTTGGATCAACAAATCCTTTAGGCTGTTCTACATATACCTCTTCATTAAGATAACCATTAAGAAAGGCACTTTTCACATCCATTTGAAATAGCTTGAACTTTAAGATACAAGCAATTCCCAACAGTAGTCTTATTGATTCAAGCCTTGCTACTGGTGCAAAGGTTTCATCAAAGTCTACCCCTTCAATTTGAGTGTATCCTTGAGCCACAAGTCTAGCTTTGTTCTTTGTAACAATTCCTTGTTCATTTGACTTGTTCTTGTACACCCATTTTGTACCAATCACATTTATGTCATTAGGTCTAGGAACAAGATTCCACACTTCATTCCTTGTGAATTGACCTAATTCCTCTTGCATAGCACAAATCCAGTATTCATCAGTGAGAGCCTCCTTGATGTTTTTAGGTTCTATTTTGGACACAAAACAAGAACCTGAAATCACTTCTCTTGATCTAGTGCTCACACCTCTGTTGGGATCACCAATTATTAAATCTTTGGGATGATCCTTCTGTATTCTGATGGAGGGAGGTTTGCTTGAATCTTCTGACCTTGTATCATTTTGAGTGAAGTTATATTGATCATTCTTTTCTTCAGCTTCAATCTTGATATCAGCAGATGTTCCAACATCTTCTGGGACATCTGTAGGAGCATCATCAATTATCACATTTATGGACTCCATGATAACATTTGTTCTGTAGTTAAATACTCTATATGCTCTGCTGTTTATAGAGTATCCAAGGAAAATTCCTTCATCACTTTTAGAATCCATTTTTCTCCTTTGCTCCCTATCTGCCAGAATATAGCATTTACTTCCAAACACATGAAAGTACTTCACAGTGGGTTTTCTGCCCTTCCAGACTTCATATATTGTGGACAGGGTTCCTTTTCTCAAGGTAACTCTGTTATGGATGTAGCAGGCAGTGTTCATAGCTTCAGCCCAGAAATACAGAGGTAACTTCTTAGCATGGATCATAGCTCTTGCTGATTCTTGAATGGTTCTATTCTTCCTTTCAACAATCCCATTCTGTTGAGGAGTGATAGGTGAAGAATACTCATGGTTGATTCCTTCTGAAGAACAGAAATCTAAGAACTTTTGATTCTCAAATTCTTTTCCATGATCACTTCTTATTCTGATCACACAGCTGGATTTTTCCCTTTGCAATCTTTGACATAATTCTTTGAATACATCAAATACATCTGACTTTTCTTTGATGAAGTTTATCCATGTATATCTTGAAAAATCATCAACCACAACATAGGCATACCTTTTACCACCAAGACTTTCAACCTGCATAGGTCCCATAAGATCCATATGTAAAAGTTCCAAAACTTTGGAAGTTGTCAGATGTTGGAGCTTTGGATGGGACATCTTGGTTTGTTTGCCTATTTGACATTCACCACATATTTTGCCATCATCAATCTTCAGTTTGGGAATACCTCTTACAGCATCCATAGATATGATCTTCTTTATGCCTCTGAAATGAAGATGACCTAGCCTTTGGTGCCATAGTTTTACTTCTTCTTCTCTAGCTAGAGAACAAGTTGAAGTGGGACTGAAGTCTAATGGCTCCCACATGTAACAGTTGTCTTTTGACCTTGCACCTTTCATGACAACTTCTAGTCACTATGCATTCAGTTTTTGTAAAGTTTACACTGTATCCTTGATCACATAGTTGACTTATACTGATAAGGTTAGCAGTTAACCCTTTAACTAGCAATACATCATTTAGTCTTGGAACATCTTGACAGTCCAAGGTTCCAACTCCTTTGATCTCTCCTTTAGCTCCATCTCCAAAAGTTACATACCTGGATGAATGTGATTTTAAGTTCACTAGCAGATTCTTCAATCCAGTCATGTGCCTTGAACATCCACTGTCAAAATACCAGTCTTCTTTAGCTGATACTTTCAGTGATGTATGTGCTATGTATGCAGTACTTTTCTTTGACCAGATGAGTTGAGATTTCTTTTGATGCCTCTGCCCTGTGTGTTGTTCAGCTGATCTCAAAGCTTGATTGTTGATCTGGTTCTTGGGACTGTGGCTTTGATCAGTCTGAGTGTCAACTTTTGGTCTCCAAACCTTCTTGATGACCTCTGTCTTCTGCTTAGGAGGTTGCTGATTCCTTTGATGTCTAAGCACTTTCTTGGTACCTTCTACTTTCTGTTTGGAGGGTTGCTGATACATCTGATTTGGATATCCATGTAGCTTATAACAGTGAGGTTTGATATGCCCAAATCTTCCACAGTGATGGCATCTCCATCTTTGATACTTCTTCTTCATTTTGTTCTTTCCAGAATGTTGAGACATCTGTTGGAACATTAAGTTAGTCTTTGTGTTCTGATGTTGAAGCATCTGTTGGGACATCTTGTTTGACTGTGTAATTTTTGAAGTAGCTTTGCTGGAGCTGGCTTCATCTCTGTTATATCCCAGTCCACTTTTGTCCCCTGAATGTTTATTATTGCAGAGAATAGCATCCAGTGTATTTGAGCTGCTGTTCATCATTCTAACAGATTTGGACATATGTTCCAGCTTAGAATTGAGAAGAGTTACTTCACTTTTTAAGGTATCAATGATTACTTGATCACTTGCTTTTTCTTCTTCTAGTACTTCATTCTGCTTCTTTAGCTTTATGACCTCACTGCATACTTCAGTACTACTCTTGTACAGATCCTTGAAGGCTTGCTCAAGATCTGCATAAGTAAGCTCTCCACAGCTGGAATCACTATCATATTCACACAGTCCAGCTAGAGCAGTAATATGCTTAGCTGATTCTTCTTCTGACTCTCCTGAGTCTTCATCAGACCAGGTCACAGAGAGTCCTTTCTTTTGCCTCTTTAAGTAGGTAGGACATTCAAACTTGATGTGTCCATATCCTTCACATTCATGGCATTTGACTCCTTTATCTTGACTGGTCTTTTCAGCAAACTTTGACTTTCTGTTAGCATCATATGTTCTCCTGTTCTCAGAGTTTGTGTTTCTTCCACTGGATTTGGATTGGCCTTCCATTCCTCTGAGAATCTGTTTGAATTGTCTTCCAAGCAAGGCAAGGTTTTCTGATAAGCTTTTGTCATTTGCTGATTTATCATCTTCTTCTTCATCTGCATTTGAAACCAAGGCAATGCTTTTGTTCTTTTTAGCATGTGTGTCATTCATTCCCATTTCAAAAGTTTGAAGGGAACCAATGAGTTCTTCAGCTTTCATGGAGCATATGTCTTGAGCTTCTTCTATTGCTGTGACTTTCATGTCAAATCTTTTTGGCAAAGATCTGAGAATCTTCCTTACAAGCTTTTCATCAGTCATCTTTTCTCCCAAGGCTCCAGAAGTATTGGCTATATCCAAGATGTTCATGTAGAACTCATGAATTGATTCATCTTCCTTCATTCTCAAGTTTTCAAACTTGGTGGTGAGAAGTTGAAGTCTTGACATTTTTACTTTTGATGTTCCTTCATGAGTTGTCTTGAGGGTATCCCACACATCTTTGGCCAGCTCACAATGATGCACCAGTCTGAAAATATTTCTATCAATGCCATTGAATAAAGCATTTAGGGCTTTTGAGTTGCCTAGTTCTGAATCTTCTTCCTCTTTACTCCATTCTTCTTCAGGTTTCAGAACTTTTGATCCATCTTTGGTGTCTTGGACAGGATGTTTCCATCCAACATTTACTGCTTTCCATGCCCTGTTGTCAAGAGATTTTAAGAATGCAATCATTCTTGGCTTCCAGTAGTCATAATTAGATCCATCCAGAATAGGTGGTCTATTTACTGACCCTATATCTCTGTCCATGTTACAGAATTTGTTTTCCCTAGATCTCACCCAGTATAAACAGGCAGGGTGCCTGCTCTGATGCCAATTGAAATTCTGTAATGAGATGTCCTAAGAGATGTTCCAACACTTAATAGGACATTTGACAAATTTAACCAAAACTTTAAACAGCAGGAAAAATAAACAACACAGAAGTTTGTTAACCCAGTTCAGTGTATAACCACACCTACATCTGGAGGCTACCAAGCCAGGAGGAAATCCACTATTAGTAATATTAATTCTAGACTTAAACCACCCTGTTTAATCTATCACTTAATACTTACCCAATGCAATTTCTACCTAAGACTCACTTAGATAAGAGTACCCTACTCACTCCCCCTCAATCACCCAGTGATCAAGTTTACAAGTTTACAGAAGTTGAAGACATCCTTCAAACAATACAGCTTGATCTTACTTCACAGTTTCAATCAAGTCACAAATGCACTTTTGCTTAAAAGCTCATAAAGTGGTACATAAAAAACAACCTGCTATTAACTCACTAGACACCCTATTTAGTCTTCTGAAATTCGTGCACAATTCTATGAGTTTCTGTTGTTTAAATAGGTATCTGAATTTTGGGCTTTCTGTAGAATGATCCAGCCCTAATGTGCAGCAACTGTCACCTTGAATTTAGGGTTTGTTACCTCCTATATTCTAGGTGCATTAGGTCTTCTGTTTTAATCTGAATCTTCAATTTAAAACTCCCTACAGATGCGCCTTGGTCTGTTTTATCCAGCATTAATTAATTCCAGATAGTTCTCCTTAAATATCTCTGATCTGTTAATCAATAATTAATTCTGGTAGCAGGTCTGAGATGTCTCAACATCTGTTGGGACATCCTGACAAAACTGAACTTAGTCATTTATACAATGTCCCAACATCTGGTAGGACATCCTGAACCAAGTTCACATACTCTGTTTGCTAATGTCCCAACATCTGATAGGACATTCTGAACTGAATTTAACATTTCTTGTTTGGTCAAAAATTCTGCCAATTCTTAAACATCTACAGTTCTTATAATCTAATTTTCAAATGATTTATTGCATGGACTTCCATCATAACCTTCCCTAGTAATATATGAAAATGAATTGAAAATTTTGGTATCATTTCGAGCAGTCCTCGATTTAATTTGATTTTTTGACTGAAACTTATGTAAATTAGTGTATAATATACTATGATTTTTTGAAAGAAACTAGCATTTTGATAAGTTTTATAGAAGCTAATTTTCAGATGAATTTTTACATGGACATCCATCATAAACCTCCCTTGTAACATATATAAATGATCTGAAAAGTTTCTTATAATTGGAACAATCATCTATTTAATTCGATTTTTTGACCTTAACTAGAATAAACTAGTGTATACTAATTTTCAGATGATTTTTCGTATTTACTTCCATCATAACCTTCCATCGTAACATATATAAATTATCTGAAAAGTTTCGTATCATTTCGAGCAGTCCTCGATTAAATTTTCATTTTTGACCAAACTAGTATAAACTAGTGTAAAATATACAATGAGTTTTTGACCGAAACTTGCATTTCAAAAAGGTTCATATAATCTAATTTTCAAATGATTTATTGCATGGACTTCCATCATAACCTTCCCTCGTAAAATATAAAAATGATCTGAAAAGTTTGGTATCATTTCGAGCAGTCCTCGTTTTAATTTGATTTTTTGACTGAAACTTGTGTATAATATACTATGATTTTTTGACAGAAACTTGCATTTTGATAAGTTTTATAGAGGCTAATTTTCAGATGAATTTTTACATGGACATCCATCATAAACCTCGCTTGTAACATATATAAATGATCTGAAAAGTTTCTTATAATTGGAACAATCATCTATTTAATTCGACTTTTTGACCTTAACTGGAATAAACTAGCATATACTATTTTTGATTTTTTGACCAAAACTTGCATTTCAAAAACTTTGATAGAATCTAATTTTCAGATGATTTTTCGTATGTACTTCAATCATAACCTTCCCTCGTAACATATATAAATGATCTGGAACGTTTTGCATCATTTCGAGCAGTCCTCTATTAAATTTACATTTTTGACCAAACTAGTATAAACTAGTGTATAATATACTATGATTTTTTGACCGAAACTTGCATTTCGAAAAGGTTCTTATAATCTAATTTTCAAATGATTTATTGCATGGACTTCCATCATAACCTTCCCTAGTAAAATATGAAAATGAATTGAAAAGTTTGGTATCATTTCGAGCAGTCCTCGATTTAATTTGATTTTTTGACTGAAACTTATGTAAATTAGTGTATAATATACTATGATTTTTTGACAGAAACTAGCATTTTGATAATTTTTATAGAAGCTAATTTTCAGATGAATTCTTACATGGACATCCATCATAAACCTCCCTTGTAACATATATAAATGATCTGAAAAGCTTCTTATAATTGGAAAAATCATCTATTTAATTCGACTTTTTGACCTTAACTAGAATAAACTAGTGTATACTAATTTTCAGATGATTTTTCGTATGTACTTCCATCATAACCTTCCCTCGTAACATATATAAATTATCTGAAAAGTTTCGTATCATTTCGAGCAGTCCTCGATTAAATTTGCATTTTTGACCAAACTAGTATAAACTAGTGTAAAATATACAATGAGTTTTTGACCGAAACTTGCATTTCAAAAAGGTTCATATAATCTAATTTTCAAATGATTTATTGCATGGACTTCCATCATAACCTTCCCTCGTAAAATATAAAAATGATCTGAAAAGTTTGGTATCATTTCGAGCAGTCCTCGTTTTAATTTGATTTTTGACTAAAACTTGTGTAAACTTGTGTATAATATACTATGATTTTTTGACAGAAACTTGCATTTTGATAAGTTTTATAGAGGCTAATTTTCAGATGAATTTTTACATGGACATCCATCATAAACCCATCTTGTAACATATATAAATGATCTGAAAAGTTTCTTATAATTGGAACAATCATCTATTTAATTCGACTTTTTGACCTTAACTGGAATAAACTAGCATATACTATTTTTGATTTTTTGACCGAAACTTGCATTTCGAAAACTTTGATAGAATCTAATTTTCAGATGATTTTTCGTATGTACTTCCATCATAACCTTCCCTCATAACATATATAAATGATCTGGAACGTTTTGCATCATTTCGAGCCGTCCTCTATTAAATTTGCATTTTTGACCAAACTAGTATAAACTAGTGTATAATATACTATGATTTTTTGACCGAAACTTGCATTTCGAAAAGGTTCTTATAATCTAATTTTCAAATGATTTATTGCATGGACTTCCATCATAACCTTCCCTAGTAAAATATGAAAATGAATTGAAAATTTTGGTATCATTTCGAGCAGTCCTCGATTTAATTTGATTTTTTGACTGAAACTTATGTAAATTAGTGTATAATATACTATGATTTTTTGACAGAAACTAGCATTTTGATAAGTTTTATAGAAGCTAATTTTCAGATGAATTTTTACATGGACATCCATCATAAACCTCCCTTGTAACATAAATAAATGATCTGAAAAGTTTCTTATAATTGGAAAAATCATCTATTTAATTCGATTTTTTGACCTTAACTAGAATAAACTAGTGTATACTAATTTTCAGATGATTTTTCGTATTTACTTCCATCATAACCTTCCATCGTAACATATATAAATTATCTGAAAAGTTTCGTATCATTTCGAGCAGTCCTCGATTAAATTTTCATTTTTGACCAAACTAGTATAAACTAGTGTAAAATATACAATGAGTTTTTGACCGAAACTTGCATTTCAAAAAGGTTCATATAATCTAATTTTCAAATGATTTATTGCATGGACTTCCATCATAACCTTCCCTCGTAAAATATAAAAATGATCTGAAAAGTTTGGTATCATTTCGAGCAGTCCTCGTTTTAATTTGATTTTTTGACTAAAACTTGTGTAAACTTGTGTATAATATACTATGATTTTTTGACAGAAACTTGCATTTTGATAAGTTTTATAGAGGCTAATTTTCAGATGAATTTTTACATGGACATCCATCATAAACCCATCTTGTAACATATATAAATGATCTGAAAAGTTTCTTATAATTGGAACAATCATCTATTTAATTCGACTTTTTGACCTTAACTGGAATAAACTAGCATATACTATTTTTGATTTTTTGACCGAAACTTGCATTTCGAAAACTTTGATAGAATCTAATTTTCAGATGATTTTTCGTATGTACTTCCATCATAACCTTCCCTCGTAACATATATAAATGATCTGGAACGTTTTGCATCATTTCGAGCCGTCCTCTATTAAATTTGCATTTTTGACCAAACTAGTATAAACTAGTGTATAATATACTATGATTTTTTGACCGAAACTTGCATTTCGAAAAGGTTCTTATAATCTAATTTTCAAATGATTTATTGCATGGACTTCCATCATAACCTTCCCTAGTAAAATATGAAAATGAATTGAAAATTTTGGTATCATTTCGAGCAGTCCTCGATTTAATTTGATTTTTTGACTGAAACTTATGTAAATTAGTGTATAATATACTATGATTTTTTGACAGAAACTAGCATTTTGATAAGTTTTATAGAAGCTAATTTTCAGATGAATTTTTACATGGACATCCATCATAAACCTCCCTTGTAACATATATAAATGATCTGAAAAGTTTCTTATAATTGGAACAATCATCTATTTAATTCGATTTTTTGACCTTAACTAGAATAAACTAGTGTATACTAATTTTCAGATGATTTTTCGTATTTACTTCCATCATAACCTTCCATCGTAACATATATAAATTATCTGAAAAGTTTCGTATCATTTCGAGCAGTCCTCGATTAAATTTTCATTTTTGACCAAACTAGTATAAACTAGTGTAAAATATACAATGAGTTTTTGACCGAAACATGCATTTCAAAAAGGTTCATATAATCTAATTTTCAAATGATTTATTGCATGGACTTCCATCATAACCTTCCCTCATAAAATATAAAAATGATCTGAAAAGTTTGGTATCATTTCGAGCAGTCCTCGTTTTAATTTTGATTTTTTGACTAAAACTTGTGTAAACTTGTGTATAATATACTATGATTTTTTGACAGAAACTTGCATTTTGATAAGTTTTATAGAGGCTAATTTTCAGATGAATTTTTATATGGACATCCATCATAAACCTCGCTTGTAACATATATAAATGATCTGAAAAGTTTCTTATAATTGGAACAATCATCTATTTAATTCGACTTTTTGACCTTAACTGGAATAAACTAGCATATACTATTTTTGATTTTTTGACCGAAACTTGCATTTCGAAAACTTTGATAGAATCTAATTTTCAGATGATTTTTCGTATGTACTTCCATCATAACCTTCCCTCGTAACATATATAAATGATCTGGAACGTTTTGCATCATTTCGAGCCGTCCTCTAATAAATTTGCATTTTTGACCAAACTAGTATAAACTAGTGTATAATATACTATGATTTTTTGACCGAAACTTGCATTTCGAAAAGGTTCTTATAATCTAATTTTCAAATGATTTATTGCATGGACTTCCATCATAACCTTCCCTAGTAAAATATGAAAATGAATTGAAAATTTTTGTATCATTTCGAGCAGTCCTCGATTTAATTTGATTTTTTGACTGAAACTTATGTAAATTAGTGTATAATATACTATGATTTTTTGACAGAAACTAGCATTTTGATAAGTTTTATAGAAGCTAATTTTCAGATGAATTTTTACATGGACATCAATCATAAACCTCCCTTGTAACATAAATAAATGATCTGAAAAGTTTCTTATAATTGGAAAAATCATCTATTTAATTCGATTTTTTGACCTTAACTAGAATAAACTAGTGTATACTAATTTTCAGATGATTTTTCGTATTTACTTCCATCATAACCTTCCATCGTAACATATATAAATTATCTGAAAAGTTTCGTATCATTTCGAGCAGTCCTCGATTAAATTTTCATTTTTGACCAAACTAGTATAAACTAGTGTAAAATATACAATGAGTTTTTGACCGAAACTTGCATTTCAAAAAGGTTCATATAATCTAATTTTCAAATGATTTATTGCATGGACTTCCATCATAACCTTCCCTCATAAAATATAAAAATGATCTGAAAAGTTTGGTATGATTTCGAGCAGTCCTCGTTTTAATTTTGATTTTTTGACTAAAACTTGTGTAAACTTGTGTATAATATACTATGATTTTTTGACATAAACTTGCATTTTGATAAGTTTTATAGAGGCTAATTTTAAGATGAATTTTTATATGGACATCCATCATAAACCTCGCTTGTAACATATATAAATGATCTGAAAAGTTTCTTATAATTGGAACAATCATCTATTTAATTCGACTTTTTGACCTTAACTGGAATAAACTAGCATATACTATTTTTGATTTTTTGACCGAAACTTGCATTTCGAAAACTTTGATAGAATCTAATTTTCAGATGATTTTTCGTATGTACTTCCATCATAACCTTCCCTCGTAACATAAATAAATGATCTGGAACGTTTTGCATCATTTCGAGCCGTCCTCTATTAAATTTGCATTTTTGACCAAACTAGTATAAACTAGTGTATAATATACTATGATTTTTTGACCGAAACTTGCATTTCGAAAAGGTTCTTATAATCTAATTTTCAAATGATTTATTGCATGGACTTCCATCATAACCTTCCCTAGTAAAATATGAAAATGAATTGAAAATTTTGGTATCATTTCGAGCAGTCCTCGATTTAATTTGATTTTTTGACTGAAACTTATGTAAATTAGTGTATAATATACTATGATTTTTTGACAGAAACTAGCATTTTGATAAGTTTTATAGAAGCTAATTTTCAGATGAATTTTTACATGGACATCCATCATAAACCTCCCTTGTAACATATATAAATGATCTGAAAAGTTTCTTATAATTGGAACAATCATCTATTTAATTCGATTTTTTGACCTTAACTAGAATAAACTAGTGTATACTAATTTTCAGATGATTTTTCGTATTTACTTCCATCATAACCTTCCATCGTAACATATATAAATTATCTGAAAAGTTTCGTATCATTTCGAGCAGTCCTCGATTAAATTTTCATTTTTGACCAAACTAGTATAAACTAGTGTAAAATATACAATGAGTTTTTGACCGAAACTTGCATTTCAAAAAGGTTCATATAATCTAATTTTCAAATGATTTATTGCATGGACTTCCATCATAACCTTCCCTCGTAAAATATAAAAATGATCTGAAAAGTTTGGTATCATTTCGAGCAGTCCTCGTTTTAATTTGATTTTTTGACTGAAACTTGTGTATAATATACTATGATTTTTTGACAGAAACTTGCATTTTGATAAGTTTTATAAAGGCTAATTTTCAGATGAATTTTTACATGGACATCCATCATAAACCTCGCTTGTAACATATATAAATGATCTGAAAAGTTTCTTATAATTGGAACAATCATCTATTTAATTCGACTTTTTGACCTTAACTGGAATAAACTAGCATATACTATTTTTGATTTTTTGACCGAAACTTGCATTTCAAAAACTTTGATAGAATCTAATTTTCAGATGATTTTTCGTATGTACTTCAATCATAACCTTCCCTCGTAACATATATAAATGATCTGGAACGTTTTGCATCATTTCGAGCAGTCCTCTATTAAATTTACATTTTTGACCAAACTAGTATAAACTAGTGTATAATATACTATGATTTTTTGACCGAAACTTGCATTTCGAAAAGGTTCTTATAATCTAATTTTCAAATGATTTATTGCATGGACTTCCATCATAACCTTCCCTAGTAAAATATGAAAATGAATTGAAAAGTTTGGTATCATTTCGAGCAGTCCTCGATTTAATTTGATTTTTTGACTGAAACTTATGTAAATTAGTGTATAATATACTATGATTTTTTGACAGAAACTAGCATTTTGATAATTTTTATAGAAGCTAATTTTCAGATGAATTTTTACATGGACATCCATCATAAACCTCCCTTGTAACATATATAAATGATCTGAAAAGTTTCTTATAATTGGAAAAATCATCTATTTAATTCGACTTTTTGACCTTAACTAGAATAAACTAGTGTATACTAATTTTCAGATGATTTTTCGTATGTACTTCCATCATAACCTTCCCTCGTAACATATATAAATTATCTGAAAAGTTTCGTATCATTTCGAGCAGTCCTCGATTAAATTTGCATTTTTGACCAAACTAGTATAAACTAGTGTAAAATATACAATGAGTTTTTGACCGAAACTTGCATTTCAAAAAGGTTCATATAATCTAATTTTCAAATGATTTATTGCATGGACTTCCATCATAACCTTCCCTCGTAAAATATCTAAATGATCCGAAAAGTTTGGTATCATTTCGAGCAGTACTCGTTTTAATTTGATTTTTTGACTAAAACTTGTGTAAACTTGTGTATAATATACTATGATTTTTTGACAGAAACATGCATTTTTATAAGTTTTATAGAGGCTAATTTTCAGATGAATTTTTACATGGACATCCATCATAAACCTTGCTTGTAACATATATAAATGATCTGAAAAGTTTCTTATAATTGGAACAATCATCTATTTAATTCGACTTTTTGACCTTAACTGGAATAAACTAGCATATACTATTTTTGATTTTTTGACCGAAACTTGCATTTCAAAAACTTTGATAGAATCTAATTTTCAGATGATTTTTCGTATGTACTTCAATCATAACCTTCCCTCGTAACATATATAAATGATCTGGAACGTTTTGCATCATTTCGAGCAGTCCTCTATTAAATTTACATTTTTGACCAAACTAGTATAAACTAGTGTATAATATACTATGATTTTTTGACCGAAACTTGCATTTCGAAAAGGTTCTTATAATCTAATTTTCAAATGATTTATTGCATGGACTTCCATCATAACCTTCCCTAGTAAAATATGAAAATGAATTGAAAAGTTTGGTATCATTTCGAGCAGTCCTCGATTTAATTTGATTTTTTGACTGAAACTTATGTAAATTAGTGTATAATATACTCTGATTTTTTGACAGAAACTACCATTTTGATAAGTTTTATAGAAGCTAATTTTCAGATGAATTTTTACATGGACATCCATCATAAACCTCCCTTGTAACATATATAAATGATCTGAAAAGTTTCTTATAATTGGAAAAATCATCTATTTAATTCGACTTTTTGACCTTAACTAGAATAAACTAGTGTATACTAATTTTCAGATGATTTTTCGTATGTACTTCCATCATAACCTTCCCTCGTAACATATATAAATTATCTGAAAAGTTTCGTATCATTTCGAGCAGTCCTCGATTAAATTTGCATTTTTTACCAAACTAGTATAAACTAGTGTAAAATATACAATGAGTTTTTGACCGAAACTTGCATTTCAAAAAGGTTCATATAATCTAATTTTCAAATGATTTATTGCATGGACTTCCATCATAACCTTCCCTCGTAAAATATAAAAATGATCTGAAAAGTTTGGTATCATTTCGAGCAGTCCTCGTTTTAATTTGATTTTTTGACTAAAACTTGTGTAAACTTGTGTATAATATACTATGATTTTTTGACAGAAACTTGCATTTTGATAAGTTTTATAGAGGCTAATTTTCAGATGAATTTTTACATGGACATCCATCATAAACCTTGCTTGTAACATATATAAATGATCTGAAAAGTTTCTTATAATTGGAACAATCATCTATTTAATTCGACTTTTTGACCTTAACTGGAATAAACTAGCATATACTATTTTTGATTTTTTGACCGAAACTTGCATTTCAAAAACTTTGATAGAATCTAATTTTCAGATGATTTTTCGTATGTACTTCCATCATAACCTTCCCTCGTAACATATATAAATGATCTGGAACGTTTTACATCATTTCGAGAAGTACTCTATTAAATTAGCATTTTTGACCAAACTAGTATAAACTAGTGTATAATATACTATGATTTTTTGACCGAAACTTGCATTTCGAAAAGGTTCTTATAATCTAATTTTCAAATGATTTATTGCATGGACTTCCATCATAACTTTCCCTAGTAAAATAAGAAAATGAATTGAAAATTTTGGTATCATTTCGAGCAATCCTCGATTTAATTTGATTTTTTGACTGAAACTTATGTAAATTAGTGTATAATATACTATGATTTTTTGACAGAAACTAGCATTTTGATAAGTTTTATAGAAGCTAATTTTCAGATGAATTTTTACATGGACATCCATCATAAACCTCCCTTGTAACATATATAAATGATCTGAAAAGTTTCTTATAATTGGAACAATCATCTATTTAATTCGACTTTTTGACCTTAACTAGAATAAACTAGCATATACTAATTTTCAGATGATTTTTCGTATGTACTTCCATCATAACCTTCCCTTGTAACATATATAAATTATCTGAAAAGTTTCGTATCATTTCGAGAAGTCCTCGATTTAATTTGCATTATTGACCAAACTAGTATAAACTAGTGTAAAATATACAATGAGTTTTTGACCGAAACTTGCATTTCAAAAAGGTTCATATAATCTAATTTTCAAATGATTTATTGCATGGACTTCCATCATAAACTTCCCTCGTAAAATATAAAAATGATCTGAAAAGTTTGGTATCATTTCGAGCAGTCCTCGTTTTAATTTGATTTTTTGACTGAAACATTTGTAAACTTCTGTATAATATACTATGATTTTTTGACAGAAACTTGCATTTTGATAAGTTTTATAGAGGCTAATTTTCAGATGAATTTTTACATGGACATCCATCATAAACCTCGCTTGTAACATATATAAATGATCTGAAAAGTTTCTTATAATTGGAACAATCATCTATTTAATTCGACTTTTTGACCTTAACTGGAATAAACTAGCATATACTGTTTTTGATTTTTTGACCGAAACTTGCATTTCAAAAACTTTGATAGAATCTAATTTTCAGATGATTTTTCATATGTACTTCAATCATAACCTTCCCACGTAACATATATATATGATCTGGAACGTTTTGCATCATTTCGAGCAGTCCTCTATTAAATTTGCATTTTTGACCAAACTATTATAAACTAGTGTATAATATACTATGATTTTTTGACCAAAACTTGCATTTCGAAAAGGTTCTTATAATCTAATTTTCAAATGATTTATTGCATGGACTTCCATCATAACCTTACCTAGTAAAATATGAAAATGAATTGAAAATTTTGGTATCATTTCGAGCAGTCCTCGATTTAATTTGATTTTTTGACTGAAACTTATGTAAATTAGTGTATAATATACTATGATTTTTTGACAGAAACTAGCATTTTGATAAGTTTTATAGAAGCTAATTTTCAGATGAATTTTTACATGGACATCATCATAAACCTCCCTTGTAACATATATAAATGATCTGAAAAGTTTCTTATAATTGGAACAATCATCTATTTAATTCGACTTTTTGACCTTAACTAGAATAAACTAGTGTATACTAATTTTCAGATGATTTTTCGTATGTACTTCCATCATAACCTTCCCTCGTAACATATATAAATTATCTGAAAAGTTTCGTATCATTTCGAGCAGTCCTCGATTAAATTTGCATTTTTGACCAAACTAGTATAAACTAGTGTAAAATATACAATGAGTTTTTGACCGAAACTTGCATTTCAAAAAGGTTCATATAATCTAATTTTCAAATGATTTATTGCATGGACTTCCATCATAACCTTCCCTCGTAAAATATAAAAATGATCTGAAAAGTTTGGTATCATTTCGAGCAGTCCTCGTTTTAATTTGATTTTTTGACTAAAACTTGTGTAAACTTGTGTATAATATACTATGATTTTTTGACAGAAACTTGCATTTTGATAAGTTTTATAGAGGCTAATTTTCAGATGAATTTTTACATGGACATCCATCATAAACCTTGCTTGTAACATATATAAATGATCTGAAAAGTTTCTTATAATTGGAACAATCATCTATTTAATTCGACTTTTTGACCTTAACTGGAATAAACTAGCATATACTATTTTTGATTTTTTGACCGAAACTTGCATTTCAAAAACTTTGATAGAATCTAATTTTCAGATGATTTTTCGTATGTACTTCCATCATAACCTTCCCTCGTAACATATATAAATGATCTGGAACGTTTTACATCATTTCGAGCAGTACTCTATTAAATTTGCATTTTTGACCAAACTAGTATAAACTAGTGTATAATATACTATGATTTTTTGACCGAAACTTGCATTTCGAAAAGGTTCTTATAATCTAATTTTCAAATGATTTATTGCATGGACTTCCATCATAACTTTCCCTAGTAAAATAAGAAAATGAATTGAAAATTTTGGTATCATTTCGAGCAATCCTCGATTTAATTTGATTTTTTGACTGAAACTTATGTAAATTAGTGTATAATATACTATGATTTTTTGACAGAAACTAGCATTTTGATAAGTTTTATAGAAGCTAATTTTCAGATGAATTTTTACATGGACATCCATCATAAACCTCCCTTGTAACATATATAAATGATCTGAAAAGTTTCTTATAATTGGAACAATCATCTATTTAATTCGACTTTTTGACCTTAACTAGAATAAACTAGCATATACTAATTTTCAGATGATTTTTCGTATGTACTTCCATCATAACCTTCCCTTGTAACATATATAAATTATCTGAAAAGTTTCGTATCATTTCGAGAAGTCCTCGATTAAATTTGCATTTTTGACCAAACTAGTATAAACTAGTGTAAAATATACAATGAGTTTTTGACCGAAACTTGCATTTCAAAAAGGTTCATATAATCTAATTTTCAAATGATTTATTGCATGGACTTCCATCATAAACTTCCCTCGTAAAATATAAAAATGATCTGAAAAGTTTGGTATCATTTCGAGCAGTCCTCGTTTTAATTTGATTTTTTGACTGAAACTTGTGTAAACTTCTGTATAATATACTATGATTTTTTGACAGAAACTTGCATTTTGATAAGTTTTATAGAGGCTAATTTTCAGATGAATTTTTACATGGACATCCATCATAAACCTCGCTTGTAACATATATAAATGATCTGAAAAGTTTCTTATAATTGGAACAATCATCTATTTAATTCGACTTTTTGACCTTAATTGGAATAAACTAGCATATACTGTTTTTGATTTTTTGACCGAAACTTGCATTTCAAAAACTTTGATAGAATCTAATTTTCAGATGATTTTTCGTATGTACTTCAATCATAACCTTCCCACGTAACATATATATATGATCTGGAACGTTTTGCATCATTTCGAGCAGTCCTCTATTAAATTTGCATTTTTGACCAAACTATTATAAACTAGTGTATAATATACTATGATTTTTTGACCAAAACTTGCATTTCGAAAAGGTTCTTATAATCTAATTTTCAAATGATTTATTGCATGGACTTCCATCATAACCTTACCTAGTAAAATATGAAAATGAATTGAAAATTTTGGTATCATTTCGAGCAGTCCTCGATTTAATTTGATTTTTTGACTGAAACTTATGTAAATTAGTGTATAATATACTATGATTTTTTGACAGAAACTAGCATTTTGATAAGTTTTATAGAAGCTAATTTTCAGATGAATTTTTACATGGACATCATCATAAACCTCCCTTGTAACATATATAAATGATCTGAAAAGTTTCTTATAATTGGAACAATCATCTATTTAATTCGACTTTTTGACCTTAACTAGAATAAACTAGTGTATACTAATTTTCAGATGATTTTTCGTATGTACTTCCATCATAACCTTCCCTCGTAACATATATAAATTATCTGAAAAGTTTCGTATCATTTCGAGCAGTCCTCGATTAAATTTGCATTTTTGACCAAACTAGTATAAACTAGTGTAAAATATACAATGAGTTTTTGACCGAAACATGCATTTCAAAAAGGTTCATATAATCTAATTTTCGAATGATTTATTGCATGGACTTCCATCATAACCTTCCCTCGTAAAATATAAAAATGATCTGAAAAGTTTGGTATCATTTCGAGCAGTCCTCGTTTTAATTTGATTTTTTGACTAAAACATTTGTAAACTTCTGTATAATATACTATGATTTTTTGACAGAAACTTGCATTTTGATAAGTTTTATAGAGGCTAATTTTCAGATGAATTTTTACATGGACATCCATCATAAACCTTGCTTGTAACATATATAAATGATCTGAAAAGTTTCTTATAATTGGAACAATCATCTATTTAATTCGACTTTTTGACCTTAACTGGAATAAACTAGCATATACTATTTTTGATTTTTTGACCGAAACTTGCATTTCAAAAACTTTGATAGAATCTAATTTTCAGATGATTTTTCGTATGTACTTCCATCATAACCTTCCCTCGTAACATATATAAATGATCTGGAACGTTTTACATCATTTCGAGCAGTACTCTATTAAATTTGCATTTTTGACCAAACTAGTATAAACTAGTGTATAATATACTATGATTTTTTGACCGAAACTTGCATTTCGAAAAGGTTCTTATAATCTAATTTTCAAATGATTTATTGCATGGACTTCCATCATAACTTTCCCTAGTAAAATAAGAAAATGAATTGAAAATTTTGGTATCATTTCGAGCAATCCTCGATTTAATTTGATTTTTTGACTGAAACTTATGTAAATTAGTGTATAATATACTATGATTTTTTGACAGAAACTAGCATTTTGATAAGTTTTATAGAAGCTAATTTTCAGATGAATTTTTACATGGACATCCATCATAAACCTCCCTTGTAACATATATAAATGATCTGAAAAGTTTCTTATAATTGGAACAATCATCTATTTAATTCGACTTTTTGACCTTAACTAGAATAAACTAGCATATACTAATTTTCAGATGATTTTTCGTATGTACTTCCATCATAACCTTCCCTTGTAACATATATAAATTATCTGAAAAGTTTCGTATCATTTCGAGAAGTCCTCGATTAAATTTGCATTTTTGACCAAACTAGTATAAACTAGTGTAAAATATACAATGAGTTTTTGACCGAAACTTGCATTTCAAAAAGGTTCATATAATCTAATTTTCAAATGATTTATTGCATGGACTTCCATCATAAACTTCCCTCGTAAAATATAAAAATGATCTGAAAAGTTTGGTATCATTTCGAGCAGTCCTCGTTTTAATTTGATTTTTTGACTGAAACTTGTGTAAACTTCTGTATAATATACTATGATTTTTTGACAGAAACTTGCATTTTGATAAGTTTTATAGAGGCTAATTTTCAGATGAATTTTTACATGGACATCCATCATAAACCTCGCTTGTAACATATATAAATGATCTGAAAAGTTTCTTATAATTGGAACAATCATCTATTTAATTCGACTTTTTGACCTTAACTGGAATAAACTAGCATATACTGTTTTTGATTTTTTGACCGAAACTTGCATTTCAAAAACTTTGATAGAATCTAATTTTCAGATGATTTTTCGTATGTACTTCAATCATAACCTTCCCACGTAACATATATATATGATCTGGAACGTTTTGCATCATTTCGAGCAGTCCTCTATTAAATTTGCATTTTTGACCAAACTATTATAAACTAGTGTATAATATACTATGATTTTTTGACCGAAACTTGCATTTCGAAAAGGTTCTTATAATCTAATTTTCAAATGATTTATTGCATGGACTTCCATCATAACTTTCCCTAGTAAAATAAGAAAATGAATTGAAAATTTTGGTATCATTTCGAGCAATCCTCGATTTAATTTGATTTTTTGACTGAAACTTATGTAAATTAGTGTATAATATACTATGATTTTTTGACAGAAACTAGCATTTTGATAAGTTTTATAGAAGCTAATTTTCAGATGAATTTTTACATGGACATCCATCATAAACCTCCCTTGTAACATATATAAATGATCTGAAAAGTTTCTTATAATTGGAACAATCATCTATTTAATTCGACTTTTTGACCTTAACAAGAATAAGCTAGCATATACTAATTTTCAGATGATTTTTCGTATGTACTTCCATCATAACCTTCCCTTGTAACATATATAAATTATCTGAAAAGTTTCGTATCATTTCGACAAGTCCTCGATTAAATTTGCATTTTTGACCAAACTAGTATAAACTAGTGTAAAATATACAATGAGTTTTTGACCGAAACTTGCATTTCAAAAAGGTTCATATAATCTAATTTTCAAATGATTTATTGCATGGACTTCCATCATAACCTTCCCTCGTAAAATATAAAAATGATCTGAAAAGTTTGGTATCATTTCGAGCAGTCCTCGTTTTAATTTGATTTTTTTGACTAAAACTTGTGTAAACTTGTGTATAATATACTATGATTTTTTGACAGAAACTTGCATTTTAATAAGTTTTATAGAGGCTAATTTTCAGATGAATTTTTACATGGACATCCATCATAAACCTCGCTTGTAACATATATAAATGATCTGAAAAGTTTCTTATAATTGGAACAATCATCTATTTAATTCGACTTTTTGACCTTAACTGGAATAAACTAGCATATACTATTTTTGATTTTTTGACCGAAACTTGCATTTCAAAAACTTTGATAGAATCTAATTTTCAGATGATTTTTCGTATGTACTTCCATCATAACCTTCCCTCGTAACATATATAAATGATCTGGAACGTTTTGCATCATTTCGAGCAGTACTCTATTAAATTTGCATTTTTGACCAAACTAGTATAAACTAGTGTATAATATACTATGATTTTTTGACCGAAACTTTCATTTCGAAAAGGTTCTTATAATCTAATTTTCAAATGATTTATTGCATGGACTTCCATCATAACTTTCCCTAGTAAAATAAGAAAATGAATTGAAAATTTTGGTATCATTTCGAGCAATCCTCGATTTAATTTGATTTTTTGACTGAAACTTATGTAAATTAGTGTATAATATACTATGATTTTTTGACAGAAACTAGCATTTTGATAAGTTTTATAGAACTAATTTTCAGATGAATTTTTACATGGACATCCATCATAAACCTCCCTTGTAACATATATAAATGATCTGAAAAGTTTCTTATAATTGGAACAATCATCTAATTAATTCGACTTTTTGACCTTAACTAGAATAAACTAGCATATACTAATTTTCAGATGATTTTTCATATGTACTTCCATCATAACCTTCCCTTGTAACATATATAAATTATCTGAAAAGTTTCGTATCATTTCGAGAAGTCCTCGATTAAATTTGCATTTTTGACCAAACTAGTATAAACTAGTGTAAAATATACAATGAGTTTTTGACCGAAACTTGCATTTCAAAAAGGTTCATATAATCTAATTTTCAAATGATTTATTGCATGGACTTCCATCATAACCTTCCCTCGTAAAACATAAAAATGATCTGAAAAGTTTGGTATCATTTCGAGCAGTCCTCGTTTTAATTTGATTTTTTGACTTAAACTTGTGTAAACTTGTGTATAATATACTATGATTGTTTGACAGAAACTTGCATTTTGATAAGTTTTATAGAGGCTAATTTTCAGATGAATTTTTACATGGACATCCATCATAAACCTCGCTTGTAACATATATAAATGATCTGAAAAGTTTCTTTTAATTGGAACAATCATCTATTTAATTCGACTTTTTGACCTTAACTAGAATAAACTAGCATATACTATTTTTGATTTTTTGACCGAAACTTGCATTTCAAAAACTTTGATAGAATCTAATTTTCAGATGATTTTTCGTATGTACTTCCATCATAACCTTCCCTCGTAACATATATAAATTATCTGGAACGTTTTGCATCATTTCGAGCAGTCCTCTATTAAATTTGCATTTTTGACCAAACTAGTATAAACTAGTGTATAATATACTATGATTTTTTGACCGAAACTTGCATTTCAAAAACGTTCTTATAATCTAATTTTCAAATGATTTATTGCATGGACTTCCATCATAACCTTCCCTAGTAAAATATGAAAATGAATTGAAAATTTTGGTATCATTTCGAGCAGTCCTCGATTTAATTTGATTTTTTGACTGAAACTTATGTAAATTAGTGTATAATATACTATGATTTTTTGACAGAAACTAGCATTTTGATAAGTTTTATAGAAGCTAATTTTCAGATGAATTTTTACTTGGACATCCATCATAAACCTCCCTTGTAACCTATATAAATGATCTGAAAAGTTTCTTATAATTGGAACAATCATCTATTTAATTCGACTTTTAGACCTTAACTAGAATAAACTAGCGTATACTAATTTTCAGATGATTTTTCGTATGTAATTCCATCATAACCTTCCCTCGTAACATATATAAATTATCTGAAAAGTTTCGTATCATTTCAAGCAGTCCTCGATTAAATTTGCATTTTTGACTAAACTAGTATAAACTAGTGTAAAATATACAATGAGTTTTTGACCGAAACATGCATTTCAAAAAGGTTCATATAATCTAATTTTCAAATGATTTATTGCATGGACTTCCATCATAACCTTCCCTCGTAAAATATAAAAATGATCTGAAAAGCTTGGTATCATTTCGAGCAGTCCTCGTTTTAATTTGATTTTTTGACTGAAACTTGTCTAAACTTGTGTATAATATACTATGATTTTTTGACAGAAACTTGCATTTTGATAAGTTTTATAGAAGCTAATTTTCAGGTGAATTTTTACATGGACATCCATCATAAACCTCGCTTGTAACATATATAAATGATCTGAAAATTTTCTTATAATTGGAACAATCATCTATTTAATTCGACTTTTTGACCTTAACTAGAATAAACTAGCATATACTATTTTTTATTTTTTGACCGAAACTTGCATTTCAAAAACTTTGATAGAATCTAATTTTCAGATGATTTTTCGTATGTACTTCCATTATAACCTTCCCTCGTAACATATATAAATGATCTGGAACGTTTTACATCATTTCGAGCAGTCCTCTATTAAATTTGCATTTTTGACCAAACTAGTATCAACTAGTGTATAATATACTATGATTTTTTGACCGAAACTTGCATTTCGAAAAGGTTCATATAATCTAATTTTCAAATTCTTTATTGCATGGACTTCCATCATAACCTTCCCTAGTAAAATATGAAAATGAATTGAAAATTTTGGTATCATTTCGAGCATTCCTCGATTTAATTTGGTTTTTTGACTGAAACTTATGTAAATTAGTGTATAATATACTATGATATTTTGACAGAAACTTGCATTTTGATAAGTTTTATAGAAGCTAATTTTCAGATGAATTTTTACATGGACATCCATCATAAACCTCCCTTGTAACATATATAAATGATCTGAAAAGTTTCTTCTAATTGGAACAATCATCTATTTAATTCGAATTTTTGACCTTAACTAGAATAAACTAGCGTATACTATTTTGTATTTTTTGACCGAAATTTTCATTTCAAAAACTTTGATAGAATCTAATTTTCAGATGTTTTTTCGTATGTACTTCCATCATAACCTTCCCTCGTAACATATATAAATTATCTGAAACGTTTCGTATCATTCCGAGCAGTCCTCGATTAAATTTGCATTTTTGACCAAACTAGTATAAACTAGTGTAAAATATACAATGATTTTTTGACCGAAACTTGCATTTCGAAAAGGTTCATATAATCTAATTTTCAAATGATTTATTGCATGGACTTCCATCATAACCTTCACTCGTAAAATATAAAAATGATCTGAAAAGTTTGGTATCATATCGAGCAGTCCTCAATTTAATTTGATTTTTTAACTGAAACATGTGTAAACTTGTGTATAATGTAACACCCCGATTTCATAATTTATTTAATAAAATAATTATTATTTATATGGGTGGTGTTTTTGAGATTATAAGTGAAGAATTGTTTATTTAAATAATAATATAATGATAATATTACTTATGAGAGGGGAAAAAGGAATCATTTTCATTCATCGTGTATTAGGTGGAAATAAGAAGTTGGCTCTGGAGAAAGAGGAAAAAGGGAGAGAAGAGCAAGAGACCTAAAGCTCCAAGATCAAGATTGTTCAAGGAATCGATTGAATCTAAGGTAAGGGGGGAGAAAGGGTTCTTTATTGGTGATCTAACATGAAAGGGTATTTGAGAGGTTCTTACTCTCGTCAGGCCGTGTGACACGGGCCGTGTCAGGGGACACGGGGGCCCGTGTCAGGCCTCTGTATTTGGGAAATTTCGCGATATTTTAAGCCGTTTTCGTCCCGTTCTCTTGGTCTACTTTCTTACCATTAGTCTAAGGCTTTGAGAATAACATCCATGAGTGACTATAGAACCTGACAACCGATAATTAGTGTGTGAGTTTTATATGATTATTGTGGATAGTATAGCTTTATTAATTGGTTACTTAAAATGTGTTGAGTATGGCGATGTTTATTATAAATCTTGTACAGACTATATGATGGACTGGTTGATAACCGATGAAGATCATGAGGATCATGTTGATTGGTAATATTGTTGATCGCATGATTTGCGTAGACCCTATGAGGTAAGGTTGGTAGCGGTGAGGATCGAAAGGATCATGTTATATTGGAAAATGTATGGAAAATAATTGAGAGTGTAATTAATGAGGAATTCATAGGATATGATATTTGGTAATTAATGTGTAAGAATATATGTGCTTGTGTTGATTTATATGACTCTTGATGATGAACCATATGAATTGTGTTGATAATATGTGTGAATATTGTCTGATTGTTTATGTGACCTATGTGATGGGATGTGTGATAATTGATGAAGATCATGAGGATCGTGAAGGCATGACTGTTGTCATGCGTATTTGTATTATGGTGTATGTGTTTGAGTCTGCATATGCATACACATTTGGTGGAATGATCATGTCTCGGTGGAGCGTAAGTGATCATTCAGATTCATTGTGAATCGTTGGTGCAGGGATGATCGTGTCTCGGTGGAGCGTAAGCGATACATCCGGGTTTGAATTAATGAACCATTATTGAAAGTCGGTACCGCATTTGCATTGTGTCATTGAGTCACTTTGCATTGATTGAATTAATGATGTATGAGATATGTTGATGAACTAATTGAGATATTGATTAATCGTATGATGTATGAGGTGTATTGATGAATAGAGGTGAGATTACCCTTTTAGATGTTATTTGCACCATTAAAATATGGAATTGTTTTCTCACCCCTTTTGTTTGTTTTGTTGCGTCTGTGCTTCTTCGGAAGTACAGATAATTCAGGTACTTAAGGAGTGCTTGATGTTGATGTCTGTGTCTTAGGAGTTCTGATATGTAACGGGAACGGAGATTTTTATCAACATTTCTTTTGATTTTTAGCAAACTTCCTTATGATTAAGTATTGAGTTAATAAACCGTACTTTGATTGAACTATAATTCCTTTGGGGCAATTTGATGTTAAAAATATTATTTCCGCTGCTTGTTTTAGAATAAATGAACAGATATTTGGTTGTTGGTGTAGCATCTCACTTTAGATGGTTAGACTCTGATTTTATGAATAGTTTATAAAATTTTGAATTGGGAAAAAGTGGGTGTTACAATTGGTATCAGAGCAGGTCGGTCCGTCCGGCCATGTTGTCGTGTGTCGTTTGTCCCAGAGTATACGATATGTGTGTGAAACACTATATGTACTTGCTTGTTTGCTAGTTGTTTGTTTGTTGATGTTTATTGAAAATAAGTGGGGGGGAAGTTATGGTTTCTCCTGAGAGTTGGCTTGTGGTGTGTTGGAATTGTGGTGTGGCAGAGGTTGCTATGGTGGGCATTGATTAAGGATTCGCTCGTGAAGAAACTTAGTTCGCATGATGCAAGGAACGCAATTAAAGTTGGGAAATGTGGCTTATGACCATCATGATTGTCGGCTATCTATTGGCAAATTGAGTAACTGATCACCCTCAATCCCTTGTTAATAGCAGACGGAATCGCGTTGGATGCAAAAGACATATCTTTCAGCTGAGATAGTATGTTCAATAGACCAGTTGGAGTGGAGTCGGAATTATTAGTGGCTTAAAAGAGAAGATGCCGATTTCGGTATCTGGAAAAGAGATGGATTTAAGGATTGATTATGTTGATTAGAGATTACTAATGGTTACTCCTCAGTGAGTAGGAAGTGAATTTGAAATGGAAGATTGCGAAAATTTGAACGTTATATCTACGAAGTGCGTGGAGGAACTTTTGAGAGAGGACTCCGATGTCTGATTGGGTTGTTTATATGGTATTGATTGGGAGTAAGGCTACAGTGATGGGTCATTTGTAGAGCCTGAATTGTATTTGTGTTTTGAAGAATATTTTAGCAGTGTTGTTATAAGTAAAGATGAGACTATTCCTTGGTCGGCCATGTTGCTAAGAAGAATAGTTGGAAGGATCATCGACAAAAAGGATTGTGAGATCATGGGTGCCTTCTGGAGAAAACTTCGGTGTTATTGATCTAGGAAGATGAGGATGTGAAGTTGCATGTCGATTAGTGAATATTATGAGGATTCACATTTATGAAGGGAATAAATTGGACTCGATTGATGAAGGGTTAAGAGTGAGTTTGTATTCATCCATAGTATTGATGTTGTTGTGAGTTGGATTATAGTGCCTACTAGGACCTTGAGTTAGTTGGAATTTCGTAAGCATGTTATAAAGGGAAGGTGATAATTGGAACCAAATGTTAACAGGTCATGTTGGATGAATTTACTTCGTTGAAGGTTGAAGAAGAGAGATTGAGGAATGATGTTGAGTTGTTGCCTTAGGAGTGCGGTACATGGGATGCAAAGTATAGATAGTTTCGTAAATGTTTTTGGAAATGGTGGACCGTGAGTTACGAGATCGATTAAGAAAACTATATGTTGTGGTTATTATGGGATGAAGCGAGAGAAATATAAGTATCGTTGTATGTGTTTGACTATTAAGACAAAAGTAAAATAGTAATTGTGCAATATTATCTTTATGGGATTTATGAATTAAGGGTCTAATTAATTTGGAATTTGAAACGTTGGAAGGATGATCCAACGAGTAAGTAGAATTAATGTGAAACTATGAAATGACCATGGATGTGTTGTAGAAGATAGTGGCAACTGGTATGTATTACAGTGGATATGGAGTATTGATTGTACCTTTCATATTTATTTGGATAATTTGGAGGTGATAAATTTTGGAAGATATCCTTATCTATGATGAAAGTAGAAAAAGGATTTGTGGAATGTTGGAAATTGAAGTATAAGAATTGGAAAAGATACAGTTATATACTGAGCTATCAAGAATGATTTTTTTATGAACAGGTGTAGATGTGTTTGATTATACTATTCAGAGGAATGTATGGGTCTGTCCGAAGTAGATGTGGATCTACAAGGATGGAAACAAGTAAGTTATAAGAGATTAGAATGTATTTGGACTTAGTTGGTTGTTGTTGCAGGTTATAAAAAGTTTTCAAAGTTCGTATTTTGTTGTTCGGGTAACTTGTGAAAGATAAGTCGTTCCTTGAGAATGGTTGTTTTGAGGGAGAGCGTTGGAGAGTCGGAGTAAGAATTAGCTACGGTTACAATATGATTTTGTTTGATTCTGACAAGCTGTGGATAGAATGTTGGCTAATGATGTGATAAGTTGATAGGTTATTAGTACTTGATCGTGAAGTCATAGTTGGTATTATACGATGAGAGAGGAATTATGAAAGTATTTATCTTACCCATGGATTGGAAGTGGATGAGAGTAAAATGGTGTTGAGTATCCGATAATATTGTTGCCATGATTAGAGATTGAAGTGTTCGGTAATCACATGAGCATACAATTCCGATTTGATCGGGAAGAGTGGAGTATGAAACGACTAAGATGGTCGGAATGTCTGAGGTAGGGAGTTGGGAATTTTCCTATGTTTGCATTGATAGTTAAAGAGTTGAAATTGAGTTAGTAATCAAGAGACTTGCATTCGAATATTGAGGTATGTTAAGTGAATTATTATAATTATGGTGAAGGTTAGAAAGAGTTAAAGTTAGAGGTGAACTTCATGGAATAGATAGCTACGAGTAACCAGAGTGTGCAGCGGAAGAGTGAAGTGGTATAATTGTTTGTACGTAAATGGCTAGTAAAGGCCAAGATATTGAGCGATAAGACCTGTTGAGGTATTAAGACTATTGGACATCCCGGAATGGATGGGTAATGGTAAGAGGTTATCTACATATCGAAAATTACGGAATATGCAGAGATATTAATATGTGTGATGTGTGTGCTTCATTGATGGGTTATGATTATATTGTTTTGGTGGAGAAACTGCAAGGTAGTCCGTTATCAGTGTTGTTGTAGCTAGACGATGTGTATCATGAAATTTTGGTGATTGTCCTTGTTGTCGCCTCGTTACCTTTGTTGACGGTACGAGTGCGAGTGACTAATTCCTATGATGAGGATTAGGGAAGTGTTACCTATGGTGATGGTAACAATTTTCGTTGTGTTCTATTTCAGGTATATACCTACGCATTGTGAATTGATGATTGTGGTGTTTTTGTTGTCGTGGTAGTTTTCGTGGCACTAATATTGTTGTTTTGGATTAATTATAGAATTACCGGTTATGGAAAGGGAGTGATTAGCCGGGTGCAATATTATATCTAAGTAATTCCATTGAGCACTATTTTCGAGGATGAAAATAAAATAAGTGGGGGAGAGTTGTAACACCCTGATTTCATAATTTATTTAATAAAATAATCATTATTTATATGGGTGGTGTTTTTGAGATTATAAGTGAAGAATTGATTATTTAAATAATAATATAATGATAATATGGTATTATTTGAATATTATTACTAAATAAATAAAATAGTAAGAATTGGAGGTCTAAGGGGCAAGGTGGTAAATTGGTGTGGTTTTATGAGAGGGGAAAAAGGAATCATTTTCATTCATCGTGTTTTAGGTGGAAATAAGAAGTTGGCTCTGGAGAAAGAGGAAAAAGGGAGAGAAGAGAAAGAGACCTAAAGCTCCAAGATCAAGATTGTTCAAGGAATCGATTGAATCTAAGGTAAGGGGGGAGAAAGGGTTCTTTATTGGTGATCTAACATGAAAGGGTATTTGAGAGGTCCTTACTCTCGTCAGGCCGTGTAACACGGGCCGTGTCAGGGGACACGGGGGCCCGTGTCAGGCCTCTGTATTTGGGAAATTTCGCGATATTTTAAGTTGTTTTCGTCCCAATCTCTTGGTCTACTTTTTTACCATTAGTATAAGGCTTTGAGAATAACATCCATGAGTAACTATAGAACCTGACAACCGATAATTAGTGTGTGATTTTTATATGATTATTGTGGATAATATAGCTTTATTAATTGGTTACTTAAAATGTGTTGAGTATGGCGATGTTTATTATAAATCTTGTACAAACTATATGATGGACTGGTTGATAACCGATGAAGATCATGAGGATCATATTGATTGGTAATATTGTTGATCGCATGATTTGCGTAGACCCTATGAGGTAAGGTTGGTAGCGGTGAGGATCGAAAGTATCATGTTATATTGGAAAATGTATGGAAAATAATTGAGAGTGTAATTAATAAGGAATTCATAGGATATGATATTTGGTAATTAATGTGTAAGAATATATGTGCTTGTGTTGATTTATATGACTCTTGATGATGAACCATATGAATTGTGTTGATAATATGTGTGAATATTGTCTGATTGTTTATGTGACCTATGTGATGGGATGTGTGATAATTGATGAAGATCATGGGGATCGTGAAGGCATGACTGTTGTCATGCGTATTTGTATTATGGTGTATGTGTTTGAGTCTGCATATGCATACACATTTGGTGGAATGATCATGTCTAGGTGGATCGTAAGTGATCATTCGGATTCATTGTGAATCGTTGGTGCAGGGATGATCGTGTCTCGGTGGAGCGTAAGCGATACATCCGGGTTCGAATTAATGAACCATTGTTGAAAGTCGGTACCGCATTTGCATTGTGTCATTGAGTTACTTTGCATTGATTGAATTAATGATGTATGATATATGTTGATGAACTAATTGAGATATTGATTAATCGTATGATGTATGAGGTGTATTGATGAATAGAGGTGAGATTACCCTTTTAGATGTTATTTGAACCATTAAAATATGGAATTGTTTTCTCACCCCTTTTGTTTGTTTTGTTGCATCTGTGCTTCTTCGGAAGTACAGATAATTCAGGTACTTAAGGAGTGCTTGATGTTGATGTCTGTGTCTTAGGAGCTCTGATATGTAACGGGAACGAAGATTTTTATCAACATTTCTTTTGATTTTTAGCAAACTTCCTTATGATTAAGTATTGAGTTAATAAACCGTACTTTGATTGAACTGTAATGCCTTTGGGGAAATTTGATGTTAAAACAATTATTTCCGCTGCTTGTTTTAGAATAAATGAACAGATATTTGGTTGTTGGTGTATCAGCTCACTTTAGGTTGTTAGACTCTGATTTTATGAATAGTTTATAAAATTCTGAATTGGGAAAAAGTGGGTGTTACAATTGGTATCAGAGCAGGTCGGTCCGTCCGGCCAGGTTGTCGTGTGTCGTTTGTCCCAGAGTATACGATATGTGTGTGAAACACTATATGTACTTGCTTGTTTGCTAGTTGTTTGTTTGTAGATGTTTATTGAAAATAAGTGGGGGAGAAGTTATGGTTTCTCCTGAGAGTTGGCTTGTGGTGTGTTGGAATTGTGGTGTGGCAGAGGTTGCTATGGTGGGCATTGATTAAGGATTCGCTCGTGAAGCAACTTAGTTCGCATGATGCAAGGAACGCTATTAAAGTTGGGAAATGTGGCTTATGACCATCATGATTGTCGGCTATCTATTGGCAAATTGAGGAACTGATCACCCTCAATCCCTTGTTAATAGAAGACGAAATCGCGTTGGATGCAAAAGACATATCTTTCAGCTGAGATAGTATGTTCAATAGACCAGTTGGAGTGGAGTCGGAATTATTAGTGGCTTAAAAGAGAAGATGCGGATTCCGGTATCTGGAAAAGAGATGGATTTAAGGATTGATTATGTTGATTAGAGATTACTAATGGTTACTCCTCAGTGAGTAGGAAGTGAATTTGAAATGGAAGATTGCGAAAAGTTGAACGTTATATCTACGGAGTGCATGAAGGAACTTTTGAGAGAGGACTCCGATGTCTAATTGGGTTGTTTATATGGTATTGATTGGGAGTAAGGTTACAGTGATGGGTCGTTTGTAGAGCCTGATATGTATTTGTGTTTTGAAGAATATTTTAGCAGTGTTGTTATAAGTAAAGATGGGACTATTCCTTGGTCGGCCATGGTGCTAAGAGGAATAGTTGGAAGGATCATCGACAAAAAGGATTGTGAGATCAAGGGTGCCTTCTAGAGAAAACTTCGGTGTTATTGATCTAGGAATACGAGGATGTGAAGTTGCATGTCGATTAGTGAATATTATGAGGATTCACATTTATGAATGGAATAAATTGGACTCGATTGATGAAGGGTCAAGAGTGAGTTGGTATTCATCCGTAGTATTGATGTTGTTGTGAGTTGGATTATAGTGCCTACCAAGACCTTGAGTTAGTTGGAATTTCGTAAGCATGTTATTATGGGAAGGTGATAATTGGAACCAAATGTTAACAGGTCATGTTGGATGAATTTACTTCGTTGAAGGTTGAAGAAGAGAGATTGAGGAATGATGTTGAGTTGTTGCCTTAGGAGTGCGGTACATGGGATGCAAAGTATAGATAGTTTCGTAAATGTTTTTGGAAATGGTGGACCGTGAGTTACGAGATCGATTAAAAAAAACTATATGTTATGGTTATTATGGGATGAAGCGAGAGAAATATAAGTATCGTTGTATGTGTTTGACTATTAAGACAAAAGTAAAATAGTAATTGTGCAATATTATCTTTATGGGAAATGATGTTTTCAGGATGGTTCGTCAGGCCGTGTGACACGGGCCGTATCAGGGGACACGGGGGCCTATGTCAGGCCTCTGTATTTGGGAAATTCGCGATATTTTAAGCCGGTTTCGTCCCGTTCTCTTGGTCTACTTTCTTACCATTAGTCTAAGGCTTTGAGAATAACATCCATGAGTAACTGTATAACCTGACAACCGATAATTAGTGTGTGAGTTTTATATGATTATTGTGGATAGTATAGATTTATTAATTGGTTACTTAAAATGTGTTGAGTATGGTGATGTTTATTATAAATCTTGTACAAACTATATGATGGACTGGTTGATAACCAATGAAGATCATGAGGATCATGTTGATTGGTAATATTATTGATCGCATGCTCTGCGTAGTCCCTATGAGGTAAGGTTGGTAGCGGTGAGGATCGAAAGGATCATGTTATATTGGAAAATGTATGGAAAATAATTGAGAGTGGAATTAATGAGGAATTCATAGGATATGATAATTGGTAATTAATGTGTAAGAATATATGTGCTTGTGTTGATTTATATGACTCTTGATGATGAACCATATGAATTGTGTTGATAATATGTGTGAATATTGTCTTATTGTTTATGTGACCTATTGTCGTACCTCGAAAAATACGATCCTCGCGAATGCGGTCGCGGCTGGGCCGACTTGAGAGTCGCCACCTAATTTTATTTATTCCCAAAGAGGGAAAGGGAAAATATAGATAAAACCCGGGAAGAAAGGATAAAGACAAGGTCATCGTAACCATTGTCGGGGTTCGGAAGTCGGTTATGCAGGGGGAAGGTATTAGCACCCCCTACATCCATCGTACTCGATGGGAACCTTCTAAGTTGTCACGCGTGGAAGGATGTTTATGCCTAACGAATTACTTGCTAAAGGAGAAAAAGAATTCAAATTTTATTTATCTTTCTTTAGGATTCGAATTGCACTAAAGACTATGGATAGTTTATTCCGAACCAACAAGTCAAGTGTCTTGCGACGGAATAATCGGAGCGAATAACGAGAGCTCGTAATCCTCCTTTCTACCACTTAAGGCTCGTGGCGTACAATTTCTCTCATATTATTAAAGTGTTTTAACACTTAAAACCCCTTGACGTTGGATCAAGGGTTTGGTTTTAAAGAAACATTTTGGTAAGTTGATTGCGAGGCATAAAGCGATCGCGAAGGGTGAGTGCAAAATGGAGGTTAAAGGTTAATGGTTATGCGAGATCGATTCCTAATACTAAGCTAAGGTGGAGCTGTTGGAGCTCGAATTAAACCGAAAGCGTCGAAATTTATCTCTTTAACTGTCTTAGAATCGATTCAAAGTTAGAATCATTCTATGAGAAGTCGAGCATTACTTTATAATTAAATAATTATTTAAATGAAAGAAATGCGATAAAAAAATACAATTGGTCTCATATTGACTTAAACAACGTCGATTTATTGAAATCGAATATTTGAGTCGTTTGTTATATCATCGACCACAAAAATAAAATAAAGTCGAACTAATAATAAAATAATAGTTTGGCCTCATATTTAATTTAAATAACGTCGATTTATTAGAAATCGAATATTCAAATATTTATTCATCGACCGAAATAAAATAAATAGAAATAATGAGAAATAATAAGAAAAATAAAAGTGTGGCCTCAAATTAGGGGATAACGTCGATTTATTAGAAATCGAATATCACCATTTATCATTGGCCGAATATAAGAATAAAGTCAATAATGACAATGGATCTAAAATAATTAGAAACTAATAAGAAATGATGGAAAATGGTCTCATATCAATTTGGACAACGTCGCAAAGTGGAATGTCACAAATTGGATAATAATATCATAGACCAAATAAAAATGCGAAATAAATCGATAAATTGATAAAAATAATAAATGGATAAAAGTCGGCCTCAAATTGATTTAGACAACGTCGCGAAATGGAATGTCGATAAATCATATTTTTTATCATAGGCCCCAAAATAATAAATATAAAATAACGGATAAAAATAATGAATCGGTCTCAATTTAATGGATAACGTCGATTAAATAATCGAATATCTCATTTTTATCATTAACCGAATAAATCGAATAATCGATAAAATAATAATGAATAATAAAATTGAAAATGGCCTCATAACAACCTTGATAATGCCGATTTAGAATCGAATATCAAAAGGTCATAATTATTTCATTGGCCCCTTGATAATTGAATCAATAACAATAAATCTAAATGAATTACTTAGAGCTTGTTAGAGATAAAAGAAATAAATTATGGTCTCATAAAGATTTCGATAACGTCGGTTCGATACCGAATATCAAGAAATCTCATTTATATCATAGACCCAAAAATAAGTGAATAATAAAAAGTAATACAACAGAAAATCAACTAAACTTATAATGATTTTGAAACAAGATATAATTTAAATAACATCAGTAAGAACATAAAAGCAACAGAGAAAGGAGGTGCCACGAGACTCAGGATCTGTGAGCATTAGTTGGGTCGAGCCCAAATCATCCATAACAACACAACGACCCCTATGAGCCCTTCTCTTATTACAATGAGCTAAACAACATAAAAAATAAAACAAATAAAGGAAAAACATTCTCTTTTTAAAACCACAAACATAAATTCAGTAATATAATCAAATAAAAAAAACACGGTTCAGTGAGATCAACAAAGTAACAAAAACGTTAATCACATCTCAGAAAACGTTAAACCCACCCTCAAAATTTCACGGCGGTGGCAAGCTTCCAACCGATTCGGTCTGTGCGGACTCGATATCTCCTCCTCTCACCAGTGATTTGCACGTTTCACGTCTCAAACTCTCTCACTAGAGGTTTCTCACGGTGTTTTTGTGTTCAGGTCTTGCGGCGGTGATTTTGGCTTACTGTTACATTTTGGAATCGTGGTTGTTTGTTTTCGGTGGAATACAAGGATGAAGGGATTCGATTTTGCGATTCTATTGAAGATTCAAGGTAATGAGGGATTGCTTCGGTTTCAGGTTCGTGTTTCAAAGGTATATTCGTGTGGTTTCTGTGTATGTTTGGATGGTGATGTTTTAGTAGAGTGATGCTAGGGTTTTCTGCGTTTGAGCTCTCCTAGGGTTTTTTCTGATGCATTGATTCCCCCTTTTCTTTGCGTGCAGTGATTTGTTTATATAAAGGAATCAGAGGGTACAATGGGATTTTTCAAAAGATTTGGTTAAGCTGTGAGCTGGGTAAAGGTGAATCCGTTAGAAGAATCTATTCAGGTGATTTCGTGAAGATTGTGTGGGGACCAATTGGTGAGTCATAGCTGGCTTGTGGTCCTGCGGATTTAAAGATTTCACTGAGGTAAATTTAAGTTTACTGCTATGAATTCCTTATTTTACTTCTACAAAACTTGCTTTTCACTGCTGATAACAAACATGAACTTACTTTTATTGCTTCCTGTGGCAAACTGGCTTTTTATACTGCGAAAGCTCATTTTATTGCTGCTGTGACTTTTTACTGCCTGCTTGATTTTGTTTTTCATATGCCTTGGTATATGATACCTTTCCTTGGTTAGTTAGTGCAACAATATGCACTCTTGGATGTAACCTTTTGATCTAATTATTGTGAAACTTTTCACCATTTGCCAGGTCCAAAGGAGCCCTTATTTTGGAATCAGTTATGTGGTGATGTTTCAGGTTTAACTTCAAAGGTAATAATGTCACTGCTGACTTGTTCTTCATTATCAGATTTCTCAAGTATGCTTTAATTTTACTCACCGAATGTCTTTTGCTATATCAGAGGATTCAAACATGAGTAATGGCCTGATGTTGACGGGATCAGGACTTTGAAGAAAAGCCAATGAATTCATGGTGTTCTTTCTTGGCATCTTGCCTTGCAGGTTTATCATGGAAAGTTAATACCAAGAAGAATGATGGAAATGGACTTATAAGGAAGCATGGAGCAAACCGCGACTTACTCTCTTGGTGGAGATTAAGTGCGCAAATGCAGTCAGCAACTTGGATGACAGTTTGATAAAGCTTAGGTAAATAACATGTAGTCCCTAGTTCTTTTATTAAACTTGCTTTTCAAATTTGTACTTCGTTGTTGTCATGAACTTGTTGCTTTGAATTTTTGAATTCCGTTAGGTCTTTGTTGTCGTTGGCAGTAATGACATGGGATCCTTGGTGTATTCTTTGAAATTGTTTTACTGTCATGTCTTGAATGATTTTTTAATTGATTTTTGCTGTTGTTATTCTTGCTGCAGTGTATTGGCATTCTGCTGTTGTTGTAACTGAGCCAGTTTCATCTTCATCATCATATCCGTATCAGCACGAGGAAAAGGAGGACCACCTGCTTGAAGGTGTGATCCAACATTCGATACTACATTACCAACAGGATTTGAAAGACCGTCCTTACCTACGCTCACATTTCTACTGTTCAGTAGCATTCTAAGTCTTCTACTTTCATCACTTGCGGATGGTGATGCCAGGTTTTGTTGTGCTAACATAAGCTGTTGTTGATGTTGCGCAGACAACATTGGAAGTTGATGAAAAGGCTGTGGATTCCGTATGAAAGGTTTCTGTTGTTGGAGTAAACCAGAACGAAGTTGCTCCAACCCCGTGAGTGGCCACCCTTTCAGAGTCAAATTGTTGCCACCTTGATTTGATCCAGGAATTTCCGTCAACGATTCAGGACCCGCAGCTCTAGGGTTCAAAACAGGATTAATCTCAGTTTTTATATCCGGAGTAGACCTGGGTAGCTGCTGATTACGAGCTTGAATTTGTGGAGACATTGCACCATGCAAAACCTGCCTTGACGGTTGGCTAATTCCTTGCAGGAAATCAACTCTGTTTGTTGATTGAGCTGGAGTTATATTTTTTTGCAGGCTTTGAAAGGCTGAATGAAGAAATTGATGAGACTTGGCATGAAGAATTTGATAAGGGAACTGTTATGAAGGTAATTGATGAAAAATGATGACACGGTATAGTGCTACTGAAATAGCTTGTTCGGCTGAACACTTGAATAAAGAAATTCTGATTTTGTAAGCTTTGATGAATATGTGAGCTACCCTTCCTTTGAAAATACTTTGCAGGCTTATTATGGAACTTGAAGCATGGTAGAATCACAGAATTGGCATTCTTGTGCCCTGAAACAACTCTTGGTGTCGTGGTTTTGGTGAGAATTCTCTTAAAATTTTCCTTTCCATCTCCATTGTTATGCTTAAATTATTTCTATCTCTGAACTGCAGTGTCTAGCTATGATTATATTGCTACAGATAACCTTTTGTCTTGATAATGCTCACTTCTTTTTTTTTCATGTAAACATGGTCTTTGGCATGTAAATGACGGTTTGAAATTTGCAAGAAAGCATGATTCACTGTGGAAGAATTCTTGGAATCATAGTTGATGAAGAGTTGAATGAGAGAGTGTGTTTTATTGGTTTCTTTGTAACTTGTAATTTTAAGGAACAATCTATCACAATTTTATGTCTGCTTATAGAAGCTTGGTCTTCGTTTTTTTTTTTTGTGAATCATTCAAGATTGAACCTTTTTAATTTTCATATCTTCATTGTTGCACTTGTTTGTAGTGTAGCGATCTTGTCATAATGAACGGGACTTGCTGTAATCTTGGATATTTGACTCAAATTGAATGAGGAACACCGCCAACATGCAATAGCATAACTAACTCCCAGTTGATCATACAACTTGTCACTAGTCATCTCCCATCTTACAATGAATTTGACAATTATTTAATCTAAGTATGGCACCTCACAGCACATCAAAACCTGGCTTGTTTAGTAAATGACTTGTAATCCCCTTGAAACAAACAAATCATGACTTGGCTCCAATCAAATACTTTCGGATATAGCCTATGTCACAACTTGTAATTAAAAAGCTTTAAATCAAATTGAACCAATTACTCATGATCTCAAGACAACTTCAGGCTTTGTTTTGTCACAAAAAAAACACAATATTCTTTGACATAAATTACCAACATAACAAATGAAGCACGCATTACGATCAAGTATCAAGTATGCCGTGAGCGTCTTGATACTCTGACTTGCATCAATGGTCCATCATTCTTAAACGTGGTCCAAAGTGAGTCTTACTCATGCATTCACAACATATTGGGAATGAACCGAACAAGTTTGAACCTCATTTTCTGATAATTCTCAAATCCCCAACATACTCGAGTTCAATCCAACTTGATCCTAATAACCGTGATTGAACCATGACTTAACTTTGCTGTAAATGATCCTTGACAACAAAAATAAAAAGAAACAACACGATATATTTTTTAATAATAACAAATAAAAATAAAAGAAAATAATTATGTAAGTAAGACAAATTTAGGGTATGACACCTATGTGATGGGATGTGTGATAATTGATGAAGATCATGAGGACAGTGAAGGCATGACTGTTGTCATGCGTATTTGTATTATGGTGTATGTGTTTGAGTCTGCATATGCATACACATTTGGTGGAATGATCATGTCTCGGTGGAACGTAAGTGATCATTCTGATTCATTGTGAATCGTTGGTGCAGGGATGATCGTGTCTCGGTGGAGCGTAAGCGATACATCCGGGTTCGAATTAATGAACCATTGTTGAAAGTCGGTACCGCATTTGCATTGTTTCATTCAGTCACTTTGCATTGATTGAATTAATGATGTATGATATATGTTGATGAACTAATTGAGATATTGATTAATCGTATGATGTATGAGGTGTATTGATGAATAGAGGTGAGATTACCCTTTTAGATGTTATTTGCACCATTAAAATATTGAATTGTTTTCTCACCCCTTTTGTTTGTTTTGTTGCGTCTGTGCTTCTTCGGAAGTACAGATAATTCAGGTACTTAAGGAGTGCTTAATGTTGATGTCTGTGTCCTAGGAGCTCTGATATGTAACGGGAACGAGGATTTTTATCAACATTTCTTTTGATTTTTAGCAAACTTCCTTATGATTAAGTATTGAGTTAATAAACCGTACTTTGATTGAACTGTAATGCCTTTCGGGCAATTTGATGTTAAAACAATTATTTCCGCTGCTTGTTTTAGAATAAATGAAAAGATATTTGGTTGTTGGTGTAGCAGCTCACTTTAGTTGGTTAGACTCTGATTTTATGAATAGTTTATAAAATTTTGAATTGGGAAAAAGTGGGTGTTACATATAATATACTATGATTTTTTGACAGAAAATTATATTTTGATAAGTTTTATAGAAGCTAATTTTCAGATGATTTTTTGCATGGACTTCCATCATAACCTTCCCTTGTAACATATATAAATGATCTAAAAAGTTTCTTATAATTGGAACAGTCCTCGATTTAATTCGACTTATTGAGCGAAAGTAGAATAAACTAGTGTATAATAGTTATGATTTTTTGAACGAAACTAGTAAAAAATATTATATAATATATTATGATTTTTTGACCGAAACATGTATTTCGAAAAGGTTCATAGAATATAATTTTCAAATGATTTTTTTGCATGGTCTTTAATCATAACCTTCCCTCGTAAAATATAGAAATGATTTGAAACGTTTCGTATCATTTCGATCAGTCCTCGATTTAATTTGATATTTTGACTGAAACTAGTGTATAATATAATATGATTTTTTGACAGAAACTTGCATTTCGATAAGTTTTATAGAAACTAATTTTCAGATGATTTTTTACACGGACTTCCATCATAACCTTCCCTTCTAACATATATATATATATATATATATATATATATATATATATATATATATATATATATATATATATATATATATATATATATATATATATATATGTATATATATATATATGATCTGAAAGGTTTGTATCATTTTGAAAAGTCCTCGATTTAATTTGAATTTTTGATCAAAAATAGAATAAACTAGTGTATAATATTTATGATTTTTTGACCGAAACTAGATTAAACTAGTGTATAATATTTATGATTTTATAACCGAAACTTTCATTTCAAAAACTTTGATAGAATCTAATTTTCATATGATTTTATGCATGTACTTCCATCATAACCTTCCCTCGTAACATATATAAATGATCTAGAACGTTTTGCATCATTTCGAGCAGTCCTCTATTAAATTTTCATTTTTGACCAAACTAGTATAAACTAGTGTATAATATACTATGATTTTTTGACCGAAACTTGCATTTCGAAAAGGTTCATATAATCTAATTTTCAAATGATTTATTGCATGGACTTCCATCATACCCTTCCCTAGTAAAATATAAAAATGATCTGAAAATTCTGGTATCATTTCGAGCAGTCCTCGATTTAATTTGATTTTTTGACTGAAACTTATGTAAACTAGTGTATAATACACTATAATTTTTTTTGACAGAAACTTGCATTTTGATAAGTTTTATAGAAGCTAATTTTCAGATGAATTTTTACATGGACTTCCATCATAAACCTCCCTTGTAACATATATAAATGATCTGAAAAGTTTCTTATAATTGGAACAATCGTCTATTTAATTCGAATTTTTGACCTTAACTAGAATAAACTAGCGTATACTATTTTTGATTTTTTGACCGAAACTTGCATTTCAAAAACATTGATAGAATCTAATTTTCAGATGATTTTTCGTATGTACTTCCATCTTAATCTTCCCTCGTAACATATATAAATTATCTGAAACGTTTCGTATCATTCCAAGCAGTCCTCGATTAAATTTGCATTTTTGACCAAACTAGTATAAACTAGTGTAAAATATACAATGATTTTTTGACCGAAACTTGCATTTCAAAAAGGTTCATATAATCTAATTTTCAAATGATTTATTGCATGGACTTCCATCATAACCTTCACTAGTAAAATATAACAATGATCTGAAAAAGTTTGGTATCATTTCGAGCAGTCCTCGATTTAATTTGATTTTTTGACTGAAACATGTGTAAACTTGTGTTTAATATACTATGATTTTTTGACAGAAACTTGCATTTTGATAAGTTTTATAGAAGCTAATTTTCAGATGAATTTTTACATGGACTTCCATCATAAACCTCCCTTGTAACATATATAAATGATCTGAAAAGTTTCTTATAATTGGAACAATCATCTATTTAATTCGACTTTTTGACGTTAACTAGAATAAACTAGCGTATACTATTTTTGATTTTTTGACCGAAACTTGCATTTCAAAAACTTTGATAGAATCTAATTTTCAGATGATTTTTCGTATGTACTTCAATCAAAACCTTCCCTCGTAACATATTTAAATGATCTAGAACGTTTTGAATCATTTCGAGCAGTCCTCTATTAAATTTTCATTTTTGACCAAACTAGTATAAACTAGTGTATAATATACTATGATTTTTTGACCGAAACTTGCATTTCAAAAAGGTTCATATAATCTAATTTTCAAATGATTTATTGCATGGACTTCCATCATAACCTTCCCTAGTAAAATATGAAAATGAATTGAATATTCTGGTATAATTTCGAGCAGTCCTCGATTTAATTTGATTTTTTGAATGAAACTTATGTAAATTAGTGTATAATATACTATGATTTTTTGACAGAAACTTGCATTTTGATAAGTTTTATAGAAGCTAATTTTCAGATGAATTTTTACATGGACTGCCATCATAAACCTCCCTTGTAACATATATAAATGATCTGAAAAGTTTCTTATAATTGGAACAATCATCTATTTAATTCGAATTTTTGAGCTTAACTAGAATAAACTAGCATATACTATTTTTGATTTTTTGACCGAAACTTGCATTTCAAAAACATTGATAGAATCTAATTTTCAGATGATTTTTCGGATGTACTTCCATCTTAATCTTCCCTCGTAACATATATAAATTATCTGAAACGTTTCGTATCATTCCAAGCAGTCCTCGATTAAATTTGCATTTTTGACCAAACTAGTATAAACTAGTGTAAAATATACAATGATTTTTTGACCGAAACTTGCATTTCAAAAAGGTTCATATAATCTAATTTTCAAATGATTTATTGCATGGACTTCCATCATAACCTTCACTAGTAAAATATAACAATGATCTGAAAAAGTTTGGTATCATTTCGAGCAGTCCTCGATTTAATTTGATTTTTTGACTGAAACATGTGTAAACTTGTGTTTAATATACTACGATTTTTTGACAGAAACTTGCATTTTGATAAGTTTTATAGAAGCTAATTTTCAGATGAATTTTTACATGGACTTCCATCATAAACCTCCCTTGTAACATATATAAATGATCTGAAAAGTTTCTTATAATTGGAACAATCATCTATTTAATTCGACTTTTTGACCTTAACTAGAATAAACTAGCGTATACTATTTTTGATTTTTTGACCGAAACTTGCATTTCAAAAACTTTGATAGAATCTAATTTTCAGATGATTTTTCGTATGTACTTCAATCATAACCTTCCCTCGTAACATATTTAAATGATCTGGAACGTTTTGCATCATTTCGAGCAGTCCTCTATTAAATTTCCATTTTTGACCAAACTAGTATAAACTAGTGTATAATACACTATGATTTTTTTACCGAAACTTGCATTTCGAAAAGGTTCATATAATCTAATTTTCAAATGATTTATTGCATGGACTTCCATCATAACCTTCCCTAGTAAAATATGAAAATGAATTGAATATTTTGGTATCATTTCGAGCAGTCCTCGATTTAATTTGATTTTTTGACTGAAACTTATGTAAATTAGTGTATAATATACTATGATTTTTTGACAGAAACTTGCATTTTAATAAGTTTTATAGAAGCTAATTTTCAAATGAATTTTTACATGGACTTCCATCATAAACCTCCCTTGTAACATATATAAATGATCTGAAAAGTTACTTATAATTGGAACAATCATCTATTTAATTTGACTTTTTGACCTTAACTAGAATAAACTAGCGTATACTATTTTTGATTTTTTGACCGAAACTTGCATTTCAAAAACTTTGATAGAATCTAATTTTCATATGATTTTTCGTATATACTTCAATCATAACCTTCCCTCGTAACATATATAAATGATCTGAAAAGTTGCAATGATTTTTTGACCGAAACTTGCATTTCAAAAAGGTTCATATAATCTAATTTTCAAATGATTTATTGCATGGACTTCCATCATAACCTTCACTAGTAAAATATAACAATGATCTGAAAAAGTTTGGTATCATTTCGAGCAGTCCTCGATTTAATTTGATTTTTTGACTGAAACATGTGTAAACTTGTGTATAATATACTATGATTTTTTGACAGAAACTTGCATTTTGATATGTTTTATAGAAGCTAATTTTCAAATGAATTTTTACATGGACTTCCATCATAAACCTCCCTTGTAACATATATAAATGATCTGAAAAGTTTCTTATAATTGGAACAATCATCTATTTAATTCGAATTTTTGACCTTAACTAGAATAAACTAGCGTATACTATTTTTGATTTTTTGACCGAAACTTGCATTTCAAAAACATTGATAGAATCTAATTTTCAGATGATTTTTCGTATGTACTTCCATCATAACCTTCCCTCGTAACATATTTAAATGATCTGTAACGTTTTGCATCATTTCGAGCAGTCCTCTATTAAATTTGCATTTTTGACCAAACTAGTATAAACTAGTGTATAATATACTATGATTTTTTGACCGAAACTTGCATTTCGAAAAGGTTCATATAATCTAATTTTCAAATGATTTATTGCATGGAATTCCATCATAACCTTCCCTAGTAAAATATGAAAATGAATTGAATATTTTGGTATCATTTCGAGCAGTCCTCGATTTAATTTGATTTTTTGACTGAAACTTATGTAAATTAGTGTATAATACACTATGATTTTTTTTGACAGAAACTTGCATTTTGATAAGTTTTATAGAAGCTAATTTTCAAATGAATTTTTAAGTAGACTTCCATCATAAACCTCCCTTGTAACATATATAAATGATCTGAAAAGTTTCTTATAATTGGAACAATCGTCTATTTAATTCGAATTTTTGACCTTAACTAGAATAAACTAGCGTATACTATTTTTGATTTTTTGACCGAAACTTGCATTTCAAAAACATTGATAGAATCTAATTTTCAGTGTATTTTTCGTATGTACTTCAATCATAACCTTCCCTCGTAACATATTTAAATGATATGTAACGTTCTGCATCATTTCGAGCAGTCCTCGATTAAATTTGCATTTTTGACCAAACTAGTATAAACTAGTGTATAATATACTATGATTTTTTGACCGAAACTTGCATTTCGAAAAGGTTCATATAATCTAATTTTCGAATGATTTATTGCATGGACTTCCATCATAACCTTCCCTAGTAAAATATGAAAATGAATTGAATATTTTGGTATCATTTCGAGCAGTCCTCGATTTAATTTGATTTTTTGAATGAAACTGATGTAAATTAGTGTATAATATACTATGATTTTTTGACAGAAACTTGCATTTTGATAAGTTTTATAGAAGCTAATTTTCAGATGAATTTTTACATGGACATCCATCATAAACCTCCCTTGTAACATATATAAATGATCTGAAAAGTTTCTTATAATTGGAACAATCGTCTATTTAATTCGAATTTTTGACCTTAACTAGAATAAACTAGCGTATACTATTTTTGATTTTTTTGACCGAAACTTGCATTTCAAAAACTTTGATAGAATCTAATTTTCAGATGATTTTTTGTATGTACTTCCGTCATAACCTTCCCTCGTAACATATATAAATTATCTGAAACGTTTCGTATCATTCCAAGCAGTCCTCGATTAAATTTGCATTTTTGACCGAACTAGTATAAACTACTGTAAAATATACAATGATTTTTTGACCGAAACTTGCATTTCAATAAGGTTCATATAATCTAATTTTCAAATGATTTATTGCATGGACTTCCATCATAACCTTCACTAGTAAAATATAACAATGATCTGAAAAAGTTTGGTATCATTTCGAGCAGTCCTCGATTTAATTTGATTTTTTGACTGAAACATGTGTAAACTTGTGTTTAATATACTATGATTTTTTGACAGAAACTTGCATTTTGATAAGTTTTATAGAAGCTAATTTTCAAATGAATTTTTACATGGACTTCCGTCATAAACCTCCCTTGTAACATATATAAATGATCTGAAAAGTTTCTTATAATTGGAACAATCATCTATTTAATTCGACTTTTTGACCTTAACTAGAATAAACTAGCGTATACTATTTTTGATTTTTTGACCGAACCTTGCATTTCAAATACTTTGATAGAATCTAATTTTCAGATGATTTTTCGTATGTACTTCAATCATAACCTTCCCTCGTAACATATTTAAATGATCTGTAACGTTTTGCATCATTTCGAGCAGTCCTCTATTAAATTTGCATTTTTGACCAAACTAGTATAAACTAGTGTATAATATACTATGATTTTTTGACCGAAACTTGCATTTCGAAAAGGTTCATATAATCTAATTTTCAAATGATTTATTGTATGGACTTCCATCATAACCTTCCCTAGTAAAATATGAAAATGAATTGAATATTTTGGTATCATTTCGAGCAGTCCTCGATTTAATTTGATTTTTTGACTGAAACTTATGTAAATTAGTGTATAATATACTATGATTTTTTGACAGAAACTTGCATTTTGATAAGTTTTATAGAAGCTAATTTTCAAATGAATTTTTACATGGACTTCCATCATAAACCTCCCTTGTAACATATATAAATGATCTGAAAAGTTACTTATAATTGGAACAATCATCTATTTAATTTGACTTTTTGACCTTAACTAGAATAAACTAGCGTATACTATTTTTGATTTTTTGACCGAAACTTGCATTTCAAAAACTTTGATAGAATCTAATTTTCATATGATTTTTCGTATGTACTTCAATCATAACCTTCCCTCGTAACATATATAAATGATCTGAAAAGTTTTGTATCATTTCAAACAGTTTTCGATTTAATTTGATTTTTTGAACGAATCTAGTATAAAATAGTGTATAATATATTATGTTTTTTTGACCGAAACATGCATTCCGAAAAGGTTCATAGAATCTAATTTTCAAATGATTTATTGCATGGACATCCATCATAACCTTCCTTAGTAAAATATGAAAATGAATTGAATATTTTGGTATAATTTCGAGCAGTCCTCGATTTAATTTGATTTTTTGAATAAAACTTATGTAAATTAGTGTATAATATACTATGATTTTTTGACAGAAACTTGCATTTTGATAAGTTTTATAGAAGCTAATTTTCAGATGAATTTTTACATGGACTTCCATCATAAACCTCCCTTGTAACATATATAAATGATCTGAAAAATTTCTTATAATTGGAACAATTATCTATTTAATTCGAATTTTTGACCTTAACTAGAATAAACTAGCGTATACTATTTTTGATTTTTTGACCGAAACTTGCATTTCAAAAACATTGATAGAATCTAATTTTCAGATGATTTTTCGTATGTACTTCCATCATAACCTTCACTCGTAACATATATAAATTATCTGAAACGTTTCGTATCATTCCAAGCAGTCCTCGATTAAATTTGCATTTTTGACCAAACTAGTATAAACTAGTGTAAAATATACAATGATTTTTTGACCGAAACTTGCATTTCAAAAAGGTTCATATAATCTAATTTTCAAATGATTTATTGCATGGACTTCCATCATAACCTTCACTAGTAAAATATAACAATGATCTGAAAAAGTTTGGTATCATTTCGAGCAGTCCTCGATTTAATTTGATTTTTTAAATGAAACTTATGTAAATTAGTGTATAATATACTATGATTTTTTGACAGAAACTTGCATTTTGATAAGTTTTATAGAAGCTAATTTTCAGATGAATTTTTACATGGACTTCCATCATAAACCTCCCTTTTAACATATATAAATGATCTGAAAAGTTTCTTATAATTGGAACAATCATCTATTTAATTCGAATTTTTGACCTTAACTAGAATAAACTAGCGTATACTATTTTTAATTTTTTGACCGAAACTTGCATTTCAAAAACTTTGATAGAATCTAATTTTCAGATGATTTTTCGTATGTACTTCCATCATAACCTTCCCTCGTAACATATTTAAATGATCTGGAACGTTTTGCATCATTTCGAGCAGTCCTCTATTAAATTTCCATTTTTGACCAAACTAGTATAAACTAGTGTATAATATACTATGATTTTTTGACCGAAACTTGCATTTCGAAAAGGTTCATATAATCTAATTTTCAAATGATTTATTGCATGGACTTCCATCATAACCTTCCCTAGTAAAATATGAAAATGAATTGAATATTTTGGTATCATTTCGAGCAGTTCTCGGTTTAATTTGATTTTTTGAATGAAACTTATGTAAATTATTGTATAATATACTATGATTTTTTGACAGAAACCTGCATTTTGATAAGTTTTATAGAAGCTAATTTTCAGATGAATTTTTACATGGATTTCCATCATAAACCTCCCTTGTAACATATATAAATGATCTGAAAAGTTTCTTATAATTGGAACAATCATCTATTTAATTCGAATTTAACTAGAATAAACTAGCGTATACTATTTTTGATTTTTTGACCGAAACTTGCATTTCAAAAACTTTGATAGAATCTAATTTTCAGATGATTTTTCGTATGTACTTCAATCATAACCTTCCCTCGTAACATATTTAAATGATCTGGGACGTTCTGCATCATTTCGAACAGTCCTCTATTAAATTTGCATTTTTGACCAAACTAGTATAAACTAGTGTATAATATACTATGATTTTTTGACCGAAACATGCATTTCGAAAAGGTTCATATAATCTAATTTTCGAATGATTTATTGCATGGACTTCCATCATAACCTTCCTTAGTAAAATATGAAAATGAATTGAATATTTTGGTATCATTTCGAGCAGTCCTCGATTTAATTTGATTTTTTGAATGAAACTGATGTAAATTAGTGTATAATATACTATGATTTTTTGACAGAAACTTGCATTTTGATAAGTTTTATAGAAGCTAATTTTCAGATGAATTTTTACATGGACTTCCATCATAAACCTCCCTTGTAACATATATAAATGATCTGAAAAGTTTCTTATAATTGGAACAATCGTCTATTTAATTCGAATTTTTGACCTTAACTAGAATAAACTAGCGTATACTATTTTTGATTTTTTTGACCGAAACTTGCATTTCAAAAACATTGATAGAATCTAATTTTCAGATTATTTTTTGTATGTACTTCCATCATAACCTTCCCTCGTAACATATATAAATTATCTGAAACGTTTCGTATCATTCCAAGCAGTCCTCGATTAAATTTGCATTTTTGACCAAACTAGTATAAACTAGTGTAAAATATACAATGATTTTTTGACCGAAACTTGCATTTCAAAAAGGTTCATATAATCTAATATTCAAATGATTTATTGCATGGACTTCCATCATAACCTTCACTAGTGTAATATAACAATGATCTGAAAAAGTTTGGTATCATTTCGAGCAGTCCTCGATTTAATTTGATTTTTTGACTGAAACATGTGTAAACTTGTGTATAATATACTATGATTTTTTGACAGAAACTTGCATTTTGATAAGTTTTATAGAAGCTAATTTTCAAATGAATTTTTACATGGACTTCCATCATAAACCTCCCTTGTAACATATATAAATGATCTGAAAAGTTTCTTATAATTGGAACAATCATCTATTTAATTCGACTTTTTGACCTTAACTAGAATAAACTAGCGTATACTATTTTTGATTTTTTGACCGAAACTTGCATTTCAAATACTTTGATAGAATCTAATTTTCAGATGATTTTTCGTATGTACTTCAATCATAACCTTCCCTCGTAACATATTTAAATGATCTGTAACGTTTTGCATCATTTCGAGCAGTCCTCTATTAAATTTGCATTTTTGACAAAACTAGTATAAACTAGTGTATAATATACTATGATTTTTTGACCGAAACTTGCATTTCGAAAAGGTTCATATAATCTAATTTTCAAATGATTTATTGCATGGACTTCCATCATAACCTTCCCTAGTAAAATATGAAAATGAATTGAATATTTTGGTATCATTTCGAGCAGTCCTCGATTTAATTTGATTTTTTGACTGAAACTTATGTAAATTAGTGTATAATATACTATGATTTTTTGACAGAAACTTGCATTTTGATAAGTTTTATAGAAGCTAATTTTCAAATGAATTTTTACATGGACTTCCATCATAAACCTCCCTTGTAACATATATAAATGATCTGAAAAGTTACTTATAATTGGAACAATCATCTATTTAATTTGACTTTTTGACCTTAACTAGAATAAACTAGCGTATACTATTTTTGATTTTTTGACCGAAACTTGCATTTCAAAAACTTTGATAGAATCTAATTTTCATATGATTTTTCGTATGTACTTCAATCATAACCTTCCCTCGTAACATATATAAATGATCTGAAAAGTTTTGTATCATTTCAAACAGTTTTCGATTTAATTTGATTTTTTGAACGAATCTAGTATAAAATAGTGTATAATATATTATGTTTTTTTGACCGAAACATGCATTCCGAAAAGGTTCATAGAATCTAATTTTCAAATGATTTATTGCATGGACATCCATCATAACCTTCCTTAGTAAAATATGAAAATGAATTGAATATTTTGGTATAATTTCGAGCAGTCCTCGATTTAATTTGATTTTTTGAATGAAACTTATGTAAATTAGTGTATAATATACTATGATTTTTTGACAGAAACTTGCATTTTGATAAGTTTTATAGAAGCTAATTTTCAGATGAATTTTTACATGGACTTCCATCATAAACCTCCCTTGTAACATATATAAATGATCTGAAAAATTTCTTATAATTGGAACAATTATCTATTTAATTCGAATTTTTGACCTTAACTAGAATAAACTAGCGTATACTATTTTTGATTTTTTGACCGAAACATGCATTTGAAAAACATTGATAGAATCTAATTTTCATATGATTTTTCGTATGTATTTCCATCATAACCTTCACTCGTAACATATATAAATTATCTGAAACGTTTCGTATCATTCCAAGCAGTCCTCGATTAAATTTGCATTTTTGACCAAACTAGTATAAACTAGTGTAAAATATACAATGATTTTTTGACCGAAACTTGCATTTCAAAAAGGTTCATATAATCTAATTTTCAAATGATTTATTGCATGGACTTCCATCATAACCTTCACTAGTAAAATATAACAATGATCTGAAAAAGTTTGGTATCATTTCGAGCAGTCCTCGATTTAATTTGATTTTTTAAATGAAACTTATGTAAATTAGTGTATAATATACTATGATTTTTTGACAGAAACTTGCATTTTGATAAGTTTTATAGAAGCTAATTTTCAGATGAATTTTTACATGGACTTCCATCATAAACCTCCCTTTTAACATATATAAATGATCTGAAAAGTTTCTTATAATTGGAATAATCATCTATTTAATTCGAATTTTTGACCTTAACTAGAATAAACTAGCGTATATTATTTTTAATTTTTTGACCGAAACTTGCATTTCAAAAACTTTGATAGAATCTAATTTTCAGATGATTTTTCGTATGTACTTCCATCATAACCTTCCCTCGTAACATATTTAAATGATCTGGAACGTTTTGCATCATTTCGAGCAGTCCTCTATTAAATTTCCATTTTTGACCAAACTAGTATAAACTAGTGTATAATATACTATGATTTTTTGACCGAAACTTGCATTTCGAAAAGGTTCATATAATCTAATTTTCAAATGATTTATTGCATGGACTTCCATCATAACCTTCCCTAGTAAAATATGAAAATGAATTGAATATTTTGGTATCATTTCGAGCAGTTCTCGGTTTAATTTGATTTTTTGAATGAAACTTATGTAAATTATTGTATAATATACTATGATTTTTTGACAGAAACCTGCATTTTGATAAGTTTTATAGAAGCTAATTTTCAGATGAATTTTTACATGGATTTCCATCATAAACCTCCCTTGTAACATATATAAATGATCTGAAAAGTTTCTTATAATTGGAACAATCATCTATTTAATTCGAATTTAACTAGAATAAACTAGAGTATACTATTTTTGATTTTTTGACCGAAACTTGCATTTCAAAAACTTTGATAGAATCTAATTTTCAGATGATTTTTCGTATGTACTTCAATCATAACCTTCCCTCGTAACATATTTAAATGATCTGGGACGTTCTGCATCATTTCGAACAGTCCTCTATTAAATTTGCATTTTTGACCAAACTAGTATAAACTAGTGTATAATATACTATGATTTTTTGACCGAAACATGCATTTCGAAAAGGTTCATATAATCTAATTTTCGAATGATTTATTGCATGGACTTCCATCATAACCTTCCTTAGTAAAATATGAAAATGAATTGAATATTTTGGTATCATTTCGAGCAGTCCTCGATTTAATTTGATTTTTTGAATGAAACTGATGTAAATTAGTGTATAATATACTATGATTTTTTGACAGAAACTTGCATTTTGATAAGTTTTATAGAAGCTAATTTTCAGATGAATTTTTACATGGACTTCCATCATAAACCTCCCTTGTAACATATATAAATGATCTGAAAAGTTTCTTATAATTGGAACAATCGTCTATTTAATTCGAATTTTTGACCTTAACTAGAATAAACTAGCGTATACTATTTTTGATTTTTTTGACCGAAACTTGCATTTCAAAAACATTGATAGAATCTAATTTTCAGATTATTTTTTGTATGTACTTCCATCATAACCTTCCCTCGTAACATATATAAATTATCTGAAACGTTTCGTATCATTCCAAGCAGTCCTCGATTAAATTTGCATTTTTGACCAAACTAGTATAAACTAGTGTAAAATATACAATGATTTTTTGACCGAAACTTGCATTTCAAAAAGGTTCATATAATCTAATATTCAAATGATTTATTGCATGGACTTCCATCATAACCTTCACTAGTGTAATATAACAATGATCTGAAAAAGTTTGGTATCATTTCGAGCAGTCCTCGATTTAATTTGATTTTTTGACTGAAACATGTGTAAACTTGTGTATAATATACTATGATTTTTTGACAGAAACTTGCATTTTGATAAGTTTTATAGAAGCTAATTTTCAAATGAATTTTTACATGGACTTCCATCATAAACCTCCCTTGTAACATATATAAATGATCTGAAAAGTTTCTTATAATTGGAACAATCATCTATTTAATTCGACTTTTTGACCTTAACTAGAATAAACTAGCGTATACTATTTTTGATTTTTTGACCGAAACTTGCATTTCAAATACTTTGATAGAATCTAATTTTCAGATGATTTTTCGTATGTACTTCAATCATAACCTTCCCTCGTAACATATTTAAATGATCTGTAACGTTTTGCATCATTTCGAGCAGTCCTCTATTAAATTTGCATTTTTGACAAAACTAGTATAAACTAGTGTATAATATACTATGATTTTTTGACCGAAACTTGCATTTCGAAAAGGTTCATATAATCTAATTTTCAAATGATTTATTGCATGGACTTCCATCATAACCTTCCCTAGTAAAATATGAAAATGAATTGAATATTTTGGTATCATTTCGAGCAGTCCTCGATTTAATTTGATTTTTTGACTGAAACTTATGTAAATTAGTGTATAATATACTATGATTTTTTGACAGAAACTTGCATTTTGATAAGTTTTATAGAAGCTAATTTTCAAATGAATTTTTACATGGACTTCCATCATAAACCTCCCTTGTAACATATATAAATGATCTGAAAAGTTACTTATAATTGGAACAATCATCTATTTAATTTGACTTTTTGACCTTAACTAGAATAAACTAGCGTATACTATTTTTGATTTTTTGACCGAAACTTGCATTTCAAAAACTTTGATAGAATCTAATTTTCATATGATTTTTCGTATGTACTTCAATCATAACCTTCCCTCATAACATATATAAATGATCTGAAAAGTTTTGTATCATTTCAAACAGTTTTCGATTTAATTTGATTTTTTGAACGAATCTAGTATAAAATAGTGTATAATATATTATGTTTTTTTGACCGAAACATGCATTCCGAAAAGGTTCATAGAATCTAATTTTCAAATGATTTATTGCATGGACATCCATCATAACCTTCCTTAGTAAAATATGAAAATGAATTGAATATTTTGGTATAATTTCGAGCAGTCCTCGATTTAATTTGATTTTTTGAATGAAACTTATGTAAATTAGTGTATAATATACTATGATTTTTTGACAGAAACTTGCATTTTGATAAGTTTTATAGAAGCTAATTTTCAGATGAATTTTTACATGGACTTCCATCATAAACCTCCCTTGTAACATATATAAATGATCTGAAAAATTTCTTATAATTGGAACAATTATCTATTTAATTCGAATTTTTGACCTTAACTAGAATAAACTAGCGTATACTATTTTTGATTTTTTGACCGAAACATGCATTTCAAAAACATTGATAGAATCTAATTTTCATATGATTTTTCGTATGTATTTCCATCATAACCTTCACTCATAACATATATAAATTATCTGAAACGTTTCGTATCATTCCAAGCAGTCCTCGATTAAATTTGCATTTTTGACCAAACTAGTATAAACTAGTGTAAAATATACAATGATTTTTTGACCGAAACTTGCATTTCAAAAAGGTTCATATAATCTAATTTTCAAATGATTTATTGCATGGACTTCCATCATAACCTTCACTAGTAAAATATAACAATGATCTGAAAAAGTTTGGTATCATTTCGAGCAGTCCTCGATTTAATTTGATTTTTTAAATGAAACTTATGTAAATTAGTGTATAATATACTATGATTTTTTGACAGAAACTTGCATTTTGATAAGTTTTATAGAAGCTAATTTTCAGATGAATTTTTACATGGACTTCCATCATAAACCTCCCTTTTAACATATATAAATGATCTGAAAAGTTTCTTATAATTGGAACAATCATCTATTTAATTCGAATTTTTGACCTTAACTAGAATAAACTAGCGTATATTATTTTTAATTTTTTGACCGAAACTTGCATTTCAAAAACTTTGATAGAATCTAATTTTCAGATGATTTTTCGTATGTACTTCCATCATAACCTTCCCTCGTAACATATTTAAATGATCTGGAACGTTTTGCATCATTTCGAGCAGTCCTCTATTAAATTTCCATTTTTGACCAAACTAGTATAAACTAGTGTATAATATACTATGATTTTTTGACCGAAACTTGCATTTCGAAAAGGTTCATATAATCTAATTTTCAAATGATTTATTGCATGGACTTCCATCATAACCTTCCCTAGTAAAATATGAAAATGAATTGAATATTTTGGTATCATTTCGAGCAGTTCTCGGTTTAATTTGATTTTTTGAATGAAACTTATGTAAATTATTGTATAATATACTATGATTTTTTGACAGAAACCTGCATTTTGATAAGTTTTATAGAAGCTAATTTTCAGATGAATTTTTACATGGATTTCCATCATAAACCTCCCTTGTAACATATATAAATGATCTGAAAAGTTTCTTATAATTGGAACAATCATCTATTTAATTCGACTTTAACTAGAATAAACTAGCGTATACTATTTTTGATTTTTTGACCGAAACTTGCATTTCAAAAACTTTGATAGAATCTAATTTTCAGATGATTTTTCGTATGTACTTCAATCATAACCTTCCCTCGTAACATATTTAAATGATCTGGGACGTTCTGCATCATTTCGAACAGTCCTCTATTAAATTTGCATTTTTGACCAAACTAGTATAAACTAGTGTATAATATACTATGATTTTTTGACCGAAACATGCATTTCGAAAAGGTTCATATAATCTAATTTTCGAATGATTTATTGCATGGACTTCCATCATAACCTTCCTTAGTAAAATATGAAAATGAATTGAATATTTTGGTATCATTTCGAGCAGTCCTCGATTTAATTTGATTTTTTGAATGAAACTGATGTAAATTAGTGTATAATATACTGTGATTTTTTGACAGAAACTTGCATTTTGATAAGTTTTATAGAAGCTAATTTTCAGATGAATTTTTACATGGACTTCCATCATAAACCTCCCTTGTAACATATATAAATGATCTGAAAAGTTTCTTATAATTGGAACAATCGTCTATTTAATTCGAATTTTTGACCTTAACTAGAATAAACTAGCGTATACTATTTTTGATTTTTTTGACCGAAACTTGCATTTCAAAAACATTGATAGAATCTAATTTTCAGATGATTTTTTGTATGTACTTCCATCATAACCTTCCCTCGTAACATATATAAATTATCTGAAACGTTTCGTATCATTCCAAGCAGTCCTCGATTAAATTTGCATTTTTGACCAAACTAGTATAAACTAGTGTAAAATATACAATGATTTTTTGACCGAAACTTGCATTTCAAAAAGGTTCATATAATCTAATATTCAAATGATTTATTGCATGGACTTCCATCATAACCTTCACTAGTGTAATATAATAATGATCTGAAAAAGTTTGGTATCATTTCGAGCAGTCCTCGATTTAATTTGATTTTTTGACTGAAACATGTGTAAACTTGTGTATAATATACTATGATTTTTTGACAGAAACTTGCATTTTGATAAGTTTTATAGAAGCTAATTTTCAAATGAATTATTACATGGACTTCCATCATAAACCTCCCTTGTAACATATATAAATGATCTGAAAAGTTTCTTATAATTGGAACAATCATCTATTTAATTCGACTTTTTGACCTTAACTAGAATAAACTAGCGTATACTATTTTTGATTTTTTGACCGAAACTTGCATTTTAAAAACTTTGATAGAATCTAATTTTCAGATGATTTTTCGTATGTACTTCAATTATAACCTTCCCTCGTAACATATTTAAATGATCTGGAACGTTTTGCATCATTTCAAGCAGTCCTCTATTAAATTTGCATTTTTGACCAAACTAGTATAAACTAGTGTATAATATACTATGAATTTTTGACCGAAACTTGCATTTCGAAAAGGTTCATATAATCTAATTTTCAAATGATTTATTGCATGGACTTCCATCATAACCTTCCCTAGTAAAATATGAAAATGAATTGAATATTTTGGTATCATTTCGAGCAGTCCTCGATTTAATTTGATTTTTTGAATGAAACTTATGTAAATTAGTGTATAATATACTATGGTTTTTTGACAGAAACCTGCATTTTGATAAGTTTTATAGAAGCTAATATTCAGATGAATTTTTACATGGTTTTCCATCATAAACCTCCCTTGTAACATATATAAATGATCTGAAAATTTTCTTATAATTGGAACAATCATCTATTTAATTCGAATTTTTGACCTAAACTAGAATAAACTAGCGTATACTATTTTTGATTTTTTGACCGAAACTTGCATTTCAAAAACTTTGATAGAATCTAATTTTCAGTTGATTTTTCGTATGTACTTCAATCATAACCTTCCCTCGTAACATATTTAAATGATCTGGAACGTTTTGCATCATTTCGAGCAGTCCTCTATTAAATTTGCATTTTTGACCAAACTAGTATAAACTAGTGTATAATATACTATGATTTTTTGACCGACACTTGCATTTCGAAAAGGTTCATATAATCTAATTTTCAAATGATTTATTGCATGGACTTCCATCATAACCTTCCCTAGTAAAATATGAAAATGAGTTGAATATTTTAGTATCATTTCGAGCAGTCCTCGATTTAATTTGATTTTTTGAATGAAACTTATGTAAATTAGTGTATAATATACTATGATTTTTTGACAGAAACTTGCATTTTGATAAGTTTTATAGAAGCTAATTTTCAGATGAATTTTTACATGGACTTCCATCATAAACCTCCCTTGTAACATATATAAATGATCTGAAAAGTTTCTTATAATTGGAACAATCGTCTATTTAATTCGAATTTTTGACCTAAACTAGAATAAACTAGCGTATACTATTTTTGATTTTTTGACCGAAACTTGCTTTTCAAAAACTTTGATAGAATCTAATTTTCAGATGATTTTTCGTATGTACTTCAATCATAACCTTCCCTCGTAACATATTTAAATGATCTGGAACGTTTTGCATCATTTCGAGCAGTCCTCTATTAAATTTGCATTTTTGACCAAACTAGTATAAACTAGTGTATAATATACTATGATTTTTTGACCGAAACTTGCATTTCGAAAAGGTTCATATAATCTAATTTTCAAATGATTTATTGCATGGACTTCCATCATAACCTTCCCTAGTAAAATATGAAAATGAGTTGAATATTTTGGAATCATTTCGAGCAGTCCTCAATTTAATTTGATTTTTTGAATGAAACTTATGTAAATTAGTGTATAATATACTATGATTTTTTGACAGAAACTTGCATTTTGATAAGTTTTATAGAAGCTAATTTTCAGATGAATTTTTACATGGACTTCCATCATAAACCTCCCTTGTAACATATATAAATGATCTGAAAAGTTTCTTATAATTGGAACAATCGTCTATTTAATTCGAATTTTTGACCTTAACTAGAATAAACTAGCGTATACTATTTTTGATTTTTTGACCGAAACTTGCATTTCAAAAACATTGATAGAATCTAATTTTCAGATGATTTTTCGTATGTACTTCCATCATAACCTTCCCTCGTAACATATATAAATTATCTGAAACGTTTCGTATCATTCCAAGCAGTCCTCGATTAAATTTGCATTTTTGACCAAACTAGTATAAACTAGTGTAAAATATACAATGATTTTTTGATCGAAACTTGCATTTCAAAAAGGTTCATATAATCTAATTTTCAAATGATTTATTGCATGGACTTCCATTATAACCTTCACTCGTAAAATATAACAATGATCTGAAAAAGTTTGGTATCATTTCGAGCAGTCCTCGATTTAATTTGATTTTTTGACTGAAACATGTGTAAACTTGTGTATAATATACTATGATTTTTTGACAGAAACTTGCATTTTGATATGTCTTATAGAAGCTAATTTTCAGATGAGTTTTTACATGGACTTCCATCATAAACCTCCCTTGTAACATATATAAATGATCTGAAAAGTTTCTTATAATTGGAACAATCATCTATTTAATTCGAATTTTTGACCTAAACTAGAATAAACTAGCGTATACTATTTTTGATTTTTTGACCGAAACTTGCATTTCAAAAACATTGATAGAATCTAATTTTCAGATGATTTTTCGTATGTACTTCCATCATAACCTTCCCTCGTAACATATATAAATTATCTGAAACGTTTCGTATCATTCCAAGGAGTCCTCGATTAAATTTGCTTTTTTGACCAAACTAGTATAAACTAGTGTAAAATATACAATGATTTTTTGACCGAAACTTGCATTTCAAAAAGGTTCATATAATCTAATTTTCAAATGATTTATTGCATGGACTTCCATCATAACCTTCACTAGTAAAATATAACAATGATCTGAAAAAGTTTGGTATCATTTCGAGCAGTCCTCGATTTAATTTGATTTTTTGAATGAAACTTATGTAAATTAGTGTATAATATACTATGATTTTTTGACAGAAACCTGCATTTTGATAAGTTTTATAGAAGCTAATTTTCAGATGAATTTTTACATGGATTTCCATTATAAACCTCCCTTGTAACATATATAAATGATCTGAAAATTTTCTTATAATTGGAACAATCATCTATTTAATTCGAATTTTTGACCTAAACTAGAATAAACTAACGTATACTATTTTTGATTTTTTGACCGAAACTTGCATTTCAAAAACTTTGATAGAATCTAATTTTCAGATGATTTTTCGTATGTACTTCAATCATAACCTTCCCTCGTAACATATTTAAATGATCTGGAACGTTTTGCATCATTTCGAGCAGTCCTCTATTAAATTTGCATTTTTGACCAAACTAGTATAAACTAGTGTATAATATACTATGATTTTTTGACCGACACTTGCATTTCGAAAAGGTTCATATAATCTAATTTTCAAATGATTTATTGCATGGACTTCCATCATAACCTTCCCTAGTAAAATATGAAAATGAGTTGAATATTTTGGTATCATTTCGAGCAGTCCTCGATTTAATTTGATTTTTTGAATGAAACTTATGTAAATTAGTGTATAATATACTATGATTTTTTGACAGAAACTTGCATTTTGATAAGTTTTATAGAAGCTAATTTTCAGATGAATTTTTACATGGACTTCCATCATAAACCTCCCTTGTAACATATATAAATGATCTGAAAAGTTTCTTATAATTGGAACAATCGTCTATTTAATTCGAATTTTTGACCTTAACTAGAATAAACTAGCGTATACTATTTTTGATTTTTTTGACCGAAACTTGCATTTCAAAAACATTGATAGAATCTAATTTTCAGATGATTTTTTGTATGTACTTCCATCATAACCTTCCCTCGTAACATATATAAATTATCTGAAACGTTTCGTATCATTCCAAGCAGTCCTCGATTAAATTTGCATTTTTGACCAAACTAGTATAAACTAGTGTAAAATATACAATGATTTTTTGACCGAAACTTGCATTTCAAAAAGGTTCATATAATCTAATATTCAAATGATTTATTGCATGGACTTCCATCATAACCTTCACTAGTGTAATATAATAATGATCTGAAAAAGTTTGGTATCATTTCGAGCAGTCCTCGATTTAATTTGATTTTTTGACTGAAACATGTGTAAACTTGTGTATAATATACTATGATTTTTTGACAGAAACTTGCATTTTGATAAGTTTTATAGAAGCTAATTTTCAAATGAATTATTACATGGACTTCCATCATAAACCTCCCTTGTAACATATATAAATGATCTGAAAAGTTTCTTATAATTGGAACAATCATCTATTTAATTCGACTTTTTGACCTTAACTAGAATAAACTAGCGTATACTATTTTTGATTTTTTGACCGAAACTTGCATTTTAAAAACTTTGATAGAATCTAATTTTCAGATGATTTTTCGTATGTACTTCAATTATAACCTTCCCTCGTAACATATTTAAATGATCTGGAACGTTTTGCATCATTTCAAGCAGTCCTCTATTAAATTTGCATTTTTGACCAAACTAGTATAAACTAGTGTATAATATACTATGAATTTTTGACCGAAACTTGCATTTCGAAAAGGTTCATATAATCTAATTTTCAAATGATTTATTGCATGGACTTCCATCATAACCTTCCCTAGTAAAATATGAAAATGAATTGAATATTTTGGTATCATTTCGAGCAGTCCTCGATTTAATTTGATTTTTTGAATGAAACTTATGTAAATTAGTGTATAATATACTATGGTTTTTTGACAGAAACCTGCATTTTGATAAGTTTTATAGAAGCTAATATTCAGATGAATTTTTACATGGTTTTCCATCATAAACCTCCCTTGTAACATATATAAATGATCTGAAAATTTTCTTATAATTGGAACAATCATCTATTTAATTCGAATTTTTGACCTAAACTAGAATAAACTAGCGTATACTATTTTTGATTTTTTGACCGAAACTTGCATTTCAAAAACTTTGATAGAATCTAATTTTCAGTTGATTTTTCGTATGTACTTCAATCATAACCTTCCCTCGTAACATATTTAAATGATCTGGAACGTTTTGCATCATTTCGAGCAGTCCTCTATTAAATTTGCATTTTTGACCAAACTAGTATAAACTAGTGTATAATATACTATGATTTTTTGACCGACACTTGCATTTCGAAAAGGTTCATATAATCTAATTTTCAAATGATTTATTGCATGGACTTCCATCATAACCTTCCCTAGTAAAATATGAAAATGAGTTGAATATTTTAGTATCATTTCGAGCAGTCCTCGATTTAATTTGATTTTTTGAATGAAACTTATGTAAATTAGTGTATAATATACTATGATTTTTTGACAGAAACTTGCATTTTGATAAGTTTTATAGAAGCTAATTTTCAGATGAATTTTTACATGGACTTCCATCATAAACCTCCCTTGTAACATATATAAATGATCTGAAAAGTTTCTTATAATTGGAACAATCGTCTATTTAATTCGAATTTTTGACCTAAACTAGAATAAACTAGCGTATACTATTTTTGATTTTTTGACCGAAACTTGCTTTTCAAAAACTTTGATAGAATCTAATTTTCAGATGATTTTTCGTATGTACTTCAATCATAACCTTCCCTCGTAACATATTTAAATGATCTGGAACGTTTTGCATCATTTCGAGCAGTCCTCTATTAAATTTGCATTTTTGACCAAACTAGTATAAACTAGTGTATAATATACTATGATTTTTTGACCGAAACTTGCATTTCGAAAAGGTTCATATAATCTAATTTTCAAATGATTTATTGCATGGACTTCCATCATAACCTTCCCTAGTAAAATATGAAAATGAGTTGAATATTTTGGAATCATTTCGAGCAGTCCTCAATTTAATTTGATTTTTTGAATGAAACTTATGTAAATTAGTGTATAATATACTATGATTTTTTGACAGAAACTTGCATTTTGATAAGTTTTATAGAAGCTAATTTTCAGATGAATTTTTACATGGACTTCCATCATAAACCTCCCTTGTAACATATATAAATGATCTGAAAAGTTTCTTATAATTGGAACAATCGTCTATTTAATTCGAATTTTTGACCTTAACTAGAATAAACTAGCGTATACTATTTTTGATTTTTTGACCGAAACTTGCATTTCAAAAACATTGATAGAATCTAATTTTCAGATGATTTTTCGTATGTACTTCCATCATAACCTTCCCTCGTAACATATATAAATTATCTGAAACGTTTCGTATCATTCCAAGCAGTCCTCGATTAAATTTGCATTTTTGACCAAACTAGTATAAACTAGTGTAAAATATACAATGATTTTTTGATCGAAACTTGCATTTCAAAAAGGTTCATATAATCTAATTTTCAAATGATTTATTGCATGGACTTCCATTATAACCTTCACTCGTAAAATATAACAATGATCTGAAAAAGTTTGGTATCATTTCGAGCAGTCCTCGATTTAATTTGATTTTTTGACTGAAACATGTGTAAACTTGTGTATAATATACTATGATTTTTTGACAGAAACTTGCATTTTGATATGTCTTATAGAAGCTAATTTTCAGATGAGTTTTTACATGGACTTCCATCATAAACCTCCCTTGTAACATATATAAATGATCTGAAAAGTTTCTTATAATTGGAACAATCATCTATTTAATTCGAATTTTTGACCTAAACTAGAATAAACTAGCGTATACTATTTTTGATTTTTTGACCGAAACTTGCATTTCAAAAACATTGATAGAATCTAATTTTCAGATGATTTTTCGTATGTACTTCCATCATAACCTTCCCTCGTAACATATATAAATTATCTGAAACGTTTCGTATCATTCCAAGGAGTCCTCGATTAAATTTGCTTTTTTGACCAAACTAGTATAAACTAGTGTAAAATATACAATGATTTTTTGACCGAAACTTGCATTTCAAAAAGGTTCATATAATCTAATTTTCAAATGATTTATTGCATGGACTTCCATCATAACCTTCACTAGTAAAATATAACAATGATCTGAAAAAGTTTGGTATCATTTCGAGCAGTCCTCGATTTAATTTGATTTTTTGAATGAAACTTATGTAAATTAGTGTATAATATACTATGATTTTTTGACAGAAACCTGCATTTTGATAAGTTTTATAGAAGCTAATTTTCAGATGAATTTTTACATGGATTTCCATTATAAACCTCCCTTGTAACATATATAAATGATCTGAAAATTTTCTTATAATTGGAACAATCATCTATTTAATTCGAATTTTTGACCTAAACTAGAATAAACTAACGTATACTATTTTTGATTTTTTGACCGAAACTTGCATTTCAAAAACTTTGATAGAATCTAATTTTCAGATGATTTTTCGTATGTACTTCAATCATAACCTTCCCTCGTAACATATTTAAATGATCTGGAACGTTTTGCATCATTTCGAGCAGTCCTCTATTAAATTTGCATTTTTGACCAAACTAGTATAAACTAGTGTATAATATACTATGATTTTTTGACCGACACTTGCATTTCGAAAAGGTTCATATAATCTAATTTTCAAATGATTTATTGCATGGACTTCCATCATAACCTTCCCTAGTAAAATATGAAAATGAGTTGAATATTTTGGTATCATTTCGAGCAGTCCTCGATTTAATTTGATTTTTTGAATGAAACTTATGTAAATTAGTGTATAATATACTATGATTTTTTGACAGAAACTTGCATTTTGATATGTTTTATAGAAGCTAATTTTCAGATGAATTTTTACATGGACTTCCATCATAAACCTCCCTTGTAACATATATAAATGATCTGAAAATTTTCTTATAATTGGAACAATCATCTATTTAATTCGAATTTTTGACCTAAACTAGAATAAACTAGCGTATACTCTTTTTGATTTTTTGACCGAAACTTGCATTTCAAAAACATTGATAGAATCTAATTTTCAGATGATTTTTCGTATGTACTTCCATCATAACCTTCCCTCGTAACATATATAAATTATCTGAAATGTTTGTTATCATTCCAAGGAGTCCTCGATTAAATTTGCTTTTTTGACCAAACTAGTATAAACTAGTGTAAAATATACAATGATTTTTTGACCGAAACTTGTATTTCAAAAAGGTTCATATAATCTAATTTTCAAATGATATATTGCATGGACTTCCATCATAACCTTCACTAGTAAAATATAACAATGATCTGAAAAAGTTTGGTATCATTTCGAGCAGTCCTCGATTTAATTTGATTTTTTGAATGAAACTTATGTAAATTAGTGTATAATATACTATGATTTTTTGACAGAAACCTGCATTTTGATAAGTTTTATAGAAGTTAATTTTCAGATGAATTTTTACATGGATTTCCATTATAAACCTCCCTTGTAACATATATAAATGATCTGAAAATCTTCTTATAATTGGAACAATCATCTATTTAATTCGAATTTTTGACCTAAACTAGAATAAACTAGCGTATACTATTTTTGATTTTTTGACCGAAACTTGCATTTCAAAAACATTGATAGAATCTAATTTTCAGATGATTTTTCGTATGTACTTCCATCATAACCTTCCCTCGTAACATATATAAATTATCTGAAACGTTTCGTATCATTCCAAGGAGTCCTCGATTAAATTTGCTTTTTTGACCAAACTAGTATAAACTAGTGTAAAATATACAATGATTTTTTGACCGAAACTTGCATTTCAAAAAGGTTCATATAATCTAATTTTCAAATGATTTATTGCATGGACTTCCATCATAACCTTCACTAGTAAAATATAACAATGATCTGAAAAAGTTTGGTATCATTTCGAGCAGTCCTCGATTTAATTTGATTTTTTGAATGAAACTTATGTAAATTAGTGTATAATATACTATGATTTTTTGACAGAAACTTGCATTTTGATAAGTTTTATAGAAGCTAATTTTCAGATGAATTTTTACATGGATTTCCATTATAAACCTCCCTTGTAACATATATAAATGATCTGAAAATTTTCTTATAATTGGAACAATCATCTATTTAATTCGAATTTTTGACCTAAACTAGAATAAACTAACGTATACTATTTTTGATTTTTTGACCGAAACTTGCATTTCAAAAACTTTGATAGAATCTAATTTTCAGATGATTTTTCGTATGTACTTCAATCATAACCTTCCCTCGTAACATATTTAAATGATCTGGAACGTTTTGCATCATTTCGAGCAGTCCTCTATTAAATTTGCATTTTTGACCAAACTAGTATAAACTAGTGTATAATATACTATGATTTTTTGACCGACACTTGCATTTCGAAAAGGTTCATATAATCTAATTTTCAAATGATTTATTGCATGGACTTCCATCATAACCTTCCCTAGTAAAATATGAAAATGAGTTGAATATTTTGGTATCATTTCGAGCAGTCCTCGATTTAATTTGATTTTTTGAATGAAACTTATGTAAATTAGTGTATAATATACTATGATTTTTTGACAGAAACTTGCATTTTGATATGTTTTATAGAAGCTAATTTTCAGATGAATTTTTACATGGACTTCCATCATAAACCTCCCTTGTAACATATATAAATGATCTGAAAATTTTCTTATAATTGGAACAATCATCTATTTAATTCGAATTTTTGACCTAAACTAGAATAAACTAGCGTATACTCTTTTTGATTTTTTGACCGAAACTTGCATTTCAAAAACATTGATAGAATCTAATTTTCAGATGATTTTTCGTATGTACTTCCATCATAACCTTCCCTCGTAACATATATAAATTATCTGAAATGTTTGTTATCATTCCAAGGAGTCCTCGATTAAATTTGCTTTTTTGACCAAACTAGTATAAACTAGTGTAAAATATACAATGATTTTTTGACCGAAACTTGTATTTCAAAAAGGTTCATATAATCTAATTTTCAAATGATATATTGCATGGACTTCCATCATAACCTTCACTAGTAAAATATAACAATGATCTGAAAAAGTTTGGTATCATTTCGAGCAGTCCTCGATTTAATTTGATTTTTTGAATGAAACTTATGTAAATTAGTGTATAATATACTATGATTTTTTGACAGAAACCTGCATTTTGATAAGTTTTATAGAAGTTAATTTTCAGATGAATTTTTACATGGATTTCCATTATAAACCTCCCTTGTAACATATATAAATGATCTGAAAATCTTCTTATAATTGGAACAATCATCTATTTAATTCGAATTTTTGACCTAAACTAGAATAAACTAGCGTATACTATTTTTGATTTTTTGACCGAAACTTGCATTTCAAAAACATTGATAGAATCTAATTTTCAGATGATTTTTCGTATGTACTTCCATCATAACCTTCCCTCGTAACATATATAAATTATCTGAAACGTTTCGTATCATTCCAAGGAGTCCTCGATTAAATTTGCTTTTTTGACCAAACTAGTATAAACTAGTGTAAAATATACAATGATTTTTTGACCGAAACTTGCATTTCAAAAAGGTTCATATAATCTAATTTTCAAATGATTTATTGCATGGACTTCCATCATAACCTTCACTAGTAAAATATAACAATGATCTGAAAAAGTTTGGTATCATTTCGAGCAGTCCTCGATTTAATTTGATTTTTTGACTGAAACATGTGTAAACTTGTGTATAATATACTATGATTTTTTGACAGAAACTTGCATTTTGATATGTCTTATAGAAGCTAATTTTCAGATGTGTTTTTACATGGACTTCCATCATAAAACTCCCTTGTAACATATATAAATGATCTGAAAAGTTTCTTATAATTGGAACAATCATCTATTTAATTCGAATTTTTGACCTAAACTAGAATAAACTAGCGTATACTAATTTTGATTTTTTGACCGAAACTTGCATTTCAAAAACATTGATAGAATCTAATTTTCAGATGATTTTTCGTATGTACTTCCATCATAACCTTCCCTCGTAACATATATAAATTATCTGAAACGTTTCGTATCATTCCAAGGAGTCCTCGATTAAATTTGCTTTTTTGACCAAACTAGTATAAACTAGTGTAAAATATACAATGATTTTTTGACCGAAACTTGCATTTCAAAAAGGTTCATATAATCTAATTTTCAAATGATTTATTGCATGGACTTCCATCATAACCTTCACTAGTAAAATATAACAATGATCTGAAAAAGTTTGGTATCATTTCGAGCAGTCCTCGATTTAATTTGATTTTTTGAATGAAACTTATGTAAATTAGTGTATAATATACTATGATTTTTTGACAGAAACCTGCATTTTGATAAGTTTTATAGAAGCTAATTTTCAGATGAATTTTTACATGGATTTCCATTATAAACCTCCCTTGTAACATATATAAATGATCTGAAAATTTTCTTATAATTGGAACAATCATCTATTTAATTCGAATTTTTGACCTAAACTAGAATAAACTAGCGTATACTATTTTTGATTTTTTGACCGAAATTGCATTTCAAAAACTTTGATAGAATCTAATTTTCAGATGATTTTTCGTATGTACTTCAATCATAACCTTCCCTCGTAACATATTTAAATGATCTGGAACGTTTTGCATCATTTCGAGCAGTCCTCTATTAAATTTGCATTTTTGACCAAACTAGTATAAACTAGTGTATAATATACTATGATTTTTTGACCGAAACTTGCATTTCGAAAAGATTCATATAATCTAATTTTCAAATGATTTATTGCATGGACTTCCATCATAACCTTCCCTAGTAAAATATGAAAATGAGTTGAATATTATGGAATCATTTCGAGCAGTCCTCAATTTAATTTGATTTTTTGATTGAAACTTATATAAATTAGTGTATAATATACTATGATTTTTTGACAGAAACTTGCATTTTGATAAGTTTTATAGAAGCTAATTTTCAGATGAATTTTTACATGGACTTCCATCATAAACCTCCCTTGTAACATATATAAATGATCTGAAAAGTTTCTTATAATTGGAACAATCGTCTATTTAATTCGAATTTTTGACCTTAACTAGAATAAACTAGCGTATACTATTTTTGATTTTTTGACCGAAACTTGCATTTCAAAAACATTGATAGAATCTAATTTTCAGATGATTTTTCGTATGTACTTCCATCATAACCTTCCCTCGTAACATATATAAATTATCTGAAACGTTTCGTATCATTCCAAGCAGTCCTCGATTAAATTTGCATTTTTGACCAAACTAGTATAAACTAGTGTAAAATATACAATGATTTTTTGATCGAAACTTGCATTTCAAAAAGGTTCATATAATCTAATTTTCAAATGATTTATTGCATGGACTTCCATTATAACCTTCACTCGTAAAATATAACAATGATCTGAAAAAGTTTGGTATCATTTCGAGCAGTCCTCGATTTAATTTGATTTTTTGACTGAAACATGTGTAAACTTGTGTATAATACACTATGATTTTTTGACAGAAACTTGCATTTTGATATGTTTTATAGAAGCTAATTTTCAAATGAATTTTTACATGGACTTCCATCATAAACCTCCCTTGTAACATATATAAATGATCTGAAAAGTTTCTTATAATTGGAACAATCATCTATTTAATTCGAATTTTTGACCTTAACTAGAATAAACTAGCGTATACTATTTTTGATTTTTTGACCGAAACTTGCATTTCAAAAACTTTGATAGAATCTAATTTTCAGATGATTTTTCGTATGTACTTCCATCATAACCTTCCCTCGTAACATATATAAATTATCTGAAACGTTTCGTATCATTCCAAGGAGTCCTCGATTAAATTTGCTTTTTTGACCAAACTAGTATAAACTAGTGTAAAATATACAATGATTTTTTGACCGAAACTTGCATTTCAAAAAGGTTCATATAATCTAATTTTCAAATGATTTATTGCATGGACTTCCATCATAACCTTCACTAGTAAAATATAACAATGATCTGAAAAAGTTTGGTATCATTTCGAGCAGTCCTCGATTTAATTTGATTTTTTGAATGAAACTTATGTAAATTAGTGTATAATATACTATGATTTTTTGACAGAAACCTGCATTTTGATAAGTTTTATAGAAGCTAATTTTCAGATGAATTTTTACATGGATTTCCATTATAAACCTCCCTTGTAACATATATAAATGATCTGAAAATTTTCTTATAATTGGAACAATCATCTATTTAATTCGAATTTTTGACCTAAACTAGAATAAACTAACGTATACTATTTTTGATTTTTTGACCGAAACTTGCATTTCAAAAACTTTGATAGAATCTAATTTTCAGATGATTTTTCGTATGTACTTCAATCATAACCTTCCCTCGTAACATATTTAAATGATCTGGAACGTTTTGCATCATTTCGAGCAGTCCTCTATTAAATTTGCATTTTTGACCAAACTAGTATAAACTAGTGTATAATATACTATGATTTTTTGACCGACACTTGCATTTCGAAAAGGTTCATATAATCTAATTTTCAAATGATTTATTGCATGGACTTCCATCATAACCTTCCCTAGTAAAATATGAAAATGAGTTGAATATTTTGGTATCATTTCGAGCAGTCCTCGATTTAATTTGATTTTTTGAATGAAACTTATGTAAATTAGTGTATAATATACTATGATTTTTTGACAGAAACTTGCATTTTGATATGTTTTATAGAAGCTAATTTTCAGATGAATTTTTACATGGACTTCCATCATAAACCTCCCTTGTAACATATATAAATGATCTGAAAATTTTCTTATAATTGGAACAATCATCTATTTAATTCGAATTTTTGACCTAAACTAGAATAAACTAGCGTATACTCTTTTTGATTTTTTGACCGAAACTTGCATTTCAAAAACATTGATAGAATCTAATTTTCAGATGATTTTTCGTATGTACTTCCATCATAACCTTCCCTCGTAACATATATAAATTATCTGAAATGTTTGTTATCATTCCAAGGAGTCCTCGATTAAATTTGCTTTTTTGACCAAACTAGTATAAACTAGTGTAAAATATACAATGATTTTTTGACCGAAACTTGTATTTCAAAAAGGTTCATATAATCTAATTTTCAAATGATATATTGCATGGACTTCCATCATAACCTTCACTAGTAAAATATAACAATGATCTGAAAAAGTTTGGTATCATTTCGAGCAGTCCTCGATTTAATTTGATTTTTTGAATGAAACTTATGTAAATTAGTGTATAATATACTATGATTTTTTGACAGAAACCTGCATTTTGATAAGTTTTATAGAAGTTAATTTTCAGATGAATTTTTACATGGATTTCCATTATAAACCTCCCTTGTAACATATATAAATGATCTGAAAATCTTCTTATAATTGGAACAATCATCTATTTAATTCGAATTTTTGACCTAAACTAGAATAAACTAGCGTATACTATTTTTGATTTTTTGACCGAAACTTGCATTTCAAAAACTTTGATAGAATCTAATTTTCAGATGATTTTTCGTATGTACTTCAATCATAACCTTCCCTCGTAACATATTTAAATGATCTGGAACGTTTTGCATCATTTCGAGCAGTCCTCTATTAAATTTGCATTTTTGACCAAACTAGTATAAACTAGTGTATAATATACTATGATTTTTTGACCGAAACTTGCATTTCGAAAAGGTTCATATAATCTAATTTTCAAATGATTTATTGCATGGACTTCCATCATAACCTTCCCTAGAAAAATATGAAAATGAGTTGAATATTTTGGAATCATTTCGAGCAGTCCTCAATTTAATTTGATTTTTTGAATGAAACTTATGTAAATTAGTGTATAATATACTATGATTTTTTGACAGAAACTTGCATTTTGATAAGTTTTATAGAAGCTAATTTTCAGATGAATTTTTACATGGACTTCCATCATAAACCTCCCTTGTAACATATATAAATGATCTGAAAAGTTTCTTATAATTGGAACAATCGGCTATTTAATTCGAATTTTTGACCTTAACTAGAATAAACTAGCGTATACTATTTTTGATTTTTTGACCGAAACTTGCATTTCAAAAACATTGATAGAATCTAATTTTCAGATGATTTTTCGTATGTACTTCCATCATAACCTTCCCTCGTAACATATATAAATTATCTGAAACGTTTCGTATCATTCCAAGCAGTCCTCGATTAAATTTGCATTTTTGACCAAACTAGTATAAACTAGTGTAAAATATACAATGATTTTTTGATCGAAACTTGCATTTCAAAAAGGTTCATATAATCTAATTTTCAAATGATTTATTGCATGGACTTCCATTATAACCTTCACTCGTAAAATATAACAATGATCTGAAAAAGTTTGGTATCATTTCGAGCAGTCCTCGATTTAATTTGATTTTTTGACTGAAACATGTGTAAACTTGTGTATAATATACTATGATTTTTTGACAGAAACTTGCATTTTGATATGTCTTATAGAAGCTAATTTTCAGATGAGTTTTTACATGGACTTCCATCATAAACCTCCCTTGTAACATATATAAATGATCTGAAAAGTTTCTTATAATTGGAACAATCATCTATTTAATTCGAATTTTTGACCTAAACTAGAATAAACTAGCGTATACTAATTTTGATTTTTTGACCGAAACTTGCATTTCAAAAACATTGATAGAATCTAATTTTCAGATGATTTTTCGTATGTACTTCCATCATAACCTTCCCTCGTAACATATATAAATTATCTGAAACGTTTCGTATCATTCCAAGGAGTCCTCGATTAAATTTGCTTTTTTGACCAAACTAGTATAAACTAGTGTAAAATATACAATGATTTTTTGACCGAAACTTGCATTTCAAAAAGGTTCATATAATCTAATTTTCAAATGATTTATTGCATGGACTTCCATCATAACCTTCACTAGTAAAATATAACAATGATCTGAAAAAGTTTGGTATCATTTCGAGCAGTCCTCGATTTAATTTGATTTTTTGAATGAAACTTATGTAAATTAGTGTATAATATACTATGATTTTTTGACAGAAACCTGCATTTTGATAAGTTTTATAGAAGTTAATTTTCAGATGAATTTTTACATGGATTTCCATTATAAACCTCCCTTGTAACATATATAAATGATCTGAAAATCTTCTTATAATTGGAACAATCATCTATTTAATTCGAATTTTTGACCTAAACTAGAATAAACTAGCGTATACTATTTTTGATTTTTTGACCGAAACTTGCATTTCAAAAACTTTGATAGAATCTAATTTTCAGATGATTTTTCGTATGTACTTCAATCATAACCTTCCCTCGTAACATATTTAAATGATCTGGAACGTTTTGCATCATTTCGAGCAGTCCTCTATTAAATTTGCATTTTTGACCAAACTAGTATAAACTAGTGTATAATATACTATGATTTTTTGACCGAAACTTGCATTTCGAAAAGGTTCATATAATCTAATTTTCAAATGATTTATTGCATGGACTTCCATCATAACCTTCCCTAGAAAAATATGAAAATGAGTTGAATATTTTGGAATCATTTCGAGCAGTCCTCAATTTAATTTGATTTTTTGAATGAAACTTATGTAAATTAGTGTATAATATACTATAATTTTTTGACAGAAACTTGCATTTTGATAAGTTTTATAGAAGCTAATTTTCAGATGAATTTTTACATGGACTTCCATCATAAACCTCCCTTGTAACATATATAAATGATCTGAAAATCTTCTTATAATTGGAACAATCATCTATTTAATTCGAATTTTTGACCTAAACTAGAATAAACTAGCGTATACTATTTTTGATTTTTTGACCGAAACTTGCATTTCAAAAACATTGATAGAATCTAATTTTCAGATGATTTTTCGTATGTACTTCCATCATAACCTTCCCTCGTAACATATATAAATTATCTGAAACGTTTCGTATCATTCCAAGGAGTCCTCGATTAAATTTGCTTTTTTGACCAAACTAGTATAAACTAGTGTAAAATATACAATGATTTTTTGACCGAAACTTGCATTTCAAAAAGGTTCATATAATCTAATTTTCAAATGATTTATTGCATGGACTTCCATCATAACCTTCACTAGTAAAATATAACAATGATCTGAAAAAGTTTGGTATCATTTCGAGCAGTCCTCGATTTAATTTGATTTTTTGACTGAAACATGTGTAAACTTGTGTATAATATACTATGATTTTTTGACAGAAACTTGCATTTTGATATGTCTTATAGAAGCTAATTTTCAGATGTGTTTTTACATGGACTTCCATCATAAAACTCCCTTGTAACATATATAAATGATCTGAAAAGTTTCTTATAATTGGAACAATCATCTATTTAATTCGAATTTTTGACCTAAACTAGAATAAACTAGCGTATACTAATTTTGATTTTTTGACCGAAACTTGCATTTCAAAAACATTGATAGAATCTAATTTTCAGATGATTTTTCGTATGTACTTCCATCATAACCTTCCCTCGTAACATATATAAATTGTCTGAAACGTTTCGTATCATTCCAAGGAGTCCTCGATTAAATTTGCTTTTTTGACCAAACTAGTATAAACTAGTGTAAAATATACAATGATTTTTTGACCGAAACTTGCATTTCAAAAAGGTTCATATAATCTAATTTTCAAATGATTTATTGCATGGACTTCCATCATAACCTTCACTAGTAAAATATAACAATGATCTGAAAAAGTTTGGTATCATTTCGAGCAGTCCTGGATTTAATTTGATTTTTTGAATGAAACTTATGTAAATTAGTGTATAATATACTATGATTTTTTGACAGAAACCTGCATTTTGATAAGTTTTATAGAAGCTAATTTTCAGATGAATTTTTACATGGATTTCCATTATAAACCTCCCTTGTAACATATATAAATGATCTGAAAATTTTCTTATAATTGGAACAATCATCTATTTAATTCGAATTTTTGACCTAAACTAGAATAAACTAGCGTATACTATTTTTGATTTTTTGACCGAAATTGCATTTCAAAAACTTTGATAGAATCTAATTTTCAGATGATTTTTCGTATGTACTTCAATCATAACCTTCCCTCGTAACATATTTAAATGATCTGGAACGTTTTGCATCATTTCGAGCAGTCCTCTATTAAATTTGCATTTTTGACCAAACTAGTATAAACTAATGTATAATATACTATGATTTTTTGACCGAAACTTGCATTTCGAAAAGATTCATATAATCTAATTTTCAAATGATTTATTGCATGGACTTCCATCATAACCTTCCCTAGTAAAATATGAAAATGAGTTGAATATTATGGAATCATTTCGAGCAGTCCTCAATTTAATTTGATTTTTTGATTGAAACTTATATAAATTAGTGTATAATATACTATGATTTTTTGACAGAAACTTGCATTTTGATAAGTTTTATAGAAGCTAATTTTAAGATGAATTTTTACATGGACTTCCATCATAAACCTCCCTTGTAACATATATAAATGATCTGAAAAGTTTCTTATAATTGGAACAATCGTCTATTTAATTCGAATTTTTGACCTTAACTAGAATAAACTAGCGTATACTATTTTTGATATTTTGACCGAAACTTGGATTTCAAAAACATTGATAGAATCTAATTTTCAGATGATTTTTCGTATGTACTTCCATCATAACCTTCCCTCGTAACATATATAAATTATCTGAAACGTTTCGTATCATTCCAAGCAGTCCTCGATTAAATTTGCATTTTTGACCAAACTAGTATAAACTAGTGTAAAATATACAATGATTTTTTGATCGAAACTTGCATTTCAAAAAGGTTCATATAATCTAATTTTCAAATGATTTATTGCATGGACTTCCATCATAACCTTCACTAGTAAAATATAACAATGATCTGAAAAAGTTTGGTATCATTTCGAGCAGTCCTCGATTTAATTTGATTTTTTGAATGAAACTTATGTAAATTAGTGTATAAAATACTATGATATTTTGACAGAAACTTGCATTTTGATATGTTTTATAGAAGCTAATTTTCAGATGAATTTTTACATGGACTTCCATCATAAACGTCCCTTGTAACATATATAAATGATCTGAAAAGTTTCTTATAATTGGAACAATCATCTATTTAATTCGAATTTTTGACCTTAACTAGAATAAACTAGCGTATACTATTTTTGATTTTTTGACCGAAACATGCATTTCAAAAACTTTGATAGAATCTAATTTTCAGATGATTTTTCGTATGTACTTCCATCATTACCTTCCCTCGTAACATATTTAAATGATCTGGAATGTTTTGCATCATTACGGCAGTCCTCTATTAAATTTGCATTTTTGACCAAACTAGTATAAACTAGTGTATAATATACTATGATTTTTTGACCGAAACTTGCATTTCGAAAAGGTTCATATAATCTAATTTTCAAATGATTTATTGCATGGACTTCCATCATAACCTTCCCTAGTAAAATATGAAAATGAATTGAATATTTTGGTATCATTTCGAGCAGTCCTCGATTTAATTTGATTTTTTGAATGAAACTTATGTAAATTAGTGTATAAAATACTATGATATTTTGACAGAAACTTGCATTTTGATATGTTTTATAGAAGCTAATTTTCAGATGAATTTTTACATGGACTTCCATCATAAACCTCCCTTGTAACATATATAAATGATCTGAAAAGTTTCTTATAATTGGAACAATCATCTATTTAATTCGACTTTTTGACCTTAACTAGAATAAACTAGCGTATACTATTTTTGATTTTTTGACCGAAACTTGCATTTCAAAAACTTTGATAGAATCTAATTTTCAGATGATTTTTCGTATGTACTTCCATCATAACCTTCCCTCGTAACATATTTAAATGATCTGGAACGTTTTGCATCATTACGAGCAGTCCTCTATTAAATTTGCATTTTTCACCAAACTAGTATAAACTAGTGTATAATATACAATGATTTTTTGACCGAAACTTGCATTTCGAAAAGGTTCATATAATCTAATTTTCAAATGATTTATTGCATGGACTTCCATCATAACCTTCCCTAGTAAAATATGAAAATGAATTGAATATTTTGGTATCATTTCGAGCAGTCCTCGATTTAATTTGATTTTTTGAATGAAACTTATGTAAATTAGTGTATAAAATACTATGATATTTTGACAGAAACTTGCATTTTGATATGTTTTATAGAAGCTAATTTTCAGATGAATTTTTACATGGACTTCCATCATAAACGTCCCTTGTTACATATATAAATGATCTGAAAAGTTTCTTATAATTGGAACAATCATCTATTTAATTCGACTTTTTGACCTTAACTAGAATAAACTAGCGTATATTATTTTTGATTTTTTGACCGAAACTTGCATTTCAAAAACTTTGATAGAATCTAATTTTCAGATGATTTTTCGTATGTACTTCAATCATAACCATCCCTCGTAACATATTTAAATGATCTGGGACGTTTTGCATCATTTCGAACAATCCTCTATTAAATTTGCATTTTTGACCAAACTAGTATAAACTAGTGTATAATATACTATGATTTTTTGACCGAAACTTGCATTTCGAAAAGGTTCATATAATCTAATTTTCAAATGATTTATTGCATGGACTTCCATCATAACCTTCCCTAGTAAAATATGAAAATGAATTGAATATTTTGGTATCATTTCGAGCAGTCCTCGATTTAATTTGATTTTTTGAATGAAACTTATGTAAATTAGTGTATAATATACTATGATTTTTTGACAGAAACTTGCATTTTGATAAGTTTTATAGAAGCTAATTTTCAGATGAATTTTTACATGGACTTCCAAGAAAAACCTCCCTTGTAACATATATAAATGATCTGAAAAGTTTCTTATAATTGGAACAATCATCTATTTAATTCGAATTTTTGACCTTAACTAGAATAAACTAGCGTATACTATTTTTGATTTTTTGATCGAAACTTGCATTTCAAAAACTTTATTAGAATCTAATTTTCAGATGATTTTTCGTATGTACTTCCATCATAACCTTCCCTCGTAACATATTTAAATGATCTGGAACGTTTTGCATCATTTCGAGCAGTCCTCTATTAAATTTGCATTTTTGACCAAACTAGTATAAACTAGTGTATAATATACAATGATTTTTTGACCGAAACTTGCATTTCGAAAAGGTTCATATAATCTAATTTTCAAATGTTTTATTGCATGGACTTCCATCATAACCTTCCCTAGTAAAATATGAAAATGAATTGAATATTTTGGTATCATTTCGAGCAGTCCTCGATTTAATTTGATTTTTTGAATGAAACTTATGTAAATTAGTGTATAATATACTATGATTTTTTGACAGAAACTTGCATTTTGATAAGTTTTATAGAAGCTAATTTTCAGATGAATTTTTACATGGACTTCCATCATAAACCTCCCTTGTAACATATATAAATGATTTGAAAAGTTTCTTATAATTGGAACAATCATCTATTTAATTCGAATTTTTGACCTAAACTAGAATAAACTAGCGTATACTATTTTTGATTTTTTGACCGAAACATGCATTTCAAAAACTTTGATAGAATCTAATTTTCAGATGATTTTTCGTATGTACTTCAATCATAACCTTCCCTCGTAACATATTTAAATGATCTGGAACGTTTTGCATCATTTCGAGCAGTCCTCTATTAAATTTGCATTTTTGACCGAACTAGTATAAACTAGTGTATAATATACTATGATTTTTTGACCGAAACTTGCATTTCGAAAAGGTTCATATAATCTAATTTTCAAATGATTTATTGCATGGACTTCCATCATAACCTTCCCTAGTAAAATATGAAAATGAATTGAATATTTTGGTATCATTTCGAGCAGTCCTCGATTTAATTTGATTTTTTGAATGAAACTTATGTAAATTAGTGTATAATATATTATGATTTTTGACAGAAACTTGCATTTTGATATGTTTTATAGAAGCTAATTTTCAGATGAATTTTTACATGGACTTCCATCATAATCCTCCCTTGTAACATATATAAATGATCTGAAAAGTTTCTTATAATTGGAACAATCATCTATTTAATTCGACTTTTTGACCTTAACTAGAATAAACTAGCGTATACTATTTTTGATTTTTTGACCGAAACTTGCATTTCAAAAACTTTGATAGAATCTAATTTTCAGATGATTTTTCGTATGTACTTCCATCATAACCTTCCCTCGTAACATATTTAAATGATCTGGAACGTTTTGCATCATTACGAGCAGTCCTCTATTAAATTTGCATTTTTGACCAAACTAGTATAAACTAGTGTATAATATACTATTATTTTTTTGACCGAAACTTGCATTTCGAAAAGGTTCATATAATCTAATTTTCAAATGATTTATTGCATGGACTTCCATCATAACCTTCCCTAGTAAAATATGAAAATGAATTGAATATTTTGGTATCATTTCGAGCAGTTCTCGATTTAATTTGATTTTTTGAATGAAACTTATGTAAATTAGTGTATAATATACTATGATTTTTTGACAGAAACCTGCATTTTGATAAGTTTTATAGAAGCTAATTTTCAGATGAATTTTTACATGGACTTCCATCATAAACCTCCCTTGTAACATATATAAATGATTTGAAAAGTTTCTTATAATTGGATCAATCATCTATTTAATTCGAATTTTTGACCTTAACTAGAATAAACTAGCGTATACTATTTTTGATTTTTTGACCGAAACTTGCATTTCAAAAACTTTGATAGAATCTAATTTTCAGATGATTTTTCGTATGTACTTCAATCATAACCTTCCCTTGTAACATATTTAAATGATCTGGAACGTTTTGCATCATTTCGAGCAGTCCTCTATTAAATTTGCATTTTTGACCGAACTAGTATAAACTAGTGTATAATATACTATTATTTTTTGACCGAAACTTGCATTTCGAAAAGGTTCATATAATCTAATTTTCAAATGATTTATTGCATGGACTTCCATCATAACCTTCCCTAGTAAAATATGAAAATGAATTGAATATTTTGGTATCATTTCGAGCAGTCCTCGATTTAATTTTATTTTTTGAATGAAACTTATGTAAATTAGTGTATAATATATTATGATTTTTTGACAGAAACTTGCATTTTGATATGTTTTATAGAAGCTAATTTTCAGATGAATTTTTACATGGACTTCCATCATAAACCTCCCTTGTAACATATATAAATGATCTGAAAAGTTTCATATAATTGGAACAATCATCTATTTAATTCGACTTTTTGACCTGAACTAGAATAAACTAGCGTATACTATTTTTGATTTTTTGAACGAAACTTGCATTTCAAAAACATTGATAGAATCTAATTTTCAGATGATTTTTCGTATGTACTTCCATCATAACCTTCCCTCGTAACATATTTAAATGATCTGGAACGTTTTGCATCATTACGAGCAGTCCTCTATTAAATTTGCATTTTTCACCAAACTAGTATAAACTAGTGTATAATATACTATGATTTTTTGACCGAAACTTGCATTTCGAAAAGGTTCATATAATCTAATTTTCAAATGATTTATTGCATGGACTTCCATCATAACCTTCCCTAGTAAAATATGAAAATGAATTGAATATTTTGGTATCATTTCGAGCAGTCCTCGATTTAATTTGATTTTTTGAATGAAACTTATGTAAATTAGTGTATAATATACTATGATTTTTTGACAGAAACTTCCATTTTGATAAGTTTTATAGAAGCTAATTTTCAGATGAATTTTTACATGGACTTCCATCATAAACCTCCCTTGTAACATATATAAATGATTTGAAAAGTTTCTTATAATTGGAACAGTCATCTATTTAATTCGAATTTTTGACCTTAACTAGAATAAACTAGCGTATACTATTTTTGATTTTTTGACCGAAACTTGCATTTCAAAAACTTTGATAGAATCTAATTTTCAGATGATTTTTCGTATGTACTTCAATCATAACCTTCCCTCGTAACATATTTAAATGATCTGGAACGTTTTGCATCATTTCGAGCAGTCCTCTATTAAATTTGCATTTTTGACCGAACTAGTATAAACTAGTGTATAATATACTATGATTTTTTGACCGAAACTTGCATTTCGAAAAGGTTCATATAATCTAATTTTCAAATGATTTATTGCATGGACTTCCATCATAACCTTCCCTAGTAAAATATGAAAATGAATTGAATATTTTGGTATCATTTCGAGCAGTCCTCGATTTAATTTGATTTTTTGAATGAAACTTATGTAAATTAGTGTATAATATATTATGATTTTTTGACAGAAACTTGCATTTTGATATGTTTTATAGAAGCTAATTTTCAGATGAATTTTTACATGGACTTCCATCATAAACCTCCCTTGTAACATATATAAATGATCTGAAAAGTTTCATATAATTGGAACAATCATCTATTTAATTCGACTTTTTGACCTTAACTAGAATAAACTAGCGTATACTATTTTTGATTTTTTGACCGAAACTTGCATTTCAAAAACTTTGATAGAATCTAATTTTCAGATGATTTTTCGTATGTACTTCCATCATAACCTTCCCTCGTAACATATTTAAATGATCTGGAACGTTTTGCATCATTACGAGCAGTCCTCTATTAAATTTGCATTTTTCACCAAACTAGTATAAACTAGTATATAATATACTATGATTTTTTGACCGAAACTTGCATTTCGAAAAGGTTCATATAATCTAATTTTCAAATGATTTATTGCATGGACTTCCATCATAACATTCCCTAGTAAAATATGAAAATGAATTGAATATTTTGGTATCATTTCGAGCAGTCCTGGATTTAATTTGATTTTTTGAATGAAACTTATGTAAATTAGTGTATAATATACTATGATTTTTTGACAGAAACTTCCATTTTGATTAGTTTTATAGAAGCTAATTTTCAGATGAATTTTTACATGGACTTCCATCAAAAACCTCCCTTATAACATATATAAATGATCTGAAAAGTTTCTTATAATTGGAACAGTCATCTATTTAATTCGAATTTTTGACCTTAACTAGAATAAACTAGCGTATACTATTTTTGATTTTTTGATCGAAACTTGCATTTCAAAAACTTTGATAGAATCTAATTTTCAGATGATTTTTCGTATGTACTTCCATCATAACCTTCCCTCGTAACATATTTAAATGATCTGGAACGTTTTGCATCATTTTGAGCAGTCCTCTATTAAATTTGCATTTTTAACCAAACTAGTATAAACTAGTGTATAATATAATATGATTTTTTGACCGAAACTTGCATTTCGAAAAGGTTCATATAATCTAATTTTCAAATGATTTATTGCATGGACTTCCATCATAACCTTCCCTAGTAAAATATGAAAATGAATTGAATATTTTGGTATCATTTCGAGCAGTCCTGGATTTAATTTGATTTTTTGAATGAAACTTATGTAAATTAGTGTATAATATACTATGATTTTTTGACAGAAACTTCCATTTTGATTAGTTTTATAGAAGCTAATTTTCAGATGAATTTTTACATGGACTTCCATCATAAACCTCCCTTGTAACATATATAAATGATCTGAAAAGTTTCTTATAATTGGAACAATCATCTATTTAATTCGAATTTTTGACCTAAACTAGAATAAACTAGCGTATACTATTTTTGATTTTTTGGCCTAAACTTGCATTTCAAAAACTTTGATAAAATCTAATTTTCAGATGAGTTTTCGTATGTACTTCAATCATAACCTTCCCTCGTAACATATTTAAATGATTTGGAACGTTTTGCATCATTTCGAGCAGTCCTCTATTAAATTTGCATTTTTGACCAAACTAGTATAAACTAGTGTATAATATACTATGATTTTTTGACCGAAACTTGCATTTCGAAAAGGTTCATATAATCTAATTTTCAAATGATTTATTGCATGGACTTCCATCATAACCTTCCCTAGTAAAATATGAAAATGAATTGAATATTTTGGTATCATTTCGAGCAGTCCTCGATTTAATTTGATTTTTTGAATGAAACTTATGTAAATTAGTGTATAATATACTATGATTTTTTTACAGAAACTTGCATTTTGATATGTTTTATAGAAGCTAATTTTCAGATGAATTTTTACATGGACTTCCATCATAAACCTCCCTTGTAACATATATAAATGATCTGAAAAGTTTCTTATAATTGGAACAATCATCTATTTAATTCGACTTTTTGACCTTAACTAGAATAAACTAGCGTATACTATTTTTGATTTTTTGACCGAAACTTGCATTTCAAAAACTTTGATAGAATCTAATTTTCAGATGATTTTTCGTATGTACTTCCATCATTACGAGCAGTCCTCTATTAAATTTGCATTTTTCACCAAACTAGTATAAACTAGTGTATAATATACTATGATTTTTTGACCGAAACTTGCATTTCGAAAAGGTTCATATAATCTAATTTTCAAATGATTTATTGCATGGACTTCCATCATAACCTTCCCTAGTAAAATATGAAAATGAATTGAATATTTTGGTATCATTTCGAGCAGTCCTCGATTTAATTTGATTTTTTGAATGAAACTTATGTAAATTAGTGTATAATATACTATGATTTTTTGACAGAAACTTGCATTTGATAAGTTTTATAGAAGCTAATTTTCAGATGAATTTTTACATGGACTTCCATCATAAACCTCCCTTGTAACATATATAAATGATCTGAAAAGTTTCTTATAATTGGAACAATCATCTATTTAATTCGAATTTTTGACCTAAACTAGAATAAACTAGTGTATACTATTTTTGATTTTTTGACCGAAACTTGCATTTCAAAAACTTTGATAGAATCTAATTTTCAGATGATATTTCGTATGTACTTCAATCATAACCTTCCCTTGTAACATATTTAAATGATCTGGAACATTTTGCATCATTTCGAGCAGTCCTCTATTAAATTTGCATTTTAGACCGAACTAGTATAAACTAGTGTATAATATACTATGATTTTTTGACCGAAACTTGCATTTCGAAAAGGTTCATATAATCTAATTTTCAAATGATTTATTGCATGGACTCCCATCATAACCTTCCCTAGTAATATATGAAAATGAATTGAATATTTTGGTATCATTTCGAGTAGTCCTCGATTTAATTTGATTTTTTGAATGAAACTTATGTAAATTAGTGTATAATATACTATGATTTTTTGACAGAAACTTGCATTTTGATATGTTTTATAGAAGCTAATTTTCAGATGAATTTTTACATGGACTTCCATCATAAACCTCCCTTGTAACATATATAAATGATCTGAAAAGTTTCTTATAATTGGAACAATCATCTATTTAATTCGACTTTTTGACCTTAACTAGAATAAACTAGCGTATACTATTTTTGATATTTTGACCGAAACTTGCATTTCAAAATTTTTGATAGAATCTAATTTTCAGATGATTTTTCGTATGTACTTCCATCATTACGAGCAGTCCTCTATTAAATTTGCATTTTTCACCAAACTAGTATAAACTAGTGTATAATATACTATGATTTTTTGATCGAAACTTGCATTTCGAAAAGGTTCATATAATCTAATTTTCAAATGATTTATTGCATGGACTTCCATCATAACCTTCCCTAGGAAAATATGAAAATGAATTGAATATTTTGGTATCATTTCGAGCAGTCCTCGATTTAATTTGATTTTTTGAATGAAACTTATGTAAATTAGTGTATAATATACTATGATTTTTTGACAGAAACTTGCATTTGATAAGTTTTATAGAAGCTAATTTTCAGATGAATTTTTACATGGACTTCCATCATAAACCTCCCTTGTAACATATATAAATGATCTGAAAAGTTTCTTATAATTGGAACAATCATCTATTTAATTCGAATTTTTGACCTAAACTAGAATAAACTAGTGTATACTATTTTTGATTTTTTGACCGAAACTTGCATTTCAAAAACTTTGATAGAATCTAATTTTCAGATGATTTTTCGTATGTACTTCAATCATAACCTTCCCTCGTAACATATTTAAATGATCTGGAACGTTTTGCATCATTTCGAGCAGTCCTCTATTAAATTTGCATTTTTGACCAAACTAGTATAAACTAGTGTATAATATACTATGATTTTTTGACCGAAACTTGCATTTCGAAAAGGTTCATATAATCTAATTTTCAAATGATTTATTGCATGGACTCCCATCATAACCTTCCCTAGTAATATATGAAAATGAATTGAATATTTTGGTATCATTTCGAGTAGTCCTCGATTTAATTTGATTTTTTGAATGAAACTTATGTAAATTAGTGTATAATATACTATGATTTTTTGACAGAAACTTGCATTTTGATATGTTTTATAGAAGCTAATTTTCAGATGAATTTTTACATGGACTTCCATCATAAACCTCCCTTGTAACATATATAAATGATCTGAAAAGTTTCTTATAATTGGAACAATCATCTATTTAATTCGACTTTTTGACCTTAACTAGAATAACCTAGTGTATACTATTTTTGATTTTTTGACCGAAACTTGCATTTCAAAAACTTTGATAGAATCTAATTTTCAGATGATTTTTCGTATGTACTTCAATCATAACCTTCCCTCGTAACATATTTAAATGATCTGGAACGTTTTGCATCATTTCGAGCAGTCCTCTATTAAATTTGCATTTTTGACCAAACTAGTATAAACTAGTGTATAATATACTATGGTTTTTTGACCGAAACTTGCATTTCGAAAAGGTTCATATAATCTAATTTTCAAATGATTTATTGCATGGACTCCCATCATAACCTTCCCTAGTAATATATGAAAATGAATTGAAATTTTTGGTATCATTACGAGTAGTCCTCGATTTAATTTGATTTTTTGAATGAAACTTATGTAAATTAGTGTATAATATACTATGATTTTTTGACAGAAACTTACATTTTGATATGTTTTATAGAAGCTAATTTTCAGATGAATTTTTACATGGACTTCCATCATAAACCTCCCTTGTAACATATATAAATGATCTGAAAAGTTTCTTATAATTGGAACAATCATCTATTTAATTCGACTTTTTGACCTTAACTAGAATAACCTAGCGTATACTATTTTTGATTTTTTGACCGAAACTAGCATTTCAAAAACTTTGATAGAATCTAATTTTCAGATGATTTTTCGTATGTACTTCCATCATAACCTTCCCTCGTAACATATTTAAATGATCTGGAATGTTTTACATCATTACGAGCAGTCCTCTATTAAATTTTCATTTTTGACCAAACTAGTATAAACTAGTGTATAATATACTATGATTTTTTGACCGAAACTTGCATTTCGAAAAGGTTCATATAATCTAATTTTCAAATGATTTATTGAATGGACTTCCATCATAACCTTCCCTAGTAAAATATGAAAATGAATTGAATATTTTGGTATCATTTCGAGCAGTCCTCGATTTAATTTGATTTTTTGAATGAAACTTATGTAAATTAGTGTATAATATACTATGATTTTTTGACAGAAACTTGCATTTGATAAGTTTTATAGAAGCTAATTTTCAGATGAATTTTTACATGGACTTCCATCATAAACCTCCCTTGTAACATATATAAATGATCTGAAAAGTTTCTTATAATTGGAACAATCATCTATTTAATTCGACCTTTTGACCTTAACTAGAATAAACTAGCGTATACTATTTTTGATTTTTTGACCGAAACTTGCATTTCAAAAATTTTGATAGAATCTAATTTTCAGATGATTTTTCGTATGTACTTCCATCATTACGAGCAGTCCTCTATTAAATTTGCATTTTTCACCAAACTAGTATAAACTAGTGTATAATATACTATGATTTTTTGATCGAAACTTGCATTTCGAAAAGGTTCATATAATCTAATTTTCAAATGATTTATTGCATGGACTTCCATCATAACCTTCCCTAGTAAAATATGAAAATGAATTGAATATTTTGGTATCATTTCGAGCAGTCCTCGATTTAATTTGATTTTTTTAATGAAACTTATGTAAATTAGTGTATAATATACTATGATTTTTTGACAGAAACTTGCATTTGATAAGTTTTATAGAAGCTAATTTTCAGATGAATTTTTACATGGACTTCCATCATAAACCTCCCTTGTAACATATATAAATGATCTGAAAAGTTTCTTATAATTGGAACAATCATCTATTTAATTCGAATTTTTGACCTAAACTAGAATAAACTAGTGTATACTATTTTTGATTTTTTGACCGAAACTTGCATTTCATAAACTTTGATAGAATCTAATTTTCAGATGATTTTTCGTATGTACTTCCATCATTACGAGCAGTCCTCTATTAAATTTGCATTTTTCACCAAACTAGTATAAACTAGTGTATAATATACTATGATTTTTTGACCGAAACTTGCATTTCGAAAAGGTTCATATAATCTAATTTTCAAATGATTTATTGCATGGACTTCCATCATAACCTTCCCTAGTAAAATATGAAAATGAATTGAATATTTTGGTATCATTTCGAGCAGTCCTCGATTTAATTTGATTTTTTGAATGAAACTTATGTAAATTAGTGTATAATATACTATGATTTTTTGACAGAAACTTGCATTTGATAAGTTTTATAGAAGCTAATTTTCAGATGAATTTTTACATGGACTTCCATCATAAACCTCCCTTGTAACATATATAAATGATCTGAAAAGTTTCTTATAATTGGAACAATCATCTATTTAATTCGAATTTTTGACCTAAACTAGAATAAACTAGTGTATACTATTTTTGATTTTTTGACCGAAACTTGCATTTCAAAAACTTTGATAGAATCTAATTTTCAGATGATTTTTCGTATGTACTTCAATCATAACCTTCCCTCGTAACATATTTAAATGATCTGGAACGTTTTGCATCATTTCGAGCAGTCCTCTATTAAATTTGCATTTTTGACCAAACTAGTATAAACTAGTGTATAATATACTATGATTTTTTGACCGAAACTTGCATTTCGAAAAGGTTCATATAATCTAATTTTCAAATGATTTATTGCATGGACTCCCATCATAACCTTCCCTAGTAATATATGAAAATGAATTGAATATTTTGGTATCATTTCGAGTAGTCCTCGATTTAATTTGATTTTTTGAATGAAACTTATGTAAATTAGTGTATAATATACTATGATTTTTTGACAGAAACTTGCATTTTGATATGTTTTATAGAAGCTAATTTTCAGATGAATTTTTACATGGACTTCCATCATAAACCTCCCTTGTAACATATATAAATGATCTGAAAAGTTTCTTATAATTGGAACAATCATCTATTTAATTCGAATTTTTGACCTTAACTAGAATAAACTAGCGTATACTATTTTTGATTTTTTGACCGAAACTTGCATTTCAAAAATTTTGATAGAATCTAATTTTCAGATGATTTTTCGTATGTAATTCCATCATTACGAGCAGTCCTCTATTAAATTTGCATTTTTCACCAAACTAGTATAAACTAGTGTATAATATACTATGATTTTTTGATCGAAACTTGCATTTCGAAAAGGTTCATATAATCTAATTTTCAAATGATTTATTGCATGGACTTCCATCATAACCTTCCCTAGTAAAATATGAAAATGAATTGAATATTTTGGTATCATTTCGAGCAGTCCTCGATTTAATTTGATTTTTTGAATGAAACTTATGTAAATTAGTGTATAATATACTATGATTTTTTGACAGAAACTTGCATTTGATAAGTTTTATAGAAGCTAATTTTCTATGAATTTTTACATGGACTTCCATCATAAACCTCCCTTGTAACATATATAAATGATCTGAAAAGTTTCTTATAATTGGAACAATCATCTATTTAATTCAAATTTTTGACCTAAACTAGAATAAACTAGCGTATACTATTTTTGATTTTTTGACCGAAACTTGCATTGCAAAAACTTTGATAGAATCTAATTTTCAGATGATTTTTCGTATGTACTTCAATCATAACCTTCCCTCGTAACATATTTAAATGATCTGGAACATTTTGCATCATTTCGAGCAGTCCTCTATTAAATTTGCATTTTTGACCAAACTAGTATAAACTAGTGTATAATATACTATGATTTTTTGACCGAAACTTGCATTTCGAAAAGGTTCATATAATCTAATTTTCAAATGATTTATTGCATGGACTCCCATCATAACCTTCCCTAGTAAAATATGAAAATGAATTGAATATTTTGGTATCATTTCGAGTAGTCCTCAATTTAATTTGATTTTTTGAATGAAACTTATGTAAATTAGTGTATAATATACTATGATTTTTTGACAGAAACTTGCATTTTGATATGTTTTATAGAAGCTAATTTTCAGATGAATTTTTACATGGACTTCCATCATAAACCTCCCTTGTAACATATATAAATGATTTGAAAAGTTTCTTATAATTGGAACAATCATCTATTTAATTCGACTTTTTGACCTTAACTAGAATAAACTAGCGTATACTATTTTTGATTTTTTGACCGAAACTTGCATTTCAAAAACTTTGATAGAATCTAATTTTCAGATGATTTTTCGTATGTACTTCCATCATTACGAGCAGTCCTCTATTAAATTTCCATTTTTCACTAAACTAGTATAAACTAGTGTATAATATACTATGATTTTTTGACCGAAACTTGCATTTCGAAAAGGTTCATATAATCTAATTTTCAAATGATTTATTGCATGGACTTCCATCATAACCTTCCCTAGTAAAATATGAAAATGAATTGAATATTTTGGTATCATTTCGAGCAGTCCTCGATTTAATTTGATTTTTTGAATGAAACTTATGTAAATTAGTGTATACTATACTATGATTTTTTGACAGAAACTTGCATTTGATAAGTTTTATAGAAGCTAATTTTCAGATGAATTTTTACATGGACTTCCATCATAAACCTCCCTTGTAACATATATAAATGATTTGAAAAGTTTCTTATAATTGGAACAATCATCTATTTAATTCGAATTTTTGACCTAAACTAGAATAAACTAGTGTATACTATTTTTGATTTTTTGACCGAAACTTGCATTTCAAAAACTTTGATAGAATCTAATTTTCAGATGATTTTTCGTATGTACTTCAATCATAACCTTCCCTCGTAACATATTTAAATGATCTGGAACGTTTTGCATCATTCCGAGCAGTCCTCTATTAAATTTGCATTTTTGACCAAACTAGTATAAACTAGTGTATAATATACTATGATTTTTTGACCGAAACATGCATTTCGAAAAGGTTCATATAATCTAATTTTCAAATGATTTATTGCACGGACTCCCATCATAACCTTCCCTAGTAAAATATGAAAATGAATTGAATATTTTGGTATCATTTCGAGTAGTCCTCGATTTAATTTGATTTTTTGAATGAAACTTATGTAAATTAGTGTATAATATACTATGATTTTTTGACAGAAACTTGCATTTTGATATGTTTTATAGAAGCTAATTTTCAGATGAATTTTTACATGGACTTCCATCATAAACCTCCCTTGTAACATATATAAATGATCTGAAAAGTTTCTTATAATTGGAACAATCATCTATTTAATTCGACTTTTTGACCTTAACTAGAATAAACTAGCGTATACTATTTTTGATTTTTTGACCGAAACTTGCATTTCAAAATTTTTTATAGAATCTAATTTTCAGATGATTTTTCGTATGTAATTCCATCATTACGAGCAGTCCTCTATTAAATTTGCATTTTTCACCAAACTAGTATAAACTAGTGTAAAATATACTATGATTTTTTGATCGAAACTTGCATTTCGAAAAGGTTCATATAATCTAATTTTCAAATGATTTATTGCATGGACTTCCATCATAACCTTCCCTAGTAAAATATGAAAATGAATTGAATATTTTGGTATCATTTCGAGCAGTCCTCGATTTAATTTGATTTTTTGAATGAAACTTATGTAAATTAGTGTATAATATACTATGATTTTTTGACAGAAACCTGCATTTGATAAGTTTTATAGAAGCTAATTTTCAGATGAATTTTTACATGGACTTCCATCATAAACCTCCCTTGTAACATATATAAATGATCTGAAAAGTTTCTTATAATTAGAACAATCATCTATTTAATTCGACTTTTTGACATTAACTAGAATAAACTAGCGTATACTATTTTTGATTTTTTGACCGAAACTTGCATTTCAAAAACTTTGATAGAATCTAATTTTCAGATGATTTTTCGTATGTACTTCCATCATAACCTTCCCTCGTAACATATTTAAATGATCTAGAACGTTTTGCATCATTACGAGCAGTCCTCTATTAAATTTGCATTTTTCACCAAACTAGTATAAACTAGTGTATAATATACTATGATTTTTTGACCGAAACATGCATTTCGAAAAGGTTCATATAATCTAATTTTCAAATGATTTATTGCATGGACTTCCATCATAACCTTCCCTAGTAAAATATGAAAATGAATTGAATATTTTGGTATCATTTCGAGCAGTCTTCGATTTAATTTGATTTTTTGAATGAAACTTATGTAAATTAGTGTATAATATACTATGATTTTTTGACAGAAACTTGCATTTTGATAAGTTTTATAGAAGCTAATTTTCAGATGAATTTTTACATGGACTTCCATCAAAAACCTCCCTTGTAACATATATAAATGATCTGAAAAGTTTCTTATAATTGGAACAATCATCTATTTAATTCGAATTTTTGACCTTAACTAGAATAAACTAGCGTATACTATTTTTGATTTTTTGATCGAAACTTGCATTTCAAAAACATTGATAGAATCTAATTTTCAGATGATTTTTCGTATGTACTTCCATCATAACCTTCCCTCGTAACATATTTAAATGATCTGGAACGTTTTGCATCATTTCGAGCAGTCCTCTATTAAATTTGCATTTTTGACCAAACTAGTATAAACTAGTGTATAATATACTATGATTTTTTGACAGAAACTTGCATTTCGAAAAGGGTCATATAATCTAATTTTCAAATGATTTATTGCATGGACTTCCATCATAACCTTCCCTAGTAAAATATGAAAATGAATTGAATATTTTGGTATCATTTCGAGCAGTCCTCGATTTAATTTGATTTTTTGAATGAAACTTATGTAAATTAGTGTATAATATACTATGATTTTTTGACAAAAACTTGCATTTTGATAAGTTTTATAGAAGCTAATTTTCAGATGAATTTTTACATGGACTTCCGTCATAAACCTCCCTTGTAACATATATAAATGATCTGAAAAGTTTCTTATAATTGGAACAATCATCTATTTAATTCAAATTTTTGACCTAAACTAGAATAAACTAGCGTATACTATTTTTGATTTTTTGACCGAAACTTGCATTTCAAAAACTTTGATAAAATCTAATTTTCAGATGATTTTTCGTATGTACTTCAATCATAACCTTCCCTCGTAACATATTTAAATGATCTGGAACGTTTTGCATCATTTCGAGCAGTCCTCTATTAAATTTGCATTTTTGACCAAACTAGTATAAACTAGTGTATAATATACTATGATTTTTTGACCGAAACTTGCATTTCGAAAAGGTTCATATAATCTAATTTTCAAATGATTTATTGCTTGGACTTCTATCATAAACTTCCCTAGTAAAATATGAAAATGAATTGAATATTTTGGTATCATTTCGAGTAGTCCTCGATTTAATTTGATTTTTTGAATGAAACTTATGTAAATTAGTGTATAATATACTATGATTTTTTGACAGAAACTTGCATTTGATAAGTTTTATAGAAGCTAATTTTCAGATGAATTTTTACATGGACTTCCATCATAAACCTCCCTTGTAACATATATAAATGATCTGAAAAGTTTCTTATAATTAGAACAATCATCTATTTAATTCGACTTTTTGACATTAACTAGAATAAACTAGCGTATACTATTTTTGATTTTTTGACCGAAACTTGCATTTCAAAAACTTTGATAGAATCTAATTTTCAGATGATTTTTCGTATGTACTTCCATCATAACCTTCCCTCGTAACATATTTAAATGATCTAGAACGTTTTGCATCATTACGAGCAGTCCTCTATTAAATTTGCATTTTTCACCAAACTAGTATAAACTAGTGTATAATATACTATGATTTTTTGACCGAAACATGCATTTCGAAAAGGTTCATATAATCTAATTTTCAAATGATTTATTGCATGGACTTCCATCATAACCTTCCCTAGTAAAATATGAAAATGAATTGAATATTTTGGTATCATTTCGAGTAGTCCTCAATTTAATTTGATTTTTTGAATGAAACTTATGTAAATTAGTGTATAATATACTATGATTTTTTGACAGAAACTTGCATTTTGATATGTTTTATAGAAGCTAATTTTCAGATGAATTTTTACATGGACTTCCATCATAAACCTCCCTTGTAACATATATAAATGATTTGAAAAGTTTCTTATAATTGGAACAATCATCTATTTAATTCGACTTTTTGACCTTAACTAGAATAAACTAGCGTATACTATTTTTGATTTTTTGACCGAAACTTGCATTTCAAAAACTTTGATAAAATCTAATTTTCAGATGATTTTTCGTATGTACTTCAATCATAACCTTCCCTCGTAACATATTTAAATGATCTGGAACGTTTTGCATCATTTCGAGCAGTCCTCTATTAAATTTGCATTTTTGACCAAACTAGTATAAACTAGTGTATAATATACTATGATTTTTTGACCGAAACTTGCATTTCGAAAAGGTTCATATAATCTAATTTTCAAATGATTTATTGCTTGGACTTCTATCATAAACTTCCCTAGTAAAATATGAAAATGAATTGAATATTTTGGTATCATTTCGAGTAGTCCTCGATTTAATTTGATTTTTTGAATGAAACTTATGTAAATTAGTGTATAATATACTATGATTTTTTGACAGAAACTTGCATTTTGATATGTTTTATAGAAGCTAATTTTCAGATGAATTTTTACATGGACTTCCATCATGAACCTCCCTTGTAACATATATAAATGATCTGAAAAGTTTCTTATAATTGGAACAATCATCTATTTAATTCGACTTTTTGACCTTAACTAGAATAACCTAGCGTATACTATTTTTGATTTTTTGACCGAAACTAGCATTTCAAAAACTTTGATAGAATCTAATTTTCAGATGATTTTTCGTATGTACTTCCTTCATAACCTTCCCTCGTAACATATTTAAATGATCTGGAACGTTTTACATCATTACGAGCAGTCCTCTATTAAATTTTGGATTTTTGACCAAACTAGTATAAACTAGTGTATAATATACTATGATTTTTTGACCGAAACTTGCATTTCGAAAAGGTTCATATAATCTAATTTTCAAATGATTTATTGCATGGACTTCCATCATAACCTTCCCTAGTAAAATATGAAAATGAATTGAATATTTTGGTATCATTTCGAGCAGTCCTCGATTTAATTTGATTTTTTGAATGAAACTTATGTAAATTAGTGTATAATATACTATGATTTTTTGACAGAAACTTGCATTTGATAAGTTTTATAGAAGCTAATTTTCAGATGAATTTTTACATGGACTTCCATCATAAACCTCCCTTGTAACATATATAAATGATCTGAAAAGTTTCTTATAATTGGAACAATCATCTATTTAATTCGAATTTTTGACCTAAACTAGAATAAACTAGTGTATACTATTTTTGATTTTTTGACCGAAACTAGCATTTCAAAAACTTTGATAGAATCTAATTTTCAGATGATTTTTCGTATGTACTTCAATCATAACCTTCCCTCGTAACATATTTAAATGATCTGGAACGTTTTGCATCATTTCGAGCAGTCCTCTATTAAATTTGCATTTTTGACCAAACTAGTATAAACTAGTGTATAATATACTATGATTTTTTGACCGAAACTTGCATTTCGAAAAGGTTCATTTAATCTAATATTCAAATGATTTATTGCATGGACTTCCATCATAACCTTCCCTAGTAAAATATGAAAATGAATTGAATATTTTGGTATCTTTTCGAGTAGTCCTCGATTTAATTTGATTCTTTGAATGAAACTTATGTAAATTAGTGTATAATATACTATGATTTTTTGACAGAAACTTGCATTTTGATATGTTTTATAGAAGCTAATTTTCAGATGAATTTTTACATGGACTTCCATCATAAACCTCCCTTGTAACATATATAAATGATCTGAAAAGTTTATTATAATTGGAACAATCATCTATTTAATTCGACTTTATGACCTTAACTAGAATAACCTAGCGTATACTATTTTTGATTTTTTGACCAAAACCAGCATTTCAAAAACTTTGATAGAATCTAATTTTCAGATGATTTTTCGTATGTACTTCCATCATAACCTTCCCTCGTAACATATTTAAATGATCTGGAACGTTTTGCATCATTTCGAGCAGTCCTCTATTAAATTTGCATTTTTGACCAAACTAGTATAAACTAGTGTATAATATACTATGATTTTTTGACCGAAACTTGCATTTCGAAAAGGTTCATATAATCTAATTTTCAAATGATTTATTGCATGGACTTCCATCATAACCTTCCCTAGTAAAATATGAAAATGAATTGAATATTTTGGTATCTTTTCGAGTAGTCCTCGATTTAATTTGATTCTTTGAATGAAACTTATGTAAATTAGTGTATAATATACTATGATTTTTTGACAAAAACTTGCATTTTGATATGTTTTATAGAAGCTAATTTTCAGATGAATTTTTACATGGACTTCCATCATAAACCTCACTTGTAACATATATAAATGATCTGAAAAGTTTCTTATAATTGGAACAATCATCTATTTAATTCGACTTTATGACCTTAACTAGAATAACCTAGCGTATACTATTTTTGATTTTTTGACCAAAACTAGCATTTCAAAAACTTTGATAGAATCTAATTTTCAGATGATTTTTCGTATGTACTTCAATCATAACCTTCCCTCATAACATATTTAAATGATCTGGAACGTTTTGCATCATTACGAGCAGTCCTCTATTAAATTTGCATTTTTGACCAAACTAGTATAAACTAGTGTATAATATACTATGATTTTTTGACCGAAACTTGCATTTCGAAAAGGTTCATATAATCTAATTTTCAAATGATTTATTGCATGGACTTCCATCATAACCTTCCCTAGTAAAATATGAAAATGAATTGAATATTTTGGTATCATTTCGAGCAGTCCTCGATTTAATTTGATTTTTTGAATGAAACTTATGTAAATTAGTGTATAATATACTATGATTTTTTGACAGAAACTTGCATTTTGATATGTTTTATAGAAGCTAATTTTCAGATGAATTTTTACATGGACTTCCATCATGAACCTCCCTTGTAACATATATAAATGATCTGAAAAGTTTCTTATAATTGGAACAATCATCTATTTAATTCGACTTTTTGACCTAAACTAGAATAACCTAGCGTATACTATTTTTGATTTTTTGACCGAAACTAGCATTTCAAAAACTTTGATAGAATCTAATTTTCAGATGATTTTTCGTATGTACTTCCTTCATAACCTTCCCTCGTAACATATTTAAATGATCTGGAACGTTTTACATCATTTCGAGCAGTCCTCTATTAAATTTGCATTTTTGACCAAACTAGTATAAACTAGTGTATAATATACTATGATTTTTTGACCGAAACTTGCATTTCGAAAAGGTTCATATAATCTAATTTTCAAATGATTTATTGCATGGACTTCCATCATAACCTTCCCTAGTAAAATATGAAAATGAATTGAATATTTTGGTATCATTTCGAGCAGTCCTCGATTTAATTTGATTTTTTGAATGAAACTTATGTAAATTAGTGTATAATATACTATGATTTTTTGACAGAAACTTGCATTTGATAAGTTTTATAGAAGCTAATTTTCAGATGAATTTTTACATGGACTTCCATCATAAACCTCCCTTGTAACATATATAAATGATCTGAAAAGTTTCTTATAATTGGAACAATCATCTATTTAATTCGAATTTTTGACCTAAACTAGAATAAACTAGTGTATACTATTTTTGATTTTTTGACCGAAACTAGCATTTCAAAAACTTTGATAGAATCTAATTTTCAGATGATTTTTCGTATGTACTTCAATCATAACCTTCCCTCGTAACATATTTAAATGATCTGGAACGTTTTGCATCATTTCGAGCAGTCCTCTATTAAATTTGCATTTTTGACCAAACTAGTATAAACTAGTGTATAATATACTATGATTTTTTGACCGAAACTTGCATTTCGAAAAGGTTCATTTAATCTAATATTCAAATGATTTATTGCATGGACTTCCATCATAACCTTCCCTAGTAAAATATGAAAATGAATTGAATATTTTGGTATCTTTTCGAGTAGTCCTCGATTTAATTTGATTCTTTGAATGAAACTTATGTAAATTAGTGTATAATATACTATGATTTTTTGACAGAAACTTGCATTTTGATATGTTTTATAGAAGCTAATTTTCAGATGAATTTTTACATGGACTTCCATCATAAACCTCCCTTGTAACATATATAAATGATCTGAAAAGTTTATTATAATTGGAACAATCATCTATTTAATTCGACTTTATGACCTTAACTAGAATAACCTAGCGTATACTATTTTTGATTTTTTGACCAAAACCAGCATTTCAAAAACTTTGATAGAATCTAATTTTCAGATGATTTTTCGTATGTACTTCCATCATAACCTTCCCTCGTAACATATTTAAATGATCTGGAACGTTTTGCATCATTTCGAGCAGTCCTCTATTAAATTTGCATTTTTGACCAAACTAGTATAAACTAGTGTATAATATACTATGATTTTTTGACCGAAACTTGCATTTCGAAAAGGTTCATATAATCTAATTTTCAAATGATTTATTGCATGGACTTCCATCATAACCTTCCCTAGTAAAATATGAAAATGAATTGAATATTTTGGTATCTTTTCGAGTAGTCCTCGATTTAATTTGATTCTTTGAATGAAACTTATGTAAATTAGTGTATAATATACTATGATTTTTTGACAAAAACTTGCATTTTGATATGTTTTATAGAAGCTAATTTTCAGATGAATTTTTACATGGACTTCCATCATAAACCTCACTTGTAACATATATAAATGATCTGAAAAGTTTCTTATAATTGGAACAATCATCTATTTAATTCGACTTTATGACCTTAACTAGAATAACCTAGCGTATACTATTTTTGATTTTTTGACCAAAACTAGCATTTCAAAAACTTTGATAGAATCTAATTTTCAGATGATTTTTCGTATGTACTTCAATCATAACCTTCCCTCATAACATATTTAAATGATCTGGAACGTTTTGCATCATTACGAGCAGTCCTCTATTAAATTTGCATTTTTGACCAAACTAGTATAAACTAGTGTATAATATACTATGATTTTTTGACCGAAACTTGCATTTCGAAAAGGTTCATATAATCTAATTTTCAAATGATTTATTGCATGGACTTCCATCATAACCTTCCCTAGTAAAATATGAAAATGAATTGAATATTTTGGTATCATTTCGAGCAGTCCTCGATTTAATTTGATTTTTTGAATGAAACTTATGTAAATTAGTGTATAATATACTATGATTTTTTGACAGAAACTTGCATTTTGATATGTTTTATAGAAGCTAATTTTCAGATGAATTTTTACATGGACTTCCATCATGAACCTCCCTTGTAACATATATAAATGATCTGAAAAGTTTCTTATAATTGGAACAATCATCTATTTAATTCGACTTTTTGACCTAAACTAGAATAACCTAGCGTATACTATTTTTGATTTTTTGACCGAAACTAGCATTTCAAAAACTTTGATAGAATCTAATTTTCAGATGATTTTTCGTATGTACTTCCTTCATAACCTTCCCTCGTAACATATTTAAATGATCTGGAACGTTTTACATCATTTCGAGCAGTCCTCTATTAAATTTGCATTTTTGACCAAACTAGTATAAACTAGTGTATAATATACTATGATTTTTTGACCGAAACTTGCATTTCGAAAAGGTTCATATAATCTAATTTTCAAATGATTTATTGCATGGACTTCCATCATAACCTTCCCTAGTAAAATATGAAAATGAATTGAATATTTTGGTATCATTTCGAGCAGTCCTCGATTTAATTTGATTTTTTGAATGAAACTTATGTAAATTAGTGTATAATATACTATGATTTTTTGACAGAAACTTGCATTTGATAAGTTTTATAGAAGCTAATTTTCAGATGAATTTTTACATGGACTTCCATCATAAACCTCCCTTGTAACATATATAAATGATCTGAAAAGTTTCTTATAATTGGAACAATCATCTATTTAATTCGAATTTTTGACCTAAACTAGAATAAACTAGTGTATACTATTTTTGATTTTTTGACCGAAACTAGCATTTCAAAAACTTTGATAGAATCTAATTTTCAGATGATTTTTCGTATGTACTTCAATCATAACCTTCCCTCGTAACATATTTAAATGATCTGGAACGTTTTGCATCATTTCGAGCAGTCCTCTATTAAATTTGCATTTTTGACCAAACTAGTATAAACTAGTGTATAATATACTATGATTTTTTGACCGAAACTTGCATTTCGAAAAGGTTCATTTAATCTAATATTCAAATGATTTATTGCATGGACTTCCATCATAACCTTCCCTAGTAAAATATGAAAATGAATTGAATATTTTGGTATCTTTTCGAGTAGTCCTCGATTTAATTTGATTCTTTGAATGAAACTTATGTAAATTAGTGTATAATATACTATGATTTTTTGACAGAAACTTGCATTTTGATATGTTTTATAGAAGCTAATTTTCAGATGAATTTTTACATGGACTTCCATCATAAACCTCCCTTGTAACATATATAAATGATCTGAAAAGTTTCTTATAATTGGAACAATCATCTATTTAATTCGACTTTATGACCTTAACTAGAATAACCTAGCGTATACTATTTTTGATTTTTTGACCAAAACCAGCATTTCAAAAACTTTGATAGAATCTAATTTTCAGATGATTTTTCGTATGTACTTCCATCATAACCTTCCCTCGTAACATATTTAAATGATCTGGAACGTTTTGCATCATTTCGAGCAGTCCTCTATTAAATTTGCATTTTTGACCAAACTAGTATAAACTAGTGTATAATATACTATGATTTTTTGACCGAAACTTGCATTTCGAAAAGGTTCATATAATCTAATTTTCAAATGATTTATTGCATGGACTTCCATCATAACCTTCCCTAGTAAAATATGAAAATGAATTGAATATTTTGGTATCTTTTCGAGTAGTCCTCGATTTAATTTGATTCTTTGAATGAAACTTATGTAAATTAGTGTATAATATACTATGATTTTTTGACAGAAACTTGCATTTTGATATGTTTTATAGAAGCTAATTTTCAGATGAATTTTTACATGGACTTCCATCATAAACCTCCCTTGTAACATATATAAATGATCTGAAAAGTTTCTTATAATTGGAACAATCATCTATTTAATTCGACTTTATGACCTTAACTAGAGAAACCTAGCGTATACTATTTTTGATTATTTGACCAAAACTAGCATTTCAAAAACTTTGATAGAATCTAATTTTCAGATGATTTTTCGTATGTACTTCAATCATAACCTTCCCTCGTAACATATTTAAATGATCTGGAACGTTTTGCATCATTACGAGCAGTCCTCTATTAAATTTGCATTTTTGACCAAACTAGTATAAACTAGTGTATAATATACTATGATTTTTTGACCGAAACTTGCATTTCGAAAAGGTTCATATAATCTAATTTTCAAATGATTTATTGCATGGACTTCCATCATAACCTTCCCTAGTAAAATATGAAAATGAATTGAATATTTTGGTATCATTTCGAGCAGTCCTCGATTTAATTTGATTTTTTGAATGAAACTTATGTAAATTAGTGTATAATATACTATGATTTTTTGACAAAAACTTGCATTTTGATAAGTTTTATAGAAGCTAATTTTCAGATGAATTTTTACATGGACTTCCATCATAAACCTCCCTTGTAACATATATAAATGATCTGAAAAGTTTCTTATAATTGGAACAATCATCTATTTAATTCGACTTTATGACCTTAACTAGAATAACCTAGCGTATACTATTTTTGATTTTTTGACCAAAACCAGCATTTCAAAAACTTTGATAGAATCTAATTTTCAGATGATTTTTCGTATGTACTTCCATCATAACCTTCCCTCGTAACATATTTAAATGATCTGGAACGTTTTGCATCATTTCGAGCAGTCCTCTATTAAATTTGCATTTTTGACCAAACTAGTATAAACTAGTGTATAATATACTATGATTTTTTGACCGAAACTTGCATTTCGAAAAGGTTCATATAATCTAATTTTCAAATGATTTATTGCATGGACTTCCATCATAACCTTCCCTAGTAAAATATGAAAATGAATTGAATATTTTGGTATCTTTTCGAGTAGTCCTCGATTTAATTTGATTCTTTGAATGAAACTTATGTAAATTAGTGTATAATATACTATGATTTTTTGACAGAAACTTGCATTTTGATATGTTTTATAGAAGCTAATTTTCAGATGAATTTTTACATGGACTTCCATCATAAACCTCCCTTGTAACATATATAAATGATCTGAAAAGTTTCTTATAATTGGAACAATCATCTATTTAATTCGACTTTATGACCTTAACTAGAGAAACCTAGCGTATACTATTTTTGATTTTTTGACCAAAACTAGCATTTCAAAAACTTTGATAGAATCTAATTTTCAGATGATTTTTCGTATGTACTTCAATCATAACCTTCCCTCGTAACATATTTAAATGATCTGGAACGTTTTGCATCATTACGAGCAGTCCTCTATTAAATTTGCATTTTTGACCAAACTAGTATAAACTAGTGTATAATATACTATGATTTTTTGACCGAAACTTCCATTTCGAAAAGGTTCATATAATCTAATTTTCAAATGATTTATTGCATGGACTTCCATCATAACCTTCCCTAGTAAAATATGAAAATGAATTGAATATTTTGGTATCATTTCGAGCAGTCCTCGATTTAATTTGATTTTTTGAATGAAACTTATGTAAATTAGTGTATAATATACTATGATTTTTTGACAAAAACTTGCATTTTGATAAGTTTTATAGAAGCTAATTTTCAGATGAATTTTTACATGGACTTCCATCATAAACCTCCCTTGTAACATATATAAATGATCTGAAAAGTTTCTTATAATTGGAACAATCATCTATTTAATTCAAATTTTTGACCTAAACTAGAATAAACTAGCGTATACTATTTTTGATTTTTTGACCGAAACTTGCATTTCAAAAACTTTGATAAAATCTAATTTTCAGATGATTTTTCGTATGTACTTCAATCATAACCTTCCCTCGTAACATATTTAAATGATCTGGAACGTTTTGCATCATTTCGAGCAGTCCTCTATTAAATTTGCATTTTTGACCAAACTAGTATAAACTAGTGTATAATATACTATGATTTTTTGACCGAAACTTGCATTTCGAAAAGGTTCATTTAATCTAATATTCAAATGATTTATTGCATGGACTTCCATCATAACCTTCCCTAGTAAAATATGAAAATGAATTGAATATTTTGGTATCTTTTCGAGTAGTCCTCGATTTAATTTGATTCTTTGAATGAAACTTATGTAAATTAGTGTATAATATACTATGATTTTTTGACAGAAACTTGCATTTTGATATGTTTTATAGAAGCTAATTTTCAGATGAATTTTTACATGGACTTCCATCATAAACCTCCCTTGTAACATATATAAATGATCTGAAAAGTTTCTTATAATTGGAACAATCATCTATTTAATTCGACTTTATGACCTTAACTAGAATAACCTAGCGTATACTATTTTTGATTTTTTGACCAAAACCAGCATTTCAAAAACTTTGATAGAATCTAATTTTCAGATGATTTTTCGTATGTACTTCCATCATAACCTTCCCTCGTAACATATTTAAATGATCTGGAACGTTTTGCATCATTTCGAGCAGTCCTCTATTAAATTTGCATTTTTGACCAAACTAGTATAAACTAGTGTATAATATACTATGATTTTTTGACCGAAACTTGCATTTCGAAAAGGTTCATATAATCTAATTTTCAAATGATTTATTGCATGGAATTCCATCATAACCTTCCCTAGTAAAATATGAAAATGAATTGAATATTTTGGTATCTTTTCGAGTAGTCCTCGATTTAATTTGATTCTTTGAATGAAACTTATGTAAATTAGTGTATAATATACTATGATTTTTTGACAGAAACTTGCATTTTGATATGTTTTATAGAAGCTAATTTTCAGATGAATTTTTACATGGACTTCCATCATAAACCTCCCTTGTAACATATATAAATGATCTGAAAAGTTTCTTATAATTGGAACAATCATCTATTTAATTCGACTTTATGACCTTAACTAGAATAACCTAGCGTATACTATTTTTGATTTTTTGACCAAAACTAGCATTTCAAAAACGTTGATAGAATCTAATTTTCAGATGATTTTTCGTATGTACTTCAATCATAACCTTCCCTCGTAACATATTTAAATGATCTGGAACGTTTTGCATCATTACGAGCAGTCCTCTATTAAATTTGCATTTTTGACCAAACTAGTATAAACTAGTGTATAATATACTATGATTTTTTGACCGAAACTTGCATTTCGAAAAGGTTCATATAATCTAATTTTCAAATGATTTATTGCATGGACTTCCATCATAACCTTCCCTAGTAAAATATGAAAATGAATTGAATATTTTGGTATCATTTCGAGCAGTCCTCAATTTAATTTGATTTTTTGAATGAAACTTATGTAAATTAGTTTATAATATACTATGATTTTTTGACAAAAACTTGCATTTTGATAAGTTTTATAGAAGCTAATTTTCAGATGAATTTTTACATGGACTTCCGTCATAAACCTCCCTTGTAACATATATAAATGATCTGAAAAGTTTCTTATAATTGGAACAATCATCTATTTAATTCAAATTTTTGACCTAAACTAGAATAAACTAGCGTATACTATTTTTGATTTTTTGACCGAAACTTGCATTTCAAAAACTTTGATAAAATCTAATTTTCAGATGATTTTTCGTATGTACTTCAATCATAACCTTCCCTCGTAACATATTTAAATGATCTGGAACGTTTTGCATCATTTCGAGCAGTCCTCTATTAAATTTGCATTTTTGACCAAACTAGTATAAACTAGTGTATAATATACTATGATTTTTTGACCGAAACTTGCATTTCGAAAAGGTTCATATAATCTAATTTTCAAATGATTTATTGCTTGGACTTCTATCATAAACTTCCCTAGTAAAATATGAAAATGAATTGAATATTTTGGTATCTTTTCGAGTAGTCCTCGATTTAATTTGATTCTTTGAATGAAACTTATGTAAATTAGTGTATAATATACTATGATTTTTTGACAGAAACTTGCATTTTGATATGTTTTATAGAAGCTAATTTTCAGATGAATTTTTACATGGACTTCCATCATGAACCTCCCTTGTAACATATATAAATGATCTGAAAAGTTTCTTATAATTGGAACAATCATCTATTTAATTCGACTTTTTGACCTAAACTAGAATAACCTAGCGTATACTATTTTTGATTTTTTGACCGAAACTAGCATTTCAAAAACTTTGATAGAATCTAATTTTCAGATGATTTTTCGTATGTACTTCCTTCATAACCTTCCCTCGTAACATATTTAAATGATCTGGAACGTTTTACATCATTTCGAGCAGTCCTCTATTAAATTTGCATTTTTGACCAAACTAGTATAAACTAGTGTATAATATACTATGATTTTTTGACCGAAACTTGCATTTCGAAAAGGTTCATATAATCTAATTTTCAAATGATTTATTGCATGGACTTCCATCATAACCTTCCCTAGTAAAATATGAAAATGAATTGAATATTTTGGTATCATTTCGAGCAGTCCTCGATTTAATTTGATTCTTTGAATGAAACTTATGTAAATTAGTGTATAATATACTATGATTTTTTGACAGAAACTTGCATTTTGATATGTTTTATAGAAGCTAATTTTCAGATGAATTTTTACATGGACTTCCATCATAAACCTCCCTTGTAACATATATAAATGATCTGAAAAGTTTCTTATAATTGGAACAATCATCTATTTAATTCGAATTTTTGACCTAAACTAGAATAAACTAGTGTATACTATTTTTGATTTTTTGACCGAAACTTGCATTTCAAAAACTTTGATAGAATCTAATTTTCAGATGATTTTTCGTATGTACTTCCATCATAACCTTCCCTCGTAACATATTTAAATGATCTGGAACGTTTTGCATCATTTCGAGCAGTCCTCTATTAAATTTGCATTTTTGACCAAACTAGTATAAACTAGTGTATAATATACTATGATTTTTTGACCGAAACTTGCATTTCGAAAAGGTTCATATAATCTAATTTTCAAATGATTTATTGCATGGACTTCCATCATAACCTTCCCTAGTAAAATATGAAAATGAATTGAATATTTTGGTATCTTTTCGAGTAGTCCTCGATTTAATTTGATTCTTTGAATGAAACTTATGTAAATTAGTGTATAATATACTATGATTTTTTGACAGAAACTTGCATTTTGATATGTTTTATAGAAGCTAATTTTCAGATGAATTTTTACATGGACTTCCATCATAAACCTCCCTTGTAACATATATAAATGATCTGAAAAGTTTCTTATAATTGGAACAATCATCTATTTAATTCGACTTTATGACCTTAACTAGAATAACCTAGCGTATACTATTTTTGATTTTTTGACCAAAACTAGCATTTCAAAAACTTTGATAGAATCTAATTTTCAGATGATTTTTCGTATGTACTTCAATCATAACCTTCCCTCGTAACATATTTAAATGATCTGGAACGTTTTGCATCATTACGAGCAGTCCTCTATTAAATTTGCATTTTTGACCAAACTAGTATAAACTAGTGTATAATATACTATGATTTTTTGACCGAAACTTGCATTTCGAAAAGGTTCATATAATCTAATTTTCAAATGATTTATTGCATGGACTTCCATCATAACCTTCCCTAGTAAAATATGAAAATGAATTGAATATTTTGGTATCATTTCGAGCAGTCCTCGATTTAATTTGATTTTTTGAATGAAACTTATGTAAATTAGTGTATAATATACTATGATTTTTTGACAGAAACTTGCATTTTGATATGTTTTATAGAAGCTAATTTTCAGATGAATTTTTACATGGACTTCCATCATGAACCTCCCTTGTAACATATATAAATGATCTGAAAAGTTTCTTATAATTGGAACAATCATCTATTTAATTCGACTTTTTGACCTAAACTAGAATAACCTAGCGTATACTATTTTTGATTTTTTGACCGAAACTAGCATATCAAAAACTTTGATAGAATCTAATTTTCAGATGATTTTTCGTATGTACTTCCTTCATAACCTTCCCTCGTAACATATTTAAATGATCTGGAACGTTTTACATCATTTCGAGCAGTCCTCTATTAAATTTGCATTTTTGACCAAACTAGTATAAACTAGTGTATAATATACTATGATTTTTTGACCGAAACTTGCATTTCGAAAAGGTTCATATAATCTAATTTTCAAATGATTTATTGCATGGACTTCCATCATAACCTTCCCTAGTAAAATATGAAAATGAATTGAATATTTTGGTATCATTTCGAGCAGTCCTCGATTTAATTTGATTCTTTGAATGAAACTTATGTAAATTAGTGTATAATATACTATGATTTTTTGACAGAAACTTGCATTTTGATATGTTTTATAGAAGCTAATTTTCAGATGAATTTTTACATGGACTTCCATCATAAACCTCCCTTGTAACATATATAAATGATCTGAAAAGTTTCTTATAATTGGAACAATCATCTATTTAATTCGAATTTTTGACCTAAACTAGAATAAACTAGTGTATACTATTTTTGATTTTTTGACCGAAACTTGCATTTCAAAAACTTTGATAGAATCTAATTTTCAGATGATTTTTCGTATGTACTTCCATCATAACCTTCCCTCGTAACATATTTAAATGATCTGGAACGTTTTGCATCATTACGAGCAGTCCTCTATTAAATTTGCATTTTTGACCAAACTAGTATAAACTAGTGTATAATATACTATGATTTTTTGACCGAAACTTGCATTTCGAAAAGGTTCATATAATCTAATTTTCAAATGATTTATTGCATGGACTTCCATCATAACCTTCCCTAGTAAAATATGAAAATGAATTGAATATTTTGGTATCTTTTCGAGTAGTCCTCGATTTAATTTGATTCTTTGAATGAAACTTATGTAAATTAGTGTATAATATACTATGATTTTTTGACAGAAACTTGCATTTTGATATGTTTTATAGAAGCTAATTTTCAGATGAATTTTTACATGGACTTCCATCATAAACCTCCCTTGTAACATATATAAATGATCTGAAAAGTTTCTTATAATTGGAACAATCATCTATTTAATTCGACTTTATGACCTTAACTAGAATAACCTAGCATATACTATTTTTGATTTTTTGACCGAAATTAGCATTTCAAAAACATTGATAGAATCTAATTTTCAGATGATTTTTCGTATGTACTTCCATCATAACCTTCCCTCGTAACATATTTAAATGATCTGGAACGTTTTGCATCATTTCGAGCAGTCCTCTATTAAATTTGCATTTTTGACCAAACTAGTATAAACTAGTGTATAATATACTATGATTTTTTGACCGAAACTTGCATTTCGAAAAGGTTCATATAATCTAATTTTCAAATGATTTATTGCATGGACTTCCATCATAACCTTCCCTAGTAAAATATGAAAATGAATTGAATATTTTGGTATCTTTTCGAGTAGTCCTCGATTTAATTTGATTCTTTGAATGAAACTTATGTAAATTAGTGTATAATATACTATGATTTTTTGACAGAAACTTGCATTTTGATATGTTTTATAGAAGCTAATTTTCAGATGAATTTTTACATGGACTTCCATCATAAACCTCCCTTGTAACATATATAAATGATCTGAAAAGTTTCTTATAATTGGAACAATCATCTATTTAATTCGACTTTATGACCTTAACTAGAATAACCTAGCGTATACTATTTTTGATTTTTTGACCGAAACTTGCATTTCAAAAACTTTGATAGAATCTAATTTTCAGATGATTTTTCGTATGTACTTCCATCATAACCTTCCCTCGTAACATATTTAAATGATCTGGAACGTTTTGCATCATTTCGAGCAGTCCTCTATTAAATTTGCATTTATGACCAAACTAGTATAAACTAGTGTATAATATACTATGATTTTTTGACCGAAACATGCATTTCGAAAAGGTTTATGACATATATAAATGATCTGAAAAGTTTCTTATAATTGGAACAATCATCTATTTATTTCGACTTTATGACCTTAACTAGAATAACCTAGCGTATACTATTTTTGATTTTTTGACCAAAACTAGCATTTCAAAAACTTTGATAGAATCTAATTTTCAGATGATTTTTCGTATGTACTTCCATCATAACCTTCCCTCGTAACATATTTAAATGATCTGGAACGTTTTGCATCATTACGAGCAGTCCTCTATTAAATTTGCATTTTTGACCAAACTAGTATAAACTAGTGTATAATATACTATGATTTTTTGACCGAAACTTGCATTTCGAAAAGGTTCATATAATCTAATTTTCAAATGATTTATTGCATGGACTTCCATCATAACCTTCCCTAGTAAAATATGAAAATGAGTTGAATATTTTGGTATCATTTCGAGCAGTCCTCGATTTAATTTGATTCTTTGAATGAAACTTATGTAAATTAGTGTATAATATACTATGATTTTTTGACAGAAACTTGCATTTTGATATGTTTTATAGAAGCTAATTTTCAGATGAATTTTTACATGGACTTCCATCATAAACCTCCCTTGTAACATATATAAATGATCTGAAAAGTTTCTTATAATTGGAACAATCATCTATTTAATTCGACTTTATGACCTTAACTAGAATAACCTAGCGTATACTATTTTTGATTTTTTGACCGAAACTTGCATTTCAAAAACTTTGATAGAATCTAATTTTCAGATGATTTTTCGTATGTACTTCCATCATAACCTTCCCTCGTAACATATTTAAATGATCTGGAACGTTTTGCATCATTTCGAGCAGTCCTCTATTAAATTTGCATTTATGACCAAACTAGTATAAACTAGTGTATAATATACTATGATTTTTTGACCGAAACATGCATTTCGAAAAGGTTCATATAATCTAATTTTTAAATGATTTATTGCATGGACTTCCATCATAACCTTCCCTAGTAAAATATGAAAATGAATTGAATATTTTGGTATCATTTCGAGTAGTCCTTGATTTAATTTGATTCTTTGAATGAAACATATGTAAATTAGTGTATAATATACTATGATTTTTTGACAGAAACTTGCATTTTGATATGTTTTATAGAAGCTAATTTTCAGATGAATTTTTACATGGACTTCCATCATGAACCTCCCTTGTAACATATATAAATGATCTGAAAAGTTTCTTATAATTGGAACAATCATCTATTTAATTCGACTTTTTGACCTTAACTAGAATAACCTAGCGTATACTATTTTTGATTTTTTGACCGAAACATGCATTTCAAAAACTTTGATAGAATCTAATTTTCAGATGATTTTTCGTATGTACTTCCTTCATAACCTTCCCTCGTAACATATTTAAATGATCTGGAACGTTTTGCATCATTACGAGCAGTCCTCTATTAAATTTGCATTTTTGACCAAACTAGTATAAACTAGTGTATAATATACTATGATTTTTTGACCGAAACTTGCATTTCGAAAAGGTTCATATAATCTAATTTTCAAATGATTTATTGCATGGACTTCCATCATTACCTTCCCTAGTAAAATATGAAAATGAATTGAATATTTTGGTATCATTTCGAGTAGTCCTCAATTTAATTTGATTCTTTGAATGAAACTTATGTAAATTAGTGTATAATATACTATGATTTTTTGACAGAAACTTGCATTTTGATATGTTTTATAGAAGCTAATTTTCAGATGAATTTTTACATGGACTTCCATCATGAACCTCCCTTGTAACATATATAAATGATCTGAAAAGTTTCTTATAATTGGAAAATCATCTATTTAATTCGACTTTTTGACCTTAACTAGCATAACCTAGCGTATACTATTTTTGATTTTTTGACCGAAACATGCATTTCAAAAACTTTGATAGAATCTAATTTTCAGATGATTTTTCGTATGTACTTCCTTCATAACCTTCCCTCGTAACATATTTAAATGATCTGGAACGTTTTGCATCATTACGAGCAGTCCTCTATTAAATTTGCATTTTTGACCAAACTAGTATAAACTAGTGTATAATATACTATGATTTTTTGACCGAAACTTGCATTTCGAAAAGGTTCATATAATCTAATTTTCAAATGATTTATTGCATGGACTTCCATCATAACCTTCCCTAGTAAAATATGAAAATGAATTGAATATTTTGGTATCATTTCGAGCAGTCCTCGATTTAATTTGATTTTTTGAATGAAACTTATGTAAATTAGTGTATAATATACTATGATTTTTTGACAGAAACTTGCATTTTGATATGTTTGATAGAAGCTAATTTTCAGATGAATTTTTACATGGACTTCCATCATGAACCTCCCTTGTAACATATATAAATGATCTGAAAAGTTTCTTATAATTGGAACAATCATCTATTTAATTCGACTTTTTGACCTTAACTAGAATAACCTAGCGTATACTGTTTTTGATTTTTTGACCGAAACTTGCATTTCAAAAACTTTGATAGAATCTAATTTTCAGATGATTTTTCGTATGTACTTCCATCATAACCTTCCCTCGTAACATATTTAAATGATCTGGAACGTTTTGCATCATTACGAGCAGTCCTCTATTAAATTTGCATTTTTGACCAAACTAGTATAAACTAGTGTATAATATACTATGATTTTTTGACCGAAACTTGCATTTCGAAAAGGTTCATATAATCTAATTTTCAAATGATTTATTGCATGGACTTCCATCATAACCTTCCCTAGTAAAATATGAAAATGAATTGAATATTTTGGTATCATTTCGAGCAGTCCTCGATTTAATTTGATTTTTTGAATGAAACTTATGTAAATTAGTGTATAATATACTATGATTTTTTGACAGAAACTTGCATTTTGATATGTTTTATAGAAGCTAATTTTCAGATGAATTTTTACATGGACTTCCATCATGAACCTCCCTTGTAACATATATAAATGATCTGAAAAGTTTCTTATAATTGGAACAATCATCTATTTAATTCGACTTTTTGACCTTAACTAGAATAACCTAGCGTATACTATTTTTGATTTTTTGACCGAAACTTGCATTTCAAAAACTTTGATAGAATCTAATTTTCAGATGATTTTTCGTATGTACTTCAATCATAACCTTCCCTCGTAACATATTTAAATGATCTGGAACGTTTTGCATCATTTCGAGCAGTCCTCTATTAAATTTGCATTTTTGACCAAACTAGTATAAACTAGTGTATAATATACTATGATTTTTTGACCGAAACTTGCATTTCGAAAAGGTTCATATAATCTAATTTTCAAATGATTTATTGCATGGACTTCCATCATAACCTTCCCTAGTAAAATATGAAAATGAATTGAATATTTTGGTATCTTTTCGAGTAGTCCTCGATTTAATTTGATTCTTTGAATGAAACTTATGTAAATTAGTGTATAATATACTATGATTTTTTGACAGAAACTTGCATTTTGATATGTTTTATAGAAGCTAATTTTCAGATGAATTTTTACATGGACTTCCATCATAAACCTCGCTTGTAACATATATAAATGATCTGAAAAGTTTCTTATAATTGGAACAATCATCTATTTAATTCGACTTTATGACCTTAACTAGAATAACCTAGCGTATACTATTTTTGATTTTTTGACCAAAACTAGCATTTCAAAAACTTTGATAGAATCTAATTTTCAGATGATTTTTCGTATGTACTTCCATCATAACCTTCCCTCGTAACATATTTAAATGATCTGGAACGTTTTGCATCATTACGAGCAGTCCTCTATTAAATTTGCATTTTTGACCAAACTAGTATAAACTAGTGTATAATATACTATGATTTTTTGACCGAAACTTGCATTTCGAAAAGGTTCATATAATCTAATTTTCAAATGATTTATTGCATGGACTTCCATCATAACCTTCCCTATTAAAATATGAAAATGAATTGAATATTTTGGTATCATTTCGAGCAGTCCTCGATTTAATTTGATTTTTTGAATGAAACTTATGTAAATTAGTGTATAATATACTATGATTTTTTGACAGAAACTTGCATTTTGATATGTTTTATAGAAGCTAATTTTCAGATGAATTTTTACATGGACTTCCATCATAAACCTCCCTTGTAACATATATAAATGATCTGAAAAGTTTCTTATAATTGGAACAATCATCTATTTATTTCGACTTTATGACCTTAACTAGAATAACCTAGCGTATACTATTTTTGATTTTTTGACCAAAACTAGCATTTCAAAAACTTTGATAGAATCTAATTTTCAGATGATTTTTCGTATGTACTTCCATCATAACCTTCCCTCGTAACATATTTAAATGATCTGGAACGTTTTGCATCATTACGAGCAGTCCTCTATTAAATTTGCATTTTTGACCAAACTAGTATAAACTAATGTATAATATACTATGATTTTTTGACCGAAACTTGCATTTCGAAAAGGTTCATATAATCTAATTTTCAAATGATTTATTGCATGGACTTCCATCATAACCTTCCCTAGTAAAATATGAAAATGAGTTGAATATTTTGGTATCATTTCGAGCAGTCCTCGATTTAATTTGATTTTTTGAATGAAACTTATGTAAATTAGTGTATAATATACTATGATTTTTTGACAGAAACTTGCATTTTGATATGTTTTATAGAAGCTAATTTTCAGATGAATTTTTACATAGACTTCCATCATGAACCTCCCTTGTAACATATATAAATGATCTGAAAAGTTTCTTATAATTGGAACAATCATCTATTTAATTCGACTTTTTGACCTTAACTAGAATAACCTAGCGTATACTATTTTTGATTTTTTGACCGAAACTAGCATTTCAAAAACTTTGATAGAATCTAATTTTCAGATGATTTTTCGTATGTACTTCCTTCATAACCTTCCCTCGTAACATATTTAAATGATCTGGAACGTTTTACATCATTACGAGCAGTCCTCTATTAAATTTGCATTTTTGACCAAACTAGTATAAACTAGTGTATAATACACTATGATTTTTTGACCGAAACTTGCATTTCGAAAAGGTTCATATAATCTAATTTTCAAATGATTTATTGCATGGACTTCCATCATAACCTTCCCTAGTAAAATATGAAAATGAATTGAATATTTTGGTATCATTTCGAGCAGTCCTCGATTTAATTTGATTTTTTGAATGAAACTTATGTAAATTAGTGTATAATATACTATGATTTTTTGACAGAAACTTGCATTTGATAAGTTTTATAGAAGCTAATTTTCAGATGAATTTTTACATGGACTTCCATCATAAACCTCCCTTGTAACATATATAAATGATCTGAAAAGTTTCTTATAATTGGAACAATCATCTATTTAATTCGAATTTTTGACCTAAACTAGAATAAACTAGTGTATACTATTTTTGATTTTTTGACCGAAACTTGCATTTCAAAAACTTTGATAGAATCTAATTTTCAGATGATTTTTCGTATGTACTTCAATCATAACCTTCCCTCGTAACATATTTAAATGATCTGGAACGTTTTGCATCATTTCGAGCAGTCCTCTATTAAATTTGCATTTTTGACCAAACTAGTATAAACTAGTGTATAATATACTATGATTTTTTGACCGAAACTTGCATTTCGAAAAGGTTCATATAATCTAATTTTCAAATGATTTATTGCATGGACTTCCATCATAACCTTCCCTAGTAAAATATGAAAATGAATTGAATATTTTGGTATCATTTCGAGCAGTCCTCGATTTAATTTGATTTTTTGAATGAAACTTATGTAAATTAGTGTATAATATACTATGATTTTTTGACAGAAACTTGCATTTGATAAGTTTTATAGAAGCTAATTTTCAGATGAATTTTTACATGGACTTCCATCATAAACCTCCCTTGTAACATATATAAATGATCTGAAAAGTTTCTTATAATTGGAACAATCATCTATTTAATTCGAATTTTTGACCTAAACTAGAATAAACTAGTGTATACTATTTTTGATTTTTTGACCGAAACTTGCATTTCAAAAACTTTGATAGAATCTAATTTTCAGATGATTTTTCGTATGTACTTCAATCATAACCTTCCCTCGTAACATATTTAAATGATCTGGAACGTTTTGCATCATTTCGAGCAGTCCTCTATTAAATTTGCATTTTTGACCAAACTAGTATAAACTAGTGTATAATATATTATGATTTTTTGACCGAAACTTGCATTTCGAAAAGGTTCATATAATCTAATTTTCAAATGATTTATTGCATGGACTTCCATCATAACCTTCCCTAGTAAAATATGAAAATGAATTGAATATTTTGGTATCTTTTCGAGTAGTCCTCGATTTAATTTGATTCTTTGAATGAAACTTATGTAAATTAGTGTATAATATACTATGATTTTTTGACAGAAACTTGCATTTTGATATGTTTTATAGAAGCTAATTTTCAGATGAATTTTTACATGGACTTCCATCATGAACCTCCCTTGTAACATATATAAATGATCTGAAAAGTTTCTTATAATTGGAACAATCATCTATTTAATTCGACTTTTTGACCTTAACTAGAATAACCTAGCGTATACTATTTTTGATTTTTTGACCGAAACTAGCATTTCAAAAACTTTGATAGAATCTAATTTTCAGATGATTTTTCGTATGTACTTCCTTCATAACCTTCCCTCGTAACATATTTAAATGATCTGGAACGTTTTACATCATTACGAGCAGTCCTCTATTAAATTTGCATTTTTGACCAAACTAGTATAAACTAGTGTATAATACACTATGATTTTTTGACCGAAACTTGCATTTCGAAAAGGTTCATATAATCTAATTTTCAAATGATTTATTGCATGGACTTCCATCATAACCTTCCCTAGTAAAATATGAAAATGAATTGAATATTTTGGTATCATTTCGAGCAGTCCTCGATTTAATTTTATTTTTTGAATGAAACTTATGTAAATTAGTGTATAATATACTATGATTTTTTGACAGAAACTTGCATTTGATAAGTTTTATAGAAGCTAATTTTCAGATGAATTTTTACATGGACTTCCATCATAAACCTCCCTTGTAACATATATAAATGATCTGAAAAGTTTCTTATAATTGGAACAATCATCTATTTAATTCGAATTTTTGACCTAAACTAGTGTATACTATTTTTGATTTTTTGACCGAAACTTGCATTTCAAAAACTTTGATAGAATCTAATTTTCAGATGATTTTTCGTATGTACTTCAATCATAACCTTCCCTCGTAACATATTTAAATGATCTGGAACGTTTTGCATCATTTCGAGCAGTCCTCTATTAAATTTGAATTTTTGACCAAACTAGTATAAACTAGTGTATAATATACTATGATTTTTTGACCGAAACTTGCATTTCGAAAAGGTTCATATAATCTAATTTTCAAATGATTTATTGCATGGACTTCCATCATAACCTTCCCTAGTAAAATATGAAAATGAATTGAATATTTTGGTATCTTTTCGAGTAGTCCTCGATTTAATTTGATTCTTTGAATGAAACTTATGTAAATTAGTGTATAATATACTATGATTTTTTGACAGAAACTTGCATTTTGATATGTTTTATAGAAGCTAATTTTCAGATGAATTTTTAACTGGACTTCCATCATAAACCTCGCTTGTAACATATATAAATGATCTGAAAAGTTTCTTATAATTGGAACAATCATCTATTTAATTCGACTTTATGACCTTAACTAGAATAACCTAGCGTATACTATTTTTGATTTTTTGACCAAAACTAGCATTTAAAAAACTTTGATAGAATCTAATTTTCAGATGATATTTCGTATGTACTTCCATCATAACCTTCCCTCGTAACATATTTAAATGATCTGGAACGTTTTGCATCATTACGAGCAGTCCTCTATTAAATTTGCATTTTTGACCAAACTAGTATAAACTAGTGTATAATATACTATGATTTTTTGACCGAAACTTGCATTTCGAAAAGGTTCATATAATCTAATTTTCAAATGATGTATTGCATGGACTTCCATCATAACCTTCCCTAGTAAAATATGAAAATGAATTGAATATTTTGGTATCATTTCGAGCAGTCCTCGATTTAATTTGATTTTTTGAATGAAACTTATGTAAATTAGTGTATAATATACTATGATTTTTTGACAGAAACTTGCATTTTGATATGTTTTATAGAAGCTAATTTTCAGATGAATTTTTACATGGACTTCCATCATGAACCTCCCTTGTAACATATATAAATGATCTGAAAAGTTTCTTATAATTGGAACAATCATCTATTTAATTCGACTTTTTGACCTTAACTAGAATAACCTAGCGTATACTATTTTTGATTTTTTGACCGAAACATGCATTTCAAAAACTTTGATAGAATCTAATTTTCAGATGATTTTTCGTATGTACTTCCTTCATAACCTTCCCTCTTAACATATTTAAATGATCTGGAACGTTTTACATCATTACGAGCAGTCCTCTATTAAATTTGCATTTTTGACCAAACTAGTATAAACTAGTGTATAATATACTATGATTTTTTGACCGAAACTTGCATTTCGAAAAGGTTCATATAATCTAATTTTCAAATGATTTATTGCATGGACTTCCATCATAACCTTCCCTAGTAAAATATGAAAATGAATTGAATATTTTGGTATCATTTCGAGCAGTCCTCGATTTAATTTGATTTTTTGAATGAAACTTATGTAAATTAGTGTATAATATACTATGATTTTTTGACAGAAACTTGCATTTTGATATGTTTTATAGAAGCTAATTTTCAGATGAATTTTTACATGGACTTCCATCATGAACCTCCCTTGTAACATATATAAATGATCTGAAAAGTTTCTTATAATTGGAACAATCATCTATTTAATTCGACTTTTTGACCTTAACTAGAATAACCTAGCGTATACTATTTTTGATTTTTTGACCGAAACTTGCATTTCAAAAACTTTGATAGAATCTAATTTTCAGATGATTTTTCGTATGTACTTCAATCATAACCTTCCCTCGTAACATATTTAAATGATCTGGAACGTTTTGCATCATTTCGAGCAGTCCTCTATTAAATTTGCATTTTTGACCAAACTAGTATAAACTAGTGTATAATATACTATGATTTTTTGACCGAAACTTGCATTTCGAAAAGGTTCATATAATCTAATTTTCAAATGATTTATTGCATGGACTTCCATCATAACCTTCCCTAGTAAAATATGAAAATGAATTGAATATTTTGGTATCATTTCGAGCAGTCCTCGATTTAATTTGATTTTTTGAATGAAACTTATGTAAATTAGTGTATAATATACTATGATTTTTTGACAGAAACTTGCATTTTGATATGTTTGATAGAAGCTAATTTTCAGATGAATTTTTACATGGACTTCCATCATGAACCTCCCTTGTAACATATATAAATGATCTGAAAAGTTTCTTATAATTGGAACAATCATCTATTTAATTCGACTTTTTGACCTTAACTAGAATAACCTAGCGTATACTATTTTTGATTTTTTGACCGAAACTTGCATTTCAAAAACTTTGATAGAATCTAATTTTCAGATGATTTTTCGTATGTACTTCCATCATAACCTTCCCTCGTAACATATTTAAATGATCTGGAACGTTTTGCATCATTACGAGCAGTCCTCTATTAAATTTGCATTTTTGACCAAACTAGTATAAACTAGTGTATAATATACTATGATTTTTTGACCGAAACTTGCATTTCGAAAAGGTTCATATAATCTAATTTTCAAATGATTTATTGCATGGACTTCCATCATAACCTTCCCTAGTAAAATATGAAAATGAATTGAATATTTTGGTATCATTTCGAGCAGTCCTCGATTTAATTTGATTTTTTGAATGAAACTTATGTAAATTAGTGTATAATATACTATGATTTTTTGACAGAAACTTGCATTTTGATATGTTTTATAGAAGCTAATTTTCAGATGAATTTTTACATGCACTTCCATCATGAACCTCCCTTGTAACATATATAAATGATCTGAAAAGTTTCTTATAATTGGAACAATCATCTATTTAATTCGACTTTTTGACCTTAACTAGAATAACCTAGCGTATACTATTTTTGATTTTTTGACCGAAACTTGCATTTCAAAAACTTTGATAGAATCTAATTTTCAGATGATAATTCGTATGTACTTCAATCATAACCTTCCCTCGTAACATATTTAAATGATCTGGAACGTTTTGCATCATTTCGAGCAGTCCTCTATTAAATTTGCATTTTTGACCAAACTAGTATAAACTAGTGTATAATATACTATGATTTTTTGACCGAAACTTGCATTTCGAAAAGGTTCATAGAATCTAATTTTCAAATGATTTATTGCATGGACTTCCATCATAACCTTCCCTAGTAAAATATGAAAATGAATTGAATATTTTGGTATCATTTCGAGCAGTCCTCGATTTAATTTGATTTTTTGAATAAAACTTATGTAAATTAGTGTATAATATACTATGATTTTTTGACAGAAACTTGCATTTTGATATGTTTGATAGAAGCTAATTTTCAGATGAATTTTTACATGGACTTCCATCATGAACCTCCCTTGTAACATATATAAATGATCTGAAAAGTTTCTTATAATTGGAACAATCATCTATTTAATTCGACTTTTTGACCTTAACTAGAATAACCTAGCGTATACTATTTTTGATTTTTTGACCGAAACTTGCATTTCAAAAACTTTGATAGAATCTAATTTTCAGATGATTTTTCGTATGTACTTCCATCATAACCTTCCCTCGTAACATATTTAAATGATCTGGAACGTTTTGCATCATTACGAGCAGTCCTCTATTAAATTTGCATTTTTGACCAAACTAGTATAAACTAGTGTATAATATACTATGATTTTTTGACCGAAACTTGCATTTCGAAAAGGTTCATATAATCTAATTTTCAAATGATTTATTGCATGGACTTCCATCATAACCTTCCCTAGTAAAATATGAAAATGAATTGAATATTTTGGTATCATTTCGAGCAGTCCTCGATTTAATTTGATTTTTTGAATGAAACTTATGTAAATTAGTGTATAATATACTATGATTTTTTGACAGAAACTTGCATTTTGATATGTTTTATAGAAGCTAATTTTCAGATGAATTTTTACATGCACTTCCATCATGAACCTCCCTTGTAACATATATAAATGATCTGAAAAGTTTCTTATAATTGGAACAATCATCTATTTAATTCGACTTTTTGACCTTAACTAGAATAACCTAGCGTATACTATTTTTGATTTTTTGACCGAAACTTGCATTTCAAAAACTTTGATAGAATCTAATTTTCAGATGATAATTCGTATGTACTTCAATCATAACCTTCCCTCGTAACATATTTAAATGATCTGGAACGTTTTGCATCATTTCGAGCAGTCCTCTATTAAATTTGCATTTTTGACCAAACTAGTATAAACTAGTGTATAATATACTATGATTTTTTGACCGAAACTTGCATTTCGAAAAGGTTCATAGAATCTAATTTTCAAATGATTTATTGCATGGACTTCCATCATAACCTTCCCTAGTAAAATATGAAAATGAATTGAATATTTTGGTATCTTTTCGAGTAGTCCTCGATTTAATTTGATTCTTTGAATGAAACTTATGTAAATTAGTGTATAATATACTATGATTTTTTGACAGAAACTTGCATTTTGATATGTTTTATAGAAGCTAATTTTCAGATGAATTTTTACATGGACTTCCATCATAAACCTCGCTTGTAACATATATAAATGATCTGAAAAGTTTCTTATAATTGGAACAATCATCTATTTAATTCGACTTTATGACCTTAACTAGAATAACCTAGCGTATACTATTTTTGATTTTTTGACCAAAACTAGCATTTCAAAAACTTTGATAGAATCTAATTTTCAGATGATTTTTCGTATGTACTTCCATCATAACCTTCCCTCGTAACATATTTAAATGATCTGGAACGTTTTGCATCATTACGAGCAGTCCTCTATTAAATTTGCATTTTTGACCAAACTAGTATAAACTAGTGTATAATATACTATGATTTTTTGACCGAAACTTGCATTTCGAAAAGGTTCATATAATCTAATTTTCAAATGATTTATTGCATGGACTTCCATCATAACCTTCCCTAGTAAAATATGAAAATGAGTTGAATATTTTGGTATCATTTCGAGCAGTCCTCGATTTAATTTGATTTTTTGAATGAAACTTATGTAAATTAGTGTATAATATACTATGATTTTTTGACAGAAACTTGCATTTTGATATGTTTTATAGAAGCTAATATTCAGATGAATTTTTACATGGACTTCCATCATGAACCTCCCTTGTAACATATATAAATGATCTGAAAAGTTTCTTATAATTGGAACAATCATCTATTTAATTCGACTTTATGACCTTAACTAGAATAACCTAGCGTATACTATTTTTGATTTTTTGACCGAAACTAGCATTTCAAAAACTTTGATAGAATCTAATTTTCAGATGATTTTTCGTATGTACTTCCTTCATAACCTTCCCTCGTAACATATTTAAATGATCTGGAACGTTTTACATCATTACGAGCAGTCCTCTATTAAATTTGCATTTTTGACCAAACTAGTATAAACTAGTGTATAATACACTATGATTTTTTGACCGAAACTTGCATTTCGAAAAGGTTCATATAATCTAATTTTCAAATGATTTATTGCATGGACTTCCATCATAACCTTCCCTAGTAAAATATGAAAATGAGTTGAATATTTTGGTATCATTTCGAGCAGTCCTCGATTTAATTTGATTTTTTGAATGAAACTTATGTAAATTAGTGTATAATATACTATGATTTTTTGACAGAAACTTGCATTTTGATATGTTTTATAGAAGCTAATTTTCAGATGAATTTTTACATGGACTTCCATCATGAACCTCCCTTGTAACATATATAAATGATCTGAAAAGTTTCTTATAATTGGAACAATCATCTATTTAATTCGACTTTTTGACCTTAACTAGAATAACCTAGCGTATACTATTTTTGATTTTTTGACCGAAACTAGCATTTCAAAAACTTTGATAGAATCTAATTTTCAGATGATTTTTCGTATGTACTTCCTTCATAACCTTCCCTCGTAACATATTTAAATGATCTGGAACGTTTTACATCATTACGAGTAGTCCTCTATTAAATTTGCATTTTTGACCAAACTAGTATAAACTAGTGTATAATACACTATGATTTTTTGACCGAAACTTGCATTTCGAAAAGGTTCATATAATCTAATTTTCAAATGATTTATTGCATGGACTTCCATCATAACCTTCCCTAGTAAAATATGAAAATGAATTGAATATTTTGGTATCATTTCGAGCAGTCCTCGATTTAATTTGATTTTTTAAATGAAACTTATGTAAATTAGTGTATAATATACTATGATTTTTTGACAGAAACTTGCATTTGATAAGTTTTATAGAAGCTAATTTTCAGATGAATTTTTACATGGACTTCCATCATAAACCTCCCTTGTAACATATATAAATGATCTGAAAAGTTTCTTATAATTGGAACAATCATCTATTTAATTCGAATTTTTGACCTAAACTAGAATAAACTAGTGTATACTATTTTTGATTTTTTGACCGAAACTTGCATTTCAAAAACTTTGATAGAATCTAATTTTCAGATGATTTTTCGTATGTACTTCAATCATAACCTTCCCTCGTAACATATTTAAATGATCTGGAACGTTTTGCATCATTTCGAGCAGTCCTCTATTAAATTTGCATTTTTGACCAAACTAGTATAAACTAGTGTATAATATACTATGATTTTTTGACCGAAACTTGCATTTCGAAAAGGTTCATATAATCTAATTTTCAAATGATTTATTGCATGGACTTCCATCATAACCTTCCCTAGTAAAATATGAAAATGAATTGAATATTTTGGTATCATTTCGAGCAGTCCTCGATTTAATTTGATTTTTTGAATGAAACTTATGTAAATTAGTGTATAATATACTATGATTTTTTGACAGAAACTTGCATTTGATAAGTTTTATAGAAGCTAATTTTCAGATGAATTTTTACATGGACTTCCATCATAAACCTCCCTTGTAACATATATAAATGATCTGAAAAGTTTCTTATAATTGGAACAATCATCTATTTAATTCGAATTTTTGACCTAAACTAGAATAAACTAGTGTATACTATTTTTGATTTTTTGACCGAAACTTGCATTTCAAAAACTTTGATAGAATCTAATTTTCAGATGATTTTTCGTATGTACTTCAATCATAACCTTCCCTCGTAACATATTTAAATGATCTGGAACGTTTTGCATCATTTCGAGCAGTCCTCTATTAAATTTGCATTTTTGACCAAACTAGTATAAACTAGTGTATAATATACTATGATTTTTTGACCGAAACTTGCATTTCGAAAAGGTTCATATAATCTAATTTTCAAATGATTTATTGCATGGACTTCCATCATAACCTTCCCTAGTAAAATATGAAAATGAATTGAATATTTTGGTATCTTTTCGAGTAGTCCTCGATTTAATTTGATTCTTTGAATGAAACTTATGTAAATTAGTGTATAATATACTATGATTTTTTGACAGAAACTTGCATTTTGATATGTTTTATAGAAGCTAATTTTCAGATGAATTTTTGCATGGACTTCCATCATGAACCTCCCTTGTAACATATATAAATGATCTGAAAAGTTTCTTATAATTGGAACAATCATCTATTTAATTCGACTTTTTGACCTTAACTAGAATAACCTAGCGTATACTATTTTTGATTTTTTGACCGAAACTAGCATTTCAAAAACTTTGATAGAATCTAATTTTCAGATGATTTTTCGTATGTACTTCCTTCATAACCTTCCCTCGTAACATATTTAAATGATCTGGAACGTTTTACATCATTACGAGCAGTCCTCTATTAAATTTGCATTTTTGACCAAACTAGTATAAACTAGTGTATAATACACTATGATTTTTTGACCGAAACTTGCATTTCGAAAAGGTTCATATAATCTAATTTTCAAATGATTTATTGCATGGACTTCCATCATAACCTTCCCTAGTAAAATATGAAAATGAATTGAATATTTTGGTATCATTTCGAGCAGTCCTCGATTTAATTTGATTTTTTGAATGAAACTTATGTAAATTAGTGTATAATATACTATGATTTTTTGACAGAAACTTGCATTTGATAAGTTTTATAGAAGCTAATTTTCAGATGAATTTTTACATGGACTTCCATCATAAACCTCCCTTGTAACATATATAAATGATCTGAAAAGTTTCTTATAATTGGAACAATCATCTATTTAATTCGAATTTTTGACCTAAACTAGAATAAACTAGTGTATACTATTTTTGATTTTTTGACCGAAACTTGCATTTCAAAAACTTTGATAGAATCTAATTTTCAGATGATTTTTCGTATGTACTTCAATCATAACCTTCCCTCGTAACATATTTAAATGATCTGGAACGTTTTGCATCATTTCGAGCAGTCCTCTATTAAATTTGCATTTTTGACCAAACTAGTATAAACTAGTGTATAATATACTATGATTTTTTGACCGAAACTTGCATTTCGAAAAGGTTCATATAATCTAATTTTCAAATGATTTATTGCATGGACTTCCATCATAACCTTCCCTAGTAAAATATGAAAATGAATTGAATATTTTGGTATCATTTCGAGCAGTCCTCGATTTAATTTGATTTTTTGAATGAAACTTATGTAAATTAGTGTATAATATACTATGATTTTTTGACAGAAACTTGCATTTGATAAGTTTTATAGAAGCTAATTTTCAGATGAATTTTTACATGGACTTCCATCATAAACCTCCCTTGTAACATATATAAATGATCTGAAAAGTTTCTTATAATTGGAACAATCATCTATTTAATTCGAATTTTTGACCTAAACTAGAATAAACTAGTGTATACTATTTTTGATTTTTTGACCGAAACTTGCATTTCAAAAACTTTGATAGAATCTAATTTTCAGATGATTTTTCGTATGTACTTCAATCATAACCTTCCCTCGTAACATATTTAAATGATCTGGAACGTTTTGCATCATTTCGAGCAGTCCTCTATTAAATTTGCATTTTTGACCAAACTAGTATAAACTAGTGTATAATATACTATGATTTTTTGACCGAAACTTGCATTTCGAAAAGGTTCATATAATCTAATTTTCAAATGATTTATTGCATGGACTTCCATCATAACCTTCCCTAGTAAAATATGAAAATGAATTGAATATTTTGGTATCATTTCGAGCAGTCCTCGATTTAATTTGATTTTTTGAATGAAACTTATGTAAATTAGTGTATAATATACTATGATTTTTTGACAGAAACTTGCATTTGATAAGTTTTATAGAAGCTAATTTTCAGATGAATTTTTACATGGACTTCCATCATAAACCTCCCTTGTAACATATATAAATGATATGAAAAGTTTCTTATAATTGGAACAATCATCTATTTAATTCGAATTTTTGACCTAAACTAGAATAAACTAGTGTATACTATTTTTGATTTTTTGACCGAAACTTGCATTTCAAAAACTTTGATAGAATCTAATTTTCAGATGATTTTTCGTATGTACTTCAATCATAACCTTCCCTCGTAACATATTTAAATGATCTGGAACGTTTTGCATCATTTCGAGCAGTCCTCTATTAAATTTGCATTTTTGACCAAACTAGTATAAACTAGTGTATAATATACTATGATTTTTTGACCGAAACTTGCATTTCGAAAAGGTTCATATAATCTAATTTTCAAATGATTTATTGCATGGACTTCCATCATAACCTTCCCTAGTAAAATATGAAAATGAATTGAATATTTTGGTATCTTTTCGAGTAGTCCTCGATTTAATTTGATTCTTTGAATGAAACTTATGTAAATTAGTGTATAATATACTATGATTTTTTGACAGAAACTTGCATTTTGATATGTTTTATAGAAGCTAATTTTCAGATGAATTTTTACATGGACTTCCATCATGAACCTCCCTTGTAACATATATAAATGATCTGAAAAGTTTCTTATAATTGGAACAATCATCTATTTAATTCGACTTTTTGACCTTAACTAGAATAACCTAGCGTATACTATTTTTGATTTTTTGACCGAAACTAGCATTTCAAAAACTTTGATAGAATCTAATTTTCAGATGATTTTTCGTATGTACTTCCTTCATAACCTTCCCTCGTAACATATTTAAATGATCTGGAACGTTTTGCATCATTTTGAGCAGTCCTCTATTAAATTTGCATTTTTGACCAAACTAGTATAAACTAGTGTATAATACACTATGATTTTTTGACCGAAACTTGCATTTCGAAAAGGTTCATATAATCTAATTTTCAAATGATTTATTGCATGGACTTCCATCATAACCTTCCCTAGTAAAATATGAAAATGAATTGAATATTTTGGTATCATTTCGAGCAGTCCTCGATTTAATTTGATTTTTTGAATGAAACTTATGTAAATTAGTGTATAATATACTATGATTTTTTGACAGAAACTTGCATTTGATAAGTTTTATAGAAGCTAATTTTCAGATGAATTTTTACATGGACTTCCATCATAAACCTCCCTTGTAACATATATAAATGATCTGAAAAGTTTCTTATAATTGGAACAATCATCTATTTAATTCGAATTTTTGACCTAAACTAGAATAAACTAGTGTATACTATTTTTGATTTTTTGACCGAAACTTGCATTTCAAAAACTTTGATAGAATCTAATTTTCAGATGATTTTTCGTATGTACTTCAATCATAACCTTCCCTCGTAACATATTTAAATGATCTGGAACGTTTTGCATCATTTTGAGCAGTCCTCTATTAAATTTGCATTTTTGACCAAACTAGTATAAACTAGTGTATAATATACTATGATTTTTTGACCGAAACTTGCATTTCGAAAAGGTTCATATAATCTAATTTTCAAATGATTTATTGCATGGACTTCCATCATAACCTTCCCTAGTAAAATATGAAAATGAATTGAATATTTTGGTATCTTTTCGAGTAGTCCTCGATTTAATTTGATTCTTTGAATGAAACTTATGTAAATTAGTGTATAATATACTATGATTTTTTGACAGAAACTTGCATTTTGATATGTTTTATAGAAGCTAATTTTCAGATGAATTTTTGCATGGACTTCCATCATGAACCTCCCTTGTAACATATATAAATGATCTGAAAAGTTTCTTATAATTGGAACAATCATCTATTTAATTCGACTTTTTGACCTTAACTAGAATAACCTAGCGTATACTATTTTTGATTTTTTGACCGAAACTAGCATTTCAAAAACTTTGATAGAATCTAATTTTCAGATGATTTTTCGTATGTACTTCCTTCATAATCTTCCGTCGTAACATATTTAAATGATCTGGAACGTTTTACATCATTACGAGCAGTCCTCTATTAAATTTGCATTTTTGACCAAACTAGTATAAACTAGTGTATAATACACTATGATTTTTTGACCGAAACTTGCATTTCGAAAAGGTTCATATAATCTAATTTTCAAATGATTTATTGCATGGACTTCCATCATAACCTTCCCTAGTAAAATATGAAAATGAATTGAATATTTTGGTATCATTTCGAGCAGTCCTCGATTTAATTTGATTTTTTGAATGAAACTTATGTAAATTAGTGTATAATATACTATGATTTTTTGACAGAAACTTGCATTTGATAAGTTTTATAGAAGCTAATTTTCAGATGAATTTTTACATGGACTTCCATCATAAACCTCCCTTGTAACATATATAAATGATCTGAAAAGTTTCTTATAATTGGAACAATCATCTATTTAATTCGAATTTTTGACCTAAACTAGAATAAACTAGTGTATACTATTTTTGATTTTTTGACCGAAACTTGCATTTCAAAAACTTTGATAGAATCTAATTTTCAGATGATTTTTCGTATGTACTTCAATCATAACCTTCCCTCGTAACATATTTAAATGATCTGGAACGTTTTGCATCATTTCGAGCAGTCCTCTATTAAATTTGCATTTTTGACCAAACTAGTATAAACTAGTGTATAATATACTATGATTTTTTGACCGAAACTTGCATTTCGAAAAGGTTCATATAATCTAATTTTCAAATGATTTATTGCATGGACTTCCATCATAACCTTCCCTAGTAAAATATGAAAATGAATTGAATATTTTGGTATCTTTTCGAGTAGTCCTCGATTTAATTTGATTCTTTGAATGAAACTTATGTAAATTAGTGTATAATATACTATGATTTTTTGACAGAAACTTGCATTTGATAAGTTTTATAGAAGCTAATTTTCAGATGAATTTTTACATGGACTTCCATCATAAACCTCCCTTGTAACATATATAAATGATCTGAAAAGTTTCTTATAATTGGAACAATCATCTATTTAATTCGAATTTTTGACCTAAACTAGAATAAACTAGTGTATACTATTTTTGATTTTTTGACCGAAACTTGCATTTCAAAAACTTTGATAGAATCTAATTTTCAGATGATTTTTCGTATGTACTTCAATCATAACCTTCCCTCGTAACATATTTAAATGATCTGGAACGTTTTGCATCATTTTGAGCAGTCCTCTATTAAATTTGCATTTTTGACCAAACTAGTATAAACTAGTGTATAATATACTATGATTTTTTGACCGAAACTTGCATTTCGAAAAGGTTCATATAATCTAATTTTCAAATGATTTATTGCATGGACTTCCATCATAACCTTCCCTAGTAAAATATGAAAATGAATTGAATATTTTGGTATCATTTCGAGCAGTCCTCGATTTAATTTGATTTTTTGAATGAAACTTATGTAAATTAGTGTATAATATACTATGATTTTTTGACAGAAACTTGCATTTGATAAGTTTTATAGAAGCTAATTTTCAGATGAATTTTTACATGGACTTCCATCATAAACCTCCCTTGTAACATATATAAATGATCTGAAAAGTTTCTTATAATTGGAACAATCATCTATTTAATTCGACTTTTTGACCTTAACTAGAATAACCTAGCGTATACTATTTTTGATTTTTTGACCGAAACTAGCATTTCAAAAACTTTGATAGAATCTAATTTTCAGATGATTTTTCGTATGTACTTCCTTCATAACCTTCCCTCGTAACATATTTAAATGATCTGGAACGTTTTGCATCATTTTGAGCAGTCCTCTATTAAATTTGCATTTTTGACCAAACTAGTATAAACTAGTGTATAATACACTATGATTTTTTGACCGAAACTTGCATTTCGAAAAGGTTCATATAATCTAATTTTCAAATGATTTATTGCATGGACTTCCATCATAACCTTCCCTAGTAAAATATGAAAATGAATTGAATATTTTGGTATCATTTCGAGCAGTCCTCGATTTAATTTGATTTTTTGAATGAAACTTATGTAAATTAGTGTATAATATACTATGATTTTTTGACAGAAACTTGCATTTGATAAGTTTTATAGAAGCTAATTTTCAGATGAATTTTTACATGGACTTCCATCATAAACCTCCCTTGTAACATATATAAATGATCTGAAAAGTTTCTTATAATTGGAACAATCATCTATTTAATTCGAATTTTTGACCTAAACTAGAATAAACTAGTGTATACTATTTTTGATTTTTTGACCGAAACTTGCATTTCAAAAACTTTGATAGAATCTAATTTTCAGATGATTTTTCGTATGTACTTCAATCATAACCTTCCCTCGTAACATATTTAAATGATCTGGAACGTTTTGCATCATTTTGAGCAGTCCTCTATTAAATTTGCATTTTTGACCAAACTAGTATAAACTAGTGTATAATATACTATGATTTTTTGACCGAAACTTGCATTTCGAAAAGGTTCATATAATCTAATTTTCAAATGATTTATTGCATGGACTTCCATCATAACCTTCCCTAGTAAAATATGAAAATGAATTGAATATTTTGGTATCTTTTCGAGTAGTCCTCGATTTAATTTGATTCTTTGAATGAAACTTATGTAAATTAGTGTATAATATACTATGATTTTTTGACAGAAACTTGCATTTTGATATGTTTTATAGAAGCTAATTTTCAGATGAATTTTTGCATGGACTTCCATCATGAACCTCCCTTGTAACATATATAAATGATCTGAAAAGTTTCTTATAATTGGAACAATCATCTATTTAATTCGACTTTTTGACCTTAACTAGAATAACCTAGCGTATACTATTTTTGATTTTTTGACCGAAACTAGCATTTCAAAAACTTTGATAGAATCTAATTTTCAGATGATTTTTCGTATGTACTTCCTTCATAACCTTCCCTCGTAACATATTTAAATGATCTGGAACGTTTTACATCATTACGAGCAGTCCTCTATTAAATTTGCATTTTTGACCAAACTAGTATAAACTAGTGTATAATACACTATGATTTTTTGACCGAAACTTGCATTTCGAAAAGGTTCATATAATCTAATTTTCAAATGATTTATTGCATGGACTTCCATCATAACCTTCCCTAGTAAAATATGAAAATGAATTGAATATTTTGGTATCATTTCGAGCAGTCCTCGATTTAATTTGATTTTTTGAATGAAACTTATGTAAATTAGTGTATAATATACTATGATTTTTTGACAGAAACTTGCATTTGATAAGTTTTATAGAAGCTAATTTTCAGATGAATTTTTACATGGACTTCCATCATAAACCTCCCTTGTAACATATATAAATGATCTGAAAAGTTTCTTATAATTGGAACAATCATCTATTTAATTCGAATTTTTGACCTAAACTAGAATAAACTAGTGTATACTATTTTTGATTTTTTGACCGAAACTTGCATTTCAAAAACTTTGATAGAATCTAATTTTCAGATGATTTTTCGTATGTACTTCAATCATAACCTTCCCTCGTAACATATTTAAATGATCTGGAACGTTTTGCATCATTTCGAGCAGTCCTCTATTAAATTTGCATTTTTGACCAAACTAGTATAAACTAGTGTATAATATACTATGATTTTTTGACCGAAACTTGCATTTCGAAAAGGTTCATATAATCTAATTTTCAAATGATTTATTGCATGGACTTCCATCATAACCTTCCCTAGTAAAATATGAAAATGAATTGAATATTTTGGTATCATTTCGAGCAGTCCTCGATTTAATTTGATTTTTTGAATGAAACTTATGTAAATTAGTGTATAATATACTATGATTTTTTGACAGAAACTTGCATTTGATAAGTTTTATAGAAGCTAATTTTCAGATGAATTTTTACATGGACTTCCATCATAAACCTCCCTTGTAACATATATAAATGATCTGAAAAGTTTCTTATAATTGGAACAATCATCTATTTAATTCGAATTTTTGACCTAAACTAGAATAAACTAGTGTATACTATTTTTGATTTTTTGACCGAAACTTGCATTTCAAAAACTTTGATAGAATATAATTTTCAGATGATTTTTCGTATGTACTTCAATCATAACCTTCCCTCGTAACATATTTAAATGATCTGGAACGTTTTGCATCATTTCGAGCAGTCCTCTATTAAATTTGAATTTTTGACCAAACTAGTATAAACTAGTGTATAATATACTATGATTTTTTGACCGAAACTTGCATTTCGAAAAGGTTCATATAATCTAATTTTCAAATGATTTATTGCATGGACTTCCATCATAACCTTCCCTAGTAAAATATGAAAATGAATTGAATATTTTGGTATCTTTTCGAGTAGTCCTCGATTTAATTTGATTCTTTGAATGAAACTTATGTAAATTAGTGTATAATATACTATGATTTTTTGACAGAAACTTGCATTTTGATATGTTTTATAGAAGCTAATTTTCAGATGAATTTTTACATGGACTTCCATCATGAACCTCCCTTGTAACATATATAAATGATCTGAAAAGTTTCTTATAATTGGAACAATCATCTATTTAATTCGACTTTTTGACCTTAACTAGAATAACCTAGCGTATACTATTTTTGATTTTTTGACCGAAACTTGCATTTCAAAAACTTTGATAGAATCTAATTTTCAGATGATTTTTCGTATGTACTTCAATCATAACCTTCCCTCGTAACATATTTAAATGATCTGGAACGTTTTGCATCATTTTGAGCAGTCCTCTATTAAATTTGCATTTTTGACCAAACTAGTATAAACTAGTGTATAATATACTATGATTTTTTGACCGAAACTTGCATTTCGAAAAGGTTCATATAATCTAATTTTCAAATGATTTATTGCATGGACTTCCATCATAACCTTCCCTAGTAAAATATGAAAATGAATTGAATATTTTGGTATCTTTTCGAGTAGTCCTCGATTTAATTTGATTCTTTGAATGAAACTTATGTAAATTAGTGTATAATATACTATGATTTTTTGACAGAAACTTGCATTTTGATATGTTTTATAGAAGCTAATTTTCAGATGAATTTTTACATGGACTTCCATCATGAACCTCGCTTGTAACATATATAAATGATCTGAAAAGTTTCTTATAATTGGAACAATCAACTATTTAATTCGACTTTATGACCTTAACTAGAATAACCTAGCGTATACTATTTTTGATTTTTTGACCGAAACTAGCATTTCAAAAACTTTGATAGAATCTAATTTTCAGATGATTTTTCGTATGTACTTCCTTCATAACCTTCCCTCGTAACATATTTAAATGATCTGGAACGTTTTACATCATTACGAGCAGTCCTCTATTAAATTTGCATTTTTGACCAAACTAGTATAAACTAGTGTATAATATACTATGATTTTTTGACCGAAACTTGCATTTCGAAAAGGTTCATATAATCTAATTTTCAAATGATTTTTTGCATGGACTTCCATCATAACCTTCCCTAGTAAAATATGAAAATGAATTGAATATTTTGGTATCATTTCGAGCAGTCCTCGATTTAATTTGATTTTTTGAATGAAACTTATGTAAATTAGTGTATAATATACTATGATTTTTTGACAGAAACTTGCATTTTGATATGTTTTATAGAAGCTAATTTTCAGATGAATTTTTACATGGACTTCCATCATAAACCTCCCTTGTAACATATATAAATGATCTGAAAAGTTTCTTATAATTGGAACAATCATCTATTTAATTCGAATTTTTGACCTAAACTAGAATAAACTAGTGTATACTATTTTTGATTTTTTGACCGAAACATGCATTTCAAAAACTTTGATAGAATCTAATTTTCAGATGATTTTTCGTATGTACTTCAATCATAACCTTCCCTCGTAACATATTTAAATGATCTGGAACGTTTTGCATCATTTCGAGCAGTCCTCTATTAAATTTTCATTTTTGACCAAACTAGTATAAACTAGTGTATAATATACTATGATTTTTTGACCGAAACTTGCATTTCGAAAAGGTTCATATAATCTAATTTTCAAATGATTTATTGCATGGACTTCCATCATAACCTTCCCTAGTAAAATATGAAAATGAATTGAATATTTTGGTATCATTTCGAGTAGTCCTCGATTTAATTTGATTTTTTGAATGAAACTTATGTAAATTAGTGTATAATATACTATGATTTTTTGACAGAAACTTGCATTTTGATATGTTTTATAGAAGCTAATTTTCAGATGAATTTTTACATGGACTTCCATCATAAACCTCCCTTGTAACATATATAAATGATCTGAAAAGTTTCTTATAATTGGAACAATCATCTATTTAATTCGACTTTTTGACCTTAACTAGAATAACCTAGCGTATACTATTTTTGATTTTTTGACCGAAACTAGCATTTCAAAAACTTTGATAGAATCTAATTTTCAGATGATTTTTCGTATGTACTTCCATCATAACCTTCCCTCGTAACATATTTAAATGATCTGGAACGTTTTGCATCATTACGAGCAGTCCTCTATTAAATTTGCATTTTTGACCAAACTAGTATAAACTAGTGTATAATATACTATGATTTTTTGACCGAAACTTGCATTTCGAAAAGGTTCATATAATCTAATTTTCAAATGATTTATTGCATGGACTTCCATCATAACCTTCCCTAGTAAAATATGAAAATGAATTGAATATTTTGGTATCATTTCGAGCAGTCCTCGATTTAATTTGATTTTTTGAATGAAACTTATGTAAATTAGTGTATAATATACTATGATTTTTTGACAGAAACTTGCATTTTGATATGTTTTATAGAAGCTAATTTTCAGATGAATTTTTACATGGACTTCCATCATGAACCTCCCTTGTAACATATATAAATGATCTGAAAAGTTTCTTATAATTGGAACAATCATCTATTTAATTCGACTTTTTGACCTTAACTAGAATAACCTAGCGTATACTATTTTTGATTTTTTGACCGAAACATGCATTTCAAAAACTTTGATAGAATCTAATTTTCAGATGATTTTTCGTATGTACTTCCTTCATAACCTTCCCTCGTAACATATTTAAATGATCTGGAACGTTTTACATCATTACGAGCAGTCCTCTATTAAATTTGCATTTTTGACCAAACTAGTATAAACTAGTGTATAATATACTATGATTTTTTGACCGAAACTTGCATTTCGAAAAGGTTCATATAATCTAATTTTCAAAGGATTTATTGCATGGACTTCCATCATAACCTTCCCTAGTAAAATATGAAAATGAATTGAATATTTTGGTATCATTTCGAGTAGTCCTCGATTTAATTTGATTCTTTGAATGAAACTTATGTAAATTAGTGTATAATATACTATGATTTTTTGACAAAAACTTGCATTTTGATATGTTTTATAGAAGCTAATTTTCAGATGAATTTTTACATGGACTTCCATCATAAACCTCCCTTGTAACATATATAAATGATCTGAAAAGTTTCTTATAATTGGAACAATCTTCTATTTAATTCGACTTTTTGACCTTAACTAGAATAACCTAGCGTATACTATTTTTGATTTTTTGACCGAAACTAGCATTTCAAAAACTTTGATAGAATCTAATTTTCAGATGATTTTTCGTATGTACTTCCATCATAACCTTCCCTCGTAACATATTTAAATGATCTGGAATGTTTTACATCATTACGAGCAGTCCTCTATTAAATTTGCATTTTTGACCAAACTAGTATAAACTAGTGTATAATATACTATGATTTTTTGACCGAAACTTGCATTTCGAAAAGGTTCATATAATCTAATTTTCAAATGATTTATTGCATGGACTTCCATCATAACGTTCCCTAGTAAAATATGAAAATGAATTGAATATTTTGGTATCATTTCGAGCAGTCCTCGATTTAATTTGATTTTTTGAATGAAACTTATGTAAATTAGTGTATAATATACTATGATTTTTTGACAGAAACTTGCATTTGATAAGTTTTATAGAAGCTAATTTTCAGATGAATTTTTACATGGACTTCCATCATAAACCTCCCTTGTAACATATATAAATGATCTGAAAAGTTTCTTATAATTGGAACAATCATCTATTTAATTCGAATTTTTGACCTAAACTAGAATAAACTAGTGTATACTATTTTTGATTTTTTGACCGAAACTTGCATTTCAAAAACTTTGATAGAATCTAATTTTCAGATGATTTTTCGTATGTACTTCAATCATAACCTTCCCTCGTAACATATTTAAATGATCTGGAACGTTTTGCATCATTTCGAGCAGTCCTCTATTAAATTTGCATTTTTGACCAAACTAGTATAAACTAGTGTATAATATACTATGATTTTTTGACCGAAACTTGCATTTCGAAAAGGTTCATATAATCTAATTTTCAAATAATTTATTGCATGGACTTCCATCATAACCTTCCCTAGTAAAATATGAAAATGAATTGAATATTTTGGTATCATTTCGAGCAGTCCTCGATTTAATTTGATTCTTTGAATGAAACTTATGTAAATTAGTGTATAATATACTATGATTTTTTGACAGAAACTTGCATTTTGATAAGTTTTATAGAAGCTAATTTTCAGATGAATTTTTACATGGACTTACATCATAAACCTCCCTTGTAACATATATAAATGATCTGAAAAGTTTCTTATAATTGGAACAATCATCTATTTAATTCGAATTTTTGACCTTAACTAGAATAAACTAGCGTATACTATTTTTGATTTTTTGACCGAAACTTGCATTTCAAAAACTTTGATAGAATCTAATTTTCAGATGATTTTTCGTATGTACTTCAATCATAACCTTCCCTCGTAACATATTTAAATGATCTGGAACGTTTTGCATCATTACGAGCAGTCCTCTATTAAATTTGCATTTTTGACCAAACTAGTATAAACTAGTGTATAATATACTATGATTTTTTGACCGAAACTTGCATTTCGAAAAGGTTCATATAATCTAATTTTCAAATGATTTATTGCATGGACTTCCATCATAAACTTCCCTAGTAAAATATGAAAATGAATTGAATATTTTGGTATCTTTTCGAGTAGTCCTCGATTTAATTTGATTCTTTGAATGAAACTTATGTAAATTAGTGTATAATATACTATGATTTTTTGACAGAAACTTGCATTTTGATATGTTTTATAGAAGCTAATTTTCAGATGAATTTTTACATGGACTTCCATCATAAACCTCCCTTGTAACATATATAAATGATCTGAAAAGTTTCTTATAATTGGAACAATCATCTATTTAATTCGATTTTATGACCTTAACTAGAATAACCTAGCGTATACTATTTTTGATTTTTTGACCAAAACTAGCATTTCAAAAACTTTGATAGAATCTAATTTTCAGATGATTTTTCGTATGTACTTCCATCATAACCTTCCCTCGTAACATATTTAAATGATCTGGAACGTTTTGCATCATTACGAGCAGTCCTCTATTAAATTTGCATTTTTGACCAAACTAGTATAAACTAGTGTATAATATACTATGAGTTTTTGACCGAAACTTGCATTTCGAAAAGGTTCATATAATCTAATTTTCAAATGATTTATTGCATGGAATTCCATCATAACCTTCCCTAGTAAAATATGAAAATGAATTGAATATTTTGGTATCATTTCGAGCAGTCCTCGATTTAATTTGATTTTTTGAATGAAACTTATGTAAATTAGTGTATAATATACTATGATTTTTTGACAGAAACTTGCATTTGATAAGTTTTATAGAAGCTAATTTTCAGATGAATTTTTACATGGACTTCCATCATAAACCTCCCTTGTAACATATATAAATGATCTGAAAAGTTTCTTATAATTGGAACAATCATCTATTTAATTCGAATTTTTGACCTAAACTAGAATAAACTAGTGTATACTATTTTTGATTTTTTGACCGAAACTTGCATTTCAAAAACTTTGATAGAATCTAATTTTCAGATGATTTTTCGTATGTACTTCAATCATAACCTTCCCTCGTAACATATTTAAATGATCTGGAACGTTTTGCATCATTTCGAGCAGTCCACTATTAAATTTGCATTTTTGACCAAACTAGTATAAACTAGTGTATAATATACTATGCTTTTTTGACCGAAACTTGCATTTCGAAAAGGTTCATATAATCTAATTTTCAAATGATTTATTGCATGGACTTCCATCATAACCTTCCCTAGTAAAATATGAAAATGAATTGAATATTTTGGTATCATTTCGAGTAGTCCTCGATTTAATTTGATTCTTTGAATGAAACTTATGTAAATTAGTGTATAATATACTATGATTTTTTGACAGAAACTTGCATTTTGATATGTTTTATAGAAGCTAATTTTCAGATGAATTTTTACATGGACTTCCATCATAAACCTCCCTGGTAACATATATAAATGATCTGAAAAGTTTCTTATAATTGGAACAATCATCTATTTAATTCGACTTTATGACCTTATCTAGAATAACCTAGCGTATACTATTTTTGATTTTTTGACCAAAACTAGCAATTCAAAAACTTTGATAGAATCTAATTTTCAGATGATTTTTCGTATGTACTTCCATCATAACCTTCCCTCGTAACATATTTAAATGATCTGGAACGTTTTGCATCATTACGAGCAGTCCTCTATTAAATTTGCATTTTTGACCAAACTAGTATAAACTAGTGTATAATATACTATGATTTTTTGACCGAAACTTGCATTTCGAAAAGGTTCATATAATCTAATTTTCAAATGATTTATTGCATGGACTTCCATCATAACGTTCCCTAGTAAAATATGAAAATGAATTGAATATTTTGGTATCATTTCGAGCAGTCCTCGATTTAATTTGATTTTTTGAATGAAACTTATGTAAATTAGTGTATAATATACTATGATTTTTTGACAGAAACTTGCATTTGATAAGTTTTATAGAAGCTAATTTTCAGATGAATTCTTACATGGACTTCCATCATAAACCTCCCTTGTAACATATATAAATGATCTGAAAAGTTTCTTATAATTGGAACAATCATCTATTTAATTCGAATTTTTGACCTAAACTAGAATAAACTAGTGTATACTATTTTTGATTTTTTGACCGAAACTTGCATTTCAAAAACTTTGATAGAATCTAATTTTCAGATGATTTTTCGTATGTACTTCAATCATAACCTTCCCTCGTAACATATTTAAATGATCTGGAACGTTTTGCATCATTTCGAGCAGTCCTCTATTAAATTTGCATTTTTGACCAAACTAGTATAAACTAGTGTATAATATACTATAATTTTTTGACCGAAACTTGCATTTCTAAAAGGTTCATATATTCTAATTTTCAAATAATTTATTGCATGGACTTCCATCATAACCTTCCCTAGTAAAATATGAAAATGAATTGAATATTTTGGTATCATTTCGAGCAGTCCTCGATTTAATTTGATTCTTTGAATGAAACTTATGTAAATTAGTGTATAATATACTATGATTTTTTGACAGAAACTTGCATTTTGATAAGTTTTATAGAAGCTAATTTTCAGATGAATTTTTACATGGACTTCCATCATAAACCTCCCTTGTAACATATATAAATGATCTGAAAGGTTTCTTATAATTGGAACAATCATCTATTTAATTCGAATTTTTGACCTAAACTAGAATAAACTAGTGTATACTATTTTTGATTTTTTGACCGAAACTTGCATTTCAAAAACTTTGATAGAATCTAATTTTCAGATGATTTTTCGTATGTACTTCAATCATAACCTTCCCTCGTAACATATTTAAATGATCTGGAACGTTTTGCATCATTTCGAGCAGTCCTCTATTAAATTTGCATTTTTGACCAAACTAGTATAAACTAGTGTAAAATATACTATGATTTTTTGACCGAAACTTGCATTTCGAAAAGGTTCATATAATCTAATTTTCAAATGATTTATTGCATGGACTTCAATCATAACCTTCCCTAGTAAAATATGAAAATGAATTGAATATTTTGGTATCATTTCGAGTAGTCCTCGATTTAATTTGATTTTTTGAATGAAACTTATGTAAATTAGTGTATAATATACTATGATTTTTTGACAAAAACTTGCATTTTGATATGTTTTATAGAAGCTAATTTTCAGATGAATTTTTACATGGACTTCCATCATAAACCTCCCTTGTAACATATATAAATGATCTGAAAAGTTTCTTATAATTGGAACAATCTTCTATTTAATTCGACGTTTTGACCTTAACTAGAATAACCTAGCGTATACTATTTTTGATTTTTTGACCGAAACTAGCATTTCAAAAACTTTGATGGAATCTAATTTTCAGATGATTTTTCGTATGTACTTCCATCATAACCTTCCCTCGTAACATATTTAAATGATCTGGAACGTTTTGCATCATTTCGAGCAGTCCTCTATTAAATTTGCATTTTTGACCAAACTAGTATAAACTAGTGTATAATATACTATAATTTTTTGACCGAAACTTGAATTTCGAAAAGGTTCATATAATCTAATTTTCAAATAATTTATTGCATGGACTTCCATCATAACCTTCCCTAGTAAAATATGAAAATGAATTGAATATTTTGGTATCATTTCGAGCAGTCCTCGATTTAATTTGATTCTTTGAATGAAACTTATGTAAATTAGTGTATAATATACTATGATTTTTTGACAGAAACTTGCATTTTGATAAGTTTTATAGAAGCTAATTTTCAGATGAATTTTTACATGGACTTCCATCATAAACCTCCCTTGTAACATATATAAATGATCTGAAAGGTTTCTTATAATTGGAACAATCATCTATTTAATTCGAATTTTTGACCTAAACTAGAATAAACTAGTGTATACTATTTTTGATTTTTTGACCGAAACTTGCATTTCAAAAACTTTGATAGAATCTAATTTTCAGATGATTTTTCGTATGTACTTCAATCATAACCTTCCCTCGTAACATATTTAAATGATCTGGAACGTTTTGCATCATTTCGAGCAGTCCTCTATTAAATTTGCATTTTTGACCAAACTAGTATAAACTAGTGTAAAATATACTATGATTTTTTGACCGAAACTTGCATTTCGAAAAGGTTCATATAATCTAATTTTCAAATGATTTATTGCATGGACTTCCATCATAACCATCCCTAGTAAAATATGAAAATGAATTGAATATTTTGGTATCATTTCGAGTAGTCCTCGATTTAATTTGATTTTTTGAATGAAACTTATGTAAATTAGTGTATAATATACTATGATTTTTTGACAAAAACTTGCATTTTGATATGTTTTATAGAAGCTAATTTTCAGATGAATTTTTACATGGACTTCCATCATAAACCTCCCTTGTAACATATATAAATGATCTGAAAAGTTTCTTATAATTGGAACAATCTTCTATTTAATTCGACTTTTTGACCTTAACTAGAATAACCTAGCGTATACTATTTTTGATTTTTTGACCGAAACTAGCATTTCAAAAACTTTGATGGAATCTAATTTTCAGATGATTTTTCGTATGTACTTCCATCATAACCTTCCCTCGTAACATATTTAAATGATCTGGAATGTTTTACATCATTACGAGCAGTCCTCTATTAAATTTGCATTTTTGACCAAACTAGTATAAACTAGTGTATAATATACTATGATTTTTTGACCGAAACTTGCATTTCGAAAAGGTTCATATAATCTAATTTTCAAATGATTTATTGCATGGACTTCCATCATAACCTTCCCTAGTAAAATATGAAAATGAATTGAATATTTTGGTATCATTTCGAGCAGTCCTCGATTTAATTTGATTTTTTGAATGAAACTTATGTAAATTAGTGTATAATATACTATGATTTTTTGACAGAAACTTGCATTTGATAAGTTTTATAGAAGCTAATTTTCAGATGAATTTTTACATGGACTTCCATCATAAACCTCCCTTGTAACATATATAAATGATCTGAAAAGTTTCTTATAATTGGAACAATCATCTATTTAATTCGAATTTTTGACCTAAACTAGAATAAACTAGTGTATACTATTTTTGATTTTTTGACCGAAACTTGCATTTCAAAAACTTTGATAGAATCTAATTTTCAGATGATTTTTCGTATGTACTTCAATCATAACCTTCCCTCGTAACATATTTAAATGATCTGGAACGTTTTGCATCATTTCGAGCAGTCCACTATTAAATTTGCATTTTTGACCAAACTAGTATAAACTAGTGTATAATATACTATGATTTTTTGACCGAAACTTGCATTTCGAAAAGGTTCATATAATCTAATTTTCAAATGATTTATTGCATGGACTTCCATCATAACCTTCCCTAGTAAAATATGAAAATGAATTGAATATTTTGGTATCATTTCGAGTAGTCCTCGATTTAATTTGATTCTTTGAATGAAACTTATGTAAATTAGTGTATAATATACTATGATTTTTTGACAGAAACTTGCATTTTGATATGTTTTATAGAAGCTAATTTTCAGATGAATTTTTACATGGACTTCCATCATAAACCTCCCTGGTAACATATATAAATGATCTGAAAAGTTTCTTATAATTGGAACAATCATCTATTTAATTCGACTTTATGACCTTATCTAGAATAACCTAGCGTATACTATTTTTGATTTTTTGACCAAAACTAGCATTTCAAAAACTTTGATAGAATCTAATTTTCAGATTATTTTTCGTATGTACTTCCATCATAACCTTCCCTCGTAACATATTTAAATGATCTGGAACGTTTTGCATCATTACGAGCAGTCCTCTATTAAATTTGCATTTTTGACCAAACTAGTGTATAATATACTATGATTTTTTGACCGAAACTTGCATTTCGAAAAGGTTCATATAATCTAATTTTCAAATGATTTATTGCATGGACTTCCATCATAACCTTCCCTAGTAAAATATGAAAATGAATTGAATATTTTGGTATCATTTCGAGCAGTCCTCGATTTAATTTGATTTTTTGAATGAAACTTATGTAAATTAGTGTATAATATACTATGATTTTTTGACAGAAACTTGCATTTGATAAGTTTTATAGAAGCTAATTTTCAGATGAATTTTTACATGGACTTCCATCATAAACCTCCCTTGTAACATATATAAATGATCTGAAAGGTTTCTTATAATTGGAACAATCATCTATTTAATTCGAATTTTTGACCTAAACTAGAATAAACTAGTGTATACTATTTTTGATTTTTTGACCGAAACTTGCATTTCAAAAACTTTGATAGAATCTAATTTTCAGATGATTTTTCGTATGTACTTCAATCATAACCTTCCCTCGTAACATATTTAAATGATCTGGAACGTTTTGCATCATTTCGAGCAGTCCTCTATTAAATTTGCATTTTTGACCAAACTAGTATAAACTAGTGTAAAATATACTATGATTTTTTGACCGAAACTTGCATTTCGAAAAGGTTCATATAATCTAATTTTCAAATGATTTATTGCATGGACTTCCATCATAACCATCCCTAGTAAAATATGAAAATGAATTGAATATTTTGGTATCATTTCGAGTAGTCCTCGATTTAATTTGATTTTTTGAATGAAACTTATGTAAATTAGTGTATAATATACTATGATTTTTTGACAAAAACTTGCATTTTGATATGTTTTATAGAAGCTAATTTTCAGATGAATTTTTACATGGACTTCCATCATAAACCTCCCTTGTAACATATATAAATGATCTGAAAAGTTTCTTATAATTGGAACAATCTTCTATTTAATTCGACTTTTTGACCTTAACTAGAATAACCTAGCGTATACTATTTTTGATTTTTTGACCGAAACTAGCATTTCAAAAACTTTGATGGAATCTAATTTTCAGATGATTTTTCGTATGTACTTCCATCATAACCTTCCCTCGTAACATATTTAAATGATCTGGAATGTTTTACATCATTACGAGCAGTCCTCTATTAAATTTGCATTTTTGACCAAACTAGTATAAACTAGTGTATAATATACTATGATTTTTTGACCGAAACTTGCATTTCGAAAAGGTTCATATAATCTAATTTTCAAATGATTTATTGCATGGACTTCCATCATAACCTTCCCTAGTAAAATATGAAAATGAATTGAATATTTTGGTATCATTTCGAGCAGTCCTCGATTTAATTTGATTTTTTGAATGAAACTTATGTAAATTAGTGTATAATATACTATGATTTTTTGACAGAAACTTGCATTTGATAAGTTTTATAGAAGCTAATTTTCAGATGAATTTTTACATGGACTTCCATCATAAACCTCCCTTGTAACATATATAAATGATCTGAAAAGTTTCTTATAATTGGAACAATCATCTATTTAATTCGAATTTTTGACCTAAACTAGAATAAACTAGTGTATACTATTTTTGATTTTTTGACCGAAACTTGCATTTCAAAAACTTTGATAGAATCTAATTTTCAGATGATTTTTCGTATGTACTTCAATCATAACCTTCCCTCGTAACATATTTAAATGATCTGGAACGTTTTGCATCATTTCGAGCAGTCCACTATTAAATTTGCATTTTTGACCAAACTAGTATAAACTAGTGTATAATATACTATGATTTTTTGACCGAAACTTGCATTTCGAAAAGGTTCATATAATCTAATTTTCAAATGATTTATTGCATGGACTTCCATCATAACCTTCCCTAGTAAAATATGAAAATGAATTGAATATTTTGGTATCATTTCGAGTAGTCCTCGATTTAATTTGATTCTTTGAATGAAACTTATGTAAATTAGTGTATAATATACTATGATTTTTTGACAGAAACTTGCATTTTGATATGTTTTATAGAAGCTAATTTTCAGATGAATTTTTACATGGACTTCCATCATAAACCTCCCTGGTAACATATATAAATGATCTGAAAAGTTTCTTATAATTGGAACAATCATCTATTTAATTCGACTTTATGACCTTATCTAGAATAACCTAGCGTATACTATTTTTGATTTTTTGACCAAAACTAGCATTTCAAAAACTTTGATAGAATCTAATTTTCAGATTATTTTTCGTATGTACTTCCATCATAACCTTCCCTCGTAACATATTTAAATGATCTGGAACGTTTTGCATCATTACGAGCAGTCCTCTATTAAATTTGCATTTTTGACCAAACTAGTATAAACTAGTGTATAATATACTATGATTTTTTGACCGAAACTTGCATTTCGAAAAGGTTCATATAATCTAATTTTCAAATGATTTATTGCATGGACTTCCATCATAACCTTCCCTAGTAAAATATGAAAATGAATTGAATATTTTGGTATCATTTCGAGCAGTCCTCGATTTAATTTGATTTTTTGAATGAAACTTATGTAAATTAGTGTATAATATACTATGATTTTTTGACAGAAACTTGCATTTGATAAGTTTTATAGAAGCTAATTTTCAGATGAATTTTTACATGGACTTCCATCATAAACCTCCCTTGTAACATATATAAATGATCTGAAAAGTTTCTTATAATTGGAACAATCATCTATTTAATTCGAATTTTTGACCTAAACTAGAATAAACTAGTGTATACTATTTTTGATTTTTTGACCGAAACTTGCATTTCAAAAACTTTGATAGAATCTAATTTTCAGATGATTTTTCGTATGTACTTCAATCATAACCTTCCCTCGTAACATATTTAAATGATCTGGAACGTTTTGCATCATTTCGAGCAGTCCACTATTAAATTTGCATTTTTGACCAAACTAGTATAAACTAGTGTATAATATACTATGATTTTTTGACCGAAACTTGCATTTCGAAAAGGTTCATATAATCTAATTTTCAAATGATTTATTGCATGGACTTCCATCATAACCTTCCCTAGTAAAATATGAAAATGAATTGAATATTTTGGTATCATTTCGAGTAGTCCTCGATTTAATTTGATTCTTTGAATGAAACTTATGTAAATTAGTGTATAATATACTATGATTTTTTGACAGAAACTTGCATTTTGATATGTTTTATAGAAGCTAATTTTCAGATGAATTTTTACATGGACTTCCATCATAAACCTCCCTGGTAACATATATAAATGATCTGAAAAGTTTCTTATAATTGGAACAATCATCTATTTAATTCGACTTTATGACCTTATCTAGAATAACCTAGGGTATACTATTTTTGATTTTTTGACCAAAACTAGCATTTCAAAAACTTTGATAGAATCTAATTTTCAGATTATTTTTCGTATGTACTTCCATCATAACCTTCCCTCGTAACATATTTAAATGATCTGGAACGTTTTGCATCATTACGAGCAGTCCTCTATTAAATTTGCATTTTTGACCAAACTAGTATAAACTAGTGTATAATATACTATGATTTTTTGACCGAAACTTGCATTTCGAAAAGGTTCATATAATCTAATTTTCAAATGATTTATTGCATGGACTTCCATCATAACCTTCCCTAGTAAAATATGAAAATGAATTGAATATTTTGGTATCATTTCGAGCAGTCCTCGATTTAATTTGATTTTTTGAATGAAACTTATGTAAATTAGTGTATAATATACTATGATTTTTTGACAGAAACTTGCATTTGATAAGTTTTATAGAAGCTAATTTTCAGATGAATTTTTACATGGACTTCCATCATAAACCTCCCTTGTAACATATATAAATGATCTGAAAAGTTTCTTATAATTGGAACAATCATCTATTTAATTCGAATTTTTGACCTAAACTAGAATAAACTAGTGTATACTATTTTTGATTTTTTGACCGAAACTTGCATTTCAAAAACTTTGATAGAATCTAATTTTCAGATGATTTTTCGTATGTACTTCAATCATAACCTTCCCTCGTAACATATTTAAATGATCTGGAACGTTTTGCATCATTTCGAGCAGTCCACTATTAAATTTGCATTTTTGACCAAACTAGTATAAACTAGTGTATAATATACTATGATTTTTTGACCGAAACTTGCATTTCGAAAAGGTTCATATAATCTAATTTTCAAATGATTTATTGCATGGACTTCCATCATAACCTTCCCTAGTAAAATATGAAAATGAATTGAATATTTTGGTATCATTTCGAGTAGTCCTCGATTTAATTTGATTCTTTGAATGAAACTTATGTAAATTAGTGTATAATATACTATGATTTTTTGACAGAAACTTGCATTTTGATATGTTTTATAGAAGCTAATTTTCAGATGAATTTTTACATGGACTTCCATCATAAACCTCCCTGGTAACATATATAAATGATCTGAAAAGTTTCTTATAATTGGAACAATCATCTATTTAATTCGACTTTATGACCTTATCTAGAATAACCTAGCGTATACTATTTTTGATTTTTTGACCAAAACTAGCATTTCAAAAACTTTGATAGAATCTAATTTTCAGATTATTTTTCGTATGTACTTCCATCATAACCTTCCCTCGTAACATATTTAAATGATCTGGAACGTTTTGCATCATTACGAGCAGTCCTCTATTAAATTTGCATTTTTGACCAAACTAGTATAAACTAGTGTATAATATACTATGATTTTTTGACCGAAACTTGCATTTCGAAAAGGTTCATATAATCTAATTTTCAAATGATTTATTGCATGGACTTCCATCATAACCTTCCCTAGTAAAATATGAAAATGAATTGAATATTTTGGTATCATTTCGAGCAGTCCTCGATTTAATTTGATTTTTTGAATGAAACTTATGTAAATTAGTGTATAATATACTATGATTTTTTGACAGAAACTTGCATTTGATAAGTTTTATAGAAGCTAATTTTCAGATGAATTTTTACATGGACTTCCATCATAAACCTCCCTTGTAACATATATAAATGATCTGAAAAGTTTCTTATAATTGGAACAATCATCTATTTAATTCGAATTTTTGACCTAAACTAGAATAAACTAGTGTATACTATTTTTGATTTTTTGACCGAAACTTGCATTTCAAAAACTTTGATAGAATCTAATTTTCAGATGATTTTTCGTATGTACTTCAATCATAACCTTCCCTCGTAACATATTTAAATGATCTGGAACGTTTTGCATCATTTCGAGCAGTCCACTATTAAATTTGCATTTTTGACCAAACTAGTATAAACTAGTGTATAATATACTATGATTTTTTGACCGAAACTTGCATTTCGAAAAGGTTCATATAATCTAATTTTCAAATGATTTATTGCATGGACTTCCATCATAACCTTCCCTAGTAAAATATGAAAATGAATTGAATATTTTGGTATCATTTCGAGTAGTCCTCGATTTAATTTGATTCTTTGAATGAAACTTATGTAAATTAGTGTATAATATACTATGATTTTTTGACAGAAACTTGCATTTTGATATGTTTTATAGAAGCTAATTTTCAGATGAATTTTTACATGGACTTCCATCATAAACCTCCCTGGTAACATATATAAATGATCTGAAAAGTTTCTTATAATTGGAACAATCATCTATTTAATTCGACTTTATGACCTTATCTAGAATAACCTAGGGTATACTATTTTTGATTTTTTGACCAAAACTAGCATTTCAAAAACTTTGATAGAATCTAATTTTCAGATTATTTTTCGTATGTACTTCCATCATAACCTTCCCTCGTAACATATTTAAATGATCTGGAACGTTTTGCATCATTACGAGCAGTCCTCTATTAAATTTGCATTTTTGACCAAACTAGTATAAACTAGTGTATAATATACTATGATTTTTTGACCGAAACTTGCATTTCGAAAAGGTTCATATAATCTAATTTTCAAATGATTTATTGCATGGACTTCCATCATAACCTTCCCTAGTAAAATATGAAAATGAATTGAATATTTTGGTATCATTTCGAGCAGTCCTCGATTTAATTTGATTTTTTGAATGAAACTTATGTAAATTAGTGTATAATATACTATGATTTTTTGACAGAAACTTGCATTTGATAAGTTTTATAGAAGCTAATTTTCAGATGAATTTTTACATGGACTTCCATCATAAACCTCCCTTGTAACATATATAAATGATCTGAAAAGTTTCTTATAATTGGAACAATCATCTATTTAATTCGAATTTTTGACCTAAACTAGAATAAACTAGTGTATACTATTTTTGATTTTTTGACCGAAACTTGCATTTCAAAAACTTTGATAGAATCTAATTTTCAGATGATTTTTCGTATGTACTTCAATCATAACCTTCCCTCGTAACATATTTAAATGATCTGGAACGTTTTGCATCATTTCGAGCAGTCCACTATTAAATTTGCATTTTTGACCAAACTAGTATAAACTAGTGTATAATATACTATGATTTTTTGACCGAAACTTGCATTTCGAAAAGGTTCATATAATCTAATTTTCAAATGATTTATTGCATGGACTTCCATCATAACCTTCCCTAGTAAAATATGAAAATGAATTGAATATTTTGGTATCATTTCGAGTAGTCCTCGATTTAATTTGATTCTTTGAATGAAACTTATGTAAATTAGTGTATAATATACTATGATTTTTTGACAGAAACTTGCATTTTGATATGTTTTATAGAAGCTAATTTTCAGATGAATTTTTACATGGACTTCCATCATAAACCTCCCTGGTAACATATATAAATGATCTGAAAAGTTTCTTATAATTGGAACAATCATCTATTTAATTCGACTTTATGACCTTATCTAGAATAACCTAGCGTATACTATTTTTGATTTTTTGACCAAAACTAGCATTTCAAAAACTTTGATAGAATCTAATTTTCAGATTATTTTTCGTATGTACTTCCATCATAACCTTCCCTCGTAACATATTTAAATGATCTGGAACGTTTTGCATCATTACGAGCAGTCCTCTATTAAATTTGCATTTTTGACCAAACTAGTATAAACTAGTGTATAATATACTATGATTTTTTGACCGAAACTTGCATTTCGAAAAGGTTCATATAATCTAATTTTCAAATGATTTATTGCATGGACTTCCATCATAACCTTCCCTAGTAAAATATGAAAATGAATTGAATATTTTGGTATCATTTCGAGCAGTCCTCGATTTAATTTGATTTTTTGAATGAAACTTATGTAAATTAGTGTATAATATACTATGATTTTTTGACAGAAACTTGCATTTGATAAGTTTTATAGAAGCTAATTTTCAGATGAATTTTTACATGGACTTCCATCATAAACCTCCCTTGTAACATATATAAATGATCTGAAAAGTTTCTTATAATTGGAACAATCATCTATTTAATTCGAATTTTTGACCTAAACTAGAATAAACTAGTGTATACTATTTTTGATTTTTTGACCGAAACTTGCATTTCAAAAACTTTGATAGAATCTAATTTTCAGATGATTTTTCGTATGTACTTCAATCATAACCTTCCCTCGTAACATATTTAAATGATCTGGAACGTTTTGCATCATTTCGAGCAGTCCACTATTAAATTTGCATTTTTGACCAAACTAGTATAAACTAGTGTATAATATACTATGATTTTTTGACCGAAACTTGCATTTCGAAAAGGTTCATATAATCTAATTTTCAAATGATTTATTGCATGGACTTCCATCATAACCTTCCCTAGTAAAATATGAAAATGAATTGAATATTTTGGTATCATTTCGAGTAGTCCTCGATTTAATTTGATTCTTTGAATGAAACTTATGTAAATTAGTGTATAATATACTATGATTTTTTGACAGAAACTTGCATTTTGATATGTTTTATAGAAGCTAATTTTCAGATGAATTTTTACATGGACTTCCATCATAAACCTCCCTGGTAACATATATAAATGATCTGAAAAGTTTCTTATAATTGGAACAATCATCTATTTAATTCGACTTTATGACCTTATCTAGAATAACCTAGGGTATACTATTTTTGATTTTTTGACCAAAACTAGCATTTCAAAAACTTTGATAGAATCTAATTTTCAGATTATTTTTCGTATGTACTTCCATCATAACCTTCCCTCGTAACATATTTAAATGATCTGGAACGTTTTGCATCATTACGAGCAGTCCTCTATTAAATTTGCATTTTTGACCAAACTAGTATAAACTAGTGTATAATATACTATGATTTTTTGACCGAAACTTGCATTTCGAAAAGGTTCATATAATCTAATTTTCAAATGATTTATTGCATGGACTTCCATCATAACCTTCCCTAGTAAAATATGAAAATGAATTGAATATTTTGGTATCATTTCGAGCAGTCCTCGATTTAATTTGATTTTTTGAATGAAACTTATGTAAATTAGTGTATAATATACTATGATTTTTTGACAGAAACTTGCATTTGATAAGTTTTATAGAAGCTAATTTTCAGATGAATTTTTACATGGACTTCCATCATAAACCTCCCTTGTAACATATATAAATGATCTGAAAAGTTTCTTATAATTGGAACAATCATCTATTTAATTCGAATTTTTGACCTAAACTAGAATAAACTAGTGTATACTATTTTTGATTTTTTGACCGAAACTTGCATTTCAAAAACTTTGATAGAATCTAATTTTCAGATGATTTTTCGTATGTACTTCAATCATAACCTTCCCTCGTAACATATTTAAATGATCTGGAACGTTTTGCATCATTTCGAGCAGTCCTCTATTAAATTTGCATTTTTGACCAAACTACTATAAACTAGTGTATAATATACTATGATTTTTTGACCGAAACTTGCATTTCGAAAAGGTTCATATAATCTAATTTTCAAATAATTTATTGCATGGACTTCCATCATAACCTTCCCTAGTAAAATATGAAAATGAATTGAATATTTTGGTATCATTTCGAGCAGTCCTCGAATTAATTTGATTCTTTGAATGAAACTTATGTAAATTAGTGTATAATATACTATGATTTTTTGACAGAAACTTGCATTTTGATATGTTTTATAGAAGCTAATTTTCAGATGAATTTTTACATGGACTTCCATCATAAACCTCCCTTGTAACATATATAAATGATCTGAAAAGTTTCTTATAATTGGAACAATCATCTATTTAATTCGACTTTTTGACCATAACTAGAATAACCTAGCGTATAATATTTTTGATTTTTTGACCAAAACTAGCATTTCAAAAACTTTGATAGAATCTAATTTTCAGATGATTTTTCGTATGTACTTCCATCATAACCTTCCCTCGTAACATATTTAAATGATCTGGAACGTTTTGCATCATTACGAGCAGTCCTCTATTAAATTTGCATTTTTGACCAAACTAGTATAAACTAGTGTATAATATACTATGATTTTTTGACCGAAACTTGCATTTCGAAAAGGTTCATATAATCTAATTTTCAAAGGATTTATTGCATGGACTTCCATCATAACCTTCCCTAGTAAAATATGAAAATGAATTGAATATTTTGGTATCATTTCGAGCAGTCCTCGATTTAGTTTGATTTTTTGAATGAAACTTATGTAAATTAGTGTATAATATACTATGATTTTTTGACAGAAACTTGCATTTGATAAGTTTTATAGAAGCTAATTTTCAGATGAATTTTTACATGGACTTCCATCATAAACCTCCCTTGTAACATATATAAATGATCTGAAAAGTTTCTTATAATTGGAACAATCATCTATTTAATTCGAATTTTTGACCTAAACTAGAATAAACTAGTGTATACTATTTTTGATTTTTTGACCGAAACTTGCATTTCAAAAACTTTGATAGAATCTAATTTTCAGATGATTTTTCGTATGTACTTCAATCATAACCTTCCCTCGTAACATATTTAAATGATCTGGAACGTTTTGCATCATTTCGAGCAGTCCACTATTAAATTTGCATTTTTGACCAAACTAGTATAAACTAGTGTATAATATACTATGATTTTTTGACCGAAACTTGCATTTCGAAAAGGTTCATATAATCTAATTTTCAAATGATTTATTGCATGGACTTCCATCATAACCTTCCCTAGTAAAATATGAAAATGAATTGAATATTTTTGTATCATTTCGAGTAGTCCTCGATTTAATTTGATTCTTTGAATGAAACTTATGTAAATTAGTGTATAATATACTATGATTTTTTGACAGAAACTTGCATTTTGATATGTTTTATAGAAGCTAATTTTCAGATGAATTTTTACATGGACTTCCATCATAAACCTCCCTGGTAACATATATAAATGATCTGAAAAGTTTCTTATAATTGGAACAATCATCTATTTAATTCGACTTTATGACCTTATCTAGAATAACCTAGCGTATACTATTTTTGATTTTTTGACCAAAACTAGCATTTTAAAAACTTTGATAGAATCTAATTTTCAGATGATTTTTCGTATGTACTTCCATCATAACCTTCCCTCGTAACATATTTAAATGATCTTGAACGTTTTGCATCATTACGAGCAGTCCTCTATTAAATTTGCATTTTTGACCAAACTAGTATAAACTAGTGTATAATATACTATGATTTTTTGACCGAAACTTGCATTTCGAAAAGGTTCATATAATCTAATTTTCAAATGATTTATTGCATGGACTTCCATCATAACCTTCCCTAGTAAAATATGAAAATGAATTGAATATTTTGGTATCATTTCGAGCAGTCCTCGATTTAATTTGATTTTTTGAATGAAACTTATGTAAATTAGTGTATAATATACTATGATTTTTTGACAGAAACTTGCATTTGATAAGTTTTATAGAAGCTAATTTTCAGATGAATTTTTACATGGACTTCCATCATAAACCTCCCTTGTAACATATATAAATGATCTGAAAAGTTTCTTATAATTGGAACAATCATCTATTTAATTCGAATTTTTGACCTAAACTAGAATAAACTAGTGTATACTATTTTTGATTTTTTGACCGAAACTTGCATTTCAAAAATTTTGATAGAATCTAATTTTCAGATGATTTTTCGTATGTACTTCAATCATAACCTTCCCTCGTAACATATTTAAATGATCTGGAACGTTTTGCATCATTTCGAGCAGTCCTCTATTAAATTTGCATTTTTGACCAAACTAGTATAAACTAGTGTATAATATACTATGATTTTTTGACCGAAACTTGCATTTCGAAAAGGTTCATATAATCTAATTTTCAAATAATTTATTGCATGGACTTCCATCATAACCTTCCCTAGTAAAATATGAAAATGAATTGAATATTTTGGTATCATTTCGAGCAGTCCTCGATTTAATTTGATTCTTTGAATGAAACTTATGTAAATTAGTGTATAATATACTATGATTTTTTGACAGAAACTTGCATTTTGATATGTTTTATAGAAGCTAATTTTCAGATGAATTTTTACATGGACTTCCATCATAAACCTCCCTTGTAACATATATAAATGATCTGAAAAGTTTCTTATAATTGGAACAATCATCTATTTAATTCGACTTTTTGACCTTAACTAGAATAACCTAGCGTATAATATTTTTGAATTTTTGACCAAAACTAGCATTTCAAAAACATTGATAGTATCTAATTTTCAGATGATTTTTCGTATGTACTTCCATCATAACCTTCCCTCGTAACATATTTAAATGATCTGGAACGTTTTGCATCATTACGAGCAGTCCTCTATTAAATTTGCATTTTTGACCAAACTAGTATAAACTAGTGTATAATATACTATGATTTTTTGACCGAAACTTGCATTTCGAAAAGGTTCATATAATCTAATTTTCAAATGATTTATTGCATGGACTTCCATCATAACCTTCCCTAGTAAAATATGAAAATGAATTGAATATTTTTGTATCATTTCGAGTAGTCCTCGATTTAATTTGATTCTTTGAATGAAACTTATGTAAATTAGTGTATAATATACTATGATTTTTTGACAGAAACTTGCATTTTGATATGTTTTATAGAAGCTAATTTTCAGATGAATTTTTACATGGACTTCCATCATAAACCTCCCTGGTAACATATATAAATGATCTGAAAAGTTTCTTATAATTGGAACAATCATCTATTTAATTCGACTTTATGACCTTATCTAGAATAACCTAGCGTATACTATTTTTGATTTTTTGACCAAAACTAGCATTTTAAAAACTTTGATAGAATCTAATTTTCAGATGATTTTTCGTATGTACTTCCATCATAACCTTCCCTCGTAACATATTTAAATGATCTGGAACGTTTTGCATCATTACGAGCAGTCCTCTATTAAATTTGCATTTTTGACCAAACTAGTATAAACTAGTGTATAATATACTATGATTTTTTGACCGAAACTTGCATTTCGAAAAGGTTCATATAATCTAATTTTCAAATGATTTATTGCATGGACTTCCATCATAACCTTCCCTAGTAAAATATGAAAATGAATTGAATATTTTGGTATCATTTCGAGCAGTCCTCGATTTAATTTGATTTTTTGAATGAAACTTATGTAAATTAGTGTATAATATACTATGATTTTTTGACAGAAACTTGCATTTGATAAGTTTTATAGAAGCTAATTTTCAGATGAATTTTTACATGGACTTCCATCATAAACCTCCCTTGTAACATATATAAATGATCTGAAAAGTTTCTTATAATTGGAACAATCATCTATTTAATTCGAATTTTTGACCTAAACTAGAATAAACTAGTGTATACTATTTTTGATTTTTTGACCGAAACTTGCATTTCAAAAATTTTGATAGAATCTAATTTTCAGATGATTTTTCGTATGTACTTCAATCATAACCTTCCCTCGTAACATATTTAAATGATCTGGAACGTTTTGCATCATTTCGAGCAGTCCTCTATTAAATTTGCATTTTTGACCAAACTAGTATAAACTAGTGTATAATATACTATGATTTTTTGACCGAAACTTGCATTTCGAAAAGGTTCATATAATCTAATTTTCAAATAATTTATTGCATGGACTTCCATCATAACCTTCCCTAGTAAAATATGAAAATGAATTGAATATTTTGGTATCATTTCGAGCAGTCCTCGATTTAATTTGATTTTTTGAATGAAACTTATGTAAATTAGTGTATAATATACTATGATTTTTTGACAGAAACTTGCATTTTGATATGGTTTATAGAAGCTAATTTTCAGATGAATTTTTACATGGACTTCCATCATAAACCTCCATTGTAACATATATAAATGATCTGAAAAGTTTCTTATAATTGGAACAATCATCTATTTAATTCGACTTTTTGACCTTAACTAGAATAACCTAGCGTATAATATTTTTGAATTTTTGACCAAAACTAGCATTTCAAAAACATTGATAGAATCTAATTTTCAGATGATTTTTCGTATGTACTTCCATCATAACCTTCCCTCGTAACATATTTAAATGATCTGGAACGTTTTGCATCATTACGAGCAGTCCTCTATTAAATTTGCATTTTTGACCAAACTAGTATAAACTAGTGTATAATATACTATGATTTTTTGACCGAAACTTGCATTTCGAAAAGGTTCATATAATCTAATTTTCAAATGATTTATTGCATGGACTTCCATCATAACCTTCCCTAGTAAAATATGAAAATGAATTGAATATTTTGGTATCATTTCGAGCAGTCCTAGATTTAATTTGATTTTTTGAATGAAACTTATGTAAATTAGTGTATAATATACTATGATTTTTTGACAGAAACTTGCATTTGATAAGTTTTATAGAAGCTAATTTTCAGATGAATTTTTACATGGACTTCCATCATAAACCTCCCTTGTAACATATATAAATGATCTGAAAAGTTTCTTATAATTGGAACAATCATCTATTTAATTCGAATTTTTGACCTAAACTAGAATAAACTAGTGTATACTATTTTTGATTTTTTGACCGAAACTTGCATTTCAAAAACTTTGATAGAATCTAATTTTCAGATGATTTTTCGTATGTACTTCAATCATAACCTTCCCTCGTAACATATTTAAATGATCTGGAACGTTTTGCATCATTTCGAGCAGTCCTCTATTAAATTTGCATTTTTGACCAAACTAGTATAAACTAGTGTATAATATACTATGATTTTTTGACCGAAACATGCATTTCGAAAAGGTTCATATAATCTAATTTTCAAATGATTTATTGCATGGACTTCCATCATAACCTTCCCTAGTAAAATATGAAAATGAATTGAATATTTTGGTATCATTTCGAGTAGTCCTCGATTTAATTTGATTCTTTGAATGAAACTTATGTAAATTAGTGTATAATATACTATGATTTTTTGACAGAAACTTGCATTTTGATATGTTTTATAGAAGCTAATTTTCAGATGAATTTTTACATGGACTTCCATCATAAACCTCCCTTGTAACATATATAAATGATCTGAAAAGTTTCTTATAATTGGAACAATCATCTATTTAATTCGACTTTATGACCTTATCTAGAATAACCTAGCGTATACTATTTTTGATTTTTTCACCAAAACTAGCATTTCAAAAACTTTGATAGAATCTAATTTTCAGATGATTTTTCGTATGTACTTCCATCATAACCTTCCCTCGTAACATATTTAAATGATCTGGAACGTTTTGCATCATTTCGAGCAGTCCTCTATTAAATTTGCATTTTTGACCAAACTAGTATAAACTAGTGTATAATATACTATGATTTTTTGACCGAAACTTGCATTTCGAAAAGGTTCATATAATCTAATTTTCAAATGATTTATTGCATGGACTTCCATCATAACCTTCCCTAGTAAAATATGAAAATGAATTGAATATTTTGGTATCATTTTGAGCAGTCCTCGATGTAATTTGATTTTTTGAATGAAACTTATGTAAATTAGTGTATAATATACTATGATTTTTTGACAGAAACTTGCATTTGATAAGTTTTATAGAAGCTAATTTTCAGATGAATTTTTACATGGACTTCCATCATAAACCTCCCTTGTAACATATATAAATGATCTGAAAAGTTTCTAATAATTGGAACAATCATCTATTTAATTCGAATTTTTGACCTAAACTAGAATAAACTAGTGTATACTATTTTTGATTTTTTGACCGAAACTTGCATTTCAAAAACTTTGATAGAATCTAATTTTCAGATGATTTTTCGTATGTACTTCAATCATAACCTTCCCTCGTAACATATTTAAATGATCTGGAACGATTTGCATCATTTCGAGCAGTCCTCTATTAAATTTGCATTTTTGACCAAACTAGTATAAACTAGTGTATAATATACTATGATTTTTTGACCGAAACTTGCATTTCGAAAAGGTTCATATAATCTAATTTTCAAATAATTTATTGCATGGACTTCCATCATAACCTTCCCTAGTAAAATATGAAAATGAATTGAATATTTTGGTATCATTTCGAGCAGTCCTCGATTTAATTTGATTTTTTGAATGAAACTTATGTAAATTAGTGTATAATATACTATGATTTTTTGACAGAAACTTGCATTTGATAAGTTTTATAGAAGCTAATTTTCAGATGAATTTTTACATGGACTTCCATCATAAACCTCCCTTGTAACATATATAAATGATCTGAAAAGTTTCTTATAATTGGAACAATCATCTATTTAGTTCGAATTTTTGACCTAAACTAGAATAAACTAGTGTATACTATTTTTGATTTTTTGACCGAAACTTGCATTTCAAAAACTTTGATAGAATCTAATTTTCAGATGATTTTTCGTATGTACTTCAATCATAACCTTCCCTCGTAACATATTTAAATGATCTGGAACGTTTTGCATCATTTCGAGCAGTCCTCTATTAAATTTGCATTTTTGACCAAACTAGTATAAACTAGTGTATAATATACTATGATTTTTTGACCGAAACTTGCATTTCTAAAAGGTTCATATAATCTAATTTTCAAATGATTTATTGCATGGACTTCTATCATAACCTTCCCTAGTAAAATATGAAAATGAATTGAATATTTTGGTATCATTTCGAGTAGTCCTCGATTTAATTTGATTTTTTGAATGAAACTTATGTAAATTAGGGTATAATATACTATGATTTTTTGACAGAAACTTGCATTTTGATATGTTTTATAGAAGCTAATTTTCAGATGAATTTTTACATGGACTTCCATCATAAACCTCCCTTGTAACATATATAAATGATCTGAAAAGTTTCTTATAATTGGAACAATCATCTATTTAATTCGACTTTTTGACCTTAACTAGAATAACCTAGCGTATACTATTTTTGATTTTTTGACCGAAACTAGCATTTCAAAAACATTGATAGAATCTAATTTTCAGATGATTTTTCGTATGTACTTCCATCATAACCTTCCCTCATAACATATTTAAATGATCTGGAACGTTTTACATCATTACGAGCAGTCCTCTATTAAATTTGCATTTTTGACCAAACTAGTATAAACTAGTGTATAATATACTATGATTTTTTGACCGAAACTTGCATTTCTAAAAGGTTCATATAATCTAATTTTCAAATGATTTATTGCATGGACTTCTATCATAACCTTCCATAGTAAAATATGAAAATGAATTGAATATTTTGGTATCATTTCGAGTAGTCCTCGATTTAATTTGATTTTTTGAATGAAACTTATGTAAATTAGGGTATAATATACTATGATTTTTTGACAGAAACTTGCATTTTGATATGTTTTATAGAAGCTAATTTTCAGATGAATTTTTACATGGACTTCCATCATAAACCTCCCTTGTAACATATATAAATGATCTGAAAAGTTTCTTATAATTGGAACAATCATCTATTTAATTCGACTTTTTGACCATAACTAGAATAACCTAGCGTATACTATTTTTGATTTTTTGACCGAAACTAGCATTTCAAAAACTATGATAGAATCTAATTTTCAGATGATTTTTCATATGTACTTCCATCATAACCTTCCCTCGTAACATATTTAAATGATCTGGAACGTTTTACATCTTTACGAGCAGTCCTCTATTAAATTTGCATTTTTGACCAAACTAGTATAAACTAGTGTATAATATACTATGATTTTTTGACCGAAACTTGCATTTCGAAAAGGTTCATATAATCTAATTTTCAAATGATTTATTGCATGGACTTCCATCACAACCTTCCCTAGTAAAATATGAAAATGAATTGAATATTTTGGTATCATTTCGAGCAGTCCTCGATTTAATTTGATTTTTTGAATGAAACTTATGTAAATTAGTGTATAATATACTATGATTTTTTGACAGAAACTTGCATTTTGATAAGTTTTATAGAAGCTAATATTCAGATAAATTTTTACATGGACTTCCATCATAAACCTCCCTTGTAACATATATAAATGATCTGAAAAGTTTCTTATAATTGGAACAATCATCTATTTAATTCGAATTTTTGACCTAAACTAGAATAAACTAGTGTATACTATTTTTGATTTTTTGACCGAAACTTGCATTTCAAAAACTTTGATAGAATCTAATTTTCAGATGATTTTTCGTATGTACTTCAATCATAACCTTCCATCGTAACATATTTAAATGATCTGGAACGTTTTGCATCATTTCGAGCAGTCCTCTATTAAATTTGCATTTTTGACCAAACTAGTATAAACTAGTGTATAATATACTATGATTTTTTGACCGAAACTTGCATTTCGAAAAGGTTCATATAATCTAATTTTCAAATGATTTATTGCATGGACTTCTATCATAACCTTCCCTAGTAAAATATGAAAATGAATTGAATATTTTGGTATCATTTCGAGTAGTCCTCGATTTAATTTGATTTTTTGAATGAAACTTATGTAAATTAGTGTATAATATACTATGATTTTTTGACAGAAACTTGCATTTGATAAGTTTTATAGAAGCTAATTTTCAGATGAATTTTTACATGGACTTCCATCATAAACCTCCCTTGTAACATATATAAATGATCTGAAAAGTTTCTTATAATTGGAACAATCATCTATTTAATTCGAATTTTTGACCTAAACTAGAATAAACTAGTGTATACTATTTTTGATTTTTTGACCGAAACTTGCATTTCAAAAACTTTGATAGAATCTAATTTTCAGATGATTTTTCGTATGTACTTCAATCATAACCTTCCATCGTAACATATTTAAATGATCTGGAACGTTTTGCATCATTTCGAGCAGTCCTCTATTAAATTTGCATTTTTGACCAAACTAGTATAAACTAGTGTATAATATACTATGATTTTTTGACCGAAACTTGCATTTCGAAAAGGTTCATATAATCTAATTTTCAAATGATTTATTGCATGGACTTCTATCATAACCTTCCCTAGTAAAATATGAAAATGAATTGAATATTTTGGTATCATTTCGAGTAGTCCTCGATTTAATTTGATTTTTTGAATGAAACTTATGTAAATTAGTGTATAATATACTATGATTTTTTGACAGAAACTTGCATTTTGATATGTTTTATAGAAGCTAATTTTCAGATGAATTTTTACATGGACTTCCATCATAAACCTCCCTTGTAACATATATAAATGATCTGAAAAGTTTCTTATAATTGGAACAATCATCTATTTAATTCGACTTTTTGACCTTAACTAGAATAACCTAGCGTATACTATTTTTGATTTTTTGACCGAAACTAGCATTTCAAAAACTTTGATAGAATCTAATTTTCAGATGATTTTTCGTATGTACTTCCATCATAACCTTCCCTCGTAACATATTTAAATGATCTGGAACGTTTTGCATCATTACGAGCAGTCCTCTATTAAATTTGCATTTTTGACCAAACTAGTATAAACTAGTGTATAATATACTATGATTTTTTGACCGAAACTTGCATTTCGAAAAGGTTCATATAATCTAATTTTCAAATGATTTATTGCATGGACTTCCATCATAACCTTCCCTAGTAAAATATGAAAATGAATTGAATATTTTGGTATCATTTCGAGCAGTCCTCGATTTAATTTGATTTTTTGAATGAAACTTATGTAAATTAGTGTATAATATACTATGATTTTTTGACAGAAACTTGCATTTTGATAAGTTTTATAGAAGCTAATATTCAGATGAATTTTTACATGGACTTCCATCATAAACCTCCCTTGTAACATATATAAATGATCTGAAAAGTTTCTTATAATTGGAACAATCATCTATTTAATTCGAATTTTTGACCTTAACTAGAATAAACTAGCATATACTATTTTTGATTTTTTGACCGAAACTTGCATTTCAAAAACTTTGATAGAATCTAATTTTCAGATGATTATTCGTATGTACTTCCATCATAACCTTCCCTCGTAACATATTTAAATGATCTGGAACGTTTTGCATCATTACGAGCAGTCCTCTATTAAATTTGCATTTTTGACCAAACTAGTATAAACTAGTGTATAATATACTATGATTTTTTGACCGAAACTTGCATTTCGAAAAGGTTCATATAATATAATTTTCAAATGATTTATTCCATGGACTTCCATCATAACCTTCCCTAGTAAAATATGAAAATGAATTGAATATTTTGGTATCATTTCGAGCAGTCCTCGATTTAATTTGATTTTTTGAATGAAACTTATGTAAATTAGTGTATAATATACTATGATTTTTTGACAGAAACTTGCATTTGATAAGTTTTATAGAAGCTAATTTTCAGATGAATTTTTACATGGACTTCCATCATAAACCTCCCTTGTAACATATATAAATGATCTGAAAAGTTTCTTATAATTGGAACAATCATCTATTTAATTCGACTTTTTGACCTTAACTAGAATAACCTAGCGTATACTATTTTTGATTTTTTGACCGAAACTAGCATTTCAAAAACTTTGATAGAATCTAATTTTCAGATGATTTTTCGTATGTACTTCCATCATAACCTTCCCTCATAACATATTTAAATGATCTGGAACGTTTTACATCATTACGAGCAGTCCTCTATTAAATTTGCATTTTTGACCAAACTAGTATAAACTAGTGTATAATATACTATGATTTTTTGACCGAAACTTGCATTTCGAAAAGGTTCATATAATCTAATTTTCAAATGATTTATTGCATGGACTTCCATCATAACCTTCCCTAGTAAAATATGAAAATGAATTGAATATTTTGGTATCATTTCGAGCAGTCCTCGATTTAATTTGATTTTTTGAATGAAACTTATGTAAATTAGTGTATAATATACTATGATTTTTTGACAGAAACTTGCATTTTGATAAGTTTTATAGAAGCTAATTTTCAGATGAATTTTTACATGGACTTCCATCATAAACCTCCCTTGTAACATATATAAATGATCTGAAAAGTTTCTTATAATTGGAACAATCATCTATTTAATTCGAATTTTTGACCTTAACTAGAATAAACTAGCGTATACTATTTTTGATTTTTTGACCGAAACTTGCATTTCAAAAACTTTGATAGAATCTAATTTTCAGATGATTTTTCGTATGTACTTCAATCATAACCTTCTCTCGTAACATATTTAAATGATCTGGAACGTTTTGCATCATTACGAGCAGTCCTCTATTAAATTTGCATTTTTGACCAAACTAGTATAAACTAGTGTATAATATACTATGATTTTTTGACCGAAACTTGCATTTCGAAAAGGTTCATATAATCTAATTTTCAAATGATTTATTCCATGGACTTCCATCATAACCTTCCCTAGTAAAATATGAAAATGAATTGAATATTTTGGTATCATTTCGAGCAGTCCTCGATTTAATTTGATTTTTTGAATGAAACTTATGTAAATTAGTGTATAATATACTATGATTTTTTGACAGAAACTTGCATTTTGATAAGTTTTATACAAGCTAATTTTCAGATGAATTTTTACATGGACTTCCATCATAAACCTCCCTTGTAACATATATAAATGATCTGAAAAGTTTCTTATAATTGGAACAATCATCTATTTAATTCGAATTTTTGACCTTAACTAGAATAAACTAGCGTATACTATTTTTGATTTTTTGACCGAAACTTGCATTTCAAAAACTTTGATAGAATCTAATTTTCAGATGATTTTTCGTATGTACTTCCATCATAACCTTCCCTCGTAACATATTTAAATGATCTGGAACGTTTTGCATCATTACGAGCAGTCCTCTATTAAATTTGCATTTTTGACCAAACTAGTATAAACTAGTGTATAATATACTATGATTTTTTGACCGAAACTTGCATTTCGAAAAGGTTCATATAATCTAATTTTCAAATGATTTATTCCATGGACTTCCATCATAACCTTCCCTAGTAAAATATGAAAATGAATTGAATATTTTGGTATCATTTCGAGCAGTCCTCGATTTAATTTGATTTTTTGAATGAAACTTATGTAAATTAGTGTATAATATACTATGATTTTTTGACAGAAACTTGCGTTTGATATGTTTTATAGAAGCTAATTTTCAGATGAATTTTTACATGGACTTCCATCATAAACCTCCCTTGTAACATATATAAATGATCTGAAAAGTTTCTTATAATTGGAACAATCATCTATTTAATTCGACTTTTTGACCTTAACTAGAATAACCTAGCGTATACTATATTTGATTTTTTGACCGAAACTAGCATTTCAAAAACTTTGATATAATCTAATTTTCAGATGATTTTTCGTATGTACTTCCATCATAACCTTCCCTCGTAACATATTTAAATGATCTGGAACGTTTTACATCATTACGAGCAGTCCTCTATTAAATTTGCATTTTTGACCAAACTAGTATAAACTAGTGTATAATATACTATGATTTTTTGACCGAAACTTGCATTTCGAAAAGGTTCATATAATCTAATTTTCAAATGATTTATTGCATGGGCTTCCATCATAACCTTCCCTAGTAAAATATGAAAATGAATTGAATATTTTGGTATCATTTCGAGCAGTCCTCGATTTAATTTGATTTTTTGAATGAAACTTATGTAAATTAGTGTATAATATACTATGATTTTTTGACAGAAACTTGCATTTGATAAGTTTTATAGAAGCTAATTTTCAGATGAATTTTTACATGGACTTCCATCATAAACCTCCCTTGTAACATATATAAATGATCTGAAAAGTTTCTTATAATTGGAACAATCATCTATTTAATTCGAATTTTTGACCTAAACTAGAATAAACTAGTGTATACTATTTTTGATTTTTTGACCGAAACTTGCATTTCAAAAACTTTGATAGAATCTAATTTTCAGATGATTTTTCGTATGTACTTCAATCATAACCTTCCCTCGTAACATATTTAAATGATCTGGAACGTTTTGCATCATTTCGAGCAGTCCTCTATTAAATTTCATTTTTTACCAAACTAGTATTAACTAGTGTATAATATACTATGATTTTTTGACCGAAACTTGCATTTCGAAAAGGTTCATATAATCTAATTTTCAAATGATTTATTGCATGGACTTCTATCATAACCTTCCCTAGTAAAATATGAAAATGAATTGAATATTTTGGTATCATTTCGAGTAGTCCTCGATTTAATTTGATTTTTTGAATGAAACTTATGTAAATTAGTGTATAATATACTATGATTTTTTGACAGAAACTTGCATTTTGATATGTTTTATAGAAGCTAATTTTCAGATGAATTTTTACATGGACTTCCATCATAAACCTCCCTTGTAACATATATAAATGATCTGAAAAGTTTCTTATAATTGGAATAATCATCTATTTAATTCGACTTTTTGACCTTAACTAGAATAACCTAGCGTATACTATTTTTGATTTTTTGACCGAAACTAGCATTTCAAAAACTTGATAGAATCTAATTTTCAGATAATTTTTCATATGTACTTCCATCATAACCTTCCCTCGTAACATATTTAAATGATCTGGAACGTTTTACATCCTTACGAGCAGTCCTCTATTAAATTTGCATTTTTGACCAAACTAGTATAAACTAGTGTATAATATACTATGATTTTTTGACCGAAACTTGCATTTCGAAAAGGTTCATATAATCAAATTTTCAAATGATTTATTGCATGGACTTCCATCATAACCTTCCCTAGTAAAATATGAAAATGAATTGAATATTTTGGTATCATTTCGAGTAGTCCTCGATTTAATTTGATTTTATGAATGAAACTTATGTAAATTAGTGTATAATATACTATGATTTTTTGACAGAAACTTGCATTTTGATATGTTTTATAGAAGCTAATTTTCAGATGAATTTTTACATGGACTTCCATCATAAACCTCCCTTGTAACATATATAAATGATCTGAAAAGTTTCTTATAATTGGAACAATCATCTATTTAATTCGACTTTTTGACCTTAACTAGAATAATCTAGCGTATACTATTTTTTATTTTTTGACCGAAACTAGCATTTCAAAAACTTTGATAGAATCTAATTGTCAGATGATTTTTCGTATGTACTTCCATCATAACCTTCCCACGTAACATATTTAAATGATCTGGAACGTTTTACATCATTACGAGCAGTCCTCTATTAAATTTGCATTTTTGACCAAACTAGTATAAACTAGTGTATAATATACTATGATTTTTTGACCGAAACTTGCATTTCGAAAAGGTTCATATAATCTAATTTTCAAATGATTTATTGCATGGACTTCCATCATAACCTTCCCTAGTAAAATATGAAAATGAATTGAATATTTTGGTATCATTTCGAGCAGTCCTCGATTTAATTTGATTTTTTGAATGAAACTTATGTAAATTAGTGTATAATATACTATGATTTTTTGACAGAAACTTGCATTTGATAAGTTTTATAGCAGCTAATTTTCAGATGAATTTTTACATGGACTTCCATCATAAACCTCCCTTGTAACATATATAAATGATCTGAAAAGTTTCTTATAATTGGAACAATCATCTATTTAATTCGAATTTTTGACCTAAACTAGAATAAACTAGTGTATACTATTTTTGATTTTTTGACCGAAACTTGCATTTCAAAAACTTTGATAGAATCTAATTTTCAGATGATTTTTCGTATGTACTTCAATCATAACCTTCCCTCGTAACATATTTAAATGATCTGGAACGTTTTGCATCATTTCGAGCAGTCCTCTATTAAATTTCATTTTTTACCAAACTAGTATTAACTAGTGTATAATATACTATGATTTTTTGACCGAAACTTGCATTTCGAAAAGGTTCATATAATCTAATTTTCAAATGATTTATTGCATGGACTTCTATCATAACCTTCCCTAGTAAAATATGAAAATGAATTGAATATTTTGGTATCATTTCGAGTAGTCCTCGATTTAATTTGATTTTTTGAATGAAACTTATGTAAATTAGTGTATAATATACTATGATTTTTTGACAGAAACTTGCATTTTGATATGTTTTATAGAAGCTAATTTTCAGATGAATTTTTACATGGACTTCCATCATAAACCTCCCTTGTAACATATATAAATGATCTGAAAAGTTTCTTATAATTGGAATAATCATCTATTTAATTCTACTTTTTGACCTTAACTAGAATAACCTAGCGTATACTATTTTTGATTTTTTGACCGAAACTAGCATTTCAAAAACTTGATAGAATCTAATTTTCAGATAATTTTTCGTATGTACTTCCATCATAACCTTCCCTCGTAACATATTTAAATGATCTGGAACGTTTTACATCCTTACGAGCAGTCCTCTATTAAATTTGCATTTTTGACCAAACTAGTATAAACTAGTGTATAATATACTATGATTTTTTGACCGAAACTTGCATTTCGAAAAGGTTCATATAATCAAATTTTCAAATGATTTATTGCATGGACTTCCATCATAACCTTCCCTAGTAAAATATGAAAATGAATTGAATATTTTGGTATCATTTCGAGTAGTCCTCGATTTAATTTGATTTTATGAATGAAACTTATGTAAATTAGTGTATAATATACTATGATTTTTTGACAGAAACTTGCATTTTGATATGTTTTATAGAAGCTAATTTTCAGATGAATTTTTACATGGACTTCCATCATAAACCTCCCTTGTAACATATATAAATGATCTGAAAAGTTTCTTATAATTGGAACAATCATCTATTTAATTCGACTTTTTGACCTTAACTAGAATAACCTAGCGTATACTATATTTGATTTTTTGACCGAAACTAGCATTTCAAAAACTTTGATAGAATCTAATTTTCAGATGATTTTTCGTATGTACTTCCATCATAACCTTCCCTCGTAACATATTTAAATGATCTGGAACGTTTTACATCATTACGAGCAGTCCTCTATTAAATTTGCATTTTTGACCAAACTAGTATAAACTAGTGTATAATATACTATGATTTTTTGACCGAAACTTGCATTTCGAAAAGGTTCATATAATCTAATTTTCAAATGATTTATTGCATGGACTTCCATCATAACCTTCCCTAGTAAAATATGAAAATGAATTGAATATTTTGGTATCATTTCGAGCAGTCCTCGATTTAATTTGATTTTTTGAATGAAACTTATGTAAATTAGTGTATAATATACTATGATTTTTTGACAGAAACTTGCATTTGATAAGTTTTATAGAAGCTAATTTTCAGATGAATTTTTACATGGACTTCCATCATAAACCTCCCTTGTAACATATATAAATGATCTGAAAAGTTTCTTATAATTGGAACAATCATCTATTTAATTCGAATTTTTGACCTTAACTAGAATAAACTAGCGTATACTATTTTTGATTTTTTGACCGAAACTTGCATTTCAAAAACTTTGATAGAATCTAATTTTCAGATGATTTTTCGTATGTACTTCCATCATAACCTTCCCTCGTAACATATTTAAATGATCTGGAACGTTTTGCATCATTACGAGCAGTCCTCTATTAAATTTGCATTTTTGACCAAACTAGTATAAACTAGTGTATAATATACTATGATTTTTTGACCGAAACTTGCATTTCGAAAAGGTTCATATAATCTAATTTTCAAATGATTTATTGCATGGACTTCCATCATAACCTTCCCTAGTAAAATATGAAAATGAATAGAATATTTTGGTATCATTTTGAGCAGTCCTCGATTTAATTTGATTTTTTGAATGAAACTTATGTAAATTAGTGTATAATATACTATGATTTTTTGACAGAAACTTGCATTTGATAAGTTTTATAGAAGCTAATTTTTAGATGAATTTTTACATGGACTTCCATCATAAACCTCCCTTGTAACATATATAAATGATCTGAAAAGTTTCTTATAATTGGAACAATCATCTATTAAATTCGAATTTTTGACCTAAACTAGAATAAACTAGTGTATACTATTTTTGATTTTTTGACCGAAACTTGCATTTCAAAAACTTTGATAGAATCTAATTTTCAGATGATTTTTCGTATGTACTTCAATCATAACCTTCCCTCGTAACATATTTAAATGATCTGGAACGTTTTGCATCATTACGAGCAGTCCTCTATTAAATTTGCATTTTTGACCAAACTAGTATAAACTAGTGTATAATATACTATGATTTTTTGACCGAAACTTGCATTTCGAAAAAATTCATATAATCTAATTTTCAAATGATTTATTGCATGGACTTCCATCATAACCTTCCCTAGTAAAATATGAAAATGAATTGAATATTTTGGTATCATTTCGAGCAGCCTTCGATTTAATTTGATTTTTTGAATGAAACTTATGTAAATTAGTGTATAATATACTATGATTTTTTGACAGAAACTTGCATTTTGATATGTTTTATAGAAGCTAATTTTCAGATGAATTTTTACATGGACTTCCATCATAAACCTCCCTTGTAACATATATAAATGATCTGAAAAGTTTCTTATAATTGGAACAATCATCTATTTAATTCGACTTTTTGACCTTAACTAGAATAACCTAGCGTATACTATATTTGATTTTTTGACCGAAACTAGCATTTCAAAAACTTTGATAGAATCTAATTTTCAGATGATTTTTCGTATGTACTTCCATCATAACCTTCCCTCGTAACATATTTAAATGATCTGGAACGTTTTACATCATTACGAGCAGTCCTCTATTAAATTTGCATTTTTGACCAAACTAGTATAAACTAGTGTATAATATACTATGATTTTTTGACCGAAACTTGCATTTCGAAAAGGTTCATATAATCTAATTTTCAAATGATTTATTGCATGGACTTCCATCATAACCTTCCCTAGTAAAATATGAAAATGAATTGAATATTTTGGTATCATTTCGAGCAGTCCTCGATTTAATTTGATTTTTTGAATGAAACTTATGTAAATTAGTGTATAATATACTATGATTTTTTGACAGAAACTTGCATTTGATAAGTTTTATAGAAGCTAATTTTCAGATGAATTTTTACATGGACTTCCATCATAAACCTCCCTTGTAACATATATAAATGATCTGAAAAGTTTCTTATAATTGGAACAATCATCTATTTAATTCGAATTTTTGACCTTAACTAGAATAAACTAGCGTATACTATTTTTGATTTTTTGACCGAAACTTGCATTTCAAAAACTTTGATAGAATCTAATTTTCAGATGATTTTTCGTATGTACTTCCATCATAACCTTCCCTCGTAACATATTTAAATGATCTGGAACGTTTTGCATCATTACGAGCAGTCCTCTATTAAATTTGCATTTTTGACCAAACTAGTATAAACTAGTGTATAATATACTATGATTTTTTGACCGAAACTTGCATTTCGAAAAGGTTCATATAAGCTAATTTTCAAATGATTTATTGCATGGACTTCCATCATAACCTTCCCTAGTAAAATATGAAAATGAATAGAATATTTTGGTATCATTTCGAGCAGTCCTCGATTTAATTTGATTTTTTGAATGAAACTTATGTAAATTAGTGTATAATATACTATGATTTTTTGACAGAAACTTGCATTTGATAAGTTTTATAGAAGCTAATTTTTAGATGAATTTTTACATGGACTTCCATCATAAACCTCCCTTGTAACATATATAAATGATCTGAAAAGTTTCTTATAATTGGAACAATCATCTATTAAATTCGAATTTTTGACCTAAACTAGAATAAACTAGTGTATACTATTTTTGATTTTTTGACCGAAACTTGCATTTCAAAAACTTTGATAGAATCTAATTTTCAGATGATTTTTCGTATGTACTTCAATCATAACCTTCCCTCGTAACATATTTAAATGATCTGGAAAGTTTTGCATCATTACGAGCAGTCCTCTATTAAATTTGCATTTTTGACCAAACTAGTATAAACTAGTGTATAATATACTATGATTTTTTGACCGAAACTTGCATTTCGAAAAGGTTCATATAATCTAATTTTCAAATGATTTATTGCATGGACTTCCATCATAACCTTCCCTAGTAAAATATGAAAATGAATTGAATATTTTGGTATCATTTCGAGCAGCCTTCGATTTAATTTGATTTTTTGAATGAAACTTATGTAAATTAGTGTATAATATACTATGATTTTTTGACAGAAACTTGCATTTTGATATGTTTTATAGAAGCTAATTTTCAGATGAATTTTTACATGGACTTCCATCATAAACCTCCCTTGTAACATATATAAATGATCTGAAAAGTTTCTTATAATTGGAACAATCATCTATTTAATTCGACTTTTTGACCTTAACTAGAATAACCTAGCGTATACTATATTTGATTTTTTGACCGAAACTAGCATTTCAAAAACTTTGATAGAATCTAATTTTCAGATGATTTTTCGTATGTACTTCCATCATAACCTTCCCTCGTAACATATTTAAATGATCTGGAACGTTTTACATCATTACGAGCAGTCCTCTATTAAATTTGCATTTTTGACCAAACTAGTATAAACTAGTGTATAATATACTATGATTTTTTGACCGAAACTTGCATTTCGAAAAGGTTCATATAATCTAATTTTCAAATGATTTATTGCATGGACTTCCATCATAACCTTCCCTAGTAAAATATGAAAATGAATTGAATATTTTGGTATCATTTCGAGCAGTCCTCGATTTAATTTGATTTTTTGAATGAAACTTATGTAAATTAGTGTATAATATACTATGATTTTTTGACAGAAACTTGCATTTGATAAGTTTTATAGAAGCTAATTTTCAGATGAATTTTTACATGGACTTCCATCATAAACCTCCCTTGTAACATATATAAATGATCTGAAAAGTTTCTTATAATTGGAACAATCATCTATTTAATTCGAATTTTTGACCTTAACTAGAATAAACTAGCGTATACTATTTTTGATTTTTTGACCGAAACTTGCATTTCAAAAACTTTGATAGAATCTAATTTTCAGATGATTTTTCGTATGTACTTCCATCATAACCTTCCCTCGTAACATATTTAAATGATCTGGAACGTTTTGCATCATTACGAGCAGTCCTCTATTAAATTTGCATTTTTGACCAAACTAGTATAAACTAGTGTATAATATACTATGATTTTTTGACCGAAACTTGCATTTCGAAAAGGTTCATATAAGCTAATTTTCAAATGATTTATTGCATGGACTTCCATCATAACCTTCCCTAGTAAAATATGAAAATGAATAGAATATTTTGGTATCATTTCGAGCAGTCCTCGATTTAATTTGATTTTTTGAATGAAACTTATGTAAATTAGTGTATAATATACTATGATTTTTTGACAGAAACTTGCATTTGATAAGTTTTATAGAAGCTAATTTTTAGATGAATTTTTACATGGACTTCCATCATAAACCTCCCTTGTAACATATATAAATGATCTGAAAAGTTTCTTATAATTGGAACAATCATCTATTTAATTCGAATTTTTGACCTAAACTAGAATAAACTAGTGTATACTATTTTTGATTTTTTGACCGAAACTTGCATTTCAAAAACTTTGATAGAATCTAATTTTCAGATGATTTTTCGTATGTACTTCAATCATAACCTTCCCTCGTAACATATTTAAATGATCTGGAACGTTTTGCATCATTACGAGCAGTCCTCTATTAAATTTGCATTTTTGACCAAACTAGTATAAACTAGTGTATAATATACTATGATTTTTTGACCGAAACTTGCATTTCGAAAAGGTTCATATAATCTAATTTTCAAATGATTTATTCCATGGACTTCCATCATAACCTTCCCTAGTAAAATATGAAAATGAATTGAATATTTTGGTATCATTTCGAGCAGTCCTCGATTTAATTTGATTTTTTGAATGAAACTTATGTAAATTAGTGTATAATATACTATGATTTTTTGACAGAAACTTGCATTTGATAAGTTTTATAGAAGCTAATTTTCAGATGAATTTTTACATGGACTTCCATCATAAACCTCCCTTGTAACATATATAAATGATCTGAAAAGTTTCTTATAATTGGAACAATCATCTATTTAATTCGACTTTTTGACCTTAACTAGAATAACCTAGCGTATACTATATTTGATTTTTTGACCGAAACTAGCATTTCAAAAACTTTGATAGAATCTAATTTTCAGATGATTTTTCTTATGTACTTCCATCATAACCTTCCCTCGTAACATATTTAAATGATCTGGAACGTTTTACATCATTACGAGCAGTCCTCTATTAAATTTGCATTTTTGACCAAACTAGTATAAACTAGTGTATAATATACTATGATTTTTTGACCGAAACTTGCATTTCGAAAAGGTTCATATAATCTAATTTTCAAATGATTTATTGCATGGACTTCCATCATAACCTTCCCTAGTAAAATATGAAAATGAATTGAATATTTTGGTATCATTTCGAGCAGTCCTCGATTTAATTTGATTTTTTGAATGAAACTTATGTAAATTAGTGTATAATATACTATGATTTTTTGACAGAAACTTGCATTTGATAAGTTTTATAGAAGCTAATTTTCAGATGAATTTTTACATGGACTTCCATCATAAACCTCCCTTGTAACATATATAAATGATCTGAAAAGTTTCTTATAATTGGAACAATCATCTATTTAATTCGAATTTTTGACCTTAACTAGAATAAACTAGCGTATACTAGTTTTGATTTTTTGACCGAAACTTGCATTTCAAAAACTTTGATAGAATCTAATTTTCAGATGATTTTTCGTATGTACTTCCATCATAACCTTCCCTCGTAACATATTTAAATGATCTGGAACGTTTTGCATCATTACGAGCAGTCCTCTATTAAATTTGCATTTTTGACCAAACTAGTATAAACTAGTGTATAATATACTATGATTTTTTGACCGAAACTTGCATTTCGAAAAGGTTCATATAAGCTAATTTTCAAATGATTTATTGCATGGACTTCCATCATAACCTTCCCTAGTAAAATATGAAAATGAATAGAATATTTTGGTATCATTTCGAGCAGTCCTCGATTTAATTTGATTTTTTGAATGAAACTTATGTAAATTAGTGTATAATATACTATGATTTTTTGACAGAAACTTGCATTTGATAAGTTTTATAGAAGCTAATTTTTAGATGAATTTTTACATGGACTTCCATCATAAACCTCCCTTGTAACATATATAAATGATCTGAAAAGTTTCTTATAATTGGAACAATCATCTATTTAATTCGAATTTTTGACCTAAACTAGAATAAACTAGTGTATACTATTTTTGATTTTTTGACCGAAACTTGCATTTCAAAAACTTTGATAGAATCTAATTTTCAGATGATTTTTCGTATGTACTTCAATCATAACCTTCCCTCGTAACATATTTAAATGATCTGGAACGTTTTGCATCATTACGAGCAGTCCTCTATTAAATTTGCATTTTTGACCAAACTAGTATAAACTAGTGTATAATATACTATGATTTTTTGACCGAAACTTGCATTTCGAAAAGGTTCATATAATCTAATTTTCAAATGATTTATTCCATGGACTTCCATCATAACCTTCCCTAGTAAAATATGAAAATGAATTGAATATTTTGGTATCATTTCGAGCAGTCCTCGATTTAATTTGATTTTTTGAATGAAACTTATGTAAATTAGTGTATAATATACTATGATTTTTTGACAGAAACTTGCATTTGATAAGTTTTATAGAAGCTAATTTTTAGATGAATTTTTACATGGACTTCCATCATAAACCTCCCTTGTAACATATATAAATGATCTGAAAAGTTTCTTATAATTGGAACAATCATCTATTTAATTCGAATTTTTGACCTAAACTAGAATAAACTAGTGTATACTATTTTTGATTTTTTGACCGAAACTTGCATTTCAAAAACTTTGATAGAATCTAATTTTCAGATGATTTTTCGTATGTACTTCAATCATAACCTTCCCTCGTAACATATTTAAATGATCTGGAACGTTTTGCATCATTTCGAGCAGTCCTCTATTAAATTTGCATTTTTGACCAAACTAGTATAAACTAGTGTATAATATACTATGATTTTTTGACCGAAACTTGCATTTCGAAAAGGTTCATATAATCTAATTTTCAAATGATTTATTGCATGGACTTCTATCATAACCTTCCCTAGTAAAATATGAAAATGAATTGAATATTTTGGTATCATTTCGAGTAGTCCTCGATTTAATTTGATTTTTTGAATGAAACTTATGTAAATTAGTGTATAATATACTATGATTTTTTGACAGAAACTTGCATTTTGATATGTTTTATAGAAGCTAATTTTCAGATGAATTTTTACATGGACTTCCATCATAAACCTCCCTTGTAACATATATAAATGATCTGAAAAGTTTCTTATAATTGGAACAATCATCTATTTAATTCGACTTTTTGACCTTAACTAGAATAACCTAGCGTATACTATATTTGATTTTTTGACCGAAACTAGCATTTCAAAAACTTTGATAGAATCTAATTTTCAGATGATTTTTCTTATGTACTTCCATCATAACCTTCCCTCGTAACATATTTAAATGATCTGGAACGTTTTGCATCATTACGAGCAGTCCTCTATTAAATTTGCATTTTTGACCAAACTAGTATAAACTAGTGTATAATATACTATGATTTTTTGACCGAAACTTGCATTTCGAAAAGGTTCATATAATCTAATTTTCAAATGATTTATTGCATGGACTTCCATCATAACCTTCCCTAGTAAAATATGAAAATGAATTGAATATTTTGGTATCATTTCGAGCAGTCCTCGATTTAATTTGATTTTTTGAATGAAACTTATGTAAATTAGTGTATAATATACTATGATTTTTTGACAGAAACTTGCATTTGATAAGTTTTATAGAAGCTAATTTTCAGATGAATTTTTACATGGACTTCCATCATAAACCTCCCTTGTAACATATATAAATGATCTGAAAAGTTTCTTATAATTGGAACAATCATCTATTTAATTCGAATTTTTGACCTTAACTAGAATAAACTAGCGTATACTATTTTTGATTTTTTGACCGAAACTTGCATTTCAAAAACTTTGATAGAATCTAATTTTCAGATGATTTTTCGTATGTACTTCCATCATAACCTTCCCTCGTAACATATTTAAATGATCTGGAACGTTTTGCATCATTACGAGCAGTCCTCTATTAAATTTGCATTTTTGACCAAACTAGTATAAACTAGTGTATAATATACTATGATTTTTTGACCGAAACTTGCATTTCGAAAAGGTTCATATAAGCTAATTTTCAAATGATTTATTGCATGGACTTCCATCATAACCTTCCCTAGTAAAATATGAAAATGAATAGAATATTTTGGTATCATTTCGAGCAGTCCTCGATTTAATTTGATTTTTTGAATGAAACTTATGTAAATTAGTGTATAATATACTATGATTTTTTGACAGAAACTTGCATTTGATAAGTTTTATAGAAGCTAATTTTTAGATGAATTTTTACATGGACTTCCATCATAAACCTCCCTTGTAACATATATAAATGATCTGAAAAGTTTCTTATAATTGGAACAATCATCTATTTAATTCGAATTTTTGACCTAAACTAGAATAAACTAGTGTATACTATTTTTGATTTTTTGACCGAAACTTGCATTTCAAAAACTTTGATAGAATCTAATTTTCAGATGATTTTTCGTATGTACTTCAATCATAACCTTCCCTCGTAACATATTTAAATGATCTGGAACGTTTTGCATCATTACGAGCAGTCCTCTATTAAATTTGCATTTTTGACCAAACTAGTATAAACTAGTGTATAATATACTATGATTTTTTGACCGAAACTTGCATTTCGAAAAGGTTCATATAATCTAATTTTCAAATGATTTATTCCATGGACTTCCATCATAACCTTCCCTAGTAAAATATGAAAATGAATTGAATATTTTGGTATCATTTCGAGCAGTCCTCGATTTAATTTGATTTTTTGAATGAAACTTATGTAAATTAGTGTATAATATACTATGATTTTTTGACAGAAACTTGCATTTGATAAGTTTTATAGAAGCTAATTTTTAGATGAATTTTTACATGGACTTCCATCATAAACCTCCCTTGTAACATATATAAATGATCTGAAAAGTTTCTTATAATTGGAACAATCATCTATTTAATTCGAATTTTTGACCTAAACTAGAATAAACTAGTGTATACTATTTTTGATTTTTTGACCGAAACTTGCATTTCAAAAACTTTGATAGAATCTAATTTTCAGATGATTTTTCGTATGTACTTCAATCATAACCTTCCCTCGTAACATATTTAAATGATCTGGAACGTTTTGCATCATTTCGAGCAGTCCTCTATTAAATTTGCATTTTTGACCAAACTAGTATAAACTAGTGTATAATATACTATGATTTTTTGACCGAAACTTGCATTTCGAAAAGGTTCATATAATCTAATTTTCAAATGATTTATTGCATGGACTTCTATCATAACCTTCCCTAGTAAAATATGAAAATGAATTGAATATTTTGGTATCATTTCGAGTAGTCCTCGATTTAATTTGATTTTTTGAATGAAACTTATGTAAATTAGTGTATAATATACTATGATTTTTTGACAGAAACTTGCATTTTGATATGTTTTATAGAAGCTAATTTTCAGATGAATTTTTACATGGACTTCCATCATAAACCTCCCTTGTAACATATATAAATGATCTGAAAAGTTTCTTATAATTGGAACAATCATCTATTTAATTCGACTTTTTGACCTTAACTAGAATAACCTAGCGTATACTATTTTTGATTTTTTGACCGAAACTAGCATTTCAAAAACTTTGATAGAATCTAATTTTCAGATGATTTTTCGTATGTACTTCCATCATAACCTTCCCTCGTAACATATTTAAATGATCTGGAACGTTTTGCATCATTACGAGCAGTCCTCTATTAAATTTGCATTTTTGACCAAACTAGTATAAACTAGTGTATAATATACTATGATTTTTTGACCGAAACTTGCATTTCGAAAAGGTTCATATAATCTAATTTTCAAATGATTTATTGCATGGACTTCCATCATAACCTTCCCTAGTAAAATATGAAAATGAATTGAATATTTTGGTATCATTTCGAGCAGTCCTCGATTTAATTTGATTTTTTGAATGAAACTTATGTAAATTAGTGTATAATATACTATGATTTTTTGACAGAAACTTGCATTTGATAAGTTTTATAGAAGCTAATTTTCAGATGAATTTTTACATGGACTTCCATCATAAACCTCCCTTGTAACATATATAAATGATCTGAAAAGTTTCTTATAATTGGAACAATCATCTATTTAATTCGAATTTTTGACCTTAACTAGAATAAACTAGCGTATACTATTTTTGATTTTTTGACCGAAACTTGCATTTCAAAAACTTTGATAGAATCTAATTTTCAGATGATTTTTCGTATGTACTTCCATCATAACCTTCCCTCGTAACATATTTAAATGATCTGGAACGTTTTGCATCATTACGAGCAGTCCTCTATTAAATTTGCATTTTTGACCAAACTAGTATAAACTAGTGTATAATATACTATGATTTTTTGACCGAAACTTGCATTTCGAAAAGGTTCATATAAGCTAATTTTCAAATGATTTATTGCATGGACTTCCATCATAACCTTCCCTAGTAAAATATGAAAATGAATAGAATATTTTGGTATCATTTCGAGCAGTCCTCGATTTAATTTGATTTTTTGAATGAAACTTATGTAAATTAGTGTATAATATACTATGATTTTTTGACAGAAACTTGCATTTGATAAGTTTTATAGAAGCTAATTTTTAGATGAATTTTTACATGGACTTCCATCATAAACCTCCCTTGTAACATATATAAATGATCTGAAAAGTTTCTTATAATTGGAACAATCATCTATTTAATTCGAATTTTTGACCTAAACTAGAATAAACTAGTGTATACTATTTTTGATTTTTTGACCGAAACTTGCATTTCAAAAACTTTGATAGAATCTAATTTTCAGATGATTTTTCGTATGTACTTCAATCATAACCTTCCCTCGTAACATATTTAAATGATCTGGAACGTTTTGCATCATTACGAGCAGTCCTCTATTAAATTTGCATTTTTGACCAAACTAGTATAAACTAGTGTATAATATACTATGATTTTTTGACCGAAACTTGCATTTCGAAAAGGTTCATATAATCTAATTTTCAAATGATTTATTCCATGGACTTCCATCATAACCTTCCCTAGTAAAATATGAAAATGAATTGAATATTTTGGTATCATTTCGAGCAGTCCTCGATTTAATTTGATTTTTTGAATGAAACTTATGTAAATTAGTGTATAATATACTATGATTTTTTGACAGAAACTTGCATTTGATAAGTTTTATAGAAGCTAATTTTCAGATGAATTTTTACATGGACTTCCATCATAAACCTCCCTTGTAACATATATAAATGATCTGAAAAGTTTCTTATAATTGGAACAATCATCTATTTAATTCGACTTTTTGACCTTAACTAGAATAACCTAGCGTATACTATATTTGATTTTTTGACCGAAACTAGCATTTCAAAAACTTTGATAGAATCTAATTTTCAGATGATTTTTCGTATGTACTTCCATCATAACCTTCCCTCGTAACATATTTAAATGATCTGGAACGTTTTACATCATTACGAGCAGTCCTCTATTAAATTTGCATTTTTGACCAAACTAGTATAAACTAGTGTATAATATACTATGATTTTTTGACCGAAACTTGCATTTCGAAAAGGTTCATATAATCTAATTTTCAAATGATTTATTGCATGGACTTCCATCATAACCTTCCCTAGTAAAATATGAAAATGAATTGAATATTTTGGTATCATTTCGAGCAGTCCTCGATTTAATTTGATTTTTTGAATGAAACTTATGTAAATTAGTGTATAATATACTATGATTTTTTGACAGAAACTTGCATTTGATAAGTTTTATAGAAGCTAATTTTCAGATGAATTTTTACATGGACTTCCATCATAAACCTCCCTTGTAACATATATAAATGATCTGAAAAGTTTCTTATAATTGGAACAATCATCTATTTAATTCGAATTTTTGACCTTAACTAGAATAAACTAGCGTATACTATTTTTGATTTTTTGACCGAAACTTGCATTTCAAAAACTTTGATAGAATCTAATTTTCAGATGATTTTTCGTATGTACTTCCATCATAACCTTCCCTCGTAACATATTTAAATGATCTGGAACGTTTTGCATCATTACGAGCAGTCCTCTATTAAATTTGCATTTTTGACCAAACTAGTATAAACTAGTGTATAATATACTATGATTTTTTGACCGAAACTTGCATTTCGAAAAGGTTCATATAAGCTAATTTTCAAATGATTTATTGCATGGACTTCCATCATAACCTTCCCTAGTAAAATATGAAAATGAATAGAATATTTTGGTATCATTTCGAGCAGTCCTCGATTTAATTTGATTTTTTGAATGAAACTTATGTAAATTAGTGTATAATATACTATGATTTTTTGACAGAAACTTGCATTTGATAAGTTTTATAGAAGCTAATTTTTAGATGAATTTTTACATGGACTTCCATCATAAACCTCCCTTGTAACATATATAAATGATCTGAAAAGTTTCTTATAATTGGAACAATCATCTATTTAATTCGAATTTTTGACCTAAACTAGAATAAACTAGTGTATACTATTTTTGATTTTTTGACCGAAACTTGCATTTCAAAAACTTTGATAGAATCTAATTTTCAGATGATTTTTCGTATGTACTTCAATCATAACCTTCCCTCGTAACATATTTAAATGATCTGGAACGTTTTGCATCATTACGAGCAGTCCTCTATTAAATTTGCATTTTTGACCAAACTAGTATAAACTAGTGTATAATATACTATGATTTTTTGACCGAAACTTGCATTTCGAAAAGGTTCATATAATCTAATTTTCAAATGATTTATTCCATGGACTTCCATCATAACCTTCCCTAGTAAAATATGAAAATGAATTGAATATTTTGGTATCATTTCGAGCAGTCCTCGATTTAATTTGATTTTTTGAATGAAACTTATGTAAATTAGTGTATAATATACTATGATTTTTTGACAGAAACTTGCATTTGATAAGTTTTATAGAAGCTAATTTTTAGATGAATTTTTACATGGACTTCCATCATAAACCTCCCTTGTAACATATATAAATGATCTGAAAAGTTTCTTATAATTGGAACAATCATCTATTTAATTCGAATTTTTGACCTAAACTAGAATAAACTAGTGTATACTATTTTTGATTTTTTGACCGAAACTTGCATTTCAAAAACTTTGATAGAATCTAATTTTCAGATGATTTTTCGTATGTACTTCAATCATAACCTTCCCTCGTAACATATTTAAATGATCTGGAACGTTTTGCATCATTTCGAGCAGTCCTCTATTAAATTTGCATTTTTGACCAAACTAGTATAAACTAGTGTATAATATACTATGATTTTTTGACCGAAACTTGCATTTCGAAAAGGTTCATATAATCTAATTTTCAAATGATTTATTGCATGGACTTCTATCATAACCTTCCCTAGTAAAATATGAAAATGAATTGAATATTTTGGTATCATTTCGAGTAGTCCTCGATTTAATTTGATTTTTTGAATGAAACTTATGTAAATTAGTGTATAATATACTATGATTTTTTGACAGAAACTTGCATTTTGATATGTTTTATAGAAGCTAATTTTCAGATGAATTTTTACATGGACTTCCATCATAAACCTCCCTTGTAACATATATAAATGATCTGAAAAGTTTCTTATAATTGGAACAATCATCTATTTAATTCGACTTTTTGACCTTAACTAGAATAACCTAGCGTATACTATTTTTGATTTTTTGACCGAAACTAGCATTTCAAAAACTTTGATAGAATCTAATTTTCAGATGATTTTTCGTATGTACTTCCATCATAACCTTCCCTCGTAACATATTTAAATGATCTGGAACGTTTTGCATCATTACGAGCAGTCCTCTATTAAATTTGCATTTTTGACCAAACTAGTATAAACTAGTGTATAATATACTATGATTTTTTGACCGAAACTTGCATTTCGAAAAGGTTCATATAATCTAATTTTCAAATGATTTATTGCATGGACTTCCATCATAACCTTCCCTAGTAAAATATGAAAATGAATTGAATATTTTGGTATCATTTCGAGCAGTCCTCGATTTAATTTGATTTTTTGAATGAAACTTATGTAAATTAGTGTATAATATACTATGATTTTTTGACAGAAACTTGCATTTGATAAGTTTTATAGAAGCTAATTTTCAGATGAATTTTTACATGGACTTCCATCATAAACCTCCCTTGTAACATATATAAATGATCTGAAAAGTTTCTTATAATTGGAACAATCATCTATTTAATTCGAATTTTTGACCTAAACTAGAATAAACTAGTGTATACTATTTTTGATTTTTTGACCGAAACTTGCATTTCAAAAACTTTGATAGAATCTAATTTTCAGATGATTTTTCGTATGTACTTCAATCATAACCTTCCCTCGTAACATATTTAAATGATCTGGAACGTTTTGCATCATTACGAGCAGTCCTCTATTAAATTTGCATTTGTGACCAAACTAGTATAAACTAGTGTATAATATACTATGATTTTTTGACCGAAACTTGCATTTCGAAAAGGTTCATATAATCTAATTTTCAAATGATTTATTGCATGGACTTCTATCATAACCTTCCCTAGTAAAATATGAAAATGAATTGAATATTTTGGTATCATTTCGAGTAGTCGTCGATTTAATTTGATTTTTTGAATGAAACTTATGTAAATTAGTGTATAATATACTATGATTTTTTGACAGAAACTTGCATTTTGATATGTTTTATAGAAGCTAATTTTCAGATGAATTTTTACATGGACTTCCATCATAAACCTCCCTTGTAACATATATAAATGATCTGAAAAGTTTCTTATAATTGGAACAATCATCTATTTAATTCGACTTTTTGACCTTAACTAGAATAACCTAGCATATACTATTTTTGATTTTTTGACCGAAACTAGCATTTCAAAAACTTTGATAGAATCTAATTTTCAGATGATTTTTCGTATGTACTTCCATCATAACCTTCCCTCGTAACATATTTAAATGATCTGGAACGTTTTGCATCATTACGAGCAGTCCTCTATTAAATTTGCATTTTTGACCAAACTAGTATAAACTAGTGTATAATATACTATGATTTTTTGACCGAAACTTGCATTTCGAAAAGGTTCATATAATCTAATTTTCAAATGATTTATTGCATGGACTTCCATCATAACCTTCCTTAGTAAAATATGAAAATGAATTGAATATTTTGGTATCATTTCGAGTAGTCCTCGATTTAATTTGATTCTTTGAATGAAACTTATGTAAATTAGTGTATAATATACTATGATTTTTTGACAGAAACTTGCATTTTGATATGTTTTATAGAAGCTAATTTTCAGATGAATTTTTACATGGACTTCCATCATAAACCTCCCTTGTAACATATATAAATGATCTGAAAAGTTTCTTATAATTGGAACAATCATCTATTTAATTCGACTTTTTGACCTTAACTAGAATAACCTAGCATATACTATTTTTGATTTTTTGACCGAAACTAGCATTTCAAAAACTTTGATAGAATCTAATTTTCAGATGATTTTTCGTATGTACTTCCATCATAACCTTCCCTCGTAACATATTTAAATGATCTGGAACGTTTTGTATCATTACGAGCAGTCCTCTATTAAATTTGCATTTTTGACCAAACTAGTATAAACTAGTGTATAATATACTATGATTTTTTGACCGAAACTTGCATTTCGAAAAGGTTCATATAATCTAATTTTCAAATAATTTATTGCATGGACTTCCATCATAACCTTCCCTAGTAAAATATGAAAATGAATTGAATATTTTGGTATGATTTCGAGTAGTCCTCGATTTAATTTGATTTTTTGAAAGAAACTTATGTAAATTAGTGTATAATATACTAAGATTTTTTGACAGAAACTTGCATTTTGATATGTTTTATAGAAGCTAATTTTCAGATGAATTTTTACATGGACTTCCATCATAAACCTCCCTTGTAACATATATAAATGATCTGAAAAGTTTCTTATAATTGGAACAATCATCTATTTAATTCGACTTTTTGACCTTAACTAGAATAACCTAGCGTATACTATTTTTGATTTTTTGACTGAAACTAGCATTTCAAAAACTTTGATAGAATCTAATTTTCAGATGATTTTTCGAATGTACTTCAATCATAACCTTCCCTCGTAACATATTTAAATGATCTGGAACGTTTTGCATCATTACGAGCAGTCCTCTATTAAATTTGCATTTTTGACCAAACTAGTATAAACTAGTGTATAATATACTATGATTTTTTGACCGAAACTTGCATTTCGAAAAGGTTCATATAATCTAATTTTCAAATGATTTATTGCATGGACTTCCATCATAACCTTCCCTAGTAAAATATGAAAATGAATTGAATATTTTGGTATCATTTCGAGCAGTCCTCGATTTAATTTGATTTTTTGAATGAAACTTATGTGAATTAGTGTATAATATACTATGATTTTTTGACAGAAACTTGCATTTTGATAAGTTTTATAGAAGCTAATTTTCAGATGAATTTTTACATGGACTTCCATCATAAACCTCCCTTGTAACATATATAAATGATCTGAAAAGTTTCTTATAATTGGAACAATCTTCTATTTAATTCGAATTTTTGACCTAAACTAGAATAAACTAGCGTATACTATTTTTGATTTTTTGACCGAAACTTGCATTTCAAAAACTTTGATAGAATTTAATTTTCAGATGATTTTTCGTATGTACTTCAATCATAGCCTTCCCTCGTAACATATTTAAATGATTTGGAACATTTTGCATCATTTCGAGCAGTCCTCTATTAAATTTGCATTTTTGACCAAACTAGTATAAACTAGTGTATAATATACTATGATTTTTTGACCGAAACTTGCATTTCGAAAAGGTTCATATAATCTAATTTTCAAATGATTTATTCCATGGACTTCCATCATAACCTTCCCTAGTAAAATATGAAAATGAATTGAATATTTTGGTATCATTTCGAGCAGTCCTCGATTTAATTTGATTTTTTGAATGAAACTTATGTAAATTAGTGTATAATATACTATGATTTTTTTTACAGAAACTTGCATTTTGATATGTTTTATAGAAGCTAATTTTCAGATGAATTTTTACATGGACTTCCATCATAAACCTCCCTTGTAACATATATAAATGATCTGAAAAGTTTCTTATAATTGGAACAATCATCTATTTAATTCGACTTTTTGACCTTAACTAGAATAAACTAGCGTATACTATTTTTGATTTTTTGACTGAAACTAGCATTTCAAAAACTTTGATAGAATCTAATTTTCAGATGATTTTTCGAATGTACTTCAATCATAACCTTCCCTCGTAACATATTTAAATGATCTGGAACGTTTTGCATCATTACGAGCAGTCCTCTATTAAATTTGGATTTTTGACCAAACTAGTATAAACTAGTGTATAATATACTATGATTTTTTGACCGAAACTTGCATTTCGAAAAGGTTCATATAATCTAATTTTCAAATGATTTATTGCATGGACTTCCATCATAACCTTCCCTAGTAAAATATGAAAATGAATTGAATATTTGGTATCATTTCGAGCAGTCCTCGATTTAATTTGATTTTTTGAATGAAACTTATGTAAATTAGTGTATAATATACTATGATTTTTTTACAGAAACTTGCATTTTGATATGTTTTATAGAAGCTAATTTTCAGATGAATTTTTACATGGACTTCCATCATAAACCTCCCTTGTAACATATATAAATGATCTGAAAAGTTTCTTATAATTGGAACAATCTTCTATTTAATTCGAATTTTTGACCTTAACTAGAATAAACTAGCGTATACTATTTTTGATTTTTTGACCGAAACTTGCATTTCAAAAACTTTGATAGAATTTAATTTTCAGATGATTTTTCGTATGTACTTCAATCATAGCCTTCCCTCGTAACATATTTAAATGATTTGGAACATTTTGCATCATTTCGAGCAGTCCTCTATTAAATTTGCATTTTTGACCAAACTAGTATAAACTAGTGTATAATATACTATGATTTTTTGACCGAAACTTGCATTTCGAAAAGGTTCATATAATCTAATTTTCAAATGATTTATTCCATGGACTTCCATCATAACCTTCCCTAGTAAAATATGAAAATGAATTGAATATTTTGGTATCATTTCGAGCAGTCCTCGATTTAATTTGATTTTTTGAATGAAACTTATGTAAATTAGTGTATAATATACTATGATTTTTTTACAGAAACTTGCATTTTGATATGTTTTATAGAAGCTAATTTTCAGATGATTTTTTACATGGACTTCCATCATAAACCTCCCTTGTAACATATATAAATGATCTGAAAAGTTTCTTATAATTGGAACAATCATCTATTTAATTCGACTTTTTGACCTTAACTAGAATAAACTGGCGTATACTATTTTTGATTTTTTGACAGAAACTTGCATTTCAAAAACTTTGATAGAATCTAATTTTCAGATGATTTTTCGTATGTTCTTCCATCATAACCTTCCCTCGTAACATATTTAAATTATCTGGAACGTTTTGCATCATTTCGAGCAGTCCTCTATTAAATTTGCATTTTTGACCAAACTAGTATAAACTAGTGTATAATATACTATGATTTTTTGACCGAAACTTGCATTTCGAAAAGGTTCATATAATCTAATTTTCAAATGATTTATTGCATGTAGTTCCATCATAACCTTCCCTAGTAAAATATGAAAATGAATTGAATATTTTGGTATCATTTCGAGCAGTCCTCGATTTAATTTGATTTTTTGAATGAAACTTATGTAAATTAGTGTATAATATACTATGATTTTTTGATAGAAACTTGCATTTTGATAAGTTTTATAGAAGCTAATTTTCAGATGAATTTTTACATGGACTTCCATCATAAACCTCCATTGTAACATATATAAATAATCTGAAAAGTTTCTTATAATTGGAACAATCATCTATTTAATTCGAATTTTTGACCTTAACTAGAATAAACTAGCGTATACTATTTTTGATTTTTTGACCGAAACTTGCATTTCAAAAACTTTGATAGAATCTAATTTTCAGATGATTTTTCGTATGTACTTCCATCATAACCTTCCCTCGTAACATATTTAAATTATCTGGAACGTTTTGCATCATTACGAGCAGTCCTCTATTAAATTTGCATTTTTGACCAAACTAGTATAAATTAGTGTATAATATACTATGATTTTTTGACCGAAACTTGCATTTCGAAAAGGTTCATATAATCTAATTTTCAAATGATTTATAGCATGTAGTTCCATCATAACCTTCCCTAGTAAAATATGAAAATGAATTGAATATTTTGGTATCATTTCGAGCAGTCCTCGATTTAATTTGATTTTTTGAATGAAACTTATGTAAATTAGTGTATAATATACTATGATTTTTTGACAGAAACTTGCATTTTGATAAGTTTTATAGAAGCTAATTTTCAGATGAATTTTTACATGGACTTCCATCATAAACCTCCCTTGTAACATATATAAATGATCTGAAAAGTTTCTTATAATTGGAACAATCATCTATTTAATTCGAATTTTTGACCTAAACTAGAATAAACTAGCGTATACTATTTTTGATTTTTTAACCGAAACTTGCATTTCAAAAACTTTGATAGAATTTAATTTTCAGATGATTTTTCGTATGTACTTCAATCATAACCTTCCCTCGTAACATATTTAAATGATCTGGAACGTTTTGCATCATTTCGAGCAGTCCTCTATTAAATTTTAATTTTTGACCAAACTAGTATAAACTAGTGTATAATATACTATGATTTTTTGACCGAAACTTGCATTTCGAAAAGGTTCATATAATCTAATTTTCAAATGATTTATTGCATGGACTTCCATCATAACCTTCCCTAGTAAAATATGAAAATGACTTGAATATTTTGGTATCATTTCGAGCAGTCCTCGATTTAATTTGATTTTTTGAATGAAACTTATGTAAATTAGTGTATAATATACTATGATTTTTTGACAGAAACTTGCATTTTGATATGTTTTATAGAAGCTAATTTTCAGATGAATTTTTACATGGACTTCCATCATAAACCTCCCTTGTAACATATATAAATGATCTGAAAAGTTTCTTATAATTGGAACAATCATCTATTTAATTCGACTTTTTGACCTTAACTAGAATAAACTGGCGTATACTATTTTTGATTTTTTGACCGAAACTTGCATTTCAAAAACTTTGATAGAATCTAATTTTCAGATGATTTTTCGTATGTTCTTCCATCATAACCTTCCCTCGTAACATATTTAAATGATCTGGAACGTTTTGCATCATTACGAGCAATCCTCTATTAAATTTGCATTTTTGACCAAACTAGTATAAACTAGTGTATAATATACTATGATTTTTTGACCGAAACTTGCATTTCGAAAAGGTTCATATAATCTAATTTTCAAATGATTTATTGCATGTAGTTCCATCATAACCTTCCCTAGTAAAATATGAAAATGAATTGAATATTTTTGTATCATTTCGAGCAGTCCTCGATTTAATTTGATTTTTTGAATGAAACTTATGTAAATTAGTGTATAATATACTATGATTTTTTGACAGAAACTTGCATTTTGATAAGTTTTATAGAAGCTAATTTTCAGATGAATTTTTACATGGACTTCCATCATAAACCTCCCTTGTAACATATATAAATGATCTGAAAAGTTTCTTATAATTGGAACAATCATCTATTTAATTCGAATTTTTGACCTAAACTAGAATAAACTAGCGTATACTATTTTTGATTTTTTGACCGAAACTTGCATTTCAAAAACTTTGATAGAATCTAATTTTAAGATGATTTTTCGTATGTACTTTAATCATAACCTTCCCTCGTAACATATTTAAATGATCTGGAACGTTTTGCATCTTTTCGAGCAGTCCTCTATTAAATTTGCATTTTTGTCCAAACTAGTATAAACTAGTGTATAATATACTATGATTTTTTGACCGAAACTTGAATTTCGAAAAGGTTCATATAATCTAATTTTCAAATGATTTATTGTATGGACTTCCATCATAACCTTCCCTATTAAAATATGAAAATGAATTGAATATTTTGGTATTATTTCGAGCAGTCCTCGATTTAATTTGATTTTTTGAATGAAACTTATGTAAATTAGTGTATAATATACTATGATTTTTTGACAGAAACTTGCATTTTGATATGTTTTATAGAAGCTAATTTTCAGATGAATTTTTACATGGACTTCCATCATAAACCTCCCTTGTAACATATATAAATGATCTGAAAAGTTTCTTATAATTGGAACAATCATCTATTTAATTCGACTTTTTGACCTTAACTAGAATAAACTGGCGTATACTATTTTTGATTTTTTGACCGAAACTTGCATTTCAAAAACTTTGATAGAATCTAATTTTCAGATGATTTTTCGTATGTTCTTCCATCATAACCTTCCCTCGTAACATATTTAAATGATCTGGAACGTTTTGCATCATTACGAGCAATCCTCTATTAAATTTGTATTTTTGACCAAACTAGTATAAACTAGTGTATAATATACTATAATTTTTTGACCGAAACTTGCATTTCGAAAAGGTTCATATAATCTAATTTTCAAATGATTTATTGCATGTAGTTCCATCATAACCTTCCCTAGTAAAATATGAAAATGAATTGAATATTTTGGTATCATTTCGAGCAGTCCTCGATTTAATTTGATTTTTTGAATGAAACTTATGTAAATTAGTGTATAATATACTATGATTTTTTGACAGAAACTTGCATTTTGATAAGTTTTATAGAAGCTAATTTTCAGATGAATTTTTACATGGACTTCCATCATAAACCTCCCTTGTAACATATATAAATGATCTGAAAAGTTTCTTATAATTGGAACAATCATCTATTTAATTCGACTTTTTGACCTTAACTAGAATAAACTGGCGTATACTATTTTTGATTTTTTGACCGAAACTTGCATTTCAAAAACTTTGATAGAATCTAATTTTCAGATGATTTTTCGTATGTTCTTCCATCATAACCTTCCCTCGTAACATATTTAAATGATCTGGAACGTTTTGCATCATTACGAGCAATCCTCTATTAAATTTGCATTTTTGACCAAACTAGTATAAACTAGTGTATAATATACTATGATTTTTTGACCGAAACTTGCATTTCGAAAAGGTTCATATAATCTAATTTTCAAATGATTTATTGCATGTAGTTCCATCATAACCTTCCCTAGTAAAATATGAAAATGAATTGAATATTTTTGTATCATTTCGAGCAGTCCTCGATTTAATTTGATTTTTTGAATGAAACTTATGTAAATTAGTGTATAATATACTATGATTTTTTGACAGAAACTTGCATTTTGATAAGTTTTATAGAAGCTAATTTTCAGATGAATTTTTACATGGACTTCCATCATAAACCTCCCTTGTAACATATATAAATGATCTGAAAAGTTTCTTATAATTGGAACAATCATCTATTTAATTCGAATTTTTGACCTAAACTAGAATAAACTAGCGTATACTATTTTTGATTTTTTGACCGAAACTTGCATTTCAAAAACTTTGATAGAATCTAATTTTAAGATGATTTTTCGTATGTACTTTAATCATAACCTTCCCTCGTAACATATTTAAATGATCTGGAACGTTTTGCATCTTTTCGAGCAGTCCTCTATTAAATTTGCATTTTTGTCCAAACTAGTATAAACTAGTGTATAATATACTATGATTTTTTGACCGAAACTTGAATTTCGAAAAGGTTCATATAATCTAATTTTCAAATGATTTATTGTATGGACTTCCATCATAACCTTCCCTATTAAAATATGAAAATGAATTGAATATTTTGGTATTATTTCGAGCAGTCCTCGATTTAATTTGATTTTTTGAATGAAACTTATGTAAATTAGTGTATAATATACTATGATTTTTTGACAGAAACTTGCATTTTGATATGTTTTATAGAAGCTAATTTTCAGATGAATTTTTACATGGACTTCCATCATAAACCTCCCTTGTAACATATATAAATGATCTGAAAAGTTTCTTATAATTGGAACAATCATCTATTTAATTCGACTTTTTGACCTTAACTAGAATAAACTGGCGTATACTATTTTTGATTTTTTGACCGAAACTTGCATTTCAAAAACTTTGATAGAATCTAATTTTCAGATGATTTTTCGTATGTTCTTCCATCATAACCTTCCCTCGTAACATATTTAAATGATCTGGAACGTTTTGCATCATTACGAGCAATCCTCTATTAAATTTGTATTTTTGACCAAACTAGTATAAACTAGTGTATAATATACTATAATTTTTTGACCGAAACTTGCATTTCGAAAAGGTTCATATAATCTAATTTTCAAATGATTTATTGCATGTAGTTCCATCATAACCTTCCCTAGTAAAATATGAAAATGAATTGAATATTTTGGTATCATTTCGAGCAGTCCTCGATTTAATTTGATTTTTTGAATGAAACTTATGTAAATTAGTGTATAATATACTATGATTTTTTGACAGAAACTTGCATTTTGATAAGTTTTATAGAAGCTAATTTTCAGATGAATTTTTACATGGACTTCCATCATAAACCTCCCTTGTAACATATATAAATGATCTGAAAAGTTTCTTATAATTGGAACAATCATCTATTTAATTCGACTTTTTGACCTTAACTAGAATAAACTGGCGTATACTATTTTTGATTTTTTGACCGAAACTTGCATTTCAAAAACTTTGATAGAATCTAATTTTCAGATGATTTTTCGTATGTTCTTCCATCATAACCTTCCCTCGTAACATATTTAAATGATCTGGAACGTTTTGCATCATTACGAGCAATCCTCTATTAAATTTGCATTTTTGACCAAACTAGTATAAACTAGTGTATAATATACTATGATTTTTTGACCGAAACTTGCATTTCGAAAAGGTTCATATAATCTAATTTTCAAATGATTTATTGCATGTAGTTCCATCATAACCTTCCCTAGTAAAATATGAAAATGAATTGAATATTTTTGTATCATTTCGAGCAGTCCTCGATTTAATTTGATTTTTTGAATGAAACTTATGTAAATTAGTGTATAATATACTATGATTTTTTGACAGAAACTTGCATTTTGATAAGTTTTATAGAAGCTAATTTTCAGATGAATTTTTACATGGACTTCCATCATAAACCTCCCTTGTAACATATATAAATGATCTGAAAAGTTTCTTATAATTGGAACAATCATCTATTTAATTCGAATTTTTGACCTAAACTAGAATAAACTAGCGTATACTATTTTTGATTTTTTGACCGAAACTTGCATTTCAAAAACTTTGATAGAATCTAATTTTAAGATGATTTTTCGTATGTACTTTAATCATAACCTTCCCTCGTAACATATTTAAATGATCTGGAACGTTTTGCATCTTTTCGAGCAGTCCTCTATTAAATTTGCATTTTTGTCCAAACTAGTATAAACTAGTGTATAATATACTATGATTTTTTGACCGAAACTTGAATTTCGAAAAGGTTCATATAATCTAATTTTCAAATGATTTATTGTATGGACTTCCATCATAACCTTCCCTATTAAAATATGAAAATGAATTGAATATTTTGGTATTATTTCGAGCAGTCCTCGATTTAATTTGATTTTTTGAATGAAACTTATGTAAATTAGTGTATAATATACTATGATTTTTTGACAGAAACTTGCATTTTGATATGTTTTATAGAAGCTAATTTTCAGATGAATTTTTACATGGACTTCCATCATAAACCTCCCTTGTAACATATATAAATGATCTGAAAAGTTTCTTATAATTGGAACAATCATCTATTTAATTCGACTTTTTGACCTTAACTAGAATAAACTGGCGTATACTATTTTTGATTTTTTGACCGAAACTTGCATTTCAAAAACTTTGATAGAATCTAATTTTCAGATGATTTTTCGTATGTTCTTCCATCATAACCTTCCCTCGTAACATATTTAAATGATCTGGAACGTTTTGCATCATTACGAGCAATCCTCTATTAAATTTGTATTTTTGACCAAACTAGTATAAACTAGTGTATAATATACTATAATTTTTTGACCGAAACTTGCATTTCGAAAAGGTTCATATAATCTAATTTTCAAATGATTTATTGCATGTAGTTCCATCATAACCTTCCCTAGTAAAATATGAAAATGAATTGAATATTTTGGTATCATTTCGAGCAGTCCTCGATTTAATTTGATTTTTTGAATGAAACTTATGTAAATTAGTGTATAATATACTATGATTTTTTGACAGAAACTTGCATTTTGATAAGTTTTATAGAAGCTAATTTTCAGATGAATTTTTACATGGACTTCCATCATAAACCTCCCTTGTAACATATATAAATGATCTGAAAAGTTTCTTATAATTGGAACAATCATCTATTTAATTCGACTTTTTGACCTTAACTAGAATAAACTGGCGTATACTATTTTTGATTTTTTGACCGAAACTTGCATTTCAAAAACTTTGAAAGAATCTAATTTTCAGATGATTTTTCGTATGTACTTCAATCATAACCTTCCCTCGTAACATATTTAAATGATCTGGAACGTTTTGCATCATTTCGAGCAGTCCTCTATTAAATTTGCATTTTTGACCAAACTAGTATAAAGTAGTGTATAATATACTATGATTTTTGACCGAAACTTGCATTTCGAAAAGGTTCATATAATCTAATTTTCAAATGATTTATTGCATGGACTTCCATCATAACATTCCCTAGTAAAATATGAAAATGAATTGAATATTTTGGTATCATTTCGAGCAATCCTCGATATAATTTGATTTTTTGAATGAAACTTATGTAAATTAGTGTATAATATACTATGATTTTTTGACAGAAACTTGCATTTTGATATGTTTTATAGAAGCTAATTTTCAGATGAATTTTTACATGGACTTCCATCATAAACCTCCCTTGTAACATATATAAATGATCTGAAAAGTTTCTTATAATTGGAACAATCATCTATTTAATTCGAGTTTTTGACCTTAACTAGAATAAACTGGCGTATACTATTTTTGATTTTTTGACCGAAACTTGCATTTCAAAAACTTTGATAGAATCTAATTTTCAGATGATTTTTCGTATGTTCTTCCATCATAACCTTCCCTCGTAACATATTTAAATGATCTGGAACGTTTTGCATCATTACGAGCAATCCTCTATTAAATTTGCATTTTTGACCAAACTAGTATAAACTAGTGTATAATATACTATGATTTTTTGACCGAAACTTGCATTTCGAAAAGGTTCATATAATCTAATTTTCAAATGATTTATTGCATGTAGTTCCATCATAACCTTCCCTAGTAAAATATGATGAATTGAATATTTTGGTATCATTTCGAGCAGTCCTCGATTTAATTTGATTTTTTGAATGAAACTTATATAAATTAGTGTATAATATACTATGATTTTTTGACAGAAACTTGCATTTTGATAAGTTTTATAGAAGCTAATTTTCAGATGAATTTTTACATGGACTTCCATCATAAACCTCCCTTGTAACATATATAAATGATCTGAAAAGTTTCTTATAATTGGAACAATCATCTATTTAATTCGAATTTTTGACCTAAACTAGAATAAACTAGCGTATACTATTTTTGATTTTTTGACCGAAACTTGCATTTCAAAAACTTTGATAGAATCTAATTTTAAGATGATTTTTCGTATGTACTTTAATCATAACCTTCCCTCGTAACATATTTAAATGATCTGGAACGTTTTGCATCTTTTCGAGCAGTCCTCTATTAAATTTGCATTTTTGTCCAAACTAGTATAAACTAGTGTATAATATACTATGATTTTTTGACCGAAACTTGAATTTCGAAAAGGTTCATATAATCTAATTTTCAAATGATTTCTTGTATGGACTTCCATCATAACCTTCCCTATTAAAATATGAAAATGAATTGAATATTTTGGTATTATTTCGAGCAGTCCTCGATTTAATTTGATTTTTTGAATGAAACTTATGTAAATTAGTGTATAATATACTATGATTTTTTGACATAAACTTGCATTTTGATATGTTTTATAGAAGCTAATTTTCAGATGAATTTTTACATGGACTTCCATCATAAACCTCCCTTGTAACATATATAAATGATCTGAAAAGTTTCTTATAATTGGAACAATCATCTATTTAATTCGACTTTTTGACCTTAACTAGAATAAACTAGCGTATACTATTTTTGATTTTTTGACCGAAACTTGCATTTCAAAAACTTTGATAGAATCTAATTTTCAGATGATTTTTCGTATGTACTTCAATCATAACCTTCCCTCGTAACATATTTAAATGATCTGGAACGTTTTGCATCATTTCGAGCAGTCCTCTATTAAATTTGCATTTTTGACCAAACTAGTATAAAGTAGTGTATAATATACTATGATTTTTGACCGAAACTTGCATTTCGAAAAGGTTCATATAATCTAATTTTCAAATGATTTATTGCATGGACTTCCATCATAACATTCCCTAGTAAAATATGAAAATGAATTGAATATTTTGGTATCATTTCGAGCAGTCCTCGATTTAATTTGATTTTTTGAATGAAACTTATGTAAATTAGTGTATAATATACTATGATTTTTTGACAGAAACTTGCATTTTGATAAGTTTTATAGAAGCTAATTTTCAGATGAATTTTTACATGGACTTCCATCATAAACCTCCCTTGTAACATATATAAATGATCTGAAAAGTTTCTTATAATTGGAACAATCATCTATTTAATTCGAATTTTTGACCTAAACTAGAATAAACTAGCGTATACTATTTTTGATTTTTTGACCGAAACTTGCATTTCAAAAACTTTGATAGAATCTAATTTTAAGATGATTTTTCGTATGTACTTTAATCATAACCTTCCCTCGTAACATATTTAAATGATCTGGAACGTTTTGCATCTTTTCGAGCAGTCCTCTATTAAATTTGCATTTTTGTCCAAACTAGTATAAACTAGTGTATAATATACTATGATTTTTTGACCGAAACTTGAATTTCGAAAAGGTTCATATAATCTAATTTTCAAATGATTTCTTGTATGGACTTCCATCATAACCTTCCCTATTAAAATATGAAAATGAATTGAATATTTTGGTATTATTTCGAGCATTCCTCGATTTAATTTGATTTTTTGAATGAAACTTATGTAAATTAGTGTATAATATACTATGATTTTTTGACATAAACTTGCATTTTGATATGTTTTATAGAAGCTAATTTTCAGATGAATTTTTACATGGACTTCCATCATAAACCTCCCTTGTAACATATATAAATGATCTGAAAAGTTTCTTATAATTGGAACAATCATCTATTTAATTCGACTTTTTGACCTTAACAAGAATAAACTAGCGTATACTATTTTTGATTTTTTGACCGAAACTTGCATTTCAAAAACTTTGATAGAATCTAATTTTCAGATGATTTTTCGTATGTACTTCAATCATAACCTTCCCTCGTAACATATTTAAATGATCTGGAACGTTTTGCATCATTTCGAGCAGTCCTCTATTAAATTTGCATTTTTGACCAAACTAGTATAAAGTAGTGTATAATATACTATGATTTTTGACCGAAACTTGCATTTCGAAAAGGTTCATATAATCTAATTTTCAAATGATTTATTGCATGGACTTCCATCATAACATTCCCTAGTAAAATATGAAAATGAATTGAATATTTTGGTATCATTTCGAGCAGTCCTCGATTTAATTTGATTTTTTGAATGAAACTTATGTAAATTAGTGTATAATATACTATGATTTTTTGACAGAAACTTGCATTTTGATAAGTTTTATAGAAGCTAATTTTCAGATGAATTTTTACATGGACTTCCATCATAAACCTCCCTTGTAACATATATAAATGATCTGAAAAGTTTCTTATAATTGGAACAATCATCTATTTAATTCGAATTTTTGACCTAAACTAGAATAAACTAGCGTATACTATTTTTGATTTTTTGACCGAAACTTGCATTTCAAAAACTTTGATAGAATCTAATTTTAAGATGATTTTTCGTATGTACTTTAATCATAACCTTCCCTCGTAACATATTTAAATGATCTGGAACGTTTTGCATCTTTTCGAGCAGTCCTCTATTAAATTTGCATTTTTGTCCAAACTAGTATAAACTAGTGTATAATATACTATGATTTTTTGACCGAAACTTGAATTTCGAAAAGGTTCATATAATCTAATTTTCAAATGATTTCTTGTATGGACTTCCATCATAACCTTCCCTATTAAAATATGAAAATGAATTGAATATTTTGGTATTATTTCGAGCATTCCTCGATTTAATTTGATTTTTTGAATGAAACTTATGTAAATTAGTGTATAATATACTATGATTTTTTGACATAAACTTGCATTTTGATATGTTTTATAGAAGCTAATTTTCAGATGAATTTTTACATGGACTTCCATCATAAACCTCCCTTGTAACATATATAAATGATCTGAAAAGTTTCTTATAATTGGAACAATCATCTATTTAATTCGACTTTTTGACCTTAACTAGAATAAACTAGCGTATACTATTTTTGATTTTTTGACCGAAACTTGCATTTTAAAAACTTTGATAGAATCTAATTTTCAGATGATTTTTCGTATGTACTTCAATCATAACCTTCCCTCGTAACATATTTAAATGATCTGGAACGTTTTGCATCATTTCGAGCAGTCCTCTATTAAATTTGCATTTTTGACCAAACTAGTATAAAGTAGTGTATAATATACTATGATTTTTGACCGAAACTTGCATTTCGAAAAGGTTCATATAATCTAATTTTCAAATGATTTATTGCATGGACTTCCATCATAACATTCCCTAGTAAAATATGAAAATGAATTGAATATTTTGGTATCATTTCGAGCAGTCCTCGATTTAATTTGATTTTTTGAATGAAACTTATGTAAATTAGTGTATAATATACTATGATTTTTTGACAGAAACTTGCATTTTGATATGTTTTATAGAAGCTAATTTTCAGATGAATTTTTACATGGACTTCCATCATAAACCTCCCTTGTAACATATATAAATGATCTGAAAAGTTTCTTATAATTGGAACAATCATCTATTTAATTCGACTTTTTGACCTTAACTAGAATAAACTGGCGTATACTATTTTTGATTTTTTGACCGAAACTTGCATTTCAAAAACTTTGAAAGAATCTAATTTTCAGATGATTTTTCGTATGTACTTCAATCATAACCTTCCCTCGTAACATATTTAAATGATCTGGAACGTTTTGCATCATTTCGAGCAGTCCTCTATTAAATTTGCATTTTTTACCAAACTAGTATAAAGTAGTGTATAATATACTATGATTTTTGACCGAAACTTGCATTTCGAAAAGGTTCATATAATCTAATTTTCAAATGATTTATTGCATGGACTTCCATCATAACATTCCCTAGTAAAATATGAAAATGAATTGAATATTTTGGTATCATTTCGAGCAATCCTCGATATAATTTGATTTTTTGAATGAAACTTATGTAAATTAGTGTATAATATACTATGATTTTTTGACAGAAACTTGCATTTTGATATGTTTTATAGAAGCTAATTTTCAGATGAATTTTTACATGGACTTCCATCATAAACCTCCCTTGTAACATATATAAATGATCTGAAAAGTTTCTTATAATTGGAACAATCATCTATTTAATTCGAGTTTTTGACCTTAACTAGAATAAACTGGCGTATACTATTTTTGATTTTTTGACCGAAACTTGCATTTCAAAAACTTTGATAGAATCTAATTTTCAGATGATTTTTCGTATGTTCTTCCATCATAACCTTCCCTCGTAACATATTTAAATGATCTGGAACGTTTTGCATCATTACGAGCAATCCTCTATTAAATTTGCATTTTTGACCAAACTAGTATAAACTAGTGTATAATATACTATGATTTTTTGACCGAAACTTGCATTTCGAAAAGGTTCATATAATCTAATTTTCAAATGATTTATTGCATGTAGTTCCATCATAACCTTCCCTAGTAAAATATGATGAATTGAATATTTTGGTATCATTTCGAGCAGTCCTCGATTTAATTTGATTTTTTGAATGAAACTTATATAAATTAGTGTATAATATACTATGATTTTTTGACAGAAACTTGCATTTTGATAAGTTTTATAGAAGCTAATTTTCAGATGAATTTTTACATGGACTTCCATCATAAACCTCCCTTGTAACATATATAAATGATCTGAAAAGTTTCTTATAATTGGAACAATCATCTATTTAATTCGAATTTTTGACCTAAACTAGAATAAACTAGCGTATACTATTTTTGATTTTTTGACCGAAACTTGCATTTCAAAAACTTTGATAGAATCTAATTTTAAGATGATTTTTCGTATGTACTTTAATCATAACCTTCCCTCGTAACATATTTAAATGATCTGGAACGTTTTGCATCTTTTCGAGCAGTCCTCTATTAAATTTGCATTTTTGTCCAAACTAGTATAAAGTAGTGTATAATATACTATGATTTTTGACCGAAACTTGCATTTCGAAAAGGTTCATATAATCTAATTTTCAAATGATTTATTGCATGGACTTCCATCATAACATTCCCTAGTAAAATATGAAAATGAATTGAATATTTTGGTATCATTTCGAGCAGTCCTCGATTTAATTTGATTTTTTGAATGAAACTTATGTAAATTAGTGTATAATATACTATGATTTTTTGACAGAAACTTGCATTTTGATAAGTTTTATAGAAGCTAATTTTCAGATGAATTTTTACATGGACTTCCATCATAAACCTCCCTTGTAACATATATAAATGATCTGAAAAGTTTCTTATAATTGGAACAATCATCTATTTAATTCGAATTTTTGACCTAAACTAGAATAAACTAGCGTATACTATTTTTGATTTTTTGACCGAAACTTGCATTTCAAAAACTTTGATAGAATCTAATTTTAAGATGATTTTTCGTATGTACTTCAATCATAACCTTCCCTCGTAACATATTTAAATGATCTGGAACGTTTTGCATCTTTTCGAGCAGTCCTCTATTAAATTTGCATTTTTGTCCAAACTAGTATAAACGAGTGTATAATATACTATGATTTTTTGACCGAAACTTGAATTTCGAAAAGGTTCATATAATCTAATTTTCAAATGATTTCTTGTATGGACTTCCATCATAACATTCCCTATTAAAATATGAAAATGAATTGAATATTTTGGTATTATTTCGAGCAGTCCTCGATTTAATTTGATTTTTTGAATGAAACTTATGTAAATTAGTGTATAATATACTATGATTTTTTGACAGAAACTTGCATTTTGATATGTTTTATAGAAGCTAATTTTAAGATGAATTTTTACATGGACTTCCATCATAAACCTCCCTTGTAACATATATAAATGATCTGAAAAGTTTCTTATAATTGGAACAATCATCTATTTAATTCGACTTTTTGACCTTAACTAGAATAAACTAGCGTATACTATTTTTGATTTTTTGACCGAAACTTGCATTTCAAAAACTTTGATAGAATCTAATTTTCAGATGATTTTTCGTATGTACTTCAATCATAACCTTCCCTCGTAACATATTTAAATGATCTGGAACGTTTTGCTTCATTTGGAGCAGTCCTCTATTAAATTTGCATTTTTGACCAAACTAGTATAAGTAGTGTATAATATACTATGATTTTTGACCGAAACTTGCATTTCGAAAAGGTTCATATAATCTAATTTTCAAATGATTTATTGCATGGACTTCCATCATAACCTTCCCTAGTAAAATATGAAAATGAATTGAATATTTTGGTATCATTTCGAGCAGTCCTCGATTTAATTTGATTTTTTGATGAAACTTATGTAAATTAGTGTATAATATACTATGATTTTTTGACAGAAACTTGCATTTTGATAAGTTTTATAGAAGCTAATTTTCAAATGAATTTTTACATGGACTTCCATCATAAACCTCCCTTGTAACATATATAAATGATCTGAAAAGTTTCTTATAATTGGAACAATCATCTATTTAATTCGAATTTTTGACCTTAACTAGAATAAACTAGCGTATACTATTTTTGATTTTTTGACCGAAACATGCATTTCGAAAACTTCGATAGAATCTAATTTTCAGATGATTTTTCGTATGTACTTCAATCATAAACTTCCCTCGTAACATATTTAAATGATCTGGAACGTTTTGCATCATTTCGAGCAATCCTCTATTAAATTTGCATTTTTGACCAAACTAGTATAAACTAGTGTATAATATACTATGATTTTTTGACCGAAACTTGCATTTCGAAAAGGTTCATATAATCTAATTTTCAAATGATTTATTGCATGGACTTCCATCATAACCTTCCCTAGTAAAATATGAAAATGAATTGAATATTTTGGTATCATTTCAAGCAGTCCTCGATTTAATTTGATTTTTTGAATGAAACTTATGTAAATTAGTGTATAATATACAATAATTTTTTGACAGAAACTTGCATTTTGATAAGTTTTATAGAAGCTAATTTTCAGATGAATTTTTACATGGACTTCCATCATAAACCTCCCTTGTAACATATATAAATGATCTGAAAAGTTTCTTATAATTGGAACAATCATCTATTTAATTCGAATTTTTGACCTTAACTAGAATAAACTAGCGTATACTATTTTTGATTTTTTGACCGAAACTTGCATTTCGAAAACTTTGATAGAATCTAATTTTCAGATGATTTTTCGTATGTACTTCAATCATAACCTTCCATCGTAACATATTTAAATGATCTGGAACGTTTTGCATCATTACGAGCAGTCCTCTATTAAATTTGCATTTTTGACCAAACTAGTATAAACTAGTGTATAATATACTATGATTTTTTGACCGAAACTTGCATTTCGAAAAGGTTCATATAATCTAATTTTCAAATGATTTATTGCATGGACTTCCATCATAACCTTCCCTAGTAAAATATGAAAATGAATTGAATATTTTGGTATCATTTCGAGCAGTCCTCGATTTAATTTTATTTTTTGAATGAAACTTATGTAAATTAGTGTATAATATACTATGATTTTTTGACAGAAACTTGCATTTTCATAAGTTTTATAGAAGCTAATTTTCAGATGAATTTTTACATGGACTTCCATCATAAACCTTCCTTGTAACATATATAAATGATCTGAAAAGTTTCTTATAATTGGAACAATCATCTATTTAATTCGAATTTTTGACCTAAACTAGAATAAACTAGCGTATACTATTTTTGATTTTTTGACCGAAACTTGCATTTCAAAAACTTTGATAGAATCTAATTTTAAGATGATTTTTCGTATGTACTTCAATCATAACCTTCCCTCGTAACATATTTAAATGATCTGGAACGTTTTGCATCTTTTCGAGCAGTCCTCTATTAAATTTGCATTTTTGTCCAAACTAGTATAAACTAGTGTATAATATACTATGATTTTTTGACCGAAACTTGAATTTCGAAAAGGTTCATATAATCTAATTTTCAAATGATTTATTGTATGGACTTCCATCATAACATTCCCTATTAAAATATGAAAATGAATTGAATATTTTGGTATTATTTCGAGCAGTCCTCGATTTAATTTGATTTTTTGAATGAAACTTATGTAAATTAGTGTATAATATACTATGATTTTTTGACAGAAACTTGCATTTTGATATGTTTTATAGAAGCTAATTTTCAGATGAATTTTTACATGGACTTCCATCATAAACCTCCCTTGTAACATATATAAATGATCTGAAAAGTTTCTTATAATTGGAACAATCATCTATTTAATTCGACTTTTTGACCATAACTAGAATAAACTAGCGTATACTATTTTTGATTTTTTGACCGAAACTTGCATTTCAAAAACTTTGATAGAATCTAATTTTCAGATGATTTTTCGTATGTACTTCAATCATAACCTTCCCTCGTAACATATTTAAATGATCTGGAACGTTTTGCTTCATTTGGAGCAGTCCTCTATTAAATTTGCATTTTTGACCAAACTAGTATAAAGTAGTGTATAATATACTATGATTTTTGACCGAAACTTGCATTTCGAAAAGGTTCATATAATCTAATTTTCAAATGATTTATTGCATGGACTTCCATCATAACCTTCCCTAGTAAAATATGAAAATGAATTGAATATTTTGGTATCATTTCGAGCAGTCCTCGATTTAATTTGATTTTTTGATGAAACTTATGTAAATTAGTGTATAATATACTATGATTTTTTGACAGAAACTTGCATTTTGATAAGTTTTATAGAAGCTAATTTTCAGATGAATTTTTACATGGACTTCCATCATAAACCTCCCTTGTAACATATATAAATGATCTGAAAAGTTTCTTATAATTGGAACAATCATCTATTTAATTCGAATTTTTGACCTTAACTAGAATAAACTAGCGTATACTATTTTTGATTTTTTGACCGAAACATGCATTTCGAAAACTTCGATAGAATCTAATTTTCAGAGGATTTTTCGTATGTACTTCAATCATAACCTTCCCTCGTAACATATTTAAATGATCTGGAACGTTTTGTATCATTACGAGCAGTCCTCTATTAAATTTGCATTTTTGACCAAACTAGTATAAACTAGTGTCTAATATACTATGATTTTTTGACCGAAACTTGCATTTCGAAAAGGTTCATATAATCTAATTTTCAAATGATTTATTGCATGGACTACCATCATAACCTTCCCTAGTAAAATATGAAAATGAATTGAATATTTTGGTATCATTTCGAGCAGTCCTCGATTTAATTTGATTTTTGGAATGAAACTTATGTAAATAAGTGTATAATATACTATAATTTTTTGACAGAAACTTGTATTTTGATAAGTTTTATAGAAGCTAATTTTCAGATGAATTTTTACATGGACTTCCATCATAAACCTCCCTTGTAACACATATAAATGATCTGAAAAGTTTCTTATAATTGGAACAATCATCTATTTAATTCGAATTTTTGACCTTAACTAGAATCAACTAGCGTATACTATTTTTGATTTTTTGACCGAAACTTGCATTTCGAAAACTTTGATAGAATCTAATTTTCAGATGATTTTTCGTATGTACTTCAATCATAAACTTCCCTCGTAACATATTTAAATGATCTGGAACGTTTTGCATCATTTCGAGCAATCCTCTATTAAATTTGCATTTTTGACCAAACTAGTATAAACTAGTGTATAATATACTATGATTTTTTGACCGAAACTTGCATTTCGAAAAGGTTCATATAATCTAATTTTCAAATGATTTATTGCATGGACTTCCATCATAACCTTCCCTAGTAAAATATGAAAATGAATTGAATATTTTGGTATCATTTCAAGCAGTCCTCGATTTAATTTGATTTTTTGAATGAAACTTATGTAAATTAGTGTATAATATACAATAATTTTTTGACAGAAACTTGCATTTTGATAAGTTTTATAGAAGCTAATTTTCAGATGAATTTTTACATGGACTTCCATCATAAACCTCCCTTGTAACATATATAAATGATCTGAAAAGTTTCTTATAATTGGAACAATCATCTATTTAATTCGAATTTTTGACCTTAACTGGAATAAACTAGCGTATACTATTTTTGATTTTTTGACCGAAACTTGCATTTCGAAAACTTCGATAGAATCTAATTTTCAGATGATTTTTCGTATGTACTTCAATCATAACCTTCCATCGTAACATATTTAAATGATCTGGAACGTTTTGCATCATTACGAGCAGTCCTCTATTAAATTTGCATTTTTGACCAAACTAGTATAAACTAGTGTATAATATACTATGATTTTTTGACCGAAACTTGCATTTCGAAAAGGTTCATATAATCTAATTTTCAAATGATTTATTGCATGGACTTCCATCATAACCTTCCCTAGTAAAATATGAAAATGAATTGAATATTTTGGTATCATTTCGAGCAGTCCTCGATTTAATTTGATTTTTTGAATGAAACTTATGTAAATTAGTGTATAATATACTATGATTTTTTGACAGAAACTTGCATTTTCATAAGTTTTATAGAAGCTAATTTTCAGATGAATTTTTACATGGACTTCCATCATAAACCTCCCTTGTAACATATATAAATGATCTGAAAAGTTTCTTATAATTGGAACAATCATCTATTTAATTCGAATTTTTGACCTAAACTAGAATAAACTAGCGTATACTATTTTTGATTTTTTGACCGAAACTTGCATTTCAAAAACTTTGATAGAATCTAATTTTAAGATGATTTTTCGTATGTACTTCAATCATAACCTTCCCTCGTAACATATTTAAATGATCTGGAACGTTTTGCATCTTTTCGAGCAGTCCTCTATTAAATTTGCATTTTTGTCCAAACTAGTATAAACTAGTGTATAATATACTATGATTTTTTGACCGAAACTTGAATTTCGAAAAGGTTCATATAATCTAATTTTCAAATGATTTATTGTATGGACTTCCATCATAACATTCCCTATTAAAATATGAAAATGAATTGAATATTTTGGTATTATTTCGAGCAGTCCTCGATTTAATTTGATTTTTTGAATGAAACTTATGTAAATTAGTGTATAATATACTATGATTTTTTGACAGAAACTTGCATTTTGATATGTTTTATAGAAGCTAATTTTCAGATGAATTTTTACATGGACTTCCATCATAAACCTCCCTTGTAACATATATAAATGATCTGAAAAGTTTCTTATAATTGGAACAATCATCTATTTAATTCGACTTTTTGACCTTAACTAGAATAAACTAGCGTATACTATTTTTGATTTTTTGACCGAAACTTGCATTTCAAAAACTTTGATAGAATCTAATTTTCAGATGATTTTTCGTATGTACTTCAATCATAACCTTCCCTCGTAACATATTTAAATGATCTGGAACGTTTTGCTTCATTTGGAGCAGTCCTCTATTAAATTTGCATTTTTGACCAAACTAGTATAAAGTAGTGTATAATATACTATGATTTTTGACCGAAACTTGCATTTCGAAAAGGTTCATATAATCTAATTTTCAAATGATTTATTGCATGGACTTCCATCATAACCTTCCCTAGTAAAATATGAAAATGAATTGAATATTTTGGTATCATTTCGAGCAGTCCTCGATTTAATTTGATTTTTTGATGAAACTTATGTAAATTAGTGTATAATATACTATGATTTTTTGACAGAAACTTGCATTTTGATAAGTTTTATAGACGCTAATTTTCAGATGAATTTTTACATGGACATCCATCATAAACCTCCCTTGTAACATATATAAATGATCTGAAAAGTTTCTTATAATTGGAACAATCATCTATTTAATTCGAATTTTTGACCTTAACTAGAATAAACTAGCGTATACTATTTTTGATTTTTTGACCGAAACATGCATTTCGAAAACTTCGATAGAATCTAATTTTCAGATGATTTTTCGTATGTACTTCAATCATAACCTTCCCTCGTAACATATTTAAATGATCTGGAACGTTTTGCATCATTACGAGCAGTCCTCTATTAAATTTGCATTTTTGACCAAACTAGTATAAACTAGTGTCTAATATACTATGATTTTTTGACCGAAACTTGCATTTCGAAAAGGTTCATATAATCTAATTTTCAAATGATTTATTGCATGGACTACCATCATAACCTTCCCTAGTAAAATATGAAAATGAATTGAATATTTTGGTATCATTTCGAGCAGTCCTCGATTTAATTTGATTTTTGGAATGAAACTTATGTAAATAAGTGTATAATATACTATAATTTTTTGACAGAAACTTGTATTTTGATAAGTTTTATAGAAGCTAATTTTCAGATGAATTTTTACATGGACTTCCATCATAAACCTCCCTTGTAACACATATAAATGATCTGAAAAGTTTCTTATAATTGGAACAATCATCTATTTAATTCGAATTTTTGACCTTAACTAGAATCAACTAGCGTATACTATTTTTGATTTTTTGACCGAAACTTGCATTTCGAAAACTTTGATAGAATCTAATTTTCAGATGATTTTTCGTATGTACTTCAATCATAAACTTCCCTCGTAACATATTTAAATGATCTGGAACGTTTTGCATCATTTCGAGCAATCCTCTATTAAATTTGCATTTTTGACCAAACTAGTATAAACTAGTGTATAATATACTATGATTTTTTGACCGAAACTTGCATTTCGAAAAGGTTCATATAATCTAATTTTCAAATGATTTATTGCATGGACTTCCATCATAACCTTCCCTAGTAAAATATGAAAATGAATTGAATATTTTGGTATCATTTCAAGCAGTCCTCGATTTAATTTGATTTTTTGAATGAAACTTATGTAAATTAGTGTATAATATACAATAATTTTTTGACAGAAACTTGCATTTTGATAAGTTTTATAGAAGCTAATTTTCAGATGAATTTTTACATGGACTTCCATCATAAACCTCCCTTGTAACATATATAAATGATCTGAAAAGTTTCTTATAATTGGAACACTCATCTATTTAATTCGAATTTTTGACCTTAACTAGAATAAACTAGCGTATACTATTTTTGATTTTTTGACCGAAACTTGCATTTCGAAAACTTCGATAGAATCTAATTTTCAGATGATTTTTCGTATGTACTTCAATCATAACCTTCCATCGTAACATATTTAAATGATCTGGAACGTTTTGCATCATTACGAGCAGTCCTCTATTAAATTTGCATTTTTGACCAAACTAGTATAAACTAGTGTATAATATACTATGATTTTTTGACCGAAACATGCACTTCGAAAAGGTTCATATAATCTAATTTTCAAATGATTTATTGCATGGACTTCCATCATAACCTTCCCTAGTAAAATATGAAAATGAATTGAATATTTTGGTATCATTTCGAGCAGTCCTCGATTTAATTTGATTTTTTGAATGAAACTTATGTAAATTAGTGTATAATATACTATGATTTTTTGACAGAAACTTGCATTTTCATAAGTTTTATAGAAGCTAATTTTCAGATGAATTTTTACATGGACTTCCATCATAAACCTCCCTTGTAACATATATAAATGATCTGAAAAGTTTCTTATAATTGGAACAATCATCTATTTAATTCGAATTTTTGACCTAAACTAGAATAAACTAGCGTATACTATTTTTGATTTTTTGACCGAAACTTGCATTTCAAAAACTTTGATAGAATCTAATTTTCAGATGATTTTTCGTATGTACTTCAAGCATAACCTTCCCTTGTAACATATTTAAATGATCTGGAACGTTTTGCATCATTTCGAGCAGTCTTCTATTAAATTTGCATTTTTGACCAAACTAGTATAAACTAGTGTATAATATACTATGATTTTTTGACCGAAACTTGCATTTCGAAAAGATTCATATAATCTAATTTTCAAATGATTTATTGCATGGACGTCCATCATAACCTTCCCTAGTAAAATATGAAAATGAATTGAATATTTTGGTATCATTTCGAGCAGTCCTCGATTTAATTTGATTTTTTGAATGAAACTTATGTAAATTAGTGTATAATATACTATGATTTTTTGACAGAAACTTGCATTTTGATATGTTTTATAGAAGCTAATTTTCAGATGAATTTTTACATGGACTTCCATCGTAAACCTCCCTTGTAACATATATAAATGATCTGAAAAGTTTCTTATAATTGGAACAATCATCTATTTAATTCGACTTTTTGACCTTAACTAGAATAAACTAGCGTATACTATTTTTGATTTTTTGACCGAAACTTGCATTTCAAAAACTTTGATAGAATCTAATTTTCAGATGATTTTTCGTATGTACTTCAATCATAACCTTCCCTCGTAACATATTTAAATGATCTGGAACGTTTTGCTTCATTTGGAGCAGTCCTCTATTAAATTTGCATTTTTGACCAAACTAGTATAAAGTAGTGTATAATATACTATGATTTTTGACCGAAACTTGCATTTCGAAAAGGTTCATATAATCTAATTTTCAAATGATTTATTGCATGGACTTCCATCATAACCTTCCCTAGTAAAATATGAAAATGAATTGAATATTTTGGTATCATTTCGAGCAGTCCTCGATTTAATTTGATTTTTTGATGAAACTTATGTAAATTAGTGTATAATATACTATGATTTTTTGACAGAAACTTGCATTTTGATAAGTTTTATAGACGCTAATTTTCAGATGAATTTTTACATGGACATCCATCATAAACCTCCCTTGTAACATATATAAATGATCTGAAAAGTTTCTTATAATTGGAACAATCATCTATTTAATTCGAATTTTTGACCTTAACTAGAATAAACTAGCGTATACTATTTTTGATTTTTTGACCGAAACATGCATTTCGAAAACTTCGATAGAATCTAATTTTCAGATGATTTTTCGTATGTACTTCAATCATAACCTTCCCTCGTAACATATTTAAATGATCTGGAACGTTTTGCATCATTACGAGCAGTCCTCTATTAAATTTGCATTTTTGACCAAACTAGTATAAACTAGTGTCTAATATACTATGATTTTTTGACCGAAACTTGCATTTCGAAAAGGTTCATATAATCTAATTTTCAAATGATTTATTGCATGGACTACCATCATAACCTTCCCTAGTAAAATATGAAAATGAATTGAATATTTTGGTATCATTTCGAGCAGTCCTCGATTTAATTTGATTTTTGGAATGAAACTTATGTAAATAAGTGTATAATATACTATAATTTTTTGACAGAAACTTGTATTTTGATAAGTTTTATAGAAGCTAATTTTCAGATGAATTTTTACATGGACTTCCATCATAAACCTCCCTTGTAACACATATAAATGATCTGAAAAGTTTCTTATAATTGGAACAATCATCTATTTAATTCGAATTTTTGACCTTAACTAGAATCAACTAGCGTATACTATTTTTGATTTTTTGACCGAAACTTGCATTTCGAAAACTTTGATAGAATCTAATTTTCAGATGATTTTTCGTATGTACTTCAATCATAAACTTCCCTCGTAACATATTTAAATGATCTGGAACGTTTTGCATCATTTCGAGCAATCCTCTATTAAATTTGCATTTTTGACCAAACTAGTATAAACTAGTGTATAATATACTATGATTTTTTGACCGAAACTTGCATTTCGAAAAGGTTCATATAATCTAATTTTCAAATGATTTATTGCATGGACTTCCATCATAACCTTCCCTAGTAAAATATGAAAATGAATTGAATATTTTGGTATCATTTCAAGCAGTCCTCGATTTAATTTGATTTTTTGAATGAAACTTATGTAAATTAGTGTATAATATACAATAATTTTTTGACAGAAACTTGCATTTTGATAAGTTTTATAGAAGCTAATTTTCAGATGAATTTTTACATGGACTTCCATCATAAACCTCCCTTGTAACATATATAAATGATCTGAAAAGTTTCTTATAATTGGAACAATCATCTATTTAATTCGAATTTTTGACCTTAACTAGAATAAACTAGCGTATACTATTTTTGATTTTTTGACCGAAACTTGCATTTCGAAAACTTCGATAGAATCTAATTTTCAGATGATTTTTCGTATGTACTTCAATCATAACCTTCCATCGTAACATATTTAAATGATCTGGAACGTTTTGCATCATTACGAGCAGTCCTCTATTAAATTTGCATTTTTGACCAAACTAGTATAAACTAGTGTATAATATACTATGATTTTTTGACCGAAACATGCACTTCGAAAAGGTTCATATAATCTAATTTTCAAATGATTTATTGCATGGACTTCCATCATAACCTTCCCTAGTAAAATATGAAAATGAATTGAATATTTTGGTATCATTTCGAGCAGTCCTCGATTTAATTTGATTTTTTGAATGAAACTTATGTAAATTAGTGTATAATATACTATGATTTTTTGACAGAAACTTGCATTTTCATAAGTTTTATAGAAGCTAATTTTCAGATGAATTTTTACATGGACTTCCATCATAAACCTCCCTTGTAACATATATAAATGATCTGAAAAGTTTCTTATAATTGGAACAATCATCTATTTAATTCGAATTTTTGACCTAAACTAGAATAAACTAGCGTATACTATTTTTGATTTTTTGACCGAAACTTGCATTTCAAAAACTTTGATAGAATCTAATTTTCAGATGATTTTTCGTATGTACTTCAAGCATAACCTTCCCTTGTAACATATTTAAATGATCTGGAACGTTTTGCATCATTTCGAGCAGTCTTCTATTAAATTTGCATTTTTGACCAAACTAGTATAAACTAGTGTATAATATACTATGATTTTTTGACCGAAACTTGCATTTCGAAAAGATTCATATAATCTAATTTTCAAATGATTTATTGCATGGACGTCCATCATAACCTTCCCTAGTAAAATATGAAAATGAATTGAATATTTTGGTATCATTTCGAGCAGTCCTCGATTTAATTTGATTTTTTGAATGAAACTTATGTAAATTAGTGTATAATATACTATGATTTTTTGACAGAAACTTGCATTTTGATAAGTTTTATAGAAGCTAATTTTCAGATGAATTTTTACATGGACTTCCATCATAAACCTCCATTGTAACATATATAAATGATCTGAAAAGTTTCTTATAATTGGAACAATCATCTATTTAATTCGAATTTTTGACCTTAACTAGAATCAACTAGCGTATACTATTTTTGATTTTTTGACCGAAACTTGCATTTCAAAAACTTTGATAGAATCTAATTTTCAGATAATTTTTCGTATGTACTTCAATCATAATCTTCCCTCGTAACATATTTAAATGATCTGGAACGTTTTGCATCATTTCGAGCAGTCCTCTATTAAATTTGCATTTTTGACCAAACTAGTATTAACTAGTGTATAATATACTATGATTTTTTGACCGAAACTTGCATTTCGAAAAGGTTCATATAATCTAATTTTCAAATGATTTATTGCATGGACTTCCATCATAACATTCCCTAGTAAAATATGAAAATGAATTGAATATTTTGGTATCATTTCGAGCAGTCCTCGATTTAATTTGATTTTTTGAATGAAACTTATGTAAATTAGTGTATAATATACTATGATTTTTTGACAGAAACTTGCATTTTGATAAGTTTTATAGAAGCTAATTTTCAGATGAATTTTTACATGGACTTCCATCATAAACCTCCCTTGTAACATATATAAATGATCTGAAAAGTTTCTTATAATTGGAACAATCATCTATTTAATTCGAATTTTTGACCTAAACTAGAATAAACTAGCGTATACTATTTTTGATTTTTTGACCGAAACTTGCATTTCAAAAACTTTGATAGAATCTAATTTTAAGATGATTTTTCGTATGTACTTCAATCATAACCTTCCCTCGTAACATATTTAAATGATCTGGAACGTTTTGCATCTTTTCGAGCAGTCCTCTATTAAATTTGCATTTTTTTCCAAACTAGTATAAACTAGTGTATAATATACTATGATTTTTTGACCGAAACTTGAATTTCGAAAAGGTTCATATAATCTAATTTTCAAATGATTTATTGTATGGACTTCCATCATAACCTTCCCTATTAAAATATGAAAATGAATTGAATATTTTGGTATTATTTCGAGCAGTCCTCGATTTAATTTGATTTTTTGAATGAAACTTATGTAAATTAGTGTATAATATACTATGATTTTTTGACAGAAACTTGCATTTTGATATGTTTTATAGAAGCTAATTTTCTGATGAATTTTTACATGGACTTCCATCATAAACCTCCCTTGTAACATATATAAATGATCTGAAAAGTTTCTTATAATTGGAACAATCATCTATTTAATTCGACTTTTTGACCTTAACTAGAATAAACTAGCGTATACTATTTTTGATTTTTTGACCGAAACTTGCATTTCAAAAACTTTGATAGAATCTAATTTTCAGATGATTTTTCGTATGTACTTCAACCATAACCTTCCCTCGTAACATATTTAAATGATCTGGAACGTTTTGCATCATTTGGAGCAGTCCTCTATTAAATTTGCATTTTTGACCAAACTAGTATAAAGTAGTGTATAATATACTATGATTTTTGACCGAAACTTGCATTTCGAAAAGGTTCATATAATCTAATTTTCAAATGATTTATTGCATGGACTTCCATCATAACCTTCCCTAGTAAAATATGAAAATGAATTGAATATTTTGGTATCATTTCGAGCAGTCCTCGATTTAATAGATTCTTTGAATGAAACTTATGTAAATTAGTGTATAATATACTATGATTTTTTGACAGAAACTTGCATTTTGATATGTTTTATAGAAGCTAATTTTCAGATGAATTTTTACATGGACTTCCATCATAAACCTCCCTTGTAACATATATAAATGATCTGAAAAGTTTCTTATAATTGGAACAATCATCTATTTAATTCGAATTTTTGACCTTAACTAGAATAAACTAGCGTATACTATTTTTGATTTTTTGACCGAAACTTGCATTTCGAAAACTTCGATAGAATCTAATTTTCAGATGATTTTTCGTATGTACTTCAATCATAACCTTCCATCGTAACATATTTAAATGATCTGGAACGTTTTGCATCATTACGAGCAGTCCTCTATTAAATTTGCATTTTTGACCAAACTAGTATAAACTAGTGTATAATATACTATGATTTTTTGACCGAAACTTGCATTTCGAAAAGGTTCATATAATCTAATTTTCAAATGATTTATTGCATGGACTTCCATCATAACCTTCCCTAGTAAAATATGAAAATGAATTGAATATTTTGGTATCATTTCGAGCAGTCCTCGATTTAATATGATTTTTTGAATGAAACTTATGTAAATTAGTGTATAATATACTATGATTTTTTGACAGAAACTTGCATTTTCATAAGTTTTATAGAAGCTAATTTTCAGATGAATTTTTACATGGACTTCCATCATAAACCTCCCTTGTAACATATATAAATGATCTGAAAAGTTTCTTATAATTGGAACAATCATCTATTTAATTCGAATTTTTGACCTAAACTAGAATAAACTAGCGTATACTATTTTTAATTTTTTTGACCGAAACTTGCATTTCAAAAACTTTGATAGAATCTAATTTTCAGATGATTTTTCGTATGTACTTCAAGCATAACCTTCCCTTGTAACATATTTAAATGATCTGGAACGTTTTGCATCATTTCGAGCAGTCTTCTATTAAATTTGCATTTTTGACCAAACTAGTATAAACTAGTGTATAATATACTATGATTTTTTGACCGAAAATTGCATTTCGAAAAGATTCATATAATCTAATTTTCAAATGATTTATTGCATGGACGTCCATCATAACCTTCCCTAGTAAAATATGAAAATGAATTGAATATTTTGGTATCATTTCGAGCAGTCCTCGATTTAATTTGATTTTTTGAATGAAACTTATGTAAATTAGTGTATAATATACTATGATTTTTTGACAGAAACTTGCATTTTGATAAGTTTTATAGAAGCTAATTTTCAGATGAATTTTTACATGGACTTCCATCATAAACCTCCATTGTAACATATATAAATGATCTGAAAAGTTTCTTATAATTGGAACAATCATCTATTTAATTCGAATTTTTGACCTTAACTAGAATCAACTAGCGTATAATATTTTTGATTTTTTGACCGAAACTTGCATTTCAAAAACTTTGATAGAATCTAATTTTCAGATAATTTTTCGTATGTACTTCAATCATAATCTTCCCTCGTAACATATTTAAATGATCTGGAACGTTTTGCATCATTTCGAGCAGTCCTCTATTAAATTTGCATTTTTGACCAAACTAGTATTAACTAGTGTATAATATACTATGATTTTTTGACCGAAACTTGCATTTCGAAAAGGTTCATATAATCTAATTTTCAAATGATTTATTTCATGGACTTCCATCATAACATTCCCTAGTAAAATATGAAAATGAATTGAATATTTTGGTATCATTTCGAGCAGTCCTCGATTTAATTTGATTTTTTGAATGAAACTTATGTAAATTAGTGTATAATATACTATGATTTTTTGACAGAAACTTGCATTTTGATAAGTTTTATAGAAGCTAATTTTCAGATGAATTTTTACATGGACTTCCATCATAAACCTCCTTTGTAACATATATAAATGATCTGAAAAGTTTCTTATAATTGGAACAATCATCTATTTAATTCGAATTTTTGACCTAAACTAGAATAAACTAGCGTATACTATTTTTGATTTTTTGACCGAAACTTGCATTTCAAAAACTTTGATAGAATCTAATTTTAAGATGATTTTTCGTATGTACTTCAATCATAACCTTCCCTCGTAACATATTTAAATGATCTGGAACGTTTTGCATCTTTTCGAGCAGTCCTCTATTAAATTTGCATTTTTGTCCAAACTAGTATAAACTAGTGTATAATATACTATGATTTTTTGACCGAAACTTGAATTTCGAAAAGGTTCATATAATCTAATTTTCAAATGATTTATTGTATGGACTTCCATCATAACCTTCCCTATTAAAATATGAAAATGAATTGAATATTTTGGTATTATTTCGAGCAGTCCTCGATTTAATTTGATTTTTTGAATGAAACTTATGTAAATTAGTGTATAATATACTATGATTTTTTGACAGAAACTTGCATTTTGATATGTTTTATAGAAGCTAATTTTCTGATGAATTTTTACATGGACTTCCATCATAAACCTCCCTTGTAACATATATAAATGATCTGAAAAGTTTCTTATAATTGGAACAATCATCTATTTAATTCGACTTTTTGACCTTAACTAGAATAAACTAGCGTATACTATTTTTGATTTTTTGACCGAAACTTGCATTTCAAAAACTTTGATAGAATCTAATTTTCAGATGATTTTTCGTATGTACTTCAACCATAACCTTCCCTCGTAACATATTTAAATGATCTGGAACGTTTTGCATCATTTGGAGCAGTCCTCTATTAAATTTGCATTTTTGACCAAACTAGTATAAAGTAGTGTATAATATACTATGATTTTTGACCGAAACTTGCATTTCGAAAAGGTTCATATAATCTAATTTTCAAATGATTTATTGCATGGACTTCCATCATAACCTTCCCTAGTAAAATATGAAAATGAATTGAATATTTTGGTATCATTTCGAGCAGTCCTCGATTTAATTTGATTCTTTGAATGAAACTTATGTAAATTAGTGTATAATATACTATGATTTTTTGACAGAAACTTGCATTTTGATATGTTTTATAGAAGCTAATTTTCAGATGAATTTTTACATGGACTTCCATCATAAACCTCCCTTGTAACATATATAAATGATCTGAAAAGTTTCTTATAATTGGAACAATCATCTATTTAATTCGACTTTTTGACCTTAACTAGAATAACCTAGCGTATACTATTTTTGATTTTTTGACCGAAACTAGCATTTCAAAAACTTTGATAGAATCTAATTTTAAGATGATTTTTCGTATGTACTTCAATCATAACCTTCCCTCGTAACATATTTAAATGATCTGGAACGTTTTGCATCTTTTCGAGCAGTCCTCTATTAAATTTGCATTTTTGTCCAAACTAGTATAAACTAGTGTATAATATACTATGATTTTTTGACCGAAACTTGAATTTCGAAAAGGTTCATATAATCTAATTTTCAAATGATTTATTGTATGGACTTCCATCATAACCTTCCCTATTAAAATATGAAAATGAATTGAATATTTTGGTATTATTTCGAGCAGTCCTCGATTTAATTTGATTTTTTGAATGAAACTTATGTAAATTAGTGTATAATATACTATGATTTTTTGACAGAAACTTGCATTTTGATATGTTTTATAGAAGCTAATTTTCTGATGAATTTTTACATGGACTTCCATCATAAACCTCCCTTGTAACATATATAAATGATCTGAAAAGTTTCTTATAATTGGAACAATCATCTATTTAATTCGACTTTTTGACCTTAACTAGAATAAACTAGCGTATACTATTTTTGATTTTTTGACCGAAACTTGCATTTCAAAAACTTTGATAGAATCTAATTTTCAGATGATTTTTCGTATGTACTTCAACCATAACCTTCCCTCGTAACATATTTAAATGATCTGGAACGTTTTGCATCATTTGGAGCAGTCCTCTATTAAATTTGCATTTTTGACCAAACTAGTATAAAGTAGTGTATAATATACTATGATTTTTGACCGAAACTTGCATTTCGAAAAGGTTCATATAATCTAATTTTCAAATGATTTATTGCATGGACTTCCATCATAACCTTCCCTAGTAAAATATGAAAATGAATTGAATATTTTGGTATCATTTCGAGCAGTCCTCGATTTAATTTGATTCTTTGAATGAAACTTATGTAAATTAGTGTATAATATACTATGATTTTTTGACAGAAACTTGCATTTTGATATGTTTTATAGAAGCTAATTTTCAGATGAATTTTTACATGGACTTCCATCATAAACCTCCCTTGTAACATATATAAATGATCTGAAAAGTTTCTTATAATTGGAACAATCATCTATTTAATTCGACTTTTTGACCTTAACTAGAATAACCTAGCGTATACTATTTTTGATTTTTTGACCGAAACTAGCATTTCAAAAACTTTGATAGAATCTAATTTTAAGATGATTTTTCGTATGTACTTCAATCATAACCTTCCCTCGTAACATATTTAAATGATCTGGAACGTTTTGCATCTTTTCGAGCAGTCCTCTATTAAATTTGCATTTTTGTCCAAACTAGTATAAACTAGTGTATAATATACTATGATTTTTTGACCGAAACTTGAATTTCGAAAAGGTTCATATAATCTAATTTTCAAATGATTTATTATATGGACTTCCATCATAACCTTCCCTATTAAAATATGAAAATGAATTGAATATTTTGGTATTATTTCGAGCAGTCCTCGATTTAATTTGATTTTTTGAATGAAACTTATGTAAATTAGTGTATAATATACTATGATTTTTTGACAGAAACTTGCATTTTGATATGTTTTATAGAAGCTAATTTTCTGATGAATTTTTACATGGACTTCCATCATAAACCTCCCTTGTAACATATATAAATGATCTGAAAAGTTTCTTATAATTGGAACAATCATCTATTTAATTCGACTTTTTGACCTTAACTAGAATAAACTAGCGTATACTATTTTTGATTTTTTGACCGAAACTTGCATTTCAAAAACTTTGATAGAATCTAATTTTCAGATGATTTTTCGTATGTACTTCAAGCATAACCTTCCCTTGTAACATATTTAAATGATCTGGAACGTTTTGCATCATTTCGAGCAGTCCTCTATTAAATTTGCATTTTTGACCAAACTAGTATAAACTAGTGTATAATATACTATGATTTTTTGACCGAAACTTGCATTTCGAAAAGATTCATATAATCTAATTTTCAAATGATTTATTGCATGGACGTCCATCATAACCTTCCCTAGTAAAATATGAAAATGAATTGAATATTTTGGTATCATTTCGAGCAGTCCTCGATTTAATTTGATTTTTTGAATGAAACTTATGTAAATTAGTGTATAATATACTATGATTTTTTGACAGAAACTTGCATTTTGATAAGTTTTATAGAAGCTAATTTTCAGATGAATTTTTACATGGACTTCCATCATAAACCTCCATTGTAACATATATAAATGATCTGAAAAGTTTCTTATAATTGGAACAATCATCTATTTAATTCGAATTTTTGACCTTAACTAGAATCAACTAGCGTATACTATTTTTGATTTTTTGACCGAAACTTGCATTTCAAAAACTTTGATAGAATCTAATTTTCAGATAATTTTTCGTATGTACTTCAATCATAATCTTCCCTCGTAACATATTTAAATGATCTGGAACGTTTTGCATCATTTCGAGCAGTCCTCTATTAAATTTGCATTTTTGACCAAACTAGTATTAACTAGTGTATAATATACTATGATTTTTTGACCGAAACTTGCATTTCGAAAAGGTTCATATAATCTAATTTTCAAATGATTTATTGCATGGACTTCCATCATAACATTCCCTAGTAAAATATGAAAATGAATTGAATATTTTGGTATCATTTCGAGCAGTCCTCGATTTAATTTGATTTTTTGAATGAAACTTATGTAAATTAGTGTATAATATACTATGATTTTTTGACAGAAACTTGCATTTTGATAAGTTTTATAGAAGCTAATTTTCAGATGAATTTTTACATGGACTTCCATCATAAACCTCCCTTGTAACATATATAAATGATCTGAAAAGTTTCTTATAATTGGAACAATCATCTATTTAATTCGAATTTTTGACCTAAACTAGAATAAACTAGCGTATACTATTTTTGATTTTTTGACCGAAACTTGCATTTCAAAAACTTTGATAGAATCTAATTTTAAGATGATTTTTCGTATGTACTTCAATCATAACCTTCCCTCGTAACATATTTAAATGATCTGGAACGTTTTGCATCTTTTCGAGCAGTCCTCTATTAAATTTGCATTTTTGTCCAAACTAGTATAAACTAGTGTATAATATACTATGATTTTTTGACCGAAACTTGAATTTCGAAAAGGTTCATATAATCTAATTTTCAAATGATTTATTGTATGGACTTCCATCATAACCTTCCCTATTAAAATATGAAAATGAATTGAATATCTTGGTATTATTTCGAGCAGTCCTCGATTTAATTTGATTTTTTGAATGAAACTTATGTAAATTAGTGTATAATATACTATGATTTTTTGACAGAAACTTGCATTTTGATATGTTTTATAGAAGCTAATTTTCTGATGAATTTTTACATGGACTTCCATCATAAACCTCCCTTGTAACATATATAAATGATCTGAAAAGTTTCTTATAATTGGAACAATCATCTATTTAATTCGACTTTTTGACCTTAACTAGAATAAACTAGCGTATACTATTTTTGATTTTTTGACCGAAACTTGCATTTCAAAAACTTTGATAGAATCTAATTTTCAGATGATTTTTCGTATGTACTTCAACCATAACCTTCCCTCGTAACATATTTAAATGATCTGGAACGTTTTGCATCATTTGGAGCAGTCCTCTATTAAATTTGCATTTTTGACCAAACTAGTATAAAGTAGTGTATAATATACTATGATTTTTGACCGAAACTTGCATTTCGAAAAGGTTCATATAATCTAATTTTCAAATGATTTATTGCATGGACTTCCATCATAACCTTCCCTAGTAAAATATGAAAATGAATTGAATATTTTGGTATCATTTCGAGCAGTCCTCGATTTAATTTGATTCTTTGAATGAAACTTATGTAAATTAGTGTATAATATACTATGATTTTTTGACAGAAACTTGCATTTTGATAAGTTTTATAGAAGCTAATTTTCAGATGAATTTTTACATGGACTTCCATCATAAACCTCCCCTGTAACATATATAAATGATCTGAAAAGTTTCTTATAATTGGAACAATCATCTATTTAATTCGACTTTTTGACCTTAACTAGAATAAACTAGCGTATACTATTTTTTATTTTTTGACCGAAACTTGCATTTCAAAAACTTTGATAGAATCTAATTTAAAGATGATTTTTCGTATGTACTTCAATCATAACCTTCCCTCGTAACATATTTAAATGATCTGGAACGTTTTGCATCTTTTCGAGCAGTCCTCTATTAAATTTGCATTTTTGTCCAAACAAGTATAAACTAGTGTATAATATACTATGATTTTTTGACCGAAACTTGAATTTCGAAAAGGTTCATATAATCTAATTTTCAAATGATTTATTGTATGGACTTCCATCATAACCTTCCCTATTAAAATATGAAAATGAATTGAATATTTTGGTATTATTTCGAGCAGTCCTCGATTTAATTTGATTTTTTGAATGAAACTTATGTAAATTAGTGTATAATATACTATGATTTTTTGACAGAAACTTGCATTTTGATATGTTTTATAGAAGCTAATTTTCAGATGAATTTTTACATGGACTTCCATCATAAACCTCCCTTGTAACATATATAAATGATCTGAAAAGTTTCTTATAATTGGAACAATCATCTATTTAATTCGACTTTTTGACCTTAACTAGAATAAACTAGCGTATACTATTTTTGATTTTTTGACCGAAACTTGCATTTCAAAAACTTTGATAGAATCTAATTTTCAGAAGATTTTTCGTATGTACTTCAATCATAACCTTCCCTCGTAACATATTTAAATGATCTGGAACGTTTTGCATCATTTGGAGCAGTCCTCTATTAAATTTGCATTTTTGACCAAACTAGTATAAAGTAGTGTATAATATACTATGATTTTTGACCGAAACTTGCATTTCGAAAAGGTTCATATAATCTAATTTTCAAATGATTTATTGCATGGACTTCCATCATAACCTTCCCTAGTAAAATATGAAAATGAATTGAATATTTTGGTATCATTTCGAGCAGTCCTCGATTTAATTTGATTCTTTGAATGAAACTTATGTAAATTAGTGTATAATATACTATGATTTTTTGACAGAAACTTGCATTTTGATAAGTTTTATAGAAGCTAATTTTCAGATGAATTTTTACATGGACTTCCATCATAAACCTCCCCTGTAACATATATAAATGATCTGAAAAGTTTCTTATAATTGGAACAATCATCTATTTAATTCGACTTTTTGACCTTAACTAGAATAAACTAGCGTATACTATTTTTTATTTTTTGACCGAAACTTGCATTTCAAAAACTTTGATAGAATCTAATTTTAAGATGATTTTTCGTATGTACTTCAATCATAACCTTCCCTCGTAACATATTTAAATGATCTGGAACGTTTTGCATCTTTTCGAGCAGTCCTCTATTAAATTTGCATTTTTGTCCAAACAAGTATAAACTAGTGTATAATATACTATGATTTTTTGACCGAAACTTGAATTTCGAAAAGGTTCATATAATCTAATTTTCAAATGATTTATTGTATGGACTTCCATCATAACCTTCCCTATTAAAATATGAAAATGAATTGAATATTTTGGTATTATTTCGAGCAGTCCTCGATTTAATTTGATTTTTTGAATGAAACTTATGTAAATTAGTGTATAATATACTATGATTTTTTGACAGAAACTTGCATTTTGATATGTTTTATAGAAGCTAATTTTCAGATGAATTTTTACATGGACTTCCATCATAAACCTCCCTTGTAACATATATAAATGATCTGAAAAGTTTCTTATAATTGGAACAATCATCTATTTAATTCGACTTTTTGACCTTAACTAGAATAAACTAGCGTATACTATTTTTGATTTTTTGACCGAAACTTGCATTTCAAAAACTTTGATAGAATCTAATTTTCAGAAGATTTTTCGTATGTACTTCAATCATAACCTTCCCTCGTAACATATTTAAATGATCTGGAACGTTTTGCATCATTTGGAGCAGTCCTCTATTAAATTTGCATTTTTGACCAAACTAGTATAAAGTAGTGTATAATATACTATGATTTTTGACCGAAACTTGCATTTCGAAAAGGTTCATATAATCTAATTTTCAAATGATTTATTGCATGGACTTCCATCATAACCTTCCCTAGTAAAATATGAAAATGAATTGAATATTTTGGTATCATTTCGAGCAGTCCTCGATTTAATTTGATTCTTTGAATGAAACTTATGTAAATTAGTGTATAATATACTATGATTTTTTGACAGAAACTTGCATTTTGATAAGTTTTATAGAAGCTAATTTTCAGATGAATTTTTACATGGACTTCCATCATAAACCTCCCTTGTAACATATATAAATGATCTGAAAAGTTTCTTATAATTGGAACAATCATCTATTTAATTCGACTTTTTGACCTTAACTAGAATAAACTAGCGTATACTATTTTTGATTTTTTGACCGAAACTTGCATTTCAAAAACTTTGATAGAATCTAATTTTCAGATGATTTTTCGTATGTACTTCAATCATAACCTTCCCTCGTAACATATTTAAATGATCTGGAACGTTTTGCATCTTTTCGAGCAGTCCTCTATTAAATTTGCATTTTTGTCCAAACAAGTATAAACTAGTGTATAATATACTATGATTTTTTGACCGAAACTTGAATTTCGAAAAGGTTCATATAATCTAATTTTCAAATGATTTATTGTATGGACTTCCATCATAACCTTCCCTATTAAAATATGAAAATGAATTGAATATTTTGGTATTATTTCGAGCAGTCCTCGATTTAATTTGATTTTTTGAATGAAACTTATGTAAATTAGTGTATAATATACTATGATTTTTTGACAGAAACTTGCATTTTGATATGTTTTATAGATGCTAATTTTCAGATGAATTTTTACATGGACTTCCATCATAAACCTCCCTTGTAACATATATAAATGATCTGAAAAGTTTCTTATAATTGGAACAATCATCTATTTAATTCGACTTTTTGACCTTAACTAGAATAAACTAGCGTATACTATTTTTGATTTTTTGACCGAAACTTGCATTTCAAAAACTTTGATAGAATCTAATTTTCAGAAGATTTTTCGTATGTACTTCAATCATAACCTTCCCTCGTAACATATTTAAATGATCTGGAACGTTTTGCATCATTTGGAGCAGTCCTCTATTAAATTTGCATTTTTGACCAAAGTAGTGTATAATATACTATGATTTTTGACCGAAACTTGCATTTCGAAAAGGTTCATATAATCTAATTTTCAAATGATTTATTGCATGGACTTCCATCATAACCTTCCCTAGTAAAATATGAAAATGAATTGAATATTTTGGTATCATTTCGAGCAGTCCTCGATTTAATTTGATTCTTTGAATGAAACTTATGTAAATTAGTGTATAATATACTATGATTTTTTGACAGAAACTTGCATTTTGATAAGTTTTATAGAAGCTAATTTTCAGATGAATTTTTACATGGACTTCCATCATAAACCTCCCTTGTAACATATATAAATGATCTGAAAAGTTTCTTATAATTGGAACAATCATCTATTTAATTCGACTTTTTGACCTTAACTAGAATAAACTAGCGTATACTATTTTTGATTTTTTGACCGAAACTTGCATTTCAAAAACTTTGATAGAATCTAATTTTCAGATGATTTTTCGTATGTACTTCAATCATAACCTTCCCTCGTAACATATTTAAATGATCTGGAATGTTTTGCATCATTTGGAGCAGTCCTCTATTAAATTTGCATTTTTGACCAAACTAGTATAAAGTAGTGTATAATATACTATGATTTTTTGACCGAAACTTGCATTTCGAAAAGGTTCATATAATCTAATTTTCAAATGATTTATTGCATGGACTTCCATCATAACCTTCCCTAGTAAAATATGAAAATGAATTGAATATTTTGGTATCATTTCGAGAAGTCCTCGATTTAATTTGATTTTTTGAATGAAACTTATGTAAATTAGTGTATAATATACTATGATTTTTTGACAGAAACTTGAATTTTTATAAGTTTTATAGAAGCTAATTTTCAGATGAATTTTTACATGGACTTCCATCATAAACCTCCCTTGTAACATATATAAATGATCTGAAAAGTTTCTTATAATTGGAACAATCATCTATTTAATACGAATTTTTGACCTTAACTAGAATAAACTAGCGTATACTATTTTTGATTTTTTGACCGAAACTTGCATTTCAAAAACTTTGATAGCATCTAATTTTCAGATGATTTTTCGTATGTACTTCAATCATAACCTTCCCTCGTAACATATTTAAATGATCTGGAACGTTTTGCATCATTTCGAGCAGTCCTCTATTAAATTTGCATTTTTGACCAAACTAGTATAAACTAGTGTATAATATACTATGATTTTTTGACCGAAACTTGCATTTCGAAAAGGTTCATATAATCTAATTTTCAAATGATTTATTGCATGGACGTCCATCATAACCTTCCCTAGTAAAATATGAAAATGAATTCAATATTTTGGTATCATTTCGAGCATTCCTCGATTTAATTTAATTTTTTGAATGAAACTTATGTAAATTAGTGTATAATATACTATGATTTTTTGACAGAAACTTGCATTTTGATATGTTTTATAGAAGCTAATTTTCAAATGAATTTTTACATGGACTTCCATCATAAACCTCCATTGTAATATATATAAATGATCTGAAAAGTTTCTTATAATTGGAACAATCATCTATTTAATTCGACTTTTTACCTTAACTAGAATAAACTAGCGTATACTATTTTTGATTTTTTGACCGAAACTTGCATTTCAAAAACTTTGATAGAATCTAATTTTCAGATGATTTTTCGTATGTACTTCCATCATAACCTTCCCTGGTAACATATTTAAATGATCTGGAACGTTTTGCATCATTACGAGCAGTCCTTTATTAAATTTGCATTTTTGACCAAACTAGTATAAACTAGAGTATAATATACTATGATTTTTTGACCGAAACTTGCATTTCGAAAAGGTTCATATAATCTAATTTTCAAATGATTTATTGCATGGACTTCCATCATAACCTTCCCTAGTAAAATATGAAAATGAATTGAATATTTTGGTATCATTTCGAGCAGTCCTCGATTTAATTTGATTTTTTGAATGAAACTTATGTAAATTAGTGTATAATATACTATGATTTTTTGACAGAAACTTGCATTTTGATAAGTTTTATAGAAGCTAATTTTCAGATGAATTTTTACGTGAACTTCCATCATAAACCTCCCTTGTAACATATATAAATGATCTGAAAAGTTTCTTATAATTGGAACAATCATCTATTTAATTCGAATTTTTGACCTTAACTAGAATCAACTAGCGTATACTATTTTTGATTTTTTGACCGAAACTTGCATTTCAAAAACTTTGATAGAATCTAATTTTCAGATAATTTTTCGTATGTACTTCAATCATAATCTTCCCTCGTAACATATTTAAATGATCTGGAATGTTTTGCATCATTTCGAGCAGTCCTCTATTAAATTTGCATTTTTGACCAAACTAGTATTAACTAGTGTATAATATACTATGATTTTTTGACCGAAACTTGCATTTCGAAAAGGTTCATATAATCTGATTTTCAAATGATTTATTGCATGGACTTCAACCATAACATTCCCTAGTAAAATATGAAAATGAATTGAATATTTTGGTATCATTTCGAGCAGTCCTCGATTTAATTTGATTTTTTGAATGAAACTTATGTAAATTAGTGTATAATATACTATGATTTTTTGACAGAAACTTGCATTTTGATAAGTTTTATAGAAGCTAATTTTCAGATGAATTTTTACATGGACTTCCATCATAAACCTCCCTTGTAACATATATAAATGATCTGAAAAGTTTCTTATAATTGGAACAATCATCTATTTAATTCGAATTTTTGACCTAAACTAGAATAAACTAGCGTATACTATTTTTGATTTTTTGACCGAAACTTGCATTTCAAAAACTTTGATAGAATCTAATTTTCAGATGATTTTTCGTATGTACTTCAATCATAACCTTCCCTCGTAACATATTTAAATGATCTGGAACGTTTTGCATCATTTCGAGCAGTCCTCTATTAAATTTGCATTTTTGACCAAACTAGTATAAACTAGTGTATAATATACTATGATTTTTTGACCGAAACTTGCATTTCGAAAAGGTTCATATAATCTAATTTTCAAATGATTTATTGCATGGACGTCCATCATAACCTTCCCTAGTAAAATATGAAAATGAATTGAATATTTTGGTATCATTTCGAGCAGTCTTCGATTTAATTTTATTTTTTGAATGAAACTTATGTAAATTAGTGTATAATATACTATGATTTTTTGACAGAAACTTGCATTTTGATATGTTTTATAGAAGCTAATTTTCAGATGAATTTTTACATGGACTTCCATCATAAACATCCCTTGTAACATATATAAATGATCTGAAAAGTTTCTTATAATTGGAACAATAATCTATTTAATTCGACTTTTTGAAGTTAACTTGAATAAACTAGCGTATACTATTTTTGATTTTTTGACCGAAACTTGCATTTCAAAAACTTTGATAGAATCTAATTTTCAGATGATTTTTCGTATGTACTTCAATCATAACCTTCCCTCGTAACATATTTAAATGATCTGGAACGTTTTGCATCATTACGAGCAGTCCTCTATTAAATTTGCATTTTTGACCAAACTAGTATAAACTAGTGTATAATATACTATGATTTTTTTACCGAAACTTGCATTTCGAAAAGGTTCATATAATCTAATTTTCAAATGATTTATTGCATGGACTTCCATCATAACCTTCCCTAGTAAAATATGAAAATGAATTGAATATTTTGGTATCATTTCGAGCAGTCCTCGATTTAATTTGATTTTTTGAATGAAACTTATGTAAATTAGTGTATAATATACTATGATTTTTTGACAGAAACTTGCATTTTGATAAGTTTTATAGAAGCTAATTTTCAGATGAATTTTTACATGGACATCCATCATAAACCTCCCTTGTAATATATATAAATGATCTGAAAAGTTTCTTATAATTGGAACAATCATCTATTTAATTCGAATTTTTGACCTAAACTAGAATAAACTAGCGTATACTATTTATGATTTTTTGACCGAAACTTGCATTTCAAAAACTTTGATAGAATCTAATTTTCAGATGATTTTTCGTATGTACTTCAATCATAACCTTCCCTCGTAACATATTTAAATGATCTGGAACGTTTTGCATCATTTCGAGCAGTCCTCTATTAAATTTGCATTTTTGACCAAACTAGTATAAACTAGTGTATAATATACTATGATTTTTTGACCGAAACTTGCATTTCGAAAAGGTTCATATAATCTAATTTTCAAATGATTTATTGCATGGACGTCCATCATAACCTTCCCTAAAAAAATATGAAAATGAATTGAATATTTTGTTATCATTTCGAGCAGTCTTCGATTTAATTTTATTTTTTGAATGAAACTTATGTAAATTAGTGTATAATATACTATGATTTTTTGACAGAAACTTGCATTTTGATATGTTTTATAGAAGCTAATTTCCAGATGAATTTTTACATGGACTTCCATCATAAACATCCCTTGTAACATATATAAATGATCTGAAAAGTTTCTTATAATTGGAACAATAATCTATTTAATTCGACTTTTTGACGTTAACTTGAATAAACTAGCGTATACTATTTTTGATTTTTTGACCGAAACTTGCATTTCAAAAACTTTGATAGAATCTAATTTTCAGATGATTTTTCGTATGTACTTCAATCATAACCTTCCCTCGTAACATATTTAAATGATCTGGAACGTTTTGCATCATTACGAGCAGTCCTCTATTAAATTTGCATTTTTGACCAAACTAGTATAAACTAGTGTATAATATACTATGATTTTTTGACCGAAACTTGCATTTCGAAAAGGTTCATATAATCTAATTTTCAAATGATTTATTGCATGTACTTCCATCATAACCTTCCCTAGTAAAATATGAAAATGAATTGAATATTTTGGTATCATTTCGAGCAGTCCTCGATTTAATTTGATTTTTTGAATGAAACTTATGTAAATTAGTGTATAATATACTATGATTTTTTGACAGAAACTTGCATTTTGATAAGTTTTATAGAAGCTAATTTTCAGATGAATTTTTACATGGACTTCCATCATAAACCTCCCTTGTAATATATATAAATGATCTGAAAAGTTTCTTATAATTGGAAAAATCATCTATTTAATTCGAATTTTTGACCTAAACTAGAATAAACTAGCGTATACTATTTTTGATTTTTTGACCGAAACTTGCATTTCAAAAACATTGATAGAATCTAATTTTCAGATGATTTTTCGTATGTACTTCCATCATAACCTTCCCTCGTAACATATTTAAATGATCTGGAACGTTTTGCATCATTACGAGCAGTCCTCTATTAAATTTGCATTTTTGACCAAACTAGTATAAACTAGTGTATAATATACTATGATTTTTTGACCTAAACTTGCATTTCGAAAAGGTTCATATAATCTAATTTTCAAATGATTTATTGCATGGACTTCCATCATAACCTTCCCTAGTAAAATATGAAAATGAATTGAATATTTTGGTATCATTTCGAGCAGTCCTCGATTTAATTTGATTTTTTGAATGAAACTTATGTAAATTAGTGTATAATATACTATGATTTTTTGACAGAAACTTGCATTTTGATAAGTTTTATAGAAGCTAATTTTCAGATGAATTTTTACGTGGATTTCCATCATAAACCTCCCTTGTAACATATATAAATGATCTGAAAAGTTTCTTATAATTGGAACAATCATCTATTTAATTCGAATTTTTGACCTAAACTAGAATAAACTAGCGTATTATATTTTTGATTTTTTGACCGAAACTTGCATTTCAAAAACTTTGATAGAATCTAATTTTCAGATGATTTTTCGTATGTACTTCCATCATAACCTTCCCTCGTAACATATTTAAATGATCTGGAACGTTTTGCATCATTACAAGCAGTCCTCTATTAAATTTGCATTTTTGACCAAACTAGTATAAACTAGTATATAATATACTATGATTTTTTGACCGAAACATGCATTTCGAAAAGGTTCATATAATCTAATTTTCAAATGATTTATTGCTTGGACTTCCATCATAACCTTCCCTAGTAAAATATGAAAATGAATTGAATATTTTGGTATCATTTCGAGCAGTCCTCGATTTAATTTGATTTTTTGAATGAAACTTATGTAAATTAGTGTATAATATACTAAGAATTTTTGACAGAAACTTGCATTTTGATAAGTTTTATAGAAGCTAATTTTCAGATGAATTTTTACGTGGATTTCCATCATAAACCTCCCTTGTAACATATATAAATGATCTGAAAAGTTTCTTATAATTGGAACAATCATCTATTTAATTCGAATTTTTGACCTTAACTAGAATCAACTAGCGTATACTATTTTTGATTTTTTGACCGAAACTTGCATTTCAAAAACTTTGATAGAATCTAATTTTAAGATAATTTTTCGTATGTACTTCAATCCTAATCTTCCCTCGTAACATATTTAAATGATCTGGAACGTTTTGCATCATTTCGAGCAGTCCTCTATTAAATTTGCATTTTTGACCAAACTAGTATTAACTAGTGTATAATATACTATGATTTTTTGACCGAAACTTGCATTTCGAAAAGGTTCATATAATCTAATTTTCAAATGATTTATTGCATGGACTTCAACCATAACATTCCCTAGTAAAATATGAAAATGAATTGAATATTTTGGTATCATTTCGAGCAGTCCTCGATTTAATTTGATTTTTTGAATGAAACTTATGTAAATTAGTGTATAATATACTATGATTTTTTGACAGAAACTTGCATTTTGATAAGTTTTATAGAAGCTAATTTTCAGATGAATTTTTACATGGACTTCCATCATAAACCTCCCTTGTAACATATATAAATGATCTGAAAAGTTTCTTATAATTGGAACAATCATCTATTTAATTCGAATTTTTGACCTAAACTAGAATAAACTAGCGTATACTATTTTTGATTTTTTGACCGAAACTTGCATTTCAAAAACTTTGATAGAATCTAATTTTCAGATGATTTTTCGTATGTACTTCAATCATAACCTTCCCTCGTAACATATTTAAATGATCTGGAACGTTTTGCATCATTTCGAGCAGTCCTCTATTAAATTTGCATTTTTGACCAAACTAGTATAAACTAGTGTATAATATACTATGATTTTTTGACCGAAACTTGCATTTCGAAAAGGTTCATATAATCTAATTTTCAAATGATTTATTGCATGGACGTCCATCATAACCTTCCCTAGTAAAATATGAAAATGAATTGAATATTTTGGTATCATTTCGAGCAGTCTTCGATTTAATTTTATTTTTTGAATGAAACTTATGTAAATTAGTGTATAATATACTATGATTTTTTGACAGAAACTTGCATTTTGATATGTTTTATAGAAGCTAATTTTCAGATGAATTTTTACATGGACTTCCATCATAAACATCCCTTGTAACATATATAAATGATCTGAAAAGTTTCTTATAATTGGAACAATAATCTATTTAATTCGACTTTTTGAAGTTAACTTGAATAAACTAGCGTATACTATTTTTGATTTTTTGACCGAAACTTGCATTTCAAAAACTTTGATAGAATCTAATTTTCAGATGATTTTTCGTATGTACTTCAATCATAACCTTCCCTCGTAACATATTTAAATGATCTGGAACGTTTTGCATCATTACGAGCAGTCCTCTATTAAATTTGCATTTTTGACCAAACTAGTATAAACTAGTGTATAATATACTATGATTTTTTTACCGAAACTTGCATTTCGAAAAGGTTCATATAATCTAATTTTCAAATGATTTATTGCATGGACTTCCATCATAACCTTCCCTAGTAAAATATGAAAATGAATTGAATATTTTGGTATCATTTCGAGCAGTCCTCGATTTAATTTGATTTTTTGAATGAAACTTATGTAAATTAGTGTATAATATACTATGATTTTTTGACAGAAACTTGCATTTTGATAAGTTTTATAGAAGCTAATTTTCAGATGAATTTTTACATGGACATCCATCATAAACCTCCCTTGTAATATATATAAATGATCTGAAAAGTTTCTTATAATTGGAACAATCATCTATTTAATTCGAATTTTTGACCTAAACTAGAATAAACTAGCGTATACTATTTATGATTTTTTGACCGAAACTTGCATTTCAAAAACTTTGATAGAATCTAATTTTCAGATGATTTTTCGTATGTACTTCAATCATAACCTTCCCTCGTAACATATTTAAATGATCTGGAACGTTTTGCATCATTTCGAGCAGTCCTCTATTAAATTTGCATTTTTGACCAAACTAGTATAAACTAGTGTATAATATACTATGATTTTTTGACCGAAACTTGCATTTCGAAAAGGTTCATATAATCTAATTTTCAAATGATTTATTGCATGGACGTCCATCATAACCTTCCCTAAAAAAATATGAAAATGAATTGAATATTTTGTTATCATTTCGAGCAGTCTTCGATTTAATTTTATTTTTTGAATGAAACTTATGTAAATTAGTGTATAATATACTATGATTTTTTGACAGAAACTTGCATTTTGATATGTTTTATAGAAGCTAATTTCCAGATGAATTTTTACATGGACTTCCATCATAAACATCCCTTGTAACATATATAAATGATCTGAAAAGTTTCTTATAATTGGAACAATAATCTATTTAATTCGACTTTTTGACGTTAACTTGAATAAACTAGCGTATACTATTTTTGATTTTTTGACCGAAACTTGCATTTCAAAAACTTTGATAGAATCTAATTTTCAGATGATTTTTCGTATGTACTTCAATCATAACCTTCCCTCGTAACATATTTAAATGATCTGGAACGTTTTGCATCATTACGAGCAGTCCTCTATTAAATTTGCATTTTTGACCAAACTAGTATAAACTAGTGTATAATATACTATGATTTTTTGACCGAAACTTGCATTTCGAAAAGGTTCATATAATCTAATTTTCAAATGATTTATTGCATGGACTTCCATCATAACCTTCCCTAGTAAAATATGAAAATGAATTGAATATTTTGGTATCATTTCGAGCAGTCCTCGATTTAATTTGATTTTTTGAATGAAACTTATGTAAATTAGTGTATAATATACTATGATTTTTTGACAGAAACTTGCATTTTGATAAGTTTTATAGAAGCTAATTTTCAGATGAATTTTTACATGGACTTCCATCATAAACCTCCCTTGTAATATATATAAATGATCTGAAAAGTTTCTTATAATTGGAAAAATCATCTATTTAATTCGAATTTTTGACCTAAACTAGAATAAACTAGCGTATACTATTTTTGATTTTTTGACCGAAACTTGCATTTCAAAAACATTGATAGAATCTAATTTTCAGATGATTTTTCGTATGTACTTCCATCATAACCTTCCCTCGTAACATATTTAAATGATCTGGAACGTTTTGCATCATTACGAGCAGTCCTCTATTAAATTTGCATTTTTGACCAAACTAGTATAAACTAGTGTATAATATACTATGATTTTTTGACCTAAACTTGCATTTCGAAAAGGTTCATATAATCTAATTTTCAAATGATTTATTGCATGGACTTCCATCATAACCTTCCCTAGTAAAATATGAAAATGAATTGAATATTTTGGTATCATTTCGAGCAGTCCTCGATTTAATTTGATTTTTTGAATGAAACTTATGTAAATTAGTGTATAATATACTATGATTTTTTGACAGAAACTTGCATTTTGATAAGTTTTATAGAAGCTAATTTTCAGATGAATTTTTACGTGGATTTCCATCATAAACCTCCCTTGTAACATATATAAATGATCTGAAAAGTTTCTTATAATTGGAACAATCATCTATTTAATTCGAATTTTTGACCTAAACTAGAATAAACTAGCGTATTATATTTTTGATTTTTTGACCGAAACTTGCATTTCAAAAACTTTGATAGAATCTAATTTTCAGATGATTTTTCGTATGTACTTCCATCATAACCTTCCCTCGTAACATATTTAAATGATCTGGAACGTTTTGCATCATTACAAGCAGTCCTCTATTAAATTTGCATTTTTGACCAAACTAGTATATAATATACTATGATTTTTTGACCGAAACATGCATTTCGAAAAGGTTCATATAATCTAATTTTCAAATGATTTATTGCTTGGACTTCCATCATAACCTTCCCTAGTAAAATATGAAAATGAATTGAATATTTTGGTATCATTTCGAGCAGTCCTCGATTTAATTTGATTTTTTGAATGAAACTTATGTAAATTAGTGTATAATATACTAAGAATTTTTGACAGAAACTTGCATTTTGATAAGTTTTATAGAAGCTAATTTTCAGATGAATTTTTACGTGGATTTCCATCATAAACCTCCCTTGTAACATATATAAATGATCTGAAAAGTTTCTTATAATTGGAACAATCATCTATTTAATTCGAATTTTTGACCTTAACTAGAATCAACTAGCGTATACTATTTTTGATTTTTTGACCGAAACTTGCATTTCAAAAACTTTGATAGAATCTAATTTTAAGATAATTTTTCGTATGTACTTCAATCATAATCTTCCCTCGTAACATATTTAAATGATCTGGAACGTTTTGCATCATTTCGAGCAGTCCTCTATTAAATTTGCATTTTTGACCAAACTAGTATTAACTAGTGTATAATATACTATGATTTTTTGACCGAAACTTGCATTTCGAAAAGGTTCATATAATCTAATTTTCAAATGATTTATTGCATGGACTTCAACCATAACATTCCCTAGTAAAATATGAAAATGAATTGAATATTTTGGTATCATTTCGAGCAGTCCTCGATTTAATTTGATTTTTTGAATGAAACTTATGTAAATTAGTGTATAATATACTATGATTTTTTGACAGAAACTTGCATTTTGATAAGTTTTATAGAAGCTAATTTTCAGATGAATTTTTACATGGACTTCCATCATAAACCTCCCTTGTAACATATATAAATGATCTGAAAAGTTTCTTATAATTGGAACAATCATCTATTTAATTCGAATTTTTGACCTAAACTAGAATAAACTAGCGTATACTATTTTTGATTTTTTGACCGAAACTTGCATTTCAAAAACTTTGATAGAATCTAATTTTCAGATGATTTTTCGTATGTACTTCAATCATAACCTTCCCTCGTAACATATTTAAATGATCTGGAACGTTTTGCATCATTTCGAGCAGTCCTCTATTAAATTTGCATTTTTGACCAAACTAGTATAAACTAGTGTATAATATACTATGATTTTTTGACCGAAACTTGCATTTCGAAAAGGTTCATATAATCTAATTTTCAAATGATTTATTGCATGGACGTCCATCATAACCTTCCCTAGTAAAATATGAAAATGAATTGAATATTTTGGTATCATTTCGAGCAGTCTTCGATTTAATTTGATTTTTTGAATGAAACTTATGTAAATTAGTGTATAATATACTATGATTTTTTGACAGAAACTTGCATTTTGATATGTTTTATAGAAGCTAATTTTCAGATGAATTTTTACATGGACTTCCATCATAAACATCCCTTGTAACATATATAAATGATCTGAAAAGTTTCTTATAATTGGAACAATAATCTATTTAATTCGACTTTTTGAAGTTAACTTGAATAAACTAGCGTATACTATTTTTGATTTTTTGACCGAAACTTGCATTTCAAAAACTTTGATAGAATCTAATTTTCAGATGATTTTTCGTATGTACTTCAATCATAACCTTCCCTCGTAACATATTTAAATGATCTGGAACGTTTTGCATCATTACGAGCAGTCCTCTATTAAATTTGCATTTTTGACCAAACTAGTATAAACTAGTGTATAATATACTATGATTTTTTTACCGAAACTTGCATTTCGAAAAGGTTCATATAATCTAATTTTCAAATGATTTATTGCATGGACTTCCATCATAACCTTCCCTAGTAAAATATGAAAATGAATTGAATATTTTGGTATCATTTCGAGCAGTCCTCGATTTAATTTGATTTTTTGAATGAAACTTATGTAAATTAGTGTATAATATACTATGATTTTTTGACATAAACTTGCATTTTCATAAGTTTTATAGAAGCTAATTTTCAGATGAATTTTTACATGGACTTCCATCATAAACCTCCCTTGTAACATATATAAATGATCTGAAAAGTTTCTTATAATTGGAACAATCATCTATTTAATTCGAATTTTTGACCTAAACTAGAATAAACTAGCGTATACTATTTTTGATTTTTTGACCGAAACTTGCATTTCAAAAACTTTGATAGAATCTAATTTTCAGATGATTTTTCGTATGTACTTCAATCATAACCTTCCCTCGTAACATATTTAAATGATCTGGAACGTTTTGCATCATTTCGAGCAGTCCTCTATTAAATTTGCATTTTTGACCAAACTAGTATAAACTAGTGTATAATATACTATGATTTTTTGACCGAAACTTGCATTTCGAAAAGGTTCATATAATCTAATTTTCAAATGATTTATTGCATGGACGTCCATCATAACCTTCCCTAGTAAAATATGAAAATGAATTGAATATTTTGGTATCATTTCGAGCAGTCTTCGATTTAATTTGATTTTTTGAATGAAACTTATGTAAATTAGTGTATAATATACTATGATTTTTTGACAGAAACTTGCATTTTGATATGTTTTATAGAAGCTAATTTTCAGATGAATTTTTACATGGACTTCCATCATAAACATCCCTTGTAACATATATAAATGATCTGAAAAGTTTCTTATAATTGGAACAATAATCTATTTAATTCGACTTTTTGAAGTTAACTTGAATAAACTAGCGTATACTATTTTTGATTTTTTGACCGAAACTTGCATTTCAAAAACTTTGATAGAATCTAATTTTCAGATGATTTTTCGTATGTACTTCAATCATAACCTTCCCTCGTAACATATTTAAATGATCTGGAACGTTTTGCATCATTACGAGCAGTCCTCTATTAAATTTGCATTTTTGACCAAACTAGTATAAACTAGTGTATAATATACTATGATTTTTTTACCGAAACTTGCATTTCGAAAAGGTTCATATAATCTAATTTTCAAATGATTTATTGCATGGACTTCCATCATAACCTTCCCTAGTAAAATATGAAAATGAATTGAATATTTTGGTATCATTTCGAGCAGTCCTCGATTTAATTTGATTTTTTGAATGAAACTTATGTAAATTAGTGTATAATATACTATGATTTTTTGACAGAAACTTGCATTTTGATAAGTTTTATAGAAGCTAATTTTCAGATGAATTTTTACATGGACATCCATCATAAACCTCCCTTGTAATATATATAAATGATCTGAAAAGTTTCTTATAATTGGAACAATCATCTATTTAATTCGAATTTTTGACCTAAACTAGAATAAACTAGCGTATACTATTTATGATTTTTTGACCGAAACTTGCATTTCAAAAACTTTGATAGAATCTAATTTTCAGATGATTTTTCGTATGTACTTCAATCATAACCTTCCCTCGTAACATATTTAAATGATCTGGAACGTTTTGCATCATTTCGAGCAGTCCTCTATTAAATTTGCATTTTTGACCAAACTAGTATAAACTAGTGTATAATATACTATGATTTTTTGACCGAAACTTGCATTTCGAAAAGGTTCATATAATCTAATTTTCAAATGATTTATTGCATGGACGTCCATCATAACCTTCCCTAAAAAAATATGAAAATGAATTGAATATTTTGGTATCATTTCGAGCAGTCTTCGATTTAATTTTATTTTATGAATGAAACTTATGTAAATTAGTGTATAATATACTATGATTTTTTGACAGAAACTTGCATTTTGATATGTTTTATAGAAGCTAATTTCCAGATGAATTTTTACATGGACTTCCATCATAAACATCCCTTGTAACATATATAAATGATCTGAAAAGTTTCTTATAATTGGAACAATAATCTATTTAATTCGACTTTTTGACGTTAACTTGAATAAACTAGCGTATACTATTTTTGATTTTTTGACCGAAACTTGCATTTCAAAAACTTTGATAGAATCTAATTTTCAGATGATTTTTCGTATGTACTTCAATCATAACCTTCCCTCGTAACATATTTAAATGATCTGGAACGTTTTGCATCATTACGAGCAGTCCTCTATTAAATTTGCATTTTTGACCAAACTAGTCTAAACTAGTGTATAATATACTATGATTTTTTGACCGAAACTTGCATTTCGAAAAGGTTCATATAATCTAATTTTCAAATGATTTATTGCATGGACTTCCATCATAACCTTCCCTAGTAAAATATGAAAATGAATTGAATATTTTGGTATCATTTCGAGCAGTCCTCGATTTAATTTGATTTTTTGAATGAAACTTATGTAAATTAGTGTATAATATACTATGATTTTTTGACAGAAACTTGCATTTTGATAAGTTTTATAGAAGCTAATTTTCAGATGAATTTTTACATGGACTTCCATCATAAACCTCCCTTGTAATATATATAAATGATCTGAAAAGTTTCTTATAATTGGAAAAATCATCTATTTAATTCGAATTTTTGACCTAAACTAGAATAAACTAGCGTATACTATTTTTGATTTTTTGACCGAAACTTGCATTTCAAAAACTTTGATAGAATCTAATTTTCAGATGATTTTTCGTATGTACTTCCATCATAACCTTCCCTCGTAACATATTTAAATGATCTGGAACGTTTTGCATCATTACGAGCAGTCCTCTATTAAATTTGCATTTTTGACCAAACTAGTATAAACTAGTGTATAATATACTATGATTTTATGACCTAAACTTGCATTTCGAAAAGGTTCATATAATCTAATTTTCAAATGATTTATTGCATGGACTTCCATCATAACCTTCCCTAGTAAAATATGAAAATGAATTGAATATTTTGGTATCATTTCGAGCAGTCCTCGATTTAATTTGAATTTTTGAATGAAACTTATGTAAATTAGTGTATAATATACTAAGAATTTTTGACAGAAACTTGCATTTTGATAAGTTTTATAGAAGCTAATTTTCAGATGAATTTTTTCGTGGATTTCCATCATAAACCTCCCTTGTAACATATATAAATGATCTGAAAAGTTTCTTATAATTGGAACAATCATCTATTTAATTCGAATTTTTGACCTTAACTAGAATAAACCAGCGTATACTATTTTTTATTTTTTGACCGAACCTCGCATTTCTAAAACTTTGATATAATCTAATTTTCAGATGATTTTTCGTATGTACTTCAATCATAACCTTCCCTCGTAACATATTTAAATGATCTGGAACGTTTTGCATCATTTGGAGCAGTCCTCTATTAAATTTGCATTTTTGACCAAACAGGTATAAAGTAGTGTATAATATACTATGCTTTTTTGACCGAAACTTGCATTTCGAAAAGGTTCATATAATCTAATTTTCAAATGATTTATTGCATGGACTTCCATCATAACATTCCCTAGTAAAATATGAAAATGAATTGAATATTTTGGTATCATTTCGAGCAGTCCTCGATTTAATTTGATTTTTTGAAAGAAACTTATGTAAATTAGTGTATAATATACTATGATTTTTTGACAGAAACTTGCATTTTGATAAGTTTTATAGAAGCTAATTTTCAGATGAATTTTTACATGGACTTCCATCATAAACATCCCTTGTAACATATATAAATGATCTGAAAAGTTTCTTATAATTGGAACAATCATCTATTTAATTCGACTTTTTGACCTTAACTAGAATAAACTAGCGTATACTATTTTTGATATTTTGACCGAAACTTGCATTTCAAAAACATTGATAGAATCTAATTTTCAGATGATTTTTCCTATGTACTTCCATCATAACCTTCCCTCGTAACATATTTAAATGATCTGGAACGTTTTGCATCATTACGAGCAGTCCCCTATTAAATTTGCATTTTTGACCAAACTAGTATAAACTAGTGTATAATATACTATGATTTTTCGACCGAAACTTGCATTTCGAAAAGGTTCATATAATCTAATTTTCAAATGATTTATTGCTTGGACTTCCATCATAACCTTCCCTAGTAAAATATGAAAATGAATTGAATATTTTGGTATCATTTCGAGCAGTCCTCGATTTAATTTGATTTTTTGAATGAAACTTATGTAAATTAGTGTATAATATACTATGATTTTTTGACAGAAACTTGCATTTTGATAAGTTTTATAGAAGCTAATTTTCAGATGAATTTTTACGTGGACTTCCATCATAAACCTCCCTTGTAACATATATAAATGATCTGAAAAGTTTTTTATAATTGGAACAATCATCTATTTAATTCGAATTTTTGACCTTAACTAGAATAAACTAGCGTATACTATTTTTGATTTTTTGACCGAAACTTGCATTTCAAAAACATTGATAGAATCTAATTTTCAGATGATTTTTCGTATGTACTTCAATCATAACCTTCCCTCGTAACATATTTAAATGATCTGGAACGTTTTGCATCATTTCGAGCAGTCCTCTATTAAATTTGCATTTTTGACCAAACTAGTATAAACTAGTGTATAATATACTATGATTTTTTGACCGAAACTTGCATTTCGAAAAGGTTCATATAATCTAATTTTCAAATGTTTTATTGCATTGACTTCCATCATAACATTCCCTAGTAAAATATGAAAATGAATGGAATATTTTGGTATCATTTCGAGCAGTCCTCGATTTAATTTGATTTTTTGAATGAAACTTATTTAAATTAGTGTATAATATACTATGATTTTTTGACAGAAACTTGCATTTTGATAAGTTTTATAGAAGCTAATTTTCAGATGAATTTTTACATGGACTTCCATCATAAACCTCCCTTGTAACATATATAAATGATCTGAAAAGTTTCTTATAATTGGAACAATCATCTATTTAATTCGAATTTTTGACCTAAACTAGAATAAACTAGCGTATTATATTTTTGATTTTTTGACCGAAACTTGCATTTCAAAAACTTTGATAGAATCTAATTTTCAGATGATTTTTCGTATGTACTTCCATCATAACCTTCCCTCGTAACATATTTAAATGATCTGGAACGTTTTGCATCATTACGAGCAGTCCTCTATTAAATTTGCATTTTTGACCAAACTAGTATAAACTAGTATATAATATACTATGATTTTTTGACCGAAACATGCATTTCGAAAAGGTTCATATAATCTAATTTTCAAATGATTTATTGCATGGACTTCCATCATAACCTTCCCTAGTAAAATATGAAAATGAATTGAATATTTTGGTATCATTTCGAGCAGTCCTCGATTTAATTTGATTTTTTGAAGGAAACTTATGTAAATTTTTGTATAATATACTATGATTTTTTGACAGAAACTTGCATTTTGATAAGTTTTATAGAAGCTAATTTTCAGATGAATTTTTACATGGACTTCCATCATAAACCTCCCTTGTAACATATATAAATGATCTGAAAAGTTTCTTATAATTGGAACAATCATCTATTTAATTCGAATTTTTGACCTAAACTAGAATAAACTAGCGTATTATATTTTTGATTTTTTGACCGAAACTTGCATTTCAAAAACTTTGATAGAATCTAATTTTCAGATGATTTTTCGTATGTACTTCCATCATAACCTTCCCTCGTAACATATTTAAATGATCTGGAACGTTTTGCATCATTACAAGCAGTCCTCTATTAAATTTGCATTTTTGACCAAACTAGTATAAACTAGTATATAATATACTATGATTTTTTGACCGAAACATGCATTTCGAAAAGGTTCATATAATCTAATTTTCAAATGATTTATTGCTTGGACTTCCATCATAACCTTCCCTAGTAAAATATGAAAATGAATTGAATATTTTGGTATCATTTCGAGCAGTCCTCGATTTAATTTGATTTTTTGAATGAAACTTATGTAAATTAGTGTATAATATACTAAGAATTTTTGACAGAAACTTGCATTTTGATAAGTTTTATAGAAGCTAATTTTCAGATGAATTTTTACGTGGATTTCCATCATAAACATCCCTTGTAACATATATAAATGATCTGAAAAGTTTCTTATAATTGGAACAATCATCTATTTAATTCGAATTTTTGACCTTAACTAGAATAAACTAGCGTATACTATTTTTTATTTTTTGACCGAAACTTGCATTTCAAAAACATTGATAGAATCTAATTTTCAGATGATTTTTCGTATGTACTTCAATCATAACCTTCCCTCGTAACATATTTAAATGATCTGGAACGTTTTGCATCATTTCGAGCAGTCCTCTATTAAATTTGCATTTTTGACCAAACTAGTATAAACTAGTGTATAATATACTATGATTTTTTGACCGAAACTTGCATTTCGAAAAGGTTCATATAATCTAATTTTCAAATGTTTTATTGCATGGACTTCCATCATAACATTCCCTAGTAAAATATGAAAATGAATGGAATATTTTGGTATCATTTCGAGCAGTCCTCGATTTAATTTGATTTTTTGAATGAAACTTATTTAAATTAGTGTATAATATACTATGATTTTTTGACAGAAACTTGCATTTTGATAAGTTTTATAGAAGCTAATTTTCAGATGAATTTTTACATGGACTTCCATCATAAACCTCCCTTGTAACATATATAAATGATCTGAAAAGTTTCTTATAATTGGAACAATCATCTATTTAATTCGAATTTTTGACCTAAACTAGAATAAACTAGCGTATTATATTTTTGATATTTTGACCGAAACTTGCATTTCAAAAACATTGATAGAATCTAATTTTCAGATGATTTTTTGTATGTACTTCCATCATAACCTTCCCTCGTAACATATTTAAATGATCTGGAACGTTTTGCATCATTACGAGCAGTCCCCTATTAAATTTGCATTTTTGACCAAACTAGTATAAACTAGTGTATAATATACTATGATTTTTCGACCGAAACTTGCATTTCGAAAAGGTTCATATAATCTAATTTTCAAATGATTTATTGCTTGGACTTCCATCATAACCTTCCCTAGTAAAATATGAAAATGAATTGAATATTTTGGTATCATTTCGAGCAGTCCTCGATTTAATTTGATTTTTTGAATGAAACTTATGTAAATTAGTGTATAATATACTAAGAATTTTTGACAGAAACTTGCATTTTGATAAGTTTTATAGAAGCTAATTTTCAGATGAATTTTTACGTGGATTTCCATCATAAACCTCCCTTGTAACATATATAAATGATCTGAAAAGTTTCTTATAATTGGAACAATCATCTATTTAATTCGAATTTTTGACCTTAACTAGAATAAACTAGCGTATACTATTTTTTATTTTTTGACCGAAACTCGCATTTCAAAAACTTTGATATAATCTAATTTTCAGATAATTTTTCGTATGTACTTCAATCATAACCTTCCCTCGTAACATATTTAAATGATCTGGAACGTTTTGCATCATTTGGAGCAGTCCTCTATTAAATTTGCATTTTTGACCAAACAGGTATAAAGTAGTGTATAATATACTATGATTTTTTGACCGAAACTTGCATTTCGAAAAGGTTCATATAATCTAATTTTCAAATGATTTATTGCATGGACTTCCATCATAACATTCCCTAGTAAAATATGAAAATGAATTGAATATTTTGGTATCATTTCGAGCAGTCCTCGATTTAATTTGATTTTTTGAATGAAACTTATGTAAATTAGTGTATAATATACTATGATTTTTTGACAGAAACTTGCATTTTGATAAGTTTTATAGAAGCTAATTTTCAGATGAATTTTTACATGGACTTCCATCATAAACCTCCCTTGTAACATATATAAATGATCTGAAAAGTTTCTTATAATTGGAACAATCATCTATTTAATTCGAATTTTTGACCTAAACTAGAATAAACTAGCGTATTATATTTTTGATATTTTGACCGAAACTTGCATTTCAAAAACATTGATAGAATCTAATTTTCAGATGATTTTTTGTATGTACTTCCATCATAACCTTCCCTCGTAACATATTTAAATGATCTGGAACGTTTTGCATCATTACGAGCAGTCCCCTATTAAATTTGCATTTTTGACCAAACTAGTATAAACTAGTGTATAATATACTATGATTTTTCGACCGAAACTTGCATTTCGAAAAGGTTCATATAATCTAATTTTCAAATGATTTATTGCTTGGACTTCCATCATAACCTTCCCTAGTAAAATATGAAAATGAATTGAATATTTTGGTATCATTTCGAGCAGTCCTCGATTTAATTTGATTTTTTGAATGAAACTTATGTAAATTAGTGTATAATATACTAAGAATTTTTGACAGAAACTTGCATTTTGATAAGTTTTATAGAAGCTAATTTTCAGATGAATTTTTACGTGGATTTCCATCATAAACCTCCCTTGTAACATATATAAATGATCTGAAAAGTTTCTTATAATTGGAACAATCATCTATTTAATTCGAATTTTTGACCTTAACTAGAATAAACTAGCGTATACTATTTTTTATTTTTTGACCGAAACTCGCATTTCAAAAACTTTGATATAATCTAATTTTCAGATGATTTTTCGTATGTACTTCAATCATAACCTTCCCTCGTAACATATTTAAATGATCTGGAACGTTTTGCATCATTTGGAGCAGTCCTCTATTAAATTTGCATTTTTGACCAAACAGGTATAAAGTAGTGTATAATATACTATGATTTTTTGACCGAAACTTGCATTTCGAAAAGGTTCATATAATCTAATTTTCAAATGATTTATTGCATGGACTTCCATCATAACATTCCCTAGTAAAATATGAAAATGAATTGAATATTTTGGTATCATTTCGAGCAGTCCTCGATTTAATTTGATTTTTTGAATGAAACTTATGTAAATTAGTGTATAATATACTATGATTTTTTGACAGAAACTTGCATTTTGATAAGTTTTATAGAAGCTAATTTTCAGATGAATTTTTACATGGACTTCCATCATAAACATCCCTTGTAACATATATAAATGATCTGAAAAGTTTCTTATAATTGGAACAATCATCTATTTCATTCGACTTTTTGACCTTAACTAGAATAAACTAGCGTATACTATTTTTGATATTTTGACCGAAACTTGCATTTCAAAAACATTGATAGAATCTAATTTTCAGATGATTTTTCCTATGTACTTCCATCATAACCTTCCCTCGTAACATATTTAAATGATCTGGAACGTTTTGCATCATTACGAGCAGTCCCCTATTAAATTTGCATTTTTGACCAAACTAGTATAAACTAGTGTATAATATACTATGATTTTTCGACCGAAACTTGCATTTCGAAAAGGTTCATATAATCTAATTTTCAAATGATTTATTGCTTGGACTTCCATCATAACCTTCCCTAGTAAAATATGAAAATGAATTGAATATTTTGGTATCATTTCGAGCAGTCCTCGATTTAATTTGATTTTTTGAAGGAAACTTATGTAAATTAGTGTATAATATACTATGATTTTTTGACAGAAACTTGCATTTTGATAAGTTTTATAGAAGCTAATTTTCAGATGAATTTTTACATGGACTTCCATCATAAACCTCCCTTGTAACATATATAAATGATCTGAAAAGTTTCTTATAATTGGAACAATCATCTATTTAATTCGAATTTTTGACCTAAACTAGAATAAACTAGCGTATTATATTTTTGATTTTTTGACCGAAACTTGCATTTCAAAAACTTTGATAGAATCTAATTTTCAGATGATTTTTCGTATGTACTTCCATCGTAACCTTCCCTCGTAACATATTTAAATGATCTGGAACGTTTTGCATCATTACAAGCAGTCCTCTATTAAATTTGCATTTTTGACCAAACTAGTATAAACTAGTATATAATATACTATGATTTTTTGACCGAAACATGCATTTCGAAAAGGTTCATATAATCTAATTTTAAAATGATTTATTGCATGGACTTCCATCATAACCTTCCCTAGTAAAATATGAAAATGAATTGAATATTTTGGTATCATTTCGAGCAGTCCTCGATTTAATTTGATTTTTTGAAGGAAACTTATGTAAATTTTTGTATAATATACTATGATTTTTTGACAGAAACTTGCATTTTGATAAGTTTTATAGAAGCTAATTTTCAGATGAATTTTTACATGGACTTCCATCATAAACCTCCCTTGTAACATATATAAATGATCTGAAAAGTTTCTTATAATTGGAATAATCATCTATTTAATTCGAATTTTTGACCTAAACTAGAATAAACTAGCGTATTATATTTTTGATTTTTTGACTGAAACTTGCATTTCAAAAACTTTGATAGAATCTAATTTTCAGATGATTTTTCGTATGTACTTCCATCATAACCTTCCCTCGTAACATATTTAAATGATCTGGAACGTTTTGCATCATTACAAGCAGTCCTCTATTAAATTTGCATTTTTGACCAAACTAGTATAAACTAGTATATAATATACTATGATTTTTTGACCGAAACATGCATTTCGAAAAGGTTCATATAATCTAATTTTCAAATGATTTATTGCTTGGACTTCCATCATAACCTTCCCTAGTAAAATATGAAAATGAATTGAATATTTTGGTATCATTTCGAGCAGTCCTCGATTTAATTTGATTTTTTGAATGAAACTTATTTAAATTAGTGTATAATATACTATGATTTTTTGACAGAAACTTGCATTTTGATAAGTTTTATAGAAGCTAATTTTCAGATGAATTTTTACATGGACTTCCATCATAAACCTCCCTTGTAACATATATAAATGATCTGAAAAGTTTCTTATAATTGGAACAATCATCTATTTAATTCGAATTTTTGACCTAAACTAGAATAAACTAGCGTATTATATTTTTGATTTTTTGACCGAAACTTGCATTTCAAAAACTTTGATAGAATCTAATTTTCAGATGATTTTTCGTATGTACTTCCATCGTAACCTTCCCTCGTAACATATTTAAATGATCTGGAACGTTTTGCATCATTACAAGCAGTCCTCTATTAAATTTGCATTTTTGACCAAACTAGTATAAACTAGTATATAATATACTATGATTTTTTGACCGAAACATGCATTTCGAAAAGGTTCATATAATCTAATTTTCAAATGATTTATTGCATGGACTTCCATCATAACCTTCCCTAGTAAAATATGAAAATGAATTGAATATTTTGGTATCATTTCGAGCAGTCCTCGATTTAATTTGATTTTTTGAAGGAAACTTATGTAAATTTTTGTATAATATACTATGATTTTTTGACAGAAACTTGCATTTTGATAAGTTTTATAGAAGCTAATTTTCAGATGAATTTTTACATGGACTTCCATCATAAACCTCCCTTGTAACATATATAAATGATCTGAAAAGTTTCTTATAATTGGAACAATCATCTATTTAATTCGAATTTTTGACCTAAACTAGAATAAACTAGCGTATTATATTTTTGATTTTTTGACCGAAACTTGCATTTCAAAAACTTTGATAGAATCTAATTTTCAGATGATTTTTCGTATGTACTTCCATCATAACCTTCCCTCGTAACATATTTAAATGATCTGGAACGTTTTGCATCATTAAAAGCAGTCCTCTATTAAATTTGCATTTTTGACCAAACTAGTATAAACTAGTATATAATATACTATGATTTTTTGACCGAAACATGCATTTCGAAAAGGTTCATATAATCTAATTTTCAAATGATTTATTGCTTGGACTTCCATCATAACCTTCCCTAGTAAAATATGAAAATGAATTGAATATTTTGGTATCATTTCGAGCAGTCCTCGATTTAATTTGATTTTTTGAATGAAACTTATGTAAATTAGTGTATAATATACTAAGAATTTTTGACAGAAACTTGCATTTTGATAAGTTTTATAGAAGCTAATTTTCAGATGAATTTTTACGTGGATTTCCATCATAAACCTCCCTTGTAACATATATAAATGATCTGAAAAGTTTCTTAAAATTGGAACAATCATCTATTTAATTCGAATTTTTGACCTTAACTAGAATAAACTAGCGTATACTATTTTTTATTTTTTGACCGAAACTCGCATTTCAAAAACTTTGATATAATCTAATTTTCAGATGATTTTTCGTATGTACTTCAATCATAACCTTCCCTCTAACATATTTAAATGATCTGGAACGTTTTGCATCATTTGGAGCAGTCCTCTATTAAATTTGCATTTTTGACCAAACAGGTATAAAGTAGTGTATAATATACTATGATTTTTTGACCGAAACTTGCATTTCGAAAAGGTTCATATAATCTAATTTTCAAATGATTTATTGCATGGACTTCCATCATAACATTCCCTAGTAAAATATGAAAATGAATTGAATATTTTGGTATCATTTCGAGCAGTCCTCGATTTAATTTGATTTTTTGAATGAAACTTATGTAAATTAGTGTATAATATACTATGATTTTTTGACAGAAACTTGCATTTTGATAAGTTTTATAGAAGCTAATTTTCAGATGAATTTTTACATGGACTTCCATCATAAACATCCCTTGTAACATATATAAATGATCTGAAAAGTTTCTTATAATTGGAACAATCATCTATTTAATTCGACTTTTTGACCTTAACTAGAATAAACTAGCGTATACTATTTTTGATATTTTGACCGAAACTTGCATTTCAAAAACATTGATAGAATCTAATTTTCAGATGATTTTTCGTATGTACTTCCATCATAACCTTCCCTCGTAACATATTTAAATGATCTGGAACGTTTTGCATCATTACGAGCAGTCCCCTATTAAATTTGCATTTTTGACCAAACTAGTATAAACTAGTGTATAATATACTATGATTTTTCGACCGAAACTTGCATTTCGAAAAGGTTCATATAATCTAATTTTCAAATGATTTATTGCTTGGACTTCCATCATAACCTTCCCTAGTAAAATATGAAAATGAATTGAATATTTTGGTATCATTTCGAGCAGTCCTCGATTTAATTTGATTTTTTGAATGAAACTTATGTAAATTAGTGTATAATATACTATGATTTTTTGACAGAAACTTGCATTTTGATAAGTTTTATAGAAGCTAATTTTTAGATGAATTTTTACGTGGACTTCCATCATAAACCTCCCTTGTAACATATATAAATGATCTGAAAAGTTTCTTATAATTGGAACAATCATCTATTTAATTCGAATTTTTGACCTAAACTAGAATAAACTAGCGTATTATATTTTTGATTTTTTGACCGAAACTTGCATTTCAAAAACTTTGATAGAATCTAATTTTCAGATGATTTTTCGTATGTACTTCCATCATAACCTTCCCTCGTAACATATTTAAATGATCTGGAACGTTTTGCATCATTACAAGCAGTCCTCTATTAAATTTGCATTTTTGACCAAACTAGTATAAACTAGTATATAATATACTATGATTTTTTGACCGAAACATGCATTTCGAAAAGGTTCATATAATCTAATTTTCAAATGATTTATTGCATGGACTTCCATCATAACCTTCCCTAGTAAAATATGAAAATGAATTGAATATTTTGGTATCATTTCGAGCAGTCCTCGATTTAATTTGATTTTTTGAAGGAAACTTATGTAAATTTTTGTATAATATACTATGATTTTTTGACAGAAACTTGCATTTTGATAAGTTTTATAGAAGCTAATTTTCAGATGAATTTTTACATGGACTTCCATCATAAACCTCCCTTGTAACATATTTAAATGATCTGAAAAGTTTCTTATAATTTGAACAATCATCTATTTAATTCGAATTTTTGACCTTAACTAGAATAAACTAGCGTATACTATTTTTGATTTTTTGACCGAAACTTGCATTTCAAAAACATTGATAGAATCTAATTTTCAGATGATTTTTCGTATGTACTTCAATCATAACCTTCCCTCGTAACATATTTAAATGATCTGGAACGTTTTGCATCATTTCGAGCAGTCCTCTATTAAATTTGCATTTTTGACCAAACTAGTATAAACTAGTGTATAATATACTATGATTTTTTGACCGAAACTTGCATTTCGAAAAGGTTCATATAATCTAATTTTCAAATGATTTATTGCATGGACTTCCATCATAACCTTCCCTAGTAAAATATGAAAATGAATTGAATATTTTGGTATCATTTCGAGCAGTCCTCGATTTAATTTGATTTTTTGAATGAAACTTATGTAAATTAGTGTATAATATACTATGATTTTTTGACAGAAACTTGCATTTTGATATGTTTTATAGAAGCTAATTTTCAGATGAATTTTTACATGGACTTCCATCATAAACCTCCCTTGTAACATATATAAATGATCTGAAAAGTTTCTTATAATTGGAACAATCATCTATTTAATTCGACTTTTTGACCTTAACTAGAATAAACTAGCGTATACTATTTTTGATTTTTTGACCGAAACTTGCATTTCAAAAACTTTGATAGAATCTAATTTTCAGATGATTTTTCGTATGTACTTCCATCATAACCTTCCCTCGTAACATATTTAAATGATCTGGAACGTTTTGCATCATTATGAGCAGTCCTCTATTAAATTTGCATTTTTGACCAAACTAGTATAAACTAGTGTAAAATATACTATGATTTTTTGACCGAAACTTGCATTTCGAAAAGGTTCATATAATCTAATTTTCAAATGATTTATTGCATGGACTTCCATCATAACCTTCTCTAGTAAAATATGAAAATGAATTGAATATTTTGGTATCATTTCGAGCAGTCCTCGATTTAATTTGATTTTTTGAATGAAACTTATGTAAATTAGTGTATAATATACTATGATTTTTTGTCAGAAACTTGCATTTTGATAAGTTTTATAGAAGCTAATTTTCAGATAAATTTTTACATGGACTTCCATCATAAATCTCTCTTGTAACATATATAAATGATCTGAAAAGTTTCTTATAATTGGAACAATCATCTATTTAATTCGAATTTTTGACCTTAACTAGAATAAACTAGCGTATACTATTTTTGATTTTTTGACCGAAACTTGCATTTCGAAAACTTCGATAGAATCTAATTTTCAGATGATTTTTCGTATGTACTTCAATCATAACCTTCCCTCGTAACATATTTAAATGATCTGGAACGTTTTGCATCATTTCGAGCAATCCTCTATTAAATTTGCATTTTTGACCAAACTAGTATAAACTAGTGTATAATATACTATGATTTTTTGACTGAAACTTGCATTTCGAAAAGGTTCATATAATCTAATTTTCAAATGATTTATTGCATGGACTACCATCATAACCTTCCCTAGTAAAATATGAAAATGAATTGAATATTTTGGTATCATTTCGAGCAGTCCTCGATTTAATTTGATTTTTTGAATGAAACTTATGTAAATTAGTGTATAATATACTATAATTTTTTGACAGAAACTTGTATTTTGATAAGTTTTATAGAAGCGAATTTTCAGATGAATTTTTACATGGACTTCCATCATAAACCTCCCTTGTAACATATTTAAATGATCTGAAAAGTTTCTTATAATTGGAACAATCATCTATTTAATTCGAATTTTTGACCTTAACTAGAATAAACTAGCGTATACTATTTTTGATTTTTTGACCGAAATTGCATTTCGAAAACTTTGATAGAATCTAATATTCAGATGATTTTTCGTATGTACTTCAATCATAACCTTCCCTCGTAACATATTTAAATGATCTGGAACGTTTTGCATCATTTCGAGCAATCCTCTATTAAATTTGCATTTTTTACCAAACTAGTATAAACTAGTGTATAATATACTATGATTTTTTGACCGAAACTTGCATTTCGAAAAGGTTCATATAATCTAATTTTCAAATGATTTATTGCATGGACTTCCATCATAACCTTCCCTAGTAAAATATGAAAATGAATTGAATATTTTGGTATCATTTCGAGCAGTCCTCGATTTAATTTGATTTTTTGAATGAAACTTATGTAAATTAGTGTATAATATACTATGATTTTTTGACACAAACTTGCATTTTGATAAGTTTTATAGTAGCTAATTTTCAGATGAATTTTTACATGGACTTCCATCATAAACCTCCCATGTAACATATATAAATGATCTGAAAAGTTTCTTATAATTGGAACAATCATCTATTTAATTCGAATTTTTGACCTTAACTAGAATAAACTAGCGTATACTATTTTTGATTTTTTGACCGAAACTTGCATTTCAAAAACTTTGATAGAATCTAATTTTCAGATGATTTTTCGTATGTACTTCAATCATAACCTTCCCTCGTAACATATTTAAATGATCTGGAACGCTTTGCATCATTTCGAGCAGTCCTCTATTAAATTTGCATTTTTGACCAAACTAGTATAAACTAGTGTATAATATACTATGATTTTTTGACCGAAACATGCATTTCGAAAAGGTTCATATAATCTAATTTTCAAATGATTTATTGCATGGACTTCCATCATAACATTCCCTAGTAAAATATGAAAATGAATTGAATATTTTGGTATCATTTCGAGCAGTCCTCGATTTAATTTGATTTTTTGAATGAAACTTATGTAAATTAGTGTATAATATACTATGATTTTTTTACAGAAACTTGCATTTTGATAAGTTTTATAGAAGCTAATTTTCAGATGAATTTTTACATGGACTTCCATCATAAACCTCCCTTGTAACATATATAAATGATTTGAAAAGTTTCTTATAATTGGAACAATCATCTATTTAATTCGAATTTTTGACCTTAACTAGAATAAACTAGCGTATACTATTTTTTATTTTTTGACCGAAACTTGCATTTCGAAAACTATGATAGAATCTTATTTTCAGATGATTTTTCGTATGTACTTCAATCTTAACCTTCCCTCGTAACATATTTAAATGATCTGGAACGTTTTGCATCATTTCGAGCAATCCTCTATTAAATTTGCATTTTTGACCAAACTAGTATAAACTAGTGTATAATATACTATATTTTTTTGACCGAAACTTGCATTTCGAAAAGGTTCATATAATCTAATTTTCAAATGATTTATTGCATGGACTTCCATCATAACCTTCCCTAGTAAAATATGAAAATGAATTGAATATTTTGGTATCATTTCGAGCAGTCCTCGATTTAATTTGATTTTTTTAATGAAACTTATGTAAATTAGTGTATAATATACAATGGTTTTTTGACAGAAACTTGCATTTTGATATGTTTTATAGAAGCTAATTTTCAGATGAATTTTTACATGGACTTCCATCATAAACCTCCCTTGTAACATATTTAAATGATCTGAAAAGTTTCTTATAATTGGAACAATCATCTATTTGATTCGAATTTTTGACCTTAACTAGAATAAACTAGCGTATACTATTTTTGATTTTTTGACCGAAACATGCATTTCAAAAACTTTGATAGAATCTAATTTTCAGATGATTTTTCTTATGTACTTCAATCATAACCTTCCCTCGTAACATATTTAAATGATCTGGAACGTTTTGCATCATTTCGAGCAGTCCTCTATTAAATTTGCATTTTTGACCAAACTAGTATAAACTAGTGTATAATATACTATGATTTTTTGACCGAAACTTGCATTTCGAAAAGGTTCATATAATCTAATTTTCAAATGATTTATTGCATGGACTTCCATCATAACCTTCCCTAGTAAAATATGAAAATGAATTGAATATTTTGGTATCATTTCGAGCAGTCCTCGATTTAATTTGATTTTTTGAATGAAACTTATGTAAATTAGTGTATAATATACTATGATTTTTTGACAGAAACTTGCATTTTGATATGTTTTATAGAAGCTAATTTTCAGATGAATTTTTACATGGACTTCCATCATAAACCTCCCTTGTAACATATATAAATGATCTGAAAAGTTTCTTATAATTGGAACAATCATCTATTTAATTCGACTTTTTGACCTTAACTAGAATAAACTAGCGTATACTATTTTTGATTTTTTGACCGAAACTTGCATTTCAAAAACATTGATAGAATCTAATTTTCAGATGATTTTTCGTATGTACTTCAATCATAACCTTCCCTCGTAACATATTTAAATGATCTGGAACATTTTGCATCATTTCGAGCAGTCCTCTATTAAATTTGCATTTTTGACCAAACTAGTATAAACTAGTGTATAATATACTATGATTTTTTGACCGAAACTTGCATTTCGAAAAGGTTCATATAATCTAATTTTCAAATGATTTATTGCATGGACTTCCTTCATAACCTTCCCTAGTAAAATATGAAAATGAATTGAATATTTTGGTATCATTTCGAGCAGTCCTCGATTTAATTTGATTTTTTGAATGAAACTTATGTAAATTAGTGTATAATATACTATGATTTTTTGACAGAAACTTGCATTTTGATATGTTTTATAGAAGCTAATTTTCAGATGAATTTTTACATGGACTTCCATTATAAACCTCCCTTGTAACATATATAAATGATCTGAAAAGTTTCTTATAATTGGAACAATCATCTATTTAATTCGACTTTTTGACCTTAACTAGAATAAACTAGCGTATACTATTTTTGATTTTTTGACCGAAACTTGCATTTCGAAAACTTTGATAGAATCTAATTTTCAGATGATTTTTCGTATGTACTTCCATCATAACCTTCCCTCGTAACATATTTAAATGATCTGGAACGTTTTGCATCATTTCGAGCAGTCCTCTATTAAATTTGCATTTTTGACCAAACTAGTATAAAGTAGTGTATAATATACTATGATTTTTTGACTGAAACTTGCATTTCGAAAAGGTTCATATAATCTAATTTTCAAATGATTTATTGCATGGACTTCCATCATAACATTCCCTAGTAAAATATGAAAATGAATTGAATATTTTGGTATCATTTCGAGCAGTCCTCGATTTAATTTGATTTTTTGAATGAAACTTATGTAAATTAGTGTATAATATACTATGATTTTTTGACAGAAACTTGCATTTTGATAAGTTTTATAGAAGCTAATTTTCAGATGAATTTTTACATGGACTTCCATCATAAACCTCCCTTGTAACATATATTAATGATCTGAAAAGTTTCTTATAATTGGAACAATAAACTATTTAATTCAAATTTTTGACCTTAACTAGAATAAACTAGCGTATACTATTTTTGATTTTTTGACCGAAACTTGCATTTCAAAAACTTTGATAGAATCTAATTTCCAGATGATTTTTCGTATGTACTTCAATCATAACCTTCCCTCGTAACATATTTAAATGATCTGGAACGTTTTGCATCATTTCAAGCAGTCCTCTATTAAATTTGCATTTTTGACCAAACTAGTATAAACTAGTGTATAATATACTATGATTTTTTGACCGAAACTTGCATTTCGAAAAGGTTCATATAATCTAATTTTCAAATGATTTATTTCATGGACTTCCATCATAACCTTCCCTAGTAAAATATGAAAATGAATTGAATATTTTGGTATCATTTCGAGCAGTCCTCGATTTAATTTGATTTTTTGAATGAAACTTATGTAAATTAGTGTATAATATACTATGATTTTTTGACAGAAACTTGCATTTTGATAAGTTTTATAGTAGCTAATTTTCAGATGAATTTTTACATGGACTTCCATCATAAACCTCCCTTGTAACATATATAAATGATCTGAAAAGTTTCTTATAATTGGAACAATCATCTATTTAATTCGACTTTTTGACCTTAACTAGAATAAACTAGCGTATACTATTTTTGATTTTTTGACCGAAACTTGCATTTCGAAAACTTTGATAGAATCTAATTTTCAGATGATTTTTCGTATGTACTTCAATCTTAACCTTCCCTCGTAACATATTTAAATGATCTGGAACGTTTTGCATCATTTCGAGCAATCCTCTATTAAATTTGCATTTTTGACCAAACTAGTATAAACTAGTGTATAATATACTATGATTTTTTGACCGAAACTTGCATTTCGAAAAGGTTCATATAATCTAATTTTCAAATGATTTATTGCATGGACTTCCATCATAACCTTCCCTAGTAAAATATGAAAATGAATTGAATATTTTGGTATCATTTCGAGCAGTCCTCGATTTAATTTGATTTTTTGAATGAAACTTATGTAAATTAGTGTATAATATACTATGATTTTTTGACAGAAACTTGCATTTTGATATGTTTTATAGAAGCTAATTTTCAGATGAATTTTTACATGGACTTCCATTATAAACCTCCCTTGTAACATATATAAATGATCTGAAAAGTTTCTTATAATTGGAACAATCATCTATTTAATTCGACTTTTTGACCTTAACTAGAATAAACTAGCGTATACTATTTTTGATTTTTTGACCGAAACTTGCATTTCGAAAACTTTGACAGAATCTAATTTTCAGATGATTTTTCGTATGTACTTCCATCATAACCTTCCCTCGTAACATATTTAAATGATCTGGAACGTTTTGCATCATTTCGAGCAGTCCTCTATTAAATTTGCATTTTTGACCAAACTAGTATAAAGTAGTGTATAATATACTATGATTTTTTGACTGAAACTTGCATTTCGAAAAGGTTCATATAATCTAATTTTCAAATGATTTATTGCATGGACTTCCATCATAACATTCCCTAGTAAAATATGAAAATGAATTGAATATTTTGGTATCATTTCGAGCAGTCCTCGATTTAATTTGATTTTTTGAATGAAACTTATGTAAATTAGTGTATAATATACTATGATTTTTTGACAGAAACTTGCATTTTGATAAGTTTTATAGAAGCTAATTTTCAGATGAATTTTTACATGGACTTCCATCATAAACCTCCCTTGTAACATATATAAATGATCTGAAAAGTTTCTTATAATTGGAACAATCAACTATTTAATTCAAATTTTTGACCTTAACTAGAATAAACTAGCGTATACTATTTTTGATTTTTTGACCGAAACTTGCATTTCAAAAACTTTGATAGAATCTAATTTTCAGATGATTTTTCGTATGTACTTCAATCATAACCTTCCCTCGTAACATATTTAAATGATCTGGAACGTTTTGCATCATTTCAAGCAGTCCTCTATTAAATTAGCATTTTTGACCAAACTAGTATAAACTAGTGTATAATATACTATGATTTTTTGACCGAAACTTGCATTTCGAAAAGGTTCATATAATCTAATTTTCAAATGATTTATTTCATGGACTTCCATCATAACCTTCCCTAGTAAAATATGAAAATGAATTGAATATTTTGGTATCATTTCGAGCAGTCCTCGATTTAATTTGATTTTTTGAATGAAACTTATGTAAATTAGTGTATAATATACTATGATTTTTTGACAGAAACTTGCATTTTGATAAGTTTTATAGTAGCTAATTTTCAGATGAATTTTTACATGGACTTCCATCATAAACCTCCCTTGTAACATATATAAATGATCTGAAAAGTTTCTTATAATTGGAACAATCATCTATTTAATTCGACTTTTTGACCTTAACTAGAATAAACTAGCGTATACTATTTTTGATTTTTTGACCGAAACTTGCATTTCGAAAACTTTGATAGAATCTAATTTTCAGATGATTTTTCGTATGTACTTCAATCTTAACCTTCCCTCGTAACATATTTAAATGATCTAGAACGTTTTGCATCATTTCGAGCAATCCTCTATTAAATTTGCATTTTTGACCAAACTAGTATAAACTAGTGTATAATATACTATGATTTTTTGACCGAAACTTGCATTTCGAAAAGGTTCATATAATCTAATTTTCAAATGATTTATTGCATGGACTTCCATCATAACCTTCCCTAGTAAAATATGAAAATGAATTGAATATTTTGGTATCATTTCGAGCAGTCCTCGATTTAATTTGATTTTTTTAATGAAACTTATGTAAATTAGTGTATAATATACAATGATTTTTTGACAAAAACTTGCATTTTGATATGTTTTATAGAAGCTAATTTTCAGATGAATTTTTACATGGACTTCCATCATAAACCTCCCTTGTAACATATTTAAATGATCTGAAAAGTTTCTTATAATTGGAACAATCATCTATTTGATTCGAATTTTTGACCTTAACTAGAATAAACTAGCGTATACTATTTTTGATTTTTTGACCGAAACATGCATTTCAAAAACATTGATAGAATCTAATTTTCAGATGATTTTTCTTATGTACTTCAATCATAACCTTCCCTCGTAACATATTTAAATGATCTGGAACGTATTGCATCATTTCGAGCAGTCCTCTATTAAATTTGCATTTTTGACCAAACTAGTATAAACTAGTGTATAATATACTATGATTTTTTGACCGAAACTTGCATTTCGAAAAGGTTCATATAATCTAATTTTCAAATGATTTATTGCATGGACTTCCATCATAACCTTCCCTAGTAAAATATGAAAATGAAATGAATATTTTGGTATCATTTCGAGCAGTCCTCGATTTAATTTGATTTTTTGAATGAAACTTATGTAAATTAGTGTATAATATACTATGATTTTTTGACAGAAACATGCATTTTGATATGTTTTATAGAAGCTAATTTTCAGATGAATTTTTACATGGACTTCCATCATAAACCTCCCTTGTAACATATATAAATGATCTGAAAAGTTTCTTATAATTGGAACAATCATCTATTTAATTCGACTTTTTGACCTTAACTAGAATAAACTAGCGTATACTATTTTTGATTTTTTGACCGAAACTTGCATTTCAAAAACATTGATAGAATCTAATTTTCAGATGATTTTTCGTATGTACTTCAATCATAACCTTCCCTCGTAACATATTTAAATGATCTGGAACATTTTGCATCATTTCGAGCAGTCCTCTATTAAATTTGCATTTTTGACCAAACTAGTATAAACTAGTGTATAATATACTATGATTTTTTGACCGAAACTTGCATTTCGAAAAGGTTCATATAATCTAATTTTCAAATGATTTATTGCATGGACTTCCTTCATAACCTTCCCTAGTAAAATATGAAAATGAATTGAATATTTTTGTATCATTTCGAGCAGTCCTCGATTTAATTTGATTTTTTGAATGAAACTTATGTAAATTAGTGTATAATATACTATGATTTTTTGACAGAAACTTGCATTTTGATATGTTTTATAGAAGCTAATTTTCAGATGAATTTTTACATGGACTTCCATTATAAACCTCCCTTGTAACATATATAAATGATCTGAAAAGTTTCTTATAATTGGAACAATCATCTATTTAATTCAAATTTTTGACCTTAACTAGAATAAACTAGCGTATACTATTTTTGATTTTTTGACCGAAACTTGCATTTCAAAAACTTTGATAGAATCTAATTTTCAGATGATTTTTCGTATGTACTTCAATCATAACCTTCCCTCGTAACATATTTAAATGATCTGGAACGTTTTGCATCATTTCAAGCAGTCCTCTATTAAATTAGCATTTTTGACCAAACTAGTATAAACTAGTGTATAATATACTATGATTTTTTGACCGAAACTTGCATTTCGAAAAGGTTCATATAATCTAATTTTCAAATGATTTATTGCATGGACTTCCATCATAACCTTCCCTAGTAAAATATGAAAATGAAATGAATATTTTGGTATCATTTCGAGCAGTCCTCGATTTAATTTGATTTTTTGAATGAAACTTATGTAAATTAGTGTATAATATACTATGATTTTTTGACAGAAACATGCATTTTGATATGTTTTATAGAAGCTAATTTTCAGATGAATTTTTACATGGACTTCCATCATAAACCTCCCTTGTAACATATATAAATGATCTGAAAAGTTTCTTATAATTGGAACAATCATCTATTTAATTCGACTTTTTGACCTTAACTAGAATAAACTAGCGTATACTATTTTTGATTTTTTGACCGAAACTTGCATTTCAAAAACATTGATAGAATCTAATTTTCAGATGATTTTTCGTATGTACTTCAATCATAACCTTCCCTCGTAACATATTTAAATGATCTGGAACATTTTGCATCATTTCGAGCAGTCCTCTATTAAATTTGCATTTTTGACCAAACTAGTATAAACTAGTGTATAATATACTATGATTTTTTGACTGAAACTTGCATTTCGAAAAGGTTCATATAATCTAATTTTCAAATGATTTATTGCATGGACTTCCTTCATAACCTTCCCTAGTAAAATATGAAAATGAATTGAATATTTTGGTATCATTTCGAGCAGTCCTCGATTTAATTTGATTTTTTGAATGAAACTTATGTAAATTAGTGTATAATATACTATGATTTTTTGACAGAAACTTGCATTTTGATATGTTTTATAGAAGCTAATTTTCAGATGAATTTTTACATGGACTTCCATCATAAACCTCCCTTGTAACATATATAAATGATCTGAAAAGTTTCTTATAATTGGAACAATCAACTATTTAATTCAAATTTTTGACCTTAACTAGAATAAACTAGCGTATACTATTTTTGATTTTTTGACCGAAACTTGCATTTCAAAAACTTTGATAGAATCTAATTTTCAGATGATTTTTCGTATGTACTTCAATCATAACCTTCCCTCGTAACATATTTAAATGATCTGGAACGTTTTGCATCATTTCAAGCAGTCCTCTATTAAATTTGCATTTTTGACCAAACTAGTATAAACTAGTGTATAATATACTATGATTTTTTGACCGAAACTTGCATTCCGAAAAGGTTCATATAATCTAATTTTCAAATGATTTATTTCATGGACTTCCATCATAACCTTCCCTAGTAAAATATGAAAATGAATTGAATATTTTGGTATCATTTCGAGCAGTCCTCGATTTAATTTGATTTTTTGAATGAAACTTATGTAAATTAGTGTATAATATACTATGATTTTTTGACAGAAACTTGCATTTTGATAAGTTTTATAGTAGCTAATTTTCAGATGAATTTTTACATGGACTTCCATCATAAACCTCCCTTGTAACATATATAAATGATCTGAAAAGTTTCTTATAATTGGAACAATCATCTATTTAATTCGACTTTTTGACCTTAACTAGAATAAACTAGCGTATACTATTTTTGATTTTTTGACCGAAACTTGCATTTCAAAAACATTGATAGAATCTAATTTTCAGATGATTTTTCGTATGTACTTCAATCATAACCTTCCCTCGTAACATATTTAAATGATCTGGAACATTTTGCATCATTTCGAGCAGTCCTCTATTAAATTTGCATTTTTGACCAAACTAGTATAAACTAGTGTATAATATACTATGATTTTTTGACTGAAACTTGCATTTCGAAAAGGTTCATATAATCTAATTTTCAAATGATTTATTGCATGGACTTCCTTCATAACCTTCCCTAGTAAAATATGAAAATGAATTGAATATTTTGGTATCATTTCGAGCAGTCCTCGATTTAATTTGATTTTTTGAATGAAACTTATGTAAATTAGTGTATAATATACTATGATTTTTTGACAGAAACTTGCATTTTGATATGTTTTATAGAAGCTAATTTTCAGATGAATTTTTACATGGACTTCCATCATAAACCTCCCTTGTAACATATATAAATGATCTGAAAAGTTTCTTAGAATTGGAACAATCAACTATTTAATTCAAATTTTTGACCTTAACTAGAATAAACTAGCGTATACTATTTTTGATTTTTTGACCGAAACTTGCATTTCAAAAACTTTGATAGAATCTAATTTTCAGATGATTTTTCGTATGTACTTCAATCATAACCTTCCCTCGTAACATATTTAAATGATCTGGAACGTTTTGCATCATTTCAAGCAGTCCTCTATTAAATTTGCATTTTTGACCAAACTAGTATAAACTAGTGTATAATATACTATGATTTTTTGACCGAAACTTGCATTTCGAAAAGGTTCATATAATCTAATTTTCAAATGATTTATTTCATGGACTTCCATCATAACCTTCCCTAGTAAAATATGAAAATGAATTGAATATTTTGGTATCATTTCGAGCAGTCCTCGATTTAATTTGATTTTTTGAATGAAACTTATGTAAATTAGTGTATAATATACTATGATTTTTTGACAGAAACTTGCATTTTGATAAGTTTTATAGTAGCTAATTTTCAGATGAATTTTTACATGGACTTCCATCATAAACCTCCCTTGTAACATATATAAATGATCTGAAAAGTTTCTTATAATTGGAACAATCATCTATTTAATTCGACTTTTTGACCTTAACTAGAATAAACTAGCGTATACTATTTTTGATTTTTTGACCGAAACTTGCATTTCGAAAACTTTGATAGAATCTAATTTTCAGATGATTTTTCGTATGTACTTCAATCTTAACCTTCCCTCGTAACATATTTAAATGATCTGGAACGTTTTGCATCATTTCGAGCAATCCTCTATTAAATTTGCATTTTTGACCAAACTAGTATAAACTAGTGTATAATATACTATGATTTTTTGACCGAAACTTGCATTTCGAAAAGGTTCATATAATCTAATTTTCAAATGATTTATTGCATGGACTTCCATCATAACCTTCCCAAGTAAAATATGAAAATGAATTGAATATTTTGGTATCATTTCGAGCAGTCCTCGATTTAATTTGATTTTTTGAATGAAACTTATGTAAATTAGTGTATAATATACAATGATTTTTTGACAGAAACATGCATTTTGATATGTTTTATAGAAGCTAATTTTCAGATGAATTTTTACATGGACTTCCATCATAAACCTCCCTTGTAACATATATATATGATCTGAAAAGTTTCTTATAATTGGAACAATCATCTATTTGATTCGAATTTTTGACCTTAACTAGAATAAACTTGCTTATACTATTTTTGATTTTTTGACCGAAACTTGCATTTCAAAAACTTTGATAGAATCTAATTTTCTGATGATTTTTCTTATGTACTTCCATCATAACCTTCCCTCGTAACATATTTAAATGATCTGGAATGTTTTGCATCATTTCGAGCAGTCCTCTATTAAATTTGCATTTTTGACCAAACTAGTATAAACTAGTGTATAATATACTATGATTTTTAGACCGAAACTTGCATTTCGAAAAGGTTCATATAATCTAATTTTCAAATGATTTATTGCATGGACTTCCATCATAACCTTCCCTAGTAAAATATGAAAATGAATTGAATATTTTGGTATCATTTCGAGCAGTCCTCGATTTAATTTGATTTTTTGAATGAAACTTATGTAAATTAGTGTATAATATACTATGATTTTTTGACAGAAACTTGCATTTTGATAAGTTTTATAGTAGCTAATTTTCAGATGAATTTTTACATGGACTTCCATCATAAACCTCCCTTGTAACATATATAAATGATCTGAAAAGTTTCTTATAATTGGAACAATCATCTATTTAATTCGAATTTTTGACCTTAACTAGAATAAACTAGCGTATACTATTTTTGATTTTTTGACCGAAACTTGCATTTCAAAAACTTTGGTAGAATCTAATTTTCAGATGATTTTTCGTATGTACTTCAATCATAACCTTCCCTCGTAACATATTTAAATGATCTGGAACGTTTTGCATCATTTCGAGCAGTCCTCTATTAAATTTGCATTTTTTACCAAACTAGTATAAACTAGTGTATAATATACTATGATTTTTTGACCGAAACTTGCATTTCGAAAAGGTTCATATAATCTAATTTTCAAATGATTTATTGCATGGACTTCCATCATAACATTCCCTAGTAAAATATGAAAATGAATTGAATATTTTGGTATCATTTCGAGCAGTCCTCGATTTAATTTGATTTTTTGAATGAAACTTATGTAAATTAGTGTATAATATACTATGATTTTTTGACAGAAACTTGCATTTTGATAAGTTTTATAGAAGCTAATTTTCAGATGAATTTTTACATGGACTTCCATCATAAACCTCCCTTGTAACATATATAAATGATCTGAAAAGTTTCTTATAATTGGAACAATCATCTATTTAATTCGACTTTTTGACCTTAACTAGAATAAACTAGCGTATACTATTTTTGATTTTTTGACCGAAACTTGCATTTCGAAAACTTTGATAGAATCTAATTTTCAGATGATTTTTCGTATGTACTTCAATCTTAACCTTCCCTCGTAACATATTTAAATGATCTGGAACGTTTTGCATCATTTCGAGCAGTCCTCTATTAAATTTGCATTTTTGACCAAACTAGTATAAACTAGTGTATAATATACTATGATTTTTTGACCGAAACTTGCATTTCGAAAAGGTTCATATAATCTAATTTTCAAATGATTTATTGCATGGACTTCCATCATAACCTTCCCTAGTAAAATATGAAAATGAATTGAATATTTTGGTATCATTTCGAGCAGTCCTCGATTTAATTTGATTTTTTGAATGAAACTTATGTAAATTATTGTATAGTATACTATGATTTTTTGACAGAAACTTGCATTTTGATATGTTTTATAGAAGCTAATTTTCAGATGAATTTTTACATGGACTTCCATCATAAACCTCCCTTGTAACATATATAAATGATCTGAAAAGTTTCTTATAATTGGAACAATCATCTATTTGATTCGAATTTTTGACCTTAACTAGAATAAACTAGCGTATACTATTTTTGATTTTTTGACCGAAACTTGCATTTCGAAAACTTTGACAGAATCTAATTTTCAGATGATTTTTCGTATGTACTTCCATCATAACCTTCCCTCGTAACATATTTAAATGATCTGGAACGTTTTGCATCATTTCGAGCAGTCCTCTATTAAATTTGCATTTTTGACCAAACTAGTATAAAGTAGTGTATAATATACTATGATTTTTTGACCGAAACTTGCATTTCGAAAAGGTTCATATAATCTAATTTTCAAATGATTTATTGCATGGACTTCCATCATAACATTCCCTAGTAAAATATGAAAATGAATTGAATATTTTGGTATCATTTCGAGCAGTCCTCGATTTAATTTGATTTTTTGAATGAAACTTATGTAAATTAGTGTATAATATACTATGATTTTTTGACAGAAACTTGCATTTTGATAAGTTTTATAGAAGCTAATTTTCAGATGAATTTTTACATGGACTTCCATCATAAACCTCCCTTGTAACATATATAAATGATCTGAAAAGCTTCTTATAATTGGAACAATCAACTATTTAATTCAAATTTTTGACCTTAACTAGAATAAACTAGCGTATACTATTTTTGATTTTTTGACCGAAACTTGCATTTCAAAAACTTTGATAGAATCTAATTTTCAGATGATTTTTCGTATGTACTTCAATCATAACCTTCCCTCGTAACATATTTAAATGATCTGGAACGTTTTGCATCATTTCAAGCAGTCCTCTATTAAATTTGCATTTTTGACCAAACTAGTATAAACTAGTGTATAATATACTATGATTTTTTGACCGAAACTTGCATTTCGAAAAGGTTCATATAATCTAATTTTCAAATGATTTATTTCATGGACTTCCATCATAACCTTCCCTAGTAAAATATGAAAATGAATTGAATATTTTGGTATCATTTCGAGCAGTCCTCGATTTAATTTGATTTTTTGAATGAAACTTATGTAAATTAGTGTATAATATACTATGATTTTTTGACAGAAACTTGCATTTTGATAAGTTTTATAGTAGCTAATTTTCAGATGAATTTTTACATGGACTTCCATCATAAACCTCCCTTGTAACATATATAAATGATCTGAAAAGTTTCTTATAATTGGAACAATCATCTATTTAATTCGACTTTTTGACCTTAACTAGAATAAACTAGCGTATACTATTTTTGATTTTTTGACCGAAACTTGCATTTCGAAAACTTTGATAGAATCTAATTTTCAGATGATTTTTCGTATGTACTTCAATCTTAACCTTCCCTCGTAACATATTTAAATGATCTAGAACGTTTTGCATCATTTCGAGCAATCCTCTATTAAATTTGCATTTTTGACCAAACTAGTATAAACTAGTGTATAATATACTATGATTTTTTGACCGAAACTTGCATTTCGAAAAGGTTCATATAATCTAATTTTCAAATGATTTATTGCATGGACTTCCATCATAACCTTCCCAAGTAAAATATGAAAATGAATTGAATATTTTGGTATCATTTCGAGCAGTCCTCGATTTAATTTGATTTTTTGAATGAAACTTATGTAAATTAGTGTATAATATACAATGATTTTTTGACAGAAACATGCATTTTGATATGTTTTATAGAAGCTAATTTTCAGATGAATTTTTACATGGACTTCCATCATAAACCTCCCTTGTAACATATATATATGATCTGAAAAGTTTCTTATAATTGGAACAATCATCTATTTGATTCGAATTTTTGACCTTAACTAGAATAAACTAGCGTATACTATTTTTGATTTTTTGACCGAAACTTGCATTTCAAAAACTTTGATAGAATCTAATTTTCTGATGATTTTTCTTATGTACTTCCATCATAACCTTCCCTCGTAACATATTTAAATGATCTGGAATGTTTTGCATCATTTCGAGCAGTCCTCTATTAAATTTGCATTTTTGACCAAACTAGTATAAACTAGTGTATAATATACTATGATTTTTAGACCGAAACTTGCATTTCGAAAAGGTTCATATAATCTAATTTTCAAATGATTTATTGCATGGACTTCCATCATAACCTTCCCTAGTAAAATATGAAAATGAATTGAATATTTTGGTATCATTTCGAGCAGTCCTCGATTTAATTTGATTTTTTGAATGAAACTTATGTAAATTAGTGTATAATATACTATGATTTTTTGACAGAAACTTGCATTTTGATAAGTTTTATAGTAGCTAATTTTCAGATGAATTTTTACATGGACTTCCATCATAAACCTCCCTTGTAACATATATAAATGATCTGAAAAGTTTCTTATAATTGGAACAATCATCTATTTAATTCGAATTTTTGACCTTAACTAGAATAAACTAGCGTATACTATTTTTGATTTTTTGACCGAAACTTGCATTTCAAAAACTTTGGTAGAATCTAATTTTCAGATGATTTTTCGTATGTACTTCAATCATAACCTTCCCTCGTAACATATTTAAATGATCTGGAACGTTTTGCATCATTTCGAGCAGTCCTCTATTAAATTTGCATTTTTTACCAAACTAGTATAAACTAGTGTATAATATACTATGATTTTTTGACCGAAACTTGCATTTCGAAAAGGTTCATATAATCTAATTTTCAAATGATTTATTGCATGGACTTCCATCATAACATTCCCTAGTAAAATATGAAAATGAATTGAATATTTTGGTATCATTTCGAGCAGTCCTCGATTTAATTTGATTTTTTGAATGAAACTTATGTAAATTAGTGTATAATATACTATGATTTTTTGACAGAAACTTGCATTTTGATAAGTTTTATAGAAGCTAATTTTCAGATGAATTTTTACATGGACTTCCATCATAAACCTCCCTTGTAACATATATAAATGATCTGAAAAGTTTCTTATAATTGGAACAATCATCTATTTAATTCGAATTTTTGACCTTAACTAGAATAAACTAGCGTATACTATTTTTGATTTTTTGACCGAAACTTGCATTTCGAAAACTTTGATAGAATCTAATTTTCAGATGATTTTTCGTATGTACTTCAATCTTAACCTTCCCTCGTAACATATTTAAATGATCTGGAACGTTTTGCATCATTTCGAGCAGTCCTCTATTAAATTTGCATTTTTGACCAAACTAGTATAAACTAGTGTATAATATACTATGATTTTTTGACCGAAACTTGCATTTCGAAAAGGTTCATATAATCTAATTTTCAAATGATTTATTGCATGGACTTCCATCATAACCTTCCCTAGTAAAATATGAAAATGAATTGAATATTTTGGTATCATTTCGAGCAGTCCTCGATTTAATTTGATTTTTTGAATGAAACTTATGTAAATTATTGTATAGTATACTATGATTTTTTGACAGAAACTTGCATTTTGATATGTTTTATAGAAGCTAATTTTCAGATGAATTTTTACATGGACTTCCATCATAAACCTCCCTTGTAACATATTTAAATATCTGAAAAGTTTCTTAGAATTGGAACAATCATCTATTTGATTCGAATTTTTGACCTTAACTAGAATAAACTAGCGTATACTATTTTTGATTTTTTGACCGAAACTTGCATTTCAAAAACTTTGATAGAATCTAATTTTCAGATGATTTTTCTTATGTACTTCAATCATAACCTTCCCTCGTAACATATTTAAATGATCTGGAACGTTTTGCATCATTTCGAGCAGTCCTCTATTAAATTTGCATTTTTGACCAAACTAGTATAAACTAGTGTATAATATACTATGATTTTTTGACCGAAACTTGCATTTCGAAAAGGTTCATATAATCTAATTTTCAAATGATTTATTGCATGGACTTCCATCATAACCTTCCCTAGTAAAATATGAAAATGAATTGAATATTTTGGTATCATTTCGAGCAGTCCTCGATTTAATTTGATTTTTTGAATGAAACTTATGTAAATTAGTGTATAATATACTATGATTTTTTGACAGAAACTTGCATTTTGATAAGTTTTATAGAAGCTAATTTTCAGATGAATTTTTACATGGACTTCCATCATAAACCTCCCTTGTAACATATATAAATGATCTGAAAAGTTTCTTATAATTGGAACAATCATCTATTTAATTCGAATTTTTGACCTTAACTAGAATAAACTAGCGTATACTATTTTTGATTTTTTGACCGAAACTTGCATTTCAAAAACTTTGATAGAATCTAATTTTCAGATGATTTTTCGTATGTACTTCAATCATAACCTTCCCCCGTAACATATTTAAATGATCTGGAACGTTTCGCATCATTTCGAGCAGTCCTCTATTAAATTTGCATTTTTGACCAAACTAGTATAAAGTAGTGTATAATATACTATGATTTTTTTACTGAAACTTGCATTTCGAAAAGGTTCATATAATCTAATTTTCAAATGATTTATTGCATGGACTTCCATCATAACATTCCCTAGTAAAATATGAAAATGAATTGAATATTTTGGTATCATTTCGAGCAGTCCTCGATTTAATTTAATTTTTTGAATGAAACTTATGTAAATTAGTGTATAATATACTATGATTTTTTGACAGAAACTTGCATTTTGATAAGTTTTATAGAAGCTAATTTTCAGATGAATTTTTACATGGACTTCCATCATAAACCTCCCTTGTAACATATATAAATGATCTGAAAAGTTTCTTATAATTGGAACAATCAACTATTTAATTCAAATTTTTGACCTTAACTAGAATAAACTAGCGTATAGTATTTTTGATTTTTTGACCGAAACTTGCATTTCAAAAACATTGATAGAATCTAATTTTCAGATGATTTTTCGTATGTACTTCCATCATAACCTTCCCTCGTAAGATATTTAAATGATCTGGAACGTTTTGCATCATTTCGAGCACTCCTCTATTAAATTTGCATTTTTGACCAAACTAGTATAAACTAGTGTATAATATACTATGATTTTTTGACCGAAACTTGCATTTCGAAAAGGTTCATATAATCTAATTTTCAAATGATTTATTGCATGGACTTCCATCATAACCTTCCCTAGTAAAATATGAAAATGAATTGAATATTTTGGTATCATTTTGAGCAGTCCTCGATTTAATTTGATTTTTTGAATGAAACTTATGTAAATTAGTGTATAATATACTATGATTTTTTGACAGAAACTTGCATTTTGATAAGTTTTATAGTAGCTAATTTTCAGATGAATTTTTACATGGACTTCCAGCATAAACCTCCCTTGTAACATATATAAATGATCTGAAAAGTTTCTTATAATTGGAACAATCATCTATTTAATTCGACTTTTTGACCTTAACTAGAATAAACTAGCATATACTATTTTTGATTTTTTGACCGAAACTTGCATTTCAAAAACATTGATAGAATCTAATTTTCAGATGATTTTTCGTATGTACTTCAATCATAACCTTCCCTCGTAACATATTTAAATGATCTGGAACATTTTGCATCATTTCGAGCAGTCCTCTATTAAATTTGCATTTTTGACCAAACTAGTATAAACTAGTGTATAATATACTATGATTTTTTGACCGAAACTTGCATTTCGAAAAGGTTCATATAATTTAATTTTCAAATGATTTATTGCATGGACTTCCATCATAACCTTCCCTAGTAAAATATGAAAATGAATTGAATATTTTGGTATCATTTCGAGCAGTCCTCGATTTAATTTGATTTTTTGAATGAAACTTATGTAAATTAGTGTATAATATACAATAATTTTTTGACAGAAACTTGCATTTTGATAAGTTTTATAGAAGCTAATTTTCAGATGAATTTTTACATGGACTTCCATCATAAACCTCCCTTGTAACATATATAAATGATCTGAAAAGTTTCTTATAATTGGAACAATCATCTATTTAATTCGAATTTTTGACCTTAACTAGAATAAACTAGCGTATACTATTTTTGATTTTTTGACCGAAACTTGCATTTCAAAAACTTTGATAGAATCTAATTTTCAAATGATTTTTCGTATGTACTTCAATCATAACCTTCCCCCGTAACATATTTAAATGATCTGGAACGTTTCGCATCATTTTGAGCAGTCCTCTATTAAATTTGCATTTTTGACCAAACTAGTATAAACTAGTGTATAATATACTATGATTTTTTGACCGAAACTTGCATTTCGAAAAGGTTCATATAATCTAATTTTCAAATGATTTATTGCATGGATTTCCATCATAACCTTCCCTAGTAAAATATGAAAATGAATTGAATATTTTGGTATCATTTCGAGCAGTCCTCGATTTAATTTGATTTTTTGAATGAAACTTATGTAAATTAGTGTATAATATACAATAATTTTTTGACAGAAACTTGCATTTTGATAAGTTTTATAGAAGCTAATTTTCAGATGAATTTTTACATGGACTTCCATCATAAACCTCCCTTGTAACATATATAAATGATCTGAAAAGTTTCTTATAATTGGAACAATCATCTATTTAATTCGAATTTTTGACCTTAACTAGAATAAACTAGCGTATACTATTTTTGATTTTTTGACCGAAACTTGCATTTCAAAAACTTTGATAGAATCTAATTTTCAGATGATTTTTCGTATGTACTTCAATCATAACCTTCCCCCGTAACATATTTAAATGATCTGGAACGTTTCGCATCATTTCGAGCAGTCCTCTATTAAATTTGCATTTTTGACCAAACTAGTATAAAGTAGTGTATAATATACTATGATTTTTTTACTGAAACTTGCATTTCGAAAAGGTTCATATAATCTAATTTTCAAATGATTTATTGCATGGACTTCCATCATAACATTCCCTAGTAAAATATGATAATGAATTGAATATTTTGGTATCATTTCGAGCAGTCCTCGATTTAATTTAATTTTTTGAATGAAACTTATGTAAATTAGTGTATAATATACTATGATTTTTTGACAGAAACTTGCATTTTGATAAGTTTTATAGAAGCTAATTTTCAGATGAATTTTTACATGGACTTCCATCATAAACCTCCCTTGTAACATATATAAATGATCTGAAAAGTTTCTTATAATTGGAACAATCAACTATTTAATTCAAATTTTTGACCTTAACTAGAATAAACTAGCGTATACTATTATTGATTTTTTGACCGAAACTTGCATTTCAAAAACATTGATAGAATCTAATTTTCAGATGATTTTTCGTATGTACTTCCATCATAACCTTCCCTCGTAAGATATTTAAATGATCTGGAACGTTTTGCATCATTTCGAGCACTCCTCTATTAAATTTGCATTTTTGACCAAACTAGTATAAACTAGTGTATAATATACTATGATTTTTTGACCGAAACTTGCATTTCGAAAAGGTTCATATAATCTAATTTTCAAATGATTTATTGCATGGACTTCCAACATAACCTTCCCTAGTAAAATATGAAAATGAATTGAATATTTTGGTATCATTTCGAGCAGTCCTCGATTTAATTTGATTTTTTGAATGAAACTTATGTAAATTAGTGTATAATATACTATGATTTTTTGACAGAAACTTGCATTTTGATAAGTTTTATAGTAGCTAATTTTCAGATGAATTTTTACATGGACTTCCAGCATAAACCTCCCTTGTAACATATATAAATGATCTGAAAAGTTTCTTATAATTGGAACAATCATCTATTTAATTCGACTTTTTGACCTTAACTAGAATAAACTAGCGTATACTATTTTTGATTTTTTGACCGAAACTTGCATTTCAAAAACATTGATAGAATCTAATTTTCAGATGATTTTTCGTATGTACTTCAATCATAACCTTCCCTCGTAACATATTTAAATGATCTGGAACATTTTGCATCATTTCGAGCAGTCCTCTATTAAATTTGCATTTTTGACCAAACTAGTATAAACTAGTGTATAATATACTATGATTTTTTGACCGAAACTTGCATTTCGAAAAGGTTCATATAATCTAATTTTCAAATGATTTATTGCATGGACTTCCATCATAACCTTCCCTAGTCAAATATGAAAATGAATTGAATATTTTGGTATCATTTCGAGCAGTCCTCGATTTAATTTGATTTTTTGAATGAAACTTATGTAAATTAGTGTATAATATACAATAATTTTTTGACAGAAACTTGCATTTTGATAAGTTTTATAGAAGCTAATTTTCAGATGAATTTTTACATGGACTTCCATCATAAACCTCCCTTGTAACATATATAAATGATCTGAAAAGTTTCTTATAATTGGAACAATCATCTATTTAATTCGAAATTTTGACCTTAACTAGAATAAACTAGCGTATACTATTTTTGATTTTTTGACCGAAACTTGCATTTCAAAAACTTTGATAGAATCTAATTTTCAAATGATTTTTCGTATGTACTTCAATCATAACCTTCCCCCGTAACATATTTAAATGATCTGGAACGTTTCGCATCATTTTGAGCAGTCCTCTATTAAATTTGCAGTTTTGACCAAACTAGTATAAAGTAGTGTATAATATACTATGATTTTTTTACTGAAACTTGCATTTCGAAAAGGTTCATATAATCTAATTTTTAAATGATTTATTGCATGGACTTCCATCATAACATTCCCTAGTAAAATATGAAAATGAATTGAATATTTTGGTATCATTTCGAGCATTTCTCGATTTAATTTAATTTTTTGAATGAAACTTATGTAAATTAGTGTATAATATACTATGATTTTTTGACAGAAACTTGCATTTTGATAAGTTTTATAGAAGCTAATTTTCAGATGAATTTTTACATGGACTTCCATCATAAACCTCCCTTGTAACATATATAAATGATCTGAAAAGTTTCTTATAATTGGAACAATCAACTATTTAATTCAAATTTTTGACCTTAACTAGAATAAACTAGCGTATACTATTTTTGATTTTTTGACCGAAACTTGCATTTCAAAAACTTTGATAGAATCTAATTTTCAGATGATTTTTCGTATGTACTTCCATCATAACCTTCCCTCGTAACATATTTAAATGATCTGGAACGTTTTGCATCATTTCGAGCAGTCCTCTATTAAATTTGCATTTTTGACCAAACTAGTATAAACTAGTGTATAATATACTATGATATTTTGACCGAAACTTGCATTTCGAAAAGGTTCATATAATCTAATTTTCAAATGATTTATTGCATGGACTTCCATCATAACCTTCCCTAGTAAAATATGAAAATGAATTGAATATTTTGGTATCATTTCGAGCAGTCCTCGATTTAATTTGATTTTTTGAATGAAACTTATGTAAATTAGTGTATAATATACTATGATTTTTTGACAGAAACTTGCATTTTGATAAGTTTTATAGAAGCTAATTTTCAGATGAATTTTTACATGGACTTCCATCATAAACCTCCCTTGTAACATATATAAATGATCTGAAAAGTTTCTTATAATTGGAACAATCATCTATTTAATTCGAATTTTTGACCTTAACTAGAATAAACTAGCGTATACTATTTTTGATTTTTTGACCGAAACTTGCATTTCAAAAACTTTGATAGAATCTAATTTTCAGATGATTTTTCGTATGTACTTCAATCATAACCTTCCCCCGTAACATATTTAAATGATCTGGAACGTTTCGCATCATTTCGAGCAGTCCTCTATTAAATTTGCATTTTTGACCAAACTAGTATAAAGTAGTGTATAATATACTATGATTTTTTTACTGAAACTTGCATTTCGAAAAGGTTCATATAATCTAATTTTCAAATGATTTATTGCATGGACTTCCATCATAACATTCCCTAGTAAAATATGAAAATGAATTGAATATTTTGGTATCATTTCGAGCAGTCCTCGATTTAATTTAATTTTTTGAATGAAACTTATGTAAATTAGTGTATAATATACTATGATTTTTTGACAGAAACTTGCATTTTGATAAGTTTTATAGAAGCTAATTTTCAGATGAATTTTTACATGGACTTCCATCATAAACCTCCCTTGTAACATATATAAATGATCTGAAAAGTTTCTTATAATTGGAACAATCAACTATTTAATTCAAATTTTTGACCTTAACTAGAATAAACTAGCGTATAGTATTTTTGATTTTTTGACCGAAACTTGCATTTCAAAAACATTGATAGAATCTAATTTTCAGATGATTTTTCGTATGTACTTCCATCATAACCTTCCCTCGTAAGATATTTAAATGATCTGGAACGTTTTGCATCATTTCGAGCACTCCTCTATTAAATTTGCATTTTTGACCAAACTAGTATAAACTAGTGTATAATATACTATGATTTTTTGACCGAAACTTGCATTTCGAAAAGGTTCATATAATCTAATTTTCAAATGATTTATTGCATGGACTTCCATCATAACCTTCCCTAGTAAAATATGAAAATGAATTGAATATTTTGGTATCATTTTGAGCAGTCCTCGATTTAATTTGATTTTTTGAATGAAACTTATGTAAATTAGTGTATAATATACTATGATTTTTTGACAGAAACTTGCATTTTGATAAGTTTTATAGTAGCTAATTTTCAGATGAATTTTTACATGGACTTCCAGCATAAACCTCCCTTGTAACATATATAAATGATCTGAAAAGTTTCTTATAATTGGAACAATCATCTATTTAATTCGACTTTTTGACCTTAACTAGAATAAACTAGCATATACTATTTTTGATTTTTTGACCGAAACTTGCATTTCAAAAACATTGATAGAATCTAATTTTCAAATGATTTTTCGTATGTACTTCAATCATAACCTTCCCTCGTAACATATTTAAATGATCTGGAACATTTTGCATCATTTCGAGCAGTCCTCTATTAAATTTGCATTTTTGACCAAACTAGTATAAACTAGTGTATAATATACTATGATTTTTTGACCGAAACTTGCATTTCGAAAAGGTTCATATAATCTAATTTTCAAATGATTTATTGCATGGACTTCCATCATAACCTTCCCTAGTCAAATATGAAAATGAATTGAATATTTTGGTATCATTTCGAGCAGTCCTCGATTTAATTTGATTTTTTGAATGAAACTTATGTAAATTAGTGTATAATATACAATAATTTTTTGACAGAAACTTGCATTTTGATAAGTTTTATAGAAGCTAATTTTCAGATGAATTTTTACATGGACTTCCATCATAAACCTCCCTTGTAACATATATAAATGATCTGAAAAGTTTCTTATAATTGGAACAATCATCTATTTAATTCGAAATTTTGACCTTAACTAGAATAAACTAGCGTATACTATTTTTGATTTTTTGACCGAAACTTGCATTTCAAAAACTTTGATAGAATCTAATTTTCAAATGATTTTTCGTATGTACTTCAATCATAACCTTCCCCCGTAACATATTTAAATGATCTGGAACGTTTCGCATCATTTCGAGCAGTCCTCTATTAAATTTGCATTTTTGACCAAACTAGTATAAAGTAGTGTATAATATACTATGATTTTTTTACTGAAACTTGCATTTCGAAAAGGTTCATATAATCTAATTTTCAAATGATTTATTGCATGGACTTCCATCATAACATTCCCTAGTAAAATATGAAAATGAATTGAATATTTTGGTATCATTTTGAGCAGTCCTCGATTTAATTTAATTTTTTGAATGAAACTTATGTAAATTAGTGTATAATATACTATGATTTTTTGACAGAAACTTGCATTTTGATAAGTTTTATAGAAGCTAATTTTCAGATGAATTTTTACATGGACTTCCATCATAAACCTCCCTTGTAACATATATAAATGATCTGAAAAGTTTCTTATAATTGGAACAATCAACTATTTAATTCAAATTTTTGACCTTAACTAGAATAAACTAGCGTATACTATTTTTGATTTTTTGACCGAAACCTGCATTTCAAAAACTTTGATAGAATCTGATTTTCAGATGATTTTTCGTATGTGCTTCCATCATAACCTTCCCTCGTAACATATTTAAATGATCTGGAACGTTTTGCATCATTTCGAGCAGTCCTCTATTAAATTTGCATTTTTGACCAAACTAGTATAAACTAGTGTATAATATACTATGATTTTTTGACCGAAACTTGCATTTCGAAAAGGTTCATATAATCTAATTTTCAAATGATTTATTGCATGGACTTCCATCATAACCTTCCCTAGTAAAATATGAAAATGAATTGAATATTTTGGTATCATTTCGAGCAGTCCTCGATTTAATTTGATTTTTTGAATGAAACTTATGTAAATTAGTGTATAATATACTATGATTTTTTGACAGAAACTTGCATTTTGATAAGTTTTATAGTAGCTAATTTTCAGATGAATTTTTACATGGACTTCCAGCATAAACCTCCCTTGTAACATATATAAATGATCTGAAAAGTTTCTTATAATTGGAACAATCATCTATTTAATTCGAATTTTTGACCTTAACTAGAAGAAACTAGCGTATACTATTTTTGATTTTTTGACCGAAACTTGCATTTCAAAAACTTTGATAGAAACTAATTTTCAGATGATTTTTCGTATGTACTTCAATCATAACCTTCCCTTGTAACATATTTAAATGATCTGGAATGTTTTGCATCATTTCGAGCAGTCCACTATTAAATTTGCATTTTTGACCAAACTAGTATAAACTAGTGTATAATATACTATGATTTTTTGACCGAAACTTGCATTTCGAAAAGGTTCATATAATCTAATTTTCAAATGATTTATTGCATGGACTTCCATCATAACATTCCCTAGTAAAATATGAAAATGAATTGAATATTTTGGTATCATTTCGAGCAGTCCTCGATTTAATTTGATTTTTTGAATGAAACTTATGTAAATTAGTGTATAATATACTATGATTTTTTGACAGAAACTTGCATTTTGATAAGTTTTATAGAAGCTAATTTTCAGATGAATTTTTACATGGACTTCCATCATAAACCTCCCTTGTAACATATATAAATGATCTGAAAAGTTTCTTATAATTGGAACAATCAACTATTTAATTCAAATTTTTGACCTTAACTAGAATAAACTAGCGTATACTATTTTTGATTTTTTGACCGAAACCTGCATTTCAAAAACTTTGATAGAATCTGATTTTCAGATGATTTTTCGTATGTACTTCCATCATAACCTTCCCTCGTAACATATTTAAATGATCTGGAACGTTTTGCATCATTTCGAGCAGTCCTCTATTAAATTTGCATTTTTGACCAAACTAGTATAAACTAGTGTATAATATACTATGATTTTTTGACCGAAACTTGCATTTCGAAAAGGTTCATATAATCTAATTTTCAAATGATTTATTGCATGGACTTCCATCATAACCTTCCCTAGTAAAATATGAAAATGAATTGAATATTTTGGTATCATTTCGAGCAGTCCTCGATTTAATTTGATTTTTTGAATGAAACTTATGTAAATTAGTGTATAATATACTATGATTTTTTGACAGAAACTTGCATTTTGATAAGTTTTATAGTAGCTAATTTTCAGATGAATTTTTACATGGACTTCCAGCATAAACCTCCCTTGTAACATATATAAATGATCTGAAAAGTTTCTTATAATTGGAACAATCATCTATTTAATTCGAATTTTTGACCTTAACTAGAAGAAACTAGCGTATACTATTTTTGATTTTTTGACCGAAACCTGCATTTCAAAAACTTTGATAGAATCTAATTTTCAGATGATTTTTCGTATGTACTTCAATCATAACCTTCCCTTGTAACATATTTAAATGATCTGGAATGTTTTGCATCATTTCGAGCAGTCCACTATTAAATTTGCATTTTTGACCAAACTAGTATAAACTAGTGTATAATATACTATGATTTTTTGACCGAAACTTGCATTTCGAAAAGGTTCATATAATCTAATTTTCAAATGATTTATTGCATGGACTTCCATCATAACATTCCCTAGTAAAATATGAAAATGAATTGAATATTTTGGTATCATTTCGAGCAGTCCTCGATTTAATTTGATTTTTTGAATGAAACTTATGTAAATTAGTGTATAATATACTATGATTTTTTGACAGAAACTTGCATTTTGATAAGTTTTATAGAAGCTAATTTTCAGATGAATTTTTACATGGACTTCCATCATAAAACTCCCTTGTAACATATATAAATGATCTGAAAAGTTTCTTATAATTGGAACAATCAACTATTTAATTCAAATTTTTGACCTTAACTAGAATAAACTAGCGTATACTATTATTGATTTTTTGACCGAAACTTGCATTTCAAAAACATTGATAGAATCTAATTTTCAGATGATTTTTCGTATGTACTTCCATCATAACCTTCCCTCGTAAGATATTTAAATGATCTGGAACGTTTTGCATCATTTCGAGCACTCCTCTATTAAATTTGCATTTTTGACCAAACTAGTATAAACTAGTGTATAATATACTATGATTTTTTGACCGAAACTTGCATTTCGAAAAGGTTCATATAATCTAATTTTCAAATGATTTATTGCATGGACTTCCATCATAACCTTCCCTAGTAAAATATGAAAATGAATTGAATATTTTGGTATCATTTTGAGCAGTCCTCGATTTAATTTAATTTTTTGAATGAAACTTATGTAAATTAGTGTATAATATACTATGATTTTTTGACAGAAACTTGCATTTTGATAAGTTTTATAGAAGCTAATTTTCAGATGAATTTTTACATGGACTTCCATCATAAACCTCCCTTGTAACATATATAAATGATCTGAAAAGTTTCTTATAATTGGAACAATCAACTATTTAATTCAAATTTTTGACCTTAACTAGAATAAACTAGCGTATACTATTTTTGATTTTTTGACCGAAACCTGCATTTCAAAAACTTTGATAGAATCTGATTTTCAGATGATTTTTCGTATGTGCTTCCATCATAACCTTCCCTCGTAACATATTTAAATGATCTGGAACGTTTTGCATCATTTCGAGCAGTCCTCTATTAAATTTGCATTTTTGACCAAACTAGTATAAACTAGTGTATAATATACTATGATTTTTTGACCGAAACTTGCATTTCGAAAAGGTTCATATAATCTAATTTTCAAATGATTTATTGCATGGACTTCCATCATAACCTTCCCTAGTAAAATATGAAAATGAATTGAATATTTTGGTATCATTTCGAGCAGTCCTCGATTTAATTTGATTTTTTGAATGAAACTTATGTAAATTAGTGTATAATATACTATGATTTTTTGACAGAAACTTGCATTTTGATAAGTTTTATAGTAGCTAATTTTCAGATGAATTTTTACATGGACTTCCAGCATAAACCTCCCTTGTAACATATATAAATGATCTGAAAAGTTTCTTATAATTGGAACAATCATCTATTTAATTCGAATTTTTGACCTTAACTAGAAGAAACTAGCGTATACTATTTTTGATTTTTTGACCGAAACTTGCATTTCAAAAACTTTGATAGAAACTAATTTTCAGATGATTTTTCGTATGTACTTCAATCATAACCTTCCCTTGTAACATATTTAAATGATCTGGAATGTTTTGCATCATTTCGAGCAGTCCACTATTAAATTTGCATTTTTGACCAAACTAGTATAAACTAGTGTATAATATACTATGATTTTTTGACCGAAACTTGCATTTCGAAAAGGTTCATATAATCTAATTTTCAAATGATTTATTGCATGGACTTCCATCATAACATTCCCTAGTAAAATATGAAAATGAATTGAATATTTTGGTATCATTTCGAGCAGTCCTCGATTTAATTTGATTTTTTGAATGAAACTTATGTAAATTAGTGTATAATATACTATGATTTTTTGACAGAAACTTGCATTTTGATAAGTTTTATAGAAGCTAATTTTCAGATGAATTTTTACATGGACTTCCATCATAAACCTCCCTTGTAACATATATAAATGATCTGAAAAGTTTCTTATAATTGGAACAATCAACTATTTAATTCAAATTTTTGACCTTAACTAGAATAAACTAGCGTATACTATTTTTGATTTTTTGACCGAAACCTGCATTTCAAAAACTTTGATAGAATCTGATTTTCAGATGATTTTTCGTATGTACTTCCATCATAACCTTCCCTCGTAACATATTTAAATGATCTGGAACGTTTTGCATCATTTCGAGCAGTCCTCTATTAAATTTGCATTTTTGACCAAACTAGTATAAACTAGTGTATAATATACTATGATTTTTTGACCGAAACTTGCATTTCGAAAAGGTTCATATAATCTAATTTTCAAATGATTTATTGCATGGACTTCCATCATAACCTTCCCTAGTAAAATATGAAAATGAATTGAATATTTTGGTATCATTTCGAGCAGTCCTCGATTTAATTTGATTTTTTGAATGAAACTTATGTAAATTAGTGTATAATATACTATGATTTTTTGACAGAAACTTGCATTTTGATAAGTTTTATAGTAGCTAATTTTCAGATGAATTTTTACATGGACTTCCAGCATAAACCTCCCTTGTAACATATATAAATGATCTGAAAAGTTTCTTATAATTGGAACAATCATCTATTTAATTCGAATTTTTGACCTTAACTAGAAGAAACTAGCGTATACTATTTTTGATTTTTTGACCGAAACCTGCATTTCAAAAACTTTGATAGAATCTAATTTTCAGATGATTTTTCGTATGTACTTCAATCATAACCTTCCCTTGTAACATATTTAAATGATCTGGAATGTTTTGCATCATTTCGAGCAGTCCACTATTAAATTTGCATTTTTGACCAAACTAGTATAAACTAGTGTATAATATACTATGATTTTTTGACCGAAACTTGCATTTCGAAAAGGTTCATATAATCTAATTTTCAAATGATTTATTGCATGGACTTCCATCATAACATTCCCTAGTAAAATATGAAAATGAATTGAATATTTTGGTATCATTTCGAGCAGTCCTCGATTTAATTTGATTTTTTGAATGAAACTTATGTAAATTAGTGTATAATATACTATGATTTTTTGACAGAAACTTGCATTTTGATAAGTTTTATAGAAGCTAATTTTCAGATGAATTTTTACATGGACTTCCATCATAAAACTCCCTTGTAACATATATAAATGATCTGAAAAGTTTCTTATAATTGGAACAATCAACTATTTAATTCAAATTTTTGACCTTAACTAGAATAAACTAGCGTATACTATTATTGATTTTTTGACCGAAACTTGCATTTCAAAAACATTGATAGAATCTAATTTTCAGATGATTTTTCGTATGTACTTCCATCATAACCTTCCCTCGTAAGATATTTAAATGATCTGGAACGTTTTGCATCATTTCGAGCACTCCTCTATTAAATTTGCATTTTTGACCAAACTAGTATAAACTAGTGTATAATATACTATGATTTTTTGACCGAAACTTGCATTTCGAAAAGGTTCATATAATCTAATTTTCAAATGATTTATTGCATGGACTTCCATCATAACCTTCCCTAGTAAAATATGAAAATGAATTGAATATTTTGGTATCATTTCGAGCAGTCCTCGATTTAATTTGATTTTTTGAATGAAACTTATGTAAATTAGTGTATAATATACTATGATTTTTTGACAGAAACTTGCATTTTGATAAGTTTTATAGTAGCTAATTTTCAGATGAATTTTTACATGGACTTCCAGCATAAACCTCCCTTGTAACATATATAAATGATCTGAAAAGTTTCTTATAATTGGAACAATCATCTATTTAATTCGACTTTTTGACCTTAACTAGAATAAACTAGCGTATACTATTTTTGATTTTTTGACCGAAACTTGCATTTCAAAAACATTGATAGAATCTAATTTTCAGATGATTTTTCGTATGTACTTCAATCATAACCTTCCCTCGTAACATATTTAAATGATCTGGAACATTTTGCATCATTTCGAGCAGTCCTCTATTAAATTTGCATTTTTGACCAAACTAGTATAAACTAGTGTATAATATACTATGATTTTTTGACCGAAACTTGCATTTCGAAAAGGTTCATATAATCTAATTTTCAAATGATTTATTGCATGGACTTCCATCATAACCTTCCCTAGTCAAATATGAAAATGAATTGAATATTTTGGTATCATTTCGAGCAGTCCTCGATTTAATTTGATTTTTTGAATGAAACTTATGTAAATTAGTGTATAATATACAATAATTTTTTGACAGAAACTTGCATTTTGATAAGTTTTATAGAAGCTAATTTTCAGATGAATTTTTACATGGACTTCCATCATAAACCTCCCTTGTAACATATATAAATGATCTGAAAAGTTTCTTATAATTGGAACAATCATCTATTTAATTCGAAATTTTGACCTTAACTAGAATAAACTAGCGTATACTATTTTTGATTTTTTGACCGAAACTTGCATTTCAAAAACTTTGATAGAATCTAATTTTCAAATGATTTTTCGTATGTACTTCAATCATAACCTTCCCCCGTAACATATTTAAATGATCTGGAACGTTTCGCATCATTTCGAGCAGTCCTCTATTAAATTTGCATTTTTGACCAAACTAGTATAAAGTAGTGTATAATATACTATGATTTTTTTACTGAAACTTGCATTTCGAAAAGGTTCATATAATCTAATTTTCAAATGATTTATTGCATGGACTTCCATCATAACATTCCCTAGTAAAATATGAAAATGAATTGAATATTTTGGTATCATTTTGAGCAGTCCTCGATTTAATTTAATTTTTTGAATGAAACTTATGTAAATTAGTGTATAATATACTATGATTTTTTGACAGAAACTTGCATTTTGATAAGTTTTATAGAAGCTAATTTTCAGATGAATTTTTACATGGACTTCCATCATAAACCTCCCTTGTAACATATATAAATGATCTGAAAAGTTTCTTATAATTGGAACAATCAACTATTTAATTCAAATTTTTGACCTTAACTAGAATAAACTAGCGTATACTATTTTTGATTTTTTGACCGAAACCTGCATTTCAAAAACTTTGATAGAATCTGATTTTCAGATGATTTTTCGTATGTACTTCCATCATAACCTTCCCTCGTAACATATTTAAATGATCTGGAACGTTTTGCATCATTTCGAGCAGTCCTCTATTAAATTTGCATTTTTGACCAAACTAGTATAAACTAGTGTATAATATACTATGATTTTTTGACCGAAACTTGCATTTCGAAAAGGTTCATATAATCTAATTTTCAAATGATTTATTGCATGGACTTCCATCATAACCTTCCCTAGTAAAATATGAAAATGAATTGAATATTTTGGTATCATTTCGAGCAGTCCTCGATTTAATTTGATTTTTTGAATGAAACTTATGTAAATTAGTGTATAATATACTATGATTTTTTGACAGAAACTTGCATTTTGATAAGTTTTATAGTAGCTAATTTTCAGATGAATTTTTACATGGACTTCCAGCATAAACCTCCCTTGTAACATATATAAATGATCTGAAAAGTTTCTTATAATTGGAACAATCATCTATTTAATTCGAATTTTTGACCTTAACTAGAAGAAACTAGCGTATACTATTTTTGATTTTTTGACCGAAACTTGCATTTCAAAAACTTTGATAGAATCTAATTTTCAGATGATTTTTCGTATGTACTTCAATCATAACCTTCCCTTGTAACATATTTAAATGATCTGGAATGTTTTGCATCATTTCGAGCAGTCCACTATTAAATTTGCATTTTTGACCAAACTAGTATAAACTAGTGTATAATATACTATGATTTTTTGACCGAAACTTGCATTTCGAAAAGGTTCATATAATCTAATTTTCAAATGATTTATTGCATGGACTTCCATCATAACATTCCCTAGTAAAATATGAAAATGAATTGAATATTTTGGTATCATTTCGAGCAGTCCTCGATTTAATTTGATTTTTTGAATGAAACTTATGTAAATTAGTGTATAATATACTATGATTTTTTGACAGAAACTTGCATTTTGATAAGTTTTATAGAAGCTAATTTTCAGATGAATTTTTACATGGACTTCCATCATAAAACTCCCTTGTAACATATATAAATGATCTGAAAAGTTTCTTATAATTGGAACAATCAACTATTTAATTCAAATTTTTGACCTTAACTAGAATAAACTAGCGTATACTATTATTGATTTTTTGACCGAAACTTGCATTTCAAAAACATTGATAGAATCTAATTTTCAGATGATTTTTCGTATGTACTTCCATCATAACCTTCCCTCGTAAGATATTTAAATGATCTGGAACGTTTTGCATCATTTCGAGCACTCCTCTATTAAATTTGCATTTTTGACCAAACTAGTATAAACTAGTGTATAATATACTATGATTTTTTGACCGAAACTTGCATTTCGAAAAGGTTCATATAATCTAATTTTCAAATGATTTATTGCATGGACTTCCATCATAACCTTCCCTAGTAAAATATGAAAATGAATTGAATATTTTGGTATCATTTCGAGCAGTCCTCGATTTAATTTGATTTTTTGAATGAAACTTATGTAAATTAGTGTATAATATACTATGATTTTTTGACAGAAACTTGCATTTTGATAAGTTTTATAGTAGCTAATTTTCAGATGAATTTTTACATGGACTTCCAGCATAAACCTCCCTTGTAACATATATAAATGATCTGAAAAGTTTCTTATAATTGGAACAATCATCTATTTAATTCGACTTTTTGACCTTAACTAGAATAAACTAGCGTATACTATTTTTGATTTTTTGACCGAAACTTGCATTTCAAAAACATTGATAGAATCTAATTTTCAGATGATTTTTCGTATGTACTTCAATCATAACCTTCCCTCGTAACATATTTAAATGATCTGGAACATTTTGCATCATTTCGAGCAGTCCTCTATTAAATTTGCATTTTTGACCAAACTAGTATAAACTAGTGTATAATATACTATGATTTTTTGACCGAAACTTGCATTTCGAAAAGGTTCATATAATCTAATTTTCAAATGATTTATTGCATGGACTTCCATCATAACCTTCCCTAGTCAAATATGAAAATGAATTGAATATTTTGGTATCATTTCGAGCAGTCCTCGATTTAATTTGATTTTTTGAATGAAACTTATGTAAATTAGTGTATAATATACAATAATTTTTTGACAGAAACTTGCATTTTGATAAGTTTTATAGAAGCTAATTTTCAGATGAATTTTTACATGGACTTCCATCATAAACCTCCCTTGTAACATATATAAATGATCTGAAAAGTTTCTTATAATTGGAACAATCATCTATTTAATTCGAAATTTTGACCTTAACTAGAATAAACTAGCGTATACTATTTTTGATTTTTTGACCGAAACTTGCATTTCAAAAACTTTGATAGAATCTAATTTTCAAATGATTTTTCGTATGTACTTCAATCATAACCTTCCCCCGTAACATATTTAAATGATCTGGAACGTTTCGCATCATTTCGAGCAGTCCTCTATTAAATTTGCATTTTTGACCAAACTAGTATAAAGTAGTGTATAATATACTATGATTTTTTTACTGAAACTTGCATTTCGAAAAGGTTCATATAATCTAATTTTCAAATGATTTATTGCATGGACTTCCATCATAACATTCCCTAGTAAAATATGAAAATGAATTGAATATTTTGGTATCATTTTGAGCAGTCCTCGATTTAATTTAATTTTTTGAATGAAACTTATGTAAATTAGTGTATAATATACTATGATTTTTTGACAGAAACTTGCATTTTGATAAGTTTTATAGAAGCTAATTTTCAGATGAATTTTTACATGGACTTCCATCATAAACCTCCCTTGTAACATATATAAATGATCTGAAAAGTTTCTTATAATTGGAACAATCAACTATTTAATTCAAATTTTTGACCTTAACTAGAATAAACTAGCGTATACTATTTTTGATTTTTTGACCGAAACCTGCATTTCAAAAACTTTGATAGAATCTGATTTTCAGATGATTTTTCATATGTACTTCCATCATAACCTTCCCTCGTAACATATTTAAATGATCTGGAACGTTTTGCATCATTTCGAGCAGTCCTCTATTAAATTTGCATTTTTGACCAAACTAGTATAAACTAGTGTATAATATACTATGATTTTTTGACCGAAACTTGCATTTCGAAAAGGTTCATATAATCTAATTTTCAAATGATTTATTGCATGGACTTCCATCATAACCTTCCCTAGTAAAATATGAAAATGAATTGAATATTTTGGTATCATTTCGAGCAGTCCTCGATTTAATTTGATTTTTTGAATGAAACTTATGTAAATTAGTGTATAATATACTATGATTTTTTGACAGAAACTTGCATTTTGATAAGTTTTATAGTAGCTAATTTTCAGATGAATTTTTACATGGACTTCCAGCATAAACCTCCCTTGTAACATATATAAATGATCTGAAAAGTTTCTTATAATTGGAACAATCATCTATTTAATTCGAATTTTTGACCTTAACTAGAAGAAACTAGCATATACTATTTTTGATTTTTTGACCGAAACTTGCATTTCAAAAACTTTGATAGAATCTAATTTTCAGATGATTTTTCGTATGTACTTCAATCATAACCTTCCCTTGTAACATATTTAAATGATCTGGAATGTTTTGCATCATTTCGAGCAGTCCACTATTAAATTTGCATTTTTGACCAAACTAGTATAAACTAGTGTATAATATACTATGATTTTTTGACCGAAACTTGCATTTCGAAAAGGTTCATATAATCTAATTTTCAAATGATTTATTGCATGGACTTCCATCATAACATTCCCTAGTAAAATATGAAAATGAATTGAATATTTTGGTATCATTTCGAGCAGTCCTCGATTTAATTTGATTTTTTGAATGAAACTTATGTAAATTAGTGTATAATATACTATGATTTTTTGACAGAAACTTGCATTTTGATAAGTTTTATAGAAGCTAATTTTCAGATGAATTTTTACATGGACTTCCATCATAAACCTCCCTTGTAACACATATAAATGATCTGAAAAGTTTCTTATAATTGGAACAATCATCTATTTAATTCGAATTTTTGACCTTAACTAGAATAAACTAGCGTATATTATTTTTGATTTTTTGACCGAAACTTGCATTTCGAAAACTTTGATAGAATCTAATTTTCAGATGATTTTTCGTATGTACTTCAATCTTAACCTTCCCTCGTAACATATTTAAATGATCTGGAACGTTTTGCATCATTTCGAGCAATCCTCTATTAAATTTGCATTTTTGACCAAACTAGTATAAACTAGTGTATAATATACTATGATTTTTTGACCGAAACTTGCATTTCGAAAAGGTTCATATAATCTAATTTTCAAATGATTTATTGCATGGACTTCCATCATAACCTTCCCTAGTAAAATATGAAAATGAATTGAATATTTTGGTATCATTTCGAGCAGTCCTCGATTTAATTTGATTTTTTGAATGAAACTTATGTAAATTAGTGTATAGTATACTATGATTTTTTGACAGAAACTTGCATTTTGATATGTTTTATAGAAGCTAATTTTCAGATGAATTTTTACATGGACTTCCATCATAAACCTCCCTTGTAACATATTTAAATGATCTGAAAAGTGTCTTATAATTAGAACAATCATCTATTTGATTCGACTTTTTGACCTTAACTAGAATAAACTAGCGTATACTATTTTTGATTTTTTGACCGAAACTTGCATTTCAAAAACATTGATAGAATCTAATTTTCAGATGATTTTTCGTATGTACTTCCATCATAACCTTCCCCCGTAACATATTTAAATGATCTGGAACGTTTCGCATCATTTCGAGCAGTCCTCTATTAAATTTGCATTTTTGACCAAACTAGTATAAAGTAGTGTATAATATACTATGATTTTTTGACTGAAACTTGCATTTCGAAAAGGTTCATATAATCTAATTTTCAAATGATTTATTGCATGGACTTCCATCATAACATTCCCTAGTAAAATATGAAAATGAATTGAATATTTTGGTATCATTTCGAGCAGTCCTCGATTTAATTTGATTTTTTGAATGAAACTTATGTAAATTAGTGTATAATATACTATGATTTTTTGACAAAAACTTGCATTTTAATAAGTTTTATAGAAGCTAATTTTCAGATGAATTTTTACATGGACTTCCATCATAAACCTCCCTTGTAACATATATAAATGATCTGAAAAGTTTCTTATAATTGGAACAATCAACTATTTAATTCAAATTTTTGACCTTAACTAGAATAAACTAGCGTATACTATTTTTGATTTTTTGACCGAAACTTGCATTTCAAAAACTTTGATAGAATCTAATTTTCAGGTGATTTTTCGTATGTACTTCCATCATAACCTTCCCTCGTAAGATATTTAAATGATCTGGAACGTTTTGCATCATTTCGAGCAGTCCTCTATTAAATTTGCATTTTTGACCAAACTAGTATAAACTAGTGTATAATATACTATGATTTTTTGACCGAAACTTGCATTTCGAAAAGGTTCATATAATCTAATTTTCAAATGATTTATTGCATGGACTTCCATCATAACCTTCCCTAGTAAAATATGAAAATGAATTGAATATTTTGGTATCATTTCGAGCAGTCCTCGATTTAATTTGATTTTTTGAATGAAACTTATGTAAATTAGTGTATAATATACTACGATTTTTTGACAGAAACTTGCATTTTGATAAGTTTTATAGTAGCTAATTTTCAGATGAATATTTACATGGACTTCCAGCATAAACCTCCCTTGTAACATATATAAATGGTCTGAAAAGTTTCTTATAATTGGAACAATCATCTATTTAATTCGAATTTTTGACCTTAACTAGAATAAACTAGCGTATACTATTTTTGATTTTTTGACCAAAACTTGCATTTCAAAAACTTTGATAGAATCTAATTTTCAGATGATTTTTCGTATGTACTTCAATCATAACCTTCCCTTGTAACATATTTAAATGATCTGGAACGTTTTGCATCATTTCGAGCAGTCCTCTATTAAATTTGCATTTTTGATCAAACTAGTATAAACTAGTGTATAATATACTATGATTTTTTGACCGAAACTTGCATTTCGAAAAGGTTCATATAATCTAATTTTCAAATGATTTATTGCATGGACTTCCATCATAACATTCCCTAGTAAAATATGAAAATGAATTGAATATTTTGGTATCATTTCGAGCAGTCCTCGATTTAATTTGATTTTTTGAATGAAACTTATGTAAATTAGTGTATAATATACTATGATTTTTTGACAGAAACTTGCATTTTGATAAGTTTTATAGAAGCTAATTTTCAGATGAATTTTTACATGGACTTCCATTATAAACCTCCCTTGTAACACATATAAATGATCAGAAAAGTTTCTTATAATTGGAACAATCATCTATTTAATTCGAATTTTTGACCTTAACTAGAATAAACTAGCGTATACTATTTTTTATTTTTTGACCGAAACTTGCATTTCGAAAACTTTGATAGAATCTAATTTTCAGATGATTTTTCGTATGTACTTCAATCTTAACCTTCCCTCGTAACATATTTAAATGATCTGGAACGTTTTGCATCATTTCGAGCAATCCTCTATTAAATTTGCATTTTTGACCAAACTAGTATAAACTAGTGTATAATATACTATTATTTTTTGACCGAAACTTGCATTTCGAAAAGGTTCATATAATCTAATTTTCAAATGATTTATTGCATGGACTTCCATCATAACCTTCCCTAGTAAAATATGAAAATGAATTGAATATTTTGGTATCATTTCGAGCAGTCCTCGATTTAATTTGATTTTTTGAATGAAACTTATGTAAATTAGTGTATAATATACTATGATTTTTTGACAGAAACTTGCATTTTGATATGTTTTATAGAAGCTAATTTTCAGATGAATTTTTACATGGACTTCCATCATAAACCTCCCTTGTAACATATTTAAATGATCTGAAAAGTTTCTTATAATTGGAACAATCATCTATTTTATTCGAATTTTTGACCTTAACTAGAATAAACTAGCGTATACTATTTTTGATTTTTTGACCGAAACTTGCATTTCAAAAACTTTGATAAAATCTAATTTTCAGATGATTTTTCTTATGTACTTCAATCATAACCTTCCCTCGTAACATATTTAAATGATCTGGAACGTTTTGCATCATTTCGAGCAGTCCTCTATTAAATTTGCATTTTTGACCAAACTAGTATAAACTAGTGTATAATATACTATGATTTTTTGACCGAAACTTGCATTTCGAAAAGGTTCATATAATCTAATTTTCAAATGATTTATTGCATGGACTTCCATCATAACCTTCCCTAGTAAAATATGAAAATGAATTGAATATTTTGGTATCATTTCGAGCAGTCCTCGATTTAATTTGATTTTTTGAATGAAACTTATGTAAATTAGTGTATAATATACTATGATTTTTTGACAGAAACTTGCATTTTGATAAGTTTTATAGAAGCTAATTTTCAGATGAATTTTTACATGGACTTCCATCATAAACCTCCCTTGTAACATATATAAATGATCTGAAAAGCTTCTTATAATTGGAACAATCATCTATTTAATACGAATTTTTGACCTTAACTAGAATAAACTAGCGTATACTATTTTTGATTTTTTGACCGAAACTTGCATTTCGAAAACTTTGATAGAATCTAATTTTCAGATGATTTTTCGTATGTACTTCAATCATAACCTTCCCTCGTAACATATTTAAATGATCTGGAACGTTTTGCATCATTTCGAGCAATCCTCTATTAAATTTGCATTTTTGACCAAACTAGTATAAACTAGTGTATAATATACTATGATTTTTTGACCGAAACTTGCATTTCGAAAAGGTTCATATAATCTAATTTTCAAATGATTTATTGCATGGACTACCATCATAACCTTCCCTAGTAAAATATGAAAATGAATTGAATATTTTGGTATCATTTCGAGCAGTCCTCGATTTAATTTGATTTTTTGAATGAAACTTATGTAAATTAGTGTATAATATACTATAATTTTTTGACAGAAACTTGTATTTTGATAAGTTTTATAGAAGCTAATTTTCAGATGAATTTTTACATGGACTTCCATCATAAACCTCCCTTGTAACATATTTAAATGATCTGAAAAGTTTCTTATAATTGGAACAATCATCTATTTAATTCGAATTTTTGACCTTAACTAGAATAAACTAGCGTATACTATTTTTGATTTTTTGACCGAAACTTGCATTTCGAAAACTTTGATAGAATCTAATTTTCAGATGATTTTTCGTATGTACTTCAATCATAACCTTCCCTCGTAACATATTTAAATGATCTGGAACGTTTTGCATCATTTCGAGCAATCCTCTGTTAAATTTGCATTTTTGACCAAACTAGTATAAACTAGTGTATAATATACTATGATTTTTTGACCGAAACTTGCATTTCGAAAAGGTTCATATAATCTAATTTTCAAATGATTTATTGCATGGACTACCATCATAACCTTCCCTAGTAAAATATGAAAATGAATTGAATATTTTGGTATCATTTCGAGCAGTCCTCGATTTAATTTGATTTTTTGAATGAAACTTATGTAAATTAGTGTATAATATACTATGATTTTTTGACAGAAACTTGCATTTTGATAAGTTTTATAGAAGCTAATTTTCAGATGAATTTTTACATGGACTTCCATCATAAACCTCCCTTGTAACATATATAAATGATCTGAAAAGTTTCTTATAATTGGAACAATCATCTATTTAATTCGAATTTTTGACCTTAACTAGAATAAACTAGCGTATACTATTTTTGATTTTTTGACTGAAACTTGCATTTCAAAAACTTTGATAGAATCTAATTTTCAGATGATTTTTCGTATGTACTTCCATCATAACCTTCCCTCGTAACATATTTAAATGATCTGGAACGTTTCGCATCATTTCGAGCAGTCCTCTATTAAATTTGCATTTTTGACCAAACTAGTATAAAGTAGTGTATAATATACTATGATTTTTTGACCGAAACTTGCATTTCGAAAAGGTTCATATAATCTAATTTTCAAATGATTTATTGCATGGACTTCCATCATAACATTCCCTAGTAAAATATGAAAATGAATTGAATATTTTGGTATCATTTCGAGCAGTCCTTGATTTAATTTGATTTTTTGAATGAAACTTATGTAAATTAGTGTATAATATACTATGATTTTTTGACAGAAACTTGCATTTTGATAAGTTTTATAGAAGCTAATTTTCAGATGAATTTTTACATGGACTTCCATCATAAACCTCCCTTGTAACATATATAAATGATCTGAAAAGTTTCTTATAATTGGAACAATCATCTATTTAATTCGAATTTTTGACCTTAACTAGAATAAACTAGCGTATACTATTTTTGATTTTTTGACCGAAACTTGCATTTCAAAAACTTTGATAGAATCTAATTTTCAGATGATTTTTCGTATGTACTTCAATCATAACCTTCCCTCGTAACATATTTAAATGATCTGGAACGTTTTGCATCATTTCGAGCAATCCTCTATTAAATTTGCATTTTTGACCAAACTAGTATAAACTAGTGTATAATATACTATGATTTTTTGACCGAAACTTGCATTTCGAAAAGGTTCATATAATCTAATTTTCAAATGATTTATTGCATGGACTACCATCATAACCTTCCCTAGTAAAATATGAAAATGAATTGAATATTTTGGTATCATTTCGAGCAGTCCTCGATTTAATTTGATTTTTTGAATGAAACTTATGTAAATTAGTGTATAATATACTATAATTTTTTGACAGAAACTTGTATTTTGATAAGTTTTATAGAAGCTAATTTTCAGATGAATTTTTACATGGACTTCCATCATAAACCTCCCTTGTAACATATTTAAATGATCTGAAAAGTTTCTTATAAGTGGAACAATCATCTATTTAATTCGAATTTTTGACCTTAACTAGAATAAACTAGCGTATACTATTTTTGATTTTTTGACCGAAACTTGCATTTCGAAAACTTTGATAGAATCTAATTTTCAGATGATTTTTCGTATGTACTTCAATCATAACCTTCCCTCGTAACATATTTAAATGATCTGGAACGTTTTGCATCATTTCGAGCAATCCTCTATTAAATTTGCATTTTTGGCCAAACTAGTATAAACTAGTGTATAATATACTATGATTTTTTGACCGAAACATGCATTTCGAAAAGGTTCATATAATCTAATTTTCAAATGATTTATTGCATGGACTTCCATCATAACCTTCCCTAGTAAAATATGAAAATGAATTGAATATTTTGGTATCATTTCGAGCAGTCCTCGATTTAATTTGATTTTTTGAATGAAACTTATGTAAATTAGTGTATAATATACTATGATTTTTTGACAGAAACTTGCATTTTGATATATTTTATAGAAGCTAATTTTCAGATGAATTTTTACATGGACTTCCATCATAAACCTCCCTTGTAACATATATAAATGATCTGAAAAGTTTCTTATAATTGGAACAATCATCTATTTAATTCGACTTTTTGACCTTAACTAGAATAAACTAGCGTATACTATTTTTAATTTTTTGACCGACACATGCATTTCAAAAACTTCGATAGAATCTAATTTTCAGATGATTTTATGTATGTACTTCAATCATAACCTTCCCTCGTAACATATTTAAATGATCTCGAACGTTTTGCATCATTTCGAGCAGTCCTCTATTAAATTTGCATTTTTGACCAAACTAGTATAAACAAGTGTATAATATACTATGATTTTTTGACCGAAACTTGCATTTCGAAAAGGTTCATATAATCTAATTTTCAAATGATTTATTGCATGGACTTCCATCATAACCTTCCCTAGTAAAATATGAAAATAAATTGAATATTTTGGTATCATTTCGAGCAGTCCTCGATTTAATTTGATTTTTTGAATGAAACTTATGTAAATTAGTGTATAATATACTATGATTTTTTGACTGAAACTTGCATTTTGATATGTTTTATAGAAGCTAATTTTCAGATGAATTTTTACATGGACTTCCATCATAAACCTCCCTTGTAACATATATAAATGATCTGAAAAGTTTCTTATAATTGGAACAATCATCTATTTAATTCGAATTTTTGACCTTAACTAGAATAAACTAGCGTATACTATTTTTGATTTTTTGACCGAAACTTGCATTTCAAAAACTTTGATAGATTCTAATTTTCAGATGATTTTTCGTATGTACTTCAATCATAACCTTCCCTCGTAACATATTTAAATGATCTGGAACGTTGTGCATCATTTCGAGCAGTCCTCTATTAAATTTGCATTTTTGACCAAACTAGTATAAACTAGTGTATAATATACTATGATTTTTTGACCGAAACTTGCATTTTTAAAAGGTTCATATAATCTAATTTTCAAATGATTTATTGCATGGACTTCCATCATAACCTTCCCTAGTAAAATATGAAAATGAATTGAAGATTTTGGTATCATTTCGAGCAGTCCTCGATTTAATTTGATTTTTTGAATGAAACTTATGTAAATTAGTGTATAATATACTATGATTTTTTGACAGAAACTTGCATTTTGATATATTTTATAGAAGCTAATTTTCAGATGAATTTTTACATGGACTTCCATCATAAACCTCCCTTGTAACATATATAAATGATCTGAAAAGTTTCTTATAATTGGAACAATCATCTATTTAATTCGACTTTTTCACCTTAACTAGAATAAACTAGCGTATACTATTTTTAATTTTTTGACCGAAACTTGCATTTCAAAAACTTTGATAGAATCTAATTTTCAGATGATTTTTCGTATGTACTTCAATCATAACCTTCCCTCGTAACATATTTAAATGATCTGGAAAGTTTTGCATCATTTCGAGCAGTCCTCTATTAAATTTGCATTTTTGACCAAACTAGTATAAACTAGTGTATAATATACTATGATTTTTTGACCGAAACTTGCATTTCGAAAAGGTTCATATAATCTAATTTTCAAATGATTTATTGCATGGACTTCCATCATAACCTTCCCTAGTAAAATATGAAAATGAATTGAATATTTTGGTATCATTTCGAGCAGTCCTCGATTTAATTTGATTTTTTGAATGAAACTTATGTAAATTAGTGTATAATATACTATGATTTTTTGACAGAAACTTGCATTTTGATAAGTTTTATAGAAGCTAATTTTCAGATGAATTTTTACATGGACTTCCATCATAAACCTCCCTTGTAACATATATAAATGATCTGAAAAGTTTCTTATAATTGGAACAATCATCTATTTAATTCGAATTTTTGACCTTAACTAGAATAAACTAGCGTATACTATTTTTGATTTTTTGACCGAAACTTGCATTTCAAAAACATTGATAGAATCTAATTTTCAGATGATTTTTCGTATGTACTTCCATCATAACCTTCCCTCGTAACATATTTAAATGATCAGGAACGTTTCGCATCATTTCGAGCAGTCCTCTATTAAATTTGCATTTTTGACCAAACTAGTATAAAGTATTGTATAATATACTTTGATTTTTTGACCGAAACTTGCATTTCGAAAAGGTTCATATAAACTAATTTTCAAATGATTTATTGCATGGACTTCCATAATAACATTCCCTAGTAAAATATGAAAATGAATTGAATATTTTGGTATCATTTCGAGCAGTCCTCGATTTAATTTGATTTTTTGAATGAAACTTATGTAAATTAGTGTATAATATACTATGATTTTTTGACAGAAACCTGCATTTTGATAAGTTTTATAGAAGCTAATTTTCAGATGAATTTTTACATGGACTTCCATCATAAACCTCCCTTGTAACATATATAAATGATCTGAAAATTTTCTATAATTGGAACAATCATCTATTTAATTCGACTTTTTGACCTTAACTAGAATAAACTAGCGTATACTATTTTTAATTTTTTGACCGAAACTTGCATTTTAAAAACTTCGATAGAATCTAATTTTCAGATGATTTTTCGTATGTACTTCAATCATAACCTTCCCTCGTAACATATTTAAATGATCTGGAACGTTTTGCATCATTTCGAGCAGTCCTCTATTAAATTTGCATTTTTGACCAAACTAGTATAAACTAGTGTATAATATACTATGATTTTTTGACCGAAACTTGCATTTCGAAAAGGTTCATATAATCTAATTTTCAAATGATTTATTGCATGGACTTCCATCATAACCTTCCCTAGTAAAATATGAAAATGAATTGAATATTGTGGTATCATTTCGAGCAGTCCTCGATTTAATTTGATTTTTTGAATGAAACTTATGTAAATTAGTGTATAATATACTATGATTTTTTGACAGAAACTTGCATTTTGATAAGTTTTATAGAAGCTAATTTTCAGATGAATTTTTACATGGACTTCCATCATAAACCTCCCTTGTAACATATATAAATGATCTGAAAAGTTTCTTATAATTGGAACAATCATCTATTTAATTCGACTTTTTCACCTTAACTAGAATAAACTAGCGTATACTATTTTTAATTTTTTGACCGAAACTTGCATTTCAAAAACTTTGATAGAATCTAATTTTCAGATGATTTTTCGTATGTACTTCAAACATAACCTTCCCTCGTAACATATTTAAATGATCTGGAACATTTTGCATCATTTCGAGCAATCCTCTATTAAATTTGCATTTTTGACCAAACTAGTATAAACTAGTGTATAATATACTATGATTTTTTGACCGAAACTTGCATTTCGAAAAGGTTCATATAATCTAATTTTCAAATGATTTATTGCATGGACTTACATCATAACCTTCCCTAGTAAAATATGAAAATGAATTGAATATTTTGGTATCATTTCGAGCAGTCCTCGATTTAATTTGATTTTTTGAATGAAACTTATGTAAATTAGTGTATAATATACTATGATTTTTTGACAGAAACTTGCATTTTGATAAGTTTTATAGAAGCTAATTTTCAGATGAATTTTTACATGGACTTCCATCATAAACCTCCCTTGTAACATATATAAATGATCTGAAAAGTTTCTTATAATTGGAACAATCATCTATTTAATTCGAATTTTTGACCTTAACTAGAATAAACTAGCGTATACTATTTTTGATTTTTTGACCGAAACTTGCATTTCAAAAACATTGATAGAATCTAATTTTCAGATGATTTTTCGTATGTACTTCCATCTTAACCTTCCCTCGTAACATATTTAAATGATCAGGAACGTTTCGCATCATTTCGAGCAGTCCTCTATTAAATTTGCATTTTTGACCAAACTAGTATAAAGTATTGTATAATATACTTTGATTTTTTGACCGAAACTTGCATTTCGAAAAGGTTCATATAATCTAATTTTCAAATGATTTATTGCATGGACTTCCATAATAACATTCCCTAGTAAAATATGAAAATGAATTGAATATTTTGGTATCATTTCGAGCAGTCCTCGATTTAATTTGATTTTTTGAATGAAACTTATGTAAATTAGTGTATAATATACTATGATTTTTTGACAGAAACCTGCATTTTGATAAGTTTTATAGAAGCTAATTTTCAGATGAATTTTTACATGGACTTCCATCATAAACCTCCCTTGTAACATATATAAATGATCTGAAAATTTTCTATAATTGGAACAATCATCTATTTAATTCGACTTTTTGACCTTAACTAGAATAAACTAGCGTATACTATTTTTAATTTTTTGACCGAAACTTGCATTTTAAAAACTTCGATAGAATCTAATTTTCAGATGATTTTTCGTATGTACTTCAATCATAACCTTCCCTCGTAACATATTTAAATGATCTCGAACGTTTTGCATCATTTCGAGCAGTCCTCTATTAAATTTGCATTTTTGACCAAACTAGTATAAACTAGTGTATAATATACTATGATTTTTTGACCGAAACTTGCATTTCGAAAAGGTTCATATAATCTAATTTTCAAATGATTTATTGCATGGACTTCCATCATAACCTTCCCTAGTAAAATATGAAAATGAATTGAATATTGTGGTATCATTTCGAGCAGTCCTCGATTTAATTTGATTTTTTGAATGAAACTTATGTAAATTAGTGTATAATATACTATGATTTTTTGACAGAAACTTGCATTTTGATAAGTTTTATAGAAGCTAATTTTCAGATGAATTTTTACATGGACTTCCATCATAAACCTCCCTTGTAACATATATAAATGATCTGAAAAGTTTCTTATAATTGGAACAATCATCTATTTAATTCGACTTTTTCACCTTAACTAGAATAAACTAGCGTATACTATTTTTAATTTTTTGACCGAAACTTGCATTTCAAAAACTTTGATAGAATCTAATTTTCAGATGATTTTTCGTATGTACTTCAAACATAACCTTCCCTCGTAACATATTTAAATGATCTGGAACGTTTTGTATCATTTCGAGCAATCCTCTATTAAATTTGCATTTTTGACCAAACTAGTATAAACTAGTGTATAATATACTATGATTTTTTGACCGAAACTTGCATTTCGAAAAGGTTCATATAATCTAATTTTCAAATGATTTATTGCATGGACTTACATCATAACCTTCCCTAGTAAAATATGAAAATGAATTGAATATTTTGGTATCATTTCGAGCAGTCCTCGATTTAATTTGATTTTTTGAATGAAACTTATGTAAATTAGTGTATAATATACTATGATTTTTTGACAGAAACTTGCATTTTGATAAGTTTTATAGAAGCTAATTTTCAGATGAATTTTTACATGGACTTCCATCATAAACCTCCCTTGTAACATATATAAATGATCTGAAAAGCTTCTTATAATTGGAACAATCATCTATTTAATTCGAATTTTTGACCTTAACTAGAATAAACTAGCGTATACTATTTTTGATTTTTTGACCGAAACTTGCATTTCGAAAACTTTGATAGAATCTAATTTTCAGATGATTTTTCGTATGTACTTCAATCATAACCTTCCCTCGTAACATATTTAAATGATCTGGAACGTTTTGCATCATTTCGAGCAATCCTCTATTAAATTTGCATTTTTGACCAAACTAGTATAAACTAGTGTATAATATACTATGATTTTTTGACCGAAACTTGCATTTCGAAAAGGTTCATATAATCTAATTTTCAAATGATTTATTGCATGGACTACCATCATAACCTTCCCTAGTAAAATATGAAAATGAATTGAATATTTTGGTATCATTTCGAGCAGTCCTCGATTTAATTTGATTTTTTGAATGAAACTTATGTAAATTAGTGTATAATATACTATGATTTTTTGACAGAAACCTGCATTTTGATAAGTTTTATAGAAGCTAATTTTCAGATGAATTTTTACATGGACTTCCATCATAAACCTCCCTTGTAACATATATAAATGATCTGAAAAGTTTCTTATAATTGGAACAATCATCTATTTAATTCGACTTTTTGACCTTAACTAGAATAAACTAGCGTATACTATTTTTAATTTTTTGACCGATACTTGCATTTCAAAAACTTCGATAGAATCTAACTTTCAGATGATTTTTCGTATGTACTTCAATCATAACCTTCCCTCGTAACATATTTAAATGATCTCGAACGTTTTGCATCATTTCGAGCAGTCCTCTATTAAATTTGCATTTTTGACCAAACTAGTATAAACTAGTGTATAATATACTATGATTTTTTGACCGAAACTTGCATTTCGAAAAGGTTCATATAATCTAATTTTCAAATGATTTATTGCATGGACTTCCATCATAACCTTCCCTAGTAAAATATGAAAATGAATTGAATATTTTGGTATCATTTCGAGCAGTCCTCGATTTAATTTGATTTTTTGAATGAAACTTATGTAAATTAGTGTATAATATACTATGATTTTTTGACTGAAACTTGCATTTTGATATGTTTTATAGAAGCTAATTTTCAGATGAATTTTTACATGGACTTCCATCATAAACCTCCCTTGTAACATATATAAATGATCTGAAAAGTTTCTTATAATTGGAACAATCATCTATTTAATTCGAATTTTTGACCTTAACTAGAATAAACTAGCGTATACTATTTTTGATTTTTTGACCGAAACTTGCATTTCAAAAACTTTGATAGATTCTAATTATCAGATGATTTTTCGTATGTACTTCAATCATAACCTTCCCTCGTAACATATTTAAATGATCTGGAACGTTTTGCATCATTTCGAGCAGTCCTCTATTAAATTTGCATTTTTGACCAAACTAGTATAAACTAGTGTATAATATACTATGATTTTTTGACCGAAACTTGCATTTCGAAAAGGTTCATATAATCTAATTTTCAAATGATTTATTGCATGGACTTCCATCATAACCTTCCCTAGTAAAATATGAAAATGAATTGAATATTTTGGTATCATTTCGAGCAATCCTCGATTTAATTTGATTTTTTGAATGAAACTTATGTAAATTAGTGTATAATATACTATGATTTTTTGACAGAAACTTGCATTTTGATATATTTTATAGAAGCTAATTTTCAGATGAATTTTTACATGGACTTCCATCATAAACCTCCCTTGTAACATATATAAATGATCTGAAAAGTTTCTTATAATTGGAACAATCATCTATTTAATTCGACTTTTTCACCTTAACTAGAATAAACTAGCGTATACTATTTTTAATTTTTTGACCGAAACTTGCATTTCAAAAACTTTGATAGAATCTAATTTTCAGATGATTTTTCGTATGTACTTCAAACATAACCTTCCCTCGTAACATATTTAAATGATCTGGAACGTTTTGCATCATTTCGAGCAGTCCTCTATTAAATTTGCATTTTTGACCAAACTAGTATAAACTAGTGTATAATATACTATGATTTTTTGACCGAAACTTGCATTTCGAAAAGGTTCATATAATCTAATTTTCAAATGATTTATTGCATGGACTTCCATCATAACCTTCCCTAGTAAAATATGAAAATGATTTGAATATTTTGGTATCATTTCGAGCAGTCCTCGATTTAATTTGATTTTTTGAATGAAACTTATGTAAATTAGTGTATAATATACTATGATTTTTTGACTGAAACTTGCATTTTGATATGTTTTATAGAAGCTAATTTTCAGATGAATTTTTACATGGACTTCCATCATAAACCTCCCTTGTAACATATATAAATGATCTGAAAAGTTTCTTATAATTGGAACAATCATCTATTTAATTCGAATTTTTGACCTTAACTAGAATAAACTAGCGTATACTATTTTTGATTTTTTGACCGAAACTTGCATTTCAAAAACTTTGATAGATTCTAATTATCAGATGATTTTTCGTATGTACTTCAATCATAACCTTCCCTCGTAACATATTTAAATGATCTGGAACGTTTTGCATCATTTCGAGCAGTCCTCTATTAAATTTGCATTTTTGACCAAACTAGTATAAACTAGTGTATAATATACTATGATTTTTTGACCGAAACTTGCATTTCGAAAAGGTTCATATAATCTAATTTTCAAATGATTTATTGCATGGACTTCCATCATAACCTTCCCTAGTAAAATATGAAAATGAATTGAATATTTTGGTATCATTTCGAGCAATCCTCGATTTAATTTGATTTTTTGAATGAAACTTATGTAAATTAGTGTATAATATACTATGATTTTTTGACAGAAACTTGCATTTTGATATATTTTATAGAAGCTAATTTTCAGATGAATTTTTACATAGACTTCCATCATAAACCTCCCTTGTAACATATATAAATGATCTGAAAAGTTTCTTATAATTGGAACAATCATCTATTTAATTCGACTTTTTCACCTTAACTAGAATAAACTAGCGTATACTATTTTTAATTTTTTGACCGAAACTTGCATTTCAAAAACTTTGATAGAATCTAATTTTCAGATGATTTTTCGTATGTACTTCAAACATAACCTTCCCTCGTAACATATTTAAATGATCTGGAACGTTTTGCATCATTTCGAGCAATCCTCTATTAAATTTGCATTTTTGACCAAACTAGTATAAACTAGTGTATAATATACTATGATTTTTTGACCGAAACTTGCATTTCGAAAAGGTTCATATAATCTAATTTTCAAATGATTTATTGCATGGACTTCCATCATAACCTTCCCTAGTAAAATATGAAAATGAATTGAATATTTTGGTATCATTTCGAGCAGTCCTCGATTTAATTTGATTTTTTGAATGAAACTTATGTAAATTAGTGTATAATATACTATGATTTTTTGACAGAAACTTGCATTTTGATAAGTTTTATAGAAGCTAATTTTCAGATGAATTTTTACATGGACTTCCATCATAAACCTCCCTTGTAACATATATAAATGATCTGAAAAGCTTCTTATAATTGGAACAATCATCTATTTAATTCGAATTTTTGACCTTAACTAGAATAAACTAGCGTATACTATTTTTGATTTTTTGACCGAAACTTGCATTTCGAAAACTTTGATAGAATCTAATTTTCAGATCATTTTTCGTATGTACTTCAATCATAACCTTCCCTCGTAACATATTTAAATGATCTGGAACGTTTTGCATCATTTCGAGCAATCCTCTATTAAATTTGCATTTTTGACCAAACTAGTATAAACTAGTGTATAATATACTATGATTTTTTGACCGAAACTTGCATTTCGAAAAGGTTCATATAATCTAATTTTCAAATGATTTATTGCATGGACTACCATCATAACCTTCCCTAGTAAAATATGAAAATGAATTGAATATTTTGGTATCATTTCGAGCAGTCCTCGATTTAATTTGATTTTTTGAATGAAACTTATGTAAATTAGTGTATAATATACTATAATTTTTTGACAGAAACTTGTATTTTGATAAGTTTTATAGAAGCTAATTTTCAGATGAATTTTTACATGGACTTCCATCATAAACCTCCCTTGTAACATATTTAAATGATCTGAAAAGTTTCTTATAATTGGAACAATCATCTATTTAATTCGAATTTTTGACCTTAACTAGAATAAACTAGCGTATACTATTTTTGATTTTTTGACCGAAACTTGCATTTCGAAAACTTTGATAGAATCTAATTTTCAGATGATTTTTCGTATGTTCTTCAATCATAACCTTCCCTCGTAACATATTTCAATGATCTCGAACGTTTTGCATCATTTCGAGCAGTCCTCTATTAAATTTGCATTTTTGACCAAACTAGTATAAACTAGTGTATAATATACTATGATTTTTTGACCGAAACTTGCATTTCGAAAAGGTTCATATAATCTAATTTTCAAATGATTTATTGCATGGACTTCCATCATAACCTTCCCTAGTAAAATATGAAAATGAATTGAATATTTTGGTATCATTTCGAGCAGTCCTCGATTTAATTTGATTTTTTGAATGAAACTTATGTAAATTAGTGTATAATATACTATGATTTTTTGACTGAAACTTGCATTTTGATATGTTTTATAGAAGCTAATTTTCAGATGAATTTTTACATGGACTTCCATCATAAACCTCCCTTGTAACATATATAAATGATCATAAAAGTTTCTTATAATTGGAACAATCATCTATTTAATTCGACTTTTTGACCTTAACTAGAATAAACTAGCGTATACTATATTTAATTTTTTGACCGAAACTTGCATTTCAAAAACTTCGATAGAATCTAATTTTCAGATGATTTTTCGTATGTACTTCAATCATAACCTTCCCTCGTAACATATTTAAATGATCTCGAACGTTTTGCATCATTTCGAGCAGTCCTCTATTAAATTTGCATTTTTGACCAAACTAGTATAAACTAGTGTATAATATACTATGATTTTTTGACCGAAACTTGCATTTCGAAAAGGTTCATATAATCTAATTTTCAAATGATTTATTGCATGGACTTCCATCATAACCTTCCCTAGTAAAATATGAAAATGAATTGAATATTTTGGTATCATTTCGAGCAGTCCTCGATTTAATTTGATTTTTTGAATGAAACTTATGTAAATTAGTGTATAATATACTATGATTTTTTGACTGAAACTTGCATTTTGATATGTTTTATAGAAGCTAATTTTCAGATGAATTTTTACATGGACTTCCATCATAAACCTCCCTTGTAACATATATAAATGATCTGAAAAGTTTCTTATAATTGGAACAATCATCTATTTAATTCGAATTTTTGACCTTAACTAGAATAAACTAGCGTATACTATTTTTGATTTTTTGACCGAAACTTGCATTTCAAAAACTTTGATAGATTCTAATTATCAGATGATTTTTCGTATGTACTTCAATCATAACCTTCCCTCGTAACATATTTAAATGATCTGGAACGTTTTGCATCATTTCGAGCAGTCCTCTATTAAATTTGCATTTTTGACCAAACTAGTATAAACTAGTGTATAATATACTATGATTTTTTGACCGAAACTTGCATTTCGAAAAGGTTCATATAATCTAATTTTCAAATGATTTATTGCATGGACTTCCATCATAACCTTCCCTAGTAAAATATGAAAATGAATTGAATATTTTGGTATCATTTCGAGCAATCCTCGATTTAATTTGATTTTTTGAATGAAACTTATGTAAATTAGTGTATAATATACTATGATTTTTTGACAGAAACTTGCATTTTGATATATTTTATAGAAGCTAATTTTCAGATGAATTTTTACATGGACTTCCATCATAAACCTCCCTTGTAACATATATAAATGATCTGAAAAGTTTCTTATAATTGGAACAATCATCTATTTAATTCGACTTTTTCACCTTAACTAGAATAAACTAGCGTATACTATTTTTAATTTTTTGACCGAAACTTGCATTTCAAAAACTTTGATAGAATCTAATTTTCAGATGATTTTTCGTATGTACTTCAAACATAACCTTCCCTCGTAACATATTTAAATGATCTGGAACGTTTTGCATCATTTCGAGCAATCCTCTATTAAATTTGCATTTTTGACCAAACTAGTATAAACTAGTGTATAATATACTATGATTTTTTGACCGAAACTTGCATTTCGAAAAGGTTCATATAATCTAATTTTCAAATGATTTATTGCATGGACTTCCATCATAACCTTCCCTAGTAAAATATGAAAATGAATTGAATATTTTGGTATCATTTCGAGCAGTCCTCGATTTAATTTGATTTTTTGAATGAAACTTATGTAAATTAGTGTATAATATACTATGATTTTTTGACAGAAACTTGCATTTTGATAAGTTTTATAGAAGCTAATTTTCAGATGAATTTTTACATGGACTTCCATCATAAACCTCCCTTGTAACATATATAAATGATCTGAAAAGCTTCTTATAATTGGAACAATCATCTATTTAATTCGAATTTTTGACCTTAACTAGAATAAACTAGCGTATACTATTTTTGATTTTTTGACCGAAACTTGCATTTCGAAAACTTTGATAGAATCTAATTTTCAGATCATTTTTCGTATGTACTTCAATCATAACCTTCCCTCGTAACATATTTAAATGATCTGGAACGTTTTGCATCATTTCGAGCAATCCTCTATTAAATTTGCATTTTTGACCAAACTAGTATAAACTAGTGTATAATATACTATGATTTTTTGACCGAAACTTGCATTTCGAAAAGGTTCATATAATCTAATTTTCAAATGATTTATTGCATGGACTACCATCATAACCTTCCCTAGTAAAATATGAAAATGAATTGAATATTTTGGTATCATTTCGAGCAGTCCTCGATTTAATTTGATTTTTTGAATGAAACTTATGTAAATTAGTGTATAATATACTATAATTTTTTGACAGAAACTTGTATTTTGATAAGTTTTATAGAAGCTAATTTTCAGATGAATTTTTACATGGACTTCCATCATAAACCTCCCTTGTAACATATTTAAATGATCTGAAAAGTTTCTTATAATTGGAACAATCATCTATTTAATTCGAATTTTTGACCTTAACTAGAATAAACTAGCGTATACTATTTTTGATTTTTTGACCGAAACTTGCATTTCGAAAACTTTGATAGAATCTAATTTTCAGATGATTTTTCGTATGTTCTTCAATCATAACCTTCCCTCGTAACATATTTAAATGATCTCGAACGTTTTGCATCATTTCGAGCAGTCCTCTATTAAATTTGCATTTTTGACCAAACTAGTATAAACTAGTGTATAATATACTATGATTTTTTGACCGAAACTTGCATTTCGAAAAGGTTCATATAATCTAATTTTCAAATGATTTATTGCATGGACTACCATCATAACCTTCCCTAGTAAAATATGAAAATGAATTGAATATTTTGGTATCATTTCGAGCAGTCCTCGATTTAATTTGAATTTTTGAATGAAACTTATGTAAATTAGTGTATAATATACTATAATTTTTTGACAGAAACTTGTATTTTGATAAGTTTTATAGAAGCTAATTTTCAGATGAATTTTTACATGGACTTCCATCATAAACCTCCCTTGTAACATATATAAATGATCTGAAAAGTTTCTTATAATTGGAACAATCATCTATTTAATTCGAATTTTTGACCTTAACTAGAATAAACTAGCGTATACTATTTTTGATTTTTTGACCGAAAATTGCATTTCGAAAACTTTGATAGAATCTAATTTTCAGATGATTTTTCGTATGTACTTCAATCATAACCTTCCCTCGTAACATATTTAAATGATCTGGAACGTTTTGCATCATTTCGAGCAGTCCTCTATTAAATTTGCATTTTTGACCAAACTAGTATAAACTAGTGTATAATATACTATGATTTTTTGACCGAAACTTGCATTTCGAAAAGGTTCATATAATCTAATTTTCAAATGATTTATTGCATGGACTTCCATCATAACCTTCCCTAGTAAAATATGAAAATGAATTGAATATTTTGGTATCATTTCGAGCAGTCCTCGATTTAATTTGATTTTTTGAATGAAACTTATGTAAATTAGTGTATAATATACTATGATTTTTTGACAGAAACTTGCATTTTGATAAGTTTTATAGAAGCTAATTTTCAGATGAATTTTTACATGGACTTCCATCATAAACCTCCCTTGTAACATATATAAATGATCTGAAAAGTTTCTTATAATTGGAACAATCATCTATTTAATTCGAATTTTTGACCTTAACTAGAATAAACTAGCGTATACTATTTTTGATTTTTTGACCGAAACTTGCATTTCAAAAACTTTGATAGAATCTAATTTTCAGATGATTTTTCGTATGTACTTCCATCATAACCGTCCCTCGTAACATATTTAAATGATCAGGAACGTTTCGCATCATTTCGAGCAGTCCTCTATTAAATTTGCATTTTTGACCAAACTAGTATAAAGTAGTGTATAATATACTTTGATTTTTTGACCGAAACTTGCATTTCGAAAAGGTTCATATAATCTAATTTTCAAATGATTTATTGCATGGACTTCCATCATAACATTCCCTAGTAAAATATGAAAATGAATTGAATATTTTGGTATCATTTCGAGCAGTCCTCGATTTAATTTGATTTTTTGAATGAAACTTATGTAAATTAGTGTATAATATACTATGATTTTTTGACAGAAACCTGCATTTTGATAAGTTTTATAGAAGCTAATTTTCAGATGAATTTTTACATGGACTTCCATCGTAAACCTCCCTTGTAACATATATAAATGATCTGAAAAGTTTCTTATAATTGGAACAATCATCTATTTAATTCGACTTTTTGACCTTAACTAGAATAAACTAGCGTATACTATTTTTAATTTTTTGACCGAAACTTGCATTTCAAAAATTTCGATAGAATCTAATTTTCAGATGATTTTTCGTATGTACTTCAATCATAACCTTCCCTCGTAACATATTTAAATGATCTCGAACGTTTTGCATCATTTCGTGCAGTCCTCTATTAAATTTGCATTTTTGACCAAACTAGTATAAACTAGTGTATAATATACTATGATTTTTTGACCGAAACTTGCATTTCGAAAAGGTTCATATAATCTAATTTTCAAATGATTTATTGCATGGACTTCCATCATAACCTTCCCTAGTAAAATATGAAAATGAATTGAATATTTTGGTATCATTTCGAGCAGTCCTCGATTTAATTTGATTTTTTGAATGAAACTTATGTAAATTAGTGTATAATATACTATGATTTTTTGACTGAAACTTTAATTTTGATATGTTTTATAGAAGCTAATTTTCAGATGAATTTTTACATGGACTTCCATCATAAACCTCCCTTGTAACATATATAAATGATCTGAAAAGTTTCTTATAATTGGAACAATCATCTATTTAATTCGAATTTTTGACCTTAACTAGAATAAACTAGCGTATACTATTTTTGATTTTTTGACCGAAACTTGCATTTCAAAAACTTTGATAGATTCTAATTTTCAGATGATTTTTCGTATGTACTTCAATCATAACCTTCCCTCGTAACATATTTAAATGATCTGGAACGTTTTGCATCATTTCGAGCAGTCCTCTATTAAATTTGCATTTTTGACCAAACTAGTATAAACTAGTGTATAATATACTATGATTTTTTGACCGAAACTTGCATTTCGAAAAGGTTCATATAATCTAATTTTCAAATGATTTATTGCATGGACTTCCATCATAACCTTCCCTAGTAAAATATGAATATGAATTGAAGATTTTGGTATCATTTCGAGCAGTCCTAGATTTAATTTGATTTTTTGAATGAAACTTATGTAAATTAGTGTATAATATACTATGATTTTTTGACAGAAACTTGCATTTTGATATATTTTATAGAAGCTAATTTTCAGATGAATTTTTACATGGACTTCCATCATAAACCTCCCTTGTAACATATATAAATGATCTGAAAAGTTTCTTATAATTGGAACAATCATCTATTTAATTCGACTTTTTCACCTTAACTAGAATAAACTAGCGTATACTATTTTTAATTTTTTGACCGAAACTTGCATTTCAAAAACTTCGATAGAATCTAATTTTCAGATGATTTTTCGTATGTACTTCAATCATAACCTTCCCTCGTAACATATTTAAATGATCTCGAACGTTTTGCATCATTTCGTGCAGTCCTCTATTAAATTTGCATTTTTGACCAAACTAGTATAAACTAGTGTATAATATACTATGATTTTTTGACCGAAACTTGCATTTCGAAAAGGTTCATATAATCTAATTTTCAAATGATTTATTGCATGGACTACCATCATAACCTTCCCTAGTAAAATATGAAAATGAATTGAATATTTTGGTATCATTTCGAGCAGTCCTCGATTTAATTTGATTTTTTGAATGAAACTTATGTAAATTAGTGTATAATATACTATAATTTTTTGACAGAAACTTGTATTTTGATAAGTTTTATAGAAGCTAATTTTCAGATGAATTTTTACATGGACTTCCATCATAAACCTCCCTTGTAACATATTTAAATGATCTGAAAAGTTTCTTATAATTGGAACAATCATCTATTTAATTCGAATTTTTGACCTTAACTAGAATAAACTAGCGTATACTATTTTTGATTTTTTGACCGAAACTTGCATTTCGAAAACTTTGATAGAATCTAATTTTCAGATGATTTTTCGTATGTTCTTCAATCATAACCTTCCCTCGTAACATATTTAAATGATCTCGAACGTTTTGCATCATTTCGAGCAGTCCTCTATTAAATTTGCATTTTTGACCAAACTAGTATAAACTAGTGTATAATATACTATGATTTTTTGACCGAAACTTGCATTTCGAAAAGGTTCATATAATCTAATTTTCAAATGATTTATTGCATGGACTTCCATCATAACCTTCCCTAGTAAAATATGAAAATGAATTGAATATTTTGGTATCATTTCGAGCAGTCCTCGATTTAATTTGATTTTTTGAATGAAACTTATGTAAATTAGTGTATAATATACTATGATTTTTTGACAGAAACTTGCATTTTGATAAGTTTTATAGAAGCTAATTTTCAGATGAATTTTTACATGGACTTCCATCATAAACCTCCCTTGTAACATATATAAATGATCTGAAAAGCTTCTTATAATTGGAACAATCATCTATTTAATTCGAATTTTTGACCTTAACTAGAATAAACTAGCGTATACTATTTTTGATTTTTTGACCGAAACTTGCATTTCGAAAACATTGATAGAATCTAATTTTCAGATGATTTTTCGTATGTACTTCAATCATAACCTTCCCTCGTAACATATTTAAATGATCTGGAACGTTTTGCATCATTTCGAGCAATCCTCTATTAAATTTGCATTTTTGACCAAACTAGTATAAACTAGTGTATAATATACTATGATTTTTTGACCGAAACTTGCATTTCGAAAAGGTTCATATAATCTAATTTTCAAATGATTTATTGCATGGACTACCATCATAACCTTCCCTAGTAAAATATGAAAATGAATTGAATATTTTGGTATCATTTCGAGCAGTCCTCGATTTAATTTGAATTTTTGAATGAAACTTATGTAAATTAGTGTATAATATACTATAATTTTTTGACAGAAACTTGTATTTTGATAAGTTTTATAGAAGCTAATTTTCAGATGAATTTTTACATGGACTTCCATCATAAACCTCCCTTGTAACATATTTAAATGATCTGAAAAGTTTCTTATAATTGGAACAATCATCTATTTAATTCGAATTTTTGACCTTAACTAGAATAAACTAGCGTATACTATTTTTGATTTTTTGACCGAAACTTGCATTTCGAAAACTTTGATAGAATCTAATTTTCAGATGATTTTTCGTATGTTCTTCAATCATAACCTTCCCTCGTAACATATTTAAATGATCTCGAACGTTTTGCATCATTTCGAGCAGTCCTCTATTAAATTTGCATTTTTGACCAAACTAGTATAAACTAGTGTATAATATACTATGATTTTTTGACCGAAACTTGCATTTCGAAAAGGTTCATATAATCTAATTTTCAAATGATTTATTGCATGGACTTCCATCATAACCTTCCCTAGTAAAATATGAAAATGAATTGAATATTTTGGTATCATTTCGAGCAGTCCTCGATTTAATTTGATTTTTTGAATGAAACTTATGTAAATTAGTGTATAATATACTATGATTTTTTGACAGAAACTTGCATTTTGATAAGTTTTATAGAAGCTAATTTTCAGATGAATTTTTACATGGACTTCCATCATAAACCTCCCTTGTAACATATATAAATGATCTGAAAAGCTTCTTATAATTGGAACAATCATCTATTTAATTCGAATTTTTGACCTTAACTAGAATAAACTAGCGTATACTATTTTTGATTTTTTGACCGAAACTTGCATTTCGAAAACTTTGATAGAATCTAATTTTCAGATGATTTTTCGTATGTACTTCAATCATAACCTTCCCTCGTAACATATTTAAATGATCTGGAACGTTTTGCATCATTTCGAGCAATCCTCTATTAAATTTGCATTTTTGACCAAACTAGTATAAACTAGTGTATAATATACTATGATTTTTTGACCGAAACTTGCATTTCGAAAAGGTTCATATAATCTAATTTTCAAATGATTTATTGCATGGACTACCATCATAACCTTCCCTAGTAAAATATGAAAATGAATTGAATATTTTGGTATCATTTCGAGCAGTCCTCGATTTAATTTGAATTTTTGAATGAAACTTATGTAAATTAGTGTATAATATACTATAATTTTTTGACAGAAACTTGTATTTTGATAAGTTTTATAGAAGCTAATTTTCAGATGAATTTTTACATGGACTTCCATCATAAACCTCCCTTGTAACATATATAAATGATCTGAAAAGTTTCTTATAATTGGAACAATCAACTATTTAATTCGAATTTTTGACCTTGACTAGAATAAACTAGCGTATACTATTTTTGATTTTTTGACCGAAACTTGCATTTAGAAAACTTTGATAGAATCTAATTTTCAGATGATTTTTCGTATGTACTTCAATCATAACCTTCCCTCGTAACATATTTAAATGATCTGGAACGTTTTGCATCATTTCGAGCAGTCCTCTATTAAATTTGCATTTTTGACCAAACTAGTATAAACTAGTGTATAATATACTATGATTTTTTGACCGAAACTTGCATTTCGAAAAGGTTCATATAATCTAATTTTCAAATGATTTATTGCATGGACTTCCATCATAACCTTCCCTAGTAAAATATGAAAATGAATTGAATATTTTGGTATCATTTCGAGCAGTCCTCGATTTAATTTGATTTTTTGAATGAAACTTATGTAAATTAGTGTATAATATACTATGATTTTTTGACAGAAACTTGCATTTTGATAAGTTTTATAGAAGCTAATTTTCAGATGAATTTTTACATGGACTTCCATCATAAACCTCCCTTGTAACATATATAAATGATCTGAAAAGTTTCTTATAATTGGAACAATCATCTATTTAATTCGAATTTTTGACCTTAACTAGAATAAACTAGCGTATACTATTTTTGATTTTTTGACCGAAACTTGCATTTCGAAAACTTTGATAGAATCTAATTTTCAGATGATTTTTCGTATGTACTTCAATCATAACCTTCCCTCGTAACATATTTAAATGATCTGGAACGTTTTGCATCATTTCGAGCAGTCCTCTATTAAATTTGCATTTTTGACCAAACTAGTATAAACTAGTGTATAATATACTATGATTTTTTGACCGAAACTTGCATTTCGAAAAGGTTCATATAATCTAATTTTCAAATGATTTATTGCATGGACTTCCATCATAACCTTCCCTAGTAAAATATGAAAATGAATTGAATATTTTGGTATCATTTCGAGCAGTCCTCGATTTAATTTGATTTTTTGAATGAAACTTATGTAAATTAGTGTATAATATACTATGATTTTTTGACAGAAACTTGCATTTTGATAAGTTTTATAGAAGCTAATTTTCAGATGAATTTTTACATGGACTTCCATCATAAACCTCCCTTGTAACATATATAAATGATCTGAAAAGTTTCTTATAATTGGAACAATCATCTATTTAATTCGAATTTTTGACCTTAACTAGAATAAACTAGCGTATACTATTTTTGATTTTTTGACCGAAACTTGCATTTCAAAAACTTTGATAGAATCTAATTTTCAGATGATTTTTCGTATGTACTTCCATCATAACCTTCCCTCGTAACATATTTAAATGATCAGGAACGTTTCGCATCATTTCGAGCAGTCCTCTATTAAATTTGCATTTTTGACCAAACTAGTATAAAGTAGTGTATAATATACTTTGATTTTTTGACCGAAACTTGCATTTCGAAAAGGTTCATATAATCTAATTTTCAAATGATTTATTGCATGGACTTCCATCATAACATTCCCTAGTAAAATATGAAAATGAATTGAATATTTTGGTATCATTTCGAGCAGTCCTCGATTTAATTTGATTTTTTGAATGAAACTTATGTAAATTAGTGTATAATATACTATGATTTTTTGACAGAAACCTGCATTTTGATAAGTTTTATAGAAGCTAATTTTCAGATGAATTTTTACATGGACTTCCATCGTAAACCTCCCTTGTAACATATATAAATGATCTGAAAAGTTTCTTATAATTGGAACAATCATCTATTTAATTCGACTTTTTGACCTTAACTAGAATAAACTAGCGTATACTATTTTTAATTTTTTGACCGAAACTTGCATTTCAAAAACTTCGATAGAATCTAATTTTCAGATGATTTTTCGTATGTACTTCAATCATAACCTTCCCTCGTAACATATTTAAATGATCTCGAACGTTTTGCATCATTTCGTGCAGTCCTCTATTAAATTTGCATTTTTGACCAAACTAGTATAAACTAGTGTATAATATACTATGATTTTTTGACCGAAACTTGCATTTCGAAAAGGTTCATATAATCTAATTTTCAAATGATTTATTGCATGGACTTCCATCATAACCTTCCCTAGTAAAATATGAAAATGAATTGAATATTTTGGTATCATTTCGAGCAGTCCTCGATTTAATTTGATATTTTGAATGAAACTTATGTAAATTAGTGTATAATATACTATGATTTTTTGACTGAAACTTGCATTTTGATATGTTTTATAGAAGCTAATTTTCAGATGAATTTTTACATGGACTTCCATCGTAAACCTCCCTTGTAACATATATAAATGATCTGAAAAGTTTCTTATAATTGGAACAATCATCTATTTAATTCGAATTTTTGACCTTAACTAGAATAAACTAGCGTATACTATTTTTGATTTTTTGACCGAAACTTGCATTTCAAAAACTTTGATAGATTCTAATTTTCAGATGATTTTTCGTATGTACTTCAATCATAACCTTCCCTCGTAACATATTTAAATGATCTGGAACGTTTTGCATCATTTCGAGCAGTCCTCTATTAAATTTGCATTTTTGACCAAACTAGTATAAACTAGTGTATAATATACTATGATTTTTTTGACCGAAACTTGCATTTCGAAAAGGTTCATATAATCTAATTTTCAAATGATTTATTGCATGGACTTCCATCATAACCTTCCCTAGTAAAATATGAATATGAATTGAAGATTTTGGTATCATTTCGAGCAGTCCTCGATTTAATTTGATTTTTTGAATGAAACTTATGTAAATTAGTGTATAATATACTATGATTTTTTGACAGAAACTTGCATTTTGATATATTTTATAGAAGCTAATTTTCAGATGAATTTTTACATGGACTTCCATCATAAACCTCCCTTGTAACATATATAAATGATCTGAAAAGTTTCTTATAATTGGAACAATCATCTATTTAATTCGACTTTTTCACCTTAACTAGAATAAACTAGCGTATACTATTTTTAATTTTTTGACCGAAACTTGCATTTCAAAAACTTTGATAGAATCTAATTTTCAGATGATTTTTCGTATGTACTTCAATCATAACCTTCCCTCGTAACATATTTAAATGATCTGGAACGTTTTGCATCATTTCGAGCAGTCCTCTATTAAATTTGCATTTTTGACCAAACTAGTATAAACTAGTGTATAATATACTATGATTTTTTGACCGAAACTTGCATTTCGAAAAGGTTCATATAATCTAATTTTCAAATGATTTATTGCATGGACTTCCATCATAACCTTCCCTAGTAAAATATGAAAATGAATTGAATATTTTGGTATCATTTCGAGCAATCCTCGATTTAATTTGATTTTTTGAATGAAACTTATGTAAATTAGTGTATAATATACTATGATTTTTTGACAGAAACTTGCATTTTGATAAGTTTTATAGAAGCTAATTTTCAGATGAATTTCTACATGGACTTCCATCATAAACCTCCCTTGTAACATATATAAATGATCTGAAAAGTTTCTTATAATTGGAACAATCATCTATTTAATTCGAATTTTTGACCTTAACTAGAATAAACTAGCGTATACTATTTTTGATTTTTTGACCGAAACTTGCATTTCAAAAACTTTGATAGAATCTAATTTTCAGATGATTTTTCGTATGTACTTCCATCATAACCTTCCCTCGTAACATATTTAAATGATCAGATACGTTTCGCATCATTTCGAGCAGTCCTCTATTAAATTTGCATTTTTGACCAAACTAGTATAAACTAGTGTATAATATACTATGATTTTTTGACCGAAACTTGCATTTCGAAAAGGTTCATATAATCTAATTTTCAAATTATTTATTGCATGGACTTCCATCATAACCTTCCCTAGTAAAATATGAAAATGAATTGAATATTTTGGTATCATTTCGAGCAATCCTCGATTTAATTTGATTTTTTGAATGAAACTTATGTAAATTAGTGTATAATATACTATGATTTTTTGACAGAAACTTGCATTTTGATAAGTTTTATAGAAGCTAATTTTCAGATGAATTTTTACATGGACTTCCATCATAAACCTCCCTTGTAACATATATAAATGATCTGAAAAGTTTCTTATAATTGGAACAATCATCTATTTAATTCGAATTTTTGACCTTAACTAGAATAAACTAGCGTATACTATTTTTGATTTTTTGACCGAAACTTGCATTTCAAAAACTTTGATAGAATCTAATTTTCAGATGATTTTTCGTATGTACTTCCATCATAACCTTCCCTCGTAACATATTTAAATGATCAGATACGTTTCGCATCATTTCGAGCAGTCCTCTATTAAATTTGCATTTTTGACCAAACTAGTATAAAGTAGTGTATAATATACTTTGATTTTTTGACCGAAACTTGCATTTCGAAAAGGTTCATATAATCTAATTTTCAAATGATTTATTGCATGGACTTCCATCATAACCTTCCCTAGTAAAATATGAATATGAATTGAAGATTTTGGTATCATTTCGAGCAGTCCTCGATTTAATTTGATTTTTTGAATGAAACTTATGTAAATTAGTGTATAATATACTATGATTTTTTGACAGAAACTTGCATTTTGATATATTTTATAGAAGCTAATTTTCAGATGAATTTTTACATGGACTTCCATCATAAACCTCCCTTGTAACATATATAAATGATCTGAAAAGTTTCTTATAATTGGAACAATCATCTATTTAATTCGACTTTTTCACCTTAACTAGAATAAACTAGCGTATACTATTTTTAATTTTTTGACCGAAACTTGCATTTCAAAAACTTTGATAGAATCTAATTTTCAGATGATTTTTCGTATGTACTTCAATCATAACCTTCCCTCGTAACATATTTAAATGATCTGGAACGTTTTGCATCATTTCGAGCAGTCCTCTATTAAATTTGCATTTTTGACCAAACTAGTATAAACTAGTGTATAATATACTATGATTTTTTGACCGAAACTTGCATTTCGAAAAGGTTCATATAATCTAATTTTCAAATGATTTATTGCATGGACTTCCATCATAACCTTCCCTAGTAAAATATGAAAATGAATTGAATATTTTGGTATCATTTCGAGCAATCCTCGATTTAATTTGATTTTTTGAATGAAACTTATGTAAATTAGTGTATAATATACTATGATTTTTTGACAGAAACTTGCATTTTGATATATTTTATAGAAGCTAATTTTCAGATGAATTTTTACATGGACTTCCATCATAAACCTCCCTTGTAACATATATAAATGATCTGAAAAGTTTCTTATAATTGGAACAATCATCTATTTAATTCGACTTTTTGACCTTAACTAGAATAAACTAGCGTATACTATTTTTAATTTTTTGACCGAAACTTGCATTTCAAAAACTTCGATAGAATCTAATTTTCAGATGATTTTTCGTATGTACTTCAATCATAACCTTCCCTCGTAACATATTTAAATGATCTCGAACGTTTTGCATCATTTCGAGCAGTCCTCTATTAAATTTGCATTTTTGACCAAACTAGTATAAACTAGTGTATAATATACTATGATTTTTTGACCGAAACTTGCATTTCGAAAAGGTTCATATAATCTAATTTTCAAATGATTTATTGCATGGACTTCCATCATAACCTTCCCTAGTAAAATATGAAAATGAATTGAATATTTTGGTATCATTTCGAGCAGTCCTCGATTTAATTTGATTTTTTGAATGAAACTTATGTAAATTAGTGTATAATATACTATGATTTTTTGACAGAAACTTGCATTTTGATATATTTTATAGAAGCTAATTTTCAGATGAATTTTTACATGGACTTCCATCATAAACCTCCCTTGTAACATATATAAATGATCTGAAAAGTTTCTTATAATTGGAACAATCATCTATTTAATTCGACTTTTTGACCTTAACTAGAATAAACTAGCGTATACTATTTTTAATTTTTTGACCGAAACTTGCATTTCAAAAACTTCGATAGAATCTAATTTTCAGATGATTTTTCGTATGTACTTCAATCATAACCTTCCCTCGTAACATATTTAAATGATCTCGAACGTTTTGCATCATTTCGAGCAGTCCTCTATTAAATTTGCATTTTTGACCAAACTAGTATAAACTAGTGTATAATATACTATGATTTTTTGACCGAAACTTGCATTTCGAAAAGGTTCATATAATCTAATTTTCAAATGATTTATTGCATGGACTTCCATCATAACCTTCCCTAGTAAAATATGAAAATGAATTGAATATTTTGGTATCATTTCGAGCAGTCCTCGATTTAATTTGATTTTTTGAATGAAACTTATGTAAATTAGTGTATAATATACTATGATTTTTTGACAGAAACTTGCATTTGATAAGTTTTATAGAAGCTAATTTTCAGATGAATTTTTACATGGACTTCCATCATAAACCTCCCTTGTAACATATATAAATGATCTGAAAAGTTTCTTATAATTGGAACAATCATCTATTTAATTCGAATTTTTGACCTTAACTAGAATAAACTAGCGTATACTATTTTTGATTTTTTGACCGAAACTTGCATTTCAAAAACTTTGATAGAATCTAATTTTCAGATGATTTTTCGTATGTACTTCAATCATAACCTTCCCTCGTAACATATTTAAATGATCTGGAACGTTTTGCATCATTTCGAGCAATCCTCTATTAAATTTGCATTTTTGACCAAACTAGTATAAACTAGTGTATAATATACTATGATTTTTTGATCGAAACTTGCATTTCGAAAAGGTTCATATAATCTAATTTTCAAATGAATTATTGCATGGACTACCATCATAACCTTCCCTAGTAAAATATGAAAATGAATTGAATATTTTGGTATCATTTCGAGCAGTCCTCGATTTAATTTGATTTTTTGAATGAAACTTATGTAAATTAGTGTATAATATACTATAATTTTTTGACAGAAACTTGTATTTTGATAAGTTTTATAGAAGCTAATTTTCAGATGAATTTTTACATGGACTTCCATCATAAACCTCCCTTGTAACATATTTAAATGATCTGAAAAGTTTCTTATAATTGGAACAATCATCTATTTAATTCGAATTTTTGACCTTAACTAGAATAAACCAGCGTATACTATTTTTGATTTTTTGACCGAAACTTGCATTTCGAAAACTTTGATAGAATCTAATTTTCAGATGATTTTTCGTATGTACTTCAATCATAACCTTCCCTCGTAACATATTTAAATGATCTGGAACGTTTTGCATCATTTCGAGCAATCCTCTATTAAATTTGCATTTTTGGCCAAACTAGTATAAACTAGTGTATAATATACTATGATTTTTTGACCGAAACTTGCATTTCGAAAAGGTTCATATAATCTAATTTTCAAATGATTTATTGCATGGACTTCCATCATAACCTTCCCTAGTAAAATATGAAAATGAATTGAATATTTTGGTATCATTTCGAGCAGTCCTCGATTTAATTTGATTTTTTGAATGAAACTTATGTAAATTAGTGTATAATATACTATGATTTTTTGACAGAAACTTGCATTTTGATATATTTTATAGAAGCTAATTTTCAGATGAATTTTTACATGGACTTCCATCATAAACCTCCCTTGTAACATATATAAATGATCTGAAAAGTTTCTTATAATTGGAACAATCATCTATTTAATTCGACTTTTTGACCTTAACTAGAATAAACTAGCGTATACTATTTTTAATTTTTTGACCGAAACTTGCATTTCAAAAACTTCGATAGATTCTAATTTTCAGATGATTTTTCGTATGTACTTCAATCATAACCTTCCCTCGTAACATATTTAAATGATCTCGAACGTTTTGCATCATTTCGAGCAGTCCTCTATTAAATTTGCATTTTTGACCAAACTAGTATAAACTAGTGTATAATATACTATGATTTTTTGACCGAAACTTGCATTTCGAAAAGGTTCATATAATCTAATTTTCAAATGATTTATTGCATGGACTTCCATCATAACCTTCCCTAGTAAAATATGAAAATGAATTGAATATTTTGGTATCATTTCGAGCAGTCCTCGATTTAATTTGATTTTTTGAATGAAACTTATGTAAATTAGTGTATAATATACTATGATTTTTTGACAGAAACTTGCATTTGATAAGTTTTATAGAAGCTAATTTTCAGATGAATTTTTACATGGACTTCCATCATAAACCTCCCTTGTAACATATATAAATGATCTGAAAAGTTTCTTATAATTGGAACAATCATCTATTTAATTCGAATTTTTGACCTTAACTAGAATAAACTAGCGTATACTATTTTTGATTTTTTGACCGAAACTTGCATTTCAAAAACTTTGATAGATTCTAATTTTCAGATGATTTTTCGTATGTACTTCAATCATAACCTTCCCTCGTAACATATTTAAATGATCTGGAACGTTTTGCATCATTTCGAGCAATCCTCTATTAAATTTGCATTTTTGACCAAACTAGTATAAACTAGTGTATAATATACTATGATTTTTTGATCGAAACTTGCATTTCGAAAAGGTTCATATAATCTAATTTTCAAATGAATTATTGCATGGACTACCATCATAACCTTCCCTAGTAAAATATGAAAATGAATTGAATATTTTGGTATCATTTCGAGCAGTCCTCGATTTAATTTGATTTTTTGAATGAAACTTATGTAAATTAGTGTATAATATACTATAATTTTTTGACAGAAACTTGTATTTTGATAAGTTTTATAGAAGCTAATTTTCAGATGAATTTTTACATGGACTTCCATCATAAACCTCCCTTGTAACATATTTAAATGATCTGAAAAGTTTCTTATAATTGGAACAATCATCTATTTAATTCGAATTTTTGACCTTAACTAGAATAAACCAGCGTATACTATTTTTGATTTTTTGACCGAAACTTGCATTTCGAAAACTTTGATAGAATCTAATTTTCAGATGATTTTTCGTATGTACTTCAATCATAACCTTCCCTCGTAACATATTTAAATGATCTGGAACGTTTTGCATCATTTCGAGCAATCCTCTATTAAATTTGCATTTTTGGCCAAACTAGTATAAACTAGTGTATAATATACTATGATTTTTTGACCGAAACTTGCATTTCGAAAAGGTTCATATAATCTAATTTTCAAATTATTTATTGCATGGACTTCCATCATAACCTTCCCTAGTAAAATATGAAAATGAATTGAATATTTTGGTATCATTTCGAGCAATCCTCGATTTAATTTGATTTTTTGAATGAAACTTATGTAAATTAGTGTATAATATACTATGATTTTTTGACAGAAACTTGCATTTTGATAAGTTTTATAGAAGCTAATTTTCAGATGAATTTTTACATGGACTTCCATCATAAACCTCCCTTGTAACATATATAAATGATCTGAAAAGTTTCTTATAATTGGAACAATCATCTATTTAATTCGAATTTTTGACCTTAACTAGAATAAACTAGCGTATACTATTTTTGATTTTTTGACCGAAACTTGCATTTCAAAAACTTTGATAGAATCTAATTTTCAGATGATTTTTCGTATGTACTTCCATCATAACCTTCCCTCGTAACATATTTAAATGATCAGATACGTTTCGCATCATTTCGAGCAGTCCTCTATTAAATTTGCATTTTTGACCAAACTAGTATAAAGTAGTGTATAATATACTTTGATTTTTTGACCGAAACTTGCATTTCGAAAAGGTTCATATAATCTAATTTTCAAATGATTTATTGCATGGACTTCCATCATAACCTTCCCTAGTAAAATATGAATATGAATTGAAGATTTTGGTATCATTTCGAGCAGTCCTCGATTTAATTTGATTTTTTGAATGAAACTTATGTAAATTAGTGTATAATATACTATGATTTTTTGACAGAAACTTGCATTTTGATATATTTTATAGAAGCTAATTTTCAGATGAATTTTTACATGGACTTCCATCATAAACCTCCCTTGTAACATATATAAATGATCTGAAAAGTTTCTTATAATTGGAACAATCATCTATTTAATTCGACTTTTTCACCTTAACTAGAATAAACTAGCGTATACTATTTTTAATTTTTTGACCGAAACTTGCATTTCAAAAACTTTGATAGAATCTAATTTTCAGATGATTTTTCGTATGTACTTCAATCATAACCTTCCCTCGTAACATATTTAAATGATCTGGAACGTTTTGCATCATTTCGAGCAGTCCTCTATTAAATTTGCATTTTTGACCAAACTAGTATAAACTAGTGTATAATATACTATGATTTTTTGACCGAAACTTGCATTTCGAAAAGGTTCATATAATCTAATTTTCAAATGATTTATTGCATGGACTTCCATCATAACCTTCCCTAGTAAAATATGAAAATGAATTGAATATTTTGGTATCATTTCGAGCAATCCTCGATTTAATTTGATTTTTTGAATGAAACTTATGTAAATTAGTGTATAATATACTATGATTTTTTGACAGAAACTTGCATTTTGATATATTTTATAGAAGCTAATTTTCAGATGAATTTTTACATGGACTTCCATCATAAACCTCCCTTGTAACATATATAAATGATCTGAAAAGTTTCTTATAATTGGAACAATCATCTATTTAATTCGACTTTTTGACCTTAACTAGAATAAACTAGCGTATACTATTTTTAATTTTTTGACCGAAACTTGCATTTCAAAAACTTCGATAGAATCTAATTTTCAGATGATTTTTCGTATGTACTTCAATCATAACCTTCCCTCGTAACATATTTAAATGATCTCGAACGTTTTGCATCATTTCGAGCAGTCCTCTATTAAATTTGCATTTTTGACCAAACTAGTATAAACTAGTGTATAATATACTATGATTTTTTGACCGAAACTTGCATTTCGAAAAGGTTCATATAATCTAATTTTCAAATGATTTATTGCATGGACTTCCATCATAACCTTCCCTAGTAAAATATGAAAATGAATTGAATATTTTGGTATCATTTCGAGCAGTCCTCGATTTAATTTGATTTTTTGAATGAAACTTATGTAAATTAGTGTATAATATACTATGATTTTTTGACAGAAACTTGCATTTTGATATATTTTATAGAAGCTAATTTTCAGATGAATTTTTACATGGACTTCCATCATAAACCTCCCTTGTAACATATATAAATGATCTGAAAAGTTTCTTATAATTGGAACAATCATCTATTTAATTCGACTTTTTGACCTTAACTAGAATAAACTAGCGTATACTATTTTTAATTTTTTGACCGAAACTTGCATTTCAAAAACTTCGATAGAATCTAATTTTCAGATGATTTTTCGTATGTACTTCAATCATAACCTTCCCTCGTAACATATTTAAATGATCTCGAACGTTTTGCATCATTTCGAGCAGTCCTCTATTAAATTTGCATTTTTGACCAAACTAGTATAAACTAGTGTATAATATACTATGATTTTTTGACCGAAACTTGCATTTCGAAAAGGTTCATATAATCTAATTTTCAAATGATTTATTGCATGGACTTCCATCATAACCTTCCCTAGTAAAATATGAAAATGAATTGAATATTTTGGTATCATTTCGAGCAGTCCTCGATTTAATTTGATTTTTTGAATGAAACTTATGTAAATTAGTGTATAATATACTATGATTTTTTGACAGAAACTTGCATTTGATAAGTTTTATAGAAGCTAATTTTCAGATGAATTTTTACATGGACTTCCATCATAAACCTCCCTTGTAACATATATAAATGATCTGAAAAGTTTCTTATAATTGGAACAATCATCTATTTAATTCGAATTTTTGACCTTAACTAGAATAAACTAGCGTATACTATTTTTGATTTTTTGACCGAAACTTGCATTTCAAAAACTTTGATAGAATCTAATTTTCAGATGATTTTTCGTATGTACTTCAATCATAACCTTCCCTCGTAACATATTTAAATGATCTGGAACGTTTTGCATCATTTCGAGCAATCCTCTATTAAATTTGCATTTTTGACCAAACTAGTATAAACTAGTGTATAATATACTATGATTTTTTGATCGAAACTTGCATTTCGAAAAGGTTCATATAATCTAATTTTCAAATGAATTATTGCATGGACTACCATCATAACCTTCCCTAGTAAAATATGAAAATGAATTGAATATTTTGGTATCATTTCGAGCAGTCCTCGATTTAATTTGATTTTTTGAATGAAACTTATGTAAATTAGTGTATAATATACTATAATTTTTTGACAGAAACTTGTATTTTGATAAGTTTTATAGAAGCTAATTTTCAGATGAATTTTTACATGGACTTCCATCATAAACCTCCCTTGTAACATATTTAAATGATCTGAAAAGTTTCTTATAATTGGAACAATCATCTATTTAATTCGAATTTTTGACCTTAACTAGAATAAACCAGCGTATACTATTTTTGATTTTTTGACCGAAACTTGCATTTCGAAAACTTTGATAGAATCTAATTTTCAGATGATTTTTCGTATGTACTTCAATCATAACCTTCCCTCGTAACATATTTAAATGATCTGGAACGTTTTGCATCATTTCGAGCAATCCTCTATTAAATTTGCATTTTTGGCCAAACTAGTATAAACTAGTGTATAATATACTATGATTTTTTGACCGAAACTTGCATTTCGAAAAGGTTCATATAATCTAATTTTCAAATGATTTATTGCATGGACTTCCATCATAACCTTCCCTAGTAAAATATGAAAATGAATTGAATATTTTGGTATCATTTCGAGCAGTCCTCGATTTAATTTGATTTTTTGAATGAAACTTATGTAAATTAGTGTATAATATACTATGATTTTTTGACAGAAACTTGCATTTTGATATATTTTATAGAAGCTAATTTTCAGATGAATTTTTACATGGACTTCCATCATAAACCTCCCTTGTAACATATATAAATGATCTGAAAAGTTTCTTATAATTGGAACAATCATCTATTTAATTCGACTTTTTGACCTTAACTAGAATAAACTAGCGTATACTATTTTTAATTTTTTGACCGAAACTTGCATTTCAAAAACTTCGATAGATTCTAATTTTCAGATGATTTTTCGTATGTACTTCAATCATAACCTTCCCTCGTAACATATTTAAATGATCTCGAACGTTTTGCATCATTTCGAGCAGTCCTCTATTAAATTTGCATTTTTGACCAAACTAGTATAAACTAGTGTATAATATACTATGATTTTTTGACCGAAACTTGCATTTCGAAAAGGTTCATATAATCTAATTTTCAAATGATTTATTGCATGGACTTCCATCATAACCTTCCCTAGTAAAATATGAAAATGAATTGAATATTTTGGTATCATTTCGAGCAGTCCTCGATTTAATTTGATTTTTTGAATGAAACTTATGTAAATTAGTGTATAATATACTATGATTTTTTGACAGAAACTTGCATTTGATAAGTTTTATAGAAGCTAATTTTCAGATGAATTTTTACATGGACTTCCATCATAAACCTCCCTTGTAACATATATAAATGATCTGAAAAGTTTCTTATAATTGGAACAATCATCTATTTAATTCGAATTTTTGACCTTAACTAGAATAAACTAGCGTATACTATTTTTGATTTTTTGACCGAAACTTGCATTTCAAAAACTTTGATAGAATCTAATTTTCAGATGATTTTTCGTATGTACTTCAATCATAACCTTCCCTCGTAACATATTTAAATGATCTGGAACGTTTTGCATCATTTCGAGCAATCCTCTATTAAATTTGCATTTTTGACCAAACTAGTATAAACTAGTGTATAATATACTATGATTTTTTGATCGAAACTTGCATTTCGAAAAGGTTCATATAATCTAATTTTCAAATGAATTATTGCATGGACTACCATCATAACCTTCCCTAGTAAAATATGAAAATGAATTGAATATTTTGGTATCATTTCGAGCAGTCCTCGATTTAATTTGATTTTTTGAATGAAACTTATGTAAATTAGTGTATAATATACTATAATTTTTTGACAGAAACTTGTATTTTGATAAGTTTTATAGAAGCTAATTTTCAGATGAATTTTTACATGGACTTCCATCATAAACCTCCCTTGTAACATATTTAAATGATCTGAAAAGTTTCTTATAATTGGAACAATCATCTATTTAATTCGAATTTTTGACCTTAACTAGAATAAACCAGCGTATACTATTTTTGATTTTTTGACCGAAACTTGCATTTCGAAAACTTTGATAGAATCTAATTTTCAGATGATTTTTCGTATGTACTTCAATCATAACCTTCCCTCGTAACATATTTAAATGATCTGGAACGTTTTGCATCATTTCGAGCAATCCTCTATTAAATTTGCATTTTTGGCCAAACTAGTATAAACTAGTGTATAATATACTATGATTTTTTGACCGAAACTTGCATTTCGAAAAGGTTCATATAATCTAATTTTCAAATGATTTATTGCATGGACTTCCATCATAACCTTCCCTAGTAAAATATGAAAATGAATTGAATATTTTGGTATCATTTCGAGCAGTCCTCGATTTAATTTGATTTTTTGAATGAAACTTATGTAAATTAGTGTATAATATACTATGATTTTTTGACAGAAACTTGCATTTTGATATATTTTATAGAAGCTAATTTTCAGATGAATTTTTACATGGACTTCCATCATAAACCTCCCTTGTAACATATATAAATGATCTGAAAAGTTTCTTATAATTGGAACAATCATCTATTTAATTCGACTTTTTGACCTTAACTAGAATAAACTAGCGTATACTATTTTTAATTCTTTGACCGAAACTTGCATTTCAAAAACTTCGATAGAATCTAATTTTCAGATGATTTTTCGTATGTACTTCAATCATAACCTTCCCTCGTAACATATTTAAATGATCTCGAACGTTTTGCATCATTTCGAGCAGTCCTCTATTAAATTTGCATTTTTGACCAAACTAGTATAAACTAGTGTATAATATACTATGATTTTTTGACCGAAACTTGCATTTCAAAAAGGTTCATATAATCTAATTTTCAAATGATTTATTGCATGGACTTCCATCATAACCTTCCCTAGTAAAATATGAAAATGAATTGAATATTTTGGTATCATTTCGAGCAGTCCTCGATTTAATTTGATTTTTTGAATGAAACTTATGTAAATTAGTGTATAATATACTATGATTTTTTGACAGAAACTTGCATTTGATAAGTTTTATAGAAGCTAATTTTCAGATGAATTTTTACATGGACTTCCATCATAAACCTCCCTTGTAACATATATAAATGATCTGAAAAGTTTCTTATAATTGGAACAATCATCTATTTAATTCGAATTTTTGACCTTAACTAGAATAAACTAGCGTATACTATTTTTGATTTTTTGACCGAAACTTGCATTTCAAAAACTTTGATAGAATCTAATTTTCAGATGATTTTTCGTATGTACTTCAATCATAACCTTCCCTCGTAACATATTTAAATGATCTGGAACGTTTTGCATCATTTCGAGCAATCCTCTATTAAATTTGCATTTTTGACCAAACTAGTATAAACTAGTGTATAATATACTATGATTTTTTGACCGAAACTTGCATTTCGAAAAGGTTCATATAATCTAATTTTCAAATGAATTATTGCATGGACTACCATCATAACCTTCCCTAGTAAAATATGAAAATGAATTGAATATTTTGGTATCATTTCGAGCAGTCCTCGATTTAATTTGATTTTTTGAATGAAACTTATGTAAATTAGTGTATAATATACTATGATTTTTTGACAGAAACTTGCATTTTGATATATTTTATAGAAGCTAATTTTCAGATGAATTTTTACATGGACTTCCATCATAAACCTCCCTTGTAACATATATAAATGATCTGAAAAGTTTCTTATAATTGGAACAATCATCTATTTAATTCGACTTTTTGACCTTAACTAGAATAAACTAGCGTATACTATTTTTAATTTTTTGACCGAAACTTGCATTTCAAAAACTTCGATAGAATCTAATTTTCAGATGATTTTTCGTATGTACTTCAATCATAACCTTCCCTCGTAACATATTTAAATGATCTCGAACGTTTTGCATCATTTCGAGCAGTCCTCTATTAAATTTGCATTTTTGACCAAACTAGTATAAACTAGTGTATAATATACTATGATTTTTTGACCGAAACTTGCATTTCGAAAAGGTTCATATAATCTAATTTTCAAATGATTTATTGCATGGACTTCCATCATAACCTTCCCTAGTATAATATGAAAATGAATTGAATATTTTGGTATCATTTCGAGCAGTCCTCGATTTAATTTGATTTTTTGAATGAAACTTATGTAAATTAGTGTATAATATACTATAATTTTTTGACAGAAACTTGTATTTTGATAAGTTTTATAGAAGCTAATTTTCAGATGAATTTTTACATGGACTTCCATCATAAACCTCCCTTGTAACATATTTAAATGATCTGAAAAGTTTCTTATAATTGGAACAATCATCTATTTAATTCGAATTTTTGACCTTAACTAGAATAAACTAGCGTATACTATTTTTGATTTTTTGACCGAAACTTGCATTTCGAAAACTTTGATAGAATCTAATTTTCAGATGATTTTTCGTATGTACTTCAATCATAACCTTCCCTCGTAACATATTTAAATGATCTGGAACATTTTGCATCATTTCGAGCAATCCTCTATTAAATTTGCATTTTTGGCCAAACTAGTATAAACTAGTGTATAATATACTATGATTTTTTGACCGAAACTTGCATTTCGAAAAGGTTCATATAATCTAATTTTCAAATGATTTATTGCATGGACTTCCATCATAACCTTCCCTAGTAAAATATGAAAATGAATTGAATATTTTGGTATCATTTCGAGCAGTCCTCGATTTAATTTGATTTTTTGAATGAAACTTATGTAAATTAGTGTATAATATACTATGATTTTTTGACAGAAACTTGCATTTGATAAGTTTTATAGAAGCTAATTTTCAGATGAATTTTTACATGGACTTCCATCATAAACCTCCCTTGTAACATATATAAATGATCTGAAAAGTTTCTTATAATTGGAACAATCATCTATTTAATTCGACTTTTTGACCTTAACTAGAATAAACTAGCGTATACTATTTTTAATTTTTTGACCGAAACTTGCATTTCAAAAACTTCGATAGAATCTAATTTTCAGATGATTTTTCGTATGTACTTCAATCATAACCTTCCCTCGTAACATATTTAAATGATCTCGAACGTTTTGCATCATTTCGAGCAGTCCTCTATTAAATTTGCATTTTTGACCAAACTAGTATAAACTAGTGTATAATATACTATGATTTTTTGACCGAAACTTGCATTTCGAAAAGGTTCATATAATCTAATTTTCAAATGATTTATTGCATGGACTTCCATCATAACCTTCCCTAGTAAAATTTGAAAATGAATTGAATATTTTGGTATCATTTCGAGCAGTCCTCGATTTAATTTGATTTTTTGAATGAAACTTATGTAAATTAGTGTATAATATACTATGATTTTTTGACAGAAACTTGCATTTTGATATATTTTATAGAAGCTAATTTTCAGATGAATTTTTACATGGACTTCCATCATAAACCTCCCTTGTAACATATATAAATGATCTGAAAAGTTTCTTATAATTGGAACAATCATCTATTTAATTCGACTTTTTGACCTTAACTAGAATAAACTAGCGTATACTATTTTTAATTCTTTGACCGAAACTTGCATTTCAAAAACTTCGATAGAATCTAATTTTCAGATGATTTTTCGTATGTACTTCAATCATAACCTTCCCTCGTAACATATTTAAATGATCTCGAACGTTTTGCATCATTTCGAGCAGTCCTCTATTAAATTTGCATTTTTGACCAAACTAGTATAAACTAGTGTATAATATACTATGATTTTTTGACCGAAACTTGCATTTCAAAAAGGTTCATATAATCTAATTTTCAAATGATTTATTGCATGGACTTCCATCATAACCTTCCCTAGTAAAATATGAAAATGAATTGAATATTTTGGTATCATTTCGAGCAGTCCTCGATTTAATTTGATTTTTTGAATGAAACTTATGTAAATTAGTGTATAATATACTATGATTTTTTGACAGAAACTTGCATTTGATAAGTTTTATAGAAGCTAATTTTCAGATGAATTTTTACATGGACTTCCATCATAAACCTCCCTTGTAACATATATAAATGATCTGAAAAGTTTCTTATAATTGGAACAATCATCTATTTAATTCGAATTTTTGACCTTAACTAGAATAAACTAGCGTATACTATTTTTGATTTTTTGACCGAAACTTGCATTTCAAAAACTTTGATAGAATCTAATTTTCAGATGATTTTTCGTATGTACTTCAATCATAACCTTCCCTCGTAACATATTTAAATGATCTGGAACGTTTTGCATCATTTCGAGCAATCCTCTATTAAATTTGCATTTTTGACCAAACTAGTATAAACTAGTGTATAATATACTATGATTTTTTGACCGAAACTTGCATTTCGAAAAGGTTCATATAATCTAATTTTCAAATGAATTATTGCATGGACTACCATCATAACCTTCCCTAGTAAAATATGAAAATGAATTGAATATTTTGGTATCATTTCGAGCAGTCCTCGATTTAATTTGATTTTTTGAATGAAACTTATGTAAATTAGTGTATAATATACTATGATTTTTTGACAGAAACTTGCATTTTGATATATTTTATAGAAGCTAATTTTCAGATGAATTTTTACATGGACTTCCATCATAAACCTCCCTTGTAACATATATAAATGATCTGAAAAGTTTCTTATAATTGGAACAATCATCTATTTAATTCGACTTTTTGACCTTAACTAGAATAAACTAGCGTATACTATTTTTAATTTTTTGACCGAAACTTGCATTTCAAAAACTTCGATAGAATCTAATTTTCAGATGATTTTTCGTATGTACTTCAATCATAACCTTCCCTCGTAACATATTTAAATGATCTCGAACGTTTTGCATCATTTCGAGCAGTCCTCTATTAAATTTGCATTTTTGACCAAACTAGTATAAACTAGTGTATAATATACTATGATTTTTTGACCGAAACTTGCATTTCGAAAAGGTTCATATAATCTAATTTTCAAATGATTTATTGCATGGACTTCCATCATAACCTTCCCTAGTAAAATATGAAAATGAATTGAATATTTTGGTATCATTTCGAGCAGTCCTCGATTTAATTTGATTTTTTGAATGAAACTTATGTAAATTAGTGTATAATATACTATAATTTTTTGACAGAAACTTGTATTTTGATAAGTTTTATAGAAGCTAATTTTCAGATGAATTTTTACATGGACTTCCATCATAAACCTCCCTTGTAACATATTTAAATGATCTGAAAAGTTTCTTATAATTGGAACAATCATCTATTTAATTCGAATTTTTGACCTTAACTAGAATAAACTAGCGTATACTATTTTTGATTTTTTGACCGAAACTTGCATTTCGAAAACTTTGATAGAATCTAATTTTCAGATGATTTTTCGTATGTACTTCAATCATAACCTTCCCTCGTAACATATTTAAATGATCTGGAACGTTTTGCATCATTTCGAGCAATCCTCTATTAAATTTGCATTTTTGGCCAAACTAGTATAAACTAGTGTATAATATACTATGATTTTTTGACCGAAACTTGCATTTCGAAAAGGTTCATATAATCTAATTTTCAAATGATTTATTGCATGGACTTCCATCATAACCTTCCCTAGTAAAATATGAAAATGAATTGAATATTTTGGTATCATTTCGAGCAGTCCTCGATTTAATTTGATTTTTTGAATGAAACTTATGTAAATTAGTGTATAATATACTATGATTTTTTGACAGAAACTTGCATTTGATAAGTTTTATAGAAGCTAATTTTCAGATGAATTTTTACATGGACTTCCATCATAAACCTCCCTTGTAACATATATAAATGATCTGAAAAGTTTCTTATAATTGGAACAATCATCTATTTAATTCGACTTTTTGACCTTAACTAGAATAAACTAGCGTATACTATTTTTAATTTTTTGACCGAAACTTGCATTTCAAAAACTTCGATAGAATCTAATTTTCAGATGATTTTTCGTATGTACTTCAATCATAACCTTCCCTCGTAACATATTTAAATGATCTCGAACGTTTTGCATCATTTCGAGCAGTCCTCTATTAAATTTGCATTTTTGACCAAACTAGTATAAACTAGTGTATAATATACTATGATTTTTTGACCGAAACTTGCATTTCGAAAAGGTTCATATAATCTAATTTTCAAATGATTTATTGCATGGACTTCCATCATAACCTTCCCTAGTAAAATATGAAAATGAATTGAATATTTTGGTATCATTTCGAGCAGTCCTCGATTTAATTTGATTTTTTGAATGAAACTTATGTAAATTAGTGTATAATATACTATGATTTTTTGACAGAAACTTGCATTTTGATATATTTTATAGAAGCTAATTTTCAGATGAATTTTTACATGGACTTCCATCATAAACCTCCCTTGTAACATATATAAATGATCTGAAAAGTTTCTTATAATTGGAACAATCATCTATTTAATTCGACTTTTTGACCTTAACTAGAATAAACTAGCGTATACTATTTTTAATTTTTTGACCGAAACTTGCATTTCAAAAACTTCGATAGAATCTAATTTTCAGATGATATTTCGTATGTACTTCAATCATAACCTTCCCTCGTAACATATTTAAATGATCTCGAATGTTTTGCGTCATTTCGAGCAGTCCTCTATTAAATTTGCATTTTTGACCAAACTAGTATAAACTAGTGTATAATATACTATGATTTTTTGACCGAAACTTGCATTTCGAAAAGGTTCATATAATCTAATTTTCAAATGATTTATTGCATGGACTTCCATCATAACCTTCCCTAGTAAAATATGAAAATGAATTGAATATTTTGGTATCATTTCGAGCAGTCCTCGATTTAATTTGATTTTTTGAATGAAACTTATGTAAATTAGTGTATAATATACTATAATTTTTTGACAGAAACTTGTATTTTGATAAGTTTTATAGAAGCTAATTTTCAGATGAATTTTTACATGGACTTCCATCATAAACCTCCCTTGTAACATATTTAAATGATCTGAAAAGTTTCTTATAATTGGAACAATCATCTATTTAATTCGAATTTTTGACCTTAACTAGAATAAACTAGCGTATACTATTTTTGATTTTTTGACCGAAACTTGCATTTCGAAAACTTTGATAGAATCTAATTTTCAGATGATTTTTCGTATGTACTTCAATCATAACCTTCCCTCGTAACATATTTAAATGATCTGGAACGTTTTGCATCATTTCGAGCAATCCTCTATTAAATTTGCATTTTTGGCCAAACTAGTATAAACTAGTGTATAATATACTATGATTTTTTGACCGAAACTTGCATTTCGAAAAGGTTCATATAATCTAATTTTCAAATGATTTATTGCATGGACTTCCATCATAACCTTCCCTAGTAAAATATGAAAATGAATTGAATATTTTGGTATCATTTCGAGCAGTCCTCGATTTAATTTGATTTTTTGAATGAAACTTATGTAAATTAGTGTATAATATACTATGATTTTTTGACAGAAACTTGCATTTTGATATATTTTATAGAAGCTAATTTTCAGATGAATTTTTACATGGACTTCCATCATAAACCTCCCTTGTAACATATATAAATGATCTGAAAAGTTTCTTATAATTGGAACAATCATCTATTTAATTCGACTTTTTGACCTTAACTAGAATAAACTAGCGTATACTATTTTTAATTTTTTGACCGAAACTTGCATTTCAAAAACTTCGATAGAATCTAATTTTCAGATGATATTTCATATGTACTTCAATCATAACCTTCCCTCGTAACATATTTAAATGATCTCGAATGTTTTGCGTCATTTCGAGCAGTCCTCTATTAAATTTGCATTTTTGACCAAACTAGTATAAACTAGTGTATAATATACTATGATTTTTTGACCGAAACTTGCATTTCGAAAAGGTTCATATAATCTAATTTTCAAATGATTTATTGCATGGACTTCCATCATAACCTTCCCTAGTAAAATATGAAAATGAATTGAATATTTTGGTATCATTTCGAGCAGTCCTCGATTTAATTTGATTTTTTGAATGAAACTTATGTAAATTAGTGTATAATATACTATGATTTTTTGACAGAAACTTGCATTTTGATAAGTTTTATAGAAGCTAATTTTCAGATGAATTTTTACATGGACTTCCATCATAAACCTCCCTTGTAACATATATAAATGATCTGAAAAGTTTCTTATAATTGGAACAATCATCTATTTAATTCGAATTTTTGACCTTAACTAGAATAAACTAGCGTATACTATTTTTGATTTTTTGACCGAAACATGCATTTCAAAAACTTTGATAGAATCTAATTTTCAGATGATTTTTCGTATGTACTTCCATCATAACCTTCCCTCGTAACATATTTAAATGATCTGGAACGTTTCGCATCATTTCGAGCAGTCCTCTATTAAATTTGCATTTTTGACCAAACTAGTATAAAGTAGTGTATAATATACTATGATTTTTTGACCGAAACTTGCATTTCGAAAAGGTTCATATAATCTAATTTTCAAATGATTTATTGCATGGACTTCCATCATAACATTCCCTAGTAAAATATGAAAATGAATTGAATATTTTGGTATCATTTCGAGCAGTCCTCGATTTAATTTGATTTTTTGAATGAAACTTATGTAAATTAGTGTATAATATACTATGATTTTTTGACAGAAACTTGCATTTTGATATGTTTTATAGAAGCTAATTTTCAGATGAATTTTTACATGGACTTCCATCATAAACCTCCCTTGTAACATATATAAATGATCTGAAAAGTTTCTTATAATTGGAACAATCATCTATTTAATTCGAATTTTTGACCTTAACTAGAATAAACTAGCGTATACTATTTTTGATTTTTTGACCGAAACTTGCATTTCAAAAACATTGATAGAATCTAATTTTCAGATGATTTTTCGTATGTACTTCAATCATAACCTTCCCTCGTAACATATTTAAATGATTTGGAACGTTTTGCATCATTTCGAGCAGTCCTCTATTAAATTTGCATTTTTGACCAAACTAGTATAAACTAGTGTATAATATACACTGATTTTTTGACCGAAACTTGCATTTCGAAAAGGTTCATATAATCTAATTTTAAAATGATTTATTGCATGGACTTCCATCATAACCTTCCCTAGTAAAATATGAAAATGAATTGAATATTTTGGTATCATTTCGAGCAGTCCTCGATTTAATTTGATTTTTTGAATGAAACTTATGTAAATTAGTTTATAATATACTATGATTTTTTGACAGAAACTTGCATTTTGATATGATTTATAGAAGCTAATTTTCAGATGAATTTTTACATGGACTTCCATCATAAACCTCCCTTGTAACATATTTAAATGATCTGAAAAGTTTCTTATAATTGGAACAATCATCTATTTAATTCGAATTTTTGACCTTAACTAGAATAAACTAGCGTATACTATTTTTGATTTTTTGACCGAAACTTGCATTTCGAAAACTTTGATAGAATCTAATTTCCAGATGATTTTTCGTATGTACTTCAATCATAACCTTCCCTCGTAACATATTTAAATGATCTGGAACGTTTTGCATCATTTCGAGCAATCCTCTATTAAATTTGCATTTTTGGCCAAACTAGTATAAACTAGTGTATAATATACTATGATTTTTTGACCGAAACTTGCATTTCGAAAAGGTTCATATAATCTAATTTTCAAATGATTTATTGCATGGACTTCCATCATAACCTTCCCTAGTAAAATATGAAAATGAATTGAATATTTTGGTATCATTTCGAGCAGTCCTCGATTTAATTTGATTTTTTGAATGAAACTTATGTAAATTAGTGTATAATATACTATGATTTTTTGACAGAAACTTGCATTTTGATATATTTTATAGAAGCTAATTTTCAGATGAATTTTTACATGGACTTTGTCGCTCCCGGGATTTTCATCCTAGTACAAACGCGAAAGTGGCGCGGAAAAGGTTAGAGTGTTTCTCCCGGAAACCAAGGTGTAGCAGCTGAGGAGGATCCCTGATAAGGAAAGAAAGTATTCACTTCTTTGGTAACGATTGATGTAGGATCATTCAGTTCACACGTGGAGTTGGTTCCCATCTGATGCTCTTCCTGACTGCCGAGTGGCGATTGCTGGTGAAGGGATTCGAACTGTAGAGGAAATCCATCTAAAGAACCCTGATTTATTGGACATCCCAAAGAGATGGGATAAACATGACCTTCTGTTTGAAAAGTAGACACACAACTATTTTCCTTTTTCGACATAGCATTCATGATTCCTGTAAACAGCTTTATCTGAGTCTTCATCAAGTTGAATTCTTCTCTCAGCAATTTCTGATCCTGGGACAACGCTCGAATGCCCACTATAAGATGCCCTAGTTGGGCCTTCATCTCAGTCATCTCCGCTCGGAGTTGTTCCATGTCTAAACCTTGACAGTCGTGATTCAAATTAACCATTCTGGAGAGAAACCAGGTCAGGATAAGAATTTGTCTCTGAACACCTGTAAAAAAATGCAAGGATGTATGCAAATGCCATGTTCGGTTATTTCCAGGGAATCCATCTGTTTTGATCCAAGTTTTAATGCAGAAGAAAATCCGACATAATCCAGATATGGGATCCTTAGAAGTAACTGAACATGTATGCTAAAATGCCATGATGTCATGTATGCAACTGGCATGTGGTCAGCGGTCCGACGCTGGCGTGGATCAGATAACCAAGTGTTGGTGAAGATCATGATATCAGTATCTCTGTGCAGAAGTTCCAGAATTCTCAACCAAGTATCATATAGGACCGGATCATATCATTGAGTAACACTGGCAAAAGCGGGTATGTTGGAAGTTTTAGGGTTCCTGCAAACCTGTAAACCCCTCCCAATCTCACGGGTGTGCTACTACGGGTCAACATCACGGACTCTCAAAGCCGAATAGTAATAATACGTTCACCATTTCCGAGAAATGGCTCATGACCAAATCAGGGAATCGGTTCAGCATTATGTACTACTCAGGGAGGCCTCAGTTGAATTCCGGAAAAACAAGCATCCCTCATAAGTTTCCGGCTTCAAGCACTGAAGTCAAGAAACAATAGTACATTCATCCCGAAGGGTACAATACTATTGTCATACGACCAGTTGCTTTAACCAGGTTCCTACAAGAGAACAAGGTCACCCTATGCGATTTCCTAGTGGGCCCTCGGGTGCGAATGGGTTTGCCACGAAATGTGGTCTGCCACTGTCACCACTGGAGAGGGTTGCTTCCACTAAGGTCCTCGATGATCGGTTCCCAGTGTTAACAGCTCAGGTGGGAACATTCTATGGTCTGCCTAGGCAGTATAGAACATATCCCAAGAGAGCCTGATCTGGGTGTGGGACTCGTGAAAACTACACGTGCTCAAGACCACGCAAGCCACACGACTGCCCACTCTAAATCCTATGTGTATACTCAAGCCGGGTATTTGGCTTATCTCACAATAATCCCATCCCGCCAAGGAAAACCAGAACAGCCAGTACAGTATATGCCAGCATATGCGACAGTAAAGTAAAGTGCAGAAAGCTGTAAATAAAGCTGTAAAGGAAAGCGATAAACTGTAAACAAAACAGTAAGGCTAAGCTAAAGCATAATAGCAAATGAATAAGCACCCAAAGAAAACAGAAACAGACAAGCGCTAGGATTGACTCTCAAAGGGGAGATTAGAATTTCTAAAAGTCCCCAGCAGAGTCGCCAGCTGTCGCTCCCGGGATTTTCATCCTAGTACAAACGCGAAAGTGGCGCGGAAAAGGTTAGAGTCGCCAGCCAGACATTTTTATCCCAAAGGAATGGGAAAGGTAATGTTGCACAAACCTGAGGAAGAAGGAAAAGGACGAGGCCTTGCGAACCAAAGATCTGGATACGGGAGTCGGTTACGAATTGGGAAGGTATTAGCACCCCAATCCGTCCGCCGTACCCGACGGGATCCACGCTTAAAAGTCTGTTTTCAAAGGGTGAAATATAATATGCTGTTTAACTGAAAGAATGACTATCTGGAATGAAATGGAAATGAGAAAAGAAATGGAAATGGAAAATGGGAATAAACTGGGAAAATGTAGGGAAAATAAAGATTGTGCTCGAATGGGCCCTACCCCACTGCCTACGTACCTCATCGGGATAAATGAGGATCAGAGACGCCGTAGTTCGTCTATCTAAGGCTTACACTCGTTTGTGGTTTTTAGGATGACATTGCCATAGCTTTAGCTCAGGTGTTACCGGCTCTGACACGAGGGTGTTTACCATATCGCTGTTTGAACTGTCGAGACAAGTCATGAAGAGTATGAGATGAGAAAGAAGACGTGACTTCTTGGTTCGTTGTCTTTTAGAAGAAAATGTTTTGAATTTGTGTTTATTGAATGTACAACACTGAAGACTATGACACAGGAGCGAATACTTTCCAAGATCGCCCCCAATGGAACGTTTGTAAAGCATCCTAGAAGAGTGAAGGAGACCTCCACTAGTCATTTCCCGTGTAGCTTAAGGCTCGTGACGCATTGTACACCTTTCCTTTGTTAATTGTTTTTGATTTTATTTTGAGATGAGAAGAGACTCAAGTTATAAAAGGTAAACATTCTAAGGGAAACTAGACTTACCCTAAATTAGTTGAATTCATGGATAACCTACGGTTAGTGAGGTTTACAATTGAATCTACCTAAGAGATATAAGATTAAACATGCAAGTAACATAAGTCAATAATGAGCAATAGGGTCTTCCTAGGTCATGGTAGGTAAAAACGTATGAAATGTAAACAGGATGGAATAATGGGGTGTGTAGGTCGGTTGCGTGGTGCTATGACACACGACTTATGGTATGAAACATACAAGGTTTGATATTGGTTGAATGGAATGGAACGAAGGTAATCGTGGAACCCTAAAATAATATGAACTTTATTTATTTATTTAAAAGTATACTCGACGTTGGATCGAATACTTTATTTGTTTTTGAAAATTTGGTTTTCTATCGATTCGTTTTATCTTTTCTATTCTACTTATGGAAACTATAAAAGCATACAAGTTCTAAGCTATTACAATCACAAAGTACACAAAGTATAAAACACAATTAAGAAAATATCCAAGTCCATAAGCTAAACCTTGCAAAACACCTTGCACAAAAAAACAAATAGTTAGTAAATGATATGAATCATGAATATGTACAATATGATGGATATGAATTAAAATGACAACAAATATTAAAAGTCATGAAAAAAATATGAAATTAAATTCCTAAGGTCTTCAACCTGATTATATTATTGTGTTAAAAAATCTCTAAAAAAAATTCTTATTTTAACTAAAACAAATGATCACCTAAAACTAACTAAAGTTCAATCACAAATTTACACAAATTATATTACCAAAACAATAGAAAAATTGTCCTAAAAATTCACCAAAAAATATTATAGGTACTTTAACTTGTCTTTTAATAGTAGCAAAAAGAATGGGCAGAAAATATTATGGGAAGTGGCAGAAAGAAAATGGGCAAATTCATGTATCCATAAGAGAATTCAATAGAAAATCAATTAAATAGAAATTCGAAATTAAATTGAAAAATAATTAAATTCAACAAATAAAAATTAAGATCAGTTAAAAAATGGTTTAATATTCTACCATAATTTTTTTTAGAATTTTAATATACTTCTTAATATTTTTTTGGAATTAAGTTTGAAACCACAAAAAAATAGAAATATTAAAAGAAATAAGAAATTGGAGGGGGGTGAGAACAGCAATCCTTCTAATTAAAAAAAACCAATGGGCCTAAAATGGGGTGCGGTTAGTAAAGCCCAGGATTAATGATTTTATTAAACTTTATTAGTGTCTGATCTTAGGTTAATGAGTCATTATATCCTTTTAATTTTCAGCATCAATATTAAAAAAACCTAATGCTATTGATTAACAATATAAATTAAGATTATGAAAATGGGAAAGAACAAAAGAAATAAAAGGGCGGACAACCCAACCACAAACCCTAGCCCCCTTTCGATTTCCTTTCCCCTCACCCTTTCATCTGCTTCACTCAGTCCCTAAGAATGGTGGCGGCGGCGGCCCGAGTTCCTCCGAAAAATATCACCCTAACACGAACACCTCTTCCTTTCCTTCCTCTTAGAATAAACATCAAACCATGAAATTACAAAGGGAAATGAACTCACTTGAATCGATATTTGAATAAGAAGGTCATGGAGACTCAGCTTCCAAATTGCGGTGAAGAACACTTCAACGTCACGCCTTCACCGCGATTCGCCCTATCCTCGGCCTTCAGCTCCCAAAGCCGCAGTGAAGAACACACCGCCGTCATCCGCCGTGGTGGCTCTCCGCCTCAGACTCGCGATTCAAAGTCGCAATTTGCACTTGGTATGTCTTCGTTTCTAATCTCGTCATCTATTTTCTCCTTTTTTGCTGTTCGTTCTTGTACGATCTGTTGTTGCTTTTGTGTATTGATGTTAATTAGTTGATGAATGTAGGGCGTAGTTGTGGTAAAAATGCGGATTGGCGAGGCGATTGAAGAGTTGTGGCGATGATGACACGGATCAAAATAGAAGGTCACAGAGAGAAAGTCCGAAAGTTGATACAGATTGATGAAGGATACATTGTAGAAGAGAGATTCGTGGCTGAAGTCTGAGCCACAGCTTTGACGAAGGTGATTGATGATGATACGATTTTTTTTTTGAGGTAATGGCTTTGACACTGATTCCTTCCACTTGCGAGTCCGAGTTTACGTCGATCTCATTGAAGTTCTTGTCAATTTTGCAGGTAAAGGTGTTTGTTGGAGTCGATCCTTGTTACGGATGAAGAAGCTTGATACAATGATTGAGGTTGGCAGATTAACGGAGGCCTGAGGATGATTGGAGATATTTGAGATATGTCGAAGTTGATGAAGGATGATGTTTGTGTGGATTTTCGGTATGAGCCTAGCCTCTCTCACTTCGTGTAACTCTCTTCTTCTTCCCCTTCTATCCGGATTCTCGGTTCTATTAATTTTTGTAATGATTCTTGATGACAGAAAACCGTTGTTGGTGCTGTGTTCTTGAATTGCAAATTTGGTGAGGATTGAGGCACTGTTATGAAGCTTGAAGATCTTTGTTGCATATTGTTGTCTGCCGAAGCCGAGTCGAGGAAGACAAATTGAGGAAGATCCTGAATGCTCCAGGTATAAAACTCGGATCTTTATTTCTCGATGCTTTTATTCTGCCATTTATTCCCCTTCTCTGGTGTTGATTCATACTACGTTGAACATGTGATGCGGTTCGTTGTTCTTGAGTCTTCTTCTTCGATTCAGATCAGTAAATATGATGAAGAAGCTCTTCTGAATTTGATTTGTTTCTGATTTTCAGGTTGCGGATTGTTGCGGGTTGCAGGTTTGAAGGATGGTGATGCTTTCAAAGATATGAAGGAGATTGAAGGATCGTGATGATGGTTTTGGGGAAGGTTGATGAAGGAGAGATGTGGGATGGAGAATGTTTGGAGAATATGGAAATAGGAGAGATTGATGATGAATTTCCAGCCAACCCGAAGAATGAGTGAAAGAGCAAATATATAGAGATGATGATGAAGCTTCTGGAGATTTTCGGTTAAAAGCTTCTAGATTCAATTGGAAGTTTCTATTAGTTTTTTCTGTTAGAGATTTAGTTAGAATTTGTTAACTTTTTGTTCAACTGATTTTTTGTAACTGGATTTTGGTTCTTGACTTATTACTGGTTATTTACACCTTCTCTCTGAATTTTGTAATTGTTATTCTTTTTTTTTCTTTCTAGTATTTATTATATCAGTTTTTGCTGAAAACTGATTTCTTGTTATCAGTTATCACCATAAGCTTTTTGTTAAATTCTCAAATCAAATCTCCCTGTAACTAAATATTAAGTGCATTAATTTTTCTGTTTTTTCTCTATATTATAATTCTTGATAGCAGAAAATTAAAATGAATTTCTTTTGCTATATTTTCCTTAGAGCTTCTAAAAAAATGGAATTTAGATTTCTTTATATATATATTTTTTTTTTGGTGTAAGGACCATAGCCTAGACAAACTATATGGGCTTTTAAACTTGGGCTAATTAACTTGCCAACTAGAATTTGAATGACTTAAAAAATTTGGTTCATGTTTTTGATAAAAGGTTTTGCGAGTGGTATTAAGAATAATAAACAACAACTTGGATAAAATATGGATTAATGGGTAAATCAAAACTTAAGAAGTTGGTTTAAAACAAGTAAGAAAACGAATTTCATGGACACACAAAAATTTGGATTTGAAATGGGCTTTAAAGAATAATATATGGGCTTTATAGGTTTTATGGTATATATAAGGAGTGGATTAAAATGGATGTTAATGAGTGGTTAATTATGTTATTGGGTTTAAAAGAATGGTATAGAAAACAAACTTTATGAACTCTTGAATTGAATTTAAATGAGTAAATGGAGTTGAAGTAAGTAATATGGTTTGGGAAAAGAGATGGGCTTAAAATTCAGGTATAAGATGTGGGCTCGAGTATTAAGTAATCCAATTGTACACCTTAATACCCTCGATCCTCATGAAACTTTCATTCAAAAGTAAACTGGTATTTTCGATAAATCCTCAACTTCAATCTCAATTCCATACTAACTCGCAACATGCAATAAACAACTGAGAGAACGACAATGTCTTGATTACCATGACCCAATACTTTGCAATTCAATCCATATATTTTCCTTTTATGACTAATGGTCTGTAGACGAATGAAGCATAAGCCAGTAGATGGTAATAAATCAGAGGGCAAATTTTGGGGTGTTACAGCTGCCCCTATTCAATCACTGTAGACGTGAATGGATGATAGTAATTTCTTTCAGACATTTGAAGTATGCAGGGATTGAATACCAGAAACAACCAGAAAATTTGCACTCTATGGCGGAGAACCAGGGAAATAAACTCAACCGAATGTCCTCTACCTGGATATAATTATGATGTGAAGAAAAGTAAACGGGGAATGCCCTTTGAATGATGCCAGAAGGCTACTGGCTTGCCACACTGTGGGTGGACTTGTGATATGATGCCACCCTGAGGATGGACTTTCGCCAATCTGCGGTTGGACTTCAAAATACTTTGCCACACTGCGGGTGGACTTTGGTAATTGCCACGCTGTGGGTGGACTTGAGATATGATGCCACCCTGTGGATGGACTTTCGCCAATCTGCGGTTGGACTTCAAAATACTTTGCCACACTACGGGTGGACTTTAAAGGTTTGCCACACTGCGGGTGGACTTTTGCTCGCTGTGGGAGATTTTTGAAACTTGCCACGCTGCGGGTGGACTTTTTGGAACTTGCCACCCGAAGATGGACTTTGGCCAGTCTGCGGCTGGACTTTTGCTCACTACGGGAGACTTTTGCTCACTACGGGAGACTTTTGCCCACTGCGGGGGACTTTAGAGGTTTGCCACACTGCGGGTGGACTTTTGCTCACTACGGGAGACTTTAGAGATTTGCCACACTGCGGGTGGACTTTTGCTCACTACGGGAGACTTTTGCTCACTACGGGAGACTTTTGCTCACTACGGGAGACTTTTGCTCACTACGGGAGACTTTTGAAACTTGCCACCCGAAGATGGACTTTGGCCAATCTGCGGCTGGACTTTGGAATTCGCCACCCGAAGATGGACTTTGGCCAGTCTACGGCTGGACTTTGAAATCTGCCACCCGAAGATGGACTTTGGCCAGTCTGCGGCTGGACTTTACATATGCTGAATTTGCACGGCATGTTGCCCCATGAAACTGGGGATATTATGTCTTGAGTATTGTTAATGAACTGGTATGAATGTAAAAAGAAATTCCTGACGCGGAAGTAATAAGACTTTGCTAACTCTGTGGGGAAACACAACGATCGCGTATTCGATCCCAAGAAGTCCTGTGGGGATAACATCTCTGTCGGAGAAGAGCGCGAATAATTCATCTGCCCGAATCATCACCTTTGCCAAAAATAAATTGGACTTTTTAGGTTTGAGGGTCGTGCCCGAGGATACCTTGAGGAATATCCACTCTTATGGACCTGCTGGGGAGGAGAATGATTTATCTGAAATCTTCTAGGGGAATAAGAATTGCCTTGGATCTGATGAGGAACCGAGATCAAGGAAACCTTCTGAAAGAAAAAGTGCTAACTTTAGTGAGGACGACTTCCATTTGCTTGTTGGAGATGACAGCACCGAGACACGTCCTGCTGAGGAGGAAAGATTTCAAGTTGTCTCGTGCTGGGGATTAGTTGCTTCGTATGGATTTTACCTCAAGAGGATTTTACAAAAAGACTTGGCGTCTTTAAACTCTTAGGTATCGTAACGACTGCATGAATCAATGTAATAACCTTGCTGAGGAGGTAACCATTGCCAATGTGGATGAGTTTGTATCTGTCAGAATTGTTGAACGAGATAGTTGGCTTGTCACGTGACCACAGTATTCTAAACTCCGGGTAAATGCTTCCGATCGCCTGTCTTCGGGAAAGAATGAACCCTCGTACTATTAGGGTGGCCTGCCCCAGTATGAGTACTTGAATAGTTTTGCTCTTGACTGACTAATCTTCTCTCTTGGAGAGATTTGAATCTCGAGGTGATTTCCCCAGTTTGACTGACATTTGAAGAGATTGCTCCACGTAACTGCCCCGGAAGGTTAGCTCTTACCATGACCAGTTGGGAAAGTCCTTACTCAATGAAGCTTTCTCAGAAAAGTGCACCTCAACGTGACAGTCTTTCAGAAGTTTTAAACTTCTCAACTTGGCAAGCTTAAGCTTCTGGATTGAATTTCCACATGCGAACCATTTATGATGCTCAACAAATGTATGCAAGTGAGAAAATGTTTATTCTTAGAATGAAAATCCTAATTCAACAAACATGTTAGTCTTGAAGTTTTTGAAAATGGATCGTTTAACCTTCGTGAGAGAATCACTGGTTAAGATACGGCCTTATTTTGAATGAGAGTATGTACATGCAATACCAACAAATGTCTTTTAGAACAACTCATAGGAGTCAGGAACGCGGTCTCGTAGTAGTATGCTCTCAAATTAACCCTGTTTCAGTTAGGACTTTTGAGGGTTGTATCGTGGCCTGGTTCACGGTTATAGAAACAAAGGAAAAAGGCTCGAAGTTATTTGTGCCCACCCACTCTTCGTGATGTTCTCCATTCCTACATTCAGCTAGTTTTCACAAGCATTCACCTTTCATAAGGGTTTCGTGTTGATTGAGGAACCATTGTTGCTATCAGTTCAAGCACCAATCAAGTTATTGTTGAGAGTCAGTCACTCCTCTATCTTTCGTGTCTGTGCCACACAACTTTGTTCTCGTTTTGAGGATTTTCCTTGTGTAATCCTTTCCGTCTTTCGCTTTTGCGTTATTTTGCTTATCCCTAACTTTTGCCTGGACTGATTCTTGTGAATCTTTGATTGTGTAGTCCAGCGGGATGCCCTAACTTTTGCCTAAGTCGCTTGTTTTCAAGTTTCGACTTAGCGGGCCTTTCTTTTCTTTTTCTATTTGTACTTTGAACAAGTCGCGTGACATTGTTTGTCTTGATTGCTTCGCGAGGTTTGTGACTGCCTCATTTTTTGGTCGTCGAAGGATAACCATTGTGGTTTTCAATCTTTGGACCTTTTGACTTGGATAACCATTGTGGTTTCGGGTCTTTGGACCTTTTGATTAGCATAGTAGAATGCAACGGATCTTCAAATACACTTCTTTATGAAAGTCTGAACGCTTGGTCTGACTAGCTGACGTCTACCCTGCCCCTGGGTTACATGTGAGGGTTTTTTCATTTGAAAATAAACTCCTACTTCAAGGCTCAAAGGGGTTAGCGAGGGTCTATCTTCCTTATATCTCCAGTGTTTAGGATTTGAAACAATGCCTGTACATCGTCAACAGGGTCTTTCTTGAGAGCACACAATTAGAGATTTTGCGTTTTTGTTTCGTCATTCTCCTTTCATAGAATTTAAGCATGACAATTGGTATTGCGATGTACACATGCAAAATTATAAGGGAATGCGGATGAATCTACTTCAAGAAAAACATGTGAGTTTTATTATTGCTAACATTCAAAAGCAAACAAATTTCATACATGTAGACAAATGTTTAGCATATAAAAGAAACTACAAATGGAAATGCAGTAAAGAAACTGAATATTGCCGTAGTTGAGGAGGCTTGGCTCCGTCTGGATCTGTCAGTCTTGGATACTTTCAGTGATTAATAGCTCTTTCACAGACTTGTAATCTTCAATTTGCAGCCGTATACCTAACCATGGCAGTAATACTTCCTCTTCTAGCTATTCTGACTCTGACGCGAGACATCTGGAGGAAAGAGTGAAGCTGGGGAGTAAAGTTGCCCCGTAAGGTTGCTCGGAAAGACCTGACGATCTTCTGCCTACGTATCTCCATTGACTGATGACCAGTGAAGAATCAGAGCGACGTAGTTCCCCTCAATAGGGATGAAAATGAACAATGAAGAAAGGCAAACACATAAATGCCATCACTGAGAGTATTTGAATACTGCTGGCTCTATTTGCTTCATGAATACCCTGGTGTCCTGGATGTTTAACTTGAAGACTTCAGCTTAACATGGACCATTTGGTAGAATAACCGTGACACTGGTTCCGTCGTGATTAGGCATCAGACTCTGGAGTACCTTTGGATGAGGAGAAAAATTGATTGTCTTGGACTCAATTAGGTCTTGCACCTTGTTCTGAAAAGCCCAACATTTCTCAATACTGTGCCCTTGGGCACCTGAATGGAATGCGCACCTGGAGTTTGGATCGAAATTTGGTGGTAGATTATCAGTAAAAGGAGATCTCATGGTACGAAGCTCAACCAAGTTCAACTTCAGTAGCTCTTGAAGCAATACAGCATATGGACACGGGATAGGATCAAGTCTGCGGTTCCTCGCTCTTGTTCTTTCCTGAAACGGTCTTTGTACCTGTTGTTGTTGACCCTGTGGTCGTGATTGAAAACCTCGTTGTTGACATTGCGTTGGAAGCCTGACATGTCTCTGTACTCTCTTACTCATATTCGGCCGAGGAGTGAATGAAGATTGTTGATGCAACCCCTTTGAAGACTTGGCCTGAGCAATGATTCTAGAAGGAGGAAAATTAACCGTCTCTTTTGTATTCCTGCATGCTGAAGGGGGAGTTAGCTCGTGACACTCAATCAATCCCATCTTGAACAGTTGTGGACATAATTCAGCATAAGACACGGGTATCGGATCAATAACCCTTTCTTGAACCGGTTGATGACGGGTTGCTAGCAACAGAGGAGTTATAGACGAAATCGGTTGAAGTGTTTCTCCCGGAAACCAAGGTGTAGCAGCTGAGGAGGATCCCTGATAAGGAAAGAAAGTATTCACTTCTTTGGTAACGATTGATGTAGGATCATTCAGTTCACACGTGGAGTTGGTTCCCATCTGATGCTCTTCCTGACTGCCGAGTGGCGATTGCTGGTGAAGGGATTCGAACTGTAGAGGAAATCCATCTAAAGAACCCTGATTTATTGGACATCCCAAAGAGATGGGAGAAACATGACCTTCTGTTTGAAAAGTAGACACACAACTATTTTCCTTTTTCGACATAGCATTCATGATTCCTGTAAACAGCTTTATCTGAGTCTTCATCAAGTTGAATTCTTCTCTCAGCAATTTCTGATCCTGGGACAACGCTCGAATGCCCACTATAAGATGCCCTAGTTGGGCCTTCATCTCAGTCATCTCCGCTCGGAGTTGTTCCATGTCTAAACCTTGACAGTCGTGATTCAAATTAACCATTCTGGAGAGAAACCAGGTCAGGATAAGAATTTGTCTCTGAACACCTGTAAAAAAATGCAAGGATGTATGCAAATGCCATGTTCGGTTATTTCCAGGGAATCCATCTGTTTTGATCCAAGTTTTAATGCAGAAGAAAATCCGACATAATCCAGATATGGGATCCTTAGAAGTAACTGAACATGTATGCTAAAATGCCATGATGTCATGTATGCAACTGGCATGTGGTCAGCGGTCCGACGCTGGCGTGGATCAGATAACCAAGTGTTGGTGAAGATCATGATATCAGTATCTCTGTGCAGAAGTTCCAGAATTCTCAACCAAGTATCATATAGGACCGGATCATATCATTGAGTAACACTGGCAAAAGCGGGTATGTTGGAAGTTTTAGGGTTCCTGCAAACCTGTAAACCCCTCCCAATCTCACGGGTGTGCTACTACGGGTCAACATCACGGACTCTCAAAGCCGAATAGCAATAATACGTTCACCATTTCCGAGAAATGGCTCATGACCAAATCAGGGAATCGGTTCAGCATTATGTACTACTCAGGGAGGCCTCAGTTGAATTCCGGAAAAACAAGCATCCCTCATAAGTTTCCGGCTTCAAGCACTGAAGTCAAGAAACAATAGTACATTCATCCCGAAGGGTACAATACTATTGTCATACGACCAGTTGCTTTAACCAGGTTCCTACAAGAGAACAAGGTCACCCTATGCGATTTCCTAGTGGGCCCTCGGGTGCGAATGGGTTTGCCACGAAATGTGGTCTGCCACTGTCACCACTGGAGAGGGTTGCTTCCACTAAGGTCCTCGATGATCGGTTCCCAGTGTTAACAGCTCAGGTGGGAACATTCTATGGTCTGCCTAGGCAGTATAGAACATATCCCAAGAGAGCCTGATCTGGGTGTGGGACTCGTGAAAACTACACGTGCTCAAGACCACGCAAGCCACACGACTGCCCACTCTAAATCCTATGTGTATACTCAAGCCGGGTATTTGGCTTATCTCACAATAATCCCATCCCGCCAAGGAAAACCAGAACAGCCAGTACAGTATATGCCAGCATATGCGACAGTAAAGTAAAGTGCAGAAAGCTGTAAATAAAGCTGTAAAGGAAAGCGATAAACTGTAAACAAAACAGTAAGGCTAAGCTAAAGCATAATAGCAAATGAATAAGCACCCAAAGAAAACAGAAACAGACAAGCGCTAGGATTGACTCTCAAAGGGGAGATTAGAATTTCTAAAAGTCCCCAGCAGAGTCGCCAGCTGTCGCTCCCGGGATTTTCATCCTAGTACAAACGCGAAAGTGGCGCGGAAAAGGTTAGAGTCGCCAGCCAGACATTTTTATCCCAAAGGAATGGGAAAGGTAATGTTGCACAAACCTGAGGAAGAAGGAAAAGGACGAGGCCTTGCGAACCAAAGATCTGGATACGGGAGTCGGTTACGAATTGGGAAGGTATTAGCACCCCAATCTGTCCGCCGTACCCGACGGGATCCACGCTTAAAAGTCTGTTTTCAAAGGGTGAAATATAATATGCTGTTTAACTGAAAGAATGACTATCTGGAATGAAATGGAAATGAGAAAAGAAATGGAAATGGAAAATGGGAATAAACTGGGAAAATGTAGGGAAAATAAAGATTGTGCTCGAATGGGCCCTACCCCACTGCCTACGTACCTCATCGGGATAAATGAGGATCAGAGACGCCGTAGTTCGTCTAACTAAGGCTTACACTCGTTTGTGGTTTTTAGGATGACATTGCCATAGCTTTAGCTCAGGTGTTACCGGCTCTGACACGAGGGTGTTTACCATATCGCTGTTTGAACTGTCGAGACAAGTCATGAAGAGTATGAGATGAGAAAGAAGACGTGACTTCTTGGTTCGTTGTCTTTTAGAAGAAAATGTTTTGAATTTGTGTTTATTGAATGTACAACACTGAAGACTATGACACAGGAGCGAATACTTTCCAAGATCGCCCCCAATGGAACGTTTGTAAAGCATCCTAGAAGAGTGAAGGAGACCTCCACTAGTCATTTCCCGTGTAGCTTAAGGCTCGTGACGCATTGTACACCTTTCCTTTGTTAATTGTTTTTGATTTTATTTTGAGATGAGAAGAGACTCAAGTTATAAAAGGTAAACATTCTAAGGGAAACTAGACTTACCCTAAATTAGTTGAATTCACGGATAACCTACGGTTAGTGAGGTTTACAATTGAATCTACCTAAGAGATATAAGATTAAACATGCAAGTAACATAAGTCAATAATGAGCAATAGGGTCTTCCTAGGTCATGGTAGGTAAAAACGTATGAAATGTAAACAGGATGGAACAATGGGGTGTGTAGGTCGGTTGCGTGGTGCTATGACACACGACTTATGGTATGAAACATACAAGGTTTGATATTGGTTGAATGGAATGGAACGAAGGTAATCGTGGAACCCTAAAATAATATGAACTTTATTTATTTATTTAAAAGTATACTCGACGTTGGATCGAATACTTTATTTGTTTTTGAAAATTTGGTTTTCTATCGATTCGTTTTATCTTTTCTATTCTACTTATGGAAACTATAAAAGCATACAAGTTCTAAGCTATTACAATCACAAAGTACACAAAGTATAAAACACAATTAAGAAAATATCCAAGTCCATAAGCTAAACCTTGCAAAACACCTTGCACAAAAAAACAAATAGTTAGTAAATGATATGAATCATGAATATGTACAATATGATGGATATGAATTAAAATGACAACAAATATTAAAAGTCATGAAAAAAATATGAAATTAAATTCCTAAGGTCTTCAACCTGATTATATTATTGTGTTAAAAAATCTCTAAAAAAAATTCTTATTTTAACTAAAACAAATGATCACCTAAAACTAACTAAAGTTCAATCACAAATTTACACAAATTATATTACCAAAACAATAGAAAAATTGTCCTAAAAATTCACCAAAAAATATTATAGGTACTTTAACTTGTCTTTTAATAGTAGCAAAAAGAATGGGCAGAAAATATTATGGGAAGTGGCAGAAAGAAAATGGGCAAATTCATGTATCCATAAGAGAATTCAATAGAAAATCAATTAAATAGAAATTCAAAATTAAATTGAAAAATAATTAAATTCAACAAATAAAAATTAAGATCAGTTAAAAAATAGTTTAATATTCTACCATAATTTTTTTTAGAATTTTAATATACTTTTTAATATTTTTTTGGAATTAAGTTTGAAACCACAAAAAAATAGAAATATTAAAAGAAATAAGAAATTGGAGGGGGGTGAGAACAACAATCCTTCTAATTAAAAAAAACCAATGGGCCTAAAATGGGGTACGGTTAGTAAAGCCCAGGATTAATGATTTTATTAAACTTTATTAGTGTCTGATCTTAGGTTAATGATTCATTATATCCTTTTAATTTTCAGCATCAATATTAAAAAAACCTAATGCTATTGATTAACAATATAAATTAAGATTATCAAAATGGGAAAGAACAAAAGAAATAAAAGGGCGGACAACCCAACCACAAACCCTAGCCCCCTTTCGATTTCCTTTCCCCTCACCCTTTCATCTACTTCACTCAGTCCCTAAGAATGGTGGCGGCGGCGGCCCGAGTTCCTCCGAAAAATATCACCCTAACACGAACACCTCTTCCTTTCCTTCCTCTTAGAATAAACATCAAACCATGAAATTACAAAGGGAAATGAACTCACTTGAATCGATATTTGAATAAGAAGGTCATGGAGACTCAGCTTCCAAATTGCGGTGAAGAACACTTCAACGTCACGCCTTCACCGCGATTCGCCCTATCCTCGGCCTTCAACTCCCAAAGCCGCAGTGAAGAACACACCGCCGTCATCCGCCGTGGTGGCTCTCCGCCTCAGACTCGCGATTCAAAGTCGCAATTTGCACTTGGTATGTCTTCGTTTCTAATCTCGTCATCTATTTTCTCCCTTTTTGCTGTTCGTTCTTGTACGATCTGTTGTTGCTTTTGTGTATTGATGTTAATCAGTTGATGAATGTAGGGCGTAGTTGTGGTAAAAATGCGGATTGGTGAGGCGATTGAAGAGTTGTGGCGATGATGACACAGATCAAAATAGAAGGTCACAGAGAGAAAGTCCGAAAGTTGATACAGATTGATGAAGGATACATTGTAGAAGAGAGATTCGTGGCTGAAGTCTGAGCCACAGCTTTGACGAAGGTGATTGATGATGATACGATTTTTTTTTTTTGAGGTAATGGCTTTGACACTGATTCCTTCCACTTGCGAGTCCGAGTTTACGTCGATCTCATTGAAGTTCTTGTCAATTTTGCAGGTAAAGGTGTTTGTTGGAGTCGATCCTTGTTACGGATGAAGAAGCTTGATACAATGATTGAGGTTGGCAGATTAACGGAGGCCTGAGGATGATTGGAGATATTTGAGATATGTCGAAGTTGATGAAGGATGATGTTTGTGTGGATTTTCGGTATGAGCCTAGCCTCTCTCACTTCGTGTAACTCTCTTCTTCTTCCCCTTCTATCCGGATTCTCGGTTCTATTAATTTTTGTAATGATTCTTGATGACAGAAAACCGTTGTTGGTGCTGTGTTCTTGAATTGCAAATTTGGTGAGGATTGAGGCACTGTTATGAAGCTTGAAGATCTTTGTTGCATATTGTTGTCTGCCGAAGCCGAGTCGAGGAAGACAAATTGAGGAAGATCCTGAATGCTCCAGGTATAAAACTCGGATCTTTATTTCTCGATGCTTTTATTCTGCCATTTATTCCCCTTCTCTGGTGTTGATTCATACTACGTTGAACATGTGATGCGGTTCGTTGTTCTTGAGTCTTCTTCTTCGATTCAGATCAGTAAATATGATGAAGAAGCTCTTCTGAATTTGATTTGTTTCTGATTTTCAGGTTGCGGATTGTTGCGGGTTGCAGGTTTGAAGGATGGTGATGCTTTCAAAGATATGAAGGAGATTGAAGGATCGTGATGATGGTTTTGGGGAAGGTTGATGAAGGAGAGATGTGGGATGGAGAATGTTTGGAGAATATGGAAATAGGAGAGATTGATGATGAATTTCCAGCCAACCCGAAGAATGAGTGAAAGAGCAAATATATAGAGATGATGATGAAGCTTCTGGAGATTTTCGGTTAAAAGCTTCTAGATTCAATTGGAAGTTTCTATTAGTTTTTTCTGTTAGAGATTTAGTTAGAATTTGTTAACTTTTTGTTCAACTGATTTTTTGTAACTGGATTTTGGTTCTTGACTTATTACTGGTTATTTACACCTTCTCTCTGAATTTTGTAATTGTTATTCTTTTTTTTTCTTTCTAGTATTTATTATATCAGTTTTTGCTGAAAACTGATTTCTTGTTATCAGTTATCACCATAAGCTTTTTGTTAAATTCTCAAATCAAATCTCCCTGTAACTAAATATTAAGTGCATTAATTTTTCTGTTTTTTCTCTATATTATAATTCTTGATAGCAGAAAATTAAAATGAATTTCTTTTGCTATATTTTCCTTAGAGCTTCTAAAAAAATGGAATTTAGATTTCTTTATATATATATTTTTTTTTTGGTGTAAGGACCATAGCCTAGACAAACTATATGGGCTTTTAAACTTGGGCTAATTAACTTGCCAACTAGAATTTGAATGACTTAAAAAATTTGGTTCATGTTTTTGATAAAAGGTTTTGCGAGTGGTATTAAGAATAATAAACAACAACTTGGATAAAATATGGATTAATGGGTAAATCAAAACTTAAGAAGTTGGTTTAAAACAAGTAAGAAAACGAATTTCATGGACACACAAAAATTTGGATTTGAAATGGGCTTTAAAGAATAATATATGGGCTTTATAGGTTTTATGGTATATATAAGGAGTGGATTAAAATGGATGTTAATGAGTGGTTAATTATGTTATTGGGTTTAAAAGAATGGTATAGAAAACAAACTTTATGAACTCTTGAATTGAATTTAAATGAGTAAATGGAGTTGAAGTAAGTAATATGGTTTGGGAAAAGAGATGGGCTTAAAATTCAGGTATAAGATGTGGGCTCGAGTATTAAGTAATCCAATTGTACACCTTAATACCCTCGATCCTCATGAAACTTTCATTCAAAAGTAAACTGGTATTTTCGATAAATCCTCAACTTCAATCTCAATTCCATACTAACTCGCAACATGCAATAAACAACTGAGAGAACGACAATGTCTTGATTACCATGACCCAATACTTTGCAATTCAATCCATATATTTTCCTTTTATGACTAATGGTCTGTAGACGAATGAAGCATAAGCCAGTAGATGGTAATAAATCAGAGGGCAAATTTTTGGGTGTTACAGACTTCCATCATAAACCTCCCTTGTAACATATATAAATGATCTGAAAAGTTTCTTATAATTGGAACAATCATCTATTTAATTCGACTTTTTGACCTTAACTAGAATAAACTAGCGTATACTATTTTTAATTTTTTGACCGAAACTTGCATTTCAAAAACTTCGATAGAATCTAATTTTCAGATGATATTTCGTATGTACTTCAATCATAACCTTCCCTCGTAACATATTTAAATGATCTCGAACGTTTTGCATCATTTCGAGCAGTCCTCTATTAAATTTGCATTTTTGACCAAACTAGTATAAACTAGTGTATAATATACTATGATTTTTTGACCGAAACTTGCATTTCGAAAAGGTTCATATAATCTAATTTTCAAATGATTTATTGCATGGACTTCCATCATAACCTTCCCTAGTAAAATATGAAAATGAATTGAATATTTTGGTATCATTTCGAGCAGTCCTCGATTTAATTTGATTTTTTGAATGAAACTTATGTAAATTAGGGTATAATATACTATGATTTTTTGACAGAAACTTGCATTTTGATAAGTTTTATAGAAGCTAATTTTCAGATGAATTTTTACATGGACTTCCATCATAAACCTCCCTTGTAACATATATAAATGATCTAAAAAGTTTCTTATAATTGGAACAATCATCTATTTAATTCGAATTGTTGACCTTAACTAGAATAAACTAGCGTATACTATTTTTGATTTTTTGACCGAAACTTGCATTTCAAAAACATTGATAGAATCTAATTTTCAGATGATTTTTCGTATGTACTTCCATCATAACCTTCCCTCGTAACATATTTAAATGATCTGGAACGTTTCGCATCATTTCGAGCAGTCCTCTATTAAATTTGCATTTTTGACCAAACTAGTATAAAGTAGTGTATAATATACTATGATTTTTTGACCGAAACTTGCATTTCGAAAAGGTTCATATAATCTAATTTTCAAATGATTTATTGCATGGACTTCCATCATAACATTCCCTAGTAAAATATGAAAATGAATTGAATATTTTGGTATCATTTCGAGCAGTCCTCAATTTAATTTGATTTTTTGAATGAAACTTATGTAAATTAGTGTATAATATACTATGATTTTTTGACAGAAACTTGCATTTTGATATGTTTTATAGAAGCTAATTTTCAGATGAATTTTTACATGGACTTCCATCATAAACCTCCCTTGTAACATATATAAATGATCTGAAAAGTTTCTTATAATTGGAACAATCATCTATTTAATTCGAATTTTTGACCTTAACTAGAATAAACTAGCGTATACTATTTTTGATTTTTTGACCGAAACTTGCATTTCAAAAACTTTGATAGAATCTAATTTTCAGATGATTTTTCGTATGTACTTCAATCATAACCTTCCCTCGTAACATATTTAAATGATTTGGAACGTTTTGCATCATTTCGAGCAGTCCTCTATTAAATTTGCATTTTTGACCAAACTAGTATAAACTAGTGTATAATATACACTGATTTTTTGACCGAAACTTGCATTTCGAAAAGGTTCATATAATCTAATTTTAAAATGATTTATTGCATGGACTTCCATCATAACCTTCCCTAGTAAAATATGAAAATGAATTGAATATTTTGGTATCATTTCGAGTAGTCCTCGATTTAATTTGATTTTTTGAATGAAACTTATGTAAATTAGTGTATAATATACTATGATTTTTTGACAGAAACTTGCATTTTGATATGTTTTATAGAAGCTAATTTTCAGATGAATTTTTACATGGACTTCCATCATAAACCTCCCTTGTAACATATTTAAATGATCTGAAAAGTTTCTTATAATTGGAACAATCATCTATTTGATTCGAATTTTTGACCTTAACTAGAATAAACTAGCGTATACTATTTTTGATTTTTTGACCGAAACTTGCATTTCAAAAACTTCGATAGAATCTAATTTTCAGATGATTTTTCTTATGTACTTCAATCATAACCTTCCCTCGTAACATATTTAAATGATCTGGAACGTTTTGCATCATTTCGAGCAGTTCTCTATTAAATTTGCATTTTTGACCAAACTAGTATAAACTAGTGTATAATATACATCATTTTTTGACCGAAACTTGCATTTCGAAAAGGTTCATATAATCTAATTTTCAAATGATTTATTGCATGGACTTCCATCATAACCTTCCCTAGTAAAATATGAAAATGAATTGAATATTTTGGTATCATTTCGAGTAGTCCTCGATTTAATTTGATTTTTTGAATGAAACTTATGTAAATTAGTGTATAATATACTATAATTTTTTGACAGAAACTTGTATTTTGATAAGTTTTATAGAAGCTAATTTTCAGATGAATTTTTACATGGACTTCCATCATAAACCTCCCTTGTAACATATATAAATGATCTGAAAAGTTTCTTATAATTGGAACAATCATCTATTTAATTCGACTTTTTGACCTTAACTAGAATAAACTAGCGTATACTATTTTTGATTTTTTGACCGAAACTTGCATTTCAAAAACTTCGATAGAATCTAATTTTCAGATGATATTTCGTATGTATTTCCATCATAACCTTCCCTCGTAACATATTTAAATGATCTCGAACGTTTTGCATCATTTCGAGCAGTCCTCTATTAAATTTGCATTTTTGACCAAACTAGTATAAACTAGTGTATAATATACTATGATTTTTTGACCGAAACTTGCATTTCGAAAAGGTTCATATAATCTAATTTTCAAATGATTTATTGCATGGACTTCCATCATAACATTCCCTAGTAAAATATGAAAATGAATTGAATATTTTGGTATCATTTCGAGCAGTCCTCGATTTAATTTGATTTTTTGAATGAAACTTATGTAAATTAGTGTATAATATACTATGATTTTTTGACAGAAACTTGCATTTTGATATGTTTTATAGAAGCTAATTTTCAGATGAATTTTTACATGGACTTCCATCATAAACCTCCCTTGTAACATATATAAATGATCTGAAAAGTTTCTTATAATTGGAACAATCATCTATTTAATTCGAATTTTTGACCTTAACTAGAATAAACTAGCGTATACTATTTTTGATTTTTTGACCGAAACTTGCATTTCAAAAACTTTGATAGAATCTAATTTTCAGATGATTTTTCGTATGTACTTCAATCATAACCTTCCCTCGTAACATATTTAAATGATTTGGAACGTTTTGCATCATTTCGAGCAGTCCTCTATTAAATTTGCATTTTTGACCAAACTAGTATAAACTAGTGTATAATATACACTGATTTTTTGACCGAAACTTGCATTTCGAAAAGGTTCATATAATCTAATTTTAAAATGATTTATTGCATGGACTTCCATCATAACCTTCCCTAGTAAAATATGAAAATGAATTGAATATTTTGGTATCATTTCGAGTAGTCCTCGATTTAATTTGATTTTTTGAATGAAACTTATGTAAATTAGTGTATAATATACTATGATTTTTTGACAGAAACTTGCATTTTGATATGTTTTATAGAAGCTAATTTTCAGATGAATTTTTACATGGACTTCCATCATAAACCTCCCTTGTAACATATTTAAATGATCTGAAAAGTTTCTTATAATTGGAACAATCATCTATTTGATTCGAATTTTTGACCTTAACTAGAATAAACTAGCGTATACTATTTTTGATTTTTTGACCGAAACTTGCATTTCAAAAACTTCGATAGAATCTAATTTTCAGATGATTTTTCTTATGTACTTCAATCATAACCTTCCCTCGTAACATATTTAAATGATCTGGAACGTTTTGCATCATTTCGAGCAGTTCTCTATTAAATTTGCATTTTTGACCAAACTAGTATAAACTAGTGTATAATATACATCATTTTTTGACCGAAACTTGCATTTCGAAAAGGTTCATATAATCTAATTTTCAAATGATTTATTGCATGGACTTCCATCATAACCTTCCCTAGTAAAATATGAAAATGAATTGAATATTTTGGTATCATTTCGAGTAGTCCTCGATTTAATTTGATTTTTTGAATGAAACTTATGTAAATTAGTGTATAATATACTATAATTTTTTGACAGAAACTTGTATTTTGATAAGTTTTATAGAAGCTAATTTTCAGATGAATTTTTACATGGACTTCCATCATAAACCTCCCTTGTAACATATATAAATGATCTGAAAAGTTTCTTATAATTGGAACAATCATCTATTTAATTCGACTTTTTGACCTTAACTAGAATAAACTAGCGTATACTATTTTTGATTTTTTGACCGAAACTTGCATTTCAAAAACTTCGATAGAATCTAATTTTCAGATGATATTTCGTATGTACTTCCATCATAACCTTCCCTCGTAACATATTTAAATGATCTCGAACGTTTTGCATCATTTCGAGCAGTCCTATATTAAATTTGCATTTTTGACCAAACTAGTATAAACTAGTGTATAATATACTATGATTTTTTGACCGAAACTTGCATTTCGAAAAGGTTCATATAATCTAATTTTCAAATGATTTATTGCATGGACTTCCATCATAACCTTCCCTAGTAAAATATGAAAATGAATTGAATATTTTGGTATCATTTCGAGCAGTCCTCGATTTAATTTGATTTTTTGAATGAAACTTATGTAAATTAGTGTATAATATACTATGATTTTTTGACAGAAACTTGCATTTTGATAAGTTTTATAGAAGCTAATTTTCAGATGAATTTTTACATGGACTTCCATCATAAACCTCCCTTGTAACATATATAAATGATCTAAAAAGTTTCTTATAATTGGAACAATCATCTATTTAATTCGAATTTTTGACCTTAACTAGAATAAACTAGCGTATACTATTTTTGATTTTTTGACCGAAACTTGCATTTCAAAAACTTTGATAGAATCTAATTTTCAGATGATTTTTCGTATGTACTTCCATCATAACCTTCCCTCGTAACATATTTAAATGATCTGGAACGTTTCGCATCATTTCGAGCAGTCCTCTATTAAATTTGCATTTTTGACCAAACTAGTATAAACTAGTGTATAATATACTATGATTTTTTGACCGAAACTTGCATTTCGAAAAGGTTCATATAATCTAATTTTCAAATGATTTATTGCATGGACTTCCATCATAACATTCCCTAGTAAAATATGAAAATGAATTGAATATTTTGGTATCATTTCGAGCAGTCCTCGATTTAATTTGATTTTTTGAATGAAACTTATGTAAATTAGTGTATAATATACTATGATTTTTTGACAGAAACTTGCATTTTGATATGTTTTATAGAAGCTAATTTTCAGATGAATTTTTACATGGACTTCCATCATAAACCTCCCTTGTAACATATATAAATGATCTGAAAAGTTTCTTATAATTGGAACAATCATCTATTTAATTCGAATTTTTGACCTTAACTAGAATAAACTAGCGTATACTATTTTTGATTTTTTGACCGAAACTTGCATTTCAAAAACTTTGATAGAATTTAATTTTCAGATGATTTTTCGTATGTACTTCAATCATAACCTTCCCTCGTAACATATTTAAATGATTTGGAACGTTTTGCATCATTTCGAGCAATCCTCTATTAAATTTGCATTTTTGACCAAACTAGTATAAACTAGTGTATAATATACACTGATTTTTTGACCGAAACTTGCATTTCGAAAAGGTTCATATAATCTAATTTTCAAATGATTTATTGCATGGACTTCCATCATAACCTTCCCTAGTAAAATATGAAAATGAATTGAATATTTTGGTATCATTTCGAGCAGTCCTCGATTTAATTTGATTTTTTGAATGAAACTTATGTAAATTAGTGTATAATATACTATGATTTTTTGACAGAAACTTGCATTTTGATATGTTTTATAGAAGCTAATTTTCAGATGAATTTTTACATGGACTTCCATCATAAACCTCCCTTGTAACATATTTAAATGATCTGAAAAGTTTCTTATAATTGGAACAATCATCTATTTGATTCGAATTTTTGACCTTAACTAGAATAAACTAGCGTATACTATTTTTGATTTTTTGACCGAAACTTGCATTTCAAAAACTTCGATAGAATCTAATTTTCAGATGATTTTTCTTATGTACTTCAATCATAACCTTCCCTCGTAACATATTTAAATGATCTGGAACGTTTTGCATCATTTCGAGCAGTTCTCTATTAAATTTGCATTTTTGACCAAACTAGTATAAACTAGTGTATAATATACATCATTTTTTGACCGAAACTTGCATTTCGAAAAGGTTCATATAATCTAGTTTTCAAATGATTTATTGCATGGACTTCCATCATAACCTTCCCTAGTAAAATATGAAAATGAATTGAATATTTTGGTATCATTTCGAGCAGTCCTCGATTTAATTTGATTTTTTGAATGAAACTTATGTAAATTAGTGTATAATATACTATAATTTTTTGACAGAAACTTGTATTTTGATAAGTTTTATAGAAGCTAATTTTCAGATGAATTTTTACATGGACTTCCATCATAAACCTCCCTTGTAACATATTTAAATGATCTGAAAAGTTTCTTATAATTGGAACAATCATCTATTTAATTCGAATTTTTGACCTTAACTAGAATAAACTAGCGTATACTATCTTTGATTTTTTGACCGAAACTTGCATTTCGAAAACTTTGATAGAATCTAATTTTCAGATGATTTTTCGTATGTACTTCAATCATAACCTTCCCTCGTAACATATTTAAATGATCTGGAACGTTTTGCATCATTTCGAGCAATCCTCTATTAAATTTGCATTTTTGACCAAACTAGTATAAACTAGTGTATAATATACTATGATTTTTTGACCGAAACTTGCATTTCGAAAAGGTTCATATAATCTAATTTTCAAATGATTTATTGCATGGACTTCCATCATAACCTTCCCTAGTAAAATATGAAAATGAATTGAATATTTTGGTATCATTTCGAGCAGTCCTCGATTTAATTTGATTTTTTGAATGAAACTTATGTAAATTAGTGTATAATATACTATGATTTTTTGACAGAAACTTGCATTTTGATATGTTTTATAGAAGCTAATTTTCAGATGAATTTTTACATGGACTTCCATCATAAACCTCCCTTGTAACATATATAAATGATCTGAAAAGTTTCTTATAATTGGAACAATCATCTATTTAATTCGAATTTTTGACCTTAACTAGAATAAACTAGCGTATACTATTTTTGATTTTTTGACCGAAACTTGCATTTCAAAAACTTTGATAGAATCTAATTTTCAGATGATTTTTCTTATGTACTTCAATCATAACCTTCCCTCGTAACATATTTAAATGATCTGGAACGTTTTGCATCATTTCGAGCAGTCCTCTATTAAATTTGCATTTTTGACCAAACTAGTATAAACTAGTGTATAATATACACTGATTTTTTGACCGAAACTTGCATTTCGAAAAGGTTCATATAATCTAATTTTCAAATGATTTATTGCATGGACTTCCATCATAACCTTCCCTAGTAAAATATGAAAATGAATTGAATATTTTGGTATCATTTCGAGCAGTCCTCGATTTAATTTGATTTTTTGAATGAAACTTATGTAAATTAGTGTATAATATACTATGATTTTTTGACAGAAACTTGCATTTTGATATGTTTTATAGAAGCTAATTTTCAGATGAATTTTTACATGGACTTCCATCATAAACCTCCCTTGTAACATATTTAAATGATCTGAAAAGTTTCTAAAAATTGGAACAATCATCTATTTGATTCGAATTTTTGACCTTAACTAGAATAAACTAGCGTATACTATTTTTGATTTTTTGACCGAAACTTGCATTTCAAAAACTTTGATAGAAGCTAATTTTCAGATGATTTTTCTTATGTACTTCAATCATAACCTTCCCTCGTAACATATTTAAATGATATGGAACGTTTTGCATCATTTCGAGCAGTCCTCTATTAAATTTGCATTTTTGACCAAACTAGTATAAACTAGTTTATAATATACTATGATTTTTTGACCGAAACTTGCATTTCGAAAAGGTTCATATAATCTAATTTTCAAATGATTTATTGCATGGACTTCCATCATAACCTTCCCTAGTAAAATATGAAAATGAATTGAATATTTTGGTATCATTTCGAGCAGTCCTCGATTTAATTTGATTTTTTGAATGAAACTTATGTAAATTAGTGTATAATATACTATAATTTTTTGACAGAAACTTGTATTTTGATAAGTTTTATAGAAGCTAATTTTCAGATGAATTTTTACATGGACTTCCATCATAAACCTCCCTTGTAACATATTTAAATGATCTGAAAAGTTTCTTATAATTGGAACAATCATCTATTTAATTCGAATTTTTGACCTTAACTAGATTAAACTAGCGTATACTATTTTTGATTTTTTGACCGAAACTTGCATTTCGAAAACTTTGATAGAATCTAATTTTCAGATGATTTTTCGTATGTACTTCAATCATAACCTTCCCTCGTAACATATTTAAATGATCTGGAACGTTTTGCATCATTTCGAGCAATCCTCTATTAAATTTGCATTTTTGACCAAACTAGTATAAACTAGTGTATAATATACACTGATTTTTTGACCGAAACTTGCATTTCGAAAAGGTTCATATAATCTAATTTTCAAATGATTTATTGCATGGACTTCCATCATAACCTTCCCTAGTAAAATATGAAAATGAATTGAATATTTTGGTATCATTTCGAGCAGTCCTCGATTTAATTTGATTTTTTGAATGAAACTTATGTAAATTAGTGTATAATATACTATGATTTTTTGACAGAAACTTGCATTTTGATATGTTTTATAGAAGCTAATTTTCAGATGAATTTTTACATGGACTTCCATCATAAACCTCCCTTGTAACATATTTAAATGATCTGAAAAGTTTCTTATAATTGGAACAATCATCTATTTGATTCGAATTTTTGACCTTAACTAGAATAAACTAGCGTATACTATTTTTGATTTTTTGACCGAAACTTGCATTTCAAAAACTTTGATAGAAGCTAATTTTCAGATGATTTTTCTTATGTACTTCAATCATAACCTTCCCTCGTAACATATTTAAATGATATGGAACGTTTTGCATCATTTCGAGCAGTCCTCTATTAAATTTGCATTTTTGACCAAACTAGTATAAACTAGTGTATAATATACTATGATTTTTTGACCGAAACTTGCATTTCGAAAAGGTTCATATAATATAGTTTTCAAATGATTTATTGCATGGACTTCCATCATAACCTTCCCTAGTAAAATATGAAAATGAATTGAATATTTTGGTATCATTTCGAGCAGTCCTCGATTTAATTTGATTTTTCGAATGAAACTTATGTAAATTAGTGTATAATATACTATAATTTTTTGACAGAAACTTGTATTTTGATAAGTTTTATAGAAGCTAATTTTCAGATGAATTTTTACATGGACTTCCATCATAAACCTCCCTTGTAACATATTTAAATGATCTGAAAAGTTTCTTATAATTGGAACAATCATCTATTTAATTCGAATTTTTGACCTTAACTAGAATAAACTAGCGTATACTATTTTTGATTTTTTGACCGAAACTTGCATTTCGAAAACTTTGATAGAATCTAATTTTCAGATGATTTTTCGTATGTACTTCAATCATAACCTTCCCTCGTAACATATTTAAATGATCTGGAACGTTTTGCATCATTTCGAGCAATCCTCTATTAAATTTGCATTTTTGACCAAACTAGTATAAACTAGTGTATAATATACTATGATTTTTTGACCGAAACTTGCATTTCGAAAAGGTTCATATAATCTAATTTTCAAATGATTTATTGCATGGACTTCCATCATAACCTTCCCTAGTAAAATATGAAAATGAATTGAATATTTTGGTATCATTTCGAGCAGTCCTCGATTTAATTTGATTTTTTGAATGAAACTTATGTAAATTAGTGTATAATATACTATGATTTTTTGACAGAAACTTGCATTTTGATATGTTTTATAGAAGCTAATTTTCAGATGAATTTTTACATGGACTTCCATCATAAACCTCCCTTGTAACATATATAAATGATCTGAAAAGTTTCTTATAATTGGAACAATCATCTATTTAATTCGAATTTTTGACCTTAACTAGAATAAACTAGCGTATACTATTTTTGATTTTTTGACCGAAACTTGCATTTCAAAAACTTTGATAGAATTTAATTTTCAGATGATTTTTCGTATGTACTTCAATCATAACCTTCCCTCGTAACATATTTAAATGATTTGGAACGTTTTGCATCATTTCGAGCAGTCCTCTATTAAATTTGCATTTTTGACCAAACTAGTATAAACTAGTGTATAATATACACTGATTTTTTGACCGAAACTTGCATTTCGAAAAGGTTCATATAATCTAATTTTCAAATGATTTATTGCATGGACTTCCATCATAACCTTCCCTAGTAAAATATGAAAATGAATTGAATATTTTGGTATCATTTCGAGCAGTCCTCGATTTAATTTGATTTTTTGAATGAAACTTATGTAAATTAGTGTATAATATACTATGATTTTTTGACAGAAACTTGCATTTTGATATGTTTTATAGAAGCTAATTTTCAGATGAATTTTTACATGGACTTCCATCATAAACCTCCCTTGTAACATATTTAAATGATCTGAAAAGTTTCTTATAATTGGAACAATCATCTATTTGATTCGAATTTTTGACCTTAACTAGAATAAACTAGCGTATACTATTTTTGATTTTTTGACCGAAACTTGCATTTCAAAAACTTTGATAGAAGCTAATTTTCAGATGATTTTTCTTATGTACTTCAATCATAACCTTCCCTCGTAACATATTTAAATGATATGGAACGTTTTGCATCATTTCGAGCAGTCCTCTATTAAATTTGCATTTTTGACCAAACTAGTATAAACTAGTGTATAATATACTATGATTTTTTGACCGAAACTTGCATTTCGAAAAGGTTCATATAATCTAATTTTCAAATGATTTATTGCATGGACTTCCATCATAACCTTCCCTAGTAAAATATGAAAATGAATTGAATATTTTGGTATCATTTCGAGCAGTCCTCGATTTAATTTGATTTTTTGAATGAAACTTATGTAAATTAGTGTATAATATACTATAATTTTTTGACAGAAACTTGTATTTTGATAAGTTTTATAGAAGCTAATTTTCAGATGAATTTTTACATGGACTTCCATCATAAACCTCCCTTGTAACATATTTAAATGATCTGAAAAGTTTCTTATAATTGGAACAATCATCTATTTAATTCGAATTTTTGACCTTAACTAGAATAAACTAGCGTATACTATTTTTGATTTTTTGACCGAAACTTGCATTTCGAAAACTTTGATAGAATCTAATTTTCAGATGATTTTTCGTATGTACTTCAATCATAACCTTCCCTCGTAACATATTTAAATGATCTGGAACGTTTTGCATCATTTCGAGCAATCTGCTATTAAATTTGCATTTTTGACCAAACTAGTATAAACTAGTGTATAATATACTATGATTTTTTGACCGAAACTTGCATTTCGAAAAGGTTCATATAATCTAATTTTCAAATGATTTATTGCATGGACTTCCTTCATAACCTTCCCTAGTAAAATATGAAAATGAATTGAATATTTTGGTATCATTTCGAGCAGTCCTCGATTTAATTTGATTTTTTGAATGAAACTTATGTAAATTAGTGTATAATATACTATGATTTTTTGACAGAAACTTGCATTTTGATATGTTTTATAGAAGCTAATTTTCAGATGAATTTTTACATGGACTTCCATCATAAACCTCCCTTGTAACATATATAAATGATCTGAAAAGTTTCTTATAATTGGAACAATCATCTATTTAATTCGAATTTTTGACCTTAACTAGAATAAACTAGCGTATACTATTTTTGATTTTTTGACCGAAACTTGCATTTCGAAAACTTTGATAGAATCTAATTTTCAGATGATTTTTCGTATGTACTTCAATCATAACCTTCCCTCGTAACATATTTAAATGATATGGAACGTTTTGCATCATTTCGAGCAGTCCTCTATTAAATTTGCATTTTTGACCAAACTAGTATAAACTAGTTTATAATATACTATGATTTTTTGACCGAAACTTGCATTTCGAAAAGGTTCATATAATCTAATTTTCAAATGATTTATTGCATGGACTTCCATCATAACCTTCCCTAGTAAAATATGAAAATGAATTGAATATTTTGGTATCATTTCGAGCAGTCCTCGATTTAATTTGATTTTTTGAATGAAACTTATGTAAATTAGTGTATAATATACTATAATTTTTTGACAGAAACTTGTATTTTGATAAGTTTTATAGAAGCTAATTTTCAGATGAATTTTTACATGGACTTCCATCATAAACCTCCCTTGTAACATATTTAAATGATCTGAAAAGTTTCTTATAATTGGAACAATCATCTATTTAATTTGAATTTTTTACCTTAACTAGAATAAACTAGCGTATACTATTTTTGATTTTTTGACCGAAACTTGCATTTCAAAAACTTTGATAGAATTTAATTTTCAGATGATTTTTCGTATGTACTTCAATCATAACCTTCCCTCGTAACATATTTAAATGATTTGGAACGTTTTGCATCATTTCGAGCAATCCTCTATTAAATTTGCATTTTTGACCAAACTAGTATAAACTAGTGTATAATATACACTGATTTTTTGACCGAAACTTGCATTTCGAAAAGGTTCATATAATCTAATTTTCAAATGATTTATTGCATGGACTTCCATCATAACCTTCCCTAGTAAAATATGAAAATGAATTGAATATTTTGGTATCATTTCGAGCAGTCCTCGATTTAATTTGATTTTTTGAATGAAACTTATGTAAATTAGTGTATAATATACTATGATTTTTTGACAGAAACTTGCATTTTGATATGTTTTATAGAAGCTAATTTTCAGATGAATTTTTACATGGACTTCCATCATAAACCTCCCTTGTAACATATTTAAATGATCTGAAAAGTTTCTTATAATTGGAACAATCATCTATTTGATTCGAATTTTTGACCTTAACTAGAATAAACTAGCGTATACTATTTTTGATTTTTTGACCGAAACTTGCATTTCAAAAACTTTGATAGAAGCTAATTTTCAGATGATTTTTCTTATGTACTTCAATCATAACCTTCCCTCGTAACATATTTAAATGATATGGAACGTTTTGCATCATTTCGAGCAGTCCTCTATTAAATTTGCATTTTTGACCAAACTAGTATAAACTAGTGTATAATATACTATGATTTTTTGACCGAAACTTGCATTTCGAAAAGGTTCATATAATCTAGTTTTCAAATGATTTATTGCATGGACTTCCATCATAACCTTCCCTAGTAAAATATGAAAATGAATTGAATATTTTGGTATCATTTCGAGCAGTCCTCGATTTAATTTGATTTTTTGAATGAAACTTATGTAAATTAGTGTATAATATACTATAATTTTTTGACAGAAACTTGTATTTTGATAAGTTTTATAGAAGCTAATTTTCAGATGAATTTTTACATGGACTTCCATCATAAACCTCCCTTGTAACATATTTAAATGATCTGAAAAGTTTCTTATAATTGGAACAATCATCTATTTAATTCGAATTTTTGACCTTAACTAGAATAAACTAGCGTATACTATTTTTGATTTTTTGACCGAAACTTGCATTTCGAAAACTTTGATAGAATCTAATTTTCAGATGATTTTTCGTATGTACTTCAATCATAACCTTCCCTCGTAACATATTTAAATGATTTGGAACGTTTTGCATCATTTCGAGCAATCCTCTATTAAATTTGCATTTTTGACCAAACTAGTATAAACTAGTGTATAATATACTATGATTTTTTGACCGAAACTTGCATTTCGAAAAGGTTCATATAATCTAATTTTCAAATGATTTATTGCATGGACTTCCATCATAACCTTCCCTAGTAAAATATGAAAATGAATTGAATATTTTGGTATCATTTCGAGCAGTCCTCGATTTAATTTGATTTTTTGAATGAAACTTATGTAAATTAGTGTATAATATACTATGATTTTTTGACAGAAACTTGCATTTTGATATGTTTTATAGAAGCTAATTTTCAGATGAATTTTTACATGGACTTCCATCATAAACCTCCCTTGTAACATATATAAATGATCTGAAAAGTTTCTTATAATTGGAACAATCATCTATTTAATTCGAATTTTTGACCTTAACTAGAATAAACTAGCGTATACTATTTTTGATTTTTTGACCGAAACTTGCATTTCAAAAACTTTGATAGAATCTAATTTTCAGATGATTTTTCTTATGTACTTCAATCATAACCTTCCCTCGTAACATATTTAAATGATCTGGAACGTTTTGCATCATTTCGAGCAGTCCTCTATTAAATTTGCATTTGTGACCAAACTAGTATAAACTAGTGTATAATATACACTGATTTTTTGACCGAAACTTGCATTTCGAAAAGGTTCATATAATCTAATTTTCAAATGATTTATTGCATGGACTTCCATCATAACCTTCCCTAGTAAAATATGAAAATGAATTGAATATTTTGGTATCATTTCGAGCAGTCCTCGATTTAATTTGATTTTTTGAATGAAACTTATGTAAATTAGTGTATAATATACTATGATTTTTTGACAGAAACTTGCAATTTGATATGTTTTATAGAAGCTAATTTTCAGATGAATTTTTACATGGACTTCCATCATAAACCTCCCTTGTAACATATTTAAATGATCTGAAAAGTTTCTAATAATTGAAACAATCATCTATTTGATTCGAATTTTTGACCTTAACTAGAATAAACTAGCGTATACTATTTTTGATTTTTTGACCGAAACTTGCATTTCAAAAACTTTGATAGAAGCTAATTTTCAGATGATTTTTCTTATGTACTTCAATCATAACCTTCCCTCGTAACATATTTAAATGATATGGAACGTTTTGCATCATTTCGAGCAGTCCTCTATTAAATTTGCATTTTTGACCAAACTAGTATAAACTAGTTTATAATATACTATGATTTTTTGACCGAAACTTGCATTTCGAAAAGGTTCATATAATCTAATTTTCAAATGATTTATTGCATGGACTTCCATCATAACCTTCCCTAGTAAAATATGAAAATGAATTGAATATTTTGGTATCATTTCGAGCAGTCCTCGATTTAATTTGATTTTTTGAATGAAACTTATGTAAATTAGTGTATAATATACTATAATTTTTTGACAGAAACTTGTATTTTGATAAGTTTTATAGAAGCTAATTTTCAGATGAATTTTTACATGGACTTCAATCATAAACCTCCCTTGTAACATATTTAAATGATCTGAAAAGTTTCTTATAATTGGAACAATCATCTATTTAATTCGAATTTTTGACCTTAACTAGAATAAACTAGCGTATACTATTTTTGATTTTTTGACCGAAACTTGCATTTCGAAAACTTTGATAGAATCTAATTTTCAGATGATTTTTCGTATGTACTTCAATCATAACCTTCCCTCGTAACATATTTAAATGATCTGGAACGTTTTGCATCATTTCGAGCAATCTGCTATTAAATTTGCATTTTTGACCAAACTAGTATAAACTAGTGTATAATATACTATGATTTTTTGACCGAAACTTGCATTTCGAAAAGGTTCATATAATCTAATTTTCAAATGATTTATTGCATGGACTTCCTTCATAACCTTCCCTAGTAAAATATGAAAATGAATTGAATATTTTGGTATCATTTCGAGCAGTCCTCGATTTAATTTGATTTTTTGAATGAAACTTATGTAAATTAGTGTATAATATACTATGATTTTTTGACAGAAACTTGCATTTTGATATGTTTTATAGAAGCTAATTTTCAGATGAATTTTTACATGGACTTCCATCATAAACCTCCCTTGTAACATATATAAATGATCTGAAAAGTTTCTTATAATTGGAACAATCATCTATTTAATTCGAATTTTTGACCTTAACTAGAATAAACTAGCGTATACTATTTTTGATTTTTTGACCGAAACTTGCATTTCAAAAACTTTGATAGAATCTAATTTTCAGATGATTTTTCTTATGTACTTCAATCATAACCTTCCCTCGTAACATATTTAAATGATCTGGAACGTTTTGCATCATTTCGAGCAGTCCTCTATTAAATTTGCATTTTTGACCAAACTAGTATAAACTAGTGTATAATATACACTGATTTTTTGACCGAAACTTGCATTTTGAAAAGGTTCATATAATCTAATTTTCAAATGATTTATTGCATGGACTTCCATCATAACCTTCCCTAGTAAAATATGAAAATGAATTGAATATTTTGGTATCATTTCGAGCAGTCCTCGATTTAATTTGATTTTTTGAATGAAACTTATGTAAATTAGTGTATAATATACTATGATTTTTTGACAGAAACTTGCATTTTGATATGTTTTATAGAAGCTAATTTTCAGATGAATTTTTACATGGACTTCCATCATAAACCTCCCTTGTAACATATTTAAATGATCTGAAAAGTTTCTTATAATTGGAACAATCATCTATTTGATTCGAATTTTTGACCTTAACTAGAATAAACTAGCGTATACTATTTTTGATTTTTTCACCGAAACTTGCATTTCAAAAACTTTGATAGAAGCTAATTTTCAGATGATTTTTCTTATGTACTTCAATCATAACCTTCCCTCGTAACATATTTAAATGATCTGGAACGTTTTGCATCATTTCGAGCAGTCCTCTATTAAATTTGCATTTTTGACCAAACTAGTATAAACTAGTGTATAATATACACTGATTTTTTGACCGAAACTTGCATTTTGAAAAGGTTCATATAATCTAATTTTCAAATGATTTATTGCATGGACTTCCATCATAACCTTCCCTAGTAAAATATGAAAATGAATTGAATATTTTGGTATCATTTCGAGCAGTCCTCGATTTAATTTGATTTTTTGAATGAAACTTATGTAAATTAGTGTATAATATACTATGATTTTTTGACAGAAACTTGCATTTTGATATGTTTTATAGAAGCTAATTTTCAGATGAATTTTTACATGGACTTCCATCATAAACCTCCCTTGTAACATATTTAAATGATCTGAAAAGTTTCTTATAATTGGAACAATCATCTATTTGATTCGAATTTTTGACCTTAACTAGAATAAACTAGCGTATACTATTTTTGATTTTTTGACCGAAACTTGCATTTCAAAAACTTTGATAGAAGCTAATTTTCAGATGATTTTTCTTATGTACTTCAATCATAACCTTCCCTCGTAACATATTTAAATGATCTGGAACGTTTTGCATCATTTCGAGCAGTCCTCTATTAAATTTTCATTTTTGACCAAACTAGTATAAACTAGTGTATAATATACTATGATTTTTTGACCGAAACTTGCATTTCGAAAAGGTTCATATAATCTAATTTTCAAATGATTTATTGCATGGACTTCCATCATAACCTTCCCTAGTAAAATATGAAAATGAATTGAATATTTTGGTATCATTTCGAGCAGTCCTCGATTTAATTTGATTTTTTGAATGAAACTTATGTAAATTAGTGTATAATATACTATGATTTTTTGACAGAAACTTGCATTTTGATATGTTTTATAGAAGCTAATTTTCAGATGAATTTTTACATGGACTTCCATCATAAACCTCCCTTGTAACATATATAAATGATCTGAAAAGTTTATTGTAATTGGAACAATCATCTATTTAATTCGAATTTTTGACCTTAACTAGAATAAACTAGCGTATACTATTTTTGATTTTTTGACCGAAACTTGCATTTCAAAAACTTTGATAGAATTTAATTTTCAGATGATTTTTCGTATGTACTTCAATCATAACCTTCCCTCGTAACATATTTAAATGATTTGGAACGTTTTGCATCATTTCGAGCAGTCCTCTATTAAATTTGCATTTTTGACCAAACTAGTATAAACTAGTGTATAATATACACTGATTTTTTGACCGAAACTTGCATTTCGAAAAGGTTCATATAATCTAATTTTCAAATGATTTATTGCATGGACTTCCATCATAACCTTCCCTAGTAAAATATGAAAATGAATTGAATATTTTTGTATCATTTCGAGCAGTCCTCGATTTAATTTGATTTTTTGAATGAAACTTATGTAAATTAGTGTATAATATACTATGATTTTTTGACAGAAACTTGCATTTTGATATGTTTTATAGAAGCTAATTTTCAGATGAATTTTTACATGGACTTCCATCTTAAACCTCCCTTGTAACATATTTAAATGATCTGAAAAGTTTCTTATAATCGGAACAATCATCTATTTAATTCGAATTTTTGACCTTAACTAGAATAAACTAGCGTATACTATTTTTGATTTTTTGACCGAAACTTGCATTTCAAAAACTTTGATAGAAGCTAATTTTCAGATGATTTTTCTTATGTACTTCAATCATAACCTTCCCTCGTAACATATTTAAATGATATGGAACGTTTTGCATCATTTCGAGCAGTCCTCTATTAAATTTGCATTTTTGACCAAACTAGTATAAACTAGTGTATAATATACTATGATTTTTTGACCGAAACTTGCATTTCGAAAAGGTTCATATAATCTAGTTTTCAAATGATTTATTGCATGGACTTCCATCATAACCTTCCCTAGTAAAATATGAAAATGAATTGAATATTTTGGTATCATTTCGAGCAGTCCTCGATTTAATTTGATTTTTTGAATGAAACTTATGTAAATTAGTGTATAATATACTATAATTTTTTGACAGAAACTTGTATTTTGATAAGTTTTATAGAAGCTAATTTTCAGATGAATTTTTACATGGACTTCCATCATAAACCTCCCTTGTAACATATTTAAATGATCTGAAAAGTTTCTTATAATTGGAACAATCATCTATTTAATTCGAATTTTTGACCTTAACTAGAATAAACTAGCGTATACTATTTTTGATTTTTTGACCGAAACTTGCATTTCGAAAACTTTGATAGAATCTAATTTTCAGATGATTTTTCGTATGTACTTCAATCATAACCTTCCCTCGTAACATATTTAAATGATCTGGAACGTTTTGCATCATTTCGAGCAATCCTCTATTAAATTTGCATTTTTGACCAAACTAGTATAAACTAGTGTATAATATACTATGATTTTTTGACCGAAACTTGCATTTCGAAAAGGTTCATATAATCTAATTTTCAAATGATTTATTGCATGGACTTCCATCATAACCTTCCCTAGTAAAATATGAAAATGAATTGAATATTTTGGTATCATTTCGAGCAGTCCTCGATTTAATTTGATTTTTTGAATGAAACTTATGTAAATTAGTGTATAATATACTATGATTTTTTGACAGAAACTTGCATTTTGATATGTTTTATAGAAGCTAATTTTCAGATGAATTTTTACATGGACTTCCATCATAAACCTCCCTTGTAACATATATAAATGATCTGAAAAGTTTCTTATAATTGGAACAATCATCTATTTAATTCGAATTTTTGACCTTAACTAGAATAAACTAGCGTATACTATTTTTGATTTTTTGACCGAAACTTGCATTTCAAAAACTTTGATAGAATCTAATTTTCAGATGATTTTTCTTATGTACTTCAATCATAACCTTCCCTCGTAACATATTTAAATGATCTGGAACGTTTTGCATCATTTCGAGCAGTCCTCTATTAAATTTGCATTTTTGACCAAACTAGTATAAACTAGTGTATAATATACACTGATTTTTTGACCGAAACTTGCATTTCGAAAAGGTTCATATAATCTAATTTTCAAATGATTTACTGCATGGACTTCCATCATAACCTTCCCTAGTAAAATATGAAAATGAATTGAATATTTTGGTATCATTTCGAGCAGTCCTCGATTTAATTTGATTTTTTGAATGAAACTTATGTAAATTAGTGTATAATATACTATGATTTTTTGACAGAAACTTGCATTTTGATATGTTTTATAGAAGCTAATTTTCAGATGAATTTTTACATGGACTTCCATCATAAACCTCCCTTGTAACATATTTAAATGATCTGAAAAGTTTCTTATAATTGGAACAATCATCTATTTGATTCGAATTTTTGACCTTAACTAGAATAAACTAGCGTATACTATTTTTGATTTTTTGACCGAAACTTGCATTTCAAAAACTTTGATAGAAGCTTTTTTTCAGATGATTTTTCTTATGTACTTCAATCATAACCTTCCCTCGTAACATATTTAAATGATCTGGAACGTTTTGCATCATTTCGAGCAGTCCTCTATTAAATTTGCATTTTTGACCAAACTAGTATAAACTAGTGTATAATATACACTGATTTTTTGACCGAAACTTGCATTTTGAAAAGGTTCATATAATCTAATTTTCAAATGATTTATTGCATGGACTTCCATCATAACCTTCCCTAGTAAAATATGAAAATGAATTGAATATTTTGGTATCATTTCGAGCAGTCCTCGATTTAATTTGATTTTTTGAATGAAACTTATGTAAATTAGTGTATAATATACTATGATTTTTTGACAGAAACTTGCATTTTGATATGTTTTATAGAAGCTAATTTTCAGATGAATTTTTACATGGACTTCCATCATAAACCTCCCTTGTAACATATTTAAATGATCTGAAAAGTTTCTTATAATCGGAACAATCATCTATTTAATTCGAATTTTTGACCTTAACTAGAATAAACTAGCGTATACTATTTTTGATTTTTTGACCGAAACTTGCATTTCAAAAACTTTGATAGAAGCTAATTTTCAGATGATTTTTCTTATGTACTTCAATCATAACCTTCCCTCGTAACATATTTAAATGATATGGAACGTTTTGCATCATTTCGAGCAGTCCTCTATTAAATTTGCATTTTTGACCAAACTAGTATAAACTAGTGTATAATATACTACGATTTTTTGACCGAAACTTGCATTTCGAAAAGGTTCATATAATCTAGTTTTCAAATGATTTATTGCATGGACTTCCATCATAACCTTCCCTAGTAAAATATGAAAATGAATTGAATATTTTGGTATCATTTCGAGCAGTCCTCGATTTAATTTGATTTTTTGAATGAAACTTATGTAAATTAGTGTATAATATACTATAATTTTTTGACAGAAACTTGTATTTTGATAAGTTTTATAGAAGCTAATTTTCAGATGAATTTTTACATGGACTTCCATCATAAACCTCCCTTGTAACATATTTAAATGATCTGAAAAGTTTCTTATAATTGGAACAATCATCTATTTAATTCGAATTTTTGACCTTAACTAGAATAAACTAGCGTATACTATTTTTGATTCTTTGACCGAAACTTGCATTTCGAAAACTTTGATAGAATCTAATTTTCAGATGATTTTTCGTATGTACTTCAATCATAACCTTCCCTCGTAACATATTTAAATGATCTGGAACGTTTTGCATCATTTCGAGCAATCCTCTATTAAATTTGCATTTTTGACCAAACTAGTATAAACTAGTGTATAATATACACTGATTTTTTGACCGAAACTTGCATTTCGAAAAGGTTCATATAATCTAATTTTCAAATGATTTATTGCATGGACTTCCATCATAACCTTCCCTAGTAAAATATGAAAATGAATTGAATATTTTTGTATCATTTCGAGCAGTCCTCGATTTAATTTGATTTTTTGAATGAAACTTATGTAAATTAGTGTATAATATACTATGATTTTTTGACAGAAACTTGCATTTTGATATGTTTTATAGAAGCTAATTTTCAGATGAATTTTTACATGGACTTCCATCATAAACCTCCCTTGTAACATATTTAAATGATCTGAAAAGTTTCTTATAATCGGAACAATCATCTATTTAATTCGAATTTTTGACCTTAACTAGAATAAACTAGCGTATACTATTTTTGATTTTTTGACCGAAACTTGCATTTCAAAAACTTTGATAGAAGCTAATTTTCAGATGATTTTTCTTATGTACTTCAATCATAACCTTCCCTCGTAACATATTTAAATGATATGGAACGTTTTGCATCATTTCGAGCAGTCCTCTATTAAATTTTCATTTTTGACCAAACTAGTATAAACTAGTGTATAATATACACTGATTTTTTGACCGAAACTTGCATTTTGAAAAGGTTCATATAATCTAATTTTCAAATGATTTATTGCATGGACTTCCATCATAACCTTCCCTAGTAAAATATGAAAATGAATTGAATATTTTGGTATCATTTCGAGCAGTCCTCGATTTAATTTGATTTTTTGAATGAAACTTATGTAAATTAGTGTATAATATACTATGATTTTTTGACAGAAACTTGCATTTTGATATGTTTTATAGAAGCTAATTTTCAGATGAATTTTTACATGGACTTCCATCATAAACCTCCCTTGTAACATATTTAAATGATCTGAAAAGTTTCTTATAATCGGAACAATCATCTATTTAATTCGAATTTTTGACCTTAACTAGAATAAACTAGCGTATACTATTTTTGATTTTTTGACCGAAACTTGCATTTCAAAAACTTTGATAGAAGCTAATTTTCAGATGATTTTTCTTATGTACTTCAATCATAACCTTCCCTCGTAACATATTTAAATGATATGGAACGTTTTGCATCATTTCGAGCAGTCCTCTATTAAATTTGCATTTTTGACCAAACTAGTATAAACTAGTGTATAATATACTACGATTTTTTGACCGAAACTTGCATTTCGAAAAGGTTCATATAATCTAGTTTTCAAATGATTTATTGCATGGACTTCCATCATAACCTTCCCTAGTAAAATATGAAAATGAATTGAATATTTTGGTATCATTTCGAGCAGTCCTCGATTTAATTTGATTTTTTGAATGAAACTTATGTAAATTAGTGTATAATATACTATAATTTTTTGACAGAAACTTGTATTTTGATAAGTTTTATAGAAGCTAATTTTCAGATGAATTTTTACATGGACTTCCATCATAAACCTCCCTTGTAACATATTTAAATGATCTGAAAAGTTTCTTATAATTGGAACAATCATCTATTTAATTCGAATTTTTGACCTTAACTAGAATAAACTAGCGTATACTATTTTTGATTCTTTGACCGAAACTTGCATTTCGAAAACTTTGATAGAATCTAATTTTCAGATGATTTTTCGTATGTACTTCAATCATAACCTTCCCTCGTAACATATTTAAATGATCTGGAACGTTTTGCATCATTTCGAGCAATCCTCTATTAAATTTGCATTTTTGACCAAACTAGTATAAACTAGTGTATAATATACACTGATTTTTTGACCGAAACTTGCATTTCGAAAAGGTTCATATAATCTAATTTTCAAATGATTTATTGCATGGACTTCCATCATAACCTTCCCTAGTAAAATATGAAAATGAATTGAATATTTTTGTATCATTTCGAGCAGTCCTCGATTTAATTTGATTTTTTGAATGAAACTTATGTAAATTAGTGTATAATATACTATGATTTTTTGACAGAAACTTGCATTTTGATATGTTTTATAGAAGCTAATTTTCAGATGAATTTTTACATGGACTTCCATCATAAACCTCCCTTGTAACATATATAAATGATCTGAAAAGTTTCTTATAATCGGAACAATCATCTATTTAATTCGAATTTTTGACCTTAACTAGAATAAACTAGCGTATACTATTTTTGATTTTTTGACCGAAACTTGCATTTCAAAAACTTTGATAGAAGCTAATTTTCAGATGATTTTTCTTATGTACTTCAATCATAACCTTCCCTCGTAACATATTTAAATGATATGGAACGTTTTGCATCATTTCGAGCAGTCCTCTATTAAATTTGCATTTTTGACCAAACTAGTATAAACTAGTGTATAATATACTATGATTTTTTGACCGAAACTTGCATTTCGAAAAGGTTCATATAATCTAGTTTTCAAATGATTTATTGCATGGACTTCCATCATAACCTTCCCTAGTAAAATATGAAAATGAATTGAATATTTTGGTATCATTTCGAGCAGTCCTCGATTTAATTTGATTTTTTGAATGAAACTTATGTAAATTAGTGTATAATATACTATAATTTTTTGACAGAAACTTGTATTTTGATAAGTTTTATAGAAGCTAATTTTCAGATGAATTTTTACATGGACTTCCATCATAAACCTCCCTTGTAACATATTTAAATGATCTGAAAAGTTTCTTATAATTGGAACAATCATCTATTTGATTCGAATTTTTGACCTTAACTAGAATAAACTAGCGTATACTATTTTTGATTTTTTGACCGAAACTTGCATTTCGAAAACTTTGATAGAATCTAATTTTCAGATGATTTTTCGTATGTACTTCAATCATAACCTTCCCTCGTAACATATTTAAATGATCTGGAACGTTTTGCATCATTTCGAGCAGTCCTCTATTAAATTTGCATTTTTGACCAAACTAGTATAAACTAGTGTATAATATACTATGATTTTTTGACCGAAACTTGCATTTCGAAAAGGTTCATATAATCTAATTTTCAAATGATTTATTGCATGGACTTCCATCATAACCTTCCCTAGTAAAATATGAAAATGAATTGAATATTTTGGTATCATTTCGAGCAGTCCTCGATTTAATTTGATTTTTTGAATGAAACTTATGTAAATTAGTGTATAATATACTATGATTTTTTGACAGAAACTTGCATTTTGATATGTTTTATAGAAGCTAATTTTCAGATGAATTTTTACATGGACTTCCATCATAAACCTCCCTTGTAACATATATAAATGATCTGAAAAGTTTCTTATAATTGGAACAATCATCTATTTAATTCGAATTTTTGACCTTAACTAGAATAAACTAGCGTATACTATTTTTGATTTTTTGACCGAAACTTGCATTTCAAAAACTTTGATAGAATCTAATTTTCAGATGATTTTTCTTATGTACTTCAATCATAACCTTCCCTCGTAACATATTTAAATGATCTGGAACGTTTTGCATCATTTCGAGCAGTCCTCTATTAAATTTGCATTTTTGACCAAACTAGTATAAACTAGTGTATAATATACACTGATTTTTTGACCGAAACTTGCATTTCGAAAAGGTTCATATAATCTAATTTTCAAATGATTTACTGCATGGACTTCCATCATAACCTTCCCTAGTAAAATATGAAAATGAATTGAATATTTTGGTATCATTTCGAGCAGTCCTCGATTTAATTTGATTTTTTGAATGAAACTTATGTAAATTAGTGTATAATATACTATGATTTTTTGACAGAAACTTGCATTTTGATATGTTTTATAGAAGCTAATTTTCAGATGAATTTTTACATGGACTTCCATCATAAACCTCCCTTGTAACATATTTAAATGATCTGAAAAGTTTCTTATAATTGGAACAATCATCTATTTGATTCGAATTTTTGACCTTAACTAGAATAAACTAGCGTATACTATTTTTGATTTTTTGACCGAAACTTGCATTTCAAAAACTTTGATAGAAGCTAATTTTCAGATGATTTTTCTTATGTACTTCAATCATAACCTTCCCTCGTAACATATTTAAATGATATGGAACGTTTTGCATCATTTCGAGCAGTCCTCTATTAAATTTGCATTTTTGACCAAACTAGTATAAACTAGTTTATAATATACTATGATTTTTTGACCGAAACATGCATTTCGAAAAGGTTCATATAATCTAATTTTCAAATGATTTATTGCATGGACTTCCATCATAACCTTCCCTAGTAAAATATGAAAATGAATTGAATATTTTGGTATCATTTCGAGCAGTCCTCGATTTAATTTGATTTTTTGAATGAAACTTATGTAAATTAGTGTATAATATACTATAATTTTTTGACCGAAACTTGTATTTTGATAAGTTTTATAGAAGCTAATTTTCAGATGAATTTTTACATGGACTTCCATCATAAACCTCCCTTGTAACATATTTAAATGATCTGAAAAGTTTCTTATAATTGGAACAATCATCTATTTGATTCGAATTTTTGACCTTAACTAGAATAAACTAGCGTATACTATTTTTGATTTTTTGACCGAAACTTGCATTTCGAAAACTTTGATAGAATCTAATTTTCAGATGATTTTTCGTATGTACTTCAATCATAACCTTCCCTCGTAACATATTTAAATGATCTGGAACGTTTTGCATCATTTCGAGCAGTCCTCTATTAAATTTGCATTTTTGACCAAA